>OZ007599.1:274267148-277254090 GCA_963931845.1 Maratus michaelseni
TAAATTCAGTTATGTTCAATTGAGAATTGATAGCATCCTAAAAAACAATATTCCGAATTGAGAAAACCGTTTAATACACCATAAAGCTACTCGTTACTAAGAAACGTTTCCGAAAATTATTGACAATGAAAGAAACTGTTTTTATAAATGTTTTTTTAAATATCGAAAATATGTTTGTTTCTCAGGTTTTTTAGGATAAAGAACGCTTTTCGGAAATGTGTGTATATCGGAAGAGTTTATTATGTATTTTCGTGCGTCGTTATATTATTTTTCCCATATTAAGTAACTTTTTTTTTTCAGTGTAGGATACCAGAAAGTAGGGCGTACCAGGGAGTACGATACCTACTCCCAGGATACTATTCTTGGTCAATATTCCATTAAATCGCTATTAGAGAGTTAACTGCTGTTTCCCATGTACTGTTTTAATATTAAAAAATAACTCCAGGTACATTTTAATTCCTTGTAAAATTGTAATGATTTCTTTTTACTTTTAAGATCAGTTTTGAATAACTATATGATAAATAAGACTAGAAAAATGTTTTTAACTTGTTTACTCTTCCTGAATATGAAATAATTTCAGGGAACAATTTTAATAATTTATTTTTAACAGTTAGGATTGTCGCCGCATCTTTCTCATTCTCGAGCTTTTTTGGGAAGTTTTCGGATAAATTTACATTATAGAGTGCCTGATATTTTGGTATTCATTACTCTGTTGCTTTGTTATAGATGTTGCATAATTATAACTTTTTTCTGCAATTTTCTACTGATTCTGGAAAACAAGACGGAAATTTCAAGCAATTGTAATATCTTAAAAGACAAATAAAACAGGCATGATAATGAATTTATGTGTACTTTTTTTGAAAAAACCTCAAAAAACAAAACAAAAAAAAGATCCACGAAATATTATACTTGATCGATGCTATTTATTTAAACAAATAACGTTTATAAAACAAGGGTTCGATTTTTCTTTCTTTTGGCTACCACTATTCCCAAATTCGTGATAAATTTCCATTGCAAATATTGTCGAAATCTACAACGAAGATTTTTGTTTTGGAATAGTTGTAACACAAAAAGAAACTGGTGCCGGGACGCATCGGAAATACAGAAATATTTAATATGAAGAATTTCTGTATTCTTGGTACCAAAATACTGTTTCCAAATAGCAAGAATAATAATTTTTCATTCTTTGCCAAGGTTGTTTAAGGGGTTTCTTATATGAGTTTGTGTCCGACACTCAAAATTCCTTTTTAATAACAGCAAATAATTTTATATTTCTTTTCTTTTCTTCTCTTTTCTTTTTTCTTTTCTTTTTTTTCTTTTTTTCTTTTTTTTTTTTTTTTTTTTTTTTGCTTTGATAAGGAATAGTACGCATTGTACAGACCAGAGTTGTCCAACCATTATTACCGATGTCCGCTTCTCATCATCATTTCCAAATAGTAATTTTAGCCTTTTTTAATGCAGACTTTGTCACTAAATAAGGGCAATATTACCATACGGATAAAGGGATAGCTCTGCGATCCAAAGAAACGCAGGTTGGACATTAGGGTGGGTAAAAAAAAAAACGAAATTTATATAATCGAAACATAATAGGGTGGGAAAGTTACCATTGGCAATAAGGAATAAATTGGTAAAATATTACAACAAATGGTGAATATCTTTTAATGCCGCAAGGGGTCCAAAGTTTCGAAAAAATCGCAAAAAAAAAAATGTATTTTTCAAAAAACAAATTTTATTATCCAACCATAGCAATACAATTTCTAATAGAATGCAACAGCTACATCAAGATGTTAGTAATATTCCAATAGAATTTCATCATGGTGAAAACATTTCTATTACCACCTATTAGAGCGGCAAAAATTTCAATTTTCCGTTTTTTCTAATTTTCGCAATTTTTGCTATATGTCTACAATTAAATAAATTTACATTATATCTATTAATAACTTATAAATGCCTAGTAATTTTGATCATGGGCGTAGCCAACCAAGGGCGAGAGGGGCCCGCCCCCTCCTAAATATGAGAAAAAGGGGCTTTTTGAAGGGATTTTAGGGGTTTTCCGGGAATTTTTATAGATATTTTGTATGAGGGGAGTCCAAAAGTGGAAAATGATGAGGAATTTATGTATGCCCCCCCCCTACTAAAAAATTACAAAAATTTCCCGGAAAATCCCCCAAATTCCTTCAAAACGCCTCTTTTACTCAAATTTAAGGGGGGGGGGCGGTCCCCTCTTGCCCTTGGCTGGTAATGCCCATGAGCAAAATTACTAGAAATTTATAAGTTATTACTAGATATAATGTAAATTTATCTAATTGTAAACATATAATAAAAATTGGAAAAACTGGAAAATTGAAATTTTTGCCTTTTTTTTCGAACTTTTGGCCGCCTCTGCGGCGGTAATAGAAATGATTTCACCATAATGAAATTTTATTGGAATGTTACGAACATCTTGATGTAGCTGTTGCATTCTATTAGAAATTGTATTGGTATGATTGGATAATTTAATTTTTTTTTTAAATCATTTTTTGTGATTTTTTGAAACTTTGGCCCCTCTTGCGGCGATAAAATATATTAACCTTTTGGTGTTATATTTTGCATATTTATTCCTTATTAGCAGTGGCAACTTTCCCACACTATTATGTTTCAATTATATAAATTTAGGTTTTTTCGACCCACCCTATTGGACACATTCCTAGTATAGACGATACGCAGTAAAATAATAAATAGGTAAACAAGAAAAATTGACCTTGACATTAAATGATTAATTAAACTTTTCAAAAGCAGTATTCATGAATTAAGTTAGGAAGTATCACCAATTAAAAATATTTTTAACTTAAATCCCATTTTTCTTTATCTTGTTTCCAACAATAAACGATTTTAAATGAAGACGATGTACTTTTCCCCTACTTTTATAAAGTCGAAAGGTTTTGCATACACTTGTTAATTAGGCTAAAATTATTCTAAAGAAATACTAAGGACAAATCATTAAATTCCTAATTCAAGTAATGTGAAAAAAAAAGAATTTAGGTTTTGTATGCCCTTGTTGATATCTGAATTAAAAGGTAGATAAAAGATTTAAGTGGGATTTGATGCTTAACTAGATCACAGCATAAATAAAAATAATTTGAAGATTTTCTCAACTTTTCGGTTAATTGATGAAAATGCATTGAAATTTTGCAATGTTTTTAATTTCGTCATTTAAATTACATAAAACATTTTTTAAACGATTCTTTAATATGAATTATTTTTCATGTAAATTTTAGTTAGTTGTTTTAAAATGACTGATTTTCAATAATGAATGCAGAAGTTTGCAATTTGCAATTTTGAATTGTAGTTTATTACGACACTTACATTATTAAGTTATTTGATGTTCTGAAAATATTTAGACTAAAAAAAACTCTATGTCTAATAGCTAAAAGAGAAAATCATTTTAACAACTTCGGAAAACCATATTTTCACAGACATTTGATTTGTTTAACAATGACGTAAGTATAGAAAGATATAATAAGGGTCGAATTTACAACAGTAGGTAGTAATTGATACGGAAAACATCAGAAATATAAATTTGGCAGTTACCTTTTCCGAAATAATACATCCATTTTATTTTATATTCATCAATGTTAGAATAAAAAATTTAAATTTAGAAGCTCTAAGTTTTCAAAGAATGATACAAGGATATCTTTAAAGGGCATTTTCGAAGGTACACCAAAACTAGAAATTAATTATTTATATTTGGAAAGTATATATATATATTTCTAGGAATTTGTTTCATTGGAAAATTGAATGTGCATGTAATTGCCGAAACGTTAGTTGAGGCTCAGTGTGGAGACACGAAACATTTTTGGTTTCCGTCTGTCTGTTTGTCTGTTCCGCGAGGTGTCCGAAATTAGCTGTAATGTTTGGTTAATTTGGTTCATTCGTTCGGAAAATATAGAACATTTTTTTAAGTCATAATGCTTTCCTATGGGGATCCAGACGATTTTTTAAATTTCATTTTTATCTCAAATGAAAATAGAATATTTGCATAATGGATTTAGATGTAAAATTATGAATGCTAAATTTTCGATATGGATTTCCAATAGTTTTGAAATTTTGCCGATAAATTTAATAGAATTTAGAAATTAATTGCTTAAAAATTTCAAAAATGTTTTTGCATCTGTGCGGGAAATATAAGCATCTTATTTTCATATTTTTTACAATTTTTAAAAGCGCTTATTTTTACATTCCACTTTAATTTGTTCGTTGCTTAGAAACCGTATTTCAAAGAGTATAAAATAATAAAACTCAAGGAACTCGCACTATTTTGGTGAAATATATTTTTTTAAAAATCAAAACGAATGTAAATTTAATGAGACAACGGAGGATGAATACATGTTTATTTAAAAAAATTTAAAACAATAAGCAGTTAATCAGAATTTCAGAATATCATTGTATAACACAGTGTTTAGTTTAATTATTCTAATTTCTGGAACATTCGAATAATTTTATATGCTTATAAATATGCATGCAATTGAAAAAAATAATAAATGCGGATTGTACGATATTACATGATGTCAAAAATGAGATTTAAAAAACAAATGACTTGCAAAGCTGACGTTGATGCTCCTGATCTGCAGATTTACTAGTTTATTTTTACCGAAAGTCGTAAATAAGTATTTTTAAAAACACTTACAGTTGACGTGGCGTGTAGTTTATATGAATAATTCATTCAGGATTCTATCACTTAAATATTTTTATTCTGTTTGAATGTAGAAATAACTGATTTTTTTTTATTTATATTTATATTACGAAACAATCCATGAAACGGAAGAACAATCTTGTTAAAAGTATACGTTCAAATATATTAAAATTATTTTTGTAAACATGACTTAATTCGCATTTTTTTTTTCAATTTTACTTTAAATGTAATCGAAATAAACATGTAGAAAGAAATTAAAGCTATTCGACTGTTGAATAACTGATGTAAAATTTTAATGGTGATTAATAACCGAGAATGTTCCAAACAGGTAGTTGTATGTATTTAAAATTTAAATTATTTTGAACTGCTAAAGCCAGTTGTGTTTTACATGTAGATTTTCTATGATTATTATTATTCAGTTTTGAAGAATAACAGAGTAACTCCTGTTCAAATATGTACATCTACAATTAGGATATAAAATTAACATTATTTGTTTAAAAACATTTTCGCTTCGCATACATAAAATATAATTTAAAATTTAAATTACTTTGAACTGCTAAAGCCAGTCCTTTTTTTACATGTAGATTTTCTATTTTTATTATTATTCAGTTTTGAAGAATAATAGAGTCCCTCCGGTTCAAATATCTACATCTACAATTAGGATATAAAATTAACATTCTTTGTTTAAAGACATTTTCGCTTTGCATACATAAAATATAATTTAAAATTTAAATTATTTTGAGCTGCTAAAGCCAGTCGTGTTTTATATGTAGATTTTCTATTATTATTATTATTATTCAGTTTTGAAGAATAACAGAGTCCCTACGGATCAAATATGTACATCTAAAATTTTGACATAAATTAACATTCTTTGTTTAAAGAAATGTTTGCTTCGTATACATAAAATATAATTTAAAATTTGGTAACATCTGTAAGTACTGTAAATATTTTAAACGCACATTCTACAGACTTTTAATGCAACGTTCTATATGTTTTTCATAAACAATGAATTACATTTTATAGAATTAATTGAAAATTATACCATTTATTTTCCACATCATCTACGAAGTCTTTAGGTAATCATATGAAGTCCGACTCATCCTCTTTAATAAAAAGGTATGTGTTGCTGACGACTGGGAATTTCGCTAATCGTTGCCACAGATTAATCTCGGAAAATGAAACATTTGAAATTACTGAAAAAAATTAATTGCTCGAAAAGTATTTGTCAGAAAATTGTTAGACAAATTGCGTTAGAAATGTAAAAAATTGTATTTTTCTTTATATTAATTTCAAATCCACTGATTGTGCCATTTTTCAAATACTGAATTTCAAAAATTACCAAATTTCACAATGGAGTACCACAGCGAAAACTTCACGGGTAAAAAAATAATACTAACAGCAATGTGTCAGCACGAGTCCCAAATTATAGTAACCGTATTATTCTGTTAAAATATAAAAGTGAATTATGATGTCACGAGTGCATGATTTTTATTTAATTCTCGACAAATACTAGATGCGCCATTTCTTTTTAGTTGTGTATAATATAGGTTAATTCACGTTATTAAAAAATGTAGCTATAAAACATATAAATCAATGGAAAACGGTAGGTAATAAATTGTAAACGTAATAATAAACCGTATTAAAAAAACATAACTTAGTGAAATAAGTATCCGTTTTTATGTTATTTTAGGATATTTCAGGTAAAGGTACAGATTACTTTAAAATACAAGGTTAAATTCACCGATCTATTTCGTTTGATTCAAGGTTCTTTTGGAGAAACCGACAAGCGCAGCGGGCGTAGTCTGCTAGTTATTTCATAAGAGCCTTCTAGCTTTAACAATTACTAAATCAGTGGCTGGATTAATTCGACTACAAATTCGATTTTCTTTTCGAATTGAGTTCCTTTGCCTTATACAATCAATACGCAAATAGCCTATACAGCAAGCATACTAGCAGAAACGTTGCTGAGCGAACGTTGCTGTGATATTCGTCACGTGAAATGATGAATATCACAGTCAAAGTTGTGACGTTTCTATAGCGTTATTGATCATCAAAAAGATGATGTCACATTTTGGATATATATATATATACTCAAACATATCGTAACCTCGTTTGTTATCAAAATGAATGTGACATAAAAAATGTATTAAATTAGCTTAAATTGCATTTACGTATGTTTTATTAACTACAGGAAATCACTAAAAATAATTTCTAAGTAAACCGTTTTATTCAAATAAAATATTTAGTTTTTATTCTGTTTCTATCTTAGTAGATGTTTTATACCTTAGGTACATTTTATTTACTTAGCAATAAGGAGAAATATATAGTTCATGAAAATTATTTGAGCCCAAATCTTCTCACCTGTGCAGTATAACATGGTCTCTTTCGAAGTGGTGAACATTCAATGTGTGAATTTAACTGCTGTCAGAAAACAAATTAAAAATCTACTTTTCAATGCGATATTCACGCTGTGAGACGTCACATAATGTTGGAAAGTGGCATTGTGACTACGCCATGACTTTTGTGCGATGTTACATAAGCTCCAAGGGTTCCAATTTTTTTGTTACTCAATTATTTTTAATTATAATAAGAAAAAATAATTACAAAGAATTTGATTTTACATTTATAACAGAAATAAATTTCAAACAGAAAATTGTGAACAAACTTTTTTATACTGATTAAAAGAAATTTATTTTCGAATTTCATTTTACTTTCTGTAGAGATAGAAATATTAACTACTAAAATAACCTCTTGCATCAGTAAGTATATTACACTATTTTTTTACTTTTTCTTATTCCAAGTATTTATATCATCACCTATTTCATTAAACTAATTTACTTTTTGCATGCTTTATTTTTTTAATATTTCAATATCTACATTTAAATATAAAAGATAAAATACACACAATTTTTTTTAGTATTTTTAAAGTTTTTATGTAGTTTTTATTACATTTTTTATTTTAAGCTCGTCAATCACGACGCTTGAATACCTCGACCTCGCATTAGACTTTTAACTATATTAAATACATCACAAAAATAAAAACACTTTATGTTTCATTTTATGATTCAGTTCAATAATATAAAACTCATATGTATTTAAAAAAATCATTTATATTTCAAAAATTGCACCACTGTGTCATAAAACCGAGTTTTCACTTATGAATACAAAATAATTCTTGATACGCAAATCAAATCAACTGAACAGAATCTTACATTTCAATGGAGAAGCTTATAAAATTAACGTCATTTGCAATACATAATAAATATAAGATGAAAACGTGATTATTACATTCTTAAAAATTCATGATCTTTTTGTATTCTCCAATTAAATAACAAAAAAGTTGCACAAAAAAATAAATGTTTTTTATTTAATCCCACAACTATCTAGCAGAACTATAGCGCTTAGTAATTACAGTGGTGCATTGCATCCTAAATGTATTCACCCTCCACTGACCACAAATGGCTAAGTTCCCAGGAATGAAGCCCTTTTCTTATTCTCCTCCCCCCTGCTCACACCATCCAAATTCATTCTGCGGGGCATTCCCTAAAGAAAATAAAAGCATCTTTTTCGATCAAAGAGTCCAAATAATTTAATAAAAAACCCAGTTTGCCTTAATTAGAATAAATTAGATGACCCCTGTGCTGTCGAACGTGCCGCTAGATAAGAAAAGCAAATTTAAGTGGCTGAACAACTTGCGCAAATATTGGAAAGTGGGCGCAGCTCGCGTGGGAATCTTGATGCAAACTATATATACATAAGACTCCAGTTTGATTGCCACTTTCTTATATTCCATCAAAGAGTAAAGACCTAATTTTCTCACACCATTCAAAGTAAGTCTTCTTCTTTCTATTAGTAGGAAGTACGGCGCCAGATCTTGTTTCTACGAATAATATTTATTTCGATTGATAAAATAACTCCTTGATCATGAAACATTAATTAAACTTCCTTAAATATTTCTTGAAAGTTTTACAGGATTTTGTGTAACAGGTCTTAGAATCTTAAATCTCCAAGAGATTTTTTTTAATGCTTGTGTTTGTGTGTGTGTGATTTGTTCGCACACGTCTAAAATTTAATAACGAAATTTATAAACAGAAAAACTTTTGCTTTAGGTTTCCACCTGAGTCATTTATTCACGGTTTATAAAATCTGACTCATGAATACTAAATAATAATAGTGTCTGCGTTTTCAGATTACTTGAGATTGATTCAGTTCGATTAATAAAAATATGTGCTTGATCTTGAAACATAAACTACACTGCCTTAAATGTTTTTATTTTTCAAAGTTTTAGAAGATTTTTGTTTATCAGGTCTAAAATTCTACTATCTGAAATCTTTGTGTTTATTTTACTTAATGTATGCATGTGTGTATGGGATTTGTTAGACTTATTGTAAAATCGTGTTTTAATATGATTTATATAACTTCTAAGGATTTCTAAATTGTAGTATTTACTTAAAAGGAAAAATATATGAAAATAAATACAAAATAAATAACTTCACATTGAATATTAGATTAAATGCGTCATAAAATATAGTCATGTATATATATATATATATACTCATCTCAATATACTCATGTGGTTTCACGTTAAATTGTTTGTACAAGATTTTTAAATACACATTTATTTTTTATTTTTTAACGTAACTTTAGTAAGGAAGTTCAAAATTGTAATTTAATACCACATCTAAAGCAAATAAATTAACATAAAAATTACGTTCCAGTTTTCACAGCTTTTGCGAAATCAAAAGATAAATACGAAAGCTAGACATAAATATAAATTATCTTATACATTTACAGGTATTTATTATGAATTTAAAAAAAAAGAAATCTTGAGGAAATCACAAATATTAAATGGCGTAAGTGTTAAACCACAACTTTTATAAAATGGTCTAATTAAATTACATATATACATAAATTTAATTGGTAATGAATTTTATAAAAATTTTCGGAGTTATCAAGGTGCAGGTTTGCTTTAAATGGCTAAAACAGAACAATATGCTTGTAATTTAAGACAGTAACATTTAACTTTATGATTTCTTGGAGATTAAATGTTTTTTGTTAAAATAATTATTGGTATTGCAGTATTATTTTAAGTTAAGAAAGGATAACTTAAGAATACATTTTATGGACATTTTTAAAAAAACTTTTGAGGATCAAGCATTGAAACAATAAATGCATATCTTAACAAAGAAAAAAAAAAGGCGACATTATTATTCACAAGCATAAAAAAAAAACTTTTAATTGATTCTATAAAAGTAAATAGTCAGTTATTTGAATATTTTTTCTCTTCTAAATTTATAATTATTATTTTTATTTTATATACTTATACTTAGTGATATTTTTCTAGCTTTGGTTTCTCATTTACGAAAGTTCTCAATCAATGAAAACGAATAATAATTTAAAATTAAGTCTTGCAATATAAACTTGCACGTCTTAGAAACTCAACATTTCTTATTCGTACATTATATGATACAAAATCTGTCTGGATACCATTAATATTTCTCCTGAAAATCTTGAACATTTTCATCTGTTTTCCTAGTTATATAAGTGACAATATAGATAGCCCGATTCATTCAAGATGTTATCTAAATATTTCAAATTGTTAGATGCTGAAAATTTATGAGCAAAAATACACGAGAGGATTCTTTTCTTTATTTTTACATTATCTTAATTTTGTCTTTTTAGCACTTTCCAACCTAGTTGAAAAGTGCTTATGACTTCGGTTTGTCTGGCCGTATGGCCGGATGGCCGTCTGGCCGTCTGTCCGTGCTCTAACTCCCGTAAATATGCTCGGATTGCTCTGCAATTTTTATATGTTATTGTCGTTATCTATAGCATGTTCCCTATTTCAACGGAAGTGTGTAGCACTTGTAGTTTTTTTACAGGGACACTCAAAAGAATTCCGTTACATTGCGGTCTATGGGGAAAAATTATTTGCGGTTTATTTAAATAATGTTTCACTATTTTAAACGCATTGAAATTTATATATATCACTAAGGTGCATTAGAAGAAGCTTAATATGGAATAGGGTGTGCATACCACTTATAGTTACTATACAGGGACAGTCAAAAGAATTCCGTTACATTACGTCTATGGAGAAAAATCGTCTGCGGTTTATTTAAATAATGTTTCACTATTTTAAACGCATTGAAATTTATATATATTACTAAGGTACATTACAAGAGGCTTACTACAGAATAGTGTGGGTACAGCAGTCATCGTTAATTTACAGGGACACACAAAAGAATTCTCTACTGTCTGTTATAACAATAATTCCTGGAAGTGCGTTTTAAGTTGCTAAATGCGATTTTAAATTGAACTCACTTTTTGTCTATTACTGGGTGTGTATAAATTCTGTATTTCATATACAGGGCAGCACAAAAGTTCGAGAACACATTTCCGTTTATTGACAGAAACTCCAGAAGGAGAATTTTAAACTGTGCTACGCGTTTCCTAACTAAACTAAAATTTATCATCCTATATAGTATATATACAAATCTATAGATCATATACAGGGTTGAATAAAAGTACTCGGATACTTTTCCGAATATTGTATCTGTTCGAAATTCCTGAAATTATGTTTTTAAATATGTTATGCGTTTTCCAAATTGTTTACTTAGATGTTATCTTTTAGCTTATTAAACGGTATGTTTTGTAAAATTATTTTGGAAGCGTTGGAAAGTGTTACATAATCTATGCTTGGGGCATGATTTTTCGGTCTTGTTTATTAATGATATGTACTGCTAGTTTTACCAACTAGATTGATGTAAATTCAGCTAACCTTACTAGATTTTTTTTGTTTTTTGTTTTTTTTGCGTTCCAACGAGTACTTTTTGCAGTACGAAGAGTCTGGTGAAGAAATGTGTGTGGACATGTGAGAAAAATTGGAACACCGGCTAAATTAAAAGGCACGGTTACGCGTGTGTAAATATTAGAACACCCGTCTTCTATTTTGCTTAAATAGTGTACATATGGAAAACTCATAGTAAGAAAAAGGTCACAAAAATTATAGAAAAATTGAAAAAATTAGCTGGCAAAATAAGAATCATTTTGTGATAACATTTTTGAACGTTGTCGTCTCTCTTTCTTTACTCTACAGTTGATATTCTATTTACTAAAAAAGGTATTCAGCAGAGCTTAGACTTATCAATAGAGTAAACTAACTGGAATATCTAACAAGCTTGTCTATAAATTAGAATATACATTTTCCAGATAGACTAGAACAAAGTGTATAAAAATTATTCATCCGTTCATATGGCTATAGATTTTTAGCACGCATTATATTGGACACTGGGACTATGGCAACTGGACTATTATGATAGCCACACGAATGCACTTTTGACACAAAAAGTGTCCAAAATTTAATCTTAAATTAAAAAAAAAAAATCAGAGATTATGGCTTTGCCTGTATTTTCTACTTTGTCTTCTGTCCTCTTCTATTGCTAAGCTTTTAAGCTTATATTGCTAAGCAAACGTTAGTGGTATCCATATACATTTGTCGTATATAATATCTATAGAGTGGGTTTTAGAGCCATTTAAAATTCGCTCTAATAAATGTATTTCAAGCGTAATAATTAGACATTATTCACATATCTGTAGCAAAAGTGTTTCAAATTTTTAATATTAATCGTACTTTTATTTAATAAAAAATGAAGTTAAAATTGCGGTTCTCAATGCTATTTGATATTACTTTTAAATGAAGTGACGCATTTTATCCATTTATCTACTATACTGCATCCATATATTCTTAAAGAAAGATTTTAATAGCGAATTACAAAGGCAATTTTAAGATATTTGAAAGAAAGTATGACCTGAAATTTTTTATTATGGGTGTCTTCAACCTGTGGCCCGAGGTCACTAAATACCACTATTTTTGAATAGAAAAAATTGGATTTAATGCCTAAAACTTTATGATTAAATAAAGTAATTTTTCGTAATTTTTGGTGGAAAACGATTTGTAGGTAACATTGTAACAGACCCCTATTCGAAAATATTAAAGTGTTCAAACTGTCAATCAATTAACTGCCAAAGAACAGTCCGAATAACATTCATGGTATCAAAAATGGGAATAAAAATCCATTTTTAACGTCTTGGAATTTACTACTTGTGCAACTATTGCCAGACTGATTTTCAACATTTTGACGCTTTATAAACATATAAAGGTTTATATATAAATGATGCAGTAGGAAATTTATGATACTGAACACAAGCCTAAATATAAATATATTTTTCCAAATTTACTTTGTTTTTAGAAATATTTATGCACGAAATGATTTAATTCAGATCGTTGTTCAATTTAAATGTCAACAGTCCAAATATAAAATATACATCCGACATTTACTTAAAAAATGTTACAATTTTTTTACGATACTTCATCAGTTTTTATGATTTTCTATTCCTCAAGTTTTCAGTAATAAGTCTTTTCTATTAAAAAAAACATAAGCAATTGGTTAAAAGAATAATGAAAAAAAACGTAAATTACATTTGACATGCTTTGAAATAAAGTAATATTAAATGTCAAAATGTATAGATTAATAATGCTGGAAAATGTGCAAATAACTGGAAATGCAATGTCACATTAGACATTTAAAATCTTCATTCAAATAATGATTTTAAAACGGGTAATCAAAACAATTTAATTTTTGATTATTTTCTTTTAACACAAATTACGGACAGATATTAATTCACATTTATTTCATTCTGGAGAAATTTTCTGCACGTTTTTTGAAAAACCATAGACACCAAAATCTTAATTGTCTTCAATCCTCTAGAACAATTTGCAAGAGAATAACATGGATTTATTTTATGTAGTTCATTATACCTTTCATTGCCAAATATGAAATGGCTTCCTATTCTTCCTATTAAAATAAACTTTGTGTTATGCAGCGATTATTCCTAATAAATCAAGAGTTATAAAAAAACATTGTGCAGATCTGACAATGAAATGAAGAAAAAATTGAAAGACGTGTTCACAAAGAAGTTCAGCGCTTATGGAAAATGAATTGATAGCAACGGTTTTATGATCGTTTTGAAAAGCTATTAAGCTTATTAAATCATCTCACTAGATATATAAATACCTACCTTATTTAGCGATGAAAAAATGTAGGGCATATTTAATATATTCGATCAAATGTACCGTGTCTGTTTAAATATATACAATGATTAAAATTGCTAATGAAGCAAACAGTTCGATTTAAACTCATGGAAAATAACATTTAATAAGAAAAAAATGAGTATTAACTAACAGAGCAATTTCGAAATATGAAATTTGAATATAAACATACTACAAAACTCTTTACATATTTTTTGTATTGCTCAAAAGCATTTTTACTTTAATTTGAAAATGCGTACATTCGTGACAGAGCACCATCTGTTATATTTATAACCGATAAAAATTTCTAATTGTCCGGACAACAAGAACTATTTCTTTTTTAAACTATGAAACGACCCTACTTGAAAAAGAAAAAAACAAGAAAATATCTTCTTACAAGCACTTTTACCACTAAATATCAATATTTTTCGTGAGTTTTTCATTAAAAATTTAAATTAATACAAAATCGGTTTAAAGTTATGAAATCATACAAACTGGAGGTTTGTTTAAGTTAATTATCACGGGCTCGGATAACGCTGGTTGCGTCAGCTAGTATTAAATAAAATACAACAAAAAACAATAAAATGCCACATTTCTATATTAAATTATGATTGAAATGATGTTTGTCTAATGTTAAAGAAAAGGATATAATCTAATATTTATTTGTAAAAAATTCAATGTCAGTACAATGTGTGCTGTTTTTTTAGTTACAAAGGTAAGGAATCTTTTTAGTTACAAAGGTTATATAAAAACAGGCAGATAAATTATATCTTTTTTAATATAAAACAAATAATTGTATTACATTGGTCACTTAGGAAACATTTTACATTTTCGGCACATGGTAGCTAATTTTTGACAGAATATATTTTTAAAGAAGGTTTTTAATATTTTACATAATAGAACATATTAAAAACATAATTTATGAATATTGATGATTTATGAATTTTGTGTTTGTTTTTTATTATGAATTCTTTTACTATCTTCATTTTTTTACGAATGTGATAAATACATTATTCATTTAGTAATTTATTTTTCTCTGTAAATACCTTAATATGAATATTAAATTTTATAACGAAAAAATATTTTTTTCGAAAATTATGTTTGAACTACTCTTACTAGCCGTTCTTGTATACTCAGTTACAATAAAATTCTGTGCAATAATTTACAAAACATAGTAGTATTTGTCACCTAAAAAATATTCAATGGCAGGAGGTACCGCTTTTAATTTCAGTTACTAACCTTGAATGTGCACATTGTCGTTTGTCATTAAATTTGAAGTGCATTTTTTAAAATGTTTAATGTTGTTGTTTAATGAGGCTACTTTCACTTTCAGAACTGGTTCCTAAAGGGAAAGAAACTTTATAAAACAAATCTGTAACCAAAATCGAAAAAGCAAAAACTTACCTGTTAGTGATCAATTTCAGCAATCCTATGAAAAAAAATATAATTATTAAATATATATATATATATATATATATTAAAATGCAAACGAAATTTTTTAAAAGAGCGCTCCCATAGGTTTAAGATTAGCTTGCGAGTTTCTTTGCGTAACTAGTGTAGGCTCTTGGTAAATGATCAATAATTATTTATTTCAAAAGCCTACGATGAGCTACTTGGCGTTTCGGTATATGCTCATTTGACTGCATACATACGCAACGAAAGGTAAAACAACATTTACAGGCATTGCATTGGTGGCACTTTCATGAAGTATATTAAAAGAATTATACTTGGTAATTTGAGACTTTTTCGATGAAAGAAGCAATATTCGTTTATTTATTTATTTATTTATTTATTTATTTGAGGTGTTCGTTTAATTTTAGTAAACGACGTCATGTGACAAAAATTATGTTTAAATTAATGATGTTTAATCATGTTTAAATTATTGATCTCTGGTAGTATATCTAACAGGGACGAATCCTCTTATTCAAACAATGCATGCTCTTTCCCATCCGTAATTTATTCTAATAAGTTTTCTAGGAAGTTTTATTATTAAATAAAACGATGAAAACTATACGGAAAAACTTGTGGAAAAGAACATGCCTAGATTGGGTAACAGAATTCACCACTGATACTTAAAATGTGTTTATTTATGTAAAGGTTTCATATACCAGAGTAGCAAATTATATATTTTTTATAAAGTTTAACAGATATGTAAACAAATCCAAATTGCTAACATATGATACTCTCAGTGATACAACGTTTTTGCACACCAGAGATACTTTGCAATTAATTCTAAATATTTTTAACCTCATTTCTTAGATTTTTGACTAAATTTTAGCTCTTTGGTAGATTAAATAGGTAATTCAAATGTCTGTATAAATATTTCAGTTTTCTCTATGTTAGAAATCTACAACCAGAAATACATAAAAAATACTTTTTTGTCTTTCATTTGTAATTATATTTTGCCCGATTTCCAAATACCATTTCTTGCTAGTTTTACCCACGTGGTTGATAAACTGAATTGCAATCAACTGCTGTTTTTTAATTCTGTTCAACAACCTTTGCACAATATGGAATATTTAAATGCACATGAGAAGCATTTCGAATGCAAGCAGAATCAAATGACCGATGTTGATGTTAAATCAACCCGTTTTGATTTTATTAATTTACGTAGCTATTTTTATCAACATCTATAATTCAGAAATTTTGATTATATGATTATATCCCTTGTGGAAATATCTTCATTTTATATGTCCTTTAAAATTAGTTTTTTACCTCAATCCCATTTTTCTGTTTACTATAATAGCAGCTATAAAACTTCCACCCTTCCCTTTAGAAGGGGGCCAGGTCATTTTGTAGGAAGGACAGGGGTCACATACCTTCATGAACAAATTGATATCTTAAGGATATTATCAAATCAAAACGAGATATTTTCTGATTTATTTATCTAGATGTGTTTATATAAGTGAAGTATTTAAAGGAAAAATAAAATGTCATATATGCATTATTTCAATATTCATAAAAAAATCATTCAAAGAATTTGATTTCATGGTGATATTTGTAATGCCATTTTATGTTGTCAATATGTTTACCATACGTTTCACCCGATTAATTGCATATTTAATAAACTAAAAATGCCGCTTTCGGAAATGATAACCATTTTTGTCTTTTATCATATACATACTTAGAACAAATCAAATATTAAAAAGATATTTCATTTTATCATTTCTTTTTTTGGTCAATTAAACACATTTTTTTATAGAAAATGAAAATAATGGTATGCATTATATTATAATTGTGATAAATGAATAAGTAAATAAATATATATATATATAAATGGAAACAATAATAGTAAGTTTTAAAAAGACGAGAATCCTAGACATAAATTAGTTTGGACAAGTCAACAGAAAGGTTAGTTTAAAAATTTGAGAAATAAATATACATTTTCATGAAACACTCATAAATGAAAGTTTAACATTTTAGAAGAATATAAAAAAGTTCAAATCTGCAGAATTTACAATTCTGTTTAAAACTTGCAGGATTCCTAAATGATCCGCTTTTTAAGTACCGGCATTTTTATTTTATTAGATTTTTCTTGCAAATTTCGCAAAAATCACCTTCGGAGGTATTTGTTTGCAGAAATGTTGTAGAAACTTACCATGAAGTTTTCTGTCAAAAAATATTGGTATTCAGCTGACGGACCATTTGGGAGCCTGAACTTGTAACGTGTCAAAAAGAAAAAAAGTCACAAGGTAGGGCAGAACCCTCAACTTCTGGCGCTTGAGCGCGCATGCTACCTTGATGCCATGAAGACACATGTAAGAGTTTAAACTAATGGTTATTTGAAAAACATATGCTGAATTTTCACTCCTAATTTCTAAGAATCTAAGTCCCAATTGAAGAAAAACTTTCACCAGAACAGTTAGTGGTATGACCTCAACAGCATACTTTAAAATCGTCTAAATTTGTATGCACTATGTTTGTTGGTCCCCTTGTAAGAAAATAAAACGGATTTTCAAGTAAATAAGTTTATAGCATTTTGAAGAAGAACAATAACAAGTATATTAGACTCGAAAAAGTCTTCTTGTATTCATTACATTGTTTGCTTTCAGTCTATAATAATTTGGAATATTATGAAAACCTGTAGCGTTTATAAATATCATCCACAAGAGTCAAACGCCAGTACTAAAACGAGAAAAAATAGGCTAGATTTTATAAAAAAAGATCTGTTGTCCATTTAATTATATCAAAAATCAAAATTTCAGGGATGTTTATAGTAACTCGAATATAGATATATCTGTAAAACAGTAGTTTGTAAATTACATGTAAGCAGAGTGGTCATCCGCCAGGGAATATTTTAGAGAAAATACCAGTATTTCCTTATAGAATAAATAATTCGTCTTATTTAATCGCGCGATTAAATAAGCCAAATTTCTCTACAAGAAAATAATGGAATTTTCCTAAAAAATCCCCGGACCAGTGGCCACCATGATAATACTGAATTTATGGTTTATTGGAAAAGTGTTTTAAATACAAAATGACGAATAAATTAAAGTATGTTTTGATATTTTACAGTAAAATATATAAATAGTTCATATGGCTTATATGAAATTTTTAGATTTGATAAATTTGAGCTACTTTTATATACATAGGCAATAAAAGTAAAAGTAAAATTACTTAGAAATATGCAGGGATTAAATTTTTTTTCTTAGCTCTCGAAAAGAAAGTTTTTGCAAGAATGAGTTTCATTTATTAGTATTTATTAAAGTTGTTAGAAAAGTATTTAATATACTTTCATTAGATACTGAAATTTCTTATAAAACACAAAACAAGTTTTCTGATTCTTCATAACACAATTATAATTTTAACAAATACAGCAAAATTTCTAAATTATGTTTACCTAAAACTTCAATTTAAAAACAAGACGTTAAGCAATTATCCCCATACACTTAATTATCGGTAACAATCTAAAGTCATTTTTAACTTACATGAAAAGTTATGAATAAAATTGACGAGGTATTGCATTGTGTGTATCTTCAATAACACTTGTTACAACCATGACCTGGAAAATAAAAAATATCTTTAGTATTGAAAGATATAATATTTCTTTTTATTTTATGTATTGGATATCGATTGATCTCTTGCGTGTTTGACCTACCTTGGCCTAAAAAAGATGTTTTAATAATCGGGAAAGCGACATTCAAAAGTAGTAAAATTGATTGCTATCAACTAATCTCCAAAATATAAAATACTGAGGCAAAATTTTAATTATTTAATTTTGAGTTTGTACCAAGCATCTTCTTCAAACATATTTCCATCTTTTGAATTATCGTTATAACAGATATAGAAAATAATAATAATAATAATATCTAGGGTAACACTACAAGTATTAATTACTATTACTATAATAATAATAATAACCATTATTATTATTATTATTATTGATTTATAATATTTCTAATTATTCAGGGTTCGTACGCTTTTGCCATAATTATTTTTATAGAATTTTTCGCCTTATTAAAATGCAGAAAAATATTACAAATCCTGCAATTAAACGAGGTGTCTACAATTTCTGCTATTTAAATATTGAATAAAAAAATTCTATTAAAAAATTGTAATAAAAGCGTACGAAACCTGTTATTGAGAGGAAGATAATAATAATAAAAAACAAGAACAATAATGATAATGAAATTTAATATCAAATCAGTCATGTTTTTCTATTGACTCACTACCCATTCCAACTCTCTTTTGACGATAATCATTGAGCAAATTAACACTCTAGATATATGTATAATTCAGGTCCAATATCACTGTGACATACTTAAATTTCATCTTAGTTCATTCGAACAATTTTTTATTGGTCTAACATGTTTTAAGTAAAAGAATTTACATTACATTTCCTTACTTCAACAATTTCAAGAATTATGCAAATCTTAAAAAAAAAAAAAAAGCCCAAACGAAAAAAAAAAAGAAATATATGAACAAAATATTGCAATTGAAAGGTAGATTTTTATTTATTTTTAGATTTTTGAGGAGATAAGCTATCTTAAGATCACGAGAAAAAATTAATCCTTACATTATTAGTTTCAGCAATTATATACTTAAAAATATGTAAAGTTTCAGTACGTTTGTGCGACTGTCAATCTTTCTCAAACGAATTCTTTTCAAAATCTCTAATATAATACAATGAATTCTGTTTTTAGATAATTTTTCAAACTTTAGATAATTTGTAGATACTTCTTCAAAGTTTAATTTTTTGCTTTTACCTCGCTTAAACTTTAGTTATATTTAATTAGAAGCATCGAGAAAGAATTTATCCTGAAGTTTTTGACACAATTTAAAAACGTTAATTACGGAATACAATTGCAATATAAATGAAAATATTTATTATGCAGGGCAGTCAAATGTCTCTGAATGCTTTTTATTTCCAAAACAGAGAAAAATTAAATATCTGACTAACTCAATAAATAAGGCTATAGCTGGAATATAACAGACTTGTTGAAATCCGCTATATGGGATTAAGGTCAAATATTTCAAATGGAAAATGTGCCATGTTGCATAAAAAAGAAAACACCTCCGTGTTCTCAGATATTGATTGCTACAATCATTTTCAATATATGAAATGAAGAAATATGAATGCCGAAAGTTAAGGTTCTACAAAATTTTATGCCTGTGATGAAATGAACCATCAGATATTGGTCAGATATTGAATTTAGATATTGGTAATCCTCACTTGACGAATACAACGAAAGTAGTTACTGGCATCAAGGTAATGGTGTAATGTGGCCTATAGCGGACCTATATCATCAGCCCCATGTTCTTCGACTCAGCCCTATATTCTCAGCTGTAGCGTAAAGTAGGGTTAAATCGGATACCTTATTATTAGTTGCTTCTTGAAGCCAAAATTTTCAACAGAATACTATGAATTATGAATCCCTGCGTAGATACACTGCTTTTATCCTTGTAAGTAATAAAATTACAAATATATTATTTGTCTATCACATTTTTATTAATAAATGCTTTTTTAGAAAGAGTCAAATCACCCCGTCTAACCCCACTGCATTCATATGTTAATCTAATGAAAACGTTTATGCTTTCTTTTGAAGAGAATCAATATATTTCATTTTACAAAAGTATCTAAGAAATTTAAGTAACAATATTTTAAATATAAATCTAATTACTTGATATTTAATGACAAAAATAATTATTATCTTCATTACAATTTGAGAAATTGCAGAAAAGTAGTTCACCTATTTATCAGCTTTAGAAAAATGATAATAGCTATTGTCCATGAATTTTGATGGCTTTATTCAAGCAACATTTACGGGATTTTCAAGCCTTGTATTCTAATATCAGGTTTTATCAAACGTAGGGATATCCATTCATATTTTCAGACTATTAGAATCGGAAAGTAAGCAGTGAAACATGCATCGTTAAAGCGTAACAATACTTTCATTGTGGGAAATAAATGTGACACACACAATAATAAAATGAATCTAGTAATTTTGAAGGTGTTTATGTTTAAAAATTTTGAAAACCATCAAAGAAACCATCAAAAATATGAAAACTACACAAACGCCAGTGTGATGATACCGTTATGGTCGCTTCATCTTCTTCAATAGAGCTAAGTATTTCAATCATCACCCTCTAGAGAGCTTCTCAAACTTAATCAGAACAGAAATATCGGGTTTCATCCGATTATATTATTCTACCGTACTTTCCCCTACTTGGAAACAATTAATGAGATTGTCTTTCTTTCCGTTCTCTCTGA
The DNA here is from genome assembly GCA_963931845.1 of Maratus michaelseni. Taxonomy (NCBI): domain Eukaryota; kingdom Metazoa; phylum Arthropoda; class Arachnida; order Araneae; family Salticidae; genus Maratus; species Maratus michaelseni. The sequence continues at coordinate 274,288,620 of OZ007599.1, forward strand.
AGATGACAGTTTATTTAATAGTTTTCAATAGGTGGACATAGCGTTTCTTCCCAATTATCTAATAACTGTATCGGAATGCCTGGATGTCTAATTTCCTTATCATTTAATTCGCTGGTGTTCCAGGAAATGGCAATTCAAATCACTTGATCTTACTCTTCTCAACTTTTATCGCTTGGGTTATCTGAAGAAACCGATTTATGCTCTGGAAATTCGCAACAAGGGTCACATTTAACAACACACTCTAAATAATCAATTTCTATCAATTTCAATCAAAGTTTCTAGCTAGAGTATGATGCGCGTTCATACCGATAATCCTTCTGTTGTGCATTTAGCAGCAAGAACAATACATTGGACATATCCTCTAACTCGGCAACAAGGATTTCTTAAATTTCAGTGTTTATTACTGCAAAACCATTGAAGAAATGGAAAATTTGATTGGACTCTTACAGTCAATTAAGTTTACAGTCAAACGTTTTCTTATTAATAGGGCTCTTTTTAATGCATTTTACTCAATTTTGGATGCTGTTCATTAAAATTGTATTCTAATGATTAATTATTTCACTATGCTTCTTTTCGACTAACTGGTGATCTATAACGCATTAAATACTAAGGACCTTTTAAGAAATTTTCATCATAAGGCCCTTCTGTCAATTATCAGTGCGACAATTATGCGCCCCCTATTATAACTCCCTTAAAAGTGCACTAGCTTTCTTTTTCTAACAACTTCTTCGTTATTACAGCTACTATATGCTCTGCAAAAAATTTACTTAGACCTTTAACTATCACATTTCTCTAATAATATTCTTCTTTCTCGGCGTTTCATTTTTTTTTCACAGAAATAGTTATCCAATTTTCCTTAGAATTAGTACATAACTCCTTCATAATATATCAATTTCATTCAAGCAGTTTGGATCGCCTGGAGATAAATTGTATCACCAGTATTTCCGATTCAAATTATTTTTTTACAGCTGTCCTACAGTTTCTTGGTTTTATCTTCGGGTTCTGAGGTACTTGAAAACTCTAAAAAATTAATTTCCTTCGTCACTTATTATCTCTTCAACGCTATTTGCGAATAATTCATTTTTGAGGCTTTTTTGCGATTTCTCCGCCCTCTAATGGTCCGTTTTCTGTAATTATTTTTTTATTAAATAGGGATTTTTTTTAAATTTTTTTACCACTTATTTAAGATACAGATCTGGCGTCTCCTAGCGGTGGAATGTGGAACTAAAAGATTTAACGCGTGTGCGTAGAACGCCTACTATACGGTGTCATAGGAAACAGGGACCCGTTCTGGTTCGTTCAGAAAAATATTTCTTTTAAGCAGAATGTGCCCTCTAGCGGTGAGTGGTGATTATTAGCGCACTATACGCTGCCGAAGGCAGTGGGGCCATCGAAACTATGTTTGGAGAGACTTTCCGCGCGTGCAGAGCACACCCGGTATACGCTGCCGTAGGCAGCGGGGTTCCTATGTTCGTTCAGCGAGGCCTAGGTTCGTTCGGTTAGAGATACGTCTCGAGAATACTATGTGCTGGCCGAAGACAATGGGGCCCCCGAAACTACGTTCATTTGAAAGTTTTTCCGAAGATATAAAATCATACAAACTTGAGGTTTGTTTAAGTTTATTATCACGCCTCCGGGAAACGCCGGGGGGGGGGAGGGTGCTAGTAAGTTAATAAAAACGTTATGTTTCTACAGTCGTCCAAAATAAAAGAGCATTCCCCATACATTTTAAGTTCCAAATTGTCATAGAAATAAACGATAGTAGCCATTCGTCTGTACATTATGCATAGTATATTTATGTATAAATCATGTTATGTTATAAAAAAAACGTAGGGGACGTCTTCATAGTGAAATTGTGCCAAACTCTGAAATGTTCAATTCGAACGCATAATTTTGACATCATATTCGGCATTTTCGGTACATTTTATCTTATGATACTAAACGAGAAGTCATTTGCTCGAGTAGTTAAGGAATTATGAAAGTTTAAAATTTGGAAGTCATATTGTTAAACTCATATGCATACCTGCCAACATCGCTTTAAACTTCCGTATAATGTAGCTTATTTTACCGAGGTTAAACACATTTCAAAACAGAAAATTTTTTAATAAGTGCAATCAAATATGTTCCACGTAAGAACATGCAATTAAATATATAAATATATTTAATTTAATATATTTAATCATATGTTTGTCAGATATATTTTCTGGTTAGAAATGTGTTTAAATTTGATCAAATTAACTTCCACTGTATGGAAGTTTAGTTGAAAGTTGGCAGGTATGCATATGTAATCTTTACAGAATAGAATGCAATGCGGGTAGTCTTTTGAGCGTAACTCAACAACTGCTGAGAGGAATGAGCTGTAATTTTAGATTCGCAGATTTGAAGCTTCTAGAAATCCATTTCTGTTTAAAAAAATCATAGGTTACAATTCATATTTGTTTCGAAAATTTATTCAGAAAATACATAAGGTTACCTGGGTCAACTGAGTCATGATTTTGCATTGTAACTCTGGAGTTTCTGGCAATTCGGCTTCCAGACGTCAATGTTCATTTTGAATTAAAGTTCAAACCTTTGTAAATGTGTTCAATTAGGATCACTCTATCAAACTGAAATTTTCAAAATTGCACCTTACTGTCTGAAATTAAATATATATATATATATATATTCATTTTCCCTTTCCATGGGTCCAGTTACCCCATTTTTATGGGGCAAGAGGACCAGGTAGGTCTGTGTTCGACCTTAGTTTTGTCTAAGCTGACGTATTCCTGTTTCAAAAAGCATGTACACTTTTAAAGAATTTAAACCAGACAGATCATTTAAATTATATATCAACTAAAGAGGAAAGCCTTTAAGGGAAACCTTTTCTGTCAAGGTGTTTAAAAAAGCCCCAAATGCATAGTTATTACATTTATTTATATAAAAAACATAAAAATTAAGAAAATACTTATGTTCTTTAGTATAAGTAATAAGTATAAAAGTTACATAGGTATTTTAGGGGAGGGGGAATGAACAAGAAAAATCTGTGAACAAACAGGTAAGTACTTAAGTATCTCATTCACTATTTTATTTAACACAACGAATGTTCGATAAGTCCGATAAATCTGTGGAGAAGTAACGATCTTTTTATATCGAACAGAACTATTTTTTATTGGTTTCGATAATTTACAAAATGTTACTTTCCCTTATGTACACCTCTTCATCTGTATCGTAAAATATCATGGTTTGGCTATGCCACTTAAGAAATTTTGATTGACAAACGTGTGTTCAGTTAAAAAACTGTAGGTTTTATATATTTTTTTTTTTTGCAAACAAAAACGATGAAGAAATTAATTTCTTGTAGTAAGAGAAACTCCCAAAAAATATTTATAACTGTTGAGGTAACTGGGCGTTGTGGGATCCAGTTACCCCTAACACATGTCCCAGTTACTGCATTCTTGAAAAATGTACGGGGTAACTGGAACACAGGCCTTATATTTGAAACATAAAGTAAATATGTATAGATACCTAATAATATTAATGCATTTATGCTTAATCTTAAAAAAAAAAGATTGTTTATAAAAAGCAGAGGACGTTTAACCAAATCGAAGTTGTTTAACAATAATAATAAAAAAACTTCTAAATTTTCGGCAACCTGTCGCAGAGCTATGATTGAGCTCACATGCATTGTTTTAAGATGTACAGATGACATTGCAATGTTGCCAACAGCTAGAATTTAAAAGACATCAACAGTTTATTATAAAATAGCCTATAACCCAGTTACCTTCTTGGCCCAGCTACCGCCTTTGCCCAGTTACCCTATCTTACCTTGTGTTTTTAACTAAATTTTCAAAATAAATTTTAATTGTAATCTATGAGTTTTATGCACATAAATCAATTTTTAGAAGCTTTAAACGTCCAAACCTAAAATTACAGCTCATTCAGTCAAGTAGTTTTTGAGTTATGTTTACAAAACTACCCTCATTGTCTGTTGAATCTGTCATTGAATATGTTTTGTATTTAACATTAGGAGTTCCAAACTTTAAAGCTTCAAAATTTCTAAACCACTTGATGAATTGACTTCTCTTTTGGTATCCCAAGTTAAAATGTACGGAAATACCAAATATGATGTCAAAATTAGGTGTTCGCATGGGTTCACAGTTTGGTACAGTTTTACTAAGAAGACGACCCTCTATTTTTTATATATATAACATAAGTTGAAAGAAGACATAATTTCCAGCCGAATGTGAATTTCTGTTTTTTTCTGTGACAATTTGAAGATTAAAATCGACCTCTTTTTTTTGGGGTGGGGGTGGGGGGGGGCTGACTGTACTTGGTTAATCTTGATACGTTTCTTCCAGGCTAATACGTTTCTCCCCGTCACAAGATATTCCCGTGTTTCCCATGCATACTGTAATATAGAAACAATTCTACTTCATACACATTAAATTATCCTTCCCCCAAAACTGTAAGGAATGCCAACTTATAAATTAAGAGAGTTTGCAAAAGACCCAAATGCTCTAGAGGTCTTGTTGTTTCTGAAGTCTGATTGATTATAACGGTAATCGTACTTTAAAGACACCTATTTATATTATATATAGTATTTATCATGTAATAATATTTAATAAAATATTAAAGAGGAATAACTGAAATTTTTGATTTTTAAAATTTAACTTTTTAATTTCAGAACAGAATGATTAATTCACAACCAATGTTTGTTTTTATATTCATCGCTTTTGTGACAATGACATGCTGCTCTCAAGGAAGTGGTAGGAAAGGGCCTCCATTCAATGGAAGTATCTTTGGTAAAAGATATATTCGAGATATGGGTGAGTTGGATATTTTTCTTCATATTTTCTTTTTGATTGTAACCAAGTGTTAGAAATTACTTTTTTAGCTTCTTCTTTCTTTTAAAAATTATTAAGTATTTCAATCAAATAAGTTGTAAGCCCTAACTCATTTAAAATATTATTAGATCAGCAAAAGCAAATAAAATGTCATTCATTTCTTAACATTTATATTCTAAATTATACATTTCTTGTACTGATGAATGTACGATATTTGTAATTATTTGGAATGTAACTCTGATTCAAAATCTATAAAAAGGATTAGTTTTACTTTATTTTATATTTTATTTCTTTATTTTATTCCAAGAAATTTTCTAAAAGGTTTCTTGTATATATTTTTGCAATGCACTCACTATAAAATAACAAAACAAAATACACTTTTAGTCATTTATTAGGAATAATATGTTCTATATTTAAATTACTACCAACAATTACATCAATAAATATATATGTCTTAATTTTTCTTTAAAAACAAAAGCAGAAGTAAAGAATAATGTAGCATTGAAAAATTGCTTAAAATCAATTTACAGATTTTTTTTTCAATAATAATACAAAGTTTATAAGTAAAAAGTTCTAGTATTATCTCTTTACAACAAATCTTAGAGGCAAACATTCCTTGTTTTCATTTTCTGTTAAATTTGTATAATTTTGAAATTTAATTACTTAAAATGATATATTTTCTTTAAATAATGGTGGTGATAGATATTTTGCTGCTTAGTGTGAGTAATTTTTTCCCTTTATTGACATGTTCTAGCACTGTGTTTCAATGTAGGAACCATTTGCAAAACCTCTAATGATGTTCCCCTCCGGGAAGTGACTAAACGATTTATGCCTTTTTCACTTCTGTACCCATTTTTCTCTTGCAAGAAAATCTTCATGGTTGTGGAATAATTTTATTATTTCAAATTCATAGAATTTCACAAATGCAGAACTAAAACCTAGAGATCTAACAACTTAAAAAAATCAACTTTTGATACAAATAGCATTTAATAGTAATCGTAATTCTGATGGAAATCTTTAAGGAGGTCCGGGAGTGTAAATTTTATTTTCTTTATTTATAGGCATATTTTAATAAATATTTTCCCTTCAATGTATCTCTCTATAAAAGCTACTTTTCTGATACAAAGTTTTTAAAAACTTTGAAATTTTGTTGAAAAATTTTAGTTTCAAATTTTAAACTTTTTTAATTTTTGATGTAACCCATGAATCACTTGCCCGATTTCATTACGTTTTTCGCTATTGCGTGCAGAAAAGGTTTATTTTTATTTTGTCAAGTTAAAAATAAAAGGTTTTTTGAGGGTGATTTTTACTTTGAGGAATATATTTTCAAAATTTTCATATCAAATTAAAAATTCAGACGATAATTTATTAAAAACATAGCATAAAAACCCTGTACAAAATTTCATACTTATATCTTGCAAGAAAATTTAGATATATCCTTTTAAACATCACAAATTACGACTAAATTCATTCTGAAATTAATGGATTTAAAGTTTCAGTTACGAGTAGGGCAGAATTTTTAGTACAACACAAAAAAAAGTTATATCATCTGATGTAATCATCGTAGAAATACGCAGTTAGCTTTATTTAATTTAGTTAATTATGTAGTATTTTATTAGCAATGAAAATTTAAAAATGCATTTCTTTTTTAGAATTTTAACCCCGGATACCATTAACCCCTTGAAAGGTTGTGGGATGTTATATAACCCACTAAATTTTAATCCCGAAATGCCACAATGGCACAAGAATATTTAAATAAATGTTTGCTTTTATTATGCACATGAAGAAAATATTTTACTAAATTTCATATATATATTTTTTAAATCATGGTGTAATTCAATCATTTCAACAAATTAGCAAAAGAAGTAGTTTGCCCTTAAAGGGTTGAGAAGTAAAAATTAATTGCATATTGTGATGCTCACATATTTCTTTGCTAATACCATAAATCAGTGTTATCAGACCATTACATCTAGCTTCTACGCCAACGTGTAAATGGAAAATTCATCTGCAGCACAGTTATTTAGAGTTCAGTTTAGTTTTTGAGTCAGATCACGCTGCATCGTGAATTTATGAAGTTGTTCAGTTGACGCATTTTAGGCTTTTATTTCGCAATATTTCTTCTTACACTGTTTAAAATATGCAGCAAACCGTTCATTCATTCAATGGTTTTTATAGATAACGGTTACTTGACCATAATTTGAAGAGTTCTCATTGGTCAGAATAGGGATAAATTACGGTGATGTAATCATTTTCTATAAACATGGTTGAATGACTAGCTAATTTGCTGCAGATTTTTAACAGTGTAAAGTGCTACTGTATTGTGTTGCGAATGTTTGCGTAATAGGAATTATCTTTTGAAATTGGAAAGTATGTAAGAGGTAACTGTAATTGTAAATCCATAACATTTCTGGAATTTTTCTCGGAATAAATATTTTATCGTCCTAAAAACTATATTATTTATATATAAAACAGTTTAATTAGATTATCAATCTTTACGCTCCCTGAAATTGATAATGCTGAGCGTATGAAAATTTCATACTTATAAAAATATAGTAATTTCTACATTTGGGTGATTATGATGTCAAACAGATGGCTTAAAATTCAATGTTTTAAAATGAATTATCCATTGTCTTTCAATGTGGCCCTACGATTTTTGAAAGAGTATATTAAAAAAAATATTTTTTTATTCAGTTATTGCTATTAGGGTAACAAATCTGCAGAAATAAGTGAATGCAATAAACTAGGATTTCGTTAATATTTTTGTAAATACAAAAAAACCTTTAAAACTTTAATGAATAATCCGGATACACATTGTTTCATTACTTTCAGGTACTAATGACTATCACTTAGAACTAACGAAAAATAGTATTAAAATAAAATACAAAAATTTTCTAGTAGATTACAAGATAAATTTAAATTAACACGACGTTCGTTTCGGAATGGAAACTAAGCTTCTTCCTTTATCAGGTGAGAGCCGCGACATGTTGTTTTACGACAATCGCCTAAATTGTGTAAATAAACAACAACATATATGGGTGAAGTGGACGGGGAAGGAGGGACTAACTGTTCGAAGGAAAGTGCGGAAAAAGGAAAATGAGAATGAAACTAAATAACGTGTACACTGTAAAAAAGACAAATGTTTCTTAATCTTCAAAACTGTTATATAACCACGGATATATAATATACAATAACCTCTTCTGAGTTACCCTTGATTTCAAAAAGCTTTCTTTAATTTTAGAAACGTGAAAAACTAATATATTTTCAAGATTTTAAGAAGCACGCAATAAAACAAGATTTCTTTTGCTGCCACTGATTTTCTGAAGCGATTTATAAGTTTTTGTAGTGTATTAATCAATTTTATCAAACCGGAATATCTTTTTTAGGATGCTATCAATTCTAAATTAACCTTTTTCAGCTGCGTAATTGAATTTATACAGGCAAGAGTAACAAAATAATTTTATTTTAATGTTAATGTTAATGCTGTTAATTTATCATTTTGTCTGTAAAACATATTTGTTTAACATGAAAATATTTACTTCAGAATGAATAGCATCCGAAAAACCGGGTTGAGAAAACTGGTGAATACGCTGTAAAATCTACTCGGATACGTTTTCAAAAATCGTAAAAGCAAAAGAAACTTTGGTTTTATAAATGCTTCTCTAAATCTAAAAAATATATAGGTTTCTGAGGTTTATAAAGATAGAGAACGGTTTTCGGTATCCTGCAGAATTTGGAAGAGGTTATTTTATATTTTAGTTAATGGTTATATTATATTTTCGTAGATTAAGAAACACCTGTCTTTTACTTGATAAAATAACAAATTAAAATGAGGTTAAAAAAAAGCAAAAGAGAAAGAAAAAGTGTAATGAATTAATTTAATTCGTTAATTAATAAAAAAGGAAGGTAAAAGAAAAAAGATTTTTTAAATACAAGGACGTAAAAAAGAAAGAGAAATGGATAAACAAAAGAAGAAAGGAAGGGAGAAAATTAAGATAATAGTTTCCAAGCAACGGAAATGAACAGCGAATGCAAAAGATAATTACGAAAATTTTGAGAATTTTTAAAAATGGAATTTTTTTAATGAAAATTCAAGTGAAATCAAAAGTTAAAAGAAAGAAGAAATAATATTAGCCTTAGAAAAATGTAAACGGTTACCGGCAGTCCAACAGTGAGACGCAGTTGAAGGTTTGAAAAATTTTTGATTATGAACATATTGACGGTATTCCTTTAATCTGTACTTAAGATCTCTCTTAGTTTGGCCAATATAACTGAGATTACAAGAACAAGCGATGAAATAGATACCGCATTAGTTCCCTATATAGAATTTTTAAAAGAGGATAATTTTATTTTATTGATTGGTTTGAAGATAACTTTTGAAACCAAAGCATGAAAGGATTAGAAATTTTGAATCATATTGGAAAACAGAAACGTAAAACAACAGAATTGAGGTTAGAAGAAACATTCGAGTGGAATAGCGAGGATTTTGAATTTTGAATTTATTAAGTAAGCTTTATCAGTAGTAGAAACGTTGTGCCTACGAACAAGGGCAAGTGAAATGAAATGAAATCCTCCACCCGTGTAGAGCCAGCAATGAAGCACAGGAACTTTTCTTCACTGGGGAAAATTTTTAATGAAAATTCATATTTAACATTACACATGTTTAATATTACATAATAGACTAAAGCAAAATTGTACAAAGTTAGATTTTACAATTCAAGTTCAGTATCACAACATTTCTTAATAGAAAATAAGAAAAAAAAAAGGAAGAGACAAAAAAAAATAACTTTTCGCACCTATGAAAGTTTCTGAACCATTTAATTAAAACAAGACTATACGTCAAATCAAACTCGATAACTGAACTTTTAAAAAATTATTTAACAAGAAATTTTTAATGATAGTAATCAGAAATTTTACGTAAAAGTAAAATAATGCATAACACATTTAGTAATCTTTTGCATTACACTAGTAGTAAACTTTAGTAGGAGTAATATGAGTAGGAAGATGTCAATACAATGTGAATTATAATATACAGTTTTCAAAAATAATATACATACTATTAAATAATATGTTATAAAAGTATGTAAAAAGATCATAGATTCGTTTTGACAAATGAGAAATTTTCTTTTTAAATGTTGTAAATTTCTTTAGTCCATTTTAGTTTAAAGGATCAAACAGACTTTTATTCAGATTTTTTCACACAGTTACATTTTTATTAAAATTTTTATTAAAATTGAAATTATTTCTCAATAGAAGACAATTTCCACATATGTAATGTAGAATAGTTTCTGGGCTTTTTCGGCATATACATGTTGAGGATGAGCGTTTTCCTATTTTATTTCAAAACAAGTAATATAAAAACTTTTTTTTAAAGTCAATTCCTACTTAGGTCAAATAGAAATTTTTTTCCAGCGATCTACACGCTTCGCCACTCACGGTATTTATTCCTAAAGTTATATCCTGCTAAATATCTTACATAAGAGAAATTTTTGAAATGTATTAAAAATTAAATAAAAAATAAATAGCTAAAATACCAAAAATTAATAGCTCGAAAAGTATTTCTCACAAAATTGTTAGACAAACTGCGTTAGAAAGTTAAAAAAAATTGTATTTTTCTTGATATAAATTTAAAATCTAATGATTATGCCGTTTTTCAAATATTGAATTTCAAAAATAACCAAACTTCACAATAAAGTGCCATAACGATGTTACAGTTAACGATAATACAATTTTTTTTACAAATATTAATTAATTAATTAAGTTTTATTATTAAATTTTAGTTTTATATTTCATTTCTGTTCAAAAGTATAGACTCACTCCACATTTATAGTCTCCTTCGCCCGCGAGCCGCCTGATCTTCGTCCGTGAACAGCAACATTATATTTTTACGTGTGAAGGTGAGACTATAAATATGGAGTGAGTCTATACTTTTGAACAGAAATGAAATATAAAATTAAAATTGATTAATTAAATTTAATTAATGAATTAATATTTGAAAAAACTGTATTAACATCAATTGTCATCCAGTACAAGTTTAAAAAAATTTATTTGAACTTGATAGGATGAATAGAAAGTATTTTATTAACGATTGAAAATTTGAACAGGATATATAAATATATAGAGAGTGTGAGTTAATAGTAGGAATTGAATGGTGGGAAGTTTCCGTGTCCACTGATGTAGTAGGCTGAGACTTGTTTTTTGCGTATGTAATTGAAATCAACTTTTTGTAGATTATTATAAATATCTCGGACTTTTAATGAATAAGATTAATCTGGCTGCCAATTAGTGACTATTTTTCGCCTAAAAAATAATTTGACTTTTAAAAAAGGGAATAAGAGAGCAGATCCTCCGTTGTATTGTCCATTTATAATAGCATTCTTTGCCAATGAATCAGCTCGTTCATTACTCTCTGTTCTTCACGAACAAGGGCAAGATGTTTCAAATATTTAAGTTCAGAGTTAAGATTAGCTGTATGGAAGCAAATGGATAAATAACTATAAACATAAGTTCAGAAATAGCCATCTATTTGTTAAGGATGATCATTAAAGAGAACACGAGGATGAAGAAAAACATTGAATGAATTTCTGAAGACAATAGTTGAGAACCAGTATTTGTGCTTGCAAACCAAGACATTAATAAAAGGAAGAAAATTATATATTTTTAAACTTCAAGAGTAAATAGAAAGCAAGGGTCAATCGAGTTAACTTGCGAAAGTAAACAAGACAAATCAGCATCTAGAGGGACTAAAACGAAGGTATTATTCACATACCACCAGTGGGGAAATATATATATATGCCAAAGAGTTTTTTTTGAAATAGTTTATATAAATATTATAAGGTAGGAAATAGGGGAACTTCCAAACTCCATACCTTCAAATTAAAAATAAAAAGTACCATTGAAAACAAAAGCAGTTTGCCTGACATTGACTGTCAGCAGAAGGTTCTCAATTTGAATTGAAGCATAATGAAATTCACGAAATCCAAAATAACATTATTTTTTCTTTTTCGAATATTTTTTGTCATTCAAATTTTTATCACACTTATTATACTTATTACCTTTATTATGCTCATTTCCTCATTTTCAAAATATTTTCCAACACTGTAACATTTTTTAAATGCAAATTCACAGACTCGACATTTATGTATATTTTAAATAAACCTAAAAAGTTTTAGAGAAATATTACGAAATAAAAACTGATCATTTTTTCGACAAAACTTATAAAACGATTATAACGATACTTATGATGAAACTGGTGGTTTATAGTTTGCTTTATTCTTATCGTGTTTTATTGCAGTGAGTCTTGTTTTATAATAAGACTGGCGTATAAATAAAAAAAAATCACACGTTTTTTGAATCACATTATTGTTGTAAAATTACAGAATAGTTTAATCATAGATTCCAAGTCTCCCAAAACTTGAATGCATCACTTTTCTAATCACAACGTTCTGTCATTCAATAACTCAGCTATTTCTATTATGAAATAGTGGAACTCAAAAATTGAGAGACTTGGAAGCTATCGTTTAATGTTTAAAATTGGTAATTTTAGCATCATTATAACAAATTAATTTCATTTTAAGAAGCTGAGCCTACATAAACTGGATGAGATAATTATATCACAATTACTTAATTTTCGCTATTGAATAGTACGTGTCATAGTAAACTGTTATTAATATAATGTTAGATGTTTGTTTTCCTTGGTAATTTCATTTTCATATCTTGTTATCATTTAATACAGTCAGCAGTTATAACCATCCAAAATTTTTATACAGATCACGAATTCATCACAAACATGCTGTGCATTTTTCTTATTTCACCTTGACATATGCACAAAACACCATAAAATATGAATGCACTTTTTCTGCGTATGCTTAGAGCGAACCGAAATATGGCTGAACACAAAAGAAAAACAAATTTTCGTAATTGCAATAAGGTCAGATACAAATGAACATGTCCCACAAAGGATTCTGAAAAACAATTATATGTATTACTAAGGTAAGTTTAGAACAAATGAACATTTCTTTTCTGATTATTCTACATTTCCATAGTGTACACAGTTTTTATGAGAGGTTATGTAGGCAACAGAAACAAATATTTCTCTTTGAGAACGGTAGAATAACTTACGACTCTCATAAAAAACTTTTTTTTATTATTTACCTACACCGTTTTATACCTGTTACTTTAAAGTAATCTGTTGCAACGAAGCATCGTTTGTAATAAAAAAAGAAACCTCTGTTAACGGGGTTACATTGACATTGAGCCCATTAACCACATTAATTCAAAATAAAAAACACCTACAACTAAAAAAGAGCAAACCAAACTCCCAGCAACAAATCCACAGATTATAGTAACATAGTGGTAAAACAATAGTTTAAAGATACTAGGTTGATTTTGAACATATGTTGGTTTTAACGTAGAATATTTAGCATTTATGCAGTAAAAAGATGATTTAAAAGGGTAAGATTACGCATTGTTTATTTTTTGTAATACTCTATAAAGACGACAGTTAAAACACAAATTTGGATCGGAACGCTACAGACATCTTTTGCACACGAAGGTGAAATAGACCGAAATTTTAGCTTAAAAGTGGAAAATCAAAACGAACACACAAGCATGCCACGGGATTCGAACCTCCCATCTCTTGACACAGAACCACTAATCAAGCATATTAGAAATGAATTTGGTTGTAAATAGGCAAAGAGTTAAAATATATAATTTTAAAAACGTTAAAGTTTATATAATTAATTTACTTCGTCCTGACAGCATGTAATTTATTGAAACTATAGCGCAAAACTTTCATAATTTGTCAAACAATGTGCATTTAGAGTCGGGGTAACACGGAGATAGCACATTTTCTAAATTTTTTTGTAAAAATATTTTTCGTTGAAGTGAATTTTACATAAATTTCACAACAGCGAACGATTCTGGAATTATATTTAAGAAAAAAACAGTATGTGTATTCACATACGTATATATGTATATAAAAATCATAACAAACTTTTCGATGCGCATTAATTCAGTTAATATTTGATATAAGACTAAGAATAAAGAATATCCTTTTTAAGAACTTTGGTAGAGTGATTTCATAAACCTAGGACCGCATAATATCTGTATATAACGAGAACTGCTCTCATGATTTCAGTACACCATTTTAAATCAAAGTCGTTTAAAAAAAGTTTTTATCTGTAGATATTCTTTTTTAATCACATATATAAACCTTGATAAAAGTGACTATATGCTTATATTAAATAAAATTTTCGTGTTTCTTTGTTAAAAAAATATTTTAAAAAGATAAACATATTTTTTATCACTTTGAATCCGTAATGGGAAAAAATATAACATTTATTGTACATATAAATGTTTTTAACTTTAATCGTAAATCATTTAATAAATACTATTGAAAGTTCAAGATAAATGAAAACCTTGATAAAAATGATTATATACATATATTAAATAAAATATTAATTTTTATTTTTGTAAAATTCATTTAAAATTTAAAAAATATATATGTATCACTTTAATCTTGTAATGGGAAAAATTATAAAATTTATTGTACATGTAATACTTTCTTCACTTGTAACATATTTTTTAAAAAATACTATGGTAAATACAAAATAAATTCACCGAAGAAAAATTTAAAGGATAACATAATTTTCACATGGCTTGAAAATCGTAATTTTTTTTAAAAAAATTATCAGCACCACAAGGGGTTTTGGGTTTAAAAACGTAAAAAATAATAATATGCAACTATTAAATGAAAAAATATTTTATTATAAGCGAAAACTCTTTATTGATGCATATGGTTACACACCCACAAGAAAAAAGTCAAATAAATACATACCTGGTTCGCAAACACTACATTTAATGGATAAATAATCTTGACAACGTGGTCTTTTTCAATTAATTCAAACATATATATATACCGGTTGTCCCAAAAATGACTAATGGATTTTAAAATTCAATAACTTACAAACGGTGACAGATATTAAAAAAAATTCTTGCAGGAGGGTTATGTATGATGTCAGGAGTTTTCTTACTGTGATTCTTGATTTTAGTTCGAGTTTCAAACAATAGATGGCGCTGACAGTGATTAGCGCTCAGTCGAGGCCAAAGCCATTAAATAATAAATCCAGTCAGATAGTGTTAAATTTGTTAGCGACACACTGGCGCCAAACCTCTGCTGCGGAAGGCGGACAAAACAGAAGTGCGTCGCAGAGAAACGATACGATTTATTTATATCGATATTTTATACGATTTTTATCGATGTTTGGTTTTTGCACTTCCTTTAAAAGCTTGCTAATTATTGGGATCTTTTACGTTAAAGCTAAAACTATAACGAAAAAAAAGTGGAAATTTACTGGATTAATATTTCTATATAAATATAGTGGTGGCGAAGAAGTTGATTTATTTATTAAAAGTTAAATAAAAAGTGATGGCAATTTACATCACTATGCAATTAACCCTTTCCGGCACAGACAAATTCTGTTCGTAAAATGTGAAATTACTGACTGACACCGGAATTTACAAACGACTTTCTTAGAAAATATGAACTCCTTATTTTAAGCTTTAATTTTAGAAGCAAAATTTTATTAAAATATTCTTGGTGCCGAATGCAGCACTCCCAACCGCTAGATGGGTTGATTGGCTAGATTTTCAACTTGCGAAAAGTTTCCCATTTATCTGACTGGGCTTATTATTTAATGGCTTTGGTCGAAAGCCGAAACTGACGCCCCTCAGCATTGATGCACCGCCCCCTGAATACTAGTCCTGCGCGCTGACAAAAATGGCGGCTGTCGCAGGTGGATTTTTTTCAGCGTTTGTACGGTCCCTCGAACTTCAACACCAATAATATCTAAAAGTTTTCTTTGACGTACTTGATCTCAGAAAAACTAGACGAAGTAAACCTTTAGAAATTATTGGTGTTGGAAATTATTGGTCGAAGGACCGTTCAAACGTTAAAAAAAATCCGCCTGCGACAGCCGCCATTTTTATCAGCGGTCTGGCCTAGTAATCAGGGGCAGTGTATCAATGCTGAATGGCGTCAGTTTCGGCCTCGACTGAGCGTCAATCACTGTCAGCGCCATCTATTGTTTTAATTTCAAACTTAAATCAAGAATCACAGTAACAAAACTCCTGACATCATACACAGCATCCTGCAAGATTTTTTAAAATATCTGTCACCGTTTGCAAGTTATAGAATTTTAAAATCCATCAGTCATTTTTGTTACACCCGGTGTATAGGAACGTCTTTTCTTGTATATTGAATACATGTAACCGGCATCTCTTGAAATCCTCGTTTTTTTTTCTTTCCTGTTATATCAGCCTAATGTATAATTACGGTATCATCATTAATTTCAATTTCATTGTTCGAAATTTGTTTTAAATTCAATGTATTATATTTATTCGAACCATACTTCTTCTTTAATAGCAATTTTCAAATCACTCGACGAATCATTTGGCAGATCTGGTAAATATTCATCGACTAGCAATTGTTGTCCAGAGGTGCCAAGCTCTCATTAATATTCCGTAATATGTGGGTTAATTTGACCCAGGTTTAACACGTTTTGCACCAGCAAAACTTTTAAGTAATTAAATTAAATAAGTTCCACCTAGAAACCTGAAATTAAATAAATAAAGATTTATCCAATAATTTTTCTGGTTTGAAGCGTTGTTAAACTGGGTCAGATTAAACCACATATTACGGAAAATTAGTGGGTACTTGGCACCTCTGCATTGTTGTCATTTCACTTCTGTTTTTTTTTTTGTTTTTTTTGTTTTGTTTTTTTTTAAACCGTGATGACGTTACACCCATTCCAAATTAAGCGGTCCATAAAGACAAATTTGAAACTGCTTCATATGCACATTTTTTTCGAATGTGCGTAAACAGAAATAATGCGCACACGCAGAAATACGCTTTAAGTTCCCCGAACGAGCAAAGTTGTTTGACTTGTTTCAATTGCAAAGATGCCGCGTTTCATATTACATCACAGCGCAGCGTAAGGTTAAAATTAGGAATTCGAAAATTTATATGCACATAATTTCTAAACCTCTTCACCGAATGACTTCCTATTTAGTATCCTAAGGTAAAATCTTACGAAAAATCCAATTATGATTAAAAAATTAGGTGTTCATATTGAAAGTTTTAACGTTTAATATAATTGTAGCATGGAGACGACCTCTAAGCTTATGTATTTAACTTTAGTTTACAGACGGCATAATTTCTATTAGAATGGCTATTTTCGTTTTTTCTGAAGCAATTTCATGAATAAAAAATATGGTGTGTTCTTATTTTTAGGGTTCCGTACTTAAAAAGTAAAAACGGAAACATAAGATCACTACTGTGTCTGTCCGTCCGTCTGTCACAGCCCTTTTTCTCATAAACTATGGGACGTGGAAAGTTCAAACTTGGGAAAGTCATAAAGCCTTTTACCCACATATTTTCGAATTATTAGCCATTCACACATATGTTTCGGAAAGATTTAGGGGGCTAATTAAGTTACTTGAAAAATAAGTTTTCTTTTTCTTTTTAACACTTTCCAACCTAGTTGAAAAGTGTTTATGACTTCGGATTGTCTGGCCGTCTGGCCGTCTGCCGTCTGCCGTCTGCCGTCTGCCGTCTGGCCGTCTGCCGTCTGCCGTCTGCCGTCTGGCCGTCTGGCCGTGCTTTAACTCCCGTAAATATGCTCGGAATGCCCTGCAATTTTTATTTGTTATTGTCGTTATCTATAGCATGTTCTCTATTTCAACTGAAGTGTGTAGTACTTATAGTTCTTTTACAGGGACACTCAAAAGAATTCCGTTACATTACGGTCTATGGGGAAAAATCATTTGCGGCTTCTTTTAATGATGTTACTCAATTTCAAACACATTGTAATTGATAGACATCACTAAGGTGCATTACAAAAAGCTTAATATGGAATAGGGTGTGCATAGCACTTATAGTTACTTTACAGGGACAGTCAAAATAATTCCGTTACATTACGCGTATGGAGAAAAATCATTTGCGGTTTAATTAAATAATGTTTCACTATTTTAAACGCATTGAAATTTATATATATCACTAAGGTGCATTACAAGAGGCTTACTACGGAATATTGCGTGTATAGC
This sequence comes from Maratus michaelseni, assembly GCA_963931845.1. Lineage (NCBI taxonomy): Eukaryota > Metazoa > Arthropoda > Arachnida > Araneae > Salticidae > Maratus > Maratus michaelseni. The sequence goes on from OZ007599.1 coordinate 274,306,544, forward strand.
AGTCAGCGTTCATTTACAGGGACACACAAAATAATTCTCTACTGTCTGTTAACAATAACTTCTGGAAGTGCGTTTTAAGTTGCTGAACGCGATTTTAAATTTAACTCACTTTTTGTCTATTACTGGGTGTGTATAAATTCTTTAGACCATATACAGGGCAGCACCAAAGTTCGCGAACACATTTCCGTTTATTGACAGAAACTTCAGAAGGATAATTTTAAACTGTGCTACGCGTTTCCTAACTAAACTAAAATTTAGCATCCTATGGAGTATATATACAAATCTATAGATCCTATACAGGGCTGAATAAAAGTATTTGGATATTTTTCCGAATATTGAATATGTTGGAAATTCCTGAAATTACGTTTTTAAATATGTTATGCGTTTTCCAAATTGTTTACTTAGATGTTATCTTTCAGCTTATTAAACGGTAATGATTTGTAAAATTATTTTGGAAGCGTTGGAAAGTGTTCCATAAGCTATGCTTGACGCATGATTTTTCATTCTTGTTTTATATATATATATATTACAAAATTTAAATTTTTTCCGCAATTATTCTATAAAATTTGTCCATTCAATAATATTCGGTATATAACCCAGCTTATTAAAATAATTCTCATTCTTAAAATAGCCTTTTACTATCCATATGTAAAGCCAATTATTCCTAATCCACTTAATAATATTTATTCGAATGTAGTTATTCTAAAAATGGCGATAGCTTTTTTAATTTATTCTTTAAATAGAACATCTTTATTTTAAACCATTATTAAAATTCATTAGTATTATTCCCGTGTGGTCAAATTGCTATAACTTCTTTATTTAAATGCTAAAATATCGTATCTCTTAAAATATTCCGCTCAAAAAACCTTATTTCATAAAGTTATCCTATTATTAAATATCAATTGTCTATTAAAATATTTCCGAAAAACTTTAATTCTTTCTTTTTTTTTCCCTTTTATAAAGATTCATTTTCTTTTCTTCTTATTATTTTTATTACGTATTAAATTCGAAGTTTAGCTACAGCCTCAAAAACAGATAAGCTGGTTTGTTGATATGACAGGCATCTGGTACGAGATTATGGAATATTCTGGATGGGCGTAGAAAGTTTTTGCATTTTACAACAAAATAAATCCACCGGAAATATTGATAAAGTTCCAAAAGAGACCTTTTGATTCGATAGAAGTGGGTCACGTGACGTATTCTGTATTATTACGCAAGCTAGTTAAAAACACGATCATCCTGATTCGGAGAGGATTTTTCGACGCTGGTGTTTGCTAAAAGAATCGGGACGGATTCTAGAAAATAATGGAACGTTGTATTTTTTTTCGTTTAGCGTTGGCTAATGAGCATTTTCCCTGAAGAGATGTCTTAAAACTGGAAATAAAAGGTTCTTCGACAAAAATATGGACTGACATTTCTTGTTGTTGATGATACCACGACTGCCTTTTTCCCGGATTTGAACTTGGAAACACGACATTAATATAATAAGTCGAACAGGATGCTGTGATCAACAGAAAGTTTGTGTAGTTAAACGTGAAATTTGCCGATTAGAAGAATATGTTACGAGGACGTCTACGCCATTACAGCACGTTTACGTCTGGTGTTTTGTTATTTTGTAGTTTTATAATAAATTAAAAATGGTCAAGCCTAAAAGAGAAAAGAAGAGGAAAAGTTGGCCTAAGTGAAGTTGTTGCTAGAGAATATACTATTCATCTTCATAAGCGTCTTCATGGTGTTGGTTTTAAAGGATTGCGTGTTATCAAGAAAATTAAAGATTTTTAGATGTGTGAGACTTTCCTGTGAAATATGCTCAAGAGTAACTGTAAGTTGGTATTTTTATTTATTGGTATCTTTATATGTTGATATTTATTAGTTTATGTTATATTTAAAATGTTTTATTTATTTAATAGTCTACCTTGAAATTTAAAGGTTTTATATACTATGTTATACTGATTAAAATTTTGTTTTTAAAATTTATTTCTGTTGCAAATATTTAAGTGTTGTTAAGGTTAATTAATTTATTTGATGATTTCGTGTGATACGTCATTGTAATATTATAGACAGCGGTATAATTTATATTTTCATGTTTTAAGAACAGATATTCTTAAAAAAAAAAAAAAAAAAAAAAAAAAAAAAAAAAAATCTATTATTTTTAAAATGTTACTGAGATCGTAAATTACATATTTATTTACTATTTCGTTATTTGTATGGTATATAGTGTTATAAGTTTAAAATTTAATGTTTTTAAGATCCGGATATTTAAAAGAAGATCGAGTTAACTCTTTTGTTAGATTAAATAGTATGGCAGAACCAAAATTTATAGCATTTGATCCAGATTTAGGAGTTGAGATACAAGCGTGGTTAAAATACTTTGATGATGCTTGTGAAAAAGAAAAGAAGGATGATGATTGGAAGTTTAAAAATATTTCTCAAAATTTAAAGGGAGAAGCTCTTAAGATTTACATTAATGATTGCCTTAATTGCACTAAATACGAACAGATAGCTGATATCTTAACTGAGAATTTTATTAGGGTAAATATCCCGAAATTTTCTGAATTTTCTGCTTTGAAATTGGATAGTTTAAGTAACTTAGAAACTTATTTTAGAAAGAAAATTGAAATTGGTAGGAAATTGCATTTATGTGAAACTATATTACTACAAGGATTAACCGATGGTTTAAAACCAGAATATCAAAATTATCTAATTGTTAACCCTCCTGAGAGTACAACAGAATGGTATAGAATTGTTAAGCAATTTGTGGAAGTTTCCACCCCTGCTGTTACAAGTCCATCATTACCAAGTAAACCTAATGCAACTAATTTTGACATTCCTCGATATAGTGTGCAGCCTAATAGACCAAATTTTCAACAAATTAATACTCCTAGGCATTGGATTCAGTCAAATCGGCCCAATAATCAATTTAATTCTTCTCGAAACTGGGTTCCTCGACCAAACTATAATTTTCAAAGACCTAGAAATTTCCAAAACGGAGTACAAAACAATTATTTTCAGAACCAGTACCCGCCCCACCAGTGGCTGAGAGGTTGTGCTCTCGAAGCTGGTAGACGGGAGGTGCTGGGTTCGATCCCAATCGCGCCCGTCGGCCTAATCGTTCGGAGTTTTCGTGGTTTTCTTCGAGCCGTGGATTTATCCATGCGTAAATACGGATTAGGTTCCCTTAGAAAGACCCCCACGAAGGGCACTCCCCCCGGGCCTATATCCCTAGTGTAGATAATTGACCGTCAATAATCAACCCAACCCAACCCAGAACCAGTACCCATCTAGGCCATGTAGAATTTGTGTAAACAAGGGTATAATGAATGCTTTTCACTGGGAAAAAGAGTGTATTTTTAATAACAACTCAACACCCTCTGATACTCTTCCAATTGGTACTCCTAATATTTGACAATTAATTGTGTATGGATATACGAATAATTATAATTTACCATGTGTCGTCGATACCGGTTCAACTATCGCAATTTTACCATTAAAGTTTGTTAAAAAATTGAATGCTAAAATTGAAATTGTTCCTCCAGTTACTATTGGTCAGGCAAAGGGATTTTTACAAATTAATCAAAAGTGTAGTATTCTTCTTAAAGTGGGTAAAATCCAAAAATATGTTAACTTTTTAGTATGTGATACAGATTTGGATTACTGCATCTTGGGGTTAAAAGAATGTTCAAAATTTAATTTAAATATAAATTGTAAGAATTGTACAGTAAAACAGGGAAGGAAGATTATAAATAGGAGTATATCCATACATGATGAGAGATCACTTCATTTTAATACTGTAACTGTAAAAAAACTACAACAAGGTAAGGATAACTTGATAACTTCTGATTGTGACAATTTGAATTTATTTAATGATGGTAACTTGATAACAACTTATAATGAAGATACTATTTCATGTAAAGATGAGTTATTAACAAATGGTGATAGTAATGAGAGTTTAAATGGATATAATGATGACAAAGTATCACCATATACTAATGAAAATTTTGTGAATACTCAGGACTTTTTTGCAGCTAATTACAATGATTGTAACGTGCAGCCTGATTACAGAAGTTCAATGACTCCTCAAAATTTTCGCGATATTAATGATTATAATTCAGATTTAATTGGGGAAATAAATTTAATTGAAAATGGGGATTTAAGGGAAATAGTTCAAAATTATAGGGATATTTTTGCAAAACATAAATATGATGTGGGTAAGATAAATATTGAACCACAACGCGTTTTACTAAAATCTGACCTACCTATATCTTTGAGGCCCTACAGAACTTCCCCCTTAGAGGAAAAAGAAATAAAAAATCAAATTCAATCTTTGTTAGCGGCTGGTCTCATAAAAGAAAGCAATAGTCCTTATTCTGCCCCCGTCACCTTGGCTATGAAAAGAGAGGAAGGTAAAAAGACCCGACTATGTATAGATTATAGGAAATTAAATGCAATAGTTAAAAACGATGCAGAACCTTTACCTCTTATCGATGAAATTTTAGATAAATTGAGTAGTGCCCAGTATTTTTCCACTTTGGACTTAGCCTCTGGCTACTGGCACATACCAATACATCCATCCGATACAGAAAAATTAGCTTTTGCCACCAATTTTGGCCTCTTCGAATGGCTGGTGCTCCCCTTTGGTATAAAGACAGGGCCCCCGATATTTAATAGAACCATTAGAAGAATCCTCAATAAGTATAAAATTGATTTTGCTTGCCATTATTTCGACGATATCATAATTTTCTCCTCCTCTCTAGAAGAACATTTAAATCACTTAGCAAAAATCTTTGAAATCTGTAAACTAGAAAACCTTAAACTTAAACTTTCTAAATGTAAACTAAATCAAAATAAAATTAATTTCTTAGGCTATGAGATCACCAATGGGACTTTAACTCCAGCTAATACCAATATTGAGACAATTAAAAAATTGAAACCTCCCTCTAATGTTAAAGAACTACAACGATTTTTAGGTTCCATTAATGTTTATTACAAATTCATAGATAAATATGCTGAAATTAGATACCCCCTCAATAAATTACTTAGGAAAAACACAATATGGGAATGGAACTCAGAATGTCAAAACTCTTTTGAGAAATTAAAAAATACTCTAATTGCAAAACCAATTCTAAAAATTTATGACCCAAAATTACCCCTCCACATGTTTGTAGATGCCTCTCAGGTAGCAGTAGGTGCAGTTCTAAAACAACCAGGGAAAGATAATTTTTTGCATCCTATTGCTTACCATTCTAGAATTTTGAAGAGTTATGAACAAAATTACTTTATAACTGAATTGGAATGCCTTGCTATCATAGATACTCTTGATAAGTTTTATCACTATTTTCATGGTACTAAATTCACAATCCATACCGACCATGCATCTCTGGTATGGTTAAAGAATGTTAAAAATCTAAGAGGTAGACTTTTTCGATGGTCTTTAAAACTTAGCATGTTCGATTATGAGATCAAGTATCAAAAAGGTTCTACAAATGTCGAAGCGGACATGTTGTCACGAAATCCTGTTGCTTATCTTAATCAACATGTAAGTTTATTATTGGACAAAAAAGAAATTATAGCGATGCAAGATAAAGATAATGTTTGTGACAGAAAATACAAAAAAGAGAATGGGATTATAATTATTCAGAGAAAAGGATTCAAAAAAATAGTAGTACCAATGTCACTCAGGAGAAAATTATTACATATTGCTCATGATAATTTTGGACACGTAGGAATACAAAAAATGCTTAACTTAATATCTCCAAACTATTATTGGCCCAACATGACAATAGATATTACACAATTTGTTAAACATTGTGATACATGCCAGAGAAATAAAAAACCAAAACAAAAAAGATTTGGCTTGTTACAAGCTATGCCAGCCACAGATCAACCTTTTGAATGTCTTTCTATTGATACTGTGGGTGGATTTAATTATTACAATTCAACAAATAAATTCTTACACATAATAATAGATCATGCAACTAGGTTTGTTTGGGCTTTTCCATCCAAAAGTGTTACTACCGAAACATATACTAACTGTTTAAAACAAATTTTCAATATTCAAGCACCTAAAACAATACTTAGCGATAGACATAAATCTTTTAGGTCTCCAAGATTCAAAAAATTCCTCAGAAAATATCATGTTCAACAACGTTTTACATCATCACATCACCCCCAAACCAATGGGAAGGTAGAACGAGTGAACCAAACTATAGTTACTAGACTTAAATGTAAAGTTAATTCCATTTCTTCTAAAATACCTTGGACTAGATTATTAGACCAAGTCATCCAAGAATACAATAACACACCACATTCCATAACCAAATTCCCACCTGCCTATTTATTTTATAGTCAATTACCTTATGAATCTCCTTTAAAACAAAATTATTACCCTCCTGTTAATAAAGCACTCAAAATTGCAAAAGCGCGAACTTGTGAATTCCACCTTAAAAGTAAAAGACTCTATGATAGAAAATTTGTTGAATCTCCACTAGAAATACAAGATTATGTAATTTGTGAAGAATTTAAATATCCTAACACTAGAAAATTAGAACCTACTTTCTCTGGACCATACAAAATAATAAATAAACTTTCTGATGTGACCTATGAAATAGACAAATTTAATTATGAGACTAAATTAAATTCAGTTATTGTACATGCGTCTAAATTACGACCCTATTTTTCACCAGATAACTTCAGACTATTTCATGAGCAACCCAAACAACAATCAAAATCACCACAGACATCACAATCACCATCACAAAATCAAACTAAAGTAAAAACAATAGAATAAATTCTAATTCTTTAAATATCTCTTATTACTCTAGTTTCAACATTATCAGGTATGTCTTTGGTGTACAACAGAGATATTACCCATTTTTGAAAGTTTAATATTTTAAAATTTAAAATAAATGTCACAGCTTTTATTTCAACATTGTGGTTATATTTTAGCCTGATCAACTAAAATATTTACTTGTTTTTGAGAGTTTTTGAGGTTGAGTAGACACCTTATGCAGGCATAAGATGTGTATTTTGATTTTAGGAATTGTCAAATTGATGTTGAAAAATGAAATTAAATGTTTTAATTCTATATCAAAATAAACTATTTTTACTTTATTTACTTTTTCTTAAACCAATTGTTTCAAAAATTTAATATTATGTTATTTACTTCAATAGATAATCAAATAGTAACCGTTTATAAATATTTCTATAATTATACAAACATATAAATGATTGGATAGTGATGATGTGATTTTACAGTGATTGTTTTGGTGTGACAATAGAAAATTAAGTAATAGAAAATTAAGTATCTAAACTAATTGCCTTTGTATTCCATTTCTCAGCTAAAATTAACATCTTTTATTTGTTATTTATTGTCTTTATTTATTCTAAGTTTGCCAAAAAAAAACAACTCTCTGCATTTAGGATATGAATACTTATAACTTAACAGTATAATTTTGTAAAAGGGTATCAGAGGAAAAAATTATTGTAAGGAACTAATGGTTGAGAGTTCAATTTCTAAATATTTAGATTTAAATTTATTTGGATTTTGAAATTATTATATATTTTTTTTTGTATACTTTCGACTGGCAAAAATACTTTCTTATATAATTAAAAAATAAGAAATTTATTTATTTGCTATGTAATTATTTTATCCTCAACCAATATTTTTCCTAACAATAAATAAACACACTGTGATATTTTCTTAAATTATACTGATGTTATTATATTATTATTTCTACTATTGAATTATATTATGAATTACTACATATGTTGTGAAGTATTAGTTATATTGAAAGTTATTATTGTTATGTTTATGAATTGAATTTTATTATAGCATTTATTTATATTATTGAAGAGTTATATTATTTATTAGTGAAAAAATGTTTGACAAATATTAGTTAAAGATGGTGGGATCCCAACAGAAATATAACAAATCCCACATGAATATAACAAAGATAACATATTCCAAGTACAATAAACGACCAAGAGATAATTTGACTTGTTTATTATGTGAGAAAATTAATGTGATACTTAAGAGAAGATGTTGTGACAAGTGCTAGCATTATAAGGTCATTATAAAGTATTGGTAAGAATGACTACAGTTTTAAAATTTTGATGGAGTAATGTCTTTATTTTCAGCCTTTACATAAAAACTGTATTTTTAAGAAAAGGACTGCAGTAACCATTTTTTTTTAAAAAACAAAATGAGGACTTATCACGATCCAAGAAAGAGACTGAAATAAAACAGTTGGATCTAATGAACTCAAATTTGAATTAAGTCGAATTTTTTTTTTAAACTTTGTTTTAACAATTTGCTAGTGACTACTTATTCTAAAGCTTGTGAACTTGGTAAAAGCAAAATTCTGTTACTATTATTATCCTGTTTTTCTTGTTTATTAATATTTATTATTTATTGTTATTGTATTTTTCTTGTGCACTTACAAATGGTAAGTGAGATTGTAACCATTTCTTGTATTATTTTACAGGGGAAATGCTCGTAGCTTTATTTTTATTTATCTATTAATTTTAATTGATTACTATTATTTTATTTTTGTTTTTGATTTTGTCTTCCAGTTCTTCAGAAATTCCCCATCTCCTTGCTGGCAGTCTCTAAATTTATACTAGTCAAAATTCAAATTTCTAAAGTATTAAATTTATATTGTCTGAATTTATAGTTACTTAACTATTAACTTCATCCAAAATCTTTAGGGAGGGGGGATAATATTACAAAATTTAAATTTTTTCCGCAATTATTCTATAAAATTTGTCCATTCAATAATATTCGGTATATAACCCAGCTTATTTAAATAATTCTCATTCTTAAAATAGCCTTTTACTATCCATATGTAAAGCCAATTATTCCTAATCCACTTAATAATATTTATTCGAATGTAGTTATTCTAAAAATGGCGATAGCTTTTTTAATTTATTCTTTAAATAGAACATCTTTATTTTAATCCATTATTAAAATTCATTAGTATTATTCCCGTGTGGTCAAATTGCTATAACTTCTTTATTTAAATGCTAAAATATCGTATCTCTTAAAATATTCCGCTCAAAAAACCTTATTTCATAAAGTTATCCTATTATTAAATATCAATTGTCTATTAAAATATTTCCGAAAAACTTTAATTCTTTCTTTTTTTTTCCCTTTTATAAAGATTCATTTTCTTTTCTTCTTATTATTTTTATTACGTATTAAATTCGAAGTTTAGCTACAGCCTCAAAAACAGATAAGCTGGTTTGTTGATATGACAGGCATCTGGTACGAGATTATGGAATATTCTGGATGGGCGTAGAAAGTTTTTGCATTTTACAACAAAATAAATCCACCGGAAATATTGATAAAGTTCCAAAAGAGACCTTTTGATTCGATAGAAGTGGGTCACGTGACGTATTCTGTATTATTACGCAAGCTAGTTTAAAAACACGATCATCCTGATTCGGAGAGGATTTTTCGACGCTGGTGTTTGCTAAAAGAATCGGGACGGATTCTAGAAAATAATGGAACGTTGTATTTTTTTTTCGTTTAGCGTTGGCTAATGAGCATTTTCCCTGAAGAGATGTCTTAAAACTGGAAATAAAAGGTTCTTCGACAAAAATATGGACTGACATTTCTTGTTGTTGATGATACCACGACTGCCTTTTTCCCGGATTTGAACTTGGAAACACGACATATATATATATATATATATATATATATACACTGCTCAAAACAATTAAAGGATATTTGAAGTTTTATATAAAATAAAGATATAAACGAAATTTTTTTTGCCGAAAATAGAAGAAGAGAATCACAAATGCAAATTTTTTTGGTTTTCAAACTGTGGAGTATGCAAATTTTGAGTTCGACGTCAAAAACGTCGTTTCAGCGGCAGCGAATGAAATTTGACTTTCAACTGGATAAAAGAGAATGAAGACAAGGATGATCGGCATTCAGTGATTGCTTTGTTTCGATGAGTACGATGTCTCAGCGAAGTCATTTGACAGATTCAGAAGCTTGGAGAATTGTTGGTAGGTTAGAAGGGGGCCAAACTCAAGTCGAAGTAGCGCAAGCCATTGGAGTGTCACAAAGTGTCATTTCCAGGATCTGGAACCGTTTTTTGGAGAGTGGATGTGCAGGCCGAAGACCAGGGCAAGGTCGTAGACGGGCAACAGCGCCCAATGAAGATCGGTATTTAGCGTTAACAGCTCGGAGACACCGAAACATGAACGCTACTCTTCTCCAACAACACCTTCGCTCGGCTACAGGCACCACGTTTTCAACTCAGACTGTCCGAAACCGGCTCCATGCTGTAGGTCTGTATGCTCGCCGACCGATGGTATGTGTTAGATTAACATCAAGGCATCGTCGCGACCGCAGGGAGTGGGCAACGGAGCATGTCAGCTGGAGGAGAAATGAATGGAGCAATATTCTGTTTTCTGACGAGTCCCGTTTTTCTGTGCATCCGGATAATAGGCGTATTTTCATCTGGAGGGACCGTGGCAGTAGGAATAATCCTGCGTTCGTGCACGAAAGTGTCAGATTTGGCGGTTGAGGAGTGTTGGTGTATGGTGGCATCTCCATTGACGGGCGCACTGACCTCTACATCATTCGAGATGGAGCTCTGACTGGTCGCAGATATAGGGATGAGATCCTCAGACCTATTGTAGTCCCTTACGCTGCAGCAATCGGAGATAACTTCATTTTAATGGACGATAACTGCAGGCCACATCGTGCAAACCTGGTGGAGGATTTCCTTTTCGAGGAAGGAATCGTTCGAATGGAATGGCCAGCGTGTTCTCCAGGCATGAATCCAATCGAGCACGTTTGGGACGCTCTAGGAAGACGAGTTTCTGGCCGCCAACAACCCCCACAAACTCTCCAAGAACTGGAAAGAGCTCTTCTGGAAGAGTGGGGCAGAATACCCCAACTCGTCATTAATAGCCTCATTGAGTCCATGCCTCAAAGGTGTTCAACGTTGCTGGCCGCCCGTGGAAACCATACCCCCTACTGAAAATGATTTTCTTTGAAGAAAACACCTTTTCTTATTCTTTTTTTCTCATATGCACAAATTGTGTTTTTTTCCTTTTGTACACAAATGCGCAATAAAATGCATTTTTTTCTGCCAAACGTGTGTTATTTATTCTCATATAACCTACTATGTCTGTCGACCATGTATCAATCAGCTAAAAAGTTTCCCATATACAAAATCCACCTAAAACTGCAATATCCTTTAATTGTTTTGAGCAGTGTATATATATCGTGTGAAAGATCTCGTAATACTGAACTCAAAAATGCATTTATTTTACTTTTAGGTATTACATGTTCAGAGATATCGTTGAAAATGCATGGCAAAAATATGTCCCCCCCCCCCCTCTATTTCCGAATCTGCTGAAACTAAAATTATGAAAAAAATTAGGGGTAGTAGGTGTTTATTTAAACCTTGCAGGAAAACTATAGCGATTTTCTTAGGTAACATAGTTTTTGAGAAAAACGCATGTTTTCGTTACACACAAACTTTACTTTTCGGGCGGTCAGCGGGGGTGTTGACGGGTGCTTTAGTTATGTATCGACACAAAATCTCACAAGGATATATGATAATGATTTTCGAAAAAAAAGTTAGTAATTAGCCGAGATATTAATTAGGTTACTTGAAAAATAAATCTTTTTATATATCGTGTAAAGTGTTGTTCGAAAGAACTCGTAACATCGAACTCAAAAATATATTTGTTTTAATATTAGGTACTATTTTTTCAGAGATATCGTCGAAAGTATACTGGAAAAATATGTCACCCTCCTCATATTTCTGAATCTATTGAAACTAAAATTATGAAAAAATGAGGTGCAATAGGAGTTTATTAATTATTAAATTTAATGTACGGAACTCTTTTAGCTTGAGTTAGACTCACACTTGACCGATTTATTTATTCTTTTTCTGTAGAATGTACTTAGAGTCGGGTAAATATGGACTTACTTTTTATATTATTTTAGCATTAAATATTACACATATTTATATTCCTGCAAAAATTTGAAATTAAAAATTATTTATACACGACAGATGACATTAATTATATTTACATTTTTTTTAAACATTGTATAAGAATGAAATGATCCAAACATAAATTTTGTGTTAATTCTTTTTAAGTAATAAAATATATATAAAATGTATTTCTTTTCCTTAGACACAGACAGTAGAATGAGTGAAAACCGGCATCCTGCATGTGAATATGTTTTAGAAGCCTGCAACCAGTGGTTCACTGCTGGACAAGACTCCTAGCAACACTGTTATGATCATAATTTAATACAAAAGTAAGAACAATTAATTATTTAGAAATTATTTAAAAGTTATTTCATCATTTTAAAACAAATAATAATGTCACTAAATATTTTTGAAAACATACCCCATTTCGGAGGGTATTTTTTACCTTGAAGTTTACGAAATATTTAAAGGGAGTTGTAAAGGATTAAATTCCGTATTATCTTCGCATAGGTTATATATATATATATATATATATTATATATATTTATTAAATATAAATTTATAGAATTCGAGATAATTACATATAATATTAACTTTGTTAAGACATTTATTCAAGCAATTGTCACAAAATACTTCTTAGCTTTCAACTTTTACACTTTTTTTCTTACCACTAAAATTTAATAGTACATTTTTTCTTCCTTAATCGGCGTAAACTACGATTAAATACGGCAAAAAATCTTCTATTAAATTACAAAAAAACGTAAAAGTTAGAAGCTGTGGTTTATAAAGTTTAATTAAGTAAAATAAAAGTTAATAAATAAAATGGTGGTGGATGTTGCTACTTTCATCAACCATCACGACGGATGTCTCTGTCTTTCTTTTAACCCTGGATGTTTTAACTCCCTTTTTCAGCCGCTGTATTCTGCTATTTCTTTTCAATGAAATTAATGAAGTCTTGAAAAAGAGAATAGTGAAATCTGATGGTAGAAGATTTCAACCAAAAGATGTCGCTACATTTTTTCACTCATGAATGCCGCTAACTGTCAACCAATCTATATTATTATCTGTCGTTCAGTGTCGCTTCCTTGAAACCAGTAGGGATTTTTTTTTTCAAATTGTATCATCACCATCGTTATGTGTTGATTTTAATTAAAAAACGAATTATATCATTTTAGCACTGGAAATGGGTTTCCAGGTTGGACCAGAAAGAACTGTCCGATTTTTAGTTAATTATTATTTGTGCATATTTATTGGTATGTTCTGTTTTATATAAATACAACAATCTGCTCTGTTACTTCAATGTCTTATTATTTCACATCCATTTTGTTGTTTTCACTTTAACTTACGTCGGTATCTTAATATTTGTGGGGTTTTTTTAATATAGCAAAGTGAACATGTACAAAAGATTTAAAACGGTGGGTTATACAATTTAAGGGAGGGGGGTGGGGGGTGGAAGATCACCCTGAAATCTTCAAAAAAGTGGAGAAAATAATATTTATTTTTTTAAATAACATTTTACGAATCTCTTTTTTTTTTTTTTTTTTTTTTTAATTAAGACGATATTCCAATTGAAACTAAAGTTACGACTAATTAACGCAAGATAATTTACATACATTTAAATATAAATCTCAACTTTAAAAAATTTTTCTCCAAACTATGATTTTTGACATTTCGCGCATTCTATTACTTTAAAAAGTAATTAACATTACAAGATTTATATTTTCTATGTTGGTGTATTTTATGTATGTTATGCACCTACACCTTTTTCTAAGTAGGTATATATATATATATTTCTTAATTTGCTTTGAGTTTCTTTCTGAATTTTTGCCTTTAATGTTGTAATTGACTGAAAAGTATTTTTTACTGTAAAACTGATTATTATTTTAAGTTTAAGTACTACATCTTAAGAAAGTATGTATGTAATATTAAGCAAATATGTGTGATAGCTTTTTATAAACTTGCGCACAAGACATCTACGTCATATATGACGTGGAAAAATCCTTAATTAGTTGATATTAATTAAAACTAGAGATTGACCGAAACGGGATTTTAAGATCGAAACAGAAACCGAAACCGGATTTTAGGGATCTTCCTACTTTCGGCAGAAACCGAAACCGAAAGTGTAAAAAAGATTCAAAAACTGATAATAAATACATAACTGCATATAATTATTAATTAATTAATTAATTAATAACAAATAATTAATGATTACTTAATAATAACTAATTACGTTACTAATTATTTTATTATTTAAACTTGTATTGAACCACATTTCTAACAAACACATGTATATATATGTAGTATATATATGTGTGTGTACAGGTTTCAAACAAAAATGAAACATAAATAATACAACTTTTTTATTTTACAATTTTATAACAACCAATAATTATAGGCATTTATCAATAATTAATTAACAATGTAAGTTAAATAATGTAAAACAAATTCAATAATGAATATTTAATTTTTAAATATATTCATATTTTCAGTTCGTTAATATTTTGCATTTAAATTTATTGAAATAAAGTACTTAAAGTTTGTTTTTTTAGGAAATTAACATTGAATATGTTTTAACCATTTTATTATTATAAATATTATTAATTTAATAGACGTTTAAATATAGATATATATTTAAATATTGCTGAACATTATTATTAATTATTAAAAATTTTTTACAACATTTTTATGGTACATATGTTTAAATAACATGTTTACTTAAAAAAAGCTTTGCCACTCCCTGCCTCTCTAAGAAAGTATTGAAATGGCATCTTGAAAGTTTTATCTCCGGTGCCAAGTTGACTCTCTGTGTCTCTATCCAAAACTATTTATTTTCATATAAAATAAAACGTAGTTAATTTATCAATAAGACAGAAATAGTTTGCAATTAAACAAATTTCATCTAATAACAAATATTTTAAATATACATACCTCAAAATATCTTTTGTAATAAATTTCGTAAATCTTCATATGTTTTAACAACACCTTTCTGATAAATCATTTGAAACAATCTGGAGTTTTAAAGTAAAAATTTTCTATTACTGTTAAGTTTGCAGCTTTTAAAGATCACGTGATAAGCGTCTTTTAAGGTTAGTTATAATTACATTGTTTGCTTTATAATTTACACTCCCATCATGAAGCAATCATGACGGATAATGATTAACAGTGGAGTTCACAGCAATAAACAGTGTCTCATTTGAGCCGATACAACACATATCAATGAGTAAAGTTGAAAATTTCCAAAAGAAGGAACGATATTTTGAAATTCAGGTAGTTTCGGTCGAGTTTCGGTCAGGTCAAAATTTTGGCAGCAGTTTCGCCGAAAACGAATATTCGGTGAAACTCCACTTTTGCGCCGAAACCGAAATTTCGGTCGATCTTAAAATTAATTCTATTTGCATTTTATTAAATTTTTTATAGGAATGGATTAACAAACAGTTGTATAATTTAATTAAAAAAACTGTTTACCTTCGTGGAATATTTACAGCACTATAAATTTTGAATTTTTGTGTAAAATCATGCAATATCCAGTTGCTGAATGCGATCTCCCTCTCCCTTAACAGGCTACTCTGGCGAAAACACCCGCTCGCTAATGTTAATTCTATGGGGGAAATAATTTAGGATATCTCGTTCGCATTTCAATATTTTTAAATGAGTCTTTTTTAATTGGATAGCTGAGTCAATCTCTATACACGCTCTTTTGTACTTTTTCGTTTTTGATTACAAGTTTTTTTATTAAGATACTTTCACTTCCGGAACCGGTTTCGAAAGTGAAAATATCTTCAATTAAAAAAACTGCAACAAAAATCAAAAAAGTACAAAAAAGCGTGCGTAGAGATTGAACTCAGCTATCCAATGCAAAAAAAAATCATTTAATAATAATTTAAATGTGAAAGAGATATCGTAAATTATTTCCCCCATAGAATTAACATTAGCGAGCGGGTGTTTTCGCCTGACTGAAGTAGCATCTTATGTTACCTCCGTGACCGAGTGGTACAGTGTTACCTCTCCGCTAGTCATTGCTAAACATAGGAGGTAGCGGATTCTATTTTCCCAAGGTGTATGTTTTGCCTGGGTTTATAATCTAGCTGTATGCGTTTGTAAAAACTATCTTGTGTTGCCTATCCATGTTTCAACGACGACTCATACATGAATCCCCTTGATTACGTGTAAAAGTTAAATTTATTTGTGTACAACGAAATTAGATGCAAATTTAACTAGTTAGTCTAATATGACGTCATATGTGTAGCCACCATCATATATATTACACAAGTAGCTTTCAAACTAAAATTAGTCATTTTTCAGTGCGATTTTTATTGCCTTTATTTTATGAATTGTAAATAAACGTCATGAATAATTGAAGGGGTCGGGGCAAGAAAGAGCCAAGCCATATTTTTGGTGAAATAAATCTAACACTATAATATGTTGCTTAATATTGTAAATTATAATATCCAACATATACTTTGTTTCTAATGTCACTTGGTGGCAGCATATGTGACGGGTTTCGTTTTTGCCCCAGATCTTTATGCCCCCAATGAAGATATCTAATTTACAAAAAGCGTAATAGTAATATCACTAAAGTAATGCCATATTGTCACTCAGAATATCTCAAATATTACTACACAATTGGCGAAAAAACTTTAGGTTATATATCTTGATTTGAGTATTTGATCAAATTTTCAAATTGAAATATCTCAGAGGTTCAAAAATGTGGCTTGACACTCTCTCTCCCCGACCCACTCAATTCCACTACAATATAAGAACAGCTATTTTTAAAATTAATTTTCATAATTAGGAAAATAAACGGACGAGAATACGCTTAACAATCATTTTGCTGACGCATAACATGGCTCTGTAACGATAATAAATGATTATTAACAAAATATTATAATACTTTCAATACACTCTTCATACGAAATATTAATTTACTTTAATCGAACACACTTGACGAAAAAACGTAGAAGAATCCCGTTTGATTCAAATTCTATTAGATTTCATGAGATTATGAACACCGCGTGTTAACGATTTCCTTATTAGCAATGTATATTTCAAATCCAGAGTTCACTTCAAAAGTAGAATTTTTTTATCGTCTGGAATCACTCTACAAAATCACTCTGCTCTCTATTTATTTCATGGACACATTAACTCAGACTGCTGAGATCTTTGGTCACTAAGTAAAATAATATGATGATTATGTGGTGGATTGAAGAATGGTGATACATTATTTATAGCATTCAATTAAAATTCCCAACTGCCACTGAACTTTGATATAAAATATTGCTTTTAAAATGTACGTCAAGAAAAGTTTTCATTTATTTTCAAGTTAACTTGTTATAAATTTTGGTGAAATTCAGTCATTTCAGCATTTTAGTAACAAAAGTAATTTTTCACTGAAAGTGTTAAGATTAGAACAATGATGTAAAATCATATTTGCTCAATGTAGCTTTTGTTTCTTTCCCAATCAATTTTCCAATATATTTTTCCCAGTGTAGAAATGCAACACAAATAATGCATTATAAATAAAAGAGAAGATCTTTCTAATTAAAATCAATTTATTTAATTATTTTTCACGAAAACTTCTATTTACGCTTTTTCTTCAGTACTGGACTTTTGTGACAAATACAGTTACTGGTTTGTAATTAAAGTGTGATGTTCTAATAATATAAAATGCAATGACTAATCATATACCAAACAGTTCATCTAAATTTCCTATCTATTTTTATAATTATTTGTTTTAAGTACGATGTGACATAAAAACTGGCTACACAAAATTTTGGATAAAATGATCAAATTTCAAAAATGTTTCAAATTAAAACTTTTAAAACTTAAAGATATATAGTTTTAAAGTTATGTCTTAAGTTTCAAGCTTTAACTTTTTTAACTTCATGAGTTTATCCACTTTTTAAGACTCATTATTTGTTTAAATCAAAACGCTCAATCTGCACCTCTAAACATAAACCTCGTCCTCAAAATTCGTGAACGTCTGGTCTCTCTACTTTTGGAGGTCAGTGTACTCAAAATAAAGTATAAACTTTGATAATTTGGGAATGTAAATTTTTAGTAGTAATATTAGCATTGTTAAAATTCGGTGCAAGTAATGGACATTTATTATACTACAATACGAGAATCTTTGTAATTTTTTGGTTTCCTTTTAACTGTTTTGTTTCAAATCATTTACCTATTTCCAATATTTTAATGATTTAAGTTTTTTATTTTAATATTTTTCAGATAAAGAAAACTACAAAACTGGATGATTAAATGGTGCAATGGATGGAAAAAAAATATTGTATTCTAAAACAATCTTATTAAAGCCATGGAAATTAATGGTCATTTTCATAAGTTATTTGTGTCTAATTTTTTTTTAAATACATTTACATAACATCACACAGTATTTAGTTAAAAAATGTTAAAATAGTATTCTTTTGTAATTTGAAAATAAATCTGTGTATTTCCTGGATTGTATCGTATAAACGAAAATATTTTATTGAACAGAAAATTAAAAAATATATATTTTTTAAATAATTTTAAATAATAAAAAATGGGTACGTTTCGTACTTTTCTATGAATTGAAATTTTTATTTCTTAGATTAGTTGCGTTTCGTTCTTACATTCTGAGTCAAATTAACGGGTTAAAAATGCTGTTGAACCTGATACCAAAATTACATTTTGCATACTCTCACAAAGAGATATTTTGTTTTCGTTGGCCAGTTTCTATATTTTAATGAGTTTTAAACTTTATGTAGATATTTAAAACATATTCAAAATTCATTATCATCTAATAAAAGTAAAAACAAAATATTTTACAAATGACAGAATTAGCCTCGAAATGTATTACCGTTAAAATATTTAAATTTTGTGATCATTCTTATGTTTTTTACTGAAGCACGTTCTTTAATTATTTCAGATAAAGCCGAATTTATTACTTTAAAACCATTATTCACTTTAATACGACAATAGAGAGTATGAATTTTTAAATAATTGTTTGTGGACTGAATTTTTAGCTGTGCATGTGCTAAATTAATAATAGTTTGAATGACTCTGTTATCACACTTTCATTTTTAAACGGTTGCAAAAACTCTGTCTGTCGATGTAATATATATGAAAATGTATGATCAGGATGATTTAATTATTTTGTATGGGCTTAAACTTGAACGACTGGAAATGTTACTCAAGTTTTATAAATGTATAGGGTTGTCATAAAGTCTTTCCCCGATTATAATATCTTATTGC
The DNA here is from genome assembly GCA_963931845.1 of Maratus michaelseni. NCBI lineage: Eukaryota > Metazoa > Arthropoda > Arachnida > Araneae > Salticidae > Maratus > Maratus michaelseni. The sequence goes on from OZ007599.1 coordinate 274,325,731, forward strand.
AGAAAAACTAATATAATTAGGCATATGCTTGTTTCAATATATTGCAAAGACATTTATGAAGTTTTTAACACAAGTAGTTACGTCAGTAAATTTCGATGTGAGCACCCTTGGTATTTGAAGAATGTCAAGGCGGTATTCCATTTCTCGCCACGTATTGCCCAACATTTGGGCTGTCTCACTAGACACAGCATCTGTAATCCTAACCTTGAATGTTTCAATATCGTGTACTGGCGTTTCAAACACTCTGTTCTTTATGTACCCCCAAAATAAAAAAATCTAGAGGAGTTGGTTCATCCCGTCCTATACATCTTCCACGAAATTTGTCATCAAGGAACTCACGAACGACTGTAGAGAATGGAAAAAAATATGAACATGACTTTTCCATAATAAAAATTTTGCAGTATTACATTCAATGGTTATTTCGTAATAATTTTTTGTTAGCAGAGAAATAGTTTATGACCACCCTGTATTTCAAACTAGAATATTTATTCAAAAATATTTAATTTATATCTTTAACATGCTTTTGTGCGATATGTATTTAATTTAATTTATTTAAAAAAAATTGTTCGAATCAAATTATATTTATTTGGTACTGGTCACAAGGGCTCTCATGGTCGTTCTAATGCTAAAACACCCTAGAAAATAAATTAATAATTCTTTTAAAAAGAGATAAGTTCGTTGCAAATATGATGCAAAATAGTGGAAGTAATGAGACTTACTTTCATATTTCTAGCATCGAAGAACAACACTTTTGTAATACTTTAAGAGCGTAGTGTTCTGCTGAAATGCAAAAAAATAATAAAGAATTTTATGAAGAGAGAAAATCGCACATTTATGATAAACTAACTGCATAAAATGTCTAAGCACAACACTACATAAAAGACAGGTTGCGCGATAATTTATTTCTTAAATATAAATAAGATAGAATATGTAAATATAAAGTGTGATTCATAAATATCGAAACAATAGGCCATCTCGTTAAATATTGCCCCGAGGCACATAATTCCAATTGCAAATTTTCATAAAAAAGGTGCAGAATTTGATGAAATAAGTTGCAACTCCATTGGGGGGGGGGGTCTATTTCAGAAATTACAAAAATTAAATTTTTATACGGCCCCCGTAGGATAAAATTTCCAATTAGGAAATTAGTCCTTATCCAGTCCTGAATTAAACAAAAAAAATTCCATCTTGATATCTGCAAAATTCACAGAGATATTAAAATTCAAAATTCATGACTTACACCACTTAAGCATACCTCTGAGAGACGCGATATCAGTTCATTTGCAATGCAAGTTAGGGATCGACCATAAATTTACACTTATTAAAAGCCGATCTAAGACAATGCCTTAACTTTTAGATATAAAATAATAGCGTATAGATTTTTACGTTAAACTTGCTTGAGAACTATGCTAGAGGTCTGCATGAGGCCGAGATTGGCCCCAGGGTTGTAATCGGCACGGCCCGCTGGCCGGACCATGCCGTCCCGTGTCTTTATTGTTCTTAGGACGTGTCGGGAAGGCAATAAGTTTTATAAATATAGTAATAGCGATAATGAAACTTCTGTTAACGGAATAATTGGAAATATATTTTATAAATTACACAGAAATATTTTCAAAAATCTTTTTTTTTTTTTTTTTTTTTTTTTTATACAGGTTTAAAAGTTATGATGTTTTTAAACCTATTTTTCATTTATTCCAAACGACATTGTTTTTTAAAATAAATCTTTATTCGAATTTAACTGTCTAATAGTATAAATAATCATTAACGTTGCTGCTGCGTGTTTTTTAATAGATACCGAGCTCCCACTAATCTTCCGTTATAAGTGGGTTTATTTGACCCAGGTTCAATACGTTCGAACCAGAAACTCTTTAAAAAAATTCAATTGAATGAAGTAATGATTCGACTTAAAACATTTAAATTAAATAAGTCAAAGATTCATTAAACAATTTTCTAGTTTTAAAGTAGTTAACTGGTTCAAATTAATCTACATATTACGGAGGATTAGTGGGAGGTTTGGCAGCTATGTTTTTCTCATACGAAAACATAGTAATCTAAAATATACTGTAAAATTTTCTTATAAATATGTATGTAGTATTCTTTAAAATAATCTTAATTGTATCTTAAGATAAATGGGAATTTTTTGTAGAAATTTCGGCTTGTGCAGAAATCTAAAATATGCACAGACACCTGTTTAGATAATGAATAAAAGAAAATTAAGTGCATCGCCCATGAAAATGGTTTTATTTCACATCATATCAATAAACCCGACCTGAAACATAAAATGCATAAAAGAAATTTATATCTCTAATAAACTTAAATTTTGTAAATTTTGCTGTATACCAGATTTGTATGAGAGACTAGGGTATGCGTTAAACAAATTTAGTATCTGTACCCGAGAGCCAAACTATCGTAATCAGAAATTGAAGCTACAGGAAAGAGTTACTTATTCACCTGGAAGCTTTTAAAAAGTATTTAAACGTTCTATTAGGACCCAATCTTTGTTTAAAAATTTAAATGCATTTTTCGGCATCATAAGTTTTTTTCAGCATTTCTCATCTTTAAATTTATATAAGTCAATAACCTCTATAAATGGTTCAAACTTGTACTATACATTTTTCAAATATTTTACTTAAATTTTACTTCGGCAAATTTGAAAAAAAAATATTCTCTTTTAAAAATATGATTTGTTTAAAATAAGTTGCACCTTTTTTTTTTAATTGCTATTTTCAATATTTTTTTTTAATTAATATTTTTCAAAATGCTGAATCAAAATTAAAACTTATATATCTCTTTTAATTAAAAGAAAAAAATTCAATTCGACAAATAATATTTCGAGTTTTAACAATTTTAAATTACTCTGCATTTTTTGAAAAAAAAAAATATATATTTCTTATTTTGTAAGAAGTTTTATGATGTGATTCTGTTTACAAATTATATGGCTAATCTTCACAAAAAATTCAAAATTCTAACTCTATAAATAAATGAATAAATAAATAAAATGTTTCCCGGACACCTTACAGTAACATTGTTTCTTGAATTACACGCATTTCAATTTGTGTCTGATCCCATTAAACCTCACGAATTATTAAAACGGGCATATCTCCCTGAGTTTTGCAGATATCAAGATGGATTGTTTTTGTTTAATTCAGGAATGGATAAGGAAAAATTTCCTAACTGGAAATTTTATCCTACGGGGGCCGTATAAAAATTAAATTTTTGTATTTTCTCAAATAGACCCCTATGGAGTTGCAACTTATCTCATCAAATTTTGCACCTTTTTTATGAAACTTTGCAATTGGAAGTATGTGTCTAGGAGCAATATTTAAAGAGATAGCCTATTGTTTCGATATTTATGAATCACACTGTATACTTATTGCATTTCATTGTAATACAGGGGGTCCGAAAAACCTTTCCGTGATTACAAAATTTATTCATATCCGTAGTAGTATGCCGTAGATAGACATACGAAACGAGTGCTAAAATTTTGGAAATTTCACCAAGTTTTTTGTTGCAGGTTTCCGTTATGTGAATGTAGTATAGCAGTGTCAGTGTCCAGGAAACCAGCCCACGTACCGAGAACTGGCCGACCAGCAAACTCAGCTGAAAGCATAGAAGATGTGAGACAGTCTTTTGTGCGAAGTCGCAAGAAATCAGTGAGTACGATCTCACGTGAATTGCAAATGCCAAAATGGTCTCGTGATACCAGAGGACACACTGAGCTTTTCCTTATTTGTGGACAGTTCCGGTTTCCTAGACACTGACACTGCTACACTATATCCATGTTACGGAAAACAGCAACATAAAAACTTGGTTAGTTTTCCAACATTTTGGCACCAGTTTCACATGTCTATGTTATGTATAGCGATTATGAATAACTTTTGTAATCAGGGAAAATATTTCGGACACATTGTATATTTTAACAAATTTTAAAAAGACGTGTTTAATGAATCTTTTTTTTGTTACTAAATTATAATAAACGACAGTTTATTATTTCAAAGTCAGGTAAGATAAAATTAATAAGATTTTTTTCTATATAAATTTCAAATTCTACTACTCGAATAAGTGAAATATTGCATTTAAAATATTTACTCAAGTATAAATAATTATATTGCAATTAAATATTTATTTAAACTATAGTTGATTATCTGTCACAAAACTTCCCATAACATTTTGAGACATGACTACTATAAAACTACTATAACATATTATTTACAAAAATAACTTTTTTTTTGCTTAGAAAATATCTTGTATTAAATTTTACAGAAAAGAACCACTTACGGAAATCAATAAATTGTATTAAATAGTGTATTTGAAAATGTCACATTTTGATTTAAAAATAGTTGTCACTTTGTACCAACTGTTTTGCCACTCTTAGAACACTCAGTTGAATATATAATCTAAGAATATATTAAATATATAATAAATTCTTTGTATATGAATACGTACTTGTTAACCTCCAACTATTCTTCCGTAAAATGTGGCTTAATTTAACCCAGGTTAGAGGTTTCGAACCAGAAAATTTATTGGGTATATCTTTAATTATTTAATTTCATGTTTGACGTGAATATAATTTAATTTTATTCCTAAAAATATTTCTGATTTGAGACATGTTTAATCTGATTCAAATTAACTTTCGCTTTACAAAAAAATACTGGAAAGTTGGCAGGTATATGTGAATAAAAATTACGTCCAAGTTTAGCTGTAGCAAAAGATAACTGTTTTATTTTGTTGATTTCTGGAATTTAACGAAAGATAACAAGAGCCACAAATGAAAAGCACATACAAATATTATATATTGCAATTTCATGAATTTTAAGAAACGATCGTTGATTTAAATTACAAAGTTAGTGTTTCACCAACATTGAGAGAAATATCTACCATAATTTCAGGTATCTCTTTATCTATAATCACAGCGGTAAACTGCTGAGATATTTTATGTCCAGTAATTTCGAAGACTTCTCTTAGCTTTATTTAATCCCAGATAATTTTGATTAAAAATGGCGAAAATTTCTTTTCGAAATTACTGGAACCAAACAGTTGTAGTAGTTGGCAGCAATGGCAATACGTATATAACTCGAATATTAGCTTTTTGTTATTTTTAACGTCGGCAGTTACTTCTAAAAATGAAAAAAATGTATCACATAAAAATTTAAGGTGAAATTTACACACAGTTGAGGGTATTATATTTCTGTAATATATAACACAATTCTGTAAATAAACTGGTAACTATTCTTGTGATATTCAGAAATATAACATCAAGATAGTTCATGTAACCATTATAGAAGAATACGTAATATTTACATCAATATTATTTAACCAAATATTCCACTGATATAATAATAATTACCCAAATATGAAATTCAATAACATTTCATATACACACTAAAATCCATAATATATCATTTCTAGTTCTCTATAAGCTCCTTATATCACTATTACCAATTTTGTGTGACCAGGAAAGTGTCCTTTAATGACTGAAATTGGGAATTTCTCTCTAAATATGAATTATTTGATATCTTAATGTGCATTCACGAATTTCACAAATTACTCCGTCGCTTGTAAGTTCAGGAGGAATATTAATGTATATCGCTTTCATTCGCACACGCACACGCAGTTTACAGTGCTTAACATAAAAAATTTAGCGGCTGTAACTATGCTTCTTGAATTTTGATCAGCATATCATATGATGAAAAAAATTGAATGTGTCATTCAGATCTATGAACACGTTTACGAAGAAATATTCAATTTAACAACTAATCCGTAATCTACTTATGTAACAGCAATTGTCTAATGTAAATCATTTTCTATTATAAACGAGAAATCAAATTTAAATACGTAAAAACGGAATATTTGAATACGTATTTGATTCGTATAAACAGATGCACAAAGTAAAAATAAATATGATTCTTGATATGCAGTGCTTCAAAATAAATACAAAAAAATACTAATGGGCATTTCTAAGTAAGAATTTGTTCTAAATAATAAACATTAGAAATATCTTTGATTCTACAAAACTATTCAGAGCAAATATAAAAAGAAATGTGGTCATCGCAATTTTATAATGTCCTTGACTTGGTGTCATAAAACTTTTCATTGAATCTTCAGTTGAAAAATCTATGCATTATTTTCTGCACCAGGCCAAATAAATGTAAAATAAAATTTCTTGATCAATTAGCTGCTTAAAAAACACAAACAGATATATTCGAGGTGACATTTCACAAAACAGAATTGCATTCTTCCAGGGTTCACAGTGTTTCTAATTTTTTTCTACTTGTGCTACCACTAAATCAAATTCATAATCTTTGTTGTAGATCCTTTAACATCTGCAGTAGCAATCTTCGTCAAAATTTATTATTCTTTAGTAGTGGTAGCAAATGTAGAAATTTTAGGAGCGCTGCTCTCTCCTTCCGGCTAAAATCGGAAAGTATAAAACATCCTCTCATATAAATACCTAAATGAACTGAAAATTTTTATATCTAAATTTTTTTAAAACAGTAGTATTTTATGAAACTTTTATGTTCCTTAAATTGTGGTAAAACAATTTTGTGAATGTTTAATTTTCCCTTGAACCGTAATAAAGAATAGGGAATACAATTGATTTCATTGAACATGTATACATCATACAATATTTAAAAATGGATACTTGCAGTAGGAAAAATAAAAGATCCGAATAATGGCTATAAATTCACATCTAATTAATGCAATAAAATCAAAGTACTGTTTTCATTCGTAGAAAAGTGTGTTATATGGTTTAATTTGTGATAAGAGGTCATTTACATATTAAAATTAAATATAAATTTTAAAAATTCAGTAACAACGTTAAAATTTCATTAAATGTATAAGTTAGACATGCCAAACCACTGGAAATAAAATCTTTCATTAATTTTATATGATCTAATTTTATAGTCAGATAGAAAATATTAAAAAATAAACAATCAGTGTCATATTTAGACATAACTCCAACAGTGATTTAGAAATTTCAGTTCTTTTTCTTTCATAAGATACTTTGTTAAAGCCCTAACATAATATGCATTAATATTTTAACCAAACAGTTCATTAAAAATAGATAAATACGGACAGAAACGTTTATGGTCACCATTAAATTCTGCAAAGCCTAATACCCCCGTCCTCAATATAAATTTTCTTTCACTTCCGGTCATTGATTGTGATGCTATAAACAAATAGGCGAAAAGGAAAATTTAAGGGATCAAACCTTACATTAAAATTGAATCAATCCATTTTAGGTAGGATACAATTGTGTGAGAGTGTGTATTTCTAAATAATTGACAATAAAGAAATAAATAATGAATGTATCATAATTATTTATACTTGTTATTAAATCTTAATAATCAAGTAAAAAACAACCAAAACCATTTGACATTAGTAATAAAACAAGTATAAAAAATCAGCAAAATACAGACTGAGATAAATGCACTCTTACACACCCTAGTATGCAAGAGCGCGCATCCTTTTACAATTTTTAATCCAGTGCGAAATTTGAGTTGCCAACGACGTCTCTTAATACATTAGGAAATTTCCTTGTTTGTTCTAAACACATTCCTATTTTTAAAAAAATCAAATCACGAAATTACTAAAAGTGTGTCAAGTTTTGAAACAGTAACAAGTTAAAATTAAACAAGAACGATAAATCATGTCAAGCATAGATTATGTAACACTTCCTAACACTTACAAAGTAATTTTACGAATCTTTATCGTTTAATAAGGAAAAAGTTGATATCTAAGTATATAATTTGGAAAACTCATAACATATTTAAAAACACAATTTCAGGAATTACCAACAATATTCGTTTAAATATCCGAACTCTTTTGTGCAGCCCTGTATATGATATATAGATTTATATATATACTACATATAATTCTAAAATTTAGTTCCGTTAGGAAACGTGCAGCACAGTATAAATTTTCCCTTCTTAAATTTCCGCCAATAAACGGAAATGTGCTCGAGAACTTTTGTGCTGCCCTCTATACGATCTATACAATTTATAAACACCAAGTAATAGACAAAAAATGAGTTGAATTTAAAAATGCGTTCAACAACTGAAAAAGCTCGCCTAGCAATTATTATTAACAATCAGTACTGCTTTAACCGAATTCTTTTGTGTGTCCCTGTAAATGAACGATGAATGCTATGCACACAATATTCTATAGTAAGCCTCTTGTGGTGCACCTCAGTAATACATGTAAATCAATTTGTTTGAAATCGTGTAACATCATTAAAATAAACCGCAAATGATTTTTCCCCATAGACCGTAATAATATAACGGAATTCTTTTGGGTGTCCCTGTAAATAAAAAAGAAAACTGCCCAGCTAAACTGAGGGCATTGAGCTCACAGGCTATTCACACTAATTGTATATTATACTCTTATTTCAAAGAATCTGAAATAAGACAAAAATAAAGAAATCAACAATATATATCCCCCCGTTACCCCCCCCCCTCATAGTTAACTAATGAACCCCTTAAACTAATCAGGAAAGTCTCTAATTACATTGAATATATATATAAAATTTGAAGAAAATCGGATAATTCTGCATGAAAAACACATTTATCTAAATTAGGGGGGCGGATTAGCCCCCCCCCCGTTTCCCCCCCTTTATACTTAACCAATCAATCCCGAAAACTAATCAGAGAAGCGTCTTAACCCAATGAACCTATAAACAAATTGTGAAGCAAATGGGATAATTCTGCATGAAAAACCCATTTATATAAATTAAGGGGGGGGGGATTAGCCCCCCGTCCCCCCCCTTTATACTTAACCAATCAATCCCGAAAACTAATCAGGGAAGCGCCTTAACACAGTGAACCTATAAACAAAATTTGAAGGAAAACGGAATAATTCTGCATGAAAAACCCATTTATATAAATTAAGGGGGGGATTAGCCCCCCGTTCCCCCCTTTATACTTAACCAATCAATCCCGAAAACTAATCAGGGAAGCGCCTTAACACAGTGAACCTATAAACAAAATTTGAAGGTAAACGGAATAATTCTGCATGAAAAACCCATTTATATAAATTAAGGGGGGATTAGCCCCCCTCGTCCTCCCCCCTTTATACTTAACCAATCAATCCCGAAAACTAATCAGGTAAGCGCCTTAACACAGTGAACCTATAAACAAAATTTGAAGGAAAACGGAATAATTCTGCATGAAAAACCCATTTATATAAATTAAGGGCGAGATTAGCCCCCCTCGTCCCCCCTCCCTTTATACTTAACCAATCAATCCCGAAAACTAATCAGGTAAGCGCCTTAACACAGTGAACCTATAAACAAAATTTGAAGGAAAACGGAATAATTCTGCATGAAAAACCCATTTATATAAATTAAGGGGGGGATTAGCCCCCCGTTCCCCCCCCCCCCTTTATACTTAACCAATCAATCCCGAAAACTAATCAGGGAAGCGCCTTAACACAGTGAACCTATAAACAAAATTTGAACGTAAACGGATATTTATATGAAGAGTTATCGCGTTACGTACATACATACATACGTACGTACAGAACTGGCGGGCACATAAGCTGTCTTGCTTTGATAGCCTGTGAGCTAAAAAAAACTATACGTGCTACACACTTCATATTCAATACCGAACATGACATAGTAAACCTCAATAACATATATCAATAGCATGACAATACATAAATATTTACGCGAGTTAGAGCACGGACAGACAGACAGACAAATTGAATTCATAAACACTTTTCAACTATGTTGGAACGGTTTCAACTATGTATATCTCCTGCGCACTCTGACACCGCCCTTCCCTACTTTTAATACTAGAATGTCAACGATATAATTATGGGCTACCGAGAATTCGTTATTCCTTTTAAGTCATCATTAATATATCATTACTTTAATGCATTTATTAGCGATATCATTCAATTTTCAAAATACCTGATTTTCAAGGTACAGCAAGTAAAATTTTTATTTAGTGTGAATACGGCTTGATGAATCAAATGAAAAATAATGTTTGGAGTTTTGCATTGGGATTTTTGAAATTAGTATAAAATTGTATATATATACGATCCTTAAAAAAATCTCACTGTAACTGTAGTAGAGTAAAACAGAAATAATCAACTTTGGTGCAAACAAAGCTTTATTCTGCATCTTTTAGAACAGGAATTTTGACTTAATTGCAGATTTTTTTTTCTACTGTAGCTTGCATTCTAAACTGTAATACACTGAATATTTTAGATAACTAATGATATTATAATCAAGATTACTAACTAATATGTTAATCTTGTTTTAAATAGATCTTTATTAGGTTTGAAAGTTTGATTAATGAGCAACAGACAAGATATGCTTCAGTATATGCATGTGCGGTGTATATCCTCATGCATATTATGTATCATTACAAAAAAAAAAAAAAAAAAAAAAAAAAAAAAAAAAAAAAATACAATCATATGTGCCAAGAATTACGGAGTTTGAATACTACTAATTTAAAATAGTAATCTTTGCTTTATTTAATCGCAAATCCCTACTTTTAAATAAGGCGAAAATTACTATTTTTAAATAGTGGTATTCAAAAAGGTAATACTTGGGGCATGTAACTACAATGATTAAGGTGCTTTGAAAGACACCTTTTGACGATTGCAACTTACCAACAGTAATGCTGAGACCTGAGTTAGAGTTAGTTAATTAATTTTTTATGCCCAAAATGTGTAGAAACTTATGTTACACTTTTATTCTAGTGCTATATGTTTGCCAAGTAGAAAGATTTGAAATAGGTCTTAACCCATTAACGCCCAAATTATTTTCTTCGTTAAATTTAAATTTTAGATTCCTCACCACTTTTAAATGAAGGGTGTTTTTTATATAATTTTATCAAAGTATTTGTCTTGTGAAACAGAGTATATATTTATCTTCATATTTACTGGTGTGAAAGACGCTTTCTTGCCACTAAGTCTAGTGATCTAAAAATATGCCATCGGGCGTTAATGGGTTAACTGAGCTGACACTTAAATGTTTTTATTTCCTTAGTTCCTGAAAAAAATTAAATGATCTAGCAATTCATTCTTTTTCAGCATTTTCCATTTTCCTATTTAAATGTTTAGTAGCACAATTTAAAAGCCTCTGTTAATTTATCCTTTTGAACTTGAAAGTTATATTAATTCTTTTAGGAATTAATTTAAATTTATTAATTAAATCTATTAATTTAATTTATTAATTAAATTAATTCTTTTTAGGAAAAAAATGTTTAAAATGATTGTGTGATATAGGACAAAAAATGTGAAATAAAATATCATTAATTCCTTTTTAATGCATATGAAATATTGTTCCATTAATTAAAAACAAGAAATATTTCTACTTTTCTGGTATTCGAACTTACAAAGCAGATTAGTTCCGCTACTTCCTTTATTGCCGCTTAAGATCGCTAGAGGGGAAAGACCTTTAACTTTATTTCCATAACAATTAGCCGTAAATAGGTACTTCCCAGCTATTGAAAATTTTCAAATAAGTAAAGTGGTTTCTCCTAATGATTATAAGTCGAAAAGTTCAACTTTCAGATATTGCAGAGAATAAATATTTTGTGTTTTGTTTCAAATTTTTCTTTTAATTTGAAAATAAGTTAAAAATAATTTAATAGATTTTTTTATTATTAAATTTAAGTAATAATATGTGGCACTAGCATGTCAGTTTTTGATTTTTATAAATGTTAAGTCAGGGATTGTGAAAATATGTATGTTATATTTTGCTTAAGATAATTCATTTTGTAGATGTTGCGATCGCTCAATGATTAGCTAGCTGTTGAAATCGATAGCTGTTTTTCCGATCATATAGAAAAGGCGAAGGCAAGTCAGTATGCAGACGTTTCTTCATAAAAAGTAGACAGAAAGACTCAATCTAACACAGGAAATTTAAACAATTAAAATTTTGATATTAAAAATATAGTTTTTAAAATATGTGATGACTTCCACCACACTGTTATATAATTTCAAGAATTGGTTAAAATATGGCTTCCAGAGAGATACAAGGTATTTTATAATACAAAATCCGTATCCTCGCGCGAATAAAAAATCTGTTGTTTCAAGCAATGAAAAAGTGTTTTATTGATTTTTTTATCTGCATTGGAAAAATAGCCTTAATATGTGAGGCTTGAGCTCTAAGAGGCACAAAAATGAAACTATCTCGAGGGTATTGCGTAATCGTCATGGTGAAAAAAGAATATTTGTTAAAAAAGAATGCTCTAAGAAAATAGAATTTGCGCGGATAAAAAATACGATTTCAAGCTTGAAATGAAGAGAATATTAGAACTAATTTAATGAAATACGTAATAATTAACATAATAATGAAGTAAATTAGGATTTTGTAACATGGAAATTAAAATTTTATTACACACATTTATCTAACTTGAAAACACCTAATATACGTGCATTTTCCAACATTTTAAACTTGAACGAATTATAGTTCTAAAAAATCAAGGGGATCAAATAGTCACACAATAAATAAAGATTTCACGATTCAAAAAGTATAGAACAGCCAGACTCAAACTTTTTTCCCTCTCAAATATATCTTTGCGAATTTGGCGGGCCGCAACACACTAATAAACTAGTCGGATGTGTCAATCCCAAAACTTTCTTCTATCTCACACAGGTTTCGACCGGATGGTAATTATGATGAAAGAATTAGAATTCTCTTGTTTTGTTCAGAAACAAGAGCAAGTCATTGTAAACACTTGCTTTCTCGCTGCAGAAATATATTGCTTAACTGCAGCTTGTTTAATATGGTGAAATAAACAGACACTGATGGTACCAGTTTTATTTTTAATAACTTAGCTATATCATAATACAAGTCATTGAAAAATGTATCCCTTTTCAGATAAAAAAAAAAGTGTTTCCTTCCAGTGGTTCTTAATACTTTAAGAACGATCTCTTTAGACCATCAAAAGATGCAATTCCTCAATATCTCGAAAGGTTATGATTGGATTGAACTGTAAACTTAAACTCAGGTGTTTTTGAGGACACGTATTCTGTTTATGTAAAAATAAATGTAGGTCATAATTTTTAATAGGAATTTATTAGCAATTATCATAATGAGTTTGATTTAATAAAATACATAGGTTATATTTTGGTTTATATAATGTATCGCATAAAAAAGGAAACATTTGAACTGGAAAATGTGTTGGGAAGATATATATTAAAGTTTATGACTTGGATTTAACATTAGAATCCACAATGTCTTCCTCTTTAAATTCTATGAGGATTTAATAAAAAGCATTAAACTAACGTAAAAGTAGTAAACTATACGTTTTTCCGGACTGTCTTGATCCGATGAACGCAATTACGGTGTCAAAATGGGTTTTTCATTTAAAACAAAGTTGGTACAATTTTTAATTTGTAGATGAAGCCCTTTTCAAATATTACATCACTGATCTGAAAGAAAAATGTATTCTGATTCTAATGAAACCTTTGTTTCGATATTTTGCAAATGATCTACGCATAAATGTGGTATTATCTTTTTTTCTTTAATTACGAACCGCACATTTTGTATTCCTACTTTTATCACATCGTCTGCAACTCAATCACCTTTATTCCCTCTTTTGTTATTAATTACAATTAAGGCGGTATTCAAAAGGATTTTTTTCCACGCTCAACAACTCAAAATTTTGAGACACATTCTCAGACTCATTTTTTAAAATAAAAACATGAAACTTGGCGGCGTGATTTATGAAGACATTTATAAGGGCCCCATGCTTTTATTTTTCGTTCAATTAATTAGAAATTGATTTACAAACAATTATTTTCACAGTACGGTATTTTTTTTTGTTTCCAGCGCTATCGCTTCGGGAAATTCGGTTCAAAATGTCCACTTTGACAGCCTTTTTTAAAAATATATTCTGCCTTAACAAAAAATCGAGACAATACGGACATTATAAAGTTTCTGAATAAGAGAACCTGCCAATTGGATGCATTTTAGAGCAAAAATGAATTTACAAATGTGTCTCAAAATAAGCAGCTTGGATTTGAATACACCCTTAATATAAAATTGCTATTATTGACAGAAGCAAATCCTAACCATATTTTTTGGATTCATATTTGTTGGAACGTTGCAATAATTTTTAGCATTTTTGTTAAAAGTCATATTAAAAATTTTGTAACATAAAAGACACACATTTTGTAGCATAATATACAGGTGTATATTTTTGTCGGGCGTCGGAGGTGGACGGGTGGGTCAGACCGTCACTACTTCGCAGAAAAGGTGGCCACGCGCCCATCAGAGATCTCTATAACATTTCGGCATTTAACCGGAACGCTAGCGATATCTTCGGAAAAATTTAAAAGCTGAATTTAATAAGTTTAAGAGAGCAACCAGCGGGAATCAGGCGGAGGGTTTAATACGTCCGACGACCGCTGCGGCTTCAAGATACTTCGCGGAAATGTGGCCACGCGCCCATTAGAGCTCCCTAGACTCATTCGATACTTGACGGGAAAAGTAGCGGCAGTATTTTTAATGGATAAGAACTAATACAGAAATATCTTATGACGCATATACTCATATATGCATTATTATTATTTGCATTTGGAGTTATATTCATAAGAAGGAAGTAGTGGATTCGTAGAAATTTTCGATTTCCAAATTTTGCACCAAATTTCATTAAACTTTATAATTATTTCAATTTTGTCACAAATTGGTGCTAATTATTTTTTGATGGATATCGCCCAACAGGTGGCACAATATGCGGGATAGTTATATCTTGCAAAAAAATGAAATTCCACCAAACTCAGTATGTAAGGTGGTTCTTATGATAAACAATGTCAATTCAATTTTTGCTTTTATTACTCAAAAGAGTGGCGCTTCTATGATACGCTTTTTTTATTAACATTAAATATCTCTATTATCTCATTTTGTATTGAGCAAAAATACACAAAACTTTATATTTTAAGTTGTTAATTAAAAATATACAGTGTCATCGAAAAACAATGCTGAGATTTTGCAACCTTATAAAAAAATAATTCTTAACCGTACGGAAATAATTCTGGTGTTGAAATGTATTGAAAGAATGTAAGTTTTTCCTCCACTCACCAGATGGCGTTGCTAGTTCTGCAGATGGCCCAGTTGCGTGGCCTCCACTAAGCCCCGACCTTGCGCCTCTGGACTTCTTCTTCTGGGGATACATTAAGAACACTGTGTACAGTTAAATAATAACTGATATAAGCCAATTAAAACGTCGAATCATAGCCGCAACTGAAACTGTTACTCCAGAGATGCCTCACAGGACACGGAGTGGAGTGAATTAGTTTGGGCCTCTGTCGAGCGACTAATGGTACACATATCGAAACGTATTGAAATGGATATAAAACTTCTTACTTTTCTTAATATTTTAATACTAAATGCATGTTAATATGTGTTTCTTTATTGGCGTAGTAAAAATTTGTAATCCCGGCGTTCTTTTTCGATGACCCTGTAATTGTTCGTCTAATTTTGGCTTTGATTACCTAACAGAAGGGACTGTAGTTCTAAGCCCTTTTTATTCACTGATCACTGGATATCCGTGATAAATCCTGATACATGCACTGTACCTTATATTCTTAATTTTGAGTGTATAATTGCGTTATTTATGACCATAGCATACTGTTTTGACTGTTGTTACTGTTATAACTAACTCTTAATATGTTTGAAATGCTAGATTAATTTTAGCACAATGTATGTATGATATCTTTACCAATTTGAAATATTTGTGCTAAAATTAATCTAGTGTAATCACGCATCCAGCGTTTACTGGAGTTCCTTTACCTGCGATCTATTCTGTTGAGCTGATTAAAATATCAGACCAGAAGCTATGATCAATAAGGTTAACTGGATGAATTATGCCCTCCAGATTCGACCGGGATAGCTCAGTTGGTAGAGCGTGGCGTCTTCAGCCGAGACATCCCAGGTTCTAATCCTGACCCGGACATTTTTCGTCCAGTTAGTAAATTACAACTTTTATGTTTGAAATGGTATAGATCGAATGATGCTTATCATAAAACTTTATATTTCAACCATAAATCTTAACAAACCTGCATCATATTTTATATTACTTTACTTCTCAAACGTTTTGATTGAGGTGGGATGACATGACAAGATTTTTCTTTTTAGGGTGTTCTACAGCTCTCATACACGGTACAAAAATTTAAACAAATGTTTGTTTATCTAACAGAAACGTTTACGAAAATATAACATAACCTCTTCCGAGTTACGCACAATTACAAAAAGTGTTCCTTTACCTTCATAAAAAACAGAAACCAATACATTTTCGAGATTTTACGAAGCATTTCTGTAACAAAAGATTCTTTTGCTCGCCGTAAATTTCAGAAGGGTTTCACAGTAGTTTTTGCAGAGTATTAATCAGTTTTCTCAACCTGGTATTAATACGAAATATTTCCTGAATGCACCCAGAAAAAAGTTTTGTTGATTCAACAAAAATTTGGTTGACCCAACAAAACTTTTTGTTTAAATATAGGTCAATGGAAATTTTGTTTGAATCAACAATTTTTTTTTTTTTTTTTTTTTTTTGTAATTCCAAAAAAATATTTTGTATTGTCAGCAAAAAATGTTTTGTTAATTCAAGTAAAATGGTTCAATTTTACTTGAATTTTGATAAAACAACCAAAATGTACTCAACAAAACATGTTTTGTAGTTTTAATCAATTCCTTTTTCTGGGTGTGAAATGGCTGACTTTTTGACTAAGGAGGTCACTAAGTTAACGCAGGAAAGGTTCTTCCCAAATCTATACTTTCATCTTAAAATATGTCTACAGATGCAATATCAACAAAAATGGCAAAAGGAATGGGACAATGGTGAAACTGGTTCCAACACATACCAACTCTTACCGTTGGTCTCTGAGAATTTATGACATTACAGAAACATCTACATCTTCACGACAAATCATGGACGCTTTCCTCCGTACCTACATATTTTTGATAAATCGCCTTCTCCATTATGTGTATGTAGACATCGTGGAACATCATTACATTTGCCGAACTGCGCTCAAACGTCAACATATCATATTAGAAAGCCTACTACAATTCCCTTGTCCATTTGGTTCCATTACGTTATAACGTTAACCAATCTCCTTCATAATATAATAGTCTGTGTTAAACTGATAGAAAATAACCAGTTATTGTTTCAAAATGCACCAGATGCTGCACCTATAGAAGATCAGTGACTTTGGTGACTCTCTGTACAGACCTATTATGTTATTTAGACTTATAGTGTAACTAATTTGATATTTTCATTTTGTTTCTGTTTTGTATTTGTTTTTGTTTTTATGCTTTATATTTGTAGAAATAGTTTAAAGATGGCCGGCTTTTTTCGGGGGTTTGACCAGGCCCTGCCTCTTGGTTAGGGATCTTTGATAGGGGATATCTCCGCTGAGCAGGTTTTGTTGAGCCTTAGCCAATCGGTAGACCACCTCACTCAGCTGAGCCTGAAGCTGAATGCTTTATATTGTCAAACGAACACTTTGAATCTACTCAGAAATGTTTCACAAAATTGCGGGCAGCAAAATAAAGTTTCGTTTCAGAAATGCTTTTTACATCTTGGAAGTCTATTAGTTTCTAAGGTTTCTGAAGATGAAAGAACGCTTTTTGAATCATGAATAACTTGATAGTGTTTACATTATATTTTTGTAAACCTTCGTACTAGATCAAGAGACATTTATCTTTTTTCAGTGCAGAACGATGTAATATGATGGAATATTTCAAAGGCTACTCTTATTAATGTACCATGTACTTTGAGCCAGTTTTTGTTTAATATACAGTGTCGGAAAAAAGTATTTGAACAAGACGCCTTTTCCCTGTAATTTTGTAAATAATCATAATTTTGAGTGCAAATTTTAGCTAAATAAATGTACTTTACTCGTAAGTCATATTATAAAAAGAAAGGGTAAATATTTAATGGAAAAATATAAAATTTTAAATATGTAAGATGGCATGGTAAAAAGAGTATATGAACAGCAGTTGTATAGTTATTAGTAGCTGTCTGATGAATTGTAAAGATAAATGGTGGTTGAAACTTTGACCTTAATTTGTGTGTTTATTCACGGCCAAACTCGATTCTCTCTTCCCTCATACGGCCTTCACAATCACCCCTTAGTTTCGGAATCGTTAAAAGGCTGCTTCGCCGGCAGATGGCGCGATATACTTACCATAAATAATGCTTAGTAAATGTTACTTCTATACATAAAAATACAAGAATCTTTGCAATTATTCATTATAAAAGGTATATATAACATATGTATCTTTTGTTTCGGCATTTTCTTTACTACAAACAGGAAAAACTAAAAGATTTAGAGATAAAATAAATAAATACAATGCTTTCAGCAATTAAAAATAGTTTAAATAACACGCTACTATAAAATGCAAAACAAACATTATAAGTAAATTTCTATATTTATATACATTTAAATTCTTGATTACTTGAAACATTGGTAATTCTGAGCGTAAAATGCACAATAAAAAATTTAAAAAATAATTACTAGTTTCATAATAGTAGTAAGAAAATTAAGCAAGTTCGCCAATATCCGGCAATGAACTCATATCGATTTTTTTCTCTCAAAACATGGATTATTTTTACACGATTCTTAATTATTAAAAATATGTATATATATATATGTATATTCAAAACAATTTTCAATAAATTTAATCATTATAGGTACTGATCTGAAATATATAAGCATTATATGTAACATATCTATCTTTTACTTCGGCGTTTTCTTTACTACAAACAGGAAAAACTAAAAGATTTAGAGATAAAATAACTAAATACAACGCTTTAAGCAATTAAAAATAGTTTAAATAACATCCTACTACAAAATGTAAAACAAACATTATAAGTAAATTTCAATACATTAAAATTCTGGATTACTTGAAACATTGATAATTCTGAGCGTAAAATACACAGCAAAAAATTAAAAAAATAATTACTAGTTTCATAATGGTAGTAAGAAAATTAAGCAACTTCGCCAATATCCGGCAATAAACTCATATCGAATTTTTTTTTCCTCAAAACATGGATTATTTTTACACGATTCTGAATTATTTAAAATATATGTATATATGTGTACATTCAAAACAATTTTTAATAAATTTAACCATTATAGGTACTGATCTGAAATATATAAGCATATAGAAATATAATAGAATTACATATAAAATTAAATATTATATTCTAGTTCTGGAAAGTCATGGTATAAAAGTATGTATGTAAAAATAAAAATATACTTTCATGTTTCATAATATCAACAGAATAAGAAAACATATTTCGCCAATATCCGGCAATCAACTCACATCGCTTTTTTTTCTCAAAACATGGATTATTTAACAAAATCATAATAATTTTTACAGGTTTTATTATTTTAGAGAATGAACAAGTTTTTTTTTTTTTTTTTTTTTTTTTTTTTTTTTGCTGTAGCATTATGTACTATGAGAGAATAGTTTTTGTGGAAATTTTAGAATATTGTGTGGTTACAGAAATTACAGAATATTTTTTCAGATTTTTAAAATATTAATTCATAAATCTATCCACCCTACTTGTATATATATATGTATCTATAGGTATATGCAGATTCTATTTCTTGATTAGACTTTAAACATTGATAATTTTTACAGTGAAATATACATTAAATATTATAAAATTAAAATTAAGTAAACTTTAAAATTTTTCTTGATAAAGAGTTCTTACATGCAGATAAATTGGTTTCATTTGTAAAATACCTTGCCATATTTTTTTAAATGATGGGCAAGAATTTTGCATATATTAATGAGCATATATTTATTTTATGCTCGTTTAAGTCACATTCCCCATAAGGGTTTTTTATTAGTCTTGGATATATCAATTCATAAATAGTTTTGACGAACGAAACGCAAAGATAAGGAAATTCTCCATTAGTAATGGTAAGTAATAGCGCCCCCTACGTTCTTCCGGGGAGAAACTCGTATTCCTCTTGAACAAAGGGAAAATGACTTTTTGTTACGGCCGTATAAAGGGAAGGAGAAAATCGAGTTAGGCCGTGGTTTATTACATACAATAGTTTTTCACGAGTTTTCATGCTGAAATTTAATATGGATATTTGTGGAACAGAAGGCATTTTTTCCGATTATGCATGGAACAGTTCTATATGTAAGAAGAAAAATAGTTTTCTTCAACCAAGTTGCAAATTCTTTAAAATACTGCTATGGTTTTCTACATTGATGAAAAATTTCAATTTACGAGAAATATGGAAAATCAAACGGTAACTGGGCAATCTAAATGGCATACAAAAACAACAAAAGATCCTAATGTAAGTAATAAATCTAGTTGTTAAGAGTTTCAGAATAATATTGTCTACAACCAAATTACTTTTTTACAATTTTCTAAACATTTCTCACATATATTTTTTTTAACTTTATAAACTATGAATATGTTTATTTATGTTCGAACATTAAAACATCCAATACAAACTCCTAAATGTTAGCAACCAAGTGCTTTCTCTACGGACTTTTTCGACGTCGTCAAAAATGGGTTGTAGACTTAATATTAGAAATGTTCAGCAAAAGGTAGTATGGTATGCCCATGCAATAACGCTGATGTCAAAGACCTGAGCTTTTGCTTTAGCTGTTATCGCTCATATGTTATTTCTAAATATCGCATAATTTCAATTTTTATATCATGAAAAAAAAAATGTTCTTTCAAATGAAATTTGCCTGAAAACTGTAGCTCAATTTGATGCCTTTTAATGACTTTTTAGATTTTCACGCATGAATTTATTTAAATCTATTTGAACTATGAACTTATGTTTGCTACAATAATGTAAAGTTACAATTGGCAAAGTTACCACAATCGTCACTTGAATACCCAGAGTAAATTAAAAGAAAAAAGAAAGAAAAATTATGCATCAAGCATAAATTATGAAACACTTTCCCATACTCACAGAATACTTTAACAATCCTTCGCTGTTTAATAATGTAAATAAAATACCTAAGTAAACATTTTAGAAAATGCAAAACCCATTTAAAAATCAGATTTCAGAAATTGCAGGCCATAGCCAGAAATGTACTCTCATTCTTTTGTGCTGCCTTGTATATAATCTATAGATATGTATAAACTCTATATAGTATGCTGCAATTCAGTTTAGTAAAAGAAAACACATAACACAGTTGAAAATTCACATTCAGCAGTTCATACCAACAGACTGAAACACATTTTAATTCTTTTGTACTGCGCTGTATACTACCGTAAGATTTTTATACACGCTACATAATAAGCTAAAGTTCAATTAAGGCAAAAACACGCTGAAAATTATCGAAATCACACTTACCAAAAATCGCCATACAGAGGCGGCCATGTATCCAGTTCTTTTCGTGGCCCTGTATATGCTTTTATTTATATTCAACAAACATTTCTTATAATACTATATATATTTCAAGTTCAACATGTATAACTTGATTATAAAAACCTTTAAGCAATTTACGCTGATACACAGTAATGCTTACGAATTCTTTTGTGTAGCTCTGTATACGATAAATAGTATTTATGCATACCACATAGTATCCAAAGTTTTAGTTAAATGCATACTTAACTGAAACCGCATTTCCATCAATTATCGCTTATAGGTAATATTTCGTATACCGAAATCTTTTGTGTGTCCCTGTAAATGAACGATAAGTGCTATGCGCATCATATTATACAATAAGTATCTTGTAGTAAACGTCAGTAATGTATATCAATTTAATATATATGTCAAATAGAGTAACATAATTAAAATACGCTGTAAACCGTTTTTCCCCCGTAAACCATTATGTAACCGATTGCTTTGTGTGGCCCTGTAAATGAATGATAAATGCTTTACACACCATATTATAGAGAAAGCCAGTTTTAGTGCACCTTAGAAAATGATATAAATTTCAATATGTTTGTAATAAAGTAACGTGATTAAAATGCATCACAAACGATTCCCCCCCCCCCTATACCATGTTATAACGGAATACTTTTGAGTTATCCTGTAAACTAATTATAAGTGCTACACGTGATATGTTCGATAGTAATAATCTTGTAGTACACTTCAGGGATGTATTTCAATTTCAATATGTTTTAAATAGCGTAACATCTTTAAAATACACTGCGAATGATTTTCTCCCATAGACCATAATGTAACGGCGTTCTTTTGAGTATTCCTGTACATGAACTATAAGTGCTACATACTTCATTTCCAAAGCCGAACATGCCATAGTAAACCTCAAAAACATATATCAATTGCATGGTAATCCATGCATATTTAAGCGAGTTAGAGCACGGACAGACGGCAGACAGACAGACGGACAAACGGACAAACAGAATTTACAATTTTTTTTTTCAAATATGTTGGAAAAATCACTAGGTTTATACATGACAGAGACTTCAAAGTATCTACCAAAATACAGAAAACTGCTTTACACAGTCATATTAAAATTTTATTTTATTTGAAATATTTTAATCAAAGCTGCATTCAGAACGTTGTGTAAGAATAAATTTTGAAAAAAAAAGCAAATTTTTGTTATCACTATATATGGCATGGGGAATATTCCTTTTTAAAGTCATTTTATTAAAAATACTTATTTTGCAGATTGCGTGTACGATTTCGTGAAAATGGCTAACCAGATTTTCGTGAAGTTTTAACTATATAGTAAAGTATAGTAAATGTATGTATACAAAATAACATAATTTTTCGGTAGTTCTGTTAATATTAATAAAATTATAATTGTTTCAAGTTTTTTAAATGTCAGAATTTTAAAAATATTTATTTTTTATTGTTGAAAGGATACAATTTTTTTTCCAATGAGAGGTCATTTTAATAAGACACTATTTTTCTAAGTATATGGAAATTAATAATAATAATAACTCATGCTGTTAAGGGGACAAGAAAAGTTTGAAATGCCGAAAAAAAATTATTGTTATTATTTTTAATGGTTCGATAAAAAAAATTCTTAAAATTATGGTCTAATGAGCCGTAAACGTTGAGCCGTGCCGACCAGCTATACCTGCGAAGTCAAAACTTTAAACTAATTTTGTCACTGGTTTTGCCACGATAACTTTTGAACAAGTTAACATGTTTTTTTAACACTTTCCAACATAGTTGAAAAGTGATTATGAATTTGGTTTGTCTATCTGTCTGCTTGTCTGTCTGTCCGTCCGTCTGTCTGACTGTCTATCTGCCGTCTGACCATGCTCTAATTTGCGTAAATATACTCAAATTGTCATGCAATTGTCTCAGTATATGTTATTGAGGCTTACTGTAGCATGTTTGGTATTAAAAATGAAGTGTATAGCACTTATAGTTTTTTTTTTTTTTTTTTTTTTTTTTTTACAGGGACAGTCAAAAGTATTCCGTTACATTACGGCATATGGATAAAAAACGTTTGCTGTTTATTTTAATAATGTTTCACTATTTCAAACATATAGAAATTGATATATATCACTGAGATGCAGTACAAGAGGCTTACTACAGAATAGCGTGGGCATCGTTCATTTACAGGGACACACAAAAGAATTTGGTTACCGCACTATCTATGTACAATAATTGCTTGAAGTGCGTTTTCATCTGTGGCACCTGTTTTTAAATTTAACTAATTTTTTTATATATTACTTGGTGTGTATAAATGTTTTAGATCATATACAGTGCAGCACAAAGGATGTCGAATACATTTCGGTTTATTGACAGAATTTACTGAATAGGAATTTTTAACTGCGCTATGTTTTTCTTAAATGATCTAAATTTTAGTGTACTATGTAGTATATATACATATCTGTAGATCATATACAGGGCTGCACGAAAGAATTTTCACATTTTTCCGACTGGCGGTAATTGCTGAAATCGATTTTTCAAACTTGTTATGAGTTTTCCAAATTGTTTAAACAACATGGGAGGTGATAGTTGAGCTTAAGCCGAAATGTAGGTCTCCCCGCCCGATTTGACCTTGACCTTGATTACTTAAACATCAACCACCTTATTAATTAGTAAAGTTTTGTTAAAGTATTCTGGAAGTGTTGGAAATTGCTTCATAATCTATGCTTGACACAGGATTTTTCGTTCTTGTTTTTAATAAAGAAAATTAAATTCTCTAAAAATTATATCTGAAAAACAAAAAAATTTATTTTCAAGTTATTATCATAAAATATGATCCATTTTTATGGATTCTGAACTTTTTTATTATAATATTTTTATTTTTTCACAAATTTTTGTTTATTTTTCAGGTATAATTTAGAGATAACGTAATAAGCAGTATAAAAATAATCACGACTCAAGACAATAAAACTTGTACTTCAAAATCGTAGAAAAATTAGTTTCGCAAGATTAATTTCTCGTACAATAATAAAACTATTTTTATTGTTTTTTACAAATTAATAAATATATTTTTCATTTCTTTAGAACATAAATAAATAAATACAAGCAGAAGTAATAGTCTAAATTAATTATTGATTGCAAAATCTATATCAAACATCATTTAAACTTTTTTGAAGTTACGTGAGTGTCATTCTGCACGCACTGGAAGATTTATGATTTATGACTCTAATATTCATATGTGTTTTAAAACTATTTATGACTTAAAAGTAATAAATATTAAAAATACTCCCTTAAAGTTTCATAAAAGTGGGTCTAATAGTTTTAATTAACAACCTTTAAATATTTACTGACTTATGACATTTAAAAGTTTTTGACTCCGTAAATTCAAATATAGAAGAAAATTTTATTTAAAATCAATCGCAATTTTAACTTTTTCTTTCTTGTAGATTCCTTAGTTAACTTATGTAAAGTTTGAATGTAGAAGGAGCATCTAACCCCCGAGCCATTTATATATTAACAAGAACGAAGAATCATGCGTCAAGCATAGATTATGAAACACTTTCCAACACAACCAGAAAAATTTAACGAAACTTCACCGTTAAATAAGGTGAAATAAGATATATAAGTACACAGTTTAGAAAACATATGAAACGTTAAAAAATACAATTTTTGAAATTACCTTAACAGTGTCAAAAAAGAAGTCGAGTTATTTTTGCAGCCCTGTATATGATCAATTGATGTGGATAAAATTTAGTTCAGTTAGAATATTCACCGATCGATTTAAATGCCCCCGAAATCCTTTGTATAGCCCTGTATATTATCTGAAGACTTTTGTACACACCACATATTAAGCTAAAAGGAAACTTAAAACTCACTCGCAGCAATTACAATCCGAAAACGACAATGTATCATTTTATTTGCGTAGCCCTGAAAATGAATTTATTTATGTTCCACAGACTTATATTAGTATACTAAATGTATTATAATTCAGGAAGAAACTGCGCAACACAATTAAAAATTACCCTTAAGCAATTCACTCCCATAGTCTGTAATATTTACGGATTCCCTTGTTTAGCCCTTTGTATGAACAACCGAGTTTATAAACACGCACGAACAATGAAAAAAATTAGTTAAACTTAAAAACGCAAACCAAAGTTGAAAACGCCCTTATCACACATAGACTGTAAATATCGCACATGTACTGTAACCGATATCTTTTGTGTGTCCCTGTAAATAAACGTAATGCACACCCCACTTTCAAGAGAGCAATTTACAGTGAACCTCAGTAATGCATATAATTTTCATTATGTTTGAAATAGTGAAATATCACCAAATTACACTGAAAACAATTTTCCCCCATAGAACAATGTGTAAAAGAATTATTTTGTTTGACTCTGTAAATGAATAATTAATGTTTTGCATCCCATATTCTACAAAAACATGTTTTAATGCGCTTCATAATTATATATCAATTTCATCATGTTTTAAATGACGTAGCATCATCAAAATGCACTTGAAACGATTATTTCCCATTGACTGTAATATAACGGAATACTTTTGACTGTCCCTGTAAAAAACTATAGGTGCTACACACTTCAGTTGAAATAAAGAATATGCTATAGTAAACGACAATAACATACACAAATTTCAGGGCGATCCGAGTATATTTACGCGAGTTAGAGCACGGACAGATGGCAGACAGCCAGACAAACCGAAGTCATAAACACTTTTCAACTACGTTGGAAAGTGTTAAAAAGAACATTTTATTTATTTATTTTATTTCATTTCAACATTTTTTTAAAATTAGGATCGAGTAATGTAATCTTTCATGATTGGTTCCTCTTCCAAGCGTTGTCATGATGGCTACAATTTCCTTTAAAGTGAATATGAATAATATTAAAGACTTTAAGAACAATCTTGAATTAAATCACATTATCTCAAATGGACCCGATTCAGATAGGTTAACTGTAAGATCAAATTAATCATAAAATACCGCACTGTAGCGCTAAACTGAGATCTGTCAACCGTTAGAGAGATTTTTCATTTTATATTGAACGTAAATTTAGTATTACATTATGTTGAGTTGGTAAAAATATACGTTGCACCACAATAATCTCGTAACTATATTTTCTCATTTATTTATTTATGCATTACCAGATGATCCGTCTGGTGTTTCCCGGAAACCTCTAATTTTGGGGTTTCGATAAAAATAGCCATTTTCGGTACGCATTCTGTTCTAAACAAACCTCTTTCCGAACGAAACTCGGACACTCGTTCTCGCTGCCTACCGTATTTTATAGCAGACGTGCTACACACACGCTGCAATATCGTTTAATTTCAATTTCCACCGGTAGGGCGCTCGAAATAATATTTAGTTATCTATATCTTAATTTATTCATATTAAGTTGAATGAACCAATTCTCGTTGAAGAAGATTCCAATCATTTTTTAGAACACTTTGGTCGAAATATGAAAATGCCCTAGGTTGACCAGTTTCAACCACAATATCTCCCATACCCTCAAAGCTACCGACATGCAACCACCATAGTGCACGATGGGAGACTCCACTGTATCATCTGAAAACCCAGCTAATAAGAAAATAAAAATTAAACCACTCAAAAAAGAAACTCGTCCAAAACATAATAATAAAAAAGATGAGATGCATATGCAGGATAAAGACGCTGTAGCGCTTCATCCAGAATCGGATGATGAATTGAACGATGGAGGAGATGATATGTCTACCTCCTCTGAACAAAATGACGTAGATTCATTTATCTAAAAAATCAATCATGACTAATATTATCTCGTGGAACTGCCGTGGTTATCATAATAAACATGCTGAAATCCGTAATATTCTCTCTGACCATCAACCATTATGTCTAGCTCTACAAGAAACCCATCTAAAACCCAATGACAAATGCAAATTACGTAACTATGCTACATACAGAAAAGATTTTACAGCTAATGGAAGGGCCACTGGTGGAGTGGCTCTTATCATCTCCAATAATTTACCCCATTCTTATCTCTCTTTAAATACAAACTTACAAGCAGTTGCAGTCCGTGTACATATTAAACAACTCATAACAATAGGTACAATTTATTTACCTCCGAACCAAACTATCCAATCAGCACATCTCGATAATCTCCTTCTACAACTTCCGACTCCATACATACTTATTGGAGATTTTAATGCACACAGTCAAATCTGGGGCAAACGTGATTCTAACCAACGCAACGTGGTGATATAATCGAAAAATTTATTTCTGACAACGGCTTATGCCTGCTCAATAATGGTGATCACACTTATTTTCATGAGCCAACCCGTACTTTCCATGCAATAGACCTTACAATCTGCTCCCCAATACTCTATCCATTCTGAAATTTCTGGGTCTCTAATGACCTGCACGGCAGTGACCACTTTCCGACTTTTATTACACTGACTACTCCTGATAGGGATTCTTATAATTCTACCAATCGTTATATTTATGACAGAGCCGACTGGCCAACATTTACAGCACTTGCAAACATCACAGCTCACATGATACAGGGGGATATTGGCAATGCACTTGATAATATAACTCAATGTATTATCAATGCTGCAGATTCTAGCATTCCAAAATCTTCATTTAAACATAAACATAGAAAGCCATGGTGGAATAGTGATTGCCAAAATGCCAAGAAAAAACAACAGAAGGCTTGGGGAATATTTCGAAGGTACCCAAACAATACTAACTATATGGCATATAAAAAAGCAAAGGCTGAAGCTAGAAGAGTGCGACGCAAAAGTCAACGTCAATCCTGGATCAACTACATCTCAAGCATCAATTCCAATACCTCAAGTAAAGAACTGTGGAATAAAGTAAAAAAAATTATGGGCCTGTACTCTGATAATCATATTTCTATTTTAAAACAAAATGGTCAAACCATTGAATCTCCTAAAAATATCGCTGAGACAATAGGGAGTACCCGAGCATCCATTTCAAGCTCTGACTCATACCTAGAACCTTTTTTATCATATAAAAGGCAAACTGAAAGAACCAGGATTAATTTTAATTCTCATCACTCATACGCATATAATGAACCACTTATTAAATCAGAGATGATAAAATGTTTGAGAGATAGCCATTTATCTGCCCAAGGTCACGATGGGATTACATACATTATGCTCAAGCACCTTTCTGCTCTGTCCTTGAATAATCTTCTCTCCTTCCTTAATAGGATATGGATGGAGCAGACATTTCCTAATGCTTGGTGCAGAGCTATAATTATACCTTTTCCTAAACCAGGAAAAGATGCTACAAATCCCAATAATTACAGGCCGATTGCACTTTCTAGCTGCCTTTGCAAACTCCTTGAAAAAATAGTAAATTGCCGCCTCATCCATATTTTAGAAACTAACAATTGGCCTTGCTGCATTTCAAAGTGGATTTCGACGTGGTAGGTCAACTATCGATAATTTAATCCATTTGGAACATCACATACGGACAGTCTTTTTAAAACGCAGCCATTTGGTCTCAGTATTTTTTGACATGGCGAAAGCTTATGACAGAACATGGCGTTATGGGATTCTTCGCGATCTTTTTACCCTAGACTTTCGTGGGAACCTTCCAATTTTTATTAAAAACTTTCTTGCCATTCGACGATTTCAAGTTAGAATTGGGGGAATACTATCTAGTTTTTATGTACAAGAAGAGGGTGTACCTCAGGGCAGTGTCTTCAGTGTCACCCTCTTTGCTCTTAAAATAAATGACATCATTAGACAACTCCCTCCTTCTGTGAAGGGAGACCTCTATGTTGATGACTTCCACATTATGTGTATGGGACAGGATATTCGTTTTATTGAAAGACAACTGCAAATAGCAATCAAAAGTATTCTTAGCTGGACTAACAAAAACGGTTTCTTAATATCTCATGACAAAACATCTTGTGTGCATTTCTGTAGACGTAGGGGTCTGCATCCAGATCCTGAAATTTTTATTGGTTCATCTCAAATTCCTGTTGTGGACAATGTTCGATATCTTGGCCTGCATTTTGACAAGAAACTTACATTTTTACCACATATTTTACACTTACGGACAAAATGTGAAAGATCGCTTAATTTATTGAGGATACTGTCAAATACTTCTTGGGGAGCAGACCGTACCTCTCTCTTAAAAATTTATCGAGCTGTGGTACGATGAAAAATGGACTATGCCTGCCAGGTCTATGGTTCAGCACGAAAATCTGTTCTCATAAAACTAGACACTGTGCACCATAGTGCACTCCGTGTCTGCTCTGGTGCATTTCGTACATCCCCGGTTTTAAGTCTGTATGTTGACTGTAATGAACCAGCATTACACTATACTCGTGAAAAACTTTCATTAGAATTGTATTACCGTGTCCTTTCTCATCCTGGTCATCCTCTTCACAGCTATCTTTTAAATACTAACAATGATATTCTTTATCAGCATCGACCATCTTGCATCCCATCTTTTGGAGTCAGAATGAGAAATTGTATTAATAATGGCCCGTTGAATAATATCGAGGTGAGTCCATGTCCTTTGCATGTGCTCCCTCCTTGGAATCCTCCTAAAATTACCTCTCTCCATCCTTTTAAAGGTTATGACAAAAACAACTTGGCTTCTTCTGTTTTCCAACAATTATTTGCTGCACATCGTGCAAAATATAATAACTATACTGATATGTATACAGATGGTTCCAAGAATGGGAATATTGTTGGTTGTGGGGTTTTTATTGATAACACTAAATTCAGTTATCGGCTTCACCCTTCAACTTCGGTCTTTACGGCAGAGTTGATTGCTATAAAGAGAGCCATGTTGCACATATCCAAGGCAACACTAGATACCGGGCTTGCTCATTCACTCTAGAAACGTCACAAATGGTGGCTGACCGCGACCAGCGATTGGTCCAAAGCAACGCGCCCATCGTTTTGTGCCAATCGCTGTATGTCTTTCCTCCTAGTCAGCCACCTTTTGTGACGTCATCATAATGAATGAGCAAGCCCGGTATGTAGTGTAGCCCTGACATATCTCATCATCATAAAACTTACTTTATCATATATACTGACTCAAATAGTTCTATTGACGCAATCAAATCTTTTAAAAAGCATCCTTATGTCTCAGCCATCCTGGATTTTTATTATAAATTGACTAGACGTGGTTATAATATTTTATTTTGTTGGGTACCTGGACACATGGGTATTTCTGGCAATGAAAAAGCAGATGAGGCGGCAAAACTTGCTCTTAATCCATTACACCATAAAAGTCCATTCTCAGACATTAAACTTCTTATAAAACACTTCATTCATAATAAATGGCAAGAAAGTTGGGATTTAGAACACAATAATAAACTGCACCATATCAAACCTATAATCATAACCTGGCCTACAAGTTATCCAAGGAAAACAGATGTTCTTCTGACTCGTCTGAGAATTGGACATTCAAGGATAACCCATAAACATCTCTTACTCCGGGAGGATGCACCCATGTGTCCACACTGTCATTTTGATACCTTGACTATTTATCATATTTTGACTGACTGTCCGGGTCTCCGGCACTTATACAGAATTTATTTTAATTCATCATTACCAATCTTGACAAACCTCATTGGGGAAAGACCTCATGGGGCACTCTTTCATTTTTTAAAACGAACTGGCTTTTATTTTGAGATATAGTTTTCATATACCCGTCATGTTTTATATATAACAATGTTAGTTTATATTTGTTTAACTTGACATCTGGATGGGGTAACCCCATCCAGATAATATTTCTTAATGTAGTATTTTTTATACTTTACTTTTTTTAAGACTTTCTATTTGTTTTATACACTGTGTGACTACATCTGGATGGGTAACCCCATCCAGATAATTGTTTCATTAAACTTTGTTTCTTTTTTAGCTTTTGTTAGAGTTACTTTAGTGTTTTTTTAGTTCGTTCTTTCTTTGGCGCAGCTTGTCCCCAATGGGACCTTGCGCCATAAAATCCTATACAACCAACCAACCAACCACGATGGGAAACTCGAGGCTTCTACACACACAAACACCAGTGGTCTGCGCTGGGTAGCTGTGGCTGCAAATTGACAAATAGGGGGACACACGTTTATATATATAGATGTATATATATATATATATATATATATATATATACATTTAGATTTAACAGCTAAAATTTCAATTGGAATTATCGTTTATACATTTCACAATTTTAGGAATTCATTCATTAACTGCAACTATCTCAAACTTTGCAGATTTATTCGCTATAGTCTATAACTTTTTTTAAATAAAAAAATGCAGTCTGAAATATAAAATTTATCGATGACAAAATTATGTTAATATTTCTCATAAACACTTGTTTCTATCATAATTGTTATGCTTTATACATATTTAAAAAAATAATTTTGTATCTTTAAAGACACGTTAAATATGTCTGATGACTATGTGAATGTTGAGAAATAAATTGTCAAAGTTAAAGTAAAATGAAGTTATAACTATTTAAAATAAGAATGTAAACCTTATTTTTTTTTTATAGAAAATAAAGCTATTTCAAAACATTGTAGTATTAATTACTAACTCAGAGTATTAATTAATTCCCTCCCACAACTTTTCTTTTTAATTTTACCCTTTTTAACACTCTCCAACATAGTTGAAAAGTATTTATTGATTCGGTTTGTCTGTCTGTCTCTCTGTCTGCCGTCTGTCCGTGCTCTAACTCGCGTAAATATAGTCGGATTCCCATGTAATTCATATACGTTAATGAGGTTTACTATGGCATGATCTGTATTGAAATTGAAGTGTGTAGCACTTATAGTTCATTTACAGGGACTCCCAAAAGAATTCCGTTACATTACAGTCTATGGGGAAAATCATTTGCGGTGTATTTTAATGATGCTACACTGTTTCAAAAATATTGAAATTGATATATATCACTGAGGTTTTCTACAAGAGGCTTACTATAGACTATGGTGCGCATAGTACTTACAGTTCCTTTACAGGGACACTGAGAAGAATTCCATTCATTACATTACAGTCTATGGGGAAAATTCGTTTTATTTCTGTTTTAAGAATATTTCGTTTTTTCAAACATATTGAAATTGATATATATATATCACTGAGGTGCATAGACTTACTATACGATATTGTGTGTAGAAAATGCATCGATCATTTACAGAGACTTACAAAAGCATTCGGTTAAAGTACTGTCTGTAAATAATAATTGATGGAATTGCGTTTTCAGTTGCGGAACGCGTGTTTAAATTTAACAAATGTTTTGCCTATTACTTGGTGTTTATAAATTCTATAGTCAATATACAGGGCAGCACAAAATATTTCGAGTACATTTCCGTTTATTAACGGAAATTGTAGAAGGGGAATTTTAAATTGTGCTATGCGTTTCCTAACTGAACTCAAATTTGGCATTCTATGCAGTATATATACAAATATATAGATCCTATACAGGGCTGCACAAACGATTTCAGATAGTTTTCCGAATATTGTTGGTAAATCCTTTTTTTTCTTATGTGTTATGCGTTTTCAAAATTGTTCACTTAGACATCATATTTCACCTCACTAAACGGTAAAGATTTGTAAAAGTATTTTTGAGAAGTGTTGGAAAGTGTTACATAATCTATGCTTGACGCATGTTTTTTCGTTCTTGTTTTGTTTTGCTTTTTGTTTCAAATACTGACTTTTTATCTCTTGATAAACTAATGCATAAACGTCAAAATTATCTTATTTATATTTTGATCAATATTCTAATAGCGCAAAAAAAATCAAAATATTTGCTCTGATCTACCTTGAACTCGATTGAATTAATGTTTAAAACCCCATCTTCCATGAGTTATAAATTCAGGTCATCCCATCCGAAAACTTTAGGTAACGAATAATTATTAGGTTATTAGGTCGCGATGTTCACTCCCCCTACTTTAATAAGATTCAAAGCAACAGAAAAGGATTTAAACGCTGACTATAAATTGCCATTCTCTTTTATCTAGCAACCAGTAGACTTCGATCAGCAGCGGAGAATTCTGCATCCTTCCGATCTCCGGAAAATATCAATTTGAACGCGAGAATCATAAATTTAAGAAGAAATCGAAAAAGGTGAATGATCTAATATATAATATATATGCAAATTAAAATTTTTAATATAGTTTTTTCCTCGTATTTTTCGAATTCATATTTTTTTCATGTTTTTATGTTTAATATATATCTATACATATATTTTAACTTTGAAATTTTTTTAATATTAAATACAAAAATTATTAACTATTTTTTAAAATTTTTTTAATGTTTTTGCAATATAATATATTTTAGTTATAATATTTAAATCTTTTTATTATAATATTTAAATCTTTTTATTATAATATTTAAATATTTTATTATAATATTTAAATATTTTTATTATAATATTTAAATCTTTTTATTATAATATTTAAATATTTTATTATAATATTTAAATATTTTTATTATAATATTTAATGTTGTTAATTTTTTATATTTTAATAATATTCTTTTATATATATATATGATTTCTCTGCCCGTTAAATTTTGTATACTGTAATATTCATTTAATACACAGATGTTGGTGTAATATCACTTTAAACGTGAGAATCATAAATGTGACGAAAGATCAGAAAAGTTGAATGATCGGGAAAAATGCGAGTTAAAATTTAAAACTATTTTCTCTCTTGTATTTTCCTTATATATAAATTTTTTTTTAAACATATTACTCCTGTTTCCATAAGTGTTTTATGTTTTCTTTTTTTCTTCCAAGATTTTAGGATATTAAATAGTAAATATTTGAATAAAAATTTGTGTTATAAAACATTATTTAAATGTTTTATTTATTAAATACATAATATTTTATAATTTTTTTACTTTTCTTTGACGACTAAATAGTTTTTACTGTAACATTCATTTAATCTTCCTATTTCTGGAAACTATCAAATCGAACGTGAAAATGAAGAATGGAAGGTGAAATAGAAAAAGGTGAATGGTCTGTAAAACGCTTATTAACATTTAAAAAGTTTTCGTTTTTTCCTTCTTTTTATGTCTGAAATATTTTTAGAAACATTGTATTCCTGTTTTCGTAAACGTTTTAAGTTTTTTAACTTTAGAGATTTTATGATATTACATATATAAAAAAATATAACTTAATTTAAAATTATTAAAATATTTTTAACTAATATATTTTATTATAAATATATTATTTAAATGTAATATTTTACATGTAATATTTAAATATTTTATAAATAAAATATTAGTAAATTATAAAATTTTATAAATTCTTTAAATATGGAGCAAATATTAATATTGGATATTAAAATTAATATTGGAGCAAATATTTAACAAATTATAAAATAAACAAAACAAAAAAAAATTGATTTTTTTTAAGTGTTAAAATTTAAAACTAGTTTTCCTTTTGCCTCTCCTTCTTTTTTCTTATAATATATTTGTTAAAATATTGTATTCCTGTTTTCATAAGTGTTTTATTTTATTTTTAATAATTAACTTTTGAGATTTTATCATATAAGCACACTTGGAAAATAAAGTTAATTTCTTTAAATATTTTATAATTATTTGAGCAAATATTGTCTTGTAATAATTTATCTGTTGAGTTAATATTTTTTACTATAACATTATTATAATCTACTCAAATTGCAGAAATATCACTTCGAACATGAGAATAATTAATTGCAATTAAAAAACACTAAATGATCTAAAGAGCTGGTTGAAATATAATTAGAGAATTCCTGTTATATTCTCTTGTGGTTTTATAAAATATTTTTAGAACCATTGCTCTCTTGTTTTCGTAAATTTTCTTTTCCTTTATTTTCGAATGTTTATAATATAAGCATTTTTGTAAAAAGAAGTTAATAAATTTAATATTTTATAATAATTTCTTTGTAGTAATAATTTTACAACCGAATTAATATTTATTTGCTGCGATATTTATTTTTATCTTTTCCAAAATTGTTAAATATCCATTTTAAACTTGTTGAGAAATCAAAAAATATGAATCACAAAAAGTAAGATAAAATATAAATACATATTTAAATATATAGTTTTTTTTTAAAAATCCTTTACTGATGTTTTAGAAAATATTTTTAGAACCGCTATATAACTGTTTTAAGTATAAATATTGTCTTTAATTTTCGAGATATTTTCTTATAAGCACATTTAAAAAAAGAAGTAAATTTATTTGTGAAATCAGATAATATTTTGTTCAAATATTATCTTGGAGAAATTCTAACACTCGAGTATTTATTTCAAATTAGTGGTTAAACGTTTTATTGAAATAAAAATAGCTCAAACAGAAAATTTATATAATATGAATTTTATTAGGTATTAATAAGTAATTGCATAACATTCTTAATCTATTTCTTTTCAGGTAATTTTGCAGGAAGTATTGTCGATAATGCCAAAAATGATTACTTTTTAGTAAGTAATCTAATAAACTTTGAATAAAAGTATTGCAATTAAAGTGTATTCAAAAAAACTTTTACGATAAAGATGATATCATGATTTTCTTAAGTCGAAATTTTTAACAACTATCTAAACAATAGGCTATGGAAAATAAAACTACTCTTAGCATAGTTAAAAAACTGGAATTTAAATAAAAAATATAAAAAAAAAAAACATTTTGTTTACATTATAATATCGTATGAATTCTTTAGAACTAAATTTGTAAAAAAGGATATTTTCAATTTTGCTAATAAATGTTAAAATTTATCCAATTATATTTTCATAGCAAAGTACAACTAATGAAGTATGTATAATATTGAATTTAGAGAATTCCAAAACTTTTTAAGTGCAAAGTTTAACTGCTATTTTATTTATTTATTTGTGAGATAAGCTGAATGTTCAATTCGTGAATATCGATATCGACAATATTTCAACTATTCATTTTTAGTCGTTCATTCAATCTGAACTTTTTGCATAACAGTTCGTTTGGATATTTAAATATTAACATTTAGCGTTTTACAGAAGAAAATGTTTTCCAATGTTGATACATGAATGATTATATTTATGTTTCTTCTTAGCATTTAAAACCTATCGTAAAACATATATTTTTAAAGCACGAATTAAGAAAGTGTGGTTTTCCGATGATTATGTAGAAAAAGTTCTGAATGAATTAATTTATCTCTTATTTATATATTTTATTTAAATAATTTTCATTCTACGTACAAACATAACATAGAGCTTTTTCTTGATTTTATTTTACTATTAATATACAAATAAATTTATATTTAATGTATTACGATTTAGTAACTTTTATTTCATATTTTATATTAAAATATATTCTAATTTTAGTGAATATTATTCAGTTTTTAGGTTTGTTTAAAGAAAAATATCTCAGCGCATTCACATGAATATATATCATTTATTATACATATATATATCACATTTACAATCAAAACACAATGAGCAATATATATACAGATCCGGTGCGTGGCGCGTACGCGTGGGAAGTGTGCGACGTTGACAGGCGTCTTGGATCAAGGGCGCCTCTGGGTTATTATTACTATTTAAATACATTTAAAATTCAAAACCTTGCTACTTCTAACTTAGTAAAGAATAATTTGCCTTATTTAGCGACAGAATCTTTTCAGTTAAACATTCCCAAAAATGCATTTTGAAAATTGTGGTGGCAAATGACTTTTAGACACAAAGGTTGTGCAACCCTAGTTTTAGCCACATTATTTAATATATTTTAATTTTATTAAGAGAAAAATAATTATTTTTTTACTTGAACAATTAATTTGTTTAAACAAATGTTGAAAGTTTACTAACTTTGCTATTCTCTTGTGAAAATTAAACTTTAGATTACGGGGGTGGGACACTGTATGTCCCAACGACTATTTTTTTATTCTATTCGTATCACTTTTTTAAAAATAATCTCTCACATACGCTAGTATATTTTCAAGAGATATCAATCACAGGTTTGCCACTGGCGACTATTTTTTTATTCAACTTAGTAAAGAATAATTTGCCTTATTAATGACATGATTTCTTCAGTTAAATATTACCAAGAATGAATTTTGAAAATTGTGGTGGCAAATGACTTCTAGGCACAAAGTTTGTGCAACCCTACTTTTAGCCACATTATTTAATATATTTTAATTATATTAAGAGAAAAATAATATATTTTTTTTTTTACTTGAACAATTAATTTGTTTAAACAAGTGTTGAAAGTTCACTAACTTTGTTATTCTCTTGTGAAAATGAAACTTTTGATTATGGGGGTTGGGACACTGTGTATGTCCCAGCGACTATTTTTTTATTCTATTAGTACCACTTTTTGATAAATAATCTCTCACATACACTAGTATATTTTCAAGAGATATCAATAACAGGGCTGCTACTGACGGCTATTTTTTAATTCTATCTCGAACCACTTTTTCAAAACAAAATTTCTTCCCATACACTTTGACAACGTGTGAAAGAGAAATATACTACAAAAATTATTTTATTAAAATAGTGGGGCGAATAGAACATATAAATAGTCGTTATTCCTGGCCCGTTATCAAAAGGTTAACCCTTTCAGACACAGTGGTCCCACTCCGGGCACACCTAATTTTAATTCCAAACTTACATGCGGCACCAAGAATATTATAATAAAATTTTGTTTTTACAATGAAAGCTTAAAATTAGGAGTTCGTATTTTCTAAAAAAGTCGTTTGTAAATTCCGGTGTCAATCAGCAATTTCTCATTTTACGAACAGATTTTGTCTGTGCCGGAAAGGGTTAAATAAATTTATTTAATTTACAGGTTTTGATATATATCAAAGGATATATAGGGTATTCATAAATTATTGTCGGGGTTTCCTTACCTCATAACGTTTGATTTAAGAACATGACCAAAAATATTATTAAATATTCGTAAAGTAGAACTAAAAAAGTTTTTTTTAACCCTCTAAGCGTTTAGAACGTAATATTCCGTTCCCTAAGCTCCAGGTTTCACTACAATATATGCAATGTTTAATATAATATAATTCTATAGATTTAATGAATTTTCAAAACATTGAAGAATGATTAATACTCTCAAGGGTTACATTCATATTTGTAATTAAGTTTTATTTATAATGCTGAAAGAATCATATTTTTTTAGCATTTAAAACAAAATGCAGGGAAAACAACATTACAATTTTACCCTTTTTCAAAACACTCAGAGGGTTAATAGCACAAATAAAGTTACATATGCGTAAAGTTGCAACTCAAAACGTTATTAATCAAATAATACTTAAGATTAAAATTTTTTCAAATTTATCAAAAAGGGATGCTGGAAACCATGTAACTTTGTGATCATAATTAATTAATAACCCATTGATAAACTTGATAAAATTTTAGTATTAATTATTATTTTATTATAATCGTTATTTGATGAATAACGTTTTGAGTTGTAACTTCACGCATATGTAATTCTGTGTTATTAAAAAATCTTTTTGAGTTTTACTTCACGAATATGTGGTAATATTTCCGTCATGCTCTTAAATCAAAAGTTATGAGGTAAGGAAACCCCGACAATAATTTATGGACACCTTATATATCATGATGTAATCCGATATTTATTTTCAAAGAAATTTTTAAATGTAAAGTAATTTTTAATCTTTGTATAACGTAATTTTTAATTAACGATTAAAAATTAGTTCATCTATAAATAAATAGATAAAATACACTCCTGTCCAAAAATTAAGGGGCAGTGACCGGACGCTTTCCCTTTTGACACGGATTGTCGAATATCTATTAAAATTCTGGAGGAATTGTCCTTAAACTTCAAAGATGTGAAGCACATGTTTGACTACAAGAACAGTAGAAACAGTATACTGCAATTAAAAGATTAATATATTGAATATTTGGTGAGATATAGGAATTTGTATGAAATAATTTTTAACTGCGCATGCGTGAACTATAAAAGTATTATTTTTTTTTATAATTTAATAGTCAATTATATAGAGAAACTCATATAAAAATACTAGTCAAATATCGTGGAAACTCAGAAATATATGGTTAACATAGTGAGCTAATTGACAAATTGGGGGGGGGGGGGATCCAATTGGATGATAAGGGATTAAAAGTATTTTGATTTTCTTTTATGCAATTTATTTTTTCTTCGTCTGTTCATGAAGGCCGTATAGTTTGTTTTGTTCTTCCGATAACTTTTGGATGGGCATTTATACAATTCAATTAATTAAGCTTTATTAAAATCTTTGAAGTAGTTTTAAAATATTTGTGAAAATAATGCTCTTTAATTTCTATGGCAGTTGTATAAGCCTGTCGGATTTTCTTACATTTTTTACTCTATGATACATTGAACAGAATTTAATGATGTCAAAATTTGTTAAAGTATACAAATTCAATATTTTAGCAATTTTTTTGGTAGATTCTTTCCATCTAGATAAAAAAAAAAGGATACATCCTTTGTAAAATACAACAAAATATATTTTGTAGAAGCATCTAATATCCATAAGTACAACATAAAATATTAAATAGTCCAACATAAAATATTCAAAACACAACCAAAAAATACTTTAATAACATAAACAGACGGTTGTCGAAAGCATTGCCATTTACGTTTGATACCAAAAATGCATTGTATTTCAATTTTGTATTTATAACAGGTGGTTTTCCTAAAGTCTCAAAAGTACCTGCTAACTTTTGTGGCATAATTTTCTATCTACATCAAGCAAACTACTAGTTTTTAAATTATTAATTTGTATAGTAAGGTACATTTAAATTTAAATTAAATCTACCTTTATTCTCATAAAAAATGCACAACATATAAAAAGAAAAATGTGAACGGCTTTTCGCTAAAAGTGAAAATAAATTCCTTTATTGTTTTTTTAATTATTTGGTAAATCTGGATTTTCTATATGCACGCTTATTTTTGACTTACTTTATACAAATAGGAAATCTAACTTTTATTGCTTGTTGCTTTGTTTAGTTGAGAAAATTTGTAAATTATACCTGAATACTAAAACTGGCGTTTCTTGTACAATTTATTATTTTATAATTTCTAAAAGTATTCTCTGTATTATTTTTCTGAGATTAAATAAAGCAACAAAATTTTCTAGAAAATACTGATATTTAAATGCAGGGGACCATACAAAAGCTGAAGAAGCCCTCCTTGCGCAGCCACAATTTTTCTGTCAGCGCGTAGACCTAGTATTCAGAGTGGCTTACTATAAAAGGTTAAAAGGTAAAAAATACGTACGCTAAATTTCCTTAATTTCAAAATTATGCATACATTTAAAAAAAAAAAATTGTAGCATGTTTCTCAAGTATACAATAACTAGTCTGCTAATTAATTTGTCATAAATAACTCATTTTATCAAAAATTGTCTCTTATGAG
Source organism: Maratus michaelseni (assembly GCA_963931845.1). Taxonomy (NCBI): domain Eukaryota; kingdom Metazoa; phylum Arthropoda; class Arachnida; order Araneae; family Salticidae; genus Maratus; species Maratus michaelseni. The sequence continues at coordinate 274,366,376 of OZ007599.1, forward strand.
AATTTGACTGAAAGGATTGCTGCTGTTGTATAAAAACTCTATCCCTCAATCGTTTTGGTTGCAAACTAAGCTTTTATCATCACATATAAAAACTGATAAAAATTAGTCTGACAGGAGACGAATTTGTGTTTATCTGTTGCAAAAATTAAGAGATATATATTTTTTTAATGGAAGTAATCTCATATTTAAAAAGTAATTCTAATAAAAATGTATCTATAATATTTTTTAAAAAATGCTGTATGTATGTGTAATACTAATAAACTGAATTCTTTCTTCCTCGTGAAAATGTGTTTTACGTCAAAATAAGAATGAAATATTATCATGATGTTAAAGGTGAGAAATTATACGGGTGTTTTTTGCAAAAGCGCATGTGTCAGCCAGCGAAATATGATGTGTTTAGAAGGCTATTATATTCCTTTTTACGAAATGAAGATTAACAGAAAATTGCATAATCGTTGCTAGAAATTACATACTTAAAAACAAGAATGAATCATGTACTATTTTCTTGCTCATCTGTGTAAAAAAAAGGGTACACCTCATTACATTTTAATCGCCAAATTTTTGCAGATTAAAACAAAAATAGCCATTCGATTGTATTAATGTCTTCTTTAGATTTGTACTAAAAAATAATTTTAGGGACGTCATACTAAAATAGTACAAAACTTTGAAATTTTCAGTACTAACACCCAATTTTGACAGAATATTTAGATTAGTCGTTAAATGTTACCTTCGGTCGGATACCAAACAGGATGTCATTCGGTCAAGTACATGTTATTTATTATCAAGTACATTCGGTCAATTACAAATTATATAGATTTAAAATATGGAGCTCAAATTGTTACATTTCTTTTTAATCATTGCAAAACGGATAGCAATTCAGGTAGTTTTTTTAACCATAACTGAAAAATTACTCAGCTGAATTAGCTGTAAATTTAGATTCGCGCATTTAAAGATTCTAGAAATCAATTTCTGTTTTTAAAAAATCACAGGTTACAATTCATTTTTTAAATTAATTTCCGAAAAAATATTAATTGTAATCTGTGAATTTTTACAGAAATCGATATCTGGAAGCTTCAAACATAGAAATCCAAAATTACAGCTCTCTCCGCTAAATAGTTTTGAGTTATGTTTTAAAAACTACACGTATTGAAATCTGTTTTTCTACGATTAAAATAGATTTTAATGTTAGTAGCTTCAAATTTTAAATCTACACAATTCCTAAACTACTTAACTGATTCATCTATTCACTTCCCGTTTAGCATCCGAAAGTAAAATGTAACAAAATATCCAAATGTAAATATTCTGTCAAAATTTGTAATTTCATTTTAAAATTTCAAAGCATGGTACAATTCCATCATGAAGAGTTAATTTTTTTAACGTGGATAGAAAAATATATAATTTACAATCTAATGGCTATTTTAGTTTTTACCTGCGACAATTTGGCGATTAAAGTTTGTGAATGTTAAAGTTGAAACAACATTCTATTTCAAAAATACGTTACAGTGTATTTAAAAAAAATAATTTTATAATCTGATTTTGCTAACTTCCTCCTCCACCATATGCATTCAGATGTTTTTTCCTTGTGCAAACATTTATTTATTTGTCAACAGCTATGAGATTTTGCCAACACTTTTATCACATAGCAATCTTTGCTTTATATGACCCGAAATGAAATTAGTCAAAGTTTTCTATTGGGTAAAAGTGAAGACAAAAAATCGTAGAAGTTGCCATCTATATACTATTTACAACAGATAAAATTGCATATTTGGATTTTTCAACAAAGTTATCAGTATAAGTATCAGTACTTTATACACTATAGTACCAGGACATCATAGTACTGAACAACAAAAAAATGCTTCTGCGCACATTTCGTTGTGTATTTTCAAAATGTACTTAAAATGTACTTAAATGTACAAAATGTACTTAAAATACAATCTTTTGTAAGAATAATTTCATGCAGAAGATCCAAAAGTTAATCTGAGAATTTGAAGAAACAAAAGTATTATTTTTCAACTTTATTTCACTTGACTGTAGTTTTTTTTTTTTTTTTGTATGGTAAATTTTCAATACTATTCACATATTTTTCGAATGTTGCTGTTTTATTGAAAAACTTCCCAATGTTATATGCATATTTTACCAATATATAAAAATTGTCTACATATTCTTTTTTCTTGATATTTCACCTATATTTGCAAGCACCACGAAAATTATTCGAAAGCAATTTTCGTATATATTGCAAAAATAAAAGTGCCACATGCTTTCAAAATATTATTTGCAATGGCAAAGAGTTGTGCCATGGTTTTGTCAATATTATTTGCTATCTATAGTTTTTTACTGGGTTTGCCTTCTTGATAGAATTATTTTATATATCTTAAAAAATATTTTTAAAGGTTAATAAAAAATATTTAAGCCATCGTCGTTATTTTATCGTCGTTGTATCGAATATTACTTTTATCATTTTAATTTAGAAGAAAAGGGTTAGTATTAACCTTTTGCTATTGAAATAAATTCAATGATGTCTGTAATTTGATTATAATTTTGCTGGCATACTTTAAGATTAGACGTGCTAATAATAACTATTTCTTTATTAATGATATTGTCTTTATTATTGTCTTTATTAATGATAAAATATTTCTGAAATGGAAAGTAATATTTTTATTCATTCCATATTAAACGTAATTAATAATCTAAAACAATTTTTTTATAAACAATGTAAATGTGTGTGTCTCATTTAACATCTGAAAGAAATAATTAAAACATTAATTTGTAACACTTCTAAATGACAATTATAATTTATTTAGATTGTAAAACAAATTGATTTTTTTCATTTAAAAGTAAAAATAGCATTAATGAAAGTTTCAAGTTTAAAGTCAACTAAGAAGAAACAAAACTTCTAATTAAACTTTATATAAAATCACAAGAATTCAAGTTAATGAGGAGGAAAAAATTAAACTGATGTAAACCGTTTACTGTTCGAAAAAATTCAAATTAACTAACGATAAGTAGGACGTTTGTTAAAATTTAAACCCAATTTCCAGGATTAAAAGACATTCAAAATGTGAAATCTGAAATGAGACATGACCTTCTTAATTTTTCATTTTTCTGTAAAGATTGGAAATTAACAATTAACTTTGCATTTCCTAGTTTACTTAAGAAGTACTTGCTCCCATAAAAAGTAAAACTTTGTGATTCATAATTAACCTGATAACTATTAAGCGATTAAGTTTGTAAAAAATAAAAGCGTAACAATTAAATAAAGCACAAAATAAAATAAAAAGCTATCACTTAAAATATCAATACTATTACGTATACTAATTAATTATTGGATAATTTCGGAAAAAAATAAAGGGATAAAATCTATGTAGTTTAGGACATAAAACTATTAAATTTTAGATTTCAACCAATGACATCAGCTCTGTTGTTGTTGCAATGTCCAAGAAAGTGCCACAGTGTGACACCCTCGTATGGTTGGGCAATTTGCACCACTAGAACTTTGCATCCACGACGACTTCAAAGTGCATAAGATACTGTTAATTTATACGACGATTAGTGACAAGTTTGACTACCGAACCCCGATCTTCCGTTCATGTGTCCGATGCTATGCCAGCTGGGCTATCTTGGCCCAGATACCAATTATCATCCCCAATTCCGACATGCATATAGTTATCGTCAAAACATCATTTCATTCCTGTAATGCATTTTTAAATCTAAGTCTTAATTTTATTCAAATTATTTTTAAATTAAATTTTAATGTAATACAGTATAATTGAATCGGTCATTTCAAATACTGTATGTTCAAAATTTAAGATTTTCCAGGAATCAATAAAATATGTGCTACACACAAATGCTAGATATTTTGAAAACTTTACTGCATTCACTATATTTCTTAAATCTTTAAATATGTATGTGGGTTATCAATTATTTATTTTGTAGGAATTAAAATTTAAAATACTTTAAAAAACAGTCTTTACAGTCAATGGGAGTTAATGCCCTACAAATGATACATAATAGGTATAAATTATATTTTATTTAAAAAAAATATAGACATAAAAAATTTATGTCTGCACCTTAACCCTTTAACGGATAAAGCACTTCAATTGCTAAAATGTTGAAATAAATTATTGACACCGGGAATTATGAACAAATTTATTTGTATATAAGAAAAAAGGGATATTTCACATACATCATAAATGAAAAACATTTCTATTAAAATTCTGCTGTCATTGTTGAATTTCTAATTAAAATTTTGTGGTTTCATGGGGAAACCAATGTCCGTTAAAGGCTTAACCCTTAAATACTCACGCAAGTTCACACGGCAAAACATCGCGCGCTGTATATTTTGTACGCCATGTTACACATCTAACTTTCTTGTACAATAAGTTACTGTTTTATGAGATTAAATCTAAGTGAAATACTATAAACATGTAGAAAAAAATCTAGACACAGGAATATTTCGCAATATTTTCAAACGATGAATATTCAATGGTATATTAAACGATAATATTCAATGGTGTACAAAATGCAGTAGAGTAGTAATTAAGATTTAAGGATGGGTATTAAGTGCACACAAGCCAATTGTTACGGATTTTAAATATTACTATTTCGAATAGTAACAATTGCGTTGTTAAATCACAGAATTCTGAGATTAAATTATGTGGTCATTACTAATCGAAAATTTTGTTACTTAAAATCTGTAATCATTCGCACCTATTCATTAAGGCACATAGTCATATTCACCATCGTGTTCGATCAACACCTTCTATAGATAATGCCTAAGAGTTGAGTTTTGACGTCACGACAGATAGGCCAATCAATACCAGTTTTGGGCCGATTACATCTAACCACTCCTGCAATATTTGTAGTTGTTTACTGATTATCTAATGTTTTACAAAAAAAAAAATGTTTGCTATTTTAAGAAGTAAGTTGTTTGTTATTTCAAAGTAAAATATGAACTATTAAACTTATTTAAACCAAGCGAAACTCTGAAACGTAATCGAAACAATTTGGCTTAATATTTGGTTGATGTATATTTGGAATTTAAATCATATGCATTTTAGTACCTAAAGAAAACTGCCTGGAAGAAAAGTGTTTGTTTGAGTATTTCGTGCATAAAAAGAAAATTTTTCTAATAAATTTTGTTATTTGTCTTAAATAAATCATAAGAAATTTTAACTTTTATCACTGCCACATAAAAATACATTTTTAATAAATAAATTTTAATTCTTGCATCTGAGGTTCATGGAGAAATATTACAGATATTTTACAGTTTTCATAGTATTTACTCAGTTTATAAAAATTACGATTAATCATACAAGCTCAATATACCGTAATTTTCGGCGTATAATCTGCGGATCAAACAATCATGTTTCGACCCAGAAATTTTATTTTATAAAATGTAACTTTCAAGATGGTTGTAAATATTTGACTTCAATTATTAAATAAAATTTCTGAGTCTAAACATTATTGTTTTATCTGTAGATCATACACCGGAAATTACGGTATTCAGTTATTATCATTCCTTCACATTGGCTTTCTGTTAATAAAAAAAATTAAAATTTAAAACTCATAAATCAGCAATAAAATTAAACTCGGGATTATTTGTTTGGAACATAATCCTTCCGATGAATAATAGCAATCCATTTCTTTTTCAATTTGTCATCTTTTGGAAAACTAAAAGTGGCTACTTTAAGAACTGTTTTATAATTTCCCTTACAAAAGGATACAACACATTTACTTACCCTTTTAAAAATTCATAAACATAAGTAAAATTTTTCACAATGAATTCCCAAAGCAAATGTTGTATAACAGTGCGAATGTTATGTAGACATTGACAGGTAAACCGATCCAATACTACGTCCACAAATCCAGCGTTGCCACTCCTGAGACATTATATATGGGACCGTGTTGGTTCGATCGCATTTTCTTCTTGTTCTGTTTTTGGCCATTGGAATATCTCTTGGTATTGTCAGTGAGTAATGTTGTTTTTGAAATTAACGACCATTTTGACTGGCAACAATTACATATATCTATGTAACTTGTTGTCTTCACGTGTGAGTCTACCTGCAAGAGCACTTTTGTAACAAAAAATTGCAATTCTAAAAAATGTGACCATGTAGCTTTAGCAGTCACCAATTCAATTGTTTTCTTAGAAAAATAGAACCTTTATTATAAAGCAAAAACATCTCCGTGAGTAGTGCTGACGTCCTACTGACGGTATCAACACTTGACCAATTTCGCTTTTCTTACAATTATTTTAACTTTTAAACATCGCACAATTTCAATATTTACACCGTCTAATAGGGAAAAAAAATATTTTTTCAAATGCAATTTTTTTGAAAACTGTATCTCAATTTACTGATTTGCTATGCTTTAATTTTTTTCAAGCATGATTTTAAAAAAGTCTATCTCTGTCGCGTGCCGCCCGATTACGAAAGATTACACATAAAATAATATAAATAATTAAGAATTTGTTTCCGTCTAACCTTCCATAACGAAATTAAAACTTCAACAATAAATAAATAAATAAATAAATAAATAATATAATATAATATCAAACACAAATTTAACAAATATGTAATCGAACTACGCGCTTAAACAACTGAAATTATCAGATTTAAAAAAAGTTGCTGTAAGAAGTAAAATCTTTGACGATTTCTCCTGGCAGGCGGCTAATTCAAAAGTATCACTTTTAATAAATTTCAAAACTTTATTTGAAAACATAAGTTATCATTTTAAAATAAAAAACTCTTTTTGTCGTTGTTAGTCTGCAACCTAAACATAAAAATATCATATGTAAAAAATCTATTAGAGTTTTCAATATAAATAATCATTTTCACATACAGGGTGTAACTGAAATGCTTCAACAAACTTTGAGGGATGATAGTACTCATGAAGATGAACAAAAAATGCAATAGAACACGGGGTCACAAATGACATTTAACCCTTTCAGGGACAGTGGTATGTCTAAAAAACCACTTAATTTTAATTCCAAAACGCCACAATGGCACCAGAATTTTGCTAAAATCTTTTCCATTTAATATTTATGTGAAATATAGCCTTTTTCTTATTTACAAACAATTTTTTTTTTATAAATTCCGGTGCCAGTCCATTTTCAGACGCATTTTCTCTATTTTTATCCTTTAAGCCTTTTAGGGGAAAACTACTTTTAGTACTAAAATGTTGAAATAAATGACTGGCACCGGAATTTATAAAACAATTTGTTTGTAAATAAGAAAAAGGCTATATTTCACATACATATTAAATGGAAAATATTTTAGCAAAATTCTGGTGCCATTATGGCGTTTTGGAATTAAAATTAAGCGCTTTCATAAACATACCACTGCCCCTGAAGGGGTTAAACGTCATTTGCGACCCCATGTTCCATTGCATTTTTTGTTCGTCTTCATGAGTACTATCATCCCTCAAAGTTTGTTGAAGCATTTCAGTTACACCCTGTATATTCTGCAACCCGTTAATGCCCGGTCAGGGTCCCTTAGTACATTTAAAGCAAAAACATCGCTTTTCTATTCAAGAATCAGTTATTAATGAAACAGAAATCCTAGATAGAAATTGTTTTATCCCTACTTTATGGAAAATAAATACGATAAGAAGGTAAATCCATAGTATTTTTTTACAATTAACCCAAATATGGTTAACATTTTACATAAAGAAGCCTCTTCATTTTTTCTATAGTCTTTTTACTTGCAACCAAAATAAAAGCTATTTAGACTTTTTAAATATATTTACTGGAAATACTGGTATTTGAAGTATTAAGAGGCAATGGAATATTCTTTAAAGCAAATTCTCCGAAACGAATACTAAATCGTTCCAAAGTCTTTTTAGGTTAAATTTTCAATAATACGGATTTGTTCATGACTTCAATTTTTGATTGTTTTTAATGGTGATGAATTTAGTTTTATATATATTTATTAATTCATATACTTATTGTTATTTATGAAACTAAATAAATTAGCATTGTTCAAGCTTGGAAATTACGTTGAGTCAAGTAATTTAATTGTTATAAGAAGTAGTCGAAATTAGCTATGTAAATTGGTTAAGAATTCTGTGCCAATCTAAGAGATTTTTTAAACCAAATTCTCATTTTGCCATAAACTATAAGCATCAATTTAAAGGTTCCATTATTTGTGAACCCAAATATATATATTTTTTTTTTTTGTGGCAATGAGACGACATTAAGGATGTTTTCTTCTAATCAAACTGACTGCTTTCTGACACATTCGTGAATTCATTTTTGTTTGTAAATACATGACATTGACAGATAATCTTATAGAGAAAAGGTGAAATCGAACAGTTTTATCCATTTGTCGATAAAGGCAGATGATCTTTAAAAAAATTCAAATTTGGCGTGTTGAACCAAATTTCCGGAAGTTACAGCTTAATAAGTTCGTTGTGAGACAACAATCATTTATTACTCATGGTGTATCGAAAAGAGTTGGTTGGTTGGTTTATTTATGGTGGCCGATTATCTACACGAGGGATACGAATGTCCTCCGTGGGGGGGGGGGTCTTTCTAAGGAATCCTAACCTGTATTTACGGCAAGGTTAGAAGAAAACCAAGGAAAACTCCGAGGGATTAGGTCGAGAAGCGCGACAGGGGTTTGAATCCAGTACCTCCCGTCTACCAGCTTTGAGAGCAGAACCTCTCTGCCACTGGTGGAGCGTATTGAAAAGTGAAAAAATATGCGCTTCCAAATCACTTCAATAGTCATGCCAAAAATTGTCATGCTTTTACATTTAAAAATGAGTCGGTAATTGTGTCAGGCAAATGAAAAAAAATCAACTATTTAAATTTTGAATAATATTTACCTGAAAAATAGTTTTCATATTAAATATCTTACCTTTGAACTATTTGTTTTCAATGTATTCTAAAAATGCGTAGCAAATCTAATTTATTTTGGTATTCTTCAAATACAATTTCCGCAATTGTTAATCAAGGTAATTATATGTTATTTTGATTTTTTTTAACAAAGTTCATGCGAAATTAAATATTATCATCACCTATTACAAAAATTTCATTTTTTAACCGATGATTAAAAAGAACAGTTTTATTAATATTTAATGTAATACTACAGTAATTTTAATGAGATTATACTCATAAAAACAAATATTATATCAGTAAAAATTAAACGTAATAAAAAAATAATAATCCCTTTAAATGAGAAATTGAGAAAAAAAATGAAAATAAGAGTATTCATTGAAGTAGAATTAATGACATTTAAAAACGTTTTTTCCGAAAAACTGATTAGATCTTCCTATACCCTTAAAGATATTTACATATATTATAAAAATTCAAAATCAGTTCAAGCTAATCCACATCAAATAATAAAAAATCGTAATTATATCATCATTTTTGACAATATGTGTTTGGCTAAGTAGTTCATTATAAATACTAAATATCTTTTACAAGTGTAAACGATTTAATTGAGGAAAAGGCACTGCATTAGTAAATTCTGTTATGAAAAAGAAATAATTATATTAGCAGTATATTACCGGAAAAGAATTTAAAAGATTTATAAATATGCATGTACTTTTAATTTATTTCTAATTGATAACAATGCGTTAATGATGTTGAACATTTTTATTAATTTTTTTAATGTATTATTTCAATCTTATTACACCTTTAAAGGTTTTATGTAATCTCACTCGATTGCATTAATACTTTCATTTGCATTTATAATTTTCAGAATAAGATACATCGAAGATTTCAATAATTAACAATAGATTATTAAATTCGTTGAAAAAAGAATCTAAATCTATTGTTCATTTTAAAATTATTTACTTATTAATATAAAGTTTTTAACAAAAAGTTTTATTCGTGTTTATTTTGCAAAGTATAGTGTCTCAAAAATTGTTTGAAACGTTAATTTTAAATTTGATAGATACACTATATGGTCAAAAGCAGGCCTTTACAAATTTGATAAAATCTAGTAGCCAACAAAAAATTCTAGTCGCCAGTAAAAAATATTTACCCCCCCCCCCCCAAACCTTCTCCAAAATGGATTTTAAAAAAATACACAAACTTTTTTATCAATTAATTGACAAAAAATAATAACAAGCACAGTTTAGATTACTAAACTAGTATTATGTTATATTCTTAAATTCTTAATTAAGTTTTATAGTTTTACTTCAAATGAAATACTTATGATCACTTATCAGTTATTATTTTTTTAATGAATGTGATACATTAATCGGTTCCAACTCTGAACACAATTATCTGATTCTATACTTATAAATAAACTTGAGCATTTTTAGCATTGAGTCAAGTTTAAGATGCCACAGAGGCTGGATTAACATTATTTGTTACTGTTTTATTAACCCACCCCCCCTTTCAACATTCTGATGATGTTACATGCTAGCTAGCTAGAGCGGAATAAAATGGCGATTTCTGGGCATGAGATGGAAAATGTCTTTTAAACTTAGTTCTTCTATTTATTAAAAGTACGCGAGAATAGAAAGATCGTTGCTTCACGCGCACGAGTAGACACGTTTATGCTTATTTCTTAGTCAATTTTTGTACATAAGAAAAAAACAGAACCCCCCCCCCCCCTCTCCACCAAATTAAATAATTTGGTCGCCAGATAAAAAAAGTTGGTCGCCAGTGGCGACCTGGCGACCGCATTTGTTAAGCCCTGGTCAAAAGTATACGAACACTTTAGATTTTAGACGTTTTGCAGAAATACTAAATAAATACTTGACAAATCCTTTTAAACTGCGGGGTAGTAAAAAAAATAAAAAAAATAACTCTTTTTTTTTTTTTTTTTTTTTTTTTTATATATATATACTGTGGAGTCGTCACGAGGGTAATTTTGGGACAAGTTGAATAAAAATATGATATTTGCGGTAACCCTGTATCATAAAAAGCTTGAAATGATTTGTAGCTATAACAAAAAATATACATAAGCATTGTACACCATTTGTACGTGTTTGTGTATAATAGTACGTAGACTTATGACGATAAAAACATTTTCTTTTTTAATTTAAAAAGTTCCCACAGGTTTTTTTAATCATAACATACGGTGTTTTTAACCAAATTTAACGTCACCGTCAGAAAATTTCACAAAATGCAGGAAAAACACCACACTGCACTTAGAAAATAAAAATATTAAATATTTCATAAAATATGTGCATTTGCATGAAATAATTTTTAACTGTTCATGAGCGAATCATAGTGCATTTTGTTTTTATAATTCAGCAGTTATTAACAAGATCGAAAAATCATGCACCAAGCATAGATTCCGAAACACTTTCCAACACACCAAAAAACTATAACGAAACTTCACCTAAAATAAGGCGAAAGAAGAAATGCAACTAAATAGTTTAGGAAACCTATAACACATTTAAAAGTCCACTTTAGTAATTACCTTTCACAGTCAAAATTATAGTCGAAATGTTTTGTGCTGCTCTGTATATGATCAATGTATTTGGTTATATACTACATAGCATGATAAAATGTAGTTCATTAAAAAAATTCACATTTAAATATTTTCGCTAATCGATGGAAGTGCACTTGAAATCTTTTGTACAGCCCTGTATATTATCTAAAGATATTTGATATATTAATCTAAAATTTAATGCATGAAAAAAACGCATAAGTCAACTTAAAACAAACTTCCAGCAAATACCAACCATAAACGACAATCTACCTTGTTCTTTGCGTATCCCTGTAAATAAATTTATTTATTTTTCACAAACTTCTATAAGACTACTAACTATAGTTCAGCAGGAAAATGCATACCGCAATTAAAAACTACCCTAAGCAATTCACTCCCATAGTCTGTAATACTTACGAATTCCCTTGTGTGGCCATGTATATGATCAACCGAATTCATACGCGCATCACGTAGTATGCGAAAATTTGGTTAAACATAAAATCGCAAACCAATGTTGAAAACACACTTATCACAGATATACTGCAATTATTGCACGTATACTGTAAACAATATCTTTTGCGTGTCCCTGTAAATGAACGCACACCGTACTTTTAAGTACGTAATTTATATTACACCTCAGGAATGCATATAAATTTCATTAGGTTTGAAATAGTGAAACATCATTAAATTACACTGCAAACGATTTTTCCCCGTAGAACAATGTGCAACATAATTATTTTGTTTGACCCTGTTAAATGAATAAGAAATGTTTTCCACCCTTATTCTACCAAAACCATGTTTTAGTGAGCATGTTTTAGTATAAAGCATGGATATGTTCTTTCATGCCAAACATTACTTTTTGAAATATGGAGAAATTTTATTTTTTAATGGTCTAAGGGGACCATCTCCTGTTATCATTTGCATCCGCAGTGAGAAATATAAAGCTTTGAAAATAATTGAAAAAATGCAAAAATATTTTATTTTATGTCTAATTAGTATATTTTATATATAGATTTTCTATAAAACTTTTTGGTAACTAATTGAATGTTCCTGCTACTTTTACCTGTTACATCTTAATGTTATTTTTCTAAATTTATGGATAAGCACCTAACTCAATTTTTTTTATAAATGTATGAATATTTAAGAAAAAATGTGTAAACTTTATACTTTTCTGTGCTGACTTGATTGAAGGAACTAAAATAACTTCTCAAAAGTGAGTGTTATCATTTGAAAAATGAAATTTGGTACAGTTTTACTATTGTGATTACCGAAGCATTATTTTTGCATATAATTCACTAGTAGACATTATTCCCAGTAGATTAGTACTTATATATTTTTGTATGATTATTTGAAGCGTATTTAGTAGGACGTGATCAACTTTTTCCAGGACTGTGTACAGGTACAGATAATTTATGATTTAGAGATTTTCTGGAAGTTGTCTCTCTTTTTACGAAAATATGTTTTTTTCTATTTTATCTCAATGCATTCGGAGAATCTATGTTCACCTGCAGTAATGAACATTGATAAATCACTCTGATCTTATTAACCTTATTTATGAACAGATTTGCAAAGCATCTGGGTGATACAGCTGCCATCCTTCAGATTAAAGGCAAGTCCTTTGTCCGGCATAACCCGCATCATCGGCTCGATCGTGGAGTTCAAGATTAACCTCGAGAAATCATTAAGAGACAATATTATTTCTCCGTGAGGGAGCTGAAAAAAGTACACTGGCTGACCGCCCTGTGTTAGTGTGAATAGTCTGATTTATTTTTACTCAAGCAAAATGCGAAGTAAGTTTATGTAATTTCTATTTAAATTGGAAAATGTCCATTTTTGAAAAGTTAACTCCTTAAAATTTTTATTCAAAATTTATTTTTAATAGCCTCTTCCTGTTTCGCTGTATGGAAAACCTTTCCAAAAATGTGATTTTTTAGTATAAATATCTCTTTAGATTGGATTGGTTGTATAGGTTAGATGCCATTATGTCACATTTCCTTAAGATAGATTATGAAATACGATTTTTACAGGTAACAAAAAACATTCCTCGTCAAAAATTTTATTTTAAAATACCAGTAGACTCGCGCGATGCTTTCTCATCGCATTCTTCTAGATTATTGAGGGAATTGTGTTTTTCATAAATTTTTAATTAACTGTAATTTTTAATCAAACAACGTGTTTTAATGAAAGGGGAATCTACTGTGACAAAAGCCTGTTCTAAAAGCTTTCGAATTATACATGGCTCATCGTTGTTTTTTTCTATGTGCATAGAAAAAGTTATGTTGCCATCAGAAATAATATATATGACTAAAATGTGGATGAATAGAGTCTTCAGTTTCTTTAATTTTTCGCACATTAAAATCGTTCTTATATTTTATATTAGTTTGTTAATGAAAAATGTAAAAATTCCCTTATCGAAAGCCAAAAGCATATTACTTAATGAAACAGAAATTACTTCAAATAAATAATCGCTATAATTTAGTTATTAATTAAAAATAGCCTTTGATAACCCATTTTAAATTCATTAAACTAGTAATTAATGTGAAAAGTGTGATTAGCACTAAGTGTAATTTAAAACACAGGCACTCATAATTTTAAATATATTTTAGTTATTAGAAAGTTCATTTGCTCAACAAAGAGTAGATACTAATAGAAAATAATTTAATCAACCTACGGGAAAAAAACCTTTATTTCTCACATGAAAATTCGAATGTAAAAAAAAATGACAGGTACATAAGAATAAATTGAATAAATTTTCACTTTACGACAGAAAATAAAGTTTTCAGATAACAATATAAATTTTTGCGTAAAACATCGTAAATTAAGCTTGAAGATTACCAGACAAAAACCACAAGGACCATTCGAATTAAATTTTACGAAAATAACAATGTAAATTTATTATTTTAGCGGGAGCGCTGGCAAGTTTGGAGCGTATAGTATATTTTACGCACAGTAGTAACACTGTTACAAATTCAAGATCTTTCATCACAGTAATAATAACATATATTAAATAACAGACAACAAATCATACATATCAGTAGGACAAATTCAATTTAATTTTAAATATTCCCATAGTTGTTTAATTATGGAATTAATTACGTCTGAATAAATTGTTAAAATTAATAGGCCAATACACAAATATACAACAAATTAAAAGCAGAAAATAAAATCATAAAGAAGGTGTTTCGAACTTTCAACATGACGTAAGTTGGCCCAAAAAAAACGCCCCATGCATTTTAATCACCAAAGTAATAAAACGAAAATTACTAATCAAAAACTCTGGTGGAAGTTTGCACGTGTTGCACGTGTTCAAAAATGGTTCGGGTGGTATTCTTATTTCAACTTCGATTAAATTCATCACACACTTTTGAATTTTAATCTAAATCCGTATAATATTATTTTTAAATAAAAATATTTATTTATGAATAAAACTTTTTAATATTTCGAATGTGTAGGATAAACATAATATTGTTTAATTTCTATTAAATTGGTAACTTTTATTTTATTAGTAGTATATAAAATTTCTTCTACGCCTCGTGATGCAATCAACTTTTTTTTTCTTTTTTTGAAAGTTGAAGTAATCTTATTACATGAAAAAGTAATTTAGACATTAAATTTAATTTTACTATGTCAAAGGGAGTTGTTCAAGATTTTACATAACAATAAAATTGAAAGAAAGAGGCAACAGTGAAATAATTTTGTTATCATATAACAATAAAAATGTGCATAGCAATTTTCTAAAAACACATTACCTTTTAAAATACTTTAAATAATTATAATGTTCTTTTTCATTTGAATCTCGAAATATTTTGAATAAATTTAAATAAATTCTTAGAATTGTGTAATGAACTGTACTTTGTTTTATATATTGTCTGTTTTCTATATAAAATGTTTCAGTTGATATACTCTAGGTATGCTTTTAATAAGAATGATGTAAGCCGATTTAAGCAACTCAATTTTTATCGCGGAGAACTTGGATTTAAACCCGATCACTGCCCTCTGAATACTAGGCGTACGTGCTGACACAAAAAGGGCGGCTGTCGTAGGCAGATTTTTTAAGCATTTGTACGGTTCCCTGAATTTAGACACCAGTAATTTCTAAACGTTTTCTTTGACCTATGTAATCTGAGAAAAATAAGTAGGAGAAAACTTTATTGATATTCACATTCAAGAGACCGTGCAATCGCTGAAAAAAAAAATCAGCGTACGACAGCCGCCATTTTTGTGCAGAGCATATTCCTAGTATTCAGGAGCCGGTGCATCGATAGTAAATAATCAATAAAAAATAAATTATATATTTTTAATCTCTTCAAAAGATAATTGAAATTCTTTACAAAATATTTAAATACGAGCTTTATCCCCCTTTGGAAATTCTGCTTTGTATATATAGTAATTTTTGGTTTGGCATGTGCAATATGCATTGTGACGTATATTATGCATTATGCTTTGCAGTCAGTAAAATATTTTTGAGAAACTTTTATTTATTAGTAAATTTTTCAATACCATAAAATTTGAAATAGGATATTACACATTATTGAACTTATCCTTGGCTAATTCTTTATTCGTAATTCCTATGTTAAAAAATGTAATAAACAAAATCTTTCTTTTTTTGCTCCTATTTTGATTCTATAAAGTCTAAAATCTTCGTTAACTTTATTTACAACAAAGATTGGAGCTTACGACTGGAAATTTTTCCAGGACGAGGGAGTACAAAATTCCACTTTGTTTTCTTATCATCCTACAAATAACTAAAAAACAACATTAACAAGTAGAAAAGTCTCATAATATGCTTCTATCTTGCGCACATCAGCAAAAATCCTTTTTAAAAAATAACGGCAGTGGGTCAAACCTCCCGTATGGTCAAACATCCCCAGTTTCCCCTATTATACAAAAAACGATTTCTGCAACGTTGCTGCGTAAAGTTCCAGAAAGTAATAAAGAAAGAATTCTTCTTAGTAAATATAGTAATAAAGTTAAAAACAAAGTAAATGTATTTCTTAACCTAATTCGTATTGCTCAAATTTTACTCAGATGCCATTGCAATTTATAAAACTTAACTTCCATTATGCTTTTTATTCTTTATCTAGTGACACATATTCTTCTGATCATCAGCTTCTTTGTATTTATGACTGTATCAAATGGCCAATTTTTTACCAAGATTGGTAGTAATTCAATACCAAGAATGGGAAGGAGATCAGATACAAAAACTAATATATCCAACTTAGTGGTAAGATTATTTAAAATATATTTTTTGCAAAATATTTTCAACAAAGTTTTCTTAAAATGATTATTGTTTTACTATTATTGTTTTATCATTTCTACGACCATATTAATATCTGTGTATTTTATTTAAAATTGTACCGTAAGTACTTAAACAAAATGCCTTTGTTTACTTATTTTTAAAATATTCAAATATATTAAATGAACGTATTTCCACGATATTTTGTGATAGTCGGTATGTAATTGTTTATTTTTTCAGCTGTAATCTACAAGCAACTTTTTTCAAGTGTGCGGAGCGGCAAAAGCCCAATTGGAATTTGAATAACTTTTAATACGAATTAGTATTATCATTTTTTTTTAATTAAGTTAAAACATAGACTATATTTAAAAGCCTCATTTAATGATATAAAAGCCGTCTGTGGTTATACTATAATATAAATTTACTACATTTTTGTTACTATATTGTTATATATACTCTTCTTAAAATAATCCACTTACATTTATTGGTAATCTGCATTTGATATACACAATAGTACTTTCAACATCGCAGTTGTTCTTTTCAAAATTAATTGCTTTACAAACCTTTCAAAAACATTTTGACAATCTTAAATAGGAATTGTTATCATATACATGCATATGTAGATATTAAAACATCTAAAGCAATTTCATAAGAACCAAAATCCTATAAAAACTTTTGGACAGATTAATATTTAGAGGGCTTAATTTTATTCACAGATGCAAACTTTCTCTTTCCTTCCTTTTTCCACGCTTTTCCTTACTTTTCATTCCTACCTTCAAATTTTAAAAAACATATAATTACTTACGTAACAGTACATTTTTATTGTTATATAATTAAAAAGCTGTGGTATATAAGGCTGTCACAAAAGTTCTCAAACTGAAATATCATTGCAAATTGCAATATTTGTTAGAAAATATGTCGAATTTATTAAGCAACGTATGAAATTTATGTTTATAATGCTTATAAAATGTCTCTTTTATTTTCCTTAGAAGTAAGTAACACTGTAACTTTTCAGTATTGTAATCTTATACAGTAAAATCTCGTTACAACGAATCTCTGGAGACCACTGATTAAATTCGCTATAATGAAATATTCGTTAAAGTGAAAATATTTGTATACTGAAATAGAATAATATGACTATTTTTACAATCCAAATTACATTCGTTAAATTGAATAATTCGTTAAATCGAGGTTCGTTGTAACGAGATTCTACTGTATTTAAAATTTAGTGACATGAAATTTAGTATGAAAATGTATAAATGTCTTTTAAACAAAATTAACAAAACAAAAACCAGCTTTTATGCTCTTATTACATGTTCTATTGGGGTAAACAATCAATATGCGTATTTGTATAGATAAAATGATAATGTAATTTTATCATAATTTCAATACAAATGCCCATATAATTCAAAAATTTCAAATAAAATTTCTCAAAATTTTTAACAGTATTTTCTTTATTAACGCCTTAAAACCTATAGGAAACATCCAATGTATATCGAGAAAAAGAAAGTACGTTAAAATTTGTTGAAAGCGTAAGCAACTCAAAGGCTTAAACGATCTCTGAAATATATCGTGAGACTGTTCTATCAAAATATCTGTTCGTTTATCAGCAGTTTAACTTGTCTCATTCTAATAAGGTTCCTTGACCTTAAGTAATTACTTTAATGTTCATCTCTACAATAGTACAGTAGGGAAACATGCTATCTATGTCTCCAGGGTATTTTCGAAATCAGACGTGGGAGATGCTTCCGAATCATAACTCATGTGCAGAGCTTTAAAAAAAAGAGGATACTTGTGAAATTAATAGATGCTCCACCACTTAATCATTTTCCTTGTTGTAATAAAAAAAAAATTGTATAATTTTAACTGAAGAAAATATGATTTTATGCAGTAGTATATACCTAAGTATCATAGACTATAAGATTTGTTGGAAATAATTAACAGGAAAGCACTATAACTTCAAAATTATTTTTCATAAAAACACGTATAACGTAACATAAAATATCTTTATTTGGATATTTTCTTTAACAAAAGAAAAAAAAAGATTAACTCTAAAAGTATTTTTTTAATGTTCTCAAAAAAATTATATTACAAATAGAAACTGGTTAATAACTTTGTCAAAACATATAGATTTCATTTTTATATTTTCCCATGCACTCTCAATAAAATAATTTTAAATAATTTTCCTTGTATATTAAAGCTATTGATTGAAACTTGTTACAGGCATTTCAAAATAAACATTTTCATATACGTTAAAACATGTTTAAATTTCTTCCTGTCGGAGATAAGTAGGTAAAGTACATAGCAAAAATATTCAAATAAGGTTGAAAATAAGATCATGTTAATAAAACAGTCCTCCCATTAATTTTCAAAAAGTTACATTTTTTAAATTTTTGTACAGTTTAAAATTTTCCCCTTTACTCCAACAAGTCCATTAGAAAAAACTGCATGCCTGTGTCTTTAAAACTGACTGAATTATACTAAAGGAAAAAATTTGACTTTTACCACTTTTTTTGTACCATTTAAAATGCTATTTCATCAGTCATAACAGGGATCCCTAACAAATTGACGTTGGTGCTATTTAAGTCAAAATATGTTAACAAGTATGAAAATAGTGGTTTAGAAATACATCCAACAAATTATGTTGGAAAAGATCATGTAAAAATATAATTATAGTTTTAAATTCTAAAAATATAATAAAAAATAAATCACAAAGCAAATCTGAATTTTTAAGTACAGTGATCTCTCACTTATACGCGATACACGGTAATTATTTTTCGGCACCAGTTTCTTTTTAAAGAAATTTTCTCCTTATTTAATCGCAGAATTTATAAATCGAATTTTACTGTTTTAAAATAGTGGTATGAAAAAGTAATTACTGAACATCGCGCATAAGTGAGAGGTGTACATGAATTTTTATTCGCATCGTTAACAAGGCGTAAAACCAAGAGAGTTAAAACATGTCCAGGCCAGGGTTCGAACCTGGGTCATTGTTTCAGCAAACCAACACTCTGCCAACTGAGTTACCGATACGATATCCAGCCAAGCAACTCTCCCTTTTATATGTTGGCAAGGCTGCAACCGCAACACAAGATGTGATAATGTCTTGAACCACAAACCATTGCGACAAACATGAGACGAAATTAATCCAGAATCGATTAATACATATATTATAATTGAAGCGATGCAATACACCCAAAAAATAATAAATCTGAAATTTTATATACGTGACTCTTTATTCACATTGCTAACAAGGCGTAAAACCAACAGACTGAAAACGTTTCCAAGCCAGGGTTCGAACCTGGGTCACTTAGGAATACTTCTGTAAATATTTTGGAGTTATTCGCTGTTTATATTGTTGCAAGCAGCGATTATAATTTGTTCAACATTCCTACCCTGTAGAAATTTTACTCAACCTTGTTAAAAACATTTCATACCAGAATTTTTATTTAAAACTAATTGCACATTTATTTAACTTGGTGCTCTGTGACGTCAATTTGTGGTATCCGCGAGGCTAACGAAAAAGACAGGCTACCGCGGTACACTCCATTTATCTTTTTTTACAGACTGCTAGAGTGACGTGATGTTCTTTTCGTAAACCTGCATTGGTGGATTGGAGCATCACGTGACTCCCGCGGTCTGTAAAAAAAGATACGCGAAAAGCACCGCGGTAGCCTTTCTTTTTCGTTAGCCTCGTGGTATCCGTGCACAACGATCAATTTTTAATTACACATAACTGATTCAATTGTGAACATACGTATATGCAGTTCTTGTAATGATTTTTTTGCAGCTAAAGAAAAAAATATATAGCTGTCCAATTTTATCTAGAGGGGTAGTAGTATAAAAATTAAGTAAGTCTAACTTTTTGAAAAACATTGGTAGGACTATTTCATAAATATAATCTTATTTCCAATTTTTTCTGAACAATTATGAAATTTACATTGCTTACTTATCTCCAACTGGTAAAAAAGCAATCTCTTTGTAATCTGTTTTAAACACACATGTAATTCCACTGTATATAAATTTTTCATACTTATAGTCCAAAGTTATGCCTGAAAAACAAATAGAGTTGCTTTAACCAGCCTTGATGCTAGAGAAAAGATATAAGTATTGAATCAACAGATCGCTGATCTATAATATTCAGAACTTAATCCCATTGATGAGAAAATAATGCAGAGAAAATGAAAGGATAATTTATATGTTTTCGAAATTCTTTTATAGGATATGTCTTAGTAATGATTTTTTAAAATGATTGTTTAAAGAGAACTATTTTACGCTAAAAATCACATTAAAAAAATAGAAAAAATAAAGCAAACGTTTTAAAACTATTTGCTTCTGGAATTAAGTTCTGGAATGCTTCTGTATAGAGTTTTGTTTATTTGATGGATTGTTCAAATATTTGACGTTAAATTTGGAAAATTGCTGTTTAAAACATTCTTTCGTCATTCGATTTTGCTGTCTTCATTAATTATAAATATCCAATCGTACCACTTTGTCCTTTAAAATATTGGATATTCAATTTAAAATGTTTTCAGACGATCAGTCAGCTTTGAAAAGCCTAAAAGACCGAATGCCTAAAGACCGAATTTATTTTTTGAAGTACACGAAAGAAAAAAAAGAAAGAAAACTGTGTACATCCCTGGACAAAATTATAAACGCAGAAAATTTTCAATTTGCTTAAATCATAATATAAATAAGCTTAGCTTTACATTAATGAAATAAAGATGAATATTTATAAAAAGAAATCTAAATTTAATATAACTCATAAATAAAATGGAGCAAATAATTTGAATAAGAAAATACATAACTTAAAAGAAATAACATTATGTCAGACCTGTTAAAAATTATAAACTCAAAGTTAGGAATTTCTATATTCTGGTATTTTTGATCTGAATAAATGCATTTTATGATAAGAAACTAATAAATGGAGTCATTAGGGATCAATACATTTCAATACGTCAATGCATATTTTAATTTTTTCTGAAAAAGACGTGTAATGTTAATATAGCACATGACTAAACTGAAAATACTAAATTACTGTTCCATTTCACGTTCTGAGATCGTTGAAGAATTCGTCTAACAGTTCGAGAGCTTACATTTAGCTTTAAATCATTTAGAATTTGACTAGAGGAAATTCCAGTACTAGTTGCTGTTCGCAAGATTAGTCTATCATGATGGACGTCAATATCAAAACACAAATGATTTAAAAACGGCTATACTTTCATCATGGAACCAGTTGTCAATGGAGCAGTTGGAAAAAGTTGTTCGATCTATGCCGAGCCGCATATTCGAAGTAATTACAAAAAAACGGCTGTCCAACTCTTTTTTGAATGTGTGCATTAATACTTAGCACAATGATTCAAATCATGTTCATTTCTTAAACGCGGTAATTAATTGTTTTCGGTTTAGTCATGTGCTATATTAAAATTACATATCTCTTTGAAAAAAAGTAAAAACATGCATTGATGTATTGAAATGTATCGATCCCTAATGACTCCTTATATTAGTTTCTTATCATAAAATGCATTTTTTCAGATCAAAAATACCAGAATATAGAAATACATAACTTTGAGTTTATAATTTTGAACAGGTCTGACATAATGTTATTTCTTTTAAGTTATGTAATTCCTTATTTAAATTATTTCTTCCATTTTATTTATGAGTTATATTAAATTTAGATGTATTTTTATAAATATTCATCTTTAGTTTATTAATAAAAAGCTAAGCTTATTTATATTATGATTTAAACAAATTGAAAATTTTCTGAGTTTATAATTTTTTCCAGTTTTTAGATTTCGAAATGCGTTAAAAAATTTCTCATCATGGATAAAAAAAATAGGTAAAAGGCAAAGCAATTTTTCATCCACCTACCGAATCTTAAAGAGTTAAATTGGAATGAAAATAAAAAGATATTTATAAAGACATATTTTAAAACACTAAATATCCTAAAAAACCAAAGTGAATTAAAGTAGTTTTAAGCATAATTTGCTACATAAATCTATGTATTATGTTTGATGTGGCCGTAACTATCTACGTACGTATATTTGAGCATGATTTCTTGCAGGCAATATTTGGAAAAATGTAAAAATATAAAACAGTCAGTTAAAAAGAAGTATTTATTTCCTTTTGAATACGAAATCAGATGAATATAGTCTACTCTTAAAAATTGAATTATTTAGCTTTTCTTATTCAAATGTGTTTGTTATTACTTTGTTTCACCGAAGATTTTGAAACATGGTTCTTAGAAAAGTAATGTTCACATGTGTTCATATCTTTCAATATTGCATTATCTGCTTTTGCCCAGGACGGGATTACCACAGGGGCAAACTTTCAGCGGTATTTTTAAATGGTTATCATTGCCATTTTTAAGCTCATAAATAAGGCAAAGGATTCTATTTTAAAATACTGGGGGCAGTTTACCCTTGCGGTAATCAGGCTCTGCTTATTCAGTGTTTCTACTAATCGGGGGTCTTATTTGATCGCTACCACTTTTTTAGCTAGTAATATTAGCCCTATTTTATATGTAATTAAATAAGGCGAATATACGATTTCAAAAAACTGGTAACAATCAAGCAATCTGGATAAAATAACCCCTCCCAACTGGCACCGCTGTACTGATGCCAGATGTCTATGAATTCCAAATTAAAACTGTAAAAGACGAATTTAAACAAAACGATATCTGTTCTATTTTCGAATAATTCATAAAGTAAGTAAATGGACCAGAAACTCTTCCAGAAACGTACGTTTACATGAGCATGCTAGTTATGTCTGTGTAGAGCAAATGATTTGTTTCAAAACTCCTTTTTCACGGTCTTGTCGAATAATGCCATGCTTTTACGTAAGTTAAAAGTAATTTAAAGGTATTTTTGACATATCCTTACATATCCTGTCCACAGATATGATTTATATGTCGACTTTGATGTCCATGAAAATGACTTTATAGAAAATGTTCGTTTCCGGGAAAATGACACACGTTGTATATATATATATTTTTGTCTTAATTAAAGTTATCTAAGTTGCAACATTTATTTTCGAATAAGAACATCCTGGAATATATCGCATGTGCATACCCAACTAATGTGGATTTTCTCTTCAAAAAAATTTAAATATTTTAGAATACAAAAAAATGACATATTACTATACTTAAATAATATGAGGAAAGTTTACACAGAGTGGGCAAAAAGCAAGGTTTTCAGAAATCATAGACCAGGTGCATTTTTGGTCTTAACATATATATATATATATATAACCCTTTTTTTTAACCCGGGCAAAAAGTCCGTATAATGTTTAAAAAATCCTAAAAAAGAACAAATAAGGATATGGCAATGAGGTTTTTACTAAAAGAATTAACAGTTAAAGGAAATTCTTTAACAGCAAAGAAGATTGTTGTTCAAAAAAACACAGATGAAGGGAACTAAGACGAATGCATCTTCCGGAATTGTGCAAATGCGGATGGTTATAAAGGAATTAACTATTCTGTAAATCCTTTGTTTGATTTAATCATCAGTTTTGTTCATATAACAAATAACTGAGAGAATGTTACCTATGACAGTAATGACATTGTTGAGTAAGCCATGTCCTTAAACAGAGAAGAAAGATCCAAATGAACATACACTGAAAATGACAATCGCAGGGTTGGTACGCTTCAGGAGATTTGAATATCAGTTTTTTTATAAAATACATATTTGACTTATTTAATGAAAATATTCTGAAATTAAATCTGGCAATCATTACTTTTAGAAATTTTTGGCATTCAAATTCATTGATTGCGCTGAGGCGTACGAACCCTATAACAACATGTTTATTCAAGAGAACAGTAAGAATTAGTTCCCCATGAAAAATGATCCGCTGGGTACTAATTTATTTTATAATAATTTTCATTTACATATTTACGGAAGATGTATTCACGTTAGTGCTCTCTATTAGTGTCTTTTTGAAAAACAAAGGTATTTGCTGTTTAAAAAATTCCGTATTTGATATTGCTTTTAGTGAAAACCACACTGCTGTATCATTATTTGTCCTGTTTTGAGAATTTTTAAAGTTTAAAGGCCTTTCTGCCTAACCTGTCTTGTCAATTTTAAAGTTAACGGTCGAGTGCAAAGACTTTAAATTGTGCAGTTTTAATGATTTTAATTTTAATTTATTTTGCATTCCAAAACAGAGAAGAGTTGCCAGGACACTCCGATTTGTCATTGAAATGGTTGAAAAATATGATAAGGATGGAAACGGAGAACTTAATCCAGAGGAGCTAATGGACGTACCACTAGTCCAAAATTCTGTAAAAAGTTATATGGAAGAACAGGAGCTACAAGGTCAGTACCTGTACGTAGACTTTCTTTTTTCTTAATTTTGCACATTTTTCTCACAAAAATATCCATTAATTACAAAAGAGTGGTATAGGCTCCAATATGTTTTAGAAAAATAAGGCTGTATAGTGTAAGAAAGCTTACACGGTATAATATAGCTTATGATTTTTAGGTGTTTCTTCACTTTAGATTTCATTAACAAATTTATTCACGAAAATATAAGACAACAGAACAAATAAATGAATTTGAATCAGAATTTTTCTTATAATAAAAGATTAAATAATTAAAGTCTAGTGAATTCTTCAGATTTTCTTCAAAATGTTTAATTTATTTAAAAATATTGTTGTACGGGTGTTTCTTGCTGCATCTATTAAAAATGTCAAAGCACATTTCATATTTATTAATAAGTATATCGAAAAATTTTAAACAAAGAAATTTATATATTTCCAGACAATTATATTATTCAGTTGAAACGATAATTTTAACACAGTATATTACTAATAAAGGTCAAGATATAGGCTATTAAAAAATTATTAGATCAATATGGGTTTGCTACTAAGGTGTTCAGCCTTATTTACCAATATTCAGATTTATAAAAATAGATCTTTACATTTACAAAATCATATCACACTATTTGAACCGCTACCAAAGAATCTACAACAAATATCCGCTCTCAGTCTATCAGGCTATTCAAAGTAGCTAATTCCGATTTAAAACATTTAAAATCACATGTCTTTTTACAACAGATCTTTCCTGATCCATTTGTTTATTATGCTTATTTCCCTAAGCTTATCGAAAGGTAAAAATAATAAAAATAACATCATTTATTTTTGTAAAATTCCTTTTCAGTATTTCGATGATAGCTTAAAATTTAGGTAAGTACTTATTCTTTCTATAAACGTAAATTATTTATGAAAGGAACCTCGCCATGACCGGGAAAAATTTCAGGTAATGTAAATCAGAAAATGTAGATTATCAAAGTGTGGTACAAACGAAAAAACTTCATGAATACGCAAAAAATTAAATGCAATACAAATTCATTTTTTTTTTACACTTTTTTGAAAATGCATCTAGGACAAGAGTCTAATAGAGGACATTTGACTTAAGCTGCGGACGGCCTAATAACTAAGCTATCCTCTACACCTCCAGCGGACACATTTCACTCAGACAATGTTTTGCCATTAGCATCCGATCTGCGATATATGACGCAGCACAACAGACTAAACCTCATATAATTGAACTCCATATTAAAATATGGATACGTATTGATATTGTGTTATTTTAACTCAATGAAACTGATAAAGGTTTAATACACGTTCAATGCTATCCAATTGAGTTCCATTGGATGGATGGTATCTATATGGAGTTCCATTATCAGTGATTCAATAAGCTGTGGTGCGTCATATATCGCAGATCGGATGATATTGAAAAAGGTTGTCTAAGTAAATCGTGTATTATGGAGCTGTCCAGGGTAGCTCAGTTAGTAGGCCGTTGGCAACTTAAACGAAAGGTCCTGGGTTCGGTTCCCTGCCTGGTCACATTTTCACTGGGAAATGTTTCAAGTATTCATACTTTATCAACCAGTTTGATTAGTTAAAACAATGCAATAAAGTACTATATTCACATTTTTTAGGGCAAAATATATACTTTTCTAAATTATTTACAAATACTTCATGTTAAATAAAATTGTATTCAAGTCAAGTTTTGCTTTTTTAGAAAATTCATGCATAATTTGTAGTAATTTAGAATGCAGTTTTTATTCTTTCAACCCAAGAGTGGTGGCACAATCGAGAAAGATCCTGAACACGTTCAAGACAAAACACTAATGAAGTGTTACAATTACGGAGCAACATGAGCTACTGGTGACTCGTGACTTAATATATTAAATATGTTTCGTTCCGTATGGCTACTTCGAATGCTGTATTTCATACGAACCGCTCTTATCTCTTAAGGCTGCAGATGTGTTAAACACGTTGTAATTCATTTAATTTAGATCATTATATTGCTATTTATATTTTGAGTGTAGAGTAATAGTTTCTACAAAAATATGCAGCGTAAATTAACACATTTTTATGGATCTTATTTTATTTTTATAGTTATTAAATATAAACGAAAAAATATTTAAACAAATTCATCGAGAAAGGAAGGGAAAGAAATAAGAATCAAGTATAAAGAAAACTTTACTTCAGTTAAGTCATTCTTAGTCCGTTTAAGTCACTGAAAGAGTTTAATCTGTTTGAGTTAAAACAGTAAAAGAAAATTATTGAATGACTTAATATACTAAAGATGTATCTTTCCGTATGGCTACTTGAAATGCTGTATTTCATACGAACCGCTCTTATCTCTTAAGGCTGCAGATGTGTTAAAAACGTTGTAATTTATTTAATTTAGATCATTATATTGCTATTTATATTTTGAGTGTAGAGTAAAAGTTTCTACAAAAATATGCAGCGTAAATTAACACATTTTTATGGATCTTATTTTATTTTTATAGTTATTAAATATAAACGAAAAAATATTGAAACAAATTCATCGAGAAAGGAAAGGAAAGAAATAAGAATCAAGTATAAAGAAAACTTTACTTCAGTTAAGTCATTCTTAGTCCGTTTAAGTCACTGAAAGAGTTTAAACTGTTTGAATTAAAACAGTAAAACAAAATTATTGAATGATGGTGTTTTTTTTTTCTTTTTTACACGCTTTAACAAGATTATATTAGACCCTTTCACATAAAATATGAATTCAATCTCTTTATCCTTTTTTAAAACTATAAATGGCGTAAAAAAACAATATTTAGCGCAAAAAATAATAAAAATTATATAAAATGTAATTTCAAAATAAAAACTTACGTACTTACGGGAGTATTTTGGTAAGATGCTATTACTATCAAAAATGAAATATGCGTTAGATTTTGTAAAAAGTAATGGTGGTGTGTAACTCAGGATTCGCATGGTTTCTACTTTTGAGTGCCACTTTTCCGAATAGTAGTCTTTCTTCTTATTTGGTGACGGAAATTATACGATAAAATACGCGGCGAAGATTCTGGAAATATGGCACTCAAAATTAGGAACTAATCAAGCCCTGAGTTAAAAATCGCTATTATGTTTTTTACAACCTAATGCTTTTATTGCAGAGATTTAAATAATGAATAGTTCACTATGAGGATTCTTTCACTAGGCACACTAAAATTGGGTTTTAAGAATCGGTTTGGGTCGCTTCAATTAATTAAAGTATTGTTTCATTTCTTTTTTTTTTCTTTTTTTTTTTTTTTTTTTTTTTTTTTTTTTTGCTTGCAGAAAAAAATTACCGCAATTTCCGGCATATAATCTGCGGATCAAACAATCATGTTTCAACCCAGAAATTTCATTTTATAAAATGTAACTTACTAGATAGCTGACTTCAATTATTGAATAAAATTTCTGGGTTGAAACAGAATTGTTTGATCGGCGGATTACATGTCGGAAATTAAGGTATGTAAATTTGATTTCCTTCTTTAATTTCAATATTTCTTTTCATATTCAGAATTACAGAAGCAGAAGAGCGAACCAGACCAAAGCGACCATATGATCAACCATTGATCATGTAAAATGTATCAGAAAGGAGTAGTACAGGGATGCCAAGCAGATGCAGAAGAGAGTTTTTCCATAATACGTACTTTTAAACCACCGTTTCTATTCTGCTTATTCATCATTTTGTCAAACTTGTATTATTTTCAATTCGTAAATTATATTCTTATACATACAAAGTTTTGTGTTTAATTATTTATTGAATTAATACTTCTTGAAACATTTCACCAAAACAATGAAATTCGACCAATAGATACACAGGAATAGTATGCAAGAACTATAGGTTTTAAATTTACCTACATAAATCGGTATTTTCTGGTTTCTATAACGCAAAAAATTATTATAAGAAATAAAACACACAAATATTATTGACATAGTTAGATTTACAGATATACCATTTTAGATTGTATTCCTTAAGTTATTTAAACTTAAAGTTGAAGAAACCTTTTCCACAAATTTTGCAATAAGTGTAGCAAATTTAACCATAAAGGATTGGGGTCAATATAGCTTTAGAAGTGGCCGCTGTGACATTCATGTAAATTTTAAAATTTATTATCGAATAGTTATGAACTAACAATACGTCAAGAAAATTTATTTACAATGCACTAAGTAAATAATTTATAACAGGTATTAAATTGATATTATTATACAATTATTTATTGACTGACACTATTAAAGTATAATTAATTTAATGATATTACAAAAACATAATTTCATATGAATATATAGAAAGTTATAATATATATATATATATATATATATATATATATATATATATATATATATAATAAACTTTATTTATCTTCTAAATGAAAACGTTTTTTCAAGAATTAGCAAATTTAAATTACAATTTTATTTTAATACTTTATAAATTTGTATACCTTTAACGTATATATTTATTAAAGTCGAAATGGTGCATTTGTTTGCTCTTTTTGTAAAAAGTAGATAAAATGTGAAAACAAATAGCTAAAATATATTTGCGAAATCTCTTTTTAAGTATGCACGAATCAAGGTACCAATTTTATTTTAATGTTTCATATATTTTTATGCTATTAACATAAATATTGTATCAAAATCAAAATGATACCTCTGTTCACACCATGTGAAAATATAGAAAAATTGTAAAAATAGATAATTTTAGCTACAAAAAATTGCAGTGAACCTAAATATATATATAATATTCAATAGAACAATAAATGATTTTTGAAGAAAAGATCAGTGAAAGGTGTCACATTCGTTGTCTTATTGACACCAGTCGTTTTATTTCAGATGTAACATACGATATTGTTCACTTACATTCATTAGAAATCTAACAATTTTTATTCGTACATTTAAATTTTAAAAATCGCATACCAATTTTTATTTAGCTTTTTTTTAATAATAACAGAATTGAAAATGATTGTTTAAAAATACATGTACGGTGTTTAATTTAATAGCGTCATACTTCAATGCCTACAGAGATGCCTGGGAGGTTAGATATAGACACTACAAGTGGACAAATATTAAAAACGGATGACACTATCAGAGATAACAGCCACAAAATTGAAGCCAGCAGCATGTGAAAATTAGCATAAGTGCGAGATACAATAAGAAGTATTGTGCGTATGGAATTTCTTTTTCTGTAGGTCTTGGTCACATGATAGTGCTGAAAAAGAATTTAATGTATTTGGCCCACGTTGGGAGTTATTGTTCAAAGGGACATTTGAATGCAATAGAATAAATTGACGACTTCTGTATATGTCTTGCCGACATCACGTAGATAATTTTACGCGTAGCCGTATTATTTTAAAACTCAAACAAAGGCGACAAATAACAGATTTTGTCAGGGAATTCGACATTTCCCACAGTTAACACGACATCGCCTGCAGTACTCGATACAAGGCTGTTTACTGGATTTGGGAGCAATTTCAAGAACTGGAATGTAAGAGTAATATTACATCAGGGTTGGTCAATACACCAGTCTGATAAATCTGGATCTCACAAATGCTTTCAACTGTGTCCGTAAGACAGACCTGCTTCGTCTGGTATTCCCTTGGACCTCCTGGATATCACTGACATCATTCTATGGAATAAATAAAAACTTTTGAACGCAAATGAGCATTTATTTAATTTCGGAATGCTGCAAGTGTCGTGTCTGGCACTGATTCTCTGGCTAGTTCTGATCAAGAGCTTACTGAAACGGCTAGGGATTGATGAGGCTTGGACCATTCTGGTCTTTCCCGATGGCATAGTCATTCTAGCAAGTACCGTAATTTCCGGCGTATAAGCCGCAGCTCAAAGAGTCGTTTTTCGACCCAGAAATATTATTTTATAAAATGTAACTTAAAAGATCGCTGTAAATATTTAACTACAATTATTCAATAAATTTTCTGGGTCGAAAAACGACTCTTTGAGCTGCGGCTTATACGCCGGAAATTACGGTAGTCCGGTTGTCTACAGGTTCGCAGATATTGTTTGGCTGGTTCTCGCAGAGATCCTCGCTTGGGTAGTTGAATGTGGCCTGGAATTGAGCTATGATAAATATCTGTTGACAGTCATTTCTCCAAAGGAAAGATGGAGAACGCGTCTTCTCGGGTAGTCCAGATGGACGACCATAAGGGAAAATTCTCCAAATATATCTCAAACATAAGTATAGTCTTTGACTGGGATCAGTGGCAGTCTTCACGGGGGAGGTCTTCTTTGCTGTACAACTGCCTCAGAAGACAGATATATTATTCTATAGGCATAAAAGGACCTGTGCACCATAGCTGGTTAAGAAGAAAATCAGTTTATTTCTGCCACAAGCAAGCGGATATATCAAAAAACTGTAGCTAGACATTTGAAACAAGGAAGAGTATATGCCCAAAGACCTGTTGTACCTGTCCCATTTTCGAGAATTCACAAGGCGCCTCATTTCAATAATGTAATCAGCATTGCAATTGGACCAAGAATGAGTAGTCTTGTGTACTCTTCTCATATGAAAGTACGTTCAGTTAGAGTGTTTCGATATGAAAGTAGCGACGTATACTTGATATAAAATATGATTAGTTCAGACGATTCAAGACAAAAGTGAATCGCAAGCATCTTGGCGAGACTACCATTATCTTCAAGCTACTGCTAGTTAGCGTATCTCACTAATATAATCAAACTCGTCTAGGCAAGTATCTCTAAATTCTAAAATGTAAGTTTGCCATAGTTTGATTTGTTGGTTGATTTTATGACGCCGATTACCTACTCGAGGGATATAGGACCTTGCTTAGTTTGAACAAACGTGTTTGTCTAAGCACGGACTGAGTAAGCCCCTGTGCGTAGGTCCCCAGTCTCATATAGAGGCACCCTAAGTTCAATCTGCCATTGTCCAATTGCGATGGTAGAATTACATTATGTAAAGTTTGAAAATAGGTTAGCAGATTTTAAGGTAAGACCTGTGAAAAACATAATTAGCTGAACATCCCTCAACCTATTGAAAATAAATTAAAGTCTGTAAAATAAATGTATACTTAAAATAAACTTGAAATAACTATTAAAAATAAAACAATAAATGAAACTTGATAAAAATGAAAAACAGTTCTTTATATTAATTACTTTGCAAAAGAAAACTATAAGGAACCAATTATCTGCATTTATATTAAATCGACTGAAAAATAGTAATTGGCTTCATGACACATACAAAGTAGAACATAGGTATTGAGTTCTCAGTGATCCAGAGCATACAGACATTCTATCTTTCGTGTTACCTGCTTCAGTACTTTTAAACAATATATGGCACTATACTTTGGTTGTGTATCACATGAGCAAGAACGGAAACTGGATAACGATGGCGTAGAGTGAAATCTCAATTAGATACATCATACATATTTAATTCAGAGCAGAAACAAAAGCAAACGTCAGCATATTTTAAAGCAAACACAATCAGGAACGCATTTCATGGTGGCCCACACTTCGTCCCTCCAGAATCATAAAAGAGAAACTTCATGGACTAAATCAGGATTAGTGTCCAAAGCTTAATTTAAAAAAACTACACTATTACTTAAATTATGTAAAAGTCCTCCAGTGATGCTTCAAACTTGAACTACAGCGCCTAGAATACATAGTGTGGAAAACGGCTACAAAATAGTACTAAAAAATTGAATCCGATAATTGTAGAACGATGCTGAAATGACAACGGGTTGATCGCAGCGACATCTTCTAGCAGTGGCGTAGACAAGCTGGAGGTCCAGATGGCTTGGATACCACTAATTTTATAAAAATATTTTTGCTTTATCTAATCGGAGAATTTAATGCGATTTTGAAGGCGAAGAAAACTTTATAAAATTACTGATTTCCAGAGCATTTGGACCCCCCCCCCCCCTTCTCTGGCTACGCCACTGTCTGCTAGCTCTTTTCAACGCAAACATTGTGTAAGAATCGAACTGAGAAAACGTTTCAGTCGGTGGTAAATATTTTAAATAATTAAATTATATCCTATTTTCTTCGAGTTGGATAGTGATTTTCATAAGCTTTGTAAATGAATGATATTGATCATGGCCAAAAAACGCGGTACGCATTCTTTTGTGCCTGGTTGCAGTACTCGATACAAGACAACAAACTAAACACTATCCCTATTTAGCATACCGAAGGATGAATCTCTGTTAGAAGAGTGGAAAAGATTAATTCTCTGATATGATAAAAAACTAACTTCAAAATCAATTACATCTGAAATATACGCTTACAAGAAGATTTTATTAACAGAAATTCTGTTCATGTTGTCAATAGTGAAACGGTTACTTTTGATAGAGGTAAATCAATTTTTAAAGCAGATGTCGCTGCGATCGCTCTATTATTCTACCACATCGTTGCACATTTATCGGCACTTTTATTAGCACTTTTTAACCCATTAAGGCCTGAGTTATTTTTCTCTTTAAAATGCAAAAAATTGCATTTCATACCTGTTTTTCAAAACAGGAAATTTAGTCTCCTTTTATTACGAAGTTTCCGTCATTAGATAAAGAGAAAATCTCTCTTAAAATATACCGGTATACAAACAAGAAAATTGATGACAGCTATTCCGGTACCATATGGTACCACAAGGCTTTAATGGGTTAAAGCCTTACAGGTTGGTTTTTTTTAAATTCCGAAATTTCGCATTCACACCAGAAATTCCCTATAATGTTCTTTCGTTACTTAATAGCAGATATTGCGTGACTTCTTAAAGTAAAAATTATTGTTTCTGAATTTCCGGTTTGAATTCGAATATTTTGAGTTAAAAAACGGTAAAACCATTTTCCACACTATGTATTCTAGGCGCTGTACTTGAACTAATCCATTTGAAACGGGAATAAACTTAAATTATATCTTTCATAACTACACGTTTTAAAACAACTTAAATAGGCTAGAATAAACTTAGATGAACATAAAATTTCTGCCATCTTTTCGCAGAACTCGTTACGCCATATATGTTAGTTATTGAACATGTGGCAAAGAACGAATGTACGGGATCGTATATTATACGATCCAAAAGTACAAAACTAAATTATTACACGATGTAAACAGCAGCTACCGATTTTTTTCGAAATAGCGACATCTTGACGTAAGGAGTCACGAGCGAGACGTTGCTAGCCTAAATAAACAGCGTCATCTTGTGGCGGCCTTGAGAACTGACGCCATTTGAGCGAATGAAATGCTCCTAGAATCAGGTGAAGACAGCAATTTGAAAATAAAGACACTTGCAATAAATAAAACGATGCGATGAATAAAATAAAACGAACTTTATGGAGTATTAAAAACAGAAGAATGGAAAAGAAATAAGGTAAGTGGCTTTGTATCTTATTTCAGATAAAGAGTATTTTAATAACGGATAGTTGAAAGATAGGAATAATTGAAGACATGGAAGTACGGTGATAAGAACAGGCATTTTCCTGTTTTGTCTTATCAAAGGCAACACACTACCACAATAGAGCAGTTCACATCACGTGACTTTTACCGGAGAACAATGAAAAAAGCTGTAGGACACACAAATAGAAAAAGCATTGATAAAGGTAGCGATAGCTGTCCTACAGCAGCAGCAAAAACCTGTTCGTGACGTCACCTTGCACAGCTCTATATTTTGTTAGAATTTTTCGCCTTATTTAAATGCAGAAAAGTATTGCAAATCCTGCAATTAAAAAAGGCGTGTTCAATTTCTGCTATTTAAATATTAAATAGAAAATTCTATTAAAAAATTGTGGTAAATGCGTACGAGTCCTGTGTTATATACCTTAATTCCAGCATCAAAACAACCATGTTTCGATCCAGAAAATTTATTGTATTAAATTTAACTTACTAGATCGCTATAAATAATTGACTTCAATTATTAAATAAAATTTCTGGGTTTAAACATGATTATTTTATCAGCGGATTATACGCTGGAAATTACGGTAACTAGGTTTAATACTTATTATATAGATAATACATTTTGTTTTATTGTTCTATGATACTACTTTTGTTATCCTTCGATTTTAAGTCATTTTTTACATTATTATATAAGTGTAGTGTGTTGCGACCCACATAACGTAGCAAACACGTATTTGCGCTACGTGAAAACAAAACTTTGAGTATGGCTGATCAAAAGCAATGTCTGAAAGACATGCCCAAAACTTCAAAATCGTCAACTCATTTTTTCGTTTTCAGCAATATCTGTCAATACTCGACAAATCATTTAAATCTCTTTTCAGCATTTTTTGTGCAATCAACACGTGTGTAAATCAAAACTTTGCATACGCATAATACTTCTTACAACATCTCGCACTTATGCTAATTTCCACATGCTGCTGCCTTCAGTTTTGTGGTTGTTCTCATCAATAGCGTCATTCGTCTTTAAAAATTCTCCTCAGCGTAGTTCATAACAAATTAATACCAAAAATAACATAAAATCATTTAGTTATTTTTTTTAATTACATGTTTAATTATGAAAGTATAAACGTATCAGTAATACAGTCCTAACATGATTGTAGATGTAGAGTATGGTGCAGCTCAAAGTGCTTATTTTTATTTGAGAAAATGAAGGGTGTAAGGTCGGATTAGGAGGGGGTACAAATATAACATGCCAGTATTTCACTTTAGAATAGATGTAAACGTCATCTATGAGTTAATAACTAAATTACATGCATTTTAAAACAGAAATGCAGCATTGCGACCTGAGACCTTCATATGATTTATATGCCATAAAATCTTATGTCTCCTGTGGATTAAAGGTGGGGCGCTTTTCATACTTTAAAATCTGTATTATATTAATAAAATAATAATGAATAATTATCACAATTTATTTCTATGTATAAGCTCATACATACAAAACATAATACACTGATAGAGACACCTGATTTGTAACACGATACTGCATTTCTCCTCTTTACAATGACTGCCATATGATGGTGTATGGATTTAACCAATCTGCGGAAGTGCGTCGGAAACATGGCATGCCAAACGTTTGAGAGAAATCTTCATAAATAACTTGAAGCCACAGGTGTGGTATGACGCGCTTGCACTCTATTTTTCAGAGTATTCCAATGTTGTCGAATGGGAAGCACGGAAATTCCAATGGTTGTTTCAGCAAGCAAATGTCAGTGGAATTCTCCTCGAACCAGTGTTTGACAGTAGGACCTTAACAGAAACATTTTTTCTGTTGTTATACGGGTGGCAGAAAAGGATTAAAAAGATGAAAATTATCTCCCAGATTACTTTCTACATAGTTAGAGGGAGAGGTGTACTTTGTACAAATTCCAAATATACCAAGAATTGTCAAGAAGATACACCTTCTGCGATTTCTGAACAGCTGGGTACACTTCCAACATGTGAGTGTATGGTTCCGTGAGCCTGACAAAATATTCGTACCCTACCATCATCATGACGCAGTCGGAATCGATATACAACACTTCATGCTATTAAGTACTAACGTCAATGGTCAGTGAAGGTATTATCTAACCCATTCAAGAAACTGAGCGTGGTGGTGTGCATCCAGCGACGTAGCCAGGGTGGAGGTCCAGATGCTCTGGATACCACTAATTTTGTAAAGTTTTCTTTGACTTATCTAATCAGAGAACTTTCTGCGGCAGTCAATGCAAAGAAAACTGTACATTATTACTGGTATCCAGAGCATTTGGACCCCCCCTCTCCGGTTACGCCATTGCGTGCATCCATTAGTGCATCCATACTATCGTGAGTTATTCTGCTCCAAAATCTCATTTGGAGGAGCGAGCGTTGCACAAAATCTCTGTTGTCCATATGTATGACCTCGTGATTTAGTTGGATGGTCACCCGATATTAGTTTTATTGTCGTTGACTGCATACAGTATATCTGAATCTTTATATGTCAAGCTCCTGTCTGTTTTCTGCTGTTTACCCAATTGGTACTTCTTTTTTCTCAATCCATGTATTCTCACCTTACTCTTGATACTGTGGAACGAAAAAATCGCATTCGAGCACATTCTGAAATTGTTTGACCCCCAACAGCGAACACATATTTTTTGCCTTTATTCGAAAGCATCTAAATCGTGAGTTTTCCCAATTAGTTAACTTTTAAAAGTTATGTATGGCCTATTTATTCAGATACATACCAGGTGATCTAAAAGTCAGGAAAGAAATAAAAATTCTATAATTTAAAAAATATATCATTAGCACGATGCAGTTTTCCCAGAAGTACAGAAAGACATGGAATTTTTTATGACAAAAGTTTTATTGACGAAATAATTACATTTGCCTAAAATAACAGAAATGTTAGTCATGTTAGCGGTTTGAACAGTGGCTCAACACCGTTTGCAATGCAACTAGGTTTCCGAATGTTCAATTTTATTGATGCACTTAGTAAGAAGAACTGTCAGATGTGGCAGAATACACTACATGGTATCGTAAATGTTTTTGTTGTAACTCCTATAAAAATTAGTGACAGGTGCTTTGGGACACAACTTCAGTGCTAACTCTCTATAACAAATGCAGCTATTGAAGCTTTTTTTTTGTTAACAAAATATCTCATGTATTTCTGTATATTTATGTGAAAACCTCATCTTGCAGCTGTCTATACTTTTCGAATTATCTATTTTTTATTTTTGTGTGTTTTGGACCGATATTTAAGGATAAGAGGGGGGTGGGGCAACACTCGCGAGAAGATATAGCGGAGAATAGAACGAGTAATAATCTTCCCTTACAGCGGCGCTGTGAAACACTGATAAAAAAGTTAAGGTGGTTTGAATAATTTTTTTTACAATCGAACTTGAGGGATTATAATTATTTTGCTTTAACATTAAAATAAAATAAAATAGAACAAACTAATAAAATAATATAGAAAGACATATTTGCTCTTTAAATTATTTTGTTTATTCATGCATATATATATAAGAGAAGTAATATATATATATATATATACAGTATTATTCTACCTCATTTAATTAGATTTACTAATAATGTATAAGCAGCACATTCCAATTTATACTTATTAGTTATTAGCACAGCATAAGTAATTTTACCGGAGAGGCAAATATGCCACACTCTTAATTTTGAAACACTATTTTATTATAAGCAAATCATCAGAATATAAATAAAATGTTAAAAAATAATTTTAAATATAAATATGATTTTTGATAATACCCTTTATTAAATTAGCCAGGAAAGGATAAAGTGAAATTTGTTTTCTCACCAATTGTTCTCTATGAGTGGGAATTGGCTTGTAAGTCACTATGAAATAATCTGGAAGCACGAGTCCTTTAGCGTATTTCGATGGCTGGGCAACTGGATTAGGCTGGGCACTTTCTCGTCGTAAGGTCGTTGTAATTGAGAATCGCTGGAAGAGCCGCAGGAGCTCATCTCTCGTCATTTCCTTGAGTGATACGTCTTAGATGGCACGGTGTTGGTGAGAGCACTTTCTTGCTTATAACTGGAGATGATGCATCTTAGAACATTTTAGTCTCTGCTGGGGCGGAGCGAACATCGGAATTTCTGTCTGGATCACGGGCGCTGGGCACCTATTTCCATCAGTCGTCGGGGTCCAAGGAGGAGCTTTTCTTTCAAAAAATCTGAAAGATACGAACTTCTATATTCAGCTGCAGGGAGAGAATGAATTTTTTTGAATCCTCGTCTGAGTGGAAGGCAGTTGTTCTCATTTTAAAAAGGTTTGTCACCACATGGACCGCCTCTTTCCTATTGGTTAAACTTTTGAACTATGCAAATCTTATTTTTCCAGGTTGCTTCCATTGGTGACCCCTATTGAACTTTCGGGAGTGACTTGAAAAGAAGGTTGGCCTTTCAACTCCCCCTGTTTTTTCTTCAATTTCCCTGGGTGTGTCACTATGAGACACTGCTTTCTCCGTTTCCTGGCTAAATATCATCTTACATTTTTACAAAGTAAAATGCACAAATATATTTATTTATACACGCACTAAAAATGAATGAAAGAAAAATATTATGACATGTATCGCTCTTTACGATACACTGATAATAATACTATTTTATAAAGTAAAAATACTTTTATATGTATATATATAATATTGAATTCTTTGAATATTTGGGGTAAAGGTTTTATTTAGTTTTTAAACGGTGGAATGAATAGTTCTATCAGTTTAATACCCCTTTGATTAAAGACAATAAAAGTTCCACAGGTTCTTGCACTAAGATTGTTTTTAAGTGGTACCTTTGTAGACTTCTAATACTGAGATAATGTACAAATAATTTTTTGACAACACTAAAACCTTCCATGGATAGTAACCTTATCATAAAAATTTATAACTACATAAATTATGTGATAAATAATTCACCCCCCCCCCCAAAAAAAAAAATGCACACAGAGATATCCAAATGGTTCATGAAAAAAATTAATTCGAACCACCTTACCTTTTTTATCAGTGTTTCACAGCGCCGCTGTAAGGTAAGATTGTTACTCGTTCTATTCGCGAATGTTGTCCCCCTCCCTCTTATCCTCCCAAAAAATGCACACAGAGATATCCAAATGGTTCATGAAAAAAATTAATTCGAACCACCTTACCTTTTTTATCAGTGTTTCACAGCGCCGCTGTAAGGTAAGATTGTTACTCGTTTCTATTCTCCCCTATACCTTCTCGCGAATGTTGTCCCCCTCCCTCTTATCCTGAAATATCGGTTCAACATTTACCCCTTTTTTCTGCAAATTCCCCGGGTGTGTCACTATGAGACACTGCTTTTTCCATTTCTTGGCTAAATCTCATCTTACATTTTTACAAAGTAAAATGCACAAATATATTTATTTATATACGCACTAAAAATGAATCAAAGAGAAATATTATGACATGTATCGCTTTTTACGATACACTGATAATAATATTATTTTATAAAATATATATATAATATTTAGTTCTTTGAATATTTGGGGTAAAGGTTTTATTTAGTTTTTAAACGGTGGAATGAATAGTTCCATCAGTGTGACTTTTAGATTACCCTGTACATCATTTGATATCTTCCAAATATGCACACAAATGAGACAGGCGCACCACAATTTTTCGTGACACTGTCAGTGGCGAAGCTTCTGGTCATCGTTAGATTTGGCGATGACAATAGAAAAATGACAACATAGAACGCTTTAAATCTATTTGAGCATATCTGTAAATGTCCTTTACTTTTTTTCAATTTCTGTGTATAAGGCGATGTGATGACACTATAAATCCGTTTTCCATTTCCCATTTTTATTATAATTGGATATTTAGAGCTCTTATCTATTATTTTTTTTTCAAGTGAGGCGGCTTCCTTTTTCCAAGGCTAAACTGGATCGTAGTCTACAAGGATTTGCCCAAATTTCCGAATCTACTTTTGCTTGTGCAGTCCCTCATGACCAATCTGGCTATGGAATTATATACCAGTTTCCGAGAAATATTGCGGCTTGTTATCGCTAATTTTACTGAATTCATTCTTCGGGTTTTTACAGGAAAATATGTACGTGCATTTCATTTTTATGTTTATTCCATTTTTGAATTATTCTAAAAGGATTCTATTTTGTTAAGTACTACAAAATACGGTATTTTATTTTTAAATAATGTTATTAAATTAAAACGAATGAGTAATTTACGAAATTTTGTCCTTGCATTGCTTAAACACTATAAACAGATTGATCGAACAATTTAGTAATTTTTTCTTCATTATTTAAATGTGTTCTCAAAATCACCACATTTAGTATGCTGTGGGTACATTAATGCGATAATTTTATGAATTATTTATTTACTGTTCCTGTTCTTTAAATCTTTCTTGTCCGAATTTTTTTCCGATTTTGGAAAAATTACTTTTACGTTAAGGGGACATATCACCTTTAAAATGGTCAAAAATTTAATTTCAAGGTTTTAATGTCAGTAAATAGTACATTTTATTTAGAGTAAAAAGTTACCAATGTTTTCAGAGTCGATAATTATTGATGAAGATATAAAACAAAATGCAATCGTCATTCTTTGTTTTTGAATGAGGGGTGAAAACTTTAAATTCATTTAATTCACAACAATGATTTACAAACTTGGGCGCATGATTTCTCCAAAAATAATTTAAATAGAGCCTCATTTTCCAACTTATTAATGTTGTAACAATGAACAAAATGAACTAGAATATTTTAATTTCATCAATAAATTAAAAAATAATTAACTGTAATTCATCAAAAAGCGCATTCAAAATGCGTTTTTAAATTAATTACAGTTAATTATTTTTAAAATTAGCTATTTTTAATAAAATGTCGAGTCAGAGTAATGCGATTCACTTGAATTTTCCTTTGTTGATATTCTTTGAAATATAGTTGCTTAGCAACCATTTAATAAAAGAAAGAAAAAAATACATTGGATTTTTTTTTTATGAGAATTTAAAATGGTTCATATATTTCAAATTAATGCATAAAATTTAGCAATAGTTTATGCAATTCATTTCGAAATTCTAATAAATATATTGGCAAATTTTCAAAGCGATAGGATTAAATTAATATCTCCATTTCGTAAATTTAGAATCAATATTTTAGCATTTACAATTATCCCAATGCGACATTTTCTTTTCAGTGAATGTTAAAATGAAAAAAAAAATCGTCTGACTTCTCATTGAAAAGCATTATGACCTAAAAATAAATGTTCTATAGTTTTCGAAAGAATGCACCAAATGTAACCAAAAACTAAACAGCTAATTCCGGGTACCTCGCCAACATACCCACCAAAAATCAACCTAATCGGACCCTTTTTGCGGAAGTTATCGCGGAACAGACAGACAGACAGACAGAAACCGAAAACTTTTCGCGTCTCTACACACTGTAAAAAAACTCAGAAGCGTTTTGGAACAAGGCGGAAAGGTTTCCGGAAATTTATAGTAAACTTTGTGTTCTCCTCAGTTAGTTGTTAATGTATTTAATGTATTCTGTCCCTTTTTATTTCGGAATCGTTACACGTATTTTCGGAAAAAATATTCAAAGCGGTGAATTATTCTGAAGAAGTCAGAAATGTTGCATTCCATACCGGAAATGTTTTCGAATAGGTAGTGTAAAATGATGGTTACTGAAAAATTTGGAAATGTTACACTCATTCCGTGTAAAGCTTTAAAATGGAATTCGAAATGAAGTAATATTTGCGCATGCTCATCTACTCCGACCTATTGCACATGTCATTATCATGTGATTTCTATTGTTCTTGAGAGGAAAGACAGCTTAAAACAGATGCAGATGCAACGTATTTATAGGAGCTGTAAGTATTCTGTTTTATAATTTCTTTTATTTGAGAGAACAATATGCTTTTTTTAAAAAAAAATTAATATTATCAGATTCTATTTTATTGCATATTAATATTACATTTCCAGTTAATCTTTTGTTGTAAACACAAAGTTAAATAACTCGTTCGATAGTTTCTTTATAATCTTGTTCTATGAATCTATAATAGATATTAGATATTTGATTGTGTAATAATGTAGTACTAGTATTAATGAAGTACAGATAGCACCGTATATACGTCTTTAACACCTTTTCGTTTTGAGATCGGTTCCGTTTCATAACTTTTCTAATGCTGAAATGTATCGTTTATATGATAGAACAAATTCCTAATTTCACTTATACTATACGTTTTTCCTTCATTTTTTATAAATCAGATATTTATAAATAAATATAATTGAAAATTTGATTTATAAATCTATAAATAATTCTTTTTTAAAATCCGGTCTCGTGAATTCGATGCTGTAAACAGATACATATGCATTATGAAAATGCTTTATTTTCAAAAATAGATGTATTATTTTTTCTACCTTTAAATAAATATATTTTTTAATCTTGTAAGTATAGATATTATGTCAAAAGATTTCGAATCTGTAAATAATTATTCTATTTTATGAACTGTATACTTATAAAAATATATTTATTTTCTCAGGTTATCTCAGCACTTCTCAAGTTATACGAATAAAATAATACCTTTAAATGAATATACAGGGTGATTATAAAAAAAACTATCCCGACATTTGGGCCCCTAACTATCATACCATTCACAGAAAATGAAATTTTGGCAAAATGTATTTTGAGGTATGCGCTCAAGAATGATATGGAAAACAACAGTGTCACTCAAACAGTTACGGTTACAGTAAGAAAATTTCGAAAAAATCAAATGGCAACACCCAGTTTTTTGTATTGGAATGTGATCTTCATTGTGAAAAACCCTAAATTGCGTTGGAACGGCAACTGTAGCATGAAAATCACCCACGGTAGATAGGCTAAAAGTGAGGACAACCAATAAGGACAGAGAAGCAGCATAAAATAAAGCATTTTATTGTGTTTCACAAATTTTCCACATGACCTCCTTCACACACGATGGCACTTTGCATGCGGCTGATGGTGGATAGCACTACAGCACGTATCATGGCAATAGGAAGCTCTTGAATCGCAGTTCTGATGGAATCTTTCAAATCAGATGCAGTTTGAGGACGAAACTGATACACTTTGGATTTCAGATATCCCCACAGCCAGAAATCCATTGGTGTCAGATCAGGAGACCTTGGTGGCCACGGAAACGGGAAATGACGGGAGATAACTCTGTCACCAAACTGTTGAGTTAAGACACGTTTGACTAAAGACCCGACATGTGGAGGAGCGCCATCTTGCATCCACACAACTTCAGATAGAGCATTTTGCCGTTGCAATGCGGGAATCGCGTAATGAGTTAGCATATCCAGATAGCGAACACTCGTTACTGTACACGTTTTCAGATCACCGGCAGTAACCTCTTCAAAAAAGTAAGGGCCGAGGATGAACGTACTCGTTATACCACACCACACAGTCACTTTTTCCTCGTGTAATGGACGTGCATGCACATCATGTGGATTATTCTCTGCCCAGTGCACACAATCTTTCGAATTCACGTTACCAGTTAACGAGAAATGCGTCTCAGCTGTCCACAGAATGCGTAAAGGCCAGCTGCTATCTTCATCGTACCGGATAAGGAATTGATTTGCAAAATCCAGCTGTAATTGATAGTCTCCCGCTTCCAACATCTGGACACGATGGAATCGATAAGGAAACATGTTTAGAACAGAGCGCAGAATCTTGCGTACAGTTGAATTCGCCAGATCCAGAACACGTGAAACACCGCGTGCAGTTGCGGGACGAACTGTGCTTATCGTCTGATGGACTTCTGCAACAGCTTCCACTGGAACGGAAGGTCGTCCATACCGAGGTCGATCGCATGTGCAACCAGTTTCTTCAAATTTATGAATCAAATCCCGTACAACTTTGACAGTGCACGGGCCTCGCCGTAATCCATGGTT
Organism: Maratus michaelseni; assembly: GCA_963931845.1. Lineage (NCBI taxonomy): Eukaryota > Metazoa > Arthropoda > Arachnida > Araneae > Salticidae > Maratus > Maratus michaelseni. The sequence goes on from OZ007599.1 coordinate 274,410,582, forward strand.
TCTGCGGTAAACACGCAATGTCTCTGCGGCATTTTGTCCATTCAGGTAATAAATCTTTACGATTTCCCCACGTTCTTTCCCTGAAAGCGGCATCTTGTTCGGAATGGCAGAAAGGAACATACGCGGCTCGCATTTCGCAGTGCTTTTTCTGTCACCTAGTGTGACGACGTCAGTCATGACTGTGTCTTACGTAGAATCCGAAATTTGCGTTTCTTGGTTTCTTCTTCTCGTTTTGTGGAGAACTAATCAGGCTGGGATATCAGCCAAAGAAACGGTTTGACGTGTGACGTAAAAGAAACGAAAATTAATGCTCTGGTGCACAGCAAAGTCCTTTTTACTTTTCCCTTGCCTAGTTCCGGTGATTTCCATGCTACAGCTGCCGTTCCAACGCTATTTAGGGTTTTTCACAATGGAGATCACATTCCAATATAAAAATCTGGGTGGTGCCATTTGATTTTTTCGAAATTTTCTCACTGTAACCGTAATTGTTTGAGTGACACTGTTGTTTTCCATATCATTCTTGAGCGCATACCTCAAAATACCTTTTGCCAAAATTTCATTCAGTTTCTGTGAATGGTATGAAATTTAGGGGCCCAAATGTCGGGATAGTTTTTTTTTTATAATCACCCTGTATTTAGAAGCATGATAGTTGTAAAACACTATATTAAAAATATTTACAAACAGACAAAACATTTTTATCAATATATCTATTTATAAGTATACAATTCGCGAAAATAAAACAATTACCACAGATATAAACTATTTTCGAATAGTATAACTATTTACAAGATTTAAAAAAATGTTGAAAGGTATTACTAAAATCTATCTATTTATAAGTATAGGGAAATTAAATATTTTCATTGAGTATCCATTTAGAGGATGGAACTCATGAGGCTGCATTTAAAAAAAGAAATATTTATAGATCCATAAATCAAATTTTCAACGCTATTTATTTACAAATATCTGATTCATAAAAACTGAGTGAAAAACGTATAGTATAAGTGAAATTAGGAATTTGTTCTGTCATATAAACGATACGTTTCATCATTAGAAAAGTTATGAAACGGAACCGATCTCAAAACGAAAAGATGTTAAAGACGTATATACGGTGCAATCTGTACTTCATTAATACTAGTACTACATTATTATTCATCAATCAAATATCTAATATTTTTTATAGATTCATGGAACAAGAGTGTAAAGAAACTATCGAACGAGTTATTTAACTTGTAAACTTGTAGTAGGTAAACTAAAGAAGTTTCCAGACGACTCAACTATGTTCCTACCAAGAAAAATTTGGAAGCCTCTCTTCACTAGAAGGACATACTCTTAAATTTGGAGTTATTTTAAAATGACAGAAGTATTTGTCATAGAATTAAGTGTTTTCAAAGTTTATTTCGCCTGCATAAATAACTTTAAAGTGATATCTTGAGTAGCAGTCTAATAATAAAAGTTGAATAATAAAACGAGTTCAGAAAAATATATGTTTCACACCAGAAATTACAGAAAGTTTATAATATTGCAAATTCTAGAGTATAATTCATCTACAAGATCATACTTCATAGGATCATTTCTATAGTATGATTAGCGAGTTCGCTCACCGAACTTCGCAGAAAACCCAACCACGATGATGTGGAGTGGGGTTTCGCCTCGAGCGAATGTATTGTTAATTTTTTCTTTAAAGCATATTGTTCTCTCAAATAAAAGAATTTATAAAACAGAAATACACAGAAACATTTTCAAAACACACAGAAACATTTCCGATGTATACAAAAACATTTCTAATGTATGCAGAAACCTTTCCTATGTATACAAAAACATTTCCGATATATGCAGAAACCTTTCCGATGTATACAAAATCATTTCCGATATATGCAGAATCGTTACTGAATATCTGACTGAAATATAAAGAAACGTTTCCGAAATGCACGTAAATGTTTCCAAAATATACAGAAACATTTTTGACTATCTGACTGAAATATGCGGAAACTTTTACGAATATCTGACAGAAATATGCGGAAACATAACAGAACCGATGGGCGACACTGCTGCCCCACCAGATAGAGTAACGTTTCCGAGTTTTTTTTTTACAGTGCAGTGAGCCTTCACTGACGTTTCGGCAACTAGTAAATCTACAGATCAGGAGCCTCAACGTCAGCTCTGGAAGTCAATGTTTTTTAATCTCACTTTTTATAATATTTAACATCTTACAATCCGCAAATTAATTTTTTAAAATTATTACATATGTATTTATACGCATATAAAGTAATTCGAAGGTTTCAGAAATTAGAAACGTTAAATTAAACACGGTTTATGCAATAATATTCTGACATTCTTATGAACTTCTTATTCTATTTTTTAGATTAAAAATACATTTCGTCAGGGGGCTCTGCCCTCGTGAACCCCCCGTAATCTTATTAAATTTATATTTGTGGTTTAGTATTGTTTGTGTGAATGATTCTAGTACATCTTGGATTTCGTTCTACACAGTGGTTTTATTAGGATAAGCAAAAATTTCGAAAATAATTTCATGTTATCCTAATACCTAAATAGCAATATTTACTTACCTGCCAACCACGAAACACTTGCATCTGATAGATAAGTTGATTAATATCTCGTGTACAAAAGCAAATTATGGAAATGTAAACTGAATCTACTATATTTCACTTATATCTATTTCAGACATCTAGTGTTATTACAATTTTTGTTTCGGAAAAACAGTTTTGATGGTCATTCTATAATATTTATTTTACCTTAGTATATCCTGATCTAACTCGATGGCAATATCATACTAAAATATCCCCAAAATAGGCTTATTTGGAAACTTTTAAACTTATTGGGTAATCATTCATAATCGTGGCCACTGCCAATTCACTAAATAGCAACCGTGATTTGGCGCTATAAAGTATTTTTTGTGATAACTTTTTATGATCTCAGTTTCCAGTAATTGTGCTATTTCAGGATGTATGGATGCGTTTTACTACGCGAATTTCTTTAGATTAACCATGTCATTGTACGAGATATTACATGCTATTTTAAAAATAATACTAATTTTCAACCACGAAAAATCCACATCTCTTCCAGAAAATGAATAATATCTCATGTAAAAATATTTCGGTTGTCATTCTATAGTAGTTAAAAGTAACTTGTATCAAAATCAATTCTCATTTATTTCAATAAAATATTAAAATCATCCAAAAATATTTTATTTTGCGAATAAAATATTGTAGCAAAATAGTCTGAGTTACTTGAATTTTATTATTTTGATATTCTTTGTAATATAGTTGCTAGGTTACGATTAAATTACAGAGGAAAAAAAAATGTATTTTAAATTTCGCAAAAAAGGTAAAATAAAATGTATTATATTATTAGAACAGATGTATAAAATTGCACCAAAAATTATACACCTAATTTAAAAAATATGACGAATGTATTAATAAAATTTCAAATTAATTTGAATAATTTAAGACCTGACTTGATAAATTTCAGCCTTCATAACTTACCGTTTCAATACATTAATCAAATGCACCATTTTATTTTCAACGAATGAAAAATTTCAAAATCGTCTGAATTCCCATAGGAAAGCATTATGACCTAAAAAGAAATGTTCTCTATTTTCCGAACGAATGAACCAAATGTAACTAAAAATTATACAGCTAATTCCGGGTACCTCACCAACATACCTGCCAAAAATCAAACTATCGGATCATTTTTGCGGCAGTTATCACGGAACAGACACACAGACAGACAGACAGACAGACAGAAACCAAAAACTTTTCGTGTCTCCACAGTGAGCCTCAACTGACGTTTCGGCAATAAATATAAAAATGCTATAGTAATGAAAACTTCAATAAAAGTTTATTTTTTATTTGGGTTGGTTGATTTTATCACGGCCGATTATCTACTCGAGGGATATAGGCCCAAGTGGGAAGTGCGCTCCGTGTAGGTCTTTCTAAGGGATCCTAACCCGTATTTCGAAGAAAACTCAGATCGGTTAGGTCGACGAGCGCGACAGGGGTTTGAACCCAGCACATCTCGTCTACCAGCTTTGAGAGCAGAACCTCTCAGCCACTAGTGGCGTTCGTTATTTAGGAATCGTCAAGCTGCCAGTAAGAGCTATTTACCTCCAATCTACAATTTTGGATTAACATATATTAAATTATTACCAAGTTGGAAATGGTACGTCAAACGTGACAAATGAGATGCGTTCGTACTATAACCAGTTTTATAAATATTCAGATCTTGGTGCAATAGATGTTGCACTCTTATGCAAAAATGCACGAATACAAAATTCATTTTATGCGCATATTTTCATATTATACATATTAATTTTATTTTATGAAATTAAGTTTCAATACACTTTTACAAACAATTAATTACAATTATCTTACATTAAAATTATACTATGCGCAAATATCCAATACAAGACAAAGTAAAAAATTGTCGTTACTATTTCAGTGAAATGAATTATATCGTCTGTTATTATGATATGATTAATTTCCGTAATAAAATAAGTACATTTTAAGTTGGCAACATGACCTGAACATTCCAATGGGAAACTTAAGCCTATCTTTGAAAATTTCAGAACTTGAAATCCATATTTAGACTCTTTTTTTTTCATTTAATATCTATATCTCCGGAAAAATCTATCCGAAAAAACTGTCGGTAGAATATACGATTGCAGGGTTCGTATGCTTGTACCACAATGTTTTAATAGAATTTTTCTATTTAATATTTAAATAGCAGAAATTGGAGACGCCTTGTTTAATTACGTGGATTGTAATACTTTTCTTCATTTAAATAAGCCGAAAAATTCTATTAAAAAATTTTGGTAAAAGCGTACGAACCCTGGATTGCTATGATTAAACAATTTTAGTATGTAAATTCAGATTTTAAATTAAGTAATACGGAAATAATATGACTCATTCGTAAATATAACGTCATCACCAGGGCAACCTAGAATCATCACCTATCATGTGATATCATTAAATTAATTATACATGATGGATTTCATAGAATGAAGAAAACTTTTATTAATATCTTTTTAAGTTTTGATTCGATTTTCATAAAATTTGAAATGACTCGAAAGAATTTTGAAACGATTATATATATATTAAATTTCAAACTATTCGGTTGGGTAGTTTTTACGCTGTTATATGTGAACAGACGGACAGACGGACGGACCAGACGACGACTATAGGTGCTACACATTTACATAATTACGAACGCAACTAAAAATTGCAGATAATTAGATGTAAGAGTTCTGCCTGTGTATTAGAATCAATTCACATAGTAATTATTTGTTTAAATTTTGGAATTCTAAATTTAATGACAGATAATTAGACATAGCAGGAGTTTCCAACAACGCAACCATGGGGCGCAGAGATACCTGTAAATTCTTAAGGTAATCATTCACCTTATTTAATCGCAGAGTTTGAAATAAACTTAGCAATGAAATAATTTTAATAAATCTATACGAAAAATAGTGGTATCTAATGTTATCAATGACCAATTAAAGCAGAATAATCTGAAAAAAAACCACGCAGTCGATAAATTTCTTCATACATTATAATGTTTAAACTAATTCAAAAGTCTTTCAAAAAACTTTAATATTAACACGCGAATTCAATTACAATAAAATAATGTATTTTTTAAAGAACATGTTATTTGGTATTATCTGTTATATAACACTGTAATTATCTTCAAAAACAGTCAATAAAATCGAGAAAATATTCTGCCAAAAAGATAAAAACATTTACCGAATTTTACGTAGTATAACTCTACCCAAAAATTTGAGAGAAATATCATGCTCTTCCATTTGAATACCAGTATTTCTGTATGGTATCTTTACCTTATATAATAACATAAATGTATCACAAATTCTGCGTATTAATCATGCGAAGAAAACTATTAGGAAATACTGGCATTTAAACTTAAAGACATGTTATTTCTTTTACAGCGAATCAGCAAATAAATTTTTAACTCTGTATTAAGTACGTTGTAAACCAGGGGTGTCCAACGTAACGTGCGCGGGTTACTATTATCTCCCAAAGTAATATTAGCTTTGTTTAATCACAGAATTTGTGTGATTAAATAAGGAAAAATTCGGAAAAATTGGCAACCCGCTTGCGCCAGATTGGAAACACCTAATGTAAATTAGCTTCTGTATTTTTTTTTAAACAAAACTGAAGTTCCCGCTTTTAACATGTTCTTTGTTAGATAGAACAGCTGAATAAGTTCTTTAGAAATTATTTCAAGAAATATGTTAATACAAATAGCGGTATTTGGCCCTTTAAATAATTAAAGTTATTCTAAATAATGTAACAATTCTCCTGTGCTGATAATACGCATCAAGACAAACAATCGTTGTATAGGATACCGAAGAAGTTATCCACTTATTCAAGCAAAAATACTGCTGCCTCAATGCAAACTGAACAGAATGTTCGTTAATTAATTTAACAATAATGCTGATATTTTAGAGAAATTTTAATCGGAATAAATTTGCTCTATGTGAAACGTGACAGCATAGAAGTGCTGGAAGTACAGGGCATTAGTGTACTTTTAGAAGAGCATCAGCGTAATTTTTTTTGTTCTGTGACACCATACATATTGTCATCTACATTCCGAATTGCAGAGCATCTAACTTAGTTTGATTGCGAATTGCACCATTTCCGAAACTTCTCTTGATGTCATCATACAGAGTGCCCACAAAGTCTCTTTAGAATTTCAAGCTTTTATTACTAACACAAATACACCGATACATGTATGAAAAGCAGTACAATATTAGGAGTGTATATATATATATTTTTTCATGCATCAATTAATAAAAATGTATATGTACATATTGGTTGCACGAAGCACGACAAGGCGATAATCCTCGACGTTTCTCTCTGATACTACTTTTCGTCCACTCCTTGCATTATACACAGGTCTCGGAGCGATCTCTTTTAGACCGCCACCAATTTTTAAAAACATTTTTATGGTAGATTACTACAACAATTTCAAGAAAAAGCTTAAAACGAAGCGAGTTTCTCCGAAATTTGCAAGATAAATCTAAAAAGAAAAATTTCGTAAAGAAATAGTTCTAGGTGAAATTTTGATTAAGTCTATTTTAAAAGAAACCACTCCGAGGCCTAATTATCCATTACTCAGTCTGTCTGCATGGATTTTTTGTGCCATTCACGATTTGATAAAGGTGGGTAAAAAAAATTCATGGAGACCAAAACATCATCTAAACTACATCTTCTTTAATTCTAAACTACTTTTTTAATGTATTTATTTGAATGTAACAGTCTAAGAGACTAAGTAATCATTAATGTTGCTATTCTGTATTCTATGGCTTGCAGACATATAATCTGAAATATATTGTAAAGTTTTTGTATAAATATGTATACTGTATTCTTTAAAAGAATCCTAATTATATGTTAAGAAAAATCGAAATTTTCTCTAGAAATTGAGTCAGCCGGACCTGATTTGATCGATTTTTGCACGATCATTTAGTTTTTATACCGGGACGAACCCAGGCCTGGAAATTTTGGTCTATGGCACTGAGTAAGCTGTAGCATACAAGTCGACCTATGCGAGATTTTTTCACGTCCCCTACGAATAATTGCTTCTAAAGACGCTATGAGTTTTATCCAAGGATTTGAACCAAAAGTTTTCTTTTCCGGTTCAGTTGAAACAAAATATTTCGGTTCTGTTCCAGTTTTTTATCAGTGTCGCAGCAGCTCCAACATTATGGGAGGAGCTCAAATAGTCATTTTCAAATAAATTAAACAGTTAAAATTCCAACACGGTTTCCATGGTTCACCTGAAATATATTTCATCATCCGGAAAGTTCTGCGGTTTTTCAAAGCGAAGCGTGCTTTCGTCTAGTTATTTTGTTACTGCTCATAAGGAGTGACGTTGAATGACCCAGACATCTACATTCGGTGTGTTTTGCTTGCGTTGCATAATTCTGGCTTGTGTTGTGGTGGCATAAATTTTGTTTCAGTGCAGTGCTAAGAATGGAGAACGAAAAAGTCAATTTTCGTCATAGTATACTCTTTTATTTGAAGAAAGGTAAAAATGCTAGTTAGAGTGCTCTTAAAATGTGTGCTGTATATGGACAAAGTGATGTTTCAGATGACATATTTTCAAAGTGGTTTGAGAAGTTTCAGTGCGGAAATTTCAACCTTGAAGATGATGCCGCATTGGACGACCATCATCTGTAAAGAAGGGTCCCTTAAAAGAAGCTATCGAAGAGCTATCAAACAGACTGACTATTCCAAAAGTACAGTGTATGATTATTTGATAGCTTCTTTTAAGAGGTCCTCCTTTACACATGGTGATAGTCGTCGAGAGCGGGCATCATTTTCGCCGCTGAAATTTCCGCGCGTAAACTTCTCAAATCACTTTCCAACTGCGTATCTGAAACAGAACTTTGTCCATATATAGCACAAATTTTACATGCAGCCTGACTAGCATTTTTATCTTTCTTGAAATAAAAGAGCATAATATGAAAAAATGAATTTTTTGGTTCTCCAATCTTAGCACTGCACTGAAACAAAAATTATGCAACAAAACAAGCGATAATTATGCAGCGCAAGCAGAAAATACCGAATGTACATATCTCGGTCATTCAATGTCACTCCTTATCAGCAGTAGCAAAATATAAGTAGACAAAACCGCACTTCGCTTTGAAAAACCGCAGAACTTTCAGGACGACTCAATATATACTATTGCTTCTCGCATGTTTCCAGATGCTCTTTCGTGCTTCAAGTAGGGTTACTTTCAAGACTGATCAAAACCCATAAATCTAAGCAACATGCAGGACTTTTGGTGAATAGTAACTGCTAAGTGTTTTAAATTTATTGTAAAGCCTGAGAATTGAGAACAACTATTTTTAGAGCGGCCCGATTAGTGGAATTCGATTTGTGATATCAATCTCAGGAGAACTAAACAGCGATAAGTTCGTTATTTATGAAGTTACGAGAAGTAAACTATCACACGGTGTGTTTTCGACTGTTTTTATCTTGAAAAACCTGTTTATGAGGAAATAGCTGATATAACTTTGATAGGATAGTACGCATAATCGCAGCTTTAGGAATATCAATTATTTATAAAATATTTATGAGAATAATTAATCTTACAAACTATTTATTAATTCTGTTAACACGAAACCAACATTTAATTATTTTAGATAGAAGGTTTAAGATATCGAATTTAAGATAGTTACGATTATAGATTTATGAAACAACTGGAGGGGGGGGGAGTTGAGGGGACAGAGCAACCGCATATAATAACAAATTTTCAAAGAAAATTAACAGTCTTGAATATCGGAGCATGTAATCGATTTACCTGATAAATTCTTAAGGGTGTTAGCCAGTGACATCTAAAATTACTCTCATTAATGTTAAACCTATGGGTGTGGAATGTATTCCTATTTTAGAAATATCTCCTTGGTAAATTAATATTTTTACTTCTTTTTTCTGAGTACTCTTTTAAAAGAATGTTTCTTTCTTTTTTAGTTGACAAAATATTTCTGAAATATATGCTTAATTTAATATTTTATGTGTTAAAATCTTAGCTAAGCTGACGAGCTGTAAGTAAGATTTATTAAAATTAAGTATGCATTTTATATAATTTTTGTGAAATAAAAAAGAAAGGGATTATTTTAATAAATGTACACAGAAAAAAAATTAAAAATATTAATTTTCTCGAGATATTTTTTTTTAAATAAGAATGCATTCCACACCTGTAGCTTTAACATTTTTGATGGAAATTTGAGATCTCTCTGACCAACACCTTAAGAGTTAAGGTGGTTCTCAAATGACCTGCTGAACAACGCGAAACTTTCTGACACAATTTTTGACTCATTTTTAAACGCAAAAGCGTAAAATTGGCAGGCCTGACTATTGAAGCGATTTGAAATCGGAATGAGTTTTCCATTTTTTGATAACTAAATTACTTATCGAGTTATAAACGGTTCGTGTCACGTGACAACGCGCTTTTCCCCTTGCTCGCTTCGGCGCGGCGAGAATTCTGCTCAAAACGTTGACTTTGACAGTATTTTCTGAAAGATCTACTGTCTTTACCAGAAAAAAGAAAACGTATTTCGATTACATAGTTTCTGAATAAGAAAACCTGCCAATTTCATGCGCTTCCGAACCGAAATGATTTTAAAAATATGTCTTAAAGTAACCAGTTTGGATTTGAGTACAGCCTTAAATCTTCCAAAACTACTTGAAATATTATGTGCAGTAATAATAATATGAAAGAAACGAAATTGCGATTTGAAAGAAAAGAATTAATTCACATTAAAAAAGCAACTTGCATTGCTGGCATTGAGGCCTCTGCCATGCATATTTACTAGTTAGTAATATAATATATATTTATAGTACTTCTTTAATTAATTTATTTTTTAGAAAATAAATAGAAAATCTCGAAAACAGAAAATAGTAGTTTTTGCAACAACACAAGTGACTTTTGTAAAATTTTCCCTTCATTTGAATGGGTGGGGCTTGAGCCTAGTCAGCGCCTCTTTTTCCTATGCCTCTGTTTTCGTCCCCTTAAAATTACCGACTTTCAGTTCAGTTTCAGTTTTCATTCCACCAGGAATAAAGGTTTTTCTGGTTTTCAGATTTCGATTCGGTTCCTGTTTGATTCCTCGATTCGAATTATCGTTAAAAATTTAACTTAAGAATATAGGATATCATCAAAACCAATTACCAAATTCTTAATTTATTTCCATGATTTTACAAAAAATTTTGTTTTAACATAGAAAGTGAGACATTCATATTCAATTAACTTCTTTCTTAATGACAATAATGCATCCTGTCCCAAAAAGATCTCAAGTCTTGATATTAGAGGCAAGAAGTAAAACTTTGTCGGTATTGCATTCTTTCTTCCGGTTCAAGTGTGCTAAGATGGCACTGTTATACTGTTCATTCCTATAATTAGATCAGAAGTATTTTTATATTCAGCAGTTTAATTAGTTTCAGCATATATAATTCATGGTTTAACTTTTAACATATTTTACCAAAAAGTAAAAGACCAGAGGTAACTGACATATTAAAGGCTTGAATTTCAATTTATTTTTTTAAATAATTGATATTTTATAAATTGAATTATTAAAAATAAAAATGCATTTTTGGTTTAGTTACGGAGAAGAAGAAGAATTTCTGTTCAGTTTCGGAATTGAAAAGCAATTTAGATTCAGTTCCGTTTTTCATTCCATTAAAATTAACAGTTTTCGGTTCATTTACGTTTTTCGTTCCATACGAAATAACGATTTTCCCAGTTTTCTGTTCGGCTCGTGTAGCAGTCCCGGTTTTGGCCAAGTATTATGTGTATTTTCCACTCGACCCGAACAATGCGTCAGGACGGGTTCCGGTAAAATCGGGTTACCGGACCCGATGCAAGACTAATCTTACACTAGGTTTAAAACAGGCTAAAATAGGTTTAAAACATCAGCTTCGACAGTATTTTCTGTATTTTCAAAGAAAATGTTAAAACGTTATTCAAGTATTGCGTACGTGCATAAAAATACCTGAAGTTTTTGCATGTTTGAGCAAAAATTGCTTCCTGATTTCGTTTGAAAATAGTAGATTTCGATTTATTAATATCATTATGTTATAATGGCGTTATAAAGAGTTTTCTCATATACAATATTCATTGAATTTATTCTCGACGTATTTATCTTCGTGATATTTCTAATGTCCCAAACTCCAAATGACTCGTTGTTGAAAATTATAAAGACTATTACGGCCTTAGTTATAGGTTAAATACACCTATTTTTGTATGTGTGTGTTACCACTCAATATATAAAACAACTTATTCATTTTAAATTACGAAAATAAAAGCACATAATAAAGAGAAAACTCATGAAAACATCAAAATATTAGCTGTAGTGCTGCCATCTCGATTCTAGGCTTGAAAATATTTATTCTTTCTTTGAATTTTTCTAGCATATGCCTCTTTTACAATTTACTAGAAATATTGCAATACCTCCAAGTAAAAAGATACAAATGCACAATTTATGATAAATAGCCTTAAATCATTTTTAAAGAAATGATATGCAGAAAGAATAAAAATTAAAACAACAACAGCAACAACAATAATAATAGTAATATAAAAATCAATAGACTAATTTTTAAATGTAATTAAAATCTATATTTTTTGTAACATTCAACATAATTTTCACCTCTAATTTTAAAGAATTAAGATGGGAATGTACATATATATATATATATATATATATATTTCCAATTAATTATCTTTAGTAAAACATAGCATATTTTCTTATGTTTGGGTTAACACAGGGTAAACTAAAAGCAGTGGTCGAAAATACTACTTTTTTATTGTAGCGAACTACAACTACTTGTTTTAAAATGTGGAGACTACAAACGACTTTTTAAAAGTGGTCACTACTTCGCTATTTTCAGATTTTGTCAAAGGGTGATTCAATCTACACTCAAAATTGAGGACAGGGTTTAAATAATACACTGACCCCTCGTTAAATTACATCTACCGGTATACAATCAAAAAAGTGCGATATAACCGAGGACATTAAAAAATTAAGAAAGATAACTTACAAGAAAATGTTTGGTGTTTTCCTGCAAAACGTTAGTTTATACACATATTACAATTTTCTTAGCGAAATTAGTAATACAATCAATATTTAAATATAGATACACGAAAAATACTAAACTACAGCTTATATTTTTTAAAGGCACAAAAACAGAGCTATAGCTTATATCTGAACGAGCGATACAACGAGGGGATACTACATATTTATGCACAACCATACACGGTATAAATTTTATTTACTATTCTAAAAAGAATTACTGCATTGGGACATAAAATTACCATTGACTCTTGTATTTACCTATACATTTGTTTACTTAACTCTCCAACAGACCCTTGATATGTTAATTGTATTGAGTTCTGTTTAGAGTTATTTATATTGAGTTGTCCAATTTTATAATCTAGAAAATTACACAAAAGCAACTGTAAATGCAAACAATAAATATATCTGTAAATGTATCTTCAATTCTATATGAAGAGACCCGTCATTAAAATATGAGAACTTAATAACGAATAAATAGACAAGCGTTGTCAACAAAAAAATGAATTTATTTGGTGGTTCAGCATTTGGTTTTACTAGCAGGTGTCAGTGGAAAAATCTAGGATTTCATGCATGCGTTGCTAAGTACTGGAGTTGCGATTTATTGATGAGATTCGCAAACTGTTGAGAAGAACACATTTTCCACAAAAGATGCAAATTACGATCACATGAACTGTAGAATGGCAGTTTTATTTCTTCTTGAAGTAGCGTTAAAAGTAGCGTCAGAGTGCCCACTAAAAACTACTGATTTTTTGTATCGCGCTACTCGATAGACTACATTGTTCACAATATAGCACGCTGCGCTACAAACTACTGAATTAAGTAGCGACTACTTATAGTTTTGCTACTTTCGACACCTGCGTAAGAGTTACTAGGCGATTTTAAAAGTTATTTTTATAATTTACTGATAAACTTAAATTCTGAACAGTTTGGAGCTCTACCATTCAGAGCGCCACGATTCAATAAAGAGTACCATTAGTATTACTGTATTTTAAGAAACAATGCTCAACAATTTCGCGCTAAATATTTTTCGGTTTTAAGTCAGTAGACTGTGCGAGGTATGAGTTATAGAATATTAATGTCTAAAACGTGAAATTAAATTTACTGTGAGAGGATTTCTCACGACGACAGTAGCTTCAGTGTTTCAGGTTAGTACAATGATATCCCATGATAGGTGATGATTCTTGGTTGCCCTGGTGATGACGTCATATTTAAGAATGAGTCATATTATTTCCGTATTACATAATTTAAAAACCGAATTTATATACTAAATTTGTTTAATTATAGCAATCCAGGGTTCGTACGCTTTTACCACAATTTTTAATAGAATTTTTTGCCTTATTTAAATGCAGAAAAGTAGTACAAATCTCGCAATTAAACGAGGTGTCTCCAATTTTTGCTATCTAAATATTAAATAGAAAAATTCTATTAAAAATTATGGTAAAAACGAACGAACCTTGATAGATGCTACAATATTAAATTATAGCATATACTTATAATAAAATCCAAAGGCAAAAAAGTGCTGTAACTATTCCGGGTGCGACCACTCTGGTCTGCGAATCGACCATAGTTAAACGTCATGTTAGGCTTAATGAAAAACCTATGCTAACATATTACAGCTAAATAATAATATCTTCTATTTGAGCATCTTTTCCTATAAAACATGTATATCATATCCTATAATGTTTAAAGTTCTTAATTAAAAATCCAGATTAAATATCGGAATCCCAGATATAAAAGGAGCTCGCGCCGTCAGACGCCCACGGGGGTCGCCGGCTAGCGTTACGACCATCCCGACCAAGTCTCTAAAAGACTTATATCGCACCAGAAGCTTTGTCTCGCCTCGGCGCTTCGATCGGCCTAGGGTCGCTCCCCACTGCGGACCCTCGAGCCAATTTACCAAGTGTCGACGACACAGGTCGTTACGATAGTGACCCCACTCTGGGGAAACTTGAGGCATGGGACAGACCCCGCATGGGACAGACACCTGACGAACCGCCGAGGGACACCCGACGACTTCGTTCGCGAAACCCCATAAGGGGAGACGGTCCCTAAGTCACATGTCAAGCTACCTCGACGGCTCTTGCTTTCACACGGCGTCCGAACATTGACATGCATAGAGGGGCAAGCAACTAGTCTAATCTGCCGTGAGGTTCACATATCATATCACTAAAAAAGAGCAGGAGGCGCCTCTCACCGACCCAGGACCACTAGGAAACTCGGCCCTTTCCCAAAGGAGGGATTCGGTTAGGTTGTCCCTCACCGATTGAAATTACCCGCGAGGCTGAATCCACCTAGGCGAAACTATGTGGTAGCCCAAAGACCCCCAATTAGCGAGATCATTCACATATCATATCACTCAAAAAATGGAAGAATCCTAAGAAACCACTATCGGACTCTAGAGGACGCGGAAACTCCCTCTAAGCGCGCCAAAGAGACGGGCCCGATCGAGATTAGTGAGAGAAGCTTAATAGACGCGCCACTCGTCCGCCCGCCAGATGTGGAAACTCCTGGCTGCACGAGAGACGTGCCGGACTGGGTTTTCGGACCAAGGATTCGAGTTTTGGCTGATCGATGCCGCGTTAGTCGGCAGCCTCCGGCCCGGTTCCTAGTAGTCACATGGCAGGACGCAGTTGTTTCCCCTCCTCAAAGGGAACGGTCTCGTCCCTGGCAGCCCTCTGCACTGCTTTTGGATAGTGACCTTCCCTTTGATTCGGGCACTTCCTGCGGTGACCATTGAGGTCCGGCTCACAACTCTCCAGCTGCAGAGGATATCGTGAGGTCTTCGTCCACGGGCCTTGGACCCGTGTCGACGACTATTTCACCTCTGCCGGTGTCTCGTCGCAGATAGTTGCTACACGCCGTATCTCCCGACGATCGGCGCACAACAGAGTCACCACGTGATCGTGCTCTTCAGAGATCGATCCTGCCTCCGTCAATTCCTCGGTCAAGTTTTTGGAGAAATCCGGCTGGCATTTGCTAGCCTTTGCCCAAAATCCTCGAGAATCTTGGGATTGGCCTACGGGGTTTTCTGTCTGCCACCTACGGAAAATCCGATAATTGGCTTTGCACGCGTCGCAGAGAACCTGCGATGAGGTCGCCAGTCAGGTCACCTCCTGTCCCCGTCGTGTCGACGAACATCTCCGTGTGTCAGGCGCCCGGTATTCTTCCCTACCCAAATGGCCGATTCGGAGCAAACCTGACGGAGCGTTCGCGCAATGCTCAGCGCCCGGTCACCTCCTCCACGCAAGGAGTCGGGTCAGGACCACTGAGAGGGACAACAAACGAACACCGTTGCCATTCAGAATCACAAATTCAAATTAATCACAAATGAACGACTCTTTGTAAGCTTCATGAAAAAAATACAGTTTAACATACGATTCTACTCTTAAAATATTTGTAAAAGCATATTAAAGCTTTTAAATATTTTAATTTTGTTAAAAACCTTTAAAAACTATTTCATATATACATCTATATCAACATTTCTGTAAGCAACTTTTTCTGTAAACACTTGATCGATCCAGTATACTGGCGCCATCTACCGACGGATTTTGAAATTTTGCTTCCATCGTACATAAAATGACTTTTATCTTATGAAACGTAATTAAAATATAAGGAATACATAGTACAGCGTAATTTGCATTTAATTTTGCTTATTTAATCATAATCAAGCAATGAGTTATGTGGTGAGTCAAGCTGTTTAGAAACTCATTGATAACACTTTTTTACAAAAAACATTCGCTCATGGATTACGATTCTACTCTTAAAATATTTGTAAAAGCATATTAAAGCTTTTAAATATTTTAATTTTGTTTAAAACCTTCAACAACTATTTCATATAAAACATGTATATCAACATTTATGTAAACAATTTTTTCTGTAAATACTTTTTTTTTCAGAAATAGCGGTGATTTTTTGCATAGGGAGGTTTTGTGGTGATCGATTCAGTATATTGGCGCCATCTACCAACATATTTTGAAATTTTGCTTCCATCGTAAATAAAATGATTTTTTCTTATAAAACGTAATTAAAATATAAGGAATAGATAGTACAGCGTAATTTGCATTTAATTTTGCTTATGTAATCAAGCAATGAGTTATGTGGTGAGTCAAGCTGTTTACAAAGTAATTGGTAACACTTTTTTACAAAAACTTTTGCTCATGGATTACGATTCTACTCTTAAAATATTTGTAAAAACATATTAAAGCTTTTAAATATTTTAATTTTGTTTAAAACCTTCAACAACTATTTCATATAAAACATGTACATCAGCATTTTTGTAAACAATTTTTTGTGTAAACACCTTTTTTTCAGAAATAGCGGTGATTTTTTTCATAAGGAGGTTTTGTGGTGATCGATTCAGTATATTGGTGCCATCTACCGACGGATTTTAAAATTTTGCTTCCATCGTTAAAAAAAATGATTTTTTTCTTATGAAACGTAATTAAAATATAAGGAATACATAGTACAGCGTAATTTGCATTTAATTTTGCTTATGTAATAAAACAATGAGTTATGTGGTGAGTAAAGCTGTTTAGAAACTCATTGCTAACACTTTTTTACAAAAACCTTCGCACATGGATTACTTTTTAATATTTAATTTGAATGTGTTGTCTAATCGTTGAACTATTTCAGAAATTTAATACTGAGTAAATATATATATATATATATATATATATATATCCTCATCATTTTTATTTGTAGAAATCATTTGTCATTTTTTAAATGCACTTTTCTACAAAACAAACCTTTCAATAATAAAATCTTCATGCTGTTTGTTTGTATGAAGTCTTATGAAAATGGAACGCCAATACGTCATTTTTGACGGGGGTTATATACTAGTTTATACATATTATAGCTTTGTACTGTCTAAAACGATATTTTTAAAATTCTTGCTTTTTATTCCATATTTTCACATGAGATATTTATTGAGTTATTAAAAATTCTTACTTTAAACAAAATACACTTTACATAAGCGTATGATAGCCTTATAAAAATAAATCGTTTGATATTTTTAATTCTTGAATAAAAACACCTTTGCATCTTCATTTGTGCCTTCAATGGATCTAATTTACCACTGATTTTATCTATAACATTTTTTAAATTGCATTCTGCACTTACCTAATGATGCCAGTATTTTTATCTGAAAGAGAGAAAAAATGACCTTTTGTATAAAAGAATTACTTAGCTTTCTTTTGATAGGTAATTCATTCAAATTTAGTGCTTTGTTACACATAAAGAAAAAACAGATCTGATTGGGACGTTTCATTTTATTTTAGGAAACGTAATTTAATGGAAGTTTGAAGAACTATGCGTTGGCGGCATTTCATCATCGAAGAGTTTTAATGAAAGGGACAATATATAAGACTGCAAATTTAAATAATTACTTTTAACATGAATAAAAGTTTTTGAGAAGTGTTTTCTGAATAAGTATCTTAATTTTAAATAAAAAATACATGGTGTCTTAAAAATTCTTGACACATTTTTAAATTCAATAAAAGATCAAACAAATGGAGTACGAGAGTGTGGTTTGGACGAAAATGCTTCGTATCATCTGAAATTTTGTTTAAGCAACAAAAAACTTTTTTTTCTCATACATGGCGCTGCTTTTCTAGAAAGTTATCGAATAGGTAAAGTGCCTTTATACATAACAAAGGCATATAACGCCTTTATACGCACAATTCATATGCACAGTTTTTTTCCAAACTATGGCAACCCACATTCCAGAACTTAACAATACTCGTCCTTCGAAGTTAAATTAGACGAGTGAGGATGGATAGACGAGTACGATGAACTTCTGAAATATGGGTTGCTATATTTAGGACAAAAAATGTGCACATGCGTTGTGCGTCTTTCGCCATTGTTATGTATAAAGGCATTCGATAACTTTCCTGAAGCAGTGCCATCTACGAGAAATTTTTTGAACTATTTTTTATTTGCTTAAACAAAATTTCAGATCATAAGAAGCATATTCTTTCAAACCGCACTGTCGTACGACAATTGTTTGGTCTTTTATTCAATTTTAAAATGTGTCAAGAACTTTTGGGACACCCTGTATAGTTGTCATTCTCTACAATAAAAATATTTTAATTTACTTTATTTTTGTTTTTGATAATTTTCCTTTGTGAAGCATAATTTTTAAAGAGTATTAAAATGATGTTATTTTCGTACGAATAATATAGGGGCCTTTAAACATCATCTCTAGTAGCAAAGCAATACTGGTTATATTGGTTACATTGAGGCCCAAAATTGCTCCAATATCACATTCATTGGAAACATTTTTAATAAAATATTAACATTATTGAAATATTAGCTTTACATTGGAGATATTTCCAATGAAATGGACTATAACCGAAGTATTCTATTAAAATTGGAACTATATGCAATCAAACGCCAGTATTGTAGCTATATTGGCTTTAAATTAGCATATAGGAAACGAAATTAGCATATAGGAAACGAAATTGCGAAATATTTATTTCCAATATTGGTGCATTATTGACAAAATGTAAATAACCCAATGTTGGGATAATGTTGCATGACAATATTGCAAAGACTGTCGAAGATACAGTTAATACAAACAATATTGCCCCAATATTGTTCTGATACTAGGGATTTTTTAATGTTCAAAACAGTCCATACTTTTTCATAGAGCGAAATTCTCTATTTTTGTGCAATTATAAGATTTAATTTAATCCTAAAGAAAATATGAAAAGGTCTTCTTATTTTATCTTTTCATAGATGTGTACTATATGATTCTTTGGTTAAAACACGTACACAAAAGCCATCTTATTCTCTACTTAAACTGTAGTAATTATAAACAAACCGTAAAGGCAGTGTTAGAAAAAAACTCAGAAAGAGAGCTTTATTCTATAAAATTCTGTTTTTGCAAGATATTGTAACAAATATATGGTGTAAAATAAAAATTAAAAAAGACTTATTTTTCAAATGATAAAATGAAATTTTCAGATTAATTTTAATGTTTGCTGCAAACTTTAGAACGTGTTAATCTTACTTTATAGTAGACTTTAAAATGTTTATTTTAAACTATTTCTTTATGTTAACAAAAAAAAACCATTTTAACTATTATTATAAAAACTATTTTGGCAAAAAAAATATATTAACAAAATCTATAGGTTTTTATATTTCCAGAGATAAAAAAACATTCCAAGAAGTAAAAAATCTGTTGCGATTAACAAAACCTTACACAGATTTTCTTTTATTCGTGTAGAGTTTAACCTAGTAAATTGCATATCATGACCTCATTCGTTGACTGTTCAGTGACATAGTTTTCAAATCGAATAATTTAGCGCTTTAAAACATATCTTTTACATTGATGTAATGATTGTTATGAATGATATTGTGACAGTGCTATTAGTTTCTTCAAACATGTTTATTGCATAAAAATTATTTATTCCTTATAAATATATTTTAGAAACAGCCCTACACTATGTGAGAATCATTTCCATTATTTTCCAGTACGATTTTATATTTTTAAGACACATTTCCAATGAAAGTTATTTCGTGAATATGTCAGAAATTAGTAAATATGGATTTGAGAATATCCTTCACAGATAACAATGTTTTAATTTAATTTAAATTGTTATTTTCACTAAAACTGAATATATTTTTATTTTCCACTGTAAAAAATTTTTTGGTATTTTTGGTAAAAATTAAAATAAATCTTACACCTTCGAGGAAAATTTTAATTTTGTAAGACTGTTAGCACAGCCGTGTATCTGATGTGTTATTTATACAAAAGTTCAAATGCCATCGGACAAACTGTGCAGAATGAACATTCTCGCTTGGGGTACATGAAAATTGTCTAAAAAACGATACTTATGAATTGCATAGTTTTTGAAGAAACTCCGAAAGAAAATATATGACGTCACATCCGCAGAACCGAAGCTCGTAAAAATAACCAAGTTGGAAACTGTACGTTAAACGTGACAGATCAGGTGCGTACGTACTATAACAAATGTTACAATGTAAAACAAATTAATCGTTATTATTTCAGTGAAATGCATTATGTCGTCTTTTATGAGCGAAATGAGTATGCAAGAAATACACGAAGCGTACAAGTGTTGCGTCCAGATGACGATCCAACAAAATCAACTAATCCAATTTTGTGAATTGTTTTTCAATAACATGAAGCCGTCAATGCTTTCAATCTACATTTCTTGTCGACTGATGAAGAATATTTTACAAAGCCACAGCAGTCAGTGTGGTCTGCATCCAATCCTCATGCAATTTGTCGCCAAAGACGCTAGGTCTACTGCTGGTCTGTAAATGAGCGGAACAGCATACTCAACAATCGTATTATTCGACCCTATCTTCTACTTTAACTTCGCACGGAATATTCATATTTGGTAATTCATCGCCATGTATTAACTGGTTACCTCAATGACATACCCTTATCGGCAATACGTTTCCTGTGATTCCAGCATGATGAAGCACCAGCGCGTTACATCTGTTCTGTTCGTTATTGATTGGTTTTGGAAAACCCAGATCGCTGGAATGACGTGGATGTCGAGTTTTAGATCACCATGATCCTTTGGATTTTTTCCTATGACGACGTTATAAGCAATTTGTATATCGAACCCCAGTTTCTTCAGAATCTGTCTTAGTTGCTGGTCTGTATGTTGCCTTAACTTTTCTGAAAACTACATATATTTTTTATGTTGGATCTATTGTACTGATCTTGCACTCATGTCTCTATATGCGCGATAGTCATTTTTAACAGCTACTTATTTTAATAGCATGTCATTTTAACTACCACTGTTCCTGTTTGTAATAAAGTTTAATTTTCTTACATCGGATGTGATGTCATACTTTTCTTTTTGTAACTTTTTCGAAAACTATGAATTGCCGATATATGGGTCTTTGGAAAATTTTAAGTCCTCAGAGAGAGGATTCTCATTCTGCACAGTCTGGCCGCTTGTATTGGAACACCCTGTGTATCAAAGATATTCTTAAATTAATATTCACTAATATCTTACACATTCACGAAAGTTACTTTCACTGAGGAAAAAATTCCGTAAAAATACAGAAATTGTATTGGTAAATAGCCTTTTTTTTCGCAGAGTAAAAGAATCGGCAATAATTACATTTTCAAAAGTTAATTGATTTTGTAAAATGACGCATATTTTGTGCGCATATGCAGGTTAATAGTGAGACATCTCCATCTAGAATTGAATTCCTAATCATTATAAACATACAAAGACGATGTAGGATTTGAACCCTGCACCACCCGACTTCTAGCTAGCCGTACTATGTAGGCTACCTTCAATCTAAGTAAACGTTTGAAAATTAATAAATCTATGAAGGAAATATTTTAATTAAAATATTTTACATAAAATTTCCATTTATTCAAATATTAATTACCACCTTCATGAAAATATTGATTTTATTCGAATCATACGAAGCGTGTCCAATACACTTGTTTTATTCATAACTTTTTCAACAAATAACTCGTGAAACAAATAAATTTCACTCAAGATTGTTTACATTTTTATTAAATTCCACTGTATGTACGATTTTTAGTATGCCAAGCATTTTTTTAATGCAGAGAAATTAAGATATTTTTAAGTCATAAGAAATTGCATAATACTTAATATCTTTCGAGCATCTAATGAAATCCATTCTTATTAGAAATGTTTTAAAGTTCATTTAGTACAGGCATTCATATATATTTTTTAAATATTAAAAAAACCAGATATTTCTATACGACAGAAGAGGTAGCGAAGAGTGGGTTATTAGACATCGGCCTGTTTCGGCTACGTTGACATGGGTGAGACGCTTTCATGGGTCTCCCAAATTGTCTGTTTTGATTGCCACATTTTTCATGAAAAAAATATTTTATATTTTTATACACCATTTTGCAGAAACCTACCCTGAAGATTATTTCAATTGTAAATGTTGTAAAAAACTAAAACGAAACTGTTTCTCAGGAAATACAGGAATAAAAAAAACGGAGCATTTGAGAATCTTGCTTTGAGTTGAGATAGAACTTTTCGAAGGAGAGTGCCCACGTTTTTTTTTCTCCTGCAAAGGAAATCTTACAAAATTACCCTGATCAGACCACATCTCCTGACTTGAGCTCTAATCTCCCTAATTTGTAGTGAGCAAGCCTTTTTGATAACAAATTGTGGCAAATTATTTAAATCTTTCATGTAAGCAGAATTTCTTCTTTCTTTAGTAAAGTTTTATTTGAATATGTTATGTTTATTCGTTTTAAACCACACGGAATAAAAAAACAGAGGTTACCTACAGAAAAATAATATGAACTTCAAGGTCGATAAGCATTGTATTGCTTGTAAGCACTTAAAATATAGGATAAATCCAAAAAATTCATTTAATCCATTATATACTCAGATTTCTTTAAAACATCCTTTCAAACATAGTAAACAAAAACTGCTGTTACAAATATAATCGAAAATCTCTGTAGCCCCCTTTAAAATAAGTTTTTAATTAGAAATAAGAAAACCTTCAAAACAGAAAATTACGAATTTTTACTTATTACAAAATAAATAACATTTTGCGAAACTAATATAGTACGCTGTGTGATAATTATCATTTTAATTAATAAGCAAGTTAATTTCATAGTTTTTTTTTTAACCTTTTAACGATATTTTAACCCATTTATGCCTAGCGTCGATGCTTTAGTAAAATGAGAAAAATTGCATTTCACTCCACTTTTTTTACAACAGAAATTTGGTGTCTTATTTTATCGAGGACTCCTAGATAAAATAAGACACCAAATTTCTATTTTTTTAAAATGTGGTGACAAATGCACTTTTTTCCATTTTACTAAAGCGTCCCAAAATTGGGAAGCTAGGCGTAAATGGGTTAAATTTTAGGGAAATTTTCCTTTAAAAATATCGGATTATATTCTGATAGGTCGATAAGAGAAAATGCACTAATCTGTATGTTATGCATGCATGCATGCAAAAGAAATATATTTTGCGGCTTTGAGAAGAAAAGTGATTTTGAAACAAAAAAATATATATATCAACGGAACGCTGTCTTTTATAAACGCTGACTTTTAATAATCGACTTGTTTGCAAGTGTTCCTGTTGTTGTAAAAGAAGGCCATCATTATCATTATCCATTTTATTTTTATTTACCTATTGAGTGCCAGTTGACATACTTTAGAGAGAGTGATTTGGCACAAGAAAGTATTTTCTGTGACAAACACATTAAAGAAAATAAATAATGCCGGAGATGAATCCGAATAAAGTAACGTTGAATAGAATAAGTTAAGTTTTTTATAATGTAGCCAGGTTTTATAATGGTCTTTTCAAAGCTAAAAATCCAACTATTTCAAAGTTGTTTGTAATGTATTGTCGATTTCTTCGTCAGAAATATTAAATTTAGAAATTTTTCTCCGTGAGGGAATTTTGCAGCTCAGGGCAGACAGTATGGATTTCGGGAAAAAATTGCACTTTTATTCCATTACCAAACGCAAAAGCTCAGTGCTTAAATTAAGGCATTAAATTAAGGTAAATAAAGCGAAACTGCTTAATTTTAAAAGACTTTGGGACGGGAAAAGCTATAAGTGACGTAGTGCCATCTATCGCAAGAAGATTTAATAAATTTTATTTGAAAATATGATTTTCCTTTAAGCGAAAATATGTCGCTTTAAAATTCTACATTAAAGAAAAAAATGTGTTTGAAAATGTTCACTCTGAGATAATTTGTTTTAATATTTTCAAAAAAATTCTTTTAAGTGAATCTAAGCAAAGCACGGAGTAGATTTGAGAAATTTCAATAATTTTGAAATTTCTACTGCATGATATCAAAAAACATTTAACTCACGTTCCGTAGTAGTTATAAAATAACTATAATAACCTGCATTTTTTCCTAGATAAATTTTTAAAATTAATTTAGAGAAGCCTTGTTCACTATTTCGACTTATATCTGTCTATATTTTTATATTTAAAACTGAATAAATTGCAATATATCCCGGCATTTCTCCGTTATTTAGCAACTTTTTAAAAGTTTCCATCCGTTATATTTTACATTAAAAAAATTCGGACTGAAATAAAGATAGCAGCGATTCTTATTAAGTACTCTAAATGTAAGACCAAGTTAATTGCCTTCATTAATTAAAACATTCTCTTATCTTCATCATAAATTATTTTTCAGAAATAAGATAAAAAATTTAAAAAAAAATATTTAGATTCAAATGTTTTTAGAGTTCCGCATATCATTTTTCAAAAAAATGTGTGAAGTACCAAAATGTTAATATTTTAGAATTTTAATAAACAAACGATGACATAATTTAGAGTCGTAGATTTTACAGTACCTTTCCGTTTTTTAGGTAATTTGAAAAATATTTCATCATGCATTCAATTACATTTAAAAAGTCATTTCTTTCAATATTAATTGATTGATAGTGATTTTTTTTTATTTGTAAGGTTTTTGTATAGAATAGTATATTGAAGCGAATTATTTTTAAGCATTGGCCACTTTTTTACGGCACTGCACTGTCTCCAGAATGCTGCTTTCAAGAAAGATTTTTAAATGGAAAGCAACTTAAATTCTCGTTTATATATACATATATTTCAGGTTGTTGTCAAACCCAAACCTACTACCTCCTGACACATATTCTCGAAGTATTTTTTTAAATCTAATTTTTTTAAATTATTTTTTAACCTAATATTTGCAAGTATTTTAAACCACATACAAAAAAATTCGAACGGAGTTTTCAATTTCCCCGTAAGACCAAGGATATATCAGAAAACTTGTTTAAAAAATAATAAGTTGGCCTTATCACCTGATTTTGAGATACAACATTTTGGAAAATGTAGTCATCAGAGAGTATTTGATTATTTGATTATTTTTTTCTTTTTAATTTCAAATTCATTCTATTGACAGGAAAATGAAAACGCTATTCGATACTTAGGCACTTAAATCATAACGTCGTAAATTTCATGCATTAACTAGGGAAAATGTGTTCGCAAAAGTGTCAAAAATATTCACGTTGTTGAGGAGGATAAATAAAAATTTTGAAAACAGCCTTAAGCATTCACCCTACTCAAGTCACATGAATTTGAGATGAGGACATCCAAGCAAGACTTCTCACACTTGTCGCCAACACACTAACCACAGAACTGATTCGTATATATAAAACACTAGAATATTTAATTAATCGACTTTCGTTTGGATACAAGCGACAAGTTCTTCACAAAACAATTTTTAAACATTCCTACTGTGTAGCTGAAAACAGAAAAAACACAATAAATTATAAGTGTTAAAAAAATGAAAAAAAAATCTTTAAATGCATTTCTATGAACAGTCAGTAAGGCGCTTACAAATATTTAAGCATGTAGAACAAACGTTGTCCTTGCAGAACTTTCATATTTTTCATTCTTTGAGGCTCATAAAAGGACAAAAATTTACTTAAGTATATATTTGTTTGAGAGTTAAAAAAAATCTATGAGTTCAAAGATATTGAAATCCCACATCGGCTTAGTGGGTTCGCTTCGTTTGAGGTTTAACATAAAAGCAAGATTTCGATTTATTTATTTCTCTCTCTGTGTGTGTTATGCGAACGCTCACGCACTTTTCTGTCTTTCTATTTTTCTGACAAAAATACACGTTGAGAGATTGAGGTTATGAATTATGTAATGTTTATTAATATATTTTATGAAAATACTGGATAAAAAGAACGAGAAAATTTATATGTATTTTTAGGAAACATTTTTTCAAATTCTATTTCCATTTCACCTGTTTATGAGTAGGGTTGAACGTGTGCCACGAGAAAAGTGGTGACAAACATTGTTGTCATCCCTAATTGCATACAAAAATTTTCGTGCGAGATTTCTACAACTTTTGTTATAAAAATCTACTATCAGGAGTATTATTTGGTAATAGGGGGTTAAATGTTTTTGGTTCCATTTCTACCGCGACATGCAATCAACCCGAATTATGAGTAGTTGAATTTTTTTTTTCGCAGAACTAGAAAATCGGCAATCTACCAAAATATTTTGGGCATTAATTATTGTAATCTGTGTAGTTCCATTATGTTTAGAGAGTAGTCCAAATAAATGCCCAAAAGCAAAATTTACATTATTGAGTTATTTTTTTAAAGAAAAGAGAGATAATGCTGCTGAAATGTTTAGAAAGTCTGAACAGTTTGCAGCTATTTTTTGAAGTTAATTAAGAGTTTTGTGATAATTTCCAAGGTTTTAAAAAAAAACTTTCAGTCTACACGATCAGGATTAGTATTTAAGACCTGCTACATTAAATAAATATGTAAAAAAAAAAAAAAACATGAAAGTAAAAACCTAAAATCCAACACTAGTGACTAAGCAGCGTGTATGTGTACCAAAAAGATTGAAGCGCGTTTTTTCACCACTTGGAGATACGTGGGTACAGTAAATTGCAAAACTCTCTTATGCAAATAAAGAAGAATTAAGATTATGTTGATGAAATAGTCCTTCCATGATTTTCAAAAATTTACATTTTTTTTTTATACGGTCCCTGAGTACTAGGAGTTATATTTAGAAAAAAATGTCCAAGTACAACAGTAAAAACTATTCTTCTCAGACCAAAATTCCCTCAGTTATATTTTTAAGTTTATGAAATTTCGAAGTAATCCGCCTGTAAAAACTGACAAACGATTATTATATACAGGAAATTTTCAAATTTCATAAACTTTAGTATCGTAACTCGCTGATTATTGTCATAGCAGAATGGAATTTTTGCCGTTGTACTTCTCGATGCATGCAGAAAATATTTTTAAATATAACCTACAGGTGTCAGAGTACGTATACATATTTAAAAAGTTCAACTTTTTAAAACTAACAGCAGGGCTGTTTCATCTACACTCTGACGCAAAAGTTTAGACAATGACATCATTCAGCTTTAAAATGTAGAATTATGACGTCAGAATTACAAAAACCTGTAAATATATTCAAAAACTGATTTAAAATGCTATGTACAAAAGACAGTCGTTTTATTTGCTATAATACTAATTTTTTTCATAAAAATTCAAATGTGCTTGTCGCAAAAGTTTAGACACTATTCTAAATTTCTTTGAATATTCGCTGGCATATGCAAATTTAGACTCGATGATGTCACAAATTTGGAGTACTTAAGTTCTGCAAACGATTGCGCTTCATAGTCGACATGCCGAGAGCTAAAGAAATTCAAGTGAATGAGGTTTCAAGGATTTGGCAGTTGAAAGGTGAAGGGAAGAGCGTTTCTGAAATTTCTGCTATTATTAATAGGTCAAAAAAAATCTATTTATCGAGTTTTATCGAGTGGTTCCGAATATAAAGCAAAATGTCGGTCTGGGAGGCCACATGTGACAAATGTACGAGAGGATCGCCTGATACAAAGACTAGCGAGTACTCAACAAATGAGCGTACGTGGAGTTCAAAGCTCATCGGGACTCTCTGTATCAAAGGATACGATTCGTAGACGAATTTTGGAAAAAGGAACAATCGTTTATAGCAAAATGCAGAAGAAACCAGCTCTGAAACCACATCATAAGTTACAAAGAATTATGTGGGCTCGAAAGCATATGTCATATGGAGAGAAATGGCAGTCAGTCATATTTAGCGATGAAAAAAAGTGGAATCTGGATGGTCCAGATGGTTGTTTATCGTATTGGCATGACTTGCGGAAGGAACCTCGACGTTTTTTTAGTCGCAGACAAGGAGGGGGCTCGGCGATGGTTTGGGCAGCCTTTTGCTATAATGGACAAGTATCTCTGACCTTCACCAGTGGTCGTCAAACTTCACAGCATTATACACAGACATTAGAAGAAAACCTACTGCCATTTGGTGAGCTTCTAGGGGGTCCTCAGTGGGAATTTCAGCAAGACAATGCTTCAATTCACACTGCAAAACATTCAAAATCTTGGTTTAATTCCCATAATATAAGAGTTCTCGACTGGCCAGCATGTAGCCCAGATCTTAACCCTATAGAAAACCTTTGGAGCATCATGTGTCGCAAAGTTTATAGCAACGCTAGACAATACTCTTCTGTACAGGAACTTAAGACATCTATTGAGGATGCATGGTACGATATCGATCCACAAACTATGCAAGATTTAGTTTCTTCCATGCAATCTCGTGTATATGACGTAATATATAAGCATGGATGCGCAACCAGGTTTTAAAAATTGTTTATTTCGATTTTATTTAATTTGTGTCTAAACTTTTGAGACAGCAGTTTATTTTTGTTACCATTTAATTTATTGCAATATGCACAATTCCACTTTTCTTTGTTATAAATATTGTTTATATGTACAGCACATTAATTTCAAGCAGTGATTTGAAAATTGAATAAATATTTTTCAAAGTATGTAAGAATTTCTTCATTGTCTAAACTTTTGCGTCATAGTGTATATAATCATAAATCCTTATCTTAATTTGAAAACTTTTGCAATCTATAATTGCCTTCTTATCTCCAACAGATCGAAAATGAAAGCGGGTCTTCATCTTTTTTTATTAGCACTCTTCATAATAATACTTAGTTAGAAGTAGAGTTGATAAACAAGATATAAGTTTTGGGAAAATTATATATTTTTCGGTACCACTTAGTCTTTTAGATCAAAAACCACCTGAAAAAAATCCGTGTATCATCTGCTTTTGAAACTTTATAAAATTGAACCATATTTTTTAAATAATAACTATTAGACATTAAAAGTAGATTGTGTATGAAAACGCGAAATGTACATTGGCGGAATGGATTGTAAAAGAGTCACTTCAGCAAGCAACAATGCCTAATATGCATGTACATACAGAAAAATAAATAAAAATTTATTACGAGATCATTTTAGCACATCTGGAAACAAGCTCTGAAGTTTGATGCTAACATCTTATTAACAACACGAAATATGCAGATTGGTCCAGGAATTAAAGATGAAGCCTCGTGTGCCTTTTTTCACTCAAAGAGTAAGTATGCAGAAAAATTTTAACACAACCAACGTACTCATCAGAATTTATTTTTTGTTTTCCTGTAATCAATTTTTAGGTGCGTTCGTAATTATATAAATACGTAGCACCTATTGTCGTCGCTTGGTCCGTCCGTCTGTCCGTCCGTCTGTCTGTCCGTCTGTCTGTCCGTCCGTCCGCCCGTCCGTCCGCATATAACAACGCAAAAACTACCCAACCGAATGGTTTAAAATTTAAGATATATTATCTTTGCAGACTTTTGTCGAGACATTTCAAATTTTATTAAAATCGAATCAAAACTTTAGGAGATATTAATAAAAATATTTATTAAGAAATTTGAATTTTTTTTTAAATCGGTGCTTTCTTGTTAGAGGAGCTTCCGATGGATGTTAAATCGTCAAGCGACCGAGACACTTATTTTATTACAGAAATTAATCTGCAGATGATATAATTCATTTCACAGAATTAAAATTCATCTAGGTCTGAATATTTATATAACTAGCTATAGTACGAACGCACCTCGTATGTCACGTTTGACGTACAATTTCCAACTTGTTAAAAGAGTGATGAGCTCAAAGCCATAGTTATTAAGACCATGTGTACCATCTATGGATATGCAATCATGACCATATTTTTTCAAAATTTCCCCTTGGGCTTCATTCATTATAATTAAAATGAAATCATTATCTTTGAGATGGGAATGGTGGGTGGAAGTTTAACCTTGTGGTTTGTAAAATAAAACACAGTAATTTTCATTTTCATTCACTTGATTAACCCAAGCCTCAACACTTAACGCATAATTTTTATGGTGAATTATATGTGCAGTCAAATTTAAAAAATCGCTTATGATATGCAAATCGTTTTTGGTTAACAAATGAATACGCTGGGGATCAGACAGGAAACAGAATCTCGTATTTCATCTAGAATTGAAGAGAGGGGAATTTCTAAAGCAATTTTTGCAGCTAGTGCTTGACACTCCATTTCAGATAGTGGCATAACATATAATTATGTTAACTAAATGCCCTATATCATTAACATAGCCAACATGGGTTTTATTAAAAGTTACCTGGCATGTGCCATCACTGCTCTCAGCGGCTTTTAGGCTTGCAGGACAGTACCCATTCATTTTATTACTCACTTGAGATTTAAAAATTCTGCCTTCCCCTTTTCTGCATTGAAATCCTGAACGATGGCAGGTAAAAAAATGAATCATTTGGGAGCCAGATTGTTTAGCTCCACGATGTTTTGAAAATTTCGAATTTGAGCTGCACTCGATATTTCCTCTCCATTTACAATAATCACAGAAAGAAGAAAATTTAAAATTTTCTGTTTCAAAGGTTGAGCAAGTTGCACATGATCAGTGTATACCCTTTTTTCAATCCCATCTCCACAATTGGACATAACACAAAATTAGTATTAATGAATATATTATCATTATGCATATTGCGTTTATGATGCATCAAATGATGTTTTTTATTGAAATTTTTATCGCAGATATCGCATTTATGTTCAAAAACAATATTTGCAATACAAATGATGTGAATTATCACTTTACTAAACAGCGTACAACCGTTTGAGTGAAAAAAATGGCCAGACCAGGGTTCGATCCCGGATCCATTGGTATAGCGCATCAACTGCTTTACTAATTAAGCGATCCAGACGACATCCAGTCTAGATTTCTCTCACTCTTATATGGCAAGGCTACAACCCCGCAGCACAAGATGGAAAGTCAATCATGAGCACAACACCGTTGGCATGCAGGAGACAAATTAAACCCAGTATCGGTGAACATTTTTATACACTAATTAATTTTTCAGGAGAGCTGAAATTAAGCTGTAAATTAATGAAATACAAAGGATGTGAATTATCACTTTACTAAACAGCGTACAACCATTAGAGTGAAAAAAATGACATTTTTTCACTCTAACGATTGTACGCTGTTTAGTAAAGTGATAATTCACATCCTTTGTATTTCATTAATTTACAGCGTAATTTCTAAATAAACGAACTGCGCAAGTTTTACGCAGTCTAAATAAACGAAGAGCGGCTGGTGTATTGCACTGGTTACAATAATAGAAATTCACAAGTAACGCGTGCTGCGGTAACGTGAGATTCATTTTGGATCTGAGCTGAAGTTGTTTCTCGGAGTTTTTCGCATGCATTTATAGCTTAAACTATTGGCGCTACTGTGGCTTGCGTAAGCAAAAATTTGCATTTTCATTTATTGCCCGTATTTTATGCTAATTCTCAGTTGCATAAATTACCACAGCGCCACATTTCCCCCAAACTGCGGTGATTGGAACTTTTTTTTTTTTTTTGATGGAATCTTTTTTTTCCGTGGTTTTCCTAGTCCATTTATAAAATTTTGTGTCAATCCAGTTATTAGAACGAGCTACCGGTGGCTCTGAATAGCGTCAGTTTAAAAAAATAACACCCTGTGGAATTGGGTTCTGGGAGTCATGATCAGCGTAGATCTGCAAAATTTTTTCAGAAATTTCAACACAGAAAAGAATGTAATAGGTAGTATTTCGTACGAAATTTACCTAAAATAGCTCCATTGTTGCAACATTCATCCATTTTCACTAAATTATTGCTCGCATCATTATTACGTCAGCATTGAGCGACGCACACATTTGTGCTTTATAATATAAATTGACAGTTTTATGCATTTAAATGAAAGTTCGTTTTTTAAAATCACATTTAATTATGTGAGCATAACTCAAGAACTACTTAGTGGAATAAGCTGCAATTTATATTATCATAATTGAAGCTTCTAAAAATCTATATCTGTTAAAGTATTCATAGGTTACGTTTCATATTTGCTTTCGTAAACTAATTTAAAAAATATGTTTTCCGAAAAAAAATAAATTGTAGACTATGAATTTTATTAACAAAAATCGATTTCTGAAAGCTTCAAATATGTGAATTATAAAATTATAGCTTATTCAGCGAAGAAGTTCTGCAGTATTCTTTAAAAACTACCCGCATAGCAATCTGATCTGCAATGATTAAAAATGAATTAAAAATTTGGAGTTCCAAATTTTAAATCTTCATAATTTATAAACTACTTGACTGAATGACTTGCCGTGCAGTAGCCTAACGTAAAATTTAATGAAAAGCCAAATAGGATGTCAAAATTATATATTGACGTCATAAATATCTAATTTTTACTTATGATTATCAACTCTGATCAAATTCTGAAATTTATATTTCAGAGTTTGATACAATTCCAGCATGAAACTTATTTTTATGTAAATTGAAATAATATATAATTTCATATTGGATGGCTATTTTGGTTGTTTTTCTGGTGCAGTTCTGTGATTAAAATGCATGGGGTTGTTATAATTTTTCTTTTAGCCAACTGCACCTTAAAACTGTCAGATTTACTTGATAGTTTAATCTTCATTTATGAAATTGATCATCCTAGGAAATTATATAGCACTTAACTTAAAATGTATGTAGTTATTTGCAGAGAAAAAGATGTATCCAGGGAGCAAAAGTTTTGTGAGAATAATAAGAGAATATGTCCCCTTTATTGGAGTAACCTTCATAATTAATTAGTTGAAGTGGTGTTGCGCATATTAAGTGTACCTGTTACATAAATTTAATTAAAATTACCTTTTTAATAAAACACTTCTGAATAAATACTTTAGCTTTTTTGCATTCTTTATTATAATTAAAAAAGAACGAAAAATCATGCTTCAAGCATAGATTATAAAACACTTTCCAAAACACTCAGAATACTATAAAAAAAAATTTCACAGTTTACTATGTATACAATGTAGAAAACGCATAACATATTTGAAAACCCAATTTCACCAATTACCAATTGTCGATCAAAATATAAGAATTATGTTGTGCAGCCCTCTATATGATCGATAGACATTTATGTATACTACACAGTATGCTATAAAATTTACTTCAGTTTCGAAATACATATCACAATTGAAAATTGCCCTGCAACAGTTTCTGTCAATAAACGGAAATATACGTGAGATCTTTTGAGCACCCTTCTATATGATCTATATACTTTGTATGCACCAGTTAGTATGCAAAAAATTAATTACATTTAAAAACCGTATACCACAGCTGAAAATGAGCAACCAACAATTATTGTTGATAGACAGTATTGTAACCAAATTCTTTTGACTGTCCCTGTAAATGAACGATACCTTCTATGAACACCATATCATACTTCTACAGTAAGCGCCTTGTAGTGCACCTCAATGATATTTATCAATTTGAATATGTATAAAATGATTGTGACATCATTAAAATACGCCACAAACGATTTTTCCCCATAGACCTAATGTAACGGAATTCTTTTGAGTATCCCTGTAAACGAACCATAAATGTTACATAATTCATTTTCAATACCAAACATGCCATAGTAAACACGAATAACATATATCAATTTCATCGAAATCCGAGTGTATTTACACGAGTTAGATCTCGGACAGACAGGCAAACTGAATTCATAAACACTTTTGAACTATTTTTGAAAGTGTTAAAAAGACATTTAAATTCAATATTTAAATGTAAAATGTTGAGTTTCTTTAAAATTTAAGAGTTGTAAGAGGGCTAATGTTCCAAGTTTTTCTTTCTTTTACAATGATCTATTATAACTAATAGCAATAAAAGGTTTTTTCACAGCTATATTTAATTGAAGAATAAATACCCGGGAAAATACCCATTTTGGGTATATAACCTGGATATTTACCCTTAAACATAAATAATTGTGTATTTTACATCACTGTACCTTACAAAAGAAAAAGATAGAAAAAAAACCTTAAATTTCAACGATAAATTTGAAAATGTTTACAACGATTGAGTCAGAAATGACAAATTTTTCTCTGAATTATTATTCCGTAAATAAAAATATTAATATTATTTTAACAATATAATTTTTAGTGAAATCAACTATCTTCATAACTTAAACTAATGAAAATGGCGTAAAGAAAGCTTATGTATTTTTCTTCATAGAACTGAATTTTTTTCTACGATTGAGTCAGATATAATTTTCTCTTGCTTATCATTTAGCATGTAGGAAAAGTAATGTTAACTTATAATACAGCTCGGATTTAATTCTGCTAGACGTCTATTTCTGGTGGCATTTTAGTACTATGTGGTTACATTTTACCGCATGCTCCAGGATAACCCACAAACACTTTCTGATCTTCCACTATTGAAGACGAAATTCCAAGGGGCATTTCTCACAACTTTTTCATCAGTAATGGAGAACTTTGCACTATATTTAATCGAAATCCGAGTATATTTATACTAGTCCAATCCTATCAATTTAAACGAGTACAATCACAATAAAAATTGTGATTGTACACTTTAAAAATTGTGATTGAAAATAAAAACAAGAACATAATTAATTTGACTCGAAAATGAGTTTTCGCTGCTCTCCGTTATAATTATTATTACGTACTTAAAACTTACATAATTACAGAAAAGACAAATATTATTTTATTTTAATCGCAATAAATTATGGATTTATATAGCTGCATGATGCTCATCATTTATAAAGAATATTTTGCATTTTTTTTTACGTAAAACGGTATATTCATAACTATTTATCACGCATTTATCAAGTGAGAACAAGTTGAATCAACTTTGAGCAAATAATGAAATATGTTTTTTGAATGTATATAAGTTTGTCTCGGAGCTATTCCGAGTTCACGATGTGCTTGAAATAAATGTTTTTTTTTTTTTTTAAACCAATAATTAGAACCCAGTTTTCACAGTGTAACATGTATGCGTCACGTTGTTGTAGTAAATAACCAGGATGTCTATCACGTTATGCACAGAATAAATTTCATCGCTAAAAGACATCTTGGACTTGCAATGAAAATCGTTATTCTCTCTCAAATTATTTCACCCGAAACGTGTAACTACTAAAATCATTGCAATTAGCCGTTATTTTAATAACAGTTAAAAACTATAAGGATATATATAATTTTGTATGCAAAGTTAAAAATTATCTCTGAATTGAACTCAATTATTATGTGTTTAAAATATTATTAAAAAAATCTATTTATGCAATATTAATACTGATATTAAGTTCCAGAGAAATAAATTTGAAATGTTTTATTTTTTACTGAAATATTTATTTATCTTTGTTTTCAGCCTTTCAATGCGTCCGTAAATAACACTGTTCATACAATTCAGTAAAGGTCAAATATTCAGAGTCATTTTGTAAGATATAAGTTTCTATGGTGGTACTGTGGAAGAGCATTATCGCGAATTTCTTCTGGGTTTATTCCGAAAAATAGCAGCAATTTTTCTATTAGGCGACGTCTGAAGCGGGGATTCACTTTCCGAAATGCTTCTACACGGTCCTTCGAAATTCCTTCCGTTCCATCTGATAAGTTGGCTGCTATATCAGTAACTGTGTTGTCATACTCTTCAATAGGTACACTCCTTTTCCGGTTGTAATTGAAACAACAGGCTCTAAACATAGCTGTTCCACAGGCATTGGCACACTCTGGACCACAGGCGTTGCAAGCCAGTGAAGCGACATTAGCAGGAGGTAGAAGGGTTAACAACATCAGCATGGCAAACACGTAAATGCCTAGAAAATAATAAAATTCTTTTTAGAATAACAAGTATTAACAATTGTGTAATTATATTAGTATAAAAATGCATTTATGGGAGGCGACTTGAAAAATACCCCGCTGAGTTCAAATTGTTTTACTATTCCTCTATTGTAATTAAAGTTGATAATTTTAGCAATAATAAATAAAATAAACTTAAATTGAATACGTACGGATAAGAATGCTATCTGTTGTAATATCGCACAATCATTCACACATTAGTTGTCTGCAAAATAAATTTTATTTAAACTATCAGTATTGAAAAGAATACTTGATATTTTGGCTAGATTAAAATCATAGAACAAATGTCTACTCTTATTAGTCAATTACTTTCTATTTTGTTTTGTCAGGTTGCGATGAAATCAAATTACCAATCTAGCATTTTCATATTTTTTCAAAATTTTAGGTTTGAAAACTACTAAAAAATCTGCAAAAGTGGGTAAATTACGCTACAGTTAGAAACAAAAACCCATGCAATGAAAATTGATGACGAATGGGAAAAAACAGTAAAAAATCCCTTTAGCTTTAATTTAAAAAATTCTAGTTAATTTCTTGAAGTAAATATGTACAACGTGCTCTTGATTTCTTCTTGGTGTAACTTTGTTAGACTTTGGAATTTCATAGCTATGGACTTTTTATTACAGATCTACATATTTTACATAGAGACTTACAAACTGTAATGTTTGTCATAGACAAATATCCACATTTTGACTATATGACTATATGAGTATCCAACATTTTGACTTTCTCAGGCCACATTTTCAGAGGAAAATTAGGCTCGGGTCGCATCCTTTTGTCCCCTTGAAGTGAAAAAAAATATTTTAGGCAGCACATTCACATTACTATCATTTGTTTGACCGTTGATAAGAAAAAATATCTTGTAATATTTGACTTATTTTCTATTAGAAATGCTTTTAAAATGATGAACCAGGTGAGCCTGGCCATTAACCGTAGTAACACAATTGTATTTATTCAACTTAGGCATGTAACACATTTGTATTTCTTAATCGAATGAAAACATAAAGCACTTAATACGTTTCGATAGGTATATTGCACCAAATATTTTCAAGTAACTCAATTTCAGTACATTACTGGCAGATAACTTGTGAGTTCTAAGTTCAACAGCGTCAAATATTCTCATTCTGACCAACCAGTCAGCTACAAATTATTTTTATCGAAGATATTCAAATCCGAAATCTTCCCCATTAGAGCTACTCCGATTCGATAAAATGATAACTTTATATTCCCAACATATATTACATATATTTCCAACTTGTCACACGGAATTATATTTCAGACAGCACCACTCATTTGGGCACACAAGCGTTGTTATAATGACTTATTAGATCAGTATAATACAGTAAATGCATGGAACGCATTCTTTCAACAATAAAGTTATGTTCGCACTATCTTTCAACAGATTTTTTATGAAACCCACAAATTAAAAAAACTAAATTGAAGCATCAATATTTTAAGAAAATTTCAATTCTATGTCGGGCCGAATTAACGACAGCAATGGACCGCATGCTGCCCGCGGATCACCAGTTGGACATTCGTATTGTAAAAAAATCCAAAGAACATACTTGGTGTATAAATTCACAAAAGATGAATACCAAGGGAAAATCATGCTAATGATACTAAACATGCTCTTTACCACCACTCTTTCCAAATAGTAATGTATGTTGGGGTTTTCAGTAATTTTTTTTACAATTAAATGAGGCGAAGATTACTGTTTGGAAAAAATTGTCATAAAGAGTTCCAATTTGAGTAGCAGGATTCGCCTTTGACCCATGCCATTAATAGTATTTTAGTAACTATGAAGGATAGCGATTACTATAGGATTAAATGTTATGATTTCTCTCTCATCTCTCTGTAACAGTTTGGTGTTAAAATAATATGGTGGGTACCTCTCTCATCTCTCTGTAAGAATTTGGTGTTAAAATAATATGGTGGGAACATTTTTATTTTTTTTTGACCGACTGTACATTTTCGCCAAATCCGTTATAAATATACACTTTTGTGTAAAAAAAATTTTTTTGGTGAATAATATATGCATTAATATTGTTCTAAAATTTGCTTTTTAAGAATTTTTTTATCATACAAATTTTAAAACTATATTTTACAATGTATAATAAAAATACAGATTTCTTAAAAAGAAAATTATGTTTAAAAAGATAACTATTACTTTCACAAAATAAAACTTATATATGTAATAATGATGTAATAAAAATACTAATTAGGCTGGTGAGATTATTGAAGAGTCTTTTGTAAAAAACTATACTATTTTAATCTCTGGAGTAAAACACATTTATATATACAGACTAATTACAGGTTATATACAGGGTTAAGGGGAATAGGGGTTGATTCTGCCGCAGTTACCGGCATTTAACGCATCCTTCCGATATCCGACCGGAGCTAGGCCGTCTGCCTAAAGCCAACCGGACAAGTCAATCGCCAAAGTAAATCTGACGATAATCTTAATATTCCGTTCCCAGGCCAGAGAGTCGAAACTCTGTAGTCATCATCTTTATTGTGAATCGTTATTGCTGACCTAATGAGTTTCCGTGGGAACTCGGGCTGGTCTCTTCTCGCTGCGGTCGACATGTTATGGGAACTGCAAAACCACATCCATCCCATTCACACTCGGCTATCCGACATGTGTGCGCCCACGCACACGTCCGACCAAGATTAACAACGAGAGAGCAAAGGGAAATTTAACACACAAACAAAAAAAAACGAAATTTTTCATAAATCTGAAAGTTAAAAAGAAAATTTTTCTCTAAAAGAGAAACGGGAAAAAAAATAAATTTAGACTTTCCCGTTATGGATGCTTAGCCTGGACTGCACTACACTATAAAAAGATAAACACGTCTTAAGAAGAAAGAAAAAGTAATAATAATAAAATAGAAACCGTCGTTGTGTTTCATGTCTAACATGCAAAACATCTTTCGTCTTTTGTAATCGTCTTTTCGTCTTTAGAATGTAACATACGTTCCATTTATTCGTCTTAAGTAGAAAGTAGATAAGATACTTTATGCAAAAAAAAAGAAAAAAATTATTCGTCTTAAATAGTGCAGCAGTCAACTAAATTAAAAAAAAAAACTTTCGTTTATCAGGGAAGAGGGGGGGGGGGTAGGGGTACACAACAAATATTTTAAATATCAATTGAATCAAACATTTTAAAATATATAATTTAAAAAAAATGTCAAATATATAAAATACAGATGCATAATAGCAAAATACTACATAATCGCTGAAGTTGAAAACATTAACAAGAAAGATGTGTAAATAGAATGTCTTCTATCAGTAGAAAAAAAAATCTCAGTTAGAGAGTTTTAGTGAGTCTTGGTCACA
Source organism: Maratus michaelseni (assembly GCA_963931845.1). Classification (NCBI taxonomy): domain Eukaryota; kingdom Metazoa; phylum Arthropoda; class Arachnida; order Araneae; family Salticidae; genus Maratus; species Maratus michaelseni. The sequence goes on from OZ007599.1 coordinate 274,450,049, forward strand.
ATTTATTCACAAACATGTTCATGAAAAAATAAATAAAAGTTACTCCATCAGAGTTTTAATTGCTGTCCACTGTTTAAAAAAAATGCGATAAAGCAAGTCAGTTAAAAAGCGCAGTTCTTTACTCACTGGGAAAAAGAAAAAAAATACGGCTTGAAGTCGCATCTGCCAATTCACATTTGAAGATGAAGTAATAATAATAAAAAAAATATATAGTTTGGTCAATTCAGTTCCACGCAGATATGAATAAGGTGAAAACAACAAAAAAGATTGTAATTCCCTTTACGTCGGTGACGTATGGGTTCATTGATGAGAAAACAGTCTTACGAGTAATGAATCACTGAACATAGATAAATAAATATACTGAAGATTCAGTCGTGAGAGGATCTCCAACAAGAAAAAAAACACTTGGATTCCATCAAATTATTTCTTTAAAAAAAATTAATGCAATCTGCCCTAAAAAAAATCACTAGGGTTGTATTAGTAAAAAGAAAACTTGCGTCTTGTCTGTTTGCTAATATTCTTTATAAAATTCACTATGCACGTAAGATTATAAAAAAGAATCAAAAGCTTGACAAAAGAAACACTCAAGCTTTGTATTACACATACACACCATATTGGTTTGAGAAAAAAAAATAATAAATCGTAACACTTAAAAATAAAGCAAAACAAAAAAAGCACAGTTTCGCAGTCCGATAAACTGCATTATCGTGATGACTATGGCTCAGAAAAACAAGTTGGAAATTGTACGTCAAACGTTACAAACGAGGTGCGTTCGTACGCACGTTTTAGAATTAAATTCATGATATCCCGTGCGTAGAACGGGTTAAACAGCTAGTTAAGTATATATTTTATGACACTGTTCATACAAATATCTTAACTAGTTATATAAATATTCAGATATATATGTATCAGCTAGTTATATAAATATTCAGATCTTGATGATTTTTAATTCTGCGAAATGAATTATATCGTCTGCAGATTAATTTCTGACATAAAATAAGTATCTCGGTCGCTTGACGATTAAACTTCGGAAGCTCCTATAACAAAAAAGCACCGATTTAAAAAAAAAATTCAAATTTCTTAATAAATATTTTTATTAATATCTCCTAAAGTTTTGATCCGATTTTAATAAAATTTGAAATGTCTCGACAAAATTCTGAAAAGATAATATATTTTAAATTGCAAACCATTTGGTTGGGTAGTTTTTGCGTTGTTATATGCGGACAGACAGACAGACGGACGGACAGACAGACGGACAGACAGACAGACAGACGGACGGACAGACGGACGGACCAAACGACGACTATAGGTGCTACGTATTTATATAATTACGAACGCACCTAAAAAGCACTTGAGCCCACAGTAAAAAGAAAAAAAAATCACTTGGCGAAAGAAAAGATGCACTTTGCATTCGATGCGTTCACCATTTTCTTCCTATTTTTCTTACGTCGTTTCCTCGCTTTTGCGCGTTTAATAAATGAACTAGGTACGAATATGTCGTTATAAACTGTAAGAAATATTCTTCAAGAAAGAGGGAAACTGTTGTAGATGTATCATGAATACTTTAGATGATTACCGAAATCAGAAAATTGTTGGAAGACGACGTCTTTTGTATAGGTGTTTCGTAACGAGGGCAATTAGTGGATTGTGGGACTTGGGGAAGCACATTTTCGGTATTTACTGGTGTATTCAAAACTGTGGGGTTCACCATAACACTGTCTTGTCTGTGATCTGGTTCCACGTTGCGTACACTATCACAAACGGTGATACAGTGCACAGATATTTTGGCTGGAGGTAGTTTTTGGAGTGAGATGCCGTTCAGATCACACGTCAGTGTTCCTTGTGAAATTATGTCTCTACCGATGATAAGAGGAAGACTCATGCGAGGAAATTCAATAACATAAGTTGTGGTGATATAGGCATTCTCATCTATATGGATAGTTGCGCTAAACGATCCTATTGGTTTTACGTTGCCATTACCGAATCCCGTGAGTTGTAAGTTTGCTTCGGTTAGTGTAGGGGAGCCAAGTAATCGGTACAAGTCTTGTCGTACTGCCGTTATTTGACTACCCGTATGAAACAATCCATCTGTCGCTAAATCAGCAATTTTGACTAATTTTGTCATGTTTTGACGGGGTTTATCCAATTCCACTGCGCGAATTTCGGGAGGAGGGGTGCTGGTGTTTGACACTTTAAGACGGGTTGTCTGAGTGCATTGGGAACTTTTATGCCCGAAGGCGTTGCATGCAAAGCACTTAACCCCTTCGTTTCTATGCACACAATTTTTTGCAAGGTGCCCGATTTTTCCACAATCGTAGCAGGTCTTTTTCGGCGCTCTTTCGGCGTGTAAAGGTTTAGGAACAACAAAATGGGTAGGCGGTGGCTGTGACTGGCGATAGTGGGCACTTTGATCGCAAATTTTTTGATATGGTTGGAGTTTGTATTTGAATTCAGTGAGGGTGTGGCAGCCAAAAATAATTGCTTTATTAGTTGGAGAATCTTTGATACCTGCTATAACGTAATGCATGAGCGATGCATCGTCTATGTTAGCTCTTTGCGCAGTTTCTTTCATTACAAGAAAATATTCGCTCATTCTTTCATTGGGTTTAGAGCTACGTGTAGCTAATATTTCATGAATTTGCGCGGGGGAAGAGATGAGTGCGAATTCGTGTATCAAAGCTTGTTTTAATGCTGCATAGGATGTTAATGTAGGCTCACTTCGGACGAACAATAACGCGGTACCTTTCAGAGCTCTTTCAACGAAAAGAAATTTTTGTAAATCGTTAAGTTGAAATGTTAAAGCCAATCCTTCAAATCTTTCGAACCATTGTAAAATATTTTCTACTGGTTTACCGGAAAAAGGTGTAATTAAATTTTCAAAGTCAGTAAAAGAAATTGATTGACGTGGTACATAATGAATGTCACTTGGCGTAATCGGGACAACAGATTGTGTGTTTTGTGAAGGGACACTTGAAAATTAGGCGATGAGTTGAATCCTAAGGCATTTCGGGAGTCACTTTCATAGTGATTCTCAGTTTCTGAATCTGTCTGAGGTAACAGAGAACTCTGAAATTTGTCTAAATCCGAAAGAGCTTCAATAATGCGTTTGAAATTTCAATTTTATCGCCTGTAATGTCTACACATAATAAATTTGCTATTGAAATTAGTTGGGCCAAGGGGAAGTCACTAGAAGTTGAAGTAACTTTTTCCTCAAATTCTGTAGTACCTACTTCAAAAGTGAAGCCAGTAAAAGCTCTTAGATTTTTTCGATTACTGCGAGTCTGATCCGAATCAAATACAAGCTTATGCAACAATTAAATGCGTTCGGCTCGTGCTGAATTAATTTGAGCGAGAACCGGCTTTATTTCTTGTAAAAGCATGATTATTTAAAAATAATCAAAGGTGTACTTCTATTCGTTTTATCGTGCAAGACGATGCTTAAAAAATGAGCTAACTAAAGAAATTTGTTTCATTCAGAGGGGGAAAAAACACAGATTCTATTCCGAATCAACTCCGCAGATAAGAAAAATATGGGTCACACTTTCCGCTCATCGGAGTTTTAAACAGTTTGCAAACGTCTTATAGACAGAACATTGACAGAACATTGTTAAGTTCCATTTCAAACTAATAGAAATTCCACTTACTTCTAAATAAGTTATCCATATCAATAAACACATAAATACTAGCATCTTGGAGAGTTAAAAAGAAAAATATATATATCTACTTCTATTTTAATGATGTTGAAGAAAAAGCGAAATGATTCACACTCTGTGTGATCGAGCTGGGCTGGTCGAAAACAGATTTCTTCTTCTCGTCTTTTTTTTCCGGCAGCGGAAAAATTCTAGGGCAGTTTAAAACATATTCAGTGGCCGGGGCTGTCTAGGGAAATATTAAATAAATGGTTGCGAATTCTGGACCGGCCGATGCGATGCGCCCATGTAATAATGATGTAATAATAATAATAATTAGGCTGGTGAGATTATTGAAGAGTCTTTTGTAAAAAACTATACTATTTTAATCTCTGGAGTAAAACACATTTATATATACAGACTAATTACAGGTTATATACAGGGTTAAGGGGAATAGGGGTTGATTCTGCCGCAGTTACCGGCATTTAACGTATCCTTCCGATATCCGACCGGAGCTAGGCCGTCTGCCTAAAGCCAACCGGACAAGTCAATCGCCAAAGTAAATCTGACGATAATCTTAATATTCCGTTCCCAGGCCAGAGAGTCGAAACTCTGTAGTCATCATCTTTATTGTGAATCGTTATTGCTGACCTAATGAGTTTCCGTGGGAACTCGGGCTGGTCCTCTTCTCGCTGCGGTCGACATGTTATGTGAACGGCAAAACCACATCCATCCCATTCACATATATATATAGATTATATACAGCTTATATAAGATTAAATTATCAATGTGTACTAGACAATATATGGAATGCGCTATGAAAATTTTAAGGTCATATGATTAAGGTAATGAAATTTTTAAGATTCTATTTTAAAGTAAAATGCCCGTTTCTGTCCATTTAAAAAGGCTTAATTATTAATTCGCGTGAAATTAAAACAGAATTTTAATGTTTAAAAATATCGTAGAAAAAAAGAATATTTTTGAATAGTTAAATACCATAAAATTTAAAATTCAAATCATCTCAAATTGACAATTTTTTTCTATTTGCAGAGTTTTGGACTACACCACCCCTTAATATTAAAATACATATATATTTTAATTGGATAAAAACAATTATAGGTACCTAGTATCATCAATTATATCTAATTCACCCTATTTTTAACCATTAAATTTAGATCAACAGTCTGAAATCCATAATCTGTCTAGATTAGCGTATATTTCTCCCATATAAGTCGACCCCTTAACTTCTAGTGGAAAAACAAATTGCATACTTCTCTATATTTTTAGTACCACTTTAAAAAAAAGTAATCTTTGTTTTATTTAATCGCAGAATTCACAATAATATTCTGCGATTAAATGAGGGAAAAGTGACTATTCGCAACTGATTTTACGCCGGAAGGACCGTTATTAATCTTCTAGTAAAAGGTTCGACGTCTCCGCAAAAATATACGGTGGATAATAAAATGGAAAAGAGCGAAGATTTCTATTCAAAAATTACGGTAGGTTTTTTAAATTAATTTTTTTTTCAAAGCAATAGCACTTAGCCAAACATCTATACACTATTATATGCCACCGAAACAATTGAACAATAAACAGAACAATAAACGAAATAAGAGTGACATATAGAGACTGTAGAGAAAACAAAAATACAACTGTCAGGGAATACAATCAATTAGGCTGATGTTCTGAGGTCCTCATTAGTTCCCTGGCCTCCCAATATCTGCCCAATATATAATACATAATAGAATTCAAAAATGTTGATAGCGGGAACTTGCAATACCTATTACCGACATTCGAAAGTTAGATGTAACTGACTTGATTAAATATTTTTACTCTTTTATGAACCAGAAATTAAAATTAAAGTGCTTTATGATATATCTGTAAACAAAAGCAAAGACATAATTGAGGGGGTCGGGGCAACAAAGTGCCAAGCCACATTTTTGGTGAAATAAGTCGCACTCTGTAATCTGTTGCTTATTATTGTAAATGATAATATCTTACATATTATTTGTTTCTAATGTCACTTGGTGGCAGCATATCCTTCAAATAAGTCGCACTCTGTAATCTGTTGCTTATTATTGTAAATGATAATATCTTACATATTATTTGTTTCTAATGTCACTTGGTGGCAGCATATGTCCCAGGTTTCGTTTTTACCCCAGACGTTTATGCCCTATATATATGCGTTATAGCTAATTTACAAAGAACGTAACAGCAATATCATTAAAATAATGATGTCATATTGTTATTCAGGATATCTTAAATGTTAATAAGACACTGACAAAAAAAACTTTATGTTATATAGCTTGATTTGAGTATTTGATCTAACTGATATAGTATCTCATAAGTTTACAAATGTGGCTTAGTACTTTCTTGCCCCGACCTCCTCAAATCATAGTTTTGGGGTAATAATATTTTTCAAAAAAATTATCAGTTGCATTCGTTAACCCATTAACTATCAAAACTATATGAGCGGAGTCTTCAAAGTTTTTACTGAAATTCGTTTGCCACAAAAAATTCTGAAAGATAATATTCGGCATGGTAAATGTTTATATTTTAAAATTTTCAACAATGAAATTAAATTGAATTTTTTAGAGCATCTTGACTTAATTAACAAGGATATGTTTAGTCTAATAAACTGTTAATGTTATAATTCGTAGTAATACATTTTAAAATTTTAGATATGTATATACAGTCAAAAAAAGTAAGACAGAGAAAACCCTCCATACATTTTAGTAGTCAATTTGACACTTAGGAAAACAAAAATAACTATTCGATTGGGACTTATATTTTATTTAAATTTACATTTTAAAAAACTGCTAACGATGCTGTCTCCATATTGAAAACGAAAGATCGTTAAAATTTTCCATACGAGTGGCAAATATTTGTCACCAGAGTACGAATCTAAACTCTTCAATTAGCCAAAATGTAAGTTGTCATTAGTGTAGTTAGCATTAATACACTGCTCAAAACAATTAAGGGAACACATGGTTTTAATGAAATTAAGCAAATACACCGATAAGTAACTTAAATTAAAACATCCATAATTTAAAGTGTAGAAGAAAGCAGAAAAATAAAACTTCATATGCAAATCAATGTTCATGACGTCAAATACCAGAAAAAGGAGATAAGTGCAGAAATCGGGATTTTGCAGAAACGTCTGTTTCCCTGTGTCAGTTGTGAAATTCAATTGCTCAGCTTTTGCTATGAGAAAACGTGACTTGAAAATGTCCCAACAACGTGATTTACCGGAATCCATGGCTTGGCGTATTAGCGAGAGATTTGAATCCGAGCAAACAAAACGAAGTGTTCGGATGCTGTTGGAGTCGCAAGAAATGTCATTGGAAATCTGTGGAATCGATTTCAAGAAACATGATATGTTAGAAGTCGACCAGGGCAAGGCCGCCCCCGTGCTAACACAGCAACTAATGATCGATATATCCTGTTAAAAGTTCGTCGAGATAGAACGGATAATGCTACTCAGCTGCAAAGGCAGTTGCTCTTGGTAACAGGCCGAAGGGTGCCCAGCCAAACAGTCCGGAATAGGCTTCATCAGGGAAGTTTCTATGCACAATGGTCTGTATTCCGTTGACCCCAAGTCACCGTGCGCCCCGAAGAATGTGAGCTGCTGAACATCGAGATTGCAGGCAACGTGATTAGAGTCAAGTACTGTTTACAGACGAGTCCCGATTCACTCTGGAGTGTGACACCGACCTGTTTTGGTATGGAGGGAAAGAGGCACTTGAAATAACCCAAAATTCGTTCGTGAAAGATCACATTACAGACGAGGTGGGTTGATGGTGTGGGTTGGAATAAGCGTAGGTGGACGTACGGGCCTGCGTATCATTAGGAATGGCACTTTGACGGCTTAAAACTATGCAGACGAGATACTGAGACCTTACGCTGCAGCCATGGTGATTCCTTTGATCTTATGCATGGTAATGCCAGATCGAAAACAGCTCGTCTATTTAGGACATGCTTGATGCTGACACAATACAACGTATGACATGGCAAGCATGCTCTCCTGATCTGAATTTGATTGAGCATGTTTGGGACTATGCACACTCGGAAGATGCATTGCAGTGAGACCAAGGACTTCTTTTATTGTCCGGGACTTTGAGAGTGGCAATTCTTGAAGAGTGGAACAATAGACCACAATGTCTTATTGATAACCTCATCGCATCCATGGAAATCAGGTGTAAACTTACTTAGCTGTTCGAGGGGACCACACGCCAAATTAAACATCTTGCATGATTTCGAAACAGTACTTTTTTATCACTTACATGTAACCAAATTTTTGCCTTGAACCACCTTTTCATGTTCTTTCCATCGTTTCAAAGAGTTACAGCTACTTTAATAAAAATTTCGTCTTTTTCTCTTTATTGCGCATTTATTCACTTGTACTTTCCATTTTACTATGCATGGCTGTTTTGCACGGCTCTCTTCATTTCTTTGCTTGCTCCCTTAATTGTTTTGAGCAGTGTATATTGGAGATATCCAATATAAGACTCATTAAATTAGACTCATTTTTTTAAGAGAGGGGAAAAAGTGAAATTCCTTACTGTAAGGTTCGATTTATTACAAATTAATACTTTTGATTGTATATATCGACAGTTTTAGGAAATAATATTATTCCATCATATAACTTGACATGAATATTTCACCATATTCATTATAAAGAGAAAATCCGTTAAAAAATTTCCATAACTTGCAGGAAAATTCCCGTGATGTCTGAAATATCATTTATTAAGCTATTGTTTTATTAGAGCAATTTTCTGTATTATTTTAAAATTCTCATTCTGTTAAATTTCCGTTCAAATGACCTTCGTTGGACGAAAAAAATCAATTTCAAAGACAAATTTACACCTACGGTTTATAGCCAAAATCCCTGCACACTTTCGATTTTAGACGTTTTGTCGAATATCTAGAGAAATACTTGACGAATGATTCTGTAACTTGAAGAATATAAAGAACGTGTTTGACCATATAAATTGTTTGACAAAGGTTTGGTCACGAGAGCAATTAGGTGACCATCAAGAAGCTCAATTTAAAAAACATAATACTTGCGATCGCCTGTAAAATAAAATGCTCAAAATTATTTGCATCTGTAGTGTGGATCCTGTACAGCATTAGTGTTTATTTCTGTAAGAATAACACGTATCGTATATTCATTGAGATATTTAAGAACATTTTAGCATGTTTTTTATTTACAGCATGCAAGTCTTTCAACCTAATTTAGTTACACTCTCCGGCAACTTGACAAAGCACAGTAGAAATAATGTACTGCAATTAGAATATAAATATATTAAGTATTTGATGAAATATGACTATTTCTATAAAATACTTTTTAACTGCGCATGTGTAAACGATAACAAACATAGTTTTCATTTATTAGTCAACTATATAGGACAACTCAAACAAAAAAGCCAATCGAATATCATAAAAATTCTGAAATATGCCAGCGATATAGTGAGCGGAATTTCAGCTGCTTTATAAAAGCGGATGGATTGCAAGGGGATTTTCACAAATTGTCATTTTTCATTAATTGACTTCCAACAAAAGTACTGTGTATTTTCGTCCAGGCGTAGCTTTTGAACGGATGCTTCAATTTTTTTTTCTTTGAATCAGCTCGTTCTAAAGGTTCTTCCAAGGAGAACTAAAACATCAATAAACAAGAACGAAAAATCATGCGTCACGCATAGATTATATAACACTTTCCAACGCTTCCAAAATAATTTTACAAATCATACCGTTTAATAAGCTAAAAGATAACATCTAAGAAAACAATTTGGAAAACGCATAACATATTTAAAACCATAATTTCAGGAATTTCCAACATATACAATATTCGGAAAAATATCCGAATACTTTTATTCAGCCCTGTATAGGATCTATAGATTTGTATATATACTACATAGGATACTAAATTTTAGTTCAGTTAGGAAACGCGTAGCACAGTTTAAAATTCTCCGTCTGTAGTTTCTGTCAATAAACGGAAATGTGTTCGCAAACTTTTGTGCTTCCTTGTATAGGATCTAAAGAATTTATACACACCACGTAATAGACAAAAAGCGAGTTAAAATTAAAATTGCGTTCAGTAACTTAAAACGAACTTCCAGGAATTATTGTTAACAGAGAGTAGAGAATTCTTTTGTGTGTCCCTGTAAATGAACGATGACTGCTATACACACATTATTCTGTAGTAAGCCTCTTGTAATGCACCTTAGTGATATATATAAATTTCAATGCGTTTAAAATAGTGAAACATTATTTAAATAAACCGCAGACGATTTTTCTCCATAGACGTAATGTAACAGAATTCTTTTGACTGCCCCTGTAAAGTAACTAACTATAAGTGCTATGCACACCGTATTCCATATTAAGCTTCTTCTAATGCACCTTAGTGATATATATAAATTTCAATGCGTTTAAAATATTGAAACATTATTTAAATAAACCTCATATAATTTTTCCCCGTAGACGGCAATGTAACGGAATTCTTTTGAGTGTCCCTGTAAAAAAACTATAAGTGCTACACACTTCTGTTGAAATAGGGAACATGCTATAGATAACGACAATAACATATAAAAATTGCAAAGCAATCCGAGCATATTTACGGGAGTTATAGCACGGACGGACGGCCAGACGGCAGACGGCAGACGGCCAGACAAACCGAAGTCATAAATACTTTTCAACTAGGTTGGAAAGTGTTAACGAAGTCATAAACACTTTTCAGCTAAGTTGGAAAGTGTTAAAAAAGGAAATAAAAAAAACAGAATAATGATAATTTCTGGAAAATCACTTATCATCCAGCTACTTTTAAAATGCAAATGATATTCAGCTGACTATATCGCCGATATCTTTCTGAAATTTCACGATATTCCTTTGACTTTTTATATGAGCTGTTTTATATAATTGACTACTAAATTATACAAGATAATATTTCTTATCGGTTGCGCCTACTTAGTTAAAAATTATTTCTAAAAATGTTCATTTTTCATAAAATAGATTTATTTAATAGATTTTTCATTTAATAGATTTATTTTCTAATTGCAATATATTTTTTCTATGGCTCTTTTTCAAATTTCGTGAAAGTGGCCTTTTTTGTTGTTGTTGATAACCCCGCATGCTATAAACATTAAATTTGCAGACAGTTTTTAATTTTTGTAAAGAAACGTTTATATATCTGTTATTTTAAATGAGCTATTCTGACACACATAAAATTTTTTTTTGCTTAAGACTACTACTCCAGTATCGCAAAAAGCGGAACAGGCAGTTGTAAAAATTGGTACGACCCCTTAAATAGTGAAACATTCCGATATAGTAAACTTTTATTGCATCATAATAAATGTATGTAAATTGAACAATTCTTAAATGACAAATTTCTGGTCTTTGTAGTTGTTTCTAAACCGTTAGTCATAGACATTATAGTTCATAATAGAAAAGTTTTCTAAATGAGGTTTCCGAAGTATTTTAAAAGCAATTTTGGTAAAAAATAAAATAAAAAAAAGATTTCTCAAATTCACGAAATTTAATTTTTTATACGTTCCTCCGGTCTTATTAGTGGTACTTAGTAAACATTTCCTATTACACCAACAAGTAAGACAAAAAAAAGTTCCTTTCTTCTAAGATTAAAACTGACCGAGTAATAGTTTTTTAAAGGTGAAGAATCCTTTTTGCTGCGAAATAGGGGTCATTCTCAAATTTACTAGAAATATAAATAATCGTCAGATATAAAATAATAACAGTTGAGGGTAAAATTAACATTATAATATAAATTTGAAATCGATTTTCATACGATACGTTAAAGCAAACTATACAACTTGTACTAAAATATTAGCGAAAAAATAACAAAATTTTTGTAAAATGGAATGATGAAAAGCAATAGTCTCAATTCTTTACAAAATAAAATATATATTAAAATACAATTATTTTAACCAATCTGAAACTTAATTAATAAAAATTAACACTATCGTAATACTTGTTAGGATGTGACTATTTTCAGCTAAAGTGCAGATACACACGAAATAAATTCTACTATACTTTAAGCACTTTGAGTACGAATCACTCGAAGCATGGCCCAACTCATCTGTGTTCAGATGCAGAAAATTGGTATAAGTCATACAATTCAAAGTTTCATAACTAGGGCAATTTTAGTGTTAGATGAATGGGACTTTTTTTTGTCTTACTTATTAGTGTAAAAGGAAATTTTTACTAAATATCACTTATAGGACCGGGAGACCGAATAAAAAATTTAATTTCGTAAATTAAAAAAAAAATTATTGCAATTGTAATCGCTTTTAAAATTGTTAGATTTTATTTATTATTCGATATGTGCAGATATAGACGCCTTCAGGTGAAGAGGTAGGGCTATCCCTGTATTTTGAAATTTATTTAAGAAACTTTTATATACCTGTAACAATTTAAAAAAAATAGTAATATTTATTCTTCCTAAGTGATTTAACTTACCCGTGGAAGACAATTCTTAATTCTGTTTTTTTTTTTTTTTTAAATTAAGTGCATGAATTTAAAATTTATCTTAAAAGAATGAACTTTTTCAGTTTTCCACTTTTAAAAATGTTACTAGAAACTTATTTTTGAATATTTAATATTCCTTTATTTTTAAAAAATTCTAAATTGCTTCTTTATGTTGATATATTTAAAAATTGTCATTCACGAGGAGTTTTGCATTCTAATTTACAATTGTCTTGCGCTATAATGTTTAGGGTCCATGCTGAAGAGGGAATAGCGGCAGATGCTTCAGAAATGTTGATGACTTCCTTTAGACTTGGCTAATAGACAAACTTATATTCACAAATATGTTAAACGATTTTCATTTTTTTAAGGAAAATATACAATAAAACCTTTCGAAACGTAATTGCAGGGCACCGGAAAAAAATCATTTTAAACAGGTTTTCACCGTGTTAGATACATAACCTTTTACAATTGTCTTTTTTTTTTTTTTTTTTTTTTTTTTTTTTTTTTTTTTTTTAACTTTTTGCTATAATTGGAAAAATTATTTATTTAAGATAGAATTTTGTAACAGTCAGGTTTTAACAGGTATTACTGTATTCTAAAATGCTCTTTTCATCTAACATTCTTGTATTTTATGAATGTATATATAATATTTTAGTTCATTCTGAATATAAATATGACGAAATCTCCTTGGATATGCAATTAAATCTGCATTCTCGTTCTTTCAGATGCATAGGTAAATGGGATGAAGGTTTGTTAGGTGTTTATTTTTACTTGAACTTCTTCTCAAAAAAGCGAGGCGAAAAGTAAATGTCTCCTCCTCCTTCACACTTCCCCAAGCTGAAGAATTCTCAAAAAAGAAATGTTGCGTTCTCCGTGTATATTTTCATTTGTGTTTAAAAGTTTCTAAAAGGTTTCTATATGCGGCAATTGATATGCTTATTCATTATAAACGATTGATGAAGCAGTATCGTTACAGTAGCGATTGACCCCCAAGAGACAATTAAAACTATAAGTTCGCTAAGACCAATCGTTTTTCATTAAAAATGGTCCGTACCACGGACCATGAGAAAAGCAAAAGCCAAACTATCTTATAATTCGCAACCCCATTGATTACTCTTATTGACGGTGATTCTGATTTATCTTTCAAGGCCATATTAGTGGTGACGTTTCACACAGAGGTGAGTGCTCAAAAGTGGAAAGCTTTTCTTCATAGTGGAAAAAATGAAAACTATACCTTATGTTAGACATTTATGTATTCGATACGAATTCCGCTTCAGCCAGATTCAGGAAGAAAAGGGCTAAATTACCTGGCAGTTCAGTGCTTTAGGTGAAAATTTTCTTGAAAAACTCCCAGAATTCAGAAATGCAATGAACATAGGTTGCTTAACGATCAGTACCCCTTGAGACCTGCAGTGACCCTTTTTTAGGCAGAGCGGGATGAAAATCGAGTTTTTCCGTAACCAACAGGGGTGGCCACCAAACATGGTGCACGCCGATTTTAATGATTTTAAAGTATGTCTAATGGTCATACCCCTAAATACTTTGGTGCAAGATTTTCTTCAAATTCGCCTTAGTTTTTTATTTTTTTTTTAATTGAGTGTTAAAGTTCAGCATATGTTTCAAATACCCATTAGTTTGATGTTTTGTACGTGATCTTCGTGGCGTCGCGAGTGCTTTATGTCCTGGAAGCAAGGGTTCGATCCTACCTTGAGATTTTCTTTCTTTTTTAATTAATTTTATATTTTTGATACGTTACAAGTTTTAAGCAGAATAATGAATTCTGAAGCTTTAAACTTTTTGATATTTTCTAATAAATTATTATTTATATATTTAGCACAGTTCTGAAATAATAGTTTTATTTATTTTCTATTTTACTGAATTTAAAATTAAAATTTATCAATTTTTGGTTAACTTATGCAAAGTATTTTTCATATCGAATCTCCCAAACGTATTTATAGTTAGATGATTCCTAGCCTATCTTCAAATGAGTAATAAATTATTAAAGCAGTAACGCTCATATTCAAATTTTTATCAGTTGTATAAATTTTTAATGTCATCTATATACATTTATCTCTAAAGTTTACAAATTACATTTAAAAATGTTTTTCCAACAGCAAAAAAAAACAAAAAAAAAAAAAAAAAAACACTGTCGACGTCATACTTAAAAATTTAGTTAGCTGGAAATACGAAAATCGTCTTCAAAGGATACATATATAAAATATTTTTTTAAGAAATTGTCTGTTGAACTTTTATAACATCAGAATAAATAAAATTATTTTTATCAATATCGTTTAGCTTCTTTTGTAGACAATTACAAGGTTTGAATGAAATAATGCTTCATATATTATATAATGAATCGCAATAAAATATTTAAAGATGTATCGCAAATAAAATATTTAAAGATATATCGCAAATTTAAATATTTAAAGATATATACTATTATAAGTAATAAAGTATTGTTGCATTCCTTTATGCAACACCTTATGCTCTAACACTTTATGCTCTAACAATATTAAAAACATTCATGATCATGCAAAAAATAATTTTTTATAAATTGTGCCGTTTGCAATGTCATTTTATGTTTTGAATGATTTTATAAGTATTCCCGATTAAATGTGATTTACTCGAAATTATAAGAATAATGATTACGCATTTTTGTTTTTTAACTTTCGACGCTTGTTTAATATATTTATCACAAATAAAGTATTCGAAAGAAATATACTATGGTCATAAATACATTCTTCCAACATTCATAAAAAATCAGGCAAAGGAATTATTTTATAGTGATATTTGTAATGTCATTTTATGTTGTAAATATGTTTACCATGTGTATCACCGGATTAATTGCATATTTACTAAACTAAAAATACCAATGTCCATAATGATAAACATTTTTGTATTTCATCATTTAACATATTGTAATATGTTTAGAACATATAAAATTTTAAAAAGCCATTTCGTTTTATAATATTTTTTCTAGTCAATTTAATACATTTGTTATAGAAAATACATTATTTCATAATTCAGGTAATATATATATATATATATATATATATATATATATATATATATATATATATATATATATATATATATATATATATAGATAGATAGATAGATAGATAGATGGAAACAATAATAGTAAGTTTTAAAAAGATGAAATATCTAGACATAAATTAGTTTGGACTTTCGTTAACAGAAATATCAGTTTAGAAATTTCCGAAAAAAATATAAATTATCATGAAAAAATCATAAAAATAAATTTAATTTTTAAGAAAATATGAAAAAATTCAGAGTTGCAGAATTCATAATTCTGCGTAAAACGTGTTAAAAATGTAAAATTAATTTAAAAAGAAAAATGTCTGGATTGATTCCTCACCTCCTGGGCAGCAAGCGCACACGCTATCTCGGGGCCACGAAGACCACGAACAGACGTTTAAGCTAATTAATATTTGAAACATATGCTGAACTTTAACCCCTAATTTCTCAAAACCTAAGACCAATTTTAAGAAAACCCTCCACCCGAATAGTTAGGGGTTTAACCCCCTACAACATACTTTAAAATCATCAAAATATGTGTGCACCATGTTTGGTGGTTCCCTTGTAATCAAAATCTGTAGAAAAAAATATCCGTAGTAAAAAATTGGCGATGAGAAAATTTTCCAAGGAAAAAAAAAGAAGGAATTTAATTGCAATTTAAGCTCAATTAACGAGAGAAAATGAATTTCGTCCATTTCGCAATGCGAATTACATAATGCAATCAGATTCAGTTCAAAACGCATCACAATTGAGTTGGACTCAATGAGTTTTCTCAATTATAACAAGGGTAGTGATAACAGATTTTCAAGTATAACTCAAAAACTGCATGGCAGAATGACCTGAAATTTAGTATGCGGATTTTAGACGAAACTAGAATTGGATCTCAAATTAAATATATGTAGGTTATAATTCATAATTTCTTGAAATATTAATTTCATAATTCATATTTTTTACATAAAATTAAAATTGCATAAAGTGAATTTATTACTCAAAAATTTATGTTATTTGGAATTGTATAATTAGTTGGAATCAGTGGTCGGAAAAACTAAATTTGTATTGTAGCGAACTACAACTACAACAACTTTATCAAAAATGTATAGCTAACTACAAATACAACTACTTGTTTTAAAAAGTAGCGACTACAAACTACTTTTCAAAAGTAATCGCTATTTCGCTATTTTCAGATTTTTCCAAAAGAATCATTCAATCTACACTCCAAATTCAGGATACAATATAAATAATAGAGTCACCCCTCATTATATCGCATCTGCCGGGATACAATAAAATAAGTCCGATATAATTAAAGTCATTAAAAAATTAAGAAAGATGAATTACAATAAAATGTTTGTTGTTTGACTCCAAAACGTTAATTTATATGCCTATTATACTATTTTCTAGAGAAATTAAGAGGGATATATGTATTACAATCAAATTTAAATATAGTTACATAAAATATGCGATTAAAATGCAGAATATGTTTCGAAAGCCATGAAGAAAGAGCTATAGCCTATATCTTAACGAGTGATACAACGAAGAATTACTCTTGAATATAACATACTTATGCATAATCATAGACTGAATAAATTTTATTTACTAGTCTTATAATAATTAGGACATAACATAACCATTGACTCATGTATTTACCAATAAATTTGTTTACTTAACTTTTCAACTCCAACACACTCTTTATATGTTAATTGTATTGCGTTCTGTTGAGAGTAAATTATATTAAGGCATGTTATAACTTTTTTTGTTGAAAAAAAATTGAAAAATTTTATTTTGCATATTTTCACTCCTTAAACCCTCAAAACCTTTGTGGTAAAGCTGGTTTATTGAAATTCGTATTGGTTTAAAAATTATGCGACTTTTGGGGTTTCAGTGAACAGGCTCATTTTTAGAATAATTGTGTGGAAACAAAAGAATTGAGAAAAAAGAAGTCCAGGATGCTTCATTATATTCGCCTGGTATAGATAATTTTAAGTAAGCTGAAAATTGTCACTGTTATCTATGTTTGTTTAAAAACGTTGTAAAACTTTAAACCTGTTTTTCACGAAACTCTGTTTTACAAATAGGTACCTGGTAAAACTCGAGGTAAAACGAACTTTTATACAACAGTAAAATACTGAGTACATGAACGTGAAATACACTATGGATTTTCAACAATTTAAATAATATTATTCATTGGAGAATATACAATTATTTTAAAATTTATACTCTACAGTTATAATTTTCTTTCTTATTGAATCGTTAAGAAAAAAAAAAATGTTGTTGGTATCTATGTCTGTAAATCTTTTATAACAATTATTCTTCTTCTACGAAAATATCTTGTATAATCTGCGATTTTTTATTTGGTTTTTAATTTACTATTTTCAGTTTAAAACAAAATTTTTATGAAGGAAAATATGAAAAATTAATTTAACATTAACAGATCAAAATTTTACATCTATGTAAACGCTTAATCTTCTCCACCGAACAGCTTCAAATTTAGTATCTAAAAGTAAATTTCACCCTGAAACCGTAGTATGAAGCTAAATTTGGATATTATTATTGAAAATTTTAAAGTTATACACTATTTCAATATGGAAACAGATCCTTAAACTTACTTTTTAATATATATTTAAATATGACATATTTCACAATTCACTGACTTTTGTAATTTTTCTCTCTGACAATTTTGTTGTTAAAATGTTTGGAGTGTTAATAAATATCCTCACAATCTAAAAAGTATATTGGAATGCAAGTAAAATTTTAATACAGAAAAATAATACTTACTGAACGTCTGATTCAGTTGCCTATGCGCCATCACTGCAACCACAGGAATGTAAGGAAGAGTGACAGAGAATATTTTCTTATATAGAAATAGAATTCCCAACGAGGGAGCTTTACAAAATATAGCTAAAAGAAGCTTTAGATTAAGAACCTATGCAGTAGGAAAGGCCGCTGCGCAACTGCTAAAAATGTAAGCAACAAGTTCCAGCATAAAAGGATGTTCTTAACGTAAAAAGTTCTTTACTTCATTAGTACGATTATAAGCTTATTTTCATCGCTGAGTCTTTAGAGACATTTTGTGTGTGATGCTTTTAGATAGCTTAGTTTTGTATTCTCAAAGGAATTTCAAACTAAACATGTTTTATTTCAATTAGAAATACAGTTTCAATCTGAATTTTTTCCGTATAGTTTAGGTGAATTTCTTTTTTTTTCATTTATTACCCAATTTAATATCTTATGAAATGATTAAATATTTTTATTTATTTTATGAAATTCAAGTTCACATTAATGACAAATTCAGAGACAAATGACTGAAGAGTTTAAAGATTTTTTTAAAATAGCAAACATACACTTTTATACTACAGTAAAATACTGAATACATGAACGTGAAATACACTATGGAGTTTCTACAATTGAAATAACATTATTCATTGGAGAATATACAATTATATTAAAATTTATACTCTACAGTTATAATTTTCATTCTTACTGCATTATAAAAAAATAAAAAATAAAAAATGATGCTGGCCATATCTACAATGATGTCCAAAAATTAAGGGGCAGTGGCCGATTTTTTCTATTTTAGACGTTTAGTCGAATATCTAATTAAATTCTTTACGAATTGTCCTTGAACTTCAAGAATGTAAAGAACATGTTTGACGTCATAATTTTCAGTGAACATGTCTTGAGGACAATTAAAGGGGGAGGGGGACAATAATAATTTTAATAATAAAATAATATTTGTGAGCACCGAAGCAACAGAAAATGCTCAAAATTGTCTATTACTGTAGCAAATGACTATGTATGTCCTGTTTAACATTTGTATGCATTTGTGCAAGCATAGCACGTATACTCGCGAAGATATTAACATTTCTATGAAAAAAATCAAAAGTTTTTGTTTATAGCATACAGAGTTTTCAACCGATTTTAACACCACTTTCCGAAAACTTGACAAAGAACAGTAGAAATGGTATACTGCAATTAAAATATTAATATATTGGATATTTGATGAGATATTAATTATATATATTATTATTTGATATATATTATTTGTACGAAATATATTGTAACTACGCATGTGCGAAGTATAGAATTTTTTTTTGTCATGATTTGGTAGTCAATACTATAGAGCAATTCATATAAAAAGACCAGTCAAATGTCGTGAAAACTCAAAAAGATACAGGCAATACAGTGAGCTAATAGATAAATTGGGGAGGAAATCCCATATAATTCTATGGGATTTCCTTCCTAATTTATCAATTACCTCATTTTAGCTCATCAACTACATGGCAATCCGAGTATTTTTGCGCAATACAGAGCCCACACAGACGTCCATACGGACAGACAAACCGAATACATAAACACTTTTCAACTATGTTGGAAAGTTTTAAAAACCCTTTAATTTTAATTACATTTAAATTTGTCTATCACAGTTTTCCTTTTTGTTTTGTGCATTCGATAGGAAAGCACAGCAGGAAGCAGTCCTATTTTTCAGTAGTCAGAGGCGACTTTATTAGACACGGCGCAATGGGCGAGCCGTTTTCAGCCCTCCTATATACGAATGTTATCTTTTAAAGAAACTATTAAATTTAAGCCCAGTATTTTGCGCATTAATCCCATGTTGTTAATATCATGGGCGGTTGCCTTACGTCATCCCTCCCTCCCCCTTCCTAGGTGGGTTAAACGCATCTACAAGCTAATTACAAACAACTTCAACAATTACATTTCTATGTGACGTTGTTTTTCAATTTATTTTAATCAAATAGATTTGAAACCCAGAAGAAAACAGTTGCAGAAAAAACGTGGTGCCGAGTGACAAATGAAAAAAAAAAAAAAACTCTTGGTGTAACCTATGATTCTTACATTCCGAGAATAATATGAATTACCTGTATCTGTCATCATATAATGTTAGACCAAGAAAAAATAACAAAAATGTCAAACCATTTCATTAAAGTTATAATGTTTAAAACTACATTGCACTTGATTGGTTATACAAACAAATGCTAGTCTACCTAACGATTTGCTTGACTGGTGTAATAATTGGCGTACATATGTAAAACTATAGAGGCAAATCAAGTCATTTAGTTAATGTTTGTACTTTTCCCCCTAGTAGGTAACAATTGTCTATAAACGAAATAATTGAAGGCAGTTTCTTTGAATGTTACGAAGGAGGGGGCAGAAGTAATAAAAAGTGCAAAAATGTAGACCCTAGTCTAACTATTTTAATAATCTTTATTAAAACAACGTTCCTTGCTGGATATTCCAAAATATGTAAACGCTAAAAGGCAGACCAAAATTCCATTACGGACAGACCGGCAGACTTGCGTAAAATGTTGAAAGTTGAAAAACTTTGAGACAAGTCATGTTATTAGCGCAATGTTTTTGGTTTTGGTAGTATGTAACATTTCCACTGAAATCAGACTATTTGGACGTTACAAAAGATGCGGAAGACATCATAAACAGTGCAAAAAAAGTCGACCGTAGTGAAGCCATTTGAATGTCTGGATTTAAATTTTCATTTAAAATTGGGAAACTTTAAGTCAAGTGAATACATATGTTTAATGTTTACTCTTTGTATCCAAGTTCATAATAGACAAATAATAATGAGAAAAAATGAAAGCAAATAATTTGTAGAATACAAAAGTGGTGGCAGATGCAGAGCCTGATTACCGCAGTGGTGAACTGAGCAGGCGTCATCAAAAACTCGAAAAAATGGACCCTAACTTGTAACTTAATTTTGATTCAAACGCTATTCGTTTCAGGACATTCTAAAATGTGAAAATGCAAAATGACAGACCGAAATTCCTTTACGAACACACCATCCGGAGTGCATAAAACGTTGAAAAGTGGAAAACATTGAACTGTACAGTCATTTGCATAATGTATCTGCTTTTGGTTTAAGTCAATATTTTTTTTATTAATAACAAGAATACTGAAAGCAGATAATTTGGACTTTACAAAAGCGGTGGCAGACGTCATCTAAAATGAACCCTTTTCAATTCATTAAAAAAAAGCTTTATTTCAAATCCATTTGTTTCAGGGCATTTCAATATACACCATTCGTCGCTACCCTGTCAAACTATCGAATGTGAAAAAACGCATTTTTCTTTACTTTTAAAAATAAGCCAATTGCCGTCACTAAATTTTAATAGTATTCTTCAGCAGGGTTTCCAATTGACTTTTTTTTCATTCAGAAATTTCGAAGTCATACTAGAAAATTCAAATAGAAATTTTTGCTTAATTTATTGGCGAACATTTCGTGATTACTTAAAGTAAAACAATTTTTCTCAAAATTTCCCGTATGAATTCGGCATCTTTGAATAAAATAGAAGGCCGAACTGGCGCACTGTTCTTCGCAGAAATTTTATTAGTATTTTTACTAGGCAAAGAATTCTAATAAAATTTAGTGGTGGCAATCGGAACATTTCGAAAAGTAATATAACTGAAAAATGCATTTTTTCATATTCGATAGTTTGACATGGTAGCGACGAATGATCAAATGCCACCGGACAATTACAATTTTAAACGTTTTGACGAATATCTAGAGAAATATTTGACGAACTCTCCTGGAGCATCAAGAATATAAAGGACATGTTTGACCATATATTTTTTGGCGCAATTTTGGTAACGAGAGCAATTAGGTGGCTATCAAAATTTTGAATAAAAAAATAATCACAATCGCCAAGTAAAATAAAATGCTCTAAATTATTTGTAGCTGTAGCACATATGTATGTATATCCTATACAGCATTTGTTTTCATTTTTGAAAGACGCATATTCATCGATAATAAAATGCTCGAAATTATTTGTAGCTGTAGCACATATGTATGCATATCCTGTACAGCATTTGTTTTCATTTTTGAAACCCATATTCATCGATATATAAATGTTTTTTTAAGAAATTCAATAAACTACAGGGCTCAGCCCCCTACTCGCTAACGCTCACCAACCCCCGTGAATTGCAAAGCAATTCACATTGAGACCGCTACGCGGTGCCAGTTCGCTTCGTTCGCTCGCCCCTTTTTATTTTTTCAGCAATTGTAGCTGAAATAAGTACTACCATAAATCAGTTTAACATATGAAATTGACAATTTTTTAATGTAAAAAAGTAATTGAAAACTTCGATAAAAACGCAATTAAAAATGCATTTAGTTGGTGCTACCAATGGGCATATAAATCATTTAAATACTTTGAAAAAAGGATCTTGGAAACACAATTAGTTTAAAGCACATTGCACCTATAATATTGTGCAGCATGGCTTAAATTCATTAAAAAAACACTATGTGATAGGGATATAGTTTATATATATCATCAATCATTGTTTAAATTTCGTTCGACATTTTACTGTTCTAATTGATTATAGATTTTTGCAATATAATTTATTTTTTACTTCATCAAGACAGCAACAGATGGCAGCAGGTGCAATGTCGACAGTTGATATTTTTATACTCTCCGATTTTCGTGTGAGTGAAATTAATAAATAAATTCTAAATAAGAGTTGAGAATTCGTTTGAAATTAGTGATATTACTCAAAATTAAAACGAGGAATCACCTCAAATGCTTTGGATTACGTGCATGTTATTTTATTTTTAATAATTGCTAGTACGAGTTTCACTGCTCTCACACTGGCTGCCATGTTGGAGGCATTCATTGGTGTGAGCTGAGTTGTTGCCAAACGATAAGTAGCAATTCAGCCTTATTTCCACGCCACGTAAGAGAAATATATATATAGATTTTCGGATTTTTCTTGTTTATAGCATGCATGGTTTTCAACTAAATTAACACCAGTTTCAGGAAACTTGACAGTAGAAACAACATACTAGAATTAGAGTATAAATACATCAGAGATTTGATGAAATGCGAGCATTTGTATGAAATAATTTTAACTGCGCATGCGCTAAATATAACAGCACTTCTTTTGCATAATTTAACAGTTAACGTCAACATTCTTTTGCATAATTTAGCAGTCAACGTCAACATTCTTTTGCACAATTTAGCAGTCTCATTTAAAAAACCAGACTATAGTCATTTAAAAATAGTTTAAGACCACTCTATGTATAACAACATTTAAGACCTTTTGCTATTGCGATGACAAACCAAATTCCTTGCTGAAATGGGTAGATATGTTTATCAGGCTTACATTTCTTCCTACCTCAAGCAAAGCAGGCTTTATTTCATTATAGGAACTCCTAGGCCAACGTATGATACGCCGTATGATATGGCCGCCTCGAGACGTTGGCGTTGTTGCTCTTGGTCTACCTGATCGTCCCCTTGTAGTACATATCCCATCTATTTCATGTTTCCCTGTGGCATTATGTACCAGTCTTGCGTATTACTTGTATCGAAAATACAACAGTACAGGAAAGCTGAAAAAGCAAACAAAATAAAATTTAAAAGCAAATATTAATACCGTTAAACAAACACTCTACTAGCTCATTTTTATGAGTCGGCAATTTTCCAAACCGTAAAGTCTATTTCTTTTTTCAAGATGCGGAAAACCACATAAACAAAATGAAAGAATTGAGGATTACTTGAAACGATTTATAAACGTTTGGTGCTACTTGGATGCAGTGAAAGTGATATAAACTTGCTTAAGTCAAAACAAAATGTGTCTTTTTGGCATTGAAGCTCCAACATACCGAATCCAAAGGAGAAAGAACACCTTTTCATATACATTTCTCATGAGCTATACCTACAGGAAGAAAATAAACAAACTGAGATATTGCGACCTACTAAGCCACACATTATAAAATTTCTATAAGAAAAGCAAATGATTCTTAAAATTGCATCGAAGTAGACTCTTCACTTTTCAATTAAATTATGATATAGTCTAATGCTCGTATTCACCGTCTACCTCAACCTGGAAAACTGATCGCAGCTGAAGTTCAATCAGATTAATGATGAATACCATTTGAGCGTTTGACCGAGATTTTTGAAGTGAAAACTTCTTTAGGCGCGTTGGGCATTTTTTGAGATGGGAAAAAACCATTGAATTCGCGACACTGTTACCGTTACTGTTACCGTTACTGTTACCGACACCTCTGTATATTTGAAGTGATTGTTTTGTTTGTTTGTTTGTTTGTAGGGGATAATCTCTGGAACTACTGAAGCGATTTCAAAAATGATGGTAGCAAATTGATGGTGGCAATCCCTGCTCTAACATAGGCTATATTTTATGTCAGTGCCATTAACCCAGGGGGGTGCAGTAACGAAAAGCGTTCTAAAATTTCGATTTTTTTTTATACTGAAGGAGCAAGAAATTCGAAATTTGGCATTGTAGCTACTTATAAGATGTAAATGCTCTCTAAGAACAATTTCTTAAAAAAATTCGAAATTTAAAAGGCGAAAAGTGTTCTAAAAACATTCTAAATTACAATTTCTATGGAATCTCTGGAACTACAGAACCGTTTTCAAAAGTGATGGTGGCAAATTGATGGTGACAGTCCCTGCTCACACATAGGCTATATTTTATGTTGGTGCCACTACCCCCAGGGGGGTGCAGGAGCGAAAAACGTTCTAAAATTTCGATTTTTGAAGTGAAAACTTCTTTAGGCGCGTTGGGCATTTTTTGAGATGGGAAAAAACCATTGAACTCGCGACACCTCTGTATATAAGTATGTACATGTATTGTGTATAGTTAGGGTACGGCGGGGCGTGCGCGTCGCGCGCAACATGCTTGCCTGTGCGCTATTGCACCGCGGTATAGTAAGCGGTATAGTAATCGCAGAAAAATGTAAGCGGTTTGGTAAGCGCAGAAAAATTTAAGCGGTATAGTACGCGGTATAGTAAGCGGTATAGTAACACGGAAAAATGTAAGCGGTATAGTAAGCACAGAAAAATATAAGCGGTATAGCAAACGGTATAGTAAACGCAGAAAAATGAAAGCGGTATAGTAAGCGCAGAAAAATGTAAGCGGTATAGTAAGCGCAGAAAAATGTAAGGGGTATAGTACGCGATAAAATAAGCGCAGAAAAATGTAAGCGGCATAGTAAGCGGTATAGTAACTCATTAAAATGTAAGCGGTATAGTAACGCATTAAAATGTAAGCGGTATACTAAGCGCAGAAAAATGTAAGCGAAATAGTAACACGGAAAAAATGTAAGCGGTATAGAAAACGCAGAAAAATGTAAGTGGTATAGTAAGCGGTATAGTAAACGCAGAAAAATGTAAGCGGTATAGTAAGCGTAGAAAAATGTAAGCGGTACAGTAAGCGGTATAGTAACACAGAAAAAATGTAAGCGGTATAGTAAACGCAGAAAAATGTAAGCGGTATAGTAAGAGCAGAAAAATGTAAGCGGTATAGTAACGCAGAAAAATGCAAGCGATATAGTAAAGGCAGAAAAATGCAAGCGCTATAGTACGCGGCATAGTAAGCGGTATAGTAACGCAGAAAAATGTAAGCGGTATAGTAAGTGCAGAAAAATGTAAGCGGTATAGTAAGCGGCATAGTAACGCAAAAAAATGTAAGCGGTATAGTAACGCAGAAAAATGTAAGCGGTCTAGTAAGCGCAGAAAAATGTAAGCGGTACAGTAAGCGGTATAGTAAACGCAGAAAAATGTAAGCGGTATAGTAAGCGCAGAAAAATGTAAGCGGTACAGTAAGCGGTATAGTAACACAGAAAAAATGTAAGCGGTATAGTAAACGCAGAAAAATGTAAGCGGTATAGTAAGAGCAGAAAAATGTAAGCGGTATAGTACGTGGTATAGTAAGCGGTATAGTAACGCAGAAAAATGTAAGCGGTATAGTAAAAGCAGAAAAATGCAAGCGGTATAGTAAGTGCAGAAAAATGTAAGCGGTATAGTAAGCGGCATAGTAACGCAAGAAAATGTAAGCGGTATAGTAACGCAGAAAAATGTAAGCGGTCTAGTAAGCGCAGAAAAATATAAGTGGTACAGTAAGCGGTATAGTAACACAGAAAAAATGTAAGCGGTATAGTAAACGCAGAAAAATGTAAGCGGTATAGTAAGAGCAGAAAAATGTAAGCGGTATAGTACGTGGTATAGTAAGCGGTATAGTAACGCAGAAAAATGTAAGCGGTCTAGTAAAACAGAAAAATGTAAGCGGTCTAGTAAGCGCAGAAAAATGTAAGCGGTATAGTGAGCGGTACAGTAAGCCCAGAAAAATGTAAGCGGTATAGTAAGCGATCTAGTAAGCGCAGAAAAATGTAAGCGGTATTGTAACACAGAAAATGTAAGCGGTATAGCAACGCAGAAAAATGTAAGCGGTATAATAACGCAGTAAAATATAAGCGGTATAGTGCGACGGAAGTCTGGTTCCCGAAATTTTTGTATGTAAAATAATGTGCATTATTTTTCATGTACTATAGCACATTAAATGAAAATTGTAATATAATTTTTGTAGTAGTAGTTTATAATAATGATTAAAAAACACTTCAATTAAAAGCATTTCGTGCACAATAAAACATTTCCTGACGATTAAAAAAATACACACGTAATTGTTCAAGTTTTCACTTCTGTCGGCACTCCCGGAGTGCCACTGTTTTTATTTTTTTTAGGATGAGCGGTCGGTAAAAACGAGCATTAGAGACAATGACAAAAATATCAAGGTATTTGTATAAAGTTATAATGTATAAAATGGAAGATGGTTGAAGGAAATGCTAGTCGGTTTACCGATTCGTTTAACGAACAAGTGTAAAAATTGCCATTCACCAGCTCAAAAGATATATTTCTTAATTGGTAATTTCAACAAATCGAAAAGCTGCAATTTAACTCACTTACCAATACTTTGGAAGGCGTCAAAAAATAAAAAATGGACTTAATATAATTAAAACCCATACGCGTAGACCAAAATTTGGTTAGGTGGTCTTATATCTGGATATGACAATAGACGTTCAGTTCTGCATTAATTTTGTTAGACTGCATGGTATCTGGTATGCAATTGAAAAGACTGACAAACGGGGAGCTTAACTTGGAAAGAAACACTTTTTCTGAAGCTCTAATCTCGCATTAATGTTAAATTATTCGACCTGTAATAAGTAATTTTAAAAATAAGAAAAATTACCCGCGTATATCAAATTTATTTGAAAAAATCTAAATCAATTCTATGCACTTTAATAGAAGGGGTAAGAAGCATGTTAACGAAGTTCATTCTCTTTTTCCGCATTTTTTATAAATACATAATCTAATACTGGACGAGAAGCTACTTTTATTTTCATTACAGACGAAATTATTTTGCAAAGAAGTACTTATCAGTTTCTAAAAACATAGAGTGTTAGTTGTATTTTTGTCACAAATGATCAATACTCTCTAATAATTAACTGCGACTGTTTGAAAATGTTGAACTTCTATGATTTATAGAGGTTAAAGCTCTGAAAACTTCCTTTTAAGCTATCGTACAAAGAAGAGTCGCCAACTTTTGTGCTAATCGTGGATGCATTGGAAATTTTTAATCATATTCTAGGATGTATCTCAAACACGCATATTTGTTGTGCCTGTGTCTAGGATGCCCAATGCATAGACATATACAATCCCACATGTGGATATATACAAATGTATATTATATTAATTTATGTAAAATAATTAAAGTGTGAAAGATAACGCAATTTCACTACTGGTAACTTAGGCTGCACAAAATGAAACAATGCACAAAAGTATCTTTATCAGTTAAAGTTCTTTTCCCAATATTTTATTTCAAGAACATAACATTAAAAAAATCCTCGTATGATACAGAACCCTTTCTTTTTTAATTCAAATTCAAAACTTATTATGCACAAGTACAAAATAAGTATTTATGCAAATAAAATTAAAGAGGATTCATGGGCTTTAAGGCAGGGAGTCTGCGGGCGCAAGTGCGCAAGAGAGCACATGTTTGGTGGTCCCAGTTTTAGAAAAACCATTATATTTGAGATCGGTAAATATTTTTCTTTTCTAAATGAGAGATTTCATTATTGCTAAAATATTTTCTTGCTCTTTCACCTAAGGTTTTAACAACAGCAACTTTATGAAAGGCTGAATATTCAGAAATAAAATTTAAGTATTGACCCGAAAATATTACATTACGGTATCACTGAGGTTAAAATTATTGACCGGTCCATTTTCTTTTTCTTTTAATTAAAATATATTAGAAGAAGGTTTACAGTTAACTTCATTTTCAATTGCAAAAATGTCCAACTTCTGGACATACAGAGTACATTTTTTTTCAAAATTCCAGATAGATATTTATGTTTGACAATAAGAACAACGTTGTGAACTTATCTTTTCTTGAAAAAAAAATTGTGGTTTAAAAGTAAAATTATTTCACGCTCAAGACACTGCATTAATGCTATTTCGTACAGAAATTTTCGTCTTAGTTAATCGCAGAAGTTTTGCGATTAAAAAAAGCGAAAATTCTTGTAAGAAAATACGGGTTCAAGCACTGGACGCAATTAATTCCACTCTGTTTTACTGGATGAGGAGTAAACATGTGTTTTTCGATAACATTGACGACAAATTAAACGTAATCTATTAAAAGTGTTAAACAATGTGATCTTTTGAAAAGCAAATGATATATATATATTTATTTTCTAAAATTAAAAATTTTAAATAATTTATCTTTTCTCAAACCCAAAACCCCTCACTATAACGTTTTTCAATTCAATGATAAAACGTACTCCTGAAAAATTTAATGATAGGCAGTTTCTATTCATTTTCTAAATTTTCTAATCCGTTAAAAGTCCTTTCTCTAGAAGCATGTAATGTATTTAAACAGTTCATAAATATATAACAAATCTGGTCTGAAAGCAGTGTGTTCTAATATTAACTTATACTAAAATTATCTTAACTTATAAATAAATATATGTATTCTTCAATTTAATTTTCATTAGTCTATATTATTCGTTTATTATTACACAATATGTATTTGTGTAGGTGGGAACAAAAGGATTTAAAAAAATATGTATGTAGGCGTAATAAAGAATTCTGTTGTGCAATTGAAACGTAAAAGCTTCCAACTTTTGCTGTATATTAGATTTTAATCTTCTGATAAACTTAAAAGGCTGCTTCATTTCTTTCTTTTCTTTTTAAACATAACATAAAGAAATCCTATAAAATGATTTTATTATGGAAAGTAATTGTAAAACCTGTGTTTTAATAAATGAGAAATATCAAAATATTCAATGATAGAAATACAAAATGTATTACATATATTACATTCAACGTTTATTTATGAGTTGTTAATGAGTTCTCAATGTTAACAATTCATTAATTTATTTAGCTTTTATAGGTAGCTTTATTTATATTGGAAAACATTACTTATTAATAATGTTATTATTGTTGTTTCATTACGTTAAGAATCTTCTACAACAACAATTTTTCGTGTACACATATTTTTAAAGCATTAATCAAAGATAAAAAAAATATCAGAAGAGTAAGAACTATTATATAAGCACTATGCACATTTAAAAATTCATTCTTTCGCACATATTAAAATAAGCATTCTTTTGTAAATTGAAAAAGTTTTTTATTGAACTGAAGTTTTTGAATTTTGATTTTTATTATACTTATTATTATACAGATGATTCTTTCCTTCGTTGATGATGTTAGGGTGACATTATTTTGAATGTGTAACTTAATTTGAAAATAAATAATTTGCAAACTAATCGAGAAAAACAATACCATTTGTACAGACAGGACGAAAAGTACGCTGGATATTTTGTCACGATATCATGATATATAATACTAAAGAATATCCATTTTTTGCCCAAAACGGGCGTTTTAAGGTTACAGATTAGATACTTAACAGTATAAACGCAGACCATCTGGCTCAGCCATACTCAACCTGTGGCACGCGGGCCGCATGTGGCCCGGCGACCTTTTATGTGCGGCCCGAGATACTTAACCATTAATCCATATTTTAAAAAAAATTGAGATGTGCACAAAAAGTATTTAAAACTTTTACTGTTATTTTATATATTTTCATGGGAAGTTCAAATCTGTTATGTTTGTTATAATTAATTTAAAGTTGTGTTAAAATATTTTAAATGTCGTTTTCTTAGTCAAAAGTTTTTTTTACATGTAGTCCTCTTTGTTCTACAGTGGCGTACACATTTCTTCATCTTCAACATCAATTATATACTATTCTAAATTAATTAAATTAGAACTACATATTTCTGCAATTTAAAAATAAAAAGGTTTTGCATTGAGCAAAAGATTGATTTATTAGATGAAATATCCTGTTTTTTTTCCTTTATAACTTGGAAATTCTGCATTATTATATTAATACATTTATACTTATTATTATAGCTAATACTTCTTTTTAGGGTTGAACGTTTGTCGAGGAAAAAATTGGGGCCAAAAAATTTTACACCACTATTTCCAAACAAGAAAACTTCGCGACATATTTCTAGAACATTTGCAACTGAAATCTACCGCAAAAATTATTGTTTGGAAATAGTGGTATTAAAAAATTTTTGTAACATTTCTTTCGCGACAAACGTTCAACCCTAGTGATAATAATAACTTTGTTATTTTGCTTTGTTATACTATTTATGTTATCTTACTATTTTAATTATTTTTTTTTACCCTTTTACATTATAAGTATGTTGCGGCCCGCCTAACTTCCCAAACATACATTTGCGGCCCGCGACAAAAAAAGGTTAAGTATGGCTGACTGGCTGATAACGTCAGTCTTGACACGAATAGATGTAGTCAGTCTGTATTTGGGAAATGCAGCACTATCTCACATTTTTGACCTTGTGCGTTTGGAGAGACCCGTGTCTTCAGTCCATCCTTTCTTCTCCTGCAACCCTACTCAGATCTTCCGACCTGAAATCCTGTATTATTGATCAGACTTTTATGTCTATATTCTGTATGTCTGCCTGTTTCCCAATAACTTTTGCAAAATGCATCCAGTAATTTCAAAATCATTGATTCGTTCTGAGAATAATAAAATATATTTTGCCGTATCTTAGTGTTTTTCTATGACTTCTCATCAGATTTTTCAGAATTTAAACCATATTAAAATTTTATCACTCACTGACAAATAATGAGACAAGAAAAGAATAAACACATTCACAAAATACGTTTAAATGATAAATTGTGCATTGTTGATTTTGGTGTTACAGTAAGGAAAAATAAGAGAATCGAAATGAAACTGTTTCAGTACTTTTGCCATATTTTCAAAATCAACTCATGGTTCGTACGCCTCAAGGAACTTGAAAATAAGTTTTTCGTAAAGTATCATATGCCTTATTTAATGAAAAAAAATCTGTGTTTAAATATGACGAAATAAACTGATATTGAAATCCTTTGAGGCGTACGATTTTAGCGGAATTTGAAAGCATCATTTAAAAAATGGATAATTTTGCTTTTGAATTATTATTAGTTTTAAATTTTTAATTAAGATTTTTAGTTCTTATATCAATGCTTTGGGATTACCTTTATTATGTAGATTAAGAAAATTATCAAGAATTTGAAACAGATAATGTTGTTCGTTACACTCTTTGTATTAAAACTAAAATAAATGGAATAATGGTAGTAATAATAAAACATGTCTTAAAAATTATTTTTCATTTTAATAAATTGCATGAATATGCCATTTTAATTGCCACCAATAATCTTTATTTTTAGGGTTCCTTACTTAAAAAAACGGAAATATTATAAGATCACTCCTGTGTCTGTTTATCCGTCTGTCACAGCCCTTTTTCTCATAAATTATGGGACGTGGAAAGTTCAAACTTGGGAAAGTTATAAAGTCTTTTTACCCACATAGTTTCAGATTGTTAGTCATTAACAAATATGCTTAGGAAAAATTTAGGGAAGCTAATTAAGTTACTTGAAAAAAATTGTTTTTCTTTTTGTATATCGTATAGGGTATCGTGTGAAAGATCTCGTAATATCGAACTCAAAAATATATTTGCTTTAATTTTAGGTATTATGTTTTCAGGAGATATCGTCGAAAATGCACTGCAAAGATATGCCCCCCCCCCCTTTTCCAACCGCCAGATGACATAAACTAAAACATGCAAGTGGCTTCTGACAGAATTCATTTCGCTAATTGTTTGTATACTATTCGGAATTTAATCATACCAGTTGTCTAACATTACATTTTTAAAGTTGTAAAGCTAATTATAAAATAGCCTAAGAAAAAATAACTATTGTATTATTATTATAATTTTTTTATGCACAACAATATTAGAAGTTTAACACACATTATCGGCATGAATTAACTTGCCCTACATCCGCAAGAAAAAACCCAAACACACAAATAATAAATTATTGCATTCAAGAAACTAGTAATTATTCCTTAGAGCGCACTTGCAAAAATTACCAGAGCATGGTGCAAAAGGCAAAATTTGAGTTTAACTGAAAATGTTCCTACGTTTACTAGTCATCCTATGTATACTAATAAAAGAAAGTTTCGCTCTGTGTGTGTGTGTGTGTGTGTGTGTGTGTGTGTGTGCTATGGCTATGAAAATCTAGCGCAGCTAGAAGTCTTAAAAATTAGGTGAGGTAAGCCCAAGGCCTGTCCTGATGCACCTGATACTCAGAATTTTAATGTTTTGATAATTAGCCGAAATATCAATTAAAAACTCATCTCTTTCTTTGCGACCCGGAAAAATCTATGACGCATGCGCAGAACCCGATTTACACATCGGGAGGAAATGAAGAACCGAAAAGCGAGTTTTCTGTGTTATTTCGTAGTTTTAAATCGGCTTAAATAAACCAAACTACTCAGTACAGTTATAATTGAAATACATATTCAGAAAGATCGTACTCTTACGTCTGAAATGCTACAATAAATTCGAAAATATGTCGTTGTTAATCCATTCACATTTTTTTTTAAAGGGGTCGTTTTCTCCTTATGGTAACACCCCTCCAGGGTGCAATTTTAAAGGTACCACCCAATCAAAAATATGGTCATGAAGCAAAAACCTTCTACTAATTGACGTTGCAATTGGTTTTAAAAGATATGATTTTAATCCTTCTAGAAACACCGCCGAACGCAGGTCAATTCACGGAGACGATAATTTTACTACACTAAAAGTAACTAAACACCCGTATTTCGATACAACCTTTTTAAAACATCTCGGCAGACAAGATTTACATCACCTATAAAATTTTTGAAACATTCGGTCGTATATAAATATTTAAAAAAAAATTAAACGCGAAAAATCGGGGTATTTTGGCGTGGCGTCGCTCTGCCTCGACTCATGTTTTCACCACTAAATATGCATATTTTTTCACGAAATTTTAAAGAGATCTTGGATACAGTTCTATTTATAACCGATTAAAATTTTAAGAAAGTTCGGAAGATTGGAACATTTTTTTTAATTTTATGTTAAAGGAGTAGACACGAAAACAAACAGACAAAAGAAAAGCGAGAAGAAAATATATTTCTTTTACAACGAGATAACAATATTTTTTCACGAAAATTTTATACGGAATTTAAAACCGTTATATTTATAACAGATAATTTTTTCAAAGAGTTCGGACAACAAGAACACTTTTTTAAACTATGAAACAACCCTACGTGAAAAAACAAGAAATGTCCGCTTTTATAAGTAAATATTGATATTTTTAGCGATATTTGTTTTTTGAAAATATAGTTTCATAGAAAATCTGGTTATTAATATAAAATTATACAAACTTGAGGTTTGTTTAAATTTATTATCAAGGACCCGGGCAACGCAGGGCGGGATAGCTAGTTACTAAATAAACGATTAAACTTTACTGTTGTTGTCATATTAATTAAATAATCAATGCTAAAATTCTACCAAAGAATATAAAAGTACGCTATTATTTATAGTTTATTACGAACAACTATATAGCTTAAGATCAAAACGAAAAAGAAAAATCATGCGTCAAGTATAGATTATGAAACACTATCTAACACATTCAGAACACTGTTGCAAAACTTCACCGTTTAATAAGGATGATGTTTAAGTAAACAATTTGTAAAACGCATAACACATTTTAAAACACAATTTCAGCAATTACATCTATAATTGGAGAAATACCAGAATTATTTTGCGTAACTCTGTATATGATCTTTTCTACACATTTTCTACACATTCTTTACTCACATCGTAGATCTCAAATAACATGTATCAATAACATGAAAATTCGACTATTTTAAAGTGAGTTAGAGCTAGAGCGCGGACAGGGGAAAAACCTAATTCATAAACACTTTTCAACTACGTTGGAAAGTGTTAATTAGAAATTATTTTTTAGGGTTTCGTTCATCTCACGAAACCCTATTACTCCCGCTTCGTTGTCTGTCTGTCACAGAGCTATTCTCAGAAACTATGTAACTTACAGAGTTGAAATTTTGTGTATATAGCTGAATACCAGCTATAATGAGCTCAAAATAATAAAATTTGAAAAATTCGTAATATTTGAATAAATAGAGATAAAAAACCAAAATTCTAACAGCCTTTTCCTATTAAATTTAAACATTTTTCGTTATAGCAGATGCCAGAAATTAAAAATCCACGATGAAATTCTTTCTACAATAATTAATTTTCTATCAGACGATTTCCACGTGAAAAATGAAAATGAAATAAAATGTTTTACCAATTGAAAAAAAAGATTAATATGAAATAAAATTGATTGACGTCATAGTGGCAATAAAAAGGAAATTTTCAAAGATTTCTCAATAATACAAGGAGTATCAGTATGTGTATGTACACAAAGAGAATTAATATCACGTCATTAGAGAATTAAAAAGAAAATCTGACGTCATATAGGAAGTTTAACGAATTTTTCAGGTGTTTGAGAATAATACAAAGCAAGTATCAATATGAGTAATAGAGAATAGTAAATATATGAGTTTGAGAAACATATTGAATCATGTTAAAAATCCGATTATGGAAATATTTGCATATTTTAACATTTTGATGGTGTACAACATGTTTAATTTTGAAATTATTTTTTTTTAAATATCGCATTTAGTCCGCATGACAGATATTATTATGACAGAATATAATAACGGGCTGGTTTAGATATTCGAAAAAACGAAAAAATAGACCGGTAAATTTTTACTTTCTAAAAAATATGAGTTTTTTTTTTTTGGTTGCTAAATGAAATTTATTTGGATTTATTAAAGAAAGAATAAAGTGTTTTAAAAGGAATATTAAACGAAACCCTTTGAGCGATATCCGATCACACTTACCCACTTGCTTTATTATTATTACTTATTAGAAGAGCATTAAAAAATTTTCAAAAACCACAGTCCTGAGAATAAGATGAAATCCTTATTGGTAGTTTCTATTCGTTTTAGAGTTTACTACCGCATCTACTCTAACAGTTAACGTCTACTTATAGTAAGATGATTTACATTTAAGAAATCGATTTAATCTTAACATTATTATAGAAACCTTTTTCACAATAATAGGATATCATTTTATTATATTAGTACGATAGTCTTCAATTAAATTACAAGCATAGATATAAGCAGAGATTTTTTCACTGCAAGTTCTCTGGTTCACAACATTATCTAAATAATCAAGAAATTCACTATAATTTTAATAAGTTACATAAGGAATTGATAATGGATATCATTTTTGAGATCGCCTCCACATTTAAATCATTTCCAGATATTGAATATCCCCATAAATATCCGTAGAAACTTGGCTGAAACGTTTACTTTGACTACTTTGAAGGACACAAATTTGCTTTCTTGTGTCAACATTAGATGTCAGCTTTGAAAATTTGCGTGCTTGCTTTTATTTCAGTATGAATAAGCCTTCTAAAATTATTTTATTTATATAGATTGAATCAAGTATTTTTCAATTGACTCTTTGCTTTTTGTCTGTAATTATTTGAAGTTTAAACTGTATGAGGTGATCGGAACTTTTTTTTCTCCGTTGTTTGCACTAAACTTCGAAAGAAGTCTAGAACATATAAGTTTAATATGTTCATTTCGTCTTAACATAACTCTTGAATGACTGGATTTCCAGAAAATACAATAACTTTTACAGTTCTACCACTAGCTTTGAATTTATAGAAAAATTAGATTATTTAAGCAGTGTCTTTGGCAGTTTCATTAAATTCTATATCAATTCAATATATTCTTACAATTAAATCAAATTACACTAACATTTTAGCGAAATAATTTTCTTCAATATTTGATTAAAATATTTATATGCTACTTAACTAAATAGCACTATTTGAACTATTTTTGGTTGCCTACTTCTTCGCTTTTTTTAATGTCAAATGAGCATATTGGAACCAGAAATGCTTCTTAATAAATAAAGGCCCCACCAGTGACTGAGAGGTTCTGTTCTCAAAACTGGTAGACGGGAGGTGCTGGGTTCAAACCCCTGTCGCTCTCGTCGATCTAACCGTTCGGAGTTTTCCGTGGTTTTCTTCGAACCTTGCCGTAAATACTGGTTAGGATCCCTTAGAGAGACCTCCATGGATGGCATTCCCCCATAAGACCTATATCCCTCTTGTAGATAGTTGGCCTTCAAACACCAACCAACTACCATAGTAAATAAAATAAACTACGTACTAGATTTCATTAAATAAATTTAGTATACAGCTAATTAAATAAATTTTCTGGTTCAAAACGTGCTATTTTATTTACATAAGAGTAGCCTTTAGCAGCCATGGTTATTAACACTAGAACTACCACGAGCCGTCATTTTGACGGTTACCAAATGAATATATTCCGATTCGAACCAGATATTTCTTTTTTAAATAAATTAAAAATAAAACTCACAGAAATACGTTAAATGAATAAATTAAGTAGTTTTAAATAAAATTTCTGGTGTGAAATAGTTTTAAAAAACTTGAGTAAAATTTCCGGTAGTTTTAGTGTTAATTTTATATTTCAATAAAAAATTAGTTATTTGTCTTAGTTTTCCATGGTTTCCTTCAAACCTTGCCGTTGTTACGGTTGTTTTCAACAATTTTTTTTTTTAATCTACATTAATTATTTAAATCACTTTCTCAACATTTATTTAAAAGCACTCTTTTTTTCTGTTTCTAATAAAAATTTAAATAAATAAAAGTAATTGTAATAATAATAATAAAATCAGTTTTTATTTTTTCTTCTTTCTTTTTCTTTTTGCAAAGTAAATTCAACGTTTATAGTCTAGCGTAGCTTCCTGTTTTTCAAATACGAAAAGCAGACAGCAAGGGAGGGATGTTTTGTCAGTAGACTGCACAGGTGGAAAATTTGGAGTCATCTAGTCTGACTTTGATATAAGAATGACCGACCGCCCTGTATAAGAATTGCGTTATCTTATGAGTGTACTATACACGCAATTAGGCTTTGTAAGTTTACGTCAGGCTTCAATTGGCTCTGCTATCAGGCGGATAGCTGGCGCCCATGTAAACAGAGGCTAACAGGACCCCCCTTCAGCACACGCCATGGGGGTGATGCATGACTTCCTTCCCCCATGAAGCGGCCGGCAGAGTGGAGCGGCAAGCTGTAGTCTTCACGAAGAGTCCATTTTTCCTTTTGTTTCCATTCCCGTACCCCTGGCAGAGTGGATCGGTCCCGTTTTTCAAGCAGCGCGGGAGAATGAATGTTTACGACACTTGTTGCTTGGCCAAGAGACCTGTCGTTTGACTCAAAAAAAAAATTCGACTTATTACGGGGCTCGAAGATTGGCCTGTGGGCTGGATCGCGAAGTTGTTGAAGGCGGACAGGTTTCTGAAAGATTTTTTTTTGAGAGTGGGGCATTGATGGCCCTACATTAACTATCCTAAATCATGATGTTATGATGAAAAGAGGCTATAAGGGCATTTTCGAATTGCGGATCTATAACTGTTAACGAGAAATTAAGAAGAAGATATGTGTGGCCCGTTTTTTTTTTTTTTTTTTGGCGTAGTGGCGCTCCAAGATTATGACTTCTTAACCATCAGAAGTGATCATAGATATTGAACTAAACGGTCGTTAGAAGTCGTAGTGTTCTGAGTTACGGTGATGGCTATCTTCGAATAAAGCACATGCTTCAGGAAGGTGAAATTACTGACTCCGACGGTGAAGTTCTGGACCGTAGAACGATTTTCCCCTCCGGACTAGATGATGGACCTAGTAGTTGATGGCAAGTGATGCAGTGAGATGAGAGGATTGATGAATGTTAGCTTGAAACCACATGGGTATTGTCTGAATTTTTCCCCAGCCTGAATACTCCAGCTTAAGTGCTTCATCAGATTTTGAAAAAGGACGAAATGCTCCTAAGTGCCCATTGACTAAAATTGTAGAACTCTCTACCTGTTGTAAGTACTATTTGCATAGTTTTTCTTTTTATTTATTTGTACCTCTTTAAAAAAAAAAAAAAATATGTTCGCTATACCAGAGTTTAAAAGTGAAATGAATATCTTTGGATAATTTCAATAAGAATTAACATTATGAATAGAAATAGTCTGTAGGTTAATATATAATGTTTGTATGTTTGAACGACCATTAAATGGTAATGTGATGATAATTTTAAAAATATGATGTGTAATTTAAAAGTAACCAGTGAGTGGTTTCAACTTAAAAGATCAGCTGTTATATTGTTTTATTAAGATTATTTTTGATAACTTAGTTGCTTCATTATTTTAAATGTTCAAATAAATTGTGTTTTTTTTTGTTTATTATCAAAGATGGTATGTTTTTCTTTGTATAAATCTCTAAATAATTAATTTTTTATATTCACAGTAGACCTATAAGAATGGCCTAACCTTTCTGTGAGTAATAAAAAAAAAAAAAGGGAGAGAAAATTCAACTTTATTAAATTAGGACTTTAAAATTTCTTAAGTTTAAATTCATAACTGACTGTTTTAATGAACATTAATTGAAGTTCACTCAATGTTATACAATCGTATTTTTGATCTTGATTTAAGGATGGATAGATTAATAAGTGAAACAGTAATATTAAATTTAATTTCATAAAATGTTAAATTAAGCTTTAACTCTCCTCTTTCAGAAACATTGTTTTTCTAAAATATACACCAAAATTGTTTTATTTTAAAAAGTAGAAAAAAAAAAAAAAATCCAGTTATTTTACACCACTATACGATTCTTGGTTAACCGATCGGATCTTGTTCAGAATCTCTATGGTTGTTCTAAAATTTTAATACATCATCATATCCCTATTCTATTAACGGATTTAACTCTTTCTCCTTTTGGTCCTCATATTGGAGGAATTTCAGGTTGTCTGCATTTTTCCAAATTATATGATGATTAAACTTTTGTTAATTTAATGTGTATGGAGATTTGAGCTTGATCGGGTTGGAGTGGAGTTGGGTGTTCCTTATGCAATTCAGTATACTACTTGATTTAGAAATCTGTTGCCCCTTACTACATTTAATATTATCTTAAAATGATGAGTTCAAAATTATCATTGTTGTATTAACCTATTCGGATTCTTAAGTTTTGATATTTTGATTAGTTTAATATATTTTGCTCCCTTTTCCATGGCAACAGATTTCAGTGGAGCTAATCAGGGTATACTTATTTTTTTTAAATATTTAATTGTCAAGTGAAGATTGAGTAATAAATGAGCTTTTTAAGTTTAAGTAAGTTGAGTTTTAGAAAGAACACCAAAACACCACAACAAATGGTGCCGTAACAATTCGGTCTCTGGGTTATTGATTTTTTTTTACTTGTATGTATTTATGTATCAAAGAGCAACTGGGTGTTTTTGCAATTAAAATTTTATTTATATGTTCAAGTGTAAAAAGAGGTCTAGGCTCTCTCTCTGTGCTAGTAAGCTACAATTCCCAGTCAAAATTATGTCTTGTGAGCATAACCTTTTCTTATTTACAAAAAGCATAGTCCTGTACTTAAGTTTTATGTATTTATAAGGTTTTCCTTTCCCCTCTCTTTTTCTCATTTTTAAGTTGTCCCCCCCCCCTTTTTTTCATTTTTTTTTGGTTTGTTTGTCATTTTCTAACTCTAACTATGGCTGATAAGCACTCGGAAGCAATTGCCACTATTCAGCGAAAAAATGCTTTAGTGGATAATTTGTCTAATATTCCCCCATTCAATGGAGAGGCCAGCTCAGTCTGCTTCTCAGATTTTTCTGAGAAATTTGAGAGTTTTTCAAAATTATTCGACTGGACTGAGGAGGAAAAGAAGTTTGTTTTACTTGCTAGACTTTCAGGAGCTGCTTCTAGGCGAATAAAAATTCACAAAGCAAAAACATCTGATGAGCTATTAAAAATCTTAAAAGAGAGTTATACTTCACAGACCACACCAGATGTTGCACTCAGTCACTTTCTAAATTTTAAACAGCCACCCAATATGAGTGTTCAGGAGTTTTATGACAAGGCATATGATATGTCATTAAGAGCCCTTGTAATTGAAGGTATCCAGGGTGAAGTAGTCGATAAAAGCCGAACGGCTCTACTACACTCCATGCTGTTGAGCAATCTTACACCAGAAGTGCGAAAGGGAGTAATTGCGAGAAATCCGCAATCCCCAGAA
Source organism: Maratus michaelseni (assembly GCA_963931845.1). Lineage (NCBI taxonomy): Eukaryota > Metazoa > Arthropoda > Arachnida > Araneae > Salticidae > Maratus > Maratus michaelseni. Next base: position 274,490,545 of record OZ007599.1, read on the forward strand.
GAGGTTCTCAAAATTGCGCTTCTTGAGGAAAAGGCTTATAGGAGCATTAACCCTTTTTACAACCACCGCGAGGAAATTCTCAACCCAAATTTGACCCAAAACCTACCCTGTGCTGCAGTTTTTCAGCAAGATAGCTCACAAAAGAAGAAGATAGACCAACTAAAATCTCAAATTGATGTTTTAGCAGCTAAGATAGACAGTTTAGTTGATCTTAGGGCTAGGGATGTACAGGAGAAAAACCAAGAGGTAAGACCCGTAACCTGCTATAGGTGCTCCGTACAAGGCCACTATGCCAGAGATTGTCCACTAAATTTTGTCGACTATAATTTTAGAAGGGGAGGTGGTCAAAATTTCAGGAGCCGTGGGCAAAATTATAGAAACAGAGGTGAAAATCCTAGAGGGAACCACAATCAGCGAGGCGGATATAGGGGAAGAAGAGGTGGTTATTCCCAAAACAATAGGAGCACAGCTGCGAACAGAAATGAAGAGCAGGCGGTAAATAACACCCCAGTAGCTAACAATGAAAGTGAGGCTTTAAACTATTAGTGTCCGGATCAGATGTGGTCAAGTCGATCCCCAACAGGCCCCTGGACCCCCCAACTGTGTATAGTATGTTTCAGCCCCAATCATATACATTACCAACTACAAGAATTTACATAAATAAAGTTTGCCTGAATGCATTATGTGACACTGGTTCGGCAATTAATCTCCTGAGTGGTACTGATTGTAACTATTTAGAGAATTTTGAAACGGAGAATTGCAATATCCCCATTATGACTGTCACCGGTGAGAAAGTTCACCTAAATAAGAAAGTATTTTTAAAATTTGTTTTTGATAATGTTCAATGTCAAGCTGAATTCTATGTAGTGGAAGGTAAATTAGCAGAGGAATTTAATATGATTTTGGGAATGCCATTTTTGAAAGAGTACCGGGCAAGTATAAATTGTGATACAAATGCTGTCGCTCTTAAAGTGCCAGTTTCAGGCCAATGTAAACAAAGCGTAGAAACCCCAGGTAATACTTCAGGGTCTAATTCTTGTCTTGCTACTAATTCTGTAAATATTTCTAATTCTGTATATAGTGTAAATTCAAATAATAATTGTATAAATAATGATTGTGTTAAAAATAATTCTGTAAATATAAAATGTGTCAACAAAGTAGGGGAGAATTCAAAAAGTAGTAATGCCAATAGCCCTCCTGAAAATTGTGCATGTGAGAAAGTTCATGACTCAGTTAATATTGAAAATGGGAATCATAGTAGTGAAAATATGGTAGTTCAGGACCCGCAGTTGAGTAATATGGGAAAAGATGTTGAGATAGTCATTCAAACTGAGTCAGATAGGGAAGTTGAAAGTGTTGAGCAGAACTTTTGCATGCAAACAATATCAGGTGGTAGCTCTGAGGGTAATAATACTGCAAATTTTTCAAGTATTCAAAATGTCGACAATAATCTATCAGCAGCGAGTCAGGTAACCCAGGGTAATTTAGCTGAAGATACTACTGAAATTTGTAATATTGATGAAAGTGAAGATTTGGTAAGTATAGAGGATAAGGTACCTGAAGTCGAGGAGGAGAGCAATGAAGATAGCAGTAGTGATAAAACCAATAAAAATAAAAATATAAGTTTCGCTGTGTTATGTAGCAAAATTTCAATTCCCCCGCAGTCAAAAATGTTAGCCCAGGTTAAAAGTTATAAGGAAAATTTTATTAAGGAAAATGATATTGTTATGTTAGAACCTTTGGCGAAAAATTTAAATCAAGGTCTCCTTACCTCCAGAGCCATTTGCACTAAAGGACATGGCCTATATATCTCATTTGCAAATTTTTCAGATAATAGTATTCATTTAAATAAAGGAACCTTTGTTGCCAAAATTCAAAAATGTGTAGACAAGTCAAATGTACCCGTAACTAAAAATAACCTTACTTGTAATGTAAATTTGGCCCCTCCAATTGGTGACTTTGATCACGCTGATCTCACTTGGAGCTCTGAAATTAATTTAGATCATTTAGAACCCCCATTAAAAATTAAAATGCAAAATTTTCTAGACAAAAACAAAGATGTATTTGCAGCATCGGTCTTAGATTTACCCGGCTGTGATACAATCCCTCATGAAATTAACTTAACTTCAAATAAACCAGTAAAAGGCAAAGCTTATAGAGTCCCCTACAAACTACGTCAAGAAATGGAAGACCAACTTAATACTTTGTTACAGGCGGACATAATTTCACCTTCCATGTCTGAATTTGCTTCTCCGGTTATTCTGGTTCGGAAATCAGACGGTTCCTATCGACTTGCTGTTGACTACAGAAGATTAAATAAAAATCTTGTTAAAGATGCTTATCCAATACCTAACATTACCGACTCTGTTGATGCTTTAAGTGGGGCTAAATTTTTTTCAACGCTAGATCTTACTAGTGGTTTTTTTCAACAGGTTATTCGCCCAGAGGATAGGCATAAAACTGCTATAATCACCCACAAGGGACTTTTTGAGTGGACCCGTAACTGTTTTGGGCTCTCAAATTCAGGTAACAGTTTCCAAAGACTTATGAATGCTATTTTCGGTGATTTAGGCAATCTTGGAATTCTTGTTTATATCGACGACATTGTAATTGCCTCCAGTGATGTTAATTCTCATTTTGAGAAGCTTAGCATGGTCTTTGAAAGGTTAAGACTGCATAAACTTAAACTTAAGCCCAGTAAATGCACTTTCCTTTCGAATAAAATACAATATCTAGGTTTTGAGATTTGTAGTGGCCAAGTGTCACCTATCAATAAAAATATTGCCGTAATAGAAAATTTTAAACCTCCAACTACCCGAAAGGCTGTTAGGTCATTCATTGGAACTCTATCTTTTTATAGGAGATTTATTCCAGATTTTACTAAGAGGGCCAAAAATTTAATCAATCTAACTAAAGAGACAGGAAAGTTTTCGTGGAATGAAGATGCACAGAAAGAATTTGAAGACCTTAAGATAGCTCTTATTTCAAAACCATGTCTGGCACTCCCTGATTTTGAGAAGGAATTCCATTTATATAGTGATGCCAGTGGCGAAGCATTAGGGGCAGTGTTATCACAATTAGATGAAAATAACATGCTCCATCCTGTTGCCTTTGCCAGCAGAAAATTGGAAGATGCTGAGACCCGCTACTCCACCACTGAAAGGGAATTACTAGCTTTAGTTTGGGCAACTGCCCACTTTAAATGTTACATTGCCAATACCCATTTTTTCATCTATACAGACCATGCGCCTCTAACATTTATGTTAAAAATTCACGACCCTACATCTCGCATGGCTAAATGGATCTGCACTCTCTCAGACTTTACTTTTACAATTAAGTTTGTTAAAGGTAAGTGTAACAGTGTCGCAGATTTCCTTTCGAGGTATGTCAACAATGATAACTCCAATGATACTGTTAATTGTAATTTTTGTATACAAGTCGAAAAGGAAGTTACTTTTATGCCTCATTCCAATCTACTTGAAAAAATGGGTGAATTACAAAAATCAGACAAGAAATGCTGCGAGATTGCAAGAAAATTAGACCAAGGTGTAGAAATTGCTCCTAAATACATGAAATTTTTTTTTAGAGATGACATTTTAGTTTGTGAGGATACAAGGGAGTCAGCTATTTTGAATAAATCTGTTAAAGTTAGTCGTGCCAAAAGAATTGGTTACTCAAGTTTTTGCACTAACACATGAGTCCCTAGCGGCTTGTCATCAAGCCTTTCAAAAGACCATTGATCGCATTCGTGAGCACTTCTATTGGCCAGGAATGTCGTCAGATGTCAAGCATCTAGTGGAGTCATGTATTAGTTGCCAGCAGAAGAGAGCTTATAGAGCGAACCAGCTCGCCCCTCTGCAACGTATGCCGACACCTCAGTTTCCAATGAACAAGGTTCATTTGGATCTCATTGGACCCTTACCGCAAACTTTTTCGGGAAATAAGTATATTGTCGCATATATAGATTCATTTACTAAGTGGCCAGAAGCATATGCGGTTAGTTCAACCACTTCAGATGTCATTGCGGACACTTTAGCTGACTTCATCTCACGCTACGGAGCACCCTGTTTTATTACGACGGACAACGCGAAGAATCTAATTTCAGATGCGATAGAGCACGTATATAAAATGTTTGGTATTAAACATATTACGACCTCATCTTACCACCCGGCTGGCAACTCGCAAGTGGAGAGACAGAATCGTACTCTTAAAAATGCACTTTGTCACATAGTCAACCAAAATCAATCTGACTGGGACACTAAACTAAAATTTGCGCTACTAGCTATGCGTTCAGCTGTCCACTCTTCAACTAAACTTAGCCCAGCTGCAGTTATGTATGGCAGAAATATGAATTTACCATATAATCTCTTTTCCCAGCCACCTTCTTTTAATTATAATGATGCACCCTCTTTTTGCGAACTCTTAATCCCAGCTCTTCAAAAAGTATACACTGAAGTACATAGTAATTTAATTAAAGTTTCTGAGCAGCAGGAAAAATACCGTGAAAAGACAGCTGTTGATAAAAATTTTAAAATAGGAGATCTTGTGTGGTTATTTACACCCACAGTCGCCCCTGGTAATACAAAAAAATTAAGCAAGCAAAATAATGGTCCTTTTACTATAATTGAGAAGCTAAATGAGGTTAATTTTAAAATAGCGCTAGTTGCTAATCCCAAAAATTGTCAGGTTGTCCATGTTGACAGGTTGTCTTCTTTCAAAGACAGACTCCCCATCTGGTCCAGTAAACCAAAACAAACAATTGGCCTGGGATCGACTGAAAACGTGACCATCGATTCACCACACCAACCGCGCGATTCTCCTCCTGTACGCAGGTGTAAACGCAACCGATTCATTCCCTGGGCACCATATGATAGTAACCGCGCACCAGCAGTAGTGAACGTCAACAATAACGAAACTCCGGTAGCGCCGGAAGTGGAGGAAACAGACAGCGACGCGACTGAAATCATAAATCCCTCTCCCATTTCTCCGGAGATTGCAGCGGCAGAGAATAACGAGATGTGCGTAAATAAAAATTTAGCAACGGCAGAAGGCAGCGAAATGCGCGTAGGTAAAAATTCAGCCACGGCAGAAAGCAGTTCAACTGCTGAGCACAGCGATTCGCGCAGGTCTCGTTCATCGATTCGTCCAGCTGCTAAATCGAATAGAAGTAGTCGTTCAATATCGATTTCTAGAACCGACTATTCTCTACGGGATAGAAGAGACCGTCCGTGTTATAAATACTAACTACCCTTTTTTCGTTATTCAGGCATTTTTATTCAATTTTACCCTGTTTATTTGTATTTATTTATAGTTTAGTTAATGTGTATGTATATTTAATTATTTTTTTTTGACATTTTTAAAACGGAACTTAGTTTTTCTAGCGTATTAAAGGTTTGTTTTGGTTGTGTGTTGATACTTTCATGTAGGCATTTTTAACCCTTTTTATGCCTATACTTTAGGTTTTTGTCTGTTTTATGGTAGATTATGTGGTATATACCCGTCCGCACCCCGTTTTCGTAGATTTTGGGTATATTTTTGCAAAAAAAAAAGAAACGAATGTAATTTTTGTTACTTTAAAATTTTTTTAGGATGTTGTGTTTTGTATGCCCTTTTGCCGAGGTAGATCTGTTTAGTTCAGTTTTTTTTAATGCATCAGTGTTTTGTATATAACTTTTTAAGTATGTGTTTACTTTAATTTCTACATTTTAACTAGATAGATTTATTATTTACTATACAGTTTGTGGTTTTATTTGAGCTTAAACTTTAAGGAGTGTGGGCCCTTTTTCTTTTTCTAGTACATACTGTCTCATGTACATGCCTGTATGTTGTTGTGTGTGGCTAAAAGTGCTAAAATTAACTATTTTATTTATTCTACTTCCTATTTTTGTGGAATGTGTGTTTTCCTTCCTGGTGATATATGTCACCACCCCTGTTTTTTATTTTATTTTGTGGAATGTTTTCCCTGTTGTGCCCAAAGGCCCGAAACTGCTTTTTGCTATAAGTAGCACAGAGGCAGAGATACTCTTTCCCATGCACATTACTTGTACGTGCATTTGTAAAATCTACATAATATCCCGAATCATTAGACTGTGTTCGAAAACAAACATGTGTTCTCATATAAAATTGTTACAATTGTGTGCGTAATTCTCTAACATGGTCTGTGATACCATAATTTGTGTCTTACAGATGTATATGTATATTTTTTTTTTGTGTGTCACCAGTTGCTCTTGTGTATTTTTGTATAATAGAATTAATATGTGTTTTACAAATTTCATTGACATTTACAGTGTTGTAACTATGATATTACTAGTACTTATTTACATTAATAGATAGTGTTGTAATATACTGTGATGCCAATTATTGAAGTTATGTATATAAGCAGTATAATGACAATTAATCAGTGGGCACTTCTCTTCTTTTTCGGCTAATTTTTTTTTCTCAAAATTCAATTTATGTATTGTTTACAGTTCTGTTGCCAGAAGTCTCAGGAAGGATGCAGTTATGCGTAGGAATGACAGTAGTAGGGAAGTGAGGTTTCACAATCAGGTGGAACATGTGTTCTTTTACAGGTGCAGAATATATCTTGGTCATTTTAGTGGTAAAATCAGCCTTGTGGTCCCTCCTCTGGTAGTACTCTATTATGGTCATGTTTCAGGTAATATTTTAGGTAATGGTTTCTACGGATGTGCGAGCTCTGGTTGTATATATCCGGAATATATTGTCAGGGTGGTATTTCAGCGGTGAACTCTCTGGATCCCGTCCCGGATCGATGTATGATTTGTGTTTGTGGGTCAGTTTTTTCAGTGTTGCGGTCCCAGCATGCCATGTGGTACCCAGTTACCTTTCAAAAAAATAATTTGTTTTCTCAAAAAAAAATTTTTTTTTAATTAGCCGGGGGGAGCAATCTTGTTACGGTTGGTTTCAACAATTTTTTTTTTTAATCTACATTAATTATTTAAATCACTTTCTCAACATTTATTTAAAAGCACTCTTTTTTTCTGTTTCTAATAAAAATTTAAATAAATAAAAGTAATTGTAATAATAATAATAAAATCAGTTTTTATTTTTTCTTCTTTCTTTTTCTTTTTGCAAAGTAAATTCAACGTTTATAGTCTAGCGTAGCTTCCTGTTTTTCAAATACGAAAAGCAGACAGCAAGGGAGGGATGTTTTGTCAGTAGACTGCACAGGTGGAAAATTTGGAGTCATCTAGTCTGACTTTGATATAAGAATGACCGACCGCCCTGTATAAGAATTGCGTTATCTTATGAGTGTACTATACACGCAATTAGGCTTTGTAAGTTTACGTCAGGCTTCAATTGGCTCTGCTATCAGGCGGATAGCTGGCGCCCATGTAAACAGAGGCTAACAGGACCCCCCTTCAGCACACGCCATGGGGGTGATGCATGACTTCCTTCCCCCATGAAGCGGCCGGCATAGTGGAGCGGCAAGCTGTAGTCTTCACGAAGAGTCCATTTTTCCTTTTGTTTCCATTCCCGTACCCCTGGCAGAGTGGATCGGTCCCGTTTTTCAAGCAGCGCGGGAGAATGAATGTTTACGACACTTGTTGCTTGGCCAAGAGACCTGTCGTTTGACTCAAAAAAAAAAATTCGACTTATTACGGGGCTCGAAGATTGGCCTGTGGGCTGGATCGCGAAGTTGTTGAAGGCGGACAGGTTTCTGAAAGATTTTTTTTTGAGAGTGGGGCATTGATGGCCCTACATTAACTATCCTAAATCATGATGTTATGATGAAAAGAGGCTATAAGGGCATTTTCGAATTGCGGATCTATAACTGTTAACGAGAAATTAAGAAGAAGATATGTGTGGCCCGTTTTTTTTTTTTTCGCGTAGTGGCGCTCCAAGATTATGACTTCTTAACCATCAGAAGTGATCATAGATATTGAACTAAACGGTCGTTAGAAGTCGTAGTGTTCTGAGTTACGGTGATGGCTATCTTCGAATAAAGCACATGCTTCAGGAAGGTGAAATTACTGACTCCGACGGTGAAGTTCTGGACCGTAGAACGATTTTCCCCTCCGGACTAGATGATGGACCTAGTAGTTGATGGCAAGTGATGCAGTGAGATGAGAGGATTGATGAATGTTAGCTTGAAACCACATGGGTATTGTCTGAATTTTTCCCCAGCCTGAATACTCCAGCTTAAGTGCTTCATCAGATTTTGAAAAAGGACGAAATGCTCCTAAGTGCCCATTGACTAAAATTGTAGAACTCTCTACCTGTTGTAAGTACTATTTGCATAGTTTTTCTTTTTATTTATTTGTACCTCTTTAAAAAAAAAAAAAAATATGTTCGCTATACCAGAGTTTAAAAGTGAAATGAATATCTTTGGATAATTTCAATAAGAATTAACATTATGAATAGAAATAGTCTGTAGGTTAATATATAATGTTTGTATGTTTGAACGACCATTAAATGGTAATGTGATGATAATTTTAAAAATATGATGTGTAATTTAAAAGTAACCAGTGAGTGGTTTCAACTTAAAAGATCAGCTGTTATATTGTTTTATTAAGATTATTTTTGATAACTTAGTTGCTTCATTATTTTAAATGTTCAAATAAATTGTGTTTTTTTTTGTTTATTATCAAAGATGGTATGTTTTTCTTTGTATAAATCTCTAAATAATTAATTTTTTATATTCACAGTAGACCTATAAGAATGGCCTAACCTTTCTGTGAGTAATAAAAAAAAAAAAGGGAGAGAAAATTCAACTTTATTAAATTAGGACTTTAAAATTTCTTAAGTTTAAATTCATAACTGACTGTTTTAATGAACATTAATTGAAGTTCACTCAATGTTATACAATCGTATTTTTGATCTTGATTTAAGGATGGATAGATTAATAAGTGAAACAGTAATATTAAATTTAATTTCATAAAATGTTAAATTAAGCTTTAACTCTCCTCTTTCAGAAACATTGTTTTTCTAAAATATACACCAAAATTGTTTTATTTTAAAAAGTAGAAAAAAAAAAAAAAAAAAAAAATCCAGTTATTTTACACCACTATACGATTCTTGGTTAACCGATCGGATCTTGTTCAGAATCTCTATGGTTGTTCTAAAATTTTAATACATCATCATATCCCTATTCTATTAACGGATTTAACTCTTTCTCCTTTTGGTCCTCATATTGGAGGAATTTCAGGTTGTCTGCATTTTTCCAAATTATATGATGATTACACTTTTGTTAATTTAATGTGTATGGAGATTTGAGCTTGATCGGGTTGGAGTGGAGTTGGGTGTTCCTTATGCAATTCAGTATACTACTTGATTTAGAAATCTGTTTTCCCTTACTACATTTAATATTATCTTAAAATGATGAGTTCAAAATTATCATTGTTGTATTAACCTATTCGGATTCTTAAGTTTTGATATTTTGATTAGTTTAATATATTTTGCTCCCTTTTCCATGGCAACAGATTTCAGTGGAGCTAATCAGGGTATACTTATTTTTTTTTAAATATTTAATTGTCAAGTGAAGATTGAGTAATAAATGAGCTTTTTAAGTTTAAGTAAGTTGAGTTTTAGAAAGAACACCAAAACACCACAACACCGTAAATACTGGTTAGGATCCCTTAGAAAGACCTAGACGGATGGCCCTATCCGCAAAATTGCCTTTTCCCATATTTCGTTTTCGTTTCTTATTGCATAAAATGTTTCTTAATATTTGAACATTATTGCAAGTTACTGATCTATGATTTAAAAATCAATCAGAAGATAATTATTTCACAATTTTTTTTTTAAATATTTATGCCATATTTCATAACAACGTTTTAGAAATCTATATGACTTTATTGTTAATAGAATATGAATTATAACTTAATTGCTATTTTTTATTAAACATTTATCTTGATAAAGATATTTTACATTCAGCGATATATCATCAGAGTTAACCAAAAATTTTAATAGTGTGTTTAAAACATATGACAATGTAACGAGTTCTTAACACGTCATCCGTGAGTATACAATAAAAAAATTCTTCACGAAAGAAAATACATGCATTTATACATATGTATTTATTCGATATTAGCAAACCGAGCATGTGATAGCTTACAAATGACATTAAATTATGTATTCCAAGTGCAATAACCCCCCTAAACAAAATGAGTCATTCATTTTCTTTTATTTTACATTAATTAATTTTCTTTTATTTTCCATTAATTAATTTATTCTATTTAAAAAACTAAAACAGTTTCAATTCCTTTAATTCAATCGATTTTTAATGCAATATTTCTTACGAGAATAGATAACTCAGATATTGATTAATTAAACACAGACTGCACAGCATCACATTTTAAATAAAAACTCTTCTGTTAATTTTGCTTATATCTTCCCTTTGGGTAGGAGTATAATTTTCTGTTTTTTATTCTTTTTATATTAATCGCATCAGAAATAAGTCTGGTGCCTTAAGACGATAAATGAAGCCTCATTAAAAGGATTAACTCTCTTTTCAGTTTCTAAATTACAAAAAATAATTAGGAAATCCAAAGGTTTGAAGTCTTGTATCAATTCAGCTTTACACCATTATTGTTGCTTAAGCCGCATCTGTGGGCGTTGCTTTCACATATTTTAATCTATTACGGCAAAAAGGGACACTGGAAGTCCCAAAGAAAAAAAAAAAGATTGAAGTGCTGTTTTTAGAACCAAAGAATGTTAAAGAGCTTAAGAGTAGTAATTTTTTTTTAAGATTAATTATTTGTTTCGCTATATCTGTCACCCTGATAAATATATTTTTAAAATATAGTTAAAATAAGTAAGTATTGAGATTATACAACTACTTTAAAAGTGCCTTAAAAACAATAAATTTTATATTTAAAATGTAATTATTTTTAATTTTAATAAATTATATATTTGATATACTAATAACTAATTACTATGTATGAAGCTGTTCAGTTAAATTCAATGCACTCATTTAATAATTGTACCGGGTATGCCATAAATTTGTTGAAATTTTAAAACTTCATTAAAAAGGAACAGATGATGATAAAACATTGCGGTTGCACGATTACTATTAGAGGGAGATCGGGATTTTTTTATTAACAAACAAGTTGTGTGGTTCAACAAATTACCGACAGATGGCACTGGCATGCATAATATGAAGCAAATGTCAAGGAGAGCCTTCCACCTCGTGGACAAACTTCCAAACGAAACATTTCTTCGAAGCATCTGACAAGCTTCAGTATCCCAGCACATTCAACGAGCCCTTTTCTCGTCTTGAGTCTTTTGCCGTGCGGAATTTTTACAATGCGCCAGTTGCTGATTCCCCGTTCTTGTAAACGATCTTAACCAAACATGTTTCATCAGGTCAACAATAGCATACTATTGGCATCTAAGGAAAAACTTTGTACATCGAGGTGTTTATGTTCTTATGCATTTTCAAACTAAACTATATTTAGTGTACTAAGAGATATTTGTAAAATATGGGTAAAGTCATATACAAGGCCACGCAAATAACTATATCATTTCCTCCCAATTAATTTTTATTTCTTAAAAGTATAATTTCAATAATTTTAAACTTGTTTTTGGCCGAATTAAATGTTAAATGAAATGTTGAACAAAAAAATTGAAGTATGTTTCCGTCTATTGGTAGAAATTGCTGAAGAGGACTTTTCGCCTGTATTATGTATAACTAAATTTTATCATACTATGTAGAATAATTACAAATCTATTGATCATATGCAGGGTTGCACAAAAGAATTGGAATATTTTTTTCCGGGTATGGACGGTCATTATGAAATCTGATTTTCAAATGTATTATATATTTTCTAAAATATTTGCTTAAGCAAATTATTTGTATTATTAAGCAGCGAAGTTTTTTTTTATAAATATTCTGGAAGTGTTGGAAAGTGTTTCATAATCTATGCTAGATGCGTGATTTTTCGTTCTTGTTCGTATCAGAAACGGCATTTCAAGTATGTTATTTTTTCCCTGGAAACACAAACAAATATTGTCAACTTAAGATTAAAATTTTCCGAAATCCACCTGTTTAAAGACGGAAAATTTCATGAATTAACAGAACTTTTTTTATAATCACAGGTTTTCTCCGGCAACTTGCTGTCTTTTTCGTTTCTTGACGATTGTTTTTAGAGTATACATTTACCAAAGTGTTTTTAGTCGACGCACGGTGTGCCGAAACGACGAATTTCCAAGTTTTGTCAATTATGTTCTATAAGTCTCACAACATCAGAAACCGCGCATGTTTTTTCCTATACATATCATCTAGCTTCGATGTTTAGAAAGAAATGTATCGTAAGATAGGAAACACTAGGGAAAACCATAAATGTGTAACTGATGAAAAATATTGTTATGCAAGTTCAATTTTTAATATTATTGTCAGTTATTATTTTATTCTGAGCAATATTCTGAGCCTATTTTTTAAAAAAATAATTGTATTTTGATACCTATGTATGGTTTCGAATTTTTTATAATTTTCCTCTTGTAAAATTAAGATTCCGCTATATGCCGCTAAATCGTTGGTACATTCCTCTTCTGTGAGCATTTGAAGAGTGAGAAACGTTGAGGTTACCTGCGCTCAGGTGCAACTTTGGCCGTTTGCGGTGTTTGATTGAATGAAAATCACCGTAAAAAAACACCCTTCTGAAAAAAACTACATTAAAAAAGATATATTTTTTAAGTTATTAAAATTTGAGATTGTTGAATTAAAAAAGTATAAAATTAACAAAAATTGCCATGATTTAGAATTGTGAACGGTCTCAATAAACACTACAAACCGTTTTGTCAATGTCTGCAAAAATGTCACTTCGTCACAAACTATGGCGGCTTGAAGAATCAGTATCGTAATTTCCGACGATAACCCACGGATCAAACAATTATGTTTCGACCCAGAAATTTTATTTTATATAATGTAATATACTAGATCGCTGTAAATATTTGACTTCAATTATAAGGTAAAATTTCTGGGTCTAAACATAATTGTTTGATCCGCGGATAATACGCCGGAAATTATGGTACTTTTGATTTGTCTTCATTAGTTTCAACTGACATTAAAGAACGTAGCACATCCTTCAAATAAATATTGTCAGAATGAAATTTCGCAAATGATTTATGACGCATATTCTCCACGTCCTATAACTTTTTGTCTTGCTTCAAAAGCATTTTTATCTTTTTGGTATAAAAAATGCTAAATTGTCTTGAGCACTTTATTTTTATTTTCAGACTTTAAACTCCCTCCTTTTTAATGTATTTATATCAATAAAGATCTTTTCGATCTATCTATGTTTCTGCTATGTTCGTCTGCTAAGATCCCTCACAATTGTTTAAAAGTCATTTCTAATTATATTTCTTACTAAAATCCCCAATGTATATTTTAAAAATGCGCAATTTATGAACATCTAGATTTACAAGGATGATATATTGGAAAATAAGACCACAAGTTAAAAATATTTTAGTCTATATTTACCAGACGCAAAAAACAGACGATTAGCGAATTTTATTGTAAACATTTTTAAAACGTATTTATGAATTTTAAAAAAGTCCATATAAAAGTAAACAAGAAAGAAAAATCATGCATCAAGCATAGATTATGAAACACTTTCCAATACTTCCAGAATACATTAACAAACCTTTGGCTGTTTATTAAGTAAATAAGATACTTAAATAAGCATTTTAGAAAACGTATAACACATTTGAAAACCAGATTTCAGCAAATACCGTCCATAGCCAGAAAATTACTCCAATTTTTCTGTGAAGCCCTGCATATAATCTACAGATTTGTATATTTTGTATATAATATGCTAAATTTAGTTTAGTAAGAAAACACATAACCCAGTTGCAAATTCACCTTCAGCAATTTCTATCACTATTCGAAAAAGTACTTGAATTCTTTTGTACAGCACTGTATATTACCTGAAGATTTTTTTACACGTCACATTTTAAACTTAAATTTAATACAGGCTCAAACACGGTTAAAACTACACTTCCAGAAATTATCTTCCATAGGCGGCCATGTATCCAATTCTTTGCGTGGCCCTTTATATGATTTTATTTATCTTCTACAAACATCTATTAATATACTAAATATAATACTCCATCAAAACGCATAACGCGAATAAAACGCCCCTTTAAACAATTTACGCTGATACACAGTAATGATTACGAAATCTTTTGTGTAGCCCTTTACGTAACCTATAGCATTTATACACACCACATAGTATTCAATAAATTAGTTAAACGTATAAACGCATACCTACCTGAAAACGCACTTCCAACAATTATCGCTTATAGGCAGTACTTTGGATACAGTACTGTACAGTACTGTACAGTCTTGTTTCTATGTCCCTGTAAATAAACAATAACTGCTATGAACATTATATTATGCAACAAGTATCTTGTAGCAAACCTCAGTAATATATATTATTTTCATTATATTTGACATAGTTTAACATAATTCAAATACGCTGCAAACACTTTTTCCCCGTACACCAAGGCACGAAATTTCCGCACGCCAGCTCGCCATTGGCGAGCAAATATTTAAAGTTAGCGAGTAAGTTTCGTCTTTTGAAATGTTGTGCTTCAAATCAAACTGTATACGCTCAGAATATCGTGCTTCAATCTAGCGACAAGCGGAAGTGCTTTAAAATCAAGCAACGGCATTTATCTTCCAAAAGAAGAAAAAATGCGGCGTCACCCACTTCCCTTTCTCTCCTACGAGGAACGAACTTCCCCGTCTGCATTCGTTCCCCCACTTTTGCACCACGCAAGCGTCAAGGCTGCTTTTTTCGCTTCCGAGGCCGAATCTGATCGCTCTTCACTCCTGTGCGAAGTGAATCAGGTTTCGCCACCTAAGCTCAGCTGCTTGGAAAGTGGTAAAAATTATCCGCTTCTCCCGAATTTTTAGCATTTTAAAAATTGTTCATATTTTTCATGAATGTAAAATATTCTGGGTTTAAACAGACAGTTCCTTCTAACAATGGTCAATTTAAATTCAGTTTGTCATAAACAGTTCATTTTATAGGCAGGTGTGGTGGCCGACCTTACTGTCTGAATGAACGTAAAATAGTGGCGGTCAAAAATTTTAGTCTGGCTAGTACCTTTTCAACTGAAATTTCCTGCCCTGCCGTAGACCATTATGTGACGGAATTGCGTGTCCCTGTAAATGAATAATAAATGCTTTGCATCTCATATTCTACAGAAAGCATGTTTTAGTGCACTTTATAAGTGCATATCAATTTAATTATGTATGAAATGGTGCAACATCATGTATTTGAAACGATTTTTTCCCATTGACCATTGTGTAACGGAATTCTTTTGTGTGGCCCTGTAAATGATTAATAAATACTTTGCATCCCATATTCTATGTTTTAGTGAACTTTATGAATGCATATCAATTTCATTGTATTTGAAATGATGTAACATCATTAAAATGCACTTGAAACGATTTTTTCCCATTGATTGTAATGTAGCGAAATAATTTTGACTATTTCTGTAAACAAACCATTAATGCTACACACTTGATTTTCAATAGGGATCGTGCTATAGTAAACGTCAATAACATACAAAATTTAGAGGGCAATCCGAGTATATTTACGGAAGTAAGAGCACGGACGGTCGGACAGACGGTCAAACAACCCGAAATCATAAACACTTTTCAACTATGTTGAAAAGTGATAAAAAGTACAAGAGATTATTACGCGAAATAATTTTTTTAATGGCCAACTTTTCGTTAGCCTTTATCAATAAATTTATCATTTATTGAAATCACATTTTAACCCTTTATGCCATAACGGTACTTTAAACTAAAAAAAAAAAAAAGAAAACTTGTTATAAAATTTATTTAACAAATCGATATACAGTAATACAGTATCATAGTATCCGCCAACTTTTACGATTTTATGTTGCCCCGAAAGTTTAATAGAAATTTAAGCTTTATTTAATCGCTGATTTCGGTGATTAAATAAGGCAAAAATATCTGTTAAATTTTAGTGGTAACAAAACAGGCATAAAAGTTTATATTTATGCCGTTTAGTATGATTAATTGATAATTTATCATGCACCATAAGCATTATTCGTTGTATAAAACAAAAAAAAATTAAATGGATATTTTCTTTTCTAATTAAAACAATTCACCTTTATTTGACGTTGAAACTTCCAGTTCTGAAAAAGGTCTATATATATATATATATGTAAGGTTATTATATTTATGCAGCCATGAAAAAAAATGATACCCCACGACTAATGCATCGTATAATATGCGACTGAAAATGATATACATGTATTAGGGTGTGGGGACCATCTACATATTAACAACTGAACAAACTTTCTTTTTCCAATTGGTAACACACTTTTGACACTTTGTTTAATTTTCATTAGTCAAACCATTCCGAGAAACGGTATAATTTATATATTTTTTTCTTAAATTTTCATAGAGTGATGAATGCTAAAATGGTGCTAAAATTTAAGGATGCCAATGTCAAGTGCATGTGACAAACTTTAATTTATCTCCTCTATCGTCAAAAAACTCCTCAATTTTTTTTTTTTTTTTTTTTTTTTTTTTTTTTTTTTTAAATAAGATAGAATGAATAGACCCAAAAATATATTCTTAATTATGAAAAAGAAAAATCAGAAATTCAGAATAGAAAAATATGAGATATGACCACCATTAAATTTTACATAAAATGGACCACAGTCGTCAAAAACGTCGGTGTATAAGTTTACAGATCATTTGAATTATTCGTTTTCGAGATACAAATAAATTTTAATTTTCGAAAGGCTAAAGAGAAGGCTTTGAAAGGCTAAGGTCTGGTATCAAAATATTGCTTTATATCTGAAATTTCTGTATAATTTTACTGGAGACTAATTGAGAAATTTTGTTACTTTTTTAAAAAAGATTTTTTTGTAAGATCTCAATTTTATTTTCCCAAATTTATGGATACACCGCGAAAACATTTTTTATAACTCAATAAAACTTCAAGAAAAGCTATATCAACTATACCGTTTTCCGACTGCTTTAAAACAAGGAACAGAAAAAAACAGTGTCAAAAGTGAATGTTACTATTTGAAAAAAACAAATTAGAGCAATTTTTAATATATTGACGATCCTCAAACGCTAATAAATGCATAACATTTAAAAGTAGATGTTATTACAAATCGATTGTTACCTGTCGCAGTTCATCCCTTGCCAACATAGGTGAAAAGTGTTTTTTGAATTCTGCTTGTCTGACCGTCCGTACTCGAATTCGCGTAAATGCAATGGGAATTCCATCTAATTTACATATGTTAGTGAGGTTTACGATGTCATAATTGATATTAAAATGTAGCGCGTAGCATTTATAGTGCGTTATAGGGGCAGTCAGAAGAATACCGTTACATTGTGGTCTATGGGGGAAAATCGTTTGCAGTGTATTTTAATGAAGTTACACAATTTCAAACTTATTGAAATTGATATACCTCAGTGAGGTGCACTATCATATGCTTGCTATGGAATATGGTGGGCATAGCATTTATCGTTCATTTACAAGGACACACAAATGAATTTGGATAAAATACTGTCTATGAGCAGTAATTACTGATAGTGCGTTACAATTCTGGTATGCGTTTTGAAATTTAATTACTTCTTGGCATATTATTTCGTGTGTATAACTTATATAGATCCTATTTGGGGCTGCACAAAAGAATTCGAGAATATGTCCGCTTATTGATGGAAATTGATGAACGGGAATTTTCAACTGTATTATGCGTTTCCTAACTGAACTAAATTTTTGCATATTATGCAGTATATATACAAATTTATAGATCATATATAGAGCTGCACAAAAGAATTCGGATATTTTTCTGAGTACAGATAGTAATTGCTGAAATTGGGTATTCAAATGTGTTATGCGTCTTCCAACTAGTTTACTTATACATTATCTTTCACCTTATTAAACTATGAAGTTTTGTTACAGGATTCTGAATATATTGGAAAGTGTCATAATTTTTGCTTGACACGTGATTTTTTTCTTTCATGTTATACAATTATTTGAGGTAGAATTATTCGGAGGGTTTCGTATTTTCCGCGAATCTACATTTTCTAATTCTATAAAATACTAAAAAATTATTTGAAAAAAAAAAGGATTTGAGTATAGTTGTAAATATTCCACAAAATCCCTGTAAATAAAGATTTATTTTATTAATTCTAGTAGACGAAATCTTTCTAAAAATATTTATTATGGCATAACTCTTCTAACATATTTTTCTATATGTTTTGTACCCCGGGTAATTTTTTCTTTAATCCGGAAAGACCGAGTTGCGTCCCCTTGTTATTTTAATAATAAAAATTCAGCAGATCCATTAAATTGATCTTAATATTTCACGTGATATTTCACTTTTACTTTACTATCTGTTGGTATTTAAAAATTCAATTAAGAATAATAAAAATATCTAGAATTTTTCCTAAATTTCTATCATCTTCAAATATCCAATAGTAGTAAAATTCAATACTACATTTAAATTCTTTTTTTTTTAAATGACATCTTTGAATGGGGATAAAAATTGAAAGTAGTCATATGAGAAATACTTTGAAAACGAAATTTGGCGAAAAGTTATTTTCAATAAGAATCTTATTGCTTCCACAAAGAAAATTTCTGAACTTCTTTTTTTTTCTCACAAAGAAATCTTCTCATGCTTACAAATTTTAAAGTCGTACGTTAGTTGAATATGATTTTTTTCGGAGTGCTACGATTTTCATGAAAGTTCCCAGAAAAGAAATGTTATAATAGAAACAAAAGATTTTTCAACTATCTCTAACTTCAATTTCCCTTTGCTTTCGATATTGTATATTGAAATTTTTTAACCTAGTCTATCATCAAAATGGACATGATAAACGTTTTATACACACCTCAAGGGAAATTGAACATCAGACTTTATTAGAATTTCATTATTTCTCCAACAAAGCCAACAGATGAGATGGGCCTGTATTTACCAGTGGTAATTTTTTTTCAAGAATTACGGAACAAAACAAAGAGGAGATTGTGGGCTGAACCCTGGAGTGTGTATTGACAGATACTATCAAACCATTACATTAATGGAACACCATTAGTGATACTTTAATATTTAATTTACTATATTCCATCCTTTAATCTTTATATTTCTGCATTTTTTTCTCTACAAACTCAATTAATCGTCTGTGACACCCGTTTTCCAAAAAGTTTCCCTTTCTAAAATGGCAACACTCTGAATTCGAACTTTTGTTTATATGTATAAGCATGTATAAGCATGGCGCGGTGTAAAAGTTAAGTTCGATTTTCTTTTTCAAAATTAAATATATAATTTGATATATTTCTTTTTAAAAGGTGATGAAATATTTTAATCATGAGTTTATCACAACTGGTGAAACTAGTAGCGTTATGGTGCTATCACACGTAATCTCATATCATAGTCAATATCAGATATTTCATCCGAAACACGTTTTTCAAGAGGAAAAAGCTCGAAATCGTCCCGTTTGATAGATTGCCTCTCGTAATTTCTTAAAGATCTAACTTACAGTAGTTTGTATCCTCTACGATATGTATCAGCTCGAAATCCACCAATCAGAGCTCTCTAAAATTCCAAGATGGCCACCGTCAGTAAGTCAAGATTTTATGTTTAGCGTGGTCGCAAATAGTGAAACCAAAAATACAGAAGAATTAAGAAAAAAGCAAATCTTTAGTAACACGGGGACCAATTATACACGAAAAGAACTTAAAAAATGTGCAGTTATTTTGAAATTAAGGAATTACATATGCTTCGATTGTCTCTTCGGAGTTCGTTATTGACATTCCCGATAAGAACTTTATTTACTAATTTAAAGTTATTTATTGCGATTATTTTATTTCAATTCCTTATATTATTTGCTATATGTTATAATTGTACTGTCGTAGTCACTTATTTACTTCTCAAACTGTAGTAGTTTAACTACTTACTGCAGCTACATTTGGCGTTATTTCGTACTTGTTGCCAAATTATGTCGCCAAAGATGAAAATTCAAGCAAACACGCATCAAGGTATTTTATTGCAATACAAATTATTGCCTCATTTTATTATTTGCCCCCATCCTAGCGGTGTATAAATTATAAACCTTTATATGTTTTTCAATTTGTTAAGCAAATTGTGCCTTTTTTTTTACTTTGTATTAATAATAAATAACGCATGTAAACCCCCCCCCCCCCCCACCCTCCAGTTAAAATATTTTGCTTCCCTTCAAAAAAAAAATTTATATATTTTTGAAAACAAAAATGAATTGTAACGTAAAACTTTCCTAACAGAAATAAATTTCTATATGTAACTTCATCCTTCCCCCTCAGCAAAATTTATGCACAGCATTATTATTAGATGTTATTACTAATCTATTGTTACTTGTGACATTTTTATACAGTGATTTGCGGCAGAGTGACTAGAGGGTATAACTCCCCCCCCCCCCCCAAGACTGTACACAATATATATAAAAATAAGGATTGTGTTTTTGAAACAAAAAATATCAAAAACTCATTTAAACATTTGAAAAATGATTAAAATCATCAAAACCAAGGAAGAAAAACTGAAAAAGAGTGGGAACTATATCTAAATTCTATTACGTATTTCATTTTTATAATACATTCAATATGTAACATGAATTAAATTTAAAATATGTAAAATATATTAACTAAAAATGTCATAATAGTGATTTTGGCAAAATAACTAAAACTTAATTTAAAATCTTTCTTTGCGTTACAGATTTCGGCTTAGCGATAAAGTGCGGTTCCAATATATGTGACAAAAAATTAGTTTTAATATACTATTTTTTTCAGAATCACTTAATACTAATAGTTGAGAATTCTTAATATTTACAGGTAATGAAAGACGTAAAGTGAAGATATGGACTCTATAATTTAGAATTTTAATGTTATATTAGCGAGATTATTGTTTTTATAATCTTGGAATTTTAAGTAAAATGATCACAATATCATATATAGAGAGCAGACACGAAAAGAAATTGCAATATATAAAATGTTAGTACGCAATAATGCTTCCTGTGTATTAATCGAACTCTACACTAAACATTAAAACACCTGCTGCAATTACTCGCCAAATGTTACGCCCTCTCCTTACATTAGCAGATAACTTTCAGTAGGGAAAATAATCCTAGTTGCAGCGTGAAAGTGTAAAGCGAGAGGCAATAGCATATACTTCATATCGTATGGTCGTCCGTGTGATAACAGCTTTACATTAATGCAACGCTAGACCTAAAGATGTTCTTATTCTGCATTAACAAATGGACAGAGAATTTTTTCTCATATGCTTTCATAAGGAGTTAAATTTCATATTAATGAAGATTAGGTGTAAAAATCTTAATATTTTATTTATAAGTACATTAATGGGCACATAATTTATTAAAACATTATAGTAAAAATAATTATATTTTTAATATCCTTATCTTTAGTGGCCTGACATTAAGTGAAGTTCTGGATTTGCTTTTCAAAAAGGATGATAATGAAGATGTTGGTTGTATATACCTAACATTACCAAAAGAAATTTATTTGAATAATGAAGACACTGCTCATGAGGAGTGTCCCAGAACAGCTAATAATTTAAGTGGAAATCAATTATTGTCGGAAGTAGAAATGATATAGAAAAGCAAATACTGAAAATGATAATGAAAAATCGAGTTAATATGATGATCATTATGTTGCAGCATTTCAAAAAGCAGATATACAATCAGGAAATGATTAATTACAGATATATCACCTAAAAATACTATATTTCCTGAACAGAATTATTTAAAATATATTGTGACTTTGCTCCTATAAATCATTCTTAATTGTTTATTGATGAAGATATTTATTATACGATTTTTAAGGACTAAAAGGCATATGCAGCTTTTTAAAATCTGACCAAATCCTAATATCACTAAATAATAATAATTTATTTATTTATTTATTGGAATTTTCATTTAATCTGGTTATAATAGTCTTCTTGGTAAAACATATTATTTGGATCCAGGTGATGATATGAGAAATATTATTGTCACTAATGCAATGAGACTTGGTCGCTTAACGTCAATAATGCGATTTTTGGTTGCAGATAGTTCTAAACCCTATTCTAAACATAAAATATGGAAGCTACCACCTTTGATGTCAAAATTAAAGATACAATGCACGATCTCCGAAAAATATGTTATTGCACAACTTCACAAATGGGTGAGTTGTTAATCGTCCATTTAATAATTCTTGTCCACTACGTTCAGCAGATCTCAATCCATGTGATTTCTGCTTGGGAGGCTGTTTAAAGAATTAAGTTTATTCTTAGAAAATTGCATTTTTGCATAACTAAAATATAAAATCAAATTGCATAAGGCCAGACGATAACTGTCCATCCACTACTGAAGAAGCTTTTCGTCGACTGCAAATTTTACAAATGCACGATGGCGGACACCAACATCACTATTCATTGCATCGTGCTGTACAAGAATCATAACAGCTTTTGCGTAATCTGTATGCATGTGCAAATTAAGATTGTTGTTGTTTCATTTCGTTTAATACTTGTAGCGCAGACTATTATAACAGGTTATATTTTAACATTTATTTCAATGTTACGAAAGTTTAAGAGCGGAATTAACAATAAATGCTAATAATGTTGAGTGTTGTCCATTACACGTGCTCACATGTCCCATATTTCTTTAAAAAGCAAACTAGTTTTTAAAGTTTAATTTTTAAATTTTCAATCTTCGATGGCATTTTTTGGATAGTTTGTATACAATTTTTGTTATTGTTTTTATTATACGTTTACGCTGCAAGTTTCTCCAAATAGTTCAAGTTTAAGTATAACTGTATATGATGTGCATAAACCCCTGTATATGATGTGCATATACAGCGTCTCTTCAGACATGTTTCAATGAACTATGCATCATTTACATCAATTATTTCCATAAAATTTTAAATGTTCCATCTCATAACTAAAATTTTTAAACTATCATTATCTGAAAACACCAATTAAAATAATTTAAGACAGACATGAGTACACATAAAATAAAAATTTATAAAAAAATATATACTTAAAAACAATTAAAAATACAAAATAGTAGACGTTTCGCCAAGCGACACGCAACTAAGATTAATATTGACAGGACAAAGGACAAATGGACAGATTCATTAACATCAGAATCATTATCTGCCTTAATCAATACAATAATAATTCTCAAACAATAATAATTTCTATAGCATCGAAAGGGGTATTTGCCTCATTCTTTTACTACGGTGTTTAAAAGTAAATTGATGATTTTGGTCAGTGATTTTGGGTGAAAAATCATCTTTAGCCTAAAAAATCAACGAGCACTATTATAATTTCAGAAGAGATTAATTAGTGGTTTCGATAATTAAAAAGATTAGAACACACAAGTGTGTAAAGCTCAGAACCCATACTTACTTAAAACGCGCTACCTATTCAAAATTCTTTGATGTGGTTTTACTAGCTTTAAAAAGGGGAGAAAGCATTCTTTCCGGATCGGCATTTTTATCTTCCCATTTATTTTGTTAATTCCTTTCAAAATCCTCCAAAATGTCTTTTCAGTTAGTCATACGAAAAGCACGCTTTAAGTTTACGTATGTGTGTTGATCTTAAAACTTTGTCTGACTTGAAGATTTACCTTTAGAAAACGAAATATCATGGCGTTTGCATAATTTTTGAATATGCAGGTTGTTCAATAAAATACTTTCTAATTTTAAAATTAAATAACTTATAAACTATATTGAATATAAAGGTGAAATAAATGAAATAAATATCATCTGGATCATAACTTTTGTGTACAGTAATTTAAAAAGTAGTTCAATTTTTCGTCAATAGAATTCGCACTGAACTATCTGAAACTGTACGACTTTTCAAATTAACATGTTCAACCAAATCAAAGGTCTCATAATTTTTACTTTTTATTCTATTTAGCGTTTGGATGTCAAAAAAACTTTTGTATTTTAAAAATTGAAGTAAATTTGAACATTATTACAGTTTGAAACAGACAGCACCCTCTATTGATGAAAATGGGAACAATTTTTTATACAACATTTCTGAGATACTTTCAAACATGTCAGTTATTTCATCGTTTTCTTGAATGTACTTTCAAAATCTTATTGCTGTAAGAACAAAGTCTGCCCTAGACATGTCTTTTTTGTTACAACTCATTAAAAATTTTCGAAAATCAGTCTATAATTATTATCTACAGGATAATTAAGAATTGATCGTTCAAGTTTTAGGATCGTAATCCATTTAATCCCAACAGGATCGTAATCCATTTATTTACTCGAAAATACAGAGCTTTTCACTCCAATATGAATACAATTATGGCTCATAACTTTAACAAAAATAAAAATAATTTAAAGACAATTTCAACCTTGTTGTGTGTAAAAAGAAATGACATGATGAAAAGCGGTGGAAGTGTTCAGTAGTTTGCTAAAAGAAAGTGTATGTACTATCAGTTACAATTTGAAATATGAAGCCTTTAGTTTAGCACTATTTTAATATGAATAGTGGACACTTCTACCACTTCTTAAGAAAACGTTACATTTCACACAATGACTGGTGCAAATTTCGTTAAAATATCTTTATTATTATTAAAGTTATGAAAATCGGATTGGAGTGAAATACTTTTTTAATTTTTGACAGAATAAATGGATTACGACCCTGGTTTGCATGCTCTACCACATTTTAAAGTTTGAGCGACTAATTCTGAATTACAATAAGGTAAAGCCAGGAGAGATGCCGCGGTCGGTGAGATTCGCACATAGAGGTTCGGGGGTAAGGAGTAGAGTGGGAGGTAGAGTGGGGGGGTAGGAGAGATTCCCATTGTTCCCATTAGTTTCCATGCTAGGAGAGATTACGCAGCTTATTGGTCAATTTGCATAAAAAGACAATAAAAATAAAAATAAACTAATTTTAAGTTAAATGTGTTATCAAGTAACTTAATGTTATTTTGTAATCTTATCTGGACTTGCTTTTTCTGATTCTTTAATTTTTTTCCCTTTAATTAAAGATTTTTAATCGTTTTTAAAATTATTTCCTTTTTCTGATTCTTTAATCGTTAGGTTGAAATATTCACTCCTAATACAATAATATTTGTTCTCAAAAAGTTCACAATGTCATTTCAGTGTAATTATTATTTTCAACAATTTAATTGTAGTTATTATTAGTAACAATCTCTCCTACCCCTGTGCGCAATCACACCAACCCTGTAAGGACAGATTGCGCAAAATAACTTTCTTGATTTTATTACAACTGTTCTATTAAATTACAACATAACAACAAACTGGCAATGGAAATTTATAAAAAACAAATGAAGTCAAAATTATTCATGGATAGTTTAGCAAAAAATTAATATTTAGATTTTTTATTGTTATTCTTTTGAATTGTGCGCAGACTCTCCTAGCTTTACCTTATATAGTAATAACATATGAAGACTATCCATGTATATCTTATTTTATCACATTAACCCCTTGGGGACGAGCGACACGTATACGTGACGCCTAAGATGCTCAGACTCCTCGATTATTCCCACCAGTTATTTTTTATTGTAAGTTTTGTCTTATTGAATCATAGCATTTCTGCGATTCATATAGGCGAAAATTTTTGTTTTGAAAAACCAGTCGTATAAGATTAAAAATTGTTTAAAAGACGCTCGTCGCGAAGGGGTTAAGCCCTGTCGTCACAAACGTGACGGGAAGCAGCTTTTCCCTTATATTTTGTCGTTTATTACGTTCGAATTGGGTAGTGTGAAGGTTGTACTCGCTCTCCGAAGTTATTGGGGGGCGTTGACCGATTCGTAGCGACTGGCTGTTGTGCTCTGCTTTCTCGAGTGTATTATTTTGGCGTGTGGTTATTGTAATAAAGTAAGTGTATCGTTCCTGCTTTCTCTCGCTTTTGGTTGCATATTTAGGGGTGTTTGTCGATATTTCTGTGCCGTAGCTGTAAGTAGTAGTTTTCTTCTTTTTTTTTTTTTTCTCTTGTCTTAACTATGTAACTTGTGGTTTGTATGTCGGGTATGGCCAACTCGGCATTTAATTATGTCAATGATGATATTGCTGAACAAGTACTGGCCATTAGTATAGAAATGGGGGATGTTGACAACTATGACTTAATTAGTGACTCTAACTATCCAAATGTTGCTCGGTCATCTGCACCGGTGTCCTCTCTATTAGATATGGCTGCGGAGTATGATGGAAAGTTCTTTAATGTTTTTTTACAAAGTATGGACTCTCGCGCTATACCTTCTCGTGACCCTCGTGCCGTGCAGGCTGAACTTCAGGCTAAAGTGACTCATGCGGCTGACATAGATAATATACGGTATACTAGGGCCGGTTGTTTAATTATAAGCACTAGACAGGTGGTTTGTGCTAAGGAGGTTTGCAGCCTGGCTGAGTTTTTGGGTGTGGCAGTTAAAAATCGTGTTGTCTGGGAAAACATAACCAACAAATTCCTGCTGTTTAACATTCCGGTGGATATTCCGCTGAATGAGGTCGGCCACGAAATCACTGTAAGTAATAACGTTCACATTTTGGAACTCCGCCGGTTTCTCCGTAAAGACTCTCAAAATTCAGTGTCTCCGGTTCTTGTGACGGTTCTTGGCACATCCATTCCATCAGAGATAAAAATGTGGTTCTCGATACAGAAAATTCGCCAATTCGTCGACAGACCTCGCCAATGCTCGGTCTGTTTTAAATTCAACCACCCTTCGGGGAAATGTAAATCACCACAGCTCTGCGTCACCTGCGGTTTTCAACATACTGGCCAGTGCTCTACACCTGTAAAATGTGTAAATTGTGAGGGGGAACACCGGGCAGACTTTAACCAGTGTCCTTCCCGGATCTCTGAAGTTGATTTCTTAAAGTTCAAAAGTAGCAATTTTTTGTCTTTTGTTGACGCGCGTAGAAAATATGCCATAAAGGCTACTCCAGGCAGGTATGCTGAGGTGGCCAGTGTTAAGACATCGGACTTTGAAGAAATGCGAAAATTCATAGAGTCCAGGACCAACAATATGCTCAAAGTATTGGTTGATTTCTCTGCAAAACACTCCGAAAAAATCATCGAAGCGAATAATGCCCTCAGCGTCATGTTGATGAACTGCTTAGCGAAGCTGAGTGAGGCTTCTCCAGAGCGTAAGCGAGCGAATAAAGGTGGCGGAAGTCACTAAAAAAAAAAAAAAAAAAAAAAAAAAAAAAAAAAAATTGTTTTTGGGTGTCTGCAAGTGTCAGTTTCCCAGTTAATTACTAACCCAGCTTTGCTCCGCTATTTCTTTTGGGACCTTTTTCTTCACCTTTAATGGGGTTCAGGGTGCTGCAATGGAACTGTAGGAGCATATTAAATAAACAATCCTGGCTTAGGTGCCCTCTGTTTACTATAGCGGATGTTCTTGTGTTGCAGGAAACGTTCCTCACGCCAGAAAAATCTTTGGTCATCCCAGGTAAAATTGTCTATCGTCTGGATAGGATTGACCGTCCAGGTGGTGGTCTGGCTATTGCCGTTAATTCTGCTTGGTCGTCCCACCAACTTAATTTTAACAACTTTGGATTTGCTAATGAGATCATGGGAATTCATCTTGACTACGGATCGGCGCACCTTAATATTATCAACGTTTACTCTTCCTCTGGCCTGATTGTGGCTGACCTCACTAAGATCTCTGATGGGCTTGCTGGCTCATCTCTCATTCTTGGTGATTTCAACCTTCACCACCGTCTTTGGGGTTCCCTGGTGTCTTCGCGTGCTAGTGATTGCTTCGTCGAGTGGATGTCGGCTAGTACGTTTTGCCTAATGAACTCTACTGCTCCTACCCATGTGGCTCCAAATGGATCATGCTCACTGATAGATCTCTCGTTGTGCACCCCGGATCTCCTTGCCCGTTCTGCGCTCCATGTCGAAGAACAATTATATGATAGTGACCACTTCCCAATTAATATTGCAGTGGATCTCTGAACTCCAGTTCAGCCGGGCGTCACCCTCTTCAACTGGTCGCGCATAGGTGAAGAGGTCAATGCAAATCTGCTGACGATTCCTGACATCGATTATCAGTCCTTTCATAAGTTAGTGCTTCTGGCCATGCATAAACACAGTTTCACTAGGTCCATGCCAGCGAAGTGCCTCCCAGCTTGGTGGACGGCAAGGTGCAGCAACCTGCGTAAGCAGAAACAATTCTTCCTTAAAAGAGCCCGTCGCCTGGTGTCTACGGAATACTGGGTTAAGTACAAACGGACTGCTGCAAAGCTCCGTCAGGTGGTGAGAACGGCAAAGCGAAGTTTCTGGGATGCGGAGTGCCGCAAAGCGAATGACCCGCATATTTTATTCAAGATTTTCCGCAAAATCAGAAATCGTCCAAGCCCGTCCCCAGAGTCCCATTTTTGTATCCAAATTGCCGATGCCTTCAACCCTGATGCAGCGGCGCAAGCCGAAGCTTTTGCTAACCAGTTTAGTCAGGAATGTGACCATCATCCTCTCCCTTTCACCTATGGTAATGAAGTACACAGCCAGCTTAACTCTCCTTTTACTATGCAAAAATTGAAAGATGCCATCAATCGGATAAGAATTACCACTCCGGGTGAGGATAAAGTGAGTGCTGCCTTTTTTAAGACCCTAAATGACCATTCTCTACAATGTCTGCTGCAGATTTTTAACAACAGCTGGATCTCAGGTGATATCCCGGATGCTTGGTCCTCCGCGGTTATCCTTCCTATTTTAAAGCCTGGCAAACCTAAATCCCTTGTCTCCTCCTACCGTCCGATTGCTCTGACCTCTGTTATGTGCAAAATCTGTGAGAGAATTATCTCTTCCCGCATTCATCTTTACCTGCTTCGAAATAAAGTAATTGACAGAAGACAGTTGGGTTTCCAACCGTTCCGTGACTGCCATGCTGCCCTGGCCATCCTCCATCAGGATCTTTTATTGGCAAAGAAGGAGAGAAAATTCATATTGGGTGTCTCCTTAGATATTCAGGCTGCGTACGACTCTGTTTATATAAATGGTCTTATGCTTAAATGTGCTCAACTGGGCATTACGGGCTCGATTCTTCGTTGGCTGCATCGCTTTCTTTCTGCTAGAAGGATCAAGGTATCCTGGAGAGGTGTTATTTCGACAGCCCGTGGTACCGGTAAAGGAGTGCCCCAGGGCTCTGTTTTGAGTCCGATCCTGTTCACAATCTATTTGGCGGATTTTTATGAAGTGTTGGAGGGTCTCGACATTAAGTTTCTCATATATGCTGATGATATTTTTATATATTGCGCGGCTACCTCCTTGGAGTCCTGCAGAGAAAAAATCCAAGATGCGCTCAGGCTCATAGTGCAATGGTGCTCCTACTGGAAGCTATCGATCAGAGCAGATAAATGCCATGCCATAAATCTATCAAGGAGGTTGGAGGAATGTGAGTTTCAATTTACAATTAACGGCGGCCTGATTGACTGGTGCTCGGAAATTAAGTTTCTTGGGTTCGTCTTTGCTCGCCGGGGTGGATTTCGAAGTCAGGCAGAGTACCTTCGCGCAAAAGTTTTTAAAAGAATCAACATTCTTAAGGCCCTGGCCCAGAGGAGCTATGGGGCAAGATCCTACCACCTCCTGACGCTAGCCTCCTCCGCAATTCGAAGCGTCCTCGAATATGGGGCAGCCATCTTAGTCTCAGCATGCAAGTCCATTTTTCTAAAGTTGGAGGTTCTGCAGAATTGTGCAATAAGGGTGGCTCTGGGACTTCCGGGGTGGACCCCGATTTTGCTCTTGCGTAAACATGCTGATGCTCTCCCTATTGTAGACAGGATCAGGGATCTAGCCTTCCGGTTCTGGATTAAACAGGTTTCTCTGGACAGCTGGTCATCTTTCTGGGACTTCCGCACGGATGGTTTGGTCACTTTTGTGGAAAGTTTACCATGTGTTTCTGAGAATATGAATGAATTCGGCTGCAGGCTGGATCATCTGTTGCGTTTCCAAGTTCCTCTGCCTATGAATACAGATAAAGTACAATTTTTTCCTCGGGCCTTCCGTTTCAGAGTACAGAGCTGGAATCGAATATTATAGCTCCCCTTTTTGCAGATTTTATCCAAGAGTTTGCGGGATCCTGGAACATCATTGCCACCGATGCATCGAAGTCGCCTTCGCTTACGTCGATCGCTGGTTGCTCACGAACAGGTCAGTTTGGCTACAGAATTCAACAGGTCAACTCGATTTTTTCCGCAGAGGCTCTGGCGATGGGCATGGCTTTGGATGAAATGGTATCAGCGTCGCTTCCAGTTGTACTACTCACTGATAGCCTGTCTGTTTTATCAGCGCTCCAATCTACGCACTTGAAATCACCTAAGGTTGTTATATGGCTCTATAATAAAATTCTGCGGGTGTCAGCTCATATTCCGAAACTCTTCTTGTACTGGGTACCGGGGCACCGGGGGATCCCCTTAAATGAAAAAGCAGACAGCCTGGCCAAGAGTGTATCTGATTCTGACACCATGATCGAATGGATCTCTCCAGAAGATTTAATCTGCGCTCAAAAGAAAAAGATTAAGAGTCAGTTTGGGCTCACCTACAGGTCCTGCAAGTATCAGTACTCGCAAGGGAATATCCCCAGTGCTAAACAGACGTTCCGTTGGTCTCGCAATAGACAGGAGGATGTGTTAATTTCAAGGTTTCTGTGTGGTATGCTGATAACCCCGGCGATGTTGGCTCGGTTTAATTTGTTAGCAGACGGTAGTTGCCGCACCTGTGGAGTAGCTGACTCCTTGGAGCATATTTTGTTTTGTTGTACTAAATATCAGTCCCAGCGTAGTTGTTGTTGGAATAGTGATACTTTGAATAGTGGTTCTTTTCGTTCGATGATGTGTTTTATTAACAAATTTTGTTCTTCTAAAGACTTTCGCGCAGCTACTTTGAACTTTTTCTATAGTACTGATCGCTTTTAAGTGGGTGTTTTGTTCGTTGTGTCGTTTGGTTCTTGATATTGGATAATTAGGGATAACAGCCAAGGAGCTATAGGTCTCATGCCCCCTCCCTTCAAACTACGTTCGAATTGCTTTAATATCATCCACCAAGTATCATTATGATGCTTTCTATCTTCATAGTTCAATATTTTGCCGCTGGATAGTACCACTGTACTAATTTCTAGGTTCTGAAGGCTTTTATTTTGGTTGCATATTGATAAATCGAAAAATGTCATAGGATTTAAAGAGTTATTAATTAAAAGAAAATGTAAATTCAGCCCAAATCATGTCTAGTTGAAAGCTCGAAATACTCCCACACTATAGTCAAATCAGCAATATATTCAACGGAATTATAAGAGCCATACCCCGTTATTTCATTAAGAATTCAATAGACAACATCAACCAAGTTGAATAAAAATCTAATGATAAAAGTTTACGATATCACTTTTGAAGTGAAGAAACCATGCATAAAATTAAATCTGCGAAAAATATTTTTAAGGAATATATATATACTTAAACGCTCATGAATTTCGATTTCTCTTTCATATTTCAATTATCTTTATGCTTTTCTAGGTGTAATATTTATTTAATAATCAGCAAAAGAATTTCACGATTGAAATGCCACTAAAATTAATTTTTGATTGACTTCGGACTGAAACTCCAAGGTATCCAACGACAAGTTTTTCTAGAAACTACTAATATATATTAAATTGTAGTGCCTTCACATATAATTAATACAAATATTCGCAAAAATTGAATTAGATAAACAGTTTCACCCAATAAAATTGGAAAATATTCCCTTTCTTTCTTCAAAAATAGCTATAAAAAATGAATTGAAATTATTTTAATGGAAACGAATGGGGCAAAATCTCATAAGTGTGATTTTTAGCAGCTCTCTCTTAAAACGAAAGAGTGAATTTGGCTTCTCAGAAAAGAGCTGTAATTTATTGGATCGTGAATGAGTTGATTTTTAAACGTTTCACTCATCTTGATTTGAATTTTTATTTTTCTAATGCACTCCAGAAGAGAGAATACTAAACAACTCATCTCGATAAAAAATGTAATCATTGGCGAGCTGAAATGCCAATGCGGCTGACGTGACGATTCGCTGAGCAGACGACTGGCGTGTGACGTCATCGAGTGGAGGCAAGCATTTCGCCTTTACAGCACGTTGTTGACCGTTGAAGTATTATTGGCGTTGTTCAAAGGGGCAATTTTAAAGAAGGAATACTTGAAAATGTAAGAATTTCTGCTGTTTTAAATACTCTAATCATGTTTTTTATAATGATTCTGTTTTATATTTATTGTTATTTTATGTATGGCGTGATATTTTTCAGTTTATATCAATATTTTTAACAAATATGTCTTAACCCTAACATTTAGGACTATTTACACGAACGAACATTTAGAGATCTTTTGAGTTGGAAGGATAAATATTAAAAAATGCTCTAAAACATAATTATACAAATCCTATGCCTCTCATTTTAAGTTTTTTAATGTTGTTTCAATAAATATGATTTATAAATAGCTTTTAGTAGCAATTTAATCTTTTAAAGAAAATGTCTCGGCGGTACTGTGCGTTTGTTTATATACAGGGGTCGATGCAGGGTTTTTTTCTTGGGGCCCATTTTGTGAAAAGTAAAGGTTATTTTTGTTAAATTTATTATATTTTTGTGAAAAATAAAAGCTACAACGAAAGTTGAAATCCAGTTAATCAAATTCGAACCAAGCATTTATAAATAAAAACTTTTTTAAATCCTTTTGCTGCAGTTTTCCGCTCTGGTGAACTTGTTTGTTTACAAATTACACATTTTAAAACATCACAAAATAATAAATAAATAATAAATAGTAAGTTTTTATGGAATAGAATTTTGTGAAGGAACCCATTTTATCAAATTGATTTTTGTGAAGTGTCCCATTTTATCAAATTGATTTTTGTGAAGGGTCCAATTTTATCAATTTGATTTTTGTGAAGGGCCCCTTTTTATCAAATTGATTTTTGTAAAGTAGGCTAAGTAGTTTCTAAACAGGCCCCGAATTTTTCCTGGATCGACCCCTGATATATATTTTTTTAATGATGTTTCAGAACTCTAACTTTCATAATACTATAAATTGAAAATTGACTTGTCTGACTTTAAAAATATTGTTTTAAAGTAAACAAATTATATTTCTTATTTTATTCTCAGTCTGAAGAAATTTTTCCTGGATATTTTTATTGACCTGCCTTGTTTTTCGAATGCGCATACATAAGTTTTCTTTAGTCATTTTATGTTGCTGAGAGTTAGATTATTTGAAATGTATCTCAAATATATAAGAAAAGCTTTAGAATATCTATTTCATGTTGACGAAAACTTTTGAAAAGTAGCTTTATTAGTATATATACTATTTTTCTAATATTTTAAAATAAATATACTTGATTTGTGAAGCAGTATGAATCCCATATTTTTTTATCATATGTTGTTAAAAAATAAGGTAAATATCTCCATTCCCGTATATTCACTGTGTGAATATTCCTAAATAGTATTAGGATTAAAGCATTTAATGATAATATTGATATAAACTGAAAAATATCATGCAATATATCTAATAATATTGCATAGAAAACATAATCATTATATATATTAAAAAGACCCATGATTAAAGTATTTAAAACAGCATAAATTCTTATCTATTCAAGTATTCCTTTAAAATTATCTTTTTGGATCAGGGGGGGTGGTGTATATATTTCAAGCAGCTCAAAAACAACAACAAAATAAATAAATATAAAATGACACTTTTCACTTAATTGTTGAATGTACACATATATGTATACATTCAACATGCAACTTACTTTTTTTTTTTTTTTTTGAAAAAAAAATATAGTCTGTATCTGTTTATGAAATTTATTATTTTACAATAAAATATTACATCTTTACCATGAATTTCAATTCCCTTTCCCCTCCTTTGTAGAAAAGAACTTGTATTTCGGAAGCTATAAATAATAAAATATATCAGAGGTATAAATAATAAAATATATCAGAGGTATAAATAATAAAATATAATTTTTATAGAGTATAAAATAAGGTAGTTATTTATCATTATTTTTATTTGAAAACGTGGCAAGAATTCTGTGTTATTTTGAATTTCGTAGATAAAAATAAATCAAAGGTTACTGAATTTCATTTGAAATGGCTTGATTTTATTTAGTCAGTTGATTAGAAATCCCTCTAGGGTTTTTTTTTTTTTTTTTTGTAATTTTTAAGTGAGTTGACTCCTTTCAAGAATGAGTTTATTAGAAATCACCCAAGGGTTTTGGATTAACTTTTAAATGAGTTGATTTCATTCACGTATGAATTGGTTACAAATCGCTCAAGAATTACTGGATTAAATCTGAAATGACCTCATTTAACTCAAGTTTGAATTGATTATAAATCACTCAAGTGCTACTGGATTTAACCTTCATTGATTTGATTTCACTCAAGTATGAGTAAAATAGAGATCACTCAATCATGAGTTGCTTAAAAACAACTCGTTCACTCGAGTTGTTTCAACTCTTCATGAGAAGCTCACTTTCAAATCGTGAGATGAGCGGATTTCGGCTCAACTTGAGTTATTTTGACTCTTTCGTTTTAAGAGAGTAATTTTGTGTTGATATATGATTTTTAAAAGTCTCATGTTATGCTAAATTTGAATTTTGAATAACCAGTGATATATTGCGGAATAATAATTAGTAGATGGACAAAAACTTTATTGAAAAATAAATAAGATATGGCAGTTTTTATCACACAAAACACAAATTTTAAGGGACAGAAATGATGGGACAGTAGTGACGTTTTTAGCAATTTTTCCACTTTATTTCAAAAATAACATTTTTGGAATGTTGTATACACTATTTTCAAAGACACATCAAACCTACAATGAAATGGCTAGATATTGGTTAATCTATAAATATCAATATTTTAATTAACAATGAAGACAGTAGTGAATTTTAATAAACGTAGGCTTACATTTTCCCCACTCTTTTCAGTCAAGAAAATCTTCGTTATGAACAAACAGTGATCAATGGCGACTTTTTAAGAACAACATGTGCTCTCCTACTGGAAACAATACTGAAAATGACTGCATACTGCCATATGGTGGAAATATGAGGAAATTCATACACCGGGACAGTACTGATAAAAAAAGTGAGGGACACAACTTTACACCCAACAACAACAAAAAAAATGTTACACATTTCACTCATTTAAAATTTATATTATGAAAAATTACACTCCATGAAATTCATATTTATAGTAAATGCTTTCTTTTGCAAATTTTTTAATAATTATTGTTTGTTGATGGTGTTAATGATTAAGTTATGAGTTCAGAACAAGGAACAGCAGTGACTTTTGAGATATTTATATGTCATTTTTATGATTGAAAAAACAGATTTTCACCGTAGAAGTGCAAGAAAAGAAGTTTTCTAAGATATGTGTATTATTTTATTCCAGTGTGGTTTATAGCTGAAACGGGCACCACCACATTTCAGTACTGAAGGCAGTCGTATTATTACGCTTGATGCAGCATGAAACAGTATATCAATGGAAATGGTTGCTACATTCTGCGTATAGCGTCTTTCATTGCTGGTAAGAATTGAAGATTTTCTCGGGGAAACCCTGATTTTATGTATCCTCACAGCCAGAAGTTACAGAGCGTGTATTTTTAATCCTAAATTAAAGTTATGTAAGCGATATGCATACTACACATTAATGGAATCACCTTCAGCATGACCAGATTTCGAAGTATTGTTTTTTCATTACAAAATCTCATATCATGGTAAGTATTAAATTGTAATTCATATGTCTATCCGAGTTATAGTTCTTTTATTTTATAGCATTATACTTTTGCTATGATTTTTTTAAAGATCCGGTATTTTTCAAGAATAATAAAATTTAAAAAATCTAATAAAACATAAATGTTTTTTTTAACAATTCTCTAAAGTTGTTATACTAACTGAAGGAAAAGAAGTTACTAAAGGTATGCGTGCTTGTAAGACAGATTTTTTTCATGTACTGATTACTCTTACCCTCACCGCCACTACTCGCGGTACAGGCGACCTCTTCCTTCAAGACTGCCCGGAACGGTGTAGTAAACCCGATCACGGAAGATCTCACAGAAAAATTTCAAATCTAAAGTCAATAAATTTAATACAATGTCCGACCGCGGCAGCTTCGAGCTCACTCATCGCTCTCGGCGGCGGGTGGTTGGCCGTTTAATACATCGGACGACCTCGACGGCCTCGAGCTTACTCATAGATAATTTCTGTAAAAATATCTTAACCGATATCGTTACATCTCGCAGAACGCATAAATTTTAAAATTTTTTAAGTTAAATTTAAGATTTTTACTCCAAGTAATGTTATATATGTATGTATATAGATATGTATAAAGGAATAACATGTAATATTTTCCTTCAGATGGGCATGACAAAATGGTACATAGTTGAACCAATAGGCTTTTTAATTGGTATGTGTCTGTGTTTGAAATACGGAAAGTAATAAAAAAATTATACAAAACTTGTTTATTTGAACTGATATTTTTCTTAATTTATTTTATTTGTACAGTCATAAAAAAGGGATACACCCATACTAACTCTGCAGAAAATCATCATATACAAATATGACTGGTACCAATCGATTAGTAATAACATCTATATTAGTGAATGCTATACTTAAATTTTGCCTATGGTGTCGTCTACATTGAGATATTGTTCCAAACTCTGCAATTTTTATTACTAACACCTATATTTGACATCATATTTAGATTCTCCGGTAAATTTGACCTTAACGGCAAGTCATTTGGTCAAGTAGTTTGGAATTACATACAGTTTTAAAGTTTGGAACTCCTATGTTAAATTCCTTTTAAATCATTGCAGAAAAATATTGCAATGAGGAAGTTTTTTAAGCATAACTCAAAACTACTTGGAAGAATGAACTGTAATTTCGGATTCGCATATTTGAAGCTTCTAGAAAAAGATTTATGTTTAAAAAAATCATAAGTTATAATTTATACATGTTTTTAATTAGTGGAAGGTGGTGTAATATAATCCTACCGGGCAAAATGATCCACATATGTTTTCTTCCAGATAGGCCATGCTATCTACAGAGTAACACATAAAGTAGTTGTAATAAGTGAAGAAAAAGCAATGGCGGTATTCAAGCGATCACAGTATTATGAGTCTGAATAGAAATCTTTGAAAAATTGGGTTTTATAACATCTGTTATAAGGTAAGCACTAAATTTCATATTCATTTAGATATACAGTCTTTCATGTACAGAAATATGACTGGATTTTACTTAATGGAGTATGTTTTTAGATGTGAATTACACTTATGTATTGTCATAATTACTTTTATATCCTTTATTTTGCCGATAAAAAACAATTTACAATTATTTTTAAATGAAGGATCATTTTGCCCTTTGGTGAGGGTAAAATGATCCTTTAGATCCTTTAGATCTACATTTTTTCATTACTCAATTTGGGTTTACAATATTATTAAAATATGTTTATAATACAAAATATAGTCTAAAACATACTAGGAAAGGGCTAATGTTTTATTTAAATAGTTATGTTATTTTACACAAGTTTTTCCCTTAATGGGATCATTTTAGGCCACCTCCCTCTAATTAAAATATATATATATATATATATATATATATATATATATATATATAGCCATTAATGACCGGCAACATTCAATTTTAGACATTTTGTCGAATATTTAAAAATGTACTTGTCAGATTCTTCTGGAATTTTAGGATCCAAAAGAACAGGTTTGACTTCATATTTATCATTGTTGATTTGATAAGGAGGACAAATAGGGGACCAAAAAAAATAATACTTGGGATCACTCTGTAAAATAAAATGCACCAAATGATCTATCGCTACAGAATATACATAGGTAGACATCATTGTACACTATGTGTATTCATTTGTGTAAGAATAGCATGTATAGTAATAGAAATATAGCGATTTTTTTTTTAATTAAAAAAATTCTTGCATGTTTTTTGCTTATAACACACAGGGTTTTAAACCAAACTTAACGCCAGTTTCAGAAAAATTGACAAAATGTAGTAGAAACAATATAGTGCAATTGGAATATAAATATATTAAATATTTAAGGAAATATGGGCAGTTGTATAAAATAATATTTATCTGCCATGCGCGAACGATAACAAGGAACGTTTTGCATAATTTAATAGTCAACTCTATGGAGCAACTTATTAAAAAAAATCAGTCAAATATCGTAAAAATTCAAAGAGATATCGGCGTTAGAGTGAGCTGTTTTTTAGTTTCTCACTAAGACTCGCTGAATGATAAGGGATTTTCCACAAATTGTCATTTTTTATTAAATACTATTTTCCAATTTTTAATGATACTTTAGTTCTCTTTGAAAAACTACCCTAACGAGCTTATTCGAACAAAAAAAGAATTATCAAAATCAAAGGATACATTCCAAAAGTATTATAACCTGGTGCAATAAAGTTTTCCAAGGCGAAGTAAAGTATCAATAATAAATGAAATATAGTATAAAAATTAAACATGACAATTTGTGGACAATCCCTTATCATTTAGCGAACTTTAGTGAGAAATTAAAAAACAGCTCACTCTAACGCCGATATCTCTCTGAATTTTTACGATATTTGACTGATTTTTTTTTAATAAGTTGCATCATAGAGTTGACTATTAAATTATGCAAAAAGTTCCTTTTTATCACTCGCGCATGCGCAGATAAAAGATATTTTATACAACTGCCCATATTTCGTGCATTTTATTTCACAGGGTGATCCCAAGTATTATTTTTTTCTTTAATTTTCTTTTTGGCCCCCTAATTATACTCCTTATCAAATCGACATTGATAAATATGAAGTCAAACCTGTTATTTTTAATTTTAAAATTCCAGAAGAATCTGACAAGTACATTTTTAACTGTTCCACAAAATGTCTAAAATTGAAATTTGCCGGTCATTAATGGCCATATAGTGTATATTTAATTATTTTCTGAAAAATATATGAATTTTAACCTGTGAAATTTTAACAGAAAACAATTTCTAGTAGCCTCAAATACGTGAATTCAAAATTACTGCTTGTTCTGGCAAGTACTTTTTGAGTTGTGTTTAAAGAAAATCCCCCCGCATTCCTATCTGTTTCCGAACGATAAAAACTGAAATTCCACATAGGAATTTTACCAAACTTTAAACCTATATAATTCCTAAACTACTTCAGCGAATGTCTTGCCGTTTGGTATCATAAGGTAAAATTTACCGGAGAATCCAAATACGGTTTAAAATTTGGTGTTAGTACTGGAAATTGAGTTTGGTACAATTTTATATGCAGTCGACCCCCTAAGGGAAATTTAATGAATACACATAATTACTAATCAATTGGTACAAGTGACGGCAGAGTCAACATTGAGGCTTCATTTTTCTTACGATTGTACCATGAAGCATATAATAGTATTTCCATAAAGAATATTTTATTTTTCGTAAAATGTTTTCGTATTTTTTTCCTCTTTTGCACCAAATTGCTTCTTGTGTTTCAATCTATGAAGGCATGTATAATTCTTAAAACACGCACTGTTGCGTACTATTCAGTCGCAAACATTAACTCACAGCTAACTGACACTTAACCCACAGCCCTCTGAATACTAGGCCTATGCGCTGACACAAAAATGGCGGCTTTCATAGGCAGATTTTTTCAGCTTTTGTTCGATCCCTTGAATTTGAACACCAGTATTTTCTAAAATTGCTCTTTGACGTAATTTTCTGCAATTAAATAAAGCGGAGAATACTTTTAGAAAATACTTGCATTAAAATTCAATGGACCGTACAAATGCTGAAACACTCCACCTACGATAACAGCTATTTTTGAGTCAGGGCGTAGGTCTAGTATTTAGACGGCTGTGCTTATCGTAGGAATGAAAATCCAAAATACCCGTGCGATAGATTTTTCCAATTTTCGCAACACAAATTCGCAGTATTTTGATATTTGGAGATATTGAAAACGTCGTATTTTAAAATAAATTTCAATTGTAATAATTGTATTGTTCTCACTTGACTGCACTGTAAAAGAGTTAACTACGAACGTATTCGCCATCTGTTGCTGTTGAGTGGTCATATGATGTCTGCATTAAAACTATTTTGTGTTGCTATGCGGATATGTCATTTTCCCAGAATGAACGAGTTTTTATTCTTGAACAGTATTCAGCAGTTCCACGCGTGCACATGTAAGAAAAGTTCATCAAAAATGTTAGGCGGAAGTAGCACCAATACCTCACTAGTCATCATCAGTATTGAGATTTAACCGCTTGTTTTCGGAAATGGAGTTCTGTTTCAGATAGGAAGATATTCCAATATCCGGCCATTTTAACTTAGGTTAAATTGATGGAATATGAGAGAATAATGCAGAGCTTGCTTTCAAAAAGCCCAAGGACACTATCAGTTTATGCATTAAACTATAACAAAGCTTAATTGCTTATTGTGACGTGTGTAAATTTTAGATCTAGCCATTATATTGTTGAACCCGCAGTTTAAAATAATTGTGGCATCTGTATGTACTGCTAGGAGGGAAAGAGTTAACAAAAGAATTAATGCTTCTAGAGAAAATGAGAAGAACTCCACATATATTCTTTGACAGATTTATCTATTTCAAAAAACTGATTTTAATAAAAGCTATTTTTGGTGCATAACTGCTTATAATTTATTGAATTTTAAGAGTTCCATCCTTCAATTTTTAAAATACTTCTAAATCTGTTTTGATTTAAAAGGAGATTTTAGAATATAAGCCCTATGAAGGACATTTTATTCATTTATATTCACATAACAATAGCCATAAACAAATTTTAAAAGTATTTGTATTCAGATTGCAAACAACTGAATTTTTGATCAGTTTTATAAAAAATATTTTGTTAGATATAAATAAATAATCAATTATTTTGTGGTTTGAGTAAAACTGAAAAATATTTAGGAGTTGATACTTAGCTAGCTACTTAGTTAGCTACTTAAATAGAAGTGGTAATCCCAGACTGGGTCAATCATTTGTTACTAAATATAAATATACGAAATTTCCATTCATGCATAAATAAGAAGCTTCCAAAAGTGAGGAAGAAAAACCACGTATTTAATTTCAGAACAAATTTAAGCTTTATTTTTAAACCTGCATAGTTGCCAATCTTCCTGAATTTTCAAGTCAAATGAACGTGTTTTCAATCAGAAAATTTATTCAATAACATGTGCCTTCCTTCTGTGTGGAACTTATGTGATTCCTTTTTACTTAGTAGACTTTTTAATTCGAAATATATTTATTTCAGTTAAAAAGAAAACGAAAGGATGAGATCTATGAATCAGTATAAAACTGATTGTTTTAGAAAGCGTAAATTAGCATATTATTTTAGAAAGTTGAATGATCCAAAAGTCATATAGGAAATTAAAAAATCATAATTCGAAAAGTGTAGACAATAGCACAATGCAGTTTTCACAGAAATATAGAAAAAAAACATGGGATTTTTTTTATTAAGAAAAATGATATTGCAAGATTAGTTATATTTGCCGCCGACTGTGCCACAGTTCTCTTGTTTATTGTTCTGTTCCGTTTATACATGCAGCAAAGTTTACAATGCAACTAGAAATACCAATGCTCAAAGAGTTGGCCGTCATTCATGAGAAAGTAAATTAAATGTGGTACGACATTGCGCACAGCATCGAAGATGTTTTCCGCAGTAATTTTTGTTACATGATCATGATGATAAACGGCTACCTCCAATATAGCTACCGACCTTTGACCACCTGTAACTTCAAATAGTCCATAATGAAAAGTCACAAGGTGTAAAATTCGTCGACAGCTAAAGACCCTCTGTAATGCTGAACACATAGTCGTTCCTCGTCTGACGGCCACTCTGAGCAGTTTTATTCCTAGCTGCATTGTATACTTTACGGCATCACTGTACAAGCGGAACACAGCTGAACAACCAAAGAACTGATGTGCCACGTGTCGATGTTAAATGTAACTATACTTGCAATATATTTTTTTATTATTAAAAAATATCCCATATTTTTCTGTGAATTTCTGTGAAAAACACATCGTGCTACTGATTATACTTTTCGTAATATTGAATTTTTATTTCGTTCCTGACGTTTGGATCACCTAGTATAATTTTTAGTTTAGAATAGGTTGATAAATTGCAAATTTCAATCTGAATTAATAATAGTTTTTTTTTTCCTTTACTGTTAAATTATATATTCTGTGCAAGCAATCATTTCGTTGAATAAATGTATAAGTTTGCGAAAAGTTCAAATTGTATGTATTCGAGAATGTAAAAGGATTTTAGTAATAATTTTCGGAAAGGAAAAGAAAACTGAAAGTATTAAAATGCAAACTTTGTGTAACAAGGATTTTAGTAGTACGGAAGAGGTAATGCGAATGAATCCATTGTGTTCCCAAGCGTTTCATTTCGGAAGAAAAAAGATATACTTCTTCCAAGTTTTCAAAAATTTTCTTCGAACAGAACAAAATTGTAGGCGTCATTCTCTTTCTAGGAATCTTTTCTCTCTCAAATTTCCTTTGAAAATCTTCTGCCTACAACATCATCTTTTTCCAGATGCTCCAATATAGAGGTTTTAGAAAATTCAAAATTCCTTTCACTGTATTTTTTATGAGATTAAAATTACAAAGCAACAGGAATAAAACCAAGCATTTTGAAAATACGAAAAAGAAGTAATCAGTTTTCTTTCTGATGAAAGTACATTCATCAATTAATTATTTATATTACAACTATTTAATTAAACAAATTAAGTATTATGAAAAATATTTATTAAAAAATTTTAGAACATCTAACACATTAATTCAGAATATTTTTAATATTAATTTATTACTTTTTATAACTCATTATTATAATATGTATACTTAAAAAATAATATCATGTCACAATTTTCATCAGATGATGAGTTCACCATTCTGCATAATACATATTTCATTCTTGATTACATTGTTTCGGTTTATCAAATACAGAGCAGATTTTTTGAGTACTACTATTTTCGGAAAGTAACCTTCATGTTATATAATCGCAAACTTCTGTCATTAAATAAAGCGAATATTTCCATTCAGAAATAGTGGTATTCATATATTGGGAGGTTTGTTATCTATGTAAATATATGTGAGTGATTCTCCAGCAAGTATGTAGTTTCACTCTGTGATTTAGTGAAAAATAAAAGTTAATGTTTAAACAATTTTTCATTATAAATAGATAAGACATAGCCTGGTGAGTAATATACAATATTCTGGCATAAACTTTAAACAGTATTTTTATTTTAAGATATTATTTTATTCAGTATGACTACGGATCAGGGAACAACACAGTCGAAAAAAATAGGGTTCACACCAGTATTTTCTTATAAAAAATTAGACTTGTTAATCGCTCAAATAAACAACACGAATTTTTCCATAAAAAAATACTGTTGTTTATCACTTTTTTGGACTGTATTTGTCCCTGATTTATAGCCACTGTGTATAAAATATCGTGTTTAAAGAAAATATTAAAGCTATTTGTGTTAATACAACATGTCACATGTGAAATAGCTTAAGTAACGTACTTGAAATTTACCATTTTCAAATTTATTCCAAGTGAGCTGATGTAATTTCATTGAAAAGGGACAGAAGTGACAGTAACAGTAGTAACAAAATTGGGAAAATTGCTTCTGTGCACACAGTATGTTATTCTCAGTAAGACTTTAACATGACATAATAATTCTTTGTACTACCCATTTTTACAGACATCATTTTATTTACAAACACATAAACAAGCAGTGTACATGTCTAAAAGTCTTAAAAAGTACTTTTAAAACTACACAAAACTAATCAATCAGTTAAAAATTGTAAAACAAAATATATTTTCACCTGTCGCTCTGCGGCATCTTACTGATGTTATGTTTTCTGCTTCGCCAGTCAATCTGTTGAAAACCTCCATTTTTCTTTTTCCTAATAACATATGGCGCCATCTTTTATCTATTTTTGCGTGGTCCATATTGTTGCATGTTTCTGAATGTTATGTAAATATTCCTGTGGCTTCCCTCTGAAACTCGTAGTGTAAATTATTATAATTTACTAAATTTTCAACATTATTGAAATATATTATGTTTGGAGATTTGTTGTTTATTCTTGCTATTGCAGTGGTTGATCTATTTAAGTTTA
Organism: Maratus michaelseni; assembly: GCA_963931845.1. Classification (NCBI taxonomy): domain Eukaryota; kingdom Metazoa; phylum Arthropoda; class Arachnida; order Araneae; family Salticidae; genus Maratus; species Maratus michaelseni. The sequence continues at coordinate 274,534,648 of OZ007599.1, forward strand.
TATCTCTTCTGTTTTCTTTCATTCTGTCTTCAATTTTCCTTTTTGTCATACCTATATATCAAAGAGCTTTTCCTTCGTTATCGTTGAAATTAATCCTGTATATACCTGATGTCTGTTGTCATGTTAAAAATGACATTATGAACGATCATAAATTTAAAAAAAAACTGTAATATGACAGTTTGAACTAAACAAAGGTATACTATATTATGACAAAATCATAAATAAATAAAAATAATAATAACGAAAATTTAAGTAGGGGACAGTACTGACAAGTAATAAACATATTCTTATCTTTCTATCGATTTTGTTGCTCGTAGCTTCTACTAAATGCAGCTGTCCCCCAAAATTTATCTGCCCTCCTGGTGCTCACAGGAACAATTTTATACAAAGCGACAGCAATGATATAAAAAGTAGGGGACAACATTCTCTGACACAGAATAATGGACAATTATGTTTAATTTTGAATAAAAATCCTTTAGTATGCAGATTGTAATGTACATTTTTATTTTGGGCAGAAAAAAGCCCTGAAAATAGTTTGTCATTACATTGAAAATTGTTCCAGAAGATGGGTGCATGAGGTTAAGGATAAGGAACAGAAGTGACAATTTGAATATTTAAAATACTATTGAAATAAAATTTACAGTTATTTTCTTGAAAATACCCTTTTCAATTGTATAATGTCATTACAAAATACATTTTTTGCTTCAAAATTTTGTATAAATGACAAAATACAGCTTATAACTCCGAGGGACACAAATTACCCACTTATTGGAGAATCGCTCCATGTATTCCTGAAGATACTTAATCCGTTTACTGTTTAATGAAACCCAGCAATATTTACTTATTTCCCAGAATTTCTGCAGAAATTTTCATATAAAAATAAAATTTTTTAACCCATTAAGTGCCATTTCTCCCATTTTGGGAACATTCCTTTACTATTTTTTTTATATGAGCATTTTATATATTCTTAAAAGATTCATGTTATTTTTATTTTGAATACATGAGATGGCTTCTGTAATTTTTTTTTTTATGTTTTATTTCAATTTTCTAAAATCACATAATAAAATCGCTAATTATCATTAAAATATAGATTTAAGTGCTTAAGTGATAAAATTAGAACACAAAAAGGCTTATAAAAACCTTTTAATATAATGATCGAATTTTCTATATCTTAAAACGTGTTAAAAAAGGCGAAAAATAGCTTTTTGACTGCATTCAAAAGAAATATTTAAAAAAAATAACTTCATAATAAAAAATATATTTTTTAGTTAAAATATGTTTATAACAGTGTATTATATAAAACAACATCAATCCGGAATAAATATGTATAATAGATCAATCACAATTACAAAAGCATAAGTTGTTCCCAAAATGGGAGCAATAGCTCCTAATGGGGGTAATTTTTTAAACAAACTTTTACATATGCCTCCGTGCATTTATGGTATTTATTTTTCAGTTTCTTAGTTATAAAATGGATAATATCAGTGTGAAACTGATATTTTAAGAATAATTCATATAAATTAGTCCGACTTCTACATTTATAATAAAAAACACAAAATGAAATTACCAGTTCCATAAACATTTTCATTATCCATCTCTTTATTTTTCATCATTACATAAATTTTTCTGACTATTTTACATTGAACAATTTTTATTTTATATTTGGATGATTTTTCGGATGTTCCGTAAATCTTTTGTTTTCCAACTGATCACAGTATTGTAACAGATATGGAAGATGTAATAGAAAATAATTTATGCGACGATTTACCCCATGGTGGTCTACTCTCCATCTGGTGGAGTAGAACTTTCCATAAATTCTAAATCAACAGACAATAAATAACTGTCTGATTTATTGTTTAGAAAAAAAAGACAAAGTATTAAACGCAGACTTGATATTTTAGACGAAAGCTCAGACGAATCTTCAAATCGGAATATAGGAAAAACTAAAGAAAATGCAAAAGAAAAAAATAGTTAAAAAGCCAATTTCAGAAAGTAAAAAAATGTAATATAATGCCGCATAAAATATGTTCAATCATTTTCGTGTAAAATAGAAGAAAAATAAATGTAATTAAGAAAAATAAACAGGTGGATAAAGAAAATGCTTATGGAATCGGTAATTTTATTTTTTATTTTTATTATAAATGTAGATGTTGGACAAATTTATATGAATTCTTTGTAAAACATCAGTTTCAGAATGATATTATCTCTTTTATAGCTAAAGAACTGAGAAATAACTACCATAAATGCACGGAGGCATTTAAAAAAAAATTACCTCCATTAGGCGCCATTCCTCCCATTTTGGGAACATGCTATTTCTCCTTAAGGCGGTATTAAAAAAAATATTTTTTCCACGCTCAACAACTCAAAATTTTGAGACACATTTTCAGACTCATTTTTAAAAGTAAAAGCATGAAACTTGGCAGCGTGATTTATGAAGAGATTTATAAGGGACCTATGTTTTTATTTTTCGTTCAATTAATTAAAAATTGATTTACAAACAATTATTTTTACAGTACTAATTTTTTTTTGTTTCCAGCGCTATCGCTTCGGGAAATTCGGTTCAAAATGTCCACTTTGACAGCATTTTTTAAAAATATATTCTGCTTTTATCAAATAATCGAGACAATACGCACATTATAAAGTTTCTGAATAAGAGAACCTGACAATTGGATGCATTTTAGAGCGAAAATGAATTTAAAAATGTATCTCAAAATAAACAGTTTGGATTGGAATACACCCTTAATATTAATTTTTTTTTTCAGAAGTACTTTAAAGACTTCCTATTCATAATGATAAAACAACTGTTCTATAAAAAATAGGTTTATATATGTAGCGGAGCCTAATGGGCTAAAATATAATTTATCTTCAACCCTTTCAGAACAAGACGAGTGACAAAGTCATTATTAATACATTATATTTATTGCGATATTTGAAAGCAGTTAAATCTCAAACTTAGAAATATAACTCTGGCCAGGTTTTTTCTTAGACTGGAAGGAAAACTTTAATGACAACGTGATTTCAGTGTAGTACTTGCCACTGCGAAGTGAAAATTCAATTATCACTTGTCACTCTTATGATTAATAACTTATCTCTGATTAGTGACATCATAATTTAGATGCACTAGTTATTTTCCAAGAAGTATAGTTTAAGATATCCCACTACATTTAAATAGCCAGTTTTAGGCAATTATCACAATTTTGTTAATGTTTTATTTGAAAGACTGTGCAACTAGCTAGCCAAAATGGTTTTTGTTTTCTTCATACTATCATTGGTAGTGTAGATATGACTGTTTATGTTTCACCTCTCAAAACGGAAGTGCGTATTTAATCCATTAATTATCGCTATACGAGCCACATCATCTAAATAGAATCTAACCAATTTTTTAAGTACATTGCTTATCTCAATTGATGTGTAGTTTAAAATTAAAAAAAATTGGCATTCGTATATAATTTATGATAGTGTCCCAAAATGGGACACTATTTTAAAATCTTTTATGAAAAATATAAGCGTAGTTTTTATGTAGTATTGCTGTACATTTTTCGCAACATAGGCGATTCTTCTTTTTACAGATTTTCCATTTTGGTTGTTTTCCAGCTTGTGAAATAAATGATTCATGCCATCAAAACGAATATTTGTATTCATTGGTACTCGTGGTCTAAACAAATTGTCTATTTCGATTCAGGTTTTTAAATTTTCATCAACACAATTACAGTATGACGCATAAATTCTAACCGGGGCATTTCTCCTTTAATTTCTCTATGTATTTACAATGCTGCTATAACAGATATTTAATGTGTCGGTAACAATAGGCCACCGCTATTTTTTTACTTCTTTTTTCTTGGTCTATAAGAGCTCAAAAATTTGTCTAGGAGGTCTACAGCACCCCCCCCCCCCATGTTTCTATTGTATGATTTAGCTGTGGCAGGCTGGGGCAGATCGATTCACTTTATTTCTCTTAAAGATAAGCGATTTGCTTGTCCCATTGTCTGCATTCCTTCAAAGTTGATACCTAAGCATACAACTTTAATTTTTACTTAACTATGGTAAAACTCTTTGTTGAAATATATTCAAAGAACCCTCTTTCTTTTTTTTTTTTTTTTTTTTTTTTTTTTTTTTTTACCAAAACCTTGCCAGCAGTCAGGGGGTAAATATGTAGCCTTTTTTCTCTTATAGTTCCTGTTATTCGAAATTCTCTTTATCACATTTCTTCTAATAATTGAAAAATTTTTAAAAGTTGTCATCATAAACTTTGTGTTTTCTAGCATTTTCAACGCATTCAATCAAATCTAGAATAACAGTTGTTCTAAGAAGCATATTATTTCCAGAGTTTGTTTTCTTTTCCTACATAAAGTTGCAAATTGAGTAAATATCCTTGTGAAGAAGTAAGAACCCATAATTTACTACCAAATTTTATAGGTTTTTCTCTCATGTACATTTTTACAGAATGTCTGCCTGTGTTAGGAATCATTTCTTAATCAATCCTTATATACTCTGAAAATATTCCGAATTGTGGCAGTTTTTGGCAAGAACGACCAAACAAAACCCCTGATTTTTGGTAATTTATCCAATTTGTCGCTTGAATTGTGTTCACACAAATAAAAAAACGTTTTTATATCTGTAAATCACTGTCTTCTTATATATGAAAGTATATGAAAGTATATATATATGTCTTCTTATATCTTCCATATGAAAGCAACATTCCAGCTTTCAGAATTGCCTCAATATAAATTCCCAATAAGAAGAGTCTGACCGTCTAGTCAGAATCCGCAAAGTTTCCCATTTTGGGATCTTACAAAATAAATGCTTAGAAATCGGTGTTAAAGTATTTCATTTTATTTCGCTTGAAATGCAACATTTATAGTTTATTGCGATTCATTTTTCTTAAAAAGCAAATCAATCACATAAATATTTTTTCCGAATTTTTTTACTAATGTAAGTCGAAATTGTCAATTTTGCACATATTCACACGACTGTAAAATAAAGAACTTTTAATGTTGTTCTTCTGAAAAAAAATCACAGTATACCTTGATGATAGAAATAAGATCTTTAATTAAATAATCTTTATGATAGAAATAAGAAAAAAAGGTTTGTGTATATCTTCATATCACGTTGGAAAAAAAACTATAATTGAAGGTTCCCAAAATGGGAGACTTGGCACTTAATGGGTTTTAAGTAGCCGAAAATGTGTATTTAAATAAATAAAATATCTTCTATTATTGAGACTCTAGAAGATAAAAGACATATATCTGGATTTTTCTTTTAAACCTAGGCGGAATATTTCTAATAAAGATTCAGGAATTAAAACTTTAAATGATTTTCTGAAAAACACATTTATGAACAAGCGTTTACAAAAAACAAGTTTATCTGCAAAAATATTTGTTATACTTATATAAGATGCCTACAAATTTTGTGATGTTATGCGTATAATGAAATAAATATCGGTTTAAATATCTAAGAATTTCCTGCAATTTTAGAGGGGTTTTTTTTAAATTAACATGCAGAAAATATATGAAAAATCATCAAAGTGATTATTTGGATGGCTATATCTCTAGAAGAGTTTATTTTATAGCTTAGACTGTAGCTCATTACGTTTTTAGTAACTAAAATTACACATTTATGGAAAAAAATGGTTAGCTTAAAGTGAAATCCCGCACAATATTGATTTACATTACTGATATCGGTAGGTAATAGATCGTATATAACTTTACTTTGTCATAAAATTACCTCTAAATTAATTGTTTTAAACATTTTGACATGTGACGTCACAACAGGGAGGGGAGTTATCACTCGAATGTGACAACCTGTGACAGGAGGGGTAAAAAAACAATAAAGTTTGGTGACGTGATTAATGTATGAACAATGTATAATAATTTAGAAAAACAAAATGCATTATAATTTTACAATCAAATAAATTTCCTTTGCATTTGCTAAATTAACTTACATTTACATTTGATTGCACTAATACAGTACGTATACAGACAAAGATCACATATATCGTTTTCTAATTTTATATTTATAGTTTCTGTATCCTCTAAAGTAAAAAATGCTAATATTTTGTGTCAAATAAAATAATTAGTATAAATATTTGTACTGTAAACAAATTCACTTTTGAAACAATTTTGCTAAAAACTAAAAACCGAAAGCTTTAAATGGAAGCAAATAACAATGGTCTTTCATTCCTAGATTCAGTTAGACTATTAAATAATTTATATTTTCTTTATCTAAACCAAACTTTTTGTATCATAAGATACTTTTAAATTTCTGTAGCCATGCAGTTTAGAAAAATAATACTGCTTTAATCTTTTCAAATGTCACAAAATAACATTCGCATTCTAACAACAATGGAAACATTGATTAAATTTTATTATGAGACACAATTCGTATATAACTTTAAAAATATTCTTAAAAATAATAATGTTTTCTCTTCAAAACTTTTCACATGAAGATAAAAAATTACTTCTTATATGTAATATTAAATCAGAAGAGAATTAACTTTTTTAACCACAAAAAGGAAAATAATACATTTTCTATAGAAATGATTCTTTAGAAAATTCAGTATCTCAGATAAAGTCAGTTTTGTACTAATATTGGCCATCTAAAAAGTCTTGTGGTTTGAAGATTGTAAGAAAAGAAACGTCCAATATTACATAGTAAACCGTAGAGTGGGTGTTATTACATTTTTCATTACATACCAATCAATTGATTGTTTTGTATATATTGCAGTGTTGCCATAAAGAAAATCTGCCAACATATGAGCCCTTGGTGAACATATTATTCAAGAATAAGGGATGCCTTTTGAGATGTGGATAATTTAAAGCATGGATTCGGGTATGAGGTGACGAACAACAATCGAGTTCTCACAGTTACGGCTATAGTGACAATATTAGAAAATTCCAAATGGCTACAGCAACTTTATTCATCGTAAAATGATTTTCTTAGTGAAAAATCGTAAATGGTGCAGAAACGGAAACCATAACACTAAAAACGGCGATTTAAAACCAACGCAAATAATAGCAGTGAGAACAAGAAATAAGTCCACACAAGTCACAAAACCATTTTAGTCCGATAACAAAAAATTCATGTGTTTAACGATGGTACAAACTATGATTCATTGTGGGTAACAATAAATCATGGCATGAAGACAATGCAGAATCTTACTTTTAATGGTGTTCTCATGTTATACGCGCTTAGCAAATTCTACGTGTAGACCTTGAATTTTAAGCACCCCAAGAAACAGAAACCCATTGAAGTGGTTCGCGTGATTAAGTCAACCATTTAAATGCGAAATGGTTGTAGATGCCAATTTTACCTAAAGTGTTCTTGCAGCCCACGTTGAGCGCTAAAAGGTGCTATTTGCGTTTCTTTTACATCGCCCTATTTAGTGCTATAGATATCGGTTCAACGCCATTTATGGTATTCACTATGAATATCTTTTTGCAATGAAAAGAATGTGGGTACTGTGATATGAAATTTTTGAAATTTTGTCCGTAACTGTAAGAGATAAAATATTGTTCTTCACTTCATTCTCGAAACCATGCCTTATAATACCCACATCCCAAACGACATTCCATTTCTTTGAACGGCATTTTTGTTAGAGGCTGATATATTGGCAATGTTTTTGATGACCATATTTTATGTATAGGTTGTCGTAAAATCGACTGAACGTTATTAAAATTCCATAAAAAGTAAACGGTGACATCTATTGAAGTTATTCTTGAAGGAGAATAATGTGTGGAGTCAGAATTTGTTTTACTAAGCTTTTTTATTTTAGTTACAAATATCACTGATATATGGCACTGCATTGTCCCCATTTCTAATACTGCTCAAAATAATCTTCGGTTTTAAAACACAAACCATTTTTGGCATTCCTACAGATACACAGAATGAAGGTGCGTAGCTGAATAAACTAGTATCCATCTTTATATCATAGTTAGAGGAGTGGCGCAGCTCAGATGGGTAATACCTGTGACAGATACCGATGGTATCACTCCTCAAATACGACCATAAAATTGTTAATATTGATATTTCAAATACAATAAAAATCTATCTGTCATATTATGTATTGTTATTAATTGTAAGGTCAATGTAATTTTTGCATTTGTAACAAAAAACAAGTAAGGACGTTACTTTATTTTTTTACTATTACTTTTATAATATTCAAATTTTAATTGCTTAATAGGCGTATAGCCAACATAGTGAAAAAGTACCCAATCCGGTACTCGAACCCGGGTCATCAGATTAGCGCACTGACGTTCTACCAACTGAACCACTTGGGAACGATACTCAGCCTGGAACTCTTTCACCATAACATCCATATACACCAAAAAATCCAAGCTGAGTATCGTTCCCAAGTGGTTCAGTTGGGTTGGGTTGGGTTGATTATTGACGGCCAATTATCTACACTTGGGATATAGGCCCGGGGAGAGTGCCCTTCGTGGGGGTCTTTCTAAGGGAACCTAACCCGTATTTACGCATGGATAAACCCACGGCTCGAAGAAAACCACGAAAACTCCGAACGATTAGGCCGACGGGCGCGATTGGGATCGAACCCAGCACCTCCTGTCTACCAGCTTCGAGAGAGAACCTCTCAGCCACTGGTGGGGCAGTGGTTCAGTTGGTAGAACGTCTGTGCGCTGATCTGATGCCCGGGTTCGAGTCCCGGCTTGGGTACTTTTGCACTATGTTGGCTATACTTCTATTAAGCAATTAAAATTTGAATATTATGAATATGCAAGGCGTGAGAAAATTTCTCTGGAAAATTTTCCAAGTATTAAATGTGAATTTATTACTTTTATGTTACGCAATAATTAAATTAAGAACAGTAAACACAGCATAATTAAATTATCCAATAATTAAGTGACAATACTTCGTACATCTTAATTTTTTTTTCTTTCTTTCTATTAATAGATGGAAAGTTATAAATTATTTCATCAAAGTCGATATATTTTGTGGACTTATGTTCCAGTGTCAATATAGCAAAGTTGTGCAACGGACAATCACTCATTGTGGATGGCAAATAGTTCTGGACTATATTATACTTCTTTTACTATATTATAATTCTTCTCAAAAGGTGATATTGACAAGCAAATCATTAAACAAATTAATAACCTAGCTAAATTTGGGAGAGATTCTACAAAATCACACTTGAATCTCTGATTTTTGAAGCATCCACATTGGCTGCCTTCAAATGTTATCTTAATCTTGGTGATCTTCATTATCACTAAGCCATAAAAGTAAGTTAATTTTGGCACATTAACTCTTAATTCTTCATCGCTTGTAAATAGCAAATTCTTGGTTTGCAGAATTTCGAACCTTTCAGCCACATACGGAATGGCTTTCGAATGTCTTTGTATTTTAGTATGAAATCAGCTGAGGCACTTCTGCATGTTTTTCTGTTCTCATCCAGCAAATTGAGTCTTTCAACTTTGGCTTGCTCTCCAGCTTTTATTTTCAGATACTTCTTAGCTCTGTTTGAATATCGTTATACTTAGATAATATTAACTCATTTTAAATTGCTTTTTATCTGATGCGAGTCTACGGTATCTCTAATTTTATTAATAACTCAAACAGGTTTAAAAATTTCGCTTTCAAATACATCTGCGTACAAATAACTTCCTTTTATATATAATTCAAAATATCCGATAACATAGAAAAGGAAATTGATGAGAGCAAGCAAAAAATTTTTTGCATCTCCTTTTGTGGCAATTTCTCTTACACATAACACAATTCTTGAATCGATACCGTAAAATCATCACATTTTTCTTACATAAATTTTCTACAGCATAATGAGCACTACATCAAGTTTTTGAAAGTTTCTTAACACATGTACAAAGACATACAGTGTGCTCATCAAAATATTCCCTAACGAAATTCACTAAACTCAAACGCTAACTTCCAGAAAAGTGGTTACTCTGGAATGGTTCACCTTAGATCACTAGAAATACCGTAGTTGGCACTATAAACTGTCGCTGGAAATACTAAAAATGTCACTTTACAATACTACAATAGCACTAAGAAGAGAATCCAGTGGATTCCAATATGCTTTATTCGAAATACCAAGTTTCAACACCTTACTACGTTTTCAAGGCTCTCCGTCTTAGACTCAACTACAAAATCATTTGAAAATGGACACCGGCTATTCGGTACGTGGAAGATTTCTACCTTCAAAATCTTACAGCAATGAAACTCCTATCCAGTACTCCACGGAGGACAGTTTGCGACTAAATCCGCTTTATCTAATTTCTACCACCGCATTTATACCAGATGAGACGGCCACAAATACCAAATTAGCATATCACTGCTCGTAATAACCACGAAAACAAGATTCAGGGAAACTCAGGTCCACTTCGAAAAAATTAAAGGGACCACAGGATAGTGGCTTGTTCACGAATGTTAGAATTAGGACAAGTTCACACACAAAACTCAAAAATCTATTTACCCTAAACTACCTTCACAAGAGAATAGCTAAGCACTTATTCTACAAGTTAAACTCAGTTAATACGACAAGAAAGGGGAATATAATAATTTCCTCATATTAGCCATTACTCGTAATATACGTGAAGATAATTAAATCTTAAACACATACGCATATAACTAAGCTAATTATCACAATTAATAGCTTGAATTATCTTAGTGTTAAATTTAACTTAATATCAATTAGTTGATATAGAACATTCGGTCTTACAGTTGTGAGTGTCGTTTCTTTATATTGTAGAAAGAAACACATCATGATATTACACAATAACAGCTATTGGAACAATTAATGATTTTTAAATATTTGTTTTTGGCTAGCATATATTTTTTTTTATTTCGCATATCTTGGCATAAAACGAGGAGAGTCCATTGTGGGTCAATCAATTATTCCTTGCACCAAAAACAAGTTAAATAAGTTTCATTTTTTTAAATATATAAATAATTAATTCAAAACTTTATTTAACATATTTACTAGATTAATAAATAAAGTTTCAGATACGCTAACAATCAGTGCACATTTTTGTTTCAAAGACTATTTCTTTTGTCATTAAAGTCTATATTTTGTAACGTCGTAGACACCTTTAGAAATTTTTGATTTGTCTTCTTCGTTACCAGAAAAAAAAACAAAGATTAACAATTATTTCAAAATTTTAAGCTCTTAAAACATAGACTACTGGTGTAGCTATTCATCATATAAGTAAAAGCTACAATAAACTTATCATCGTCAAAAGACAACACGATCGCTTTGAGCATGGTCAAAGAAACTCTACCCATTTTATTGTTGTGTTGCGCTAAACACTGATAGAAAAATCCCCATGTAATTCTACTATTATATAATCTAGGGTTCACCAAACGTTTTCAACCACCGACCCCTTCATGTATTTCTCAACTGTTTATTGACTCCCAATATTTTACTTTTTCATAATTATAATAAAACATTAAAAAAGGACGCTTATGTGATTTTTAGAATGGTGATTATTTCTATTAGGGCGGAGTGGGGTGATTATTGGTCACTTTTCATAAAGATCCATATAACTCTGTAACTAAATTGAATTGAAACAAAAATTTTATACTTGAAAAAGGGAATCCAATCCCTAACAATCTTAAATAGTTTTATTTTTTTAAATTATATATAATATTAATAAAATTTAAAAAATGTCTGACCAATAATCACCCTGGCAATGGGGTGATTATTGGTCAGGAATGGGGTGATTATTGGTCATTGTTTTATGATCAAATACCACCATTTTAAACACTCAAAAATTTAATTAATGATTAAATGAAACATTCTTGGAATAAATTTAACACTTTATATTGTTTGTAAATATAAACAGAGTTATGAAAAATGTTATAAAATAAAGAACATTACTAAAATGGTTGGAACTTCAAATATATTTCACAAAATAATACATTTATTTACAAAAGACTTTTGTATTTAAGGTATGCAGCTTGCATTTCATTTTCCTTAATCTGAAATGGCCCTGTACCATAGAGTCTAACTGATCCATAAAACACAAAGGAGTGCTTCACTGGCGCAAGATCCGTTTTCTTTGTCCAGCGATAATTTCTGCAGACTTTTCCAAAAATTTGCAAGACAAAATATCATCCTGAATACTAATAACACGCCCGATGTATGGCATCTGTTCAAAGTAGACAGCATAGTACTTCTCTACACATATGGCTTTATGTATTTTCCTTAATTTATTTGTAGATGAAATATCATAATCTTTTTTTTGCAGTTGCGGAATTTCTTTAGCTTCACCCATTTCTACTTCTATATCTATATCCGTATCTTGTGTGCATTCCTGTGTTTTCTTTCTAGTCTCAGAGGATGATGCTACTGCATCTTCAGCTGTATTCTTGTTTAATGTTTAATGTTAATTCTTTTTTGATTCTTTTTCATCTTTTTCTTTTTCAACTTTTTCTCACAACTTAATGAAATCCTCGTTGGTGATAACTGCTGCGTTTGTACTGTAAAAGATATTCATTATCTAAATATAAAAGTTAAATTTTCAAACTCACCCCAATATCTCTTCAAGAAATGGATAAACAAAGGTTAAATTATTTCAAATGTAATTTGTGTAAGGAGTTGCTGAAAAAATCAAAACAATGTGGTTCACTCTTAAAGTGTTGCCACATGAACTTGAAAAAACTTTTGAATGCAGACGCTGCCATCTAAAACTGACAAATATTAAACATTTCTGCACTATTTGTGAGTTTATAAGTAATTTTTAAGCTAAAATTACATGACCAAGAATCACCCATGTTGACCAAGATTCACCCCATGTATTATATAGGGTGATGTTTAGCCCTCTATTCCCCTAATGTATGTACTCATACATTGTTCATATACATACGTACATACGTATTTTATGCATATTTCTGTTTCTATATAACCCTTCTAAATCATCATGTAGCTAAATTTCATATTACAGGCACCTTATGATTTTGTAATCACTTATTTTTTGCTCAAGTTTTATACATATGTCTAGTTAAAATATTTTTTATCATTAAATTATGTTTTGAACCAAAAAATCGTTTCTGTTACTGAATAACAATGAAATTGTCTAACATCCAGTATTTTTTTTCCTTTTGATTTTATCATTAGTATTAATGAAAATTTAATTGACCAGTAATCACCCCATGTTGCAAGTGACCAAGAATCACCCCGGTCTGCCCTATATGTATTTGTTATATTATATGTATTTATATGTAATCCAATGCACACTAATGACAAGTTTCTTAAATTTCTAAAATTAATTGATTTTGTCACTATGGCGGATGTGATTGGTGGTTTTTGATGAGATTAGGAGTCTTAGGTAAAAAATTCGTGAGTTAAAACCTTAATTCTGCACGACTTTCAATATTTAAACTACTATTTTTTGTTGTTTTAAGGAGATGGAATTAACAATAATAAGTAGAAGTACCATTTCACATAATTTTGGGTAACTTCATGCAATACTTATATTTTTTACAAAAAAAACTCAATGAGGCATTTTTAAACAGCGTAATATGTGAATTAGTGTATGTAATTATACACCGCAATGAAATATTTTATTTCACTGATTTTCTGTATTTTTATCATACGCCCAATATTAATTCATAACATGAGGACATCAAACAAGATGTGCGAGAAACCTTTCCGTTTCTTAATCTTTCATCATAAAAGATGATTTTTAAATATTTTTCCATCGACTTATAATCGATCCCCGAGGCCAAATTGACCCCCTATTAATGTCATGCAGAAACCCGGAGGTTGATATCGTTTACTTTGGCAACCCTTCCATAGACTCTCAGACTGTTTATTAGCATTTTTTAAATCGCATATCAGCTTCGTCTTTGCTAATCAGTAAATACCAGGCTCGGATGTTGACAATAACATAAAATTATGAGATTATTTGAATACATTCAGCTCGAATTCCTGTTCTGTCTAAATTTAATATGCAGAAGATTAGCGCAGTGGCTCATAACCAACCAAAAACCTCGCTAAAAAGACCAAATCTATTTAGTTTTCCTACAAGTTATGGATCATTATTTTTTATTCCCTATATCCCAAAATATTTCAACGATTTTACTTCCATTTCATAGAAATAATGCAAGACAATTTAGATTATTAACTAATGGTAACGATCAACGTGGTTAAAAGATAAAGTATAACATAGCAAAACTTAATTTTTCACTTATAATTTGCTTTTTATTTAAAATTGATATGCTCTTACACGGGACATTTCAAAAAAGAAAAAGAATACTTATTTTCTACAAATGTAAAAAATATATATCAAAATGTAACATAAGTGTTCTTGTATTTCCAGTTTACAGTTACATTATTTCAGAAAAGTGTCATTTTTTATGTATACAGAGATCAACGGAAAAAAAATCACTACTACTCAAGTACTTATTCTTTCAATGCATATCACTTATAATACTCCTTTTTCAACTCAAGGAAAAATAATCCAAATTTATCGCAAAAATATCTTTATGAGTAATCTGAAAGCACTTTAAATGGAATTCAGCTTTTTAAAATTCGATAAGAAAGTAACACCTTTTACTTAATTTTGAAAAAAAAAATCAAAAAGACTTGAATCTTATAAAATCCAACAAATTCTACGGATTAATCGCCTCATGTACTTCAAGATTTTACCCGGCGAACAATTTAATCGCTCTTTATTGTCAATGTTTTTTCTTAATTCAATTTCTTTAAACATTGAAAAGAATTGATTCTTAGATATATACTGCAGATAAAAAATTATTCTATTAAACAATTGTGTGTAATCTGATAATTAAAACTGCTAAAAAAAGGCACTTTTTTTATTATTAACACAAATTTTAGATATACTTGAAAATACATGGAAAATACCTCTTTCTGAAATACTTCTTTTCTCAAGAACGAATTTTTTTCTCGATATTAAAATGGATATGTTTAAATTGTATTGTAACTTAAAACATATAACATATATATAACATTCAATATAAAAAGACTCATCGTTTTAAAAATCTGTTCTCAATTTTAATCATATAATAAGTATTCAAATAATGTGAAAAAATTGCAATGACGTTGCAAATATGATAAAGCAATCAAAAAGGTTGTTTATTTTTGTTTTAAACTTCAGATGTAACCATTTATAAGTTTCTCGATTATTAAAAAAGTTCAGAACATCTAGGGGAAAAATCATATGGCTTCTATTAACTTGATAATCTTAGTGAATAAGAGAAATATGCATTACCAAGGGTTTCGTTTTCATTTATTCATGTTTATATTCATAGTTTAAATTACATTTTTTCCATAATATAACTGGAAATGGAATTTATGAAATATCCATGAGCGTCTTTATGAAGCACGAGATACATTTATTTGAACTTCTATTAGATTGTACCCTCAACTGTTTGGTAGATAGCAAATGGATCACCATACATGTTGTAGACATATTGGGTATATCTGGGTATATGGACATATGGGGTATATAGATGAAAATAAATATTGGGTTTTTTGGCAAATGAAAAGTAAACTTGATTCTCTCGATCTTGGTTCATGTCACTTAGCTAGTTGATGGCACATGGCTTCGGTATGAATCCGGTTGAATGTTATTTAATGGGATTGCTTGGTGATTTTTTTCTTTTTAAGTTTTTGTCTGTTTTATTTGAATTTTCATTTCTTTCTTAGCTATCTAATATATTTCAATCATCCTGGGTTTTTTCGATATGTCATAAGGAGCTTAGTATTGACTTTTTTGGTCTTATGCTGACAATATTCGATGAAATAACATATCTTCACAATGATTTGTGAATATGAGGCTTCTCTAACTATTCCGTATCACATTCTCAGTTTTTATTTTTGTATTGTCATTCTCCTGTTTAAGACGTTTTTATCTTTAGCATTTATATTTATTTTCACACATATGATTTCATTTTAATTATATCAGCATTGTAATAACACTGATGCCTATGCACATCATATTATGGATGTATTTCGGTTTTATAAACTCTTTTCAATCTAGCATTTTTAATGGTACACTCACACTGTATATAAAGTAATAGGTAAATTATGCTTGATATTTCATTACAGTTTACTTTTAGCTGTTGTTTTCTCTTTTTATTTCAATTTAATTATCTTTATACAGAAATTTATAGCTGTATTTGCGCTTTTATTTTCGACTATTTTTCATTAAAATTTCAGTGTGTACTCATCTTGTTGGTTTTGTACCATTATTTCTCTATTATTGACTCGAAATCTGCATGCGTTTACTCTTTTTCTCCTTTTTTTTCTATTTTAAATTATTTCTTAATTCTTACCTTGCGAGCTATTATTATCTTTTTTTATTGTAATGTCATTTCATCTGTCGTTCGTTATTCATGCTGATTCTAGATGACAGCTTCTATGATTCTTATTCTTTTTAATTATCTCCCCATCTTTACTTAACCAGTTTATAGCACATGGATTTGGTATGAATCCGGTTGAATCTTTGGCAGTTTTATTTCTTGGTGAGTTGCTTTTGTTATTTCCTTTATGTTTTTGTCTTTTTTGTTTATTTTTCATTGGTTTTCTTGGTTTTCTTAATATATTTCAATCATTCTGGGTTGTTTCGATATGGTATAAGGAGCTTAATATTATCATTTTTTGGCCTTATATTGACAATATTTGATGAAATAACATATATTTACTATGAATTGCGGATATGAGACTCCTCTGAAGATTCCATATCACGTTCATAGTTTTTTATTTT
The DNA here is from genome assembly GCA_963931845.1 of Maratus michaelseni. NCBI lineage: Eukaryota > Metazoa > Arthropoda > Arachnida > Araneae > Salticidae > Maratus > Maratus michaelseni. The sequence continues at coordinate 274,551,342 of OZ007599.1, forward strand.
TGAACTATCACCCTCTCGTATAACACTTTTTTATCTTTTCTCTTGACATGAATTTATCAATTTTTCAATCGACTGTTCGATGTCAATGTCCCCCATATTTTTTCATTGTTTCTTGTCTAGTGCTTTGGTCCTCCAATTGCCACTTTTCTGATTTCGTCACTCCATCCTACCTGAGATAGTTTTCTTGGCTGCTTTACATCTCTGGGATACAAATGTAGGTTGTTTGTTCTCCATCTATTCATCTATTATCTTGTCTTCTTCATGATGTCAAAAATTTCGTCTGACTTCAGGTTATTCTTTTTCTGTTTCTTCTAATTATGCTTAGCATACATCTTTCCATATCTCCCTGTGTTGTTTGTAATCTTTGTAGCATCCGTTTTGTTAGCTTCCATGTTTGTGCTCCATAAGTTAGTGCAGACAAAGCACATTGGTTCATTTTTTTTCTTTTTAAGCAAAGAGGCATGTTCCTCGTCAGAATAATACTGTTCTTCCCAAAAGCATTACATTCATTTATTATTCTTCTATTGATTTCATTCATGATTATATTGTTCGATGTTATTTTTTCCAAGGTACACAACTCTGTACTTCCTTAATCTGATGTTCTTCTTTTTTGGTACAAATGAATTGAACATCACCTTAGTGTTTTCAAAATTGATTTTTAATCCCATGTTAATGCTAGCTTTTGTCAAATATTTAACATTTCTTACAATTCTTCAAGGCTGTTTCTGGAAAATGTTGTCAGCGAACCGGAAATGACTTTGGTGTTCCCCATTTATTCTAATCCCTTTTTTTTCCAATCCAGCTTCTTGAATATATTTTCTAAGACAGCGGCAAAAAGTTCAGGTGAAATGTTTTGTTCTTGTCTAACTACTCTTTTAAGCTTCATCTTTGATTCCCCTCTGCCCAAACGGATGGTTGCTGTTGCTTTCTTGTAAATCTTCTTTATAATAATGATGTAAAATTTGTCTATACTGATGTCCTCCGGAGATTTTACTACTGCTAATGTGCAGATTGAGTCAAATGCTTTTCAAACATAATCAATAAAAGCGATCCAGAGAGGTAAATTATATTCCTTATGTTTCTCTATGAGTTCACTATGAGGTTCTCTATGAAGTTCGAATATGATCCATTCTACTAAATCCAATTCGGTATCTTGCTTGTTCTCTGGGTTCCGCTTTGTCTAGAACTGATTCAAGTCTTAGCGTTAAAACTTTAGTGAAAATTTTATAAATCGCTGACAGTAGATCGGACGGTAGTTTTTAATGTTTTCCCTCTCCCTTTTCCTGTACAGTAGCACCATCACAGAATTCTTTCAATCTTCTGGTGCATCTGACGTCCTAGAAATTTAGAAAACAGTATAACTGGTAATTTTGCAAATTTTTCTCCTGCTTCTTTGATAAGGTCAATAGTGATTCCATCTTTGCCAGGGAATTTACCTTTTTGCATGCATCTAATGGCTTGTAAAACTTCATCTGTCATCCCTGGGATTAACTCTTCAGTTTCTTTTATATTTTTTCTCTGATAAGGTAGGTTCCTTTCTCTTACTTCAACTTCAATACAGGAAGCAATCACAGATTGGTTAGATGCCAAATGGCGTTAAATACTAAAGTGGAAAGAACGAAGCTTTTTCAACTCTCCAAGCAAACAGTCGATATTATGAACCTCCAAAAATATAAAAAATTCATTTGCAACATAAAAACCGTTTCAAAGTACTGCAGTAAATTTTGGAAGAGGATCAAGATGTTACAGTAGCGATCAAGAAACTAACAAATATTCTACAAAAAATTGCAAAGGGGGTAGTCGGTGAAGCACAAAGAAAGCAAACAAAGAAAATAACAGAAGAAACAAGAAGGTTGATGAAGAAACGCAAGGAATTTAAAACGAAGAAAAACGATCCCAAATCAAGATTTTAATAAGCATAATTATGTAAAATGGTAAAAAAGTGTGTTTATTAGAAGATATAAAAAATTTTAACTGTGATCTTGAAGTTTAGATGGAACAATCACCAAAATCAATAATGAAATCGTAAGTATTCTCAAAAATTTCTATATATACAGTATGCCCACTAAAGTCCCTTGCCACCCTCTTAACTTCGGAACGGCTGCTGCTATATTCATAAAAGTGGTGTCTAGGTATAGTAAAGTAGACATGTGCTACACAATGAAACCGCCTACAGCGCCACCTGGTTGAATGCTGCGGAGTTAGCATTCCTGTCTCGAAAACGGAAAGAGATAGAGAAAAAAGTGATTTACAAAGTTGTAGAGCATCATCGATTTAGTACGAAAAGATACATTGTGGACAGTAATGCGAAGAATAGAACGGTTAAAACACGCATTTATCTTTTCGTGATTTCCTACACTGTGACGTGACAAAACAATCTTAGAAAGAAAAAAAGCAACTAGTTACAATAATATACCTTTATTTTACATTTTCAAACTTCTCACCGTCAGCTGCAATGCATATTTGGATGTTTGTTTGAATTTCACGCTGCACACGTTGGAGCATAGATGGTGACACGTTGACACAAGTGTCCGTAATAGCGTCGTTTAATGTCCTGCAATGTTTGTGGAGGGGTCGCACAGACCTGCTGTTTCATAACTGGTTGTTTCTTTCTTTCTAAGATCGTTTTGTCACGTCACAGTGTAGGAAATCACAAAAAAAAAACGCACGTTTTAACCGTTCTATTCTTTGCATTAATGTCCACAAGGTGTCTTTTCGTACAAAATCGATGATACTCTACAACTTTGTAAGTCACTTTTTTCTTTATCTCTTTCCGTTTTCGAGATAGGAATGCTTACTCCGCAGCATTCGACCAGGTGTCACTGTAGGCGGTTTCATTGTGTAGCGCATGGCTACTTTATTATCCCTAGACACCACTTTTATGAATATAGCAGCAGCCGTTCCGAAGTTAAGAGGGTGGCAAGGGACTTTAGTGGACATACTGTATATATCAATTCGTTCTTTTACGCTATGTTTGTTCATTCATTCGAATTTCTTGTTCGAGAACCGAATTGCTCTACAATTCGTTGTTCGAGAACAAACGTCCTACTGTCTTAATTTTTAGAACAACGATAGATACGTTAAAACTTCAAAATGGTGTAATTAGCTGCCTATTATAATGATATTATGCGACTGTGTTAAGGATCATTTCAATGAGGAAAACAACAATACTAAACAGAAATTAACGGACCCAATAATGTAGATTTAAATGGGATAAATTAACGAACATTCGTTAAAAGAGTAGCTTACAAACCTAAGAAACCCTATTTAAAAGCACAGTGTTATAGACTACAAGCGTAAAACGATGATGGGTACAACTGTAAATAAAATTTTTATATATTATAACATACATACTTAAAATTTAGGATGGTTTGATTATAAAATTTTTTTGAAAGATGAGATATGGTTTTTTATCTCTTTCTTGATCAGCAAATTATAAGATCAGTGTCCTTATCAAGAAACGACAAAATTCAAAAAATTAGTTAATATTCGGAAGTAAATTTAAAAAATGCACTTCACAGCAAGGATTTATATGTTTGCTTTCTAATGATTACCGGGAATTGAGGACGGTATTTATATATTTATTTTTTCCTATCAACCGCATAACAGTCTAATTTTTGGTTTATTTCAGTGACTAAAAACGGATTTTTTATATTAGGAATTTTAATGCGATTCTTTCTGAACTTGAAAGTGTAATTTGTATAATAACATTTTGTGTAGTTTAGAAGATTTTGTTTTTTTTAATTTCTAAATGGGCTTCAGCATGCATAAAATTAGCCACGGGTAACAAGATTTCGCAAATTAATACTGCGTTGCAAACCTGACAACATAGACTGCTAAGGGGTTAAAAAGAAGTTTTTTTTAGTAATGTTGTTATCAAACTTCTTGTCTCTTACAATAGAATACGAATTTTAGAAAAGGCAGTTTTTAAAATTTATCTTAAATAATATTTTTATGCTTTTGTAAACATCAATTCCATTCAAATTTGTCAGATAGTAGATAGTTTGGATTTGACAGCAGCCTTACGTTACTGATAATGAATAAAAATTAGGCGGAAATACTTAAAAAGGGTATAACTCCACACACACACACATATATATATATATATACATATATATATATATATGTGTGTTAAATATAAAGTTAAATTTGAAATATCTCTTCTATTTTTTTTATCGCAGTAGAGAAACGAAGCTATAAAACTTGGAGAATTTCTTTTCCTTGTAAGTTCACTTTCACATTCACTTATTGCACATTCTAGAGTAGTCATCTTTTCTTCTCTTATCAATAAAATACTCACGCGTATTTTCCGTGAATGTAAAATTCTGTTTTATAAGTGGTATATATCTCTAGAAAAGGATTACCGACAGGAAGTAGTTCAGTATCAGATTTTCATAACAGGGAAAACCTCATTTCTTTCGCGTGCAATATATTTAATCGCTATAAAAAATCCTGCTGCAAAATAAATATAAAAATTTACTAGATAACAGCAAAATTAAAAATTAAAACATTAAATAAAGTTTGTCACTCATTTTATTGAATGGAAGTAAAGTTTTTTATTTAATCCTTACTATTTTTTTCAATTAGAAAATTATATTATTAGAAGATTTTTGTATTGTTTTGGAGGATGTAAAATTTTATAAATACTTTTGTACTCTACAACAATACAAAAAAAATGGAAAGAAAAAAATAAAGAAAAGGGAAACACTGAAATATAACTGAAAGCATGTTTTCATATTTTACGATTTTTACTGGGGGTATTAAGTTTCTTAATTTCTTAGTTTTGAAGTAAACAAACATTAATGAAGCAAAATAAATCATGTGCTATGACTAAAAATATTTTATATAAAAAGTATTATATATGCATAGCTAATTTCCCCGCCTCAGAATTTTTAATGCATGATATTGCTTATACTTGTTTTTACTACAATCACAAATTTTGAATTGGTTAGTAAATCATTAAATTATAAATATTCCGATTTATTCTCGATAGACAAATATATCTAACATATGACAGAACACTGAAATTTATCTATAAAATGTGCCAAATTTCCATGCCGCATGACATTATTTTTCCAGAGTAATATAATAAAATTAGTGTTATTCAGAAAAAAATATTTTTATTCTTTAAAAAATTTTGAATAGTTTCAAATTATTTCTTTATTATTTGAAAATGAATTTTTTTACTTTAATATCATTTACATAAATTTTATCTAATGGATTAGTTACTAAACATTCCTGTTACAGCGTTTTGAAGTGTTCGAGCATATACAGGGCTCCTAATGGTCCCTTCTTTTTAATGCTAGTATTTCTAAAATAAAAGAAAACTGCCCAGTTAAACTGACGGCATTGAGCTCACAGGCTATTCACACTAACTGTAAATTATATTCTTATTTCAAAGAATTTGAAATAAGCCCTCGAAAAATGAAGAAATCGACAATATAGTAAGACGGGGGAAGCATCCCCCGTTTCTCCTTCTTATAATTAACCAATGAACCCATAAAACTAATCAGAGAAGCGCCTTACCACAATGAACCTATATACAAAATTTGAAAAAATCGGATAATTCTGCATGAAAAATCCATTTATCTAAATTAAGGGGGGGGGTTAGCCCCCCGTCCCCCCTTTATACTTAACCAAAGAACCCCCAAAACTAATCAGAGAAGCGCCTTATCACAATGAACATATATATAAAATTTGAAGAAAATCGGATAATTCTGCTTAAAAAACCCATTTATCTATATCAAGGGGGGTTAGTCCCCCCCGTTCCCCCCTTTATACTTTACCAGTGAACCCCCAAAACTAATCAGGGAAGTGGCTTACCACAATGAGCCTATATACAAAATTTGGAGTAAATTGGATAATTCCGCATGAAAAACCCATTTATCAAAATTAAGGGGGGGGGGGTAGCCCCCGTTCCCCTCCTTTACACTTCACCAATTAACCCCCAAAACTAATCAGGGAAGCCCCTTACCACAATGAGCCCATATAGAAAGTTTGAAGAAAATCGGATAACTCTGCATGAAAAAAAAATTTATCTAAAATAAGGGGGGAGGATTAACCCCCCCGTTACCCCCTTTATACTTAACCTATGAACCCCCAAAACTAATCAGGAAAGAACCTTATCACAATGAACCTATATACAAAATTTGAAGAAAATTGGATAATTCTGCATGAAAAAACCATTTATCCAAATTAAGGGGGGTTAGCCCCCCGTTCCCCCCCCCCCTTTATAGTTAACCAATCAATCCCCAAAACTAATCAGGGAAGCGCCTTACCACAAGGAACCTATAAACAAAAGTGGAAGAAAATCGGATAACTCTGCATGAAAAATTCATTTATCTAAATTAAGGGGGAGGATTCCCCCCCCCCGTTAGCCCCTTTATACTTGACCTATGAACCCCCAAAACTAATCAGGAAAGAACCTTATCACAATGAACCTATATACAAAATTTGAAGAAAATTGGACAATTCTGCATGAAAAAATCATTTATCTTAATTAAGGGGGGTTAGCCCCCCCCCGTTCCCCCCCTTTATAGTTAAACAATCAATCCCCAAAACTAATCAGGGAAGCGCCTTATCACAAGGAACCTATAAACAAAATTGGAAGCAAAACGGTTATTTCTGTCAAGAGTTATCGCGTTACATACGTACATACGTACATACATACATACATACATACATACAGAACGGGCGGGCACATAAGCTCTCAGGCTTTGATAGCCTGTGAGCTAAAAAATGTTTGTAGAAGCTTATAACAGTATTTGTAACAAAAATAACCGTCGGGGTAAGTTTCTGAAATATTTGCAATAGAAATCTATACAGATAATTTTTCTCTGAAACAAAAATAATTACGTTATTAAACGAACCGAGTGGGAGCTTTGCATATATCATATTTAGAGTTTTTACTTTAAGCGTAATTATGTGACTAATATTCAATATACCATAACACGGAGGTGACATGCGCTGGACATTCTAAAACTCTTGCGCCGACTTTGCACTAGGTATATCATTTTATGTTTGTACTGTGCCTTGAGTTTTCTTTTATTCAAATATTTTTTTTTTCGTGTATTTACATGTATGTGAATTATGATTGTATCAGTAGTATACAGAAAAACTGGAGTAAGTATTATTTTTCTTCAGATAATTTTATTGTGTTACGTAGTGATGTACCGTAATTTCTGGTATATAAGCTGCGGCTCAAAAAAATTTGTTTCAAAACAGAAATTTTATTTAAAAAATAAAGTCAAATAAGTACCATGTATAAATAGGCTACATTTTACATAATAAAATTTTTGATTGCAGACAGATTTATTTGAGCAGCGGCTTATATACCAGAAATTACAGTAGTATAAAATTACTCAATGCATGTTAACGTTACCTCTTTCCTAAAAATTCCCATTTTCTGTACTTTTTTCATTCCTATTGATCAATATTCGTTTTGTGATTGCCAGTAATGTTATTGGCAGTTTAAAAAAAAGAAAAACGTTCTTTAACTTTTTCCTTTTAAATTAGGTACAGTGAAAAAACCTAGTATGAAACTTATGTATGACTGTTTAAAATATAAATATTCATAAATTTTATTTTCTATTTAGCTACGTAGCAACCCACTGTATTATATCTGTATGTCATAAGATCTTTCGAGTTTTTGGGGAAATTACTTACTAATAAGGTTCTTAAACTAAAATACATAACTTATGAGCAAAACATGTAATTATTATCATTTATAAATCTTAAATAGACCTTTCAATTGCCGTAAGATTCCTTAAAATTAATCAATTAGTTCTCGAATTTTTGAAAATTGAAGGACTGGTTCATTCATTTTCTCGAAAACTATTTTAGAAATCGGAATTCGACATGCTGCATATTGTAGCCAAATATATCATTTATAAATATTAATTAGACCTTTCAATCGCCGTAAGATTTCTTAAAATTTATCAATAAGTCCTGAGTTTTTGAATATTGAAAGATTGGTTGACTCTTAGAGTTTTCCCCTGTTTCTCCAAAACTATTTTAGATATTGGAATGCGACAAACTGTAAATTGCAGTTAAACACTTTCTCATCTGCCCCTGATAGGTTTAGTACCATTTCTGTGCCTATTCCGAACAAACAAAAAGACAAGCAAAAATAATTATGCTATCATATATTACGAGCAAATTTAGCTTTGAGATAAAATATCATGACCCATGACCAAAATGACCCACTAATCGAAATTTCTCGAACATGTGACCTAGCCCAATACTCTTCTCGTTCCCTAAAACTGTAAGATACTAAATTTAGTTCGAATCCTCTCAGCCGTTTTTAAGATAAAAAAAGCTTAATCCATAATGACTCATGACCAAAATAACCCACTAATCAAATTTTCTCGAACATGTGACCTAGCCCAATAGTCTTCTCGTTCCCGAAAACTGTAGGATACTAAATTTAGTTCAAATCGTCTGAGCCGTTTTTAAGATAAAAATAGCTTCACCTGTAAGGACCCATGACCAAAATGACCCTCTAATCGAAATTTCTCGAACATGAGATCTAGCCCAATAGTCTTCTCGTTCCCTAAAACTGTAGGATACTAAATTTAGTTCAAATCCTCTGATCCGCTTTTAAGATAAAAATAGCTTGATCCATAATGAAACATGACCAAAATGACCCACTAATCGAATTTTCTCGAACATGTGACCTAGCCCAACAGTATTTTCGTGTCCAAAAACCATAAGAGGCAAAGTTTTTCTAAATAGTATGAGCGGTTTTTTATATAAAATTTTATTGAACCACAGTGACCCAAAAATGACCCACTAATGGGATTTTCTCGAGCATGTGACCTCGCCCCTTTGATGACATTTGGTGAAAAAATTGGTTTTAAGGACTGAAGGAATTTTCAAGAAATTCCCAATAGGAGTCTAAGTGGATTTGAATACCAATTCACAGTACAACAGAAAGTACGATTCTGGTAGTTCTGAGCAGTCTGCACTGAATTTATTGTTACGAGGGCTATCCAGAAAGTAGATTACGTTTTCGTCTGTGTCCGCTAGGGGCGGGGCTAGCGCGGCCATCTTGGGGTCAGAGCGTTGCGCAGCTCAGTCGGCATCTAGCCGTGCTAGTGAGAGGTTCGTGCTGTGCTCCGTTCAGATACTGTGACGGTTTGAAATGTCTGCGTTAATTGAAAATCCCGCGAGCTGCGAGGTGCGTGCAGTAATAAGTTCACAATAATGGAACTTTCTTTGAGTTTTCCACAAATTTCGCGAAGTTTGTTGCACGAAATCATCAGCGAAAAGCTTGGTTACCACAAGTTTTGTGCAAGATGGATTCCAAAAATCTTGACAGAGGACCACAAAAATCAGCGAATGGCTGCAGCGTTGAACTTTTTGGACGCTTACCATAAGGATGGTGACTCTTTACTCGATCGCATCGTTACTGGTGACGAAACATGGGTGAAACACGTGAACTGTTGGTTGAAGGCGCAGGCGGCCGAATTTTTCGACGAAGGCATTTCCAAGCTCGTACATCGCTACGATAAATGCCTTAATTTGTATGGTGACTATGTAGAAAAGTAGTATTTGAGTGTGGCTTTCATCTGTATATAATAAAATTTGTTTCCTATACTTTGTTTATTTTTTATTCCAAAACGTAATCTACTTTCTGGATAGCCCTCGTACATTGAACACGAGGCTTAGTTCAACACAAAACTAATTTTAATCCAGCGTAGCTCGGTCTTCTCAGCTAGTTTTTTTTATTTATACGCCATCTAAATAGTCGAATGAACTTAGAAAAGGTGTTTTTCTGAAATCACTGACAGACGCTCTAATTTTTTATATTACTCGTTAAAAATACGATGCTTAATTCTTTCAGGACGGGCGTCTTTCAACCCCTTGAAGGGCACCGGTATATTATAGATACCACTTAATTTTAATCCCAAAATGCCACAATGACACCAGAATTTTATAATCAAATTTTGAATTTTTAAGGTACATGAGGAAAAGTTTTTGCTTACTTTTAAAATAAATTCGTTCGTGAATCCTGGTGTCAATCAATCATTTCAATATTTTAGCTATAAGAGTACTTTGCCCCTGAAGGGGTTAACGACATTCAAATTTTTTATATCAGGAATACTGTATAGTATTTTTTGTTTTTTTCCAACAATTCTACGATTAGACAAGGGAAATTTTACGACTAAAATATTCTGGTACCAAAAAAATAAAAATCACAGGCACCCTAAATGGGACACAAGCGCCCTGCTAGTCCTGGGGGTTAAAAGACTGCATCCGCTTCAGTACCGGTGTTCACAGATTCCATAGCTGCCAACTTTTATGGTTTTTTGTTACCTGTAAAATTTAATAGAATTTTTTGCCATATTTAATTGCTGATTTAAGCGATTAAATAAGGAAAAATTCCCTATTACAGTAAAGATGACAGCTAAACAGATTCTATCCGTGGCTCTGCAAATGTGTTTTATTTTTGGTGTACTTACGAGTATTAGAAACAATTCTTTAAATATCATGTATTTCATAGAAGCGCTTGTATATTTGAACAAGTTGAAGTCCTTATAATCTTGTTCTTCATCTACAGCATCCTCATCAATACTAAACAGCAATTCAATTTCTGTATTCCAATTGTTACGGATGAAGTTTACTGTTGAGATATATTTTGGGATTAAATAAGGCAACAGAAAATGAAAGAACACTCATGTCATTTTCTGAAAGCGATTTTCTAAATTTTCAATTATATTTGTTCAGATGATCATTTGTAATTTCATTTCTAACATTATTACAATTTTTTAATGATACCAGGACTGCCAAATCGTCCGGTTTTTAAATAACTCCCTGTTTCATACAAAAATTTTCTTGTCAGATTTTTCTTGCAAATTTTATAAAAACTTACCTTGAGGGTTATTTCTATTTCAAATGTTGTAGAAACTTACCACAAAACATTTTCTTAGGAATTACTGGTATCCAAAAACGGACTTTTTGGGAACTCTGTGATGCTCAGTTGCTTGTTTTATGGCAGTGTTTTTGTATCGATTTCAGAATTCCATCACTGGTTATTATTTCTTGCAAAAATCCTTTCAAGTGGAGTCCACGGTCAGTTTTCATTGATAATAAAACATTTTTTATGATATTTACAACGACACTTACATTACCAAATTATTTAGTCAAATTGGAGTCATGACTTCGAAAAGTGGAAGTCACTTTTTTTAATTGACAGTTGACGGGTAAATGAGAGTCACGTAAAATAAGCATAATAGCGCTCTAAAATAAGCATAATAATTATGATGAAACAAGCATTTGCAGATTCATACATTAGTAATAAATCCGATAAAAATTCATAAGGAAAACAGAAGTCTGACATTATGACATTTTTATGAAGTCACAATTAATTTTTACAGTAGTACATATTTAGTTCTCCAACATAGTCAACAAAAATACTAAGCACGTAATGATGTTCAGATTATCTAACTAATCTGATCAAGAATACAGATATCTCGCATAAATTCACAAAAAGTGACAGAGTACCTTCGAGCCCAAGTAAATTAAACTGATTCCAAAACTGCATATCATCAGAAAAAAATATTTTTTTAAACTAAAGCAATGAAGAAAACGAAATTACGGATAAGATTCATAACATAAACCTAAAATACCCTTCTCAGCACACTTCACTTCACTTATCTTCTGCGAGTTATTCAAGTTACAAGTGTCTCAACTTCTGAATGTCTAAACTTTTTAACTTCTTAATTTCAACATATTATCATTATTCAGATATTTTTCTCAGTTCATTTATACCATGATAATAGTAAGACATTCGAGTGTCTCAAATCGAAACATTTGTGATTTTTGAAATTTCGCACTCCGACATTTAAGTGCCTGAATTAATTTTCAGATGCATTTTTGCCCGAATTTAAGACTTGTCTAATTGCAGTGTACTCAGATCAGAGAAGTGTAGATATCAGATAGTGCAACTGGTCGTGAGAAAACCGAGTGGTAAAACTTCCTACATTATAACTGATATTGAACAAAGTAATAATCAGATAATGCAACTTGTCGTGCGTATGTAGAATTGTAAAACTTCCTACTTTATAACTGAGATCGAAGAAGATAATAATCAGAAGGGCAACTTGTCTTGAGTAAGCAGAATGATAAAACTTCCTACTTTATAACTAAAAGTGACAAAAGTAGAAATAGTACAACTTGTCAAGAGTAAACACAATGATTAAACTTTCCCCTTTTTATCTTTAATTGCTTGTATTTTAACATGTTCACTGCCGGGTTAAAATTGCCGGAATTTTCTTTTACCTAGAAAGTTCGAAATCATACCAGAAAATAATAACAGCAATATTTACTTTATTTAATTACAGACATTTCGTGATTACATAAAGTAAAAATTCTTCTTTTGAAATTTCCGGTACGAATTCGTAATTTTAGATTGAAAAACCACGAGTATACTCGTGGTTGGCAGCGAATGGGTTAATATCTGTTTCATGAAAACAAGCATGATCATGCTAAATGATAATGATACTTCTAGTGTAACTTGGAAGTTTTCGTGATGCAGCTCCATTTAGATGGTATTTTGCAAAAACTAAAGCATTTCTCTAGGTTGCAACACGAATTTTGTAAGGGTGCTTTCTTTTTCATATCATTATTTCAGAAAACTGATCATCGCCTTATTTAATCGTTGAATCTGGAAATTAAATAAAGTGAAATTAACAATTCGGAAGTAGTAGTTTTCAAAAGTAAGCACCCGTGTGAACCCTGTAGCTGTTCACTTTACACGTTCCATGAGATATGCCTATTTGCAGTATAAAACAAGAAGGAAAAATCATGAGTCACGCATAGATTATGTAACACTTTCTAACACTTCCAAAATAATTTTACAAATCTTTACTGTTTAATAAGGTGAAATATGACACTTAAATAAACAATTTGAAAAAGGAATAACATATTTATAAAACCAATTTCATTAATTACCAACAATATTCAGAAAAATATCCAAACACTTATGTACAGCCCTGTATATAATCTATAGAATTGTATATACACTACATCGAATGCTCAATTTTAGTTCATTTAGGAAATGTGTAGCACTGTTTAAAATTAACGCTTCTGGCATTTCCGTCAATAAACGGAAATGTACTCGAGAACTTTTGTGCTGCCTTTTATATGATCTATGGAATTTGTACACCCCAAGTAATGGCAAAAAATGAGTTAAATTTAAAAATGCATTCAGCAACTGAAAAATCACTTAGAGCAATTACTGTTAACAGACAGTACCAAATTATTTTGTGTGTCCCTGTAAATGAACGATGAATGCTATACACACAATATTCTATAGCAAGCCTCTTGTAATGCATCTTAGTGATATATATATATATATCAATTTAAGTTTGTTTGAAATAGTGAAGCATTATTAAAATAAACCGCAAACAATTTTTCTTCTTAGACAGCAGTATAAAAGAATTCTTTTGAGTGTCCTGTAAAGGTACTATTAGTGCTATGCACACCATATTCTATAGTAAGGCTCTTGTAGTGCACTTCAGTGATATATAACAATTTGTATATGTTTGAAATTGTGTAACATTATTAAAACAAACTGCAAATCATTTTTCCCCATATAACGTAATGTAGCGGAATTCTTTTGACTGTTCCTGTAAAAAAACTAAAAGTGCTACACACTTCATTTTCAAGATCCAACATGCCATAGTAAATCTCAATAACATATACCAATTGCATGACAATCCGAATATTACAATCCGCATGACAATCCGCACTGCAGACAGACAGACAGACAAACCGAATTCATAAACGCTTTCAACGTTGGAAAGTGTTAAAAAAATTTTCTCCTGGGCAAATTTGGGTTTTTAGTTTCTTTCAGTGACACTTCAAAAGAGAATTGTCATGTGTATAAAAGCTATTTTTCATTACTCGAGACACGATCTATGAATTATTCATTTTAATGCCTGGATCGTAACAAACTACAGATGGAAATTCGCTAATACTTTTCAGAATCTGTTAATGGATATCGGAACCATTTTATGCTTTGTGTTACCAGTTGCTTTTAGATGTTCTTCTCTTATTTATTAAGAAGTATTAAGTCTGTCAACAATCTCTTCGACTGATTTTTTTTTATCGAGGGGGGGGGGGGGGATCTTCTACGGCAATAGTTCACCAGATCTTGGCTTACCATTCAGACTGAAGTGCCTTTTACAAAATTTCGCGAGCCCCAGCGACAGTTTCTTACTTTTAAAAGTACGTCTAATAAAAATGTCTAGGAAATAGAAAAGTTTTGTCCAAACAAAAACAATCTGCATGAGTGTTAGTTTTCTAAGATATTTATCTCCGGAGCTAATCATAGAAATTTAGTAAAACGTAATATCTAGGTTAATTTGTGTATCTAGATTCGTAGCTTGTGTCAAAATAAGGTGTTCGAATTGAAATTGTCAATTATCAAAATGGAAACGGCCTTCTAAGCTTATGTTTTTTTTGTTTTTTTTCTGTATAAACTTAACCCTCGGACTGTCCAGCAAAAGTGCAAAATCATAATGTTGTTTTCTCTGTATTTAATTGTAAATGCTGAAAAAATATGATTATTCCAAAATTATATTTAAAAAAAAACTTAATTATATATATGAATGTAATCCTTGAGAGTATTAATCACTACTGTATGTATTAAAATTGTATTATATCCATAGAATTGTATTAATTTAAATAATGCTTGTATTGCAGTGAAACCTGGAACTTAGTGAACGTAATTAACACGGGCGTGTCAGTGAGAGGGTTTTAAAGAATACATAATTCCGAATCGAAAAGTTATTTTCGTATTTCTCTGCGACAATTTAGTGATTAATATGTATGGGATATTTTCTTTTCTTTCTATTTGTTTCCTTTAGCGGAGCAACTTAGATTGAGTGTGCAATTTGTGTACAAGTACAAACGGTTACATGTAAATGAATGCATTCGTGGCAACGTTAGGCTACAATATCACTGAAAACCAATTTTCTTATAAATATTCGGTTGTGCACGTTTCAATTTCTTATACAGGGTGTCCCAAAAAGGCTGAAGCGAGCTTTAATTTTATACCTGTTGGAGATCCGTACGAAATGTAAATTGCAAAAGTGTTCAAAATAAGATAGGAATTAAGATTATGTTGATTAAATAGTTCTGTGATCAATTTTCAAAAAGTTACACCTTTTTAAATTTTCATACGGTTCCTGGATCCTATAAGTTATATTTAGAAAAATATTCTCCATACTGTAACAATAAAATCCTAAAGTGTTCAAAATAAGATAGGAATTAAGATTATGTTGATTAAATAGTTCTGTGATCAATTTTCAAAAAGTTACACCTTTTTAAATTTTCATACGGTTCCTGGATCCTATAAGTTATATTTAGAAAAATATTCTCCATACTGTAACAATAAAATCCTAAAGTGTTCAAAATAAGATAGGAATTAAGATCACGTTGATTAAATAGTTATGTGATCAATTTTCAAAAAGTTACACCTTTTTAAATTTCCATACGGTTCCTGGATCCTATAAGTTATATTTAGAAAAATATTCTCCATACTGTAGCAATAAAATCCATTTTTCTACAACCAAAACTCACCGAGTTATATAATACTTTAAATCATATAAGATTTTGGAGCATACCGACACTAAACACACTAAAACAGATTTTTTGTGCCGGAAAGCTAAGAAATTTCATAAAATCCAAAATATCATAACTCGGTGTGGATAATTGAATTTTTACTGTTTTACTTGTCAGAGCACGGAGAAAATATTTCTAAATAAAACTTATAGAACCCAGGGACCATATAAATATGTAAAAAGTGTAACTTTTTAAAAATTAATGGCAAGACTATTTCATCAACATAATCTTAAATCCTAGCTTATTTTGAACACTTTTGCTAGTTACATGACCTACATGTCAACAACAATATTTAAAGCGTTTTTCAATCTTTATGGGACACCAGGTGTATCCAGAATTACCGTAATTTCTGTTATATAAGTCGCAGCTCAAATAAATCTGTTTCCAACCTGAAATTTTATTAGGTAAAATGTAGCCTATTTCTACATGGTACTTATTTGACTATACTTTTAAATAAAATTTCAGTTTTGAAATAGATTTATTTGAACCGCGGCTTATGTACCAGAAATTACAGTACTCGACACTATGCACTATCGAGATTCTTAGTTTCTTTATATTTCATATGTTTCAAAATTTTATTAAATTCGATGTACTTCAATTCCTTCGTTAAATCATTATTTTTGAGATTCTTTCTGGCTCCTTAAAAAAGTAATAAAATGCATTACAGAATATTCATTTGAAACATTTCAAACATCTAGTGTAAAATTTTACCATTAAATCCATTTACTTATTTTATAGACTGCTTTTCGGTTATTTCAAATTGTGGGCGTCAAAAATTTAATTTCCAGAAAGATTTTTACCTCTGTTTGATTTACATGCAGCATTTCCTTTAATTTTCCTTCTACAAAACTTGAAATTCATCACTGTGATTATTTACAAAGTTATATGATAAAAGCAACGAATACTACAACCCAACATTGAACACTTTTTATTTTATTATTTTATCCATATCTTTATTATTTAGGATGAAAAAGACTTTTAGAAAAATGTCAAAATGTCATAGAAATTTACAGGTTTTTACTCGGTAACATCTTTTGATATATTATGTTTTTACTGATAAGAGCGATCGTTTGAAAACAATCAAAATTATCTATACTGAAAACATAATGAACTTAACCCTGAAAATCCGGCTGCAGTTAGTTTATCAACTCTCTAAACTGAAACCGTCTATGTACCTACTCAGTCCTCACCTTTAAGATTACGATAATCGAAACTCGGAAGATTTTTCAATGAAAGACACTGTTTTCTATTTCCTCCGGAACTATTACATCCTCTTTCAAGAAGTTATCTTAGAATGAATTTTTATAAGGAAACACGTGATTTATCTCCGGTTTTACAAAATTTCATATTCAAAATTATCATGAAGTTATCATAAAGTAGTAAAAAATAACTTTGCTTACTTAATATGATAAAACAAATGACTTATCATCGTTTTTTTTTTTTTTATATGTTACTTTTTTTTTTAATTTACAAAAATAACGATAAAAAAGCTATATTTCATAATGATTTAAATAAACATCTATACGATATTTTCCTTTTTTAATGTATTTTATTAATACACCCGGAATGTAAAAATAGCCATTTCTCCTTAAAATATTAAATTTAAGTAAATACTAATGTATAGTTCCCTTGTGTATATTACTTAATTTGTGATAGTTTTCTTTATTTTTATTTTTAAAACTAAAATTTTGTAAGACTAATTTTAAATGTTAAAAATGAGTACTCAAAAATGAACAAAATTCATATATTTCAGTATTTTCTCAGCTTATAATAGCCGCAGTACTTAAGTTGTTGCTGGTGTGTTTTGTTACAGCTGCTTATCGGCGCGAGGAATATAGTCTCGAAGAGGGAGGGGGGGGGGATGATCGCTTTCCGTGAGAGTCTTTCTAAAGGAAAATAACCCATATTTACGTAAGGTTTGTAGAAAACTACGTAAAACTCTAAACAGATAGACTGACGAGCGCCACATTGGTTCGAACCCAGCAACTCCAATCTACAACTTTAAGAGCAGAACTTTTCATTCACCAGTCGAGCTATCAGAGTTCTTAAAGCGAAATATCGAAAACCATATGTACTCTTTTTTTGTAAAAATAGACTTCGCTTTTATATAATTTCGTTTTACGATGCATCCATAATAAATTACGGTGCTAAAAGAAGCGTACAAAAAAAATACACATATAATTACAAGTGGATTCAATATATCTTCAAATAGATACACAAGGTGTCCCAATAATCTATATACGTTTACAAAATTCATAAAAAAATAACAAATTGTCGTATTAGCGTGTGGTTTGCACCGTAATGCAGGCCGTACACTGAGGCGTCACGAGCAACATGAAGCGCGACTTGTAATAGTTTTCTTTTTAGGAAAACAAAGGAAGAAACAGGTTGAAACGAAGGAGAAACCTGTTTCAAACCTGATGAGTTTTTTAAATGTGAACGGACTTATTGGGCTCTTTGAGCTATTTTTTTCTTTTGCCACGAAATATTTCACTTTTTGACAAGTCTTATGGTATAAACCACAATCCGACACGACAATTACAATTTTTTATGAATTTTTGTATTGTACTTATTTTTCTTAACTTACTTATGTGTCTCTTTGAACTATTTTCTTTTCTTTTGCAACAAAAAAAAGGTAGAGAAAAAAAATCTGACTCTTTTACAAATGGGTGCAACATGGTGCATACCGCGCTCCAAAATGACAATTTGTTACCTTATTTTATAAATTTTTGAATTGTGAACGGACTTATGGCACACCTGTACTTTGTTAAACTTGAAGTGTACACCATTTTTCTTCAACGCATTCGGGTAATGTATTACCGAATTTTTCTTGCCCATATTCATTATAATTTTTTTCTTAAAATCTATAATACACAACACGAAATTGTACGAGATTATATTGATTGGCATAGTTATTTTTAAGTACATATGATTATTTATATTTTAGCATGACACGCACTTATACACTGTACTTTTAACACTCTTCCTTTATGACTAGATGTCCCGGTTTTTCCGGCACAGTCCGGTTTCAGACTTCGATCCGATACTTTTCTTAAATGCTCCACTATTTTTTAACGAAATCCCAAAAATGTTCCGGTTTATTCATATTAAATTTAAAAAAGAAAGACTGAATAAGGTACGATTCCTTGAAAGAAATATTGGAAGAAGCCTAATTTCATTTCTCTGTCGACAAACTATTGAAAAGTTCCACTCTGCGTAAAATAAATAAATATAATTTAAACTGAATATTTCTTTTTTACTTGCATATCTGAAAAATGATTAAGCAACAAATTCAGAGAAAATATTTTTAGGAATTAAGTAAATGAAATATTTTTTTCAATATCTAGAAAAGCTTCTTTTTTTAGCACTTTCCAACCTAGTTGAAAAGTGCTTATGACTTCAGTTTGTCTGGCCGTATGGCCGTCTGCTGTCTGCCGTAAGGCTCTCTGCCGTATGGCCGTCTGCCGTCTGTCCGTGCTCTAACTCCCGTAAATATGCTCGAATTGCTCTGCAATTTTTATATGTTATTGTCGTTATCTATAGCAAGTTCCCTATTTCAACGGAAGTGTGTAGCACTTATAGTTTTTTTACAGGGACACTCAAAAGAATTCCGTTACATTGCGGTCTATGGGGAAAAATCATTTGCGGTTCATTTAAATAATGTTTCAATATTTTAAACGCATTGAAATTTATATATATCACTAAGATGCATTAGAAGAAGCTTAATATGGAATAGGGTGTGCATAGCACTTATAGTTACTTTACAGGGACAGTCAAAAGAATTCCGTTACATTACGTCTATGAGAAAAATCGTCTGCGGTTTATTTAAATAATGTTTCTCTATTTTAAACGCATTGAAATTTATATATATTACTAAGGTGCATTACAAGAGGCTTACTACAGAATATTGTGTGTATAGCAGTCACCGTTCATTTACAGGGACACACAAAAGAATTCTCTACTGTCTGTTAACAATAATTCCTGGAAGTGCGTTTTAAGTTACTGAACGCGATTTTAATTTTAACTCGCTTTTTGTCTATTACGTGGCGTGTATAAATTCTGTAGATCCTATACAGGGCAGCACGAAAGTTCGCGAACACATTTCCGTTTATTGACAGAAACTCCAGAAGGATAATTTTAAACTGTGCTACGCGTTTCCTAACTAAACTAAAATTTAGCATCCTATATAGTATATATACAAATCTATAGATAATATACAGGGCTGAATAAAAGTATTCGGATATTTTTCAGAATATTGTATCTGTTGGAAATTCCTGAAATTATGTTTTTAAATATGTTATGCGTTTTCCAAATTGTTTACTTAGATGTTATCTTTTAGCTTATTAAACGGTATGTTTTGTAAAATTATTTTGGAAGCGTTGGAAAGTGCTTCATAATCTATGCTTGACGCATGATTTTTCGTTCTTGTTTTAGGGTGGGGGTGGGTCAACATTTATACTTTGTGTTACGATTTTTGTTACCTGATATGTGGTATTAAATATGTGAAAAAGTTTAGCTTCTTCTTTTTAATATGGTTATTTTTAACAGTGTTATCATAAATCCCTACATATGAACATGTTTTATTTTCATTAAACTACATTGCTAACAAATTAAAACATTAATATTCACTTGCTACCAACATGGAGTTTCTTGTAAGGGGCTGTCTTTCTTTGTATAAACGTAAAATAGAGAAACCTCATAAAAAAACAGCTTTGTGAAGCATTTTACTTACTTTTAAAAGCCTTTTGTATTTTTACAACTATGAAGATTAATTAAAAAAAAGAAACAGAAACTCAAAAATGTCAGTTGTAAAAAATGAACTAAATTTTAATTAATAAAATCTTGGATAAATTAAAAGAAAAACTTCACTCATTAATTTATGAGGGGACAAAAACATATGTATTACAATCTTATGAAATTTAATCTTTTTGGTTCTCTATTCTTAAATCTTTTTGTTATTCTCTGTGTCTAAACGTTTGGAGAGCGCATATAAATAAAGCATTCATCTTTTTGTTTATCTCTGATATCGAACTCACACACTCCTTTCTGACTCGAACACATGTATAAATGTCGTCTTAAATCTTATTAAAATATACTAAAGTGTAATAGTATTTTTTTATAATAACAGCGATGAAAGCGTTAGTAGAAAACGGATTATTTATGGTTTTCCCCAACTTTATTTTACTGAAATGAAAATAAAAAGCGAGGAAGTATTGTTTAAAAACACAAACTCAAAAGAAAAAATAAAACAGCAATTGAATATTTTTAATCATATGATTTGAATTTATTCCAAGTGGTGAAATTTTAATTTCCCAATAAGCTATAGTAATGTTTCAATTGAGTCGTTCTTATATCATGGAACGTTACTGGTAGTTTGATTTATAGGTTGATTTGTGTATTTTGGGGGACATATCGTCGCTACCATGTCAAAATATCGAAAATGAAAAAATACATGTTTCATTACTTTTAAAAACGGGCCGATTGTCACCACTAAATTTTAATCGTATTCTTCACCAGGGTTGCCAGTTTGGCCTCCTTTTTCATTCAGCAATTCCGAATTCATACCAGAAATTTCAAACAAAAGTTTTTGCTTTATTTAATGACAGCCATTTCGTAATTATTTAAAGTACATTTTTTTCTCTCAAAATTTCCTGTATGAATTCGGTATATCTAAATAAATAAGAAGGCCAAACTGGCAACCCTGTTTTTTACACAAATTTTATTAGTATTCTTAATAGGCGAAGAATTCTAATAAAATTTAGTGATGACAATCGGAACATTTTTAAAAGTAATGAAAAATGTTTTTTTTTTCACATTTGATAGTTTGACATGGTAGCGACGAATCTAATATCATTATTATACAATGTGAACAATCAAACTGCTCAAAGAAAGGGTTTAATGAAGAAAATTCTGTGAATTGTATATTTTTTACTACAGGGTTCGTACGCTTTTACCACAGTTTTTTAATCGAATTTTTCTATTTAATATTTAAATAACTGAATTTTCAGACGCCTCGTTTAATTGCACGATTTGTAATAATTTTATGCATTTAAATAAGGCGAAAAATTACATTAAAAATTGTAGTAAAAGCATACGAACCCTGTACTATGGCTATTTTATTAAAATATTTCTTACGTAATATAAAATTTCTTTCAAGATTCAAAAGGACTTAAAGATGCATGTTAAAATGTTTTCATTTACGAACGTGTTTTAAAAAAGATACGGAAACAAGTAAGATATTTATGAAATGCATTGTAAATAAAAAATATTAATTAAATACATTTTTATGCCATTCAGGTTTCAGCCTTAGAGCAGATATTAGTAGATATTAGATATTAGTAATTAATATATTTCTTCTCTAAGGTTTCAGCATTGCCGTCCATTTCTGTTTCTCTCACAAATGTGAGTCATCGTCTTGATGTTTGAACATATCATGGCAGCGTTACAATTGTGATATGACGTCACGGTAATACATTTACAAACATATTTGCTGTGTGCGTATTATTCCAAGAAAGAAATTTACTACATGACGTTGTATAAATGCAAGGTGCACAATGAAAATTTTTCTGCAGCTCCTGCCGTATTTTCAGTCTTTAGATATAATAAACAATTTTCTTTTTCAAAATAATGGTATGTAGTAGACTTATTATGCAATACTAAAAACGCAATTTAATTTACTTGTCAAAAATATGTTAACCGTTTGAGTGCTGAAAATTCGGCCTATAATCCGCGGAACAAACAATTGTGTTTCAACCTAGAAATTTTATCTTATAAAATGTAACTCACTAGATCGCTGTAAATACTTCGACTGTTGAATAAAAATTAAATTATTTCAATTATTGAATAAAATTTCTAGGTTGAAACAAAATTTGTGTGATCCGCAGATACATTGCGGAGCTATCGCGCTTCATAGCACTCAAACGGTTAAAGCTGTTCTAAATAATTTTATTTTTCAATTGTTTGATTACTTTCCCTTCATCTTGAAATCCATTTGTTCGTAATGTCCTTTAAAATGCCAGGTATTAAATCTAAATGTCATTAAAATATAATGTTGATTCAACTTGCGGCAGAAATTTCTGAGTGAATGAAAATTCAGAATTTTAAATCATAAACTAAAAAATAAAAAGGCAAAACCACGTTTTGAAATTAAGACATATGGATTTATTGCTGTGATGTTATAAAATCTGTAAAAAGCAATATACCGGGTGATTATAATTAAAGTTACGATTTCAAAAATCAATAATTTTAAAACTACTGGTCAGAATGACTTGATATTTTAGCAGAACAATCGTGAGGCAATGGAATTTTGTTTGGCGAAGGAAAAAAATAGTTACAAATTGTGCCGATAGATGGCGTTGTCAGGGTAATGTCAGGGGAAAGACCAAAAATGTATTCTTGAACCCTTTCCGGCGCGGTGTAAATTTGTTTGCAAAATGATGAAATAATAGACTGACACCGGAATTTACAAACGAATCCATTAGTAAAAAGAAACTTGCTTATTTTCTGGTTCTTAATGAAAGGAAAATTTTAATTAAATATTCTTGGTGCCGTTTGTCAGTTTTAGAATTAAAATTGGGTGTCCTTTTTTGTGACCACCGCCCGTTAAAGGGTTAAACATAGGAATGATGTTGCCAAAAGGAAAAAAATAGAGTTCAGAGATTTACTAAAAATTTATTAGCGAAAAGACAAGACTACGTGTTTACAGCGACGACAGCGGTAATGACAAAAAATGAAAAAAAAAGAGCTTCATGGAACAAACACCTTACTGATTATTAAGGCACAAGTTGCTCAATATGCCCTCCGCCTTGTTCCGCTACTAATTGGAAGCGCAAAACGGCATGCTCCACAACAGATCGGAGGGTATCTGTACTAATGCAATGGGTGTGTTGTGTGATGCTTGCCTTCAAGTCGGCTAGATTCTGAATCCGCCCGCTATAAACAACATTCTTCAGGTACCCCCAAAGCCAGAAATCACACGGGTTTAAGTCGGGGGAACGTGGCGGCCACGTTGTTGGAAAATGGCGGCTTATGATCCTATCATCTCCGAAATTATCACTCAGTAGCTGCTTCACAGTAGTAGCAATGTGCGGAGGAGCGCCATCTTGCATGAATATTATGCGATCCACACACTGACGCTGTTGAAGTGCCGGAAGAACATGGTTACGCAAAAGTGCTTCATACCGCTTGCCAGTAACTGTGCAGGTAACGGGACCCGCAGGTGTGATCTTCTCGAAGAAAAATGGACCGACGATAAACGCTGCTGTTATTCCGCACCACACAGTGACCTTTTCAGACTGAAGAGGTAATGGCTGTAGCTGGGACGGATTCTCGGTCGCCCATATCCTGCAATTTTGCGTATTTACAGAACCTTGCAAATGAAAGTGGGCTTCGTCAGACCACAGAATGTTCCATGGCCATCCGTTGTCCACTTCCATCCGGGCAAGAAATTGTAGTGCAAAAGATTGACGCGCTTCCAGGTCAGCAGGTTGCGTCATAACATAATCAATTCCAATATTTGATTTCTACTTTAAGAATATATTTATATTTTATGCACCTGAAATGGGTAACCTGAAGCTAGGAAAAGACTGTGAAAAATAGTTATGTATTTTAGACTCAATAAAGAACATCTGTGAAAGATTTATTTTATGTATGAATATAGTCATAAACAAATATTTCATTATATAATATTAGGTTCATATTGTGCCATCGTATTTTAATACCTAATTTTAATACATTTAATACCGGTAAAATTTTAATACCTGATAATTTTATTATATACTTGCTTGCTTGAACTGATAAGTAAAAGTATCAGGTATTAAACTTTTACCGGTATGAAAGATATTAAAATAGGACAGAAATTTTCCATCAACCTAATAAAAACTTTCAGCTATTTCTTTTATATATGTTATTTGTCTTATATAATTTTGATGATAGTATGCTATAAAAAAGCTTCAACAGAAAGCGATAAACTTTTATAATAATTTATTAAAAAGTGTTGCGTAACAATGAGTTTCAAGCACAAAGAATGGACCAAGAACGTGTGATCACACCGGAATTTTAACACATTGTATGCGGGCAATTTTTCGAATACGACGACGAAAATTATTTCTACAAAAGTAACTATAAATTAAAAACTGCTCACAAACAATTGGAAACAGGTACAATTCCATTACACCTCAAGTTATTTTCTTTGTAAAATTTTCCGCTATGAGCACTAATTTCAATTGCCAAACTATATAAAACGTACTTTTTTGGTTTCCTGCATCAATGCATAGCTGCCCAGTTTTTGGAATTTTTTCTTACTACTAAAATTTAATAGTAATTTTGACTTATTTATTCGCCAATATATGCGATTACAAAGAGCAAACAATTTTCTTAAATTTTAGTTTTAACAATAAAACGTAAAACTTGGCAACTATGACAATGTGTTAAAAAAAAAACTCTTACACTTTTAAACTTTTACATAAATGCAAAGAAAAGAAATTTCCTTAGAATAATCAAATTATTTATGTTATACTACATTTATACCACTGAAAACATTTATTTTTTTAAATAAAGTATATAATAGTTATTAACTACATTTTGTACTTGATACATTAAGTTTACCTTTCAGTTATTGATTATTTTCACTAAAATATTTGACTGTTTAACTTTTGTTAACCGAAAACATGCAAACGCAAAATTTTCAGTTTTCAGTTAAATATTCTTCAATTCTTAAGATTGATATTCACTATTCTATGATAGTTATTTTAGTCTAGAATTTAGTACAACAGTTACGACTAAGAAAAAGAGTGATACTTATCATCATGTCTCCAAGGTTTAGGAATGTCAGCATTGCAATGGGGATTTGAAGCTGGTGATTATGCATATTGCTAAAGTCCTCGAGTGGAAACAATTCCTGAATTCCTATGGGTACTTAATTTTGAATACCATTATTTCTGAAAATTGTCGCCTTATATATTTCCAGGTTTCTCAGAGTGAAAAAGGGGACGATAACTTTTTGTAAATAGTGGTGTACAAAAATAATCACCTGTACGAACCCAGAATTCCATTATATTATAATAACTTACTCTATCACTGAATCTGTTTAGCAAGTAAAATAAAGAAAATGAGTAAGACATTTGGACTTATATAATGAACTGTATCATGATTGTACAATGGATATTATAAATACAGAATTTGGATTTTACATAAATCTTCCGAAGACATCATAGATCCCCGTCAAGCAATTTTAGCTTCATCTCATAGCTTGCAAATTAAGCATATAGGCGCTGACTTAACAGGGGCGACGGGGACAATCAAGCCACCACAAATTCCACCATTGTTTTTAAAATTTTATTTTCTTCTGAATTAAATAGCGCAAATAAACATTTCATAATTAGTTGTGGAAATATGCCTGATTATCTCCTTCGTCCCCATGAAGTCGCCGTTTATGACTAAGCCACTTTTAAGAATAGGTACAGCGCCTAGAATACATAGTGTGGAAAACGGCTACAAAATAGTACTAAAAATTTGAATCCGATAAATGTAGAACGATGCTGAAAAGATACCGGGTTGATCGCAGCGGTATCTTCTAGCAGTGGCGCAGACATGGTGGAGGTCCAGATGATTTGGATACCACTAATTTTATAAAAATATTTTCGCCTTATCTAATCGGAGAATTTTCTGCGATATTGAAGGCGAAGAAAACTCTATAATGTTACTTGTTTCCAGAGCATTTGGACCCCCCCCCCTCCCTCTCTGACTAAGCCACTATCCGCTAGCTCTTTTGAACGCAAACATTATATAAGAATTGAACTCAGAAAACGTTTCAGCTGGTGGTAAATATTTAAAATATATATATACGCTATTTCCTTTCTCTTGGATAGTGATTTTCATAAGCTTTGAAAATATGGATGATATTGATCATGGGCAAAAAACGTGATACGCATTATTTTGTGCCTGGTTGCAGTACTCGATACAAGACAGCAAACTAGAAACTATCCCTATTTAGCATACCAAAGGATGAATCTCTGCAAGAAGAGTAGAAAATATTAATTCCCTGATATAATAAAAAACTAACTTCAAAATCAGATACATCTGAAATATGGATAGTGACACTTACAAGAAGATTTTATTAACTGAAATTATGTTCATGTTGTCAATAGTGAAACGGTTACTTTTGCTAGATGTAAATCTATTTTTAAAGCAGATGTCGCTGCGATCACCCTATTATTGTACAGCATCATTGCACATTTATCGGCTACAATTTTTCAGCACTTTTTAAAGCTTTAGCAGTTTGGCTTTTTTTAAATTCTGAAATTTCGCGTTCATACCAGAAATTCCCTATAATGTTCTTTTGGTTACTTAATGGCAGATATTCCGTGACCTCTTAAACTAAAAATTATTGTTTCAGAATTTGCGGTTTGAATTCGAAAATTTTGGTATTAAAAAACGGTAAAACCGTTTTTCCACACTATGTATTCTAGGCGCTGTAGTATAGGATCACGCTAAAAAATGAAAAATAGGTTTTAATTAAACAAAAAATTATTTTACTTTCAAGTCAAACATAAAAAAAATTAAACCATATTTATTAGTGAAAGAAATTTTATTCTTCATTTGAGGTTTTGTTATTGTTTGTTAAAATCTCGAAAAACAGTTATTACTGTCTCAGTGAAATCCCTAGCGTAAGGCTAAGGGCTGACATCATACCACTTTTTTTAACAAAAAAAATATTAAATATTTTTAAAAAATTTTAAATAAATAAATTTAATCACAGAAAATCGAAATTAAGGATAGCAATGTTTACTATTATGAAAGTGGCATGAGGGCACACCCTGGCCACTAGAGACGCCCCAGCGCTGCTTAGTACTAACAGTACTAACAAAGGATAGATTAAACAATATTTCAATATACCGCAAAAAATGTTCAGCAGTTTAGTCTATAATTGGACTTCTATAGCACTCTAAGTTTTTCCTTCTATTTTGCAAGGTCATTCAGGCCAGTTCCCAAAATCTTCAGAACTTTTGTTTCAGTCTATTAAACCTCGATTTGATTCACACGACTTAGCTACATTTTTCAATGCTTTGGCCCGACTATCAAACTACAACTTATTTCAAAAGAGGGTGTTTTTTTATGAACCTACTCTGTCAAGAAAAATTCTGTGTTTTTAATCAGAATATCTCAAATTTTGGTTTCATTTTTACAAAACACGTACATGTAAGCTCTGCCCATGTTTGTACATAGTATCACAATGTATTTATGGGAACATCCTTGTATAATCGCATCAGATACCAGATGTCGCTCGAAACAGTCATTTTAAGAGAATAGGCTTTGAAGAGGGGGAATTTCTTGGGTGTCATTCTTTAAACCTCCACACACACACCGTGTAATAAAGCGTTATAAAATATTTTGTTCTGCTGTAAAATAAAAGTTGATTAAGAAAATCGAAAAAAATATATATTCTACTTGAAAATTGTCTACTTCAATTTACGTAATTGTGAATTGTTACAGTTTACAAAAAAGGTATTTTAATGATTTTTCTACGTATTTTCGCTACAGGGGTTGAATTTCACTAGAATACTTTTACAGCGTATATGTTCAATCGGTTCCTTCCAATTTACCTGATGCGAATGCTTTTTGTGGATTTATTTTTAAGGTATGAGTACTCTGCTTTGAAAAGGGAAATTTTTCATATTTTTTAAAGGTTCTTAGTAATATATAAAAATTACGAAGTAATCTGTTTCTTTGCGGATGTAAAACTCAGGATTTGAGAAATAAACGAACAAGATAAAATTCGTGCTTTGTCAGTAGGAGTTAAAATGCTAGTATCACATTAATTGACGGTGGGGGATGACAATACAGGAGACTTTATGACAGATTACTCTCTTAGATGAAATTGCTTTTTTAATTAAAATATATTGAATTCTTTTAAAAATCATTTTCTTCTTGATTATTTAACAAGAAAAAAGAATGATAAGAAAAAAGCTGAACTATATCTCGAAAACATAATTTTACAGTATACGGTTTCTTTAGTCATAAAATTTGTTATCAAGGAATGCTATCTCTTTTATAACTTAAATGGGTTTTCTTTAAAAAAGCTCTTGCATTTGGAGATTTTCTATTTACAATTCTAGGTAGAAATAATATTTTGTATATGAATCAGGAAAAGTAGCTTTAATCTCATAAAATTACGGTAATTTATAATTTTATACAGACTTATATAGCAGGGTGGAGCGATTTTTTTCCTTAAAATCAAAATGAGTGATGCGGAAAAGTTGCTCTATCATATCCTGATTCTGAATATAAAATATCTTTGAAAAATATTAAGTCATTAAATATTTAGTAAAAACGTAAATGTTGGGCCTTTCCCCCTTTTCTAGTCAAAGATATAAACTATTCAAATATGATTATTATTAATTTAATTTAAAAGGATGATCCTTAAATTATTATTATCATATATTTAATAGCTGATCCGCCGGCGTTGTCCGGGCTTGTGATAATAAATTTTAAAAAAATCCTCAAGTTCTCGATATGAAGTCGAATGACCAAAACCCTGTTGAAATCTAGCCCATAGAACCCTGACTTCCTGTGTGATCGTCCCACTCTTGTGAATTATCTGTCAGGCCATGGTAGCATTCCAATCTTCCTACACAAGATAGGAAAGCGGGACTTTCTTAAGTGCCCATGTAGAAAAACTGTTGGAGACACAAAGCACTACATTTTTGGAAACTGTTCAATATTGCCTCATCACTTCTTATTTAACAAAAATAAGACTATACAAGCCAATTTGTTCAAAACTCTCTTTAATCCTGGCAATCATCTAAAATTATTATAGAATTACGATGTTCTCAAAAAGAAATTCTCTATCATCCAAAAGTCTCTTTGTGTGACCATATCAAAAAATTCACAATCTTAAAAGATAATATGTATTATCTCACCCCCCCCCCCTCGGCATCGGTGGGACTTGCCAGTTTTGGTTCGACTTTACGCCGCCGGGGGCGCTTTCCTGTCAATTTAATTTTCTTTTTTCCCCTCGTGGGCATTAAGTTTCGATGCCGAAAGGTAGGCAGCTCACGAGAGGGTGATTTCAGCCCATAGAACCCAAAAAAAGAATGAGCCCCTATGCGGTGGAATGTACCCCTTTGTAAATTTAACGAATTTTATTTAACACTAACGCTATATTTAATTTACGGATGAAATCCCCCCTCCCCCACCTCATTCTAAACTTAACCACTTATCTTTAACTGTGACGTGATTTTTAATTTACAGCTGTAGTGAGTAAACGTAAATTGATGCCGAAAAAGGAGATTAATACTTATAAAACGGTGGTAGTTGGAGGACTAAGGAAATGCTTAGTAGTTTATAAAGTAGCCGCAGTTCTCTAGAACTATGTTAATGAAAATTTCAAGAGAATCGGATAATTCTTGAAAGATCTGCCCCAAGTGCCCCAAGAAGGAGATTAATATTCAAAATTGGTGGCAGCTGAAGTCCGAAAATTTTTTAATCGTGCAGATAGTAGCTTGAAGTCCTAAGAAGTTGTTAGAAAATAATGATAGTTAATCGGACGATTTTTAAGGGAGCTATAATAGGGGGCCGGCCAACTGATAGTTTTGAGCAGGACCCTAAGAGGAAAACATCTTAAAAGGTCCTAGTACTTAGCGCTTTAGAACTTTAATTAGTCGAAATTAAGCATAGGGTATAAATTAATCATTTGAATAACATTTTAAAGAAATGCTTAAAAAGGGGCTGTAGGACCCCAATAAAAATATGAGGGGGGTGGTCAGTGGATAGAAGTCAAAAACTCTCAAGTTATGCATTGAGATGATGATACAATTAGGAGGAGG
Source organism: Maratus michaelseni (assembly GCA_963931845.1). NCBI lineage: Eukaryota > Metazoa > Arthropoda > Arachnida > Araneae > Salticidae > Maratus > Maratus michaelseni. Next base: position 274,581,797 of record OZ007599.1, read on the forward strand.
GGGGTGAAAATGCAGGGCGCACAAAAAGCTCAAGGGCCCTAGGGGGTCAGGATCCTAACTGGAATGTATAAATGATAGAATAACTAAATAGAGAAAATACCCCAAAAACGAAGAAGATCGGATTAAAAGGGGGCAAGTTATTAACATTTTAGGGAACAAAAACTTCAAGGGGCCTTGTGCCGGGCCCCAGGGGGATAGGGTCTTAACTGGAATCTAATAATGGAGGAATAACTAAATGGAGAAAGGAGCTCCAAAAACGAAGAAGATCGGATAAAAAGGGGGCAAGTTATTAAACATTTAGGGCACAAAAACGTAAATTGCTCCAGGGGGCCCGTGTCTTGTCCGAGATTTTTTTGTCATTCATGTAGTAGGTGTCCTAAGAAGTTGTTAGAAAAAACGGCTAATAAATCGGACGATTTTTAAAGTAGCTATAGTAAGAGGCCCAAAAGGGACCGCTGATAGTTTTGAGCAGGGCCCTAAGATGAATGGTGCTAACTGGAATGTAGAAACGGGGAATAACTAAATGAAGAAAAGGCCCTAAATCGAAGATCGGATTAAAAGAGGGCAAATTATTAACAATTTAAGGGAGGAAATTGAAGGGGCCCAGGGGGCCCGGATCCTCTCCAAAAAAAATTGTTGTCATTCATGTGGTAGCAGGAAGTGCTAAGAAGTTGTTAGGAACAAAAGCTTGTGAAGCACGGACGATTTTTAAGGGAACTATAGTAGGGGGTCCAAAAGGGGACAGCTGATAGTTTTAAGCAGGGCCCTAAGATGAAGGGTCCTAATTGGAAAGTAGAAATGGGAGAATAACTAAATGGAGAAAAGTCCCCAAAAACTAAAGAAACCGGATTAAAAGGGAGCATTTAGGAAACAAAACAACAACAAGGAAACAAAACAACAACAGTTTAGGAAACAAAAATGGTCCCCGTACCAGGTCCTAGGGAGCCAGGGCCTTAACTGGAACGTAGAAATGGGGGGAAAGCTAAATGGAGAGAGGGGCCCAACAACAAGCAAAAAAGAAGATCCGCAAAAAAAAAAGATCCACATTAATGTCCATGGATTTAGAAACCGAGCAGTTTGATTTATATTTTGATGGCCGTAAGGACAAAACTCTTATCAGGGAAGACGCACAGCGAAATGTTGCATTATAGGACCGCGTAGGATTAATAAAGGGACCAGGTTATGAGTATTTGGGGCACCTCTCCTTACGATTTGGAAAAGCTTTAATTTTAAGCGAAGAAATCAAAAACATTTTAACTACGAAAAATATTGATACCAGTAAGCTTGTTGCCATTGGCTGTGACGGAACTTCAGTTAACACATGTTACACAGGAGGTGTCATGCGATTACTTGAACAAAGAGAAGGAAAGCCGATTCAATGGCTTGTTTGCCAGTTACAATGCCAATGAGCGTATCTTACGCCATTTGTTTGATCATCTTGACGGTACAAGTGCGCCTCAGAGTTTTACAGGATCTATTGGCGAATCTCTAAAAGATTGCGAACTGCTTTTTCTTGTACATTTTAAGAAAATAATCTGTACTTTGCCAGAAATTACTCATAAAAAGGACCTAACGATGGATCTACTCTTTTGCTGGAGATTCTGCAATTTCTTCCGGATCGTGTTCCGAAAAATTGTACAAAAGAAATCCAGGTAAAATTGCGCATTCTCGATGGCTTACAGTGGCAAATAGAATTCTTAGGCTCTACAAACGTACAGCAGTATTTTTAAAGAGCAAATGCTACGATTCCTTCGGCTTCATTATAACCGAGTTAACTTATTAATTTTAATACAATTATTCTAATTGGTAAATAATTTATATGAATAGTAATTTTCCAACTGAGTGAATAAGTGTGAAGACCACATTGCATACACTAACTTTAATGATCATGACATCTGCTTTGTTATCTGAAAAACTTCAACAGAATAAATTGTAGGCAATGGAACTCCAGTAAACGCTGGATACGTAATTACATCTGATTGTTTTAAACACAATTATAAAAATTGGTAAATACTTCATATGAGTTGTAACTTTCCAACAGAGTGAATAAGTGTCCAGGCCAGGAACTGTTCGAACCAGGGACGTCTTGGCTTAAAATGCGTATGTTTTACCAACTGAGCTATCCTGGACGAATATGGCGAACTCACTGAGTTTAATTGTAGGTCCTCAAAACGGCTTTGGTCAATAGGTATGTTTATGAAAAACTCTGTCACGAAATAATTTTTCCGGCCCAAAAGTTTCCACCACCTACTGATGCCCCTCGCTGCCCAGTGTCGCGTGGGAAAATCTGTTTTCCGGTGGTGATGGACAACTCCAGTAAAAGCCTTAATTAGTCCCTGTCACTTTCTCGCTATTGGAGTTTTCCTGTCAGGGCCGGCTGTAGGCCGATTTTCTGTCTTTCTTATGCTTATGTTTTACCGCTCATTGTCGCGTTTTCCGGCGACTTCAGCTGCGGCCGAACACTGTAACTTTTTTCTTTTTTTAAGACCTTAATAAAGGGACCGGGAAAGATATTACGCTCTACAGACTTGTATCCTTCTCTGAGCAGTCCCTCTTAGGCAATCAAGTCAAATAGGTGGTGTCTTGCTCTTTTATGCTGAGATTGATACTTGAAAATTAATTTAGTCTCAGTGACAATTTAAACCATTAGTTTACATTGCCATATTTTGGTTTTAGATTTTGAAACTTTTCAATTAATTGATAATTGCACATAGTTGATTCATTGGAAAGTTAACACGTTCATTTCTATCACGATAGGCGAGAAAACTGTTTAACTCCAAACTATGTCAAGATTTAATAATTTCTGAATAAATTATTGTTTTGCTGTTTAGTTTATTTTAATCGGAAAGAAAAATTAAATGACCAAATTTACTAGCATTTAGTGTGTGGTATGCAAGTCGTAAACATAAGACGAAGGATTATTCGCTTGTCCGACTCAATTTCTCCAAAACTAAACTTACGTTTTATACGCGGGCTATCAGTTAAACTTCCACCACTGATTTTAAAATTTTATTTTTGTCTTAATTAAGCACATATTTATATAATTAAACAGGGCGTAAAAAAACTTTTCAAAATTAGTGGTGGAAGTAAGCCTGATTGCCTCATTCGCCCCCACGAAGTCGGCGGCTATATTTTCAGTAGTTTTCACTTTTGTTACTCTTAAAACAAATGTTCTTTTTATTTTTTTATATTTTTACATTATTTCTTTTGTCTTTTTCTGCATTCTGTATGTATAAAATTTAGCATGCTGATTATATAATAGCATCATAAGTAATTCAATTTAATTTCTGTTTGAATATTGTATTACATATAGAATCTAGTAATCCTCATTTTTAGACATTTAAATATCGAAATTTTTAAACATTTAACACTTTCAATTTAAAAGTTGATATGCTTTTCAAGTACTAAGATTATTTTTCCAGGCCTAGATTTCTATCTAAATATGAATTATGAATCGCAATACACATTTAGCCTGAATTATAATCTGAACCTTGCAATCCTTGACTAGTTCATTAAGGCCTAAACTAAAAATTAATGACTATTTTTTTGCATTTTTTTAAATTTTATATATTTAATATGACGTTAAATTAAGAGAAATAATGTATAAAAATTAGTCATTATAGTTAATATCAAGTTAGGACCATGCTGGTTCAGTTGCTCCTGCTCACTTAGTAATTTATTCAGCATCTTCGCTGCACATTTCAATGTTATCAGGATATGAATTGATTAAAATAGTAACAAATATTCATCAATTACTTAAACCTAATTTGAAAATTTTGGCTATATAGGAAATAAACTAAACCTTCCTACAAAGACTTCTAGCAGGTAAATTAGAGTTGAAAAGTCCACAAAAAACTCCAACTCGCTGTCAGGGTGCGTATATTTTTAGCACAAAATTTAAGCAGTATATTTCGCAGAACCTCAGAAATATATTACAAAGTCTGCAATTAAACAAGGCGATTACAAAGGCTGCGATTTAAATATTAAATAGGAATTTTCTAATCAGAAATAGTGGCGTCAGACTGATTGGAAATTCCAAGGAGTATACATACTTTGCACTGTGACAGATAGTTTTACAAACGGAGCCGATATATCATTCTTTACACGGAGACTCCCTTTACATGTTAAAAGTGTGAGTTTTGACAAAAAGTAGAATTTTTTCTCCAGAAAAAAACGTCTAAACTAAATAATTAAACACATTTAATTAATTATTTTATTAATACGTTTATGCGGATTCCTAATCACAACAAACATATGGATCGAATAACAATTTGAATCTGTCAGCTTTTAAACACTGCAAATAGAGTCGTCTTAAATTAAGACACATACGTGTCTGAAAAGAAATTCAGACATTTAATTGTCTGAATCTGATATTTCAGACATCACAGATAGGAATTTAAGATACATAAGTGTCTTACTATGAACATGATATAAAATAACTGAAAAGAATATCTGAATAATGCTGATATGTCTGAAATTAAGACAATTAGAAATTCAGACACTTAAGTGTCTGAATGTTATACAATTGTATCATAAACACGATGCCTATGATACAATCATGCCATTATATATGCCAGCACCATCAGCGAATGTTTTCGAATAGATGATAGGTATTTAAAATACTTTTCCATCCACTAAACTTTGATTAGACCATAACTTGATAAGATCACAGAACGAGTGTCAAAATTGTAGATCAAATCATGGAACTAATTAATTTTGGTGTAGTGTGTCAGAAAACAATTGCTTTTCAAAAAAATATATAGTTCTCCAAAAATTACTTGCACTCATAGGCGAAAGCAGGGAAATGCCAGGTCGACACCCCCCCCCCTCCTAAATTTTTGGAAATGGTAAGATATATAGCAGGAAATACACCAAGGGTCAAGAATGAAATGTAGGTAGAGACAAGGTTTTGGAATATATGTGCCAATGATCTACATGAACAGCATTTTTCGCTTTTTAAAAATGCATAATATATACATGAAATAAGCTAAGTTATGATTTTTGTATCAGAGCTCCTTGTACAAACAATTTTTAACATATAAGAGATGCAAAATTTAACAATTAAAAAATATTGAATGTTCAAAAATAAGTTTTGAACAACATTTCTCAAAATAAAGAACTGAAACTGTTTTTTTCTCTATCGGGAGTATCTGTACTCCTGAATCCCCCGTTTAAGGTAAAATAAGAACACATACCATTAAAAAGAAAGCAAAATTTAAATTCTTTTTAGAGCGGTTCAGGGAAGTGCCTGACAAAAATTGCGTAATTCGTTTTTCTGTTGCTGTTTAAACATTCCGTAACCACTTGGAAGATTAAATTTTATTTTTTTTTGATAATCACATATAAAGAAAATTTAGTGTTTTTAATCTTCAGAATTCGGGCGGGGGGGGGGGATGTCACCGCCGGTCTACTGCCACCTGAATTCAAAAACTACCTTGGACCACCCGTTTGAAATAAAGTTTTAACACATGAACATAAAATAAATAAATAAATAAATAATAATAGAGAACTAAAAAATATAACTTCCATAGGTGAAAAAGAAAGCCCCTCCCCCAACGGAAAATTCTTAGCTGTACTTTTTCTTGGGGTTCAATTATTTTAAGTTACTCGAATATAATAAGTTTACGCGTTTTTTTTTTTTTTTTTTTTTTTCAAAATCAATGAAAGAGAATATTTAATCAAAGAAAATTTCAAAATCTAGGGAGCGTTTTTTCATTTACGAAGTATATTAATAACAATCGAATTGAAAGTATATATATTTCATATCCCCTCTCCTTATATAAATAATAAAGTTTTAAAATCCTAACTACAACCTCAAATTGATCAAATCTCCCCCAAATCCTTTTCACTATTTCCAATTTTCTCGGTAACAAATGCATCGAATCATATTCTAACCATTTTTTAAGCAAAGAAAAATTGTCTAATAAATTATATTAATGAAACCATATTCTAAATATTCATTAACCATAGAAAAACTCTAGTAATAAATTAGCTTCAATAATTAAAAGTAGTAAGTGTTATGACAACGCCGATAAATTACTATCTTCCCTATAAGAATATCAACACGCAGCCCAGTCACTCCATTACTTTCATTTAAAATGAAACCTTTCCGTGGTACAGGTGGCGCGATGGATAAAGGCATTAAGTTTCTAACCTACAGGTCTCTGGTTCGATTCGCACTTGGTAGAAAAATTAATTCAGCCCCAGCGGAGATAATAAAATCAAAACGCTTTCACAGATGGCAGCACTTCTTCAATTTTTTTTCTAGCTCTTTCCGGGTTAAAAAAAAAAAAATCAGACATTTCATGTGTCTTAAATTAAGACACATATATATGTCTTAAAAAACTAGACAATTTAAAGTGTCTCTTTTTCTAACCATCCGTTTCAGACACTTATGTGTCTCATTTTCAGACATTTCAGTTTACAGCGAACTGCCCAGTATCATAACGACTAGAGAAAATTGTGGGTTCTCGTGCTTAGGTTTAAAAGCAAGTCTAAACAAATTGTAAATTTGAAAGCGATTATAGTTTAGTAACTTCCAAAGTAACCAATAGATTTTATTATTAATCTAATCAATTATGTGCACCTAGTACATTTCGATTTATATTGCACCTAATTGAAATTTAATCAGGAAGTAAAATTGATGGAAAAGTGGTTATTACCAACTTATAAGCTGTGAGTTTAATTCTCATTTAGAACACATTTCATACCAATTTAACTGAAGAATAGTGTGTATAATGAATACTAATTGACTCTTTTTAATATTCATAACAAAAAGTAATTTTAAACGAATGAAAAATTCAATAAAAAATATTATTTGTTTGAAATAACAAATGATATTTTTAAATACTTGAATAAATATCTCTTGTATAAAAATCTATGTATTATAAATCTTTAAAATTAATCTAGAGCCTTGGTAGCTGCTAATTTTTCATAAAGTGCAAAAAATATCTTATTTTTCACTAAATTTGAGGTTAAAATAGTCAGTCATATACAATTAAGGTAATGTCGCCTATATTATATTTTCAGGTCGAGCATGACAGTCATCGGAACCGACGTAGTCATTGACGAAAGAACAGCCGCAGAAGGGTGCCATCAGAAAAGAGCAATTAAGAAAAAAAAATCTGAAAGGAAAAATTGACATATGAAATATATTTTGTTGAGATTGCACAGGTTCAAACCAGCGAACTTCAGCACAGATGTAGCTTTATTTTGTGGCTACTACAGTAAGTGTCGGGATGAATGATAAAGTTGTCGCGATAATTGTCAATTTATTAGGTTTCGGCTATTTTCGACAATATTATCACTTCTAAAGAAAAGATGGTACGAATTGTCATTTCCATCCTAGAAAAAAATTTAAATGCCGACACAAACTCCCATCGTGGACTGCGCGAATTTGAACCAGCTCTCTTTTACTCTGAACATTCTTTCTTTCTTGGCCAGTACATTAAATATTGTTCTGAGACTGGATAAGGAAATGATATTTATTTTTTATCTGTATATATTCGATAAATCGATAATTAAACATATAGGTAAGAAATTGGACATTTTAAAATATAACTTAGAAATAAAAACAAATATATATATATATATATTTATTTATTTATTTATTTATTTATTTGTATATTTGAGTTTATTTGGAAATTGAATTTGATTAATTTATTTTAATCTGAAGCTTTACCAAATTTAAAATTTTATTATATGAAAATAATCTGTATTGCATGATGTTTTGGAGAAAAAAATTTCTCAAGTCAGGTGAAATCAGTTTAATACTATAATCCCAGAAGTAGTGATGCCCCTCCCAAAAATTTATGGAAGAGAGAACGGGAAGACAACATTTTCTTCCCCAATTTTAAGTCGATCTTTTCTTATTGGTCGAAGACGAGCCTGACGTCATAATCAAGCGCGTTTTAAGGTAGGCGTTTTAAAACTCTTTTCCGTACTGCTCCAGACAATTGTAAACTGTCCACACATCTATATAAATATTCGCACTTCATATCTAGTCTTGAATTTCTAGAGAGAGTACTGATCGCGTTTACAAACTTCCTTATCATTCTGCAGCTGCAATGGGAAGTAACTACTTCTGTTTTTTTATTTGTATCATTTGCCCATTTGTTTTATTCACGGTCTACGCTGACAAAAGGACAGAAAGATCAGAAAGATGCAACTCCATATGTAGGGGAATAAAATTCCCTGGAAATATAGGAGGTTGTAAATGTACAGTTGTACTCTTCACGAAAAGATCAAGTGAATTGTAAGTATCTTAGAAAAAAAAATATTTTTGAAATTGCATTTTTTTTTTTTTTTTTTTAGTCAGTTTTTCAACTTTTTGGTTAAATAATTATTGTTTTATAATATTGTTTATAATATTTGTCGATTATTTTAATATTTCAAAGTTCATGTTTTATAACTATTTTTTAAGTTAATACACACTAAATGTTTTCTAAAACTAAAATATAGTTAGTAAGAAAATTAAATTCCCTGAAAAAATAGGATATTGTAAATCTACTATTGAACTCTTCACAAAAAAAAATCGAGTGAGATGTATATTAGAAAAAAAAAATCAAATTGTAATTAATTTTTTTTTTATTTAATGTGGTATTTTTATGGCTGAAAAATTCTTTTTCCTGATATTTTTGATTAATTATTTTATTTTTCCAGGGTTAATAGGTCCAGTAATAAGTAATAGGAAAATAAAAAATTGGAAAGATATAGAGGGAGCGTACATAGTTGCTACAATTTTTTATAGAATGTTTCGCCTTATTTAATAGCAGAAACAAAATATAACACTCTCTGCGGTTAATCACAGAAAGCTTGTTAATCTGAAAAAAAATATATTAGGCAACGATTTCTTATCTGAAATAGTAGTGTCAGACTAGTTGGAACTCTTAAATTGGTAATTTTAAGGATTCTCCTTGGATAAAAGAGATAAAAAATGCTGCCAATATATGGTTTAAAATTTCTAGTTTATAATATTCTGAATCAATCGTTTTATTTAACTAGTTTTCATGCTTCATAATTTTTTTTTTAAGTTTGTGTATCCTAATCATTTTCCTAAAACTGAAACAGATTGAGTAGAAAATAAATTTCTCTTAAGATATAAGAGGAAAAAATTGCACTGTTGTACCAAGCAGGAAAAATAAATCAAGAAAACTGAAAAGTATTTCTAAAAAGAAATATTTTTGAGAGACCGCATTTAACGTTTTAGCAGTCATGCTATTTTATGATTGAAAATTTCTTGTTTGTAATATTTATACAAATTACATTTGTAATGTTTCCAGACCGTCTTTATTTTATTTATTTTAGTATTTGCATTTCCTAAGTAAGATATTTTTTAAAATATGGGATCCTGATATAAAAACATTTTTTTTAAATATACAATCTGTTAGCTTCTAATTTATTATTCCCATATTTCACGTATTTGACATAGTTATATTTAAAATTTCAACTTCAGAATAACAATTAAATTTAAAATGAAGTAATAACCTGTTTTTACATTTATATCCTATATGCAGATAATATCAAATTGACTTTTCGGCACGGAAGTTATAAATTATTTATATAGTTTTTTTAACCATCCTATTACAATTGTTTCATTCACAATTTAGTCCATGTATAAATTATCAAACTTGGGTAGAATATATGCATTTAATTTATTCTGAGTTCTAATCATAAATTGCATGTCATTTATCTTATCACAGAACATATTATGCTTAATTTTTTTAAGTTAAATTTTTTGTTAATTTAAAAAAAAAAAATAAGCAACCGCTTTTATAGATTCATGAATAATATCTTTGTTTTTTGCATGCGTACTGTAAGAAATATAGCGTTAACTAGGGCGGCATTTAGAAGAAGGAAAACTTACTGTTGTTATTGTTTTAATTAATTTAATTAATTTAATTTTAATATTGATTTTTTTACATAACAAGTGTTTGTAAGTTAGAAATGCCTATACTTATTTTTTAACTTCTGGTAATACTATTTCTCTTATTACAAATTATATTTAGCCCATTTGCATCCGAAGCGTGCATTTCGAGAATTTTTCTTTAATTCAGAAATTTCGAATTCATACCATAAATTCTGAATAGCGATTTTTGCTTTATTTAACGACAGGCATTTCATGATTACATAAAGTAAAAAATCTTCTTTCGAATTTCCGGTATGGAGGCAGAATTTCTCAATAGAAAAGGAATTCCTGAAGTGGACAAATACGTGCAGTTCAAATGCAAATGGGTTAAACAAAATACATTTTCCTACATCCTTTTTTTTTTTTTTTTTAAAACATTTATTGGGTAATTTTACGTTATTCAGCCTTATTTGTTTTTAAATAATAGATATGCACAAAACTCGGTCTATATAAAAGGTTTGGACTTATACTTTCAGTTTTCGGCAATTTTAAAAATGCGATTTTCCAGATATATTTTTTCTTCTATAAAATAAAATAAAAAATATTCTATTTAATGTTTTGTTTAATTTGTTTTATGAGTACTTTACATGTAACTACGGAATTTCGTGTATTTTTGCCTAAGTGGTTACAATACATGAATATTATTGAAATTCCCCCATGCAAGTTGTTTTTACAAGACATATATCGAATAATAAAAAATGAAGCTAAATAATAAATCGCAACGATCCAATGGCTGTCACTTTTTGACCGATTTTCAAGAGAAGTGTTTTACTAACCTGTTGAATGGTGGTTGCGCAGACTTAAGAATTTATTGTGTAAATGAAATGTAGCATGTCATTTTCTAATTCGGGGCTTTTGATTACACAAGCAAATTCTCATTCGACTAATTTATGAATATTCTAATTCAGACTAATTGTCTAGCGTGATAAGCATGTTGAAAATCGATAAATTTAGGCAATCTTCACATCTGTTTTTCAGGCGAAAACTCTCTAAGATATGATATTTTATCTATGCACGGTTCCAGGGTTCGTACGCTTTTACTACAATTTTTTTAACAGAAATTTTTTATTTAATATTTAATTAGCCGAAATTGTAGCCGCGTCGTTTAAATTCAAAATTTGTAATACTTTTCTACATTTAAAAAAGGCGAAAATTTCTATTAAAAAATTGTGGTAAAAGCGTACGAACACCGGTTTCCTAGATTAAAAAAAGTCAGGGATCCAACCCGGACTTCCGGGTTAGAGAATATAGATGAAGAGTATTTTATTTTAATTGTAAACGCGAATAGATTTTTGTTTTTCGTTTAATTTATTTTTTAGATTGTCCACTAACCACACAAAAAAAATTATCTGAAAAAATATCAATTATGTATTCAAATTAAGTTTTGAAATTTATTAAAAGCATATTAAGCGCATTCCAAGAGTTAATAGTCGAAGAAATCGCTAAAGATTTCGGTACTTATACAGAAGGCTTTTTGATTTTGATAATTTGAGTGGTTTAAGCGCGTATTTCGATTGCATGTCTGTTAACTTTATATTATATTTATTTTATTATTTTAATTATTTATTGATGAAGTTTTAATTTCGTTATGGAATACAGTCGAAAACAAATACTGGACTACTTCTATTGCTTTAATCGCAAACATATTAATCTTACGTAATCGGTCTGTACACGATAAAGATAAATGTTTTAAAAAATCGCGTTTGAAAATTATTTTACGCGATAGAGATAGATTTTTAAAAAATCATGTTTGAAAAATATTTTTAAAACCATAAAAATCAGTATATTCAGATAAATCTTTCAAACAAATTGCATCTGAAAGAAAATTTTTCCCTATTCGACGGTGTAAAAATTAAAATTGTGGGATATTTATCAACTAAAAAAATTGCAGAAAGCCTAAAGATATTGGTCAGGTTTTGACTTCTTCAAAATGACACCAGTGAAATCTATCACTGGCTATACCTATGAGCGTCAGTGAATGTTTTTCATACTTTAACCAAAAATGTGCTCTAGATTAGATTTACAAAAAAGATGATTAACAATAAAAATAAATAAATAAATTACCATGACATATGTAGGAATGTAGTTAAAATAAATATTCGTTTTTATTAAAAAAATCTATTTTTATTATTGCGAACACGCCATGGTGAACGTCAACGGGCAAGCTTTTGCTTTATAGATTTATACTTGAAATTTTAGCATGCTGTTCAGTTTATGTAGAACAGTAGTATTAAGTCATTATGCAGTGCCTCCCAAAGAATTCAATTAATTCTAATAAAAGCATATACATTCTTGTCGTAAAATTAGAAACTGTTTCCTAACCTCTGCTCAAAGTATGATATTTCAATTTATTTTAAACTCTAATTTTTACATAATTATGTAAGAAAATCACTCATTATCAATAAATTAAAGATGTATATGCTTAAAGTGATAAAACAGAACACATAAAGGCTTATAAAATGCTTTTAATATAAAGATCGCATGGACACTCACAAAAAATGATGAAAGACAAATACAATCCTCAGAGATGAACATTTTGAGGAGTGTGAGAAGGTGTTCGATAATGGACAAAATAAGGAATGGCTACATCAGAAGAGAACTTGAGGTTATGCCAATATTGAATAAAATAGAAAATTACAGAAAGAAATGGAGGGACCACATGGAAAGGATGGATTCTGATCGCATACCAAAAGCAGCCTTGAATTATAAACCAAGGGGAAAAAGAGACAGAGGAAGGCCACGAAAGAGATGGATTGAGACTGGAACAAGCTTATAGCCTTAAACCAGGTTTTGGGATGATGATATAAAGATTGGCATGTTTCGAACGCACAAACAGCGATATTTTCAAGATCAAATCGATGAATAAACTATTCTCGTAAAAATTTTTGATAATGAACTTGATAAACATAAATCACGAGATCATACTATGTATAATACAAGCAGGTACTTAAAAAGGGTTAACTGTAAACGTGAAAGTTATAGCTACCAAGTTTTACGCTTTTTTCTACCATTATTTTTGAAAAAAAAAATGTCTACTTTAATCGCAATCATTTAAAATTAAATAAGCCAAATATTTCTCTTCAGTTATAGTGGTAGAAAAAAAGAGTAAAATATGAAAGCTATGCATAGTATTCAAAAACGAGAAACTGAGAAAAATAAATTTTAAGATTGTAACTCTGAATCCTTTAAAGGGAAATGGATGCAGTAAAAAGCCTTTTTGGCACATTTATAATTATCGAATTTTTATGTAGCTTCGCCATAATATAGTAGGTCTAAACACATTTTAACCATAAAATATGAAAAATGATATGAGAGTCCAATGAAATTTTTCAGATACATAAAGGGAACAAGTAAAAGTTACCAACTATGAGTGTTCAAACTAGATCCATCCAAGATCAATGAACTTTTTTGGACGAATTTTCCAAAGTATCGTGGTTTATATCGTGCTTTTAATAGTCCCTAGGCTCGGTTGAAGGGGAGAGACGTTACGGAAGCTTTCTTTGTGGAAGTGTTTAAAATATTGAAGGGAAGGGTCAATCGAGTCCGGCCAGACATTGCCACCAATTGGAAGCTGCATCATGACAATGCACGAAGCCGCACGTGCTTTGACTACTGGTCAAAGACTACCTGGGACGGGACACCATCGCAACGCTTCCTCAACCCCTCCTACAGTTCCGATCTGGCTCCGGTGGACTTTTCCTGTTCCCTCGAGTGAAGAGAGCCCTCAAAGTACACTGCCATGGGACCGTAGCAGAGGTCAGAGCCTCTTCGACGCGCTGCTTGAAGAACGTTCTGGAAAAGGACTTGCAGAACGCCTTCCAAATGTGGACAACTCGTTTGCAGAAAGAAGTGTGTCGGCTCCCAAGGATCTTATTTTGAAGAATTTTAATTGTTTGTAGCGATATCTTCAATACATATTTTCCCAGAATTTGACTCACAACTTTTTACACAAATCCTGTACATAATTTCTGCAATTGTCGCTCGATCGTACCATATGAAAAAAACCGTAAGCATTTAAAATAGACATAATTATGCAAAATTATGAAAAAATATATCTGATAATGTAGAATGTTATCTAAGCACTTCTAAGCATTTATCGTTCTAGTGTTGCACGCGAATTTTTTCTTTGTGTGACAAAATCACGCCTATGTGAGATAAGAAAACGGAGAGTAAATAGTAATTTTGTATCGGACTGATCATTTAGCATATGATATGTTTATACACATGTGTCCATTGCGTGTGACTGGTGAATTTCTCCATGCTTATCAAACTAGATTTTAAAAATATTTCCTGAAAATTATTCTTTATGATGTAGTTACCTTAAGTAAGTTATCGAGCAACAACTAAAAATTATCAATGTTTATCAAAATTATTTTTCTAGACATTGCACTGCAAATAGAGGAGTCTTAAATTCAGACACATCTGTGACTGAAGGAGTAATTCAGACACTTAAGTGTCTGAATATGAACTTTCAGACATCATTTATGTCTGAATTTAAGACACATAAGTGTCCTACTATTATCTTGGTATAAATGAACTGAGAAACCTGTCTGAATAATGATGATATGTCTGAAATTAAGACATTAAAAAATCTGACATTTAAGTGTCTGAATGTCAAATTTACAAAACCTGCCAGTATTCACTTATATAATTTTAACTTAGTTAAAAAAATAAATAAATAAAGTGTTTTGCATTACTTATAACATTATAATACAGAAATAGCATTCTAAACAATAAATTTTAATATATTTGCCATTTAAAAAAAACACAATTTTTTAATACATTATTTTTAATATTTGTTTTACATTGGCTAATGTCGTAAAAATTATATTATAACTATTAAAACATTCAAGGATATCTATCGACATTCGCAAAAACAATATCATTTTTCAGACATTTCAACATATCTCACGACATTCAGCATATCTGACGAAGTTTGTAATCTTGACCGAAGTGAACAGAACGTTAAAAAGGACCGCCCATTTGTATAGTTTTCGTCAAAGAGCATTCAATGGATATATCTACCGTGAAAATTGCACAGAAAGAAAATGCCTATATAAAAATTTTCGGTGGGAATCTATAGTTATTCATATAGAAAAAATAGCATTTGAAAAAAATTATGTAGAAATCTACAGAGTTTGCTATAGAACAGTTTCTGCAGAAGCATTTCATATTAAAATCTATTGACATTTCTAAATAGAAACTTTATAAGAAAATCTGCAATTATTACTCCAGAATTATTTGAATTTTAAAAAATAATGTTTAAACTGTAACGAAGTTAAAATCTAACAATTATTAGTCTTATAAAAAAAAAAAAAAAAAAAAAAAAAAAAAAAAAAAAAAACATTTGATATAATAATCATTTTGCATAAAAAAAATCATTTTATGTAATTTTTAAATCGATGTTTGTACAATATTTTCGGAATTTTGACTTTTATAAGATTTATATTTTTTGCTATTAAAAAAACACAAGTTTAGTTTCAAAAGTAGGTCATTTTAATTAGACACCATTCATCTACGTAATAACAGTTTTTAATATATATATGGCAAATTTATGTGCGTGTTAATTTGTATATAGTACATCACTTTTTACAGAAATGTCCACATAATTATGACTAAAAATTAATAAAAAATGTATATTTAATTTCTTACAAAGCTAAATTCAAAATAATGAGGTTCTTAAAATATTTCTTTATAGTTTTGTGAAAGTGGAATAAGTTATGTTTAAGACAGCAAGCTTTAAAATTTCTTACTTCCTTTAAATTTCTAATTAGCACTTTCCAACCTAGTTGAAAAGTGCTTATGACTTCGGTTTGTCTGGCCGTATGGCCGTCTGCCGTCTGCCGTCTGCCGTCTGGCCGTCTGCCGTCTGCCGTCTGGCCGTCTGTCCGTGCTCTAACTCCCGTAAATATGCTCGGATTTCCCTGCAATTTTTATATGTTATAATCGTTATCTATAGGATGTTCCCTATTTCAACGGAAGTGTGTAGCACTGATAGTTTTTTTACAGGGACACTCAAAAGAATTCCGTTACATTGCGGTCTATGCGAAAAAATCATTTGCGGTTTATTTAAATAATGTTTCACTATTTTAAACGCATTGAAATTTATATATATCACTAAGGTGCATTAGAAGAAGCTTAATATGGAATAGGGTGTGCATAGCACTTATACTTACTTTACAGGGACAGTCAAAAGAATTCCGTTACATTACGTCTATGGAGAAAAATCGTTTGCGGTTTAATTAAATAATGTTTCACTATTTTAAACGCATTGAAATGTATATAAGGTTCATTACAAGAGACTTACTACAGAATATTGTGTGTATAGCAGTCATCGTTCATTTACAGGGACACACAAAAGAATTCTCTACTGTATGTTTACAATAATTCCTGGAAGTGCGTTTTAAGTTACTGTACGCGATTTTAATTTTAAATCGCTTTTTGTATATTACGTGGTGTGTATAAATTCTGTAGATCCTATACAGGGAAGCAGAAAAGTTCGGGAACACATTTCCGTATTATTTAACTCCAGACGGAGAATTTTAAACTGTGCTACGTGTTTCCTAACTGAACTAAAATTTAGCATCCTATGTAGTATATATACAAATCTATAGATCCTATACAGGGCTGAATAAAAGTATTCGGATTACTTAGATGTTATCTTTTAGCTTATTAAAGAGTATGATTCGTAAAATTATTTTGGAAGCATTGGAAAGTGTTACATAATCTATGCTTGACGCATGATTTTTCGTTCTTGTTTTTAAAATTCCTACCAGCTTTAAAACAGATACTTACAAAATTTCTAACAAACTTAATAATAAAAAATGATACTTAAAAAAATCTTTCCTAAAAGAACATAAAAAAATAAGTCTATTGTGATTGAAAGAGTATGAAAAAATTAAATTATAGTTTTCCAAGACATTTTATTTTGCACTAACACAAAACTCTACTCCATACATAAGCGTCTTAATTTCAGACATTTTAGCTTAGAGTGTGGAAATTAAAGTGTGAAACACTTAAATTGAACATGAGTAAATAGTATTAATATCCCTACCCTATCTGTATTGTTTATTGGTTTGTTTGGTTTAATTTTGCATAACCATACATAAGCGTCTGAATTTCAGACATTTTAGTTTAGAGTGTGGAAATCAAAGTGTGAAACACTTAAAGGGTCGGGTACTCTTTGAACTCACAAAATACATGAAAAAGGGACCTCTATAAGAATTACATTTACACCGTAGCGAATTGACTTTGAATTATAAAATTTAAAACACATATTAGTAAAGGTTTATTTTATCAATTAAAATTCTCAAAAAATGTATACACTCATATGAAGCGTTTTAATTTATTTTAAAGTATAATAATATTTTTACGACAGAATTATACGTGAATGCATTGCGCGCATAATTTTTCATATTTGAATTGCTAAAACCAGCCAAAAAATCTTTAATGAGTACAAATATAATATGTTCTCAAAATGAACTACAATGAAAAAATTAAAATTTATAGATCCTGATAATTTTTTTTTTTTTTTTTTTTTTTTAGATAAACTTGAAATTTCGAGTTTTTTTTTAAATGCAAAATTAGTCATGAGCAGAGGCGTAGCGTCAAGGGGGGCACGGATCACTTTACTACCAGTATTTTTATATACTATATTTGGCCTTATTTAATTCATAACGTTCAAAGTTTGAATAAGGCTAAATGTGGTGTTTAATTATACTGGTAGTAAAATGTTCGTGCCCCCCCCCCCCTGACGCTACGCCGCTGGTCATGAGTTCTAAACTTGTTACTTGAGAAACATAATAATAGGTCATTTTGTGCATCTATTTTGTTAATACATTCACTCAAAATTTCATAAAATTCTAACCAACCATTTTTCAGAAATCATGCGCGCAATGACCAAAATCGCCGTTTTGAGAAAATTGAAATTAAAGATCAAACTACCATTGATCATGTAAAAAGACCTCAGACTGTTTTAGACATAACACTTCTTCTAAAGTGAATTTTTGCATGGAGTTTATTTTAAAACGTTCCTAAAGAAACATGTTTAATTATAAGCTAATAAAAAAATTTCGAAGTTTTGACACTTTAAAGGGTACTTGACCCCTTAAATTGAATATGAGTAAATAGGATTAATACCCCTACCCTAAATGTATTGTTTATTGGTTTGTCTGGTTTAATTGTGAAAATACAGAACGTATAAACAAGAATATAAACTTTTAAATAGCTGTCTATTTTAAAAGTATAAGAGCACGGATAGCGAATGTTCTGAAAAGATGTGCAGAAAGGATATGCTCTTAAAAAATACTACTGTGAGTGCTTTGTGACTTCATCTAATCCAATCTCAATGCTGTTTGTACCAGCAATTGAAAACGACTTATAGAGCCACTCACTGTGGGTAAAATTTACAAAGAGAATTTTAATTAACTCGTGTTCAGTGAAATAATCTTTCAGTAAAAGGATTTGGCAGGTGACATGTTTAATTGAGTCAAAGTACTGTTTAATCGGAATTCCTATGACCGTCAAGGGAAGAAATGGAAACAGAGGAGAGCAAGTTTTTACGAGGTTTATGAGTATGGAAGAGGTTTAATAACATCGGCAGCCTTCCAGTCTGGTATCAGTCTCTATATGTTATCGCTTCCAAGATGTGTATTGTTAGAAAACAACAGAGCAAGATGACTCTCTAAGATAGACTTTTCTTGCGAATTCCTTTATAAATAAAATCCTACGGAGAAAATGTTTTCTTGGAAACTACTTGACTCTTGATTTTATTTTTCTTTAAATATGCAGTTCAGTGAAAACAATCACGGTTCACTCTTACCTCAGATCAGATAAAAGTTATTTTCACGCTTTTTTGTGTACCACTGTACTCCCCGCACTTTTCCCAGCACAGTACAAAATACGTTTCGAAAGGCAATTCTCTATGGTACCAAATGAACTAAAAACCTTCTTAACTGCATCTTAATAGATCAAATATAAACATAAATTATTGAAATCTGTTATATTACAAATGTTTTCGCGTCTACGTGTGTTTCTTGAAGAAAATTTTTCTTATGCTCATTGAAGAGTGTGCCGAAGGTTTGTGCAAATAACTTCTTGGCCTGCCAATTCCTTTGATCTCAATATAATGGAATACTAACGTATTTCATTAATACTCATTCAAGCGGCCAGACAATATTTGCTTTAATCTGAGCTAGTATTGCTGATTTATTGATATTTTAAAATAAATGTTTCCAACTGAATGCTAATTATTTGTCAATATTTAACTTTACACACTACGTTAAAACATTTTAATCTCAAATATATCACGAATATTCAGTTGGGTTTTGTAGCTTTAAATATTTGATTCTAATATTGAATTTTATTTTACAATATTTGCCCTATATACGATATAATGATTTTACTCTTATTGAAAATAAAGTTTCATTAATTAAAGATATCATGATCAAAGTTTTATAATCGAAATGTGTACATTTTACGTGAAATATTAATACGAAGAAAAATAAATAGTTTAAAGTAAAAATGCATTATTTGTGTAAAATTACACATATAAAATTTATATTTGTATGATATACATTTGGCATACGTTTTACTTAATAATAAGATTTCTTTCATGTAGTTTTCTTTTTCTCTATTGCAGTAATTTAATTTTTATATATGAAAAATCTAGTCAACTATTCAAGTAGAAATAAACTTCATTTAAACTTTATCGAAATGAATTTCATTTATACTAGAAAAAGTTTGTAATCTTAGGATAAGTAAAAATTGAAGTTTCTGTGAAATATCTACAGGGTACCCACTAAAGTCCTGCCCAAACCTTTCATCTTCAAAACGGCAAAATACAGGTTCAAACACTTGATGTCCAGTTATAGTAAATTGGTTATGCGTTACGCGATGAGACCATTTACAGCACCACCTAGCGTAAAAAAGCGGAGTTAGCGCTCTTACCTCAAACATTACATGAGATATATCTCACATGTTTTATGTGAAAAGGTTAATTGCAAAGCTGTAGAGCGTATACTTGATTTAGTTTGAAATGATATCTTACATGTAAAATTTTCTATATTAGAAGTCTATAATTTTTATTTTTTATATCAAATCACCAGATTAAATACGCCACTAATTTTAGGAAGAAGTGTGGCATTGTAAGGCAGACGCACATGTACTAATAAAATTAACCCATGTAAGCAAGATGTAAGCAAGGTAAAGTTTATTTTAATAAAAAAAATTATTTTAAGTGTACTAAGTGTGTCCACCATCACAACTCGATGTATGAATGATGCATTCTACATGTGTTTTGGTAAGCCTATTTAACTTGACTTTCGTATTAAAATAAACTGTATCTTTCTTACATGTATTAGTTTTATTTTTAAATGTTCGCCTGACATATAATGCCACACTTCTGCATGCAATTTTTGGCGTATTTAAGCTTGTGATGAGGTATAAAAAAATGTATGTAAGGGCTTCGAATAAAGTTCTATTTACATGTTAGACGACATTTCATACTAAATCGAGAACACTCTACATCTTTAACGTTCATGTTTTCCCCTTATCACGTACCGTTTTCGAGATAGAAACACGCCAACTCTTTAGTTCGCCGGTAGGTGGTGCTGTAAACGGTCTCATCACGTAGCGAATAGACAATTTACTATATCTAGATACCACGTTTATGATTATAGATGTGGCAGTTCTGAAGTTAATGCGATGGATATGACTTTTGTGAGCACCCTGTATATAACCTTATACTTATGGCTTTAAAATGCTGTCGGAAAAAAATTTCGTACGGATATGTGTAGGCAAGAAAACTATATTATTTTTGTATAGAGTTTCACTTTGTTTATCTTTTTCTATACTGATTTATTAAAAAAAATATTTTAATTTTCAATGTAAGTATTTTACGCATATATAACTGTATTAAATTTCAGATTGTGTTTAAAAACTGTTCCAGTATTATTCTTTCTTATTCACTAGAAGTAACTGTCAAAAATATTTCCTTTAAAAGCCCAATTTTTTGGATGGATTTGTGTTTTACGCAAATCAAAGTGTCTCTAAAGTTACAATGTCTTTTTTCCTTACCTTCCGACCACAGTCAACAATATTTGTTTAGCTGAGTAGAAAAAGAAAATTTTCTCTTTTATCTTAAAGACAATAAAATGGAATTTTTGAAAATCTATAGCTCAGTCGAGCATGTTTATTCACTCTGACGCGACAAAAACTCTACATTTTAGAGTGAAAAAAATCTAAAATAATGTTGCACATCTAGTGAATTTTATCGTGACATACATCCCAGAAGAGTGCCATACTTCTAGGAAACTTTTTGGTGACACAGATGTCACAGATTTCTATACTTCTTTCAAGTAGTATGCTCGTTGAATGAATTGTCTAGTTTGTAAAATCCTTACGAAAATAGATAAAATTTACTGCTCTAAATTGAATGTCTGTGAATATCCCTGTTCTGTCTAGCAATAATATAATTTCCTGAGAAGAAAATACTAATATTTTTCATCATCTTAAAATGTTAGATATAATTAATTGACTTCACAGTACTGCTTGAAAAAGTCTGAGAAGGAGTAGTGTTTCTTGTGACATTTGCTATCCAAAGAAACCATTCCATTTGTGAACAACAGGATTGATTGATTATTCTTAAAGCCTTGAATCCGAGGTGTATGTCAATTTGTTTATGAGTCTTATTGAAATGTAACAGTCCTAGATCAGGGTTGCCAAGTTGGCCTTTTTTTAAATTCGAAATTTTGAATTCACACCGGAAATTAATAAGTGTAAATTTTGCTTTATTTAATGAATGACGTTTCTTGACCTCTCAAGGTAGTAATACTTCTTTCAAAATTACCGGTATGAATTTGGAAATTCTGAATTTTAAAAAAAGGCCAAACTGGCAACCCTGTCCTAGATACGTGTTTTAACCAATTTCTAGCACTGGCGCATATATGCATCCATTTCAGGAATTTATTTTTTATTCAGAAATTCGGAATCCATACCAGAAATTCCGAAATAATTCCGAATTTTTAGTTTATGTAATCACGAAGCACCTGAATTCGGAATTTTTAAATAAAATAGAAAATCATGAAATGCACGCTTTGTATGCAAAGGGTTAAGGGGACTCGGTACTCTTTATTTTGAGAAAAATGACGAATATATCAGTTTATTAATTTTTTGCTTATAATGAAATATAGACATCCGTAGTATATTATAGCGAAATTTTCGTGAACATCGATAATTAAAATAAACCAAAAAGTTTGTTTACAGCATCCATTTCCCTTTAACCGTTGCAGGGGCAAAACAATTCTACCGTTAAAATGTTAAAATGATTGTTGCCACAAAAATTGGTGAGCAAATAGATTTAAAAATAAATCAATGCCTTTTTTTGTCTTCGCGTGCATTGTAAAAGCAATTTTTTTTCAAAATATGTGGTACAGCTTCGGTAGTTAACAATTAAAATTTAGTGGAAGAATGCTTCCCACCACCTTAGAAAGGGTTAAAAGATTCAGAGATGCAGTTTTTAAATTCCTTTTTTCTCCATTTGTGTGTTTTCAATAAACAACAGTGTAGTATTATTAAAGTGTTAAAACTTCAACATATATTTTTCGATTGGCTCGATTTTTTTAATGGGCAATCCTTTTGGTACGTTTCATAAAATTAAAGATGGGATTTATAGTAATTCAAATAGTTTTTTTTTGTTAAATGTTAAGTAAATAGTCATTTTACTGTCTTTTTACATAATGTCATGACTTTTTTTTTTAAACTAATTAACTATCGGTAATCTGGTTCTTACTGTTACAGAACACACTTGTGACAGAAGTATGAAAATAAATATTGCAAAGAGTTCAAAATTGTAGGAAAATGTTTTTCAAAAGTTTTTTTCATAAAAAAGAAAATATATTTTTCAAATTTTATCATTATTGCATTTTTTTATTGAACCATTTTTCTAAAACCATTTAATAATATTTCAAAATGGTATTATAAAATACTGAAAATGAAAAAAATTGAAAAGGTAGTTTATCCTTTTAAGGAGACTCGTACACTTTATTTCGAAAAAAAAAATACAAAAAAAAATACAAAAATATCGATTTCCCAATATTTTATTTAAAACACATTTAGATATCGCTAGTATATTGTGTGGAGTTTCGTAAAGTTCCGTGTATTATAAATATACAAAAGTCATTTTATAGCATCAACGTCCCCAAATGCCATTCCTTTAAAAATTTTAAACTCATTTTATTTCTGTTTGTATTTTTTCAGTATATCAGTATGTTCGAAATACTAAAACTTCAAAATATATAGTAATATTTTATGGAAACTCCTTATGGTACGTTTTATAAAATAAACGATCGAATTTGCTATAAAATGTTTATTATTATTATATATATATATATTTATTTATTTATAACTGCAAAGTAAATAGTCTTATTTACTGTATTTTTACATATGAAATTCGCTTTTTTTTTCTCATACTAATTGGCTTTATAAAAATCTGCTTCTTAAAGTTATAGACTATATACTTTTAAGAAATGTAGAAAAATAATAATTTATTTTATAACATATTGATATCATATGAGAAGAAGGATTTTTCAATTTTATTTAATTGTATTTAAAAAAAAATTTTTAATTGTACCAATAGAAAAATCTATTTTCTTGATAAAATCATTTTCCTTTATAACGATATTAAAAAAACAAGCCTACAGTTAATATTTCTTTTTAAAGTGAAGGGTGTTTCTGATGACAAGTTTTTATGCTTATTTCGGCAACAATACTCAAATATTCTAACACATAAACTTTTGGCACAGATTGTGCATTTTTGACGTTTGACAGAGATAGCTTTGAGACCTATAAGCCACAAGGCTGTTGTCTCGAATTATCTATATCTTTTTTTGACAAATTACATAAATCTTCTTCTTGACACAAGGAAGTAGACAGCACTGAAGACACACACACAATGACATCCATGCCTTACCAACATTCAAACCCGAGCCCTTCGTGGCAGTCGCTTCCGTTACCAACCACGCTGCCTTGCCGGCGACACACATTGTAAATTTCTAACTTGTTGGTAAATAAACAAAAAAGGAAAATTCCTGCATCAAGCATAGATTGTGAAACAATTTCCAACACTACAGTAAATTATTAAGAAATTATATTTTTTCATACAATGAAATCGATCATCGTCCGCCCTTCAACCATTTTTTGTGTGCATCTCTGTAAATGAACGATAAATACTAAGCATGCCATAATATAGAGAAAACATGTTGTAGTGTACCCCAGAGATCCTTTTTAATTTCATAATTCTTGAAGTATCATAACGTTATCAAAATGAATCGCAGATGATTTTCCTTAACACATCATAATATAATGGAATTATTTTTTGCGTCCCTGTAAAAGAACTATTTATACAACTTATTATATACTCCCTAGCAAGCATGTTTTTGTTCACCTCAATGATGCATATCAATTTTATTATATCTAAAGTATCGTAACATTATTAAAACGTACCGAAAACGATTTTCCACATAGGCCATAATGTAACGGTATTCTTTTCTGTGCTCCTGTATCCTAATTATAAATACTAAAAAATTCATTTTGAATATCGGACATTCTATAGTAAATCTCAATACCATATAAAAAATAAACGGCAATCCGAGTATATGTACAAGAGTTAGAGCACGAACCAACGGACAGACAGAGAAATAGAATTCATAGACACTTTTCAACTATGTTGGAAATTGTTAAAAATTCATTCATAATGACATCTAAATTTCTAATTTTTAAATTATAAATTTAGTCGTAATGATACCAGATGCCACTAACACAATAGCAAATTACTGCTGGTTGCTGCGTATGGAGTTTCACCAATCAGTGTTTAAAACAAAAAATTCTAAAATGTGGGAGAAGGTACATCAGTCATGAAGAGGAAGAAAAAAAATACATAACATAACTACCAAATTTTACGCTTTTACCTTTCCACTAAAATTTAACAGTAAATTCTGCCTTATTTATTCTCCGAAATCTGCGATTAATTACGGCAAAAACTTTTATTACGTTTTAGTGGCAACAAAAAGTGTAAAATATTGCAGTTATGGTATAATGATTTTCCATATTGTGACTGCTAAGACAAACGTAACAAATTGATAAAATGAAAGAATCAACTTATTTGTAAGGGTTTTTTCAATAAGTTCTTTTTACTCTACCACTAGATCTTCTGTGTAACTTTTCTACACCTTCATTTTCCCTTTGTAGGAAAACCTTACGAGATAGACTTAAAAAGACTGTAATTTTGAACTCAGCTTATGAAAATATATTAGAATCACACAAAATAGTACCGCAACACATAAAAAAGTAATAAGTTGATCTGTTTAATGTATCAAAAGAGGATTGTAAAATACTTTAATTTAAAAAAAATGTTAGATAGAATTGAAAAGATATAATTTTGAACTCAGTGTATCAAAAAATATTAGAATCACTCAAAATAGCACAGAAACAAATAAAAAGTAATAATTTGTTGATCTGTTTAATGTACCGAAAAGGGATTGTAAAATACCGAAATTTTAAAAAAGTTCAAACGCGAAGGCCCAAGTAGATGTCTAACAAAATTCCGAGACTCGGAAAATTTTCTGCAATTACAACGTACGTAACAGAGTATCAAATTTTAAATCTCTATCTTAGTGAACTGCCTATAAAATCTTCTAGCGAGCTAAAACTCATTCAGACCTAATAATTCATAATATACAGGGTGATCCATTTTTGACACATTTTAAAATTCAATAAAAAAAATTCAAGCAATTGGTATGCGAGAGTGCTGTTTGGACAAAAATGCTTCTTATGATCGAAAATTTTGTTTAAGGAGATAAAAAATAGTTCTAAAAATTTCTCATAGGTGGCGTTACTTCTGCAATGCTATCAAAGGGATGCATTTATACATAATAGTGGCGAAATACGTACAGTGCGTATGCATAGTTTTTGTCCAAATTATGGCAATCCACATGCCAAAACTTATAAATACTCGCTTCATGAGTTTGATTAGACGAATGAGACAAGTCAACAAACATTAGTTTGGCGGTAATAGAAACTTAGTAAGTTACTTGGCGATTCGTTTTTTTTCAACATCGTATCGACCAATAAAATTTTTTGTCCATTTGTCACCATTATCTTACAGAGGCATCCTATGAATCTTGGTGAGCTTTTTATTATCGCCAAACTAATGTTTGTTGACTTGTCTCACTCGTCTAATCGAATTCATGAAGGCGAGTATTTTTAATTTCTGGAATGTGGGTTGCCATAGTTTAGACAAAAACTGTGCATACGCTCTGTACATCTTTCGCCACTGTTATGTATAAAGGCATTCTGCTTCTTTGGTATCTTTGCAGAAGTAATGCCACTTATGGGAAAATTTTGGAACTAGTCTTTTTTTATTTTTTTAAAGAACATTTTTGTTTGTAAAAAGCATTTTCGCCCAAGCCGCTCTCTCGTACGCCATTTGCTTAATTTTTTATTGGATTTTAAAATATGTTAAGAATTTTTGGACCACCCTGTAGTTCAGAATCATTTATTCAGACCTAATTGAGTCAGAATTCAGTACATTTCAAATTCATTAAAAATATATCTCCAATCATTGAAAGTATACACAATGTGTTTTCTACAGTCAGAAAATATTTTCACATTGAACTAATCTAATCATATTTCTTCATGTAAATGTCATATATGTGAAGATAGCTTACTGTAATTCACCTTTAAAACATGTTATATTCTTCTGACGCACGGCAAATGAATATACCCAGTTTACATTTTTTGTTTGGACAGCTTGATTTTTAGATTGTTAAAACTAAATCAAAACAGAATCCTTATAAAATTTACCTTCTTCTCAGCATCAAATGTCTCAAATTCCTCAAGTGCCTCTCCTTTATAAGTGCATATCTATTGAAATTTGCAAAATTCATCTGATGTTCGATTTAAAATTCATCTTTTAAATTAATCAAAAAATAATAATTAATATGTATTTAGAAATTCCATTCTTATGTCATATTGAGTAGACTTATACATTATGTTGATGCCTAACTATATACGTGAGAAGTGATGTGGTCGAAAAAGATATAACAAATGTGCCATGTGGTATACCTAGTTTCTAAGTCTTCCGATTTTTTAGGGCCACTAATTCAAAATACAAATATTTTCTTCATTTCTTCGCAGGGATTTGCGATTTTGTAAAGCAAATACAGGAAACTGGCAGTTAAAAATCGGAAGACTTGACAACTATGAATATAGAGGAAAATTTTATATACAAATATCTCAGATTACACTTGCAATGTATGTAAAAATTTTAGGTGGAGTTTCAGTGATCTTCATGAATTGTAAAATCTCCTTTTAAACTGTGGGAAAATAAAATACATATACATTACTATTTTTCAAACAAATTTAGTTTTTTTTTTTTCAATTTAGTTTTCACAGTCAGTAAGTGAATATCCAATACTGACGCATCGTGTTTATAAGCGAATTTAAAGAAAGAAGCTTATGTTTTTGGCCGTTATGTATGTATATATGTATGTACACTATATGGCCAAAAGTCATCGGACACTTTCGATTTTGGGCATTTTGTCGAATATCTACAGTAATACTACAAGTTCGATAGTAGACAAGTTTTTCTAGAATTTCAGGAATATAGAAAACATGTTTATTTTTTCAGCGAAGGTTTAATCACTAAGGCAATCAGGAA
The DNA here is from genome assembly GCA_963931845.1 of Maratus michaelseni. Lineage (NCBI taxonomy): Eukaryota > Metazoa > Arthropoda > Arachnida > Araneae > Salticidae > Maratus > Maratus michaelseni. Next base: position 274,609,420 of record OZ007599.1, read on the forward strand.
ACCAAAAAATAAAGTCAATATAAAACAATATTTTTTATCACATTGTAAAATGAAATGCTCTAAATTATCTGTACATGTAGCACACGACTATATGCATCTTGTGCAACATTTGTCTTCATTTGTGTAAGAATAGCACATATATATATTAAGATAAAAAAGTTTCTTTAAAAGAATTCAAGAAATTTCCGCATATTTTTGTTTAAAGTATGCAGGGTATTCAGCCAAATTTAATGCCACTTTCAGGAAATTGACAAAGTTCAATAGAAACAACATACTACAGTTAAAATATAAATATGTTAAATACGAGGGTATTTTTAAAGTAAGTACTGCTTTGAAATAAAAAAGAAACAAATATAATTTTGTTATCATTTTTATTTTTCTATGACTTTCTGTACCTCAATCTATTTTTCTACATAATTTCCGCCAATATTAAGGCACTTATCGCATCGTAAACCAGATTTCTAATACCCTCTTCATAGAAGTCTTCCGCCTGATTTTACACCCACTGCAAAGTGGCCGTTTTGAAACCCGAGGAAATTCATCAGATAATGACAAAATCGTTAAGCGTCTGTCCTGTTTCACACGTTCGTCAAATTTATGCACCAAATCTTCAGTAATGACTGAAGCTCACCCACTTCGTTCCACTTCATGAACATTCGTACGGCAGTCTTTAAAAGCCCTATCCCGTCTCCATACCATTCCACAGGTCATAATGTGTTGTCCGTAAACTTCACTAATCTGACGATGAATATCAGCCACGTGTAAGCTTACACGTCTTTAACGCTAAGAAAACGAATCACCGATCGAATTTCAAAAGCGGTGGAATTCTCAATCGGCGGAGCCATTTTAAATACTCAAAAACAAACGTTAACAAGGTCAAATGTCTCCGTAATGGCGCCTGTGTCTTGCCAACAGATATTGGTAAACTGCACGCGTGCGCGGAATGCCAACCACACTGTCGCCACACCGGAATTTCTAAATGGTACTTACTTTTAAAATAACCCTCGTATCTAATGAAATATGTGCATTTGTATGCAATAATTTTTAACTGCACATATGCTAAAGATAACGGAACTTTTTGCCCTATAATTTAGTAGTCAATTATATAGTGTAACACAAAAAAAACCTATGTCAAATATCAAGAATACTTCGAGCAATAACGGCGATATAGTGAGCTGAATTTCAGTTGCCTTTGAAAAGTAGCTATGGATGATAAGGGACTTTAAAGAAATTGTCATTTTTATTAACTGACTTCCAACAAAGGCGTTAATATTTAACAAATGCCAACACGTAGCTTTTGAACAAATGCTTCGATTTTGATCATTCTTTGTTATTGAATGGATACGTTTTGATTGATTTCCAAGAAGAATTAAAGCATCAATAAAAATTTTAATCGAAAAGATTCAAAATTCAAAATGTCAATATGTGAAAAATCAACTGATGTTCCATTACTGCTGATATAGATAAAAGTGTTGCCATAAGTAGTATAACTGAAAGGTCTGTGGGTGACATACGAGCAATAAAATATGATTGGTTGAAAGGATTTTGGTCAAAAACTTGGTTAACCTCCCATTATCGCAAAGCTAATCTTTGTTGGCTCGCCTCACTTATCTCGGAGAATGTTCCCGAATTCTAGAATATGGTAGCATAATTTGGACAAAACTTCCAATCTGAGCATGCGCGATATTCGTATGTCGCAATTCTCTCCTATTTATGGCACAAACATATATGAAATTAAGTGTGAATAACAATAAAGTGTTGTCACAATAACAATCTGCACTTACAAACTACTCTCGCTTAAATGGCGTGTTATAAAAAACAAAAAATAGGCATTGTTAATGGTTAATAACATGATTTTTTTCCACAGTTGCAAGCAAGTCGTGGATTAAGAAATAATTACTCGAAGTCGGTTTAATATTTTCTTTGAATATGATAGTTTTTAAAATTATCTGCTTAACTGTGTTTCAAAATGTAATAACGTTTGGAAATTTTACATAAATAAACCATTTTGAAATTTATTGCTTTTTAAAAAATACTTAAAACTCAGAATTTTATTTAAATGCTGTACGTTGGTAATAGCTATCAAATTTCTCATAGAAAAACCGAAATTTAAAAATGTGTCAAACAGTGTTTATGAAAATAAATTATACGTAAGTGAAATTAGATTTTGGCTTGTTATCATAGAGTCTGCATTCATATGCAGGTAAGACGAAATCGCGAAGGTGAGAAATGTTGTTGCAGTCCCAGGGCTTAAGTTTTCAGAGAAAAGGACCCCAACAACTTGCTCCTCTGTGTTTTAATGCAGTTATAGAAATAGAAAGGTCAATCGGTGGAACACCGGTAACATAACATGAAGGTTATGGATTCAATTCTGAGGTCGATCAAAGACTGACACACACTGGGGAAATTTCCCAAAACGTGAAAATAATTATTGCATGCTTTCCATGCCCAACTTTGCATTATTGAAGATTAATGTCTTTAGAATACGTTTAACTCATCCATTTGGCGTTGTGAAATGCATAACAGCTTGTTTTATATTTGTGATACTAATGCTAAATATTTAGAGTACTAACTGTTTTAAAGTCATAAGTATTAAAGTCATGCATAAGATTTATATATATATATATATATATATATATATATATATATTTTTTTTTTTTTTTTTTTTTTTTTTTTTTTTTTTTTTTTTTTTTTTTTTACTGTTTCAAGATGGACTATGTTTCAGGAAAACTGTATCAGTAGATTTTGATTATAAGTATATTAAGACTTTCAGAATTGAATGCAAAGAATAACTAAGCAAAAATTTGGTAATATTAACTTTACAACATAAATAATATTCACTGTTTTTTAGTCATTTTTTAGAAAAGAATATGATGGTAGGCAGTGTCATTATATCATTTTTATTTAAAAGTAAATTTCTGCTTATTTAATTGTAGTTTTCAACGATTAAATAAAACGAAACATTCTATTAAAAATTATGAATTACTATTGTTTCTATTTAGAAGGTAATATGATGACACCCCCTGTCCTCACCCTCGTGTAGCACTTTCGGCATTCAAATACAGTTCGAGGGAGGGGCGATGGTTGGAATTCTGACCACGGATGATGGGAGAAGCGTACAAAAATGTTGTAATATCAATGCAGTGAAGGGCCAAGTGTCCAGGTAGATAGCACGACGTATACCAAGTGGAAATTTGTGATGTCCCATAGAGGACGTAAGCAGTAACATTAGTTTTAAAACACAGCGTGAAGACCATAAGAATCCGTAAAAGATTTCTGCCTACAGCTCTGTTAAGAAGAAACAGTTATGGGATTTAGACAAAAAAATTAATTCATTAATTAAATAAAAGAAATATTTATGCAAAATATCTTAACTAGAATATGCATTTCTTGAGTTATTTTAAATTATACTAATGTAAATAATATTTCGCCTATAGATCTATTAATTTTGAATATTTTTGCTTGTTTGACATTATTTTGTTCAGTGAAGTTAGTGTAAATTGACGTACATTTTTGTTGAGTATTTCTAAATATGGCGGTATTATTTTAAAATCAGCATGTTTAAAAAGAATACTATGGATAACAACACCTTTGAATATTGGAATTATAATAAATAAAAATAATTTTGGAAACCAAAAGCTTTAAGCATGTATCTAAATTTACATGTTATTCGACATAAAATTAAAAATCCATATAATAATATTTTGAATAATAATGTTACGTATACAAAATATTAAAATCTACACTAAAGCAAAATACACGAATTTTGATATTGTGTACTACCTTATATGTTAAGTTTAGATATTTTTATAGACTTTTAAGGAATTTGTGAAATGTACAACCATCTCTGTAGCCATAAAGTACATAAATATTGCGAAAAGTATTTTGTATTACTTATTTCCGTAAAACAGCACTTCAGTACTTCTTCACATACAATTTTTTATAAGAATCCAGTTCAAAATCTACGTGCACAAAACCACTACATGCTAAAACTGTGTTTAAACATAAAAAAGTAATCTTTAAAGTTTGTCTTATCATTAGAAGATTAAGTTTTCTTAATTTTTATTTTATTTCTTATCTTTACTACAAACAAGATTTTATGGTGTGAAGTTTTGTAGCTTTGTGAATACTTAGCTTTCTAAACGTTTCCTTGCTCATCTTTTAACTTCTCAAGTTTAGGTGATGTATAGTTTCGCTTTTGTTTATATTCTCGCAGCATCTATAATAAAGAAATTTGGATAGTTTCCTAATTAAAACTTTTAGTTTCATTTAAGTATTTATTTATTTATTTATTTTTTTAGTACAATAACATTAAAAACACTAATATAAAAAATGAAAAAATAGTCAAATTCAAAACAGGTCTTAAAATTTTAAATAAATTTTGAAAAGATTATTTAACAAATGTTTAAAAGAAAAGCGAAAAGAAGTTTTTTAAAATACACTTTATAAATAAAACTTCTTAAATAGTACATAAATGTGTAGAAAAGGCAACCTGTTTTGAAGGAATGATTTATTTTTTAATTTAAAGCACGTGTGTCAATACAAATTTAAAAGCGGGACTTTAATCAATTCCGTTTTTATTCCGAAAAATTCATTGTTATGTTGTTTTATATTACGAGGGGTGTGTTTTTACAACCTCCAATGGGTCGTACAATAAAGGCAACTGTGAATAACAAAATGGTTTTATTACCAGCAGTCAAGTACAATTAAAGTTACTTTTCGACATATTCACCGTACATATTCACCGTTCGACATATTCATCGACATATTAACGATACCTCGTCTAAAGCGGAGGAAGCCACACCAAAAACTAACGGAGTTCGTACCAGGCCGCATCGACGGTATGGGAGAAGGTAGATTTTCGAATTTAGAAATCGCAGCTCGCACCCAGTGTAATGCCACAACAGTGATGCGTACTTGGAAGAAATGGACAGAGGAGAATCAAACGAGGCGAAAACCTGGCAGTGGTGCATGCAATAGCACAACGGCACAGGACGACAGACACCTTATCCGCATGGCTGTGACGGACCGTATAGCGTCCTCTCGTGTATTAGCACAACGTTGGAGCACATCTATAGGTGTTTTGTTGTCTAGTTCCATAGTTCGTCACCGTCCGCTGCAGCACGAACTGCGTACAAGAGTTCCTCTACACAGAATTTCCCTCTCGCTGAATCTCACTCGCCTCCGAATTCACTGGGCTCAGCAACACAGCACGGGGCGTGTCCAGTGGCAACAAGTTGCTCTTTCCGATGAATCTCGCTACAACCTGGATTACAATGATGGAAGAGTTCGCGTCAGAGGTTACAAAGGGGAACGCCTACTCCCACAGTGTGTTATTCAGCATCATACCGCCCAAACGCCTGGCATCATGGTGTGGGGAGCAATTGGGTATAATTGTCGATCTCATCCAGAGCCGTAACCAGACAACGAAGCCAGAGGGTGCTTTAAAAATTGTTGGTGGGGCTAATTCATATGTCTTTTTATTGTACTTTAATAAAGAACAAATTTAGATAAAAGTAGAGAGAAATTACTCCAACTCATCAAGGAATTTGATGTAAAAATTATATAAAAATTATAAATAGAAAATGATATAAATTCTCTCAAATTTAAAAAGCTGTTACTGGAACAATATTATTTACATGTTAAATATATGTGCCTATATCTGCCTATATCAAGATTTGTGGATCCTAGCAAATACCATGAAATTAAAATAATTTAATTCAAAAATATCTAGAAAATACCATGAAAATAAAATTATATAAATAAAAAATGTTTCACTTTTTATTGGAAGATCTGGTTAGTCCTTACCTTAGTCCTAAATACATTTTTAGGGTGTAAAATGTCACTAGTTATGGCTGACTGGCATTTAAAATACCTTTATCATAAATAGTAATAAAAAAAAAACTATACCTAAAATGATTCTTTATCTGTTTTCGGCATTTTTTATACATTTCTATATTTTAACTAATTAAACATGTTTGCAGAAAAAAAAATCTTTCACTGTATTTTCAAGGTAATAGATATTATATTTCAGTCAAAGATTGTGACAGCTATAGGGGGCTAAAGAGAATTCTAGGGGTGTCTCAGCCCACCCTGCCCCCATCTGGTTACGGCCCTGATCCCATCTAGTTCACAATGTGGACAATCTCAACAGTGTTCTCTACATAAGGGACATTGTGGAGCCAGAGGTCCTCCACCTTCTTCGACGCATTCCGGGTGTTGTATTTCAGAAGGATAATGCCTGTGCACATGTTTCTCAGACTGCACAAGCCTTCTTCAATGCACAATAAGTTTCGCTTCTTCCATGACCTGATTATTCCCCGATATGTATCCCATCGAGCATATCTGGGATTTCATTGTTCGGCGACTCGCTCGTACAGCTGGTGAGGCACACAGTAAGTCTGAACTTTGGCTTCAAGTCGAAGCCCAGGATTACATTCAGAACCTGTATGATTCAATGCCACGAAGTGTACAGGCTCTCATCGGTCAGCGTGGCGGACACACAAAGTACTAAATTCTGACGTTCTTTTTTTTTTTTTTTTTTTTTTTTTTTTTTGTCTTGCAAAATTGATCATTTATTTGTACCACTATCAGTTATATGTAGAAGAAATTTCATTAATTTCTCTCAATTCATTCATGGTGTTCCAATTTTCACAAACATGAGTGTATATATATGTATTACAATACAGGTGTAAAAGTAAGCTGCGCCGCCAGTCGCCCTGAAGGAGCACCCGGCGCGTAGACGAACACCGGACCCAAGTCCTGAGGGACTTTTATCGCGCCAGCGGGTTTGTCTCCCCGCGACGCTTCGCCCGGTCAGAGGACCGCCACCTGCGGACCCTCTAACCTTAAACCCACGTTTCGACGTCGTAAGTCTTTGCGATACGCGGTGAAACACAGTAGGAGAATCACCACGAGACACTTGGAGACGGGCTGGCGTCCCCCAATAGCTTCGGAGCTGTACACCCAAAAGGGGACCGGGCCCTAGGCCTTAAGTCGGGTTGTTCTAACCCGTACTTGCTTTACCAGAACTCGAGGGGAGTGAAAACCTACAGAGGTAGTCACAGCTCCCTCTGGTAGTGGACCTTATAATACAGGTATATACAAACATATATATTTGTTTGTTTGTTTCAAAATATTTAAAATGGTGAAATTATTTCCCGTCTTTATCTTTTATTCGAATCAGAAATCGCTATATTTCATATAAAGATCCCGATGAAGTATCATGAGATACATAGTTTTCTATAATGTTAATTTTTTCTTGTACAATTCAGTATAAATTATTAGAAAAAGTATATTTAGCTGTTTCGTGATATTTAAGTTAAGCGTCACTTACTGTAGAAAATTGTGATTTATCAATGTAGTTTGAAAACACTTAATATGTACTTATTTTAAAACCGGGAACGACATTTTTATCATATCATCATCACTTCCGTATTTTCCAAACCTATCAAATTCAAGGTTAATAACTATATTATATCCTATCTTCAAATAAACAAATCAGTTTTATTAAAAGAAAATAATCTGTATACTTTCAGTTTAATGTGATAGTTGTTTATTTCGCAAAATTTAACTAAAATACACGTAAAAAAATTCGGATGATTCATCTTTTTCTTTTACAAAAATTCTGAAAATGTTACTTGGGGAATATACAAAGGCATGTAATAGTTATAAAAGAAAACTTATCGACATTTTGGCCAAATTTACGCTTTTTTTTTCTCACCACTAAAATTTACTAGCAAATTTGAATTGCTTAACCACAAATTTGAAAGATTAAATCTGGAAAAGAAATTCTATTTGAAGCATTAGAAAACAGTAAAAATTGGCAGCATGCTTTTAGAAACCACATATATTATAAAAATAAGAATAGTTTTCTTATTAACAGATATAAACTCTATTAAACAGTCCCTGGCCAAATTATTAGACGCAGTTGTTTTTATTATAATTTGTTAAATATCTGGAAAGATACATGAGGAATTATCTTGAAACTTTAGGAGTGCAAACAACATGATCAACGTCATATATTTCCGAGAAGATTTTTTTTTGAAACCCCATAAGGGGCCGTCAACAAATTGAAGAAAAACGAATACGTTTTTGATAACCCTGTAAAAACCAATATCACAAAAGCGTTGAAACGGTATCACACGCTTAGGAGGCTTATTGTAATAATTTGGGTTCATTTTTATGAAGATAGCATGTATACTCGAAGAGAAATTCAGGTTTTTATAAAAACGGTCCCAAATTTTACGAAGTTTTTTTAGTATAATTTGCAGAGTTTTTAATATAAAAACAAGTTATTTTCAGAAAATATGACAAACAAAATTATTACCAGTAACAAAATTATTACCTTGTAATCAGAATTAAAAAATAATAATAATTGCATGAAAAATGAGCAGGTTTATTAAATATTTTTTCACTGCGCATGCGCGAATTCAATCAAAATATACTGTACATAATATATTAGCTAAATATATAGACCAACTTTTATGAAAGTCTCAAAAACATAGCTTGAAAATTCTGATAGTGATCGTCGATAGAATAAGCTCGAAATTCGCTGTTTCCAAAAGGAAGCAAAAAGATGAGGGGTTGTATCCAAATATACTAGCTTTTGAAAGTTGACATAATAAGAATGAAGCGTCTCTCATTCTATATTTGATACAACCCCTCATATTTTTGCTTCCTTTTGGAAACAGCGAATTTCGAGCTTATTCTATCGATTATCACTATCAGAATTTTCAAGCTATGTTTTTGAGACTTTCATAAAAGTTGGTCTATATATTTAGCTAATATATTATGCACAGTATATTTTGATTGAATTCGCGCATGCGCAGTGAAAAAATATTTAGTAAACCTGCTCATTTTTCATGCAATTTTTATTATTTTTTAATTCTGATTGCAGGGTGTTGTGTATAATTTTGTTTGTCATATTTTCTGAAAATAACTTGTTTTTATATGAAAAACTCTGCAAATTATAAGCAAAAAACTTAGTAAAATTTGGGACCGTTTTTATAAAAACCTGAATTTCTCTTCGAGTATACATGCTATCTTCATAAAAAGGAACCCAAATTATTACAATAAACCTCCTAAGCGTGTGATACCGTTTCAACGCTTTTGTGATATTGGTTTTTACAGGGTTATCAAAAACGTATTCGTTTTTCTTCAATTTGTTGACGGCCCCTTATGGGGTTTCAAGAAAAAATCTTCTCGGAAATATATGATGTTGATCATGTTGTTTACACTCCTAAAGTTTCAAGATAATTCCTCATGTATCTTTCCAGATATTTAACAAATTATAATAAAAACAACTGCGTCTAATAATTTGGCCAGGGACTGTAATCTGCTAAAAGTTAGAGAAAAAATTGTGATTTTCAAAAAGGAGTGTCGACTGTGCGTGCCAGCGGGATCACTTGACACCAGAATTTCCGAATAGTAATATGTAGAGTAGTGAAAAATTCTTATTATCTTTCTTATTAAAAATTTCGAGACGAGCGACACTTACACAATTTTTAATCTATTGGTACCAGTATTTCTAAACAGAAATCATTGCCTAATTTAAACACAAAAATTCTGTGATTAACCCCTTAATCGTCAAGCGAGGCTAACGAAAGAGAAAGGCTACCGCGGTGCTTTACGCGTATCTTTTTTTACAGACCGCGGGAGTCACATGATGCTTGAATGCACCAATGCAGATGTACGAAAAGAGCAACACGTCACTCTAGCGGTCTGTAAAAAAAGATAAGTGGAATGCACTGCGGTAGCCTGTCATTTTCGATAGCCTCGTCGTCAAGCCCGATAAGCGTAAGCTACTTTCTTAAAAATCAGATTGCTTGATTGCACCCAATTTTTTTTTTAAGTAGAAAATATTCGGATTACTTAATGGCAGATAAAATAATGCGAGCATAAATCCAATTACACTATTTTAAAAAAACTGGTGGGAATCAAACAATCTGAATTTTAAAAAAGTAGCCTACACTGCCCGTGAATATGTCAGGCGGGACGATTAAAGGGTTAAATAAAATAAAAATACTAGAAGGATATTTTAAGGATTGTACAGACGCTATAAGTCATGCATGTAGTTAAAGATAAAATATATGTATTAATAAACCTTGGAAATCTAATTGCGTTATTCATAGACGGATTTTTTAGCATATTTTTAAATTGATTTGGCTTATTAAAACTCAATAGAATAGTATATGTTTGAAATTTCATTAATTTTCCTCTCAGAATTGCTAGTTTTCAAATTGATTTTCGTATTTATTTTTCGACACGGAACATTCGTGTTACCCCTTCATTTTTGTTAACACCCACCAAAACCTGATTTGAGTTAAAACAATTAAAAACATTTTCGCACTTTTGAGAATTCTTTGGTATTAACTCTTCATGAAGATTACTTTGTATGTAAATGGGCTATTCGGCATTCCCTACTGACAAGTTAATATATTCCCTCACCGAACCCTTCATTGCAGAGCCTCTTTTATTGCTTTTAGAAAAGCTTTCAGATATATCTAAATAAAGTCTCAATTAAAGAATATTCATTTGAAATTTTATTCAAGATTTTCACAACTTTAAAAAATAGTTTAATTTGTAATTTGCAAGTTTTATGTCTATAAAAGCTATTACTTGCATTTTTAAGCTTCACATATTTTAATTTCTTTTAATTTTAATAATCTATAATTTAATATATATTTAGAAGTACTATTCAATTTAAAATGGTTGAATTTCACATCACTTTCAGATATATCTGAATAAAGTTTTAATTAAAGAATATTCATTTAAAATTTTATTCCAGATTTTCACAGCTTTGAAAATAACTTAATTTGTTATTTGAAAGTTTTATGCCTATAAAATCCATTAGTTGAATTTTTAAGCTTCACATATTTTAATTTGTTTTAATTTTAATAATCTATAATTTAATATATATTTAGAAGTACTATTCAATTTAAAATGGTTGAATTTCACATCACTTTCAGATACATCTGAATAATGTATTAATTAAAGAATATTCATTTAAAATTTTATTCCTGATTTTCACAGCTTTAAAAATAACTTAATTTGTAATTTGAAATTTTTATGCCTATAAAATCCATTAGTTACATTTTTAAGCTTCACATATTTTAATGTGTTTTTAATTTTAATAACCTACAATTGAATATATATTTAAATACTATGCTATTAACACTAGAACTGCCATGAGCCGTCATTTTGACGGTTACAAAATGAATATATTCCGATTCGAACCAGATCATTTCTTTTATAAATAAATTAAATATAAAACTCACAGAAATATGTTAAATAAATAAGTTAAGTAGTTTTAAATAAAATGTCTGGTGTCAAATAGTTTTAAAAAACTTGAGTAAAATTTTCGGTAGTTCTAGTGTTAAAAATGATTGAATTTCTCATCAATCGATTTACATACATGACAAGCGTTACGGATTTGGAATACCACTTTTTCTGTAAAGTATTATTCGTTATATTTAATCTCAGAAATATGTGATTAAATAAGGCGAATATTACTATTAAAATATTTTATTCAAAATCCGTAACACTTGGCAACTAAGCATTCATTTAAGGATAGTGTATTTTTACATAAGTGAGTTTTTATCGATGGCAAACATGAATATTTATTTTTTATAATATTGATAAAAGTTTAAAATATAAAACACTGTAAACATGCATTCTATAAATGTATTATAAAAATATATTATATAAAATATTATATATAATACAAATTTTATTATATAAAATATTTTTACATAAAAGTTTTTAAATTCAGACATCAAACATTGGAGCACTAACGGGATAATTTATGGAATTTTCATTTACAGAACGTAGAAAGCTTGAAACTGAGACCAGATCAAACACTGAATTTCTTGTCGTTTCTACGAGCAATTATAATTAAAAACATACCCGATAGAGAAAATCCGCATCTACAAAAATTTATAACGTAATTTTAAATAATTCATTTGTGTCTCAGTATATGATTATATGTTCCTTAAGTGGGAAATTTTCAAGTGCATGCTTTTATATTAATTAATCCCGCTTTTAGAAAACAACTGAAATTCAGCTCACTATATTGCTGATATGTTTCTGAATTTCCACCATATTCGACTGGTCTTTTTGTATGAGTTTCCCTATATAGTTGACTACCAAATTAAAAATATATGTATTATATATTGCGCATGCGCAGTTCATATTATTTCATATAAAGGCTCATACTTCATTAAATATTCAATATATTTATATTATAATTGGAATATATTGTTTCTTCTGTACCTTTTCAAGTTTCCTGAAAATGGCTTTAAATTTGTTTGAAAATTATGCGTGGTATAAACAAGAAACATGCAGAATTTCCTAAAGAAACCTTTATATCTCCTTTATACATACTATTCTTACTATACATTTATATACGTTCTATTCTTACATCAAATATTATACAAGATCCACATATTCATGTGCTACAGCTACAGATGATTTCGAATATTTTATTTTTCAGAGTGATCGCAAATATTATTTTTTTATTTAATTTGTTGTTGTTCCCCTAATTACCCTCACGAGTAAATTTTTGCTAAACAATGTGAGGCTAAATATGTTCTATAAATTCCGGAAGTTCCAGAAAAATTCGTCAAGTATTTCTCTAGATATTCGACTAAACGTCTAAAATCAAAAGTGGCCGGTGACTTTTGGCTATATAGTGTATGTATTCATACATGTTTATAATCATAGAAATTGGCTTGTGTGGGAATCATTCTGTTTGTTTATGTTTTAAATGTACGCTTAATTTCGTGTTAAGAATTTAAATATGATCTACTCCCGTAATTTAATTTTGTATTTTGCTAATTTATTTATTATATTATTTTTTTAATTTTTATACTAAAACTGGCACCAAGTTAATTTTTTTTAACGTAACTTAAAAACCCTAATTTTAGTAATCATTATAAAAATTTTTCAAGCGATAAAGATTCATGAAATGCAATTTATGTTTCAGAAAATCGTTCTATATAACAAAATTTATGGATGTACAGTCAACTTTGTAAAATTCCACTTATTTAAAAAAATATGTGTGTGTTTCTTTGAATACTGCAATAATTAGAAAAATGAGCTTTTCTTTTCTCAGAAAAACGGTTTTCTTTTCGTTTCGTTCAATTTTATAAAATGCTGTGTCTTCACGCATGTACTGAAGTCCAGTTTGTCATTGATTGATAAAGGCGTTTTCATGAATAATTATGATTTTCGAAATGTATGCGTCAAATGTACAGCTTATTTTGTTTTATAAATTTCATCACGAGATTAACGCACGTAGTTGATTTCATTCAGTCAGGAGTCTGAATTTCAATCTGATAAAAGTACTTTAAGAATCAAGCAATTATCAACTACGTTGTTATGAAAATGTCAAGTCAGGACTTCAGGTTACTTAAAGTTTTAAGTAAAACTTTTTACACGAAGATTGCCAGACACAATTTAACTCCAAACTATAATAAAGTCATAGATATTAGTTAAACTATAAAATTAGTAGCAAAGTGAAAACTGAAAAAGAAAGAATGGTTGTCAACGAAGTTGGGATTCTGCGCTGGGGTGTTAGAATGACAGTGAAGAAAGTCAAACATTTGAAAAATCTAGATAACTGTATTTTCTCTGAACGCAGTGGCGACTTGTGACTGGCTTTATTTGGGGCACTAAAATGAGTGCCTTTATTTTTTAAAAGAAATTTTTGCCGTATTTATTGGAAGTGAGTTCTGCCATTAAACAACCATTAAATTTCTTTTAAATTATAGTGGTACGAAAAGAATAAATCTTTCAGGTATGTATTTAGTGCCCCCAAAATAGTCAGTCACATGTCGCCATTGCCTGAATGTATATTAATTTCTGTTCAGGGTTACAGTCGAATAAGTCATAGTTCACTTAGGGAGTCGCTAGAGGAAAAAACAAGTTGAACCACAAAAGTTTCATTTTTCAAATTACTAAATATTGACTTACTCCACTGTCATTCTAACCCCCTCAATTAACCCTTCAGGCTCTGAAGTAGGAGTTTTCCTAGTTAAAATCTTATTTCAAGCAATCATAACTTATTTTTTATGAAAATGAAAAGTCAAGACTTTAAGTAGAAACCCTTTCTTTCTGTATTTAGTCCACACTTCTTATAAGATTTTTGAGAATCAGAAAAAAATCGTTTCAAACGTCAAAGATGTCACAGAAATTAGTGAAATTCTAAAAGAAGGAGCAAATTGAAAACTAAAAAAACAAGAACAGTAGGGATTTCATGCCGCAGAAATAACGCTTTCATATATAAGAGTTCTTCGAGTCGAACACTTCTTGAAAGAAGTACTTCGAAGTTTTATTCTCTGTGAATTCCATTAATGTAAGACAATTTCGTTTCCGGATGACTTCAGCATGCGCACAAGTTTAAAATATCGACCTATGTTTGTATGTGAAACCGTTTACCATAGATGTTTCAATTTGAATTTTGGAATAATGGGCTATATGCTCACTCCAGGATAAGCTATACAGATATTTGCTAAGGCTCGTTTTACCACTATTTTTATATAGTAATTTTCGCTTTATTTAATTTCAGAATGTCTGCGATTAAATAAGGCTAAAATTACTATACAAAAATCGTTTAGACATTGAACATTTTGCGACCCGCCCCAACCCCCCACCCCGCCTTTTAGCTAAACTCTATGCACACTGCTTTTTTATGTAAAAGTTGAGGATATAGTACTGGAATACTTCAATCTATGACAATCTCTTCCATGTAATTATAGTTTAAAAGATAAAAGTTTCAGTTTTCAAACAAATACAGGTATATTCAAAGTATATTAATACTTCTTTTTTCAAGGTATTTTAATACAAAAGGTTCTATTATAATTTGTAAATAGGTTGCACAATGTGATGTTCGTAATTTTAAAAATGATTAAAATTCAGTGTCAGTTAAAACCGATTAAAATATTTATGTGTAGAAAAATGTATTTTGAAAAATTTGCAAAATACGAAGTGAAAGTGGCTAAGAAGCATGTTAAATGACAATTATTTTATTTATAAACATTGTTGCTCTTTAACATCTCAAAAAATATAAAATGTCATTTATCAGAAAATAAATTATTCATTTATCAGATATTTACTAAAAATATGTCCATAAAATTCTAAGAATAATTAAATCATTATGTGATAAAAAAAATATATTTTTTTTTTACACACGAGCATGGTAGTCAATGATATGTACCAGGAACAGGATTGCTCAAATGTAGGACTAAGGTTAATATTGAAAGCTGAATTAGTTCGGACACCGTACTTATTTCATTTTCCAAGTTCACTGTTAAAATGTCTCTGTAAAATAACGGGGGTTTACTAATAATTATTTATCTGTAATCTTATGTAAATTTACAGGTAAATGAAAACCAACATTCTGAAAAAAAAACAGAGAAACTATTGTACAGTAGGTTCTGTTTATTTAAAGGTAAAAAAACCTTGTAAATTTACATGTGTAAAATCAGGAGACTGCTGTGGTTTTGTTGCTCATATTTTGGATATGTAATAAAGCATTGTATAAGGGAATTACATACCACGCTTTATAGCAAAAACAAGCACTTTTTCAAAAAATATTCAAGAAATTTATTGTTACAAAATCTCGCAATAAAGGGAAAACCGCTATACCACACGTGTTAAGGATTACAGAATTTACATACCGATATTTCTAATTAGTAATATTCACCTTATTTAATGAGAGAAATCTGCGATTAAATAAAGTGAATATTACTTTTCGTAAAAAAGTGGCATTCATAAATCTCTTAATTATCCAACAATATATCTGTAAATGGGAATGAATTGGAGTGCACCTCTTGTCTTTCTCTGTACAAAAATTTTGGTATATAAGCAATAAATTGTATAGCCAATCTATTAAAACACGGGGACTTTGATCAAGTGCTTTTAACCGCGAACTAGCAAAGATTAACTGAGAATATCTGTTTCTTTTCTGTGTTTTTACAGATATGTTTAACAGTGTAGAGACTTTAACACTTTATTCTCACTTTTCAGTAATGCAAACAAAAGCTGCAGACAATTTTTGATTAATAGATTTAAGATACAAGAGGTGAAAGTTATCACTATCGCAGTCCAGTTAAATTTTTCCCACCGACACTCTTTTTAGTGCTAGCAAACTTTAAAGTTCCTTAAAATTTTTCCATTCACTTTTCTGCGAAACTTCAAGTAGCATCTGGTATACCATGTAAATATGTGAACGCAAAATCTTTCAGATATACTTTCACATTACAATCTGGAGTTTGATTTGTTTTGTGATAGTCATATACAATGACTTCCGTAGAGATACAGCAGTGCAGCGAAAGCAAGAACTTTTCGAATAGCCCCACACTTTTAAACATCTCTATTTAAATGAGCTATTTGAAAAGTATGATAGAATACCAACAACTAAAATTCAGGTATGTAAGTGTGGTAGTACGTTTTAATCAGAGTGATTATACTTAGAGCGTGCGCAGTACGTAATAAATTTGTTAGCACTCAATAGCGCCGCGTTTTTCTTCTGCAGTTGGTTGTCAAAAACAAAGTGCTGCGTGCGCACCATATGTATATTTCGAGCGCTGCTTTCCCCTCTTACGGCGACTTCTCAAAACAGAAGTTCGTCGGAAAAAAACGACTACTAGTAATTCACAGGTACTATTATCCTTCGTTTATGTCCACCCATCGAACTGACTTTACAGAAGTGTGCGTTTAAAATACAATACCCACACTTCGCCTAATTAACTGTCTTTGTGTCGATTAATATTTTTCAACTTCACTTTGTGAAATTTCTGGTTTAGACTTTTTGTTTTCTAGCATGCCAAAAGACAATCTACTGTAAGAGGACGCTGTTTTCAATTTGCGAAATTTCTTCTATTCATTTGTTCAGGCTTAATATACAATGGCTTTAGTTTTAAAACAGGGTATCTGGAAAACGCGTTTTTAGTGCCATAAAACATTAAAAAAAATCAAAGTATTATCTCGGTAAGTTCTGGTAATAGAAGTATGGAATATTTTTCACTATTTTACTTTGTTAAAGCATGGAGAAAGTTTTTCTAAATATAACTTATGTTAACTCATTAATGCCGGTTGGTACGAAAAGTTAGCATTTAAGAGATATGAAACTTTTAAATATGAACACCAGTATCTTAGTAAAAAAAAAATCGTATTATCTAATGTGAAACTATCAGAGATTCAATCAGTTAAAATAACAGTATGGGAAAACTGGTGTCATCTGGTATCGAAGTATTAAAAGAAGTGTAAAATAAGTCGTCGTTAATGGGTTAAGTAGGGATCTTTTACAATTTAAATTTCATAATTTAAAAAAAAAATAAGTATTTGGTTGTAACTATCTTTTGATATGATAAAAAACAACATTTGAAACATTTTTGCAGTTGGAACCATGCTTATGTAGCTAACTATTTAGGAATTAACTATAACAATAAGAGCAAACTCCCTGTATAGAAAAAAATAATTAAATGCACTTTAAAAATCTCACATTTGTTACAGAGATCACTGTAATATACAGTTATTTTAGAAATATTTTTCTTCTGTAGTTTTGATTAAACATGTAGCACGTGTGAATTGAACTATCTTGTTTTATTATAAAAGTATAAAAATTAAGAGTCCTGTAAAAACATCAATAAACAAGAATCAGACTGCAACACACAGACAATACAACAAGCAACTCTAACATGAATTAAACATAATTAAATATATTCTTAAATTCTTGACGATAAAATTTTTTGACCTTTAATACAGTACAGGTTAATTTTCATTTTTAAAAGCATTCACTGCATTATATATATACCTACGCTGGTTATTTTCTATGCATATAATTTTTTGGTCCTGATAGCAAAGTCAGTTTTGCTGATAGGTATAATCTTGTTCATAACAGCTATCCATTAGTGTATATGTCTGCATTTGATAACGAAATTTATATCAGTTATTTTTCTACATATGAATCCCAATTTGACCCACAAGTAGTGTTGCCAGTTTGTTACATTTTTTTAATTCTGATTGCGTGATCACTACCACTTTTTTTTTAATTCAAATTGCTTGATCACTACCACTTTCTTTAATTCAGATTGCTTGATTACTACCACTTTTTTTAAATGCATAATTTGACTTGTCTTCACCTTATTTAATCTGTAATTAAATAAGTATAGCGTCTAGACCCTGAACTTGGCTACGATTTCAAAAAACGGATCACTCTGCGCGCATGCGTGCTTGTCTGATACTTTAAAATTTTGTTCTAAGCCATTTCAAAATGAGTGTGTATAGCTCTGTGGTATGTCATTTCTCTTCCGTTCTGTGGTCTTGAGTTCGAATCCCCGCGGCGGAAAGTTTTATTTTCCAGTATTTATTTGAGTTATAAAAAATAATTTGAATTAAAAAATGTAAAGTTTCCATTTTTCAACATATAAGCGATGGAAAGTTTGAAACAAAATGGAAATAAATGTGAAATTTGGTTATAAATGAATTTCGTACATTCTAGAGAATGCTGTACAGCAAGTTTCATGCGTCCAGTGATGTTTTTTTTCGGTTAATGTACGCGAAACGTACATACACAAGTTATTGACCACGGTTTGAATGAATTTCGTGCATTCTAGAGATTGCTGCAAAGCGAGTTTCGTGTGTCCAGTGATGTTTTTTTTAATGTTAAAAATTGTTTTTTGGATGTTAAAAATTCGCTTTAAAACGCTATAAAATCGTTAAAAATCCTTAAAAATTGAAAAATCTGGAGGGGAAAAAAATATATTTTAGTAAAAGTCTGAAATTGAATTTCTTTAAGAATGTTAAAAAAAAATTTAAAAAAAATAAAAATAAAAATAAAAATAAAAATAATGAAAATTGTTAAAGAAAAGATTAGTTATATTACGCTAAATGTTTTAAATCAAAATCCTTTTACGAATTTAAAAAAACTGCCGCGGAATGGAATAAAATTAATATGGTTCTCTTTGAAACTGTCTAGAGCAATGCGCATGCACGCAGCACGATCCATTTTTTGAAATCGTAGCTAAAGGGCAGGGACTAGACGCTTGTTTAAATAAGACGAATTTTAATGTTACAATTTCAAAAAAGTGGTAGCAATCAAGTTATCCGAATGATTTTTTAATTTCTGGACGGACACTACTGCCCTCAAGAAACCGCGGTTTGTCCCAAATTGTTCGCTTTATTTTTCCTTTTTTCAGTTATTGAATCATGGGAGTTTTTAAAATACAATTTAATTTTCAAGTAAGTGGGATACTTCAAAATCTGTATTGATGATCTTGAATGTTGAGGGTTTTACTGTCCATCTATGGATATACGGATAAAATCTGAAAACTCGCGACTGAATAATGTCTTAGCCAAGTATAGCATCTAGGGTGAAGAAGAGTTTTGTCCTAAGTTTGGGAACAATTTCACAGTTTAATAAAGATCACATGAGACTCCTGAGAGGTGAATTCTTTCAAATTCCCTAAACACCAGTAAAATCCCTATACATATGTAATGTATAGCCATACATTACTGTATATTTGTGCTCAACATAAAATCACATCTTTTTTCTTTCATTGACAAAGAATATTTTCAAAGTATTCCAATGAAAATAATCAGAAACTCTTACGAGACAATTTCCTGAAAGTGTTAGTTTCATACTCAACAGGTGCCTTGTTCGAGTCCGTGTAAAGCTTCGATGTTTATAGTTGATAAGTTCCCACTTTAAAAGAAAGGTCACGGTCTGTTTAACCCCTGCATACAAAATATAACTGTGGCTCCCTCAACCAACCAACCTATGAAAGAGAGACTGAGAGCTTAATTTAATTATATCTATAAACCCAGTTGACTTTAAATTATACATTTAAATAAAATTACATTTCAACCATTAATTTTACATACGTTGTCATATAATTCATATTTGTGTCTGGTGTATTAGTTTCCTCTTTTGTAAAAATATCGTTAAAGGAAATCATGAAATCATACAATTTTCTACATTTTGTATTACTCAAAGACTTTGATAGAACGTTTGAATAACGTCAAAATGCGTAATAGATGTATAAGTATAAGCCTCAATAGAAACTGTATAAAAGAAATCAAAAGAAATCCATTATTGAGTTAGACATCGCATTTGGGGGAACCGAAGGAAATCCTCTATGGAAAGACGTACATGCTCTTAAAATTTGAAATCTCTTTTCGTTTTTGTCTTCGAAGTAGAGAAAGACCTTCTTGGCATATTTTCATGCAGTGCCCCACACTGAAATTGAAGAAACAATGCATATTTTGAAATGTGTCGTTTACGTAGATTGTTTCAGAGATTCTTTTTTGTAGACTGCATTCAATAATGCGCAATTCCACGAATCAAGCCATCATTGTTTGAAATTATTATTATCTTTAAAATAAATTGTAAACAAATATAAATATGGTTCACTTTATGCTTATTATCGTTAATGTAAAGAGATGTTTTTAATTTTAGAAATTTTAATTATAGTCTTTACATTTTATTTGATATTTTTCGGCTTAAAATTTAAAAAAGTAATCATAGTACAGATATTTAAAGTTGTCTTTTCCTGTTATATCGCGCATCATACCAGTCATTTGGGTACATCCCTACAAGAAAAAAGCTATAGCTTAACTGTAAATATTAACAATATAACAGAGGGATACTGTATTACGGAAAACTAATCACAAAAGCATAAACTGTTTAAAATACAACCTAAACCTAATTGTTCTCGAAATAAAGTTATTTCAACGAATGTAAATGAGAAAAAAGTGATTGATGATAATTTCAAGAGTATTGAAACTTTTAATCTTTCATGGAGCAGAATAATAAAAATTTAATGTAATTATTTTAATGACTTGTTAACAATATTCTTTCAGATCATTTTGTTCTCACGAATTCCAAAATAAATTATTCATTGAAGATGGAAAAAAATGGGAAAATATTACAATATTTAATTACTTTTTTCACACATTTTTAGAATATTCAAGCAAAGGAAGAAATTTCAATTTAAACACTATAAAAGGGAGTTGTTCATCTAGCATCAATACGCCAAATGTAATGTAACTAACTAACAATCGATTTTCTTTCAATACATATCTTTTATAGAATTATCCTTCCTAGTCCAAATGTTAATCCCTTTTGATAAATCTCATATCCTGAAGTTTAATAGAGTTCTTGTAGGTTACTCAGTTTAGATAAATTTATTACTGTTTCAGTGTCCCTATTTACTGATCTTGATTTTGTTTAATTGTGTGTTTCGTGTGTGCATATGCGTTCACGCGAATCAGTAAGTTACATAACTCTTTCTATTTCTTTTTGCTTTCTCGATTCTTTCATTTCTACATTCAAAAGTTATATAAACAATTTTTACAAGCTCTTGGTTTCAATTTTGCAAATTTGCATCATATTTTAATCTTCCGATGCATGTTATTTACAAATACCCTTCTGCAAAATACACGTTTAGCATCATCACATGCGCATTAATATTAACTAGTGTAACTTCAGTTAATGATAAAGACAACAATTGACCTTATTTGAAAATATTTAAATTTTTGTAGAATAAATTTAATTTTCAATAACGTTATTTGAAATATCGATGCATACGTAACTAAATTCCCAATATTTAAGAAAAGAAAATATTTCAACTTTTTAAACTATGTAAATAAACATATTGCAAAGATAACTTTAAAAAACATCTCTTATAAAACATCAATGAAAGGATTTCTTCTTTTAAACAAAATTTGTTTTCAACATGCAGAATAACTTCATGGATAAGAAAAAAAAATTATCCTAGAAACAGAATTTTGCCAAACGTATCAATTTCATTTTCAGTATAACAACAATTAACTTGAATTCACTTTTCTAATTGTGTTATTTTATGCAAAATATCTTTTAGTCTGTCTCGTAACTGAACACTATTTCAAAAACCATATATCCCGCATATCGCTCTTTTATTAATTTTCTTATCATTTAATGTTAATCTGTAATATTTGTGATGATTTACAAGTCATGAACTTCACAAAGGCTTTATCTCCCTGCTCAAATTTATTGAGGATAACGCTTATCTTGCATTAACGATAAGAACATACTTATAATGATAACAGCTTGTGTTTAAAAATAGAATGTATTTGAATAATAAATAAACAAAATATATTTCACCTGATACATACTGAAACGTTCAAAGAATTATATAAAATATTATTGAAGCAATTGCTTATTAAAGAATTTCAGAAATTAAAATGAGTTGAAATTTTGTCACATCATAATAGTTTAGCCTTAAGGATAGGTTCTATTTCTTTGACTTTTGGCCACACGTGATTTCGGTTACAAAGAAAAGAAATATCACTTTCGGACTTTTTACACTTTATTTATTGACATTTCACTTATATATTTAAGTTATTTTGTGTAATATATATATATATATATATATATATACGCCTTGTGCGACGGGAAGCACCTAGGTTGTGCGACGGGGAGTACCTAGGTGTGTGACGTGAACTTCTATAATCAGGCGACCGTTTCTCACCGCTCACAAGAATTCGAAACGAATTTGGTAGCCAAATTATGAAAGGGCATTAACGTCTCTGGAACTTATACCAACATTTAGTTTAAATAGTCCATTTTTGAGAAAATGGCGGACATTTAAACAAAAAAGTAATTTTTTGTCCTTATTTTTACTTTTTACGAGATAATAATTAGTCAATGAATAATACACTATTGAGTGGTATGAGCTCCAGCAAAAACTATTAACTTTCTTTTAGAAAACATGAAGAAAATCGGTCGAAAATTTCTCGAGAAAATGTTCGTCTAGTTTGAAAAACATGATTTCGAGAAAAATGGTTTTGAGGCGACATGGTTTCTCGAAATTTTTTGACATGGTTTCAAGACGCAATAAACATCGAGCGTAGAGCTACGCTTAGAAAACTTTTCCGACTGCTGCGGCGATACGTTGAACGAGCAAAATTTTGTAAGGAATTGGAATATCACGAAACCGCTTTAGGACAAAAATCTACATACTTGAGGTATCCAAAAAATGAAAAACAAAATCGAAACTTTTGACCCAACGAATTAGAATCTCTCTTTAAGAAACACATCAAATTAGCTTTAAATTAATATTTCATTAAACATTTATTCTTTTATAGTAAACGTCAGACGTACATAGCAAATATAATGAGGAAAAAAAAATTTTAACTTAGTTACAATTATCCGATAATATTCACTTTCTAAAATGAATATGAAGTCTGACTTAATATCGTAACATGTTGCAATTGTATGTTATACTGCAATACATCGATCAAAGTTTTTGTAAATATATCAAATTGTAAAGGATGTCCGCATAAATGAAGTTCACTTCCATATAATAACTTGAGACATTGTTATCGGTACTACTAATTCCCTGAAAAGCAACAAAGCGAAAAAATATTATATATTAAAGTTAAACAGCTAAGTTGTCGCACTCCATTGCCAAACAAAAAACTTTTTTAAAACAAAGTTTCTTACACGATGTAAAGCATACATCATAAAATTCAAAATAAGGTTTAAATTCTACAGTTAAATTCTAAATAGCAGTGGCAAAACACAGAGACATAATTAAACTCAATCATATATTCTCATTAATGGAACGCCCACCAAAAAAAAAATGTTCTGAAATTATTATGTCTGAAGCTGTTCATGTTTTTTCTCATTATAACAGCAGTCGCGAAAATGACATTTTTCATTCAGATAAACATTTTAAAATATGCATGATGGGCTACAGAAAAAAATTTCAAGCATTAAAATTAATTATATCATCAGAAATGAAGAGGGTCTCATTTCTGTTTCCAATTATTTAAAATATGAAAAAAAATGCAAAAAATATTTCTGATGCTCTTTTTGAAAAAATATTTTCATTCTGGGCCATGCGAAGTTAAAACTTTATATATTCATGTTTGTGTCGTAATCTAAAAATGCATTAAATCCATTACTGTATTTTAAAATTCGGTAAATTTAAAAACTGAAGCTTTTTTTTATACATTTTTAAGTTACAAAATAATGTTGAAAGCTAATCCTTGATTAATAGGCAAAGTATGATTAGAAGTATAATAGTAGAATTTCGTTTCTAGGTTCCTTGTCATTGTTTTCATCAACAGAAATTTGCATTTAAATATTTGAATTGAAAAAGTTATCTATAAACATATATCACGCTATTCAATATTCTCATAAATATATCCTGTATACTGAAGATATTTTTACATACTAAATCAAAATTTTGAATTTACATATACTTTAATTCCTACCAGTGGCGTAGCCAGGATTTCCTTTCGGGAGGGGTCCAAAATTTTTCTTCAGCTTATATATATAGTAAGACCTGCCAAGATAATATTACAAAGAGTGGTAAAAAATTCCGTGTTAGACAGTTTTCCGTCTTAGCAGGTGTATGGCTTTCTTTTCTATTTGACGAATGAATATTTCCGTTTAAGTCAGCATTCCGTTATAGGCACATTTCGTTTCCACAGAATTCGCTGTATATATAAAAATATAACTTATGTATGTAATATGTATAGTAAAACCTGTCTATAGCAGATTCCTGTCTTAAACGGAAGCATTACATGGCACTGATATGGATAACTATACAATTAGGTCTGCTGAAAACCTGCCTGAAACGGGATTTTTCACCGTTCTTCTGTGATTCCGATTTCGTCTTGTCAGGTTTTATCCTACTTATAAATACAGTAAAGCCTGTGAAATGGAAATTTTCCATAACGGAATCCTATCTCAAACTTAAAAGTTTCGGGATCCCGACGAAACGAACAATGCGTCTGATTGAAATATAGTGTGACAGGATTGACTGTGTGTGTATATATGCAATATAAATATTTCGAGTAACTTTAAGAATTTAGATATTTCCTTATCAATTTCTTAATTTAAAAAAATAGCATGTGTAAAATAAAATAAGATCAATCTCTATAATTGTGGCTAATAATACAATGGAATTACATTAATGTTTACCAAATAAAAAGATTTTACAAACACTATGATATAAAAAACTGAGCACGCACTGAAGAATGCATTTAAATCAAGTTTCATATAATATAAACATTTGATTACGTTAAAGTTATGATCAAAGGGTTAAGTTTATAACAGCATTTGGTTGAATTTTTTTTTTCAATTTTCATGCTTAATTTCCTGTCATTGAATTAAGAACTTGTGCTGTAATAGATATGATGAATAATGAGTTGACACAATTGTCAATGCCGTCAGCCGTTGATTCACCATGGGTGTTTCTGAGATAAGTTTTTAATTTTTAAGAAAAAAATCTTATAATTTCGGCTACAGAAACTAGTAATGTAACAAACACACGAAACAAATATAGTTGATGTTGGGAAAAATAATTTTGTTACAATTATCTAAAACAGCCATAATTCTTTTTCAAGTTTCACCGCTTTTGATACTAATGTAAATATTCGACCTGAATAGTTGTTTCCGATATCTGGTCGACTTAAAAGATGTTAAATTTTTATAAAAAAATTTATTACGATGGATTAGCACATCTTGGGGAGTATTAGATTGTGTAAAAAATAATGGTAGTTTCTGCTATTTTACTTTTCAACCAATTTATTTTAAGCGGTTGGAAATAATTTTTGAACGTACTCCAAGTTCAGCAGCAATCTTTCAGACTTTTGGTACGTAGATTAGCTTCAACCTTTGCTTTCAATTTTTCTTTGTTAATAACCGAATGTCACCTACGACCTTCATATTCAAACTCTCATAGCCATCATGAAATTTCTGAAAACAATGTTAAACTGTGAGTTCACAAGTCGTACTTCGGTCAATTGTAATGTTGAATTCAGACATTTTTTCTCCAGGAGGTATTTCTGCGGAGGGTACCATTTTTCTCCTGAATCTCCTGTACACTGTGAAGTTCAAGGAAAGAGAAAGATTGCACTCCTAGACTATTAATAAGCATAAAATCTCAGATCTTTTGAGGGGTCATTTCGATGCTCCGGAGTGGATGCCCCACCCCCGCTCTCCTGCATTCAACGCTGTAGTGTGGTTGATATACAAGCCGTTTCCGCTGATTATCCTACCATTTTGAATTAGTAAAAAAATCGCACGAAATTTCCCAAAGTTCTACAATTGCCTTAAATATCCCTGTACAATAGCGGAAAACAAAATTATAATACTAAATAAGTAGGTAAATACCTGCCCTTTAAAATAATATACAACAACGTAATATTCCATTAAGAATTTATTAAAAATAGCTCAGGTTGAAAAGTTTAATAACAAGAATTACCATTATTTTGTACAAACCCAGAAGAACGTCAAACTCTTTCAATATTCCTCTGTTCTTTTCTTTAATGATTAACGAATAACGAGATCGGAAATAAAAGTATCAAAAGGAGAAAAAAATTGATCTCCCGAAATATTCTTCAGGTTTGACATTGAACCAGATGTATCTGATGGTCAACTTGACAAGGAGTATGTGTGACTAAAGAAAATTGTGTCAGACTTTTCTTTAGCAAAGGACTGTGTTCTCTTGAACAGGTCAGAAAACTTTTAAACACCAGTCTCCTCTTCCTTGCTTACTGATTAATGTAAAGTTACATAAAGCTGAAAAAGGACGTCTTCAGTATGGTTTACAGCAGAAGACAAATCACATTCAAATGCAGGTATTTTGAAAGTGGCAGTGTAATGTTGAATAAGAATTCACAAATATCTAGTCGAAGAATAAAGTTAATTTTTTAAAAATTCCAGCAAGCAGATTTAAAGTAAATGATAACATTGCTCGATATAAAATTATAAAATGAACAAAGATAAGGGTCGCAAAACTCTGATTAATTTGCTGTTATTGCATTCGTCTAATCTAAACTCGTCTTTTCTCGTAAGTGTTGGCAACAGTTGGTCCCATCGAAATCTCTGTTGAAGAAGTATTGAGTTTAATTTAGTTACATTAAAATCTATGAAAACGAAATCGTCAGGTATCCTTAAAAAAAAATCCGTTGTAGATAGATTTCCGTCATATCAGGTATACTTATATAGTTATCCTTCCGTCATCGAGACCATGAAATAATTACGTTTACGAGAGGATTCCCTATTCACAGAAAACCTGCCAACAAGGAATCGCAACCAGAAAAGGTTCCATTTTAGATAGGTTTCAAATCATAGCAGGTATAAATATGTAGTGTTGTTTTCGTTGAAACTTGAACTTTTGCTGTTTACGATAGCTCTCGTCTTCACAGATTTTATTATAATACATCTATGCTTTTCAGAAGTATACTATAGAGTGGATACGTTTTAACAGTTTTGGAGGATACCTGACAAAATGGGACGTGTTTATGACAAAAACCTGTTTTAAACGGAAAAATTTCATAGCCCCGGCGAAAGACATACCTTTTCTAAGACAAACACCTGTCTAAAGCGGAATTTTTCATTGGTTCTTTGCGATTCCGTCTTATCAGTTTTTAATATTGTTATATCTATGATTCAGTAAACCAGTTCTTCGTTCGGGGTTCGGGGGGGGGGGGGTCCGGATCCCCTGGAACCCCCCCCCCCTTGGCTACGCCACTGATTCCTATGTAAATTCAGAGCCGCAAAAAGAGTGATGAGAATGCTGTACCACTAATGGCTCTGGATAGCAGCGGCGGCTCGTCATGGATGCAGGGCTGTTTGCGCTCCGGTATTTTGTACACCACTTAATTTTTATAGCAATATTCTTAATAGGTCATCGCAGAATCTATCGATTAAATAAGAAAAAGATTGCTATATAAATTTAGTGGTGTACAAAATACCAGAACACAATCACCCCTGTACCTGAATTTTAGTATATTAAATTTAACCGTATCTAATCGTATACTGTTCTACTATAAAATAATGAGAAATTTAGTTAAATTAAATACTAGAAGTGATTGTGGAACTCCTGACGAGCCGTTTCTGCTGGATAGGCACTTCTGCAATCAGTTATCACTATGCGGTGCACCAACGATAGGTAGAAACAAGAAACAATTTTTTTAGCATCAGGTGCCCGATAGAATTTTTGTGGCGCTTTTACATAATATTTTATGAAAAGTCAAATGATTTTATAACTAAGAATCATCATATAAATTAATAAGGTTATTACATCTTTTACAATTACCGTAATTTCCGGCGTATAAGCCGCGGCTCAAATAAATCTGTTTCGGACCCGAAATTGTTTTTAATGAAATGTAATGTGTTACATCTTGGCACTTATTTGAATTTATTTCTTTAAAAATAATTCTGGTTTGAAACAAACTTATTTTACCCGCGGCTTATACACCGGAAATTACGGTACTATGTATGCTTTATTCGTATCAAAGAGTAGGTTTTTTTAGAACTGAGTTGTTATATATATTTTATTTATTTATTTCCCAACTTCTAGGAAAGTTTAAAAATATTGATGCATAAAAAAGAAAAATATAGCCAAATATTAGAATAAGTTTGCGGAAATCTCTAATCATATATTTTAAAGTAACAATTTAAGGTAAATACTTTCCTTACGCTATTTTTTTAATTTTGTGATTTACTGATTCTCTGATAACTCATAGGTAAGTAATCAATACGGATATTTGACTGTCTGATTGAATAAACCGAATTATTGCCGCTTTTTAAAAATATATAAGGTCATTGTGCCTAAATGTGACGATCACTAAATGTGACAATGTTCTTTTATTTAAACTCTTAACGCAAGAATCACATATAAATGCTAAATAATGAGACATCCCAACTTCACGAACAAAACGCGAAACATTTCTCTGCCTTTAAAACGTTTTTTTATTTAAAAAAAAATCCCATGAAAATACACATCCTTAATTATAAAGCACCCCCATATTCCCTATATGCAACGAAAATATTTCCCGGTTTTAATTTTTTAACTTTGACGATCAAATAAATTTATGGACTTCAAGGGATACAGCGTCTGTTTCATTTACCTGACGTATAAGCTCGGGAAAAGGCGACAAGTTTTCAAATTAGAGTTATAAAATATTCTACCCATTTTGCTGACTGGTTTTCTGCAGAGACCTATCAGCGACGAATTGAATGCTTTAAATGCGTAGAGACTTTTAGGAGATTAGAGGTATGTTGATGATGAAATGAGGTATGGTATTGTCATATATTGTATTAAAATTATGTTTAAAGTAGATATTGTGTTTAATTAAGCTGTTTTGTGTTAATAAATTAGGAATTTCAACATGATCCAACAATAGTGTTTTACTTTGACCGGATAATGAAATACGTCTTTCAAAGGATCAAAATAGAACTAGTCGGATGTGTTGGTCCACCTGTTGGGATATCTACACCAAAACATAATCAGTGTCTATTTATGTCAAGGTGTAACTGAATCTGAAGTTTGATGACAATGAGTTGATTAGTTCTTGAGATAGAGATATTGCGGAAATCGCGAAAAATGCAGTATAGCAGCGCCACCTGTTGAACGATTTTCACCAAAAACTAATCAGCACCAATTTATATCAGGGACTAACTAAATATAAAGTTTTATTAAATTTCGTTGATTAGTTATTGATATAGAGCGCCCACAAAATTTTTGTCACATACAGACAGACAGATAGACAGAGTCACAGACAGACATTTTCTAAAAACAGTCAAATCGTGTTCAGAACCTTCTAAAACGTACAAATCCATCGAAAACCGAAAGTCGAAAATTTTCATGAATCCAATACCTTCTTCTTGTAAAGATAGAAGAAAGAGAAAAAAATAGACGTATTTAAAATTTGTAATTAAAATAACGGCATTTCCCATTCAATAGGTGTGCTGTTTCAGAATCATCTTTCGATCCCAATACCATCCAACGCCATAAAAATTTGCAAAATCAGAAATATGAATTAAATACTTCTTTACCAGACTTGCTGATAAGAAGTTAGCTGTTAGCAATGATTTGTGCACTGACCTGTTTCCTGCCAATAAATCAATTTTTATTGATGATTGTCATGTGAATGAATCGAGTATTAATGATGACCTTCCCTCCTAATTTTTAAGTTGGAGATGATTTAGTAAACATGGTTAATGAGGATTTAACAATTACTGCTGACTGTCCTGCAAGCACACGTTTTTAAATTGAGCACCATGAAGGTAATAATACAAATTTTCAATGTGCGATGTATCTGTTCAAACAAATTTAACATTGCATAAAAATATATATTTATTTAAATATATATTTATTAAATATATATTTATTTAATAAAATGCCAAATATACTCTAAATGCGATAAAAATGCGGATAATGGTGTCGCATTTAGGCACAATTAGCTTAACTTGCTGTGGCCATGCAAATATTTCGGGATATTCAAAAATCCCCTTATTAAGAATCTACATATATTGTATTGGAAACGAAATAGCAATAAATGATTCAGTCTGAAGTTACCCTAGAACAAAATTTTAATCTGTACTTTCCTCAAATTTCTAAAGTAACACATCGTATTATTCCTTTCTAAAAATTATAAATTTTATTGAAGAATTAAAAAGGCAGGTTTTCCCTTTTATATGTAATACAGTTTGGAAGATTTAGAAATATTTTTATACAAAGGAAAAGATCGAATAAATTATATAATTTTTGATTCTTAAACCAAATATATTTTATTTAATATTTAACACTTTATAGTCTGTAAACTTTAAGCTACAATGTTAAAAAATCTGCAGCTTTTGCTGCAGACACACTCCACCGCTTTTAGAGAAAACGGTTACTTTACTATATTATGGAGCATTTTCATTGGTCAAAATAGAGATATTCTATAAAAGCGGTGGGGTGACTATGCAGCAAAAGCTGAAGATTTTTAACAGTGTAACATGTATCAAGAAACATTGAAATAAATATTTCTGATCAATTTATGTGTTTGAAAATAAAAGTTATATTAAAAGATTTTTAAAATAGTTATTATATCTTTACTATCGAGTTATTTTTACGTTTGAATATTAAAATTAACTAGAGTTTTTTTTTTTTAATTAAAAACCGAATCTGATGAAATTTATTTTCCACCGCTTAAAAGTTTGAGAAAAGTCTCACCTTATCTAAGAATTCCTTTCTCTATTCTTTACTCTGACTTTTCATCTTTCTCTCTCAATGATCCGATAATAAATATTCTTCATGTCATTTTAATACCTTAGTATTTTGAAACAATATCGACCATCAAAAGGTGTAAATGTTCAATTTTGTTTCCGAAGATTATAAGAATGTGTCAAACTGTTATTTTATATCACAAAAAAAGATTAATAAAACATTCTATTCCACAATGTTTTCCCACTTGCATGAAGGCGCGGTATAATGGGGTACAAAATGAAAGCATAAATTCGCTGGATACTGTGGGCTGTTCAATAACAGCTCAGCTGAAACAGGTTGACTGTTATTCGTTTAAAGTATGGGAAATAACTTAGTTTTGAAGTTATTATTGATAAAATAATAGCGAAAAGAAGACTTTAGCTTCAACTATAAGTAGCATTTCTAAACTCATTCTTTTCAGAATATGTCTAAATATTACCCACTGACCTAATTATCCCGTATTAGCCCTGGTATACATAATTTGTCTAAAATAATTACCTTGTGTTAACTAGCTCCGTCAGATCATGGAAAAATTTTTTGTTTTTTTTTATCACAATTTTTGAAGTGAAAACTTCTTTAGGCGCGTTGGGCATTTTTTGAGATGGGAAAAAATCATTGAACTCGCGACACTGTTACTGTAACCGACACTGTTACCGACACCTCTGTATATTTGAAGTGAAAACTTCTTTAGGCGCGTTGGGCATTTTTTGAGATGGGAAAGAACCATTGAACTCACGACACTGTTACTGTAACCGACACTGTTACCGACACCTCTGTATATTTGAAGTGAAAACTTCTTTAGGCGCGTTGGGCATTTTTTGAGATGGGAAAAAAACATTGAACTCGCGACAATGTTACTGTAACCGACACTTCTGTATATAAGTATGTCATGTATTGTGTACAGTGCGGTATCAGGTAGGACGTGGCGGGCGCGTCGCGCGCCTCATGCTTGCCTGTGCGTATTGTTTTTTATGAAAATTATTTATATATTATATTTAATATATATTTATATATTATTTTTATGTAAATTAAACAGTAGTATTATATTATATTATATAATTAAATATATAATTATAAATATATATTATATATATATATATATATATATATATATATGTTAGAGATTGTGGCGGTGACTCAAGAGGATTATACTAGGTTAACTAAATCTATTAAAGAGCTTCAGAGTAAATTTATAATTACATATGTCGATAAAGCTAACACAAGTTATGCATTAATCTGTAAAAAAAGTTATAGTGAAATATTAAATGAAAGTTATAATAACAGCGATATTTATGAGCTATTGAAATTGAAAGTTTCAGTGATGGAAAACAGGGTTAAGGCACTACATAAAAAAGTTAAGTTGAAGCAGAAAAGTCAACGTTTCCCATATCTTGTTATAGTGCCAAAGTTTCACAAAAAAACAGTGAAATTTAGAATTGTAACTTGTGGGTATGGTTCATACCTAGAGTCTGCTAATAGGAAATTGTTGGGAGTTTTGAGTAGCGTGTTTGATAGAGTGTTGAGTACGGAGTCCACATTTATTATAAAGAACAGTTAAATTTTATTAGATAAATTGAAAAAACATCAAAACATAAAGAGTTTGTTTGTATATGATTTTGCAGACCTATACAGTACCATTAACTTACTGGATTTAAAGGACAAGGTTATAGATTTTTATAACAAAAACAGCAATATAGATAAAGATTGGTTTATTAACTTGTTTCAGTTGGTAGTGCAAAAGAATTACTGGTATGAGGGGAGTAGAGTATTTAAACCGATTCGTGGAATCCCAATCGGGGGGAGTTGCAGTTCAATTTTAGCTGACATGTACTTACATATATATGAGAATAACAATATTTTAAATAGAGAAATATTGAGTTATAGGTATATTGATGATAGGTATATTAATAGTTGAATTAAATAAGGAAAAATGTAAACTTAGATTTTAAATATTATCCAAATATTTTAAAACTAGAACTCTCCTCCCAGAATATTAAAAACATCAATTATCTGGATGTGAATTTAGAGTTTGAGAATGACAATTTGATAACAAGGGTTTATGACAAGAGAAATGATTTCGATTTTTAAACTTTAAAGATCCTAAATTGTGAATCAAACGTGCATATTTCAGCATTTAGAAATGTGTTTACAAACGGTTTAGTTCGTATTGAGAGATTATGTTCAAGATTTGGCGATGCAGTTGGCGAATTCATGGAGTGGATTAACATGGATTTGATGCAGGTTTACCCTGTGAACTTTGTACGGAGAAATATGATTAATTTTATAGGTAGAAGTAAATATAGCAGTGAACTGAATTCATTTTTGAATGCTAAGTGTGGTCAAGATTAGTTGTTCGAGGAGTTCAGATAGGGTTGGTTACTGCTCTGTGTAGCTTAGTGTTTTGGTTGATAGTTTGAATTAATTTGGTCAAGGGGGCCATTGTTTGCGTGGAAACTAGTTTTAACCCAGCAGTGCATGTCGTTAGCCATGCCCTCCTGCCTTCAGGTTTAATTTTCCTGGTATTGGTGTTTCGTTAGTATTTTGTGATTGGTTATAATTGTATTATAGTTTTAATTGGTTATATTTTAGTGTTCAGTTGATATAATGTTATTTGTTTTTGGCTATATAGTGTGGTTAGTGTAAATTTATAATTGTATTTTAGTATATATATATATATATATATATATATATATATATATATATATATTGCAAGAAGAATGTCCTACAGAATTTTAGAAGTGGGAATCTGGATAAATAAAGATGATGACAAAATCTATTGATGACAAAATAAAACATGATATAAGGAAAGAGCTTATCAGTAGTGATATTAGACATAATATCAATTTGAATACTTCGAAAAATCTAAATATTTGTAAAGAAATAGAAAAATCAATATTTAATTGTGATAGTAATCGAAGGGAAAATGACATTAAGGGATATATATTTAATATAAAAAAAGAAATTGATACCGCAGACTTTAACAACTTTACAATCTAGCACAAGAAATGTTAATAACGATTTTGCTTGGATTTATTGCGGTATAGAATCAAGAAACAGGATCTACAGAGATATTGTAATTTAAAGAACTGTCAGAAAAGTACGGAAGAAAAGATCTATTTTATATTGGATTATGTGAAGAATTGCTATAAAGGAGTTAATTTTGGTAAATATTTAAACAAGTACAATGATCTACTACCAGTGAGTAAAGTAAAAATAATTAAGCCATTTAAATATAATAAGCCTCTATGCCGTGTTATGTTTAATTATAATGGATATGCAAAAGACCTAAAGAGGGGTATTGATGAAAGTACATGCAGTTGCAATGATGGACAATTTATTGGAGTGAAAACTTCTTTAGGCGCTTTGGGCATTTTTTGAGATGAGAAAAAAACCATTCAACTCGCGACACTGTTTCTGTAACCGACACATCTGTATATTTGAAGGTAAAATCTCTTTAGGCGCGTTGGACTTTTTTGAGATGGGAAAAAACCATTGAACTCCCGACACTGTTACTGTAACCAACACCTCTGTATATAAGTATGTACATGTATTGTGTATAGCTCGGTATGAGGTAGGGCGGGGCGGGCGCGTCGCGCGCCGCATGCTTGCCTGTGGGCTATTGTTTTTTATGAAAATTATTTATATATTATATTTAATATATATTTATCTATTATTTTTATGTAAATTAAACAGTGGTATTTTATTATATATATATATATGTATTATAATATATATAATATATATATATATATTATATTGAAATTCATGTTTTCACTTCTGTCGGCACTCCCAGAGTACTTGTTTTTTTTTATTATTATTTATCATTATATATATTTATAATTCATGTTTCATTTATCATAAAGTTTTATACACAGTTTAATATTTTATAACGTTAACGATTGCTTTTTCTTTACAAATTACTTCTTCACTCTCAATAGGATTCCAAGGGTGTTCTAAGGGATGATCTAATTGCCTCTATCCACTGACCTAATTATCCCGTGTTAGCCCTGGTATACATAATTTGTCTAAAATAAATACCTTGAGATAACTAGTTCCGGCAGATTATGGGAAAATTTGTTTTTTTATCCCAAAATTTTTATTTATAATTAATATTTCATTTATCATAAAGTTTTATAAACAGTTTAATATTTTATAAAGTTAACGATTGCCTTTTTCTTTACAAATTACTTTTTTTCTTCGCTCACAATGTAATTCTAAGAGTGTCTTGGAAAGTGATTATAATATAAGACTTATTATTAGTGGACATTTTCACCTCGAGATAATTATTCTTCATTCATTTTGACATCACAAATAGTAGTCTATAAACATTTTAGAAAAATATTGGTAGAATATTTTATGCCTTGTTGCTCTTATTAAAAAGATATAATAAAAAATACTTTTTGCAAGGAAATTGAAAAAAGTAAAACAGGATTAGTTAAGGGATTAAAGATGGTAATTCCATAAATGATGTCCCGGTTTCCTTACCTCATAACTTTTGATTTAAGAAAAAGACGAAAAATATTATTACATATTCGTAAATTACAACTCAAAAAGTTTTTTTAATAACACAAACAAAGTTACATATAGTTAAAGTTGCAACTCAAAACGCTATTAATCATATAACGATTATAATAAAATAATAATTAATATTAAAAAAATATCAAATTTATCAAAAAGCTGTTAATGAATTATGAGTACAAAGTTAGATAGATAGATATTACATAGTTCATTATTAATTTTTTGATAAATTTGATAAAATTTTAATATTATTTATTATTCGATTATAATCATTATTTGCTTAATAACGTTTTCAGTTTCAACTTTACCCATATGTAACTTTGTTTGTGTTATTAAAAAAACTTTTTAAGTTGTAATTTACGAATATGTAATAATATTTTTCGTCATATTCTTAAATCAAAAATTATAAGGTAAGGAAATCAGGACAATCATTTATGGACACCCTGTATATAATACCTAATACATTAAATAAATAATAATGTATCACTAATCACAAAACATCCAGTTTAATTTTTCTCATTAAACGGTAAGTGTAACGAAAACTGCGGTTTAGAAACAAGATTGTTTTTGTTTGTATTTTAGAAATTTACAACGTAGTTTTAAAATTTATTTTTTAAACTTTTTCTCTTAAAAATAAAGTGCAAAACTTTCTCTACTCCAGTAGTAAGCTAAAATTTATGATCGAGGCAACAGATTGCAGCAAAATTCCCCCGAGAAAATTTTTTGTATTACAACAAGAAATTCAGTAACTTGTGTAACTTGGTGTTTAAATCAGTGGTGCACATCCTTTTTTCTGAAAGCAGTTTTGAATGTCTAGATTTAGTGTTGAATAGGATAAAACTTGATGAGTAACAAAAAAATTTGTAGACGTTCTTAACTATTGAATTCTGCATTTAGTAACATGTAGTAATCAACATTCTGCGAAAAACAAGTAAGTACTTGAATTCTGCAAATGATTTCAGTAAAAAAATAAGGGAATGTTGGGTAATAAGAAGCAAACTAGGCAAAACCCTTCTGTAAAGAGAAAAGAGCCTTTCAAAAAATACATTACATTCGACAAGTTTGAAGAAATTTTGACAAAATTTTATCAAAATCTTAAAGAAATTTTTGGTGTTTTTTTTTTTATTATTATACGGAAACTATCTGTCTCTTATTATCCTCTATGGGGTAATAAGAGACAGGTCTTAAAACATGCATATAAAGACTATGTTTAATTAATTCCGTTTAAAGAAAGAACACTTTAAAACTCTTTCAACTTAACTAGTCAGATAAAAAAAAACATAATTTTTGAGTTATAGAAGGTTAAAAATGCATTTCTTGAATTAAACAACAAAATTTTTTTATCTGTCTATATACAACTATAGATATTTGATTGATATGCAAAATATGAATTACACACATTAAACGTAGATTGAAATAAAGGAATAAATGTGAAATATTACACAGACAGATATAGTGAGACAATAAGAATTTCTTGTCTCTTATTACCCAGGTAAAATAACAAACGAGGTAATAAGAGACATTGCTGAAAATACGTACCTAAAAAGCTTTTCACAATTTATAAAGTATAATATAAGTAAAAATATTATTAGTAATAACTGAGATATTAGTTTTAGATATAACTCATATCTAAAATTTTAACCGCTGTACTGTACAAAATTTTATTCTGAAAAAGTGTCCAATTTGTATGAGTAAATTAAAGTAAAGGTATTTTTTAAAAACAAAAAATTACATATAAAAAGAATGATAACTTTTTTATTGGATAGGTAATAATAAGTTAAAGGTTAAAACTATAGTTTAACACATTTATGATATATTTTAATATACATTAAGGATAGGGGAGAGGGATGCCTGTCTTTGGTTAACCTACCTACCCCTATATTGTTTGTGTTATAGTTTAAATATACGCAGGGCTCCCACTAGTCCATTTTTTGAAAACCAGTATTTTTCAAGAACAAAAATCGTGGTAGGTTTTTGCAACATTTGCAACAAAAACGACCTTACAGGTAAGTTTCTATGAAATTTATAAAGAAGACTTTTCTTTGAAGAAAGTGCTGTTCAAAAAATGGACCGACTGGGTGGCCTGTATACGTTGTATGTCCATGTACTATAAAGGTTAAGAACGCTGATTTTTTAAATAACATAATTCTAGCAAAATAAATAAATTAGGCGATAAACGCAACATGATTTCGATTTTATGTAAACTTAGTTAAATAATTGTAACTCATTTTTAACCCACAATATTTAACACAATTTTAATCTACATTAAATAAGAGTTTTTTTTTTTTTTTTTTTTTTTTTTTCAAAATATATTTTATGTATTAATTTTCTGTTTTAACAGCCATTCAAAAATAAACGTTCTGTTGAAGCTTCAACATTCAATATTTTGGATGTTTTCTAGAATACCAAAGAAATTTGCTCAGATTTATAATTACATATTTTATTCAAACACTCAATACAAAAAGTATTTCTTTATCATCTTTTATTATAAGGATATTGTTTTTAAAAAGTTAATTTTATGGCTTAATTATATCTTAAATATACTTATATCCAATTTATAACCATATATTTAAACATAATTCCAATATCGCTTCTTCTCATATTTTTCAATAAATATTTTAGTGATCATCTGGAAATAAGCATATGTTATTATGCACTCAAATAAAACAATAATTAGAATGATTAATATAAATATAGTCTTCGTGTGATATTTAGTTATAAAGTCTGTTTTATAGGTTTAAGGAACGCTTATATTCCCGTAATGATCACAAAAAATAGATCAGAATTCAGAGAGTAATTACAGTATAATAAAATCTCAAAATAATAGTTCGCTTAAAACTGATTTTGATAAATTACTTTATATCTTTTCCATAAAGAAATACTATGTCGGATTTACAATTCTGGATATTTAAAT
Source organism: Maratus michaelseni (assembly GCA_963931845.1). Lineage (NCBI taxonomy): Eukaryota > Metazoa > Arthropoda > Arachnida > Araneae > Salticidae > Maratus > Maratus michaelseni. The sequence goes on from OZ007599.1 coordinate 274,647,889, forward strand.
AATAATATGATTAATTAATGCAAACATTTAAAGTATTTCACTATTAACATGATAAATTATGCTTATATTATCCTTTATCATATAAATTACTTTCTGAAAATACTTTGCATTATCATAAAGAGAAACTATAAATTGAAAAGTCAATTTAGTTTTGAAATGTATGTAAAAATATAAATATAAGCACTTTACTTTATTTAAATTGCAATAAATGTTTTTTTTTTTTACTTGTATATATTTATTTATATTTTGTTTTATCTTATTTTTATTTTACTTATTTATTTATTTATATTTTATTTTATATTATTTTTATTTTATTTATTTTATTTAATATTTATTTTATTTAATATTTATTTTATTTTTATTTTTTATATTTATTTTATATTTATTTTATTTTATTTATTTATTTATTTGTTTATAATTGCTCTATGCAAGAATTGCATTATTTTTATCGTACTTTTTCTTATTAATATCAAATTCATGATTAATTATCTTACAGAGGATTAAAATGTTTGCATAATAGCATAGCATTATATGTATAATTGCATTTTATTTTGTTTAATTTTGAGTAAGTAATTTTATCCCTATGTACTAAAAAGCCTTTTTTTTATCAACAATTCACAAAAAATGAAGTAAATTTATTATACCTAAGAGGCATTGCAAAATATAAAAATGAAAAGAAATGCTAAAAATAAAATGTAATATGTGAAAACATTCAATTTGTGAAAATATGTTTTTCTTAAATTAAGAAATAGAATAATTAATTTTTCCAATATGTAATTAATATGTATTTATTCCGATTAAAATCATTTTAGAAACCAATAACAAAGGCATAATTATTCTGGAGTTACTTCAAGAGGATATTCTCTGTTCACTGACTCACAAATAATGTTATATTTCTTATGCGTTGCTACATCGATAAATATGAGGTGATTGTGTTCCGGTATTTTGAATACTAATATTTCTGTAGAGAAATCTTCGAGTTATTTAATCGCAGAATTCTGCAATTTAATAAAGCGAAATATATTATTTGGGATCCGTGGTTTTCAAAATATCGAAACTCAATCACCCCTAAAAAGTCTACTTTTTGTATTCAACAATGTTTATTATTAATTTATCATTAAATATTACCTTCTATAAGAACTCACAATATACGATTATTCATCAAATCGTTTTAATTATTTCTTAAAGAACAATAAATCGGCCAGGTGCGAGTATGACAACCGCTCAAAGGGTTCGGTACATTAAATTTATTAATTACTATTTATTAATTAATAATCTCCTACTACCCCTAATTTTTTCATAATTTTAGTTTCAGTAGATTCGGAAATAAGAAGGGAGGAGGGACATATTTTTCCGGTATACTTTCGACAATATCTCTGAAAATATAATACCTAAAATTAAACAAATATTTTTTTTGAGTTCGATGTTACGAGATCTTTCGAACGATACCCTACGATATATAAAAATAGTTGTTTTCAAGTAACTTAATTAATCTCGGCTAATTACCGACAATTTTTTTTTTCGAAAATCATTATCAAATATCCTTGGATGATTCTACGTCGATAGATGATACCTTGAGCGCCCGTCAACTTCCCCGTTGACCGCTCGAAAAGTAAAGTTTGTGTGTAACGGAAAAATGCGTTTTTCTCAAAAAATATGTTACCTAGGGAAATCGCTATAGTTTTCCTGAAAGGTTTAAATAAATTCCTACTGCCCCTATTTTTTTCATAATTTTAGTTTCAGTAGATTCGGAAATAGAGGTCAGGGAACAAATTTTTGCAGTGCATTTTCAATGATATCTCTGAAAATATAATACCTAAAATTAAACCAAATATATGTTTGAGTTCATTATTACGAGATATTTCACACGATACCCCACACGATATAAAAGAAGAAAAGTTTTTTTTTTTTCAAGTAACTGAATTAGACCCCTACATTTTTTCTAAACATATTTGTGAATGGCTAATAATCTGAAAATATGCGGGTAAAAAGCCTTGTCCCAAGTTTGAACTTTCCACGTTCCATTAGTTTACGAGAAAAAGGGCTCTGACAGACGGACAGACAGACACAGGAGTGATCTTATAATGGTTCCGCTTTTACTTTTTAAGTACGGAACCCTAAAAAGGGGGGGGGGTCTGACAAATACAGTAACACGCCATTTACACGTATCCCCAAAGAACTGTTCTAACGACGTATAACAAAAATCGCAGGCGTAATTCACTTTAACCATTAAAATATAATGCAAACGTTTCACCAATTGAATTACATTACCATGTTTTGAAGTATTTTTTGGATATTAATTTTTTAAATGTTAAAGTCGTTACATATATTGCAAATTTAAAGTGTTTCAATATATATCACAAAAGGGTATAAAATGGCATTAAAATATCTGTTCACTTATTCACTTCTCTGATCTTTCAATGTTTAAAAAAATGTACTTGAAAATGAGAATATGATCCTGCTAATTTTTTCCAATAATTTCAACATAAAAATGAGTATTCGCTGTTCTTAGTTTTAAGTACTGTTTTACAGTATTGCTTTACGTTTTACAGTTTTGCACTGTTTAGGTAGTTAAAACTTACAAAGTTGTGAAATAGGACATAATAAAAGGAAAGTATAAAAGGACTACTTTAAAACATGTTTTCAGAAGATTTCAATTATTTGAAATTTGATTTAAATTTGTTAAACCTGTATGCTTCCTAATTTTAAGATAGGGTTACTTCATGATATGAATGAACGAACTTACATAAGATATACAATGAAAAATGTTTCTTTATTATTTTTTTAATCTAACATTAAAAAGCGCATTTTTTATTCAAGGTAAGTAAACTTAACCGGTTTGATCCGCTTTACAGGATTTCTTTTCAAGGTATATTTTCAGGATTCGTACCAATATTTTTGAAAAGTAATATTTGCCTTCTTTCATGACAGAAATTTGCAATTAAAAAAGACAAATAATACTATTTAAAAATAATTGATCTCAAAATTTAAAGCCGTACGAATGCTGGGTTTTTTTCTTTTTCTTTTTTTCATTTTTTTTTTTTTCATTTATGTCAAAAAGCGTGCCAAAGTAACAACAGTTCATTTTGCCACTGTGGCAGTTTTTGTTTTCTGAATAGAGTCTAATTACTAGATTTCGTACTGTCCCATAAACTTAAATTTTATTTGATTGTGCTGTTTCCCACTTGCAAGTTCTCCTGTTAGGCAAAAAAACAAACAATTGAATAATAAATTCTAAATATGTCCTCATGCATTGATAATAAATTACAATGGAAAGAATTGTATTTTTTAAATGTAAAGAATCTCAAAATATAAATCTCGAAACAAATGGGTTAAAATGCATGTGCATGAAAAATACTATAGACAGTAGACTTTTGAAGGATTTAAAATTAGCTAAAGTCTTTAAATACTGTGAATCCAGTATAGAATCGAACATGAGATAATTCCAACAATTCAGCGTGTTATAGGCATTCTACTAGCTTAGATTTATACGTTTAAAATTGCAGTTATACAGTTTTATGTTTATAAATTAAATTTACTCTTTTATAACAGCAAAGACGCACACACGCTACTTTTTACAGACACACTCATTCTAAAGATCGTCGAGTTAAAAATTTATTTACTAGTAATATAGGATTTTTATTTATAATCTTACAATTGCGTAAATATTCACTTGACTCACGACTATAGATGACTGTGTCGCTTCAATTTAATTTTAAACAAGTTTTATTACTTACTCAAATAAACAAATAAACAGCATGAAATTACAATACTTCATATCTGTCAATACCATAACATCATACATAAGAATTCACCTAGAATTCTACATTTTATTCCTTTATTTAACATATCGAATTTCCAACCTTCATATTGAGATACAAACTATGTATCAACTATTTCTCTCGCTTTCTGTTTTAACTTCACCTCATAAAAATCTTGCGATATCATGTAGCTAATCATTAAATCCTTGAGTCTGTTATCTTGTATTGATAGGGATATTAATTTACAGATGGGTATTATTTATTATTTCAATCCCTCAGTACTATATTAAATTTTTACTTAAGGGGACGACCACACTAATGAAATCCTATGAAAAACAACTACTTTTAAAGAAGTTTTTTTCCTGGACACTATTGAAGCGATTTCAAGAATTTTTTTTAACAGTTTTTGCAGTATCTAAACTATAAATTGATCGTTCGGCAAGAAATAAAAATAAAAATTGCAGTAATTGCGTGATTTCACAAATAAGAAATTCAAGCTTTTTTTTTAATTAACGTTACTAAAAAAATAGATTTTTCATAAAACAAAACGATCAGAATATATAAATATAATAGGAAAAAAATTCATTTGTTTTAGTAGTTCTCGGGAAAAGGATACGTCAATATCAACTGTTTTCCATACAAGTATGAAACTGTTGTTGCCCCCTTAAGAAAAACTTTTATTCTGTTTTCACTTTCGAAAAGAAAATCGATATTGCCTTCATCATTTATTATACATTATCATTGCAATTTTATGTTTCATTATCGTCACTCGAATTTTAAATATTCTTCCTTAAAATATTTTAATTTAAATTCTAACTTAGTACCTGTTTTAAATTTACGGTTTATTATAAGTATAGTCCGTCAAAAATACGACAAACTTATAAATATTGCAAACAAACAATGTTTTATTTTTTAAGCGTGGTAGATGCATGTCATAAAAGAAACATACGCTTATTTAGTCTTTTTATATCATACACTATTTCACCCACTATTTGTTCAGCTTCAAAGTAAGTCCCAGCTGTAAACTATAGCAGAAGTGGATTGTACGCAAACATAAACGTATATTGCTATTATATTTTTGTAAGGAGTTGTTGAGTAACTGACAATTATATTGTTTCTTCTTCTATTTTTTTTTCTTGGTCAGAAAATATTTAAGTATGATAATTGAATGAATCTTCTCTTTTACGGAATTAAGATATGCTTTTAAAATATTTCTTCATCCATTGCATTCTTATAATTTCTTTGTTTTCGGCATGTGTTCCAGAATTTTTGTTTCGTATTCTAATTGCAATTTTTTAAATAATTTTATCCGAACTTCGTATTCTGATTATACCATTTCTTTAAATAAAAATTATGGTTAGTTATCACATGTACAAGCAATACCGGGAAAAAGGTACTACAGGATGTTTCAGAACTATATGTCAGAAATGTAAAGGCAGGTAGAAGGGACCTAATTAAGCAGATTTCGTATAAGAATGTGGGTGCGGGCAGTAGAGGGCGTTGTTGCGTTCGACGCATGAAAGCGCTTCGCTGGCTTGAATCGTCATTCCCCGCACGGATTTTGAGCAATATGCATCGTTACAGCTTGCCTACATGCATTTCATGTATGGATCTGTGCAAGGAAATGGAGCTGCTACTCAAAGGATGTACATGGAACGATTCCCGGGTAGGAATCTACCGGATCGCTGAACATTTGAGCGTCTTCATCGGGAATCGTGCGCGAGTTTATCGTTTTGTACTTCCACGCGTTATACGGGCACTAGAAGATGTCCTAGAATTTCTGCAGTAGAACAAGAAGTATTGCGCACAGTAGAGGATAGTCCTTCAACAAGCTCTAGAGCTGTTGGACTTACGTGTTCGTTGAGCAGCCGCTCCGTTTCCTTGCGCAGTCCTATACATGAAATGCAGGTCCGCAAGCTCCGCATTAGTGTAAAGATGCATGTTGCTCAAAATCCGTGCAGAAATGATAATTCAAGCTAGCGAAACGCTTTCATCCGCCGAACTCAACAGCTCACTCTACTGCCTCAACGCTGGATTTCCTCACTCACATTTCTATACGAAATCTGCTTATTTAGGTCCCCTCTACCTGCCTTTACATTTCTGACATATAGTTTTGAAACACCCCGTATATATAAAACATTACATAAAATCTATCAGTTTTAAAAATCTAAGAATTTTTTTATTTTTTTTTTCAAGTGATTTTAACATTTTTTTACGTAAAATAGCATATAACATATTTACATACCATGCCAGACAATTTCAGAACTATAGTTCATGAAGTCACTTCATGGTAGCGGTCAGTTGATACAGTCATTATCCAAGATAAGTTGTCCGATATTTTTTTCTAAATTCAAAATACACTCAAATCATTTGATAAATATTTTAATTTAAAAATAAAAAAATGAAAATATTCTTCGTGAACATTGTCATAAAAAGTACAAAAGAGAGAGAACAGTGGTGACCAACCTGGTCACAGATGTACCAATAATTTCTAATAGAATAATTCGCTTTAATTAATGAGAGAAGTTTTTCGTTTAAATAGATTCTTATTCCGAAAAGTGGTGACGAACGATTTTCAGGCAAAAATGTTGAATACCCTTGAAGTAGCGCATAATGTAAGCAAATTTGTTTGAACAAGTTAAAGAGTTAATCCTAAGAGTTAGTGATATACAGACGTATTTATAACATACCAGATCATCCAAAAGTAACAGAAAAAGGAAAATGGAAAATACAGGCAGTAGTACGATACATAGAAGTGCGCAGAAAAAAAAAATAGGATTTTTTTAATAAGAAGAATTTCGCTGTCATTTGCAATAACCCAATCAAAATTGCCTTGACATGTTCTTTAGCTTCATCTTACACGTGCAATAAACCACACATTTCTGAAAGCGATAGAAAAACTTAATATAATCATTGTAATAATCTTTGTCTGTATTATTATTGCAAGTGCATAAATCCAAATTTTTTTTCAAAAATAATTATTTCATAAAAAAATTCTTTCTTAAAAAATAAGCATCCACTTCGAATTTCTTTTAATTCGAAACAGCATCATTTATATAATTTTGTAAGTGGTAGAAAAAAGCACATATAAGCTCTAAAATTAACAGTCAAAAACACGTGCAACACATTTAAAATTCATATTTCATTAATATTTATGTGCTAAAAATGTAACTGTTGATGAAGAAAAAAATAATTTGCTTGCAGGTCAGTTCAAATTATGAAAACGACATTCAACAAAAAAAGTTAATTATAAGAAAGAAAATATTGGTCCCCATTAACATTCAAATAACAAAAAATGTAATTATGCTTAAAATTATGAATTAAGTGTATGAAATCTAGATAAATGAGCATTTTTAAATACAAATAATGTGTTTTTCTGGGGTGCAACATGAGATAAAATTGTAATAAATACGTTTTTTAAATCAAACTGTCGTGTATTTTAGCTATTATAAGAAAGTTAAAGAGGAAAAAGAATATCATAATAATATGAAAATACTATTTCAAATAAGTATAGTGTCATTTTAAGTACATTCGAAGATATACAAGAGATATCGAAAAAATATATCACCTGAATTAAATTTGAATGTTCAAAAAATAACTTCTGATACCTTCATAGATAATTAATTCTGATAAGGCGAACTGGATCGAATTCTTTTGACGAATCGGATGTAATTTTGGATGTACCAGAATCTTGACTATATTTTATCAAAAATAATTTTACAAATTTTTTTTTAATTATGCTTTCTATATTTTTAAAGTTTGAATTGTTTTTAAGGTATTCCACTATGTTTAAATAGTCAGTTATCGGCAAATATCGTAATTGTTTGTTTTATTTGAATGACTGTACATTTAGCTATCCAAAACAGTTTTTGTTATCTTCACACGACAATTGGAAATGTAGTTATGGATGTTTTGCTTCAGTTCTTAAACCAGAAGTGTGTGTTTAAATAAGTAACATAAATAAATAAAATATATTTTAATATTGAGACTAAGGAAGATGCAATATACAAATCTCAAAATATTTAGGAAATTGGGGTAAACATTTATAATAGATTTTTTAAAATAAACATTTTAAATGCATTTAAACAAACATGATTTTCATAAACAATTAGTTAGGAAAAATCTCTACATCGGGAAATTATGTTATACAATTAAAACGGGTTATCTTTAAAATTATGGTTATACTTATGTAAGACTTATAGCATACAATTTATGTGATGTTGTGAATGTAATGAACCATCAATTTAAGTATCTGAGAATTTCCTGAAATTCTAAAGCTATTTTTATAAAATAACAAATAGAAAATATATGCAAAATCGTCAAAAGTTAAATTTGAAAGTATATATGGGCCAAAATCTCATAAGTGTGATTTCTCAGTCCTCAGTATATCTCTCCGCATTCCTTTGCAATATCAATTCTCATTTAATGTTAAAATGTTTCACTGTGCCTTTTCTACAGTATTATGTTTCTTCTACTGTGAAAATATGTTTTTTAATCTTTAAAATGAAATTTAAATATCGCAAAAGTAACTACTGTCCCCTATCCTCAACCCATAACTTGATCATTAAAACCATCAACAAACAATAAATATTAAAAAATTTTGAAAAAAAACAAAACAAAGCATTGATTATAAATATGAAATCTCACGGAGCATGATAATATAATTTTTATATGAGTGAAATATGTGATATTTGTTTTTGTTAGGTTTAAAGTTTTGTCCCTCACTTTTTTGGTCACTACTGTCCCGGTGTATGAATTTTCTCATATTTCCACCAGATGACAGTATGCAGTCATTTTCAGTATTGTTTCCATTAGGGAAGCACATGTTGTTCTTCAAAAGTCGCATTCCTTTCTTTTTGCTCATAAAGAAGATTTTTCTGGATTGAAAAAAATTGTGGAAAGTTAAGCGTACCTTTATTAGCCATCACTACTGTCCCCATTGCTAATTTAAATATTGATATTTATAGATTAACCGATATCTAGCCATTTAAGTGTAGGTTCGATATGCCTTTTTGAAAAGAGTGCATACAACATTTCGAAAATGTACTTTTTAAAGTAAAGTTGCACAACTGCAAAAAAAAAAAATCACTACTGTTCCTGTTACTTCTGTCCCTTACAATTTGTATTTTATCTGATAAAAACTGCCACATCATATTTATTTTTCAATAAAGTTTGTGCGTATCAACTATTTATTATTTTGCAATATATCAATGGCTACTAAAAATTCAAATTGAGCATAATATGCACCTTTTAAAAATCAGATATCAAAAGAAATTTAGAAGCCAAAAATAACACGTATGAGATTTTGACGCATATAGAAAATATTTGAAAAATCATCAAAAGGTAAAATTGAGTATATATATCTGAAAGTTTTAATTGCAATATTACATTCTTAATAACTCAAATTATATATTTATGGAAAAGAAATTAGTAAACTATCATTATTTTTGTCGTGAGCGACATTTGCATTCTTAATAACTCAAATGATATTTTTATGGAAAGGAAAATATTTTTTTTTTATTTAGAATTTCCGAATCCATACAGGAAATACCAAAAAAGAATCTTTACTTTATGTAATCAAATCACGTCGGTCATTGAATAAAGCAAAAATTACTATTCAAAATTTCTGGTATGAATTCGGAATTTCTGAATAGAAAAGAAATTCCTGAAATGCACGCATATATGCACTAATTATGCAAATCTGTTAATCAAACAATAGGCAAATTATAGTGTTTTTCGTAGAAAAACGCATTTAAAATAACATGTAAAAAGTCTAAAGAAATATGTCATTAAAATTTACTCCATTATCTTTAAAGTTAGTTCCTATGCATGCAGAATATCTATATTAAGAATGCAAATCACAAATCTTTATGAAGATTTTCGAACAGCTTATCAATCATCAAAATTTTTCAAGGGCAAATGCAACCACAAGCGTTTCGATCAATAAATTTTACAAAGTGAAAGAACATTAGATAAAAGAATTGTTCCGGAAGAAAAAAAAAAGATACGGAGAAAATGCAAGAAAAACTACTGTGATTTTATCTACAAATTTTCGGGTATCTGAAGATAAATAAACTCAGTTTACAAGCTGTTTAATCAAACTATTCATTATGCATGCAGTAGCACGCGAGGCATGTTTAACTAAAAATAAAATAAAAGAGTTCCAAAGTTTCGTTATGAGCGACAAATAAAATTTCAAAAAAATGCTAAATGCCTTATTAATTAGACTTAGCGAGAAATAGATATTTCTATATTATTTTCAGAAACAGCGCTAAAAGTTGTCTTCTTTAAATGAAGAAATTTAAAATGAAAATTTTATTAATAAAAAATTATTTAAGCAGAGATTATTTATTTTCGCTTACATAACTGCCAACATTTACGCTTTTTTCTTACCACCGAATTTTTTTACAAAAAATTTGCCTTAATAAATCACCAAGATCTACAATTAAATAAAGCAAAATTTTGTATTAAATTTTAGTGGTAACAAAAAAAGCGTAAAATTTGGCCGCTATGTACTTTTAAACCCATGGAATAGAGAACACAAGTTTTCTTCCAATGAACATTTACTTTTTTGATTGATTCATTTATATACACTGGCGGAAAAAAAATCCCAACACCAAGAAAAGCTTGTGTTAGATAAACGAAATTTGATAGGCGTGTTTATACATCTGAAAGATGACATCGATTCATATTTCGCGCTTCGCGCATAAGTGTGATGCTAGTAGCGCCACTCAGAACTTGCAAATCAGGTTTGCTTTAAATGCGTGCTGTAAAGTTCGTGAGCGTTATTTAGCTTCGAAATTTGACGTATTGAGTTGATGTTAGCCAAAAATGCCTTTAAGAAGACGAAGAAGCCATTATCAACAACTCACCGAAGTTGAACGAGGTCGTATAATAGGGCTACAAGAAGCTGGATCTTCTTTCCGCGATATTGCAGAAAGACTTGACCGGAATGTATCCACTGTGCAGGATTGTTGGGAGTAGTGGTCAAGGGATGGTACAGGCTCAAGAAGACCGGGTTCCGAGCGGCCACGTAGCACTACTGAGAGGGAAGACTCCCGTATTCGGCGTACGGCTGTGGCGCATCTTACTGCGTCTGCAGAAGAAATTCGAGCAGCAATTGGTACCACATTGACACAACGAACTGTCAGAAACCGGTTACTTTAAGGGAAGCTTCGAGCCAGGTGTTCTGTAGTGTGCATTCCACTGACTTCAAGTCATTGTCGTTTGCGTTGCCAGTGGTGTCAAGCCAGAGCTCATTGGAGGACGGAGTGGAGATCTGTTGTGTTTTCTGATGAAAGTAGGTTCTGCCTTGGTGCCAGTGATGGCCGTGTGTTGGTCAGAAGGAGGTCATGGGAACGCCTACAACCAAACTGTCTGTGGCCTAGACACACTGGACCTACACCTGGAGTCGTATTCTGGAGAGCAATTTCCTATGATAGCGGGAGCACTCTAGTGGTTATCTCAAAGACACTGAATACAAATTTGTACGTCAGTCTGGTAATTCAACCTGTAGTGCTTCCATTCATGAACAGCATTCAAGGGGGAGTTTTCTAACATCATAACGCTCGCCCTCATATTGTTGTTGTAACGCAACGTGCTCTACAGAGTGTTGACATGTTACCTTGTCCTGCGAGATCACCAGATCTGTCTCCAATTGAGCACGTATGGGATATCATTGGACGGCAACACCAGCATCATCCACAGCCAGCACTGACCGTCCCAGTATTGACACAACAAGTACAACAAGCATGGAACTCTATACCACAAAGTGACATTCGGCACCTGTATGACACAATACATGCACGTTTGCAGGTTTGCATTCAAAATTCTGGAGGTTACACCGGCTATTAATGTAACCGCATTTCACATTTGAAATGCATTTTCTTGAGCTTAAATTAACATGTGATCTTGAAAATCTAATCAATTAAACATGTTAACTAGACAAATGCATTGTCCAAATTTCATTACTCTACAATAATTTTTTCTTGGTGTTGGGAATTTTTTTTTCCGTCAGTGTATGACGAGAAGTGTTTAGCTTCATCTGTAAAATTAATCTGCAGATTGAAGCTAAATATTCTTTAGAAAGGAAAAATGACAGGTAATTATTTAGTAGCTGTTTTATTTGTTGAGCTTTTTGGACTCGATGAAATTTGAATTAGAATTTAAATTAGATGCTAAATATGGCAATGCCTCTAAAATTTTCCTGCTTGTTGTATTTTCGGTATTAAATTTGTAAAAAGATTTAATTAATTGTAACAATCAGACCCGTCCGAGATTTCCCGGGATAACGTTGAATGTTTATAATTTACCTTTGTGCATAATTTTATCTGCGCTCCTGATGTTTTCTTAGGTTTAGTTTTCACCCCCAAGAGGGCAAAGTGTATGGAAGAGGGGTGGGGGGGGGTTGCAAATTTGCTGATTAGTCCTTGCCTATATACCGGGATTTCTCATTGTGCAGAATTTCACCTCTGTGGCACTGTCAGATTCTAAGATATTTTACCTTCTCACCAGTGGTGAGAGTGAATAAAAAACCCTTACACCGATTAGCAATATGATTCCAATCTTTATACTCAATATAGTAAATTTTCTTTGTTTTTTAATAAACTTTATTCGGAAGTCTTAAGCGAATTTTTCCCTGCAAAGTCTTTGTGATGCACTTTCTCCCGCATAGCCAAATCAAAAACCAAGGAATAAATTGCTTCAGCGTGTTTCTTTAATGAGTTTTTAAAAAATCATTAAAAATCACCAATGGATATTTTTAAAATTTTCAATTTTAAGAAATTGGTCAAAGAATAATTCCTTATAAATTTCAAAATTTACGTCTGGATGAGAATAATTTCAGAATTAAATCGCTTAATAAATTATTTTCTTATTTTCGATCGTTTAAGGAGTTACAAAAGAAAAAAATGGATTCAGGATTTTCAAAAAGAGTTTCATGAAAAATTAAAAAAATTACTAAATTCAGCATTAAATTTGAAAGCAGATCGCTTTTTTTTGTCCAAAAGCGCAATAAAACATATTAAACGTAAACTAAATAAAACTAATTAGAAATTGGAAAAACTGGCTTTAAGGTGCAGATGGAACTGTTTACGTCTTACTAGAAAAACAAAATTAAGTCTCTACGAGTAATAGATTCCCTTAGTGATCGCACGCACATGCACGTATAGAAAGTTCCCTTACTTACTATAAATGACAAAAAGTATCTACTAAATTCTAAATCATGAAAATAAAAATACTCTGAATTATGCCAAAATCACAAATATTTTCCTCGTATTATGTTGAAAATGAGTTTAAAGTGTTTCATTGGAGAACCTGTAAATTCCCAAGTTCTGTATGAGTGGTTTCTATTTATGTTATACTTACTAATATAGGCTTATAAGGGATTTCCGCTAGTCGGCATACGACATTCGTAAGCTAATGCTAGACCAATAAAAATGATTTTGGTTGCAGTTTCATTTTGAGGACACTTGAGGTCGGTTGGTTCCGAAATTTGAAGTGTCCTTCGAATGAAATTGCAATGGAAATCGAAAATGTATAAAACTATCGTATTGTCCTCTGGCCTGAGATAGCCTATTCAAAAAGAATCATTTAAAAATATTAAAATGCAAACGAGAAATTTGTAAATAATACTTCCATTTCTTTAATATTAGCTTGCGAATGCCGTATGTTGACTAGAGTACCATCTTAAGTTACTTCCCTATTTTCTATAAATCAGCTTTCGTAGATTGACGGGAATTAGCCGTTTGAGATGGTTTAGCTTGTTTAGGTTGTTTAGTTGCTAACTTTATGCAAATGTGAAATCGGTTGTTTCTGGTATATAAAGTTTCAAAGATCTGTGAAGGAAATTTGCTGATTCTATCCCAAATATTGATCTTTCGTAAATATCTGGCAGCTACAAAAAGGTTTTCCGAAATGCATCGTTTGAGTAAAATGTAAAGTTCTATAAAGCCTTGAATTGCAAATTCATTAAGCTATAAGTGACGCTGAATTTACATTATTTCTAAGTGCGTAGGCATGGCTTACGTGTAATATTACGTATTGAAATTCTCAAAATATAGATCTCAGATAGATTTAAGATCTCAGTAAACTGGTTTATAACAAATATTTGCTTAATCACTGCATTCAAAATATAACAGCTGATCAAAGCACTCCCACGTCAAACCTCACCACGTACGAGCTCATCTAGCAAAACCCATAAGTAATGCGCGAATTTTGCTCTGATAGTCCCGATCATTTTGTGAAATATACATTTGAAAACATTATATTCTTGAAAGTTTCATTATATTCGTTTATTCTCGAAAGAAAATTCAAAAACAAATGTACCAAAATTTTAAAAATGAATAATATGAATTGCTAATCATTCAAAACTTTTATAACATATTTTTTTTTCTTTTTCAGAAGCAGATCGATGGAAACAGAAGTAGACACATTAAAACAGCTGAGGCATCAAATTCTCGGGTAAGTCGACAAATAAATTAGTTAATGTTACCAAATTCTTTTGTACGAATGAATTTTTTATAATTGACAAGTATTTTACTTTTATTTTCTCCTTTAGTTCAGTGTAAGCATATTAATATATTTTATTAAATCTTAATTTTAATTTATACTAATTTACATGTATTATGAATTTAGATTATTCCTATCGAAAAAAGTATAAATAAATCAGTAAAGGCCTAGAATGGCTATTTTTTTAAACTTATGTACTGAGTGAGACAATGCACGATAATAATAAAATTTCAGGCAAATCGGCAGGTATATTAAAAAAAATTTTACACATTGATACATATTTTTAAGTTTTTTTACAACTTAAATTCAGCATAAATAATAATAATAAAAACTAAATATAAAATAATGCATTACACATCCCTAAATAACGACATCTGGTGCTTTAAAAATCGTGACTAACGTTGTAAAATATATCATAAATGTGGAATATATTTTGTGGGAAATCTTTTATCACCCTTCCTTCAATTTAGTAGCTGATTCTAATCAGAAATATTATGCAATCATCTAAATCATTTTAATCCCATCCTTTTCGCTTAATTTTCATCTTGTAAAGACCAGACTTGCTGTATTCTTAACGCTATTTTGCAATAAAACCTCGAATATGTTTTCTATTATTTTACTTGAAATTAAGAAACTGTGTTCTTTTTTTGTACGTTAACTCAAAATAAAAAATTCACTTTGAAACATAAGATGAAGCACGGTGGTCTTCGGATAACACAGTAAATTTTTTCTTAAACAAGTGAATTTGGAAAGTTTCAAAGTTCACGATACCACATTTTCATTACATTGCTGGGATATTGTGTTTACACCAGATAATAAAAACAATGTTATCCTCTTACAGAAGGTTTCATATAGTATACATCAGAATGAAAAGAAAAGTCGACTTAATCCGATTTTTAAATTTTTCACCAATAAGAAACTGTTTACACATATTTATTGTAAAATAGATCATAAATGTGGAATACATTTGAAATTATTACTTAATTCTCACAAAAATATTTTATCATCCAAGATACAATTTAATAGCTGATGATAATCAGAAATAATATGCAATCATCTAAATCCTCTTAATTACACCCCTTTCTCTTCATTTTCATCTTGTAAAGAAAATTACTCTCTGTAATCGTAACGCTATATTGCAATGAATAAAACGAATAATGTTCCTATCACTTTGCCTCAGGTTAAGAAACTGTGTTCTCATTTTGTCCGTCAACTCAAAATAAGATATTCACTTTGAAAAATAAAATGAAGCACGGTGGTCTTCAGATAATATACACACTGTTAAAAAAGACAAATGCTTCTTAATCTACGAAAATATAATATAAACACGAATAAATTTATAATATAAACTCATCCTTGTTAACCATGATTCTGAAAAGCGTTTCTTTATCTTTAGAAACCTCAGACATCAATGGCATTTCGAGATTTAAAGGATCATTTATAAAAACAGAATTTCTCTTGCTGCCCGTAATTTTCCGAAACGTTTACGAGTAGCTTTTAAAGTGTATTAATCAGTTTTCTAAGCACGGAATATAGTTTTTTCCACGTTTAAATATAACAGCTGATCAAAGCACTCACACGTCAAACCTCACCACGTACGAGCTCATCTAGCAAAATCCATAAGTAATGCGCGAATTTTGCTCTGATAGTCCCGATCATTTTGTGAAATATACATTTGAAAATGTATCTTCAGTCCATGGATCGGTCTCGGTTTTGGCCACCACTAATTGCTGAAACGTCAGTTGAGGCTCACTGTTGAGACCCGAAAAGTTCTTGGTTTCCGTCTGCTTGTCTGTTTGTCTGTCTGTCCATCTGTTCCGCGATAACTGCCTCAAAAATTATCTGATTAGGTTGATTTTTGGTGGGTATGTTGGTGATGCTATCTATTCTCAAGTAAATATTTTCATGTTCTACAAATATGTTTAACAGACAAACATGCAAAAATAACAACGTTACCATTAACATTAAAATTAAGATTATTTCTATACTCTTTCATGTATAATTTAACTTATGCTGCTGAAAAAGTTTACTTGAGAATTGATAACATTCAAAAACCAGGTATTCCAGGCTGAGGAAACTGATTAACACACTATAAAAATTATTCGGAAACGTTTCTGAACAATACGGGCAGCAAAAAATACTTTGCTTTTATAAATAATTCTTTAAATTTTGGAAATGCACTAGTTTCTGGTGATTCAAAAGACAATGGAACACGTTTTTCGGAATTTCGGATAACTCAGAAGATTATATTTTATTTTCGTTCGTGGTTATAGTATATTTTCATAAAATAAGAAACATTGGTCATTTTTTACAATGCAGTTAATTTTTTATAAACATATGAATTTGAAAATTTTCAAAGTTCAAAATAATACAGCGTTGAGATATTGTTTTTGCATCAACTAATACAAACATCGCATCCTCTTCGTGAAGATTTCGTATAGTACACCAAAATGAAAAAATCATCGTAATCCCATTTTTTAATTTTTCACCAATAAGGAACTGTTTACACATATGTATTGTAAAATAGATCATAAATGTGGAATACAATTGAAATAATTCCCTAATTCCAACAAAAATCGTTTATCATCCTACATACAATTTAGTAGCTGATTCTAATCAGAAATATTATGCAATCATCTAAACTCTTTTAAGCACATCCTTTCTCTTCATTTTCATCTTGTAAAGGTAATTACTTTCTGTATTCGTAATGTGATTTTGCAATGAAAAAAAAAACGAATAATTTTTCTATTATTTTCTCTTAGAATAAAAAACGTGTTCTTGTTTTGCACGTTGACTCAAAATGAGATATTCACTTTGAAACATAAGATGAAGCACTTTGGTCTTTGGATAATACAGGAAAACTTTTCTTAAACATACGAATTTGAAATTTTTTTTTAAGTTCACAATAAATTACAGCGCTGGGATATTGTTTCTAGATCAGCTAATTAAAACAATGTTATCAATTATTGAAGGTTTCATATAGTACATCAAAATGAAAAACTTCGACTTAGTCCTATTTTTAAAATTTTCACCAATAAGAAAATGTTTACACATTATGTAAAATAGATCATAAATGTGGAATACATTTGAAATTATTCCTCAATTCACACAAAAATATTTTATTGTCCTACATACAATTTAGTTGCTGATTATAATCAGAAATATTATGCAATCATCTAAATCCTTTTAATCACATACCTTTCTCTTCATTTTTATCTTGTAAAGAAAATTACTTTCTGTATTCGTAGTGCTATTTTGCAATGAATAAAACGAATAATTTTTCTAGCAGTTTGCCTCAGGTTAAGAAACTGTATTCTTATTTTGTACATTGACTCAAAATAAGATATTCACTTTGAAACATAAGATGAAGCACTTTGGTCTTCGGGTAATACAGGGAACTTTTTCATAAACATATAAATTTGAAAATTTTCAAAGTTCACAATAAATTACAGAGCTAGGGTATTGATTTTAAATTAGCTAATTAAAACAATGTTGTCAATTAATGTAGGCTTCATATAATACATAAAAATGAAAAACTTCGACTTAATCATATTTTGAAATTTTTCACCAATAAGAAACTGTTTACACATACTATGAACTGCACTTAAGTGCATGTCATTTTATTTGCTTGGTGAAAATTCGTTTCTTTAATGTGTTCTTATATTTAACACGCATAATTTTTACTCTTCATAAAAATCAAGCGTGACGAAACAAATACTAAAGAGGAATAATAATCCAAGGCTATTTCTAAAAAATATTCTGGCATTGAAAAGATAAAAAAACTGATGAAGTAGAATCTCAATTTTACGTTTTTGTTGAGACAAAATTTAAAAAAGACATAAAAAAGTTATTATGAGAAAATATAAATGCGGGAAAATTAAAATGTGTGAAAAATAAACGCCTATTCACTGTGCACGAAACGTACATTTAAGGAACAAAAAAGCAACATACTATTGTATTATTTTATACAGTTTTGGGGTAAGTAATTAAAATTTTCAACCACAAGTTTTTTATCACTAAATTTTACAAAGTGAATAAACATTTGATAAAAGAATTGTTTCGGACGGAAAAAGATAAGGGGAAAATGCAAAAAAAACTACTCTGATTTTATCTGCAAATTTTCGAGCATCTGGAAATAAACTCCATTTAGAAGCTTTTTTTTTTTCAAATTACAGTAACAAAAATGCATGGATACAAATAATAATGACGTATGATGGAAATAATAGTGACGTAAAGATTTATAGCAACCGTCAAAATCTTATTTGTTTGCAGTTAAATAATGTGCCATATCATAAATTTATATCATACTTCTAAATTTTTGATACAAAATTCATCTATAATTCTTATCTATTGTTTTAAATTTAGAATTCTGAAAATCTATAATCTGAGCATTAATGTAATTACTGTAAAAAACAATAGAACTAACCTCGTTTTTATATAATGAAAAAGAAAGAATGTACGTGAACGCCTGTGCATCTGCCTGCCATTTGAAACTCGAACAGACGGCAGTAGCCATTATTTAGCTTGAAGAACGTCCTGTACTCTAACTCATATACTTTGAAGCTGTTTCTTGAAAATTCGGTCTAATATTTTTTATTCGATTTTTAAGGATTTTTTTATTTTTATTTTCTGACTGTATCAGGGTTTGCCCTCTTTTACTACAATATTTTAATAGAATTTTTCGCCTTATTTAAATGCAGAAAAGTATTACAAATCATGCAATTCAGGCGTCTACAATTTCTGTTAATTAAATATTAAATAGAAACATTCTATTAAAAAATTGTGGTAAAAGCGTACGAACCCTGTGTATGCGTTTCGATGATGAGAAAAGGAAAATCATTACAGCATTAGAAAAAAAAACAAGAACGAAAAATCATGCGTCAAGCATAGATTATGTAACACTTTCCAACGCTTCCAAAATAATTTTACAAATCATTACCGTTTAATAAGCTGAAAGATAACATCTAAGTAAACAATTTGGAAAACACATAACATATTTTAAAACGTAATTTCAAGAATTCCCAACCTATATTTCCAACATATACAATATAAGGAAAAATATCCGAATACTTTTATTCAGCCCTGTATATGATCTATAGATTTGTATATATACTACATAGGATGCTAAATTTTAGTTTAGTTAGGAAACACGTAGGACAGTTTAAAATTCTCCTTCTGGAGTTTCTGTCAATAAACGGAAATGTGTTTGCGAACTTTTGTGCTGCCCTGTATATGATTTACAGAATTTATACACACCAAGTAATAGACAGAAAGTGAGTTAAATTTAAATCGCGATCAGCAACTTAAAACGCACTTCCAGGAATTATTGTTAACAGACAGTAGAGAATTCTTTTGTGTGTCCCTGTAAATGAACGATGACTGCTATACACACAATATTCTGTAGTAAGCCTCTTGTAATGCTCCTTAGTGATATATATAAATTTCAATGCGTTTAAAATAGTGAAACATTATATAATTAAACCGCAGACGATTTTTCTCCATAGACGTAATGTAACGGAATTCTTTTGACTGTCCCTGTAAAGTAACTATAAGTGCTATGCACACCATATTCCTTGTTAAGCTTCTTGTAATGCACCTTAGTGATATATATATATATCAATTACAATGTGTTTGAAATTGTGTAACATCATTAAAATAAACCGCAAATGATTTTTCCCCCATAGACTGTAATGTAACGGAATTCTTTTGAATGTCCCTGTAAAAAAACTATACGTGCTACACACTTCAGTTGAAATAGGGAACATGCTATAGATAACGACAATTACATATAAAAATTGCAGGTCAATCCGATCATATTTACGGGAATTAGAGCACGGACAGACGGCAGACGGCCATACGGCCATACGGCAGACAAACCGAAGTCATAAACACTTTTCAACACAGGTTGGAAAGTGTTAAAAACGAAACATATCCATTTTAAACATATTTCAGTTGCTTACTTTTTTACCTGTTAAGTCTCTATTATAATTACTGCTACTATTTAAATTTTAAAAACTTTTTTCACTATTTTTTAATGTTATTACTTAATCATTTAAAAAGTTAAATTGCTAGACTATAATTTTCCATAAAATAGTCCTTATTTTAATATCTCCTAAGTGTATAAAAATATAATTTTATATATTCTGGAATATAAAATATTAATATAAAATAACTATTAATATCATTCTAACCTTTATCTTGCATGGCAAAGCACTTTGAATCTTGAAACCAATTCACAAGAAGAAATGTCTAACTTTAGCACACCTTCAGTATCGCTTTAAGACTGAATGTACATCGTGCGGGTTCGAATTTATTGAATTTTCCGAATTTCTGGTAAATCACTCCATCCTAAAGGGTTGTGATACTTAAAAATAAAAATATAAAGAAGAAAGAAAAAGTTTGCATTAAGCATAGATTATGAAACACTTTCCAACACGTCCGGACTATTTTAACAAAACATCAGCGTTTAATAAGTTAAAAAAGATACCTAAGTAGACATTTTAGAAAATACATTACACATTTGAAGATCTGATTTGAACAATTACCATCCATAGCCCAAAAGTACTCCAAATCTTTTTGGTAATCCTGTATATCATATATAGATATGTATATATTATAGTATATGTATATATTATATGTATATATATAGTATGCTAAAATTAATTTTTAATAAGAAAACGCATAACTCAAATAAAAATGCACCGTCAGGAATTTCTACCAATAAACGGAAATAATTCTTTTGTGCACCCTGTATATTACCTACAGATTTTTATACAAGCCAGATATAAAATTAAAATTTAATTCTGGGAAAAAAACATGTCTAAAACTACTGAAATCACACTTCCATGAATCACTATCCGCAGACGGCCCTGTATCCAGTACTTTGCATAGCCTTGTATATGATTTATTCATATTCTATAAACACCTCTTACTATAAATATAAATTAGCTTGAAAATCCATAGCTCAATTTAAAAACACCTTTAAGCAATTCACGCTCATGCTCAGTAATACTTACGAATGCATTTGTGTAGCCCTGTATATGATCCATATATACACACCACATAGTATGTAAAAATTTAGTTAAACTTAAAAACGCATATCATAATTGTAAACGTTCTTCCAGCATTTATTCTTAATAGACAATTCTTCGGATACAATACTGTATGCAAAATCTTTTGTGTGTCTATCTAAATGAACGATAAAAATTATGCTCATCATATTCTACAGAAAGCATCTTCTAGTAACTCACCTCTGTAATTTATATCAATTTCATCATGTTTGAAATTCTGCAGCAAAAATTTAAATAATATGCAAACAGTTTTTCCCAGTATACTATTATATAATCTGTTGCTTTTGTGTGGCCCTGTATATGAAAGATAATTACTTTGTACTCTATGTTTTACAGAAAGCATATTTTAAAACAACTCAGAAATTGATATAAATTTCATTATGTTTGCAAAATTTTAACATTGTTGAAAGAGACCGCAAACGATTTTCCCCCTTAGACCGTAATAAAACGAAATTCTTTTGAAGGCCCCTGTAAATGAACTTTGCCTTTAATAAAACAGAGAGAATGTGTTTGAACGTCTTGTCTGACCGTCTGCCTGTCATGTGAATGTCGAACAGACGGCAGTTCCTACACGTAGCAAATTCTAAAGTAACCTTCTTATAGTTTACCTCAATAATGCATATAAATTTCATTATGTTTCAAATAGTGTAACACCACTAAAATACACCGCAAATGATTTTCCTATAACATATATCAATTATATGGTAATCTGAGGGTATTTACGCAAGTTAGAGCTCGGACTCATAGACAGACAAACCGAATGCCTAAACTCTTTTCAACTGTGTTGGAAAGTGTTAAAAAGGTAGTTCAGAAAAATGGACTGAACATATAGAAATTAATTTACCTTACATTAAAAATATTTTATTTTTTCCTGCTTCAAAAATTTCCTTCACCTGTTTTAATGGAGTATATAATGATTCGTTTATAAGAGTCTATATATGTACAAACATTATCAAAAGATAATAGGAGAAGTTTTTGTAAATAACTAGAAAGGTTACAATAACATCTTTGAACTGCTTCTGATAAATTAATGTTTCTTGTTAGCGATGAAGAGAAAAAATAAGTGTATCTCATCTTTCCTTACATGATCACTTTTGTTTAATTAACTTTTCTTTTCTTTACGCAGAAAAATGGATATGAATACAGAATATGAACTAGAAGATGAAAGCGCGGCAGAAAAGTAAGTTTTTTTTCTTTTTGAAATGCGCTTTCAGTTTTCACCTTGAGCGCTTTTTTATTAATTTAGAGAGAAAGGCTCCAACTACTCCCATGAAATTTATTATTGTGTATTCAAATAGCAAAATAAAAAATAGGATAAGTTAGATATATTTTTTATGTATTCAGCTATTTAACTTTCAAAGATAATAAATACAAGAAAATATATTTAAACAAAACACTCTAACAAATAAAAATGATGAGATAATTTCAAGTTATTTTTTAAAGTTAGGAAATTAAAAAAATATATTTTTTAAGACATTGTATTTGCTATGTTCATTTTTAACAAATATCAATGTTTAACGTAACTTTAAAGAACTTGTCTTTCATTCTTTTATTTATTATTTTTATCATTTTAGATTCAGAAGCAAAAAATTGTATTTGTTGTTTATTACTAACAATGTAAAAACTAATCATTACATAAAATTATAATTATAAAATTTATATAAAAGCACTATCGTTGTTTTCAATATTGAAACCTTTTCCTGTAATACTGAGTAAAATTTTACAAACACACCGCAATAAATAGATACACACTGAATAGAAATGAGAAAAATGATGAACACAACTGATACACACTGAATGAAAATGAGAACACATTAAAATGAATTTGTATATAAAATGAATTTGTATATAAAATTCATTGTTTGTTATGATTATTTCATTAAAAATTCTATTGTCAAATAAGTGGTTACACATACGTATTAATAACAAGGATCGCTTTACTTTAAAGTTACAACACAACTGGAATAGTGTAATATATTTTCTAAATAATGCGTAAATTTGCCTGAAAACTGACGTATACCAAACACGTTGTCAACAAATATTCTATAGAGGACGCGTACAGTTCTACCACAATTTTTAAATAGATTTTTTTCGCGTTATTTAATAACAAAAAATTACAAATACTCCAATTAATTGCACAACGATTTTTAATCTGAAGTAAAACTATTAGACAAAGATTTCTTAGCACTGACTCTAAATTTACCGTTGCTACAGTTGCTACAGTTTCTAATAGAATTTTTAATTCCATTTTAAAGGGTTCGTACACTTTTTCCAAACTATAATCCTTGCCATATACTTATGAAACAACTGCAAGAGACATCTACCACAAAGAATATATTTTTAACACTTTCCAACATAGCTGAAAAAGGTTTTTAAATTCGGTTTGTCTGTCTGTCTGCTGTCTGTCTGTCCGTGCTCTAACTCACGTAAAAGTACTCGGATTGTCATGCAATTGATATATGTGATTGAGGTTCACTATGGCATGTTCGGTATTGAAAATAAAGTGTGTAACACTTATAGTTTGTTTACAGGGACACTCCGTTACATTACACGGTCTATGGAGAAAAATCGTTTGTAGTTTATTTTAATGATGTTACATTATTACAAATATAATGAAATTGATATGTAGCACTGATGTGCCCTACAAGAGGCTTTCTAATGAGTATGGTGTGCAAAGCACTTATAGTTCCTTTACAGGTACACTCAAAAAAATTTCGTTCAATTACGGCGTATGGAGAAAAATCAATAATTTTAATAATGTTTCACTATTTCAAACATATTGAAATATATATATATCACTAAGGTGCATTACAAGAGGCTTACTATAGAATATTGTGTGTATAGGATTCATCTTTCATTTACAGGGACACGCAAATAATTCGGTACTGTCTGCTAACAATAATTGCTGGAAGTGCGTTTTCAGTTGCTAAAAGCATTTTTAAATGTAACTCCTTTTTTGTCTGTTACTTGGTGTGTATAAATTCTATAGATCATATACAGGGCAGCACAAAAGTTCTCGAGTACATCTCCGTTTATTGACGGAAATTACAGAAGGAGAATTTTAAACTGTGCTACGCATTTTCTAATCGAACTAAAATTTAGCATTCTATGTAGTATATATACAAATCTATAGATCATATACAGGTCTGAACAAAAGAATTCGGATCTTTTCCCGACTATTGTTCCGGTAATTCTTGAAATTGGGTTGTTTATTATGTTATGTTAGGGTTTGTAATTATGAAGTTGGGTTTGAAATTATGTTTTCCAAATTGTTTGCTTAGATATCATATTTCACCTTATTAAACGGTAAAGATTTGTAAAATTATTTCGGAAGTGTTGGAAAGTATTACATAATCTATACTTGATGCATGATTGTTCGTTCTTTTTTAAATAGCTACGACTAGAATATAAATATAATCACCTGTGGCAACTATGTAAATGCTGTAATTACGGGCAAGATTTTTAGTTTACAAAAATAATTGTGTCTTTGGATTTTTTCAACCAATATTATTTTATAAAAATATCCACCTTATTTTATCGCAGAATTTATAAGACGAATAATACAATAAAAAAATTGTGATTACGAAACTCCGGAAATATATTCACCCCTGATTTTAGAAAATGCTGTATAGTAGAAAGCGTGTTCTCAATCCTGTGCGCCTCTATCATACGATTAGATTTGCTATTCACACAAAATTAATTTTTTTTTTTAAACATTCATGTGCAATTAACAACAGATCTTTTAAAAATAGAGATGTATAATTGACAGTTAGTGTGAACCTGTGATTAAATAATACATTAAAATGCCAAAAGATTCTTGTATAAAACTCATAGTAATGTTCAGCTGTCTGTATGTATTGGCCTGATTTTTCTTCCTGCTGCAATAATTCAGAGTAGACATTCTCAAAATTGACTTGAATTCTCTCTTCCGTTATAAAATACACCAAAACACACACACGATCAACCTCGCTCTTACGACAGAAGTTTGAATCTTAAAGTATCTATCTTCTAAGTTTATCACCTGTGCTGTAGATAAGATTTGACACGCAAAAATAAGAAGTAATAATAAATTATGAAATTTGTAAGAGTTCTATCATCCGGCGCATAAATGGCGTATTTTAAGTTCACTCATTCTAGTAAAACTACTTTTTTAACAAAAGTCTTAATTTTTTATGTGATGAATGTTCACATTTTTTTGTTGAAATAAAAATAATTTCATATTATTTTCCTCTTAAATAATAAAATGGAATATTTCAAAATTTTCTAAATGAATCTAAAAGTATATCTTTCAATATATGTCTAAAGTAAAAATTATAGTTTGATTGCATGTTGATGTCATTTTATTCTTTTAATGTATATCATGAAATGTCGTAATGTGTAAAAACACATTTTCTCTATTAGCACCGTAACCCGAAAGTGACCAAAAATGTGAAAGGACGGTGACCCAAATGTGACTCTTGCTGTCCACATTGTCGTCACGTAACTTGGGAAATGAGTCACTTTGAAAGCGATATGTTCCTTTTTCTGAGAGGCGCAAATGACTCAAAAATCGGTCACAGCTAATTCACTGTCACGAAGTGACGTTCACCTGAGAGTCAACTTGTGTGTAACGAAATAAAAATGTCACCTTTAGATACCGCTGCGCCCGTGACCATTTGTGAAGTCATTGTAATGTCACATCAATTGTCTGTGTTATTAAGGTTAGCCACATTTTGCCGTTTTGAATGTTTATTTAGTTTTATATAGTCGGTATTAGTTTTAAAGTTATCGCTTTCAGCATAATATTTTTTAAATTTTCATAATAAAATATTTCAAATATAAATTTTCCTAGATTTGTAACAACTTATATATTTGTACAGATTTTTCAGGGAGGAGGCAGGAGTTAAGAGTGCATTTCAATCATACTCTGAAGCTTTTTGATTTCATATGTATCATTGGAAATTTAATGCATAGTATACGTCACATTAATGACATTTTAACATTGTTTTATATTTTTTAAACTTTTCATTTTATAAAAATCTATCAGTATGAAGATGCAACTAATAACATTTAAAAAAATTAATTAAACATTTGAAAAACAAAATAAGGTCTTATTTACTTTAGTTTTTAACTGACATCGAATTTTTCCAGAGCTAAAATTATTAATTATATATGAAATTATATAATTTTATAACAAACATAAGCGTAAAACACAGCTCGGAAAGGTCCTTTCCTTTCTAAATTGCAGGACTGGGATAGTCAGCAGCAAACTTAGATACAGTAATAATTAATTCATTTATTATCTAATCGATTCTTTATTATATATTGTGAAAACTACGCTAATGGACATGTTAAATATTTTACATTGTTTGCAATCCATTAAACATGGACCACTATTAACATTTATGAAAGCACTCATTCATCAATCAAACTATGCTACAACTGTTGATTACCAATAATCAATTAAACCGTCTTTTATGTGACACACAAGTTTGTACAAAACAACTCAGATGCAAAATGGTAAATATTATGCCATGAAGAAAGCCTTCATAATTAATCAATGAACTCTGAACAATAAATTATTTTTTAAAAATTCAGAACTTAAAAAATTTAAATTTTTGAATATACGCTGGCTAGCAATGTTAGATTTTGTATCCATACTTTCTGTTATTAACAATAAATGTGAATGATCACCTTTGTAAACAAATTTAATGACGTGCATCTTAAATGTAAATTTTCTTGGAATATTTGTTTGGAAACGTGTGTCATTTAGCTCATCATAAAATTCATTATTAAAAGATATTTTCTCTTTATGTAATATGCATAGCATTTCATAGATCAATAATTTATTCTGTAAACTTTGATTAACGCATTCATTTTTAATTCCTTAAAATATCTCATAATTTTAAATTTAGTTATTATGACCGATATTATTACTAGCAGAAAAATACGTACGCTTTTCTGGCATATCTTACAACTAATAGTACTAAGTGATTGCTATTACTATTAGCTAAATATGTTAAAGGATTGAGGAACTGATTTTAACATTAATTGGAAAATGCCCATGCTTTGAAAGTAAAATAGTCTGCGTTCAAATTTTTTATAGTTTATTGACATTATTTTAAATATGTTTCACTATATTAATAGAGTTCTGTGAAGTATGGAATATTACTGGTTAAGGTTTTAAAAAGTTGGTTTCGAATGCAGCTTGCTTGTAGATTTTTTTATATTTCTATTAATCATCAGTAAAAAAAAAATTATATCATTTATCTACATAGACTCTAACATACCTTTAAAACTATTCAATTTTTCTTTGAAATTTATTGATTGTCAGCTTTACTAGCTGTGAATAAAATATCTACAATAAATAATAACTAATTATTAAATTATGTTACAGGGTTCGTACGGATCAGGGAATTTTCCAGTAGTGTTACTAGTATTATATTATTTTTTTTTTAGAAAAAGAAATCTAGGTTGAACTGGCGAAACTTCACCTTCTTTAAAGGAGAGATTTTCTGTAAATAAAATACTCGTACCGAAGAATTTACTGGTCGCAAATTTCCACGAGCCGTATAAACCCTGATGCTAAAACGGCTGACATTATAATATGTTTTCTTAATATACTGTAAAAGTAGCATTGCCACTTTCACGTAAGAAAGTAACATGATATTCAATCCCGAAGTATAACTATTTAGTGCCCACGACTTTTACTAGTTTTAGAGCCAATATGGTAATTCAGCAGAACATTGATAATAAAAAAAAATCATGCAAAACGTTCCTATAAGTAACTGTGCATCTACAAATTGGCGAAAGTGAATATAGTCATGAAGTGATTCTTTCTACATAAGTAATAAGATTTACCAATGATTTGGCATCGATAGAGTAAGTTCAAAATATCTTTTCGACCAAAAACTGCAGAAAAAAAGATGATTTAGTCAGTTCTCATTTTTTGTTCCAGGAAAATCTGTGCTGGATAAAAAAAACTTTTTAAACTACTTTTATACTACATTAAAAAGTCAAACAACTTTAGTGCCATTTCATTTTTATTGCCCATACAATAATCAGTCTCTGGTTCTGTTGTATTCTATAATATATGATACCTATAAAGAAGTAACATCTGAGCAATTTTTAACGTAGTTCAATATTCACTGATCTCTGAAAATTGGTCATTACTTTCATTAATACTTCATTTAGCTTTTTCTTTATTTAACTGCTATAGGAATACTGTTCCCTGAATTTTGAATTATGTTAAGTTTATCTTACATCACAGATAATAAAATAATTTTTAAAAAAATTCATGAAGGTAAATTTTATTTCAGCCTTTGAAAAAATATAGTCTCTTTTATTTTATTTTAATGTAAAGTGCACTATGCTACAGACTCATAAAAATCTACTGATTTTCAAAACTTTACGTGACTAGGAACACATGGATTAAGAAGGAAAAACTTTGAACGAGGCTATAGTAGACAACATATTATTTCGGAATGTATTTTTTCACCAGTGTATATCCAAATATATGTTTTATTACTTATTCTTATACGAGCTTAAGAATTTTTCGTTAAGAATTTTACAATCACTTATCAGTTTGGTTAACTATAAAATTATCGTTTCTTAAAGCTACTATAATATAAACTTGAAGGCATACTAGGTCTGATTTCTAAATTTTTAAACTAACTTAGTGTGCCTCACATCATCGATAAAGCAAAATCGTTTAAATGAAATTTTCATGACAAGAAATATTTATTTTGAACTCTCTGAAAATATAGTATATTTATATTTTTGTTTTGGTGCAAAGTGCATTTTAGTGCAGACAGACTTTTACAGATTTTTGAACTTTTACGTGACCAAAAAAACATGGCTTAAGAAGGGAAACTTTCTATCGAGTCCCATTTTTCAGATTATATCCAATTTTGGAATGTCTTTTTTTTTCAACTCATGTGTTCACAGAATTTTTTTCATCACATGATTAACCAGCCCTTTTGTATATTAAAAAACGCGATGAAAATAACATTTTGTAGTTTTCCTGATAACAGTAGCCTGAAAAATCAGCGGAAATTTATTTTATTTCATTATTATTTAAATTATCTTCACTGTACATGGACACTATGAAACATAAAGAATTTCCCCATTTTAACTCAAAATTGCGGTGATAGAAATAATAAAAGTGGTCAATTTTGAATCATTGTATTATAAATTATTGTTTTTGACAAAAGAATTAGTATATTTCCTTGAAAAGTATATTTTAGCACAATAAGGTATCAATGCAATGTCATTTGTCACTAGAACTGCAATTGTAATTTTGGAATGTGTAGTTATTTATAAGCAATGGTTGAATATTGTGAAAAGTACAGAAAGAGTTAACACTGGAACTAAATCTTTAAAAGCTTTTACGCAAAAGAAATAAAAATGTCCAATGCAGGTACGTGATTTAATAAAATGTTAAGCATTTTCTTCCAAAAGCCCTAAAAGCAAATTTTTGGTACAAAAAATGAAAATATTTTATCAAAATTATGCATATATTTTTCAGAAAACATTTTCTTCCTTTTTGTCGCATTTCATGGTGCATTTTCTATCAAGTTACGGTAAACGAGTTTCTTATCAAGTAACGATTGAAATTTAACATTTTATTGATAGTTTTTGAAGCAAGTACTCACTTAAGATTAGCCTTAAAAAGGACAAAACATTAAATTTTTAATTCAATATTATAATTGAGAATTAAATTAGTACTTAGATATTGTCAAAAATAATGAAAGTTTGCAAAAATTAGATTTTGAAATAATTGAAAAGTACCAAAAGAAACGTTTCTTTTTTTTTAATCGACAATTGAACAGCTATTTATCAGAAACTGCTCTTTTACGAAGTTTCAAATAAATAGAATGATGAAAGCACTTCTAAAATAGCGCATGTCTCACACGATTCATATAATATGGGCTGAAAGCCTTTTGGCCCATATTGGATTGGATTAAATCATTTTAATCCTATCCGTTGTAATGTATCAGACAATTTTTGATCTATCCAGAGATTCAGATTCAAATAATCATGCAGCTTTATCTGGAACCGTAAGATTCGAATGTGCGATCGGCTAGTCAAACTATTAAAGGCCTATATTACGAAATATATAAAGAACAGAGGCTATTTTCAGTGACGAAGGTACGGTAAAAAAGTATATCTTCAAATAGCAGGAGTGATTGTGTTCCGGTAATTTGTACACCACTAAATTTATATAGCAATCTTGTTCTTCTTTAATCGATAAATTCTGCGATGACATACTAAGAATACTGCTATATAAATTTAGTGGTGTACAAAATACCGGAACACAATCACCCCTGCAAATAGTCACCTAAATTTACTTCAATAACACTTTAAATGCCTGACTAATAATAACTAAAAAGGAAAATCAAATAATCAAAGAAGGAATGGTAAATACCCTCCCTTCCCCCCCCCCCGCACTTTTTTTTAGATTTGTGGAATTTAACACATTACCGACAGTATGTTTTTGTGAAATCTGGGTTTTAAAACAGTAGCTGATCCTCCCTCTTCTAAAAGTCTTCCGAAAATTTCTTTCCTAAATAGGTTTCTCAAGTTCAAGCGTCAGTAAATATATTCCAATGTACGTATTTAAATATAAAATGTCTTACAAACTAAAAAAACCATGGGCAACATGATATAAATGCATTTTCTGTAAGGTAGAAACCGCGCACTTAGGCAATAATGTTTTTAAATAAAAACGAGATTTGTCGTTCCCGTCGGTAATGTATTAACATAAAGACGTCAAATCTATTATTATATATATAACAAATAATAATTTCTTATAATTAACGGCTGTTTTTTTATTGCAAATAGATTGGGCAGATATTTATGGTAAAGATAAAACTAAATTATTTTTTTACCGAAGAAAAAGACTGTTCAAAATCATTGAAATATTGATGTAAATAATCCTTATTTTATTATTTCTGATCATTCCAATCCTTAAAATTTAATCGATTGCAGAACAATGTAGAATTTACGCATCATAAATATTAGAGTTGCATCAGAAAAGTAATTTTATACTTGCATATACTTTAATGAAATAGTAAAATATAAACGTGTTTTCCCCTTTCGCATGTTTTGCTTATATGTTATTACTGTTTCTTTGTATATGTATTTGTATAAAACGTATTTCTAAATTCTACATAAAATGTACACTTGGTATAGCCAGAGGCATAATCGTCATAACATGAAATTAAAGTAATAGAAGTTTTGTATTAGTAGTGGAAAAGAAGAATTGTCTGTTACTAAAGTTTAAATACTCCCTCCTTACAAAAATTTGAATAAACCTGGAAATTACGTGCTTGTTTGCGTTTACAAAAAAACAAAACTAACATTCTTTCTTTAGGCACATTTTGAAAAATGTCAAATAAAATATTGTATCATCAACTAATTCTATCATAAATTATCTTTAGTAAAATCATTACTAACAAGCTTTGTCATTCTAAGGTTTAAAAAAATTAATATTGATTTTCTGCTTTTCACGTTCAACGAATATTTTGTGAATAACCGATCTGTTCTTTCTGACATCCTGATGGGTCTATCATTCAGTTTCATCCTCCAAATAAAGTATAACATATAAAAAATTCAAATCACATTACTTTTAAAATTTATCACTTACAGAGCTCTAAAATTAAATCTTTCAGCATAAAAATATTGAATTTTTCAAGATAATGTCAAAAGAAATTTAGAAATTTCCTTAGCTTTAAATTCGATTTGTTAGATTTTGTTTTGAATTCTTTTATGGAGCTTTTATGAATGAATTTAGACATTTTCTGATGAATGAAGCGTTTCAAATTGAATATATTGTATAACAGAATTTAATTTATGTAATGGTAATCCAAAATATTTTAAATGGAATAATAAAGACTAGTTCGTAATTATTCCGTAAAAGACAAGGAATATAGCCGATTATGTGGCTATGATACAGTCAATATTTTATTTAAGATAACACCCGACATGTATTTTATAATCGTATCGTAAAACAATTTATTAGGTGTATAAATAAGTTTGAAAGCAGTAGTACTCACTATTATATGCGAAAAGTAGTCTCACCCCACTATTTGCGAAAAGTAATACAAACTTGCTTTACTTAATGACAGAAATTCTGCAATTAAATTGGGTGAAGATTTCTATTAGGAAAAAGTGTTAAATCTGGAGCCTGCTGGCAGCGTAGTGAGTGCTATTTTTTTAATGAATTTTAGCACGTATTTTCAAGAGGCAGAGGTGTGAAAATGCTTGCTAAAACGGTCTAAAACATATTTGTACACAATTCGTGATAATAAACTAGGGTTGCTTTACAATTTCTGTGTGATTTAAATTATTTTTCACACTTTGAACCATATTTTGAAAGCTTGAATAACTGCGTTAGAATGAGTTTTACATAAAACAATTTTATATACCGGGTGGTTATAATATAAGTATCTCTATTTAGAGCTGTCTGTAGCTTGAAGGAATAACCGGAATGAAACCAAAATTGGTACACTTACTATTCGAGAAAGGGGAAGAAGAATGGAACAATAAAAAAATTTAATTGCAATAATCGGCGACAGATGGCGCTTTTGAGTGTGCAATGAAATGTGTAATATTGTGTACCGTGGAGGTGTCGCCAACCGCAACCAACCGCATATCACAACATGTGCAAAACATCACTCCTGATAAGTTACATTCCGCAGTTCAGCACGTCGGTCACCGCCTGGATTGTGTCCTCCCGCACAATGGCCATGTGGAACCTGAACATGATCGGCACCGTCATGCGAAAGCGTAACCACATTCACTGTGACATTTTCGAACAAATAAGGTGTGCCACCTGGTTTGACGCCTTAATTCTTTGTTCTTGTCTTACACATTACATTTCACACTCAGTAGCGCCATCTGTCAGTGATTATTCCAGTTATTTTTTTTATTGTTCTATTCTTCTTCCCTCTTCTCGAATAGTAAGTGTACCGATTTTGGTTTCATTCGGGTTATCCTTGGAGCTACAGACAGCTCCAAATAGAGATACTTATATTATAACCACCCTGTATATACAGAGGAATAACAAGGCAAGTGGAGTTATCTTGATTCTCAATTTTCAGATTTATGTAATGTATTATTCAGCATATAAGGAAATATAAATTTTATGATCATAAGCAAAGAAAGATGCTAGAATACTTTTCCTAACAGGAATATATGCAAAGATGTTATAGTCTAAATTAAAATATTGAAAGTAAATTTAAAAGCTTTGTAACTGAAAACTCCATTTACATTTGCCCCTCAATTAAAAAGCACATTTCATGGAGTATTAGTTTAGAACTAAAAATTTTAAAATGTCATTTAAAAAGAATTTCAATTGAAATAAAATTTGTGCTTTCCCTTTTTTCAGCATTTGTTAAAATCCAGTATTAAAATATTTAGTTTATTAAATAATTATTTTTCCTAATTCTTCCCACTCATGTAATATTTTGTTTTTCTATATTTTGTTATTTAATCTTACATCCTATTTCACTTAAAATCAACTGAGAAGAAATTTTAATCTAATTATGATTTTTTATACCTTAAAAAAGTTCATTATTGTTAGGGTTATACATTTTTTCATCTTTTATAATCTTTTTTTTTCTTTTTGTCTGATAAAAATCTATATTTCACCATCTCTTCTCATGAAATGCATTGTCCTGGTCATTTATTTTAAATCAGGCTTAAATCAAAAGCTGATTATTTTTTTAATCCGAATTTATTTAGAATATAATCGAAAGAAAATACAAACAATTGCGTCATAAAATAAGAAAAAATTATAACATATCTAAATGAATACATTTCATTTTGTAGACGAATATCTCGATATGTTTTTACTGTTGATTTAAAAAGTTCAAATGAAATAGTTTTAAGAAATATTATTTTCCAATAAGCAAGAATTATTCATGCTTAATTATTTCAAAAGTTTTATATTAGATGAAAATTAAAATAAATGTTTGTTAGTCCAGATTAATTTTGCACGATTAATAATTAATATACTTTTAAACTGAAACGACAAAAACGATCTTTTTAAATATAATGAATTGGGCAATAATATGATTTATCGTTGTGCCAGAAATTTTTCTTAAGCCTTAATAACACTTTCAAAATATTAAGACTTCTCATTTCGAGCCAAATTAAATTCAGAGGCCACGTCTTCATATATATGCATATACCGGGTACATACGAAGGACCCCTAACTTTCAAAATAAGTAACTCAAAACGGTGATAGATAGAATCATGATATCAGTGGCATGTTTATTTAAAAAAATCTTAAGAACCTTATACAGAAACCTCGAAATTTTAGTTTAAAATATCACCAATAGATGTCGCTGCAGGCATCATTACGGATCCCTATAAAGAGAGCTCAGATGTCAAAAACCCTTAGTCGTCGAAAATTTCGCCGTTGAAACGTGATCGCTATATAGTGAAAGTAATCCCGGAAGCGACACTGAAGGACATTGTTTACCGCACCAATCCTTTACCACTGGATGAGGCTATTTGTCAAGCTTGTCTGTTGATTTCCGGTGCCATACTACAGAGAGTAACTGGAAATTTCATTATTCGTTTGCGACATGTGTATTGTGTGAAAGGTGCACATTTTGAATAGCTTTTGATGTGATACAGGCTACTTATGGTTATGCTACTTGCACCGCCATCTATCGGTGACATTTGTTACTAAAATCTTGAGGTTTCTGTATCATATTTTTACGGGGATTTTAATAAACATACCAATGGTTTCATGCTTCTATCTATCACCGTTTCCGAGTTATTTATTTTTAAAGTTATGGGTCCTTCGTGAAACACCTGGTCTATATGTATATACTAGCCTGTCTTCGCCCGTCTAGCCGGTCGCTTCCGAGTGGGGCCCAGATACATAATGCAGCGTACCGCCGCTCCAAGACTTCGCTTGGGACACAAAAAGAGCATTTTACATGCAACAAGAAAAATATAAATAAAACACTTTAAATTAAAAGTATACGAAAACAACTAATAAGAGTATAAAAAAGCACTTAAGTAAAGATTTCGCTACATAATTTCTTTTTCATGAGCAACCTGACAAAGTACTACTGGGCCCTACCCATGTTTATCTAGGGATGGGGCCAAAGTAGTACTTTGTAACTGGGCCCCACTCGAAAGCGACCGGCTAGTCTTTCATAATCAGGTTCATAGCCGATGTTGGGTACAAACTTGCTAGCTCTAAAATCGCTGAAATATGTGTTTAATTATTTTTATAGCAGATTTGTTATCCTGAATTTCACACTCTTATCCAAAACTACTGATGAGATATAGTGAAAATGTGAAATCATCGAAAATTATCGACCCACCATTTAACCCCCTTAGTCGTTCAATTTCTAAAATCGTCTAAAATACATGTTTAACTACTCTTTATTAGATTTGTTATCCCGAAATTCACGCTCCTACCTATAACTTCTAGTGGGAAATGGCAAAATGACGTAAAATATTCGACCCACTATTTAACCCCCCTTAGTGGCCGAATTTCTAAAATCACTGAAATACTTGTTTAACTATTTTTTAAGGACATTTGTTATCCTGAATTTCGCGCTTTTTTCTAAAACTGCTGATAAAATATGGTGAAAAGGTGAAATCACCGAAAATTTTCGACCCTTCATTTAACCCCCTTTGTAGTTGAATTTCTAAAATCGCCTGAAATGCATGTTTAACTATTCTTTAGTAGATTTGTTATCCCGAATTTCACGCTCCTAACTATAACTTCTACTGAGATATGGCAAAATGGCGTGATACATTCGACCCCCATTTAACCCCCCTTAGGGTCTGAATTTCTAAAATCGTTGAAATGCGTGTTTAACTATTTTTTAGTAGATTTGTTATCCTGAGTTTCATGATTGTACCTATAATTTCTACTGAGATATGGTAAAATGACCTAAAATATTTGACCTCCTGTTTAACCCCCTTAGTTGCTGAGTTTCTAAAATTGCTGAAATACATGTTTATCTGTATTTTTTGTAGATTTGTTATCCCGAATTCCGAGCTCCTAACTAAAAATGCTGCTGAGATATGGCGAACAGGCAAACTGACCTAAAACTTTCGACCCCCCATTTAACCCCCTTAATGGATGAATTTCTAAAATCGCTGAAATATGTGTTTAATTATTTTTTTAGTAGATTTGTTATCCTGAATTTCACGTTCCTACCAAAAACTGCTGCTGAGATATGGCGAAAACGCGAAATGACTAAAAACTTTCGAACCCCGTTTAACTCCCTTAGTAGTTGAATTTTTAAAATCGCTGAACTATGTGCTTAACTAACTTTTAGTACATTTGTTATCCTAAATTTCGCGCTTTTAACTAAAACCGTTGTTGAGATATGGCGAAAAGGCAAAATGGCTTAAAACTTTAGACCCCCCATTTAACCCCCTTAATGGCTGAATTTCTAAAATCGCTGAAACACATGTTTAATTTTATTTAGTAGATTTGCTGTCTTGAATTTCACGCTTTTACCTATAACTGCTAATGAGATATGGTGAAAATGTGAAATCACCGAAAATTTTCGACCCCCCCCCCCCCCCCATTTAACCCACTTATTTCTAAAATCGCCTGAAATACATGTTTAACTATTCTTTAGTAGAATTGTTATCCCGAATTTCAGGCTCCTTCTTAAAACTGCTTCTGAGATACCAAAAAGACGAAATTGTCTGAAACTTTCGACCCCGCATTGGACACCCATAGGTTGTGAATTTTCAAAAATCCTTTCTTAGTGGGTGCCTACATTGTGAAAAGAACATGTCTTCCAAATTTCATTGTTCTAGGACAAACGGTTGAGGCTCGGCGTTGATTATGAGAAAATCAAGCTACTCTTTTATAAGTATAGATATATATGTGTGTGTGTGTAAAACGCCTAAATCAGGAGTGTCAAACTGTCGCCCGCCGGAAACCACTAAAATTCTATAGTAAACCTTGCCTTATCTAATCATTGAATTTCTGAATTCAAGAAGTCGACTACTTCTTTTAAAGATTAGTGGTATCTGGCGGTCCATAGTTTGACACCCCTGGTCTAAATGTATTATTCCGGAAGCAACAATTTCAACAGTATTTTGAAAATGTTTACCGCAACAGAAGTAAATATAAAAGAAATTGTCTTATAAAAAACTTTTTCTCTTGTGCAATTCTAGGGAGGTAGATCTATGTTTAAATATATAAACTGAAAAATTCTATCGATTTGCCACTTTTCTAATATGTTAAAAAAACATTTTAACAATAATTTTACCCAGCTGTAATTTTTTTTTAATCTTTTCTTCGTGTTTATGAGCAAATAAATTGCTATAATACAGTAAAACCTTTGGAGCTTTACTTTAAAACAGTTCATTTTTCTTTGTTCCAAATGTGTGTGTGTGATTGTAATTATAGTAAATATAATGTTCTGCGATTAGAACGTATGAATTAATAAATACGTAGATAACTTTAAATCATTGCAACTCGTTAGTTTTATAAATCTCTCCATAATATAAAATCTGTATTAAAGAAAACTCGATAAAGTTTTAAAGAATTTTAAGATATATTTATATACTGTATATTGATTCGTTTAATGCTTTTTAAATTAACTGTTTTAATTTATCCAATAAAAAATCTGTATCTATATTTCCTTTTTTATTCTTTTAGACAAGAAAAACCTATGAATAGACTTATACGATTGATAGAAAATCGAATACTTCGGCCAGCCACGAATGATGTCGATTATTAGAGGAAGCCCTTATGTTCAAAAAGTAAGATGTTTAAAAAATGAAAACATATTTTGTGTGAAAGAAAATAAATCCTTTTTGTTTAAAAATTAGTTTCATGTAAAAAAAGTAAATAGTTTTGTGTCTTTAACACTTTCCAGTATTTTCGAAACGTACTTTTGTTTATGTCTGTCTATTAGTAATACAAGTGTCTGCCAACATTCGAAAAAATTTTAACTTTTCGAAATGTGAGAATATTTTGATATTTACTTCACTTTCACTCTCCACGTAATGTGATTACTATAATATTAATATTTTTTACAAAGCCCCAGAAAAATTGCAATACTTTTTTCTCTGTAACCGATTAGTTTTTGAAACGGCACATTACTTTTAAGTGCATTATATTCCTCTAAACTCTGTGAAATTTAACTATACCCTTTAACGTACATTCGGCCAAAAAGAAAAATAAAAGAAAACTGCCCAGTTAAACTGACGGCATTGAGCTCACAGGCTATTCACACTAACTGTAAATTATATTCTTATTTCAAAGAATTTGAAATAAGCCCTCGAAAAATTAAGAAATCGACAATATATTAAGAGGGGGGAACCATCCCCCGTTTCTCCTTCTTATAATTAACCAATGAACCCATAAAACTAATCAGAGAAGCGCCTTACCACAATGAACCTATATACAAAATTTGAAAAAATCGGATAATTCTGCATGAAAAATCCATTTATCTAAATTAAGGGGGGGTTAGCCCCCCGTCCCCCCTTTATACTTAACCAAAGAACCCCCAAAACTAATCAGAGAAGCGCCTTATCACAATGAACATATATATAAAATTTGAAGAAAATCGGATAATTCTGCTTAAAAAACCCATTTATCTATATCAAGGGGGGTTAGTCCCCCCCGTTCCCCTTTTATACTTTACCAGTGAACCCCCAAAACTAATCAGGGAAGTGTCTTACCACAATGAGCCTATATACAAAATTTGGAGTAAATTGGATAATTCTGCATGAAAAACCCATTTATCAAAATTAAGGGGGGGTGGTAGCCCCCATTTCCCTCCTTTACACTTCACCAATGAACCCCCAAAACTAATCAGGGAAGCCCCTTACCACAATGAGCCCATATAGAAAGTTTGAAGAAAATCGGATAACTCTGCATGAAAAAAATCATTTATCTAAAATAAGGGGGGAGGATTAACCCCCCGTTACCCCCTTTATACTTAACCTATGAACCCCCAAAACTAATCAGGAAAGAACCTTATCACAATGAACCTATATACAAAATTTGAAGAAAATTGGACAATTCTGCATGAAAAAAACATTTATCTTAATTAAGGGGGGTTAGCCCCCCCGTTCCCCCCTTTATAGTTAAACAAT
The DNA here is from genome assembly GCA_963931845.1 of Maratus michaelseni. NCBI lineage: Eukaryota > Metazoa > Arthropoda > Arachnida > Araneae > Salticidae > Maratus > Maratus michaelseni. Next base: position 274,687,313 of record OZ007599.1, read on the forward strand.
CAATCCCCAAAACTAATCAGGGAAGCGCCTTATCACAAGGAACCTATAAACAAAATTGGAAGAAAATCGGATAACTCTGCATGAAAAATTCATTTATCTAAATTAAGGGGGAGGATCCATCCCCCCGTTAGCCCTTTTATACTTAACTTATGAACCCCCAAAACTAATCAGGAAAGAACCTTATCACAATGAACCTATATACAAAATTTGAAGAAAATTGGACAATTCTGCATGAAAAAACCATTTATCTTAATTAAGGGGGGTTAGCCCCCCCGTTCCCCCCTTTATAGTTAAACAATCAATCCCCAAAACTAATCAGGGAAGCGCCTTATCACAAGGAACCTATAAACAAAATTGGAAGCAAAACGGTTATTTCTGTCAAGAGTTATCGCGTTACGTACGTACATACGTACATACATACATACAGAACGGGCGGGCACATAAGCTTTCAGGCTTTGATAGCCTGTGAGCTAAAAATGTGCGAAAGAGAGAATACCATGTATATTTTAACCACTTGAAGGAGGGTAGTATATTTTTCATACCATTTAATTTTAATCAATATTTGTACTAAAATTTTTGAAAAAAATCTTACTTTTATAACTTTTGTTGAGGATAAATGCTGTAAAATTGCATATCCTTATTTTCAATTAAAATTTTCGAAAATTCTAGTGTAAATTCGGCATTACAGAAACACAATTACTTGTCACTGAAAGGATTAATCACTAAACTGTCACAGATAAAAAAATGTAAATCGTCATTTGATTGAGAATTATTCTTCTTTCAATATATAAATTTAAAAAGTTAGTTTGTAAGTCCGTCTCCAAGTGGGCCTATATCCGTAGTGTAGATAATTGGCCGTCAATAATCAACCAACCAACCAACCGTCTCCAAGTAGAGATTGTAACAAACTTGGAAATTTTCCATACTAACACCTATTTTTACGTCATATTCGGATTTTTCGGGAAAATGTACCCAATGAGAAATCATACAGTGAAATAGTTTAGAAATTATGCAAATGTAAAAAATTGAAAACATAATGTTAGATTCATTTCTAATAGGTGAAAAACAAACTGTGATGCATGTAGTTTTTTTAACCATAACTCAAAAACTTCATGGTAGAATGAGCTAAAATTTTGTATTGATTAAACTAAAATTTTGAATTTAAAGCTGCTAGAAATCGATTTCTGCTAAAACTTTTTTTGTTACAGTATATTGTTTTCGAATATTTGTTTACGCATTTATATCTTATAAAATTATTATTCGAAAAAATATACATACTTAACCTATACAGATTTCAACAGAAATGCATTTTTAGAAGCTTCAAATATGTGAATCTGAAATTTCAACTCATTCCGCAAAGTAGTTTTTAAGTTATGTTTAAACAAAATACGCACTGCAGTCTGTTTTGCAACTACTAAAAAAGAATTTAATATTAAAAGTTCAAAACTTTACAGTTGCATAATTTCTGAACTACTTCACCGAAGGATATCCTACTGGGCATCCCAAGATAAATTTTTCCGAAGAAGCCAAAAATGATATCAAAATTGGTGTTCACATTGAAAATTTCGAAGTTTGTTCCAATTAGAAATAAAGACGATTCGAAATTTTAGCTCATTCCGCCAAGTAATTTTAAGTTATGTTTAAACAAAATACGCACTGCAGCTTGTTTTGCAACTACTAAAAGTATTTAACATTAGAACTTCAAAATTTTAAGGCTGCAAAATTTCTGAACTACTTCACCGAATGACATTCTATAAGGCATTCCAAGGTAACTTTTTCCGAAGAATACAAAAATGATATCAAAATTAGGTATTCGTATTAAAAATTTCGAGGTTTGTAGCAATTTCAATCGAAGACGAACTCCTGAGCTTACTTTTTTAATAAAAAATAAAATAAGACATAATTACCAATCGAATGGCCACTTTCGTTTATTTATGCGGTAATTTGATAATTAAAATGTAGGGGTGTTCTTTTTTTTTCTTTTGGCTAAATGTATATAAGCTCTCTCAGTTTTGATAGATAAATTCAAAAGACTATTAACCGATTCAAGAGATTCTGTTTAATTTCTTCTTTTAAAAAAATCACTAAAGTAGGATATATTATTGCGTGAAAATGCAAAATAAATAAATGAATAAATAGTTGTTCTCATCTATGAGTATAATATGACTGTCAAATGTCAATAATATGACACTTCTATTATAAAATATTTTTAGTTAGATGTTTCCTCTAACGGTAGGGAAAAAGTTAAAAATCGCACTTTAAATATAAATAATAGCCAAAAATTTCAACATTATACATAAACTAGAATAGTGTGCAAATTAACTGGGACATTGGAACAAGATGAATGTTTTTTCGATTTCAGATATGTTTTTATTTATCTATTTATTTATTTATTTAAAAATACCAACGAACTGTTCTTCACATTTTTCCCCGTAAGTGAAAATTCAATCTCATTGAGTAAGAAATTAACCGAAATTCAGTTCACTATATCTAAATTTTTATGGTATTTGGCTGGGTTTATATATATATATATATCGCCCTACATTGATAGCTATTAAATTATGGAAAGTATGTGCTACCACTGGCACATGCGCAGTTAAAAAAAATGTTTCATACAAATGCTCATATCTTATCAAATATTCAATATATTCATTTCTAGCTCCAGTATAATATTTTTCTTGCTTTTTTTTTAAGTTTTCCGAAAGTGTCATGAAAATTGGTTGAAAGCCCTTCACGTTAGAAGCAAAAAACCTGCAAAAAAATTTTATGTCATCATATAAAAAATAAATTTACATGCTATATAATTGTAAAAGTTACAGATCTATTACAGTTTTTTTTATAATACAGGGTTATCACAAATAATACATAGCAATAAAGAGTATTTGTAAAAGTTACAGATATATTCCAGTGTTTGTTTATAATACAGGGCTATCACAAATAGTAAATAGCAATAAGAAGTATTCCAAAAGTTACAGATGTATACTAGATTTTTTTATTACAGATGTATACTAGATTTTTTTATAATACAGGGTGATCACAAATTCGTTGTTGGGTCCTAAATACTCTCAAGACTGAATTTTCACAAGAAATTGTGAGTTCAAGTATCATCTTTACATCAATAAATATGAAGAGCAGTTTGTCTAACACTTGAAAATCGAAAAATGTACTTTAATCTTCAGATTTATCTTTCTCTTCAGCAAACTACATGTAGCAATTTAACGAAGTTTATGTATTTGTAAAGCTGGATAATGTTCTAGTAGAGCATATAAATAGTAAAAGTTGAAGAAAATTTCCCATTTACAATAAAAACTAACAAACTAGACGTTAATAAGTAGTTACTTTTAAAAGAATTCAAAATTTTATTCTCGTATTCACGTATCCACTGAAAATGTGAAAAAAAAACTTAATCTAGTTTATTAATAATCTTGGAATGTTTGATAGTATTTATATATAAAGTACATTTCTTCATTTTTTTTTAAATTTTAGAAAAACATGAAAATGGGAATAGTTGTAAAAAAAAAAAGTGTCATAATAATTCTGATAACACCAAAGCTTTTATAGTATTATTAGTTATATAATAAGGTATTTTTGAATTCCAGTTGAAGTTAAATAATTTGATTGGCCTGTATAAATATTACACAATTATTCTTATTGGCAAATAAATCACGCAAGTTGGAATTTTCTAACTAAATGAAAAAGTGTCCAATCCGGAATTTAAACCAGAAGTTGGACAAGATCCTGGGTTCAAATTCCGGCTTGGACACTTTTTCACTCAGTCGAAAAATTACAACTCATACAATTTGATTAATATTTAAGCCTTTTTTTTTTCTCTTGCCTGTGTTCATAGTTTTTATTTAAAGAAATGTTTGACTGTAAGATTTTTTTTTCAGGTTTCTGAAAAAAGAACTGCAGAACATCATGAGAAGACATCTACGATACTGATCCATTTTATGTTGTCCACATTGTTTACGTCAGGGATTTTTTTGGCCTTGCTAAAAGGCAAGAAATAAATACCATGTTCATTGTGTCGTGTTCCCTTATATTTATTATTTTAGTATTTATATTTAGTCTTGTTGTTTTTTACTTAGTGAAAATATTTATTTAATAAAAATACGGATCATCCTTTCTTTGTTGTAAATGTCTCTTCTGTAAATAAAATACTACGAAGGATGATGTATTTCTTGTTTTTGTCTTATAACATAATTCTATAAAATCTCACTACATAGCATAATATTTGACATATTTTGCTTTAGAAAAACGGTTTTTTTTTTCTTGAAACTTTTACTTATAATTTAATATTGAAATACATTTTAGAGTTTTCGGTAAATTTGTTTAAACTACAGAGGCATTGCGTAATTTTGCAGAAGCAGTTTACAGAAATGTTATATAACAACGCATTTTTCTTCGTTTTAGCGAAAATATTTTACGAACATGCAATTTTCAAATGTTTCATCTGTCGCAATAGATTGATTTCATTTCTGTGATATTTCTTCTTACCATTTTAAGCACATTTAAAACCTTTTTAGATTTTAAACATATTGCAAATTTGATATATCTTCTGAAAGCAAAACTGTTTTTGCAAAATCTTTTCATTATTGAATGAATAAATATGAATTTGTCTTCATGGTTTACAAAAAATACTTATTATAACAAATTTTATATTTTTTGTAAAAGAGAAAGAAAATTTATGAGTGCTTTTATTACGAGAATCATATTTTCAATATTTTTTTGAACAAAACAAAAACCCGAAGACAATTTAAACAATCGGTAAATGAAAAACATACAAAAATTTACAAAAAATACTTATAAAAATTTTTATGTATTTTAAAAAGAGAAAGAAAATTTATGAATGCTTTTATTACGCGAATCATATTTTCAAATTTATGTTAAAAAAAAAAAAAAATACGAAGACAATTTAAAGACACTATAAATGAAAAATATTGCACAAAATTTCATAACTTTATCTTTCATAGAAACTTAGCTACCGGCGTATAACGTGAACTTTTGAAACAAGAAAACGTATAAAAAATTATAAGAGCGCGTTGTGCGTCGGTTATAAAAATAAAAATAATTAAAATTACGAAAAGAAAATATGATCATAAGAAATAAAATTTTTAATTTAATGAACGTGATATTTATTCACAAAAAATAATTTTCGCTATCAGATTACATGAAAATTAATAGCTACACTTTTATTATTTTCGGTGTATCTCATAAAGGATTTATTGCAAAGTGGAAGGTGCATGCTATACGGAAAATATGCTTAAAATAGAAAAATGAAGTCTGAAAGTTTAGGTGCATGTTATACAGTGCGTCTATATTATCACGCCAAAACGTGTCCTTCAGAAACACTGAAATCATAATGACGAAGGCAACACCTGACCAATAAAGTTCACTTTTACAGCAATTATTTTAGATTCTAAACATCGCACAATTTCAAGTTTTACACCATCGAATAGGAAACAAAATGTTCTTTCAAATGTAATTTGTTTGAAAACTCTATCTCAATTTAGTGATTTTTTATGGTTTTAAAAATAATTTTCAAACATGATTTTTTAAAATTTATCTTTATCGCGTGCAGCCCAGTTACAAGAGATTAACCTGTTTGTACTCAAAACAATATAAATATTTCAGCATTTGTTTCCGGCTAATTTTCCATAGCGAAATTGAAATTTCATTAATAGATAAATAAAATAATATAAATAAAACACAGATTTAACAGACATGTAATCAAACAACGCGCTTAAACCATTGAAATTATCATAATCTGAAAGGCTGCTGTATGTAGCGAAATCTTTGGCGATTTCTTCAGCTATGCGAATTCCTTGCATGCGAATAATACGAAAGTATCGGTTTTAATAAATTTCAAAATTTTATTTCGATACATTATTGATATTGTTCATATAAAAATGCTTTTTGGTGTTATTAGTGGGCAATTTTAAAGAATATATTAAATGTAAACAATCTATTCGAGTTTTCAGTTTTAAAAAAACGGTTTTAGCGTATGTTCTGTAACCCGGGAAGCCCGTGTTGTATCCTCTAATCATATATTATAATACGAGCAAATCTTGTCTGTCTGTCTGTATGCAAATTGTATCTTAAAAACGGCGCTAACGATTTCAACGAAAGTTTGTATCCTGCCGATTTCGGGCACGAGAAGACAATTGGACTAGGTCACATGTTCGAGAAAATTCGATTAATGGGTCATTTTGGGGTCACTACGGGTCAATACATTTCAATGGTAAAGAAGGTTGAAACAGTTATTAAGTTGTTGACCATTTGGCAGTAAGCTAAGTTGCATAGTTGGTAACATGTCGCCATATTTGGCATATTTAGTGAAATGTTGGCGACATTGACGAGATTTGGCGAGAAAATCGACTTTTAAGATTATCAATGCCAAAACACATGCTTGGCGCCAAATGAAAATAAATCTCCAAATTTGTAGCCATTTGGCGACATTTAGCGACATAGCGAAAATATTGGGTTTTAGAATCTGAAGGAATTTTCTAGAAATTCCCAATAGAAGCCGAGATACATGACTCAACCAATCGGAGTCCATAGAACGTCCTCGAAAATAGACTTCAACGAATCAAGGCACATAGAACTTTCTCAACACATGCTTGGCGCTAAATGAAAGTATGTCACCAAACTTGGCGATATTTGGCGACATTTTGCTAAAAAATTGGCTTTCAGAATCTGAAGGAATTTTCTAGAAATTCCCAATAGGGGCCGAGATACATGATTCGGCCAATCAGAATCCATAGAACGTTTTTGAGCAACACAGACGTTGTTCCGGAAACGCATAGTTGCTGAAGAAATACAACTGTCACATCAACGTCGATGTTATAGCGAGTTGAACAGAAAGCTAATTTTAACCGAGCGTAGCTTGATGTTCCCAGCTGGTATACATAAAAATATAAAAATGAAATATGAAAGTTTAGGTGCTCGTTACACACCGGAGCGTTTATGTGCCAGAATATACGATATGTCCATTTAAACGTGGCAAATTTAGAAAAAATACTTTCTTAGATAAATACATTTAAATCGTGGTAAAAACCTGAAGCAGTACAATATAAAAATTGTTATATCGTTCGATCTAATTATCATATTTACTTGTGGTTTTTGTTATTTCATTTTTAAAGTCAAAATTAAGTTTTAAACCAAAAAAGGAAAGAAATTACATTTATTTTCGAGTTGTTTTTGGTCGTGGCCACCTTAAAGTAGGCAGATTTGGGACATATTTATGTCAACCGAAAGCAAAAGTATAACTGTATTACAAGATCATAATCCATTTTCTTAGGTACACAAATCATCTTATAAATTCAAATATTATTAATAAATCAGGTTTCCTTAAAAGTGATTCCAATATTTTGTCTATTTGGCATTCTATCTTGAAAAGCAAACTATACTTGAAAAGCAAATACTTCTGACAATTTTGGCTATTTAAACTCAATGTAAGGGGACTAACTCTATTATCAACTTGTATATATTTTTTAAATATTATTTAACTTTTATTCAGAAAATTTGAAAAAGTCAAGTTTTTGAAACATTTTTAAATGCTACTCTTATTTTAATTTTATTAATTTATTTTATTTGTTTATTTCATTATTTATTGCTTCAAAGTTATGTGTTGCCCTTAGTAATACAAACAGCAAAATTAAGCATCGTATTTTATTTAACGGGTTAAATATTTGACACTGCAAAAAAAGACAATGTGTTTTATTCTAAGAAAATATAATATAATCACAAAGGAAAGCATACCATAACCACTTCCATGTTACCCACGATTCCTAAATGTGTTCCTTATCGTTAGAAACATACGAAATCATTATTTTTTTATTTATTTAAAGAAGCATTTATAATAAGTTTCTTTTGCTGTCATTCATTTTCGGAAACGTTTCCGAGTAGTCTTATGGTGTGAGAATCAGTCTTCTCAGCCCGGAGTATAGGTTTTCGGATGCTTTCAATTTTCAAGCAAATATTTGATATTCAACAATCATGTTTTACAGACAAACGTGATAAATTAACAACATTAACATTAAAATAAATATTATTTTATTATTATTGCATGTATAAATTCAGTTACACAACTGAAAATGTTTTATTGAGAATTGGTAGCAAGCTAAAACTGATACCCCGGTTTGAGAAAAACTTATTAATGCACTATAAAAAACTACTCGGAAACGTTTCAGAAAATCCGTGGCAGCAAGAGTAATTTTGTTTTTAAATGCTTCTTTAAATCTCGAAAATATACTACACTGTAAAAAAAAAAACTCGGAAACGTTACTCTATCTGGTGGGGCAGCAATGTGGCCCATCGGTTCTGTTATGTTTCCGCATATTTCGGTCAGATATTCAGAAATGTTTCTGTATATTTTGGAAACAATTAAGTGCATTTCGGAAACGTTTCTTTATATTTCAGTCAGATATTCAGTAACGATTCTGCATATATCGGAAATGTTTTTGCATACATCGGAAAGGTTTCTGCATATATCGGAAATGTTTTTGCATACATCGGAAAGGTTTCTGCATACATCAGAAATGTTTTTGTATACATCGGAAATGTTTCTGTGTGTTTTGGAAATGTTTCTGTGTATTTCTGTTTTATAATTTATTTATTTGAGAGAACAATATGCTTTGAAAAAAAATTAATATTACATTCGCTTGAGGCGAAACCCCACTCCACATCATCGTGGTTGGGTTTTCTGAGAAGTTCTGTGAACGAACTCGCTAATCATACTATAGAAATGATCCTATGAAGTATGATCTTATAGATGAACCAGAGGGCCCGTGCGAGGATTTCGCACTGAAATCTAATATTTTTTAGGTACTTCTCTATTATCCTATCGACCACTTTTCATAACAAAAAACTATCGCCAGACTGCAAGATTAAACGCCAAAAATGCAGTCCCATTTACTTGATGTCAAAAGCATTATACGTGTTTGTTACGTCATCAAGTGGTTTTTAACTCGACATTTGCGTGTATTTTTCATTATGTTTTACTGATTTATAAGTTATTTCATTAATTAAAATAACAATTGTGTCCTTAAATTTTTATATTTTATTCATTTATTTATTTTGATATTCCAATGGCAACGTTCTTACGTTTATTTGGCGATACTTTTTTGTTATGAAAAATGGTCGACGGCATAATAGAGAAGTACCATTTTTTATCAATATGTAATATTTCTCAGATGCAAGTTTAAACTTCTAAAGAAAAAGTAAGGATAAAAATATCTGCAAACAACATTTGGTTTTTAGTCAAGCCAAAATATCATCTAATTTATTCCATGAAAGTTAGAGTAAAAACTGATCCAAGATTGCAAAAGGCACGCACGAGAAAAAAATAATTAATAATCGTATTTTAACTGCATTAGAAGATGAAGTCATCCGCTTCGGGAAAAACATGGAACATAGAAATATAAATCTAAACATATCAATTTCAATTTCGCTTTTTAATCATAAATATAAAATAAACCCGTGCGGTGTTTTTTATAATCATTGCTGAGCATCATATAATGTGGTATTTTATTTTTGTGGCAACAATAATTTGAGGGAAACCTTTCATTTCTTTTATGAAAACAATGCCGATTTAATTTTTAATTTTCAGTAAATTTTAATCAAAAACATGTTTTAACGAAATGTTAAGTGTGCTGTATCAGAAGCCTGTTCAAAATCATTTCATATGCTATCTCATTCGTCGTTCTGCGTTTCGTATTTTCTTAGAAAAAGGGATGTTGACAGGAGAAATAGTATATATGATTATACTCTAGAATTAGCAATATTATAAACTTTCTGTAATTTCTAGTGTGAAACATTTTTCTAAACTCGTTTCATTATTCAACTTTTATTATTAGACTGCTACTCAAGATATCACTTTAAAGTTATTTATGCAGGCAAAATAAACTTTGAAAAAACTTAATTCTATGACAAATACTTCTGTTATTTTAAAATAACTCCAAATTTGAGAGTATGTCCTTGTACTGAAGAGAGGCTTCCAAATTTTCCTTTGTAGATACAGAGTAGAGTCGTCTGGAAACTTCTTTAGTTTACCTACTACAAGTTTACAAGTACAATAAGTTTAGAAGTCGTTGTATACACAGTTAAATAACTCGTTCGATAGTTTCTTTATACTCTTGTTACGTGAATCTATAATAAATATTAGATATTTGATTGATGATTAATAATGTAGTACTAGTATTAATGAAGTACAGATAGCACCGTATATACGTCTATAACATCTTTTCGTTTTGAGATCGGTTCCGTTTCATAACTTTTCTAATGATGAAATGTATCGTTTATATGACAGAACAAATTCCTAATTTCACTTATACTATACGTTTTTCACTCAGTTGTTATGAATCAGATATTTGTAAATAAATAACGTTGAAAATTTGATTTCTGGATCTATAAATAATTCTTTTTTTAAATGCAACCTCATGAGTTCCACCCTCTAAACAGATACTCAATGAAAATATTTAATTTCCCTATACTTATAAATAGATAGATTTTAGTAATACCTGTCAACATTTTTTTAAAATCTTGTAAATAGTTATACTATTCGAAAATATTTTATATCTGTGGTAATTGTTTTATTTTCACGAATTGTATACTTATAAATAGATATATTGATAAAAATGTTTTGTCTGTTTGTAAATATTTTTAATATAGTGTTTTACAACTATCATGCTTCTAAATATATTCATTTAAAGGTATTATTTTATTCGTATAACTTGAGAAGTGCTGAGATAACCTGAGAAAATAAATATATTTTTATAAGTATACCGTTCATAAAATAAAATAATTATTTACCGATACGAAGTCTTTTGACATAATATCTATACTTACAAGATTAAAAAATATATTTATTTAAAGGTATTAAAAATGATACATCTCTTTTGGGAAATAAAGCGTTTTCATAATGCATATGTATCTGTTTACAGCATGGAATTCACGAGACCGGATTTTAAAAAAGAATTATTTATAGATTTATAAATCAAATTTTCAATTATATTTATTTATAAATATCTGATTCATAAAAAATGAAGGGAAAACTTATAGTATAAGTGAAATTAGGAATTTATTCTGTCATATAAACGATACATTTCATCATTAGAAAAGTTATGAAACGGAACCAATCTCAAAACGAAAAGATGTTAAAGACGTATATACGGTGCTATCTGTACTTCATTAATACTAGTACTACATTATTATTCATCAATCAAATATCTAATACTTTTTATAGATTCATGGAACAAGATTATAAAGAAAATATCGAACGAGTTATTTAACTTTGTGTATACAATAAAAGATTAACTGCAAATGTAATATTAATATGCAATAAAATAGAATCTGATAATATTAATTCTTTTTTTAAAAAGCATATTGTTCTCTCAAACAAAAGAAATTATAAAACAGAATACTTACAGCTCATATAAATACGTTGCATCTGCATCTGTTTTAAGCTGTCTTTCCTCTCAAGAACATTAGAAATCACGTGATAATGACATGTGCAATAGGTCGATGAGCATGCGCAAATATTACTTCATTTCGAATTCCATTTTAAAACTTTACACGGAATGAGTGTAACATTTCCGAATTTTTCAGTAACCATATTTTTACACTACATATTCGAAAACATTTCCGGTATGGAATGTAACGTTTCTGACTTCTTTAGAATATTTCACCGCTTTGAATATTTTTCCGAAAATACGTGTAAGGATTCCGAAATAACAAGTAACTGAGGAGAACACAAAGTTTACTATAAATTTCCGCCTTGTGCCGAAACGCTTCTGAGTTTTTTTACAGTGTAGTTTGTGATATTTCGAAAGATAAAGAATGCTTTTCGGAATCGTGGATAACTCGGTAGAGGTTGTTGCATTTTTCGTACGCGATTATACTATATTTTTATAGATTAAGAAACATTTGTCTTTTTTTACAGTGTATGAAAACAGTTAATATTTTGAAAACTTTAAAAAAAAATCAGAAATAATCACACTATTTAGTTTTGATGTAATTCAAAATATCACAAAACTTATCTTAAATCACTATACTATATATGTTCAACTAGAAATATTTCAAATAATTTCTTAAACCTTTGACAAATCCTTAACAGTTTAACGGTAAGAAGAATTTTTTAAACTCAAACTGTGATAGATTCGTTTAATGATTTTATTTACTAATGCAAACAGTTTCAGGTGTTTGTGAAGAAAGCTAAATTTAGTGCTCTAGTAGGAGCATAACTCTGCAATTTTGCATTGATATTCATTACGACATATGAATTGTATAGAATAAAAATTTCAAAAATGATATTTTCGTATTTTAAAATCGATAGAGGCATTAAGTTCCTTCATAATTTGAAAGTGAGTAAATACTTGAACATACATTAGAGTGCAGAATTTTTCTTTCCACAATACACGCAAACAAAAATATTAATTGATCAATAAATTTCCCAAAATATATATTTATCTTATTTGTCACACCTAGATAAATCAAAAATATAAGGTAATTGCAATAAAAAGTCCTCCTGCTTTGTAGGTTCACTACCTGAGAGATGACTTAATATATTTCCAAGTAAAATATTAAGTAGCAATATTTTTACTAGCATTCACATAAACAAATGTAGGCTTTGAAATGAAAAAGTTGAAACAATTCTACGCAATGTTGCTTTACAAACAGATCCTTATTAAAGCCTAGACTATGCCATGGGCCGGAGTCTCCTGACTTTGAGGGCCTCCAAATTTGGTTTGCAATTATTGTAAAATAAATATGTATAATCAATATTTTGTACATTTAGAGTAGGATAAGATTACCATAAAATCCCGATTATAAGCCCCTTTTTCAAAAGCGAAAACAGTTAAATTCGGGAAGGTGCTGCAATATAATTGAGATTTCTTTTAAATTCATTAAAAAACTGTTTTATCATTAATTTAAAAGTAAAACAGCTAAATACAAGGGTGAGAATCTTCCGCATTTTGGCGGATTCACGCCTAGAAATGAAATATCTTATAAAATCCCCCTCCCCTAATATCTTATTTCCCCCACCTCAGCTCAAAAATTTTAAATATTTATTTTTCTTTATATTTCATTTTTCTTCTTTTTTTTATTGTAACAATAAATAATCGATCACCTAAATCCCCTCCCCCAGAAATTACCGCTTCCTCTCCCCCCCCCCCGTCTGGTACCAAACAGTTGTTTAACATTTAAAACTGTATAATTGAAAAAAATCTGACCTATTTAATACTCTATAGTAATAATAAATAAATGATCTGCCACCTAAATTATCCCCTCCTCCCAAATTTTCTGCTTCTCTTGCTTTGCCTCCTGCCCCCCCCCCCTTCCCGTATCTCATAAAGTGTAAAATCTTTAAAAACATTTAATTATTTTTCTGTTCCATTTCTGATTTTGTTGTAATAATAATCAAATAATCATCTAAATTACTTCTCCACCCCCCCCCCCTTAAAAAAAGGTCCTCCTTTTTTTTCTTTTCCCTCATCCGGCACACACGAGTTATTATTATTTTTTATTCTTTATTTTTTTTTCTATTTATAACTTTCTTGTAACAATAATTAAATAATAATCTAAATAACCTCTCTGCCCCCCCCCCAGAAAAAAATTCCTCTTTTCTTTTTCCTCCCCCCCCCCTCTTTCCCAGCACACAAAGTTTAAAATATTTTAAACTCTATTTTTTTAAGATTCTTATACTCTATTTTTACTCTGTAGTAACAATAAATATATAATCATCTAACGCTGCCCTTACATTTCCATTCCCCAAATCCAGAAAAAGGGGTGAATTTCTAAACATTGGGTGGAGGGTTGGGGGGCAGAGAGAGGATTTTCCTTTTTTTGTAGTTTGGCTGTTCAATATTTTGTGCAAAAAAATATTTCGGGGGGGGGGGGGGGGGAGGGGAGTATTTGTGAATTTAAAAAAAATTGAAATTGCTTAAAAGTTTGTGTGCGGGGGAGGGCTTACAGTGGGGATTTTACAGTAAAAACAAAAATGTATTTATATATTCATATCGTTATTCAAAGGCATAGAAAATGCTTATTTTTTGTGAGAGTATAGGAAGATTGGCCTCCGAATAGAGGAGCCTCTCATTGGGCCTCTCTTTGGCTTGAAATTTCTCATAAACATGGAACAAGTAAGATATATATACAGAGTGCCCCAAACAAATTTAAACGCACTTTAAGTTTTTATTTCAAACTAAGGTAGGATTTAAGATTATATTTACGAAATAGTCCTGCCGTAAGTTTTTCAAAAGTTACACTTTTTAAATTTGTATATGATCCCTGAATTCTATAAAATATATATTTAGAAACATTTTCTCCATGCTCTGACAAGTAAAACAGTAAAAAATTCATTATAACATAACGAAAACTCACGGAATTATCATACTTTGAATTTTATAAAATTTTGCAGCTATCTTGCACTAAAAAATCGTATGTTCGCTTTTACTGAAGGGAAGCTCCAATTTTTTCATAAAGTTCAAAGTTTCATTACTCCTTGAGTTTCTTCAATAGAATAATGATATTTTTACTGTTTTTCGTGTCAGAACTTGGAGAACAATTTTCTAAATACAACTTTTAGAACACAGGGACTGTAAAAATATTTAAAAGGTGTAACTTTTTGAAAATAAATGGCAGGACTCTCTTCATTTGCATAATCGTAATTCCTACTTTATTTTAAACGTTTTTGCAATTTATATTGCCTTATATACATAAACCAACAGGTATAAAAATAAAGCACGTTTATATCTTTTTGGGAACTCTGCATTTCACAACGAGTAAAAGTGTGAATTAAAAGTGTTAACAAGCCGAAACATCTGTTGGACTCTCTATAGCAATAAAAATGGAATTAAGGCAATTTTAGGAAAGATCTAAGGCTTCGAGAGAAAATGTGAAAAGTTTGTCCATTTTATTTCGACTTAAATAGATTAAAACAAAATTTCATCGAAACTTCTAAGACTTCCTTTTGATGTTTGAAGTGACAATGTTCATACACTACATAAAAACAAAATTTAGTATTTCGAAATCATGAAATCATTATATAATGCTTTTTCAATGATAAAACTTTGCAACTAGAAAAAAAAATGAATTTTTGAGATAACAATATTAAAATGACTTATAATAATATATTACATATTTATATAGACAATATTTATAAATTTTATTTTACTTTATTATGTCTAGATGGTACTTCTTTTATTTTTGTGACTGACCTCACTGATTACTCCATATAAGAGAACGTCAGATTTTAATATAATTTGCAATATATCTGTTGCTTTTGTCTGAATTGTGTTATATATCGCATTATACAAATGTGTATTTATAGTAAGCGCCATAATAGTAATGTCACGCGAAAGAGGGTCATAAAAACTGGCATATTTTATCAATAAAAAAATATATGTGTAATATTTTATGCCAACTGACGTCAAAACATACATTGTGAAATTAAAACAATTTTTTTTGTATCATAAAATGATTAAAGTATTTATTTTACTCCACTTTCTACATATAATAAACTACTAAAATAACAAAATTGTCCAACCTGTAATAAGATAGATTTGAACACTTCATTTATATTCGCTTATTAGTACAAATACACTGCTCAAAACAATTAAAGGACATTGCAGTTTTAGGTGGATTTTGTATCTGGGAAACTTTTTAGCTGATTGAAACATGGTCGACAGACATAGTAGGTTATATGAGAATAAATTACACATGTTTGGCAGAAAAAAATGCATTTTATTGCGCATTTGTGTACAAAAGGAAAAAAATAATAATTTGTGCATATGAGAAAAAAAGAATAAGAAAAGGTGTTTTCTTCAAAGAAAATCATTTTCAGTAGGGGGTATGGTTTCCACGGGCGGCCAGCAACGTTGAACACCTGTGAGCATGGACTCAATGAGGCTATTAATGACGAGTTGGGGTATTCTGCCCCACTCTTCCAGAAGAGCTCTTTCCAGTTCTTGGAGAGTTTGTGGGGGTTGTTGGCGGCCAGAAACTCGTCTTCCTAGATCGTCCCAAACTTGCTCGATTGGATTCATGTCTGGAGAACACGCTGGCCATTCCATTCGAACGATTCCTTCCTCAAAAAGGAAATCCTCCACCAGGTTTGCACGATGTGGCCTGCAGTTATCGTCCATTAAAATGAAGTTATCTCCGATTGCTGCAGCGTAAGGGACTACAATAGGTCTGAGGATCTCATCCCTATATCGGCGACCAGTCAGAGCTCCATCTCGAATGATGTAGAGGTCAGTGCACCCGTCAATGGAGATGCCACCATACACCAACACTCCTCCACCGCCAAATCTGACACTTTCGTGCACGAACGCAGGATTATTCCTACTGCCACGGTCCCTCCAGATGAAAATACGCCTATTATCCGGATGGACAGAAAAACGGGACTCGTCAGAAAACAGAATATTGCTCCATTCATTTCTCCTCCAGTTGACATGCTCGGTTGCCCACTCCCTGCGGTCGCGACGATGCCTTGATGTTAATCTAACACATACCATCGGTCGGCGAGCATACAGACCTACAGCATGGAGCCGGTTTCGGACAGTCTGAGTTGAAATCGTGGTGCCTGTAGCCGAGCGAAGGTGTTGTTGGAGAAGAGTAGCGTTCATGTTTCGGTGTCTCCGAGCTGTTAACGCTAAATACCGATCTTCATTGGGCGTTGTTGCCAGTCTACGACCTTGCCCTGGTCTTCGGCCTGCACATCCACTCTCCAAAAAACGGTTCCAGATCCTGGAAATGACACTTTGTGACACTCCAATGGCTTGCGCTACTTCGGCTTGAGTTTGGCCCCCTTCTAACCTACCAACAATTCTCCAAGCTTCTGAATCTGTCAAATGAATTCGCTGAGACATCGTACTCATCGAAACAAAGCAATCACTGAATGCCGATCATCCTTGTCTTCATTCTCTTTTATCCAGTTGAAAGTCAAATTTCATTCGCTGCCGCTGAAGCGACGTTTTTGACGTCGAACTCAAAATTTGCATACTCCACAGTTTGAAAACCAGAAAAATTTGAATTTGTGATTCTCTTCTTATATTTTCGGCAAAAAAAAATTTCGTTTATATCTTTATTTTATATAAAACTT
This sequence comes from Maratus michaelseni, assembly GCA_963931845.1. Taxonomy (NCBI): domain Eukaryota; kingdom Metazoa; phylum Arthropoda; class Arachnida; order Araneae; family Salticidae; genus Maratus; species Maratus michaelseni. The sequence goes on from OZ007599.1 coordinate 274,704,417, forward strand.
CAAATATCCTTTAATTGTTTTGAGCAGTGTATATCTGTCTTTTCCGATAATTCAAAGCAACCAAAGTATCCCTTCGATTCAGTTTCTAACAGCTATAAATGTAAGAAAAAAATACTTTAAAAAAATATTTTTGTGAACTCCTTTTTTAAGCGCATTCTTTAAGGTTGATTTTTTTAGAAATCGACTTAGTGCAATCATTCTGTTTATATATTTATATATAGAAATCAACCTATTGCAATCATTCCGTTTATATACCGGGTCTTCCAAAAATAACTGGTGGATTTTAAAATTCAATAACTTGCAAACGGTGAGAGATATTTAAAAAATTTTTGCAGGAGGGTTATGTATGATGTCAGAAGTTTTCTTACTGTGATTCTTGATTTTAGTTCGAATTTCAAACAATAGATGGCTCTGACAGCAATTGGCGCTCTGTCGAGGCCAAAACGGACGCCCCTGAGCGTTGATGCACCGCCCCCTTAATACTAGTCCTGCCGCTGACAAAAATGACAGATCTTTTTTTTCAAAATTTGTACGGTCCCTCGAACTTCAACACCAATAATATTTAAAAGTTCTCTTTGACTTATTTGATCTCAGAAAAACTAGGCGAAGAAAACTTTTATATTTTATTGGTGTTGAAGTTCGAGGGACCGTACAAATTTTGAAAAAAAAGATCTGTCATTTTTGTCAGCGGCAGGACTAGTATTAAGGGGGCGGTGCATCAACGCTCAGGGGCGTCCGTTTTGGCCTCGACAGAGCGCCAATTGCTGTCAGAGCCATCTATTGTTTGAAATTCGAACTAAAATCAAGAATCACAGTAAGAAAACTTCTGACATCATACATAACCCTCCTGCAAAATTTTTTTAAATATCTCTCACCGTTTGCAAGTTATTGAATTTTAAAATCCACCAGTCATTTTTGGAAGACCCGGTATATATATATATATATATATATAATACAAATTTTTTTCTGATGATAACGTCCAAAATACTCAACCATTTTTAAACTAATTGAGACAGTATTGTGATCATGCCAGTATCTCGGATTAATTGGTTAACCACGTATGTAGCTCTTATAGATTGTTTACAAGGACACACAAAAGATAGAATAAAACATGCACAATTTGTCGTCTCGATAACATCTGAAATGCTGAACCAATTCGAATCTAATTGTGCAATGTAGAGATCTTGCAAGTATCTTGGATGAGTTAGTTAATCAAGCTTTTGTAGCCCTTATAGTTCTTTTACAAAGACACAGAAGAGTAAATCATGCAAAGCTTGTCATCACTATAACGACCAAAATACTGAGACAGTTGAAACCTAATTCGAAAAAATATTGATATTTCAAGTATCTTGGATGAGTGCATGCGTTAACCCTTTGATTACGGGTTGGGACATATACGTTCCATTGGACTATTTTTATTCTATTCGTTCCACTTTTCGAAAAATAATCTTGCAGATCTACGCCGATCATTACTCCCAGAATCCACCCCCCCCCCCCAGTTCAAAACTTCTATCTATCTATCTATCTATATAACTTTTTATGGACAGGATAACTTCAATAATTCTGCACAAATCTCTTCCGAACTGATACATAAAATCAAGGGGCATCAAATCTCGGTCAAGTTCGTTAATGGGCAAAATCGAACTAAGGGGGGGGGGAGGAGAAATCGGGGGTTTTGTGAAAACAGTGCAAAACGAAAATAGCCATTCAATTGAAAATAGTCTTCTGTCAATTTATGTTTTAAAAAGGTGCTTAGGAGGCCGTCTTCATACTGAAATTGTACAAACTTTGAAATTATCAATAACGACACAATTTTGGATAGCATATATGGATTTTTTGGTAAATTTTATCTACGGATGATTAAATTGTCTTCTGTCAATTTATGTTTTAAAAAGTGCTTAGGAGGCCGTCTTCATTCTGAAATTGTACAAACTTTGAAATTATCAATAACGACACAATTTTGGATAGCATATATGGATTTTGTGGTAAATTTTATCTACGGATGATTACAAACGGGAAGACATTCCGTCCAATAGTATGGGAATTATAAAGGTTTAAAATTTAGAACTCCTAATGTTAAATTCATTTTTAATCGTTGCAAAACAGATTGCAATGCGGATAGTTTTTTAAGCATAACTAAAAAATTACTTTTCGTAATAAGCTGTAATTTTAGATTCGCATATTTGAAGCTTCTGGAAATCCATTTCGGTAAAAAAAATTCATTGGTTACAATTCATATTTTCTTTTTCGAAAAATTACTTAAAATATATGTAGCAGTAGTGGACAATTTAACAACATTTGAGGGATTAGAATGACAGTGGAGTAAATCAATATTTAGTAATTTGAGAAATGAAGGATCTTGTGAAACTTAGCGTATCGCCGTTGCATTAACTTGTTTTGCCCTCTAGCGACTCCCTAAGTGAACTATAACTTATTTGACTGAACAGAAATTAATATACGTTCAGTGAAAATATGTTTATCTAGATTTTTCAAATATTTGACTTACTCCACTGTCATTCTAACCCCCTCATTTTTTGCCTGTATCGTTCTTAGTTTTAGTGACTAAGATAATAGCGAGTGTTCGTTAACTCAATTATCTCTGTATACATACGACTGTGCTGCAAAAGTTGCTGCTTTAAACATTCCTACACACATTTTTTTTTCGAAGAAATCTACCTGCGCCATTAGAGAACACACAAAATCCAGTACTGGACACATTTATGTTCCAATAGTGGACACATATGAATTTTTGCAGTAAACTTCAAATAAAATGCGAAACGGCTTAAAATGTATCTAGACACATGGCAGTGTGTCAGCCAAGTTCGTCTGACATACTAGTGTGTACACGAACCATTTCGAGCTGTTTTCACCAAATTTCGACACTCTACTACTCAAAATCTATTTGACCTACGTACTTGTAATTTTAGATGTGTAGTAGGGCCTCCTTTTATTATCCAGAATCCAAAATTTTATAAATAACTCATAATTAGTTTCCGAGATAATGATATTTGAAAATGTCTGATAATCGATAATTTTATCACTGACTCACTCACTCATCAAAAAGATCTCATATATCTACTGCACCTACAGACTTCAAATTTCATACGAAGTTCGTTTACATTATAAGGAATCGAAAAAAAAATCTGAAAATTGATTAATTACCCACTTGGGGGTGTCCATTTTTACTTTAATGTTACGTCTATTAGACGAAATTTTTGCAAAAAACAGCGCCAAATGTTGAATCCGGGCTCACCTTGCAGCAAAATCACCTGATCATCAGCCACTTTTGGCTAATTTGAGAGAAATAATTTTTTGAGTAATGGTGCATAAAATTTACCTTTTTAGACACATTGTGAAAAAACAAAAACATCTTGAGAGAATACATATATCGAAATACGCATACATTACACAGTTGAAATTCGTCTAATCTCAGAATTAAAAATGTAAACAAAAGAGAGTCATTCCTATGATTCAAATAAATATTGATCATAGATCTGTGGCTACTATGGGTCTAGGTAGTAAAGCTGTGGACAAACTTGCGGTGTCTCGGACTCTCAACGCCAGTGCTACGGGTACTCTATCGATTTCCGCTGCGGATAAAGGTACTCTACCGATTGCCGCTGAGTATAAAGATCAAGACTCCCTTATCATAGATCAGACTTGACAATCCGGAGAAAGTCTATGGGAGAAAATGTCCGCAGTAATTGCCAACTTATTAATTGACTTTCTCCGGAAAGTATCGCCGCCTGGTGGATACTACCGCACAGTTGCCATGTTTCGGGCTTTTTGAACACCAGTATATTTTTAGAGAAAATGTTGTTCTTTTAAATCCCAGAATTCTCCGATCAAAGAAAACAAAATTGTCCCTACTAAAAAACTGGTATCCAAAAGTATAATAGAAAAATCTATAGAAAAATCTAGCTGGTCTGCTACCGCATAGCTGCCAACTCTTACTTTTTTTTCTTACCACTAAAATTTAATAGAATTTTTTTCGTCATGTAATCACACGATCTTGTCAATTTAATAAGATAAAATTTACTATAAAATTTTAGTGGTAGGAAAACTACTAGTTCATAAGCAAATGCATAGAACAAATGGAGCTGTGAAAAAATTTCGTGTGATTTCGTGTCGTAAATACTATTACTGACGATTGATGGCGCTAGTAGCAGGACAAGTATAGCGGTCAAAGGCAACTTGCTGATTGAGAGGTCTGATACTATGATAAGGAGGTCTTGATAAAGATAATGCTTGCAGAGGACTATCAAGTATCATTTCGATGTCTTTCGATAGCGACACGAACTTTCAAATTGTTGGATACAGAGGGTTTTGAAGATGCAAATTCTTGCTATACTGTAGTTTCGGTGGACGAATTCGAATTTTAATAATTACTGTCTGTTTACTTTTAAGTTTGTACTCTGTGTGTCAAATAAATGTTATAATTAAGCAAAAGGTGCATTAGCATTTTGTATTTAATTATAGTTTGAGCCAATAATTTCTTTCACCAGACTAAAAACCTACCTTAGTAAGGGCTAAAAGTCAGCCGGATTTTCCTGTTAGTGCTTGTTTAAATTTTATACTATTTGTTTGATATTATTTGGATAACTTTCTCATTTTATTTTTAAATATGAATCGGACTGTTGATTTATATGTTAATGAGTCTGTAATGGTAAAACGTAAAATTATGTCAATATGATTATTGTTATTTCAGAAATAATAAAAATTTTGAATCAATACATTTCGTTGCAAAACAAGCATTAAATACATCAGTATTAAAATACATATTTCTACTGCAAATTGACAGCCAAATATTTTATTGTAGGAAATTTAAATTAAATTTAATGTTGCCTAGTGAATAAAATAGTCACTTGTAAACACATTAAAAATCATTCAGTAAAGTGTTTAAGTGTATTGTAACCTGTACAAAATGTAATGATATCCAACAAAACATAACTGTGAAAAAAAGAAGCCAAGTTCTGTAGGAAAAAAAAAAAACAAGAAAAGAAGTGATATGTAAATGGGTGCCAAAGTTCAAATAAAATTCACATAAACTTACCTACTGAAGTATTATAGCATTGTTTAAATTGTTTAAAAATAAAAATTATTGATAGCATATTAATAATAAATCTAGAACTTGGCAAATTTTTGATAAATATTATTCCTATAATTTTCATGTCTTAATAAAATGATGATGATAATATTAATAACACTGTCATTTTAATAATTATTACTATTGTTATTATTATAAACAAATGACTCGTGTTAAAGATTTGATAAACAAATAAACACACAGATACACTTCCGCTCGTTTTTGATTATCACTCTAGCGACCTGAACTCCTGGAAACCTCAATGCAGACTAAGGCCTAACAAACAGACAGATACACTTGGTCATCACTCTAGAAACTCCACCCCTTTCAGGAGCCTCAATACACTCAAATTATGGCCTCCAAACATGAAATAAGACGTTTTGATTTAATAATGTCATTAATAAAGATAAATGACTCTTAGGTAAAAACTTGCCAAGTTCTAGATTTATTATTAATATGGTATCAATATTTTTTATTTTTAAACAATTTAAACAATGCTTATAATCAGGGGTTCAAAAATCTAGGCGCCAATGTGCTGATTCCCACCACTAAATTTTATTAGTATTCTTCGTCAAATTTTATTAGTATACTTCGCCTAAATTTTATCAGTATTCTTATTAGGCGAAGAATACTGAAAATTTAGTGGTGGGAATCGGCCCATTGGCGAATAGATTTTTGCACCCCTGGCTATAATACTTCAGTAGGTAAGTTTGAGTAAATTTTATTTGAACTTGGCACCCACCTTACATATCACTTCTTTTCTTGTTTTTTTTTTTTTTGTTGTTGTTTGTTTGTTTTTGTTTTTGTTTTCTTTGTTTTTTTACAGAACTTGGCTCCTTTTTTTCACAGTTATGTTTTTATTAGATATATTGTTTACAAAAAGATGTTTGTTGTTGCATTAAAAATTTAATACAATGAAATAAATAACAAACTTGTATCAAAGTGGAAAAAAGGTGTCTCTAAAAAGTTTAACAAATTAAACTCTGTAGCACATTCCAATAACAGTGCTTTAATCGCATCATTTTATTTCAATTAAGTCTTAAACCGTAAATGAAATTTTAATCAGAGCATTGTGTACTAACCTTAAGAACCTACACAAGTCATGCGAAAATACGCGCAAGCTAATGTTAAGTCTATGGGGAGGTTCTTGGCAGATTTCTCGCTCGCATATTAATATTTTTAAATGTTGTTTTTTGCATAGGATAACTGAGGTCGATCTCTAACTTTGTTCGTTTTTACTTTTTCGATTTTGGTTCCAGTTTTTTTTTTTATATAAGGGTACTTTCACTTTCAGAACCGGTCCCATCCGGTTCCGAAATTGAAAATGTCCGCTTACAAAACTGTAATAATGCATGTGTGCATAACTTCTGTTAAACTGAAATAGGCCCATATACTTTTCATTTGTTCTAACATTTTGCATTACAATTTTTTCGGATTTTTTTTCGTACACCATTAACCCGTCAGCACACGCGCCCCTTTCCATTACGTTACTACACGTGCGGGATAAATTTTACCCCAATGGGTTTTTTTGTGTCAATTTCCCCCCGATTACATTATAAACAAAAATTTATATTTTGAAATAAACTGTAAATCAATAAAGGACATAATTTAACTTAAAATAAAATGTTCTTTTATATTTAAAGCAGAAAAAAAAAACATAAAATCTTGCACTAAGATTTTTTCTGCATATCATTACATACAAAGCTTTTACAATCCAAATTCAGCCACTAAAATACAAAAAAGTATAAAACTGATATATAGAAACTGTATGTGCAAGAGTTGTTAACGTTTAAAAGAAAAATTATATTATTATTTCAACACTATATTTTTTACATAAACATTTGCATTAACATTTTCCTATCATTATGGGTTACGTTATAACACGCGTCGGGTAAATTTCCTCCCACGTGACATTTTTATAACAAAAGAATGGAAAATACACAACCGGAGATAAATTCTTTTTAGCCACATCTTGATATCATTCATCTTGAAAGGTACTGTAAAGCTCAGAATGATCACGAACTATTTTCGCACATTTTTAAGTAATAATTGTAAGCTGGGGTAGATTTTATCCCAGCGCGTGTGCTGACGGGTTAACAGATTTATACCATTAGATTTAAGAAATGTAATGTGTTCTTACATGTAAAAATTACTGTTATGGCTTTCATTAGGTTTTATTATCTTCCCATTCTATGAATTTTAGAATATAATATTACACAAAATGCTCAAAGAGTCAAACAAGATGCTTTTCATTTAGTGAAAAATTAATTCGAAATCTGAAACCTTAAACGTATAATTTATTAATAAGATGATGTAAGCATATAATTATTTTTAATTTTTTCTATGTTAGTGGCATTGGACAAAGTGCTTTTTACAGAATTCAAGGTAAAAGTTTTCAGTTTTTGATAACAAAAATTTTATATTTTTGGCAAGCCTTCGAATATTTTTCGAAAGTAGTCGCTGGCAACTATTAGTATAAAGCAAATTTAGATAATGTATTTACTATCTAAAATTTTATATGATTTAAAAAATGTTTCCATTTCCGTAGATCATATTGATATGTTGAACAGATAATAAAGTTTTAATATATTTGAACCACTTGTCTGCTTTTATCTCAATATAGTTTAGGACCTAAAGATATATCAGAAAGATTTATTTAAAAAAAGCAAAATTCTTGCACAAACCTTATATATGAATATGTCTACTCCATATACTATATTTTGTACTGTATAAAAAGAAAGATTCCTACTATAAAAAAGCAATTTCCAACAATATACAAAAGTTAGAAGATATATTTGTTTATCGTAAGCAGTCAGTCTCAATGAAACATCAAAAGACTATTAATAATATGCATATTAATAAATGATTTAAAACAATAACCGCTCATACAAGGCCTGACTAATCCTACGGTGGGGTCTCCGATCAAAGATTCAGTTAGAAAAGGCATGATATTTTTGCAGCCGAAATTTGACTCATTTACTGATATTTCGCGGGGCTCTTCTGAGAAGTAAGGGTGCGGGGAAGTGGTCCTGTTTGCTATTTAGCTAATCAGGTTCTGTGCTCATATGGAAAATATAATTTTGTGAATGCCATTCTTAGATAAACAGATTTCCCTTGAGTGCCATATAAAAACTTTATTGCATTATAAGAAAAATAGTACTTTTAAAATGCAACTTAAAGGGAAAATCATCCCAAGACAATAAATGGATTTCAGAAAGTTTTGCATTTTTTACTTTAAAAAAAGCTGCGGTCACAGTTGTTCTTTTCATTAGCATACATCTAGGTATTTAATTGATTTGTATTCCAATAAGTAGATAAATTTAAGGAAATGTATTATTGTTAAAATGCTCTTAAAACTGTAACGGACTCTAAAAATATAATGTATTTGAATATTTTATACAGTTCTGTTATAAATCTGCTTATTTTATGAAGACTACTGTCAATTGAAAATAAATCGCCAAATCAACTAATATTTTAACGTTATGATACAAACAGTTTGGCTAAAATTAGAACAAGCACGGATGGAATAAACATCTTTATAAAAGATGGAATAAACTCCATTGTACACTAGAATGTTTTATAAAGACATATATGAAGATGTTAAAAGATAAATTCTTCTTTTCTATTACATGAAATATTCTTTGAGAGAACGAACTTACTTTTATTACAAACTCAATAAAAATGGTAATAATATTTTCTGTGTGAAACGTATTTAAGAAGTAAAACTTCTTTGATAACGAAAATTGAAATTACATAACAGTATATTTATTTTAGGAATAAAAGTTATATATACTCGTATGTCGAATATCTAACAAAGCGCAAATTTAACAATAGACATACCTTTGGGGTATATACATCAAAGTATATTTGGCAGGCAAAATATTAAATAGACGCTATTTCAGTACTGATATTTTTTAAATTGCAATATTAAATATAATATTTAGCTATATACAGAATGGATTTAAATATGTCAGTCAGATCTCTACATTGTAAAAAAAGACAAATGTTCTTAATCTACAAAAATATAATATAACCACGAACGAAAATATGCAATAACCTCCTCCGAGTTACCCATTATTCCAAAAAGCGTTCATTATCTTTAGAAACCTTAGAAAACAATATATTTTAAGTATTTAAAGACGCATTTACAAAAATAAATTATTTTTTGCTGCTACTTATTTTCTAAAATGTTTCTGAGTAGTCTTTTAGTGTATTAATCATGTTTTCTAATTCCGGGATATCGTTTCTTTACGGAGCTATCAATTCTCAATTAAACATTTTCAACTGCATAATTGAATTTATGCATGGAAATTTAAATATTATTAATTTTAATGTTAATGTTATTGGTGTTAATTTAACAGGTTTGTCTGTAAAACATGTTTGTTGAACCTTAAGATGTTTACTTGAGAATTGATAGCATCCGCTATATTCCGCATTCAGAAAACTGATTAATACACTATAAAACTGTTCAGAAACTTTTCCGAAAATTAGTGGCAGCAAAAGAATTTTTTTTTATAAATGCGTCTTTAAATCTTAAAAATACATTGGTTTCTGAGGTTTCTAAAGATAAAAGACGTTTTTCTTAACCATGGGTAACTCGAAAGAGATTATTATATTATATTTTCCTAGATTAAGAAACATTTGCCTTTTTTTACAGTGTTATAAACGAAAAATATTGTTTATCACAATTGGAAATTTGTGAATGTTAATACCGAAAATATGTAATGGAATTTCGTAAAAGTTATAACTATTACATGACTAATTAAGAAATGTTCCATTTTTCCTCTGAAAAAGAGTTAATGAATGGTTAATGTTTGCTTGATGGCATAAGGTATATTGCATTAATTTGCTATGTTTTACAATAATGCGTAATATCAAAATAGCATTTTGTTAGTTACGAATTTTAACATTTCAGATCCCATATAGGATCTACCAGAGCAATTCTAAAAAAGCGCAAATTTAACAATAGACATAACTTTGCAATTTTAATGTTTCAAATATTTATAGTTCTTTAGCCAATAACTAAGTCAAATATATGCAATTTTAATGTGTTTTTTGTTTTTATTTGTTTGTTATAGTACTCCGTATTGCAACTTGCATAGGACACTGGCGGAATAATTCTTTGATAAATTACTTTTCATACAAAAACTTCGAAAACTATTATACTAAGAATAAATTGCAAAACAATGTCTCTACCCACCTTTTACAAGTGATGCTAAACGCATAACGTGGGCAAAGTCGAAGTGTTGTAAGTCAAAATAGCACGACGAATTTTGGAAAGAAAAACAAAAAGCATCTGGTTATAACAACAAGTGTGGTAGCTAACAGATGGGCCTGAAATTGCATGGGACGAAATTTTTTTTTTAATATTACTGATCAAAAGTCGGTAGCACCCCGGATGACTCATTGAGAACGAGAGTGTATCTCAATTTAACAAAATCAGATGCATTTATTTTTTCTATTTTTTTAACAAATGAAACTTTTTTAAAAAGGGATCTAACTGCAAAACTGGTGAAAACGAAGAAAACTATTTGCGATTCAAGCGATACATTGATTATATTTTTAAACATATGTATGAAAGGACAAAGTTTACATCTAAAAATTCACTTTACAAAACATAAGATATCTACTTTGATAAATAAAAAGTATTGTATTTCCGAATTTATAAAAGTTCTACAGGAATTGCAAGTGATTTTTGAGATCATAGTTAAATTTAGCAATGTGATTTGTAAACGACTCTAATTTGGTGATTGCTACGATATATAGGGTGTTCATAATATCTTTCCCTGAATACAATAATTTATAGCAGAAAAACTAATATAATTAGGGATATGCTTGTTTCAATAAATTATAAAGACATTTATGGAGTTTTTAGTACAAGTACTTACGTCAGTAAATTTCGATGTGAGCCCCCTTGGTAGCTCGAAGAATGTGAAGATTGTATTCCGTTTCTCGGCACGTATTGCCCAACATTTGGACCGTCACACTAGGCACAGAATCTGTGATCCTGACCTAGACAGTTTCAATATATTTTACTGGTGTTGCAAACACACTGTCTTTTATGTACCCCAAAAGAAAAAAAACTAGAGGCGTTGGCTTATCCCGTCGGATACATCTTGAAGGAAATTCGTCATGAAAGAACTCACAAACGACGGTAGAAACGGTAGACAGTTTTTAATATTATATTTGCAACAAGATTAATTTTATTTGCTACCTTTCTCTATTTTGAGAAAAAACTGCTGTTCTAATAGAGTTGCTAAGTCTTCGGATTAAATGCAGCAGTATTTTCTTATAGAAAATGTTTTTCTTTTAAATCGAAGAATTCTCCGATTAAATAAAACAAAATTTTCTGTATTAAAATACTGGTATTCAAAAATCCGGAGACTTGACAGCTCTGTTTTAATATTTATTTTTTTTTTACTCAATAAATCTAGAAAATTGCTTGAATTTTTCACTGAGATTCATAAATTTACACTACCGACACTCAATGTCGCAGGTGGACTATCTCCAATTTTTCTAGTTCGTGAAAAAAATATGCATGTTTTCTAGCTCACAGGCTATCAAAGCCTGAGAGCTAATGTGCCCGCCCGTTCTGTATGTATGTATGTATGTATGTATGTATGTACGTATATACGTAATGCGATAACTCTTGATAGAACTAACCGATTTGCTTTAAATTTTGTTTATACGTTCCTTGTGATAAGGCGCTTCCCTGATTAGTTTTGGCGCTTCATTGGATAAGTATAAAGGGGGGGGGTCGGGGGCTATCCCCCCTTAATTTAGATAAATAGGTTTTTCATGCAGAATTTTCCGATTTTCTTCAAATTTTGTATATAGGTTTATTGTGATAAGGCGCTTCCCTGATTAGTCTTGCGGGTTCACTGGTTAAATATAAAGGGGGAAAGGGGGCTACTCCCCCTCCTTAATTTAGATAAATGGGTTTTTCATGCAGAATTATCCGAATTTCTTCAAATTTTGTATATAGGTTCATTGTGATAAGGCGCTTTCATGATTAGTTTTGGGGGTTCATTGGTTAAGTATAAAGAGGGAAAGGGGGTCTAATCCCCCCTTAATTTAGATAAATGGCTTTTTCATGCAGAATTATGCGATTTTCTTCAAATTTTGTATGTATGTTCATTGTAATAAGGCGCTTCAAAAGTTTAATATACGATTAGTGTGAATAGCCTGTGAGCGCAATGCCCTCAGTTTAACTGGGCAGTTTTCTCTTTATTGGTATATTCTTCACTTGTATAACGATATATTCATCACTTGTTTCAAAATTAAAAACAATTTTATTTTTTAGGGTACAAAATATACTCTTTGACATTGTAGAGGTAATTTTTAAAACAGAACATTTAGAGTCATTTAAATACAAACTCAGTTACCGTAAATTCCGGCCTATAGTTCGCGAATAAAAAAAAATGTTTCGAGCCATAAATTTTACTTTACCTATGAAGTCAAGTAAGCACCACCTAAACTCACGTTACATTTTATTAAAAACAAATTCTGGTTTAAGCATGTTTATTTTATCTGAAAGTAATAGACCAGTATTACGTTGACTATGATATAAAATTTGGACATCGGACATCTGTGCAAAGGATATACTTAGGTATAAATTGTGTATAGCCGATAAATTCCATGAATTACAAACATTTTAATCTTTATTTCTTTTAAAACTGGGGTTTTTTCTCCTTGTTTTATATGTAATGTTACACATGTTTAACTCGAGAACCTTTATTTGTGTCACACTTTTTAAAATAGTTTTCCTTTAAAAATTATAAATAGAAGAAGAATTAGAAGAAGAAGAAAATAATTAAAAATAATTAATCTCATCTGAACAATGAGCTCGTATAGTTATAATATAGTTATAATATTAGTAAGGCTCAAGCCATGTTTCAGTGATGTCTTCCATAATATTTTAACTCTGCTACTTTTCTTAGTATCATATTTTTAAAAGAATTTTCCTTTAAAAAAATAAATAGTAATAATTAAGTTATTAATAAAAACAACAATCAATTCGTTCGTAACTTTTTTTTTCTATGCATTTCGACGCACAACTCTTGAAAGGATTATCCGATTTTCATGCTGTTTTTTTTTCCTTGGAAACGTTTCTTTCTGCGAATGGTACAGTTTCAATATCATTATGATTTGAAAATGATATGTATGTCTACCTGTCTGTTTGTTTTCATGAGTTTTTTTTTTTTTTTTTTTTTTTTTTACTTTATAGGTTTTAACTTTCGTAAAAACTGACCAATCATCACGAATTTTTAAAAGGGTGTTAAGGTACACAGTCCTACTTGAAGTTTTCAAAATAAACCTTGTATCGTAAATATATATATATATATATATATATATATATATATATATATATATATATACAGCAGTGGCCAAAAGTTTGGACATTTTTGAAAGTTTCATGTTTTTCAACTTTGTGTGCTTGTAGGATATATTAATTTTCTCTTAAATACCAACATTTATATATCAAATTGAAGGTAATTTAATGTAGAATTTAAAAATAAAAACAGTATTACAATATCTGTATTCCAAATAAGTTATGCTCATTTTAGTAGAACAAACAAACACAAATCGTTTTGAATAAGGACGTGTCTTGTAATAAAAGCGTACTAGCCAATCACAAACACTGTTCTGAGGACCAATCAAATGTCTGTAACTATAGTTTAGGTTATTTGGATGGTAAAAGAGTTATTGTTGTGGAAATATTTTGCGGAATGATGCATACTAATACAATTAAATAGAGTATTGCTGTTTTTAAATATTTAAAGTCCTTTTTTAAATTAAACTAATTTTAAACAATGTCATCAACAAGAAGAACTAATTGGACATCTACAAAAAGAAGCCGAATTGTCATATTGAGAGAAAATGGCCTCTCTTATGCTGGAATTGCAAGACAAGTTGGTGGTTCAGTGACTTGTTCTGGTGTACGAAAGTTCTGTTTACGTTATGAAAAAACGAAATCAGTGGAAAATAAGGCCAAATCAGGCCGAAAAAATGCACAAGTGCTACTGCCGATAGAAAAATTAAACGGCTATGCCTTCAAGATAGAAAAATTTCATCAGATGCCATTAGATGTGAAATGAATACAGCGGGTATTGCAGTAAGTTCAAGAACAATAAGAAGAAGGTTATCAGGATTTGGACTACAAGCTAGAATTCCAAGGAAAAAACCATATTTAAATCAAAAGCAACGCGAAAAACGAGTTAAGTGGGCAGAAGAACACATTAAATGGTCAAAAAATCAATGGAAGCAAGTAATCTGGAGCGATGAGAGTAAAATATCGCTCTTTGGTAGTGATGGTAGAAAATACGTGAGACGTAGAGTAGGAGAAGCACTTCATCGTGATTGCATTGAAGCAACTACAAAAAAAACCAACAAATGTCATGATTTGGGCATGTATGTCTGCAGATGGTGTGGGTGAATTCAAGTGATTGATGGCATCCTGAATGCCAAAAAATAGATCGAAACTGTCCTGGAACCAAAATTGATACCTTCCATCAGGGATCTCTTCCCCAACAACGCACCATTTATTTTTTAGCAGGATTCATCTCTATGCCACACAGCAAAAGTATGCAAAGCATGGTTTCAAAATAAAGGCATAGTTATATTACCAGGGACAGGAAACAGCCCTCATCTCAATCTAATTGAAAATTTGTGGCGACGTTTGAAAATTCTTGTACGAAAAAAACGGCCATCCAATAAAAGACAACTTATAGAAGCTATAATTGATTCTTGGCACCATGTGATTACGAAAGATGAACTCCAAACACTCGTTCACGCGATGAAAAGACGCTGTGAAGCTGTCTTAAAAAATAAGGGTTATCCTACTAAGTATTGATTGTGTAAGTATCACTTTAAAAAAAATTCAAATCTAAGACAGATCTTACTATTAGTTACATACCTTTTTTGTAATACAGATATTGTAATACTGTTTTTAATATTAAATTCTACATTAAATTACCTTCAATTTGATATATAAACGCGTTTGTATTTAAGTGAAAATTAATATATTCTACAAGCACACAATGTTGAAAAACATGAAACTTTCAAAAAATGTCCACACTTTTGGCCACCACTGTATATATATATATACAGTCGAACCTCGTTAACAAGAAATTGAAGGGACTGCGAATTTTTTTCGCGTTATCCGAAATTTCGTGTTAACCGTCACAATAGTGGCGCCATCTATGTTAGATATAAAAACTAAATGAATTCATCTACAAATATATACCTTTACTTAAAATCATAAATTAATAAGAAATAGAAAATTTGATTAAAAAATAAAACGAATTGATCATCATTTTGGGCAGTAATAAATTTATTTACTTGCTTAACATTTTTTTAAACAGTCCGTTACTGAGTCCATCAGTTTTTATTCAGTACTTCTTTTAAGAACGCATGGAATTTATCTAATTTGTCCAAAGCACGGGAAGTATCCTGTTGTTTCATAACGAAACGTTGTACAGTTTTTAATACTACGGTAGATTTATTTAATTACACTGAAGTTTTCCGTTCTGTGTCGATTTCTTCATACTCTTCTTACACTTGTGTCTGGTGTTGTCATCTACTTTTCAGCTAATGCAGCACTTATTTCTTCGTCTGGAATCACATTCGAAATCAGCATATATTCATTCATGCAAATGTACTTGGAAAAACAAGAATTTCCCAATTTTCGATTGTAGATAATTCTATGAAGCTCTCTGAATCTTATCAGTCATCCATAAGAACATGTGAAATAGCTCTCACTGAGAGCACCAGCAAAAGCCTGTGCTTTCTCTTGCAAAACTGCACCAGTTAAAGCAATGTTCTGGCAAATTGCCTTTTTTATTCACAGCAAGAGAGCAATTTCTTCTTCATTCTTTCCTGTACACATTCGTTTTCTTACTGGTTCGAATTTACTCACAGCATAAGCCGCTTCAATCTTTTCACGATTGTAGAGAAAATCGTAGAGAGTGTGTTGTTGGGTATCCCATACATTGCGGCAATTTCTGAGTTTTTTTAGCACTTTATTGCTGACTTCGTTTAAAATGTTTTGCTTGGTTTCTAAAGATGAGCTTGCTGCTTTCGACTTTCCTTTCATAGAATTCTACAGAACAACTGCGAACAGAGTTTCAGTTATGTAAGTGAGATGGTAAATTAGTGATTGTTACTTCTTTCACCCGAAAATAGAGGATTTCAGAAATCTGGTTTATGGTTTATGTCACTGTAAATACTGTCAAACAAGTAATGGAACAATCACTTTAAAAAAAGAAACTTTTTCACTCAAACTTTCATTTTGACCAATGATCTGTAGCTGATATGGTTAGTGTGGGAAAACTTTCGCATATCAGAGGACAAAGAAAAGCATGGATTAGTTAGGAATTCGATAGTTCACTATTTTCTGAAACCCTTTACCATTTTAAGTCTTTTTCAAACCATCAGAAAAATTCCATTTTTAAACAGATGTGACACATAAGTTTCAAATATTGAAAACTTTTCGTACGGAATCGTGTTTGGACGTTGGAACAGAAAAAAATCGCGCTAAGCGGGATTTCCCGAAATTTCATTTCGTGTTAACGAATTAATTAACATTGATTACCAGACTGATCTGACAGGACCTCAGTATTATTTCGTGTTAAGCGAAATTTCGTGTAAAGCAATTTCGTTTTCACGAGGTTCGACTTTATATATATATTATTATTATTATTATTATTATTATTATTATTATTATTATTATTATTATTATTATTATAGGCACGCCTCAAAAATTTTAATACATCATCGTCTACTGCGCGTCAAAATAAACAATAGGGACAACTAGGTTATTTAAAATGAATGTGGATTATAGTATTTCTGCATCAGGTTGGGTAATCGGATTATATCGGAACAGCAATATTTTTTTTTCGTTGCGGATCGGGGTGGCTCTAATTATTTTAGCTTTGGGTCAATTTCGGCTCTTCTCGCTTTATTGCCCGTTTATTCAAAAAAATGTCCGCAATATTGTTTAAAATTTTTAAAAAAACTGTATATTTGTATATAAATGAGATATTAGAAATATAATTATAGAGTATTTTTTCATAATGGCATTAAAATATGGATTAATTATCTTTCATTTCCAGTTGGGGTCGGTTTTGAGTAGAAGTGTGCCGGGTTTTGGGTTAACTGCAAATAGAATTTTAGAATTGGGAGTCAGTATAACCTAACCCGTGCAGGATTATAATGTAGAAAACAATACAGGATTATCAGAAAAACACGATGGTAAGAAAGAATTCCTTTAAGCGGTTTTATTTTTTGTTAAATATTATTTCTGCTTAAAATGATGTTGAACCTTTTGAAAAATTAATAAAGATAATTTTGAGAGCTGCGCTCAATAGATTAAGGTTTGTTTAAGAATACAAATATATTGGTCTTAAATTCGTCGTTGTGGAAAACTAACCCTATAAATGAGATTCATTTCAAAAGGTTCTTTGTTTACATAAGCATTTTTTATACAAGCACCGGAACTCAGCTCCGGCACTTCTTTATTTTAAGTAAATATTTAAATATTATCGGAAGTCCACCAGAGCTTCTAACTGTGTACCTTAAGAGCCTACGCTAGTCACGAGAAGAAACGCTGAAGCTAATGTTAAGTCTAGGGAAGGTTAGTTTTTACTTTTTTGATTTTAGTTACAGTTTTTTTTATAAGTGGACGTTTTCAATTTTGGAACCGATTGGAACCGGTTCTGAAAGTGAAAGTACCCTTATATAAGAAAACTGGAACCAAAATCGAAAAAGTAAAAACTAACAACGTTAGAGATCGAACTCAGCTATGTTATGCAAAAAACATCATTTAAAAATATTAAAATGAGAGCGAGAAATCTGCCAAGAAACTTCCCATAGACTTAACATTAACTTGCACGTTTTTTCGCGTGACTGATGTAGGCTCTTAACTGAGCACCACAGCCCACTGACACGGCACTGTATATTATATTTTTCTGGTTGAAAAACAATCCAAACGAGTATGATTCTCTGAAAACTCCCCACAATTAATTATAAATATTTTGCTACTGTTCATTCATTAGATTTTATTATATAGATATATTCATATGGATATATAGTTAAAATACATTAAAATTTTCTATTGCTGAAGAAAAATAATGCCTCACAGTTTCAAAGATAATATGAAATACATATATGTGGGTGGAGAGAGTGGAAAGGTGGGATACGCTACGGTTGTTAATGCTGCAGAATATTAAGACTCCGGTACTTTTTTCTTGGAAATTAAGGCCTGGCATCAAGTGTCAGAAGTTACAAAAACTAATGGAGGATTCTATTTTTTAAGGGCAACGCAAATTATTACGATTATTTAATCTGTTTCCATAAAATTTAAAAATGTAATGATATAGTGATAGGGGGTTCTGAAACAATGCCTCGTGAGAAGAAAAGATTCTTATGACATGTATGAGCTATTGTAAAAAATATATATATATATTAAATATATTTGTTCTACAACCATATAAAACTTTATTCATTTTTATACTTTCTAGAGATAAAATATAATACAAACGTTTCTAAAACGTTACCTAAAACCTAACATATTAGGCAAAATGATTTGTGAAGGTCATCGTTTTCTCATTTAGTGTATATTGTAATATTATTTAAAAATGTGTTATAAAATGTATGAAACTTTTGTTTGCTAAATCTGACAAGGATAATATTTTAAAACTTATGAGATCAAATTCGGTTACAAAGTCACAAATCTATGGCTAAAAGTTTGGTAGTTTATATTTTTAAATGAAATAATTACATTTTCACTTGTTATGTGTTAAAATAACTACATATCTCCCGAAACATCTGAATACATTGTGTTCCATCATTTGAAAAAAAGCATCTTAGATATTAATAAATTAATAAATTACATAATCAGTATATGAAGAAAGTATCTAAAATATTTCACACAAAACTCATTTTAATAATTACGTATCTACTTAAATGTACAGGAAATTGTTGATTTTCTTTTATCGAATTAAATGGTAAACTTTAAGTAGTTTTCCATTAATTAATGTATAGCTTTTAAAAATTTTACGATCGTTCACATTTTCTAAATTTAGTCGCTATTAAAGTTGCATAGTATTCGTCATACAAATGTATTTTCTTAAGATGTCTTAAATTCAGCGAAATCTGTTAGTTACTACGTTTCCACTGGAGGATAATGTTTCAGTATCCATAAGATCTGAAAGTCAATCAATGCTAAATAATTATGTCTTAATCGTATAATTTCTGAATACTTTAATGTTCAGACAAGTGACAATTACGCACGCAAATAGATTTAGAGGATTATGAATGTTTCAGGTGTCATGTGCCTTGATTAGCTAGGATGCAGTACTGCGGCAATAAATTCCTTAAATTGAATATCTATGATTTGAAAATTGAATAACGTTCCTTCCTATCTTATCTTCAGGTAGGTGTATATCTAAAATAAGTATATGGTATATTGTATCCATACATTGCAATATCGTCGCTACCATGTCAAACTATCGAATATGAAAAAATGCATTTTTCCTTACTTTTAAAAATAGGCCGCTTGTCACCACTAAATTTTAATAGTATTCTTCACAAGGGTTGCCAGTTTGGCATCTTTTTTCATGCAGAAATTACAAATTCAAACCAGAAATTTTGAACAGAAGTTTTTTCTTTATTTAGTGACAGACATTTCGTGATGATGTAAAGTAAAATTTTTCTCTCAAATTTTCCGGTATGAATTCGGAATTGCTGAATAAATAAGAAGGCCAAACTGGCAACCCTGTTCTTCACACAAATTCTATTCGTATTCTTCCTAGGCGAAGAATTCTAATAAAATTTAGTTGTGACAATCGGCCCCTTTTTAAAAGTAATGAAAAATGCATTTTTTCACATTCGATAGTTCGACATGGTAGCAACGATATATTCTATCATGCAAAACAATTGCGTACTTAACTTCTGATACATTCATTGTCTCTGAAAAAAATTAAACTTATTAACTTTTGTTTCATTAGTTTTTGATAGTCGTGCAAAATGTATGCATGGAAAATTTAAAAATAAGTTTTATCTTAAAAAGTGAAACGTATGTCATATTATAGAAAATTCAGAGTTTGCGTTTCGTAATATATTAAAATTATCAATATTAATAACGTTTGTAAGGACAAAAAATATATAAGAGCGTACATCGGTTACAATAGCGTAATCATTTATTGTATAAAAAGTAATCGTCCAGTTTCTTAAGGATTGGAAATTTCAGAGTTAAATTATGGCACAACATAAAATTTCTCGAAGACAGACTCGTTGATAGTTCAGTAACAAGGTGTTTTGACGTCATGGAATTCTACTTCTACTTTCTCTACTCTTAGTTAAAACACAGTAAAAAAAAAAAAGGCCGCTTGATTGTTTTGATTTTTAAAATGTAACGATTGTCAATGTTGTGAATATGAAATAGAGCATTGCGTCTCCATATATTTCGATTTAAATCATGTAAATATTTGTAAATAGGATGTTTTTATATTCTGATTATTACAAGTTTGTTTATTAAATTCCGTAGCACCTCATGATATTGTCACAATTTTAGAAATAGTGTATTTTTTCGCCACTATTGCTGCCAATGAAAATTATGTATTTGCACTGATGACTATAGCTGTTGACACCGTATGCACTCATGCATTTTATTTTTGTGTAACGTATTAATATTAATAATTTTAATATGGTATATTACCTCTGAAAAGCGTTCGAAGTTTATTTTACAGAACATCAAATAACTAGGGTCAATTGGATATCTATACTTATATAAGAGTATGTCCCGGCTGACTCATAATCAACGCCGAGCCTCAACCGTTGGTCCTAGGGCAATGAAACTTGGCAAACATGATACTTACACAATGTGTCCACGCACTAAGAAAGGATTTTTGAAAAATTACACAATAAGGGGGTTAAATGGGTGGAGGGTTGAAAGTTTTAGGTAATTTCGTCTTTTTGCCACATCACAGCAGCAGTTGTAGTTAGGAGCATGCAATTCGGTCTAACAAATCTACTAAAGAATAGTTAAACGGGTATTTGAGGTGGTTTTAGAAATTCAGCCACTAAGGGGTTAAAGACGGGAGGTCGAAAATGTTAGGTCATTTCGCCTTTTCACCATACCTTAGCAGTATTTTTAGGCAGGAGCGTGAAATTCAGGATAACAAATCTACTAAAAAAATAGTTAAATGTGTATTTCAGCAATTTTAGAAATTTCGACACTAAGGGGGGTTAAATAGAGGGTCGAATATTTTAAGTCATTTTGGCATATCTCAGAAGTTATAGATAGGAGCGTGAAATTCAGAGTAACAAATCTACTAAAAAAATAGTTAAATACCAGCGATTTTAGACATTCAGCCACTAAGGAGAGTTAAATGGGGGTCGAAAGTTTTATGTCATTTTACCATATCTCAGTAGAAGTTACAGGTAGGACAATGAAATTCAAGATAACGAATGTACTAAAAAAATAGTTAAATAAGTATTTCAGCGATTTTAGATATTAATCCACCGAGGGGGTTACATAAGGGGTCGAAATTTTTGGGTAATTTTGCCCTTTATTACCAATAGTTTTAAGTAGGAGCGTGAAATTCAGCATTACAGACATACTAAAAAATAGTTAAACATGCATTTCAGAGATTTTAGAGCTAGCGAGTTTGTGGGCAACATCGGCTATAACCCCGATTATGGAAGATTAGACGAATAAGATAACTAATGCGGATTTTTTATTATCTATTTTGCGTGACACTTTTCCAATTAAAAGGTTTTTTTTTATATTTTATAAATTGTTTTGGCGCAATGCGTCTTTTAGCGATCGGATTTAATTTTTTATACAAAATATAACACATTTCCTCCTCTTTTCAAAATACATTTTTTCTGAAGTGAAGATTTGCTATTTAAATACTGATCGCCATATTTATGGTCTTGGGTATGCACAAGGCTTCCTTATATTATATTGCCGTATAATCAGTTTATAGGCGTGCAACCCAATGGCCATGTTAAAATTATTTCATTTTAACGATTTATGCACGCAAAATAACTGAACCATTTTACAGTGATCGCTGAATTAACGATATATGGCTGAGACATACATACGGCCCCGTTATTTAGATCACCGCATTAACAATTTATTGGCTTGAAACAACAATGCTCATTTACAATGATCGCTATGTATCTTAGGCAATCCCATTTTTATTTATTTTATCTGAAAGCTCTCCGCCCACCTTAGATAATCATGGGCAGGGCCCAGCAGTATTTTTCAGGGGCTCGTGAAAAAAAAATTATTAATATTTATTTACGTGCTTTTTCTTATTTTTATTAGTTATTTTCGTATAGTTTAAAATAAAGTATTTTATTTACATTCTTCTTTTTGCATGTATAATGCATTTTCTGGACCCCAAGCGAAGTCAAGGCGTACGCTGCAGAATGTATCTGGGCCTCACTCGGAAGCAACCGACTAGACGGGCAAAGACCGGCTAATTATCAGATAAAATAAGAAACTTTTCATAGTCACTTTCGCTCTATTGACTCTAGTGCCAAATAAAAAATGCTGTAGTTTGTGTTTTTGTTTTCTTATCTGTTCAAGGAAAAAAAATATACTTTTTTTCATAAAAATAAATGTGAAACATTTTTAAAACCTTGTCTCATATTAACCCCACGGAATGAGTTAAACATGAAATTGCTATGGGGCTAAAGTGAGACACCATTACTTTTAAGTTGTTGTAAGCACTAACAAAATGAGAGGCCTGTAACAAAGTTACCCCTGATCTAATCCTTCAGCTGTTTTATTAACTTTTTTTCATCTTTCATTTTGCCTGAATTTTGGACATATTTCCTGCGTCCGCTGGAATACTGATGCAAACCCACTGCAATAAGCTCCCTTTCTAATTTATTAACTGATAATTTAGAATAAAAAGCACAGAATAAAATTATTTGCAACACTTAAACTATATTTTTATGAGTTTTTAAAAATAAATTTTCAAAGGTATAACATCCGTTATTGAAAAAGAAAAAATGAAAATGTTCTCCACTATCTTTACCGATTGAGTTATTTTGTTGTTCATTAATTTTTATAAAGGTAGGAAAATTACAGTTAGTTTTCCTGTTTTTTAATGTCGTTTCAGAGAAAGTCAGGACAACAACAGTATCCATCTACTGCAAATATTTGATCTTCTTTATACGCAAAGTCAGTACTAACAAGGGGACCGCCAAACATGATGCACACAGATTTTGATGATTTTAAAGTAAGTTGTAGGGGTCATACCCCTAACCCCGTATAGCATGCACAGTCACAGTGACGTCATTGTGACGTCACTGTGAGCCCCGTACGTCACGTCACATCTGTGACCAAAATGACACCACTTTGTAACGTCACACTGTGATCAAAATGTGAACGTCTTGAAGATCTAAAGAAAACTTAAAATAAACTTTAGAACATCTTATGGCATGAAGAAAATTACTTTTTGACAGCTTTAAAAATTTTTGTGACGTTGCAATGACGTCACTGCAAGTCACATAAGTCACGTAAAACCTATGACCAAAATGTCAACACTCTGTGACTTCACGGTGTGATCGGAGAGAGAATTTGGAAAAAAACTCATAAAATATAGAATTGAATTATGTCATGTACCTAAATCATTAATAAAAACATTGTCACACATTATTTAAATATATTGTATTTCCAAAATAAAATAATAAATAAATATTTGTCTACATATATGAGGCAGATATTTTTTTACAATTTTCATTGCCATTTTCATGAAATTTAACAAAATATACACAGGTAAAAATCCTTAAATAGAAATTTAGTAACGTAGGAAAGTTTTGGCGGAAAGTAATTCAGAAATAGATCTCCCATTCTAATAAAACTGTTAGCGATTTAGAGATTTGTTAGCATTTTAAATACAAACATTTAATTTTTTTTCCTACCACCGCATGGAACTCATTTGCTAATTTTGTGATACTAAAAATATTTTAAAAATCTCCAATCTCTTATTATTTTGAGGGGCCACTCAACCCAATCATCAGCTTTCTGTTTAAAAAGTGAGGACACCATTTTTGCGAGTTCGACATCGGGGGTGCTCGGGGTGACCGTCGAACGCGTTCAAGATTTTTCTTGTACTGAATATTTAGGTGGTTCTCAACTGACCTGCTCCACAACGCGAAGCTTTCTGACATAATTTCTGACTCATTTTTAAACGCAAAGGCATAAAATGGGCAGGACTGACTATGGAAGCAATTTGAAATCGAAATGAGTTTTCCATTTTTTGATAAATAAATTACTTATCGAGTTATAAGCAATTCGTGTCACGTGACGACTGGTTTTTCTCTTTTCTTTCCCTGTTACGTCGGGTATTTGGTTCAAAACGCTGACTTTGACATTCTTTTCTGAAAGATCTTCTGATTTTACTAAAAAATGGAAAACGTCTTTCAATTACAGAGTTTCTGAATAAAAACAAAAGCCAATTTCATGCGTTTCCGAACAAAAACGAATTAAAAATATGTCATAAAGTATATGTCATTCCTATAGCAATTTATTCCAAAACTGGTCAGTGCTTAATAAGATATCACCTCTGTTAAATATATTGATCTTTTCAATAGAGTGTAAAAAATGAAAAAATCGTATTTAGGAAATCTGATTGCAGAATAGTATTTATATTTATGTCGTAATTATTTTATAAAGACTATTAAATCCATTTTTATTTAAAATTTATGTTTACATTGGACGCCTAAAACAAATGCAACTGATTAAAAAATATATAAAAATTTAAATTTTCACAGCTTATTTCCAAGAATATTAAACTCTCTCATATAAAAACAGAATATTATAGTTTTATTAGAAGTTATTTGTCAGCCATATAAACTACTAGCGGCCCTCCCTCGCTTTGCTTCGGGTTAACCTTGAAAGCCTTCATCTCTTTGTGTTTTCTGTGGACCTTTTTAATGTGTACAATAATTAGTACATTATTTTGATAAATCTTGTAGGGTTCAGCCTGCGTTTGCAATGTATAAGCGGAAAAAATGAAATTATTTACGACATCACATTAAAAACCTCAAAAATAACAGTATTTCTCCACTATTTAATGGATGTTATTATACATATAAACCTTCCTCTTGAATCACTCTATCTATTAAAAAAAATCGCATCAAAATCCGTTGCGTAGTTTTAAAGATTTAAGCGTACATAGGGATATAGGGACAGAAAAAGCGACTTAAACCTCAAAAATAACAGTATTTCTCCACTATTTAATGGATGTTATTATACATATAAACCTTCCTCTTGAATCACTCTATCTATTAAAAAAAAACCGCATCAAAATCCGTTGCGTAGTTTTAAAGATTTAAGCGTACATAGGGATATAGGGACAGAAAAAGCGACTTAAACCTCAAAAATAACAGTATTTCTCCACTATTTAATGGATGTTATTATACATATAAACCTTCCTCTTGAATCACTCTATCTATTAAAAAAAACCGCATCAAAATCCGTTGCGTAGTTTTAAAGATTTAAGCGTACATAGGGATATAGGGACAGAAAAAGCGACTTTGTTTTATACTATGTTAAGATAAAGCATTTGAAATGTCTTTATTTAACTGTTTTCTTTCTATTCTTTTTCTGGAAACACCTGCTAAATGTTATTTTGTGGTAAACATTACTGCGCAGATCATGATCGCAGATGTTGAGGGCAGACGACTATTTTCATCGGCGGATTAGAGTGTGTGGTGTTCTTTGAAGTTTGTGGAAGTATATTGTGGAATTTATACCGTGAAAGTAAATTAACTTTTTAAAGTGAATCATCCATTTTAACCTATCCTTATGTCTAGCTGGGTGCGTTATTAAGATCTGTGTGATATTTGATATCTCAGATCTATGAACACACCTAAGCTGGACACTTTGAAAATTAAAGCAGTGGATTTGAGTCTCATTTTTCAATGGAAAGGAACCAGTCAACGACCAATAAAACTTAATCCCTAGAACTGGTGGTTTTACTTATAGATTAGCAGGTAACTTTTAATGTCTTCGCAGTTTTGTTAATAGTGCATATTTAGTAATGGTACATTAATAGTGCATTATTTAAATGTTAAGATGTTTAAATCTTTTTTTTTTTAATCACTTGTATAAAATTTTATCTTTAATGTTTTAAATCGTTTTAAATAGAGAGTTTGGAAAAAAGCTTAAAGTATTTACTAACAATATATATTCTAAATGTAAACTGTTATTTATAACGAGGAATGTATTTATATTTTGCGTTTCTCAGTTCAATTTTCATAGTTATTCATTGTAATTAAAAACATTGCAATTTTTAAAACTATTAATATTTGATTTACAATTTGAAAACTTCTTAGCTAGTGGAGGTTTTGAGAAATAATTTTCTGGTATATTTGAAATAATTGCGACAATTTAACTCATTACAAATTTAGTTGTCAAGATATGTCAATATTAGGTGCACAAAAATAATGAATATTGATGAAACAATAAAACAGCTATTCAGTTAAGGTAATTTTTCCAGTTATGTTATCGAATTTTTTCTATAGAAAAAATTGATATTTAAGCTCTGCATTTAGTATTCTATCAAAAACTATAAATAAAATAATTTGTAAAGAAAAAAAAAATTTTTCTTTGCGTTTATGATCCGACGTTTTAAATTTCATTTGCTTCGAAAAATGTTTTATTGCTTGATACAATGTTTATTATTTAATAATATCGCACAATAGGTAGATCTATTATTTAAATGGATTCCTAATATAAATTTTTCACAATGCTTATTTAAAAATCTATACTTTTATTTTCATTAAATTTGTAATCAAATCCAAAATAACTAATTTCTGAATTCATTTTTATTCGGAAACACATGAAATTGGCAGGTGTTCTTATTCAGAATATATGTAATAGAATGGCATTTTCCATTTTTGACAAAAGATGTTTCAGAAAACACTATCAAAGTCGGTGTTTTGAACCGAATTTCCGACGCGCAGCGTCAGAAACGGAAAAAACGTGACCAAAATTGCTCTTAAGCGTTTCATTTATCTTAAAATGGAAAACGCTATTCATTCTAATAATCAGGCATGCAAGTGCCAAGCGTTTAAAAATTTGTTCATAAATGTGTCAGAAAGTTTCGTGATACTGAACGAGGGGAAATATGGCAAAGTATACACATTTGAAAACTTCAATACTTAAAAGCAAAATAGCATAGTTTTAATTATTGTCAACATTTTTGGTGGTTACATAAAACAAATAGAAGTCGAAGTTATTTTTAAAAGTGGTTATTTGCACAATAGAATTTCATATTATTAAAATATTTAATTTTATTATAATTTTTAATGGATTCATCTATTATTTTTATATAAGTATGCGTTTTTTACATTTATAATTTTCTTGTTTAACGGCTACATTAGCCGGTTTCCCAATCAGATGCAAAGTTTTAATTTGAATACGAGTTGCATAAAAAAAATGATTGCCGATCCAATCCTTATCGTCTATCTTATCCGTATTTGGTGAAATCTTTTTATCCGAATCTATGCGAAATCATTTATCAGGTTCGGTCGGGTTGTGGGCCTATAGAATTTTTGTTGTTGTTGTTGTTGGGTTAGGGTAAGATTACGGGTTGAATGTAAATATAGTTTCAGTCAACCATCATTCATGTTCAAGTAGACATTCAATCATGTTCAAGAAGTATATAACCGGATTCGTGCATGACTCTAGATTCGAGCCGACATCAGAAATTGTATCGTAACACAATTTCTGATAAAATCTGGTTACTTGGTCGTATGCAAGATTCTATTCTGAACAAGACTTACAGTAAAAACATTATATACGACCCGGGTCAGATCGGGTTCACGAAAATCAGGTCACACGAAAACTAATCCAAATCTATTCTGTAGCCAAACAAATCCAAAAAGATCGATCCGAAGTTTCTGGATTGTATTCGGGTAAAATCTGGTCACCCGACCCGGTGCAGTGTCGTCACAAACGTCACAAACTTGAACCATAAAAAAATTTTGATCCGAACAATCCGTATAGGATTCGGGTAAAATCTGGTCACCCTATCCGATGCAGATTCGTCACATTTTTCACATTGAAGTCGCACGCTGACTTCACAAAGTAGTCACATTGTGAGGTCACAGAAAGCCTTGAAAACGGCCATAACGACCTCGCATTTACGTCACAGTGACTTCACATCGACGTCACGTGACGTCACGACGACTGTCACAAAGTCACAGTGTGACTTCACAGTGACGTCGCCGTGATGTCACCATGCCTTACGGGACTATTCAGGTCAAAGTTTTCCTTCAAATGGGCTTTAGTTTTCGAGAAATTTCGGGTTAAAGTTCAGGATGCATTTCAAATACCAATTAGTTCGCGATCTTGAACAAGGTCTTCGTGGTGCAGAGCTAACGCTTACGATTTGAGAGTCCGAGATGAGGGTTCTGTCCTCGCCTGTGACTTTTATCTTTTTCTAATAAATTTTATATATTTGTTGCGTTGTAAGTTTTATGCAGAATTATGAATTCTGCATCTTTGAACTTTTGATATTTTCCTAATAAATTCTATTTACATTTTCGAATTTTTCGTGAAAATTTATAGTTTTTGCGCAATTTTTATTCTAATATTTCTGTTGACGAAAATCCAAACTAATTTATGTCTTGATATCTCGTCTGTTTAAAATGCTTATTGTTTACATTAATGTATATTTACTTATTTATTTATCGTATTTGCGAAATAATGCATTTTTTTAATTTGCATTTTCTATTTAAAAAAATTTAAATGATTAAGAAAAATTAACAAAATAATATATCATTTTAATATTTTATTTGTTCTAAATATATTGAAATATGTTAACTACTGAAATACTAAAATATTTATCATCACCGACATCGACATTTTTTAGTTTATTAAATATGGAACTAATTGTTGATACATATCGCAAAAATATTCTAAACAAATTCCGCATTAAAAATCGCCTTTAAATATATTCTTTATGTAAATTGTTTTAACAATATTGGAAGAATGTATAAATTAGCATATTATATATTCTTTAAATACTTAAATTGTGATAAATATATTAAAAAATGCATTAAATTTGAAAAAGAAATTATTTCAAACGTGGCAAATGTCTGAAAAGGAAGCTAAACAAAATGGATAAAAAGAAAATTTTATTTATTCTGATATTACCGTAAAAGTCATTGCAGACGATTTTTTTTCAGATATTTTTTATATGTATTGTAATTAAACGATTTTTCTTTTCTAGTTGAATTTTTCTGTATGGCATTGAATTGTTTGAATGAAAAAAAAATTATTGTAATACATTATTTTTTATTTGTGCAAATCAAAAATGATGTTGAGTTTGAACTTTACAGTTGAATGTATTTAAATAACATAAAATATATATATATCACTGGCTAAAACTTGGATATAAGCGTTATTGCTTTAATATTTTATTACTCCTTTCAAGATATGTTGTTGGAATTACCTAATCATACATACCTTTAAAAGATTTGAAATAAAAAATATTTTGTATAAATTATAAAAAAATATATAAATTTTCGTTTAAAATTTCATAAAGTTAAAAAAGGTATTATTTTAGAACGGTTATTAAAATATAAATTGTAAATAATAATAAAAAAAATAAATAAACAATATTCAGGCATAAATTAGTTTGGAATTTCGTCAATAGAAATATTAATTTCAAAACTGCACACAAAATAAATAAATAAATAAATAAATAATGTATATTTTCACGAAAAATTCGAAAATGTAAATGGAATTTATTAGGAAAATATAAAAAAAATTCAAAGAAGCAGAATTCATAATACTGCATAAAACTTACAACGCGACAAATATATAAAATTTATTAAAAAAAGGTAAAAGTCACTGGCGAGAACAGAACCCTCATCTCCGGCTCTCAAATCGCGAGCGCTAGCTGTGCACCACGGAAACCTTGTTCAAGAACGCGAACTAGTGGCTATTTGAAATGCATACTAAACTTTAACACGAAATTTCTCGAAAACTAAAGCCCATTTGAAGGAAACCTTTGACCTGAATAGTTAGGGGTATGACCCCTACAACATACTTTAAAATCATCAAAATCTGTGTGCATCATGTTTGGCAGCCCCCTTGTAAGTTCGATCGTTAGAACAGCTCAAACCTTGGACTGTTACCTCTACTTCGTCTTTATCTACTTCATTTTGAGACAAACGTATTTAGAGTGAGTGGACTTTCTCACTCCACGTTTAACGTCAGTTAAAACAAAAGTTACCTTTTTAATATTGCCTTAAAATATTGGTGTGTTGTAGACAACTGGATCAATTTCTTTCCATGTGTCATTTTCAATTAAATCTGTCAATGATTCTTCATCAACACCATGCAGAGAAGGCAATTCTTCACTCTCTGTGCTGATTTGAGCTTATCAATCAACTACTTTTTCTTCTTTTTGATTAGGTTTTTGTAGTTTTATTCATTTCTACTTCGTTTTCAGTTCAGTCTGCCAGTATCTCGCCTGCTCTTTGGGTAATAACTTTTGTAATTGTGCAAACTTCGGCAGGTTAAACTTCTGCTGTATAGTTTCCAACACTTGTATCGTATTTTCCTCTTATAGCATCATGATTTAGTTTGACATTTTTCTGTCTTTTGTATTTTGTTTTGTTTACTTCCTTTTTTCGCTGCTTTCCTTTACTGCACTTGTTAAGTGATTTAAGTTATTTTTCTTTTGATTTTTCTTTTGATTTTTCTATTCTTCGATAATATGTCACCCACTCTTTACTTGCAATCACTTTCAATCTAACATCTATTCTTTTTATTTCTTCTTTGCGTCAGATTTGATTTTCATTATCTGTAAAAGCAACATCTCAAAAGAACTTGATGAATCGCAGGAGCTATGATAGGATAAGCAAAATCTGAACTTGATTGCATTACCACACTTATACGGCAGAAAAACGGTCTATCAATCTTACGGTATTTAGCTAAACAATGTAATTATTCACCGTTGAATATCCATTTTTTGGCTTCATGTAAAGTACTTTATGTATGAATTCTCCTACATTCTTTAGATTTGTAATTACGCAAAATTTGCTATGTTAAAAAATGCACAGGCTTAACCTTCAATGTCAGTTGTAGCTTGAAGTGTAAAACTAAGGTATAAAATCAACTAGATTAATTTTATATCATTCGATTAAAAATCTACTAAAAACACAGAAGGATATACTATTGGGATTAGAAAAAAAAGAGAAAAACATTACTTGCATATGAGAACGAAAATACAATCAAAGATTAACACACTCTGTTTTTATTTGTGGAGGATGTTTCAAGATATATGATGGAATAAATTTATTACAGTTCCAAATACTGTCTCACATTAGCCCCCTGAGTTTGATGGTTTGTAACTCAGGCTTTGTTAAACATTTCTAAATTTTAAAGGCTAAAATGAATCACCATTTCTTGCTGAATAAAGTCCTATTAGAATAAGTTACCCAATTTTATATTTAAGTATTGCACTTCAAAAGTTTTGAAGTATGACAGATTAGTTTTTTTAATCAAAAAAGTAAGGTTACGTTATTTTGTTACGTTATTTTATATATTTTTTTCTTATTTTGACTGTATTTGTAATGGATATAAGTAAAATGATGTATTGCTTACAAATTAATCACAAAACCAATTTTATTACTATAAAATTTGGTACCTTTTTTAGTGTTTTTCACATTAGGCCCATTTTTTGGGGTATCTCATTTATTAAATTTAATTTCTATGGCTGAATATTATTAAAACATTTACTCATGCATAATTTTTTAATCCATAAAATATTTAATGATTTTATTATTTAAATCAAAACAACTAATAATAAATAAGTTATATATAATTTAATAGTATGAAGTATCGAAACATTGTATATGATTATTTTAAATTTAGATAGGCTGTCATGAAATAGAATTGCATTTATTGAATAATGCGATTGAGCCTTAATTGTTAAATATTTTCCAAACTAAAAGATTGGTTAGTTAGAAAAACTTTTAAATATGTCTGTTTTTATAACACAAAATTTACGTTATTTATATATAATAAAACAGTATTCGTACATTTTTCATACATAAATGTTTTATGATTTTTTTTTTCAAAATCACGAGTTAAATGAGTTTCATACAGCAAATTTAATTTTCAGTGTTTTTGAACAAAAAAGTTTTAATAATCATTTGCTGCACTAAATAATATACTTATAGAGAGTATACAACTAAGTATAATATACTTATACTGAGTTACTTAAAGTACAGTTTTTAATCATTCTTACTAAGCTATTAACAATAAATAGACACAAAGAATTAAAAACATAAATTAGGTATCTTCGCGAGTTTTAATAGAGTTGTCCGAATCTACCATTTCAATAATATTAATAATATAAATATTACTCTGAACGTATAAAATCTGTGCTTTGCAACATTATATAATTTTTATTAAATGATAATCAATAGCGGTTTGTGATTGTAAGGTCTTCGGTTATAAATACTCAGCGGTGAAACACACGCTCCCGCACAGCACAGATCACTTTAAGTTATTTTTTGTAACTAACTTTTGCGATTTGAATTTTTATTTTTATATTTGCAGATTTATTTATTGATTTATTTTACTGATATTTCACACATTTTTAGGGGTTTAAGAAAATAAGGGCGATATTTTAAATCTAGTTTTTGATTGAACACACACACACCCACAAACTGCACATGAAGACCATGTAAACTGCTAAACTTAAAAAAAATTATTAAGCATTTTAAATTATTAGCATTATGAAAAACGATATGGCATTTTTCAGTGTGTCATTGAAATATTTGATATTAATGATTACGAATAATATTTTCTGACATAATATCTAAAAGTTAAATGCCCTAAGGCATTTCACACGGAACGTATAAAACAGCTTTTCCGTCTAAGAACTAACAAAATCACACATGCAGCTGGAAGTAGAAACTTTTGTCTAATCTCCAAGGAATACGTCAATATTTGAGTGATCAGTTGTGTGTAAAGATCACTTATATTTCTTTACATATAAGAAGAATATTTGCAAAATATTTACACTTGAAACATGGGAACGGTAGTCTTTGATATTAGAATACGTATGAATTCAGGGCACTTGACGCAAATAGATACGTTAACAAAAAAAAGTATCTTTCTTGCATGCAAGTCTTACATACGAACATTAAGATGTGTTTATAAATAGAAATTTAAATGTATTTATAAATAGATATATTTGTAAGAGTAGTTTTCCTTGTTCTCCGTAGTATTTTAACATTAATTTTATTAGTATATTGTGCAAATGCAGAATTGAAAGATTTTGTTTTCAATTACTTCTGATTATTAATTAATCTGATTATCTAATTAAATAGAAATGCATGTCGTAAAATGAATTATCCCTTAAACTGTTATTAACACTTTCCAACATACCTGAAAAGGGTTTATGACTTCGGTTCGTCTGTCTGTGTCTATCTATCCATTCGTCTGTCTAATATATGTTAATCTAATATATGTTATATCTAATATATGTTATATCTAATATATGTTATTTAGATTTTACATTGAAAGTTCACTATTGAAATCGAAATATTTAGCATTCATTGTTCATTTACCGA
Organism: Maratus michaelseni; assembly: GCA_963931845.1. NCBI lineage: Eukaryota > Metazoa > Arthropoda > Arachnida > Araneae > Salticidae > Maratus > Maratus michaelseni. The sequence goes on from OZ007599.1 coordinate 274,738,129, forward strand.
GACACTCAAAAGAATTCCATTACATTATGGTCTATGGGGAGAAATCACTTTATTTACATTATTTCAAACATAATGAACTTGAAATACATTTATCAGATGCACTAAAACATACTTTATGTAGAATATAGAATGCAAAGCATTTATCATCCATTTAGAGGGTCACAAAAAAAAATTCAATTGCAGAATGGTCTACGGGGAAAACTCTTCTGCAGCATACATTTTTGATGTTATACTATTTGAAATATAATTAAATTTACATACATTACTAAGGTGCATTATAAGATTCTTACTGTAGAATATAGAGTGCGTAGCATTTATCGTTCATTTACAGGGAAACATAAAAGAATTCGGTTACAGTCTACGAGCGATAATTCCTAGAAGTGCATTTTCAACTTTGGTTTGCTTTTTTAAGCTTAAATAATTTTTTGAATACTGAATGGTGTGTTTAACTTCTATAGATGATATACGGGGCTATACAAAACAATTCAAAAGCATTACTGTCTATGGACGTGGATTGCTTTTTTTTTTTTTTTTTTTTTTTTTTTTTTTTTTTTTTTTTTTTTTTTGTAATGCATTTTTTAGCTGAATTATATTTAGTACACTAAAATATGTTTTTAGACCAAAAATAAGTTCATATACAGGGCTACACAAAGAACTGGATACATTAAACTATGGATGGTAATTCTAAAAGTGCATGTTTAATTCTGTTCGGCATTTGTTATCGGAATTAGATTTTATCTTAATATGTGGTGCGTATAAAAATCTGTAGATAACATACAGAGTTGTACAAAAAATTGCAAGTACATTTCCGTCAATTGGCAGAAATTACTGAAGGTGAATTTTCAACAGTCTTATGCGCTTTCGAACTAGATTATGTAGTATACATACAAATCTATTTATTATATACCGGACCGCACAAAAGAATTCGAGTACATTTCCGACTATGGGCGGTAATTACTGAAATTGGGTTCTTTAATGTGTTATGCATTTCTGAAATGTTTACTTAATTTCTCCACCCCCCCCCCCCCACCCTGGGCTTGCACTAAAGCTACTATAAAGCTACACTGTAAAAAAAAAAAACGGTAAATCTTACAGCACAATTTGCTGGCGCCCAAATTGTCAGCATTTACTGCTGTGAAATTTACCTTAATTAAAATATTTTTTTGCTGTAAAATACAAAAATAAATCTTTTTAAGGCATATTTTGCTGTAAATTTGCAGTATAAAATGCTGACAATTTGAGCGCCAGCAAATTGCGCTGTAAGATTTACCGTTTTTTTTTTTTTTTTTTTTTTTTTTTTTAATTGTGTATAAATCTTAACTCCCCGGGGTGGTTAGCCATTTAACCATTTGTTTACTTAAGTTATTTTCTTTCACCTTATTAAACGGTGAAATTTCGTTACAGTATTGTGGAAGTGTTGAAAGGTCTATCCTAATCTATGCTTGACGCGTGTTTTTTCTTTCTTATTTTTATTATAAATATAAAAAAAAAATTATAAAAAATGATTGAACACAATTGAAACTGAGCGAAGAAATTTTAAGATCCATTTTACATACCGAAAAAAAGTAGTAAAAGCATAAGTTAGTGGGATAGTAGCGTTGTTTAAAAAAGTTGCTTAAGGAAGCACATAAGATTATATTCCAGAGATATAATTATAAAATAAAATTTAATAATGCTTTTTACAATGTCTCAAAATTCAGGATATAATCGAAAATGTTTATTGAGCAAGAATTTTTGCCAAAGTACGTTATTATAATAAACGGAATACTACATTATCCAAGACAACATATTAAAACTTTTTTCCAATAGTTAAATTTTATTACGATTTTAAATATCTCAACTCATTCAATTTACAGTTCTTCAATGTTTTATTAATTCATATATTTTTTTTTTCTATGAAAAAATCCTTTACAGCAAGTAAAGTAGTATTGCAACATTCTTATATTTCAACATATGACAGTTAAAATATTTCTCAACTAAGCCACATGAATTGCAATTTCTTTTTCTCATAAATAAAAATTTTGTAATTTTGTCTCTTTTCATATGCGTTTCATGTTAATGCTATTTTAACCCTTAATTGCATAGTGATGTAAATTTCCATTACTTTTTATTTAACTTTTAATAAATAAATCAACTTCTTCGCCACCACTATATTTATATAGAAATATTAATCCAGTAAATTTCCCGTGAACTGTGTTGCTGAACAAAGTTAAAAATCTATCTTAAAATTTCTGGTGTCTAATATTTAATATATAATATATGTATAAAAAAACACAATTGTAAAAGAAAAACTCATGCAAAGAAGGGTTAATTAACTTTTTTATGCCATGCGCCAGGTGTAGGGAAACAATACTTTTTCGCTACATTTTTTATTCAGAATGCTTGATTGCCACCACATTTTTGAAATAGCTTATTTTTTATTTATATAATCCGTCATTAAATGAACGGAATAATTCTATTTCAAGAATGGCAATCAAGCAAACAGAATAATAAAAGTAGCGGATAAGTAGCATTTTCCTACCCTTGGATGCCACAAAACATGCCAGTGGTGTATTCAGTTTTCTACATATAAACTACTAAATACAAAAGTTTTCCCTCTAGTTCTGCAGTTTTTGAGGTATTATCTAAATATAATGAAACCAACAAATGCATTTGTTAAACGAATAAACTGTCTATAAAGTATTATGACCTCTTTAAAATATGAAGTTCATAAAGCTATTCATAAAAGTATTTTTTTTTTTTTTTTTTTTTTTTTTTTTTTTTAGACACTGAAAAAAGTTCATTAGAAATTTTTATAAGGATTGCATGTATACCATTCAAGAAATCCAGCATTTTCTGTAATTTTACTACGCTAATTGCTTTGAAAAAACGTGTGCTTTAAACAATAAAATTAATGAGGATAAGCTTTTAATGGTATTTAATTTATACACAGATTTAATTATAATCCTTTGTTTGAAGTTAATTCTTGAATGAATTTTTTTATAAGACCCAATCATTGAGCTTTAAACTAATTTTAAAGATTTAAATGAATTTGTGCGATTTGGTCAGTTTTTCAGTTTTGATTATTCAGACTTTGGTACTGTGCCACCACTATTTCTCATAACTTCGCAAACTATTTACACTCACATGTCCCGAAAAGATAAAAGCTGTTTACCCATATTTTGAAAACTACATTGTTTTTTTTTAACTAAAGGCAAACTGCAGCATCTATTAAGGTTTTTTCTCTAATAAAAATGACTATTGTAGCATTTGTCGTTTTTTTTTTTTTTACAGGGCTGTCCAAAAGATTTCAAATACGCTACAATCTAGGAAGTTTATTCCTTGAAGTGCGTTTTAATGGTGCTGTTCGTTTCAGAGTCAAATTTTATTATGCTACTTGAGAGGTGCATATTTGTCAAAACACTAGGAGTAAGACATATTTAGAATTATTGAAGTTTTAGTTATTGAGGACACATCACATTCCCCATTAAAATTGCAGGAACAACAACGCTATTTTCAAGTACGTATAAGCAGAATAAATTCTTCTGTTTTATTGAGTGATGCTTATATATTTCTATAAATATTTCGTTGCTTTTTGTCAATCTGCCTGCTGGTCCAAGTCGTCTTGCTTATAAACTTTATGAAAAGCATTTGATTTCATGAAAAATGTGAATCCATTATTCGGACTGATTACTTTCTCTTCCTAAAAGAAAACGGTTTATTTAATAAACACATAACTTTATAGTCTTACAATAATATATTATATACATTATTATTTATCCACGATAATGAGTGAAGCAAATTTAGATGAGTCAATTCTTTAATTAACCCATTTATTCTTGAGATCATTTGCACTTTAAACATGCATAATCTAATTTGGGAAACAACACAGTGAAATAAAGTGCAAATTCATGAGAGAACACGAAATGTGTAGTAATTATACATTTTACAGTTGCAGGTAGAAAACAAATAAGTAGGAAAAGGGCATTGTTGTTTCTTTTACATTCAATGTATCTGACAAAGATAAAAGAAAAAAAACAAGGTTAAGTGTGGTTTTAAGTTTTGAATGCCACAATTTTTAAATAATAATCTTCGCCTTATTTAATCGCCAGTCTCTGTAATTAAGTAAGGCAAATATTAACTTTCAAATAGTTGTATGAACCCTGAAAATATATGTTTCGAGAAATCCTGCCAAGCGAATTAAAAGAGTTATTGAGACCAGTATCTCAAATAAAGTGAAAATTCATGAGAGAACACGAAATCTGTAGTAATTATACATTTTACAGTTGCAGGTAGAAAACAAATAAGTAGGAAAAGGGCATTGTTGTTTCTTTTACATTCAATGTATCTGACAAAGATAAAAGAAAAAAAAACAAGGTTAAGTGTGGTTTTAAGTTTTGAATGCCACAATTTTTAAATAATAATCTTCGCCTTATTTAATCGCCAGTCTCTGTAATTAAGTAAGGCAAATATTAACTTTCAAATAGTTGTATGAACCCTGAAAATATATGTTTCGAGAAATCCTGCCAAGCGAATTAAAAGAGTTATTGAGACCAGTATCTCAAATAAAGTGAAAATTCATGAGAGAACACGAAATCTGTAGTAATTATACATTTTACAGTTGCAGGTAGAAAACAAATAAGTAGGAAAAGGGCATTGTTGTTTCTTTTACATTCAATGTATCTGACAAAGATAAAAGAAAAAAAAACAAGGTTAAGTGTGGTTTTAAGTTTTGAATGCCACAATTTTTAAATAATAATCTTCGCCTTATTTAATCGCCAGTCTCTGTAATTAAGTAAGGCAAATATTAACTTTCAAATAGTTGTATGAACCCTGAAAATATATGTTTCGAGAAATCCTGCCAAGCGAATTAAAAGAGTTATTGAGACCAGTATCTCAAATAAAGTGAAAATTCATGAGAGAACACGAAATCTGTAGTAATTATACATTTTACAGTTGCAGGTAGAAAACAAATAAGTAGGAAAAGGGCATTGTTGTTTCTTTTACATTCAATGTATCTGACAAAGATAAAAGAAAAAAAAACAAGGTTAAGTGTGGTTTTAAGTTTTGAATGCCACAATTTTTAAATAATAATCTTCGCCTTATTTAATCGCCAGTCTCTGTAATTAAGTAAGGCAAATATTAACTTTCAAATAGTTGTATGAACCCTGAAAATATATGTTTCGAGAAATCCTGCCAAGCGAATTAAAAGAGTTATTGAGACCAGTATCTCAAATAAAGTGAAAATTCATGAGAGAACACGAAATCTGTAGTAATTATACATTTTACAGTTGCAGGTAGAAAACAAATAAGTAGGAAAAGGGCATTGTTGTTTCTTTTACATTCAATGTATCTGACAAAGATAAAAGAAAAAAAAACAAGGTTAAGTGTGGTTTTAAGTTTTGAATGCCACAATTTTTAAATAATAATCTTCGCCTTATTTAATCGCCAGTCTCTGTAATTAAGTAAGGCAAATATTAACTTTCAAATAGTTGTATGAACCCTGAAAATATATGTTTCGAGAAATCCTGCCAAGCGAATTAAAAGAGTTATTGAGACCAGTATCTCAAATAAAGTGAAAATTCATGAGAGAACACGAAATCTGTAGTAATTATACATTTTACAGTTGCAGGTAGAAAACAAATAAGTAGGAAAAGGGCATTGTTGTTTCTTTTACATTCAATGTATCTGACAAAGATAAAAGAAAAAAAAACAAGGTTAAGTGTGGTTTTAAGTTTTGAATGCCACAATTTTTAAATAATAATCTTCGCCTTATTTAATCGCCAGTCTCTGTAATTAAGTAAGGCAAATATTAACTTTCAAATAGTTGTATGAACCCTGAAAATATATGTTTCGAGAAATCCTGCCAAGCGAATTAAAAGAGTTATTGAGACCAGTATCTCAAATAAAGTGAAAATTCATGAGAGAACACGAAATCTGTAGTAATTATACATTTTACAGTTTCAGGTAGAAAACAAATAAGTAGGAAAAGGGCATTGTTGTTTCTTTTACATTCAATGTATCTGACAAAGATAAAAGAAAAAAAACAAGGTTAAGTGTGGTTTTAAGTTTTGAATGCCACAATTTTTAAATAATAATCTTCGCCTTATTTAATCGCCAGTCTCTGTAATTAAGTAAGGCAAATATTAACTTTCAAATAGTTGTATGAACCCTGAAAATATATGTTTCGAGAAATCCTGCCAAGCGAATTAAAAGAGTTATTGAGACCAGTATCTCAAATAAAGTGCAAATTCATGAGAGAACACGAAATCTGTAGTAATTATACATTTTACAGTTTCAGGTAGAAAACAAATAAGTAGGAAAAGGGCATTGTTGTTTCTTTTACATTCAATGTATCTGACAAAGATAAAAGAAAAAAAACAAGGTTAAGTGTGGTTTTAAGTTTTGAATGCCACAATTTTTAAATAATAATCTTCGCCTTATTTAATCGCCAGTCTCTGTAATTAAGTAAGGCAAATATTAACTTTCAAATAGTTGTATGAACCCTGAAAATATATGTTTCGAGAAATCCTGCCAAGCGAATTAAAAGAGTTATTGAGACCAGTATCTCAAATAAAGTGCAAATTCATGAGAGAACACGAAATCTGTAGTAATTATACATTTTACAGTTTCAGGTAGAAAACAAATAAGTAGGAAAAGGGCATTGTTGTTTCTTTTACATTCAATGTATCTGACAAAGATAAAAGAAAAAAAACAAGGTTAAGTGTGGTTTTAAGTTTTGAATGCCACAATTTTTAAATAATAATCTTCGCCTTATTTAATCGCCAGTCTCTGTAATTAAGTAAGGCAAATATTAACTTTCAAATAGTTGTATGAACCCTGAAAATATATGTTTCGAGAAATCCTGCCAAGCGAATTAAAAGAGTTATTGAGACCAGTATCTGGTTTTTCATCAAATATTGCGTTTTCTTCGCTTTTTGCGTCTGTTATCTGTTTTCTTTCCTCGTGTCATCGCAAACTCTTTAAAGAACATCAATCAAGTGATTGTGGCTAGGTATATCATCGCAAATTATCACTTTTTATATTATACTGTATTGAAATATTACTTTTTAAAATTCACTCAAATTTTAATTCGTGTGTAGTGGACTTCGATGTTCTATAAAAATGTTTCAATCGATATTGGACTAAGACAGTTAATCCAGCCTTTTTTAAGCTATTGGTAGATGGTATTTAAATTATTAATTCAATTTCAATGTTACATTATTACTAAATAACAACAAAACATGACATTGAAACGTTAGAATCAAACCTGCAGTATCAAGACTGCTGGAATATAAGTTATACCATCCAGGCTCTAAACATCTCAGTTCTATTAACGACGTATTCAGTCACATATCCAAATCTGCCAACTTTTACGCATTTCTTCTTGGCACCTTTTTTAAAAAGAAAAATGTCCTTTATTTAATCGTAGATTTTCTGTGATTAAGTGAAGCAAATTTTTCTTTTGAAAGATAGTGGTAACAACAAAGCGTAAAAGTTGGTAGCTATGCACGTCTATATTTCTAATATATCAGCTTCTTATTCAACGCTATATTTCTCCAAACATTCAAAATAGTCCGAAATTTAGCGTTCATCAGTGTTTATTTCGACACCCCAGCCATTCAATGACGTCAACAAGTATCTGACGTAATACACTTGAAGCTGGATTCACCTGTCACTCATTCATTCATTCATTAGTATTTCTGAATCCAAGGTCATAAGTTGCGTAACTTCAAACGTTTGCTATTAAAGGCTTCTGTTAGCAATAAGTTATTTTTATTGTTTCCCTCAGTGTTAGAAAATGTGTGTTCCCAATTGCATAAAATATTACATAAAATCTTATACAAAAATAGCTTTTTTCCCATCAATTATACGTGCTGCCAAATTGAAGCATATTGTTGTTGTTAAAAGTTTTGTAAATCCATATTCTTTTTAAATATAGTGGTGTCCAAAAATTAATGTCAAATTACACTTGCTCAACATTTTCTTCTGCATTGTGTTTGACATTAAAAGTATTTGAATACAACATATATAATTACTTAATAAAGTCAATTCATGTAGCATGGTGAAATTTTATTTTTATTAATCATAGAAATAAAGAGAATTCAAAACTTTTCTCTGTTGCAGTGTGACAACACTACTTCGAAAAACATTATTTGAAATTCCTGTGGGAGGTCCTGCCATTTCTGTTATAGTGATAAAAACATTTTATTTTTGTGAATCGGTGCTGGCTTACGTTGAACAGTGCGTCGTTCAAGAGTATATACCACACGAGTTCAATCTAATTTAGATCGGGTAAAAATGCAAGTCATTTCATTTGATTTCTTCAGTTCGCATTTGCTTTTCAACAAGCACAGTGGTCATTATCCTCCATAAATACGAGTGGACATTCAAAAACATACATAATATTTCTTAAATAATGTGTTAAATCTTTTAAACATTTGGAACCAGTAATAGATTTTTTTTTTTTTGTAAAACAATAAGTTCCATTTGTCTGTTGATCATTATGACATATTTTACCGTTACTCCACAACATCTCTACTGGCGAATATCACCAATTTTTCTGTCATCATAAATAAGGCGACGTTCTCTCCGCATGAATTCTCATCTTGTATTGACCGTATATAAAATCTCATATGAGAAGAGAACTGCGGCCTATTGTTTATCAAATCTGTGCAACTGAAGAGATGCAAACACTATTGATAGCGTGATACATTGTGCACTGAATCAAAAGAACATATTTAACAGATTTTCGAGTATGTTGTTCTATATCTTACTTAAAAATCTAAAAGCAATCTTTCATGATACTACTATTAATGTGTTGAAATAAAGCGTATTTAATAACTGAATTGCAAGTATGCGAAAATTTTCTTTCATTGTTATCAATCATGAAACGACTTGCATCGTTGTACTTCTTTGGCTAATATCACTCAGCCGAGTAATTAATTGATTCTGCCATTCGACAAATTTTCCACAGTTTAGAGAATACGTTCTTTGGCATAATCCAAACTCCTCCACAGCATCTCTTCTTCACCGTTTATTATGCGATTTGACAGCTATTCTGTCACACACAAAATCATCCATATGACTTGTTTAAATTATTCCACAAATCAACATAGTGAAAAACTCAAATATTTACTCAATTCCTCTAATTGGTATAGCTTATAAATCATATGTCCCTCATTTCAAATTTTGCGAAATAGAAATGTCATCTCACATCACGATTGATAATTCACATGCAATAAAATTGAACGAATTTCACACATTCTTAGATAGCTGCTCTGAGTAATTTTCTTTCAATAGAAATAGATAATAGCCTCGGAAAATTTGCAATTTTCTTCTGAGTCTTAGTTTTGGCTACACGTACATATACATAAATAAGTCGAAATTCTTCTTTAGTATAGTTCACGCAATGTACACAAAACAGTTTTTTGTCAATATTTAAGGGACTTGCGTAGCTTATTTTTTCATTATAGAAAAGAAAATGTTGCTGTTATGGTCTTGTCGCCTTTCGCGGTCCCCGTGGTACTTCTCCTAGACTTGAGACCTTAGTCTTATGGTATTTGCTGCCACCCCCGGTATTAAACTGATACCGAACACGTTGGAAAAGAAGTTCTCACATAAATAATCAACTAATAATTTATTGATTAAATTAGTATGAAAAATGTTACAGTGATAGTTCTTATTGGCTTTTTGTCACTTGCCGTATGTGACTGCCAAATTACAATCTGACTGATCGCACGTTTTACTCTATTTCGTTATGCAATACTCGTACACACCGTTCCGTCTACGCTGTAATTAATTCTCCCTGGATCAAGCTGTCCGATGCACGTTCTCTCTGCAATTCTATACACTCCTCTGTGCTCTTGGCTATGCACGTCTATCCTCTACGCTGCACACTGGCGACTCTCGCATCCTACTCTTTCCGCTACACATCAACAAGTGACACGTCCTACCCTCTTCACGGCACACCAGTGACTCTGGCGTTCTACACTCTTAGCTGCACATCCACGAGTAACACGTCTCCCACCGTTCACAACAGAAAAGAGTCACATATAATATGTTTTAGATGTGGTAATCCTGGTCACGTGAGGGCGAAATGTACCATGGCGAGTAAAACACAGCAAGAATATTCAAATTTTAACCCACAACGTAATCAAAATTGGCAAGAAACAAAATACCAAGATGGGACCCAAAACACGCAAAGAAAAATAGTTAATATAGGCACGTTAAATGGTAAAAAAGAAAGAATCCTAGATAATCACGGAACAAAAACAAACATAATAATCGATACAGGGAGTGACATTTCAATCGCCAATTAGAGATATCATACTGCAATAAATACGCCAAAGCTAACCAGCGATAATATATCTATATCGGGCATAGGTGGAAAAGAAATTAAGCCAGCGGGTTATTTCTGGCATAAAGTCTATGTTGACGATATAGAAATACAGGATCAATTTTACGTGGTACAAGAGACTGACTATGATTTAATAATAGGTAGAAAAGCAGTAGAAGGTTTGGCATTAAAAGTAGTGGAAAATGTTGTTAGAATAATAAGCGACAACAGAGTACGAGTAAGGATACATTAAAATTAACGAAGTTCAGTCCAAAACTGACGAAGTAGCTACATCTAGTACAAACAACGATATTCGAGGTTGGGAAAATATGGTTAATATCGACTGCGTAAATGACGCGGTGAATTTGACTCATATTACAAATTTAGCTAACAGAGAAAAAATACGAGAATTAATAAAATCATATAAGCCGAATAAAACAAAAGATACAGGGTTAAAGCTGAAAATACTACTGGCAGATGAAAAACCTATCTGAGAACGGCCAAGCAAATTCCCTCTAGTTGAACAGGAAATCATCAGTAAGAAAATACAACAGTGGTTGAAAGATTGGGATCATTAGACGAAGTTACTCAGATTTTGCGGCTCCAGTAGTCCTGAGTAAGAAAAAATATGAATCGCACCGGTTATGTATAGATTATCGGAAAGTAAATCGAAAAATACTAAAAGATCACTATCCACTACCATTAATTGAGGATGTGATTGATAAATTACAAAAAGCAAAAGTGTTTACGACGTTAGATCTCAAAAACGGCTTTTTTCACATCGAAATTGAAGAAAGCAGTTGTATATATGAAGAAAGCGTTGTCCGTTCGGATTGTGCATATCGGGGAATCAATTCCAAAAGTATGTAAACATAGTATTGCAAGATTTACTGCCGGAAGGAACTATTATTGTATGGATGGATGATTTTATGATTCCCTCAGATGATGAAGAAGATGGAATGAAGAAGCTGAAACGAGTATTAGAAGTAGCATCAGCATATGGCTTAGAAATTAACTTAAAAAATGCCAGTTTCTTAAAAAGAAAATAGAATTCTTGGGTTATATAATCGAAAATGGAACAATAAAACCATCCGAAGCGAAAACAAAGGCTGTCCAAAATTTTCCTAAAACCACTATAACAAAACAATTACAATCCTTTTTAGGTTTAACAGGATACTTTAGAAAGTTTATCCCGAATTATGCCAAAATCGCCAAACCTCTAAGTGATTTATTGAGGAAAGGAAATTGTTTCAAATTTCAAAGAGGCTCGAGGCTTTCAATGAGTTAAAGAGAACATTATCACGAAACCAGTTCTTCAACTATATAAACAAGGAGCCACACTGGAACTCTATACTAACGCAAGCAGCCAAGGGTTTGGCGCAGTTTTATTACAAAAATGAGACGCTGGAAAATTTCACCCATTGCAATACATGAGCAAGAAAACTTTGCCACAACAATAATTACTTAGTAAAAGATTACGTATTGTACAGATTCGAGAATGGAAAAGAAATGTTGGTGGTGCTGGAACAGATGCAACGAGAAATTATGCGAAAAATTCATGAAAGAGGACACTTTGCTGTATCAAAGACGGGAGATCTAGTGAAGCAAGATTTTTACATGGCTGGATTAAGGAAGAAAGTAGAAACAATAATCACAAACTGCGTTGATTGTATCTTGTATAATAGGAAGCAGGGAAAAGCTGAAGGTTTTCTAAACCCTATACCACAAGGAGACAAACCATTAGAAACCTATCCCATCGACCACATAGGTCCATTATCTCTCACAAATAAAAAAATATCAATATATTTTCACCGTAGTAGATGCATTTACTAAGTTCGCATGGTTTTATCCAGTGAAATCAAAGTCGGCCAAGGAAGTAATAGACAAATTGGAACTACAGCAAACAACTAAGGGAACCCAACTGGAGTTATAACCGATAAAGGAAAAGCTTTTACTCAAAGCGAGTTCAAGGAATAGTGTACCAAACAAGAAAATGAGCATGTAAAGATAACAACTGGGATGCCAAGAGGAAATGGACAGGTGGAAAGAATACACAGAGTGATGATATCCGTTCTGTCAAAATTGTCTAGCGATGACGAATCCAAGTGGTATATAAGTATGTACCAAAATTACAAAAAATTATCAACAGCACAATAACGCGGAGCTCCAACCCTTTGAATGAATGGCTGGAGTTAAAATGAAGGATAGTGACATGCAAGACATCAAGAAGGTTTTGGAAGAAGAATATACTGATTGCATCATCGAAGAGCACGAAGCCGTGAGAGAAGAAGCAAAGAAAAATATACTCAAAATACAAGAAGAAAACAAGGTGCAGTTTGATGAAAAAAGAAAACAGCCACGAAAATTCAAAGTAGAGGATATCGTCGCTATAAAAAGGACGGAATTTGGCAATGCTATCAAACTTATAGAAAAATATTTAGGACCATATGAGATAACGGCAGCCAAGAATCATGATCGGTATGAAGTAGAAAAAGTAGGAGATCATGAAGGCCCATGAAAGACGTCAACCGGGGCCGAATACATGAAGCCGTGGTCTATGGGTTAAACTCCTGGATAAGTCAAATAGATTAAGTATATGTGTGTGTGTATTGAACATGTAATCAAAATTTTATGTAAAAGAAAAATATATAAAAATCTCAAAAGTTTAACTGTTTAGCCATAAAAAAATAGTAAGACAGGATGCTGATGTCGAGACGCCATCATGTCAGGATGACCGATTTGTAGGATTTGGGTTTAAACATACTTCATTTCCTTTATGACGTGCGTGATCATCAAATTAACTGACGCTCTAGTATTTTTATTACCCATGATTTTAAAGCACGAGTTATAAAAAGTTTGGATCGCGAGATCAAGATATGAATTTCTTCAAAATTGGAAAAAGAGCCAGTCTTATAATTTTTACCACCGAGGAAGCGTCGAAGTGTGGAAGAATCAATTAGGGCACTGCTAGGCCTAATTAGACTATGCGACAATAATAATATTGTACGTTTTGGGTGAGAAGTGCAAGATATTTTGAAGAAATAACCAACGGAGCATTGTGGCATTGTTTTTCTAGAATGGTATTAAAGTTCACGTTTTTGTTATCTAGTTGTTCAATTAGTTCAGTAAATTAACGTTTTACATATCACCTTACTACATGTTTATGTAGACAACCAACGGAGCATCAATTAGTCAACTTAATTACAAATCGATTGGTACCAGTCATATTTTTATACAATTTTATAGAACGATTTGTGGCAGATTTAGTTGGGAGTGATTGTACTTCATCCAGGAGTGTACTTTATTCGGACCTTCAAGAAAATTTTCATTTAAACTGGGGTGTATAACACGTAATTAATTAGACGAACAATGTATAAAATCGTAGATGTGGTCACGAAATCACCTTTTTTAAAATAAAGATAATGGCTAAAACAGCAGTGTTACTTTTCTCCAGGACTGTACATTCATACAAACTGCAAATTTTACTAATTTTAATGTAGAGGTCTTCAACCTGTTGCCCGCGGCCACCAAGCTACCACTATTTTAGAATAGAAAAATCAGCCTTATTTATGACAGAAACTTTCAGATTAAATGAGCCGAAGATTATATTTCGGAATCTGTTTTCGAAAATGGCTTTCAGACAAAATATTTGGTATATATAAGAAAATAAGGTATATAATGGCAAATGGCATTTCAAATGAACTATACTACTTACAGTCAAGTTAATGAAAATATATTGAATTAATCAATTAGACTTACATTTAGCAAGGTATTTTGATTTTTTCAAAATGGCGGCAGGGAAAATTCTTAAACTTTACATGACCATATCAGTGGAACCCACCATATTTCCCTGACAATACGAAAAAAATCAATCAAATGGCGTAGCATTTAGCGAAACTCGATTTCGTATGGCATCTATTTATAATAGGATTTTTTTTTTAGACTTCTCCTTGGAAAAATGTCTTATGCAAAATATCTAGTCAAAAATCAGCAATAGTTGACTTATTCGTCTAATCTTTCGTAATCGGGTTCATAGCCTAAATTGACAACAAAATTGCTAAAATATCTCTAAAATCGCAGACATACGTGTCTATCTATTTTTGTAGCACATTGGTTTACTGTATGTTATGCTTCTATCTAAAACTGCAGATGAGATATGATGAAATGACCTGAAACTTCCAACTCCTCATTTAACCTCCTTGGTGGTGGAATTTCTAAAATCGCTAAAATACGCGTTTAACTATTTTTTAAGACGATTTCATATGCTGAATTTCACGCTCTTACCTAAAACTGCTACAAAGATATGGTGAAATGCCCTAAAACATTCGAAACTCTCATTTAACCCCCGTAGTGGTTGCATTTCTAAAATCGCTTAACCTTCCTACCCTGAATGGGTCGAATCGACCCACTTCTATAACTTATTTAACTCGATTGGAACCAGATTTTTTTTTCATAAAGTAAGTTAAATAAACACTACAGAGAACTACGTTAAATAAATATGTTAAATCATTTTCAAAAACAAATTCTGGTGTGAAAAGTTTTTATCAACGTTGAGTAAAATTTCAACAGGGTACGAAGGTTAAATACATGTTTAACAATTATTTTATTAGATTTGTTATGCTCAATTTTACGCTCCTTACCTAAAACTGTTGTTGAGATATGGTGAAATGACGTAAAACTTTCTCACTCCCCCATTTAACCCCCTTAGGGGTTGAAATTGCAAAAGTCCCTTTTTATTATTTGCCTTAGGTTATAACAACAATGTACTGTGCAAATTTCGTGATCCTGACTTTAGTCGTTTCAGCTCTGCGTTCATGAGTTAATCAGCCAGTCAGTCAGGAGTTCTCTCTTTATTATATTAGTATAGATATAGATAGAAAACGATACATAATTAGTTTTTAGTGAAAAATTAGTGATATATTTTCAAAGTAATAAAATATTTAGATGATTTAAAGTTTACGAGCAGGGAAGACCGAGCTATGCTCGGTCAAAATTAAATTTGAGTTCAAATATCATGACCCATGACCAAAATGACCCACTAATTGAATTTTCTCGAACATGTGACTTAGCCCAACAGTCTTCTCGTGCCGGAAAACCATTAGGATGCAAAATTTAGTGTAAATTGAGCCGCTTTTTAGATATTGACCCACAATGACCCAGAAATGACCCACTAATCGAATTTTCTCGAACATGGGACCTAGTCTAATGATTTTCGCGTGCCCGAAACTCGTAAAATACAAAATTTAATCAAAATCGTTAGAGCCGTTTTTTAGATAAAATTAATTTGACCCGCTTTGACCCAAAAATGACCCCCTAATCGAAAGTTCTCGAACATGTGACCCAGCCCAATAGTCTTCTCGTGCCCGAAAATAGTCGGATACAAAATTTCGTCAAAATCGTTTGGACCGTTTTTTAGATACAATTAGCTTGACCATGACCCAAAATGACCCAAAATGACCCACTAATTGAATTTTCTCGAACATGTGACCTAGCCCAACAGTCTTCTCGTGCCCGGAAACCATTGAATGCAAAATTTAGTGTAAATTGAGCCGCTTTTTAGATCTTGACCCACAATGACCCAGAAATGACCCACTAATCGAATTTTCTCGGACATGCGACCTAGCCCAATGCTTTTATCGTGCTCGAAACTCGTAGGACACAAAATTTAATCAAAATCGTTAGAGCCGTTTTTTAGATAAAATTAATTTGACCCGCGTTGACCCAAAAATGACCCACTAATCGAAAGTTCTCGAACGTGTGACCCAGCCCAATTGACTTCTCATGCCCGAAAATGGTCGGATACAAAATTTCGTCAAAAGCGTTTGAACCGTTTTTTAGATACAATTAGCTAGACCATGACCCAAAATGACCCACTAATCGAATTTTCTCGAGCATGTGACCTAGCCCAATGGTTTTCTGGTGCCCCAAAACGGTAGGATACGAAATTTCGTCAAAATCGTTAGAGCCGTTTTTAAGATAATTTTTGCATATATATATATATATATATATATATATAACCACCCACAAGATTTGCTCGTATTAGAATATAAGATATGTTTTCGAACTATGGTACTTTTCGAAGCACTCTCCAATATGTATACAGGGTTTGCGGGTGTAAATATCACAATAAAATTTAGTTTCGCGTCATCCTGCTACAACGTTCCGATTCGAGCATATATCATACAAACTTCCATCTAGTAGTTGCTGTACTTATTCACCATAAGCTCGTCTTTGAGGCTTTTTCAGCATTTGAAAGTTATTTACTAATGTGAAATTGCTTTTTTCCAAAATATTTACAGAAGCATTATTAGAAGAGCTTGCTAATCTATAGGACATGAGAGAAAATACTTTGAAAATAATTTGTAAATTGCTTTCATTAATTATGTTCCTATGATTTAAAGCTACATTTCTCTTTTTACATAATTTCTAACCATGGGACGCTTTATTTAGATTTATTTGTGATGCAATATTTCTAAAAAACATGATCATCAATTTGTGAATGTTAGTTATTTTTATTGAGGAAAAAGTGTTTTAAATAGCATGCAAAGGCGGTATAAGTCAGCTTTTTTTAATCCCTTTCAGTCAGTTTTAAAGATACAGATATGCAGTTTTTAATACTTTCCAACATAGTTGAAACGTTTTAACACAATTATTTTAATTGCTAAATAAATCACATGAGTTGTAAATTTTCCATGTGGGTGAAAAATACAACATACCCAACTTTTTTTGGAGTTCCATTACTTGCGATTTATTCTGTTGAACTGATTCAGATATCAGACCAGATGTTTATAATCAATAAGGTTCTCTGGGTAAATTGTGTCCACCATATATGTCCAGGATAACTCAGTTGGCAAAGCATTGTCAGCTTGCGCCGAAAGGTCCCTGGTTCCAATCCTAGCCTGGGATCTTTTCACCCAGTTGGAAAATTTAAACCTCACAGTTGAAAAGTATTTATGAATTCGGTTTGTCTGGCCGTCTGCCCGCTTGTTCCCTAACTCACGAAAATATATTAGGATTGATATATGTTATTGAGGTTTATTAAGGCATAATTGGTATTGAAAATGAAGTGAGTGGCATTTATAGTTTGTTTACACGGGCACCCAAAATAATTCCATTCCACTATCGTCTATAGGCAAAAATCATCTGCTGTGTATTTTAAAGATGTTACACTATTTCAAACAAATTGAAATTGATATACATCAGTAAGATGCTTACTGTAGAATATGGTGTGCGTAACATTTATCGTTCATTCACAGGGACACACAAAAAACTTCGAGTACACTACTGTCTATGAGCAATAATTGCTGGAAGTGCGTTTTCGATTGTGATATGCGATTTTAAATTTAACTAATATTTGCTCATTACCTGGTGCATATAAATTCTGTAGATTATATACATGTCTGTACAAAATAATTCGCGTATATTTTCGCTTATTGGCGGAAATTCCGGAATTTTCAACTGTATTATGAGTTTCCTAAATCTCCATTTTGATTGAAATGATGATATGATGATATTTAGCAATGGCAGAAAATGATATCATTTAATGTCAAAAAATGATATTCAGAGATGTCGGGAAATATTGGGCAACATTGTCAGATATCAAAAAGTAATATTCCTGAATATTATTTTAGGGGTTTGGCCGTAAAGTCTTTGTGCAACTTGGGAAATTTTTAAAGTAATTTCACATATGTGTTATGACTTTTTATTTATCATTTCTTAAATTAATTTTTTGGTTGGTTGATTTTATGACAGCCGATTACCTACTCGAGGGATATAGGCCCAAGGGGGGGAGGTTGCCCTCCGTGGGGCTCTTTCTAAGAGATCGTAACCCGTATTTATGGTAAGGTACGAAGAAAACCATGGAAAACTCCGAACGGTTAGGTCGACGAGTGTGACAGGGGTTTGAACCCAGTACCTCCTGTCTACCAACTTTGGGAGCAGAACCTCTCAGCCACTAGTGGGGGAATTATTTTTTTGGAAATCTGATCGTTATAGTTATAGAACACATTGTTGCAAAACTGATCAAAATATTGTTGCAGTGTTGTTGTTATTATTATTATTATTATTATTGTTATTCAGAATGCTTGATTGCTACCGTTTTTTTTTAAATAATAATATTCGCCTTATTTAATCTATTCGCCCAATTGGCAACACTGAAATGTTGAAAATAATTTAAAATTGCAGGAAATGTGTGATTTTAAAACTTGACTAAACATTTTTTTTTAAACTCAATTTTTAAATTTTATTATAAGAATGGTACTTTTGCTGCATTGCATTATTTTCCTTTGTAAAACCATTTTCTAATATGCCAAAAAGGTATTATGAAATACTCAAATAAAATAAAATATTTTACAGGACACCGAGACTCTAAATACATATAAATTTGGTACTGATTTTGTTTTAAGAAGTAAATGATAGTATTAGCTATTTTCTTTTCATATTTCTCACACGTTCTTCCATTTACTTATGTCCGTATGAAAAAATATATATTTCTTTTTATTTATTTATATATATTTATTTATTTGAAACATTAAATCGCATAATGCTGAAAATTTAGTCCTTCTTCCTGAAAGAATGAAATGTTTAGTGCCGCCACCTAACTTTGTGAATCAAAACTAATTCTTTTTCACTGAATCATTTAGAAATGTAGTATTTTTTCTCTAGATATTGATATTAATTGAATAGACGGAGAGTTTACGCTATTTAAGGATATGTATGATATATAGGTTAGAATAAAGTTATGTAAAGTGGTTTTTAACAATGTAGTGCTTCAGTAAGCTTTCATACAAAGCCATCTCAAGCTCTCAAAGTGTTACCGTAATTTCCGGCCTGTAAAACAATTCTGTTTCAAATCAGAAATTTTATTTTATGAAATGTAACTTACTAGATCGCTATAAATATTTGGCTTCAATTATTGAATAAAATTTCTGGGTTAAAACAGAATTGTTTGATCCGCGGATTATAGGCCGGAAATTACGGTACTATTAACAAGGTATTAACTTTATATTACATAGTACACTTTACAAGTTTATTATATTTTTTGAGTTACTATTTTACAATTTATAGGCACTTAATATTAGCATTGTGCTTAAACCAAGACGTGATTATCACATGGGTGTTAAATTTAAAAAATTACAAATTACTAACCGACTTCCACAGAAGAAGGTTATACAATTGATTTGTACTTTTTTTTTTTTTTTTTGTCTTTCAATCCCCCCGGAGTATTGAACTGAACTGTCAACGAACTAAGCAAGACTCCCTTAATAGATAAGACTTGACAATCCGGAGAAAGTCTATGGGAGAAAATGTCCGCGGTAATTGCCACTTATTAATTGACTTTCTCCGGAAAGTCTCGCCGCCTGGTGGATACTACCGCAGAGTTGCCAAGTCTCCGGCTTTTTGAACACCAGTATATTTTTAGATAAAATGTTGTTCTTTTAAATCCCAGAATTCTCCGATCAAACAAAACAAAAATGTCTGTACTAAAAAACTGGTATCCAAAAAGAGAATAGAAAAATCTAGCAGCTCTGCTACCGATACTAGTTCATAAGCAAATGCATAGAACAAATGGAGCTGTGAAACAATTTCATGTCGAAAATACTCCTATTACTGACGATTGATGGCGCTAGTAGCAGGAGAATGTAGCGGTCAAAGAAAACTTGCTGATTGTGAGGCCTGATACTATGATAAGGAGGCTTTGGAACTAAGCTAAAATTTATCACTTCATCCAAACGTTGGGTATAAAAAAATCATAATGGTTCGTTTGATTGAAGATTGTATTAGAGAGTAGTTTTTCAATTACAATTACGCACAACCTACCATTTAGACAGCATCTGAACTGCACGATTGAAGAAATTAATAAAAAAATTTCCATTTACTGGTACTTGCATTTAATTTCAAATCAAGAAATAATTCTTTAAAACACCATGATTCCAATCTAAGCTCCTAAAATTTCTAGAATTCTATTATGCATCTGAAAATAAAATAATCTGAAAATTTGTGATGTGACCCTCTTGTGTGAAAGTCCCGGAGCTTCGGCCCCCTGTTCTCCTCCCCTAAACACGTCTTTGTTACACAGTTTTCTTTTCATAATTTCATTAAAATAGGGATTAATTTTCTATCATTTCGTATTCCGTTTCGGTTCGGATGAGACTTCGGGTGGACATTAGTACCCGCTTTTATCCGCTCCCGACCCGACCCGCGGTACGGGTCAGGTCGGGTTGGTGTTATATTTTTCCGTTGCGATTCGTTTTGGGTCGGGTTGACTTTACTTTTTTACTGCCGGTCAGGTTAGGGTCGGGTTGACTTCCATTGTTTCGGGTTCGGTTTTGATTCATGCGGGTCGGGTTCGGGTTGACCCACTTTTTCAAAAGGATGTCCACAATATTTTTTAAGGTTAAATATATATATATATATATATATATGCAATAAGACCTCCATAATAGACACTCCCGTAAAGCGGACACCTCTATTTAGCGAACACTTTTTCAATTCCTAACACTCATACGTACTCGTACGCTTATAACTTGGAATAGTGGGCACCTCAAAATCTCCGCACACGTAGCATGTGCATGTGCGCATAAACTATCACAAATACGATACATGTGTTTTTGTGTGTATCATAAACGAAATGTTGGTAATGTCTTTAATATTCTGAAAAAAGAAAAAATGGTTTTTAACTACACCGTAAAGAAAGAATAATCTATGAATACATTTATTATATACATTTTATTTTTTTCTCATGTAGTAAATTAAATATATACTCATTCAGATTCAAATTCGTATTTATTTTACCTGAAACATAGTTATCTTCACACTTTTTGTGAAAATCCCAACAATCTGACTTGAAAAAAACGTAAATGTGCCCCGTAATAATTATTCAGGTGCATCCGACACGCAGAAAGAAAATTAGATTCATCCAGCCACCCCTCCCCCCCACACACACAAAAAAAAAATTAGAAACAACCCGACCCGATGTATGACTTTATTCAACGATCTGGAGGTGTCCGCTATTCAGAGGTTTTGCTGTACTTGAATATTAAGCAATATAGATTTGTCCATTTTTCCATATAAAATATAAAATTTGTATTAGAGATAAAATTGTACATTACATTTTATAATAGCAGTAAAGCATGATTTATTGTCCTATCATTGCGGTTTCGGGTCGGGTTTTGGGTTGAAGTATTTCGGGTTCAGGTTGGGTGGCGGGTCGAGGAAATTTTTTTGTCGGGTTCGGGTCTGGTTGCGGGTTGACTTCAAATGGAATTTGTGGGTTCGGGTCGAGTACAACCCGACCCGTGCAGGACTCTAGTTGAAATCAAATAGAATTTTCGAATTTTGGTCGGGTATTACCCCAACCATGTAGTACACTAATTTTGGTAACAATATAGAATTCCCACAGAATCACGGAGGAAAGAAACAATCTCTTGAAGTTGGTTTTATTTTATTTTTATTTTTTGTTAAAATTACTTGCTCTTATTACTTACCCATCATATGTAGTATAGGGTAAGTCTTGTAATCGTTTTGAAAATCGAAAAAAAAATTGACGGATTTACACGTTTCAGACCCTGGAAATTCCGAAAAACATATTTTTAGAAGGAAAAAAAATTTCCATCCGCCTGTCTGTGTGTCTGTAAACGCTCTATCACCCGAACAAATTGAGATTGAGACTTGAAATTCGGTATGTACTTAGTATGTAATAATGGGAAGAAGCTCATTGAATTTCGGTAACCTCGATTATCCGGAACAATTTTTTTCGGACTCTTGAAATATTCGTTCTGATAAAAGGTATATAAAATTTTTCGAAATTGTTTATTTTAAGGAGTGAATATAAAAGACAATATAAAAACATAAAGAATGATGTCGATCGGATAATTAGTTGCCGAGATATTTGTAATCATACTTTCCACACTCTACAATTTTTCAAGACCCTGTATTTCATTCAAATTTCAATTCAAAGATATATTTTAATTGGAAATGAGACGCTTAATCCGACGCAGTAAACTGTTAGTTAATATGATTATCAATTTTGAAGTTTTAAGGATGTTTCTTTTACGCAATTCAGTAATAGAGCATTTATAGTTTATGACGTCATCAAGCCACGATTTTATTCGAATTTCAATGCATTTTATAAATAGTTTACATATGTTTTATTTTCATATTTTATATTATGCATATCCATGATGGGTAAGATTTACGGTGGTCCCCAACGACTAGTTTTCTAATGGATTGCTTACATCTGATAAGTACATTAATCAAATGTTTCCTAAACTTTTTCTCATTATATGGTAATTTATTTTTTGTCCCCATTCTATGTTGATAAATAATTTCACAATATACATTGAAGTTATCTATTTTAAAACGTGGTGTAACTCTAAGAAGGTTGATTTAACCCTTTAACGGATAAAGCATTTCTATTGCTAAAATGTTGAAATAAATGATTGACACCGTAAATTATGAACAAATTTATTTCTATATAAGAAAAAAGCGATATTTTACATATATAATAAATGGAAAACATTTCTATTAAAATTCTGCTGTCATTGTGGAATTTCGTAATTAAAGTTTTGTGGTTTGACAGGGAAACCAATGAACGTTAAAGGGTTAACGTTCCCCAAATTTCTTAAGGGTTTAGTAAATAGTAAAACTTTTTCACATATCTAATATAGAATCGTTTTAAAACAATTTTAGAAGATGAATTATTGGCTTCAGAGTGATTGTGTCATTATGGTTTCTATGGCTACATAAATATTTATACCGAAAGCGCAAAGTTACAAAAGATTCTTCATTCACGGTTTAGCAAACACAATCATTTCTAGCTTCCCCCACCGTAATTCGCGCGTCAAATTCATTTTGAATATGGTAGTACTGCCCACACTAAAACAGTATGGTTGGTTAAATATAAGCACTTTACTCAAATGTGAAAGATTGCTCCAAAGTAAATTAAACATAGAATGTGAATATAAATAATTCACTTAGAAAAACTTGTAGTAGATAATGATAGCAATTAATAATTGAGTATTGTCATAAAACATTTATTTTTAGTGTATTGTAGTTTCTTCCCCCGTGATTCCTGCTAACGATAACGCCCAAATAGTATTTATTATTAATGATTCTAGCTTAGATTTTAAAAGGATGTACAATAAGGTTAAAAAGGCCTACATTTGTTTACTGTATTGAGCTTTAAACTTGGTATCCAAAAATTAAATTAAAAAAATAATAATAGGTATTTTTCTTAATTTCAAGAGTTAAAGTAATATTTAATGTATGTATGCCTAAAACACCAAAAGCATGCAACAAAATGTATTTTTTTTTTCGCAAAAAGGGCAAAAATTTTAACTAGATGTAAAAAAGTTTTATTTTATCTAAGTATATACAGGGTGCGCACTCACGCCCTTAACTTTTGAACGCGAACAACAATAATTATTAAAAAAAAGGTGTCTAATTGTAGTAAAATGGCTATGGGGTGCTTCTTCGATGAGACTGTTGACAGACTCTACGTGATACGGGAAAATAGTCAACTACATAATTGTAGTTGTAGAGCAGAATCAATTTAGTACGAACAGACACATTGCGCACAAAAATACTAAGAATAGAACACGTAAAATGTTCATTTCTCTCTTCCCGATTCCCAACGATATTACATCATGAAACTTTTTCAGAAATAAAAAGAACAACTTGTTGTCGCTAGATACCTTTATTTTCGGTGTTCAAACGGCTCTTCCTCGTCTACAATACATATCTGGAATCTTGGGTCTCATAAATAAGGACGGCAGCAGTATATCGATAGATCGAAAGTATCCACACATCAGATAAAAATATTGATAATTTAACATCGATGTTTGCCTTTCGACACATACCTAGATATTCGTATTTTACATCCGATTATATCCAAATTTCTTGGAAATTAATATTTTACATGTGAAATCAACTTTAAAAAATTGTCACGTATGTTTTTAAATAACTCTAACTATTCTTCTAATATATGTACTCGCGTATAAGTCACCCCCCTCTCCCTAACTTCTTGACCATCCTTCTTCTTCATAAACGCTGTCATGTACCAAAACTTATGCATGGATTTTAAAAAAGCAAAAAATTATTTTTTAAAAGATTTCTAAACAAAATATAAATATAAAAATATACATAAAACTAGTCGTTGAGGGCCACCGTAATACTTACCCATCATGGATATGCATAATATAAAATGTAAAAATAAAACATGTGTAAACTGTTTATAAAATGCATTGCAATTCGAATAAAATCGTGGCTTGATGACGTCATAAACCTTAAATGCTCTATATCTCCAAAATTGATAATCGTATTAACTAACGGTTAACTGCGTCGGATTAAGCGCCTCATTTCCAAATAAAATATATCTTTGAATTGAAATTTGAGTGAAATACAGTGTCATGAAAAATCGAAGAGTGCGGAAAATATAATTACACATATGTCAGCAACTAAGTATCCGATCGACTTCATTCTTGATGCAAAATTTGTGTCTTTTTATTGTCTTTTATATTCACTTCTTAAAATAACAAATTTTTATATACGTTTTATCAGAAAGAACATTTCGAAAAAAATAATTCCGTATAATCGACGTTACTGAAATTCAATAAGCTTCTTCCCATTATTACATACTAAGTACATACCAAATTTCAAGTCCGTATCTCAATTTGTTTCGGAGATAGAGCGTTTACAGACACACACACAGACAGACGGACGGCAAATTGTGTTTTCTAAAAATATGTTTTTCGGAATCTCCAGTGTCTGAAACGTGTAAATCCGTCAAAAAAAAATTTCGATTTTCAAAACGATTACAAGACTTACCCTATATGACGTATGATGGGTAAGTAATAATAAATTCAATCAACTTAATCTTTTCACTACGTAGATACACATATATGCACTTCTGTTCTTTATCGTTTAAAAACGATACTTTAACATAATTGCAATTCCGCTCACTGAATGATATGTTTCGATAGCTAAGATTAGAAATAATGCAAATACAAACTAATACTAAAAGAAATAATATAAATTCAAACCCTTGGTCTGAAGTCAAGTCAAGTATGAGAAGAAATAATTCAGTAACATTCAATAATATTAGATTAAAACTCAGTAGTGAAGAGGCTAAAAATATAGTCATTGGATTCCTTCAAACTCCGATACTGTGTCATTAGACTTCCTAAGCAATTCATAATTTCCAAATGAAAGAACCTGCCAATCTCATTCTTTTATGAACAAAATTTTATTCATGAATGAGTCAGAAAGTAGCTAGCAGTCTTAAGTATGCTAAGACATTTTTCAAAAATAAAATTCATTTCGCCTTTTACTAAAATTGTTATTTTAGAGTTTCGTTTATATTACATGTGAAAGGATCGTGAGAAGTTAAATAAAATAAAAAAGGAAATTAAAAAATATATATGATAAAGTATGAATACAAATAAATTGCACCTTACAAAAAAAAATGTCTCAAATATAAAAGTCATAAAAGTTTCATTCAAAAACTTTCAATGCAGTCTCGAACCTGATTAATTAAACACATTTTTTAATATATTTATTAAATTTGATGAAAATGTTATTGAATGTACTAGAACTATAGATAAATTACTTGTGATTTTTTTCGTTAAAAATCTCGTAAAGAAGTTATGTGCAAAATTGGGTTTCCAAATTCTGTGAGTGAAATTTGTATATAAAATTTGAAATATCGACCAGGTTGGGCATTCTTTTTTTATGATCGATTTGCTTGAGTGCAGTACATTCGAAGCTATCCAAACAAATATCTTCGAAAATGTAGTGGGTTATGTGAAAGTTTTTAAAATTATTCACTCTTTGGTATACCATACTTAGGAAGATAACGTTTAATTTCAAGATTAAATATAGCTTGAAACATATAAGATAAAATATGTATATCACAAGAGCTTCAAAAAGGGACATTTTTGAAGGTCCCTTTTAGTGCCAAGAAGGGAATTTTCTTTATTTAGAAAATTGATTTGTCCGAATCCGCTAAGAATTTCTTTTCAAAAGTATTTCTTTTCAAGAGTCTTTCTTTCCCAGAAACACTCTCACCCACAAACCTTTCAGTTAAATAATGCAAAATCATCTGTAGTGTTCATCGTGTTCCTCAAACTCAAATCTACCTATCAGGAGTTAGTTGTGAACAAATTACACTCTGTAGATTATGACTTGCATTCTGTACATCAACTCATAAGGAAGGAAATTCTGAGGTTTTTCACATGCACAGGATGGAATCCGAAGAAGAATTCGCTGACAAATCTATGGATGAAAGAGATACATATGTTTTTATTAAAATTGACGAGAAAACGATTTTAGATTGACATGAACGTCTACTAGACAAATTCACTGTTCGTTCAAATATTCTTGTGATTACTCTACTTTCTTTCTACAGAGCAGCTCTTTTGTATTCCTTGCTTAATTATGTCTCTTAAATCAAGATTTATGGAGCGTAATAAAATGCCATTCAAAGCAATTTTAGTTCATCACATAACCAGGTATGATTTATGGAAAAACAAGGACTCTGGTGAGAAAGTTAACATGTGATCCCCTCTCTGCAAAACTGAATTTTCTCCTTCACTTAAGAAAGTGCTATTGAATTATATGACAATTCTTCCAACAACATGTTCTGCGGAAAGGTTATTTAACACTCTTAGGCGAGTGAAGACATAAATAATAACCGCAATGTGTCAAGAGCATCGTTTCAGCTTGCACTTAGTAACTGTTCACATATACAGGTAAAAGATCTGAATTTGGAAGAATTGTACACAGGATGTCCCTGCAAGACCGCCCAAACTCTACACAGCCATATTCCTTGCTTGGAGTACAGAAAAATACCTAAAGAGCTATACCTCTACGACCAATAGTTTTCAAGAAAATGCGAAAGAAAAGTATGACGTCATATCCTGTGCAAGAAATATTTTTAT
This sequence comes from Maratus michaelseni, assembly GCA_963931845.1. NCBI lineage: Eukaryota > Metazoa > Arthropoda > Arachnida > Araneae > Salticidae > Maratus > Maratus michaelseni. The sequence goes on from OZ007599.1 coordinate 274,765,384, forward strand.
TGGAGACATGAACATCGGTATTTGCATATACAGCGGACGGCGGCGACAAAAATGACTACGTTTTCAAGTTACGGGATGAAATCATGCTGTAGGACAAGATTATTAGGAGATAATTAAGGAATGACTGGTCTGTCTCGCCATACAGTGGTACGATAACAGCGGCAGAGGGCGCCAATTCGTTATTTTGACGGTAATAACACGTCATCGAGTTACGAGATGAAATTGGTGCCAAATTAAAGGTTAAATATAGTATATTAAAAATATTTTGGTCTGTCTGGGCATATCTTGGTAGGACACCCTGGCAGACGAAATTTATAACAAAAAAATACATCATTTAGTACAATTGAGACCCATTAAACACAATATTTTCCATTACACTGGCCTATATACTACTACGCCATTAACTTTCAAGATGCACTAATGGTAAAGGAAAAGTGTATTAACAGTACGTGAAAGAATAAATGATCTGACTCGTCATATCTTGGTAAAATGCGAGAAGAACAGGGCAACAAATTCGTCATTTTTGCAGTATTATCACGTTATAGAATTCTGGCATGAAATTTTAACACATTAAAATTACCGATTAGTACAACGCAAATATTTCAGCCTGCCTAGTGATATCTTGCTAAGAGATGAGCAGAGCGGGGCGCCGATTCTTCATTTTGACGGTCCTATCAGTCATCGAACTACGGCCTGAATTTTTAACACGTTAAATATCCGATTAGTAGAATACTTAATAGTTTAATCTGCTTCGTCATATCTTGGTACGAGATGAGCAGAGCGAGGCGCCGATTCTTAATTTTGGTGGTACTATTATGTCATCATGTCATCGAATTACGGCCTGAAATTTTAACACATTTAAGGTACCAATTAGTACAATACAAATATTTCAGCATGCCTCGTCATATCTTGGTACGAGATGAGTAGAGCGGGGTGCCAATTTCACATTTTTGTGGCAATATCATGTCATCGAGTATCGGCATGAAAGTTTAACACATTAAAGATGCCAATTAGAACAAGTCAAATATTACAGTCTGCTTCGTCATATCTTCATACCATATGAGCAGAACGGGCCACCAATTCTCCATTTTGATGTTAATATTACGTCATCGAATTACGGCCTAAAATTTGAACACTTTAAAGATACCGATTAGTACAATACAAATATTTCAGTGTGCCTCGTCATATCTTGGTACGAGATGAGTAGAGCGGGGCACCAATTGCACATTTATGTGCTAATATCGCGTCATCGAGTTTCGGCATGAAATGTTAACACATTAAAGATACTAATTAGTTGAATAGAAATATTACAGTCTGCCTCGTCATATCTTGGTACAATATGAGCAGAACGGGACGCAAATTCACAAACACTCAACGTCCTACGCACTTGACGCCAAACGGCGAAAAAATGAACTGTAGCACGCATTCGCGTGTCTTATACGAATTTGCAAACGGTTTAAACTACTTCGACACTTGGACCGCGCATTTCTTGTTTATGTAAGAAGTATGTCTGACTAATTATAATACATATGTATGCATATATATATATTATTTAATGTTTTAGATCCGCTGTATTCTTAAAATGATCACAATAAATAGATGAAAGTTTATTATATTTACCTTAATCACTTGTTGAGGAAATGCTAAGATAAGTTTTTTGTTGCTGATTGATAAATAGGGTAAATGTGACATAACAGTAATGGACTCAAAGTTTGGACCCCCCACTCAAAGTTTATTGCTTTATAAAAAAATATCCAATAAAAATTCATTTTTTATTTTTTATTTTTTCAGAACACTCTTCCTTGCATGTTTTATAATGTGGTATAGCAAACGACGGCGATTCGATAACTAAAAATTTATCCGATCTTATATTATCGCCATTCAGAACACGTGAAAATAATATATTTTAATAAGATAAGTGAAAATCATACAAAACTCAACAACCTTTTATTCATTTTGCTTTTGTTCCATTAAAAAAACCATTCGACATCACACCTCAAAGTTACAGCCGCTCAAAATACATTTCCGTAAGAAGGAGGAAAATCGTATTATATCTCTTTTCATATCAGTGTATAGTGCTGCCCTCTTTTATTTCATTAGATGAACCAATTCGAGACTCAAACCCAGGTATAGAGAATAATATTCAATATATCTTATTGAATATACAATATATCTTATCCCAATATCTGATATTCAATATATCTTGTTGAATTAGTCAAGCATAAAATATTGCTTAACAGTTCCACTGTCTTTCAGTAAAATTTTTACTGAACAAACTAAGAAATGGTTTTACTTAATTACTTAATTCATTTATATCTTCTTTGTTTTCTTACAAAATTTGCATTTTTTTTTTTTTTGGGTGGGGTGGGGTGGGGGGTGGGTGGGGGGTGGAGGGGGTGTTAGTAATAGAAAACTGGATTTTTTTTATACTAATGGTCATTTACAAAATTTCATTTATTTTTAAGATTTGGTATCCATTACTGGAATGTTCAATTAGGTATTTTCTCTAATCTACTAACAAATTTATTTAAATATATATATATATATACTTAATTAGGATGAATTTGAAAAGTAAAATCTTAACGATCCTAATTATTTTATTGAATTAGGGTTATTGCAGTGCTGTATTATCCCTTTAGAATGTATCTCATTCTATCAATGCTTAGCAAACTGTTTAGATTTTTTAAAATATATATATTTTTTCTATTTATTTTTATTATTATTATTATTTTTTTTTTTTTTTGGGGGGGGGGGATAATTTAAAAATGAAAAAGCGTTTAACTAAATATAATAAATCAGTACTCGTGTTTATTCAAGATTAAATAAAGTAGTATAAAAGGTAAAAAATGTAAATAACATCATGTATTATAAAATGTATTTTTACTTCTTCTTAAGCTTACTTTATAAAAACAATTGTTGTTTATTTAATGCAACTATTTACAAAACAGGATACGATTCATTTTCATGAGCTTGGTAGCTTAAGCTACCAAGCTTGAAATGAAAGCTTTCATTTATTTTTAAAGCATGTTAATGCTGACGATAAAACTCGAGGTAAAAAGGTAGGAGGAATGTTGTAGGATGTACAGTTGTAATAAAACATCTATCTATTCAACGGTACTTGTACGATTTTGACTTTGCCGGCCAAATGCCACCCATGCGCAAAGTTCATTCTCTCGCCAAAGCGCTTGGCGACAAAGGTTGGCGACAAGTGCGTAGGATGTTGAGTGATTGTGAATTTGCGAACGGGACGCCAGTTCTTCATTTTGATAGTAATTTAACGTCATCGAATTATGTTTAAAATTTGAACACTTTAAAGATACCGGATGGAACTACCAGGCTATTGGTAAGAAGACAAAATATTTTCAAAACACGCAGTTTAAGCTTTAATTTCACACACATTTCATTTCGGAACTCGATGTCGTGAAAGTTAACTTACAATCTACACATTCAACAATTCTGATCATATCGAGCGAAGATATCACGAGGCAGACTAAAATATTTTTGTTGTACTAATCGGTATCTTTAATGTATTAAACATTCAGGCCGCACCCAGAGAAAAGTTTTGTTGAATCAACAAAAATTTCGTTGGCCCAACAAAACTTTCCGTTTAAATATGGGTCAATGGAAAATTTGTTTGAATCAACAAGAAAAATATTGTTGATTTTTTTTGCAATTCCAACAAAAAATTTTGTATCGTCAGCAAAAAAATGTTCTGTTAATTCAAGTAAAAATGTTTCAATTTTACTTGAACTAACAAAATTATTTTGTTGAAAGTTTTCTCAAAATAAATATAATTATCTGTTACTTTAACAGTTCTTTTCAGTTTTAGGCAACAAAAACTTTTGCTTAAAGAACAAATGTTTTGTGTAATTTTAAGAATTTTTTTTTGTTTTAACAACAGAAGGTTTTTGTTACATACACAATTATAATATTTACTTTAAAATAATTTTTTGTATTAGAACCAATCTAAACTTAACTGTTTTTTTAGGTAATTTTTAATTCATTTTCAGAAGTGAATTACGCCTGTAATCCTTGAATAGTTATCCTGCTTTTTTTTCAATCGTGAATCTACAGTTTGGACAATGTCCCCAGCTGGTAATCGAAACCGAGTCCTCAGAATAACGATCTGAGACTCTAACCACTCAGCCAGAAGGAACGATGTCCTAACTCGAAATTTCTCACTCTTATATATGTCGGACCGGCTGCAAACGCAGCACAAGATGTAAATGTCATCATGAGCACAGCGCCCGCTTAAGACATAAAAGTAGGGGAAGCCTGACGTTACTCTGGGCCCCCCTCTCTACCAATTGATTTGTTATATACTAAATACCTTTTTGGTATGCTGCAACAATTTGAAATTTTACCATCAAAATTTCAAGGAAACAACAATTTAGAAAGAACGAGCTTCTTAGATAAAAATTTCATAAGGAAAAATGCATTTCTTACCCCAATTGATATATATATATATATATATATATATATATATATATATATATATATATATATATATATATATATATATATTGTAAAAAGTTATTCTGAAAAGTAAATTTGGGAGCACCTTTGTATTTCTTTGCGTAAGCACGGTCTTCCCGGAACTATTCGGTAAACAGGCCCTGCAAGAGCATGCAAATTTTTGCTGCAAACATGAGATGAAAATACAAAGCCAAGCATACGGCAACATATAGTTAATTTTTAATTCATTTTCAGCAGTGAATTACGCCTGTAAAAAGCAGGATAAAAATTCACTGGTTATTATTCAAGGAGTACAGGCATAATTCACTGCAGAAAATTAATTAAAAATTAACTGTGTTGCCATTATGCTGGGGCCTGAGCGCTATTCTGAGGACCCGGGTACGATTCCCGGCTTGGGACATTTTCCACTCTGTCGGTTTACGCTTGAAAAAAAGCAGGATAAAAATTCACTGGTTATTATTTAAGAATTACAGGCGTAAATCACTGCTGAAAATGATTTAAAAATTAATCCGTGCATTAGTTCTTGAGATTTAGTTACAGTGAAAATCATGAAAAGAATAACATAGCAGTGCCACCTGTTGGGCTATTGACACCAAAACGCAATCAGCTTCTATTTATGTCAAGGTCTAACTCAATCTGTATTTTTATGTAAATCAGTGCATTAGTTCTTGAAAAATCGCGAATCTATTGCAGAAATCACGAAAATTACAACATAGCAGCGCCACCTGTTGCGCGATTTATGTCAAAAACTAATCAGCACCAATTTATATCAGGAAGTAACTGAATATAAAGTTTAATTAAATTCCGTGCATTAGTTCTTGAAATAGAGCGCCCTCAAAATTTTTGTCACATACAGACAGAGTCATAGACAGTCATTTTCTGAAAACAGTCAAATCCTGTTTAGGACCTTTTAAAAGCCATCGAAAACCAGAAGTAGAAAATTTTAATGATTCCAATACTTTCTTCTTGTAAAGATAGAAGAAAGTAATAAATGGGATAGGGGTATTTTTAAAACTACCTTGGTCCGTCCCAATTAAGAAAGTTTTAATTATCCAAAAATTATGTTAATCCTTTAATTATACAGCTATATAAGTCAAATAAACCAAGTTACGTGAGAGAGTTATGGCTACTACACAACAATTTAAATTTTGTAAAAGCAACAAAATTTTGCTGTAATTATAAATTACAAAATTATGGTAAAATTAAAAAAAACAGATTTTGTTAATTTAAGCAAAATTGATGAAATTTTGTTCAAATTTTGTAAGAGTGGTAACAATATTTTTTTGTCAATGCGACAAAACCAACTTTTTACTTCAACTAAAAATTTTGCTTGAAACAACCAAAATGTACTCAACAAAACATGTTTTGTTGTTTTAATCAATTCCTTTTTCTAGGTGCGTAACTCGATAATGTGAGAATACCGTCAAAATGAAGAATTGGTGCCCCGCTCTACTCATCTCGTACAAACATATGACAAAGTAGACTTAAATATTTGTATTGTACTAATCGGTATCTTGAATGTATTAAATTTTGATGCCGAAACTCGGTGACGTGATATTACCACAAAAATGGGAAATTGGCGCCCGCTCTACTCATCTCGTACCAAGATATGCCGAAACAGATTGAACTATTTTTATTGTTAATAAACTTTTCCTTTACCATTAGTTCATCTTGACAGTCGCTGGCGTAGTAGTATATAGGGCAGTGTAATGGAAAATATTGTGTTTATTGGGTCTCAATTGTAGTACATGACTTATTTTTCTGTCACAAATTTTAGTGTGCCAAAGGATCCTACCAGGATATGCCCAGGCTGACCGAAATATTTTTAACATACTATATTTAACCTTTAATTTAGCACCATTTTAATCTCGTAACTCGATGACGTGATATTACCGCCAAAATGACGAATTGGCGCCCTCTGCCGCTGATATCGTACCACTACATGACGAGTCAGACAAGTCATTCCTCAATCTACTTCTAATAATATTGTTCTACATCATGATTTCATCCCGTAACTCGATGACGTAGTCATTTTTGTTTTTGCCTCCCGGTCCAATATGTTTACGTACGAAAATGTTTAAAATGACCACCGCGCATATCGAGGCAGGCATCCGCGCATCGTGGAATGGCTGAGTGCACACGTTGCAACAGCGTACTGTCCACAAAAGTACACGCTGCATGAACACGAGCAACTAAGTCACTCTCTGTAGTTACTGGGTCTCGATAGACCAATTCCTTTAGATGGGTCCATGGCCCATGCCTCGATTTGCGCGTTGGATATTTTGTGCATCTCATGTGCAAACATATGCAAATATCGATGTTCATGTTCCCAATATTTTTTTTCGTGCGCTGGATATGGTGTCATATTTTTCTTTCGCATTTTTCTCGAAAACTATGTGTCGTAGAGATATAGTGCTTTGGGCATTTTTATGTACTTCAAACATGAACTTCCGGCTGTGCAGTGTTTGGGCGGTCTTGATGAGACATCCTGTATAGTGAGGTTTTCTGAAAACAAACGAAATCTGCAGGTGTTACTTTTCTTTTTTGTAAAGTACTATAAAATAGTTACGATGGTATCCAAAATTGTTATTGTAAACTTTAATTGAATAGTTTAGCTGAAACTCCTGCTTTGACAGAAAAAATGGGTTACAAATTTTAATTTATTTTAAATGCAGTTTAACTTATCAGTAGCGCGCATGTAACATTAAATTTGTATTGCAGTTTTTAAAATTAGATAAAACATTTCTTCCTTCGATTGGAAATTCACGGAAATAAATTCGAGATATAAAGGCTTTCGAGATAAAGAAGGGTAGACTGTATCTTAGCATTTTTTATATTTGCTAAAATGTTTGATAGCCTTTAAATGATTTTTCTCAGTCTCTTTCAAAAATCACTCATATGAGCACCCATGATATATCATATTCATCTCAAAATGTAACATTATACAAGAATCTGCTAGTATCTTGCTAGAAAAACAAATTTTCTATTCATTTAGATTTTTTTTTAATTATGTTCTAAAAAAAATTTTTTTTTAAATTTAGATTGATTCTGTTTGAATTTCTTTTATTTTTATGGGCGTTTGAGACACTAAAATTGTTCTTTTTTCACTAATATTACGCAGCAGACAAAAGAAAAATTAAATTTGTACTAATAAAAGAAAAATGACTGTGCGTGTGTGTGTCTTTTGAGGATGTCTAGGAAAATTTACCTCATGTAGAGGTCTGAAAATTCGAATGAGGATAGTCCAAGTCAGGTCCTGCTGCACCTAAGGCTAAAGTGTTTCATTCTTTATTAATTAAGCGAGATATTAATTAAAAACATACAAACTGCAAAATGGCGCAAAATATACCGCAAAATGGCGTGAAAAGTGGCAGTGATGCTGCCGAAAGCCTGTTTCGTAGATGAAGAACCGAGAGTAGCAAAGCACAAAATTTTTTCACGAATTTCGTAGCACGTATCCGCCAAACTATTCAAAATACGATAAAACAAAAAAATACACACTTTAATTTCGTAGTTTAGATTTTCTAATGGTGCAATCCGATTAAAAATATCAATATTAACACATAAAAAAAACTTTTTCAAAATGTCTTTTTCTTGTTTTTTTCCTCCGTTTTTAGAAACCCGCATCGGATTAACTATTCGAAGTACGAGAAAACGAAAAATACCAAGATATAGCTACGTACTTTTATCTTTCTAACGGTACAATTCGTTTGAAAAGATATCAATATTAACAACTTTAAAAAAAAATCTGAGAGCCGTTTCAGCGATTTTTCTGCATTTTTTCAAAATTTAAATCCGCTTTCATGAACAAAATGCGAAAAAATAAAAATACCCAAATATAGATAGTTAGTTACCTTCTCCTTCCTACCGATGTCTTTGTTTTAAAAAATATATATTTACTATTTCAAAAAAGTTCATTTCTTGAAGTCAATTCTGGAACTCATGTCGCGCATTCGCCAGACTTTTCTATCTCTCTCTCCCACTATAAAATATTTTTGAAGGTGTTTTTATTTATGCGCATGCGCTGGGAAACATACGTCTTCAACAGAGGGGGGATATTATTTTGAGTTTAAAGACAGACGGGGCGTTTTATATTTAGGTTTTCTCAAGAACTTTTGGTCAGAATTGAAAGTTTAATATATCTAAATGTCAGAAATTAAATCGGCATTCACTATAACGAGGGACACTTACTTCGTTTGGAAAGATTTTCATTTAAAAATATAAAATCACACAAATTCGAGAGTGTACGCTATCGAAGGCCGTGGAGCCCCCAATATTAGGTTCGTTTGGAAAGATTTTTAAATATATAAATTCATTCAACACTAATTTCAGATATATTTAACCCCTTGGGGATGAGCGACACGTATACGTGCCGCATAAGATGCTTAGAATCCTCGATTATTCCCACCAGTTACTTTTTATTGTAAGCTTTGCCTTATTTAATGATAGCATTTCTGCGATTCAATTAGGAGTAAATTTCTGTTTTGAAAAACCGGTGGTAAAAGATTAAAAATTCTGTAAAGGACGCTCGCCCCGAAGGGGTTAAGGTTATTATCAAGGGTTCGGGCTTCGCTGGTCTTTCGTTTAAAGTTATAAAATACAAACAGACCGGAGCATGCGTATCACTCCTAGTGTACGCTGCCAATGGCACTGGAGCCCTCAACTCTAGGTTTGTTTTGATAAATTTTTATTTAAAAATACTAAATCATGCAAATATTTTAGAGCGTACGCTGCCGAAAGCAGTGGGTCCCCCAACAGTAGGTTCAGTTGGAAAGATTTTCGTTTAAAAATGTAAAATAATTCAACGTTAATGTTATGTATATTTAAGGCTATTATCACACGGGCTGGCAACGCCGGTCGGACTAGGTAGTTAATAAATAAGATATCCGAACGATTGTTATAACTTCCGTTCTAATTAATGCAAGAGGAAAGGAAAAGTGCAGTTTTAATTCGCAGAAAGTTTTTTATAATTTTATGTCATTTATTTTATAATAAAGTGTCATTCACATAGTAAAATTGGAATTAATTTTTAAAAATTCAATAAGAATATCATAATTTTATTACATTTGAAAAACACGAAATACAAGTTTTCATCAATTTTGAAGAATTGGTTATTGAAAAATGAACCAACGTTAAAAAGAAACGTCTATTATTTAGACATATCTCCAACGATAATTTATAGAATTATTTTTTTTTGTTTCATATGATATTTTGTAAAAATACACTACTGGCCATTAAAATTGCTACACCAGGAACAAATGCAGATAACTATATGATATTTATTGGACAAATATATTATACTAGAAATAACAAGTGATTAAATTTTCAAGAAATTTGGGTTCATAGATCCTGAGAAATCAGTACCCAGATCAACCACCACTGGCAGTAATAACAGCACTTATACGCCTGGGTATTGAGTCAAACAGAGATTGGATGACATGTACTGGTACAGATGCCCATGCAGCTTCAACACGATGCCACAGTTCATCAACCGTAGTGACTGGCGTATGGTGACGAGCCAGTCGCTCGGCAACCACTGACTAGACGTTTTCTATTGGTGAGAGATCTGGAGAACGTTCTGGACAGGGCAACAGCCGAATTTTTTCCGTATCAAGGAAAACCCGTACAATACCGGCAACATGCAGTCGGGCATTATCCTGCTGAAACTTCGGGTTTCGCAGGGCTCAAATAAAGGTTAGAGCCACGGGTCGTAACTTACCAGAAATGTAACGTGCACTGTACAAAGTGCCGTCAATGCGAACAAGAGGTTACCGAGAGGTGTATCCAATGGCACTCCATACTGTCATGCCAGGTGATGGACCAGTATGACAATGACGAATGCGCGCTGCCAATGCGCATTCACCACGAAGCTGCCAAACACGGATGCTCTAAACAGAACCTGGATGCATCTGAAAAATGATGTCTCGCCATTCCTGCGTCCAGGTTCGTCGTTGATCACACCATTGAAGGAGCTTCTGTCTATGACGCAACGTCAAGGGAAGTCGCAGTCATGGTCTCCGAGCTGAGAGTCCATGCTGTTGCAAACGTCGTCGAACTGTTCGTGCAGACACTTGTTGTCTTGCAGACGAATCCATTTCTTGACTCAGGGCTCGTGAAGTTGCATCACGATCCATTACGACCATGCGGATAACATTCCTGTCTTCTCGGCTGCTAGTGATAGGAGGCCGTTGAGATGCCGCACGACGTTCCGTATTAACGTCCTGAACCCATCGATTCCATATTCTGCGAACAGTCATTGAATCTCGACCAACGCGAGCAGCAATGCTGCAATACGATAAACCGCAATCCCGTTAGGCTACAATTTGACCTTTATCAAAGTCAGAAACGTGCTGGTACGCATTTCTCCTTCTTACACGATGCATCACAACAACTTTTCACTAGGCAACAACGTTCAAAAGCAATTTGTGTATGAGAAACCAGCTGAACAATTTCCACATTTAAACACATTGCAGGTGTCACTACTGGCACCTGCTTTGTCTGAATGCGCTGAAAAGCTAATAATTTGCATATCACAGCACCTTCTTTCTGTCGTTTAAATTTCACGTCTGTAGCATGTCGCATTCTTGGTGTAGCAATTTTAATGGCCAGTAGTGTACATGCATATTTTGGATTAACACTAGAACGTCCGGAAGTTTAACTCAAGTCCTATAAATATATATTTTATACATTTTGTGTAATACTATTGAACTTAATTATTTAACTTATTTCTACGTAATATATATTTGATATATTTTGTAAAGACATTTCTGGATGAATTCAAAATGTATTTATTTGATCCCGGTCAAATTGTCCGCTATATCCGTTCGAGCGTTAAACTGATTTTTGAAGCATTATTTATTAATGCTTAACTTTTGTGACAGAAATTGTTGCATAGCTACTATGAGCGGTCTCTGAGATCACTTGATCGAAAGATGAATAAAGGACTCGATTAAGATATGGGGTAGTGTTTCTGTACTAAACTTTATGTACAAAACTATTATAATTAAAATTCACCTATTCAGAACTCTGTAGCGATAGTACTAGAGCTACAAACAAAACAAAATTTCAATAGTATTTTTAATTAAACTGAAAATTACAAGTTAAGCTGTAAAAACTGAAATAAGCAGCGCTCTGTGAGATGACTAACTACAGTTAAGCGTTAAACCATTAAGGGCTAGCAGTACTATATGGTCCCAGCATAGCTGCTAAGCCTACCGTTGTTTGAGTACCAGTATTTCTGATGAAAAATATCCGCTTTATTTTATGAGAGAAGTTCTGAGATAAAATACTATAAAGATTATTATTTTCAAGTAGTTGTATGAAATGTAGTTCGGTGATAAAAATTTTAAAGTGGAAAAAAAATTCCGTCCTTAATGGGTTAATTAATAGAGAGATTATTAAAGTTCATACATACAAATGTATAATTTTAGAGATCTTTTTTGTCATCATTAGAATTCGCATAGTTGAAAATCCACCAAAATAAATTTTCGTTAACTTTTAACTATTGGTTGGTAAGTTATGAACAAATTTATATAATTACGAACGCATCTCAAAAACAAAACTAAAACAAAATGTTTTTTTTTCTTTACAAATATCATAATTTATTTTCTAGGCTTATAATTTTACAGTGTTGTCGTTTTACTGTTAAGGCTGCTCGTCAGTAAACTTCCCGATTCCCCTTGCTAATGTTAATCCAATGGGCGTAGGATGTATTCGTATATTTAAAATATCTCCTCAGGAAATTAATATTTTAAACTTCAGTTTTCTTTGTACTGTTCTTAAAGAATGTCTATTTTTTTTCTTAGTTGTCAATTTGTTTCTAAAATATGTATTTAGTTTTATGTGAAGTGTTCAAATCTTATTCAGTTTCGCTAAGATTTTAACACATAAAATTATAAATTAAGCACATATTTTTTAGAAATATTTTTATAACTAAGAAAAACAGAGACATCCTTTAAAAACAGTACAAAGAAAACCGAAGTTAAAAATATTAATTTCCTGAGGAGATATTTTAAATATATGAATATAACCAACGACCATAGCTTTACAATTAGCAAGGGAAATCAGGAAGTTTACTGACGAGCAGCCTTAAGGAGATTTTAACAACTGGCATTGAAAAAATTTTAAATCTATTTCTGTATCCTGTGATGGCGCTTTTCTTTTATAAAAAATATTATAGTTCCATTTACTAGAATACCTTTAGTGGTGACACATGGACGATAAAATTTGATTGGTTGTGAATAGTATGGACAAAATATTGTCCAGTTTGTCATTATCATGTACTTGGCAAGCCTTCCATTGTTACCACGCTAACATTTGCTTATTTTTACAACTTGTCTAAACGAACTCATCCAGGTATCGCCAAGTTCGATAATACGAGTGCCCATTTAGGTCAAAAACTATGAAATGTCTATTTACATTTTAAAATATGATAAAAGTTCAACCATTTTACCGTAATCACAAAATAAATCTATTTTATACATTAGAGACAGGATATATGTTCTCTATGTAAGAAGATCTTAAGTAAACTATTCGGAAAACGCATAACATATTTAAAAACCTAATTTCAAGAATTACCAACAATATTCTGAAGAATATTTTTTTCTCGGAACTATTTTGTGCAGCCCAGTATATGATCTATAGACTTGTATATATATACTATATAGAATGCTAAATTTTAGTTCAATTAAGAAACGCGTAGCACAGTTTAAAATTCGCTCTCTGGAATTTCCGTCAATAAACTAAAATGTACTCGAAAAGTTTTTTGATGCCCTGTATAAGATCTACAGAATTTATACACACTAAGTAATAGACAAAAAATGAGCTAAATTTAAAAATGTGTTCTGCAACTGAAAAAGCACTTCCACCAATTATTGTTAACAGACAGTACCGAATACTTTTGTGTGTCCCTGTAAATGAACGATGAACGCTATACACAGAATAAGCCTCTTGTAATGCTCCTTAGTGATATATATCAATTTCCATATGTTTGAAATAGTGAAACATCATTAAAATAAACCGCAAACGATTTCTCTCCATAGACCGTAATATAATGTAATTCTTTTGAGTATCCCTGTAAAGGAACAATAAGCATTATGCAAACCATATTCTATACTAAGCCTCTTATAGTGCACTTTAGTGATATATATCAATTTCAATATGTTTTAAATTGTATATCATCAATAAAATGAACCTCAAATGATTTTTCCTCATAGACCATAATGTAACAGAAGTCTTTTGGGTGTCCCTGTAAAAAAACTATAAGTGCTAGACACTTCATTTTCAGTACCAAACTTGCCATTGTAAACCTCAATAACATATATCAATTGCATGACAATCCAAATATATTTACGCGAGTTAGAGCACGGACGGACAAACAGGCAGACAAACCGAATTCATAAACACTTTTCAACTATGTTGGAAAGTGTTAATAAAAAGACATATAATAAAGAAATCGATTTTATTAGTATATTTACGGGAATGATAAATACATAAGTAAATGTAAAAATATTAGAGACCCTAAGTTCTTAACTTAAAAAATGACTTAAGAGCCTACATCAGTCATGCGAAAAAACGCAAAAGCTAATGTTAAGTCTATGGGTAGGTTTTTGGCAGATTTCTCGCGCGCATTTTAATATTTTTAAATGATGTTTTTTGCATAGGCTAGCTGAGGTCGATGTCTTACGTTGTTAGTTTTTACTGTTTCGATTTTGGTTCCAGTTTTTTTATATAAGGGTACTTTCACTTTCAGAACCGGTTCCAACCGGTTCCAAAATTGAAAATGTCCGCTTATAAAAAAAAACTGTAACCAAAATCAAAATTAAAAACTAATAACGTTAGAGATCGACCTCAGCTATCCTATGCAAAAAAAAATCATTTAAAAATATTAAAATGCTAGCTAGAAATCTGCCAACAACCTTCCCATAGACTTAATATTAGTTTGAGCGTTTCTTCGCGTGACTAGCGTAGGTAGATTATTTTTTCTCAGATTTCTCGTAAAAGCACAATCCATTAAAATATTCCTTGAAACGAAATCATTTCAACTCACGGATTTACACTTTTATGTGAGACAGTGATCAATCTTATAAGGTGAGAAAAAAGAAAAAATATACGACAGTACATCTCTCTCCAGTTAATTTTCAAGGTCAAAAGTTAATTTAAATTTCCCATACTTTAACTTTCACTTACTAATGAACTTTTCCGATAATTACTTCTTCTGAATTTGCTTCTTCTTTTCTGTATAATTACTCAAAATAAAAGGATATATTTGAAAGTAAATGGATCAAGTAAAATGCAATTCATTTAGATATATTTTTTATTTTACATATATAATAATATATGCATAAATATATGTATATATATAAGTAATGAATGTAATTAGGTATAATTGTCAATAAAAATACAAGATTTTTTTTATACATGAAAATAATCATCATGAGTTAAATAAATTTAAAAAAAATAATTGAATAATTTGCATGTTTTTTTAACCCTGTACTCCACACTAGTGTGAATTCCGAGGCTAACGAAAATGTAAGGCTACCGCGGTGCTTTACGCGTATATTTTCTTACAGACCGCGAGAGTCATGTGATGCTCGGATCCACCAATGCAGGTATACGAAACGAGCATCACGTCACTCTAGCGGTCTGTAAGAAAAGATAAGTGGAATGCACCGCGGTAGCCTGTCTTTTTCGTTATCCTCGGTGAATTCGCACCGACGAAAAATTCAAATATTCAGCGTTAATAAAAACATAATTTCCTTAATTTACATTTTTTATTAAAATAAATATCTCAGTTCGATTCCTCATTAAATTTCGTATAAGAATCGTGTGTTATATTTCATTATCATTATACTGCGAGCAAAGTTATAAGCAATTTAAGCTACGGAATCCCAAATCGCACTATTCAGTTCACGGGTTCAATGCATCGGTAAGGGGATTTTTTTTTTTCATGGTTTACTTCTGTAAAAAAGGCTAAGAAATTTTTTTAAAAATATCTTGCGTTTAGAGATAAATCAGCCGTTTGTTGTAAAATATACATTTTATGTAAACATACAGTAACATTTCTGCGCATATCCTGAAATGAAGTTGGGATCAAGAGCTCACAATAATGTTTTGACCATCGAACCATCTAACAAGGGAAGGGCCAAGCTTGGTAATCACAGATTTTGATTATTTTTATATACGTTGCAGGGTAGAAGCCCCTTAGTCTCAGGTTCAATGGATTTTATACAATGCCCCTTATTTTTCAATATATTGGGGGATGTAATATTATAACACAACTTAAATACTTACTTTGTAACGAAATCCCTGTGTTGGTCGTAGCGCAGTTGTTATGGCGTCTGCGCGTTGTTCCGCTGTCCCGGGTTCGAGGCCGGAACGCCCTACGTTTGTTTTTGTTTGATAAATATACTTGTAATTATAATTTAATAATCTCACAATTAAAATTTTTAATACCATACATTAATTATAATGTTAACATATTTAAATTTTAATTTAGCATTTTTGATTTTTAAACAATTATTAAACATCTCTCATCATTTAAAGATATTTAAAAAAATTAAATCTATTATTGACTGGCAAAAATTCCAAAATTGTTATAAAATCATACCTTATTTTATTAATAACATCATATAAATTACAATCTTTAATATGCAAAAAACGTGTTGCAATTTAATTCGTATGCTAATTTTTAATATAATTATGCTTCTTACTTTAAAAACAGGGTAGTATTATCATCACATTGACTTCCCTTGTTAAGGCAATTTATAAATGATGTTTCTTTACAATCACGAATTGACACAATTGTTCAATATCGTTGCATTGATAAAGCGTATATAGAATACATTTTAAGAGTGATTTTTAAAAAAATCAAAAAGGCTAAATTAAAATTTAATTATGTTAACAATTTTTTTATTGAGATTGTTAAATTATAATTACAAGTATATTTATAAAAAAAAAAAAGAGAGAAAAACAAACGTAGCGCGTTCCGGCATCGAACCCGGGCCCTCCGAACAACGAGCAGATGCCACACCAACAGAGCTACGACCAACTCATCTATTTCGTTACAAAGTAAGTATTTAAGTTGTGTTATAATGTTAGACTCCCCATTTCTCGAGAACTAAGAAGCGTTGTATAAAATCCATTGAACCTGAGACTAAAGGGCTTCTACCCGACAACATATATATAAATAATCAAAATCTGTGAGTACCAAGCTTGGCATTCTCCATGTAAGATCTTTTATGGGAGTTAATGGTCTAACAAATAATAATAATAATAAAATATATATAAGATTTGAATATTTAATTGAAGTTTGACGCAATATTTTAAATTATCCCATTGTTTATCATTTTTGTAATGCGTATTGTTCCAGATGTTTTATGTTACAGTTTATATCACTATATCACATACATTTGAAATCCGTTAAAGTAAAGTTCCTGGAATCATAAATATCAGTTAGTCATAACGAATTTCGGTATAATGGTAGAACATTTTGTTAATCAAGATATTGCATAGAAATGCTGAAATACCTTTATAGTGGATATTTCTTTTTATCGGATTTCATTCTACTGAGACTTGAGAGTAATTTAAACGACAACACATTAAAATATTTATAATTTGTCTGCAAAATTTTTTTCTCCTTTTATCATATAATGCCATTTCTAATGAATACATTTTACCGACGCTAAAAGTGGTATTTTTCAAAGCAGTAAAACTTGAATAATCTACGTATTACCTGAATAGATAGGTAATTAAACTCTGCCAAAGATTTTACATTATACAAACATATTCCTTTCAAAGTAGATTTGAATATTTTTTTATCCCATTAAACTTCTAAAAACTTATAATTTGTTTAGCTAGTAAATCCAACTTTCATAAATCATTCTACCCTAATTATCTTCCAGTTCACTTTTCTCTGAAAACTTTTAAAGTTTAACCAAACTAATATTGTACTCTCTTGCGCAGTTAAATATTTTTTTTAAACATATATAAATAGAAAAATTATTTGAAATAACGTTTTCATAACAATACAGCTTCTAAACAGTTTCTCTTGTTTTAGCTAAATACGTCGTTACGTCATAATAATGCATTATAATTTTATTTGAAGAAATCAGGGAACATTTTGGAAATCTGACGTAAATTACTTAACTTTTATAGCCAAAATTCATGTATTAAAAATTTTCAAAAATATTTTAAACCAATGAGAAAATACTGCGTATCACACTTTTATACTACAAAACCTCTTCGATTTGGACATAAAAGCTTTTAACAAACATATTTTTATGTTATGTGATAAATGAGCTATATACAGGTCGTCTGAAAAGTATCTTTACACATTTACAGAATAAAAAAAGCTACTTATTTATATATTTTGTATTTAAAAAATAAAAAAATGAATGTTCTTTTTTAATGTGGTGAACATACTCATGCGGTGACAACTAACTCATAGATTTCAAAACTTCCGATTATTGATTACCACCGTTTACGAATAAAAATGTTAGCTTTATTTAATGAGAGATATTTGGGCTTAAATAAGACATAGATAACTATTCGGAAAGAGTGCTGCTCAAAAATATGAATGTTCGGCATCTATGGACAACGTCAAATCTATCTGTAAGGTCCCACTGTATAACCAGCAACATCTTCAGATATCGCGCTTCTAGACATTTTCTAATGAGTTTCTTAAGCGTTTTTATAAAAAAAATGCTTTCTAATCCTATATTCGGGATAAAGACGAACTGATGAGTGAAGCTAGAACAGTCATCCAAACTGCATATTCTGCAATGCTTCACAGAATCTGTGTTTAGAAATCTATTATTGCGTGCGTCTTACGATGTGCACATCGAAATGTAATAATGAAATAAACAATATCAGAAAATCTTTGAGAATTTATTTTTTAAATGAAAATTGCATATTACAGCTTGTTTCTTTTTAATGATTTGATAAATGTGTATACATAAATGTGTAAAGTTACTTTACGGACACTTTTTTTTGTTTTTTAATTTTTCTATTTTGCAAGTGTTATTGATTACCAGAATTTTGGAATTCTCATACATAAGTAACTTTATACCTCGAAATATATGATCATTCATTCAAAATACGTTTAGACTAATTAAGATGTCCTGGAAATACATCTAGTCATTTTAGATTCAGAATGTTGATTTAAAACCCTATTACTTTGCGAAGTTACTTTAATCTCTTACCAGCAAAATTCAAATCCAGGTACAGATTAAATTATTATTTCTTCACTATTCGCCTTCTCTCTAAAGATCGTTTTCTTTATTTTAAAAATATCAATCACTAAGGGAGAAAATTGTTTAACGTATGATTTTTTTCAATATATTTTTATTTGTATGAATTATTTTTCGTTTGGGAACACAAAATTTTAAAGAATCACAGCAAGCATATTTTTCATTAAAATGATTATAGCTTATGTTCCATAATTTTGTGAATTATTTATGTAACTCTACAAATTTTCCGAAGTAATTGCTTGTTTTTCAATTTTATATAAATTTTGAAGTTGTGCACTATGAAAATGGAAAAAAGAGGCCTTTTTTATTTAATTCTGCGAACTACATTTTTAATGACAGAAACATGATTGTTATTTATAAATATTAAACATATTTATTTTATGATGCTATTTTTAAAAGTAAATATGTATAAAATTTAAAATTTCAATGATTTTTTTATTTTTATTGTTATAACAGCTGACTATAACTATACTTTCCTTTGTAAATAACCAGTTAAATTCTACTGGGGAGACATGATTATCATCGCATTGACACAATTGTTCAATATCTTTGCATCGATAAAGCTTATATGAAATACATTTTAAAAGTGATTAAAAGAAAATAACCGTTTAATGGTGTTTTATACAACGATTTAGTTATAAATAAAAAAATAAATAGTTTAACATGATAATTAAAGTACAATATTATAATTTTTAATTGCTATTATTAAATTATAATTACAAGTATATTTGTAAAACAAAAAATGAGAAAAACGATAGTAGCGCGTTCCGGTCTCGAACCCGCAGATCAATGAGCAGACGCCAAGCTACGACCAATGCAGTAAGTTTGTTACAAAGTAAGTATTTAAGTCGTGATATAATATTAGACCCCCTATTTCTCGAGAACTAAGGGTCGTTGTATAAAATCCTTTGAAGCTGAGACTAAAGGGCTTCTACCCTACAACATACATAAAAATAATCAAAATCTGTGATTACCAAACTTGGCTCTCTCCTTGTAAGTGATAAATTTTCGACTTTATATTTTAAACACATTCCAACATAGTTGAAAAGTCTTTATGAATTCGGTTTGTCTGTCTGTTTGCCACCTGTCTGTCTGTCTGCTCTAACTTGCGTAAATATAGTCGCATTGCAATGCAATTTATATATGATGTTATTGAGGCTCAATATGGCGTGTTTGTTATTGAAATTGAAATGTGTAGCATTTATAGTTCCTTTACGGGGACACTCAAAACAATTCAGTTACATTAGGGTCTATGTAAGGAAAATCGTTTGCGGTGTATGTTAATGATGTTACATTATTTCAAACATATTGAAATTGATATATGTTACCAAGGAGCACTACAAGAGACTCACTATAAAATATGGTGGGTATATTATTGATCGTTCATTTACAGGGACACACAAAAAAATCGGTTAGAGTACTGTCTATGAACAATAATTGCTGGACGTGCATTTTGAGCTGCGCGACAGTTCATATACAAGTCATCACAAAAGATATCGAATACATTTCGGTTTATTGACAGTAACTGCTGAATTCGAATTTTTAACTGTGATATGCATTTCCTAAGGGAACTAAATTTTAGCATATTATGTAGTATATATATAAATTTATAGAATACAGGGCTGCATCAAAAGAATTCGGATATTTTTCCGACTATTGATGGTAATTACTGAAATTGGGTTTCAAATTTGTTATGCATATTCCAAATTGTTCACTTACACATGGGCGGGATCTAGTTGAGCTTAAGCCGAAAGGTAGGCCTCCCGCCCCGGTTTGACCTATGACCTTGTTCACTTACACATAGACTTTCACCTTATTAATCGGTAAAATTTTGTTAAAGTATCCTGGAAGTGTTGGAAAGTGCTTTATATTCTTGAAGCATGATTTTTCGTTCTTGTTATAAATATTGACAGATCCTTAGACGTTACTCCCTGTTTTTTTTTTCTTTTATGCTTCTACGTCATCAATTTTCTTTCAAGGTAAGGAATTTTGATGTTCAGAAGTACCAATGCAATATTTCTGTCCTGTTCATTCATAGCGGGTTGTTGAGATGCCAACTTTATCTTCTTCTAAATACTGGCATTTCCTTACAATGTAATGCACAAGACACAAAATTTCCAGCACAGTTTAAAAGTGCTTATGAATTCCGTTTGTCTGTCTGTCTGTCTACCGTTTGTCCGTACTCTAACTCCCGTAAATAAAGTCGGATTACCACGCAATTGATATATGACATTCAGTTTAATATGGCATGTTTGGTATTGAAAATGAAGTGTGTAGCATTTACCGTTCATTTACAGGGACACTCAAAAAAATTTCGTTACATTACGGTCTATGGGGAAAAATCGTTTGTGGTTAATTTGAATGAAGTTGCACTATTTCAAGCATAATGAAATTGATAGATATCACAGAAGTGCACTACAAGAGGCTGACTATAGAAAATAGTGTGCATATCATTCATCGTTCATTTACAGAGACACACAAAAGTATTCTGTTACAGTACTTGAACCTACTTGCCTATGAACATATACCTTGTACTTGAACCTATAGTACTTGCCTATGAACAATAATTGCTAGAAGTGCGTTTTTAGTTATAGTACATGTTTTTAAATTTAGCAAATTTTTTACATATTGCGTGGTGTGTATAAATTTTATGGATTATATATAGAGCAGCACAAAATATATCAAAAACATTTCCGTTTATTAATTTTTTTTTCAATTATAATCCGAATATTTCAAGTCAGGACAACGCCCTAGTGGAGTGATACTCACTAAGCGGCCCGTGTTCCACGCATGTGCCACATTTATTTTAATGATAGTGTTACATTTTTTTTATATAAATCTTCACTTTAATTTATCGCATATAAATTCTGTGATTTAACAATGACAATATAACTATTATAACTATGCAATATAACTATAATTAAAACTATTTAAATTACTTTTAACTAGATCGGGGGGGGTGACTTGAGCTTCAACGGCTAGCTAATGTGATAGGATCACTTCCACAATTATCCTGTGCGAGACGGAGGCGAGGACGGCAAAGACAACTTGTAGTTCCGTAGGGACGTCTGGTCAGTGCGTGAGGCGGCATGATACAACCCTTGGTACTGGCAGGCGGAACGTAGACGTCAGCGCAAAGAGGGGACCAACTTGTAACCGACCATCCCTTGCGGTACTCTCTGCAACTGGAGAATTTGTGAGCTGCCCTCGTGGTTCGGTCAAGAACGGAGTGGCATCTTGCTTAACCGCAGGTAGTTCGTGTTCATGGGGGGACCGGACATTTCGTTTTCGAGGAGGACCAATAACGTCGGTTAATTCCCATGGTGCGTATTGCTCATCTGGGAGGGGTCCACCCTCCCGGATGCACCAGAGACTCGTCAGTCAAGTGACGGCGTCTAGATCAAAGTCAGACCAATCCAGCGTGTCTTTGGGTAATCGGAGCGTTCTGTGTCCGACGGTTGGATTAGCAGGAATTTAGAAACTAATCTTCACGCTACTAATCACAGAACGATGAAGCTCCTTTAGTGCTTGAGAGGGAGCTTGCCATGTCCTTCTGGGTTCGTAAGTGGTGCCTACGATTTTCTGATACCGGTGGCCCTGCACGTTGAGAGGGCACTTCGGAGATTAAGAACCACGTCGCCAGGAGGTAAAGTGGGCTGAAGTTCGTGGGCCTGGGGGAGGGGGTTCCAGAACCTGTGGCATACAGCCTAAGCTGGGACGTGACTATGCGTTCAGGGAGTGAGTTTTCCTCGACCTCCCTGGCAAGCGAGAGGTACCTATTCCTTTGCCAATTAAGGCGAGTCCAGTAGTTTCCTTTTTAAGATTTCTATGTTCGAAGGCGGCGGCAAAGCAAGGTGTGCTGAAGTAATTTGGCCGAAGGCCTATGGCCAGGCTCCCTTCTAAATTTCTGTCTCCAAAGCTGTCGGGGAACTCTAGCACGATGGTGTCTAAGAGATTTGGTTTCATTTCAAAATGCAACGACCTTTGTCGTCAATGTTTGGGTGCAGGGGAGTGTTGCGCAGGTGGCGGTGCGCAGGTGGCGGTACGCAGGTAGTGGTGCTCCCCTTGGCTGAAGGTCCCGCCTGTGAGGTGTCCTGGGTACACCGGGCCCTCCTAGCAGAACACCCGCAAGGCTCTCTGAACCTAGGTTCGGCGGTAAAGTACGTCCTCCTGACGGCGGCGTAGCTTGATAATACCAAAACTATGGAAAAAACCTACGTTTATTATAATTTTTGTAAGATATTTCTTAGTGGGGAGATCTTTGTTACTTAGAAACGAAATTGATCAATTTAGTAATTTGTGATAGATCGGTAATGAATGTTTCTATAAAACATATTAACTAAAATAGTTCGTACAAATATATATACGTCGTACTTAGTTCAAAAGGAATATGCCAGGTGGCGGCTTTCGTCAAAATATTATGTCATTTTATAGGCTTAACATAAATATTAAAATCAATTTAGTGTAATAACATTACAACTTACATTTTTCTGATTTATAAAACACTCTTTGTTGGTAATAATAACTGCAATATATCGAAATTGATATTCATGTGGTTAAACAGTTTTTATGTGCGTTCGTAATTATATAAATATGTAGCACCTATAGTCGTCGTCTAGTCCATCCGTCTGTCCATATATAAGAGTGCAAAAACTACCCAACCGAATAGTTTGAAATTTAATATATATAATCGTTACAGAATTTTGTCGAGTCAGTGCAAATTTTATGAAAATCGAATTAAAACTTAATAAGAACGAAAAATCATGCGACAAGCATAGAATATGAAACACACACAGCCAGAAAAATTTAACGAAACTTCACCGTTAATTAAGGTGAAAGAAAATATGTAAGTAAACAGTTTAGAAAACATATACCACATTTAAAAATACGGTTTTCGAAATGACCATCCAGTGGCAAAAAAAGCAGTCGACTTATTTTGTGCAGCCCTATATATGACCAACAGATGTGGATATATAGCACGATAAAATTTAGTTCAGTTACAATATTCACATTTAGCAATTTTCTCCGATCGATGGAAATGCACTCGAAGTCCTTTGTACAGCCCTCTATATTATCTAAAGACTTTTGTACACACCACATATTAAGCTAAAAGGCAACTTAAAACGAACTTGCAGCAATTATCAACCATAAACGACAATGTATCTTTTCCTTTGCGTAGTCCTGTATAGGAATTTGTTTATATTCCACAAACTTCTATTTGTCTACTGAATATAGTTCAGCAGGAAAATGCGTAACACAATTAAAAACTACCCTTAAGCAATTCACTCCCATAGTCTGTAATACTTACGGATTCTCTTGTGTAGCCCTGTATATGAACAACCGAGTTTATAAACACACACGTACTATGGAAAAAGTTTGTTAAACTTAAAAACGCAAACCAAAGTTGAAAACGCCCTTATCGCACATAGGCTGTAAATATTGCACATGTACTATAACCGATATCTTTTGTATGTCCCTGTAAATAAACGCAATACACACCACACTTTCAAGAGAGTAATTTATAGTGAACCTCAGTAATGCATATAATTTTCATTATGTTTGAAATAGTGAAATATCACTAAATTATACTGCAAACGATTTTTCCCCATAGAACAATGTGTAACAGAATTATTTTGTTTGACCCTGTAAATGAATAATTGACGCTTTGCACCCCATATACTACAAAAAGCATGTTTTAATGCGCTACATAATTATATATCAATTTCATAATGTTTTAAATAACGTAGCATCATCAAAATGCACTTGAAATGATTATTTCCTATTGACTGTAATGTAACAGAATACTTTTGACTGTCCCTGTATAAAAACTATAAGTGCTATACACTTCAGTTGAAATAGGGAACATGCTATAGTAAACGACACTAACATACAACAATTTCAGGGCGATCTGAGTATTTTTATGGGAGTTAGAGCACGGCCAGACGGCAAACAAACCGAAGTCATAAACACTTTTCAACTAGGTTGGAAAGTGTTAAGGGTGTATTCAAATCCAAACTGCTTATTTTGAGACACATTTTTAAATTCATTTTTGCTCTAAAATGCATCCAATTGGCAGGTTCTCTTATTCAGAAACTTTATAATGTCCGTATTGTCTCGATTTTTGATAAAGGCAGAATATATTTCAAAAAATGCTGTCAAAATGGACATTTTGAACCGAATTTCCCGAAGCAATAGCGCTGGAAACAAAAAAAAATTATCGTACAGTGAAAATAATTGTTTGTAAATCAATTTCTAATTAATTGAACGAAAAATAAAAACACAGGTCCGTTAAAAATCTCTTCATAAATCACGCCGCCAAGTTTCATGTTTTTACTTTTAAAAATGAGTCTGAAAATGTGTCTCAAAATTTTGAGTTGTTAAGCATGGAAAAATATTTTTTTTGAATACCGCCTTCAGAACTTTAAAGTGTTTGCAGTTTTACGTTGCGCAACTTTGAAAACATTCAACGGAAGGTAATGTTTTGTATTCTTAAAACTTATGCTACGCGCAAAATCCGGGCATTACGAGTTATGTAATCTGATATGCCAGTTTCCTCTCTCTTATATCAGTTGGTTATGATTCTTCGCTATATTTTCATGGCTCTGTGTTATTGGTGTTTTCCTTCATATGTTTACATAAAAACAGTAAAATCATCTTTTTAAAAAAGGAATTACGTCGTATCGTTTAGAAAGAGTTCTACAAACTGCATTTGATTTTACTTTTTTTTTTTGCTTAAGTTTCCATTATTCTTTCAAATTTGAATTTCGTTTTTATATCATTCATCGTTATAAAATATTTCCCATAACAATTTTACCAAGAACTTCGCAGTATTTTAAATTTTCATAAAACGTTACCCATTAAAGACAACCCGAAAGACTTAATAAAAAGTAATAACTGAAAAATCACTGGTCAGAAAAAAAATCGAAACTGACAATGTGTACAAAATGGTATGAATGTAAAACAAAATATATTTTAAAGAAGTTGGACAAAGCCAGCCAGCTCCTATCAAATGTGAATTAAAAAAATTAACCTTTAAATATCGAAATTAAAAAGCTAAACTAAATCATCATATTCTCAATACAGTTGCATTAATTTTACTGAAAGAAAACTCTATTTTTTATTTAATTGTGTTTTCACTTTATTTCATACTTCATTGACTTATTCTATTACAATTCTTGTTTATGAACTACATTTGTCATCTTATTATTTGGTGAGATATAGAGCAAGAAACTTATATCTGACTGTGAGAAAAACATGATTTTTTAAAAATTAATACCACAATATCTTAACGTTTGTTTTTGTGCCTTAATTATATAGTGATACTAAATTATAATCTTACTGGAAATTTCAGTCTTTTGAGGGGTCTCAGGAGTCTTACTTTCCCCCCGAAGATGCAAGTTTGCATCATGTCACATTTTATTTTATTTCTGATTTCATATAACACACAATAAAATAAAATTTTTACCACTAATAGGTCAATTTATGCTTAATTTAACATAATTATTTCAATGTTGTACAGTTCATATTTAATTATGTTAAAAAAGTTTAAATTTTTAAAAAATAAGCAAAAAACTTTTTCGCCTGGTATCTGCGCGCAAGTTTGTAGAAAAAATATTGCTTCAAAAATAACAAACAAAACTGATAATGATGCAAAATTGATGTATCTTGAACTTATACTTCAATTTCAAGCAATTATTTCTTTTAATTGGCATATTTTCAACAGAAAAATGAATTTTTTAAACATTTTACAATTTAAATTAAAATTAAAAAGAAGTTAAAATTTTAATTGCTTGAAATTGAAGTATAAGTTCAAGATACATCCATTTTACATCATTATCAGTTTTGTTTGTTATTTTTGAAGCATTATTTTTTCTATAACCTTGCCCGCAGTGGATACCAGGCGAAAAAGTTTTTGTACTTTTTAAAAATATCTAGACTTTCTTTAAATAATTAATTATGAACTGTACAACATTGAAATAATTATGTTAAATCAAGCATATTTTGAACTATTAGTGGTCATTTTATTGTGTGTGATATGAAATGAGAAATAAAATAAAATGTGACATTATGCAAACTCCCATCTTCGGAGGAAAAGAGACCCCTTGAATTGAAAGGGTAGTTTGGTAGATATTTTCGGAATAAATACTGTTGTTCCTTTATCTTTTCCTGACATTATTTTTGCTTCAGTTATATTGTTTGATAGCTGTTTCACGGTTGTTCCATTACATAAACTTGGTGAATCTAAATTTGTCAAAAAAATAATTGGTGATCCTATTTTGAATCTTAAACAGTGTCACATTCCTGGCACTTGGCATCGAATTCAAATATTCGGTGGGAAAGTTAACACTTTCATTTGCATCAACCACTGAATCGATTGATTTATATTTTTTTAATTACTTTTGTCAACTACTTCATTTCTTACTACTAAAACGAATCTTTCAAATAACCAATTTGAATTTGAACAATGTTCGAATAAACTTTATCTACTAATTCATCTATACTGTTGACAATATTACATAAATGATTCGTAAGTTCAATTTGCCTGTTACACAATCAATTGGGTGAGTGCTGTCACCAATTTGTAAGAGTTTTCGGCAAAATGTCTCGTTTCTTCATTATTGGAATGTTCAACTCTCATATTTGTTCTTAATTGTACTTTCTTCACTCGAGACCAGAGAAATGATTGCTTCAAACATGCATTGATTTCATCTGTTGGAGTTGCTTTTAGAATTACTGGAAGCGTTTGTCGAAATCTCCAGAAAGTATAACTAATGCACCTCCCATTAATTCTTAATAACCTCGGAGGTCTTGTAGTGTCCTATCTAATGCTTCAAATGACCTTTTATGCGCACTGTACATTCGTCTAAATGATTACTTTACACTGTTTTAAAAGTTGACCTCGACAAGGTGCTCTTGATACATTACAAACTGGAAATTCTTGTTCTACAACATTTAATGACTGTTTCAAAGCAGAATGAGCAGTTCCCCCTCCTTGCATTAATGTTTCCACAATTTCAGATGATGTCAATGCAAGCGAAATCTCTTATTTAGCGCTTATTTCATATAAAAACTTATCAAAAATGTCTTTCCGTTACCTCCTTGTGCGTCCAAATAGATTACACTACCAATAACTCTGTTCACATCATCCATGATGAAATCATAAGCCTGCTTTTGACTTTCCATTAACAATGGTTTGTTTTGAGCAATGTATTGCAATAATTCATCAGCATTATAACTTTTCTCTTTCTATATTTTGGAATTCAATGCATGGATTTCATGGCTTTTTGGCGCTTGCATTCCGAGTTCAACTAAAGCTTGATTGCTTATTGCTAAGCATTTGTCTTCCAAACGAATATGTGCTTGATTAAATATCTCTTCATTGAACTCGATATATAATTCCAGCTGAACTTGTCGCATCTGATGCAATACATCATCGCTCATACTTCCTTTGAATTTCTCCCATAATCTGTTTGGAATCAATGTACTACACGTTGTCAATATTACTTCAAATAGATCTTTCACTTGTTCTGCGGTTTCTGCCAATGCAGCTTCTCGAAGTTTCAGCTCCAAATGGTTATCATTTTCCAGTAATCCTAAACGCTATCAGGCTTCTTTGTACGTTTCACATACATATCCATCGACTCTTTTTAAATCTGGGAAACATGTTGATCTGCAAATTTCATGTAGTAGTATTCGGAAATAGAAGCAATCAGTATTTTATGGATGCACCGTGTACACTCGTTCCAATGCCTCACTTTTGAAGATTCCTTTGGGACCTTCGACTGGAGTTCCTTGTTTTTTTCGTTGGAAGATTCATCTTGTTGCATTCCATGTATAATATGACGGTGCATCGGCATATAGCAGCGTCATTGCAAATGGATCACTTAGTAAAAGTTAGTCGTATTCACAGGTGGTTCACTGCCTACTCTCTCTGCAGTTTCTCTTGCAAAGTATGCTTGCTGGCGATTTTTTAAATGTACTGCCAAATAATCAACTGCTGGTTCTCGATCATGTACTGGGAAACCCAATATCCGCCAGGCCGCTTCATTACTATTTATATATCTCCCCATTTGATACTGAAATATTTCATCTTTCGAATGTTTTTCTCTGTTTTCTCTGGCTATTGCGAATACAGCCATATCACTGCCTTTGTTAACATATTTGCACACATATTTAATTGATTTCACTGAGTTACAACACTCCATACTTATATGTCTGAAGCATTTTCGAGAGAAACGGATTGTATGTTGTATGGCACCACCCATTGATTATCTACTTCCATCTCTTGGTTACCTCACATTCCTATTTTGGCAGTGAAACCACCATCGTTTTCTGTACTTAGGATATCCATCATCAACTGTTTGTGTCTCATTTAAATATGGTCTTGGATATCTCTTTGTACACTTGCATTCACTCATACATTGTGAATTCATATTTAATCTTCTACTTGGATCATGAATCATGTTTTTCACTATTATATTATATAATTCTGGATTCTCTTCTGGATTTGGAAATTCAGCTCGAATTACTTCATCAATTTGATTTGGACGGATTTTTTCATGTAACCAAATTAAATTGTGTAAATTAGGTAATCCTCGTTTCTGCCATTCTAGTGTGTACATCCAGTATCTAACGATTAAAAAAATTTGATACTTTTCGATGACATCCATGAATATCATTTGGGTCTGTCGAAAAACAAGAGCTATTATGTCATAACGGTCCCTGGGAGCTTGTTCATAAATCACATCTTCTTTGATCTGCGACTATGATGAATTGCAAGTGAATGTTAAGAATAAATCAGGGCGACCATGTTTTCTTACATATGTCATAGAATCTTGTATGTACTCGTGCATGTGTCGTGGCCTTCCTATGCATGTTGCTGTTAAAATCACCAGTGTGTCTAATTTTGGCAACGTTGTGGTCCTTCATGATTGCGTCTTTCAAATGAATGTACTCTTCTGTACACAATTCCTTTTGGTTTTGTCGTATGAATATTATTCGTTCAACCTCTATTTTGGCGTATATATCAACTAAAAACTGTTGAAATAAATGACGGGAAATGGTAATATGATTGTATACCTCGTTGTCTCTGGTCATTATGCGATACGCATACAATTTCTTCGAAGTTACTTTTATATTTGTTTCTGCACCTGTATTTGAGTTCACTTGTTTCAAATTGAAGTGGTATCCGTCTTCTCCTCTAATAAAAATTAACGGGTATTTAAGTGCATCGTAAGAACGGTGTGTTTCTGCGATACGTTTCTGCAAACGATGTGTTTCTGCGTTTCTTCTCTTCTTCGTTGAATAAATATAGTTTGGCTTGTGTACTCACTGTCCACAATTACAACAGCGATTTCATTGACTTCAGATGCATTGAATCGACGTTCGTGTTCTTCAACTGGTCTTTTGTCGGCTCGAATCACATCTTGATACTCATAGAATACCATTCTATCCAGTACTGTTTTGAATACATGAGCCAATTGATTGTACTTGTGTAAAATCCTCTGCAGATCTTCAATGATTTCCCGTCCGAACCCACTTATATTTGCTTAACATTGACCGACTTCCGTTTGTTCGTCGCCAATAAATTTATGCGCAAAAATTTACTCGCAAAAATTTATGAGATTCGTTTAACAATGGTAACAATGATCCCACTTTACGATAGACTTGTCCTTTAATCGAAAACACAGGTTTGAATTGATCTTCTTCACTGTTCATGGAATTAGTACCAAATTATATCATTTGAAAGTAAGCATTGTACGCTCTCATATTTTGTAGAAAATGTTATGATTCCGGAGTTTCTCTGGTCATGTAATGAAATAATTCTAGTGGAGGCACTTCTAATGGTGCTAATGGATTTTTTTAACTCATGCAACACATATTGTGTTTTTTCTGGTGTTTCTCTACTGAATTTCCTCGACCAACTACATATTCATACCAGCTCTCTGAGGGTAGAATAATATATCTCTTATTTCAAATAAAAAATCTAGTAGCCAAATTCTTTTTCTTTAAATTTATTTCCGGGCTGCTTTGATCCAAGGATTCAAATAAAGTATCAAAGGTGGGTGTTACACTGTCAGAAATGGATACTCAAATTTCACGAAATTTTCTTCTTTTTTGACGAAACTGTTTCCTGGGAAATGCTCCGAGCGAATATTTCGTCAAATCGAGTAAATTTGTATCCTCAAAAAAGTGAGGAAATTAATTTCGTCATGGTGCCATCTATTGACAATTTTAGAAGCATCTGTACTTTACAGGGGGGAAAATTACGTCGCTTTTCACAAGTCTTCAAGGTGATTCGAACGCGCGACCTTTGGTGTGGAAGACCAACGCACCGTCTATCTCGCCAGCGTGCGGGACCTTGCGTGAATTTGATTTTCAGTGTATTTGCGGGATGTTGATGTGTGTTTATTTTTTAGAAGGTAAATTGTATTTTTATCGGTGCTGTTATAATTTCTGCATGTTTTAATTAATAAGGCTAGATTATTATTATGGTTTTTCTATGGTTAATAAATAATTATAATATGGCTTGATTAATATAATTTATTAGAGAAATTTCCTTTGTTTAATGATTGATTAGAATATGGTCTAGTTAATTTGTTGGTCATGAATTATAAATTTTTAAGTGCATATTGGAAGAGAGTTTATCACTTTTAGGTGATCGCGGGTTAAGATTTTAACACGTTACTGTTTATGGAGGGGAAAGGGATAAGTTATGCATATTTTTAATTTGATTTTTATATGAATATATTTCTTAAATAAAAAAAAGGCTCCTGAAATTTTGATTTTTTTTTTCTTTGAACGATTTTGTAACAAAAATAATCTGGCTGTGAATGGGGAAACAGTTTCATGAAATATTTGAGAAGTTCCATTTCATTAAAAATCACTTAATTTTGAGACGAAATGATTGTAAAAAATGATGAAATATAGCTCAAGAGTTGCTGAATCGTCAAAAGTGAGAGTTTTATTTTTGACAGTGAGGAAACATTTTCGTCAGATATTTGAGGTTTCGCGTTTCGTCAAAAACCACGTGACTCTGTGCCGAAATGATTGTCAAAAATAACGAAAAAGCTTAAGAATTGCCGGATCGTCAAAATTGAGTGTTTTATTTCTGAGAGTGTACGATTTAAAAAATTGAAAGTTGATACAATTTTTATATTTTATTACCCCTATTTCAAAAATACGGAAATTAGACATGATTCCCTACGAAATAGTATCTGTCGCATCTCCGTGTACAATATGGTGATGAAATAGCTTTGGGTGTCACTTTTTTTTATGACTGCACGTCGTTGAACTAAACATATTGAACTCTGCTTCTAAAACAAATGATCAGGTATTATGGCAGAGAGAGCATATTGCAGGCGTTTTAATGCAACAAATTCTCCCGAATAAATGACAATATACCTTTAATTACACATTTTCGACATTAAAGTTGTGTAGCTTACTTATTTCACACAGGTAGACGATTTTCCGCCTTTATACAACTCTGTTAAAAATTTGCAGCAAACTGTCCAGTCTTTCGACAGTTTTTAAGAAAACGGTTACACAAGCATAATTTTATTCTATTCTGACCGTAATATGGGCAATAAGATGGTCCGAATAGAGTTAAATCATTGTTATGTAACCATTTTCTATAAAAACGGTCGAATGACTGGACAGTTTGCTGCAAAATTTTAACAGTGAACGTAATATTGAGCGCGTAATAAGAGAGCGTTGATATTGAAAAGAAAGTTCTACTACTGCAATTTTTTCTCTATATTTTTGTAATGTAAAACTGCGTGCTATCTGAATTCTAAATATAAAGGGGGGAAAATAATAACAAATCAAAAGTTATTAATTTTTTTAATCGCCTAGTCAGTTTTAGTCGACGCTGTATTTAATAAAATAGTAAATAGCAATACACTTGGTTTAACTTTCTTAGTACAACATTCATGCTGTTTAATCTCTTTTCTTTTCAGTGTTTTTCTTCATGCTTAAACTTTTTGACCATTTTTTTTTTTAGTGTTGTTTGCTTGTTTAATTTTTGTTTCACTTTTTTTTCTGTATATCAAAGCACATACTTGGCACGTCATGTCATTAATCTAGAGTAGACTCGATACAGAAGCTATTTAGTGAATTTGTCGCTCTTAAGAATGTGGGGAGATTTTATCGATCTAACTCTAATCTTCTTTAGCAATAGAAAAGAGAGTTTGAATCTCATGGGTGATACTCACTCATGTTGTCAACAAAAATTGTCCTCTATACCCCCGGAAATACCGGCCGTCCCCGCTTGGTGAAATGGAAAAAGGTCTGGTCAAACAGTGGTTATTCATGAAATGAGATCCCCTGAACATTATTTTCTACTCTCCAGTGATTCGAATAAAGCTAAATGAATGTAATAACTTATAAAGGATTACAAAACTGTGTAAAATACTTCAAGCAATTCTGAAAGTAAGAAAAGTACATTTTTTCAATGTGAAATAAAATTCTAAATTTGAAGTTGGTGGGGTTTTTTTCGTTTTTTGCAATATAGAAGTCTGAAGTTTTAAATAACTTTACAAAAAAATTATAAAGATTCCAAAATGAATGTCAATTGCACTGGTGAATCATAATGCCTATTGTTTTAAACAAGTTTTTCCTGTTTAGTTTTTATAAAGTACATTCATTGATCACTTGTTTTTTAAAAGAAAATTATTAAAGGTTTTGTCAAGAACGAAAAATATGCATATGATTTTTGGAAAAATAATAAAACTTTTTTATATTTTTTTAAACACTTTATGCACAGGGTGTTTTAAAAGGTCGTGAACAAATGTTGTGACAGATCACACTAAAACAAACAATTTTAGTATAAGAAACCAGGGTCGCAATCCGTATTCAGTCATAAATACAGAAAGTTTCATTCCAGTCTTTGCACGTATTTCCATTCAAAACATTAAAACGATGAAGATCATTTAACGAAATATTCAACAGAATAACTTTACTTTGTGTGAAATAGGATCACAGGAAGTTCACTGTAACTAGATCAGTGACACTATATGTGCTGTAAGCTATATTTCGCATTATGGAGCGTCTAGGCTAATGATATTTAGACGCGAATCGTTGTCAATTTCAGAAATTCTTGGAATGTTATCACATTTAATGGAAAGCAGTGTAAATCTTCTGAAAATATCACTACAGTATCTTTATTATTGTTAAAGTTATGAACGAAAATCTGAGGAGACACCCTGTATTTATGACTGAATACTATATAGACTGCGACCCTGGTTTCCTATACAAAAAAATCAGTGTGCTCTAATTACTAGAGCTCTCTTTGTTGCAGTGTGCTCTATCACTTCTTAAACTTTGTCCACGATCTTTAGGCACGCCCGTCATATTTAGAAATAAATATAAGTTATATAATTACATATCTTCATCCCTATTACTTTTAATGCATGTTTAATTCATTTTTTAATTGCAAAATAAAGCAGGCAACTAAATTAATATTCGTCTTACAAATCGCTGACAAAGAAAATCTTTATTATAAAGCAAAAACATGTCCGTGAGCACTGTCCCATGAAGGCCTGACCACTGACACAAAAATGGCGGATTGACGTAGGCGGATTTTTTTAAGCATTTGTACGGTCCCCTGAATTTAGACTAGTGCTCGCGATTATACGTTTAAAAGTATGCGTAGTTAAGTCTTTTTTCCATATTATACCTATCCGAAATCGTTACCGGTTACAATACGTTTTATACGTATTATACGTATATTCACGAGCACTAATTTAGACAACAGTATCTGATAAAAGTTGTATTTAGTTTATTTTATCTAAGAAAAAAAAGACATAGAAAGCTTTTAGAAATTGTTGGTATTCAAATTTAAGGGACAGTACAAACGCTGAAAAAAAATCCGCCTACGATAGCCGTCAAGTTTTGTGTCAGCGCTCAGGCCAGGTATTCAGTGGGCGGTGCTGTGAGTAACGCTGGCGTCATGTTTACGGTGGCAACACATTGACCAATAAATTTCGACTTTACTGGAATTTTTTTAACTTCTAAACATTTTACAATTTCCATTTTTAGACCGTCGAATAGGGAAAAGAATGGTTTTTCAGATGCAATTTGTTTGAAAATTGTATCTGAATTTACTTATTTTTTATGGTTTTTAATATAATTTTCAAGCATAATTTTTTATCTATCCTATCTATTATTTTTTATCCCTATCGCGTGCGGCCCGATTACAAAAGATTAAATCGTTTGCACTTAAAACAATATAAATAGTTTAGCATTTGTTTCCGGCTAATATACCATAACGAAATTAAAAATTCAACAATAAATAAATATAATAATATAATAGTATAAATAAAACACAAATTTAACAGACATGTAATCGAACTACGTGCTTAAACCACTGAAATTATCAGAATTAAAAAGGCTGTTGTAAGTAGCGAAATCTTTGGCGATTTCTTTGGCTCTTAGCTTCTGGCATGCGGCTAATACGAAAGTATCGCTTTTAATAAATTTCCAAACTTTATTTATAACTTTGAATGCCTTACTGCTATTTTTCATATGAAAATGGTTTTTGTTGTTTTTAATGGACAATATAAAAAATATAAAAAAAATAAAAAATCTATTAGAGTCTTTGATAAAAAAAAAAAATAAATAAAATAAATAAAAATATTTTGACTTATATTATGTAACCCGGGAAGTCCAGGTTGCATCCCCTAGTCCATTTAGAGTATAAAGTTGAACTCTTAAGTAACCCTCAATTAATCAATTATTACCTAGTATGGTAGTGCATATTTAAAGTGGAGGAAATATTTTTTATTGAAGAAAACTTTCAATTAATCAATCAAAGAATACATTAATGGTCTATACATTATCTGCTGCGTGTTCTTTTTATGAGTATATCAGTTCATCAACCTCTAAAAATTCTAAATTAAAAAAAATTAACATTGTAAAGAAAAATGTGTCTAATTTTAAAGAAAATCTTAATTTTAAATATAATCTAACTCCAATTACGAAAACTACTAAAATTATTTACCGACATGACTTTTCTTGTTTAAATTTGAAAATTTATTCAGCAGCACCACTCTAGAAATACTAATTCATTTGATGAAATTTTTAACAATAAAACAAGAGGGTAGAAATTCTTTCAAGCATGGTTTACGCCAAAATACTTTTATTGACAAACCCTACGCTAAGAACAACTCAAAAGATTGACATTTTTTCTGGTAAATACTTTTAAACAAACAGCTAATGCTAACATTATTACATGAGAAGTAAAAGAAATTTGACTTGCATGTAAATAGAGACTGAAGGGCAATTCACGATAGATTTTAATGCAGATAACACTTTATTTAACATGAATAAAATTATAAATTTAAGCAAAACTAATAGGTAATGTAAAGTGAGTCAAATGTGCGCGACATAATCATTTTTTAATGTTGAACACTGCATCTCATTTTTTGGTTATTAACTTTATAAATTTCTTGTTCACTGCCAAACAACATGCGCACTGTATATTTTAAAACAGTAAAATATTATATTATAATTTTTCTTATAAATTTGTTAATAAAATCCATGTTTAAAATGTAAGATTTTGTGTAGAAATACAAAAAATGTTTTCTTCAGGAAAAATAGGGATAAATGTTATATTCGATTATAATTTTCTAGTAACACTATACTGAATAAAAGAGAAGTAACTGCAATAAAATACATACTTTTTGGTGTTATTTTGATATTTTTAACAAGATAAATAAAATAGAAATTTTTCTGTGTGATTCTACTTTATAGTCTTAGTTATGAAAGCGTTGAGACGTGCACTCTCAGAAATAAAACACTCAATTTTGACGATTCCGCAATCCTTAGGCCTCATTTCGTTATTTTTGACAATCATTTCGTCAGAGAGTCACGTGGTTTTTGACGAAACGCGAATCCTCAAATATCTGATAAAACTGTTTCCTCGCTGTCAAAAAAAAAAAAAAAAAAAAAAGAAAAAAAAACTCTCACTTTTGACGATTCCGCAATTCTTGAGCTATATTTCAACATTTTTGACAGTCATTTCGTCGTCTCAAAATTAAGTGATTTTTAATGAAATGAAAAATCTCAAATATTTGACAGAAATGTTTCCCCATTCCCGGCCAGATTATTTTTGTTGTTACAAAATCGTTCAAAGAAAGAAAAAAAAAAGTACTAAATTTACAATATATTAATGAAAATAGAGACAAAAATATTTCATCCTTGGGGGCCGCTATAACACGAAAGTATCGTATCTGAAAGTTTTCATATCTGATAATTTGCGTCTATCCTTTTTGTAACGATTTTATTCATTTCTATTGCCTATTCAAAGATAAATTTTTCTAAAGTTACAGAATTTCGTTAAAAACGCTTAAAAAATTCTTCTAAAGTTACAGAATTTCGTTAAAAACGGTTAAAATAATAAAATGCGAACATCATTTGGTCCACTTTCGACAGAAAGCAACAATATTTTTCCAATGGTTTAAAAAAAAAAAAAAAAAAAATCAAAATTTTAGGAGCTCTTTTTTATTTAAGAAATATATTCATATAACAATCAAATTAAAAATATGTATAACTGCCCCCTTACCCTCTATAAACAGTAATCTTAACCGCTAAAATTGATGAACTCGCCTCCAAAATATACACTTCAAAATTAATTATTTCTGATCAACAAATTAACTAGACCATATTTTAATCATTCATTGAACAAAGGAAATTTCTCTAATAAATTATATTAATCAAGCCATATTCTAATTATTTATTAACCATAGAAAAACCATAATAATAATCTAGCCTTATTAATTAAAACGTGCGGAAATTATAACAGCACCGATGAAAATACAATCTGCTTTCTAAAAATATAAACACACATCAACATCCCGTAAATACATTTAAAATCAAATAATTCCGAAGTCCCGCTGGCTAAGTGGTCTGAGCGTTCGGCTGCCGCGCTAAAAATCGCGCGTTCGAATTCCCTTGAAGACTTGTGAAAAGTGACCTTATTTTTCCCCTAGTCAATTAAAGATGCTTCTAAAATCTGCGATAGATGGCACCACTAACCTTTTTTTGGGAACTTTCAAAGAAACAATTGGATGAAACTAATTTCTTCGTAATTATGAGGATGCAAATGTACTCGATTTGACGAAATATTTACTCGGAGCATTTCTCAGGACACAGTTTCGTTAAAAACGAAGAAAATTTCGGGGAATTTGAGTATCCATTTCTAAGAGTGTGAGAAACGATCATGTTTTTAATCTTATAATCAAAGAATATAATGCAATATAATCTTATAATTACGTATATATTTTTTGTCATGATTAGGTAAAAATTTCATTAAAGCATCAGTAGTTATTAAGAGGCTACTCGACTCACGCGAAAACACCACACGCTATTGGTAATCCTATGGCAAAAGCTCTTCCAAACTATCTATTTTGCGATTTAATATTTTTTAAATGATTTTTTTTTCTTTTGATAGCTGAGGTCGATCTATACAAAGGCCATTTTATATTTTATCGATTTTGCTTGCAGGTTTTTTATGAGATACTTTCTCTTTCGAAACCGATTCTCGAGATATAGAAGGGGGGGGGGGGAGGATTTTTGCTGATCCTGTATAGATAAATACATATATTATTATTTTATACAGTTAAATGAGTATTTTTTAAAGCACAACAGAGAATAAAGAGGCATAATTCGGTATAGTGACATGCAATCCAAAGTCATAAACAATATTTATCTAATACTCGGAAATTTTTCCAGAGAAAATTTCTCACGCCTTGCATTAATAATATTCAAATTTTAATTGCTTAATAGGCGCCTATTAAGCAATTAAAATTTGAATATTAATATTTATCTATGCTAGAAAAAGTTCTAGTCATTTATATTTTACAAAAATTCAAAATCAAAGTCACTTTATGTTATCGTATTTCTAACATCATGAAAGCTCAATAAGTAATCCTTAAGACAGGTTATTATTAGACAGCTCTTTAATCTTCTGAGTGCTCCTCACAT
The DNA here is from genome assembly GCA_963931845.1 of Maratus michaelseni. Taxonomy (NCBI): domain Eukaryota; kingdom Metazoa; phylum Arthropoda; class Arachnida; order Araneae; family Salticidae; genus Maratus; species Maratus michaelseni. The sequence continues at coordinate 274,804,092 of OZ007599.1, forward strand.
TAATTAAAACCCTTATGTAAAACCTGTATTTATATAAAACTTCAATAACGGTGTCTATCGCTCTTACTATATATAGGTTTTAAATGTCTGAAACTATTATTGCATGAAAGCTTCTTGCTAATTATTTTCAAATATTGCTGTTCTAAAATGGTTAGATTAAAATAGAAATTTTCAAAAAGAAATGTCACAGACAGAAAAAAGTAATCTTTGTGAATGAATTTTTAGAAAATTATTTATTCTATTTCTATACTAAATAGATTTTTACATTTCAAATATTACCCACTAACAACACCAAACAGTATTTTTATGTGAAAAAATATCTTTTATGCATTCAAATAAAGTTTGGAAATTTATTAAAAGTGAGGGTTTTTTTTTTGTATTTAATAACAACAATTAATGTAGAATTACTAATTGTATTTTTCAATTAATTTTTATAAAAAAGTCTCAGGAAATATTAAATATTTTAAACTTTATGTTTTGCATTTTATTACCACAAAGAATACAATAAATATCTTACTTTAATATAATCTAACACCAACAGATAAAAATATCTTGCAGTTCTCGATCAAGTAAATTAAATACTTATCATTTACTTAAAACTGGGGGATCCAACCAGAGTCTCCCGGGTTATCGAATATATGTGTAAACTATTTTATTTTTAAAGCTAATATATTTTTCACATTTAATATGTATATATTTATATATATATTAAGATTACCTACTAAGAACACCAAAAAGCAATTTTAAGAGAAAAATAACAACGTTTTAAAATTTATTAAAAGCGATTACTTTCGTATTAGCCGCATTCCAGGAATCAATAGCCGATGAAATCACCAAAGATTTCGCTACTTTTGATTTTGATAATTTCAGTGGTTTAAGCGAGTAGTTCATTAATGTTGTTTATAAAAAAGTTTGTTTAAGAAAGTGTGGAATGATGAGGTGTCATCAGTTGTACTATCTGAAGTTTGTGAATTCTCTTTTACTAGAAAATGTAGACTAATAATTCGTATAAAGATTCATGCTGGTGGAAAAACACATTTTTCTGAATCCTGTCCAAAATCGTTTTTTAGAAACTGTGATTTAAAATATCATATGTTGGTATGTGATGGATTCAACGGCGGATCCAAGAAGATGTTCATGGGGGTCATAACGCCCTCCCTGGAACTCTTCAAAAAGGGATGTAATATGCAAACAAAATTTGCTCACACGGAATCGCAAGAGAAGGAGAACATACCGTTTTTGGCCGGTTTTCGTCTTAGCAGGTACGCTGTCCGTTATAATATTTTACTTTTTTTTTTCCAGGATCATGTAATTTCCCGCTTAAGGCAGGATTCTGTTATATACAGGTACTACTTTTACAGGTTTTCTTTTATTTTATCAAATATCGATAATTTTTTGAAATAATGCGAATAAACAAACACGATTTCATTTTGAAGGAGAGTAAATATATAGTTGCTGCACAATAACTCAAAAAACTTTGATATCCTCTCCGCCCGCCTACTCAGAATACCTTAGCACATCACCCGGAAACTTCGGCTGCAAGTTCTTCATTTTTCTGACCAGCATAATAATCAATAAGAGAAAACTCCGCAGAAAAACCCTTTTTTTCTCTGTGAGTGTGTTTTGTAAAAATTAAATATAGTAGATCTAAATCTCAGGACAACGACATTATAAATACATATGCAATAAAACATGTGAAAACAAAATTTGTCTATAACGTAATCCTTTCTTGAACGGAAAATTTCTTGGTATCGGTGAGAATAACATTTTTATAACAGATGGTATACCTGCTAAGACGGAAATCTGTCTAAATTGCACTTATTTGATCATTCCTGGAAATTCCATCTTATAATGTTTTAATGTATATATGAAGACGTGACTTTCAAAACTCGCTTTATCCAAATTTAAAAAAATCGTGTTTTCTCTATCAATCTATTCTATTATTTTTACTGCTTATTTATAGTAGATTACCCGGTCGCTTCCGAGTGGGACCCAGATACAATCTGCAGCGTACAGCAAGGACTTCATTTGGGGACCAGAAAGTGCATTTTATATGCAAATAAAAAATATAAATAAAATATTTTAAACTATACGAAAATAACTAACAAAAATATCAAAAAAGTACGTAAAAAAGAGTTCGCGACATAAATAATATATTATTTTCGTGATCCCCCTGACAAAGTACTGCTCGGCCCTGCCCGTGATTATCTAGAGGGAAGAGAAAGCGTTCAGATAAAATAAATAACAAGAACGAAAAATCATGCGTCAAGCATAGATTATGTAACACTTTCCAACGCTTCCAAAATAATTTTACAAATCATTACCGTTTAATAAGCTGAAATATAACATCTAAGTAAACAATTTGAAAAACGCATAACATATTTAAAAACATAATTTCAGGAAATTCCAACATATACAATATTCGGAAAAATATTCGAATACTTTTATTCAGCCCTGTATATGATCTATAGATTTGTATATATACTACATAGGATGCTAAATTAGTTCAGTTAAGAAACGCGTAGCACAGTTTAAAATTCTCCTTCTGGAGTTTCTGTCAATAAACGGAAATGTGTTCGCGAACTTTTGTACTTCCCGGTATAGGATCTACAGAATTTATACACACCATGCAATAAACATAAAGTGAGTTAAATTAAAATCGTGTTCAGTAACTTAAAACGCACTTCCAGGAATTATTGTTAACAGACAGTAGAGAAATCTTTTGTGTGTCCCTGTAAATGAATGATGACTGCTATACACACACTATTCTGTAAGTAAGCCTCTTGTAATACACCTTAGTGATATATATAAAATTCAATGCGTTTAAAATAGTGAACCATTATTTAAATAAACCGCAGACTATTTTTCTCCCATAGACGTAATGTAACGGAATTCTTTTGACTGTCCCTGTAAATTAACTATAAGTGCTATGCACACCCCATTCCATATTAAGCTTCTTGTAATACACCTTAGTGATATATATCAATTACAATGTGTTTGCAATTGTGTAACATCATTAAAATAAACCGCAAATGATTTTTCCTCATAGACCGTAATGTAACGGAATTCTTTTGAGTGTCCCTGTAAAAAAACTATAAGTGATACACACTTCAGTTGAAATAGGGAACGTGCTATAGATAACGACAATAACATATAAAAATTGCAAGGCAATCCAAGCATATTTACGGGAGTTAGAGCACGGACAGACGGCAGACGGCCAGACAAACCGAAGTCATAAACACTTTTCAACTAGGTTGGAAAGTGTCAAAAATGGGAATGCCTAATGTTCATGGCCATCATTGTAAATGTGCACTGTAGATTCACGCCCATAAATTGTTAATGCGGTGATCAAAATAACGGGGCCCTGTGTGTTTCTCAGCAATATATGTTTAGTATAGCGATCGCTATAACGGGGTTCAGTTATTTTGAGTGCATAAATCGTTAAAATGAAATCATTTGAATAGAGCCCTGAGGGTTGCTCGCCTGTAAATTGATTATACGGCAATCACTATAAGGAAGCCTTGCGCCTACCCATGCCAATAAATGTGACAATCAGTATTTAAATCGCAAATTTTTACTTCCAAAAATGTATTTTGAATAGAGGAGGAAATGTTTGTATAAAAATTTTGTACAAAAATTTAAATCCGATAGCTAAAAGACGAAAAACGCAAAAACAATTTATAAAATATGAAATTTAGGCGAAAAACTAAAATGTCACGCAAAATATCTAAAAAAATCAGCAATAGTTGTCTTATTCGTCTAGCCGATATTGGTGACGAAATCGCTGAAATACGTGTTTAACTATTTTTTTAGTAGATTTGTAATGCTGAATTTCACTTAATTTTTGCTTTTTTAAATCTACCAATTCAATAAAGTTAATAGAGACCTTGAACCGGCAAACAAAGAGATCAGTATCAAACCACTAGAGAGCAAGCACTGCAGCGATGCCAACAAGACTATAGTCAGGTGGATCACAGCCATGCTGTGATCATTCGATTTCCGCCCCGCTCCCACGTACGAACTCGTCAAGCTAATCACTATTGCCGGGCAGGTAGGGGCCTGGTTAGCGGTATAAAAAAAATGCTGAATTTCACGCTCCTACTTAAAACTGCTGACAAAATGACCTAACATTTTTCGACCTCACGTTTAACCCACTTAGTGGATGGATATCTAAAATCGCTGAAATACGTATTTAACTATTTTTTAGTAGTTTTTTATCCTGAATTTCACGCTCTTACCTAAAACTGCTGTTGAGATATGGTGAAAAGGCGAAATGACCTAAAACATTTGACCCCTCCTCCCATTTATACCCCTTAGTGGTTTAATTTTTAAATCGCTGAAATATGTGTTTAACTATTTTTTTAGTAGATTTGTTATCCTGAATTCCACGCTCCTTCCTAAAACTGTTGCTGAGATATGACGAAAAGGCGAAATGGCCTAAAACTTTTGACCCTCATTTAACCCCCTTAGTGATTGAATTTCTAAAATCTCTGAAATACGTGTTTAAGTTTTTTTTTAATGTTTCTTCTTGATATAATCTAGAGAAACCATAGAGATACTAACACGTAGAAATACAATATGTAACGATGCAGCATCTTTTAACTTACCGAAATTGTGGCTCGAGTTACTCCATGGTTACAGATATGAAAATAAACAACCAAATAACAATAAAAGATAACGTGCGTAATTTTTAAAAAAGTACATGAAAATTAAATGATAGCATTTTAAATAATAACTTCAAAGACCGTGCAATTAGGGAATATTCTCATTTGTTTTTTAAAATGGCTCAGAGTGAGCCGAAACATGTAAAAAAAAAACCTAATAAAAGTTATTTTACTGTGTATTTATTATGTTGTTAATTTACACCTTTTAGCATTTAAAAGAAATATGTTATTACAAGGTCTTATAATTTATTATACTTTCCAACATAGTTGAAAAGTGTTTGTGACTTCGGTTTGTCTGTCCGTCTATGTTCTAACTCTCGTAAATATACTCGGATTGCCCAGATTTTTTTGCATGTTGTTGATGATCACTATAGCATGATCCTTATTGAAAATGAAGTGTGTAGCATTTATAGTTAAGTTATAGGGACATTCAAAAGTATTCCATAACGTTACGGTCAATGGGGAAAATTCACTTCAAGTGAATTTTGATGATGTTACGCGAATTGAAACATGATGAAACTGATATACAATTATGAAGCGCACTAAAATATGCTTTATGTAAAATATGGGGTGCAAAACATTATTCATTTACAGGGTCACACAAAAGAAATCTGTTATACAATGTTCTACGAGGGAAAATCGTTTGCAGTGTAACTTAACGATGTTTCACTATACTTCAAATATAAAGAAACTTATAAGTATTACTTAGGTGCACTATAAATTGCTCCCTGAAAACTATGGTAAGCGTTGCGTTTATCGTTCATTTACAGGGGCACACAAAAGAATTCGGTTACAGTCTTAGTGCAATAATTACAGTCTATATGTGATAAGTGCGTTTTCAACTTTGGTTTGCGTTTTTAAGGTTAACTAAATTTTTGCACAGTACACAGTGTGTATACATTCTAATGATCATATACAGGGCTACACAAAGGAATTCGTAAGTAGTACTTACTATGGGAGTAAAATGTGATGCATAAGGGTTGTTTTTAATTGCGTTACGTATTTTCCTGCTGAACTATATTTAGTAGATTAATAGAAGTTTGTGGAATATAAATAAATTCATATACAGGGATATGCAAAGAACAAGATACAATGCCGTTTATGGTTGGTAATTACTAGAAGTGCGTTTTAAGTTTTCCTTATGCGTGTTTTACGTGAATTAAATTTTAGTTTAATATTTGGTATATATTTCGATAATATACAGCGCTGTACAAAAGATTTCGAGTGTATTTTCATCGATTGGCGAAAATTTCTAAATGTGAATTCTCTAACTGAACTAAATTTTATCATGCTATGTAGTATATATCCAAATCTATAGATCATATACAGCGCTACACAAAACAAAATCGACTACTTTTTTCACTATGGAAGGTAATAAACAAAACTAGATTTTTGAATGTGCTATATGTTTCCCAAACTGTTTACTACAGATCTCATTTCACCTAAATTTAACGGTGAAGTTTCGTTACAGTTTTCTGGTTGTGTTGGAAACTATTTCCTAATCTATGCTTGAATTATGATTTTTCGTTCTTGTTTGTAAATTCCTATACGATATCAATATTTTACGAGTAATTTCTTACTTTATTTTTAGGAATTCGGTAAACTGGACCTACACAAGAGCAGTATTAAAAAATAAAATTTGACATTTTTTTTTTTTTTTTTAATCCTTTGTCATGCGTCTCAGTTTTCAAAAGTATGTGTGTTTCTTTCAATAGAGCTTGTGAAAATATATTCGTAATATATCTTTAAACTTTTTGATGAAACAGTCTGCGTGTTTGGAAAACTTATAATTCTCTATATTATTTTTTAAACAGAAAACTTCTTAACAAGAATGCATCATCCACTTTTTGATAAAATTATTCGAAAACCTTTTACTGTGGAACATTCTATTTTTCAAATTCTTGTAATAAACTTCTGACTAAAATCGTTTAAAACCTTTGAAAACTTATGATGGAAATTTTCTTAACTATTTCCAGGAAAGTAATTAAAACCGATAAATTTCAATTATATAATTTCGCTCAAGTAGTTTAATTTTTTCCTCGTTTACTTTATTAATTAAAACTTGATGAATTATTGTGGCATTTCTCATTGCTTTCATACACTTAAGGTGGCCTTTTTCAAAAAAATAGTTTAAAATATCTTCAACTGTTTTAAAGGTATATTGTAAAAGACAATAAACTAAACCAATCAGAACTAACTTTAAAATGAATGCGTATGCCAGTTTAATTTAAACTTTGATCCAATATCAATCATTGCGTAATGAATTATCTTAATATCAGGAATTAAGTAATGGAAAACATGCTTTGTTAAGAAATTCTTTTTAAAGGTGTGCTTTGTTTACTAGGAATGTTAGTGTAGCGTGAGTGCCGTGTATTTAAATTTTCCATAACAGCAGCTTCTTAATAATCTGATAATAAAAGGGATATAATTTTGATTAGGTAATATCTACATTAGATAAAGTTTTAACATTAAAATGCAAATCCTATAAAATCCCCCTTTTTTTATTTCAAAAATAAAAGTTTAAAACAACGATATGCTTTAAATTAATAAACGGGGATATAAATAAATCGCAGCACTTTCCATCATATTTTTTTTAATCGTAAAACAAATATATGAATTAATGCATAGATATTTTTCTAAAATATATTATTATATTTTGTGCATAATAGAAGATATAAGTATATCATATGTATTGCTGACAAATTTTAACGAAAAAAAAGATATAAACTTTTAGTATGTCATCCACTTGGAAGAAGATGAAATGTGAAAAACTAGAATTTTACAAAAGATGCGTAACTATAAAATTTAACGATAAAATTACGGTAGTTACACTGCAAGACTACTACGACTGCTTTCCAGCGGTAAATATTGAAGCAAAATACTGACACTATTTTTCGAAGAAATATATGCATGGCTGAACCTTCCGTTTTTTAACACTTTCCAACATAGTTGAAAAGTGTTTATGAATTCTAGTCTGTCTAGCTGTTTGTCCGTCTGTCTGTTTGTATGTCTGTCCGTACTCTAACTCGCGTAAATATACTCGGATCACCATGTAATTGATATATGTTATTGATGTTCATCGTGGCATGTTCGGTATTGAAAATTAAGTGTGTGCCATTTATGGCTAGTTTACAGGGCCACTCAAAAGTATTCGTTACATTACGGTCAACGGGAAAAGATTTATTCGGTGCATTTGAATGCCGAAAAACTATTTCAAATATAATAAAATTGGCATGCATCATTGAGTTGGACGACAACGTGTTAGCTCTAGAGTATGGAATAAGCAAGAAGTATAGTTCGTTTACAGGGACACTCAAAAGTATTCGGTCACATTACAATCAATGTGGAAAATCATTTTCAGTGCATTTTAATAATGTTACACTGTTTCAAGCAAAATGAAATTGACATGCCTCAATGACGTGGATGGCAATAAGTTTACTATGTAGTATTGAGTAAGCAGCAATTACAGTTCGTTTACAGGGACGCATAAAATTCCATTATATTTGGATCCATGGGGAAAAATTGTTTGCAGCGCATTTTAATGTTATTAAACTATTTCAAACATAATGAAACTGGTATGTATTTTAATGATGTTAAAATAATTCAAACATAATGAAACTGGTACAAAATACTGAGGTGCACTATAATATGTTTTCGATAGATTATTGAATACGTAGAAATTACGTTTATTTACAGAGACAATCAAAAGAATATGGTTACAGAACTGACTATGAGCCATAACTACTCGATGTATGTTTTCAGCTGTGATATGCATTTTAAAACTAACTTATTTGTTGTGTGTTTCTAGGTGTGTAGATCATATATAGGGCTGCACGAAAGAATTACACACATTACCGGCTATGGAGAGCCATTGCTGAAAATAAATTTTCACTGCGTTGTGTTTGTTTTAATGTTTATTTCCACTGTTAAAAATTTGCAGCAAACTGTCCAGTCATTTGACCGTTTTTGTAGAAAACGGTTACATAACCGTGATTTAACTATATTCTGACCATAAAATGAGTAATAATACGGTCAGAATGTAGTTAAATTACGGTTATGTAACCGCTTTCTACAAAAACGGTCAAATGACTGGACAGTTTGCTGCAAATTTTTAACAGTGGAAATCTCATTATATTGTATGAACAATGAAAATATTCCGATAGTGTTGGAAAGTGTTTCATAATATATGCCATGATGCATGATTTTTCGTTCTTGTTAAGATAGAGACGAAACAAAAAATATCCCGGAATCCTTCTCTCATGGCAGAACATTTAAGGGGAAAACCTTTATGGATTTCTAATTTCATCGTATCTCTTTTTAGGTGCGATCGTAATTATATAAATACGTAGCACCTATAGTCGTCGTCTGGTCCATCCGTCCGTCTGTCCACATATAACAGCACAAAAACTACCCAACCAAATGGTTTGAAATTTAATATATATAATCGTTGCAGAATTTTGTCGAGTCATTTCAAATTTTATGAAAATCGAATAAAAACTTAAAAAGACATTAATAAAAATATTTATTAAGTAATTTGTTTTCTTTTTTTAAATCGGTACTTTCTTGTTATAGCTGCTTCCGAGGATTAAGCGTCAAGCGACCGAGCTGTATTATCAAGTTATCTGACATGTATGACGTTATAGTCATACATGACATTTTATAACCTCTATGAACAAGTTATAGTCACATTCTTCATTCTATTAAATACGTAATTAATTCAATGATATCCCATTATAGGTAAGGATTCTAGGTTACCATGGTGATTACGTCCTATTTAAGATGGATTCATATTATTTCCGTATTACTGAATTTAAAAACCGAATTTGTATACTAAAATTGTTTAATTATAGCAATCGTATAATCTACCGACAGTTTTTTTGGATTGATGTTTCCAGAGAAATTGATATTAAATGGAAAAAGAGTCTGGATGTGGATTTCAAATTCGGAAATTTTCAAAGCTAGGCTTAAGTTTCCCATTGGAATTTTCAGTAAATGTCAACAAAAGAAAAATGTTTCCAACTTAAAATGTACTTATTTTATTACGGAATAATAACAGATGATATAATTCATTTCTCTAAACTTAGTTATAGTAAGAACGCATTTGTCACGTTTGACGTACAATTTCCAACTTGTTTAATTTGAAATCTTCAAATGGCCGCCATTTTGAAACAAGATGGCGGATGGATCTAGCCATCGAACTCGGCCGAGACCGTGGTATAAGTCCTGTGTACACATGCTCAGTCACATCCATATCAGTTCATAAATACGAGTTCTGTCGGATGACAAAAATCAAATATATATATTTAATTATATATCAGACATATATTGTATCAACATTTGAACGGAGGGTAGTTTCGGTGTCTGTGGAAAGGGTGATCGATGAAAATATACCGAAATTTTCCGGGATTGCTTTCCTCCGAACAGCTACAATAGGTGGCTTCTTATTCTTTGTAGTTACCTTATTTTTTTAAGCGACCTAAATGAAGCTTGTTAGTTATTTTAAGCGTAACAATAAGTTTCAAGTGTTGTTTGGATAAAAAATATAACTTTCTTTGGGTAAAAAATATAACTGAAAAGAAATCATGAATCTTAAGACCACGCCATCAATTATGTGGTCAAGATAAAATACATGTAATGATTAAAAAATAGTAAAACTAACTAAAACTAGTCGTTGGGGACCACCGTAATACTTACTCCTCTTGGATATGCATAATATAAAATGTGAAAATAAAAATTGTGTAAACTATTTATAAAATGCTTTGCAATTCGAATAAAATCCTGGCTTGATGATGTCATAAACTTTAAATGCTCTATTACTGAATTGATTAAAAGAAACATCCTTATAATTCAAAAATGATAATCATATTAACTAAAATTTTACTGTGTCGGATTAAGTGTCTCCTTTTCAATTAAAATATACCTTTGAATTGAAATTTGAAGGAAATACAAGGTCATGAAAAATCAAACAGTGTGGAAAATATAATTACAAATATCTCGGCAACTAACTATCCGATCGACTTCATTCTTTATGCAAAATTGATGTTTTTTTATTGTCTTTTATATTCCCTCCTTAAAATAAACAATTTCGAAAATTTGTATATACCTTTTATCAGAACGAATATTTCGAGAGTCCGAAAAAAATAGTTCCAGATAATCGAGGTTACTGAAATTCAATAGGCTTCTTCTCATTATTACATACTAAATACATACAAATTTCAAGTCTCTATCTCAATTTGTTCGGGAGATAGAGCGTTTACAGAGACACAGACAGGCGGACGGCATTTTTTTTTTCTAAAAATATGTTTTTCGGAATCTGCAGTGTCTGAAGTATGTAAATCCGTCAAAATTTTTTCTTCGATTTTTAAAACGATCTCAAGATTTACCCTATACAACGTATGATGGGTAAGTAATAGAATATAATATTAATTGCAGAAAACTTAATTCAGAAGCATTCACTTAAGTCTAATATTTAGTGTGTTAAAATAATTTGGGGAAAAAGTTAGGTCTGTAGAGATCATGGGTTATAAGTTATAAACATAATATCTAAATAGTCTAATAATGCTGTTTCAATGAAAGATTTTCCACGATCAGGGAAAATACTGGCATGATGTTCGATCAGGTCAGAATGATATAAAATCGTTTTCTATATAATTAAGTTGCAATTGTTTTTAGAAAATTTAGTACTGAAAATGTACGTTTCTTGGAGAATGACCCGATTAATATAGAAAGATGATTTGACCTGATTTACAATGGTCGCAAACATTTAATGTCTGTATCATCCTTTGAAATATAAGTGATGCGAACATTCTCTGCTTACCCTCTAGCCAAAACTATATTTTATGATAAAATTGTTCAATGAGGACATTACTAAGCAACATATTGAATAATTTGTAGTATTACTTCAATATATCATAAATATCATAATGAAAATGATTCCATTTATACATTGTATAAATGGTATAATATAATATAATGCCCCATAAATGAACATTACAATTTAATTTCACGAGTATTAAAATCAGAAGTAAATATTACCTTAACGTCGGGAAAATACTTCAAAATATTTATTTTATATAAGTCGAATGATTTTCTATCTTAGCTTTCGGAATTATTAGAAATAATAACCAGAAAGACTAGTAACCCTTTTATTATACCCTATTGAATGCGTATTGTTTGCATTAACAATATCATAAAAGATAATAATATCACTTGATTTTTTTAGAATAATTATTAAGAAAATCAAAATCTACCATTAGTAATACGACACTGTTTTCTGTTACATAAATAACATGAAAGCTGCGTACGAAATATTTCTCAAGTCTTACATGCAATTATTCTAAAAGCATAGTTGAGTCGAAACTTGATATTGCATCTCTGCCATGAAATTTTCATTTTGGCCTCTTATATTTATTTGAAACGTTATTATACCACTCATATGGTCATTATGATAATAATCCCAGATCAAGCTTTATGATTGTTATCTTTTGAAATATTAGGATTGAAACGTAATATAACAAACAAATAACCAGTTATGTGCATAAAAGTTAATTTCTAGTTATATATATTTATTTGACGAGTGTTGAATTTTTATTTCGATATTTCTTCACTGGCGCATTTCTTCATTGGAGCATTTTTTCTGTCTTTTTTTTTCCAATAAGGTGTTTATGTTTAGTTAAAAAACTGTACCACGAGTCCTGAACGGCATAAAAATTTAGATTATGTAATTTTCATTTTCGGTTTTAAATTCAAATCTCCTCAGTTTACTAATATGGCTAAACAAATTTTTGCCTCTCAGAATATTTATTTAAACTAACAATTATAACAAGATATGTTTTTAAACAGTATTTCTAAATATAAATTGTGTTTTTTAGAATTCTGTACCTCAAAAAGGAAAAAGGAAACCCTTTTTTTTTGTTTGTTGTCCATCTGTGTGTCAAGACAGTTTTCCTCAAGAACGGCTGAGAATAGCAAGTTGAAACTAATATCAAATAATAAGGTCCATGGTCCCAAAGTTGTGTAAAAATGTCAAGCTTCTAACTTAATGCAATAAAAAGTTACGACCTTAAAAAACGCTTTTGGAAATCTCGATTATGGAAAATCACATAATAAATCTGCATGGAATAATAAAGTAATAATTTTCGCTTTTTTCCTTTACATGTGCTACAAGACCTTCCTTTGTGACAATTTTGAAGGTTTTAGGTCAACGGTAAGTACCCGATAGGGTTTGAGACTGAAACTTATAAGATACTTCTCATTGACCTAGAATCTTGAAATTTGGCTCAAAGGAAAGTCTTATAGTATATGCAAAGAAACAAAAAATCCGAAAATAAGTTATTTATAATTATGTAGATTTATTACGTGGCAAACTCGTGAATTTCCATAATCGGGACTAGCGCCAAATTCCTCCATAAACAGATTTTTTTTGTATAATTTGTAAGAAAATTCGGTACTTACTAAGCTTTACGGTAATATGACATAACTGTACGACATAACTCGCACTTTTTCTGGTTTTTCTTTCTTTCTTTTTTCTTTCTTTTTTCTTTCTTTTTCTTTCTTTTTTTTTTTTTTTGTATTATCTTTCTTTTGAACTGACACCTTTTGGCACAAAAGAACTTTAATTACGGATGCATGGATGTACTTAAAATTAACACTACGATGATATTTTATTAAGGACCCAAAATTAACTTTTATTGAAACCGATCAGAATTTAAGTATTATACTACCTAAAGTAATTAAAATTAGATTTAATTAAAATATCTTGCAAAAGACCTTTCACATTAGTGAAACCTTCAAAGTGATGAAAATTTCCTAAAGTTTTATACCTCATAACACATTTATTAAAAGATATTTCCGTGATTTAAAATACACCATTATGTTGTATGAATAAAACAGAATTACGTAAAATTAGCACATTTCGAAACACTTCAGTTAATTAGGAATAATTGATTAAGAATAAAATATCCTTTAGACCAGTTTGAAATGCTGTTATTTTTAGGTAACTGTAGAAAAAGCTAATGAAACTTAATTTACCCATGGTCGAAATTCTTTAGAACATGCATATAGATTTTACAGATACATTGATATTTTGAAGGTCTTTTTAATTAAAATAAATGAATGTCAAATCCATTTTCTATTAAAAGAATTGTACAATAGTTGATTTCTAAAGACAGATTTTTTATTTCCGCATCCAGTAAGATTTTCTACAGATATATATAAATGAGTTCTTCTAAATTCAGCATCGTTATTTAAGTTTCCAATCAGGTTTGATGATGAACCATCCCTTCTTATACATGCCTAGAATAATGCCAACATATCTGTTACTCGTTATCTATTTGCTAATTGTTCATGTAATATGCTGTAGAGGAGAGCCTTATTTTCGTAGAACTCGCTCTCACGGTTGCGGTCCTCATCCCATCGATAAAATTATGACAACACTTAGAGCTGATTACAGAAGTAAGTCAATAAACGTTTGAACTATAATGCATTTTTTTATGTTTACTTTAAGCTTCTTATTACAATTTAAAGTACATTAAGTACATTAAGTACATTAAGTACATTAAATTTATTAATTAAAAAACTCCTACTACTACCCCAAATTTTTTCATAATTTTATTTTTAGTAGATTGGGAAATAGGAGGCGGGGGGGACATATTTTTTCAGTGCACTTTCGACGATACACCGTGTCCCAAAAGTTTAGACAATCAATAAAATTTGCATTAACATAAAAAGTAATAAGGTACAATTAAAATTCGTGAGACAGGTAATAAATAAAAGCAGTTTTGCTGATATACACATATAAATTATGATCAAAGGTTTGAAATTATAAAGTATACATTAAATTATATAACAATATGCTGTCCCAAAAGTATAGACACAATAAAACATTTCATGTTTTCTTTTACATTTTTGTTCACAAAATAAAGTATTTTTATTTTTGTCTGTTTCTATAAATCCAGAATAATTTTTCCCTTTAATTGAAATATCGTCTTCTGTATTTTTAGCGTAATAATTTATTGAAATTTTGTGGAATCAAATGAGTTCAATGTATTGTTTTGTTTGCAATTCGGAAAAGACATTTCCTGCGTATTCTGATAAAAATGCCACGTTCTAAAGAAATTTCTAAAGATGAAATTATTAAGATTTTACATTTAAAAGCGCAAGGTCAAAGTCCTGTAAAAATATCGAGAAGAATAAAGAGATCCTTGAGCAGTGTTTATAGAGTTTTGAGATCAGGTGGAACATGAAATACTAGAAAGCGAGTCGGAAGACCAAAGAAAACAATGTTACTTGATGATAGAATACTATTAAAAATGGCTTCAGTTGATAATTTATCTGTGCGCGAAATTGCATCAATTTCCAGAATTTAAAAAAGTACGGTACACAGAAGAATTAAAGCTTCAACAAATATTGTTTACAGGAGAATGAAAGCAAAACCTTGCTTAAAGCAGAGACATAAAGATGCACGTCTAAAGTGGGTAGAAAGCATATGTCATACGGTGAAAAATGGATTTCTGTCATCTTCAGTGATAAAAAGAAATGGAATTTAGACGGCCCAGATGTTCATAAATTTTACTTGCATGACTTAAGTAAAGAACCCAAGAACTGTTTCAGCAGGCAACAAGGCGGAGGATCCGTAATGACCTAGGGAGGGTTTTCTTTCAATGGCCAAACATTTCTAGGATTTATGGACAGAAAATGAAATCAGAAGATTATCAGGATATTTTACGTACCAATTTAATGGATTTGCTAGCAGGACAGGACTGCGTTTTACAACAAAATGGGGCATCCATCCATACCTCCACATCATCGAAAACATGGTTTAGGCAAAACAATATCACAATATTAGACTGGCGAGCACTTAGTCCAGATTTGAATCTCATGGAGAACACATGGGGATCTTACCTTGTAAAATATATGAAAATGGAAAGCAATATACATGTGTAAATGACTTAAAAATTGCATTTGATAAAACATGGTATGAAATACCTCCTTCTGCAATGCAATGCTTAGTTAATTCTATAGAACAACGTGTATTTGATGTTATAAACTGTCGTGGCAATACAATTAAATATTAAAAGTAAGTTTTTAGTTAATTTATAAATGTAAAACCAAAAAAATTACAGGTGTCTATACTTTTGGGACAGCACATTGTTATATAATTTAATATATATTTTATAATTTCAAACCTTTGATCATAATTTATATGTATATATCAGCAAAACTGCTTTTATTTATTACCTATCTCACGAATTTTAATTGTACTTTATTACTTTTTATGTTAATGCAAATATTATTGATTGTCTAAACTTTTGGGACACGGTGTATCTCTGAAAATATAATACCAAAATTAAAATAAATATTTTTTTGAGTTCGGTGTTACGAGATCTTTCGAACGATACAATACAAGATATATAAAAAGAATTTTCGTAGAACTTACTCTCACGGTTGCGGTCCTCATCCCATAGATAAAATTATGACAACACTTAGAGCTGATTTATAGAAGTAAGTCAATAAACGTTTGAACAATAATGCATTTTTCTATAGTTAACTTTAAGCTTCTTATTACAATTTACAGAAGTAAAAGCTTAATCTCTGCGGGGTTTTCTTTACACATTCGAAGATTTAAGGGGGGGAAAAAGCACTTTTTATGTCATAATGATTTTGTTAAATAAAAGAAACTCTGTAATCGAAACATAGTTGCTTGCTTTATGCCTGAAATAATGATACGATAATGATAAATAAATCATCCAAGTGCGAGTATAATTCGCGCTCAAAGGGGTCCGTACATTAAATTTATCAATTACTATTTATTAATTACTATTTATTAATTACTATTTATTAATTTAAAAACTCCTACTACCCCTAATTTTTTCATAATTTTAGTTTCAGTAGATTCGGAAATAACAAAGGAGGGAGCACATATTTTTGCAGTACATTTTCGACGATATCTCTGAAAATATCATATCAAAATTAAAATAAATATTTTTTTGAGTTTGGTGTTACGAGATCTATCGAACGATACCATACACGATACATAAAAATAATTTTTTTCAAGTAACTTAATTAATATCTCAGCAAATTAAGGACAATGTTTTTCGAAAATCATTATCAAATATCCTTGGATGATTCTGCGTGGATAGGTATCTCGAGCGCATGTTAACTCCCCCGTTGACCGCCCGAAAAGTATAGTTTGTGTGTAACGGGAAAATGCGTTTTTCTCAAAAAAATGTGAGGAAAATCGCTATAGTTTTCCTCGAAGGTTTAAATAAACTCCTACTAGCCCTAATTTTTTCATAATTTTAATTTCAGTAGTTTCGGAAATAGAGGAAGGAGAACGTATTTTTGGAAAATATAATACCTAAAATTAAAACAAATGTATTTTTGAGCCTGATATTACGAGATCTTCACATGATACCCCACACGATATACAAAAAGAAAATTTGTGTTTTCAAGTAACATAATTCACTCCGCTAAATTTTTCCTAAACATATTTGTGAATAGCTAATAATCTGAAAATATGTGGGTCTCAATAGGCTTTATAAATCTCTCAAGTTTGAACTTTCCATGTCCCATAGTTTACGAGTAAAGGGACAGAAGGACAGACAACCACAGGAGTGATCTTATAATGGTTCCGTTTTTACTTTTTAAGTACGGATTGCTAAAAATAATGGAAAACTTAATTTTTTTTATTCGATAACCCTAATAAATTGTCCTAATAATTTAACCCTTTCCGGCGCGGAGTAAGTCTGTTTGTAAAATGATGAAATAATGGACTGACACCAGAAATAACAAACGAATTCATTAGAAAATATAAACTTGCTTATTTTCCGGTACTTAGCAAAAGGAAAATTTTAATTAAATATTCTTGGTGCCGTTTGTCAGTTTTGGAATTAAAATTAGGTGTCCTTTTTTGTGATCACCGCCCGTTAAAGGGTTAACCAAAATAAATTTTCATTTTGCCCTTTTTTCGATATTTTTAATTCCTTTTTTAAACCGTTTTTAAGTATTTTCAATGGAATTTTTATAGTAAGTTCAGTTACATGATACAGGACTGGCTTTCTGAAATTTGGTTCAACTATTGGAATTCAGTGCAATTAAAATCTCACTCAATAGCTGCGATTTCTTATAAGAACAGCAAAATGTAATGTAACTATTTTTATTAGATGATTTTAGTATTAATTCGTTTATTTATTTATTTTAGAGCGTTTTCGACAAAAATTTAGCTTTTTTTAGCACTTTCCTTTCCATAAAAGTATAGCCCTTTTTTTTATCTCTTTTTAACAATTTCCAACCTCAGTTGAAAAGTGTTTAGGACTTCGATTTGTCTGGCCGTCTGTCCGTCTTTCCGTGCTCTAACTCACGTAAGTATACTCGCAATGCCCTGAAATTTTTTCAAGTTATTGTTGTTTAGTATAGTATGATCCCTATTGAAAATGAAGTGTGTAGCACTTATAGTATTTTTACAGGGGCAGTCAAAAGTATTACATTACATTACAGTCAATGGGGAATAATCGTTTCAAGTGCATTTTGATGATACTGTGCCATTTGAAACACAATGAAATTGATATATAATTATGAAGCGTATTAAAACATGTTTTTTGTAGAATATGGGTTGCAAAACATCTTTATTCATATACAGGGTCAAACAAAAGAATTCTGTTACACGTTGTTCTACGGGGAAAATTGTTTACAGTGTAATTTAATGATGTTTCAGTATTTCAAACTTAATGAAAATTATATGCATTACTCAGGTGCACTATAAATTGCTCGCTTAATAGTATGGTGTGCATTCCATTTATCGTTCATTTACAGGGACACGCAAAAGATATGTATAGGTATAATTATAGTATATAATAGTATAGTATAGTATAGGTATATTAATGTATAGGTGCGATAATTACAGTCTATGTGTGATAAGTGCGTTTTCAACTTTGGTTTGCGTTTTTAAGTTTAACTAATTTTGTTCATAGTACGTGGTGTGTATAAATTCGGTTGATCATATGTACAGCTACACAAGGGAATTCGTAAGCATTACAGACTATGGGAGTGAATTTCTTAAGGGTAGTTTTTAACTGTGTTATCCATTTTACTGCTGAGCGATCTTTAGTAGACTAATAAAAGTTTGTGGAATATAAATAAATTCATATACAGGGATAGGCAAAGAACAAGATACATTGTCTTTTATGGTTGGTAATTGCTGGAAGTGAGTTTTAAGTTGCCTTATGCGTTTTTTACCTGAATGCGTTTTTTACATTTTAGCTTAATATGTGGTGTATACAAAAGTCTTTAGATAATATACAGGGCTGCACAAAAGTTTGATCCACCAATTGCCGAAAAATTCTAAATGTGAATTATCTAACTGAACTAAATTTTATCATGCTATGTATTATATATCCAAATTTATTGATCATATACAGGGCTTCAGAAAATGATTTGTCTACTTTTTGACAATGGAAGGTAATTTCAAAAACTGTATTTTTCAATGTGTTATATGTTTTCTAAAATGTTTACTTACGTATCTTCTTTCACCATATTTATCGGTGAAGTTTCGATACCGTATTCCGGATGTTGTGGAAAGTGTTTCATTTTCATAATCTATGCTTGACGCATGAATTTTCATTCTTGTTTTTAAGATTACTTTGATAAAAGTACAACACTGATATAAACTATCAAAATCGGAACTTTCTTGGCCCATCCGGAATCCATAATAAGCTTAAATAAATTTGGCGCAGTACTACCAGAAATTTTCAGAATTGCACAAAAGTCTATCTGCGCATAGGTTTAAACTTAGTTTTCATTTCTTCATTTTAACTTTTGAAAAGTTTTGAAAATTGTTGTATACTTATACCAGTAATTATGAAACAAATTTGGAAAAAAATTCTACTATTCAAAGCAATGTAAAAAATTGTACAGGTTGATCACTAAAGTCCATCCCCATTAATTTCAGAACGGCGACAGGTATAGTCGTGAACATGGTGTCTAGTACAGATGAGGCAGAATCATCCTGAAATCGAGACTCTGAGCCGGGTCATGAACGGTCTCAGGATCAAAGTGAAAATTTTATCTCCAACTGTAAAGAAGCAAGTTTGTGTGTGTGTGTGTGTGTTTGTCCGCTGTGTTCTGAAGAGCCGCTGCACGCAGAGGTACAAAATTTTGTGAGAAGGTACCTTTATGCATGTAGTTTTGCACCTTGAAGCCAAATTTTGGAATTTTTGAATAGATTTTTTAAAATTAAAATTTGTATGCGATTTTTAGTGTTTTTTCACATTTCGAAGCGATTTTTCCACATTAATAAGGAGAATCCGGTTCCAATCTTTTAGTCCAATATAGTAAATTTTATCCTCTTTTCAATAAAGTTTATGCGAAATTCTTACAGCGATTTTTGAAATTTTGGCGATTTTTTTTTACTTCGACACTAAGAAATTTTGCCAGAATGCTTGATTGGTTCGGTGGTTGCGCTTCCATTTAAGCCTCAGATACGATCAGAATCGTTATTTTAGTTCTCTTTTTAGCTTGGAGAAAGTTGATAATTCTTTACAGATAAAAAATCGTGATTTTAAATATGCGAATTTTAGTGTTTTTTGACGTTTCGCTGTGATTTTTCTACATTAATAAGGGGAATCCGGTTCCAATCTTATAGCCCAATGTAGTAAATTTTATCCTCTTTTCAATAAAGTTTATGCGAAATTCGTACAGCGATTATTGAATGTTTGGCGATTTTTTTTCCTTCGACACTAAGAAATTTTGCCAGAATGCTTGATTGGTTCGGTGGTTGCGCTTCCATTTCAGCCTTCAGATACGATCAGAATCGTCATTTTCTTTTTCTCTTTTTAGCTTGGAGAAAGTTGATAATTCTTTACAGATAAAAAATCTTAATTTTAAAAGGGAAGTGTGGATTATTTATTATCCCGATTTTTTTATTAGATTTTTTCCTTTTAATTTCATTTTTTATGCGTTTTTTAACTTTTTTTTTTCATGTTTTGCAGCGTTTTTTATTTCAAATGACGTCACAAATCGCCATTGCGAGGCTAACGAAAAAGAAAGGCTACCGCGGTGCTTTACGTGTATCTTTTTTTACAGACCGCGGGAGTCACGTGTTGCTCGAATCCACCAATGCAGGTGTACGAAAAGAGCATCACGTCACTCTAGCGGTCTGTAAAAAAAGATAAGTGGAATGCACCGCGGTAGCCTGTCTGTTTCGTTAGCCTCGTCGCCATTGGAGTCAATCAAGTCAAACGCCATTGGAGGGAAGTTGGATTGGTAGCTGATAGAATTGTAGGCACATGTGGAAGTCAACCGGGCATTTGTGATTGGCAGATGAAAAGGTCGTCAGTTGCTTGCAATTCGAACCGCGAGTTGTGAATTTGTGCGAATTGTTTTATGCGATTTTTATAGTTTTTTCATGTATACATCATTTATGTATTTAATTTCAGAAATTAACAACAATAACTTACTATTTTTGTAGGTATAAAAAAAAAGGTAATTTTGTTTCTGTTTCAAAAGTTAATGATAATTCCTAATTTTTTAACGTCGTTGGTTTAATTCTGTGGGGAGGGGGAAGTGAGTGTTTGGTTGTAGTTTAAATATCGCGTTAATGCGCTGATCGAAACTCCCTCCCCCCCCCCCTGCTTCCAAAATGAGAACTAATTAATTATTAGTCCGATTCAAACGAAACCTTTTCTCAGGTCCCCAGGTACTAGATAAATTTCGGTATAATTTTTTCAGCCCTTGGTTACCACTATTTCTGAAAATTAATGACCAGGCAGGGGTATTTTCTCGGGTTCAATGGGCCCAATTTCAATGAGAATTCGTTCATTCAACTTAACACGAACTAATTAAGATATAGATAACTAATTAATATACAAATTTGGCGCCACCTGGCGGTAGAAAATGAAACTTAAACATTTTGCAGCGCGTGCGCAGCACGTCTGCTATACGGTGTCGTAGGCAGCAGGGACACGTGCCGGAATTTCTATCAGAAAGAGTTTAATTTAGAACTGAGTGCACCCCCTAGCGGTGGGAAGTGGGACTAAACAATTATGCATTTAAAATTTGTCCGATTCAAACAAAGGGCCCGATTTCAACGACAATTGATTCATTCAACTCAACATGAACTAATTAAGATATAGATAACAAATTAAGACATAGATTTGTCGCCCCCTGAAAGCGGAACTAAAAGATTTTCTGCGCGTGCATAGAACGCCTTCTATACTTTGTCATAAGCAGCAGGGACACGTGCCGGAATTTCGTTCGGAAAGAGGATTCTTTAGATCATAGTGCACCCCCTGGCACTCTGATTGTTAGGCACTCTGATACACTCTGCATTGTTACTGGCGGTGGAAAATGTAACTAAAATATTTTGCATTTAATCTTGGTCCGATTCAAACGAAATCTTTTCTGGCATTCTTCCGAGGCCTCCCAGGTACTAAATGAACTTCGGTATCGTTTTTGGACTTTGGTTACCACCATTTTTTAATATTAATATCCAGGGGGGTGATTTACTTTCTCGAGTTCTATGGGTTCGATTTATACGGGAATCGGTTCATTCAACTTACCCTGAACTAATTAAGATATAGCTAATTATTTATGACATATATTCAGTACTCCCTGGCGGTGGAAAGTGGAACTAACAGATTTCTTGCGCGTGCCGCCTTCTACACGGTGCCGTGAGAAGTAGGAACGAGTGCCGGAGTTTCGTTCGTATACAGGTTTATTTAGAACAGAATGCTCCACCTGGTGGTTAGAAACTGGGACCAAAAGATTTTGCAGCGCGTGCCTAGCACGCATGGTATCGTATGCAGCGGGGACACGTGTCGGATAATTTGTTTCGAACAAAATGCATCCCCTGGCAGTAGAACTAAAAAAATTTCCTGCGAGTGCGCCAAAAATGGCTATTTTTATTGAAACTGCAAAAGAAAGTTACCTATTTGATAATCCCAGACAAGGAAAAAGTTTCATTTTTACTCATCCTCGAGTATTAAGAAAAGTATTGGATTATTTGAATCGAAACTCACAGTGTATGTTTCTGATTCCGAAAATACAAATTTTGTGAAAATCCGTAAGTAACTTTTTTAAAATTTTTACCAAAAACTGACACGTTTTGAATCAATTGATTTAGACATTTGAGGAGGTGGTATTAAATTGATTACCACTTCGGGTCCATATCTCTCTATTTAATTTCCGAAAGACAAAGAGTTACCAGAGGTAGGGTTTCGTGCAGCAATTTTTAGAGTGATTTCGCATTTCGTAGTATTTTTTTACGGGACCGGGCAACGCCGGGCGGATCTGCTAGTTTATTAATAAATTGAAAAAAGAAAAAAAAATCACCGATGCTATTTGAGACACGAAAATGTAGTCTAAGTTTCTTAAAGTGTTTTACAATCCTCTAATAAACAGTTTTAAAGGGAATTAAATTGTTACTGATGGTGTATAAAGGGAAATATTCTATTTCATTGTGAAGCTGTGGTACGGTCGGTTTTAGTAACATGTAGAAGCTGTCCCTTGTCTATAATGATTATAAAATGCACAAGATAAAATAGATTTCAAATATCAGCTTTTACAAAAATTGCATACCAAGTTAAAGGGTCTCCAAAGTCAAGGGATCAGTGCCACGGCCTAGTTGACGCATGGTTAAATCAGGCCCTGGCCTGGGTGCTACAACATAACTAATATGTGCCCAAAATTGCTCCATTGCGAATGGAAAAATTTCCAGAAGGATTCGGGAAATTTCTCCTTATGTGATTATTTGGAAATCCTCTAATGTTTGTGAATGATCCCGGCACAGCGTGTAAATACCTTGTTCATTGGCGTTAAATTGGAACTATACGGGAGCCATAAGTTACCGATAGAAAATCATTTAAGGAAAGCTTTTAAGATGACCCATGGGTTGTACTGCTGGTGAAAAACATCCAAAATTTTCAGGCGCTTCCGAAATGTAACACCATAAAATATTAACATTCTGCGGATTCTGCACCTACTTACCCATCATACGTAGTATAGGACAAATCTTGTAATCGTTTTCAAAATCGAAAAAAAATATTTCGACGGATTTACACGTTTAAGACACTGGAGATTCCGAAAAACATATTTTTAGAAAAAAAATTGCCGTTCGTCTGTCTGTGTGTGTGTGTCTGTAAACGCTCTATCTCCCGAACAAATTGAAATAGAGACTTGAAATTTGGTATGTTCTTAGTATGTAATAATGGAAAGAAACTTATTGAATTTCAGTAACCACGATTATCCAGAACTCTCGAAATATTCGTTCTGATAAAAGCTATATAAAAATTTTAGAAATTGTTTATTTTAAGGAGTGAATGTAAAAGACAATAAAAAAAAAACAAATTTTGCATAAAGAATGAAGTCGATCGGATAATTAGTTGCCAAGATATTTGTAATCATATTTTCCACACTCTTCGGTTTTTCATGAACCTGTATTTCCCTCAAATTTCAATTCAAAGATATACCGGGTGATTATAATTAAAGTTACGATTTCAAAAATCGATAATTTTAAAACTACTGGTCAGAATGACTTGATATTTTAGCAGAACAATCGTGAGGCAATGGAATTTTGTTTGGCGAAAAAAAAAAATAGTTCCAAATTGTGCCGATACATGGCGTTGTCAGGGTAATGTCAGGGGAAAGACCAAAAATGTATTCTTGAACCCTTTCCGGCGCGGAGTAAATTTGTTTGAAAAATGATGAAATAATAGACTGACACCGGAATTTACAAACGAATCCATTACTAAAAAGAAACTTGCTTATTTTTCTGGTTCTTAATGAAAGGAAAATTTTAATTAAATACCGGGTGATTATAATTAAAGTTACGATTTCAAAAATCGATAATTTTATTTAAAACTACTGGTCAGATTGACTTGATATTTTAGCAGAACAATCGTGAGGCAATGGAATTTTGTTTGGCGAAGGAAAAAAAAAGTTTCAAAATGTGCCCATAGATGGCGCTGTCTGGGTTCACATTGTCTGAAGATATGCAAATTACTAATACGTGACATGCGCATCGCAGACATAGCAACCATAAAAATGCAGAGCAACAGCTCTTTGCCTGAATGCTTCATCATGACTCTGACTATGAAGGATCGCGCTCTGCTCTTGAAGCTTTTTTATAAGAACGATGACTGTGCACTTACAGCTATTAGGAAGTTTCGGACATTAAAATCGATAAAAAAAGTTACAATAATAACAAATGGTCTGCAAAAAATGATTGCTAAATTCGAAGAGACCGGTTCATTTGACGTTAAACGGGGTAGAGGAAGGAAACCAGTTTCAGCTGCGGCAGTGGAAGATGTGGCTACAGCATTACAGGAACATACTGACAGTGATGCTGGAATCAGCAGTGCAAGGGGGATTGGCCGAATGCTGGATATGCCGAACAGCACGGTGCGTAAAGTCCTACGGAACGTCTTACGCTGTTATCCGTACAAGATAACTCATGTGCAGGAGTTGCTACCTGCTGACCTGGAAGCACGTCAATCTTTTGCACTACAATTTCTTGCCCGGATGGAAGTGGACAACGGATGGCCATGGAACATTCTGTGGTCTGACGAAGCCCACTTTCATTTGCAAGGTTCTGTAAATACGCAAAATTGCAGGATATGGGCGACCGAGAATCCGTCCCAGCTACAGCCATTACCTCTTCAGTCTGAAAAGGTCACTGTGTGGTGCGGAATAACGGCAGCGTTTATCGTCGGTCCATTTTTCTTCGAGGAGATCACACCTGCGGGTCCCGTTACCTGCACAGTTACTGGCAAGCGGTATGAAGCACTTTTGCGTAACCATGTTCTTCCGGCACTTCAACAGCGTCAGTGTGTGGATCGCATAATATTCATGCAAGATGGCTCTCCTCCGCACATTGCTACTACTGTGAAGCAGCTACTGAGTGATAATTTCGGAGATGATAGGATCATAAGCCGCCATTTTCCAACAACGTGGCCGCAACGTTCCCCCGACTTAAACCCGTGTGATTTCTGGCTTTGGGGGTACCTGAAGAATGTTGTTTATAGCGGGCGGATTCAGAATCTAGCCGACTTGAAGGCAAGCATCACACAACACACCCATTGCCATTGGCGCACCCACGGGGGGGGCTAAGGGGGCTAAAGCCCCCCCCAGACCCTGAAACTTAATAAAGTAACTGTATAAAGTTTTCTATAAAATTATAAAAAGTTTTTTTTTTTTAAGGTTTTTAGAAAATTTTCAAAACTTCTGTATCTCATTTCATATTTATTCTCAAATTTTTCTGCCGTTTTCGACATACGTTAAGCGTAAAGACTTATAGCGGTACTCCGATTCTCTCAGTTTTGAGTGCACATCCATCATCCATTATTCTTAGCAGGGTCGAGCGGATTGAACTCCAAACGAGGGTGGTATTTCTCTACGTTGTACATCTGTGTATTGGACAATACGACCCATTCAAGGTTGATAAACGATTGGCACTATCCATTTCGCAAAACATTGAAGTGGGGTGCTGGAGAAATGGCAGCCCCACACTAAAAACCTTTTATTACTCTAGTACAAATGAGATGCAAACGAAAAGATTGTTGGTGCAAACGAGGTATAAACGATTGGCCCTATCCATTTTGTAAAACATTGAAGGGGGGGGCGGGGGGCTGGAGAAATGGCAGCCCCACACTAAAATCTTTTTATTACTCTAGTACAAATGAGGTACAAACGAGGTACACACGATTTGCACTATCCATTTCGTAAAACATTGAGTTAGGGAGCTGCCTTTTCTCCACCCCCCCCTACTAAAAACATTTTATTACCCTAGTACAAATAAGGTACAAACGAAGTGATTGTTGATACAAACGGGTACAAACGAGGTATAAACGTTTGGCACTATCCATTTTGTAAAACATTGAAGAGGGGGGGGGGCTGGAGAAATGGCAGCCCCACACTAAAATCTTTTTATTACTCTAGCACAAATGAGGTGCAAACGAAAAGATTGCTGGTATAAACGATTGTCCCTATCCATTTTGTAAAGCATTGAAGTGGGGGGGGGGCTGGAGAAATGGCAGACCCACACTAAAATCTTTTTATTTCTCTAGTACAAATGAGGTGCAAACGAAAAGATTGTTGGTACAAACAAGGTATAAACGATTGGCCCTCGCCATTTTGTAAAACATTGAAGTGGGGGGGGGGGCTGGAGAAATGGCAACCCCAAACTAAAATCTTTTTATTACTCTGGTACAAATGAGGTGCAAACGAAAAAATTATTGGTACAAATGAGGTATAAACGATTGGCCCTATCCATTTTGTAAAACAATGAAGTGGTGGGGGGGGGGCTGGAGAAATGGCAGCCCCACACTAAAATCTTTTTATTACTCTAGCACAAATGAGGAAAAAACGAGGTATACACGATTTGCACTATCCATTTCGTAAAACATTGAGTTGGGGAGCTGCCTTTTCTCCAGCCCTCCCCTAATAAAAACCATTTATTAACCTAGTACAAATGAGGTGCAAACGAAAAGATTGCTGGTACAAACGAGGTATAAACGATTGTCCCTATCCATTTTGTAAAACATTGAAGTGGGGGTGGGGGGGGGGCTGGAGAAATGGCAGCCCCAAACTAAAATCTTATTATTACTCTAGTACAAATGAGGTGCAAACGAAAAGATTGTTGGTACAAACGAGGTATAAACGATTGGCCCTAGCCATTTTGTAAAACATTGAAGTGGGGTGCTGGAGAAATGGCAGCCCCACACTAAAAACCTTTTAGTGTGACTAAGGGGGGGGGGGGGGGCTGGAGAAATGGCAGCCCCACACTGAAATATTTTT
Source organism: Maratus michaelseni (assembly GCA_963931845.1). Lineage (NCBI taxonomy): Eukaryota > Metazoa > Arthropoda > Arachnida > Araneae > Salticidae > Maratus > Maratus michaelseni. The sequence goes on from OZ007599.1 coordinate 274,831,544, forward strand.
ATTACTCTAGTACAAATGAGGTGCAAACGAAAAGATTGTTGGTACAAACGGGGTATAAACGATTGGCCCTAGCCATTTTGTAAAACATTGAAGTGGGGGGGGGGGCTGGAGAAATAGCAGCCCTACACTAAAAATCTTTTATTACTCTAGTACAAATGAGGTACAAACGAAAAGATTGTTGGTACAAACGAGGTATACACGATTTGCACTATCCATTATTTAAAACATTGAGTTGGGGAGCTGCCTTTTCTCCAGCCCCCCCCTACTAAAAACCTTTTATTACCCTAGTACAAATGAGGTACAAACGAAATGATTGTTGGTATAAAGATTTGGCACTATCCGTTTTGTAAAACATTAAGGTGGGGGGACTGGCCGTTTCTCCAGCCCCCCCACCCCCCTTAAAAACCTTTTATTACTCTAGTACAAATGAGGTACAAACGAGGTATAAACGATTGATAATATTTTCGAGAAAATGTGAGTGGTGGGGGGGGGGGGGGGCTGGCGAACATCTATTTTATTAGTACTTTTAATTATGCACTTTTTTTTTTTAGCATCATTCGTGTTAAAACATTTAACTCAACGTATAAAAAAATAGCCATAGTTTTAAATTTTATATTTGGAGAATTTATATCATCAAAGCTCGAGAAAATCATCTAAGATTAGAATAATTCACCAGCACTTCATCACTAGCATGGTATGCATACATATTAATTTCTTTCTAAGGATAATTACACTAGTATATTCGTAAGCATAAAGTTTCAAATTTATTAATAGCCAAGAGAGGGCATATCCCGCGGTCTGCCCTTCCCTCCTGTGCCGAACAAGGTACTAATTTACTGAATCATGGACGCAAACAAAAATTAAAAATGCTAAGACAAAATTGCAATGAATCGGTGAAGAATTCCATTTTATACAGGTTTTTGCTGTAGCAGGTAAACTTTCTATGTGTTTCTTTTTCTAAGACCATGGAATTTTTGCGATCAAGACAATATTACGTTATAGACAAGTTTCATTTACACAAGTTAAACAGTATGGGGTTATTTACACAAGTTTTACGTATAATCAGTGTAATCTAGTTTAATCAGTGTAAATGAAACCTGTCTATAACGGAATATTATCTTAATAGCAAACATTCCATGGTCCCATCGAAAGAAACACCTTTACAGTTTACCAGCTACGACTAAAACCTGTCTAAAGCGGAATTTCTCAACGATTTATTGCAATTCCATCTTAGCATTTTTTTACTGTTTTTGTATCCATTGTATCCAAGCCAAAGAAGACTCCATATTAAAAAATTGACTTGTTTTCCTATTCACAATAGATGTAAACGGTCATGTTAACGGTTTTTAGCTCACAGGCTATCAAAGCCTGGGAGCTAATGGCCGTCAGTTCTGTATGTACGTAACGCGATAACTCTTGATAGAACTAACCGCTTTGCTTCCAATTTTGTTTATAGGTTCATTGTGATAAGGCGCTTCCCTGATTAGTTTTGGGGGTTCATTAGTTAATTATAAGGGGGTACGGGGGATGACCCCCCTGTTAATATATTATCAATTTCTTTATTTTTCGAGGGTTTATTTCAAATTCTTTGAAATAAGAGTATAATATACAATTAGTGTGAATAGCCTGTGAGCTCAATGCCATCAGTTTAACTGGGCAGTTTCTCTTTATTTATTAGCTCACAAGCGATCAAAGCCTGAGAGCTAATGTGCCCACAGGTTCTGTATGTACGTAAGTATGTATGTACGTAACGCGATAACTCTTGATAGAAATATACGATTTGCTTCAAATTTTGAATATAGGTTCATTCTGATAAGGCGCTTTCCTGATTAGTTTTGGGAGTTCATTGGTTAAGTATAAAGGGAGAGGGAACAGGGACTAATTCCTCCCCCTTAATTTATATAAATGAATTTTTCATACAGAATTATCCGATTTGCTGCAAATTTGGTATACCTGTTTATTCTGATATTAGATTTGGAAATTCATTGGTTAAGTATAAAGGGTGGGAATTGGGGAGATAATCCCCCCCCCCCTTAATTTAGCTAAATGGGAATATCATGCAGAATTATTCTTTGAAATAAGGGTATAATATACGCAATCAGTGTGAATAGCCCCGTGAGGTCAATGCCATCAGTTTAACAGGGCACTTTTCTTTTTTTTTTTTAATTAAAAAAAAGTTTTAAAAATGGATTTAATGTTCATAATATTAATTAATTAATAGAATAATAGTTTTCCCCCTGTAAATACACAGCGGCAAAAAAACGTTGATACTGAAAAATAAATAAATAGATATCATTTTCTGTCATTCATATCAAAGTTCTATTTATAGTAACTATTTTATTATAAAATTATAGTCCTCTGTTTTTTTCACAAAATGTTTTATTCTGTTCATTTATGATAAATAATATACGTTTTAGCATATGTTCAAACGATATCGAATTACTGATGATAAAGCAGAGACGCACAAGAGCAGTCATCGTAATTTCATCACGTTGATGCACTACAACGACTACCCTATTATTACATTACATAAAACATTATATTACAGAATATGTCAGCTTTATATCGTAAAATAAAGCATTTTTGTGACATTTTTCAGTAATCGTAAAGTATAAAGGAAAAAATCTGCACATATCCATAAATAATTAACAAATTTTGTATCACTGATGGATATCAGATGTGATTATAGTAAATTTCAGCTACTGTTGCAGTTCGCAAATGCGGATGGTCACTTGATCACTGACTCGTGAGTGTCATGCAAATGCACCAGAGGTCTGTACAGGCCAGAATTTCGAGACCAGGCCCGAACGAAATCTATCTTGCCCGTTGAAAAAGTTAAAAATTTGTCCCGGAAAGTAACAAAAATCAGTTAAATCATGGCCTATCCAGTCTGCTCAATTTGTATTTAAAAAAAATCCGATTTTACTCAACATAAAATTAAGATTCTTTTAAAGAATATTGCATACATATTTTTGGAGAAATTTTACAATATATTTCAACTTATTAAATGTTTACAAGACAGAAAAAACAGAATAGCAACATTAATGATTACTCAGATTTTTCAACCTTCAAATAAAGATTCAATCTAAGAATTAATGTAGTTTAGAATAAAAGAGAAAAAGAGGATTAAAAAATCATAACTTTTAAGCTGTATTAAAAAGTAGATTTTTGAAAATATTTCTTCGTAATTTATTGAGGCTCTTCTCAAATCGAATGGCGCTACTTTCTGACACATTTATGAAATCAATTTTCTTCAGGAATGCATAAAATTGACAGGTGTTCTTATTCAGAAACTATGCAATCGAATAGCCTTTTCCTTTTTCTGATAAATGCAAAAAATATTTCAGAAAATACTATCATAATTGGCGTTTTGAATTAAATTTCTGGACGCGATAGCACGGTAAAGAAGAAAAACCTATCGTCACAAGAAAGGAATAACTTATATCTCAATAGGTTATTTATTTATCAAAAAATGGAAAACAGTACTCGATTCCAAATCGCTTCAAAAGTCAGACCTGTCAATTTTATGCCTTTACAGTTAAAAATGAAAGTCAAAAAATGTTTCGGAGAGTTTTATGTTGTTAAATTGGGAATTTGAGAATCACTTAAGGCATATTTTCACTGAATCCGTTAACAGCAACTTATTATTTCTATTACTATTTTGACAAAACAAACTGTTTGGGCACAATTAAGTCCAGTTCCGACCCGGCTCGACTGTATTATAAAAGAATTTAAGCCTGATCTCGGCTCGGCCCGAGTCTGCTAAAACAATAAAACTTGGACTCAGACACGATGTAAACATCCGATGTCAATCTCTTACGCTTGACATGTTATATTACTCTATTGGTGATGTTGCTAAACTAGCGTCACTTCATGAAGCAGATTTATACTTATTCTCGCGAACGTTATCATCACATTTTACCGGCTTCGTTTAAATTTTTATATCGGCCGATTAAACGTAAAATTAATTTTTAAATTGGTAGTGATAGTGACAGTGATGAACTGATTTTTATTCAAAGACGAAAAAAAGAGTGTTAAACGTATATCTTTCAAATATTCTGATTCTGATGATGCATGAAAACAACTGAAGTTTCAACAAGTAAAAATCTACAAGTCATCACGGGTCCGACGCCCGTACCCGGCCCCATTAAATTTTTTTGTTAGCCCGTTTATTTTGTCAGTCGGCCGGGCACGACCTATCAAAAATCGTCTAATTTTGGCGAACCGGCCTGTCTTAAAGTTTACCTTCATTTTGCCGGATACGGGCCGAGCCGGGCCTGTGCAGACCTCTAAAATGCATTAGCCCCCCCCCCCCCCAAAGCGAAATCCTGGGTGCGCCACTGCCCATTGCATTAGTATAGATACCCTCCGAACTGTTGTGGAGCATGCCGTTTTGCGCTTCCAATTAGTAGCGGAACAAGGCGGAGGGCATATTGAGCAACTTATGCCTTAATAATCAGTAAGGTGTTTGTTCCATGAAGCTCTTTTTTTTTTTCATTTTTTGTCATTATCGCTGTTGTCGCTGTAAACACGTAGTCTTGTCTTTTCGCTAATAAATTTTTAGTAAATCTCTGAACACAATTTTTTTCCTTTTGGCAACATCATTCCTATGTTTAATCCTTTAACGGGCGGTGGTCACAAAAAAGGACACCCAATTTTAATTCTAAAACTGACAAACGGCACCAAGAATATTTAATTAAAATTTTCCTTTCATTAAGAACCAGAAAATAAGCAAGTTTCTTTTTACTAATGGATTCGTTTGTAAATTCCGGTGTCAGTCTATTATTTCATCATTTTGCAAACAAATTTACACCGCGCCGGAAAGGGTTCAAGAATACATTTTTGGTCTTTCCCCCTGACATTACCCTGACAACGCCATCTATCGGCACAATTTGGAACTATTTTTTTCCTTCGCCAAACAAAATTCCATTGCCTCACGATTGTTCTGCTAAAATATCAAGTCATTCTGACCAGTAGTTTTAAAATTATCGATTTTTGAAATCGTAACTTTAATTATAATCACCCGGTATTTTAATTGAAAATGAGACGCTTAATCCGACTCAGTAAACCCTTAGTTAATATGTTTATCAATTTTGGAGTTATGAGGATATTTCTTTTACGCAATTGAGTAATAGATCATTTTAAAGTTTCGTCATCAACCCACAATTTTATTCGAATTGCAATGCATTTTATAAACACTGTAAAAAATTTGCAGCAAAGTGTCCGGTCATTCGACCGTTTTTATAGAAAACGGCAAATTTTTGAAATTGTTTATTTTAAGGAAGGAATATAAAAGACAATAAAAAAAACATAAATTTTGCATCAAGAATGAAGTCGATCGGATAATTAGTTGCTGACATATGTGTAATTATATTTTCCACACTCTTAGATTTTTCATGACCCTGTATTTCATTCCAATTTCAATTCAAAGATATATTTTAATTGGAAATAAGACACTTAATCCGACGCATTAAACCGTTAGTTAATATGATTATCAGTTTTGGAGTTATAAGAATGTTTCTTTTACGCAATTCAGTAATAGAGTATTTAAAGTTTATGATGCATCAAGCCACGATTTTATTCGAATTGCAATGCATTTTATAAATAGTTTACACATGTTTTATTTTCATATTTTATATTATGCATATCCATGTATATCCATTGGGTAAGTATTACGGTGGCCCCCAACGACTAGTGTTTACTTTTCACCATGTTTACCCCCCATCCTCGACGACACCGTCTATTTTTCTAAATTTCGTAATCAATTTCCTTAAATATGGACGGGGTGATATACAAATCACCCTGTCTTCATGTCACAGAAAAAGAAATTTCACAGTTTTGACTGGCAACTTTTCTACCAGAAATGGAGCTCTATGAGTCACATATTCGTTACGTTCTAAAACTCGTTAATCAGCATGTCAAACACATTATCCTCTAATTACGTTTTGTCTCCTAACAAACCTCGAGTTATTTTTTCCCCGAGAAAGTTGCATCTACACAGTGAAACTCAAGGTATAAAATTTACATTCCTGACATTCCAACAATGAGACACTGATTAATCGCTACCATGAGTACATTGATTAGATGTTCTTTACTCAAAAGAATGGGGTACAGATTCGTGTATTAGATGTATAATAACTGTAGAAGTCGAAGGATTTGGGAGTTATTTAGGAACAAAATGCATAATCGCCAAATGGAATTTAAAGAATACTTAAAATAACTGTTGAGTTAGAATGTTTTTCTTGGAAGTATAATCGACCAAAAAAAGGGGGAATATTCCACACATTTTAATCACTAAATTGTCTCAGGGAAAAAAAGGGAAATAGCCATTCGACTAAAAATTATGTATTCTTTCATTTTATGTTAAAAAAATAAGCTTAGGTGGTGGTCTTCATACTAAAATTGTACCAAACTTTAAAATTTTCAAAACGAACACCCAATTTTGACAGCATATTTGTTCTCGTTTTAGTAAAGTTTACATTAGAATACCAAACAGGAAGTCATTCGGTCAAATAGTTTAGGAATTATGAAGGTTTAAAGTTTAGTACTCCTAATGTTAAACTCTTTTTAATGGTTTCAATATTCGTTGCAATGCAGGTAGTACTTAAAGTATAACTCAAAAACTATTTGGCGGAAGGAGCAGTAATTTTGGATTCGCATAATTGGTTTCAGAAAATCGATTTCTGTTAACGTTTAAGTTACAATTCATGTTTTTTTTTTTTTCTTTTTTTGAAAACCAATTCAAAATATGCATATTTTCGAAATTAATTTTCGGAAAAATATAAATCGTGACCTATGATTTTTAAAAAAACAGAAATCGATTTCTAGAAACTTTAAGTACAGCAATCCAAAATTATAGCTCATTCCGTTTTGTTTTCGAGTTATGCTTTGAAAACTACCCGCATCCACTTAGCAATTATTAAAAAAGAATTTAACATTAGGAGTTATAAAGTTTAAACCTTCGTATTTCTTAAACTATTTGACCGACTGATTTCTCGTTTGGTATCCTAAGGTAAAATTTACCGAAAAGAAACAAATATGCTGTCGAAATTGGGGGTTCGTACTGTAAATTTTGGTACAATTTCAGTATGAAAACTACCCCTAAGCAAAAGTAAAGCATTGAAGCCCCTAAGCATTGAAGTAAGACAATTTCCAGTCGAATGGCTATTTCCGTTTTTTGTTTGTTTGTTTGTTTTTTGTTTTGTTTTTTCGACAATTTGGAAATTAAAATGGACGGGTGGTTAAAAATGAAAGTAAATTTACAAATACATTGTACACTGTACAGAACGTAATGAAAGGAAGAAAAAATAAATCGGTCAATTGCGAGTATAATTCGCGCTCAACGGATTCCGTACATTAAATTTATTAATAAATAAACTCTTACTACCCCTAAATTTTTCATAATTTTATGGGGGGGGGGCGAAGAGTATATTTTTCAAGTATACATTTGACGATATATCTGAAAATATAATACCTTAGATTAAAACAAATATATTTTTGAATTCGGTGTTACGATATCTTTCGAACAATAATACACTCCATACAATGCACGATATATATTTTTTTTCAAGTAACATAATAAATATCTTGGCTGATTACAGACAATTGTTTTCGAAAATCATTACCAACTGTCCTTGGATGATTCTATGTCGATAGATATCTCGAGCACCCGTCAACTGCCCGACTGACCACCCGTAAAATAAAATTTGTGTGTAATGGAAAAATGCGTTTTTCTCGAAAACAATGCGACCTAGAAAAATCGCTATAGTTTTCCTTCAAGGTTTAAATAAACTCCTACTACCCTTAATTTTTTCATAATTTTAGTTTCAGTAGATTCGGAAATAGACGGGAGGAGGGGGGGGACATATTTTTGCAGCGTATTTTCGACGATATCTCTGAAAATATAATACCGAAAATTAAAACAATTGTATTTTTGAGCTCGATATTGCGAGATCTTTCACATGATACCCCACATGATACACCCCAAAAAGATATTTTGTTTTTTCAAGTAACTTAATTGGCCCCTCTAGATTTTTCTTAAACATATTTTTAAATGGCTAATAACATGAAAATATGTGGGTCAATAGGCTTTATAACTTTCCCAAGTTTGAACGTTCTATGTCCCATAGTTTATGAGTAAAGGGGTTCTGACAGACAGACATACAGACACAGGAGTGATCTTATAATGATTCCGTTTTTACTTTTTAAGTATGGAACCCTAAAAAAAGATAGTCATTGACTTCAATTCTAAATGTTACAGTAAATATGTTTGCAACAACGTTCCTTGTTTATAATTTTCTACACTACGTTGTAGCGAAAATTTTTTAAGGAGCCTTATACATATTTATTTTTATACGAACTTTGAAAATCTTAAAAGAAAACACTATTTTGATTATTTCATTCGGGTTTTTTTCCTCTCGCATTTACCCAAAATGCAAATTTGCATTGCTCTATCTTTAACAACAGCCTAATTAAGAGTTAAAATGTGTTTGATGACTCTAAAAATGTTGAGAAATGTCTTTTGATAATTAAGTTATATTGTAAAGGCAGGCATTAAAATAATGATATAACAATATCTTCTTAACGAGTGTAACTATATATGCATTGGGTAATCCATATATATATATCCTTGGCTTGCTATATTTAGCGTGCATGAAATAGAAAACAACAGATTTCCTACTTTAATCTAAAGTATGGCTTTAAATTTGTCAATATTACATATTTTCTGAAAATCTGACAACAAGTAAATGCACATTTAGATTATGGAGTTAACAGCTATGCTGATTCTAATGTTGACAAAAAAAATACGTTTATATTTATGAATTTTGAATCATTGCATTATTAATTAATAATTAATATTTCAGAAGCATATTTATCCAATATATGCATGGCGCATTATCCTTGGACCTTATAAAGTGTCATATGAAAAAAGAAATAATGAATATAAATAAGAAATAACGATTGGGCTGGGTCACATGTTTGAGAAAATTCGATTAGTGGGTCATTTTGGGGTCACTACGGGTCAAGCTCATTTTATCTAAAAAACGGCTAAACCGATTTTGACTAAATTTTGTATCCTACCAATTCCGTATACGAAAAGACTATTGGGCTGGGCCACATCTTCGAGATAAATCGATTAGTGGATTATTTTGGGTCACTGCGGGTCAAGCTAATTTTATCTTATGTAATAATTGGCTTTAACGATTTTGACTATGTTTTGTGTTCTACTATTTTGGGATACAAGAAGACCATTTGACTGGGTCATATGTTCGAGAAAATTCGATTAGTGGGTCGTTTGGGGGTCACTATGGGTCAAGCTAATTTTATCTAAACAAGAACGAAAAATCATGCGTCAAGCATAGATTATGTAACACTTTCCAACGCTTCCAAAATAATTTTACAAATCATACCGTTTAATAAGCTAAAAGATAACATCTAAGTAATCCGAATACTTTTATTCAGCCCTGTATAGGATCTATAGATTTGTATATATACTACATAGGATGTTAAATTTTAGTTCAGTTAGGAAACGCGTAGCACAGTTTAAAATTCTCCGTCTGGAGTTAAATAATACGGAAATGTGTTCGCGAACGTTTGTGCTTCCCTGTATAGTATATACAGAATTTATACACACCACATAATAGACAAAAAGCGAGTTAAAATTAAAATCGCGATCAGTAACTTAAAACGCATTTCCAGGAATTATTGTTAACTTTCAGTAGAGAATTCTTTTGTGTGTCCCTGTAAATGAACGATGACCGCTGTACACACACTATTCTGTAGTAAGCCTCTTGAAATACACCTTAGTGATATATATAAATTCCAATGCGTTTAAAATAGGGAAACATTATTTAAATAAACCGCAGACGATTTTTCTCCATAGACGTAATGTAACAGAATTCTTTTGACTGACCCTGTAAAGTAACTATAAGTGCTATGCACACCCTATTCCATATTAAGCTTCTTCTAATGCACCTTAGTGATCTATATAAATTTCAATGCGTTTAAAATAGTGAAACATTATTTAAATAAACCGTCAATGATTTTTCCCCATAGACCGCAATGTAACGGAATTCTTTTGAGTGTCCCTGTAAAAAAAGTATAAGTGCTACACACTTCCGTTGAAATAGGGAACATGCTATAGATAACGACTATAACATATAAAAATTGCAGAGCAATCCGAGCATATTTACGGGAGTTAGAGCACGGACAGACGGCAGACGGCCATACGGCCAGACAAACCGAAGTCATAAACACTTTTCAACTAGGTTGGAAAGTGTTAAAAATGGTTCTAACGATTTTGATACCGTTTTCGGATACGAAAAGACCATTAGGCTGGGTCACAGGTTTGAGAAAATTCGATTAGTGAGTCATTTTGGGGTCACTATGGGTGAATACATTTCATTGTGTATGAAGGTTGAGCCAGTTGTTTAACAGTTGACAGTTAATGAAGTTGCAATGTTGGCAATATTTCGCCAACTTCGGTAAGTTTGGTAAAAGTTTTGCGACATTGGCGAGATTTAGCATCAAAATCAACTATCAAGATTATTAATGCCAAAGCACATGCTTAGTGTCAAATGAAAGAATGTGTCAAGTTTCCGAATTTTCGCAAAATTATGGCGACAATTGGCGAACAGATTGGTTTTCAGAATCTGAAGGAATTTGTCTAGAAATTCCCACTAACAGCGAGGATAAATTATTCAACGAATAAGAGTCCATAGAATGTTCTAAAAAACAGAGTTTCACCAATCAGGGTACATAGAACTGATTGTTATATGTTGTACAGAGAATTTATTGTTATATCGTGTTGAGCACAAAGATAATTTTAACGAGCAAAGCTCGGTCTTCCCAGATGGTTGTAAACAACTTAAAGTATAACTTTTTAAAAACAGCAAAACATTTTTAACAGTGCCATGTATAAATGCATACTTTTGGAAATTCTTCTGGGAATCTCAAGTTATTTCTCATGAGTGTTATTTTTTAAAGTAACTTCAATCAAATTCATCAATCATAAACATTTTTTTAATATTATCTCAAAAATTATTTTTTATGAGTATTAAACTACGAGAAATTAATAACACAATACCTCTTTACATTTCAACCAAATTAATTTTCTGTGTAATGTAAATTTTTATGTGGCAGTTCAATTAAAAGTGACACATGCAGAAAGCTTCATTATTTTATTTTATTTTATTATTTAAGTTTAATAGAGGCTGTGATAAGGATTCTTAATCCCAGTTGTTAGCCTCTTATTAATAGAGCGGCTAACTATTGAATAAAACAATCAAGTAACTAGTTTTTCTTTTATCAAATTCAGCGGCTTTGCACGCATGATTGAAATATGGCAAGTGGTATTTGTGTACCAAGTAACATTAGTAGCAATTATACTTTTGAAAATAATTTAAATATTACTAAATTAAGTCACAATTTTAATAAACTTTCTTTGTACCGCATTAGGTGAATGTGAGACGTGAAATAATGCGAAAACCGTCATTGCAATGCATTTGAATCCACAACCTTCCAAGAAAACAGATACAATGCAGTATATTTGGAAACTCTGTTTATAAGCTATCGTTTAGTGGAAGAATTTTTAAAATCAGTTCAGTAGTTTCAGAATTTATTTTCTATAAAAATCAAACGTTTATTTTTACAATATTAATGTACCACCTTAAAAATCAAAACACAGAGAAATAATAAGTGGGAAAACATTAGTTTATTATGTTTAATTTTCTTTTGTGTACGGCTAAAGGCTGAATATGAAATACTTCCTTTCCTTATTGGAAATCATGTTTCTTTATTAATATCATTTGAATTAATTATAATGTTTGCCTGTACCTATGTTTATCCCACTGCTCAGAAAAGTTGTTTCTAACATGGTATGAAAAACTATTTAATTTTACTTTTCTTTTAAGTTAAGAAAAATAATAAATTAAAAAGACAAATATTGTTCTTGTACATCTATGTCTTAGTTATTTCTGTGCCAAATTTAAAGTTTCTAGAGTGACATTTTTTGAGAAATCATAGTAAAAATATAACTTTAGAGCGTTTTCTTCATTTATTTGAAAATCTTTAAAATAGGGGCATCTTTAGGAGCATCACGTCCTATAGAAACTTGCATGTCGAATTTAAAATTTCTAGCCTCGACAGTTTGGGAGTAAAATCATAATTATACAGCGCTTTCTAACAGTTTCTTTCTTTTAAATATCAAATATTTTGATGAACGTTCTTAATGAGAATTTATGTCTTAAAATCCATCACCATGAGGAGTTTTTTGCTCTTAGTCTTAACAAATTCAAAGTAAACGGGATTTTAGAGCATTTTTCATTTTATCAAGTCGTTTGTACAGAGATAAAATATAGCCTATTTTTAAGTGGCATCATTTTTTTCACAGGACAAGATTTTTCTGTAGTACAAAATAAATCGTGATTTTAAACCCTATTCTATTCATTTCACTCTTTTAAATTTCGAATATGTTAGAATATGATCTGCCGGCGTATTTACATCTTAAAAGTAAAAGCCATGTCAAATTTCATGTATCTAGCAATCACCCTATCAACTCCAAATAAATCATAATCCCAAATCATCATGTGTTTTACGTTCCTGCGTGACAGTGTTATCCTGAAAGAAATTTTTTATTCGGTTTAGTGGGTCAAAAATAATTTGGATTTTAGAACTTTTCTATTCATTTCCCCATTTTAAATTTAGATTTTTGTTTAAGAAAAACCTACTGTGTGCGAGCATTTGCAACTTAACAGTAACCCCGGTGTCGAATATCAATTTTCTATCCCTATTAATTCTATATCATAATTTAGAATCATAAACAACAATTACTGATAATTTCATTTTTTTTTTAATTTCGTATTTTATAGAAACCATTCTTTACGAGAGTTTACATCTTAAAGGAAACCACCATGCAAAATTTGAAGTTTCAAACCCAACAGTATCACAGAAATTGCAATTTTAGAAAATTTTTAGTTCTTTTTAAATTTCGAATTTTAAATTTCGAAACTGTTCGGGTACGATCAGACCACTTACGTATTAAAAAGGTTCTCCATGTCTAATTTCAGGTTTATATTCTAAAATTTATATAAAAAAAAACCATAATTCAGAACACTTTCCTCTCATTTCAGCATTCTAAATTTCCAATTTTTTAGAAACCTTTCTTAGCCGGTCATTTATGACTTAAAATTAACCACCATGCCAAATTTTAAGTTTCCAGCACCAAAACTATCACAGATTTCGAAACTTTAGAACGTTTGTTTGGTACCGTACCCATTCAAATTTCGGTTTTTTTTTAAGAAACTATTTTGTATCAGCGTTTACATATTAAAAATGACAGAATTGGCAAATTTTAAATTTCTATCCCTAGTAATTTCATATAAATCGTAATTTAGAAGGTTTTTAGAATGTTCACACTTTTTTTCATTTTGTAAAATTCTTCCGTTTTTTAATTGTCCTGATCCATAATTTACGTCTTAAAGTAACAGACATGTTGAATTTCAAGTTTATATTCCTAACAATTCTACACAAATTGCAATTTAGAACTTTTTCCACTCATTTCACACCTTTTAAATTTCGAATTTTTTAGAAAACAACAAGCGTGCAAAATTTCAAGTTACTAGCTCCTTCAATATCACAAAAAGGTCAAGTTTTGAATGTTTTTTGCTCATCCATCTGCTTGGGAAAAGTGGCTCTGACGTAAAATATAGTCTATGTCGGAGCAGATGCTGCCACCTTTGCATTTGAAATTCGTTCGGTAGTTCCAGTAGTTTTCCCCTACAGACAAACAAACAAGCATGTAAAAAACCTTTATTTTTTATAATATTAGTATATATGTAGAGATAAAGTTATATTTACCAAACAATAAAAGATAAATTCAAAAAAGTACAATAAGTTACGTATTCAGTATTCAGCTCCTGGTGGCCGACTATTGAACATGTAAGAAAAAGTAATACCCAATAGTCGGCCACTGGTGGCCGACTATTGGACATGTAAGCAAAATTAATACCCAATGGTCGGCCACATTAAAATTAATTAAAACCAACATTTTTTTTTTTTTTTATACTCAAAAACATTAGTTTATTTACTCTGCTAATATTCGAGCGTTATAATTTTAGAAAAAAATAAAAAATAAATTATTACTTGCCTTTAAAAGAAATGCGATCAGTTAACAAAAAAAAATAGGAAAAATGGCGATTTGACCTCTATCTTGAAAAAAATGGCTGATTACAAATTCAATAAAAATACCCACAATTCTTTGGTGATGGTTTATGACTTACGAAAGATGGCTGCATATAACCAAATTGTAATATTTCATGTAGAAACAAAATTAAGCTATTCGTAAGGCATTTTATCTCAATGTGGCCGAATATTGGTACATTTACCCTATACAGGGTTGTAGAAAATATTTCGAGTTCATTGCCATCGATTTGCTAAAATTTTGCTAAAAGGGCATTTTCTAACTGAACTAATTTTTATCATGCTATGTAGTATATATCCAAATTAATAGCTCATTTACAGGGCTGCACAAAATATTTCGACTATATTTTTGATTATAGATGGTAATTTCTAAAACTGTACTTTTAAATGTGTTATGTTTCCTATACTGTATACTTACTTCTTTCACCTTATTTAACGGTGAAGTTTCGCTACAGTTTTCAGAATGTGTTGGAAAGTGTTTCTATATAATCTATGCTTCACGCATGATTTTACGTTCTTGTTTTTTCCTGTTTTGGCGTACTGTAATATTAGTGTATTCGGAGTTGTATAATGTCATAAACAGACATGATTTTCAAATATAGCAATACCTCAGCCAGTGGCGCAGCCAAAATCCTCATCTTGGAGGGACTTTGAACCATCTTTACCCAATAAAATGTACAATTTCGATGTGTTACATGTTCATAGGTAGTGTTTAGTAAATACGTCACACATAAAAACGACATAATAAAAAGCACAAACAACCACAACAAATTTAGCATTTATATGTTTAAAAGTTTCATAAAAGAGCATCTCCTTCAGAGAAAAAAAAAAAAAGAAGATATTGAGAAACAGTAGTAGGAGTGAAGTACGTACTACTTTGCTGTAACTGCTTCTAACTTTTTTCTATTAGTTATGTAGCGAAATTGAGGCTGCTATTATGAAGCCATGAAACAGTTTAACGGTAACATTTTTGTGTTATAAATGCTTCTCTTTTCTTTGGTTTTTACAAATAATTTTTTTATCTTAACACGAGATTTGGTATGCATATTTGCATTTTTTAAATGCTCTGGGAGGGGTTTCACCTCCAAAATCCCTCCCCACTTCGCAGCGCCAGTACCTCAGCTAAATGAGGTTAATTTGTCTGGAATCACATTCGTTAGTCAAAATCTTTAACCTAAATGTAATTTTACATCCAATTAAAATTCATTATGCCATTATTTTGTATATGGTGGAATTATATAGTCGTATATAATTATAGACTACATCCCCTATATTAGAATTTAAACACTGATGTTTACTGCTTATATCTAAAGAAACTGATGCAAAATTTGACACAAATTTGTCGAGAATATTAAAAAAAGCAGAGAATAAGAGATTTCACTACAGCATTATGAAGCTTCACGTGCCTACAGTTAAATCAAGGTAGACTGGAATGTTTTAACACATCTAGTATACTCACGTGACATTGTTTTATCGAATTTTGAATTATTTTGCTTCCATCAAAATTCTGTAGGTGAGTCGGTAAAAATCATTTGTAAGGAAGATGTTCTTAAAAGTTGCTTCAATGACATTTTTCTTTTAAACAAACAAAGTTCTAGATTGACAGAATTTTGAAACATGCTGAAATGTAGGTTAAAGTTGACGAAAAAGATAGACCATACTTTGCGTTGTAAAGATAAAACCTTTGTTTATGAATTGCTCACAATTTCACGAAAAACAATCAGATCTTTCCGGATAACCCAATACTTATAATTAAATGCTTGTTTGTATTTCTAAATATCTTTTTATTTATTGATTTTGTAGTGGTTCTTTTTCGAAGAGTATTATTTTGCTATCTGTTTAAAGGTTTGAAAAAAGATTTGTAGAAAGAAAGTCTGAAAATATATTTTCAGATAAGTTAAGTGCAATGAAGTTAGAAGTCCACAAACCAATCTATTTGACTCCACAGCATATCGACTTGAACCTACACTTTTATAACTATACTAACCTGAAGACTTTGAGTTTGGGGCCTCCGTGGCCGAGGGGTTAAGACACCATTCCGCTAATCGCTTGTGAGCGTAGGAGTCAGGTCGGCGGGTTCGACTCCCGCCAGCTCCATTGCACACACTTTGTGGAGCTCCCGGATGTAACTCTCTGGTGTTGTAAATTTCCTTGTGGCTATCTTGTCCCTGTATATTGACGATGACTTATAAGCGGGCACTTGATGTCAAGCACACAAGTCAGATGTATGTTCTCAATAAACAAACAAACTTTGTGTTCCAAGATGAAGTAATACTATTGTTATAATCCCACATATTATTATCCTAATAAGTTATGTGACGTTGATAATTTTTACAAAAGTATATATAAAATATTCCGACTATTTGACAACGTGGCCTAAACGTGGTGAGGCCAGCCATAATGTGAGTGCTGCGGATGCAATAAAATAATCCCTGTGCATACAGGAACCCTCAATGACACTAAAAGCCTTTTTTAATCTTTTGAAAAAAAAAATCAGGAACCTCTAAAAGGTTTGTGTCCGAGTTCGCATCTAGTGTCCGTTGAGAATCTGGTCTTCGCATCTAGTCCATAACGTCCAGGAAAATCTTACCACTCCCCCTCTCAAAAACGTTCTGGATCCGTCACTGATTCCTCCTTCTCATTGGGTTGCTCATAGCTTAATTTTAATTATAATTGACACATGATAATTGAAATATATTTTTTTTTTCTTTTGAATTATTTTAAGTTCTCTTTGCAGTTGGGGACATATCGGAAGCTCGACTCTACAGAACTCTAAACCAAAATGATGATCTGGCTAAAGAATTAATTAATGAACTAATATTGTTTGATGATTGCGTTCGCACTGGAGATGGGATGAAATATAAGAAGGACGACAGGCAAGATTTCTATGATAAATTTATTTTTTATCTCGAGAGATGACAGGAGTAATTAGATTGTCCATTATATTATGGTTTGAAATATAATTTTAAAGTATAATTTTAGATACAAATACTGAAAGGAAATTGATGAAAAAATGTAAAATACATATATATGTATTATGTCATTTTATGTTAAAACATGAGAAAATAAAAAACATCTTTGTGTGATTCTGCTTTTGACTTTTTATTGAATTATTAAATTTTATGGCTGAAGAAATGTAAAGTTTCATTACTATAAAGAAACCATCTTGAAATTCTGCACGAGCGTGTTCTTTATAATTCGAATCATAGTTTGAAATGCAGAATTAAATAAATATGAAATTTATAATAACATTCAGACAGTTTAAAAAAAAAGTAATATTCACATAAATTCGTATTTTTAAATTTTCAATTAATTTAGGTTTAGATATTGAATGATGCAGCGGAAGAATTTTGAGTAAGTCATGTATCCTGCTAAAGCTCGCAAAGATTTCGAAATTCAAAAGTCTTTCAAGAAAAGATTTGATAAACGGAACGGTATACACTTACGCCATTGCAAATGAGCTCTAACATTAAACATTAAAATAAAAACTGTCTAAAACCTAATCAGTAGATTCCCGATTATTGGACACTGATAGAATCAGGGGTATTTCGGAAAAATCGAAATCAACGGATAATAGAAAGGACAATATCAGGTGTATTATCTTACGGTGCAAATATTAAACTTTAACTGAAATCACTATAAATAATATAATACTTATGCTACTTCATACTTATTTTACTTATGGTATTTTACTTTATGCTACTAACATAAAATAAAATGCACTATATAAAAACAAATGTTTCTTAATCTACATAAATATCATATCACCACCAACGGAAATATACAATAATCGCTTCCGAGTTACTCATTATTCAGAAAAGCGTTCTTTATATTTATAAACCTCAGAAATCGATATATTTACGAGATTTAAAAAAAGCATTTATAAAAACAAAGTTTCTTTTGTTGCCACTGATTTTCTGAAACATGTCTAAGTAGATTTTATAGTGTATTAATCAGTTTTCTCAAACCGGTAAATCGATTTTTAGGATGCCATCAACACCCAATTAAACATTTTCAGCTGCGGAGTTGAATTTATACATGCAAGAGTAACAAAATAATATTAATTTGTATGTTATTGTTAATGCTGTTAATTTATTACGTTTGTCTGTAAAACATGTTTGTTAAACATGAAAATGTTTACTTGAGAATTTATAACATCCGAAAAATCTACATTCCGGGTTGAGAAAACTGATTACTGTAACACTATAAAAGTTACTCGGAAACGTTTGAAAAAATCGGTGACAGCAAGACAAAATCATAGAAACTCGACAGAGTTTCTCGCCAAGCATAAGAAACAGCAATGCATTGAACCGTAAATGAAAGGAATTTCCGCCAATGGATGCCAAACGATTTTACAATTTTTTATTTTTTTTTAAACTCTGTCTAGTTTATATTTTGCGGACGGGACAAAACGGGTTTTTGACACATCTATATCTCGCGTTCTATTTATGATAGAAACAAAATTCTTGATTCTATGGAATGGGGCGTGCCACGGGACTAAGAATTCAAAAGTAAAGCAAAATCCGACGAATAGGTTTTCAGTAAATGCGATTTTAAAAGTGCTGTTTTTTGCACTTTTTAAATCTTGTTCAGACCAAAAACTGTTGACAGGGCTACAGCAATGTGTAATTATCGGATTTTTACGCGGTTTACGTTATTTGAATCGTTTTTATGAGTAGTTCGGACCTTTGTAAGTTTCATGTAAAAATATTAATTAGTTTTTGATTTATATCAGTTTAAAGTTATTGATTCCTATACTTAACATAGAGCAAAAAACTGTTGACAGGGCTACAGCAATGTGTAACGATCGGATTTTTACGCGGTTTACGTTATTTGAATCGTTTTTATGAGTAGTTTGGACATTTGTAAGTTTTATGTAAAAATATTAATTAGTTTTTGATTTATATCAGTTTCAAGTTATTGATTCCTATACTTAACATAGAGCAAAAAACTGTTGACAGGGCTACAGCAATGTGTAACTATCGGAGTTTTACGCGGTTTACGTTATTTGAACCGTTTTTATGAGTAGTTCAAACCTTTGTAAGTTTCATGTAAAAATATTAATTAGTTTTTGATTTATATCAGTTTAAAGTTATTGATTCCTATACTTAACATAGAGCAAAAAAATAATAAATGACCCAACTCTTTTAAGAATGGTTGTATACACATGATATTAAGATATTTTATTACACTCGACCCAAGTAAACTTCCTATTATAAAAAATCTTAACATTTAAGGTTCGTTTACAGGGTCTCACAAAAGATCTTTTGATATAGGGCTAAAGAGTTGTGTAATTATCCGATTTTTACGCGGTTTGCCGCATTTAAATTGTTTTTATAAGTAGTTCAAATGTTTTATATTTCGTGTAAAAATATTAATTAGTTTTTTATGTATACCACTTAAGGTGATTTATTCCTATACTTAAGATGAAGCAAACAAAATATTAAAAGGTCTAACTCTTTTTAAAAAAAACGTATGCGCATGATGTTAAAATATGTTACTACGAACTACCTAAGTTAGTTTCCTATTGTAAAACAGAATTGTAGAATTTACTGTTCGTTTACAGGGTAACTCAAAAGAATTTTTAATAAGACTAAAAAGTTGTGTAATTAGCAAATTTTTACGTTGAAGTACATGATTCCTGTACTTAACACAGAGGAAAAACAATAGTAAATTGCATAACTTTTATCAAATTGGCTATATACACAAGATATTCAAATATGTTACTACATACTCTCTATTGTAAAGCGGCATTGAAGCATATACGTTTCGTTTACAGAGTCTCTTAGAAGATCTTGATTACACTACAACTGATGTATATTTACTGAGTGAGATGTATTTTAATGATTTTACACTGTTTCAATCTCTGTAAGGTTTTATTATCTTGCTTTAAAATTTAATATAAGTTCATTTTGTCCGTCTGAAATCTCGTCGATGGTTAAACTCTAAATCTATTAAAATATAGTATTTTCATCGATTAAAAAAACTGTGTTTATTTATAAATATATAATTCTAGCGTATCAGGAATTGATTGAAATAGCGATTACAAAATTCCAACTTTACTTTCATGCGCTGAGTAATAGAATGTAAAAATGTTGATACCCCAAGATTACAAGTTTTGCGTTTAAATATTTGCCGTTCATCGAATCTCCGGCTATGACGAACTTAAAATGCTTAAATTTCGTATACAATAGGTGATCGGTAACGAACTGTTCAGTTTACGAACAAATCGGTTAACGAACACTTTCGCGTGAGATTTTTATGTTCGGAGAACGAACACCTCACGAAACAAAGCCATGATGAAGCAATTTCATATTTCATGTTTCATATTTGCCGAGCTATACTTATTGCCTCTATTGTCAACTTTGAGAACATTTTAACAGTTGCATACATATGTCCTAATTAATTCATGGACTGCCGGAGATTGGGGACCTATATTTTAGGATCACCGAATTGGAATGAACAGACTATATGAACAGAAATCACTTTAATAGTTTTTATACTTTTGCAAACGTTGCAAATTTTATATATTTCAAATTCTCGAAACGTTGAGTTAAAAAACTTAAACAAATAAAAAACTTCTAAGGTGCTCAGTAATTTTCAAAAATGATATATTTAATATGTTAGTGTAAAAATGCCTGAAAATTTTTATACTAATAGAAATAGGTTCGTAGGAAAAGAAAATGTTGATTATTCTCGGTAAAGTATGCTCCATAAACTTATCGTTGTAGTTGACCGAAAAAAAGTGCTTCTTATTTTTCCACATTTTTCTGAAACTGTAGTATTTTAATTAGTTTGTAAACTACTGTAAAATTGTCTAATATTTTGTTTTTGAATGTATATAAACGGAAGAGTGATATAAACAAAAGAAAAAGGAAAATAAATATGTCATAAATAATCTGATGAATACAATGTAAGGAAATTAATATAAAAGTTTCCCAGTTGTTATGGTAGCAACATGTACATTGGAATAAGTCACTCAATAAATTGTATAATTCTGATGTATAATTCTGTTTATAGCATCACTATTATTTTTTTTTTTTGCCCCTTTCATCTTTTCTTTTCTGAATAAAAATGGAATCCGTATAATTGAAATTAAATACCTTACAAAAAGGAGTGATATCTCATCAAAAACAACTCGTTGTAAATGATCCCGCCAAGCCACAAACCTAAAACGTCAGTCACAAAAAGAAGTGATATCACATAAAAAGAAGCGATATAGAAGTGCATACTCCGAGTCCCGTGTAAAAATCTATCACCACTCATAATGTTTCCAAAGGACTCGGAGTGAGGTACAGTATGTGAAAACTGCTTGGCGACCTGCAGGCTTTTATAATGTTTGCGTTTCCTGCAATTACATATGACTATATTATTTTAATTTAATTTAATTTAATTTAATTTAATTTTATTTTATTTTATTTATTTATTTTGCTCCCATAAAATTGTAAAACGTTGAAGCTTCTGTGTTTGCATGTCCTTTCTTATTTATGAGCTTGAAAAATCAATTTGTTGATTTTATTTACCATTATTTAAACTAGAAACACCACTCTTACGAAGAGGATTTTTTAAGAAAACATGTAAAGATTTTGAGTTTGTAATATATATATATATATATATATATATATATATATATATAATGATCATACGCATATTAATAACATTGTACCTTATAATAAACGTTAACTAAATTGATATATATTGCAGTAATTCTAGCGTAAGCGGAATCGCATAGATCTGGGGAAAAATCCGTTCTGTCAGTTCTTTCGCATACAAAAATATTTAAAAAATGATGTAACAAAAATTAAAAATTTATTTTTTTCGATTTTCAAATTGATATACTGCATATATTATAAAAGCCTGCAGGTCGCCAAGCAGTTTTCACATACTCATACTTGCCAACTTTCAACTAAACTTCCGTAAAATGTGAGTTAATTTGATCCAGGTTAAACACGTTTCCAACCAGAAAATATATCTGAGATAATAATACATGTTTAGTTTCATGTTCTTTTGTGGAACCTATTTAAATGCATTTCTTAAAAATAATTCTGGTTTGAAACGTGTTTAACCTCGATTAAATTAACCCATATTTTACGGAAGTTAAGTGCGAAGTTGGCAAGTATGCATACTGTACCTCACTCCGAGTCCTTTGGAAACATTATGAGTGGTGATAGATTTTTACACGGGACTCGGAGTATGCACTTCTATATCGCTTCTTTTTATGTGATATCACTTCTTTTTGTGACTGACGTTTTAGGTTTGTGGCTTGGCGGGATCATTTACAACGAGTTGTTTTTGATGAGATTTGTTTTTGTAAATACTTTTTTAAATCTCAAAAATTTATTGGTTTCTGATGTTTCTAAAGATAAGGAACTCGGAAGAGGTAAGTGTATATCTTCGTTCGTTATTGTATTACATTTTTTTATTAAGAAACATTTGTCTTTTTTACAGTGTACCATAAATAAAATAAGTAATAGTTTTATCATTAAAGAAATATTACTAATAAAAAAGAGACAAACTTAAGAAGCAAATTCTGTAATTTTTGTCTTTTTAACACTTTTCAACAAAGTTGAAAAGTGCTCATGAATTCTGTTAGTCTGTCTATCTGTCTGTCGTCTGTCTGCCATCTGTCTGACTGCGGTCTGTATGTCTGCCGTCTGTCTGTCCGTGCTCTAACTCGTGTAAATATATTCAGAATGACATGTAATTGATATATGCTATTGAGGTTTACAATGACATGTTCGGTATCAAAAATGAAGTGTGTAGCACATATAGATATTTTTACAGGGACACTCAAAATAATTCAGTTACATTATGGTCTGGGGACATATTATTTGCAGTTTATTTTAACGATGTTACACAATTTCAAATACATTGAATTCCATATATCACTTAGGTGCACCACAAGAGGTTTACTATGGAATATGGTGTGCATAGCACTTATAGTTTCATTACAGGGACACTCAAAAGAATTATCTTGCATTACGGTCTATGGAGAAAAGGCGTTTGCGGTTTATTTTAATAATGTTTCACTATTTCAAACATAATTGAAATTTATATATATCACTAAGGTGCATTACAAGAGGCTTGTTGTAGAATATTGTGTGAATAGCATTCATCGTTCATTTACAGGGACACACAAAAGAATTCGCTACTGTTTGTTAATAATAATTTCTGGAAGTGAGTTTTCAGTTGCTGAACGACCTTCCAAATTTAACTAATTTTTTGTCTATTACTTGGTGTGTATAAATTCTATAGATCATATACAGGGCCGCAAAAAACTTTCGGAGTACATTTCCGTTTATTGGCGAAAATTCCAGAAGAAGAATTTTCAACTGTGCTGTGTGTGGTTTCCTAACTGAACTAGAATGAAGCATTAATGCAGTATATATCCATTTTTTTTAAACACAATGTTGTTCGCAATGAACTTAGAAAATAAATAACAAATAATTCTTACTTATGATTAATTACCAATGGTCCTTTAAACATTGAGTAAATTGCTATCACACTTTGCACGAAAAAGGGAATTCGCATTTCTTTCCACCCAAAAAACACTCTCCTAGAGAGTTGTGGCAAAAACTTGTCCAGTAACATCCCTTTTCAACATGTAGCTTAATTTATTTTATAATTTCTTTTATTCTTTCTGCGGTTTGTCGTCAGCATTTTCATTGCCAAAAGCATTATACCAAAAAAGTTAGCAATCATTTGCATGATATCATTTATAAATTAAACACATCATTCTTCAAAATGAAATAGGACCCTATAGTGTTTAGTGTTACCTAACACTTCAATGCCGGACACTAATTCTCGGGTAATTTTGCGTTTCATTGAGTTTTAGAATTCCTTAAAGAGAAACACCACTTTGACACCCCGAAATATAACGATTTTTGGGAATTTATTTTATAGAATTGCGAAGTGTTTATGAAAATCTATTTACAGTAATTTATTATACATATATTATAATAAAAGGCCGTATTATTCTTTATTTGGCATATTAAAAGATGGCGGCTTGACAGTTGATTGGCGAGAGTATTTCGAAACAAGAGAGTCCAGCGGCGTACCGCGACCTACGGTGCATGACGTTTTAAACGTCACTTGGAGTGGATCATTTTTACACGGTAATTGGTGCAAAACGGTGGGCGCGGCTCTTTGCACCAATCATCGTGTAAAAATGATCCACTCTATGTGACGTTTTAAACGTCATGCACCGGCCGTGTATAACGTAGGTCGCGGGCGTACTCGTAAACTCATGGTAGACTTGACCTAGAACAATGAAGCAACTAGTTTTCTTAGTTCGAAAGCTATAGTGAAATACGGAGCCGTTTTAAAAAATGCACATTTTTAGTAAATGACGTCGATTCAAAATAAAATGTAAGTTTTCATCCATAATTGTCAGTATTCAAAACAGCGAGATATCAATATTTTGAAATAATCTTATGTAATTTACTAGAAAAATGTCTGACAATTAATTTTTTGCAAATCCGAAATTGATTGATTGAAAATTGGCTGAGGTAGAGTGTGCAACGATTTTTAAAATGCTGTTCTGAAAAAACGCGCATAAAGTTGTCTTTATTATTTAATCGCTGTGGCCATCGCTCGGACTTCTAAGCTCCAAAAGTTCCCCTTCACTTTCTATTCCAATTTATAACTAATAAAATGTGGTTTTCTTTTGTATAAAGAGTACTTTAAGCGACATAAACATTTTCGAAATTTTGAACAGGTCAAAGTAGTGTTACCAGTCCGCTGCTTATTTTTTTAATTATTATTATTCTTTAGATTACTTGATTGCCACCACTTATTTGAATTCGAATTATTCGCTTTGTTTTTAACTTACTCAATCTGTGATTAAATAAGGCGAATATTACTTTTTCAAAAAAGTGTTGGCAATCAAGCAATCTGAGTAACAAAAAATAGTGGGCTGGCAACACTTGAGGCGTTGACATGGGAAGGGGGGTAAGTGCCTAAAAACAATTTTTTCGGTGATAAAATAGTAAATACCAAGACAAATAAAATGGGAAAGAGAGTAAGTCCATATCCCGTTTATTTTATTTCTTATGATGGCCGCAAGATGGCTCAGGTAGTAACTCCAATGCCTTCGGCATGGAAAAGGTACACTGTAAAAAATCTTCAACTTTTGCTGCATAGTCACTCTGCCACTTTTATAAACTATCTCTATTCTGACCAATGAAAATGCTCCATAATATAGTAAAGTAACCGTTTTCTCTAAAAGCGGTGGAGTGTGTCTGCAGCAAAAGCTGAAGATTTTTAACAGTGTAGTAGTCAAAATGTAGTTTCATTTTTGGCACTTATTCCCCTTCCCATGTCAACGCCTCACTTGGTCAAAGTGTTACAATCATTAACAATATTTCTACAAAAGGTTCTTAAGACGTGGACGTTTTGATATTTTGTTATAATAACATTTAAATAAAAAATCGCAAAGCAATTTATAATGTACCTAATAGTAATTTCCAAAGTTAGCTGCCTCCAAAAGCAAAATGATTTTTGAAAAAAAAGAAAATTAATTAATGAAAGAACAGAAGAAATATTGTTAAAGTATTTTCCATTAGTTTTCAAATACTCTGTATTATTCAAAATAAAAATTCAATTATCCCTTCAAATCGCGGATTACGGAAACACTCTTAAAATGATTAGTTAGATATTGCATATATTTTATAAAAGATGTATGCTGCATACATATTAAAATATGAAAATAATTTTTTATGTCGTTCTCCTATCCTAAAACTTACATTATGAAAAATAGCGTCTTGCGTCTAAGAAAGGGAAGAAAATCCTATGATTCTGGATGAAAGATTTGGTGAAATATTTAAAGTTACACCTGTTGTGTTTGTATCCATTATATGACAAAACAAGTCATTCATTCGGGACCAACAATAAGAAAAACATATTTAAATAAACATTCCATTCTATTTTAAGTAGCATTTAAAACGTTACAAAATGTAAAAGAAGGTGATTTCGAAATTACAATATCGTCGACGTTCTCCCATATATCTTGACGTCTTTGAGTACGCCGTAGAAAAGTGCCTAGCTATTCTTTCATAAGGGTACTCTAGTGATCGAGTGAGTTTTGGGATTTTGCATGTGATCGTGGTGCCTTGAATTCAAACATTTGTGCCTGAATGAGACCTATTCAGTTATTTTTTTAAGTTTCGCAAAGTATGTTTGAATCTTCAGTAATCTGATTAGCATGCTTATTTCTTGCAATGATATTTTATTTCGGTATATGTGGTTGTGTAGTTATTATATAGTGTGGTAGGATAGGAGATGGATTCGATGAAATTGGAGTGCATCTCGCCGTTAACGTACTTTAATTTTGGATTTTGAACGCATCCTGCCTTCTTGGTATTCAAGTTTTGCACGTCTTAAGTTCAAGCGTAGTTTCCCATTAGCTGTTTCGGAGAGAATTTACGGCTGTGAGTCTTTCGCCAGAGTGGTCAGAAGTTTAGATTCGTATTACGAATTAAGATTTGTTTTAATCCATGGGATTCCACTTTATAGTGAAATTGACTGTTAAAGTGATTTCCTTATGTTTCTTGCAGAACGAACAGTGAGTCCTTTTTTTTAGGTTAGTGATTTGAATTTAATATAACGTTTGGAAAAGGATTTCCCCCACTCAGTCCTTTATAAAATTGAGCTTATTCTTGATCACCTATACTTAAATATACCAGTTCCACTGCTAATCTTCCTGTTCAACGTTATAAATAAACTGTTGTGTTTTTGTTAAAATCTGTGTCACAACCTGTGAACAGCCCGGAAGGGTATGCCACAACGTTTCATATTGAAAATATCAATTGTCGTTACTTTTATTTAAATCTGTCAGACATGCAACAGTGCTCTAAACGAGAAATTCTCGCTGGTAGCTGCCATAAATGAAATAAAGAATTTGTTGTGTATCAATAGATCATCTATAAGTGAAATTCTTGAGCTTTAATTTAATTACCATTTTTGCACTTTGGAGATGCTCCCTAATAACTTGGTGATAAAAGAAGCTGTTGAGTACCAATAGAACACATATGAGTGAAATTCTTGAGCTTTAATTTACTTACAATTTTTGCTCTTTAGAGACTCTCACTAATAACTTGGTGATAAAGGCTAAGATTTTAATTTGAGATACCTCAGCGAATATTTCATTTAAAAGAGTCATTTTTAATTTTTTTTTCTTAGGCACTGTGCAAGACTAAGTGCAGGTTTTATTAAAGTAGGATGATACAAAATCGTAATTTTTGTTAATAATAAGACTACATATACAGTCCAAACAAATGTCATGTAAAACAAATACCATATCTAATAAATACTTGATTTGAATAAATTTTATAAATGGAACTATGATCCTTGGTTTTTCAGAGTAAATCCTCATAACGTTACACTTTGAATTATCTGGTACATTCGCGTGTGTAGCTTTTTTCAATATTTCTTAAAGGATATTTTGTTGTGTATTGGTGTTGTATTAAAACTCTCCCGACAAACAAAAAAATCAAGATAAGGTGTGGTAATTGTACATTTGAAAGTCTCGCGGAAAATGGCTACTTGGAATTTCGAGGTACATTTATTTATTTTGTTATACTTCAATACCCGTCGCCTTTCAAAAAAATAAGAATTCACATTTCAGTAATAATGAAAAAGAGAAAATGCAGCCCACTACCCAATACTTTTGAGCAATGGTTCATAGTAAAATCATTACTAACTTCTAGACTACGCCCACGTACAGTGATGTGTACGTGATTGAAAATAGGTAGGGTTTGTATGCACCTCGAATTTAAGTACTATTATTTCAGAATGATAATATTAAACTTATTTAATTACAAAAATTCTGGGGTTAAATAAAGCGAAGATTTCCAATCGGAAATAGAAAATCCGTACTATGTTCCTTTCGACAGCTACGTAGTCAAAGTTAATGCCATTATATATCAGGGTTCGTACGCCCCCTGGAAATTTGCGACCAGGAAATTCTTCGGTACCAGTATTTTCTTACAGAAAATCTCTCCTTAAAAGAAGGCGAAGTTTCTCGAGTTTAACCCAGATTTTCTTTTCTATAGAAAAAATACTGGTAACACTCCTGGAAAATTCTCTGATCCGTACGAACCCTGATATATTATCTAGTTCTACGCAAATTTTGGCAATAAATTTTGAAAGAAAAAAATAATCATATGATAAAACATATGCAGATAAAACATTTTTCTAGATTCATGAAGTAGTTTTTGTTCTTTGTGGCATTTGTGACGAAAAGTGGTAAATAAATTAAAAATAATTACATTTTCTCTATAGCGGTCGAATTGTTTGATTTCTAAAAATTTTCATGGAAATGGAATTAAAAGTGTAAACGCAGTTATGATGAGCGTGTTGCGTATGAAATGGCTCTACATCAATGTCATCATTATAGATAATTTGTTGTCGTGAATGAATCAAATACAAAACGCAGTGAAAAATAATTTTAAGTTACAGCTGAGTACTGACTTAAAAGAGTTTTAACACCAAGATACGATAGCTATAATATTCCTTGTAAACACCCTACAGGGTCAAGAAATTAATAAAATCTACAGCTCAACACCTCCGTAGCTCAACAGTTAAAATAAATCCTCTAGAGTAAAGAACCCCCTAGGATCGATGTCAGGGTATAAATATTATAATGATGGACAAAATTGGAAATTCCTGGACCGAAGGAGAAAATTGATGGAAAGACAACATAAAAAATTTAAGTCTATATCTCAGTACTCTGGTAGCTCAATGATTAGAGAAGTCCTCTCGAGAAGAGAGATTCAACGTTCGATTTTGAGTGGGACAGAAATTTTACAGTTTTCTACCGTAAAAGCAACCATTGAGAAATAATATAAAAAAAGAGTTGCATAATTTAGAGTCGCTTAACGCCTCTCTAATTTCTAACATTCCAGGCTATGCTGGACTTTTAATTGCACTGATGAAAGTGATTTGGAAACTTTGAAACAGCTGTTTGCTGAAATATTTTTAAGATATTGTTATGTGGTATCATATATATTTTTTATTATTGAAATTTAGAAAAAGGGATTAACGTAAAAAAACGTCGTAGAATCACACACTTTCAGAAATACTTCCTTCAAATCACGGAAATTTTCCTGGCAGCACTACTGCCGGAATATTTCCGTTATTTGAATAATGCCCGGTTACTTTTTCTCAGATACAGGAGGTAACTCTTCCGTTATTTGAAGAACGTCGGTTAAAAAAAAATAAATCTACATTTGTGCCGCCATCTACGGACTTTTACAGGAATATTTATTATTTGATATGTTACAAGAATATTTCTTGGCTGACCTTGGGGTCGATTCAGGTACCGCAACGCCTTGAGTCAAGTGTCTTACCGGTACGGCCCGTGGACACTTGCTAGAAAAAGAGTTTGAAACGACGATACGTGTTTTCTTCAAATGGCGGCTTGGTACTTGGATTTAAAAACCTGGCAATTTTGAAGTTCATCGGTTGGTTCGTCGGGGAGAATTCGTCGTTCTGAAATAATTTGGGATTTTAACACTTTAGTATTAATAGAGGAGAAAAACATGAGGCATCACACCGCTAATCGCTTGCGAGTGTAGGTGGGAGCGGCTTCGAATCCCACTGGCTTCGTTGCACATTCTTTGTGGAGCTTCAGGCTGTATTTGTGTGTGCTATCTCGTCCCTGTATATATTGACGATGACTTATAAACGGGCGCTTGACGCCAAGCACACAGGTCAGATGTATGTTAATAAAATTTCAAATGAAAAACATGAATTATATATATTCTTAATTTTATTGTTAAATCTAAAATATGAATATTATATTTTTAATGAAGTTCGAGAAAAAATGTTTGCTTCTTTGAGCAAAATCAATTTTTTTTCAACTAATATGTTTTTTTAATGTGTCCGTTTAGAATATATTTCCAGCGCAAGTGTCTTTTTATAACCTAAAAAAATAAATTGCGAATAATTTTAAATGAATGAGAAAATTATATCACTTTTTTTTATCCGAGAGCATTATTTTTGTTTGTTCCTTTTTGAGTAAACAAGATTTTTTTTCATTTAATTTAACGATTAAGTATACATATATTAAATCTGTTTGTTTAGAATATATTTTAAGTGCGAATATTATTTTATAACTCTAAAAAGTAAATTCCAAATAATTTTAAATGAATGGGAAATTTAATTGTTACTTTTTTTAATTCGAAAACACCATTTTTGTTTTATTTTTTTATTTTAAATAAATTCGAAATTTTAATTTATTGAATTTTTAGTTTTTCATTTTTAAAATAAATTCAAGTAATTTTTTTAAATATATTTTATCTTAACAAAAGTTGGAAGAACTATTATCGTCTTCAGCAACCAAGGAGGAAAATACATTTGCCAGATATTCATAAAAGATGGAGTTCCCCTGACCCATTTTCGACTTTCCTATACCCATGTAGGAGGGATACTATGGGCAATATCTCATGGAATTATTTTATGTTTAAAGTATGGATGTTAGCACTAAATCCCCATGTTGAACAGTGAAAACTTTTATGAGAAATGTGTTTCTGTAGTCGACATCCTGCCATACCCAAATATTACACATACTTAAAAACACTGTATTCGAAGGGCTAAATACCTCCCAATGACGAATTGCAAATTGTTATATGTTTACAGTTAATCTAATCTAACCACTGAAAAAAACTAAAATCCAACTCAGCTTGCTTAGCTTCAATCCGTTGTATAGAAAATACTTTCAAATGGCTGACAAGAATTGGTGATATACATTTTTCTCTATTCAAGTAATTTCCCCCCCCCCCCCCAAAAAAAAAATGTAATTAACCTTTCATTTCCATGCAGAACGAATAGAATTTAAAGTTAAAACTTAAAAATTCTCGAAAACATACTCTAAAATCTTATTTGTTTCGAATTCTCCAACTGTCAAACACTGATATAGTGTCGACCGCTGGTGCACACTTCCAATGCTCGAATAGAAAAGAAAATTGTTTTGGATTGTTAGTTGTACAGTCTTTCAAAGACAACAACAAAAAAACTGTGATATTTGCCTGAAATTGGCTTTTCAAACGTAGTAAAATACCTTTAACACTTTACCGATCGGTAGCGGTTCGAACATTACTATGCCCTTTCACCGCCCGGTCAGCCGCAGATCGTCCGAGACACCGGCTTGGTTTCGACCTAGACTGACGCGCGGGAATATATGCGCTTTTCTTAAACTCTGGTAAAATTGTACGCTTCGTGTTATTCTAGGGTAACGAAATTTAATAAAATATTTTACTTTAACCCCTTGGGGACGAGCGACACGTATACGTGACGCATAAGATGCTCAGAATCCTCGATTATTCCCACCAGTTATTTTTTAATGTAAGATTTGCCTCATTAAATCTTAGCATTTCTGGGATTCAATTAGGTGAAATTTTCTGTTTTGAAAAACCGGTGGTAAAAGGTTAAAAATTCTGTAAAGGACGCTCGTCGTGAAGGGGTTAATCATATTAGTGTTAAACAATATTTATTTTATCTATTACAATCGTTTTCAGTTTATTATTTACATAAAATATACCACAATCCATATAACAATATTTGTCGAAAAAAGAAGTTGTTTAATATTTTTTTTTAAACTATGATAGCGCTCGAAACAGTCACCTTTGTGTAATGGGACGTTGCAGTATTTACAAGCGAAACCTGTTCTAAAGGGCTAAAGCTTATAAAAAAGCACCGATTATCTGAATAAAGAATGCTTGCTGCTTGCTACTTGTCAATCTAACCTAACCAAATCTAACAGAAAGATCAAAAGTCGATTAATCGACGGCCGGTCGGTAAAGTGTTAATACTATTTGTACTTTCTACCACATTAAAATGTATTTGCACAGTTCCCCCATTCCCATTTACTGTCTATTTTATGGTAGACTTCCATTATCTTGACCGAATAAGTAGTCATTTTGGCATGTGTTTAATAATAAAAATAATTTTTTAATTAATATTTTCTTTAATTATTAACCTGGGTACTGGGTACGACGAAATATTTCATCATACACGAACTACAACTACAGCGCCTAGAATACATAGGATGGAAAACTGTTTTACCGTTTTTTAATTCAAAATTTTCGAATTGAAACTGGAAATTCTGAAACAAGAATTTTTACTTTAAGAAGTCACGAAATATCTGCCATTAAGTAAAGAAAAGAACATTATAGGCAATTTCTGGTATGTATTCGAAATTTCAGAATTAAAAAGAAACCAAACTGGTAATGCTTTAAAAGTGCTAAAAATTGTAACCGATAAACGTGCAACCATGCGGTACAATAATAGAGCGATCGCAGCGACATCAGCTTTAAAAATAGATTTACCTCTAGCAAAAGTAACCGTTTCACTGTTGACAACATGAACATAATTTCTGTTAATAAAATCTTCTTATAAATGTATATTTAAGATGTAACTGATTTGGAAGTTAGTTTTTTATCATATCAGGGAATTAATCTTTTCCACTCTTCTAGCAGAGATTCATCCTTTGGTATGCTAAATAGGGATAGATTCTAGTGTTCTGTCTTGTATCGAGTACTGCAACCAGGCACAAAAGAATGCGTATCACGTTTTTTGGCCATGATCAATATCATTCATATTTTCAAAGCTTATGAAAATCATTATCCAAGTCAAAGTAAATAGGGTATAATTTAATTATTTAAAATTTTCACCACCAGCTGAAACGTTTTCTCAGTTCCATTCTTACACAATGTTTGCGTGGAAAAGAGCTAGCAGCCAGTGGCATAGCCAGTGAGGGGGGGGGGGGGGTCGTCCAAATGCTCTGGAAACCAGTAATATTATAAAATTTTCTTCGCCATTAATATCGCAGAAAATTCTCCGATTAAATAAGGCAAAAATATTTTTTTATAAAATTAGTGGTATCCAAACCATCTGGACCTCCATCTTGTCTACGCCACTGCTAGAAGATGTCGCTGCGATCGACCCGTTATCTTTTCAGCATCGTTCTACATTTATCGGATTCAATTTTTTAGTACTATTTTGTAGCCGTTTTCTACACTATATAGCAGATTTTATACACTATATAGCAGATTTTAGTCGCTGTACTAGTACTGCAATGATGAAATTTTTCGTCATAGAAATTTGCCTTAATATTTTGAATACTTCCACTAGTAAAATTTAATAGAAATTTTCGTCTTATTAAAACGCCCTATTCATGCAAAATTACTGCCATGAATATGAAATAAACGGAAATGTGTTCTCAAACTTTTGTGCTGCCCTGTATATGATCTACAGAATTTATACACACCAAGTAGACAAAAAGTTAGTTAAATTTAAAATCGCGTTCAGCAACTTAAAACGCACTTCCAGGAATTATTGTTAACAGACAGTAGAGAATTATTTTG
Organism: Maratus michaelseni; assembly: GCA_963931845.1. Lineage (NCBI taxonomy): Eukaryota > Metazoa > Arthropoda > Arachnida > Araneae > Salticidae > Maratus > Maratus michaelseni. The sequence goes on from OZ007599.1 coordinate 274,865,107, forward strand.
TGTGTCCCTGTAAATGAACTGCTATACACACAATATTCTGTAGTAAGCCTCTTGAAATGCACCTTAGTGATATATATAAATTTCAATGCGTTTAAAATAGTGAAACATTATTTAATTTAACCGCAAACGATTTTTCTCCATAGACGTAATGCAATGGATTTCTTTTGACTGTATACCCTGCTTCTTTTGCTTATACCCTGTAAAGTAACTATAAATGCTATGCACAGCATATTCCATATTAAGCTTTTTGTAATGCACCTTAGTGATATATATCAATTACAATGTGTTTGAAATTGTGTAACATCATTAAAATAAACCGCAAATGATATTTCCCCATAGACCGTAATGTAACAGAATTTTTTGAGTATCCCTGTAAAAAAACTATAAGTGCTACACACTTCAGTTGAAATAAGGAACATGCTACAGATAACGACAGTAACATATAAAAATTACAGGGCAATCCGAGCATATTTACTGGAGTTAGAGCACGGACAGACTGCATACGGCTGACAGCCAGACAAACCGAAGTCATAAACACTTTTTATCTAGGTTGGAAAGTGTTAAAAAATTTCTATTCTTTCTTACTAGTGGAAGAGTGCCCCTTTGGTAATCGGGGCCCTTGTGATATCATAAGAGACGGTAGTCTCTTGAGTGACGCAGCGAAAAACCGAAAACCGTAAGCCCAAAACCGAAGATTCCGTCACTCTCATATATACAGCTAGCAGGACATCAAAGGAAAATCGAAACGCCGACATTTAATATCTCAGTAAATATGAGGAATACCGTTTCGATTTTTTCACATTAGTCTTATATCTATGGCCTAACTCTATCCTGAAATTTATAGATTTCTACATGCAGTAGATTTTGAGATCTGGAAACCAATTTTTAAGCGAAAATGGAAGATGTAATGGTGTAATGGGCACAGAGTTGTTATCTCGAAAATGGATCGAACGATTTTTTTAAAATTAATATATTATATTAATCAGTTTTAGATGAAACGTTTAAGATATTGCGCTAACGTAGGAAAACTCTTGTTTTCAATATAATCCACTTTTAAAATCGGACTATTTTCTTATGCTTTTTCTGGTAGACTAACATTACAGATCTTCAGCCTTTTCACTACTTTTTATTACTGCGCAATAAGGAAGCTCTTGCCTATTACGGTTACAGTTAAACGTTAAAGCATATCCATATCGCTGAAAAACTATTTAGATTCTTTTTTTTTTAATACGAAAACAGTTCTTAATGCAATTTTTAATATGTAATATATATGTATTAAATTAAATTATTGTTTGTATATTTTTCTTTTTTGTTATAATAAAGAATTTCTTATTTCAAAATCTTCATTAAGTCAAAAAATATTTAGATTCCTTGATTAAAATATTGAAATATTTTATAATTATATATATACAATTTAATTGTTATTTATATATTTAATTTGTCATTTTTTAAAGGAAAAAAAGATTCAGATTTTTTTTTTTTATCAGTTAATTTGAAACAGCCTCTAATCAACAAATCAATCATCTGTTTGTTTTCAACGAGTCTCGAATGTTGTTTTTGTAAGAATAACACTCATATGGTTTGGATCATTCGAGACGACAGCCCTGCCGCTATAGGTCTCATAGCGGCAGGGCTATGAGAAGGCATGAGAAGCGGCAGGGCTATACAAATTTAAAGCGGCAGGGCCCCCTTCAAAGTTCAAACACTCATATGAGGTATTTTATTATTTATTTATTTATTGTTTGTTTACTTATTTTGATTAGATTGTCCTTTTAGAAATTGTCTTTTGATTTAGTGGCGTAAATGGTGAGATAATTGTCAATAGTATTACCTGTTTTATCGTTAAAAATAATCAGTGAATCTTTTAAAGAAGTCTTTTAAATATCTGATGACGATAGAAGATTGGTTTTTTACTTGTTAGCTATATTTTCCAACTCTCCAAATCAAACTTTCCCATCATTCACCTCACACAAATTTAATAACTAAAACTTTTTATTTCAGTGTGATTGAAATACGTTTAATTGTGATGAAACTTTGGTATATTATATAGGGAATTTATATAACGTAAGTTTTCACTTTTATGTATATAAAATTAGATACGATGTTTTCATTATGAAATACAATGTTTCTAATTTATGTTATGGCTTACTTTAACATTTTTTTTATTGACTAAGCCTATCATTAATATAGGGGAGACCGGTACACAGTGAACCTATGGACACAGTGGACCACCCCCTAATATTTTATTTATTTAATTTTTTTTTAAGCTTCTCTTCTATCCTAATAGACAACAGCACTGCAATGATTATTTATAGCCTTCAGAAAGTATGTTTAGCTCAGATTGAACTATTTTATCCTGCTTTGTTGTTTTGAGCTTCTAAAAGTAAAATTTTTCATCATCATATTTTTATTTTTTTAGTAATTAAAGGTTGTAGATAAATAAAATAAAACAGCTTTTTTGAAAAGCTAAGATACTTGTTTTTATTTTACTTTAAAGTTATTATGTTTAAAAGAAAGCTATAAACAATATTAATATGATTATTTATTGAACTTCAACATGGGGTACAGTGAACCACCCACTCCTGGGGCACAGTGGTCCACAATCCACTCTGCTCCTCTAATGCAGAATGTTCAAAATATGTAATAATTGTTTTCTATAAAGAAAGATTGTTTTAAAGTAGAATTAACTGTAAAATAAAGTAAACAAATAAAAATAACAATTTTTTTAACATAGTAAGAAATATTTTGTTTTGTATTTACTGCCTTTGATAAATATAACTGTAGTCTAATTGTTGATGATTCTATTCAAGTAAGATTCATGAGATGCAAATTGAATGGAAATCAGTTTATTTCTCCCGAAACTGTAGATGAATCTGCTGTTGATGTCAATGATTTCATAATGTTGCTCGCAGACCCAAAATTATTTCTTGAAAATTCCAGGCTCAATCTTACTGATAAGTATTTTGGAATTTCATTTGCAAATTTTATTGTGAGCTGATATTTTTTGTACTTAAGTAATAACTTCAACTAAATTGCAATTGTTCCTGTATTAATCTGTTATTATTTTCAAAATATAATTAATTTTTTGTTTTTGTTTCAAAATTTATATTACTATGTTATTTTGCGAATGAAGAGGCAACAAAAAAGAATTAGATTAATGAAAAATAGATTTATATTATATTTTAGATAATACCTAATAGTGGTCCACTGTACCCTGGTGGGTAGACCAGTGTATATATATATTTTTTTAATGTATTGAAAACTATGTTGTGAGAAAATTATGATGGATGTAAGAAGGTTTAAGGAATATTCAAAAATATTTTCATACAGATTGGTCAGTCTGTTAAAGAGAAAAAAAATTTTAACTGAAAAAGTGGTCCACTGTGTACCGGTCTCCCCTACCCGATTACATGAGATTTTGTTATTTGTATTGATATGTTTGTGTTTACGTATTTTATCAAGATTATATTTCAGCTATTTTTAAGTAAGTTTTTTAAGATACTATATAGCAATGTTAAAATGTTGGCTATACTTTATTAGCTTATGTTAAAGATTGGTCAGAAAAAAAAGGTTGGCGAGATTAAAAAATTTTGTCGATCAGCTAGTGCTCGACTAACATAACAACAGGGCTGCTGGGATGGAATTTAATTTTTAAAAAGGACACATTTTGAACCGGTTTGTTTACAGTCCCATTTTATTAGTAGAATTTTGTGATAATTTCCCGCATGACTGGCGAATTTTGCATTTTTTGTAAAAAAAAAAAAAAAATCTTTAGATGTAATTTTAAACAAAATCTCTTTTCATTTCTTTAATTTGCAAATATTTTAAGTTTTCTTATTTAAAATACTGTGATTAAATGTCCAATGTAAGATTTCCCTTAGTTGAAAATTGTTATGACAGAATTTACACAACTGCAAAAATAATTGATTACTACAACAATGCATTTTCAGGGTTTTTTTCCAATAAAATTAGCTATACAACAGAGGAAAGTTAACTTCGTACTATATTTACATTGCAGTAATTTGGAGAGTTGCAAAATATAGCTAACAAGTAAAACACAAATCTTCTTTAGTCTGCGGGTTTTAAAATACTTCCTAAATATTCACTCGACACGATGCAATTTCCTTACCTTGTATCATTTTTATATATAAAACAGAAAATTGACAATCATCTCCCCATTTAAGTAACAATCTAAAGTCAATTTCTAAAAGGACAAGAAAATCAAATCAAAATAAGTAAACAAACAATAAATAAATAATAAAATACCTAATATGAGTCTTATTCTTGTAAACAAGAATTTGCATTGCAATCACCGCTCATGAATACATGACACAAGCGATAGGTTAATTTATTGTTAATTGATAGTAGAGGTGCCCAATCTTTTTAGGCGAAGGGCCACTTAAAAAATTGTTGGGTTGTCGAGGACCACCATCAGTAGCACAGAGAGAATTTTGTTTCGAGGAGATGTTGGGTAGGGGGGGGGGGGATAATTAGCATTATCCATATATACAGCACTGTTCGGTTGCAAATTTGGAAGAATGCACCCACTAGATGGATTTGTGATTTTTATGCGGCTACTTGACAAAATTGTGATTTTTATGTGCCCGTTCTAAAAAATTCATGATTTTTATGTATAGGTTCAACTTTTATGTATAGGTTTCAACTTTTTTACTCAGTGACCACTGGCCAGTACATGGATTTTTTTACTCCTGTTTTTCAGCAATGACCAATAACAAATTTACAAATACTTGATAAAAAATTTAAGAAATTTGTCAAACGATTGTGGAATAAACGGCGAAATTTGTCAAATAGTGTTGGGAAAGAAATCGCGACATTCGTCAAATGGTCTCAGGAAAGAAATCAGGCATTGCAGGAAAAAAATTAATTATGTCTAACTGTCATGAAAAAATTAGAGAAATTCGTCAAATACGTTTGGGGGAAAAAAATCACAAAATTCATCAAATGATCTCGGGAGAAAAATAGTGAAATTTGTCTAACAATCGCGGAACAGAATTGCAAAATTCGTCGAATAGCAGTGGAAAAAAAGTGCACAATTTGTTCGTTCATGGAAAAAGTCGTGAAATTCATTAATCGATAGTCGATAAATCACGAAATTCATCAATCGATAGCAGAAAAATCACAAAATTCATTGATAGTGGAAAAATCACAAAATTCATCAACTGGTTTCAGGGGAAAATTTTTTCGAATATTGTCGAATGGCTTCAAGAAGAAAAAAAGTCACAATCCATCAAATAATTTCGGGGAAAAAATCGTGAAATTCGCCAAAGGGTTTTGAAATTTGTCGAGCGACAGCGGGGAAGAAATCTTTTTCCATTCAATCATCGCAATTGGGACTATTAAGTTTGACCAGTGGTGGCAGTAAAGTCAGTCGCCAAATTTTCAGTATTACTCGCCGATTGACGAATGGCAATTTTGTCCTATATTTTTACACGCCTGATCGATGAAATTCAAGATTTTTACGCACCCGATTGATGACTTTCTTGATTTTTATGGATCCGTTTGACGAAATTAATGATTTTTATATGCCCGATAAACAAAATTCATGATTTTTATGCATGCGTTCAACAAAATTTATGATTTTCCTTCTCCCGATCCACAAAATTCATGTTTTTACTATACTTGATTGACAAAATTCGTGATTTTCAACTGATATGCTTTCCTTCGGCCATTTAATAAAATTCACAATTTTTCTTCTCTAGACTCTAGGCAAAATTTTCATTTTTTTTTTTTTTTTTTTTTTTTTTTTTTACCGTTTGTTGAAATTTACAATTTTTTCACAAACATTCGACGGAATTCTTGATTTTTCCACGCCCAATATACGAAATTTGCGATTTTCCATGCCTATCGACAAAATTCATAATTTTGCTGAACCGATAGACAAAATTCATAATGTTTTCCCACAATCTATGGACAATTTGCAAATTTTTTCCACGACTGTTCGTTGAAATTCGCGATCTTTCCATGCCATTCGATGAAATTCGTTGCTCGATCCATGAAATTTGCGATTTTAAGTGCCTTATCGACAAAATTTGCAGGTTTTTTCAACTGATTTACAAAATTCAAGATTTTGAGTGATTGACAAAATTTACAACTCCAGAATTACCGATTTTGGCATCTCTGGTTTCTGTTGACCGATTATTGAAATTTGCGTTTTTTTTTCTAGCGACAAAATGGCGAAATTTGTGATTTTTCCATGCCCATTCGACAAAATTTGCATCCAGTCGATGCAATTCATAATTTTATGCACCTGATCGATGAAATTCATATTTTCCTACGATCTATGGACAAAATTTGCGCATTTTTCTCACGAATTATTAAGGAAATTCGAAATTTTTGGATAGGTTGGCATGTATGGTCTCTGCGGGCCACCAGTTACCCATCACGGGCCACAGGTTGTGCATTCCTAATCGTGATGCAGTTTAGCTCATTCGACTCGACCTCGATAGAACTTACTGATTTTAGTTTCACCACCAGGGGCAGTTATGTTCATATAGAACAGAGTGCGCCCCTAGCAGTGGAAGGGGAAATTAATGGATTTTGGAACTAACTCGAGTTCTATGGGTCCCATCACAACATGGTTTGATTCATTCAATTTGACATTGACAGGATATATCAATTTTAGTTTCAAGTTTGACCACCAGGGGGTGCATTCCTATCTCAGGTTCTATGGCCTCGATCATGACAAGGTATGGCTGACTCAACTCGAAATCGACAGCCTCAACAATTTCAGCTGTTTGTACAGAACAGAGTGCGCCCCCTGGTGGTGGAACATGGAACTAACAGATTTTGCAGCTAACTTGAGTTCTATGGGTCCCATCACAATGCAGTTTGATTCATTTGACTCGACATCGAGAGGATATATCGATTTTAGTTCCAAGTTTCACCACTAGGGGACGCTATCCTATCTCGTGTTCTATGGGCCCGATTACGATGAGGTATGGCTCATTCGACTCGAAATCGACAGCCTGAAAGATTTCAGCTATGTTTGTATAGAACAGAGTGCGCCCCCTGGTGGTGGAAGATGGAACTAACGGATTTTGCAGCTAACTCGAGTTCTATGGGTCCCATCACAATGCAGTTTGATTTATTCAACTGGACATCGACAGGATATACAGATTTTAGTTACAAGTTTCACCACCAGGGGGCGCTTTCCTATCTTGTGTTCTATGGGCCTGATCACGACGAGGTATGGCTCATTCGACTTGAAATCGACAGCCTGAAAGATTTCAACTATGTTTGTATAGAACAGAGTGCGCCCCCTGGTGGTGGAAGATGGAACTAACGGATTTTGCTGCTAACTCGAGTTCTATGGGTCCCATCACAATGCAGTTTGATTCATTCGACTCAACATCGACAGGATATATAGATTTTAGTTACAAGTTTCACCACCAGGGGGTGCTTTCCTATCTTGTGTTCTATGGGCCTGATCACGACGAGGTATGGCTCATTCGACTTGAAATCGACAGCCTGAAAGATTTCAGCTATGTTTGTATAGAACAGAGAGCGCCCCTGGTGGCGGAAGATGGAACTAACGGATTTTGCTGCTAACTCGAGTTCTATGGGTCCCATCACAATGCAGTTTGATTCATTCGACTCGACATCGACAGGATATATAGATTTTAGTTACAAGTTTCACCACCAGGGGGCGCTTTCTTATCTCGGGTCCTATGCGCCCCATCACAACGAGGTATGGCTCATTCGACTCGAAATCGACAGCCTCAAAGATTTCAACTATGTTTGCATGGAACAGAGTCCGCCCCTGGTGGTGGAAGATGGAACTAACGGATTTTGCAGCTATCTCAAGTCCTATGGGTCCCATCACAATGCAGTTTGATTCATTCGACTCGACATCGACAGAATATATTGATTTTAGTTCCAAGTTTCACCACCAGGGGCACTTCCCTATCGGGTTCTATGGGACCGATCACGACGATGTATGGCTCATTTGACTCGGTCTTTTTTAGCATTTCATTAAAATTTTATTCTAATGATTAATTTATACCCTATACTTAATTTCGACTAATTGACATTTTCATCAATAACCTTAAAAAAGTAATGATATCAGTACAAAAACCCTTAACGGGTTAAAAGTGTTGACGCAGCACTTTCTTTTGGCTCTATGAATTTTAAATATGGGTCTTAAAAGCAATGATATCAAATTTAAGTGACGCTATGTTAATAATTTTTTTTAAATCATAATTTTCTTTTTAGTTTTATTTATGTTCACAGGTGCAATTATTATCTTAATATGAAAAAATATATAAAATTTATTCGCTGATGCTTTTTCATTCACATCTCTCATGTATTCAAAATATGGGTTTTAAAAGAAATGATATCAAAATTTGAGTGACACCTTGACGTTAATTTAATAGGACTCTTTTAAAATTCAATTTAAATTATTTTTGGTTTGTCTTCTAAAGTATATTTACACATACAAACAATACTTTTAATTTTTCAATACACTTTTAAATATATTACTTTCACTGAGCCTATATTATGTATTGAAATGTATTTATTTCAATAAACTGATTTATCTTCTGTGCCACGCTATCCAAAATCATAAGTAAAATTTATGTAAATGATTATTTTGTGTCATAGTATCCAAACAAAGGGAAATGTATTCAAGTGGATAATATGACGCAAAATAATCATTTACATAAATTTTACTTATGATTTTGGATAGCGTGGCACAGAAGATAAATCAATTTATTGAAATAAATACATTTCAATACATAATATAGGCTCAGTGAAAGTAATATATTTAAAAGTGTATTGAAAAATTAAAAGTATTGTTTGTATGTGTAAATATACTTTAGAAGACAAACCAAAAATAATTTAAATTGAATTTTAAAAGAGTCCTATTAAATTAACGTCAAGGTGTCACTCAAATTTTGATATCATTTCTTTTAAAACCCATATTTTGAATTCATGAGGGATGTGAATGAAAAAGCATCAGCGAATAAATTTTATATATTTTTTCATATTAAGATAATAATTGCACCTGTGAACATAAATAAAACTAAAAAGAAAATTATGATTTAAAAAAATTATTAACATAGCGTCACTTAAATTTGATATCATTGCTTTTAAGACCCATATTTAAAATTCGTAGAGCCAAAAGAAAGTGCTGCGTCAACACTTTTAACCCGTTAAGGGTTTTTGTACTGATTACTTATCACGATGAAAAAAAAAGTCTCCATAGTGAAACGAGTTGAACAAAAGTTTATTCCCCGCTTAACAGGTTAATTTATCATACCTAATGCATAAAATAACCCCACCTTTAAAAAAAATCTCTTTAAAACTTTATATTTTGCAAAGACTAAATAGTGAAAACTTAGAATAAAAAAAGAAGCACTTTTTTGACACTTATAAATCCTGTGATAATCATTTATGTAATTAGTTATTTATTCATCGTTTCGTTTCGAAATACGAAAAACAAATCTTGTTTTAGTTTTTATTTTAAAATTTCTTATTATTTATGCCTGTGAATTGCGAGTTAAACTTCTTTAGTTATCTATACTAATATTATAAAGGAGTAAAGATTGTTTGTTTGTTTGTAGGGGGTAATCTCCGGAACTACCGAACCGATTTCAAAAGTGATGGTGGCAAATTGATGGTGACAATCCCTGCTCCAACATAGGCTATTTTTTATGTCGGTGCCACTAACCCCAAGAGGTGCAGGAGCAAAAAACGTTCTAAAATTGCCATTTTTTAGCTATCAAACTGGCTATCAAGCCCTGAGAGCTTGCCAGCCGGTTCTGTATGTATGTATGTACGTACGTAATGCGATAACTCTTCATAGAAATATCCGTTTTCCTTCAAATTTTGTTTATAAGTTCACTGTGTTAAGGCGCTTCCATGATTAGTTTTCGGGATTGATTGGTTAAGTATAAAGGGGGGGAACAAGGGGCTAATTCCCCCCCCCCTTTATTTATATAAATGGGTTTTTCATGCAGAATTTCCGTTTTCCTTCAAATTTTGTTTATAGGTTCACTGTGTTAAGGCGCTTCCTTGATTAGTTTTTCGGGATTGATTGGTTAAGTATAAAGGGGGGAACGAGGGGGGGCTAATCCCCCCTTAATTTATATAAATGGGTTTTTCATGCAGAATTATCCCATTTCCTTCGAATTTTGGTTAAAGGTTCATTGGGTTAAGACGCTTCCCTGATTAGTTTTCGGGATTGATTGGTTAAGTATAAAGGGGGGGAACGGGGGGATAATCCCCCCCTTAATTTATATAAATGGGTTTTTCATGCAGAATTATTCTATTTGCTTCAAAATTTGTTTATAGGTTCATTGGGTTAAGACGCTTCCCTGATTAGTTTTCGGGATTGATTGATTAAGTATAAAGGGGGGAACGGGGGGCTAATACCCCCCTTAATTTATATAAATGGATTTTTCATGCAGAATTATCCCATTTCCTTCAAATTTTATTTATAGGTTCACTGTGTTAAGGCGCATCCCTAATTAGTTTTCGGGATTGATTGGTTAAGTATAAAGGGGGGAACGGAGGGCTGATACCCCCTTATTTTATATAAATGGGTTTTTCATGCAGAATTATTCAGTTTTCCTTCAAATTTTGTATATAGGTTCACGTGTTAAGGCACTTCCCTGATTAGTTTTCGGGATTGATTGTTTATGTATAAAGGGGGGACGGCGGGCTAATCCCCCCCTTAATTTATATTAATGGGTTTTTCATGCAGAATTATCCCATTTCCTTCAAATTTTATTTATAGGTTGACTGTGTTAAGGCGCATCCCTGATTAGTTTTCGGGATTGATTGGTTAAGTATAAAGGGGGGAACGGAGGGCTAATCCCCCCTTAATTTCTATAAATGGGTTTTTCATGCAGAATTATTCCGTTTTCCTTCAAATTTTGTTTATAAGTTCACTGTCTTAAGGCACTTTCCTGATTAGTTTTCGGGATTGATCGGTTAAGTATAAAGGGGGGGAACGGGGGGGCTAATCCCCCCCGCCTTAATTTATATAAATGGGTTTTTCATGCCGAATTATCCGATTTTCTTCAAATTTTGTATATATATTCATTGTAATTAGAGATTTACCTGATTAGTTTAAGGGGTTCATTAGTTAACTATGAGGGGGTAACGGGGGGATGACCCCCCCCTTAATATATTGTTTATTTCTTTATTTTTCGATGGGCTTATTTCAAATTCTTTGAAATAAGAGTATAATATACAATTAGTGTGAATAGCCTGTGAACTCAATGCCCTCAGTTTAACTGGGCAGTTTTATTTCTATTTTTTATACTGAAGGAGCTAGAAATTTGAAATTTGTCATTGTAGTTACTTATAAGATGTAAATGCTCTCTAAGAACAAATTAAAAAGAAATTGAAATTTAAAAGGGTGAAATGAGCGAAAAGCGTTCTAAAAACAGTCTAAATTACAATTTCTATGAAATCTCTGGAACTACAGAACCGATTTCAAAAGTAATGGTGGCAAATTGATGGGGACAATCCCTACTTCAACATAGGCTATATTTTATGTCGGTGCCACTAACATCAATGGGGTGCAGGATCGAAAAATGTTCGAAAATTGCGACTTTTTTATACTGAAGGGGCAAGAAATTTGAAATTTAGCATTGTAGTTACTTATAAGATGTAAATGCTCTCTAAGAATAAATTTTTAAAAAAAAATCGAAATTTAAATGGGTGAAATGAGCGAAAAGCGTTCTGAAGTCATTCTAAATTACAATTTCTCTGGAATCTCTGGAACCACGGAACCGATTTCAAAAGTGATGGTGGCAAATTGGTGGTGACAATCCCTGCTCCAACAGCCTCTTTAATAAAAAACTATGCGTTGCTGACGACTGGGTTTTTCGCTAATTGTTGCAACAGATTAATCTCGGAAAATTAAACATTTGAAGTTACTGAAAAAAATGATATCTCAAAAAGTATTTGTCAGAAAATTGTTAGACAAACTGCGTTTGAAAGGTACAAAATTGTATTTTTCTTGATATAAATTTCAAATCTAATGATTATGCCGTTTTTCAAATATTGAATTTCAAAAATTACCAAATTTTCCAATGGAGTACCATAGCGAAACCTTCATGCGTAAAAAGATAATGATAAGGGCGACGTGTCCTGACGTGTATATTGGCTATAGCACGAGTCACAAATTATAGTAGCCTTATTATTCTGTTAAAATATAAAAGTTATTTATGAAATGTCAATATTTTGTTTGATTAAAGGTTCGTTAAAAGAAATTGACCAGCGTAGCGGGCGTAGCTTGCTAGTATAGAATAATGCACATTCAAATGTAACAGACGGTTTAATATATTAATACCAATATACACGATTCATGAATGTATATTCATGATTATGGCGTTTAACTGTCTTTTAAATCTTAATTCAAATAATTTGCTTAATAATCTTAAATAAATATGTCGAATTACTTGAGGCTTATAATTCCTTTAATGATAAATGAAAGGAGAGAAAAATTAATGGAAATTATGTGAAAATGTCATATTAAATATCACAAACATTTTCAATATCTCCTTCACTGTCTTCTTACATTTTACTGGAGAAACTTTAAAAGATAAATCTTTAGCATATTATTTCAGCTTAGTGCTAAGTTTTTAAGAGAGATCTATAGAGGCTTATTTTTAAAATATATATAATGAAACCTTATGATACATTAATTCTGAAATAGATGCATGTTAAAGGGGAGAGACATACTTAAATCACTAAAGTTTTTTCTTAATTTTCAGTCCAATTATTTTGTATTTTCAAAATTTTCATCGAAATAAAATTCAAAATATGCAAAGTAAATGATGTACAAACATAGAAGCGAATAAAATAACAAACCTTTATTTTGTTACTGTTTGAAAATTTTGCTTAGTGTTTTAGAATTTTTCATTTGGCTTCCGTTAAAAAAAGATTAATGCTGAGAATGAAAAAAAAAGTCGTTCGCATTTTTAGAAGCTTGTAATAAAAAACTTTAGTAACATACAACAACTATTATTTATTCCGTTTTATTTATTTATTTCTAGAGCTAAAGTGAATTACTGAAATTTACACAAATTAATGAAAATGGCTTCATCGCGATTAATTATGAAAAAGCGAGTATTTATTGAGATGTATTGCAGGATGGGCCACAAGTTCTTGACACACTTAAAAATTCATTAAAAATTAAATAATTAGCGCACGAAAGTGCGGTTTGAACGAAAATGCTTCTCATGATCGAAGGATTTGTTTAAAGAAATTGAAAATTTTAGTTCCCAAATTTTCTCACAGGTGGTGCTATACGTTCAAAGCTACAAAAAAGGTGTGAAAAACTCAATCAGCTACAAATGATTTATTTTGTTCAACCTTCAACCATGTCTCAACGTGTGCGCCCTTTCTAGCGTGAACTAGATCCAAACAGTACTCAATTTCATTCCACACACTGAAATTTGGTAGTAAATTGAACAAAATAAATTGCCTGTAGCTGCTTATATCGAATTTGTTTATGTTTGTTTTGCACTTTGAAGGTATATCACTATTCATGGGGAATTTATTTTAATATTTTCTTTAATTTGCTTAAACAAAATTTTTGATCATGAGAAGCATGTTCGTCCAAATCGCACTCTGGTATGCAAATTTCTTGATTTGTTTATTGAATTTTAAAATTTGTCTAGGACATCCCCACTCTCCCTTGTATAATATGTCAGGTTTTTCGAAGAATTATTTGAGAATTATTTGAGTACTGTTAACAGAGTCGCAAAGTGTTACAATTTTCTGGAACCATCTTACTTATAATAAAATCCAAAGGCGAGAAAGTGTCTGTAACGGTACCGGGCTGTACCACTCTGGTCTGCGAGTCGACCGTAGTTAAACGCCATGTTATGCTTACTGAAAAAGATATGCTAACACATAACCACTAAATGATAATTTCTTCTACTTGAAATAATGTCTGTTCAGCATATTTTCGTATAAAACGTGTATATCATATCCAGTTGTAATGTTTTAAGTTTTAAATTAAAAATAACAGATTAAACATCCGATTACCTGATGTAAACAAACGAATAATGTTGCCATTCAAAAATACAAATTCCATCACAAATTCCAAATGAATGACTCTTTGAACGTTTCATTAAAATATCCGATTATGCTCTTAAAATATTTGTAAAAAGCATATTAAAGTCTTTAAATAATTTAAAGATTTCTTTAATTTATTTCTGAAAGCATTTTTTTTCTGTAAGTACTTTTTTCGCAGATAATGTTTGCGATGATACGGCAATGACTTTGAGAGTCTGACTTTCCAGGACTTTCCAGACATACTAATGCATTTAATAATGAATTTAATAATGAATTTATTTTGGTTTTTTCAGGCATATTTTTAAAGTAAGACAAAATCATGTTTTAATTTGATGAATACTTTTAAAATTTAAAGTTATATTATATACTTTCGTCGTTTAAATATTTGTAAAAGTATATTAAAGCTTTTAAATCTTTTAATTTTGTTTAAAACCTTAAAAAACTATTTCGTAAAAAAAATGTATATTAACATTTCTGTAAAAAAAAATTCTGTAAGCACTTTTTTTTTTTCAGAAGCAGCGGTGATTTATTTCGTAGGGAGAGATTTGAGGTTGATTCAGTATAGTGTCGCCATCTACTGGCGGATTTTGAAATTTGCTTCCATCATTCCGGATTTCGGGTCTTCCCGAAGTTCACGATTATTTGACAAAATTCATGTTTTTTTCGTGATTCTTTAACAAAATTTGCATTTTTTCTGCTGTTCTTTGATAAAATTTGCGTTTTTCTTCTACGATCCTTTCACGAAATTTCATTTTTTCGTAGTCCGTTGAAGAAATTTGCGTTTTCTTTTTGCGATCCTTTGAGGAAATTTGCGTTTTTTGCTATTCTTTGACGAAATTTGCATTTTATTCACGATCCTTTGACAAAATACGAGTTTTTTCTGAGATTGACGAAATTAGCGGTTGTTTTTTTCGATCCTTTGACGAAATTTCACTTTTTTCGCGATCCCTTAACGAAATTAGACATTTTTTCGCAGTGCTTTGAAGAAATTTGTGTTTTTTTTTTTCTAGACCCTTTGAAGAAATTCATGTTTTTCCGCGATTATTTGACGAAATTCGCAGTTTTTTTTTTTTTTTTTTTTTTTTTTTTTTTTTTGCGATCCTTTAACTTTTTTTTTTATGATCCCTTGATGAAATTTTACATTTTTTCGGAGTCCTTGGAAGAAATTTGCGTCTTCTTCGTAAGCCTTTGACGGAAATCGCGTTTTTTTGCAATTTGTTAACAAAATTAGCGTTTTTTTTTTTTTTTTGCAATCCTGCAACGAATTTTGCGTTTTTATTTTCGGTCCTTTGACGAAATGCACGTTGTTTCCACAATCCTTTGAAGAAATTTTCTATTTTTTCTGCGAACGATAGACATAATTGATTTTTTTCGGCGACTATCGTTCAAAATTCGAGATATTTATGTTCGAAATTTTGGACTGAAGACTTAAATTTTCGAAATCGAATGCCTTAAATTTTTAGGAAAACTTGAACAGAATCACCCCTGATGAAATAAATACATAACTATTTTTTGTTTCTAACGAATCGTAGTATAAATTAATTTTAAACTAAAATTTGAGAGAAAAATAATTTGTTTTTAATTTCGGGAAGAGAAGGGGGGGGGGACCGTGTTCACCCGCCACTGAAGTAACAATATTTTAGTGATTAAACATTGAAACACAATGGACTGAAAAAAAATTAGAAATCGGTAAAATTTTCGAAAAATTTCAGAAAATCTAAAATTTTAGTAAAAATTTACAAATTTAGAAAATTTTCGAATTTTTCTTTCCGGACTTCGGGTCTTTCCGGATTTTGGATTTTCGGTTAATGGGTCATATACTGTAAAATGATTCTTTCTTAACAAACGTAATTAAAATATAAGAAATGCATAGTACAGCGTAATTTCCATTTAATTTTGCTTATGTAATCAAACAATGAGTTATATGGTAAGTCAAGCTCTTTAAAAACTCATTGATAACACTTTTTTACAAAAACTTTCGCACATGAATTATTTGTTAATATTTAATTTTGTCCAATCGTTGAACTACTTCAGAAATTTAATACTAGGTAAATATATATATATATATATATATATATATATATACAAACCTTTCAATAATAAATCTCCATGCTGTTTGTTTGTATGAAGTCTTATGAAAATGAAACGCAGATCAACAATCCGTCATTTTTGACGGGGTTATATACAAGTTAGTAATAAAATTAGAAGCATGTCCCATTTGTAATAGAGAATTCTAATCATCTTTAATTACTGCAAATTATTGAAAAGTTTGTAAAAGATAATTGAAAATAATATTTTTGTTATTGAAATAACTCAGTTTGGCATCTCTGGATTATGTTTGGTTGAAAAGAACTTTAATTTTGGGATAAAAATCGCATTTTTTAACAGGATGCAATATTTTTTTTCATTTTTCCGTAACTCAGATGACTAAGGAAAATCAACTCTTAGCTAATTACCGGCATACAGACAAATTTCTTGCAGTGAAAAAATTAATTAAACATAGTGGTGTTGCTTCTGAATTGATGAATAAAAAAATCTCTCGTTCAAATCTGTATATTTATTTTAACATGAAACATTGATACAGAAAATAATATCAATGAGTTTGGTTAAATTTGTTTTCTTTCGTTGTCTTTACTCAACAAAATCCTTTATTCTTGCATCGGATGAGTCTCTCCAATTGGAGTTGAATCGTTTGCCAAATCGAAGTCGAAGAGAAGGCGCCCGTCCATCTTGTCTAATTAAATATTTTTCCAGCTCGCCATTCTCAATGAGCTCCCGTAATTCAACTGTAAATATAACAAAAAAAAAATTAATAGAGAGTACTTGTTTTTCAAATAAACTTGAATATTTACCTTCTCGAGAATTAATAATTTTAAAGTTTAATTCCGTATCATATTATTACATAATTTAATATTAATGACATTTGCCGTATAGCATCATGACATAAAAAGGCACGCAAAATTTGATAACAACTGCCATAAAATACTTCCAAAATGATGACATATTGCTTTATAAAAGCATGGCAGTTGTAAAATAATTTTCCGTGTTTCCCCTGTTATGTAGCTAAAACTAATGAACAGAATGAGATTTTTGAGACATGATATGATGAATTTCATGAAAGAAAAAATACCACAAAAATCAAGTACCAAGACCTTGATATATAGTACAGTAGGGGTGTGTGCACACTGAGCACAATTTGTCCGTCATTCGAATGAGTATTCGCCTAAGTGATTCCTAATATATCTTTTCAAGGAAAACGACGCTGCTAACAGGTACGCATAAAAAAAGTTGCATAATCCATTTTGCTAGCTATTAATGTAACTATGCGACTTATTTCGAGTTCTACAGTGCCAAAATGTCACATAAGGAAACTTTTATAGTAAATGGGGCTAATTATAAAATGTGGTCTTATTCCGTTCAATAGTTCTAGCTACAAATTCCTCCAAACAGGGATAGTTATTTTACAATCACCCGGCAGTTTAAAGCTACTCGCTAAAGAGCTCGCGGGCGGCATAAGAGCCATTTTTTATAAAAGAAATATTCACCTATTTTAACACTAAACGTACCAGGAATTTTGCTTAAGTTTTATAAAAATATTTCACACCAGAATTTTTATTTAAAACATATAAATGTTTAAATGAAAATGTGTTAACACAGACTTATTTATTATATTACTTATTTATTTTTTTATTATTTTACTATATTATTTTACTTATTTCTATGTGATTTATATTTAATTTATTTTATGGAGAAATTTCTGGTTCCAATCGACATATTTTCCCGTTTGTTGGTATGCTAGTTAAAAAAGTACGAAAACCATTTTATTATTTTTTTCATGCTCGTATATAAATTCAGATATAAATTTATAACACAGAAAGATGCATTATAACCATTCTTTTTAATATATTACTTCCATTTTATTTATTTTTTATTTACATCATTATTCTTTTGCTGCTTTTTTGTTTTATTTTTTAGATGCTTACAGAGTTTTGCATCTGAGCTCATGATTTTGTAAGCTTATTTTGTGATCACTTACTTTTCGTTTTCAGTTCATCCAGTTATACATTTATTCCATTAAATCTTAATAAAACCCACCTCGTATTTTATGAGGATATAATTACATAAGAGCAATTAAAGGTGAAACTAGTAACATAAAAAAAAAGTTCGTCAAGTAATGGAAGCTTGAAATAGAACCCAAGCTCCACAAAATCTTTAAAATGATTTGTCGAATTTCTGATATTTCAAGAACTTTCTCATTATTTTATGTGAATGTAGTTATAAGAATAACCCACACTGACTTTTTAAGTGAAATGTAACGCACACGATGGGAAAAAACACGCTTCTTAATGTACTATTTATTAAACAGTTTCTGAAGCATTAAGAAGCTTGTTTTGGCAATTATGTTTTGCTTTAAGCTTTTTTACATCTTGTTTATCTTAATAATTCTTCGGTACTTTTCAGACACCAAGCTAGTTTAATTTTATTAGCAGAATTTACTACCCGCATATTATAGAAAAATATTGAAAAAAATTGAAATAATCCATTGCATTATGGCTGCTAAGTCATGGACATGTATTTAATTTTATAGATCCAACCAAACTCTCACGAGTCAAAATGAATACAATATTTAATATAATGAGAACTATTCACAGAGGTTCCAAACTCTCACTAATCTTCCGTAATAAGGGGGTTGATTTGACCCAGTTTTAATACGTTTTGCACCAGAATTTAAAAAAAAGAAATGGAATTAAATATATTTCATGTAGAAATCTGAAATTAAACAAATAAAGATTCATCAAATAAATTTTCTGGTTTGAAACGTTATTAAACTGGGTCAAATTAATCCACATATTATGGATGATTAGTGGGAGGTTGGCACCTCTGTATTAATCATAACGACATCTGAAGATTCCGGATAAACTTTGGCATAATTTGTGAATCGTTAGTCAATGTATTATTAGAAATGTAAAAGAAAACTTGGATAAGGGAATGTCGCAGAAAATTTCCTCGAAATGAGAATAATAACATGACAATACAAGCAATAATATTAAATGTGTATGTCATAAAATCCACTCTTCAGTGACAGGACAACGATAAGATGTACACGGTTATCGAGGGGCCGATACGACGACGTCGTCGTAAGTACAGTGGAACCCCGCTAATTCGGACCCCGTTAATACGGATCTCCGGGAAATCCGGATCGGTCTGGTCGATTTTTTTTCAAGTTTGAGAAGCGATCGGCAAATTTCTATAACATTAATTTATTTCATCCCTGTATTCTGAATAAAAAGTCTTTTCTGAATTCTTTTCGGAAGAATACCTTAAGCTTTCTTATTTAAACTCTTTGATGTTATCTTTCAAAGAAACAACAATGTATCACTATAAGTTTGGCAATTCCAATTTTCCCAGATTTCTATTTAATCCATTTAGAAATGTCATAAAAAGGTCATTGCACAATAAAGTTTTACTTAGAGCATTGCAAGAAAGCAAGGTAAAATATTCCCTATAGACCCACTGACTGATAAGGATCGCTTTCCGATTTTTGTCAGCCAGCCCATTGGTCTCTCTGACTGTTTCCTTGTCTTCGTGCAAAACACGTCTACAATATCACTTGCGGAAACGCCAGAGTCACTCCTCTGTTTCCTAGAATCCGACCTTCCCGTTCAGAGAGAATGTATCAACCTAAATTCTACCAGACAACTTCTTTTGCCATGCAGTGTTTTTAAGCGTACATTTTTAGCTATGGCGACGAAACGAAAACATAATATTGTGACTATACAAAAGAAATTGGAAGCATTGAGTAGAATTGATAAAGGCGAACCCTTAAAAATGATTGCTTGTGAATTTGGAGTAGGTACCTCGAGAGTGTCCGATCGGAAGAAAAATCTAAAAACAATCGAGGATTTTTGCTCGAATTCAATTTCTAATGACGGTTTGGACAATAAGAGAAATGTTAAAAAAGCTAAACTTGAAACACTAGATGAAAAGTTATTCGCAGAAAGAGATCATGGTTTACCTATACAATAATCCAACAGAAAGCCTGAAAGTTAAATGCAAATTTGTCAGATGGTGATCCAGATTTTACTGCCAGTCAAAGATGGTTAAATAGATGGAAAAACCGGCATGGTGTGCGTCAACTTACTGTGTCGGGTGACAGCATGTCTAGTGACAACAACGCATCTGAAAAGTTCAAAAGGGAATTTGAAGAATTTATTAAAACAGAGAAATTAACGGCAGATCAGATCTACAAAGCCGATTAATCAGGACTATTCTACCGCATGTCAAATAAAACTGTAGTCTCAAAATTAGAAAAATCAGCTAAAGGATATAAAAAGAGCAAGGTCCGCCTCACTATAATGGCTTGTAGCAATGCATCAGGAAAGCTCAAATATCCTCTTATTTTAATCGGAAAATCCAAAAATCCCCGTGCATTAAAAAACATAAATCATGAGACTTTACCTGTAGTTTACCGTTCCCAGAAGAGTTCTTGGATGCAGAGCAAAATTTTTAAAGAGTGGTTCTTTGTTTATTTTTTTCCGGGTGTTACAAAATATTTAAAATCGTGCAACTTACCCATCAAAGCTGTCCTCCTATCTGATAATGCACACCCCGAAGAAAGAGAAAGAGAAAGAGAAAGGAAAAATTTTTACCACCTAATGTGACAGCGCTAGTACAGCCAATGGACCAAGGGGTTCTTCAGAACATTAAAAAAATTTACAAACGACAAATGCTGAAGGAACTTTTAGAAGATGATGGAGAACATGGAGCGGGAGAGATTCTCAAATCAATCAGTATCAAGACATCTATATGATTACTGAGTCTTGGGATCAGGTTGCTGAGAGTACTCTCCGTCGTGGAAGAATCCATGGCCTGAAAATTGTGATTTCTTAGATAATAAGCTTGAAACAGAAGGAGGATTAATCGAGAATAAAAGAGAAATTATACCTGAATATTTTGTGAGCATGTTAATAAAAAATTGATGGTTGCTCAGATGTTGATATCAGCGACATTAGCAACTGGTTGGAAGCAGAAAATAATAAAGGTTACGCCTCACTTACAGATGACGAAATAATCGCTTTGTGCGCAATTGAAGAAAATGAAGATGATACAGACGAAAACACCATTATCAATGATGATCAACTAAAAGTTATTAGCCATAATAAAGCAACGTCTCATTTAGAACAATTAATGGTTTATTTTGAACGTCAAGTGGAGACTACACACAACGAACTACTTATGCTCAAGCGGGACCGTACAGCCCGCAAAAGGTATACAAAACTGGCATAGCAGAAGATTACAAACTTTATAATTACAAATAAATATTTTTACTGTCTGTAAATATTCAATATGTTTAATATAAAGGGGATTTTCTATAAGTATGTTTTATTTTATTTTATTTTTTCTTATTTTCCGGATAATCCGGATTTTCGATAATCCGGATTGGGTCGGGTCCCAATTAATCCGAATTATCGGGTTTTTACTGTAAAATTAATTTACTATGCGCTGTTTTCACCAACTCGAAACCGTATGTGAAAAAGCGCGTCTAGAAAAAGCGCGTATATATCAATGCATTTTGCATGCGCCGATGCCTGTTCACGACAATCGTATCGGTAAATGAAAAAACGCCCTAATACTTTCATTGTCTGTTTTAATAATTCTTTTCAATCGAAAATTATTTTATAATAGAAGTATTTTTTCATTAAGTGATTAAGTTATTATATAAGAGAAGGAAATGTTATAATCGTTGTATCAGCAAAAGCAATAATCATTAATATAGTTTAATATCTTATTACAAATCTTGGCAGTAACCCATACTTTAAAGTACTTCGTAAAAGTGGTGACAAACCTCAAAAATTGGGGAATTAAGACATTGGAATCTGCCTTTAGCTTGGATAAGCAATAAATCAAGCTTTCTTATAATTAATAGGAAAACAGGAAATATAAAGCTTTGTTAATTCACTCTATCTAGATTTCTTCAGTATTTCTATAGGTCTGTGTAATACATTTTAGCAAATATAATATTAAACAAGAACAAAAAATCGTGCATTAGGCATAGATTATGAAACACTTTCCAACACTTATCAGAATATTGTTAAGAAAGTTCACTTTTTCACGCAGTAAAAGGAAATATTCAAATGAATAATTTAAAAAACACATAACGCAAACAAATGAAAATCCACTTTCAACAACGGTAATGTTCCCTGTTTATTTGTAAAATACGCTTCATATCTCTTTATTCTAAATATATCATAAAATACAACTCTGTTAAAAACAGTTTTGTCCACAGTCAATTTAAGTTGTTTTGGGTAAACGGAAAAATAGGGGCAAACCACTTAGAGGGCTTATTTGAAAAAAAAACTGCGGAACAAGGCTAGAAGAACCCTAATTTATAGACTTTTATACATAATACATAGTTAAACCTAAAATTAATTCAGCTAGAAAACTCAAAAAAAGTTAAAATGCTTTTATGGCAATTACTTTCCGTGGATGACAATTTATTCGTACCCTTTTGAGCAGCCATGTACATGAATTTATTTATATTATATCATACTAACGTGATATACTATAATAAAATTTGGTTAAACAGAAAACGTGTAAAACAGTTGAAGGTGCACTTTCAAGAAATCGCGTCCATAGACATATACCTATAGAATTTATATGATTAATACAACTAAAATAATACTTCCATCACTTACCATCCATAAACAACAATGTATTTTTTTTTTTTTTTTTTTTTTTTTTTTGCGAAGGCTTCTGTATTAATTCATTCCTATTCTACAAGCATATCTTGATATAATAAAATGTAATTCAGCTGGAAAATGCATACCATAGTTAAAAACATACTTTAAGCAATTCACACCCATAGACAGTATTGCTGTATTGCTTACGAAACCTTTTGTCAGCCTGTGTATAATCTATAGAGTTTATACATGTCACGTAATATACTAATATTTAATTAAGCGTAAAATACGACTGTAAAAAAGCACTTCCAACAATTATCGCTCATAGTGAGTCCTGTAATCAAATTAATTTGTGTGTCTTTGTAAATGAATAATAAATGCTATTATGCACGTCATAATCTACAGAAAGCATGTTGTAGTACAACTCAGTGATGCATATAAATTTCATTATGTTTCAAGTAGTGTACCATTATTGAAATGCATTGCAAACAATACTCCCCTATAGATCATAATGTAACGGAATTTTTTGTGCAGCCTATATTAAACGGACTATAAATGTTAGGTACTCCATACTCTATAGAAAGCATGTTGTATCCCGCCTCAGTCATTCATATCAATTTTATTGTGTTTGAAGTATCGTAACATCATTAAAATGTACCGGAAAATATTTTTCCCTTTAAACTCTATTATAGTGGAATTATTTTGTATTTGCCTGAAAACGAGCTATAACAATTGCATACTTCATCTTCAGTAGAGGACATTCTATAGTATATATACCTCATATATATACCTCAATAGCAAATATTAATATAGTTGAAATCCAAGTATGTTTACGAGAGTTAGAGCACGACCAGACGGTAGAGAGACAGACGAACCGAAGTCATAAACATTTTTCAACTATGTTATAAAGTGTCTAAAAAAGGAAAGAAAACATACGCGCTTGTTTTCAGCATTTATTTTTATTAAACGTTGTCTTAATTTGGCTAAAAATTTAAATGTTTTGTTAAAATTAAAATGAAAACCTCTCTTATAGTTTGCTAATAGATAAAAGCATTAAAAATGTTTTCATAAAAATTATTGAAAAGGAACTTTTACAGGTTAATGATAAATTTTAATGCAGATATATAATATTAAAATACATTCTGATTTAGTTGACACAAAACGACCGGAATACATTTAAGAGAGTTAAATTGGACAATCGCTTCATAAATTCTATTTTGAAAAAAAATTATTTTTAGAGAACTTTAACATTTTATTTTGGTGGTAAAATAATTTAAGACTAAACTTCTTTGGTAATATTTTCAAAGTGCCTCATTGAAAAATCCTGAAACAATTAAAAAAATCCCAGTTCTTTAACTTTTTTTCTGATATGAAATGCAATAAATAGTAATGGAAATAAATGGTTTTATTTAAAATAAAGGAAATTAATAATTTTCATTAATATAATAATCTGCTTACATGTGGAATTTTCTCTATTCATTTAACGACAATACATAAATTAGCTTGAAAAGTTAATTTTAAAATGCCAAGGCTAAGAACCTTATGTTCTCCCGAGTTGCTTAAGAAAAAGTCTGGGGAACTGAGAAAATTGGTTTTCAGATCAACATGCAAACACGTCGTCATCTAACTCAAAGCCTAGCAATATTTGTCTTCCCTTCTGAGAAGCATTCCATTCAAGTCAATTGAACTAAATTTCTTTCATCACAAAAGCATTTACAGGTCCTCATTGATTAGCGCATATTTGCTAGATGGGGTGATAGTTATATCGTCCCATCTCAGTTATGAGAACTTTAGGAAAATATTTCCATCTGGTAAGGAAAGTTTATTGCAGAACCGAAGTCCTTACTTTAGTTTCCGAGAGGTCTTAATGAAGATATTTTAATTAAAATAGGCCCATGGCCAAGTAATTTTTTATAACTACGAGCATATGAATTAAAAAACTTGGAAGATTTTTACGCCTTCAATTTTGCAGTCTTTTTCTTGCTAAGCAATCGTGACAGTTGTCATTTCTAAAATCAATCAAAATTTTCATCGCCATCTATATTAATAAAAGAATTATTTTTGTCTGTGTGTCTGTTTGTTAGCGATGGCTATGGAAATCAATCGGACGTAGAGGTCTGCAAATTTTGTTCCGGATAGAAGGATACAGTCCCAATACACCTGAGAATCAGATTTTTTTTTATTTTTCATAATTAGTTGGAATATTAATTAAAACCTTCATCGAACGGTAATTACTCGGCTGCGATGGTCAGGTTGTACGAAATTCTTCATGCGGAACGGTAGAAAATGTTCCGCTTTTTCTACAGCTTAAAATTGCGATTCTGCAAGACTTGATGCACTTAAAAATGTGAGGGCACCGTTACTTTCATAGTTCAGATGGTATCTTACTTTAAAAAAATATCTATATTTACTATTTGAAAAAAATGTTTTCCTAAAACCCTTTTTTATAATTTATTCTTCCTTCTAACACTGTGGGTCGATTGTTGGGCCGTAAGCAGTAAGAAGAATAAATTCCGTTTCTGTGGCAAACTTTTATTACGACAGTTGCAGCAGGAACATTTTCCCTTTCTAAGTCAAACGAAGGGTAAGTGAAATAGTAGTATTTTGCGTTTCTCGCGTTTTCAAAATTGAATATCTTGAGAACTAAATGACAGATATGAATGCTTTACACGAAAAATTTTAGTCTACGCTGCCGAAGACAGTAGGGCCTCCAACTCTAAGTTGTTTCGTAAGATTTTCGGTAAAAAATGTAAAATCGTAAAATTTCGATGTTCGTTTGGTCAAAAACAACAGGATCAGACTTATCCCTCCCATTTGTATTCTGCTGAATACCAACTTTTACGCTTTTTTGTTACCACTAAAATTTAATGTCAGATTTTGTTACTTAATCGCCGAAATATGCGATTTAAATAACGCAAAAAAAATTAAAGTTTAGTGGTAACAATAAAGCGTGAAATTTGGTAGTTATACGTGCAAGGTAGCATAGACTTTTTACGGTTTTTTACAGAAATACGACTTTTTAAGAACGAAGAATGACCCCTTTTTATCAAAATGCTACTTTTCCGTAATTTCTTTAAAATTTCATAAATAGTTACGCCACGTTGATACGAACTATATTTTGTGAAAATTTCATTGAATTCGTTGAGTTCTCGGTTTAGGTTGTGAGCAAGATTATTTTTTCCGAGACTCTCCCAAGCGCAAATCTTCCAAGCCAAACGGAATTCATATCTTTATCTTTAAAAAATTGAAACGACATTTAAATATACCTTAACACCACAGAAAAGTCCTCATGCGTCTAATTCTTTTCTAATATCTGAAAAAAAAAATATTTTCTGTCTCTTTTTTTATGGTGCTCAACATCAAGTCTATCCGAAACTTTTTAACGTAGTAATAATTTTTATGCATCCATGCTTCGTGACAATATGCGTTTTAAATACTCCACGAAAATAGAAGATTTTAAAATATTAACACTCAAGGACTACAAATAAGCTTATCATTTACTTTCAATATTATAGTTTTATATTGGTTAAATGGAGGATTTTTATGTTTCGATTATCAATTTTTGCAATACTTTAAATTCAGTTGATCCAAAATATATATATAAATTAATTAATTAGTTAGTTAGTTAAAATATAAATTAAAATAATAATACAAAAATGTCAGGAGACAGACCGTTAAAGATATTTTAAAACAAATTTGTGACACTATTTTGTAGACTTTGTTTTTCGATGTTTAATTGCTTTATTTGAGAAGGGAAAAACTGGTGAATGGCGATTCATTATAAAAGAATTCTTAGGATTTATTTCCTTAATATAAGAAAAAACGGTATGTTTTAGAAGTTATATTAAACTACTGTTTACAACAGTAATAACTAAAATAAAAGAAAACTGCCCAGTTAAACTGACGGCATTGAGCACACAGGCTATTCACACTAACTGTAAATTATATTTTTATTTCAAAGAATTTGAAATAAGCCCTCGAAAAATGAAGAAATTGACAATATATTAAGGGGGGGGGCGACCATCCCCCGTTTCTCCCCTTTATAATTAACCAATGAACCACTAAAACTAATCAGAGAAGCGTCTTACCACAATGAACCTATATACAAAATTTGGAGAAAATCGGATAATTCTGCATGAAGAATCCATTTGTCTAAATTAAGGGGGGTTAGCCCCCCGTCCTCCCCTTTATACTTAACCAATGAACACCCAAAACTAATCAGGCCAGTGCCATATCACAATGAACCTATATATAAAATTTGAAGAAAATCAGATAATTCTGCTTGAAAAACCAATTTATCTGTATTAAGGGGGGTTAGTCCCCCCGTCCCCCCCTTTATACTTAACCAATGAACCCCCAAAACTAGTCAGGAAAGTGCCTTTACCGCAATGAGCCTATATACCAGATTTGAAGTAAATCGGATAATTGTGCATGAAAAACCCATTTATCTAAATTAAGGGGGGGGGTTAGCCCCCGTTTCCCTCCTTTACACTTCACCAATGAACCCCCAAAACTAATCAGGGAAGCCCCTTACCACAATGAGCCCATATACAAAATTTGAAGAAAATCGGATAACTCTGCATGAAAAATTCATTTATCTAAATTAAGGGGTAAGGATTAGCCCCCCACCCCCGTTAGCCTCTTTATACTTAACCTATGAAACCCCAAAACAAATCAGGAAAGAACATTATCAAAATGAACCTATATACAAAATTTGAAGAAAAATGGATAATTCTGCATGAAAAAACCATTTATCTAAATTAAGGGGAGGTAGCCCCCCGTTCCCCCCCCCTTTATAGTTAACCAATCAACCCCTAAAACTAATCAGGGAAGTGCCTTATCACAAGGAACCTATAAATAAAATTTGAAACAAAACGGTTATTTCTGTCAAGAGTTATCGCGTTACGTACATACATACATACATATATACAGAACGGGCGGGCACATTAGCTCTCAGGCTTTGATAGCCTGTGAGCTAAAATCTAAATAAACCATATTTCTTTTTGCAGAATGTCGTTCTTAAAAGTATCATTCCGATTCATCTGTAAAATACAGGATTACCCAAAAGTCGCAGAAGAAATGAAATTTCAGTACTTCGAAAAGTATAGTATGTAACAAAATGCGATTTTCATATAGAAACACAGAAATACATGTGAGTTTTCAATAGAAAAAATTTACCAGAATGGTTGCATTTGTCACCGATAGGTAGAATTTTAGTGCACACAAAATTTTTGTCTGTCGTTATTTAACACTTTCGCGACTAGCGTCGCGTATACGTGATGCATTTGATGCTCAGAATCGTTAATTACTCCTAATTTAATTTTGAATAGAAAATATTGCCTTATTCAATCACACCATTTCTGCAATTAAACTACACTGTAAAAAAAAAAAAAAAAAAAAAAAAAAAAACGAATGTTTCTTAATCTACGAAAATTTAATATAACCACACAGTAAAACATACAATAACTTCTTCCGAGTTACCTACGATTCCGAAAAGTGTTCTTTATCTTTAGAAACCTCAGAAACTAACAAAGAAACATTTAAAAAAATAAAGTTTATTTTGCTGCCACTGATTTTCGGAAACGTTTCTGAGTAGTTTTTATAGTGTATTGATCGGTTTCCGGAATATCGGTTTTTAGACTGCTATCAATTCTAAATTAAACATATTTAATTGCGTAACTGAATTTAAACATGCAAGAGTAATTAAATAATAACAATTTTAATGTTAATGTTAATGCTGTTAATTTATCATATTTGTCTGTAAAACATGGAGCAAAAAAAATGTTTACTTGGGAATTGAAACATCTGAAAACCTGTATTCCAGGTTGAGAAAATTGGTTAATGCACTACAAAAACTACTCGGAAACATTTCGAAAAAACATGTTTTACAGTCAAACATGATAAATTAACAGCATTAACATTAGCATTAAAATTAATACTATTGTGCTACTTTTGCATGTATAAATTTAGTTAAACACAGATATTCCAGTTTGAGAAAACTTATTAATACACTACAAAAACTACTCGGAAACGTGTCGAAAAACAATGGCATCAAAAGAAACATTTTATTTTATAAATGCTCTTTAAATCTCAAAAATATATTAGTTTCTGGGGTTTCTAAAGATAAAAAATGCTTTTTGGAATCTTTGATAGCTCGGAAGAGGTTATTGTATATTTTCGTCTGTGGTTATGTTATATTTTCCTAGATTAACTCCTTGAAGGGCGCCGGTATATTATATATACCACTTAATTTTAATCCCAAAATACCACAGTGACACCAGAATTTTAGAATAAAACTTTGAATTTATAAGGTACATGTAGGAAAGCTTTTACTTATTTTAAAATAAATTCGTTAATGAATCGTGGTGTCAAACATTCATTTCACTATTTTAGCTCCAAGAGTACTTTGCCCCTGAAGGGGTTAAGAAGTCCTTTGTCTTTTTTTTTACAGTGTAGAAAAACTTCTTTTATGAATTGCCCATGATAAAAGATTAAAAATTATGTAAAGTGTGCTCATCGTGAATTTGTAAGCTATCATGTGATAGGAATTAGAAAAGAAATTGATTATTTTGCTCCGCAAAATTATCTTGCAACATCTAAAAGCTATCCTCACTAAAGACATCAGCCAAACTGAATTTTGATATTCAAAATTGGTATCCTCCTGATATAAGGATACCCAGATGCTTTCAGAATAACATTAGCCAAATAATTTCAGTTTCTTTCAAATTCAATTTCACTGTATTCTGGCTATCCTATTTGCTTTGCGAAGTGTGCAGAGAAGCTGTACAAACTGCTGAAACAACTCAAAAACCACTTGTGGAAAATGTAATAAGTCTGATAATAAAACTTTAGCTGTTAAAAAAAACACACGTTTGTCTATAATTTTTTGTAAAAATCTCATGGTGATACTGTAAATGCTCTTCGTGTTAATGAATTTTTTATTTCTTCTATGACTTTTAGATTTGATTTGATTTGAAGAAGAGTTGATTAAGAGAGTTGATTAGGACCTATAAGCCTCAAGGCTGTTATCTCGAGTGATCTATATTTTTTATTCCCAAAAATACATACAGAACTTTTTGACAAATTACATAAATCTTCTTTTTGAGGACGGGATAGACACAAAGAAGTAGACAGCACTGAAGACACACACACAATGACATCCATGCCTCACCTAGGATTCGAACCCGGCCATCACGTGGCGGTCACTTCCGCTGCCGGGTCGGCCGACTTTATATATTACCCGTAATAAATCAGTTTTGTAAATTTTTCGCTAATCAGCGATACAAAGTGTGTACGTTTTGAAATATTTTAAATGAGTAGAATAAAGTAAGAAGTGTATTTTATGTAATTTAGAGAAAAATAATAATAACTAGTATGTTGTAGCCATCACAAAACTCTTTTTATATAAATCAAAACAATTAAATGATTTAAATAGTACAAGCAATTATATAGATTTAGAAAATAGGTTTTTCACACAATGTATTCCCATATTCAGTATACTAAGCATGAATTTTCGTTGAATTCTGTGCATTTAAACTGGTGATATAAGCATTGCATATTTCGAAAAAATCATCGAATTCCCTCTTAGATGACCGCAACAAAAATTAAATAACAATCTATCCCTATCATGGCGATTCTAAATTTGATGTTTCCTTGAATTCTCACATACATATAGCATTACATAAATCGAACAAAATATCGATTTCCGGCACCGGTAGATTTTGCACAAAAACTAATCAGCGCCAATTCACATAAAGATAGAAGTTCATAGAAAATCCTATCCTATTCTACGCCGTAGTTCGTGAGTTAGAGAATACTTGTGTCCCATACAGACAGACAGACAGACCTACTCACAGACAGAAATTTTCTAAAAACAGTCAAATCGTGTTCACGGCTTTCTAAAAATTCGGAAACATGGAACTCAAAATTTCTGATGAAGCCAATGCTTTTTTTCTTATATAGCTAAATGGAAGTAAAAATAGTTAAGCTTAATGCATCTTCTTTTCACAGTTCTCGGCAGCAACATTTCAGCTTTCAAGAAATACTTAAATTTTTGTACCTTATTTAAAATACTTTTACACTCTAAAATCTCGTACCTTATTATAAATACTTTTGCACTTTAAATTCTTGTACCTAATTTTTACTTATGTAAAAAGCTGGAACTGCCCTGTGTAGCTTTATATAACTCTCAGTAAAAGTTGGGAACAGTGTTTAAGTGAAATATAGAGTAGGCTTTGATGGATCCGGGATAAAATTCTATT
The DNA here is from genome assembly GCA_963931845.1 of Maratus michaelseni. Taxonomy (NCBI): domain Eukaryota; kingdom Metazoa; phylum Arthropoda; class Arachnida; order Araneae; family Salticidae; genus Maratus; species Maratus michaelseni. The sequence continues at coordinate 274,896,104 of OZ007599.1, forward strand.
TTCAGGTCAATAAATTGAAGGAGAAATCGAAAACTAAGGACTCTATTTTACTGAAAAATGCACTTTCTACTAAATAAAATAATACAGAGTTGCCAAGTCTCCAGCTTTTTGCACACCAGTATTTTATTAGAGAAAATGTTGTTCTTTTAAATCGCAGAGTGCTCCGATTAAAAAAGTCAACTTTTTCTGTACTAAAATACTGGTATCCAAAAAGCCGGAGACTTGGCAGCTCTGAATATAAATAGTCGTACTTTTTCTTTTCATACTTAAAAATGAAGAAACAAAAAGATATTTTGGTAGGTGGTCCCATTTCTAAAATCAAGAGATTTTAGTGAAAGCGCACATTCTTGGTAAAAATTGTAGAGTTTTAGAAGAAAAAATATTCCATGATTTTAGATTTTGTAAATCCTAAGAATAAGATTTAATAACTAAATGAAAATTTTATTGCATGTGTGTGAGTTGTAAGTGCATCATGAAAGAGCGGCAAAATTTTATCTAAAAAATTTCCTTAGAGATTTACTTGACTGTCAACTTCGTTCTTTATTAGAAATATAACTGAATTGGTCATTTCAAAAACCACATAAGTCACAAAATCAGAACTTTTCAGAAAAAAAAAAACTAATTTATTCACAAGTAAACAAGTTTTTATGTTTTTTTTTTTTTTGTTTTTTTTTGGGGGGGGGGGGATCATTATACAGTTTGGACTTCAAAAAGTTTGTAAATATCGAATAATTTTTATAATTTATGAATAATAAAAAGAAGAATAGCAGAAAAGCTGTTCCTGACTTATGTTGTTTTAGCAAGAAACAAAGTTAGCTGGTATTTAATTTCAACAAAACAGTCATATTAAACATATTTTTAATCAAAATTAATGAAGATACTTATATAGGAACATTTTTATGTTTTAATATGGTATTGAATGAAAATGGTAATATGGTAATGTAATATGATATCCGCGTGTAATCTGGTATTGCATGCAAAAATCACGTAAATCGCTGACTTTATGTCGTTTAAGTAATGAACAAAAATTAGAAGGTATTGTTTGAAGAAAAAGGAACACACTGACTTATGTGGTTATTACACAGATCATGGCTCTACCTTTATGGAAGCATTTGCGACAAAAATGTATATTTGGAAAAAACTTGACTTATGTAGTTTTTTAAATGACCGATTCAATTTATCATTTTATTTATTAATTTATTTTACTTCCCTTACATTTTTTATCACATTTTAAAATTCATTTTCTTAGTAGTACACTGTAAAAAAATGGCTCTATCTACTAAAAAATTTTTAGTTTTTTTTTTTCATTGATTTTTGCAATTACTAAATTATTTTTTTGTATTCTTACTCAGTTATAAGAAATTCTGTAAGAATTACTGGAAAATAGCAACATTACTAGAAAAAAACTAGCAACGATTCCGGTTTATAGTACCGGTTACTAAAAAAATCTGTTGAATACAAATATACTAAAAAAAATTTAGTAACCTCAGGATTTTTTTACAGTGTACGTATGCTTTCGCATGACGAAGAAAGATGTAATTTTTCATAATGTTTTTAACAGTTTATTTGACAAATTAGTGTTTTGGTACTTAACATTTTGAGCATTTCTTTGAAATCTAAAATCTTAATCTTATGCAGATGTATGATAGAAATTACAATAATAAAATTTAAAAATTGAAAATATCAATTATACTCATATTCTTCCATGTTACAAAATTTATTATTTCAGTTAGTATATACACTTCAGTAAAATTATCTAGCCTTTCTCAGACATGGCTTTGTAATAGCGACGTTAGATTTCTATGAACGCATTGTTGAAAGTTTGTTTGACAATTTTATAATTGTAAAACTTTTGATTATCCCATAATTGTTAATGCGTGGTGTCATGAAGTGACAATGTAATTTCTATAGACGAGAATCTTCCATGGTGATAAACATTCATCGTACATAAAACAAAATTTATTGAAAATATGAGAATTAGTATAATGGATGAATGAAAAATAAATTCATATATGAATTTAAATTTACACTAATTTTTATGTGGCTATTTGATATGTCAAATTTCAATTACTGCTGCTAACAGCCTTGCGTCGGGTCGGGTATCCTGAATTTATTCGAACCCGACACTACCCGTCGTTCGGATTTGGGTCGGTTTTGGGCTGAGTTTTAACACTTACAAGTTCTGGTTCGGGTTAACCCGATCATTCAAAAAGAAGTTAAGAATATTGTTTCAGATGTAAAAACAACATATTTGAATATGAATGAATATATGTAAACTTAATTTCAACATAAAAAATATTAGAGAAATAATTGTAGACAAAACTTTTCCCTAATTGCATTAAAATATTTTGTAAATTATTGTCTGTCTTTCGGTTTTTGGGTCGGTTTCGGGTAGCAGGGTGTCAGGTTTGGGTTGAAATTATTTTGAAAATTTAATGAAAACTATTTTGTTGTTTTCGGTTCGGATTTCGGGTATAGGCGAAATTTTTTTTATCAGATTCTATTCGGGTTTCGGGTTTACTTTAAACAGAAATTTCGTATTCTGGTCGGGTTTAACCCGACCTGTGCAGTACTCTAATACAGATACCGATTTAGTTGTCCATAATGATTCTTCTTTAAGTTTTTTAGACATGTATGTGTTTTATTAATACTGATAAGGAAATAGGCTTTGATCTGTTAAATTAAAAATATTAAAAAATATTAAATCTATATATATCTTATTTATATCATAAATAGATATTAGAATTTACTCTTTGTAATCGTTGAAGATAAATATCTGTTTCAGGTAAAAAATTTTATGACATTTTCGGTCAATCTTTGTGCAGTCATTTTAGAATTAATAATTAGTAATAACGTTAAGCGTTGTTCATATTTAAACATCCATCTCGGATTCTGAATCCACTTTGGTAGATTAATAAATAAGTGATGATGATAATTTCTACAAATTGAAAACATTGAACACTAATTCGGTTTTATTTATTTATTTATTTTTTTTTTTACTTTATAATTATTATTTTTTAACACTTTCCAACATACTTAAAAACTGTTTATGAATTCGGTTTGTCTGCCTGTCTGTCTGTTTTCTGGCTGTCTCCGTGCAGTCTGTCCGTGCTCTAACTCTCGTAAATATACTCGGATCGCCATGAAATATTTTTATATGTTATTGATGTGTACTATTGCATTATTGACGGGCATTGAAAATGAAGTGTGTAGCATTTTTATTTCGTTTACAGGGACACGCAAAATAATTCTATGGTATATGGGGAAAAATCATTTTCGATGCATTTTAATGATGTTGCAATATTTCAAACATAATGCAATTGATATGCATCACTGAGATGGACAAAAATATGCTTTCTCAGGAATATAGAACAAGTAGCATTTATAGTTCGTTTACAGGGATGCACAAAATAATTCCATTACATTATGATCGATGGGGGAAAATTGTGATGTATTTTAATGATGTTATGATACTTCAGACATAATGAAATTAAAAATAATCACTGATGTGCACTACAACATGTTTTCTGTAGATTAAGGAGTGCGGTCCATTTATCTTCATTTAGATAAACGCACAAAAGAATTTGGTTACAGGACGGAATATGAACGATTTCATTGTATGATAAAATTAAATTTCTTAATAATATTCTGTTAACGTTGAAAAGTGTTTCATAATATACGCCTGATGCATGATTTTTCGTTCCTGTTATCTTTTTGGACATTGATAGGCTCTAAATTTTAAATATTTAAAAGGATTTAATTTTAAATATTTTTTAATTTTTTAATTCATATTGAATGAGCGTATTTAGAAAAGTATATTTCCGTTTGTTTAATTACGTTTGTACAACTATATTAAATATAAAATTACTTTTAAGTTGCAATTGCTAAAAAGTTATAGTTGTTAAAAATTATATTCTGTCGCATGCTTGAAACTTTTGATATTTCCTTGGAGCGTATATTTGTATGATTTCGCATATTGAATGAAATTTTAATAAATAAATCGCATTACAAAAAATAAATTTTAAATAAATCTTAACATAAATGCTTAATAAATCTTAACACAAATTTTAACATTGAACAAACCCCATTAACTGTGAAAACGAACTATATGCAAACGCTATAGGTATAAGGTGATAATTTAAAAGATAAGCTGTACAAGATCAAATATTTGTGTTTTTATATATTTAAAAGGTGAGTAATTTTAATTTACTTTTAAAATATATACTTTTCGTCCGTTGGGTCCCGAATAAATTTTTTAACGATCAAAGATTTCTGTAAAAACTAATTATATGCAAAAATTACAGGTATAAGGTTATAATTTAAAAGATAAGCTCTGTAAATCCTAATATTTGTGTTTTATATGATGTTTAAAAGATGAATAATTTTAATTTACTTTTAAAGTAAATTCTTTTCGTTCATTGGGTCACAAAACAATTTTTTTAACGATCAAAGATTTCTAACTTATCAATATGTTATGTGTATTCAAAGAACTAAAAAACAGAAGACAAAATATTTGAAAAATATTATTCCTGTAATACAAATATAAAATATTTATTATCATTATAACACCTTGTATTTCAATTTCTACTAGTTTAAATATGCAAAGAAGTATACAACTAATAAGATTAAAATTATTTGTCCAAAAGTTTGTTATAAAATATTTTATACTATGTATAGGAAATTAAACAAAATCCAAAACAATGTAATACCGTATTCTAATGGAAGTTTGTGAATTCTTTTAATTGGCGGTATAGTACACTTTTAATACTGAGACAACATTAAACTGTAAAATCAATGAATAATATCCCAGTCTCATTTCATATAAAACTTAAAGATGTCCATGTGAAACTCATCAGTAATTTTTGTACTGTTTAAAAACATAATTTCAAGTATCATAATATTTTTATAAGGTAAGTTTTCACTAGACCTGTAAAAGTATTGTTTTATTGAATATTTTAATAATATCAACTTTCGAAAAAGAATTAAGTACTTCAAAAAATGTTTCCTCAATTTTTCAATGTTTATATTTCTTCATTATTAAATTAAAGGTAGAAATATTTAAGTTAATCTAAAAAATAGTTAAATGTTGAATTACATTTTTCAGAAAAACAATTAACTATTCAAGTATTTGATACAAATCTTAAAATGCTACTATAATGTTAATTTTTTAACATTCTTTTTAAATTTTGTCAATAGTAACACAATAAACTATTTTAAAGAACTGTTATCGCTTCTTGCATATTTGTTAAATTTTTACCAAATTCTTCTTTTAAGAATTCTCTAAAATTTTTATCTTGCGCTATAAAATTTGGATAAATAAAATTATCCTCCGAAATTTTGAGAAAACGTTATTCTAGCATTATACCAATTTATAAATAATTTATCAACTTACTTCTGTTAAGAGTACTTACTTAACTTACTTAGCATGACTTTGCAGTCCTCATTAGGGATTGCAACGGTTGATGTTAGAGTCGATATAATCAGAATTATACCGACAGTAGAGACGAAGGTCTTGCCGAAAATCATCCTAAAACATAATAAATAAAAGTAAAAATATAACATTGAAACAACTAATATAGAAAATACCTTAATATTATTTAAAATAGGTTACAAACACTGAATATGTCTTTATTTACTTTTCATAAAAAAATAATAAAATATCATTCAAAATTTTTTATGAGTTTCTTAAAATATTGAACATGTATTTAAAAAGCCGTTTTTTCAATAGGATGAATACTTTGATATTTTTCTTTACGAGGGATCTGTTTACAAAGAAATTGAGTCCTTTAAAGGACCCATAACAAAATTTTTCATCTCAAAACAGGACCCCTCACAAAACTTTTCCCCTTAAAACAGGATCCTTCACAAAGTTCTTTGTCTTAAAAGTAGATGTTTCACAAAACTTTTACATCTCCGAACCGCACCTTTCACAAATTTAATCATTTATAAGTAAAATCTGACTGTCAGTTTTACATATACAAAGAAAATATGTTTTTTTTTTTTTACATACATATATTTTTTTGTAAATGTATAAACAAGAACCTGAATATAACAATAATTTCAAATTCACAAAAATATGACTAGAATTTTCACAAATGTTAACAGCTTTACACAATTTCACAAAAACAGGACCATGGGGAAAAAGTCTGGACAGACCCCTGTTTATGCTGATAGTAGCTTTAATTCTGCACTAATACTAGTATGCTTTTAAATAGGCATATAAAGCAAAAATATGTCCGTGAATAACGCTGACGTCATATCTACGGTGGCAACGCTCAAAGCAATCCATTTTCCTTTTTTCGCAAATTCAATTATTTCTAAACATCCCATAATTTTATTTTTTACAGCGTCGAATAGGAAAAAAAATTACTTTTATATGCAGTTTGTTTGAAAACTGTATCTCAATTTACTGATTTTTTTAAATGATCTATCTCTATCGCGTGCACTTCGATTACGGAAGATCAACCCGTTTGTGCTTAAAACACCATAAATAGTTCCGCGTTTGTTTTTGGCTAATATTTCATAACTAAATTAATACTTAATCCACAAATAAATAAATAAATAATTTTATATAAATAAAACACAAATTTAACTGATATGTAATCAAACTACGTGCTTAAATACGGACATAATCAGAATAAAAAGGCTGCTGTAAGTAGCAAAATCTTATACGATTTCTTCGTCCATTGACTTCTGGCATGCGACTAATACGAAAGTATCGCTTTTAATAAATTTTTAAAATTTATTTGAATACATAATTATCATTTTCATATGAAAATATTTTTTTTGGTGTTGTTAGTGAGCATGGGCGATCTAAAATATATATTAAATGCAAAAATCTATTAGAATTTTCGATTTTAAAAAATGGTTTGCTTTCTGGTTTGCTTGCTTTTCTTTTATCTAAAACTTTTGAGTGTCCTCTTGTAAGTTTAATATCGAAAACTTTTGAGTGTCCTCTGGTAACTTTAATATTGAAAAACACGTAAAATGAAGTAGAAAATATCTAAACTCTAAGTTATTTAGCATGTAATTTGTATATGAATTTCCGGCATAATTTGAAATATTATATAATGTTTATGTCACATCTAAAATAGTTAGAAATGACACATTTTCATTGGAAAAATTTTGCTGCATACAAACACCAGTGAATCTGAAAATTACTTGTGGTATTTTTCTTTTCTTGGATTACAGATAAAATATTTTTAATCATTTACATCACGACACTTGGATTTTTTAATATTTCATTTTAATAATCCTAGGGAAAACCCAAATCCAAGTATTAATTTCCATTACAGAAACACTGGCTATTCTAACCAGAATAAGAATTACCAGTATTATGGCTATAACGATATATATAGGGATCTTTTCAGCCAATTTGATATGGCATAAAGGAAAGACTTTATTCGTCAAATTACTCTTATTTTGATAAGTCTAAGAAGTGGATAAAATCTAACAACTATTAAAATATATAAAAAAAAATACGTTAATAGAGCCACTTCCATAAATAGAGGAAATGACTCAGTAAAATATTAGAAAAATTTGATTATTTTTTAAAGTCATTTCACTTCATGTGCAGTATTGTGGCGATTAGAGAAAATATTTGAAATCCTGTTAACATCATTGTCCTTTTTTTCTATTTCCATAATATTATTATTATATATACTCATAACAGTTAAATATCAACAATTTTTCCCTTTTTTATATAAAATGAATACCGAACATTATAAGCATTTCATCTTTTTGTTTTATAATAGCACATATGATTAATTTCTATTTTTGAAAGAATATTTCTTTCAACGTGAAATTCATGTAAAAAATTTATGAAAGATTTCTGTAAATTTAGATCTATTAAAAATCGAATCAGCAAATTTGTTAGCTTCTAATTGAGGGAAATTTCGAAATATTAGACTTAATATATGAGCATATAGGCATGTTCATTTGAAGTGTACACTAAGAAAAGACAATGTTTCTGAATCTACGAAAATATTTCATAACCATAAGTGAAAATTTACAATAACCTCTTCGAGTTACCAACGATTAAAACGCTCTATATATTTAGATACTTCAGAAATCAATATATTTTTGAGAGTTAAAGAAGCATGTATAAAAACAAAGTTTCTTTTCTGCCACTCATTTTCCGGAAACGTTTCTGAGTAGTTTTTATAGTGCATTAATCAATTTTCTCAAACTGGAATATCAGTGGTTAACTGAATTTAGAAAAGTAACAGAATAATATTAACTTTAAAGTTATTGTTAATGGTGTTGATTTATCTTGTTTTTCTTTAAAACATGTTTGTTGAACGTGTAAATGCTTACCTGAGGTTTCCGAAAATCAGTGGCAGCAGACGAAACAGTATTTTAAAAATGCTTCTTTTAATCTCTAAAATATATTGGTTTCTAAGGTTTCTAAAGATAAAGAACGCTTTTCAAAATCGTGGGTATCTCGTGAGGGGTTATAGTATTTTTTTCTTTCGCAATTATATTTTTCTAGTTTAAGAAACTTTTGTATTTTTTTGTATTTTTTACAATGCACTACTTCTGACTAGATTGCATCAAGAATCATTTGTAAATTACAATAAATAAATCAATACGTATTTGGTAAAATACGTTGTTCGGTTGTATTAACAGACAGCGTTGTCGCAGTCTAAATAGTTTATAGTTTTAATATTTAAATTTATGGTTTAACTTTAAGTATTTCAATATAGAAAACACTAATTTAAAAAAAAAAGGTCAAGATGAATCACTTCGTAAAATTCTGTATGAAAAAGCATACATTGAAAAATTTATATGTCAAATGAATAAAAGAAATGTACTTTAATAAAGATTTTTTTTAAATTGAAGAGGTTACAGCAATTTCCTCCCTAATTCCTACTAATGCTGTCTAAAATTATCTTCACATCAGATTTCATTCATTTTTCATCAGCGAGGATAAAATTAAAGAAAATTTTCTTTTTTTTTTCTTTTCTTTTTTTTAATGAATTTTTAAAAATTAAGTTATAAAAATTAATTCATATTGAAAAGTTATATCTGAGACAACAGATTAAAAAAAATTCACCATTAGACAATGACATCATTTTTATTTTGTTATTGTCAAAAAATGAACTTCGAAAATGTTTTCAAACTATTGGTTACACATAAATCATAGTTGCTAAGTCTCCCGATATTTGACTGTCTCTATTTGCGTTACAGAAATATTATCAATATAATGTCAATGTTTTTACCATATCATTATTATGATGCTTCCAATGTAAAGCCAATAAATATTGTATTGGCTAAATATTGGTGTATTAGTTGTTCGACTTCAAGATTAGGGTAACTTTAAAGTAATATCAATATTTAAAAATGCAAAACTAAAAGTTCCACCAAAGAAAAAATTCTAAATACTTCAACTTTTGGGAGTCAGAAATTCTTCTATTGAAATAAATTTAAAACGATATTTCATATTAAAAATAATTAAGTTGAAGGAAATATTTTTGTCTAGTATGTTTTAAAGCTTTTAAAACTATTTTATTTCGAAATTATTTTCAATTCAGATATTTACCAGCATTCACCAGCAAAGAAGAAAATACTAAGGAAACCGTAAAAAGACGCTGTAAATTGAATCACGCCCACTCCCTTAAAATTCTATGAAATCTTCAGCTTTTTTTTTTTTCTGCGAAAACTTATAAAATACTCATATCATTTTAAATCACAGAATTTTCTAAAAAACATTGAAGTTGTTAGGAAACAGCTGCCAATTTTAAAAATGAAATTTTTCTCTTAAATTGATGGGTTATACTTCATTGAAGAAGTATTTTTGTTTGTTTCTCAATAAATTTGACAGCATATAAGGAATGTGATGTTCAATTTTTAAATTGGTTTTATGGAAATAAAATTATATGTAATAAATATTTAGAAGAAACTGAAAATGATTGAACTCATTTATGGAACTTCAAACTGCTTTATTACTAACCGAACTTCGCAATATTTTTTCATATAGTTTTAAGGTTAATGTCGCAAGCGGTCATTCTGCCGTTATTAAAGAAATGAATTTGCCATAATTTATAAAATTCTCAAAGTGGAATATATGTTTAGTAAACTCTAAAAAAAAGTATTAACTATTTAACTAGTGATTTAAATTTTCATTGGCGCCAACTTCACGGAGACAACGGAATAGCAGCGCCTCTGTGATCCCGGTGATCGCATCATCTATGGGGGCAAAGATATATTTTTGTTTCCGTGCTTCACATAATTTAAAATTACAAATTCTTACTCAAAAGCGAAAGTTTATATTTGACTTCATTAGCGTCCTTAGTATCCTCAACTTAACGTTAGGTTAAATTACTTTTGCATTTTAATAATAATTGAAAGGAAATTAAAATAATCTTACTTACTAATTAATTAAGTAACGCTACAATGATTAGTTAGTTTTTGAAATTTTAAATTACGTATTTCAGTGTATTATTTGGGATTTCTCTGCTACCCTTCTCAAAAAAAAATGTGGAAATTAAAAGGGGTTTTTTCGTTGCTTTTTTTAAACATGAAATTGTTAAACACGAAAATTTCCGCTCAGAGTTGCTCATTTTCCTCAAAAATACAGAAAATTCTCCAATATAATGTAAAACTTACCTGAAATCCTCCAATTTAATGTTGAATTTTCATCAAATCAGAGGGGTATTTTGGCAACTGTGCTGCCTGTTACTTTTTTGTATTAGAAACGGATTTTTTCTGTATGTCCTTTTTCCCAAGAAACACGAAAAATTCGCGAACCGAAGCTCGAAATTTCCTGAACTTCACCAGTCAAAAAACGGACATTTCTTCAAATAACAGAAAAATATCTTCTAATCACAGGGTATTTGGCAACTGTGCTGCCCGTTACTTTTTTGTATTAGAAACGGATTTTTTCGGTATGTCCTTTTTCCCAAGAAACACGAAAAATTCACGAACCGAAGCTCGAAATTTCCTGAACTTCACCAGTCAAAAAACGGACATTTCTTCAAATAACAGAAAAATATCTTCTAATCACAGGGTATTCGGCAACTTGCTGCCTGTACTTTTACGTTTTTTGATGAAAAGTTTTTTGAGAGTGTACCCGTTAAGCTCAAATATTTATTTTTCTCCGCTCAACTACGCGAAACTTTCTGGCACATTTAGAAATCCATTTTTGTTCCTATTCACCTGAAAATTTAAGGTATTCACGTGACCTAAGAAACCATTTCTAATAATTTTAAAACTTTTTTTTTTGGTAGTATAAATTAAATACAGCTTCAGTTATAAACTGTTTCTATCCTGTGATTATCGTTCTGCCATTGCTATATTTCGTAAATCGTTTCAAAACGCCAAATTTGACATAATTTCTTGATACCTTTGTCTTTATAGAAAAATGAGAAACGCTTTCCGATTTCTTCGATTCCGAATGAATATACCTGTGAATTTCATCATTTTCGAATGAAACTAATTTTGTGAATGAGTCAAAAACTATCCAATTTGAGTTGACAGCCATCAATGGATCTGGCTCCCGTAGTGAATGAAAGCCAAACGTCGGCGCCTATGTACTATTTTAAATCAGGGGATTTTCTAAAAATATCGAAGTTGTTTGGAAATTGTTGCTAATTTTAAAAATGAAATTATTTTCTTAAGGCTGTTCTGAAATCCAAACTAGCTACTTTCTGACACAAATTTTATTTCGTTCTGTTCGCAATTACATGAAACTGGCAGGTTCCCTTATTCAGAAACTGTGTAATGGAACAGTTTTTTTTTTCATTTTTCGGTAAACAAGCAATATTGTCAAAGCTGATGTTTTGAACCAAATTTCCAGACGCGACAGTGTTGTAAAGGAAACAAACTGCATCATGAGACAGTAATTGCTTCTAACTCAAGATATAATTTATTTATCTCAAATCATTTCAATAATGCCTGGAAGTGCAAGTGTAATTCTTTTATGTTTCAAAATAAGTCAAAAAATATGTTAGAAAGTTTCACGTTGATGAGTGAGGAAAAATATTTTTCAAGAAGAATTTTTGTTTGTTTCACAATAACTTTGACAGCATGTAAATAGTATGTTATTTCATTTTTTAATTGGGTTTATGTGAATAAAATTATATTGAATAAAAATATATAATATATTAAAAATGATTGAACCCACTTAATGAACTCCAAAATGATTCATTACAAATTGAACTTTGAAATATTCTTTTCGGATAGTTTTACAGTTAATATCGCAAGCGTCCATAATAAATTTGCGATATTTGATGGAGGTTGCTTTGAGACCTATAAGCTACAAAGCTGTTGTCTCGAATGATTCATATTTTTTTATTCACAGAAATACATACAGGACTTTTGACAAATTACATAAATCTTCTTCTTGAGGACAGGATAGACACATGGAAGTAGACAGCACTGAAGATACACACAACGACATCCATGCCTCACCCAGGATTCGAACCCGGGCACTTACCTTGGCGTTCGCCTCCGTTACCAACCATGCTGCCGGGCGGCAACTTTGCGATAATTTATAAAATTCTCAAAGCGGAAATTAAGTTTAGTAATATATAAAAAATTAAATGAAAAAAATATTAACTAGTTAACTAGTGATTTAAATTTAAGATGGAATAAAAATGGTAATACAGTGCACAAGAAAAAAGAGTATTGTGGTTCTTCTAAACAAAATCCAACACCACTGCACAACGTCATTATTCAACTAATAACTTTTTGATAAATTTGATAAAATTTTAATATTACTTATTATTTGATTATTATCGTTATTTGATTAATAACGTTTGTAGTTGCAACTGTACACATATGTAAGTTTGTGTTATTTAAAAAAACTTTTTGAGTTGTACTTTTTCTTCATATTCTTAAATCAAAAGTTTTAAAGTAATGAAAATCTGGCAATAATTTATGGACACCCATTATAATAATGAAATAAATATAATAAACAATGTCTAAGTTATAAAAAAAATTAGAATAAAATTTTATGTTGATTATTGAAATCAGTCACATTTATAGTTTTATCGGCTCTTTCATCAAGTTTTCTGTATTTTGATTATAGGCGATATTTTTAAATTTTTCATCTTTTGTCCTGAGGTACGGACGAAAGATTAATTTTGCAATTTTTAATAAAATAATTTCGACGGCACTAAATTAAACGAAATATAATTTTACAACTTTAACAGTTTTACTACTAGTCTTCTATCAAAATATCAAACTACTGTTAAAATATCATACTACTGTTAAAATAACACACTACTGTTCTGAAACTAAAGAGCAAAAATCATCATATACTTGCAAAACAGTAAGTTAAAATTTTCATATCAAAATTTAATTTATAAAAACAGTATTTTCCTAATTTAGTAGCCGATCTATTGTAAAACAGTTTTTGGCTTGAAAATAATGATGTAAAACAGATACTTAAAGCTTATTTAATTTAAAATGATTATAATACATATAATCAAAACTTATTTTCAAATTTTCACCTTAAATCTCTCTATGTTTAAATTATAATCCCATTCATTTTATAAAAAATATTTAGAACTTCAACTAATGATGTAAGCCAAATGATTAAAATTACTTTTATTTAAAATACTGTTTTCGTTACACATAATCTAAGCATGTCGAAATAAAATAAAATAAAATAAAGATTACAATGGCTATTTATATCTAAAGCATAATTTCTCTACCTTTTTATAAAAATATTTAGAACTAGAACAAATGATGCAAAATGGTCTAACAGTTAAAATATATAGATTTCCTCTTAATATCTTCTGAAATGTTAGTAGTTTATGAATAATTTACTGTCAAAAACTAATATCACATGCTCCTCTTTTATAAAATAAAATAAAATTTATTATTGAAAAGAAAATGGGTAAAAACCAACTTTTAAAATTTAAGTTCCTATTATTTTATTCTGAAACACTTAATATGTATGACTACCATAACCTGAAAAAAAATGTAACTTAAAATTTCAATGCACATAAAACATAATATATTTTTCAGTAAAAACAAATTTGGGAAAGAAATTAATAGTAAGCAACACATGGAGATAATTAGAACCATAAACTGGTTTATTTTGAATGTCCTACTGTGTTTACGAAGTAGAACCAACATACAAGCGCACAAAGTGATAATCAAAATTCCAAAATGCACAAAATATAATTCTTAGTTTTCTATAATATTCTAAATATATTAAACTAATATAAAATTACAGAATTAGACTAAACATATACACATACACGCCCAAAACAATAGACAAACATTAAATTTGGAGCCCTTGAAAATTAAAGAAAATAAATTCATAAGCATTTCAAAATTGCTATTTTTTATTTCTTAACCCCTAGAACTACTGGAAAATTTACTCAACCTTGATAAAAATATTTCATACCAGAATTTTTATTTTAAACAATTTAACTTATTTACTTTAGTTCTCTGTTGTTTATATTTAACTTATTATATTAAACAAATTCTGGTTCGAAGAGTCATTTTGAATGTACCTGTCGGAATACAGCAATCTAAAGTTATTTTGATTAAAAAACTATTTCCTAGAACTGATGCTTTTGAAAATCAATATTAGATGTTGAATAAGATAATTTTAAAAATATAATATGATTAAATATAAAATATTACTAACCATAAATAGAAAAATAATGTAAACATTCTGCTTAAAAGCAGTAAAAGTATTTTGTTCAAGGTATATATTGTTTATATATATGGAGTCTTAGAATGTCTGATATGCTCGGAATCAAAGTAGACTATCTAATATTTTTTGCCAAAACGCATGATTGTTCCCAGACGAGTTTTCACAATGAAATTTATTTGCAGGTAAAGTCCAAACTCTCATTTTCCCCTTTCTCTAGAAATTAAGCCCAGATTTTTATTTATTTATTTTTCTTTTGTATGTGTGTGAAAATATTCGATGCCGTAATAGACTAAGTCACTTAATGCATTATATTTTTTAATTATTAGTAGAATATATCTATATTATTAATTAACTTTAACCATTGCTCGCCTTTAAAGCAGTTGGAATATAAACTATTCCATTCAAACTTTCTATCAATTATAAACATTTAAGCTTTTTCAAAATATGCTTCAAGCCTTCTGTGAGAATATTTATGCAATAACTTGTTTAATTGATGTTTTTATGCACATGATTATTATGTAAAAATTAAATTAAATTTCTGGCAGTTTGGGTATAAAAATATAATTCCGAAAATAATGTAAAATAATATTTATAATGTACAATTATTTTCAATTATTATGCGATTTCTCGCAAAACTCCCAGTTTTAATTTCATTTGTATAAAAATCCCTAGTCAAAATTACAGAACACTTAAAATATTAGCTCCAAAGTATTAAATGTTGTAAATCAACAAATGGGAATAATAGTGTAAAAATAATTCATTAGGATTTACACGCATTCAAGATATTACCTGTTTAGTCATAAATGCTATACGTGAAAATAATAAGTTTCAATGGAATTATTTTTTTTAATGTAAAAATAATCCAAATTAATCTGATAAATAAAAAGAATAATTTCACTTTGTGAATTAATTAATAGTAATGTAAAATATATTTATATTAAAAATCCGAAATTAATCTAAATCAATCAAATAAAATAATTTAAGTTTGTGAATTATTTAAAAGTCGCATTTCTCTTAAAAGAGAGAGTCATAAATAAATTTAAAAGGAATAATTACTTAATAAACTGCAATGATGTATTGGTTGGAGGAAAGAAATGCATACATACTTTTAAGAAACTAAGTGCGGTATAGTGATTTTCACAATAAAAAAATATATATCTCATTAGGATTTAAATGCCTCCACCATCGTAGTAAAGGATACGATATTTCAATGTGTATATTAAATACTTACTAAATTAATATTTTAATATAAATAGTTATATTAAAAATCCGAAATTAACCTAAATCAATCAAATAATTTAATTTTGTGAATTATTTAAGTCTCATTTCTCTTAAAAGAGAGAGTCATAAATAAATTTAAAAGAAATAATTACTTAATAAACTGCAATGATGTATTGGTTGGAGGAAAGAAATGCATACATACTTTTAAAAAACTAAGTGCGGTATAGTGATTTTCACAATAAAAAAAATATATATCTCATTAGGATTTAAATGCCACCACCATCGTAGTAAAGAATACGATAATTCAATGTGTGAAAACGTTAATTTCCAAAGAAATATGTAATAAAGGTTCAAAATTAATTCAAATTAATTAAGTAAATTTATGAATAAAATAATTTCACTTTTTTAATGTTTGTTTAAAAACATTACTTTATTCATGAGATATTTATAGATGAATTATAAATGAATAATTACTTCATAAGCAACAATTCAGTATTCGTTGAAGAAAATAAATACACCTATAATTTTAAGAAACTAAGTGCGGTAAAGTGATATGTATCATAAAAATAAATTTCATGTTAGCGAAAATGACAATTTTTAATAAAATGTATAAAAATTCAAAATTAATCCAAATAAGTTAAGTAAATTAAGGAATAAAGTAATTTCGCTTTGTTAATTACTTAAAAGCAATAATTATCTTAAACGAGATATTCATACGAGTTCAAAATGAATAATTACTCAATAACCCGAAATACTACTAATGATTGGAGGAAAGAAATGCACATACTTTTTGAAAGCGAAGTGCAGTCAACAAGTGAAGAGCCGGTCAAGTGAGCAGATCAAGTGAAGTGAGAGATCAACAGGAGGGAGCAGATGAAAGTCTGTTGAATTTTCTCCTGTTTCGCGCTCTCTTTTATACCAACACTTGCAAGGACAGTTCAAGCTATAGGATGCTCAGTTACGCCTACATAGAGCATCTTCTAGGCAGAATTAAGATCCTCCTACTTTTTCATCCAATAGGAAGAATCTAAGAGTGAAAATAAACAAAAATGCATTTCTCTTCTGAGAAATGTATTTTGTTTATTTTTAAAACCTACAAGCGTCATTATCTGCATTTGAATTCAAACTATTCAAGACGACATAAAATAAAAAGAAGAAAGAAACTTATCAGGATTCTCTTCATATTTTCGAAGAAGTTCTATTTTGTGGTAATTTAAATTTCTTTAAAGCAAATGATTTAGAAATTGCATGCAATATAGAGGAGTGAGTTTTGTTTAAGATAATTAGTTGATCACGGAGAAAAACTTTTAAAATTTCCTTTTATTTATACCGTAAAGTATTAAGAAGAATCTAATATATAGTTAAAGTCGTTAAATTCCATGAATAGTTATTTGTCTGCAAACAACTGAGCAAGACAAACAATTTTTTTCCCCTTCCCTCTCTTATTATCTTCCAAACTGCTAACATCAAGTAATTATCATGAATTAATTTTATTAAAAATGAACTTTATAAGAGTGTACATTAAATTAGTTTTCAAAACACTTCTTTTGTTTTAAATAAGTTTTAATGAGTTAAAAAACAGAAAAGTGCGAAATAGAAGACTTATTACATGGAAAATAAGTTAATTCTAAAAAATTAAATATACAAAATTATTTGTATACGTACTAGTTGACCCCCGCCCGGCGTTGCCCGGGCCCGTGATAATAAAATAAAAAAGAACCATCAAGTTTTTATTATTTTATATCTTTAACCGGATTTTGTATGAAATTATATTTAAGAATGAAAAATTCGTGAAAAAATATTGATATTTAGTGATAAAATCGCTCATTTTCTTCTTTACGTAGGGTCGTTTCATAGTTTTAAAATAAAAAGTTATTTTTGTCCGAACTCTTTGAATTCTTTATTGGTGATAAATAAAACGGTTTTACAGCCCGTGTAAAAATTTCGTGAAAAAATGTTGCTATCTAGTTGTAAAGTTTTCTTCTCGCTTTTATATTTGTTTGTTTGTATTCGCATCGGCTCATTTAACATAGCAATAAATAAATAGTTCTCATCTTCCGAACTCTCTGACATTTCAATCCGTTATAAATATATAACTGCATCCAAGCTCGCTTTAAAATTTTGCGGAAAAATATGCATATTTAGTAGTGTAAACATGAGTTCTTAAAAAAAAGCTTTACCTTTTCAATCTCAGAGCAAAAATATATTAGAAGTTCTATGCTTTCAACACAATGGTGGTTCCATCCGTTTTCAATCAACCCCTTTTAATCCCGCTAGGCTAAACAGGTGAGGGCTAATCCATCATGTGTCTCCTTTTTGAGGGGAGAAGCCTTCAAAAAACATTGGCGCATGCGCAAAGAGAAGATATTGGTGTGGAAAATTTGACGTAATGCGCTTTTCATTTTAAATATATAGATCCTAATTTCCAAATCAAAGAAAATTACTAATAGGAAGGACTTTGATATAAAAAAAAAATCCCTGACGGCTCGGCCTACAGGCACAGGTAGATTTCGAAGACTCAGACCGTGGGGCGCCTATTTGTTGGGCATTGCGGAAGAAATGACCTTTTTGCAATGATGCGGCAGTTGGAACCGCCTACTTCGAAACCTAACTTGTTTGCAGGCGGAGCCAGCAGGGATTTTTTTTTTTTTTTTTTTTTTTTTTTTTGCTATAAGAGTTGGTCGTATAAAAAACTTGTCAGTATAAAAGTTTTAGATAATATTAAGAGGATTTATAATAAATTTAAGCGGATTTGAAATCTTGGGAATTGACGAAGTTATGAATTTTTTTCTAAAACCCCCCTCCCCCCCCCCTTGGGGCCATTTTTAATTATATCAAAAATCTGTCATACATAAATTTTCGGCCCTTCTCCTAGAAGTAATAATAACTTCAAACGGATTCGATACGTATCATAATTAAGAAATTATGGGGGTTTTTCTGTTTTTACAAAAAGCCCCTCCCCATCCCCTCCCCCTGGTTCGATATTGCCCATTAATGAACTTAACCGAGATTTTATGCCCCTTGATTTTATGTATCAGTTTCGAAAAGATGCGGAAGTTGGAACCGCCTACTTCGAAAAATAACTTGTTTGCAGGCGGAGCCGGTAGGGATTTTTTTTTTTTTTTTTTTTTTTTTTTTTTTGCTATAAGGGTTAGTCCTATAAAAAACTTGTCAATATAACAGTTTTGGATAATATTAAGAGAATTAATAATACATTTAAGCGGATTTGATATCTTGTGAATTGACGGAGTTATGATTTTTTTTCTTCTAAAACCCCCCTCCCCCCCCCCCTTGAGGCCATTTTTAATTATATCAAAAATCTGTCATACATACATTTTCGGCCCTTCTCCTAGAAGTAATAATAACTTTAAACTGATTCGATACGTATCATAATTAAGAAATTATGGGGGTTTTTCTGTTTTTACAAAAAGCCCCTCCCCATCCCCTCCCCCTGGTTCGATATTGCCCATTAATGAACTTAACCGAGATTTTATGCCCCTTGATTTTATGTATCAGTTTCGAAAAGATGCGGAAGTTGGAACCGCCTACTTCGAAAAATAACTTGTTTGCAGGCGGAGCCGGTAGGGATTTTTTTTTTTTTTTTTTTTTTTTTTTTTTTTTTTTTTTTTTTGCTATAAGGGTTAGTCCTATAAAAAACTTGTCAATATAACAGTTTTGGATAATATTAAGAGAATTAATAATACATTTAAGCGGATTTGATATCTTGTGAATTGACGGAGTTATGATTTTTTTTCTTCTAAAACCCCCCTCCCCCCCCCCTTGAGGCCATTTTTAATTATATCAAAAATCTGTCATACATACATTTTCGGCCCTTCTCCTAGAAGTAATAATAACTTTAAACTGATTCGATACGTATCATAATTAAGAAATTATGGGGGTTTTTCTGTTTTTACAAAAAGCCCCTCCCCATCCCCTCCCCCTGGTTCGATATTGCCCATTAATGAACTTAACCGAGATTTTATGCCCCTTGATTTTATGTATCAGTTTCGAAAAGATGCGGAAGTTGGAACCGCCTACTTCGAAAAATAACTTGTTTGCAGGCGGAGCCGGTAGGGATTTTTTTTTTTTTTTTTTTTTTTTTTTTTGCTATAAGGGTTAGTCCTATAAAAAACTTGTCAATATAACAGTTTTGGATAATATTAAGAGAATTAATAATACATTTAAGCGGATTTGATATCTTGTGAATTGACGGAGTTATGATTTTTTTTCTTCTAAAACCCCCCTCCCCCCCCCTTGAGGCCATTTTTAATTATATCAAAAATCTGTCATACATACATTTTCGGCCCTTCTCCTAGAAGTAATAATAACTTTAAACTGATTCGATACGTATCATAATTAAGAAATTATGGGGGTTTTTCTGTTTTTACAAAAAGCCCCTCCCCATCCCCTCCCCCTGGTTCGATATTGCCCATTAATGAACTTAACCGAGATTTTATGCCCCTTGATTTTATGTATCAGTTTCGAAAAGATGCGGAAGTTGGAACCGCCTACTTCGAAAAATAACTTGTTTGCAGGCGGAGCCGGTAGGGATTTTTTTTTTTTTTTTTTTTTTTTTTTTTTTTTTTTTTTTTTTTGCTATAAGGGTTAGTCCTATAAAAAACTTGTCAATATAACAGTTTTGGATAATATTAAGAGAATTAATAATACATTTAAGCGGATTTGATATCTTGTGAATTGACGGAGTTATGATTTTTTTTCTTCTAAAACCCCCCTCCCCCCCCCCTTGAGGCCATTTTTAATTATATCAAAAATCTGTCATACATACATTTTCGGCCCTTCTCCTAGAAGTAATAATAACTTTAAACTGATTCGATACGTATCATAATTAAGAAATTATGGGGGTTTTTCTGTTTTTACAAAAAGCCCCTCCCCATCCCCTCCCCCTGGTTCGATATTGCCCATTAATGAACTTAACCGAGATTTTATGCCCCTTGATTTTATGTATCAGTTTCGAAAAGATGCGGAAGTTGGAACCGCCTACTTCGAAAAATAACTTGTTTGCAGGCGGAGCCGGTAGGGATTTTTTTTTTTTTTTTTTTTTTTTTTTTTGCTATAAGGGTTAGTCCTATAAAAAACTTGTCAATATAACAGTTTTGGATAATATTAAGAGAATTAATAATACATTTAAGCGGATTTGATATCTTGTGAATTGACGGAGTTATGATTTTTTTTCTTCTAAAACCCCCCTCCCCCCCCCTTGAGGCCATTTTTAATTATATCAAAAATCTGTCATACATACATTTTCGGCCCTTCTCCTAGAAGTAATAATAACTTTAAACTGATTCGATACGTATCATAATTAAGAAATTATGGGGTTTTTTCTGTTTTCACAAAAAGCCCCCCCCCCACACACCCCCACCCCCCCACCCCCCCTTGCTTCGATTTTGCCCATTAACGAACCTGACCGAGATTTTATGCCCCTTGATTTTATGTATCAGTTTTGAAGAGATCTGTGCAGATTTATTGCAGTTATCGTGTCCATAAAAAAGTGACATAGATAGATAGATAGATAAAGTTTTGAACTGGGGGTGGTTTTGGGTTCTGGGAGTCATAATCGGCGTAGATCTGCAAACATTTTTCAAAAATTCCAACTTAGGAGAGAATGTAATAGGTAGTATTTCTTACGAAATCTACCTAAAAGCTGATAAATAGATTTTTATATCATTATTCAAAACTAATCTTTAACAGTAAATCATCAATTAATGAATCATTAATTACTAAGAAAACAAACAAACTGAAAATTCAATTTGAAGTGAATCCGAACCCAAAAAACGATCCATTGAACCAAAAACCAATCCGACGAGGACAAAATAATTTTCATCGACAAGCATCACAACCCGAACCTGAAATTTAAAATTGAAGTCAACCCAATCCCCAAAAAAGTTCCATCCAATCGAAAACTGATCCGAAAAGGACAAAATAATTTACGTCAACACGCAACCCAACCCGAACCAGAAAATTCAATTTGAAGTCAACCCGAACCCAAAAATGTTCTTTCGAACCGAAAACCGATACGAGCATGACAAAACAGATTTCAGTTAACACGTAACCTAACCCGAAACTGAAAATTCAATTTGAAGTCCACCCGAACCAAAAAAAGTTCCATCGAACCGAAAACTGATCAGAACAGAACAAAATAATTTCTGTCAAAACACAACCCAACCCGAACCAGAAAATTCAATTTGAAGTCAACCCGAACCCAAAAATGTTCGCTCGAACCGAAAACCGATACGAGCATGACAAAACAATTTCAGTAGACACGTAACCTAACCCGAAACTAAAAATTCAATTTGAAGTCAACCCGAACCCAAAAAATTTCCATCGAAGCAAAAACCGATCCGAAAAGAACAAAATAACTTTTATGGACACGCAACCCAACCCAGATTTATGTTTCTGCACGTCAAGACTTTGGGAATTTCACAAAGAAATTAATGAAATTAAGCAGAACTAAGTATATAAATTAAGATGAATTAAGTATATTGTATTAAGCATATTGTATTAAGTTTTTAAAACGTTTGCTATAATTAACATTTTAAAATTATTCTTTTATATTTGTGGATACTTTTTAATTATTACAAAATATATTAATTTGCCCTGAAATTATTTCGTCCTGTTAGTATTGGGTTAAGGTTCGATGGAATTTGTTTTGGGTTCGGGTTGACATCAAATGAAAATTTTAGGTTTATGTTGGGTTGTGTGTCGGCAGGAATTAGTTTGCCCTGTTCGGATCTGTTTTCGGTTCGATGGAACTTTTTATGGGTTCGGGGTAAAATCAAATGGAAATTTTAGGTTCGGTTTGGGTTGCGTGTCGAAGAAAATTACATTGTCGTATACGGATCGGTTTTCGGTTCAAAGGAACTGCTTTTGGGTTCGGGTTGCCTTCAAATGAAAATTTCAGGTTTATGTTAGGTTGTGTGTCGACAGGAATTAGTTTGTTCTGTTCGTATTATGTTACGGTTCGATGGAATTTGTTTTGGGTTCGGGTTGAGATCAAATAAAAAATTCTGGTTCGGGTTGAGTTGCGTGTCGAAGGAAATTATTCTGACGTGTTCGGATCGGTTTTCAGTTCGATGGAACTGCTTCTGGGTTCGGGTTGCCTTCAAATTAAAGTTTCAGGTTCTTGTTGGGTTGTGTGTCGACAAGAATTAGTTTCTCCTATTCAGATCAGTTTTCGGTTCGATGGAACTTTTTTATGTGTTTGGTTTGACATCAAATGGAAATTTCAGGTACGGTTGCGGTTGCGTTTCTATGGAAATTACTTGGCCCTGTTCGGATCCGGTTACGGTTCGATGGAATTTGTTTTGGGTTCGGGTTGAGATCAAATAAAAAATTCTGGTTCGGGTTGAGTTGCGTGTCGAAGGAAATTATTCTGACGTGTTCGGATCGGTTTTCGGTTCGATGGAACTGCTTCTGGGTTCGGGTTGCCTTCAAATTAAAGTTTCAGGTTCTTGTTGGGTTGTGTGTCGACAAGAATTAGTTTCTCCTATTCAGATCAGTTTTCGGTTCGATGGAACTTTTTTATGGGTTTGGTTTGACATCAAATGGAAATTTCAGGTACGGTTGCGGTTGCGTTTCTATGGAAATTACTTGGCCCTGTTCGGATCCGTTTTCAGTTCGGTGGAAATGTTTCTAGGTTCTGGTTGACTTCAATTTAAAATTTCATGTTCGGGTTGGGTTGTGTGTCGACAGGAATTAATTTATCTTGTTCGGATCGGTTTTCGGTTCCAGGGAACAATTTTTTGGATTCGGGTTGACTTCAAGTTGAAATTTCTGGTTCGGGTTGGTTTGCGTGCCGTCCGAAACCATTTTCTCCTGTTCGGATCGGTTTTCGGTTCGAGGAACTTTTTTTCGGTTTGGGTTGACTTCAAATGGAAATTTCAAGTTAGGGTTGGGTTGTGTTCAAATTATAATTTCAATTATAACTTCAAATTATAATTTCAGAAATTATTTTGTCCTGTTCGTATCTATTTTCGGTTATAGGGAACATTTTTCGGTTCGGATTGAATTCAAATTGAATTTCCTGGTTCGGGTTGGGTTACATGTTGACGTAAATTATTTTGTACAGTTCGGATCGGTTATCAGTTCAATGGAACATTTTTTGGGTTCGGATTGACTTCAAATGGGAATTTCAGGCTCGCGTTGGGATGTGTGTCGATAGGAATTATTTTGTCCTGTTCGTATCAGTTTTCGACTCGAGGGAACATTTTTTGGGTTCGGGTTGACTTCAAATTGAATTTTCTGGATCGTGTTGGGTGGCGTATTGACGGAAATTGTCTTGTCCAGTACGGATCGGTTTTCTGTTCAATGGAACTGTTTCTGTGTTCGGGTTGACTTCAAATTAAAATTTCAGTTTCGAGGTAGGTTGTGTGTCGACTGGAATTAGTTTGTTCTGTTCGGACCGGTTTTCGGGTCGAGGGGACATTTTTTGAATTCGGGTTGACTTCAAGTTTAATTTTCTGGTTCGGGTTGGGTTGCGTGTCGATGGAAATTATTTTGTCGTGTTCGGATCTCTTTTCGGTTCGATGGAACTGTTTCTGAGTTCGGGTTGACTTCAAATTATAATTTCAGGTTCGTGTTGGGTTGTGTGTTGACAAGAATTAGTTTCTCCTATTCTGATCGATTATTGGTTCGATGGAACTTTTTTATGTGTTCGGGTTGACATCAAATAGAAATTTCGGGTTCGTGTTGGGTTGCGTGTCGACGGAAATTATTTTGTCTTGTTCAGATCGATTATCGGTTCGATGGAACTTTTTTGGGTTCGGGTTGACTTCAAATGGAAATTTCACGTTCGGGTTGGGTTGTGTGTTGACAGGAATTATTTTGTCCTGTTCGTTTCGGTTTTCGGTACGAGGGAACATTTTTTTGGGTTGACTTCAAATGGAATTTTCATTTTCGGGTTGGGTTGCGTGATGACGGAAACTATTCTGTCCTATTTAGATCGGTTTTTGGTTCGATGGAACACTTTTTGGGTTCGGGTTCCTTTTAAATGAATTTTCAGGTTCGGGTTGAGTTGCGTGTTGACGGAAACTATTTTGTTCTGTTCGGATCTGCTTTCGGTTCTAGGGAACGTTTTTTGGATTTTGGATTCGGGTTGACTTCAAATAGAAATTTCAGGTTCGGATTGCGTTGCGTGTTGACGGAAACTATTTTGTCCTATTCGTATCGATTTTGGTTCGATGGAACTTTTTATGGGTTCGGGTGACATCAAATGGAAATTTCGGGTTATGGTTGGGTTGCTTGTCGACGGAAATGATTTTGTCCTGTTCGTATCTGTTTTCGGTTCGATGGAATTTTTTTGGGTTCGGGTTGACTTCAAATAGAAATTTCAGGTTCGGATTACGTTGCGTGTTGACGGAAACTATTTTGTCCTATTCGTATCGATTTTCGGTTCGATGGAACTTTTTTATGGGTTCGGGTTGACATCAAATGAAAATTCCGGGTTCGGGTTGGGTTCGTGTCGACGGAAATTATTTTGTCCTGTTCGGATCGATTATCAGTTTGAAGGAACTTTTTTGGGTTCGGGTTGACTTCAAATGGAAATTTCACGTTCGGGTTGGGTTGTGTGTCGACAGGAATTATTTTGTCCTGTTCGTTTCGGTTTTCGGTACGAGGGAACATTTTTTGGTTTGACTTTAAATTGAATTTTCCTTTTCGGGTTGGGTTGTGTGATGACGGAAACTATTTTGTCCTATTCAGGTCGGTTTTTGGTTCGATGGAACACCTTTTGCGTGCGAGTTCCTTATAAAGGAATTTTCAGGTTCGGGCTGTGTTGCGTGTTGACGGAAATTATTTTGTCCTGTTCGGATCGGTTTTCAGTTTGATGGAACATATTTTGGGTTCGGGTTGACTTCAAATGGAAATTTCAGGCTCGAATTGGGATATGTGTCGATAGGAATTATTTTGTCCTGTTCTTATCAGCTTTCGGTTCAAGGGAACATTTTTTGGGTTCGGGTTGA
This sequence comes from Maratus michaelseni, assembly GCA_963931845.1. Taxonomy (NCBI): domain Eukaryota; kingdom Metazoa; phylum Arthropoda; class Arachnida; order Araneae; family Salticidae; genus Maratus; species Maratus michaelseni. The sequence goes on from OZ007599.1 coordinate 274,921,916, forward strand.
CTTCAAATTGAATTTTCTGGTTCGGTTTGGGTTGCGTATTGACGGAAATTATTTTGTCCAGTACGGATCGGTTTTCTGTTCGATGGAACTGTTTCTGGGTTCGGGTTGTCTTCAAATTAAAATTTCAGTTTCGGGTTGGGATGTGTGTCGACTGGAATTAGTTTGTTCTGTTCGGATCGGTTTTCTGTTCGAGGAGACATTTTTTGAATTCGGGTTGACTTCAAATTGAAATTTCTGGTTCGGGTTGGGTTGCGTGTCGACGGAAATTATTTTGTCTTATTCGTATCGGTTTTCGGTTCGATGTTACTGTCTCTGTGTTCGGGTTGATTTCAAATTATAATTTCAGGTTCGTGTTAGGTTGTGTGTCGACAAGAATTAGTTTCTCCTGTCCGGATCGGTTTTGGTTCGAGGGAACAGTTTTTGGATTCGGTTTGATTTCAAATTGAAATTTCTGGTTCGGGTTGGGTTGAGTGTCGACGGAAAATATTTTGTCCTGTTCGGGTCGGTTTTCGGTTCGATGAAATTTTTGGGGGGTTCGGGTTGACTTCAAATGGAAATTTCAATTTCGGGTTGGGTTGTTTGTCGACAGGAATTATTTTGTCCCGTTCGAATCGGTTTTCGTTTCTAGGGAACATTTTTTTCAGTTCGGGTTGACTTCAAATTGAATTTTCTGGTTCAGTTTGGTTTGCGTATGACGAAAATTATATTGTCTTGTGCGGATCGGTTATCGGTTCGGTGGAACTTTTTTGGTTTCGGGTTAACTTCAAATGGAAATTTCATGTTCGGGTTGGGTTGTGGGTTGACTGGAATTTTTTTGTCCTGTTCGTATCGGTTTTCGGTTCGAGGGAACATTTTATTATTTCGGGTTGACTTCAAATTGAATTTTCATTTTCGGGTAGGGTTGCGTGTTGACGGAAACTATTTTGTCCTATCCGGATCGATTTTCGGTTCGATAGAACCCTTTTTCGGTTCGGGTTGCCTTTAAATGAATTTTCCAGTTCGGGTTGTGTTGAGTATTGACGGAAATTATTTTGTCCTGTTCGGATCGGTTTTCAGTTCGATGGAACATTTTTTGGGTTCGGGTTGACTTCAAATTGAATTTTCATTTTCCGTTTGGGATGTGTGTCGATAAGAATTATTTTATCCTGTTCGTATCAGTTTTCGGTTCGAGGGATTAATTTTTGGATTCGAGTTGACTTCAAATTGAATTTTCTGGTTCGGGTTGGGTTGCGTATTGACTGAAATTATTTTGTCCTGTACGGTTCGATTTCCGATTCGATGGAACTTTTTGGGGTTCGCGTTGACTTCAAATTGAATTTTCATATTCGGGTTGGGTTGCGAGTTGACGGAAACTATTTTGTCCTGTTCGGATCTGTTTTCGGTTCGAGGGAACATTTTTTGGATTTGGGTTGACTTCAAATTGAATTTTCTGGTTCGGGTTGGGTTGCTTGTAGACGGAATTTTTTTGTCCTGTTCGGATCGGTTTTCGAATCGATGGAACTTTTTTGAGTTCGAGTTGACTTCAAATGGAAATTTCAGGTTCGGTTTGCGTTGCGTGTTGACGGAAACTATTTTGTCCTATTCGTATCGGTTTTCGGTTCCATAGAATTTTTTTTGGGTTGTGTTGACTTAAAATTAAATTTTCAGTCTCGGGTTGGGTTGTGTGTGGACAGAAATTATTTTGTCCGTTTCGTATCTGTTTTCGGGTCGATGAAATTTTTTTGGGGTTTGAGTTGACTTCAAATGGAAGTTTCAGGTTCAATTTGGATTGCGTGTCGGCGGGAATTTTTTTGTTTGTTCGGATCTGGTTTCCGTTTGATGGAACTCTTTTTGGGTTCGGGTTGACTGCTAATTGATTTTTCATGTTCGGGTTGGGTTGCGTGTTGACGGAAATTATTTTCCTGTTCGGATTGGTTTTCGGTTCGATGGATCTTTTTTTGGTTTCGTGTGTCCTTCATATTCAATTTTCATGTTCGGGTTAAGTTGCGTGTCGACGGGAATTTCTTTGCCCTGTTCGTATCCGTTTTCGGTTCGATGGATTTTTGGGGGTTCTGGTTGACATCAAATGGAAATTTCAGGTTCGGGTTGGGTTTCTTGTTGACATAAATTATTTTGTCCTGTTTGGATCGGTCTTCGGTTCGATGGAACTTTTTTATGGGTTCGGGTTGACATCAAATGGAAATTTCAGGTTCAGGTTGGGTTGCGAGTTAACAGAAATTATTTTGTCGTGTTAGGTTCGGTTTTCGGTTCGATGGAACTTTTTTGGGTTCGAGTTGACTTCAAATTAATTTTCAGTTTCAGGTTAGGTTGCGTGTTGACGGAAATGATTTTGTATCGGTTTTCGAATCTGTTACGGTTCGAAAGATTTTTTTTTTCAGGAATCGGGTCGTGTTGGGTGTTGATTTCAAAATGAATATTCAAGTTCTGGTCGGGTACAACACGTTATTTGACAAGCACCTGGTCAAAATCTGGTTGACTGTGAAACAAGTGGTCATTTTTCAATTAGCCTAACACTCTCTAGGCTCTTTCCAATAAGCCTTGAAAACGTCAGGCTGATTGGAGAATAGAAGATGATTCTCCAATTAGCCCGTCTCTTTGCAAACAGTCTAGGCTTTTGCAAAGAGCCGGATTTCGCAATTAATGTACAACATATATACGGAAAAATATATATTTTTTAAGAAAATCGAAAATCAAAAAATCGACCGTAATATTTTATTTTATCAAAAACCTGATTTTTTTATGAAAAAAGAAATTGATTGTGCCCTTATCCTATCTTGAATCCACAGACCTTAGAACGAGATGCGGGAGGGGCGAGCAGATTGACATTTCATTTTTCACCTCTTCAGCCCTTGGTTACCACTATTTTAGAATATTAATCTCCAGGGGGATTTATTTTTTCGGGTTCTATGGGCCCGATCACAACGGGGTTTGGCTTATTCGAATTGATTTCGATAGCCTTACATATTTTAGTTCCAAGTTTCACCACCAGGAGGGCCTTATTTTCTCGCATCTCGTATTCTATGGGCTCGATCACAACTGGCTTAGGCTCATTCGACTTGATTTCTATAGCCTTATATGTTTTAGTTCTACTTTCTACCGCCAAGTGGCGCATTCCTATCTCAGGTTCAATGGGTCCGATTACAACGAGGTTTGGATGATTCGACTTGTTTTCGATCTCCTTACAAATTTTAGTTCGACCTTCCACCGCCAGGGGCGCATTATTTTCTCGAGTTCTATGGACCCGATTGCGACGGGAATTCGTTCATTGAACTCCCTTGATACAACGGGTACCCTTGTCGGCTGTTCGTGTAGATGTAGAACATATTGCGCCCGAGAACATAATGAGTTTCGTTCGGAAGGTGGTTTGTTTAGGACACAGTGCGCCTTCTGACTGCGAAAGGTGGAAATAAAATATTTTGCAGTGCGTGAGCAGCACGCCTATTATACGGTGTCGCAGGCAGCGGGGACACGTGTCGGAGTTGCGTTTAGATCAGAATGCGCCCCCTGTCTGTGGAAGGTGGAATAAAAGATTGTCCGTCGCATGCGCAGCACTTTTAAATAAATAATTTCATACAAAATCTGGTTAAACATATAAAATCATACAAACTTGAGGTTTGTTTTAATTTATTCTCACGGGCCCGGGCAACGCCGAGCGGGTCAGCTAGTTTAGTATAAAAAATTAAATTTTAAAATTATCTTTATGTAAAGTCTTTTTACAGACACCATTATTTTCTTAACAACATCACTTGGTAGTTGTTTAGAATTGCAACGAAATATGTTTATTCCTCATTCTGAATATTGCAAAAACTTTAAAAATTAACCAATTGGTCTTCAAAAAAGACAAAAAGAAAGAAAGAGATAGGAAATACAATAAGCAGAAATATAACATCTGCGTATGTTGATTTCATTGGGAAGTACTTGCTAAAATTTTATAATAAAACTGGATAAAAGTTGACTAAATGACAAATAATAATAATAATAATAGTTAAAAATAATTTAAAAACATGTGATATCGAAAGTAAGGAGAAAGAGATAGAGAAAGGGAAAGTAGAAGAAATTATTGAAATCGACTAGTTTATAATATTACTAGCACTACTTTGATTTTCTAATGTTTTCTAATATACCGTAATTTCCGGTGTATAAGCCGCGGCTCAAATAAATCTGTTTCCAACCAGAAAGTTTATTTAATAAAATATAACCTATTTGTGCATGGAACTTATTTGACCTTTTTTAATAAATAAAATTTCTGGTTCGTAACAGAATTTTTTCAGCAGCGGCTTATGCACAAGAAATTACGGTAATAAAAATTTTCTTCGAATCTTTAATTAGAAGACGCCAGCATTGCGCAATTATAAAGTTTGTCATTTTTTCCCCTCACTTAAGGTTATAATAATTGAAATTTGAAGTTCATACATTGTTTTGTTGGGTAATGAAAACCACAATGATCGTACATAAGGTACGCGCGAAATACACACTAAATACTGATATTTGGATTCGAATTTGTTCAACAATTTTTCCTTGCCAAAAATAAATGTCTAATCTTTATCCTAACTAGATTTTTTACTTTTATAGAAAAAACCTAATAAATGATAATAAAAATAAAAGGACTGGTATCTGACAATCAATATAATGTTTGAAATTTTAATGACTTAAAGCATCTAAATTTTGAAAATGTGTGAAAAGAAAACTTACGATAATTTTAAAACTTTATGCATCATGAAAGAAGATTTCTCATTTCTTGCTTTTGCTGTTGTACTTTTGTCACGCGCATTAGCCTGAAGAGAGATTCATTCGTTAGAAACGCTTTGCATATTTCATACTATTACGGTACTTTTCAAATTTTTCTAATAATAATTTTTTTAATTTTTTTAGTTACCATAATTTTAATATAAATGGTTAAAACTAATTGTATTCAATTAATGTCCATATAAAAGAATCACGATTGAGAATCAGCTCAAATTTTAGGTAAAAATGTCAATAAAAATGTTCGTTAAAACTTTCAGAAGCGCATTTCTGAATTTTAAATAAGTGTAAAAAGTTTTAATAATGATATTGCATAATACTTATCTTTAAGTTTACCGTACAGAAAAAAATAGTTAGTATTTATGAAAAAAAATATTAGAACTAATTCATTAAGAAATTACATAATCAATGATAGAAAAAAGGTATTAGGGAGAATTAAAGAAAATTAAAGAACGTTTCAAGAAAATTCAACTTTTACGAAAGAATGCCGACAATTCCTATTTCAATAATATTGTTTTTATTTCAGTGCAATTTTTTTTTCTGATATCGATCCATATACTTAGTGATCCGGATGACTAGAGTACAGATAATTAGGGTTATACTGCATATTTTATATTGATGAAAACCATGTCATCTTATGATTAGATCGCTTCAAGGTATTTAAAATATTGCAAAAAATACATCAAAGTTTTCAAATTTTAAATACACAATACAATAGTAACAAATCACATTTTCTCCTTAATTTTATGTTTAATTAAAATGTTTAAAAAAAGTATGACGCATATTCGGTATTCTTCCAAAACACTGTTCATTACATACCTAACAACAATCAACTGAAATTTGAAACAAATGTATTCAATTGGGGAAGGAGGAAGGTCTTCGGTTGTGCGCAAAACCCACGTCCACAGCAAAATTTATATACGTTATCTTCATACAAAAAATTCCACCGAACCGTAAACTGATCAAAATATGACAAAATAAGTTCATTCGTGTCGCAACACGACCAGAACCTGAAAATCGAAGTTAACCTGAAACCCGACCCGAACCAGGAAAAAATTCCATCGAACCGTAACCCGATCAGACCACGACAAAATAATCTCCGTCGTCATGCAACCCAACCCGAACCTGAAAATTGAAGTTAACTCGAAATTTGACCAGAAACAAATAAAAGAAATCCATCGAACCGTAACCCGATCCGAAGCTGAAATTTCAAGCTAACCCGACACCCGAACCGAACATGACATTTTAAGTTAACCCCAAACCCGACAGAAAATTACCACCGCCCCATACCAAGACCTGAACCAGATTTAAAAAATCCTTTGAACAGTAACAAGATCCGAACTCGAAAAAATAAATTTTTTCATCTTGCATCCCGACCCGAACCGGAAAATTGAAATTAACCCGAAAGCCGACCCCAACCAAACAACTAAAAATCCATCGATACGTAACCCAATCCGAACCCGACAAAATAATTTTCGTCGTCAGGCAACCCGAACCAAACCAGAAAATCGTAGTTAACCCGAAACCGCTCCGGACCACAAAACTAATTCCATCGAACCGTAACCCGATCCGAACACGGCAAAGTACTATCCGTGGTCATGCATCCCAACCCGAAACTGAAAATTAATTATAACTCGAATCCCGACCAGAACCAGACAAAAAAATTCATCGAACCGTAACCTGATCCAAACCCGACAAAATAAATTCCATCGCAATGCAGCCCGATTCGAACCTGAAATTTCATGTTAACCCGAAACCCGACCCGAACCTGAAAATTTAAATTAACCCGAATCCCCACCCAAGCTGAAAATTTAAGTTAACAAGAAACCCGACGCCAACCCGACAAAAAATTACCATCGCCCCAAAACCGACCCGAACCAGACAAAACAATCCATTGAACAGTAACCCGATGCAAACCCAACAAAATAAATTTCTTCGTCTCGCAGCCCGACCCAAATCTGGAAATTGAAGTTAACCCGAAAGACGACCAAAACTACTCAAATAAAAATCCATCGATACGTAACCCGATCCGAACTCGACAAAATAATTTTCGTCGTTACGCAACCCGATCCAAACCAGAAAATAGAAGTTACCCCGAAACCGACAAAAATATCCTTCGAACTATAAACCCGATCCGAACCCAACAATATAAATTCCTTCGTGTCACAACCCGATCCAAACCAGAAAATTCAAGTTAACCCGAAACCCGAACCGAACCACACAAAAAAATCCAACGGACCGTAACCCGATCAGAACCCGACAAAATAAATTTCTTCCTCTCACAACCCGATCCAAACCAGAAAATTCTAGTTGACCCGAAACCCGACCCGGACCAGACAAAAATTCCAACGAACCGTAGCTCAATCCAAACCCGAAAAAATAAATTCCTTCGTCTCGCAACCCGACTCGAACCTGAAAATTGAATTTTACCCGAAGCCCGACCGAACCGGAAAATTTATGCTTACCCGAAACCCAACCCAAATATGAAAATTTAAGTTAACCCGAAACCCGACGCAATCTCGACAAAAAATTACTATCGCCCCAAAACCGACCCGAACCAGACAAAAAAATCCATTGAACAGTAACCCGATGCAAACCCGACAAAATACATTTTTTCGTCTCGCAACCCGATCCGAATCTGGAGATTGAAGTTAACCCAAAAGACGACCCGAACCATTCAAATAAAAATCCATCGACACGTAACCGGATCCGAACTCGACAAAATAATTTTCGTCGTTACGCAACCCGATCCGAACCAGAAAATAGAAGTTAACCCGAAACCGACAAAAATATCCATCGACCTATAAACTCGATCCGAACCTGTCAATATAAATTCCTTCGGGTCATAATCCGATCCAAACCAGAAAATTCAAGTTAACCCGAAACCCAAACTGAACCAGACAAAATAATCTTACGAACCGTAACCCGATCAGAACCCGACAAAATAAATTTCTTCCTGTCACAACCCGATCCAAACCAGAAAATTCAAGTTAACCCGAAACCCGACTCTAACCAGACAAGAAATCCAACGATCCGTAGCTCAATCCAAACCCGAAAAAATAAATTCCTTCGTCTGGCAACCCGACTGGAACGTGAAAATTGAAATTTACGCGAAGCCCGACCGAACCGGAAAATTTATGCTAACCCGAAACCCAACCCAAATCTGAAAATTTAATTTAACCCGAAAGCCGACCCGAACCATTCAAATAAAAATCCATCGATACGCAACCCGATCCAAACTCGACAAAATAATTTTCGTCGTTACGCAACCAGATCTGAACCAGAAAATTGAAATTAACCCGAAATCCGACCGAACCTGAAAATTTATGCTAACCCGAAACCCGGCCCAAATCTGAAAATTTAAGTTAGCTCGAAACCTGACAAAATTAATCCATCGGACCATAACCCGATCCGAACCCCACATCGCAACCGACATTATATTTCATCTCGGAACCGACCCGAACCTGAAAATTGAAGTTTACCCGAAAGCTGACCTGAACCAAACAAATAAAAATCCATCGACACTTAATCCGATCCGAACCTGACAAAATAATTTTCAGTTTTTAGGTTTTGGGTTAAATTAAATTTTCTCCTTTGGATCGGGTTCCGTCATGAAGAAAATTTTTTCACGGCTCGGATCGGATTACGTATCGATGGATTTTTATTTCTTTGGTTCGTGTCGGCTTTTGGGTTAACGTCAATTTTTAGGTTTTAGTCGGTTTGCGAGACGATGGAATTTAATTTTTCGGGTTCGATTCGGGTTACGGTCCGATGGATTAATTTTGTCGGGTTCGGGTCGGCTTTTGGACTAACTTAAATTTTCAGATTTTGGTCAGGTTTCGGGTTAGCATAAATTTTCAGGTTCGGTCGGGTTTCGGGTTAACTTCAATTTTCAAGTTCGAGTCGGGTTGCGAGACAAAGGAATTTTTTTTTCGGATTAATATTGGGCTACGGTTCGTTGGATTTTTTTTGTTTGGTTCTGGTCGGGTTTCGTGTTAACTTCAATTTTCTGGTTTGGATTAGGTTGTGACAGAATGGAATTTATTTTGTCAGGTTCAGATCGCGTTACGGTTTGATGGATTTTTTGTCGGGTTCGTTTAGGGTTTTCGGGTTAACTACGATTTTCTGGTTCGGATCGGGTTGCGTGACGACAATTCGAATTGTAGCACAATGAACAGACGTACGTTTCGTGAGTAACTTGGACTCACATACTCAGTGTCAGTAAAAATAAAAATTATATCCTCCCAAAGACATGAAACAGAATCCAAAAACCCAAATGAAAAACAACAACACACCGAAAGCTCATCACGCTCGAGCAACCAATCCAGCTTAATCTTATTGGTTGCTCGAGCGTGATGAGCTTTCGGTGTGTTGTTTGTCATTTGGGGTTTTGGATTCTGTTTCATGTCTTTGGGGGGATATAATTTTTATTTTTACTAACACTGAGGAATGTGAGTCCAAGTTACTCACGAAACGTACGTCTGTTCATTCTGCTACAGTTCAATATTGTGTGTTAAACGTTGGATTTTGGTGTATAGATAGACAGATAGATAGATAAAGTTTTGAACTGGGGGTGGTTTTGGGTTCTAGAAGTCATGATCGGCGTAGATCTGCAAAAGTTTTTCAGAAATTCCAACATACAGGAGAATGTAATAGGTAGCATTTCTTATGAAATCTACCTAAAAAAAATATGTTGAATTTTACATAAGAATACTATCAGACAGAGCGTAAGTAAAAAACTGTTTATTTTAAAGAAAAAAAATATGTTTATAATAGCTAAACACAACATTTGATTGCTAAGAAAGAGAAAGTTCATAAAATCAATATATATGTTTTCTTTTTCCAGTGAAATTTTCTTGTTTACATACTGAAATTGTATCAAACTTTCAACGTTTTACTACTATCACCAACTTTTGACATCATACTTTGATTCGTTAGTAAATTTCACTTTATGCTACTAACAGGAAAGTTATTTTTGTCAAGTAGTTTCTGAATTATTCATGTGTAAGGTTTTGGAACTTGTAATCTTAAATTCAGTTTTAATCGTTGGAATTATCGTATCAATTACGTTGAAAACTAAGTATATTTACATGACTTGGAGCGTTTGAAGACAGACGGACAAACCTAAATCTTAACGCTTTTCAACTACGTTGGAAAATGTTAAAATAGAAACCAGAAGTTACAGGTTACTTTTATTAAAGTCATAGAATACAGAGTTTCGCAAAATTATTTTTTATATTTTGTTACCAAAATCAAACAAAAAAGGCGCAATTAACATCGTACATTTTGTTAAATAAATTCATAAAAAATTTTAAATGTTACTTGCAATAGTTATAAAATTGAAACTCCAAATTTTAAATTCATTTTTAATCGTTTCAAAACAGATTACAATGCGGGTAGTTTTTAAGCATAACACGAACTTGGTAGAATAAACTGTAATTTTGGATTAAAAAAAATATTTTTTTAATTAATTTTCGAAAAAAATATTATGTGTAACCTATATTATTTTTTAACAGAAATCGATTTCTAGAAGTTTCAAATATGCAAATCCAAAATTACAGCTCTTTCCACAAAGTAGTTTCTGAGTTAGGCTTAAAAAACTACCCGCGTTGCACTCTGTTTCCAAACAATTAAAAACGAATTTAACATTAGGACTTCTAAACTTTAAATCGGCATAAATCCTAAACTACTTGACTGAATGATTTAATATCCGAAGGTAAAATGTACCGAAAGATCCACATGTGATCGCAAAATTAGGTGTTATTATAGGAAATTTTAAAGTTTGATACAATTTCACTATGTAGACGACACCTCAAGAAACTTTCATTGTAATAGGATTGTAGAAAATAATAAACAAGGAGCTTTGGTACAAACAGGTTTATTCTGCGACTTTAAGAATTAGAGTAATGGCCATCGTACGATTTTTTGGGGGAGGGAGGAAAAGAGTACTGTACACTTGATGAATTTGTAAGAAGATTTTGTTGTTGTTGTTGTTGTTAAAACACATGTAACGTTTTTCAAGTAATCTCAATACAGTAATCAAAACCCATAGAAATTTCATCCGTATTCATTATTTTAAATCGTTTCCATTAAATTCTTTTATCTTTCTTTTTAACACATAAGAAACTTCTTTCTAAAAATGTTGATAAATAATTTTACCATGGAATTTTTTTTCCGAGTTTCTTTGAATTTTTGTCAATAGGCAATCATTTCTTCATTCACTTTAAAGAAATACCTATTGGAAAAAGAAAATGCTATAATGCTGCTATTCAAGAGAGAAAAAAAATTTTAATTTCAAAATTTCCAAGAAAGTTGCGAAACATTTACCTCGAAATCATCTTATGGTCTTTGTATCTTCATTTTTGTAAATAAGCCACTTCAATGGAATAAGCTCCACTTTCTTTGAAAAAAAAAAGTGAAAATATACCAGCATCAAGAATTCAATAACTACACATAATGTTCAAGGCTGCCTTCTGATGAATTAGATAATTTTTTTTTAACAAATGACTGATTGAATATGCTTGCTCTAGTTCTGAATTTTATCAATAAAATCATAAACTTAAACTAATGACAATTTTACGTCTTGTTGTATTACATCAAAACATTCAAAAAAAAAAAAAAAAAAAATTATGGGCATTTACATTTAAAATGTTTTCTCCCAAATTAACGAAACTTTCTGAATATTTTATTACTTACCCATCATACGTAGTATAGAGTAAGTCTTGTAATCGTTTCGAAAATCGAAAAAAAAATATAACGAATTTACACGTTTCAGAGACTGGAGATTCCAAAAAATATATTTTTAGAAAAAAAAATTGCCGTCCGTCTGTCTGTGGGTGTGTCTGTAAACGCTCTATATCCCGAACAAGTTGAGATAGAGACTTGAAATTTGGTGTGTACTTAGTATGTAATAATGGGAAGAAGCTTATTGAATTTCAGTAACCTCGATTATACGGAACTATTTTTTTCGGACTCTCGAAATATTCGTTCTGATAAAAGATATATCAAAATTTTCGAAATTGTTTATTTTAAGGAGTGAACATAAAAGAAAATAAAAAAAAAACAAATTATGCATAAAGAATGAAGTTGATCGGATAATGAGTTGCCGAGATATTTGTAATCCTATTTCCACACTCTTCGATTTTTCATGACCCTGTATTTCATTCAAATTTCAATTCAGAGATATATTTTAATTTGAAATGAGACGCTTAATCCGACGCAGTAAACCGTTAGTTAATATGATTATCATATTTGGAGTTATAAGGATGTTTCTTTTACGCAATTCAGTAATAAAGCATTTAAAGTATATGAAGTCATCAAGCCACGATTTTATTCGAATTGCAATGCATTTTATAAGTAGTTTACACATGTTTTATTTTCCTATTTTATATTATGCATATCCATGATGGATATGTATTACGGTGGCCTCCAACGACTAGTTTTGTAACACGATTCAATTACTAACACCGACATAAATGGGTCAATTACGTAATTAACCAATTACGTAACCAAATAGCGTTAGGCTAATTAGAATATGGTCATTTATTTCTCAATCAGCCTGATAATTTTTAGGCTTATTGCAAAAGATCCCAGATAGCGTTAGGTTAGTTGAAAAAAGGCCATGCCTATTTAGAAAATGACCAGCTCATTGTCAATATATGGTGTTGTACCCAACTCGAACCTGAAAATTCCATTCTAAGTCGACCCGAACCAGACAGAAAAATTCTACCAAACCGTAACCCGATCCTAAAAGGACAAAATAAACTATTTCGAGTCGCAACCCGACCCGAAAAAGAAAACTGAAGTTAACCAGAATCCCGAGCAGAATCCGACAAAAAAATCCATCGAACCGTAACTCGATCCGAACCCGACAAAATAAATTGCTTCATGTCGCAACCCGACCCGAACCAGAAAATTCAAGTTAACCCGAAACCCGACTCGATCCAGACAAGAAATCCAACGAACCGTAGCTCAATCCAAACCCGAAAAAATAAATTCCTTCGTCTCGCAACCCGACTCGAACGTGAAAATTGAAATTTACCCGAAGCGAGACCGAACCGGAAAATTTATGCTAACCCGAAACCGAACCCGAACAAGACATAAAAATTCCATCGAACCGTAACCCGATCCAAACCAGATCAAATGAATTCCTTCGTGTTGCAACACGACCCAAACCTGAAAATCGAAGTTAACCCGAAACCCGACCAGAACCGGAAGATTGAAGTTAACCTGAAAGCCGACCCGAAAAAAACAAATAAATCTCCATCGATAAGTAACCCAATCCAAACACGAAAAGATATTTTTCATCGTAAAGCAACTCGATTCGAACCAGAAAATCGTAGTTAACCCGAAACCCGACCCGAAACAGAAAAAAAAATTCCATCGAACCGTAACCTCATCCGAACCCGACAAAATAAATCCCGTTGCAACGCAACCCGATCCGAATTTGAAATTTCCAGTTACTCCGAAACCCGACCCGAACATGAAAATTTAAATTAACCCGAATCCCGACCCAAACTTGAAAAGTTAAGTTAACCTGAAACCCGACACAAACCCGGCACAAAATTACCATCGCCCTGAAACCGACCCGAACGAGACACAAAAAATCCATTGAACAGTAACCCGGTCCGAACCCGACAAAATAAATTCCTTCGTGTCACAACCCGATCGAAACCAGAAAAGTCAAGTTAACCCGAAACCAGGCCCGAACCAAACAAAAAAATCCAACGAATCTTAGACCAATCCGAAACCAAAAAATAAATTCCTTCGTCTCGTAACCCGACTCGAACCTGAAAATTGAAGTTAACCCGAAATCGATGGAAAGCCGACCCGAACCAAACAAAAAAATCCAACGAACCGTAGACCAATCCGAATCCAAAAAAATAAATTCCTTCGTCTCGTAACCCGACTCGAACCTGAAAATTGAAGTTATCCCGAATCGATGGAAAGCCGACCCGAACCAGACAAATAAAATCCATCGATACGTAACCCGATCTGAACTAGACACAAATTAATTTTCGACTTCACGCAACCCGATTCAAACCAAAAAATTCAAGTTAACCCGAAACCAGACCCCGAACCAGACAAAAAAAACCAATGAACCGTAGCCCAATCCGAACCCGAAAAAGTAAATTCCTTCGTCTCGCAACCCGACTCAAACATGAAATTGATGTTAACCCGACAATAGGCCAACCGAACCTGAAAATTTATACTAACCCGAAACCTGACCCAAATCTGAAAACTCAAGTTATCCCAAAAACCGACCCGAACCCGACAAAATTATGCCATCGGACCGTAACCTGACCCGAACCTGATAAAATAAATTCCTTCGTCTCGCAACCCGACCCGACCCTGAAAGTTGAAGTTCACCCGAAAACCGACCCGAACCAAACAAATAAAAATCCATCGATATGTAATCCTATCCGAACCTGACAAAATAATCTTTGGTTTTTAGGTTTCCTTTTAAATTCAATTTTCAGGTTCGGGTCGGTTTTTGGGTTAACTTAAATTTTGAGGTTATACTCGGGTTGCGAGACGAATGAATTTATTTTTTCGGGTTCGTCTCGGGTTGCGAGACGAATGAATTTATTTTTTCGGGTTCGGATTGGTTACGGCTCCATGGATTTTTTTATCGGGTTCGGGTCGGGTTTAGAGTTAACTTCAATTTTCAGCTTCGGGTCGGGTTTCATGACGACGGAAATTATTTTGTTAGGTTCGGATCGGGTTAAGTTTCGACGGATTTTTTTTATCTGCTTCCGATCGGGTTTCGGGTTCATTTCAATTTTCTGGTTCAGATTGGGTTCCGTGACGAAGAAAATTATTTTATCGAGTTCGGATCAGATTACGTATCGATGAATTTTTATTTGTTTCGTTTGGGTCGGCTTTCGGTTTACTTTAATTTTCAGTTTCGGGTCGGGTTGCGAAACCCAGGAATTTATTTTGTCGGGTTCGGATCGGGTTACGGTCCGATGGATTAATTTTGTCGGGTTCGGTTAGGGTTTCGGGCTATCTTAAATTTTCATGTTCGGTCAGGTTTCGGGTTAACTCTAATTTTCAGATTCTATTCGGGTTTGGAGACGTAGGAATTTATTTTTTCGTGTTCGAATTGGGATACGGTTTGCTGGATTTTTTTTGTCTGGTTTCGGGTTAACGTGAATTTTCTGGTTTGGATCGGGTTGTGACACAAAGGAATTTATTTTGTCGTGTTCGTGTCGGGTTATGGTCCGATGGATTTTTTGCCTAGTTTGGGTCGGGTTTCGGGATAACTTCAATTTTCTGGTTCGTATAGGGTTGCGTGACGATGAAAATTATTTTGTCGAGTTCGGATCGGATAACGTATCGATGGAATTTTTTTTGTCTGGTTCGAGTCGGCTTTCGGGTTAATTTCAATTTTCAAGTTCGGGTCGGGTTGCATGCGACGGAAATTATTTTGTCATGTTCGGATTGGGTTACGGTTCGATAGAATTTTTTTCCTGGTTCGGGTTAAATTTAGTTTTAGGTTCGGGTCGTGTTGCGACACGAAGGAATTTATTTGGTCGGGTTCGGATCGGGTTACGGTTCGATGGAATTTTTATGTCTTGTTCGGGTTGTGTTACTGGTTAACTTCAAATTTTTAGGTTCGGTCGGGTTGCGACATGAAGGAATTTATTTTGTCGGATTCGGATCGGGTTACGGTTCGGTGGCTTTTTTGTCGGGTTCTGCTCGGGTTTCGGGTTAACTTCAATTTTCTGGTTCGGGTGGGGTTGCGACTCGAAGGAATTTATTTTGTCCTTTTAGGATCGGGTTACGGTTCGATGGAATTTTTCTGTCGGGTTCGGGTCGACATCGAATGGAATTTTCAGGTTCGAGTTGGGTACAACACCATATATTGATAAAGACCTGGTCATTTTCTAAATTGGCATAGTCATTTTTCAATTAACCTAACGCTATCTAGGCTCTTTGCAATAAGCCTAAAAATTATCAGGCTGATTGAAAAATAAATTACCATATTCCAATTAGCCTAACGCTGTCTAGGCTCTTTGCAATAGGCCTGAAAAATAGCAGGCTGATTGGGAAAAGGGAGATGATTCTCCAATTAGACCGGCTCTTTGCAAAGAGCCGGATTTCCCAATTAGACTACGACATATACATAAGAGAGTAGACGGGCTCAGCCTGAGTCTGTGCCCGATAGCTTGGGATCGGGATCGATTTTTATACCAGTTTTCAAAGTGAATATTTTAGTTATTCACAGATAGAAAAAAGAAGAAAAACCTTACTATTTCAGAAACATGAATGTAGTTAAGTTTGGTAAAATTTTTTACAATCCTTTAAAAATTAGTTTGAAAGGGAACTAATTTGTTATTCATGGGATATAAGAAGAAATATCATATATGATTATGAAGTTTTTGCACAGTCAGTGTTATTAACATAAAAAAGACGTGGGATATGCCTTATCTAGCCTCACTTTCTGTTTGAAGTATTTTTCCCCAATAACTGGAAAACATAACTTCTGTCTTTCTGCCCTAGTTATTCAATGACATTTTAAAAGCATAAAACTTGTGACTTTTGCAGATTTCTGCAGGTGGTTGGCTATAAATAAAAATTTGCTATTTTAAACATATTTTCAGGGACAGGAAAATCACAACACGTTGTCATGAGGGAGTATTTAGGAATAATAATACTTATTTCTATGCATGGAGATATTTTAAATAAGAAAATTAATCTTGAATCAATTTTAAAATGTTAATAATTTTCTTATGAATTTTCTAATAATCTCTTCAGATATCGGGCTCAGGCTCTGATGACTCAAAAACTTTCGGGCTTGGGCTCCGAAAAAAAGAACCTGAACACATAACTGGTATACAGTGCATACAGTTAATACATTTACTGTAAAATTTGAATATGTTTAGAAATATAAGCTTTGTAATTAAGGGTCCACTTCACGCATTTGAAAACACCCGCTCGTTAATGTTAATCCTATGGAGCATTATTTTTCTAATATCTCGTTCGCATTTTAATATTTTTAAACGATTTTTTTTTTGCATTGGATAGCCGAGATCAATCTCTATTTCCGCCGTTGATTACTTTTTTGATTTTCTTTCCGTTTTTTACAAAGATACTTTCACATTCGAAACCGGTTCCGAAAGTAAAAGTATCTTCGTAAAAAAAATTTGGAAAAAAAATTGAAAAGGGAATCAACGGTGGAAATAGAGATTGATCTCTGCTATCCATGCAAAAAAAATCTTTTAGAAATATTGAAATGCGAACGATATATTAGAAAAATAATGCTCCATAGGATTAACATTAGCGAGCGTGTGTTTTCAAGTGCGTGAAGAGGACCCTTATAAGAGACACATTGCACTTTCATGTTCCACATCACCGAAATTGATTATCAGTCACCTATTTCTATGACAAAAATCATACTTTATTTTTCAACAGAACTCTGTAACAACAACATGAAAAAGGTAATTCATGTCAAAATGATACGTATTATAAATGCATTTATCAGAACTTTAGTATTCGTAGTTCACCATTAAAATTTAAAAATAAAGGGTTAGCATGGTACTATATTAAGTACCGCTATTTTAGAATGGAAACCTTCACCTTATTTAATCACAGAAAATAACGAAAATTACTAAAGATAAAAATTATGGATGCAAATACCATGGTATTTAAAATTAAGGGTCGTACAAACTCTGAATTATTTTAAAATATTCATTGTAAACCAAATTTTAAAATTACCTTATGAAAAATTTTGGTAGATACAAATAAATTAGAATTACAATCAAAGGTAAACTATTTAGCACATTTCATTACTCAATACACTATACTATGCTTTCACATCACATTTTGCACAGAGATTATTTCTCAATATCCGAATGATTAATGGAAAATCACAGTCAGCCTTTCACCAAATATTTATGTAACGATCTTAAATTGAATAGACGGTAAAAATGTGTGTGTGTGTGTGTGTGTGTGTGTGAGGGGGGGGGGGGTAAACTTACAAATTAAGAATGACATTCTGAAAAGGGTAGAATTTAAGTAAATGTTTTCCGAGCATCACTTCAAAAAATGAATTATTGTGCATAAATGTGCTGCCAAACAAATCTGCGAATTATTTGGTTATTTCGTCTGTAGAGTGATCAGAATGCGACAACATAATGAGATAAGACAATAAACAAGTTGGAAATTGTGATTGCGTCATATTTAAGATGTAGTCATATTATTTACGTATTTCTGAATTTAAAAACCAAATTTGTATACTAAAATTGTTTAATTATAGCAATCATATAATCTACCGACAGTATTTTGGAGAAATAGATATTAAATGGAAAAAGTGTTTAAATATGGATTTCAAGTTCTGAAATTTTCAAAGTTAGGCTTAAGTTTCCCATTGGAATTTTCAGTAAATGCCAAAAAAGATAAAATGTTGCCAACTTAAAATGTACTTATTTTATTACGGAAATTAATCATATCATAGCAAGTTGGAAATTGTAAGTTAAACGTCGACAAATGAGGTGCCGTTCGTACTATAACTAGTTTCAGTGAAATGGATTATATTGTTTGTTATTATGATATGATTAATTTCCCCAATAAAATAAGTACATTCTAAGTTTGCAATATTTTATCTTTTTTTTTTCTTTTTTTTTTTTTTTTTTTTTTTTTTTTTTTTTGACATTTAATGAAAATTCCAATGGGAAACTTAAGCCTAACTTTGAAAATTTCAGAACTTGAAATCCATATTTAGACTCTTTTTCCATTTAATACTTATTCCTCCGGAAGCATCTATCAAAAAACTGTCAGTAGATTATAGGATTGCTATAATTAAACAATTTTAGAGTACAAATTCAGTTTTTAAATTCAGTAATACGTAAATAATATGACTTCATCTTAAAATATAACGTAATTACTACGGCAACCTAGAATAACTACCTATCATGGGATATCATTGAATTAATAACGTATGCTCTTTTTACGTATGATCTTACGTGTGATGTCTTATGTATGATCTTACATAAATATTTTTTTAAGTTTTGATTCGATTTTCATAAAATTTGAAATGAATCGCCAAAATTTTGCAACGATTATATATTAAATTCCAAACCATTAGAGGTTGGGTGGTTTTTGCGCTGTTATAGTCGGACAGACGGACAAGACGACGACTATAGGTGCTACGCATTTCTTTAATTACGAACGCACCTAAAAATATAATAAGAAATTTAAAAACAGACCTCTAATTATGTTGCTGGGAAGAGAACCAGGGAGATTATCAATTGCAGATATAAACAAGTAGATTATAAATTAGTTGTTCAAAACAAACACGCTGAGACAACATATCTATAATATAAAACAAAAACATATCCGTGAATAACGCTGACGTCATACTAACGGTGGCAATGGCCTAACCAATACAGTTTGCTCTTACAGTATTTTTTAAAAATTCTAAATATTGGACAATTTCAATTTTTACACCTTCAAATAGAAAAGAAAATGCACTTTCAAATACAATTTGTTTGAAAACTGTATCTTAATTTACTTATTTTTTATGGTTTTAAAAATAATTTTCAGGCATAAATATTTTAACAATCCAACTCTATCGCGTGGAGCCCGATTACGGAAGATTACCCGTTTGCACTTAAAACAATATAAATAGTCCAGCATTTGTTTTCAGCTAATATTCCATAACGAAGTTAACGCTTCATCATTTAATAAATAAATAAAACACAAAATTAACTAATATGTAATCGAACTAAATTCTTAAACACTGAAATAATCCTGATCAAAAAGTTTGCTAGAAGTAGTGAATATTGGAAATTTCTTCGGCTGTTAACAGCTGCCATGCGGCTAATACGAAAGTACTGTTTTTAATAAATTTCAAAACTATATATAATTGATATTTTCCATACAAAAATGCTTTTTATGTTATTAGTCAGCAATATATATATATATATATATATATATATATATATGTCGTAGGCTAATTGGGAAATCCGGCTCTTTGCAAAGAGCCTAGGCTGTATGCAAAGAACCGGTCTAATCGGAGAATCATCTCCCTTTTCCCAATTAAAATGCTATTTTTCAGGCATAATGCAAAGAGCCTAGACAGCGGTAGGCTAATTGGAATATGGTCATTTATTTCACAATCAGCCTGATAATTTTTAGGCTTATTGCAAAGAGCGTAGATAGCGTTAGGTTGATTGAAAAATGGCCATGCCTATTTAGAAAATGTCCAGCTCTTTGTCAATATATGGTGTTGTACCCAACGCGAACCTGAAAATTCCATTTGAAATCGACCCGAATCCGACAGAAAAATGCCATAGAACCGTAACCCGATCCTAAAAGGACAAAATAAATTCCTTCGAGTAGTAAACCGACCCGAACCAGAAAACTGAAGTTAACCCGAAACCCGAGCAGAACGCGACAAAAAAAATCCATCGAACCGTAACCCAATCCGAACCCGGAAAATAAATTCCTTCATACATCAACCCGACCCGAACCTAAAAATTAAAAGTTAATCAGTAACCCAACCCGAACAAGACATAAAAATTCCATCGAACCGTAGCCCGATCCGAACCCGAAAAAATAAATTCCTTCGTGTCGGAACCCGACCTGAACTTGAAAATCGAAGTTGAACCGAAACCTAACCCTAACCACGAAAAACATTCCATCGAACCGTAACCGATTCGAAAGTGACAAAATAATTTCCGTCGTCATGGAACCCGACTCGAACCAGAAAATTGAAGTTAACTCGAAATCCGACCAGAACCCGACATAATAAATTCCGCCGCAACGCAACGCAGCCCGATCCGAAGTTGAAATTTCAAGTTAACCCGAAACCCGACCCGAACCTGAAAATTTAAGATTACCCGAATGCCGACCCAAACCCGACAGAAAATTACCATCGCTCCGTAACCCGACCCGAACAAGATTAAAAAAATCCATTGAACAGTGACCCGATCCGAACCCAACAAAATAAATTTTTTCATCTCGCAACCCGACCCGAACCGGAAAAGTGAAGTTAACCCAAAAATCGACCCGAAACAGACAAATAAAAATCCATCGAAAAGTACCCGATCCGACAACGACAAAATAATTTTCGTCGTCACGCAACCCGATCGGAACCAGAAAATCGTTGTCAACCCGAAACTCAACCGAACCAGAAAAAAATTCCTTCGAACCGTAACCCGATTCGAATACGACAAAATTGTTTCCGTCGTCATGCCTCCCGACCCGAAACTGAAACTTGAAGTTAACTCTAAACCCGACCAGAGCCCGACAAAAAAATCCATCGAATCGTAACCCGATCCGAACTCGACAAAATAAATTCCATCGCAATGCAACCCGATCCGAACCTGAAATTTCAAGTTAACCCGAATCCCGACCCGAACCGAAAAATTTAAATTAACCTGAATCCCGACCCAAACTGAAAATTTAAGTTAACCCGAAAGTCGACAAGAACCAAACAAATAAAAATCAATTGATACGTAATCCGATCCGATCCAGAAAATCGTAGTTAACCCGAAACCCGACCCGAATAAAAAAAAATTCCATCGAATTTTAACCCGATCCGAACACGACAAAACAATTTCCGTCGTCATGCTTCCCGACCCGAAACTGAAACTTGAAGTTAACTCTAAACCCGACCAGAGTCCGACAAAAAAATCCATCGAATCGTAACCCGATCCGAACTCGACAAAATAAATTCCATCGCAATGCAACCCAATCCGAACCTGAAATTTCAAGTTAACCCGAATCCCGACCCGAACCGAAAAATTTAAATTAACCCGAATCCCGACCCAAACTGAAAATTTAAGTTAACCCGAAACCCGACGCAAACTCGACATAAAATTACCATCGAAACCGACCCGAACCAAACAAAAAAAAATCCATTGAACAATAACCCGATCCGAACCCGACAAAATAAATTTCTTTGTCTTGCAACCCGACCAAAATCTGAAAATTGAAGTTAACCTGAAAGCCAACCTGAACCAGACAAATAAAAATCCATCGATACGTAACCCGATCCGAAGTCGACAAAATAATTTTCGTCGTCACGCGACGCGATCCGAACCAGAAAATTACAGTTAACCCGAAACCCGACCCGAACCCGTCAAAAAAATATATCGAACCGTAACCCGATCCGAAACCGACAAAATAAATTCCTTCGTGTCACAACCCGATCCAAAACAGAAAATTCAATTTAACCCGACACCCGACCCAAACCAGACAAAAAAATCCAATGAATCGTAGCCCAATCTGAACCCGAAAAAATAAATTCCTTCCTCCGCAACCCGACTCGAACCTGAAAATTGAAGTTAACCCGAAACCCGACCCGAACATGTCAAAATTAATCCATTGGACCATAAACCGATCCGACCCGGAAATTGAAGTTAACCCGAAAGCCGAACCGAAGCAAACAAATAAAAATCCAACGATACGTAATCCGATCCGAACCTGACAAAATAATTTCCTTTTTTCAGGTTTCGAGTTAAATTTTCAGGTTCGGGTCGGGTTTTGGGTTAACTTAAATTTTCAGGTTCGTCTCGGGTTGCGATACCAAGGATATTATTTTTTCGGGTTCGGGTTGGGTTGCATAACGACGGAAATTATTTTGTCTGGTTCCGGTCGAGTTTCGGGTTAACTTCAATTTTCTGGTTCTGATCGGGTTCTGTGACAACGAAAATTATTTTGTCTGGTTCGAATCGGATTACGTATCGATGGATTTTTATTCGTTTGATTCGGGTCGGCTTTCGGGTTAACTTCAATTTTCAGGTCGGGTCGGGTTGCAAGACGAAGGAATGAATTTTGTCGGGTTCGAGTAGGGTTAAGGTCCAATGGATTAATTTTGTCGGGTTCGGGTCGGGTTTCGGGCTAACTTAAATTTTCAGATTTGGGTCGGGTTTCGGGTTAGCATAAATTTTCAGGTTCGGTCGGGTTTCGGGTTAACTTCAATTTTCAGGTTCGAGTCAGGTTGCAGGAGGAAGGAATTTATTTTTTCGGGTTCGGATTGGGCTATGATTCGTTGGATGTTTTTGTCTGGTTCGAGTCGGGTTTCGGATTAACTTGAATTTTCTGGTTTGGATCGCGTTGTGACACGAATGAATTTACTTTGTTGGGTTCGGATCATGTTACGGTTCGATGGATTTTTTGTCGGGTTCGGGTCGTGTTTCGGTTTTTTGGTTCGGATGGGGTTGCGACAAAAATTATTTTGTCGAGTTCGGATTGGGTTACGTATCAATGGATTTTTATTTGTCTGGTTTGGGTCGGCTTTCGGGTTAACTTCAATTTTCAGGTTCGGCTCGGGTTGCAAATTGCAAGACGAGGAAATTTATTTTGTCCGTTTCGGATCGGGTTTCTGTTCAATGGTCGGTTTCGGGGCGATGGTAATTTTTTGTCGGGTTTCGGGTTAACGTAAATTTTCGTATTCGGGTCGGATTCAGGTTAATTTAAATTTTCAGGTTCGGTTCGGGTTTTTGGGTTAATTTGAAATTTCAGGTTCGAATCGGGTTGCATTGCGACGGAATTTATTTTGTCGGGTTCAGATCGGGTTACGGTTCGATGAATTTTTTTGTCAGGTTCTGGTCGGGTTTCGAGTTAACTTCAATTTTCAGTTTCGGGTCGGGATGCATGACGACGGAAATTGTTTTGTCGTGTTCGGATCGGGTTAAAATTCGATGGAATTTTTTTTTGTTCGGGTCGGGTTTCGGGTTAAATACGATTTTCTGGATCGGATCGGGTTACGTATCAATGGATTTTTATTTGTTTGGTTCTTGTCGACTTTCGGGTTAACTTCAATTTTCCGGTTCGCGTCATGTTGCGAGATAAAGAAATTTATTTTTTCGGGTTCGGATCGGGTTACTGTTCAAATGGATTTTTTTTATCTGGTTCGGGTCGGGTTACGGGGCGGTGGTAATTTTTTGTCGGGATTCGGGTTAACTTAAAATTTCAGGTTCTGGTCGGGTTTCGGGTTTACTTGAAATTTCAACTTCTTATCTGGTTGCGTTGCGACTGATTACTGGTGAACTTCAAATTTTTATGTTTGGTTCGGGTTGCTATATGAAAGAATTTATTTTGTCGGGTTCGGATCGGGTTACGGTTCGATGGATTTTTTTGTCGGGTTATGCTCGGGTTTCGGAATAACTTCAGTTTTCTTGTTCGGGTCGGGTTGCGACTCGAAGGAATTTATTTTGTCCTTTTAGGATCGGGTTACGGTTCGATAGAATTTTTCTGTCGGTTCGGGTCGATTTCGAATGGAATTTTCAGGTTGGAGTTGAGTACAACACCATATATTGACAAAGAGCTAGTCATTTTCTAAATAGGAATGGCCATTTTACAATTAACCTAACGCTATCTATGTTCTTTGCAATAAGCCTAAAAATTAGCTGGCTGATTGAGAAATAAATGACCATATTCCAATTAGCCTAAAGCTGTCTAGGCTCTTTGCAATAGACCTGAAAAATAGCAGGCTGATTGGGATAAGGGAGGTGATTCTCCAATTATACCGGCTCTTTGCAAAGAGCCGTATTTCCCAATTAGCCTGCGACATATATATATATATATATATATATATATATTGAACGTAAAAAATATTAGAAATTTCAATTGAATATGATTTTTACTTATGTTCTGTACACCTAACAGTATATTCTAATTCTGGACACCTAGAAGTATTTTCTGTACAATTAGCAGTATGTTCTGTACAGTTAGCAGTATGTTTTGTACAGTTAGCAGTATGTTCTGTACAGTTAGCAGTATGTTTTGTACAGTTAGCAGTATGCTCTGTACATCTAGCAGTATTTTCTGTACACCGAGCAGTATATTCTGTTCACCTATAGCAGTATTCTGTTACCAGGGGATCTTCGATGTGATCCTCTGGTTAAAATAAAACAAAACACATCTAACATAAAATTTGAGACCAAGCTTCAAAATATATCATTATGCAATGGAGATCTCATTTTCTTTTCTAAGAATTTTATGTATTTTTAACAGAGACCGAAAGAGCTTTTTTTAATTTTTATATCTGTAAAAGATGAAACTTCGAAAGCGAAGAGAACCCAAGAGTGTATAAAAGCTGATTATACATGTATAACGGGTATTCAAAGCAAACAGACAAAAGCAATATATTACAATAAAATGAAAAAGATAATCTTATCAAACAGATTTGTATATTCTTAATTCTTAAAATAGATTCCAAATAGATTCTTAAAGAAAATGAAATAGATTTTAATACTTTCTAGTGCTTTAACAGTTATAAATATTCCGCCACCTTACAGGCTATATCAAAATGTTATATAACTGCATTTTTCATATTTTTGCTTGAATTCCATTTTATAAATACTTAAAGGCTGAATTTCTAAGATTTATTTTTGCGAAATCCTCCTCACACTTTTTTAAGTTTATTAACCTCTTCAAATGAGAGTACATTGAAAGTGAAGCAAAACTCGCGTCTTGCGAAAACATGCAGTTTATTGACATGTTTTCCTTTGATCACAAATTTCGAAGAAAATGTGTGGAAAGACTTCGGGAATCCTTTCATCGTCTTTATTTCTTGCCCACACATTAAAAGCTCAAAATGCATTTGAAAGAAAGTAAAAATATTAACAAAAATAATTTATTGATTGGAATATTCATAACTCTATAATTCAGAAATATCAGAATAAAAAATGAAGCATTTAAAAATAGACGTATTTTTCTCACGTCATTTCATATTAGAAAGTCCATCCGACCTATAGCGGGAGGAATAGGTAACTTCTCTATTCCTTGTTTGTAAAAATTCAGCTAATTTCACCCAAACACGCGAAACTAAAAGGCGTGGAACCCGATTATAGAAGAATTAATCCTAATTTTCGTCAATGCTGAATTTGAATGAGAAATTCGCCAAATTAGTCAGCTATATCCAAGTTAGCTTCATTTATGGCAATTTATTTTTGGTCGCCAAAACTGACGATATTTCGACAAATATCGTCAAGCTTGGCGATAATGTGGCTGAAAGGTTCTGCTTTCAAAGCTGGTAGACGGGAGGTGCTGGGTTCAAACCACTTTCGCGCTCGTCGACCTCTAACCGTTTGGAGTTTTCCATGGTTTTCTTCAACACTTGCCGTAAATAGGGATCCCTTAGAAAGACCCCCCTAGGGCCTATATCCCTCGTGTTGATAATTGGCCGTCATAAATCAACCCAACCCAACCCAAACCCTACACACACATATATTGAGAGAGAAAGCAGCAGGATACACTCTCAGAAATATTTCCTTCAAATCACGGAAATATTACTGGCAGCACTGCTGCCAGCTTATTTCCGTTTTTTTTCTCTGTTACAGGAGTGAAATTTTCCGTTATTTGAAAAAGGTCTGTTTTAAAAAAACTGCATTTCTCTTTGTGCTGCCAACTATGGACTTTTGCGGAAGCATTTATCATTTAATATATTTTAAGAATATTTCCTGGCTGACCTGAGGATCGAACTAGGGACATGCGTGTCTTGGATCAAGTTTGTTATCGATAAGGACAGTGGGCACTTTCTTGAAGAAGAGTTTGGAATGACGATACGGTTTTCTTCAAATGGCGGCTTTGGGCTTAAAAAATTTGGGGGTTAGACAGCTGGCAAATTGGAAGTTAATTGCGGGGATATTTTGTCGTTATGAGAAAATGGTTGCAGTTTTAATACTTTAGTATCAATAGAGGATAAAAATATGAATTATATATATTCTTAATTTTATTGTTAGACGTAAAATATGGATATTGTATTTTTAATTAAATTCGAGAAGAAATGTTTGCTTTCTTAATAAAATCGATTTTTTTTTTTCAAGTATTATACAGTTTTTATAATGGTGTTCGGTTCGATGAAACGTATTCGATGTTTTAGAATATATTTTAACTTCGAATGGTTTTTTATAAATTTTAAAACATAAATTGCGAATAAATTTAAATAAGTGAGAAATTATTTGTTCATTTTTTAAATTCGAAAGTATTATTTTTGTTTTTTGCTTTTTTGAGTAAAATCCATTTTTTTTTCAACTGTTATATATATATATTAATCTGTTCGTTTAGAATATATTTTAAATGCGATTTTTTTTATAACTCTAAAAAATAAATTACAAATAATTTTAAAAGAATCGGAAAATTATTTGTTATTTTTTCAATTCGAAAGAACTAGTTTTTTTCTTTAATAAATTCGAAATATTAATTTATTGAATTTTTAGTTTTTTATTTTTTAAATAAATTCAAACATTAGTATTAATAGAGCCAATACGCATGCGTGCAGGGAATAAACGGACATTTTCTCTCTTCTTCAGATTTTCGAGAAGAGTTCAAGGAAAAAGCATGTTTCTAGGAGTACGGAAATTATTTATTGAAAAATGAAGAATAATTTAGTGTTTAAAGACGAGTTTTTCTGACAGTGTAGATTACAAATTTAGAAATGATAATACATGTCAAGAAAAGGACAAACAAATTTTGTATAGGAAACTAGCGCCGCAGTCCAACTTTAACTTATTATAATTAACCGACTTGATACTGCATTATTTATCTATCGACTTTTATTATTTATATACCAACTTATCTTATTTATACACCGACATATATTATTTATATTACCAACGTATTATAATTAATTCAAACTTTAATTTATTATAATGTCTCGTTCCAAGCCGAATCTGGTTTTCGTTCATAAGTTTAACTATAATTACTTTAGAATGCTAAATATTCAATATACAAACACTGGTTTGTGCGCAGTATGGTGATATTGCAAGATGTGATAAAATAGTTCAGTAATTCGGTCAGTGACACTGTATACGTACTCTTAGCAGCACCCAGCTCAGTGTACTTTGTACATGGACGGTATTCACTTCCACTACTTGTTATAATGTTACTACGTTTCGCAAAAGCAAGGTAAGTCTAAAATAAGTCGCTATACATGTCGTAGGCAAATTGGGAAATCTGGTTCTTTGCAAAGAGCCTAATCTGTATGCAGAGAGCCGGTCTAATTGGAGAGTCGTCTTCCTTTTCCCAACCAGCCTGCTATTTTTCAGGCCTATTGTAAAGAGCATGGACAGCGTTAGGCTAATAGGAATATTTTTATTTATTTCCCAATCAGCCTGATAATTTTTAGGCTTATTGCAAAGAGCTCAGATAGCGTTAGGTTAATTGAAAAAAAGCCATGCCTATTTAGAAAAGGACCAGTTCCTTGTCAATATATGGTGTTGTACCCAACTCGAACCTGAAAATTCCATTCGAAGTCTACCCGAACCCGACAGAAAAATTCCATCAAACCGTAACCCGATCCTAAATGGACAATATAAATTTTTTCGAGCTGCAACCAGACCCGAACCAGAAAACTGAAGCTACCCGAAACCCGAGCAGAACCCGACAAAAAAAATCCATCGAACCGTAACCCGATCCGAACCCGACAAAATAAATTCATTCATTTCGTAACCCGACCAGAAACTAAAACTTCGAAGTTAACCAGTAACTCAACCCGAACAAGACATAAAAATTTCATCGTACCGTAACCCGATCCAAACCCGAAAAAAAAATTCCTTCGTATCGCAGCCCAACCCGAATCTGAAAATCGAAATTAACCCGAAACCCGACCTGAACCAGGAAAAAATTTCCATCGAACCGTAACCCGATCCGTACCCAACAAAATAAAATCCGTCGCAACGTAACCCTACCCGAAGCTGAAATTTCAAGTTAACCCGAACAAGACACAAAAATTCCATCGAACCGTAATCCGATCCAAACCCGAAAAAATAAATTCCTTCGTTTCGCAACCCGACCGGAATCTGAAAATAGAAGTTAACCCGAAACCCGACCTGAACCGGGAAAAAATTTCCATCGAACCGTAACCCGATCCGAACACGACTAAATTATTTCCTTCATGTTGTAACCCGACCAGAACCTAAAACATCGAAGTTAACCAGTAACCCAACCGAACAAGACATAAAAATTCCGTCGAACCGTAACCCGATTCAAACCCGAAAAAATAAATACCTTCGTATCGCAACCCGACACGAATCTGAAAGACGAAGTAAACTTGAAACCCGACCTGAACCAGGAAAAAATTGCCATCGAACCGTATCCCTATCCGAACCCAACAAAATAAAATCCGTCGCAACGTAACCCGATCTGAAGCTGAAATTTCAAGTTGACCCGAACAAGACATAAATATTCCATCGAACCGTAACCCGATCCAAACCCGAAAAAATAAATTCTTTCGTATCGCAACCCGACCCGAATCTGAAAATAGAAGTTAACCCGAAACCCGACCTGAACCAGGAAAAAATTTCCATCGAACCGTAGCCCGATCCGAACACGACAAAATAATTTCCGTCGTCATGACACTCGATCAGAACCGGAAAATTGAAGTTAACTCGAAATCCGACCAGAACCCGAAAAAAAATCCATCGAACCGTAATCCGATCCGAACCCGAGAGAATAAAATCCGTGGAAACGTAACCCGATCCGAAACTGAAACTTCAAGTTAACACGAAACCCGACACGAACCTGAAAATTTGAGTTAACCTGAAACCTGACCCACACCCGACCCGAACCAGATAAAAAAATACATTCAACAGTAACACAATCCGAACCCGACAATTATAAATTTCTTTGTTTCGCAACCCGACCCGAACCTGAAAATTAAAGTTAACCCGAAACAGACAAAAAAAAATCATCGATACATAACTCGATCCGAACTCGACAAAAACATTTTCATCGGCATGCAACCCGATCCGAATAATAAAATTGAAGTTAACGAGAAACCCGACCCGAACCCTACTAAAATATCCATCGAACCGCAACCTGATCCGAATCCGACAAAATAAATACCTTCGTGTCAAAACCCGATCCAAACCAGAAAAGTCATGTAAACCCGAAACCCACCGCAAACCTGAAAATTTAAGTTAATCCGAAACCCTACAAAAAATTACCATTGCCCCGAAACCGACCCGAACCAAACAAAAAAATCCATTAAGCAGTAACCCGATCCGAACCCGACAAAATAAATTTCTTTGTTTCGCAACCCGAACCGAACTTGAAAATTGAAGTTAACCCGAAAGCTGACCCACACCAGACAAATAAAAATCCATCGATACATAACTCGATCTGAACTCGACAAAATAATTTTCATCGTCATGCAACCCGATCCGAACAAGAAAATTAAAGTTAACCCGAAACCCGACCCGAACCCGACAAAAAAATCCATCGAACCGTAACCTGATCTGAATCCGACAAAATAAATTCCTTCGTGTCACAACCCGATCCAAACCAGATAATTCAAGTTAACCCGAAACCCGACCCGAACCAGACAAAGAAATCCAAAGAACCGTAGCCCAATCCGAACCCAAAAATATAAATTCCTTCGTCTCGCAACCCCACTCGAACGTGAAAATTGAAGTTAACCCGTAACCCGACCGAAGCTGACAATTTATGCTAGCTCGAAAACCGACACAAATCTGAAAATTTAAGTTTGCCCAAAACCCGATCCGAACCCGACAAAATTAATCCATCGGACCGTAACTAGGTCCGAACCCGACAAATTACCACACAAATAAAAATCCATCGATACGTAATCCGATCCGAATCCGACAAAATAATTTTCTTCGTCGCGGAACGCGATCCGAACCAGAAAATTGAAGTTAACCCGAAACCCGACCGGAACCAGACAAAGAAAATCCATCGATCCTTAACTCGATCCGAACCTGACAAAATAATTTCGGTCATCATGCAACCCGACCAGAACCTGAAAATTGAAGATAACTCGAAATCCGACCCAAATTCGACAAGAAATCCATCAAACCATAACCCAATTCGAACCCGAAAAAATAACTTCCTTCGTCTCGCAACCCGAGATGAACCTGATAATTTAAGTTAATCCAAAAACCAACCCAAACTTGAAAATTTAATTTAACCCGAAACCTAAAAACCGAAAATTATTTTGTCAGGTTCGAATCTGATTACGTATCGATGGATTTGTATTTGTTTTTTTTTCGGAAACAGCCTAGGCTCTTTGCAAAGAGCCGGATTTCCCAATTAGCCTACGACATATATAATATCTTCATTATTACTGGTTAGGAATTAAAATCCGGGGTGGGCAAATTAACATCCTGTGTTTTTGATTGAATAAGTGAAATACGACCATGTTTCCTATATATATATATATATTTATTTATTTATTTTGTCTTTACGTTTTCGACAAAACGTAAACCCTTTTTCAATTTGACGCCACATTAATTGATTACCCTGTATATATCTATATTTTCTGTAAGTAGTAAATTATATTCTTGCGTGTTCATAAGTTAACTTTAATTTGATTTCTTAAAAGTTAATTAAGAATTTGTTTATAACCAAAACATAATTTTGAAGCCAAAAAATGCATCCTTTAAGAATGCAAAGTCGAATATTCGCAATGGCTTATATAACTTTTCAAGTGAACTAAATAAACAATTTATTATTATTTTTTTAATTTAGTGTGGATTTTCCAGGAATTTCTTTTCTCTAGAGCTCTGCGCATTTATGTGGTTTCCCTTTATGGTTATTTGCTATTTTAAAAAATTTAAATTGGAAAATGTTGAATATAGTCATAATTCTAACGCTAGAGCTCTGTGCATTTATATGGCTTCCTTGAATAGTTATTTGCTCTTTTAAAAAATCATAAACATAGTCAGTAAAAAAGGCCAGACTTCAAAAAATAATATTTTAATTTCGGCAGGTATGGTGTTTCTCAAGAACAAGATAGATGTACATCAAATATGTTATAATATTTTTTTTTCTCACTTGATGTGCTTCGGGTTGAGAACAAAAGGCCTAAATTAACGAGAAAGTTTTGAAATAAATTAAAGTAATAAAAATAAATAAATAATAATTATGTTTTCTCCCATAAACAAAAATACAGTTTACCAAATGTACAGCATATTTTCCAATATTTTAATCATTTTAAACAATTATCGCAGTTTCAGAAAATTAAAAATATGAAATATTAATAAACTTCTTTTAACACTTTCCAAAGTAGTTTAAAAGTGTTCATGAATTCGATTTGTCTGTCTATCTGTCTTCCGATTATCCGTGCTCTAACTCGCGTAAATATACTCGGGTTGTCATTCAATTAATATTTTTTATTGAAGTTTACTATGGCATGTTCGGTATTGAAAACGAAGCGTGTAACACTTATAGCTCCTTTACAGGGACACTCAAAAAAATTCCGTTACATTACGGTCTATCGATAAAAATCATTTGCGGTGTATTTTAATGATGTTACACTATTTCAAACATATTGAAATTGATATATATCACTGAGGTGCACTACAAGGGGCTTAAGGCGGTATTCAAAAAAAATATTTTTCCATGCTGAACAACTCAAAATTTTGAGACACATTCTCAGACTCATTTTTAAAAGAAACAACAGGAAAATTGGCAGCGTGATTTATAAAGACATTTATAAGGGCACCATGTTTTTATTTTTCGTTCAATTAATTAGAAATTGATTTACAGACAATTATTTTCACAGTACGATTTTTTTTTTTTTTTTTCCAGCGCTATCGCTTTGGAAAATTTGGTTCAAAATGTCCACTTTGACAGCATTTTTTGAAATATATTCTGCCTTTATCAAAAAATCGAGACAATACGGACATTATAAAGTTTCTGAATAAGGGAACCTGCCAATTAGATGCATTTTAGAGCAAAAATGAATTTACAAATGTGTCTCGAAATAAGCAGTTTGGATTTGAATACACCCTTAATATAGTATAGGCTATAATATGTAAATAGCACTTACATTTCTTTTACAGGGACACTCAGAAGAATTCAATTACATTACGTTCTATGAGGATAATCATTTACGATGTATTTTAATGATGTTACACTATTTCAAACATATTGAAATTGATATATATCACCCAGGTGCACTACAAGAGGCTTAATATAGAACAAGGTGTGCATAGCACGTACAATTCCGTTACAGGGAGCCTCAAAAGAATTCCATCACATTAACGTATATAGGGAAAAATCGTTTGCTGTTTATTTTAATAATGTTTCGATTTTTCATATTGAAATCGATACATATCACTGAGGTGCATTACAAGGAAACTTACTATATAGAATATTGTGTCTAGAACATACATCGATCGTTTACAGGGTCACACAAAAGCATTTTGTCAAAGTACTGTCTGTTAACAATAATTGATGGAAGTGCGTTTTCAGTTGAAGGACGCGTTTATATATTTAACTAATTTTTTGCCTCTTACTTGGTGTGTATAAATTCTATAAATGATATACAGGGCAGCACAAAAGATCTCGAGTACATTTCCGTTTATTGACGGAAATTCAGAAGGGAAATTTTAAACTGTGCTATGTGTTTCCTAATTGAACTACAATTTGTCATTCTATGTAGTATATATACGTCGTAGTCTAATTGGGAAATCCGGCTCTTTGCAGAGAGCCTAGGCTGTTTGCAAAGAGCCAGTCTAATTGGAGAAAATCATCTCCCTTTTCCCAATCAGCCTGTTGTTTTTCAGGCCTATTACAAAGAGCCTAGACAGCGTTAGGCTAATTCAAATATGGTAATTTATTTCTTAATCAGCCTGATAATTTTTAAGCTTATTGTGAAGAGCCTAGATAGCGTTTGGCTAATTGAAAAATGGCCATGCCTATTTAGAAAATGACCAGTTCTTTGTCAATATATGGTGTAGTAACCAACTCGAACCTGAAAATTCCATTCGAAGTCGACCCGAAACAGACAGAAAAATTCCATGGAACCATAACCCGATCCTAAAAGGACAAAATGAATTCCTTCTATTTGCAACCCGACCGGAACCAGAAAACTGATGTTAACCCGAAACCCGAGCAGTACCCGACAAAAAAATCCATCGAACCGCAACCCGATCCTAACCCGACAAGATAAATTCCTTCATGTCGCAACCCGACCCGGACCTAAAAATCGAAGTTAACCAGTAACCCAACCCGAACAAGAAATAAAAATTCCATCGAACCGTAACCCGATCCGAACCCGAAAAATTGACTTCCTTCGTGTCAAAACCCGACCCGAAACTGAAAATCGAAGTTAACCCGAAACCCGACCCGAACCAGGAAAAAATATCCATCGAACCCTAACCTGATCCGAACACGACAAAATAATTTCTGTCGTCATGCAACCCGACCAGAACCAGAAAATTGAAGTTAACTCGAAATCCGACCAGAGCCCGACAAAAAAAATCCATCGAACCATAACCCGATCCAAACCCGACAAAATAAAATCAGTCGCAACACAACCCGATCCGAAGTTGAAATTTCAAGTTAACCCGAAACCCGACCCGAACCCGACAGAAAATTACCATCGCCCCGTAACCCGACCCGAATCAGATAAAAAAATCCATTGAACAGTAACCCGATCCAAACCCGAAAAAATAAATTTCTTCACCTCGCAACCCGCCTTGAACCGGAAAATTGAATTTAACCCGAATGCCGACCGAAACCAGATAAATAAAAATCTATGGATACGAAACCCGATCCAAACCCGACAAAATAATTTTCGTCGTCACGCAACACGATCTGAACCAGAAAATCGTACTTAACTCGAAACCCGACCCGAGCCAGAAAAAAAATTCCATCAAACCGTAACCCGATCCAAAAACGACAAAATAATTTCCGTCGCCATACATCCCGACCCGAAACTGAAAATTGAAGCTAACTCGAAACCCGACCAGAACCTGACAAAAAAATTCATCGAACCGTAACCCGATCTGAACCCGACAAAATAAATTTCGTCGCAACGCAACCTGATCCGAACCTGAAATTTCACGTTAACCCGAAACCCGACCCGAACCTGAACATTTAAATTAACCCGAAGCCTGACCCATACCTGAAAATTTAAGTTAACCCGAAAGCCGACAAAAAATTACCATTGTCCCGAAAACGACCCAAACCAGACAAAAAAAATCAATTGAACAGTAACCCAATCCGAACCCGACAAATGAAATTTCTTCGTCTCGCAACTCGACCCGAACCTGAAAATTGAAGTTATCCCGAAAGCCGACCCGAACGAAACAAATAAAAATCCATCGACACGTAACCCGATGCGGACTCGACAAAAAAATTTTCTTAGTCACGGAACCCGATCCAAACCAGAAAATTAAATTTAACCCGAAACCCGACCCGAACCCGACAAAAAAATTAATCAAACCTTAACCCGATCCGAACCCGACAAAATAAGTTATTTCGTGTCACAACCCGATCCAAACCAGAAAATTCAAGTTCACCCGAAAACCGACCCGAACCAGACGAAAAATGAAACGAACCGTAGCTCAATCCGAACCCGAAAAAAATAAATTCCTTCGTATCGCAACCTGACTCGAACCTAAAAATTGAAGTTAACCCAAAACCCAACCAAACCTGAAATTTATGCTATCCCGAAACCCGACCCAAATTTAAAAATTTAAGTTTTCCCGGAATCCGACCTGAACCCGACAAAATTAATCCATCGAAACGTAACCCGATCCGAACCCGACAAAAAAAATTCCTTCGTCTCGCAACCGGACCCGAACCTGAAACCTGAAGTTAACCCGAAGGTCGACCCAAACCAAACAGATAAAAATCCATCGATAAGTAATCCGATCCGAACCTAACAGAATAATTTTTGGTTTTTAGGTTTCGGGTTAAATTAAATTTTCAGGTTCAGGTCGGTTTTTGGGTTAACTTAAACTTTCAGCTTCATGTCGGGTTGCGAGACGAAGGAATTTATTTTTTCGGGTTCAGATTGGGTTACGATTCGATGGATTTTTTGGTCGGGTTCGTGTCGGGTTTCGAGTTAACTTCAATTTTCAGGTTCGGGTTGGGCTCCATGACGACGGAAATTATTTTGTCAGGTTCGGATCGG
The DNA here is from genome assembly GCA_963931845.1 of Maratus michaelseni. Classification (NCBI taxonomy): domain Eukaryota; kingdom Metazoa; phylum Arthropoda; class Arachnida; order Araneae; family Salticidae; genus Maratus; species Maratus michaelseni. The sequence continues at coordinate 274,957,500 of OZ007599.1, forward strand.
GTTAAGGATCGATGGATTTTTTTGTCTGGTTCCGGTCGGGTTTCGGGTTAACTTCAATTTTCTGGTTCGGATCGGGTTTCGTGTCAACAAAAATTATTTTGTCGGGTTCGGATCGGATTACGTGTCGATGGAATTTTATTTGTTTGGTTCAAGTCGGCTTTCGGGTTAACTTCAATTTTCTAGTTCTGTTCGGGTTACGAGACGAAGGAATTTATTTTGTCTATTTCGGATCGGGTTACGGTCCTATGGATTAATTTTGTCGGGTTCGGGTAGGTTTCGGGCTAACTTAAATTTTCAGATTTGGGTTGGGTTTAGGGTTAGCATACATTTTCAGGTTCGGTCGGGTTTCGGGTTAACTTCAATTTTTATGTTCGAGTCGGGGTGCGAGACGAAGAAATTTATTTTGTCGGGTTCGGATCGGGTTACTGTGCAATGGATTTTTTTGTCTGGTTCACATCGGTTTCGGGGCGATGGTAATTTTTTCTCAAGTTTCCGTCAGGTTTCGGGTTAGCTTAAATTTTCATGTTTGCGGCGGGTTTCCGGCTAACTTGAATTTTTTTATTTGGTTCGGGTTGTGACACGAAAGAATTTATTTTTTCGGATTCAGATCGGGTTACGTATCGATGGATTTTAATTTGTCGGGTTTCGGTCGGCTTTCGCGACAACTTCAATTTTCCGGTTCGGGTCGGGTTGCGAGATGAAGAAATTTATTTTGTCGGGTTCGCATCGGGTTAACTATTCAATGGATTTTTTTAATCTGGTTCGGGTCATGGGGCTATGGTAATTTTCTGTCGGGTTTGGTTCGGGTTTCGGGTTAACTTGGAATTTCAGCTTCGGATCGGGTTGCGTTGCGACGGATTATATTTTGTCAGGTTGGGATCGTGTTACGGTTCGATGGATTTTTTTTGTCGGATTCTAGTCGGACTTCGAGTTAACTTCAATTTTCAGGTTCTGGTCGGGTTGCATGACGACGAAAATTATTTTGTCGTGTTCGAATCGGGTTATGGCTCAATGGAAATTTTTTCCTGGTTCAAGTCTGGTTTCGGGTTAACTGCGATTTTCAGGTTCGTGTCGGGTTGCGACACGAAGGAATGTATTTTGTCGGGTTCGGATCGGGTTACGGGTCGATGGAATTTTTATGTTTTGTTCGTGTTGGGTTGGTTAACTTCGACTTTTTAAGTTCGCGTCGGGTTGCGACATGAAGGAATTTATTTTGTCGGGTTCTGATCAGGTTACGGTTCGATGGATTTTTTTGTCGGGTTCTGCTCGGGTTTCGGGTTAACTTCAGATTTCTGGTTCGGGTCGGGTTGCGACTCGATAGAATTTATTTTGTCCTATTTGGATCAGGTTACAGTTCGATAGAATTATTCTGTCGGGTTCGGGTCGACTCTTCGAATGGAATTTTCAGTTTCGAGTTGGGTACAAAACCATATATTGACAAAGAGATGGTCATTTTCTAAATAGGCATGGTCATTTTCCAATTAACCTAACGCTATCTACGCTCTTTGCAATAAGCCTAAAAATTTTCAGGCTGATTTAGAAATAAATGACCATATGCCAATTAGCCTAACGCTGTCTAGGCTCTAGTGTTGGAAAGTGTTACATAATCTATGCTTGACGCATGATTTTTCGTTCTTGTTTCTTTTTACATCTTACTAAACCTTTGAGGATTCCCCTTTGAAAATTTTATAAATTATGGCAAATTCTTTTCTTTAATAGTAGTAGAATGACAGCTTTCGACATTAATCATAAAACTAGATGAAGAAAATTTTACGAAGTTCGGTTAGTAATAAAGCAGTATGAAGTTCCATAAGTTAGTTCAATCATTTTCAGTTTCTTCTAAATCTTTATTTAATAATATATGATTTTATTCTCATAAAACCAATTTAAAATGGAACATTACATTTCTGATTTGCTGTCAAAGTTATTGAGAAACAAACAAAAATACTTCTTCATTGAAGAATAACCCATCAATTTAAGAGAACAATTTCTCTTTTCTTAAAATTGGCAGCTGTTTCTTAACAACTTCAATAAGTTTTAGAAAATTATGTGATTTAAAATGATGTGAATACATATCTGTAGATCATATACAGGGCTGCACAAAAGTTTTCGAGCAGTTTTCCGAATATTGTTGGTAATTCCTAAAATTTGGCTTTTAAATGTATTATGCGTTTTCGAAAATCATCTTTCCCCTCATTAAACGGTAAATATTTGTAAAAGTATTTTGGAATGTGTTGGGAAGTGTTACATAATCTATGCTTGACGCACGCTCATCACCCTATACATCATACATAGTATAGGGTGGCTTGTAATCGTTTTAAAAATCAATTTTTTTTTTTTTTTTTTTTTTTTTTTTGAGGATTTACAGGTTTTAGACACTGGAGATTCCGAAAAACATATTTTTAGAAAAAAAAAATTCCCGTCCGTCTATGTGTGACTGTATGTCTGTGTGTCTGTGCGTCTATAAACGCTCTATCTCCCGAACAAATTGAGATAGAGACTTGAAATTTGGTATGTACTTAGTATGTAATAATGGGAAGAAGCTTATTGAATTTCAGTAACCACGATTATCCAGAACTCTCGAAATATTCGTTCTGATAAAAGGTATATAAAGATTTTCGATTTTTTTTTTTTTTTAAGAAGTGAATATAAAAGACAATAAAAAAACATAAATTTTGCATAAAGAATGAAGTCGATCAGATAATGAGTTGCCGAGATATTTGTAATCCTATTTTCTACACTCTTCGATTTTTCATGACACTGTATTTCATTCAAATTTCAATTCAAAGATATATTTTAATTGGTAATAAGACGCTTAATCCGATGCAGTAAACTGTTAGTTAATATGATTATCGATTTTGGAGTTATAAGGATGTTTCTTTTACTCAATTCAGTAATATAGCATTCAAAGTTTATGACGTCATCAAGCCACGATTTTAATCGAATTGCAATGCATTTTATAAGTACACTGCTCAAAACAATTAAAGGATATTTGAAGTTTTATATAAAATAAAGATATAAACGAAATTTTTTTGCCGAAAATAGAAGAAGAGAATCACAAATGCAAATTTTTCTGGTTTTCAAACTGTGGAGTATGCAAATTTTGAGTTCGACGTCAAAAACGTCGCTTCAGCGGCAGCGAATGAAATTTGACTTTCAACTGGATAAAAGAGAATGAAGACAAGGATGATCGGCATTCAGTGATTGCTTTGTTTCGATGAGTACGATGTCTCAGCGAAGTCATTTGACAGATTCAGAAGCTTGGAGAATTGTTGGTAGGTTAGAAGGGGGCCAAACTCAAGCCGAAGTAGCGCAAGCCATTGGAGTGTCACAAAGTGTCATTTCCAGGATCTGGAACCGTTTTTTGGAGAGTGGATGTGCAGGCCGAAGACCAGGGCAAGGTCGTAGACGGGCAACAACGCCCAATGAAGATCGGTATTTAGCGTTAACAGCTCGGAGACACCGAAACATGAACGCTACTCTTCTCCAACAACACCTTCACTCGGCTACAGGCACCACGATTTCAACTCAGACTGTCGGAAACTGGCTCCATGCTGTAGGTCTGTATGCTCGCCGACCGATGGTATGTGTTAGATTAACATCAAGGCATCGTCGCGACCGCAGGGAGTGGGAAACCGAGCATGTCAACTGGAGGAGAAATGAATGGAGCAATATTCTGTTTTCTGACGAGTCCCGTTTTTCTGTGCATCCGGATAATAGGCGTATTTTCATCTGGAGGGACCGTGGCAGTAGGAATAATCCTGCGTTCGTGCACGAAAGTGTCAGATTTGGCGGTGGAGGAGTGTTGGTGTATGGTGGCATCTCCATTGACGGGCGCACTGACCTCTACATCATTCGAGATGGAGCTCTGACTGGTCGCCGATATAGGGATGAGATCCTCAGACCTATTGTAGTCCCTTACGCTGCAGCAATCGGAGATAACTTCATTTTAATGGACGATAACTGCAGGCCACATCGTGCAAACCTGGTGGAGGATTTCCTTTTCGAGGAAGGAATCGTTCGAATGGAATGGCCAGCGTGTTCTCCAGACATGAATCCAATCGAGCACGTTTGGGACGCTCTAGGAAGACGAGTTTCTGGCCGCCAACAACCCCCACAAACTCTCCAAGAACTGGAAAGAGCTCTTCTGGAAGAGTGGGACAGAATACCCCAACTCGTCATTAATAGCCTCATTGAGTCCATGCCTCAAAGGTGTTCAACGTTGCTGGCCGCCCGTGGAAACCATACCCCCTACTGAAAATGATTTTCTTTGAAGAAAACACCTTTTCTTATTCTTTTTTTCTCATATGCACAAATTGTGTTTTTTTCCTTTTGTACACAAATGCGCAATAAAATGCATTTTTTTCTGCCAACCATGTGTAATTTATTCTCATATAACCTACTATGTCTGTCGACCATGTATCAATCAGCTAAAAAGTTTCCCAGATACAAAATCCACTTAAAACTGCAATATCCTTTAATTGTTTTGAGCAGTGTAGTTTACACATGCTTTATTTTCATATTTTATATTATGCATATCCATGATGGGTAAGTATTACGGTGGCCCCCAACGACTAGTTTCGTTCTTGTTTTTAATGTAATTCGGAACACAGATATTTCCAAATTCTAACGTATGGCTTAAAAACTATTCTAAGAGTTTTTACAATGAAATGACGCAAAACGCATGTAATTACAATAATTAAATAAAAAGATTTAACCCATTTTATGGATTTATTGTTAAAGAAAACTATTATATTGCTGAATACGAGAAGAAATGGAATCACAAGCAAATCAAGATAAAGCTCAGCTGGGAGCTTTATAACGATATTGCAGAAGATGACATGATTGTATATTTGAATAAATAAAACGTTTAAAAATAGAGCTGTGTAAATCACTAATATTGAAAATTTGAGTTAAGTGCATAGATGGTATCTACACTAGCGTCCTGTATCAGGTCAGGTAACCCTATTTTACCTAAACCTGAGTCCCAAATACTTTTCTAATGAAAAACAAACTATATATATTTCAATATTAATGAGTGTATATGCATTCATTTTTATGCAAAAAAAGATGAAATTGATATTAGAGATTCAATTGTAGGCTAATTTCCATAATTGTATTAAAACATGGATTTCACTTTGGGAACGCGTCGGGTTTGGTTTTGAATATTTCGTGATCGTGTCGGGTTAGGTTGAAGAGTACCGTGTTCCGATCGGGTCGAGTAGATGCTTTTTTTCGTTGCCGGTCGGGTTGACTATAAATGTTGCGGGTTCGGGCGGTTTCGGGTGAGGATTTGATTCTTTTGGGTCGGTTTCGGATGGACCCGATTTTTCAAAAGGACGTCCTGTTTATTTTTCAAATGAAGAAACTACATACTGTTTGAATATTAATGAGTGTATATGTGTTCATTTTTATATAAAAAAAAGATAATATTGATTTTAGAGATATAATTGTAGACTATTTGTCCATAATTGTATTAAAATATGGATTACTTTTCTTTCACTTTTGGTTCGCGTCGGGTTCGGTTTTGATTCTTTCGAATCGGGCTCGTGTTGACCAGATTTTTCAAAAGAAAGACCTGCAAAATTTTCCAATGAATAAAACTATATATGTGTGAATATTAATGTACTGAATATTAATGTTTGTATATGTGTTCATTTTTATACAAAAAAGATAAAATTTATATTAGAGATATAATTGTAGACTATTTTTAAATAATTGTATTACAATATGGATTTTTTTTTTACTTCGGTTTCGATTTTAAATATTTCGGGTTCGGGGTGAAGTGTATCGGGTTTGAGTCGAGTTTTGGGCTTAAAAGTTTTGTCAGTGTAGGGTCGGGTTTTCGGTTCACTTTAATCCGAAATTTAAGGTTCGGGATGGGTACAACCTGACCCGTGCAGACTCTAATCTACACATATCAATTCGAATGGGAATATAAGTATAAGTGATAGTTCTTGAAAATTTCCTCTACATAGCACCCAAAGATAATTTACCCCATAAAAAATCAATGTAGTGCATCAAGAAAATCCCAGTTTTCGATCATTTAAGAAAATGTGACTAACACCACTTTTACTTTAAACGCCTCAAATGTAAACTTTCGTACATGAAAGTATGAAGAAAAATGGATTATTGTACATGAATTTATAAATAAATGTAAATTGCTATAAATGAATAAATGTAAATTATTGCGTATGGAAAAAGATATCTCCTGAATATTAGCCCTAATGCATCTTTCGGATCAAAAATTAATATTATAAGACCTTAAAGGAATGTTCTATTTCTTTGACAATTAGTACACAATTAGTACACAATTTTACAATTAGTAGCATTTATAATTCATCTACAGGGGCGTACAAAATAATTCCTTTACATTATGATTTATGGGGAAAAATCACCTGCGGTGTATTTTGAACAGGTTATGATACTTGAAACAAAATGATATTTAAAAGGATAACTAAGGTTCACTACAAATTATTTTATATAAATTATGGAGAGCATAGGATTTATCGTTCATTTCTACAAAGACGCACAAAAAATTCGGTTACAGGACTGGCTATGATCTGTAATTGCTATAATTGCTTTTTCCGCTGTGGTATGCAATTTTATGTAATTTTTAATGCATAGCGTATTGTTTACAATTTCTCTAGATCATATACAGGGCTGCACGAAAGACTTCGAATAAGTTCAGCAATTTCTGAAAATGAATATTTCTGAGTTATATGTTTTTTAATCTATTTATTTATCTATCTCATTTCATTCTAGGAACAAATTAAATTTATTAATAATAATCTGTTAATGTTGGAAAGTGTTTCATAATCTATGCCGGATGCATGATTTTCTTTTTTTTTAAGTATGCAGCAAGTTACTTTCATATAAGACGTTGTTTCTAAAATTGATTTTTCTCTTTAAATGTCTCTCAATAGTAATTTTTTAAGCCCTCACGTGTTACGAAAATACATTTTGTTCATTCATACATGAAAACTCTTCGTAAACAATTTGACTAGTTTAATGAAATTAAAATTTTAATATTTTAAAACTATCTTAAACTATTTGTACTAACGTGAAATACTTATATGTTATCAAAAGACTTTAAATTTCTTCAAAAATACACTTCTTAAGGTATTATCTTTACTCCTTGCACACTCCTAGTTTTCTGTTTCACAATATGCGTCTAAGAACAATTTGTTAGAATGGAGAGATAAATAACGTATCTGTTCATTCTATGTAAGTCGGTGTCATATCTCATCAGCTTTTAGCTGGACTATCTTCTAATGAGCTCTAAATGCGGTGAAATATGAGATTTTTCCCTGAGAATTCCGGTAAGATAGACATATTCTCATGTTCAACAATATTCTAAAAGTATGTTTTCACACAGCGCTTATTGTTTCGCTTTCAACTAATCGAAGATTCTGATTCTTGCGAAACTTCGTATTTATAATAAAATATTATAGAAAATTGTTTATTACTTTCACCTGAATATTTTCAATAATAAATTTTAATTACTTACTGTTTCACAAACAAAGGTTTTTTTTTTTTTTACAAAATTAATGATCATTACAACTAAAATGCACATAGAGACTGCGGTGAAATAAATAAATAAATAAAACTCTGTAAGTTAACACTGTAAAAATATAAATAATAACGGAAATCGTTTCGGAACGAAATATAATCACATTTCCTTTGTCAGGTGAGAAAAGCCGCGGGTTGTTTTACCTTCGCAGAATTTTTTTCTGGGAGAACTGAATTCGATTCCTAATTTAATCTATACTAATAAAAGAAAGTTGTTTGTCTGTGTGTCTGTCTGTCTGCCTGTGTGCGATAGCTAGCGAAATCTACGGTACGTAGAAGTTCTGAAAATTTTGGTGTAGATAGTCCAAAGCAGGTCCTGATGCACCTGAGGCTCAGATATTTAATTTTTTAAGACCCGGGCCCCCTGGGCCCCTTTAAGTTTTTGTGCTCTAAATTGTTAATAACTTGTCCCTTTTTATCCGATTTTCTTCGTTTTGGGGGTCCTTTCTCCATTTAGTTATTCCCCCAATTCTACATTCCAGTTAAGACCGTGGAACTCTGGGGTCCAATGGGCCCCTTTGAAGTTTTTGCTCCCTAAATTGTTATTAACTTGAACCCTTTTAATCTGAACTTCTGACTTTTCTCCATTTAGTTATTCCCCCATTTCTACATTCCATTAAAGACCCTGGTCCTCTGGGGCCCGTTTTGGGGCCCCTTGGACTTTTTATAAGCTATGCATTTTTTACCCCCTAATTGTGTCCCCCTCTCAATGCATAATATTAATGTTGAGTCTTTGACTCCTCTCCCTGGGATACCACCCTCATATTTTTATTGGGGCCTTAGAGCCTATTTTTAAGCATTTCCCCCCATTTTTGGCGCATTTCTTTAAAATTTCATTCTAATGATTAATTCATACCCTATGCTTAATTTAGACTAATTGAAGATATAAAACGCTAAGTATACTAGGACCTTTTAACATGTTTTCTTCTTAAGGGCCTGCTCAAAACTATCAATTAACCCCTTTTGGACTCTCTACTATAGTTCCCTTGAAAATCGTCCGATTCACTATTTTTTTTTCTAATAACTTCTTAGGTCCTCCAGCTACTACATGAACGAAACAACAATTTCTCGAACCTCAGCTACAACCAATTCTGAATATTATTCTCCTTCTTGGGGTCTTTGGTGCAGCTTCTTTTTAAATGATCCGCTTCTCTTAACCAACTGACCGCAGAGCAAAAAGACAAAATTGTAATGTTGTTTTCTCTGTAATTTTTTTTAAAATGCTAAAAAAACATGATATTTCATATATGATATAAAAAACTTAATTAGGTATATGAATATAATCCTTGAAACTATTAATCATTACTTAATGTTTTAAAACTACATTATATTTGTAGAATTATATTAATTTAAAAATTGCTAATATTGCACTGTAACCCACAGCATGGTGAACTGATATATTAGTTCGCGGCAGTGAGAAGGTTAAAATTTTCTTTAGCATAGTTCTAGGGTTCCCCAGCTACTTTATAAACTAATAAAATTTTCTTACACCCCAGCTACCACCTTTTTTGAACATTAATCTTTTTCGGCATCAACTTACGTTTACTCACTACAGCCGTAAATTAAAAATCGCGTTACTGTTAAAGGTAAGTGGTTAAATTTAGAGGAGGTGGGGGGGGGGGGCGTTATTTCATCCGTAAATTAAATATCACGTTAATGTTAAAGGTAATTCCTTAAATTGACAGGGACATTTTCCACCGCCTGGGACACATTCTTTTCTCGGGTTCTATGGCTCCGATTTCAACGGAAATTGGTTAATTCTATTTCTTAGCTTACGATTGTTTTACAGATTTTAGCTCCATCTTCCACTGCCAGTTGGCGCAATCTTATCTCAGGTTCTATGGGCCTGATCACAACGAGGTATGGCTCATTCAATTTGGATTTTTATTGTCGTACAGAATTTAGTTCCACCTTTCACCGCCAGGGGGCAAAATCTTATCTCCGGTTTTATGGACCCGATTACTACGGGGTTTGGATCATTCAACTTGGTTTTCGATTGTCTCCGGCGCGTGCGGGGCACACTCGGTATGCACTGCCATTAAGCAACGGGGACCCAGGTCACAGGTTTGTTCGGAAAGAGGTTTGTTGGGAACACACTAGACGCTGCCGAAGGCATTGGCGCCCCGGAAACTAAGTTCATTTGAAACACTCTACGCTGCCGTAGGCAGTGGGGGTCCCGAAACTATATTCATTTGAAAGATTTATATATCGCAGTCTTTTGTCCTTCCGCTTCTACGGACGAAGTTCCCTCCCTACAAGTTTTGGCACCTTCGAAAACAGAAACCTACTCAGAGATTTCCTAGTCTGAGCCACACAGTAGATTCATTTGAGAAGATTTTCCGGCGCGAGCGCAAATGTCATATGAATTCTAGGCCGCGGTGTAATTAGAGGCACGCTAGTGGGCGAATTTATACAAAATCAGGTTAAAGATGTAAAATTATACAAATTTTAGGTTTATTTAAAGTTATTATCAGAGGCCGGGCAACGCCGGGGTATTCAATAAAGTTGACAAAGGGGGCTAAACTGCCCTCCTCCAGAAATCGTTATATACAGGGTGTCTATAAATTATTATATTTTGCTTTAGGAACTGAAAATTCTTTTTCATCCTCCTTTAATTCCCCCCTCCCCCTTTTTTCTGCATTGAATTTTCATTGCAAGTACTTTAAAATTTTAAAAATAAAATTATCTTCTTTGAAAACCTGATCCACAAATTTCGGAATATCCGCCAATGTTTCAATTCTGAAGCTCATTTTTGATAATAAATGTATTTATTTTTACTTCAAAATGAAGGATTTGTATTAATCAAACTATTGTATTGATTCATTTAAAAAGATTGTTGCAGAAAAATCACAATTTTTTATAAAGTGTATACTGAATTTTGTGACCCTGAAAATTGTGACTTTCACATAAAATTATGCTAATTGAAATATTGAAATATTATTGGCTCCCGACTTTTATTTTCAGCCTAGTACATTTTTTAATGTGTAGTTTATCGTTACTGAAAATATCATGCTTATATGAAAATTTAATATTATCGTTTTAGACCTTTAAAGAAGAGGAAAGTGAGTGGTGTATACTCAATTTTGGCAACCACTCTATATGTATTGCATCGAAAAAAACTCTTCGGTGTATATAAATTTCCCCATTGGCTTATGTATGTAAATTATATCTTCGTTTAAATCCTTTCAGATGCTGATATTTCATGTTTATTTTCACAAGTTAAGAGCCTATGCTGTCACACCATAAAACTCGCAAGTTAATGTTAAACCTATGGGAGCGTTCTTTTCAAATTTATCGTTTGCATAAAAAAAAATTTCATAGGATAGTTAAGATCGATTTCTAACTGGGTCTTTTTTTACATTTTCGATTTTAGTTGGATATTTATTTATATGAGGATACTTTCACTTTCGAAACCGGTTTCAAAAGTGATAGTGTTCTGATATAAAATAACTATAACCGAAATCGAAAAAGTACAAACGAACAATGATCTCAGATGTCCTATGCAAAAAAATCATTGAAAAATATTAAAATGCAAGCGAGAAATTTTAAAAGAACGTTCCCATAAATTTAACCTTTGCGAGTGTCTTCGCGTGACAAATATGGACTCTTTAACACGACTGGCCCATTTATTCAAATCATTACTTAAAAAATATAACTCTTTATCTTGTCTTTGTGTCATGGTTTCCAAACACAGGGACAAGTTTTCAAAGAACGTTTTCAGAAAATCTTTCTCTGTTTCTCTTCCTTCGCATACTTTCACTAATCATCCTCTTCAGTAAAATATGGTTCTTTTTATAGTTCTAGTTATTGCGCTTTATAAATTTGATCCAATTAAGATAATGTTATCTCTTAATTTAGTTATTTAAAATATTTTGGCCTTGCTCGTGGGTACAACCTTTCTATTATTGATAAGGCTGTTAATAAATTCAATAATCCGAAACTATCTCTGTCCCTCTAGAATGCTTCTTCTAATCTTTATTCTGCTATTTTACCTAATTCTACCTCCAATTTCTATTTTACCTGCAATATGTTTCAAATTCGCTGAAATCAATTCACGTTTCGGTTTCAGAATTATCTTCAAACCTATAAAAATTTAAATTCTCCTTTCTTAAAGATCCTATTCCTATGGAGAACCGGTATGATATCTATTTCATTCCTTGTTCTTGTAATCTTGGCCATTTTGACCAAACCAAGAGAACTCTTAAATTTAGATTAAGAGAGCATCGTCAATATGTGCCTAATCAAGATTTTCCCAAATCTTCATTTACTTCCCACGGCTAAACTTCTGGTCACTGTTTTCATATTTCTAAGGCGAATATTTTTTCTCCCATCTCTTCTTCTCATTTCGTTTTACATAAAGCTGTTTTCATCTTTTAAAAATTCAAAAAATCTTGTTAATAATCTTTCATCGTCGCCGTTTATTTCCGGTGCTTGGAATTGCTATCTCATGAATTTTCTTTCTCTTTTTCTCTTCTTTATTCTGTCGCTGTATTTAAAAAGTTCTTCTTCTGTTCCTTTCTAATTCAATAAATAATTAAAACAATCATTTCCCTTTAATGTTTTTCTTTTTGCGTCTTCTTAACCCCCCCCCCCTTCCCACCGAATTTTAGTTTTTTTTTTTCTTTTAATCTTGTATTTTCTCCCTTATTTCATTCATCCTCATTCCTCTTTCCCTACTTTCATTTCGAGTGATTCATCCTTACTTCTTCGACTAACTTTATCCATGTCTTGCTTTTTACTTCCGCCATTCCATGTTTTGTCTTCAATTAACGCGCGGTTTTTCTCATCTGAAGAAGGAACGGGGTTGTATTTCATTCGAAACAATCGCCGTGATAATTTATGTTTTTGTCGTGTTATATTACAAAGTTTTTTTTTTCGACTATTGTGTTTTTACTAGACAAAATGATAATCTAACTTGATAAACAAATTCTCTATTTTCCTATGATACACAGCATTAAAAAAACTGTATTTTTTCTTTAAGGGAGGGGGGAGGAAGGATCAAATTATTTGATAGTATCAGTAACGCGTATTTTTTTTTTTTTTTTTTTTTTTTTTTTTAATATATAACAAATATTTCAACATGCAAATTTTATTTTTCTGGATGTTTTCAAATCAGTGATGCATCTACAATAATGCTATTATAGAATTTAACCCTTTCAGGGATAAAGTAATTCTATTCGTAAAATACTAAAATGATTAAATGACACCAGAAATTACAAAAAAAAAAAAAATAAATAAATAAATAAATAAGTAAAAGCTTTCATTTGCGTACTTGGATCACCCAACCGGAGCACCGGTCGTAAGGTTTATGATATGCTCCGGTGGAAAGTACCCGCTAAAATCCAGCTAGCTCACTGACTCAACAGCAAACCGAAACATTGGGCGCTTATTTAAACTAATAAGAAAATAAAATGAGCAGTTAATCCTGCCTTAAAACTATACAAAAAAAAGAAATACTAAAATAACAGAAAATCCACCAGCTCGGCGATAAAAACAAATTTGTAAAATATATAACTTACTCATACTAACTCATTTACGTACTTTATAAAAGGAAAATTTTCATTCCAAAATTCTGGTGCCAGTGTGGTATTTAGGGATCAAAATTAAGTGGTCCAATAATGAACTACCGCCTTTTAAGGCCTTTAAAGGTCTATTCACGTTTATTGTCTTATACTAGATATATATTGTGATTATAAGCACTCTAAATATTAGACACACAATAATCGCCATTCGCTATAGACGATAATGTTATATTAGAATTCCCAAATTTCCCATATTCGTGAGCTAGGTTATAATTCTAACTTAGTAAACCGCTAAAATCCAGCTAGCTCACTGACTCAACAGCAAACCGAAACATTGGGCGCTTATTTAAACTAATAAGAAAATAAAATGAGCAGTTAATCCTGCCTTAAAACTATACAAAAAAAAGAAATACTAAAATAACAGAAAATCCACCAGCTCGGCGATAAAAACAAATTTGTAAAATATATAACTTACTCATACTAACTCATTTACGTACTTTATAAAAGGAAAATTTTCATTCCAAAATTCTGGTGCCAGTGTGGTATTTAGGGATCAAAATTAAGTGGTCCAATAATGAACTACCGCCTTTTAAGGCCTTTAAAGGTCTATTCACGTTTATTGTCTTATACTAGATATATATTGTGATTATAAGCACTCTAAATATTAGACACACAATAATCGCCATTCGCTATAGACGATAATGTTATATTAGAATTCCCAAATTTCCCATATTCGTGAGCTAGGTTATAATTCTAACTTAGTATTACACTTTAAAACAGCTATGTCCGAGACGATAATAATCTTCAAATGAGAAAATGTTTTATAAACTTTCACAGGATGTTCAAATTTAGCAGTCATCTCAGTATTATTTAGCAAGTTGATACTCATATGAACATATAAATAGACAGCATATAAATAGATCCAAATAATATTTTATTCCTTAAGACTATTCGTCAGTAAACTTCACGAATCCCCTGGCTAATGTTAAACCTATGGGCGTAGGATGATATTTAAAATATCTCCTCGGCGTATATTTAAAATATCTCCTCGGGAAATTAATATTTTTAATTTCTGTTTTCTTTGCACTGTTCTTAAAAGATGTCTCTTTTTTTCTTAATTACCAAAATATTTCTAAAATATGTGCTTAATTTATAATTGTATGTGTTAAAATCATAGCGAAACTGAATAAGATTTTAACACTTCACATAAAATTAAGTATATATTTTAGAAAAAAATTTACAACTAAAAAAAGAGAGACATCCTTTAAGAAGTGTAAACAGAAAACAGAAGTTAAAAATATTAATTTGCTGAGGAGATATTTTAAATCCTATGCCCATATGTTTAACTAGTGAGGGGAATCAGGAAGTTCAATGACGAACAGCCATAAGTCCGTTTCGCCCTCAGAGCAAATCACCTCAAATAACTGATGAACCAAGATATAGTCCTGTGGGATTTGCTTCCCAATTTATCAATTAGCTCACTGTTTTGTTTGTATCTTTTTGAATTTGACTGGTCTTTTTATATGAGTTGCTCTATAGTACTTTGCTGTAGTTCGCGCATGCGCAGTTAAAATTTATTTCATACAAATACCCATATCTCATCAAATATTCAATATATTAATATTTTAATTGCAGTATACAATTTCTAAAATTCTTTGTCAAGTTTTTTGGAAAGCGGTGTTAAATTCGGTTGAAAACTGTGCATGTTATAAAAAAAAACTTTTAAATTTTTCACAGAAACGTTAACATCTTCAAGAATATGCGTGCTAGTCTTACAAAAATGGACAAAAATGTTGAATAAGATCTACATAATCATTTACTACAGAGGCGGATCATTTTGAGCATCATTTTCTGTTTCTTGGGGAAAGGTAAATATTATTTTATTAATAAATCTATTTTTACCCCCCTAATTGTCCTCGAAACTAAATCTTCACTGAAAAACATGAAGTGAAACATGTTCTTTCATCCTCAAAGTTCAAGGGCATTTCGGGCATATCCTCACAAATTTCAGTAGATATTCGACAAAACGTCTGAAATCGGTCACTGCTCCTTAATTTCTGGACATCAGTGTAGTTCTCTGTATACAGACCAAAATATATGACACTGATGCAAGACGTTTTGTTTATAAACCACGTGAATTTTCTCCTTAAAGCGAAATGAGATTTTTTTTTTAAATCGTGAAAATGCAAATTTACCAAATAGGAATGCGACTGTACGCAAATATGAAGCAAAAACTGTGACGTAGAACAAGGAAAGAAAAAAAATGGAACCATCTGTCGTTTTTATTTAGGTTAATTTTTATAGAAATCAACCTAACGGCAATCACTTCGGTTATCTAATATCTATCTACATAGAATTCAAATTTTGTCTTTACAATAACGTCCCGTCCATTGCGAGAGGGAACCGTGGTTACCTTTGTAGGTCTCCACATCCCTCGAGTTATGTAAAGCAAGTGCGTGTTGGGAAAACCCGACTTAAGGCCTAGGGCCTGGCTCCTACATGGGTGCCCAGAACCGAAACTGTTGGGGGACACCGG
This sequence comes from Maratus michaelseni, assembly GCA_963931845.1. Classification (NCBI taxonomy): domain Eukaryota; kingdom Metazoa; phylum Arthropoda; class Arachnida; order Araneae; family Salticidae; genus Maratus; species Maratus michaelseni. The sequence goes on from OZ007599.1 coordinate 274,973,130, forward strand.
CCCGTTCCCAAGTGTTTCTGTTAAATGTTAATATAACAAAATATAGAAATGATTTAAATTTTAAAAAATCTTGGTTAGGATTTTTGAAATTAAACTGGATGAAACTATTAAATTTTATATTCTTTTCTATAAAGCTAGATTGCAGTAATGAAAAAAGAAGAAGAAATCGCGTTGTAATATATGATTTGCGCTCTTTAAAAAATATTTTATGTTTTAATTCTATTTCAGTTTGTTTGACATATCTTGCTAAAAAATAATTCTTTAATCTCTTTAAAAAAAAGATTTTGTATTTTAATTATATTTCAGTTTGTTTTACATATCTTGCTAAAAATTAATTCTTTAATTAATTCTTTCAAAATTAATTCTTTCATTTGTAGCAAAAAACTTTTTGTATAGTTGGTCCTTTAAAGTATGGCTTATTCTGCGACAAAATAGATGCTAATACAAAAAGTTAAGTGGTGTAAACCCTAATTTCTAAGTTTCACAATCTAAGTGACTATTTCACATTTAGACATGAGGCTTTTTGATTTTGTCTTTCAAACGGAGGCAATATTTTTCTAAATGTGAATTATAGAAAAAATGGGCCATATAAAAAATTAAATTTCATATACCCTTAGAGATTTTTTTAAAAAAAAGTCATATATCTAAAAGCTATAATTCTTTTGAATACTTTTTGCAACTGGAACAATGTTTTTATGATCCACTATCAAAGAGCTAATCGCCAATAACCTCTATTTTGAATCAATAAATATATATCCGTTAATAAAAAAAATGCTACAATATGATATAAAAAAATACGCTCCAATGTGAACTGTTTCAAAAAATTTAACGTAAAATATCTCACGGTGTAACAAAATATACAATAAATGTCAATTAGAAACGCCAGGATAGAGAAATTCTACCACGTCTGAGTTTCAGCTTTTATAATAACCTGTATCTTTACTTTCTTGATATTGTTTGAAGATTTTCATGTGTTTTTACCAATAAATTAATTAAATGCATATAAGTAAATTAAACTGTAATAATATTTCTTTGAAAATATGTATGAAAAATAAATGCGAAAAAAATAGTTCATTTCATAAATTGGCAGATAATCTTGATTTACTGTATCCCTTTTCTTCCTCTAAGCAAAATCTGAAATGACGCTCCTGAATATGCGATATATTTTTTTTTTCTAATGAAATCTATCAACATGTAAAAAAGAATAATTTAAGTGGCGATAAGTGCTCAGTGAACGATGGTGACGTTTGCTTTAATAAACACTCGCGACCGGTCAATAAATTCTTAAATTAATAAGTAAACAAGAAAGAAAAATCATGCGTCAAGCGTAGATTATGAAACACTTTCCAACACATTCACATAATTCTAACAAAACTTCGCCATTTAATAAGGTGAAAGATGATGTCTAAGTAAACAATTTGGAAACCGGTAAGACATTTGAAAACCCAATTTCAGCAATTTCCATCTATAATCGGAAAAATATTCGAATTATTTTGTGCAACACAGTACATGATATGTGTGATGATTTGTTTATATAAGGGAAGGTAGCCTAAAATGATCCCCTTAAGGGAAAACCTTGTGTAAAAGAACATAACTGTTTAAATAAACTTTGGCCCTTTGCTAGTATGTTTTACACTATATTTTGCATTATAAACATATTTTAATTATATTTTAAACCCAAATTGAGTAATGAAAAAATAGATTTTTTAAAAAGTGTCCAAAGGATCATTTTACCCTCACCAAAGGGCAAAATGATCCTTCATTTAAAAATAATTGAAAATTGTTTTTATCGGCAAAATAAAGGATGTAAAAGTAATTATGACAATACATAAGTGTAATTCACATCTAAAAACATACTTCGTTAAGTACATCAAGTCATATTTCTGTACATGAAAGACTGTATATCTAAATAAATATGAAAGATAGTGCTTACCTTATAACAGATGTTATAAAATACAATTTTTCAAAGAACTCTATTCAGACGCGTAATACTGCGATCGCTTGAATACCGCCATTGCTTCTTCTTCACTTATCACAACTTGTTTATGTGTTACACTGTAGATAGCGCGACCTGTCTGGCAGAAAACATATGTGGATCGTTTTGCCCGTTAGGATCATTTTAGATCACCCTGTAAACTTATTATAAATACGAAATACTTCATTTTGGATACCGAACATTCCATAGTAAACCTCAATAACATCCATGAATTACATTGTAATCCGACTATACTTACACGAGTTAAAGTACGGACAGACAGACGGACAGACAAAAATAATTCATAACTACTTTCAAACTATGTTGGAAAGTGTTAAAAAGTTTTTAAGAAACTATTTAAATTTCGAACTTTTAAAAACTGTCTAACAACGGTAAGCACTAAGCAGTATTATTGAAGTATCATGTAAATACAGCATCATGTAGAGTGTATTATATAAGAAGCAATCAACAATTTATGAGAGTTAAATAAGCTTATATTATAGATTCTTATAGAACTTACAAGATATTAGAAATTAAGAATCATACAAAATTAGTTCTTTAGAAAGGCAGTGATTAAAATTATTTCAAACAAGTTGTATATCTGTATATTTCATTATGTACTGTTTTCATTAGAAAATATTCATTTAAAAGTACATAATAATAATAAATTTAGCACAATTTCTGCAATATAATAATAATTTTAATAAAATAATGTTGAAAGTCTTTAATAAAGAATTTGATATTACAGTGTAATGATGCGGAAAACTGCGAAATATTCTGAAGCCTTATTAAGTATTTTCTCCTGACAGTCATAATATTTTATTATTCTAGATTTTTCTTGAGCAAACTTTAATATAAAGAACACAATGTAGATAATTTTGTAAAAATTGAATCATAGGCATCATTTTACTTTTCTATGACATACCCTTTTTTTCAATTAAATATTTTTAATCTAACATTTCTAGAACAAAAATATGTTAAATTAATAAGCAAGAAGCTTTTATAAAATAGTTCAAGTTCCAGACATTTAAAATCTTATATATAGTGAGAGCGACAGACAGTATTATTGAAGCATTATATAAACACAGGTTTACTTACGACAGTAAGAGGCATTATGTAAGAAGCACTCAGCAATTTAAGGAACTAAACAAGCTAATACAAGAGCACAAAATAGTTAAAGGAAGTTTGCGAAATTCGCCCACATCTTTAATCTATCGGGAATCTATCAAAACTTCAGAGAAAACTTTTAGGTAGATTTCGTAAGAAATACTACCTATTACATTCTCCTCTATGTTGAAATTTCTGAAAAATAAAAAAATTTTGCAGATCTACGCCGATCATGACTCCCAGAACCCAAAACCACCCCCAGTTCAAAACTTATATATATATATATATAATATGTGTGTGTGTGTATAACTTTTTTATGGACACGATAACATCCATAATTCTGCACAAACCTCTTTCAAACTGATACATAAAATCAAGGGGCATAAAATCTCGGTCCAGTTCGTTAATGGGCAAAATCGAACTAAAGGGGGGGGGGAGGTTTTTGTGAAAAAAGAAAAAAACCCATAACTTCACTTCATAATTATGATACGTATCGAATCCGTTTAAAGTTATTATTACTTCTAGGAAAAGGGCCGAAAATTTATGTATGACAAATTTTTGATATTAAAATTGGCCTCAAGGGGGGGGGGGGATACGAGTTTAAAAAGAAAAAAAATCATAACTTCGTCAATTTACAAGATATTTCAAATCCTTTTAAATTTATTATAAATCCTCTTAATATTATCTACAACTTTTATATTGACTTTTTTATAGGACCAACCCTTACAGCAAAAAAAAGATGAATAAATAAAAAATCCCTGCCAACTCCGCCTGCAGACACAGGTAGATTTCGAAGTGGGCGGTCCCAACTGCGGCATCATGGCAAAAAGTTCATTTCTTCTGCAATTCTCAATAAACAGATACCCCGCAGTCTGCGTCTTTGAAATCTACCAGTGCCTGTAGGCCGAGCCGTCAGGGATTTCTTTTTTTCATAATAATGGGTGTCAAGACATCAGAGAAACAAAAGCAGGATTTTATCGAAATCGCCCCTTTTTTTCGGAGGGGAGATGCAAGGCCATATCTCATACTGTATGAAGGATTTACAGAAAAAAAAATTTCCATGATGATGGTTCTCAGAGCACAGGAAAATCCTACGTGGATTGGGTTACATACAACCCGAACCCAAAAATTATATTTGAACTCAATCGGAAACAAACACAGTTCGAACAGAAACCCGAAAGAAAGGAAAATTAATCAATTTTTATATACAATTATGGACTTACAGTCTACAGTTTCATTTCAAATGTGAATTTATATTTTATGTTAAAAAATAAGTATACATATTACGGGAACAGTCCAGTGTGGATCGGAGTATCTGCACCAAACCCGCAAATTATATTTATTCCAAGTCGACAAAAATCCAAGAAAAAAAAATTCGTCGACTGGCAACCCGGCCCGAAATTAAAGAACATTTATCCACAATTTAATGCAATTATGGAAAAGTAATCTATAATCATATCTCTATTATCAGTTTTATTTTATATGTAAAAAACGAACCTGTAAAACTCATTTATATTCATATATGTATATATTTTTTATCTGAAATAATATTCTGCACTTTTTTTTCAGAAATCTGGTCAACTATAACCTGACCCGCAAGAATCAAAAGTCAACTCGAACCCGAAACTATTAGTCAAACCGACATCAACGAAAAAATTAGCGACAACCCGACACGATCCACGGGTCGGGTGCGGATAAAGTCGGCTTACCCGATATGATGCTGGACTTTGATACCGGGTGATTCAAAATAGAGGTTATGGCGATTATCTCTTAAACCGCTGGTGATAAAAACATACTTTCAATTACAAAAAGTATACAGATAAAGTATAGCTTTTAGATATGGTATTTGTTTTGTAAGTTGCTGCATACGTATTAAAATACGAAATTTTCATTTTTACACCATCCCTGAGCCTTGTTTTTATTTTTATTTTTATTTTTAGAAAACTTTATCCGTTCTCTGACAATTAAAATAGTAAACATTCCCTTAATCTACAACAAACTTACTGAGTTATGATACTTTGAATTTTATGAAATTTCGGAGCTTTCCCGGCAGTAAAAATAGTCTTTCTGTTTTTAGTATTTTCAACGGTGAAAATGCGTACTAAAACGCTTTAAATAATACACTATGCCAGCGCCACCTGTTTTGCGATATACTACACTAAACATAACACTAGTTTACAAAAAAAAAATATATTGTTCATGAAATGAAACATATTTTTTATGTAGGCTATGGACGGTAGTTAAAAAAATATATTTTTATTTTTTGTAGCACGTCACAATTTTGAGATATGAAGGTCTTTGTTTTTTATCTACCCGCAATTGTTTAACCCTTTCCGGCACAGACAAGTTCTATTCGTAAAATGAGAAATTACTGACTGACACCGGAATTTACAAACGACTTTTTTAGTGAATAAGAACTCGTTATTTTAAGCTTTCATTGTAGAAACAAAAGTTTATTAAAATATTCTTGGTGACTATTGTTTATTTGGATGTAGTTTTTTGTAAAAATATTCTTAATAAATATTTCAAAAATCTGACGTGCTGGATTTTTTAAAATATTTTTTCCTAGATGTAGATACCCAAAGTAACGTAACAGTATATCTTTCATTTCATGAACAAAAGTCGTGTAAACTAATGTAATCAACACCAATTTATGTCAAGGCCTAACAGAATATGAAGTTTTTAGGGAATTCCGTGCATTAGTTCTTGGGGTAGTACCCAAAAAATTTGTATCGCATAGAGAGAAGCATTTTCCAAAAATAATGAAATCGTAATCAAGACATCCCAAACCACGCAAATCCATCAAAAAACGAAATTCGAAAATTTTCAAATTCCAACTCTTTTTTTTTTTATGCGTTCAGAAGAAAGTAAAAAATATATATGTACTAAAAAATTGTTATGTCTATTTAATCCTGGTGTGATACGATATTTTCCAAAAGTCATCAAAAGTTCTTCCATAGCCTTAATATTATTATGAAAATTAAGGAAATTAATTATTAATTACTTAATATTACTATTAATAACCCAAAATAATTATATTAGTTAGATTTGAATAAATCTTAATTTTCGTCATTTGGATTTTTTATTTGGTCTTCTAATTTTTTTTAATCTAAAAGTGTTTTTCCCCAAATTATAAAAAAATTCAAATCCGAAAAGGTTAACTACATCACATCCGCGCAACCAAATTTTCTTCAATAAAACAAATCATTCCTTTCACAACAAAGATAACATGATTTTCGATTTATTCCTAAATATTTGGCATATAAAAAGCAAGAGATTCAGTTGAATCTTCCCAACGTAGGTATATTTCTCCAGAAAAAGAAATATTCGTAGTGAAGAATAAGAGTAAAAGTTATAGGATAGATATAAAGATACGGGCTAAACCTAAAAATGCAATCTATTTCAAACTATAGAAATGACTAACTAATTTTTTAATGATAGTACTTAACAATTTTTTAGTTCTATATAGTTATTTTTTGTATCATCTATTCAGATATATTATTCAACAGACTTTTTAATTTTTAAATATCCTTCATCAACATGATTAGAGGTACTATCTTCTATATATGTTCAACATTTCGTATACTTATAAAAATTGGTGAATTTGTATCAATGACTGTATTAGATTTTACGCGTTTAACTTCAATTTTACTATTATATTACTGAATATTATTTTTCAGTATTGTTTTATTTTGAAGAGTTTGGTGTAACTCAATTTTCTTGTAAAACATTTCAAAGTCATCTTTCTCAGGATAAAATTTTAGACTTTTATATATACAGGATTAGCGAGAAATAAGTTTCTCTACTATCCAAATGATAGAAAATTTGAACTACAGATAATTCAAATAACATTGATTCAGGGAAAATTTAAATAACTAAATTCACCAATAGATGGCGCTGTAACGCGAATGGTTTTTATTTGCATATATTAAACAATGAAACAGCATTTCCGTTACAGCACATATCCATATGCATTATTTGTTGGATAAGAAGAATGCGGATTGTGCACGAACATATGTTACTTACGCGACCGCCCCCTGAATTCTATGCCTAAGCACTGACACAATGTGACGGCTGTCGTAGGCGGATTTTTTTCAGCGTTTATGCGGTTCCTTGAATTTGAATACCAATAATTTCTAATAGTTTTCTCCGCCTTATATTTGTAAGATTAAATAAATCAAGGAAAACGTTTAGAAAATACTGGTATCTAAATTCAGGGGACCGTTCAAACGCTTAAAAAAATCCGCCTACGACAGCCGCCATTCTTGTATCAGCGCGTAGGCCTAGTATTTTCGACACATCATGCCTACGTTGCAAGAAAAAGCTCTAATATTAAAATTGTTTAACCAGAACCAACAAAACTCCGTTGTAGCCAGGAGCTGAAGGCCTGATCACCACTGGGAAAAACTTTCACCAGTAAAAACGAATATAAATTTTCGTCTTTTTCGTGCAGAATTTTTGTCATAAAAAAGGAAAAAAATTCTATTTGTTTTTACTGGTGGAAGTTTGCCCTCATGGTAATCAGAGGCTGGTTGCAACATAGTTTTGTTGGTTCTGGTAGAACAATTTTAATAGTAGGGCCTTTTTTTTTAATGCAGACATGGTGTGCCGAATAAGTAACAAATGTTCGTGCACAATTCGATTCGCTTTCATCTTATCCAACAAATAATGTCAATAGAAATGTGCTGTAAGGCAAATGCTGTTTCACTTTCTTCAAGATATGCAAATAAAACCATTCGTGTTACAGCGCCATCTATTGGTAAATTTAGATTTTTAAGTTTTTTATTTAATAAATTATTTGATTTATGTGTAGTTCAAATTTCACCTCATTTAAATCAATAGAAGCCCTTCGGAGCTTTCTGAAGTGGGAAACTTATTTCTCGCTTACTGTGTACTTAGATATTCACATAGAAATCCAGGCCTTTTACTCTATTTGTATGATAATGGTATTTATCGTTTAAAGGAATCGAGAAGAGCACCAACCGAGTGCATGCGTAAATGCTGACTCATATCTGATTTTTGGCTTAATTTTTGATCGCATTGAATACATACATAATAAGGGAGTTCATGTAATTTTCAATGATAGTTAAGCATATCTTTGCTCCAAAAAGTTTACTCACACCTAAGGCTACAATATATATGAGCTGGCGCATCATCTTCCCTCTTCACTCCCAGATGGCGCCAGATCGACTAGTTTGGCGCGTTTATCGACACATATACATTGCTCAGTTTATCAAAAGTACGATATTGACTATAAATTTTAAATTAAAAATCGAGTTCCCAATGAAATCAGTAGTGTTTATAATTTGCAGAAGGAATGTTTATAGTTATTAAAGTTCAAACTTTTTAATTAATTTTAAAAAATTGTAATAAGCTTATTGTTTTACAATAGTATATAAATCGTGTTTAGAAATAGTCTGATGAAAGATGCTTTTATTCCTTAGGTTTTATTTTCTGTGTATGTGTTTTTCGAGACCGGATCCAGTGATTTTTTTCTTTTTTGAGGGGAAGTGGGCATATATGTATAAATGAATTATGTTTTTTCGTCATTAATGTGTACTAAGGTTTTTTTTTTCTATTTGTATAGTCCAGGACCAGGGAGTGGTCGTGGTCATACCGTTCTCGATCATTTACGACGCAACTATTTTTTAATAAAGAAATCATTGAGGATAGAATAAGGCTAATTTTCAAATTTAAACTAGATATTTTTTAACACATTCACGAAGTCATTTTTTTTTTCTGAAATGCACAACATTTTCAGATATTAAGATATCGGATAGCATTTTCCATTCTTTTATAGACTAAAGGTGTTATCAAAGATAATTTTTAAAATATTCATCCCCATAAAAATCTTCATTCAAAACCCCAGAAAAATTGTATTCATTACAACCTGAATTTTGTTGTAACTCATGGTATCATGTCGAAAAACAGCTCATTAATCATATTAAACAATTTTGTATTAGAAACTACAATAAAGATGTACTACATTTCTTGATAATAGTTAATTTTTAAAAATATTAATTTATTTTTTAATATTACTGTCTTATGATTAAATATTAATAATAGACCTTTAAGCAAATTTAAAGATTTTTTTTTTCAATATGCGATTTTTTTTTCTTTTGTGAAAAAGATTATTAAAAAATAAAATCTATACTTTTCAAAATAAAATTCATTTAGAAAATCCTATTTTCATATTCGTTCTTTGGCTAAATTTTTCAGAATTCTCATTTCTTTTTAATTAAGTATTAATGTACTGAATTTTTTGTTATCGGTTCGCTGGAAATTTTAAACGAGGTCATCATATGGCTTCCCTCTATTTTCTTTCATAAGTTCCAGGATCTCATTTATACATTATTTTAAAAAAACACATAAGAAAGAGAAAGAGTAGGCGTTGAATGTAGAATGTAGGAAGTTCTATTCACATCAATAACATTTAAAGGTCTTCCGATTATGTATTAATGTATGATACAAAAGGCTTTTCACACTTTTTACACAAACAATTTTTTATCAGAATGTGTTTTCATATGAAATATTGCCTCACATTTTCTGGTTAAAGCTAATTCACAAACTTCCCACGCAACTGATGGCAAACCATTCAATGGTGGGTCCATCCCTGGATTTAGGGCATATCTATTTATAAACTTCTTAATGAAATATTTTCAAATACAGAAAAAACCGTGAAAACGGAACCTGTGTACAACGAAATCCGGTCTTAAACTTAAAATTTCATGGTTCTGGCGAAAATAATGCAATAATAGACAATGTACCTGCTCAAAGGATAATCAAGTACTTTGTAATTCCATCTCAGTAGGTTTCAGTGGCGTATCCAAATGGGTGGGTGCAGTGGCGTAGCAAGAATTTATTTTCGGTTCCAATTTTTTTTTTCAAATTATTTGTACCATAAAACCTGCTAAGACGGAATTGCATATGAACGGTGAAAATTACGTTATAGACAGGTTTTCGTTTTAGCAGGAGTAATTAATTATATAATATTTATTTAGATGGAACCCAAGAAACTTTTCCGTTTAATGCAGGATTCCGTTACAAACAAATTCCGTTTTCATAGATTTATATATATATTCATTTGTATGGTATCTGTACAGTAAAACGTGGCAAAATGTCACCTGTTTATAACAAAATCCTCTCTTAAACTGAAACATTTCATGGTCCCGTTTGAAGGATGCAATATACTTGTATAATCATGGTTGATGAGACAGAAAACTATCTAAAACGAAATAATTTTCCTATTCCTTACGATTGCGTTTGCACAGGTTTTATCGTATTTATATGTGAATGTAGCAGATTACTCTGCGACCTGAGGCTAGCACCAAGCTGAGACAGACTTTTCTCATGGGTGCCTAGTCCAGATTGAAATGCGAAAGTCAATAAAAGTGCTGACCTGTGGAAGACCCCCCCTCCAAGGAATTTAAAATTTCAGAAAATTTATCAGTCATCACCGGTCAGACTAAAAAGAAATTCAAAAATAATTAAAAGCTAAAATAACTTAACAGATTTGATTACAATAAAAAAAAACTAGTCGGGTCTAATCTCATACAGGTTTCACATGAGCTAAAAACAAATCCTCACCAATTTATATCAAGGTCTATTTGAATCTAAAGTTTTATTAAATTCTGTGCGTTAGTTCTTGAGATATAGCTATCGTGAAAATCGAGCAAAATGTAGCATAGCAGTGCCACCTGATGGGCAATTTATGCCAAAACATAATCAACGCCTATTTATGCCAAGATCTAACGGAATCTGAAGTTTGGGGGAAATTCTGTGCATTAGTTCTTGAGATGTAGCTATTGTGAAAATCGCGAAAAAAGTAGCATAGCAGCGCCACCTGTTGGGCTATTTACACCAAAACGCAATCAGCATCTATTTATAACAAAATCTAACTGAATATAAAGTTTTATTAAATTCCGTGCATTAGTTCTTAAAATAGAGCGCCCAGAAAATTTTTGTCACATATACAGACAGAAATTTTCTAATTCTAAAATGTATAAATCCGTCGAAAACCAGAAGTGAAAAATTTTGATGAATCCAATGCTTTCATCTTGTAAAGATAGAAGAAAGTAATAAGCATTTAATAAACACCTTAAACATTGAAACTAATAATTATCAAAAATGTTTTCTAAAGGCTTGCTATTGTAACATTCTATAAGTGAGACATCAATACTATTAATGTCGGTAAACGTCTGTGTGTGCGTGTGTGTGTGTGTCTGTGCATTCCCGGTCTGTACACGCAAAGGCTTCGAGACCAGGCGACGTACAGAGACCGCTCGGGTACCGAAAAATTCGTAAAAATGGCGCGACCGCCAAGTTTAGCAGGTTCGAAGTCCGACCCGGACCCAAGGAGTTTTAAATGCTCGAATCGAAACCTAACTGGTAAAAGAATTCGAAAACCACAAAACTTCTCCTCAGCGGGTTGCCAGTCGAGACGAATTTTAAAAAAGGCAGCGACGCCACGGAACAAAATTAAGCTAAAAACTGTACTACGCGCTTTTAAACCGACTCGCATCTCGGGAAGTTGCGGGCCCAGAAATTCGGAAGTCGGACGGACATAAGCAGGACAGCGTCCACTTTCATAAATTCGAAAAATCATTTCCGTACGACAATTAGAGCCGCAAAAATCCTTTAAAAATCGATCGATAAAAAAGAATTTTTTTAATTCTACGGACGTAAAAAAATTGCGAATTTAGGAAGCTAAAATTCATAAAAATCGACCAGTAACTTTTAAAGATATCAATTAAAACTCATTAATGAAACGGAAAATGAATTTATTTGCATTCCAAAGAGATATCTGCTTTTTTTTTCAACACTCAATCCAGACAAATCGCTGTAAATATATTATTTCTGAAAGAGATAAAATGATGCATTTGCAATTTTAATACGCTGTATAAAATGTTCAAATTATCGGATTTTCGAATCTGAAATATATGCATCCTTGCTCAGAGTGGGCTGACATTTCAGGGATTCAAAAAATTTTCGATTTCGGACCATAATTTTTGATTTTAGCAAAAAATCGATTTTTTTCTATTAGAGTGCCGACCAGGTATTATGATAGGGAAAAGTGGGCTTTGCCCGCTATCGGATCGGCACAGTTGATGTAATTAAGAAATATTTGTATATTTGTCATATTTTTGAGGGATTGGCAAGATGAGGGGGGGGGGGGGAAGACATTTTATTAAATATCGCATTTATTCTACATCAAGTCGCGCACCCTGGCGGAGGATTTTTCATCTGTTTTTTTCGTCACTACTTTCGAATAATAAATTCCTATTTTTTTTTCTCAGTTCCGAGATTTTTAAAAAATCCCTGTCTTTGAACAAGTACTCCGGTAGTCTAAAGCAGTCGTTTGAGGTAAAGCAGTGTCATCGCCCCTCCCTCCCTACCCCCCTTCAGGTTTTTTTCTTTAACTAAGAAACTATGTTACGGATTTCCACCAAACTGATTCCAAACATTATCAATTATAATATTAAAGTAATAAGGACCCTCTATAACATTTTTTAAGGTTTCCGAGTTAATACCACTCTTTTCGAATAAAAATATCAGATTTTATATTTTGATTTCATAATATCTCGAGTTCTACGAGTCCAATCGCAACGCGGTTTGGCTCATTCGACTTGATGGCGATAGCGCTTACCTATTTTAGTTCCAAGTTTCACCACCAGGGGCGCTTCCGAAAATCGGGTTCTATGGGCCCGATTACGACGGGGTTTTTCTCTTTCTACTGGATTTCGATAGCTTTATAGATTTCGGTCATGTTCTTATAGAACAGATTGCGCCCCCTGGTGCTGGAAGGTGTAATTAAAGGATTTTTCAGCCAACTCGGGTTCTATAGGTCACATCACGACGCGGTTTGGCTCAATCGACTCGACATCGATAGAGGATACTAGAGCTTATCGATTTTAGTTCGTTTTTTCACCACCAGGGGTCGTTTTCTTATCTCTGTTTCTATGGCCCGGATCACGACGGGGTATGGCTCATTCGACTCAACGTCGATAGAGGATAATACAGCTTAACGATTTTTGCTCCGAGTTTCACCACCAAGGGGCGCTTTCCTATCTCTGTTTCTATGGGAAGGATCACGACGGGGTATGGCTCATTCGAATCGACATCGATAGAGCTAGCTGATTTTAGTTTGCTTTTTCACCACCGGGGGTGCTTTCCTATCTTCGGTTCTATGGGCCTGAAGACGACGGGGTATGGCTCATTCGACTCGACATCGAAAGCCTTTACGATTTCAGTTATAATCGTATATACAGATTGCGCCACCTGGTGGTGGAAGGTGGAACTAACGTATACTGCAGTGCGTACGCAGCACGACTGCTATACGGTGCCGCAGGTAGCGGGGACCCGAGCCGGAGGTTTGTTCAGTTAGAGGTTTATACTATTCGATGGGCAATTTAAGGGATTATCCTGAGCGTGCGTAGCACGACCGGTATACGGTGCCGAAGGCAGCGGGTACCAGGGTCGGAGGTTCGTTCGGTTAGAGGCTTATACTATTCAATGTGCAAATTAAGGGATTATCCGGTGCCGAAGGCAGCGGGGACCCAGTTCGGAGGTTCGTTCGGTTCGAGGTGGATGCGAGCCAGAGGGTCGTTCGTTTTGATGTTTTATAAAAAAAAAATGAGAATCCAAAAAATTCGAGGCACCGATGTAAATTAGGGGCCCGCTAGCGGGCGAAGCCAGCTAGTCAATAATATTAATGTCGGTAAACGTCTGTGTGTGTGTGTGTGTGTGTGCATTCCCGGTCTGTACACGCAAAGGCTCCGGGACAAGGCGACGCACGGAGAGCGGTCGGGTACCGAAAAATTCGTAAAAATGGCGCGAAGCTCAAGTTCGGCCGGGTCGGGAGTCCGACCCGGACCCAGGGAGTTATTAATTAACAAAACTGTTTTAATTGATCGAATCGAAACCTAAGTGGCAAAAGAATCCGAAAACCACAAAACTACTCCTCAGCGGGTTGCATGTCGAGACGAATCTAAAAAAAGGCAGCGACGCCACGGAGCAAAGTTAAGCCGAAAACTGTACTGCGCGCTTTTAAACCGACTCGCATCTCGGGAAGTCGCGTTCCCGTGCCCAGATATTCGTAGGTCGGACGAACAGAAGCAGGACAGCGTCCGCTTTCATAAATTCGAACAATCATTTCCGTACGACAATTAGAACCGAAAAAATCCTTTAAAAATCAATCGATAAAAAAGAATTTTTTAATTCTTTCCACAAGCGGCTGGGATATTTCAGACTGGCTCCCGCGACAGATGTCTCGAAGGACGATAGGAGGATTTTCACGTGACACGGTCTATTTATTGCTCCAGTCTCGTTTTCGAAAAAGAATGAAGGAATTAATCTCTGGACACCCAAATCGGCCATCATACGTAAAAAAAATCCTGATTTCAACTAAAAAAAGATCGTACAAATCGACCTGTAAAATCGGAAGATATCAATTAAAAACCGGTTAATGAAGCAATTTATTTCTAATCATTTGTAATCTATGCAGAAAAACGACACGTCACCGGATATTTTCAGACAAGGAAATATTTCAAAACGAAAACCTACTCTTTCTGTTTAGCCGGGTATAAAAGTTTTTTAAATATTGCTTTTACCGATTTGAAAATCATACATCCTAGAGTATTTTTGCGTGAGGATCAAGAATATGTTGTTTTTTTTAAGCTTGGATGATTAGTTTACGACAAACGATTTTTAATTTTTAATTAATTCCATCACTTACCTACAGTCTTTTTTACAATTATTTTTAATGCCAGACATAAAGGCAACACTATCCCAAGATTTTCAGCTAAGATGTCTAAACGGCATTCGCGTAATTAGTTTTTTCTATTAGAGTGCCGAACAGGTAAAAAAATTTCGATTTCGGACCATATTTTTTTATTTTAGCAAAATCCCGATTTTTGTATAGGAAAAAAAAAAAAGATATGGCATTATTTATTTCTTTTCAAAATATGTCCTGTCGTACGGGTCCTATCGCGACGCGGTTTCGCTCATTCGACTCGACATCGATAGAGCTTACCAATTTTAGTTCGTTTTTTCACCACCAGGTGCACGGTTTTTTTTCCTAACTATGGTCCGTTTCTATAACTCAGAAAGTACGTTACGGATTTCCACCAAACTGATTCCAAACATCATAATTAAACTAATAAGGACCCTCTGTAACATTTTTTAAAGTTTCTGAGATTATACCACTCTTTTCGAATAATAATATCAGATTTATATATTCATTTCACAATATCTCGAGTTCTGCGAGTCCAATCGCTTTGGCTCATTCGACTCGATATCGATAGCGCTTACATATTTTATTTCCAAGTTTCACCACCAGGGGCGCTTCCGGAATTCGGGTTCTATGGGCTCGATTACGACGGGGTGTGGCTCTTTCGACTGCATTTCGATAGCTTTACAGATTTCGGTCATGTTCGTATAGAACAGATTGCGCCCCCTGGCGGTGGAAGGTGTAATTAAAGGATTTTTCGGCCAACTCGGGTTTTAGGGGTCACATCACGACGCGGTTTGGCTCAATGGACTCGACATCGATGGAGGTTACTAGAGCTTATCTGTTTTAGTTCGTTTTTCACCACCAGGGGGCGTTTTCTTATCTCTGTTTCTATGGCCCGGATCACGACGGGTATGGCTCATTCGACTGAACGTCGATAGAGGATACTACAGAACTAAAATAACTTCTTAAAAACACAATAAAAATTTTAAAAAGCGCTAGGCCTTTCGAAAGATCTGAGTCTTTCTTCATCAGGCGCAAAAAGACGTGCGTCTACTATGAAAGCAGCAGCAAGACTGAAATGAGAAATGAGGGAGTAGGCCTTTCGAAAGATCTGGGTCTTTCTTCATCAGGCGCAAAAAGACGTGCGTCTACTATGAAAGCAGCAGCAAGACTGAAATGAGATATGAGGGAGAGGAAACTCCCCCATTTCTCATCGATTATTTCAAGTCGGAAATAAACATCGTTTTCCCGAAAATGAACTAGATGGCGCTACGTCCTTGAAATCGCCGTTACCGCCAAGCTGGCGAACGAAAAATTTCGGGAAGAATAAAATCTACAATTAATAGTTAAATTTGGCAATTTTTCATGTTTACGAGGAAATTGAAGCCTTTAGGGATCCTTTCTTGAGTGATTCGTACAATTAATAGCAGAACAACTATCCATAATTAAGCCTTTAAAGTTAAAAAATAGTCAGAAACCAATTCAACGCCATTGAAACACATTACGTGAACCAGTCCAGGGGGAATAAAAATGCCTGACGAGTCAGCCTATATATTTAGTAGCTCTAGCCTTAACGATTTCAGTTATGTTCGTATAGAGCAGATTGCGCCCTCTGGCGGTGGAAAGTGTAACCAAAGGATTTTGCAGCTAACTAAGGTTCTATGGGTCCCATCACGACGCGGTTTGGCTCATTCGACTCGACATCAATAGAGCTTACCGATTTTAGTTATGTTCGTATTGTACAGATTGCGACCCCTGGCGATGGAAGGTGGAACTAATGGATTTTGCAGCACGCCTGCTATAAGGTGCCGCAGGCAGCAGGGATCCGATCCAGAGGTTCTTTCGGTGAGAGGTTTATATTATTCCAGTTGCAATCTAAGGATTTTTCCGGTGCGTGCGCAGCAAGCCCGGTATACGGTTCCGAAGGGAGCGGTGACCCGATCCGGAGTTTTGTTCGGTTCAAGGTTTATCATATTCGAGGCCCCGATGTAAATTAGGGTGCCGCTAGCGGGCGAAGCCAGCTAGTCAATACTATTAATGTCGGTAAACGTCAGTGTGTTCGTGTGTGTGTGTGTCTGTGCATTCCCGGTCTGTACACGCAAAGGCTGCGCTACCAGGCGGCGCACTGAGACAGCTCGGGTACCGAAAAATTCGTAAAAATGGCGCGTCCGCCAAGTTTAGCCGGATCGGAAATCCGACCCGGACCCAGGGAGTTATTAATTACAAAACTGTTTAATTGCTCGAATCGAAACATAACTGGCAAAAGAATTCGAAAACCACAAAACTTCTCCTCAGCGGGTTGCCAGTCGAGACGAATTTCAAAAAAGGCAGCGACGCCACGGAGCAAAATTAAGCTAAAAACTGTACTACGCGCTTTTAAACCGACTCGCATCTCGGAAAGTTGCGGGCCCAGAAATTCCGAAGTCTGACGGACATAAGCAGGACAGCGTCAACTTTCATAAATTTGAAAAATCATTTCCGTACGACAATTAGAACCGAAAAAATCCTTTAAAAATCGATAAAAAAGAATTTTTTAATTCTTTCCACACGCAGGTGTGAGACCGCAGACTGACGGGGATAGATATCTCCAACGATGAAGGAGGAAAATCACGTGGCTCAGCGTACTATACGGTTTTTAGCCTCTTTCCGAAAAATCACAAAAATCGTCACATCGTCTCGAAAATTTACAAACGGGCGTAAAAAAAATTGCGAATTTAGGAAGCTAAAATTCATAAAAATCGACCAGTAACTTTTAAAGATATCAATTAAAACTCCGTAATGAAACGGAAAATGAATTTATTTGTATTCCAAAGGGATATCTGCTTTTTTTTCAACACTCAATCCAGACATTATGATAGGGAAAAGTGGGCTTCGCCCGCTATCTTATCGGGACAGTTGATGTAATTAAGAAATATTTGTATATTTGTCATATTTTTGAGGGATTGGCAAGATGAGGGGGGGAGGGGAAGACATTTTATTAAATATCGCATTTATTCTACATCAAGTCGCGCACCCTGGCGGAGGATTTTTCATCTGTTTTTGTCAGTGCTTTCGAATAGTAAATTCCGATTTTTATTTCCAGTTCCAAGATTTTACACAAATAATTGTCATTGAACGACAACAAGTACTCCGGTAGTCTAAAGCAGTCGTTTCAAGAATAGCAGTTGTTTGATTAAAAGCAGTGTCATCGCCCCTCCCTCCATTCAGGTTTTTTTCTTTAACTAAGAAACTATGTTACGGATTTCCACCAAACTGATTCCAAACATTATCAATTATAATATTAAAGTAATAAGGACCCTTTATAACATTTTTTAAAATTTCCGAGTTAATACCAATCTTTTCGAATAATAATATCAGATTTTATAGTTTTATTTCATAAAATCTCGAGTCCTACGAGTCCAATCGCAACGCGGTTTGGCTCGTTCGACTCGATATCGATAGCGCTTACCTATTTTAGTTCCAAATTTCACCACCAGGGGGCTTCCAGAAATCGGGTTCTATGGGCCCTTTTACGACGGGGTTTTTCTCTTTCTACTGGATTTCGATAGCTTTACAGATTTCGGTCATGTTCGTATAGAACAGATTGCGCCCCCTGGTGGTGGAAAGTGTAATTAAAGGATTTTTCAGCCAACTCGGGTTCTATGGGTCACACCACAACGCTGTTTGGCTCAATCGAAGCGACATCGATAGAGGATACTAGAGCTTATCGATTTTAGTTCGTTTTTTCACCACCAGGGGGCGTTTTCTTATGTCTGTTTCTATGGCCCGGATCACGACGGGGTATGGCTCATTCGATTCAACGTCGATAGAGGATACTAGAGCTTATCGATTTTTGCTCCGAGTTTCACCACCATGGAGCGCTTTCCTATCTCTATTTCTATAGGAAGGATCACGACGGGGTATGGCTCATTCGACTCAACATCGAAATCCTATACGATTTCAGTTATGATCTTATATATAGATTGCGCCACCTGGTGGTGGAAGGTGGAACTAACGTATTTTGCAGTGCGTGCGCAACACGACTGCTATACGGTGCCGCAGGCAGCGGGGACCCGAGACGGAAGTTCGTTTAGTTACAGGTTTATAATATTCGATGTGCAATTTAAGGGATTATCCGGTACCAAAGGCAGCGGGGACCAGTGTCGGATATTCGTTCGCTTAGAGGTTTATACTATTCAATGTGCAAATTAAGGGATTATCCGGTGCTTGCGTAGCACGACCGGTATGCGGTGTCGAAAGCAGCGGGGACCCAGTTCGGAGGTTCGTTCGGTTCGAGCTGGATGCGTGCCAGAGGGTCGTTCGTTTCGATGTTTTATTAAAACAAGAACGAAAAATCATGCGTCAAGCATAGATTATATAGCACTTTCCAACGCTTCCAAAATAATTTTACAAATCATACCGTTTAATAAGCTAAAAGCTAACATCTATGTAAACAATTTAGAAAACGCATAACATATTTAAAAACATAATTTTAGGAATTTCCAACATATACAATATTCGGAAAAATATCCGAATACTTTTATTCAGCCCTGTATAGGATCTATAGATTTGTATATATACTACATAGGATGATAATTTTAGTTCAGTTAGGAAACGCGTAGCACAGTTTAAAATTCTCCGTCTGGAGTTTGTCAATAAACAGAAATGTGTTCGCGAACTTTTGTGCTGCCCTGTATAGGATCTACAGAATGTATACACACCACGTAATAGACAAAAAGCGAGTTAAAATTAAAATCGCGTTCAATAACTTAAAACGCACTTCCAGGAATTATTGTTAACAGACAGTAGAGAATTCTTTTGCGTGTCCCTGTAAATGAACGATGACTGCTATACACACAATATTCCGTAGTAAGTCTCTTGTAATGCACCTTAGTGATCTATATAAATTTCAATGCGTTTAAAATAGTGAAACATTATATAAACCGCAGACGATTTTTCTCCATGGACGTAATGTAACGGAATTATTTTTACTGTCCCTGTAAATTAACTATAAGTGCTATGCACACCCTGTTCCATATTAAGCTTCTTCTAATGCACCTTAGTAATATACATAAATTACAATGCGTTTAAAATAGTGAAACATTATTTAAATAAACCGCAAATGATTTTTCCCCATAGACCGCAATGTAACGGAATTCTTTTGAGTCTCCCTGTAAAAAAACTATAAGTGCTACACACTTCCGTTGAAATAGGGAACATGCTATAGATAACGACCATAACATATAAAAATTGCAGAGCAATCCGAGCCTATTTACGGGAGTTAGAGCACGGACAGACGGCAGACGGCAGACGGCCAGACGGCAGACGGCCAGACGGCCAGACAAACCGAAGTCATAAGCACTTTTCAACTAGGTTGGAAAGTGCTAAAAAAGGAGAATTAAAAAAATTCGTGGCACCGAAGTAAATTAGGGGCCCGCTAGCGGGCGAAGCCAGCTAGTCAATACTATTAATGTTGGTAAACGTCTGTGCGTGTTCCTGTCTGTGCATTACCGTTCTGGACACGCAAAGTCTTCGCGACAGGCGACGCACTGAGAGCTCTTGGGTACCGAAAAATTCGTAAAAATGGCGCGAAACTCAAGTTTAGCCGGATCGGAAGTCCGACCCGGACCCAGGGACTTATAAATTAACAAAACTGTTTCAATTACTGGAATTCGAAACCCATTTATCCAATGTTTTCCCATCTGATCAAAACCGCAAAGTTTTCGCCTCCGAAAGGGTTGCCAGACGAAACAAATCTCACGTCAGAAAAGCCTGCTCGGCCGTGGAGCAAATTAAGCCATAAACTTAATATCGGGCTTTTAAACCGACTCGCATCTCGGGAAGTTGCGGGATCAGAAATTCGGAAGTCGGACGGCCATAAGCAGGACAGCGTCCACTTTCATAAATTCGAAAAATCATTTCCGTGCGACAATTAGAACCGAAAAAATTCTTTAAAAATCGATCGATAAAAAAGAATTTTTTAATTCTTTCCACACGCAGGTGTGAGACCGCAGACGGATGGGGCCACAGATATCTCCGACGATAAAAGACGAAAATCACTTGGCTCGGGGTACTATTCGGTTTTCAGCCTTCAATTAAAACTCATTAATGAAACGGAAAATGAATTTCTTTGCATTCCAATACGACATCTTTTTTTTTCAACACTCAATCCAGACAAATCGCTGTAAATAATTTATTTCTGAAAGAGATAAAATGATGCATCTGAAATTTCAATACGCTGTATAAAATAAAAAAAAAGGCTAAGGAATTATCTATTTCTTTTCAAAATATCTCCTGTCGTATGGGTTCCATTGCGACACGGTTTGGCACATTCGACTCGAAATCGATAGAGCTTACCGATTTTAGTTCGTTTTTTCACCACCAGGGGCACGTTTTTTTCTTAACTATGGTCCGTTTCTATAACTCAGAAAGTATGTTACGGATTTACACAAACTGATTCCAAACATCATAATTAAAGTAATAAGGACTCTCTATAATATTTTTTTAAGTTTCTGAGTTTATACCACTCTTTTCGAATAATATCAGATTTATATATTCATTTCATTATATCTCGAGTTCTGCGAGTCCAATCGCAACGCGGTTTGGCTCATTCGACTCGATATCGATAGCGCTTACTTATTTTAGCTCTAAGTTTCACCACCAGGGGGCGCTTCCGGAAATTGGGTTCTATGGGCCCGATTACGACGGGGTTTTTCTCGTTCTACTGGATTTCGATAGCTATACAGATTTCGGTCATGTTCGTATAGAACAGATTGCGCCCCCTGGTGGTGGAAGGTGTAATTAAAGAATTTTTCAGCCAACTCGGTTTCTATGGGTCACATCACGACGCGGTTTGGTTCAATCGACTCGACATCGATAGAGGATACTAGAGCTTATCGGTTTTAGTTCGTTTTTCACCACCAGGGGGGCGTTTTCTTATCTCTGTTTCTATGGCTCGCATCACGACGGTGTATGGCTCATTCGACTCAACGTCGATAGAGGATACTACAGCTTATCAATTTTTGTTCCGAGTTTCACCACCAGGGGGCGCTTTCGTATCTCTTTTTCTATGGGAAGGATCACCACGGGTTTTGGCTCATTTGACTCGACATCGATATAGCTTACCGATTTTAGCTCGTTTTTCACCACTAGGGGGCGCTTTCCTATCTCCGGTTCTACGGGCATGAAAACGACGGGGTTTCTCCCATTCGACTCGACATCGAAAGCCTTAACAATTTCAGTTATGATCGTATAAACAGATTGCGCCACCTGGTGGTGGAAGGTGGAACTAACATATACTGCAGCGCGCGCGCAGCATGACTGCTATACGGTGCCGCAGGCAGCGGGGACCCGAGCTGGAGGTTCGTTCAGTTAGAGATTTATACTATTCAATGTGCAATTTAAGGGATTATCCGGTGCGTGCGTAGCACGACCGGTATACGCTGCCGAATGCAGCAGGGACCAGGGTCGGAGTTTCGTTCGGTTAGAGGTTTGTACTATTCAATGTGCAAATTAAAGGATTAACCGGTGCGTGCATAGCACGACCGGTATATGGGGCCGAAGGCAGCGGGGACCCGGGTCGGAGGTTCGTTCGGTTCGAGGTTTATCTTATTCGAGGTTTTACAAAATTCGAGGCACCGAATTAAATTAGTGGTCCGCTATTGGGCGAATCCAGCTAGTTGATCATTAATGAGTATTTTGGTTAGTTTTAACTAGTCGGATGTGCCAATCCCAAAACTTTCTTCTATCTCACATATAGTTTTCGCAACTAAAAACGAATCAGCACCAATTCATATCAAGGTCTAATTGCATTTCAAGTTTTATTGAATTCCGTGCTTTAGTAGTTCAGATATGACTATCTCTAAAATCGTGTAAATCCAGAAAAATGCAGCATAGCAGCGCCAGCTGTTGGGAGATTTAGACCAAAACCTAATCAACAACAACTTATGTCAACGTCTAATTCAATCTAAAGTTTGATGAAAATCCGTGCATTAGTTCTTGAGATATAGTTATCGTGAAAATCCTGAAAAAGGAAGCATAGCAGCGCCACCTGTAAAGCTATTTACACCAAAACGCAATCAGCATCTATTTTTGTCAAGGTCTAACAGAATCTAAAGTTTGATGAAATTCCGTGCGTTAGTTCTTGAGATACAGCTATCGTGAAAATCATGCAAAAAGTAGCATAGCAGCACTGCCTGTCCGCGATTCCTTTCTACGATCGTTTTTTGAAATTCAGGAGTGTTTTTCCGCAACCGACTGACAACATTTGCAATTTTTTTGTGTAATCGTTGACGAAATTCCTCTTTTTTGCACGAGTATTTGACTAAATTCGTGATTTTTTTTGCTCAAACTTTTGACGAATTTCGCGATGTTTTTCCGCACCAGTTATACGAATTTCGCGATTTTTTTTCCTTGACCTATTGATGGAAATCGCTATTTGTTTCCGCGTTATTTGGCGAAATTCGCAATATTTCTCCACGGTCGTTTGAGAAAATTAACGATTTTTTCCGCGACCAATTTGCAATATTAATTTTTTTTCCCAAATCCAATTCGTAGAATTTGTAATTTTTTCCGCGATCGGTTAACAAATTGATTTTGCGTAAAAAAACTAACAAAAAAAAGAATCGCGGATTACCACGGAAATAAAAAAAAAATCGTTAAAGAATCACATGCATATGAAAGAAGTTAAGATACGAGGGCAAAATCCCACACTGCATTTTTTATTGTGGGAGCTTATTTCTGTTTTGTGCATGATTTGGGCAATCCAGCACGCTATTTCAACCCTTGTTCCTCACCCCCCCCCCCACCCCCAAGAAACTCTTGAAATGGCGCCCCTGCAGCCTGCAGTTAAAACCTGCAAAGAAGGACTTGAAAAGAACTGGAAAAAAGCTCCATTTTAGACAGGTCTCCGTCTTAGCAAGTATAATTGTATGGTATTTTTTATCGTCGAAACTTGATTTTTCTTCCCGTTTGAGAAAAAAATATGTTATAGACGGATTTCGTTTAGACAAGTTTTACTGTAATACACCTATGATGTAATACACCTTCTTCAGAAGTGCTCTATAGAAATGATGTTTTAACAGTCTTAAAGATCACCTGAAAAAAAAAAGTACCTGTTTATAACTGAAAACCTTCATAATATTTTAAAATTATACTTGCTAGGATGAAAACCTGTTTAAAATTGAATTTTTTAACAGTCTCTTAAAATTCCGCATTAGAAGTTTTACTGTCTTTGTATCTATGATTCAGTAAAACTTTCTCGTTCGGACAGCCCCCCAATCCCTACTCTTGGCTATGCCACTATCCTAAAAAAACTTTGCCCCCCTCCCTTCTCCCAAGAAAGTTCTGAAATGGCGCCCCTGGACAGCAATCTCTCGGGAAGAGCACATGACGATTTTCATTCTGTCCGGACAGATTCAGACTGCTGTCCGAACATGCTTTAAAAAGCTAATTATGCCCGGCAAAACCCCCTTAGTATTTCCTAAACGTGTAAATATAATGCAAATTTGTAAATATTGTTTTATTCGAATGTATTTCGACCTAGAATGATATTAAATAATTATATAATTTGCAAATAATCTTAATCATTCAAATCCCCTTAAATATTATATACTCTATAATATTAATCATATTATAGGGTATAATCATATAGCCCCACATTTTTAATGAAAGGGCGGACATATTGGCAAAAGAAGCCACGACACGACAGTCCGTCGATGTAGTGATTCTGGTCACGCGCCGCCAAGCCAAGAAAGACCTTTTTGGACGAGTTTTGTCCAAATGGCAGGAGAGATGGGACCGATCTGAGACTGGCCGCAGGGCGTATGAGTCTTTCCCACGCGTCGGCGTCCGCCGACTGCAGGGCGATTTCTATATAAATCAGGTCTTCACGGGACACGGCACCTTCGGTGACCATCAGGCTCGTTTCTTTTACCAGAACTCTACATGTTTTTGTGGAGTTGGGGTAAGTAACATAAGCCACGTGCTTTTTCGGTGTGAGCTCTGGAAGTCTGTTCGGGAAAAGTACTTTCCCCGCGACTTTAGGACGCGAACGCCATGCGATCTCAGCCTAGACGGCTACGCAAGGAAAGGAGTTCGGCTGATAATTCACCGGCTCCTAATGCGTACATTAGATCGAAACCTTGGTCGCCGAAGAGCTGGCCGCAATTACCGAGCTCTTCGCGGTGAAAGACCGCAGTTGAACGCACCGCCGATCGCCCGTAGTCCCCGCGGTGCGAGAGGCGGAGGTGCAAGTACGCAGGCTTGAGACTTGTCTCGTAAACAGGCATCGATCTCTCGAAGGATCTCCTTCGCTGAGTGACTATTAAATCTGCCGGGTCCGCTCCTTTAGCGCGCTTGAGGGGGTCCACGTCCCTCAGAGTCCGGTAGTGGATCTTTCTTCTCCATTTTGAGCGTGACCTCCCAAGGGATACCGTGTCGCTTGGATCTCGATGCCTCGCGGGTATCTCCTTGGAGAAGGACTGCTTTTTTGTAGTGATATATATGTAATTGTGTTACATGTAATTTCTGAGCGTGACCTCCCAAGGGATACCGGGTCGCTTGGATCTCGATGCCTCGCGGGTATCTCCTTGGAGAAGGACTGCTCATTTTATAGTGATATATGTGTAGTTGTATTTATTTGTAGTAGTTATATATATGTAGTAGTGTATGATATGTGAACCTCACGGAGGAAGAGGCTAGTTGCTTGTTTACATAACATGTCAACGTTCGACCTCTGTGGGAAAGCAAAAAGTGTCGCGGCAGCACGACGACCTGGAACCGTTTCCCCAAATGGGGTTTCGGCGTCGGGGTCGGCGGGTGGCCTTCGTCAATTTGCCACGGGTTCGTCCTGTGGGGAGTTTCCCCAGAGTGGGGTTACTGTCCTAGCGACCTATGTCATCGAACTGTGGGTACTAGGTTAGAGGGTCCGCAGTGAGGTGCGGCTCTCTGGCCGGCCGTAGCGCCGTAGTGAGACAAAGCTACGCAGTAAAGGTCTCTCAGGACCTGGGAACGGTGGTCGAATGTGTACGGTGCGTCCCGCATCGGGGCGCCTGCGGCGTATGTCTCTTTTATACCCTATAATATATCCCGTTCCGCCCCTCCGGGTGGTCCCGAATCGGCCTCTTGAGTGAGGAAGATGACCGGGATCCCGGCATTGCGCGCAGTAGCGTCGACACGAAGGGGGCCGGTGACTGACGAATCCCCACCTCAGCGTGGTGAGCGGGTGGTAAAGCGGTGTCTGATTAGCCGACTTCACTGGGGGCTGAATAGATGACCTGCCCACACTCCTCGGGTAGTCCCCCCTTTGGGCCGGTGCTCGGCTGCTGGGAGTTTGCGGCCTCGGGTTGTCCTTCGAGACCTCATGTGCAGAGCTTCACTCCCTTGCAAAAATTTCTTACTGCATTCTATAAAAAATATTTATAGAAAATGCATTATAGAATCCTATAGAATTGTGGCCCGTTTTTCTATAAACTTGTTTAATCTAAAGCTATAGAAATATCTGTGGAAGTTCAATAGAAATGTCTATAGAAGTTCAATAGAAATGTCTGTAGAACTTCTATAAAAAATATATAGAATGCAGGTGGTCACCCTCCCAAATAGAACCCCGCTGGATGCTGCTTGACTTCAG
This sequence comes from Maratus michaelseni, assembly GCA_963931845.1. NCBI lineage: Eukaryota > Metazoa > Arthropoda > Arachnida > Araneae > Salticidae > Maratus > Maratus michaelseni. Next base: position 274,999,551 of record OZ007599.1, read on the forward strand.
TCATCGGACAAAGAACCAATACTTTCAGTATGATACAACCGTTGATAGTTCCAAAACTCTTATTACACTATTTAAACTTTATTTCTTTTGTGATTTGCATCCCCAATCATATATAGTCTTGTAAAAATATTTAAAAGTCTAATAAATTATTTGTTAAAACTGAAACAATTGTTTAAATATTTATACTTCAGATTAAAATATTTGAATAAAAATTACAATACTATTAAAGTGAATAAAGTTTATTAAATTAATTGGATGCTTTTATAAATTTATTAACAAATTAATAAATTATTATAAAATTAACCAACAAATTAAGGAATTATAAGGACAATTGAATCACAATGTATTAGAATTGAATTAAATTATATATATATATATATATAATCATATTAAATCTATGGAGTACTATTATATATTAAACTGATGTATTACAAAATTTATTATTATTTTTAAATTTTAATGTATAGTTATAAATAAATTTATGATTTAAAATTAAAAAGGAACAGCTTTGGGATTAGCCTGCTGTCCGCCATCTTGTTTTTTAAATCAAACATATTTGTTTTGTTTCTCATTTCCAAAATAATTTTCATCGATATTTACTTATTATAAACACGTTATTTAATTTTATTGACTAATTTATTTATATTTAATAATAAAAGTTAAAATGTTTTGATTTAACTTGATTATGTCAGAAACAAAACAAATGTTTTGATTTACCGCCCGCGGTCAGCCATCTCATTTTTTAAATCAAAACATTTTAACTTTTATCATTAAATATAAATAAATTAGTATTCTGTTTTCTATTTAACTTGATTATGTCAGAAACAAAACAAGTGTTTTGATTTATCGCCCGTGGTCATTCATCTCATTTTTTTAAATCAAAACATTTTAACTTTTATTATTAAATATAAATAAATTAGTCAATTAACTTAAATAACGTGTTTATAATAAGTAAATATGGATGAAAATTATTTTGGAAATGAGAAACAAAGCAAATATGTTTTGATTTAAAAAACAAGATGGCGGACAGCAGGCTAATCCCAAAGCTTAGCCAATCTATAGAATCATTAGTCCATAGAGCTTAATTCTATAAGGTTTATAGTATTCTATAGAAAAACTATTCGATAGAAAAAAATTCTACAGAACTTCTATAGAAACACTTTCTTTAGAAAAAGTATTCTATAGAACTCTTCAAAACTCTATAGAAATAGTATTCTGTACACCCAGAAAAAGGAATTGATTAAAACAACAAAACATGTTTTGTTGAGTACATTTTGGTTGTTCAAGTAAAATTTTTAGTTGAAGTAAAAAGTTGGTTTTGTTGCATTGAGAAAAAAATATTGTTAACACTCTTACAAAATTTTAACAAAATTTCATCAATTTTACTTGAATTAACAAAATCTGTTTTTTTTTTTTTATTTTACCATAATTTTATAATTTTTAATTCCAGAAAAATTTTGTTGCTTTTACAAAATTTAAATTGTTGTGTAGCAGCCATAACTCTCTCACGTAACTTGGTTTATTTGACTTATATAGCTGTATAATTAAAGGATTAACATAATTTTTGGATAATTAAAACTTTTTTAATTGGGACGGACCAAGGTAGATTTAAAAATCCCCCTATCCCATTTATTACTTTCTTTTATCTTTACAAGAAGAAAGTATTGGAGTCATGAAAATTTTCAACTTCTGATTTTCGACGGATTTTAGAAGGTCCTGAACAAGACTTGACTGTTTTTAGAAATTGACTGTCTATGTCTGTCTGTATGTGACAAAAATATTGAGGGCGCTCTATTTCAAGAATTAATGCACGGAATTTAATAAAACTTTATATTTAGTTACTTCCTGATATAAATTGGTGCTGATTACTTTTTGGCGTAAATCGCTCAAGAGGTGGCTCTGCTATGTTGCAATTTTCGCGATTTCTGCAATAGATTCGGGATTTCTCAAGAACTAATGCACTGATTTACATCAAAATATAGATTGAGTTAGACCTTGACATAAATAGAAGCTGATTACGTTTTGGTGTAAATAGCCCGACAGGTGGCACTGCTATGTTATTTTTTTTCATGATTTTCACTATAACCAAATCTCAAGAACTAATGCACGGATTAATTTTTAAATCATTTTCAGCAGTGATTTACGCCTGTAATTCTTAAATAATAATCAGTGAATTTTTATCCTGCTTTTTTTCAAGCGTAAACCGACAGAGTGAAAAATGTCCCAAGCCGGGAATCGTACTCGGGTCCTCAGAATAGCGCTCTGAATCCCCAGCATACGGCAACACAGTTAATTTTTAATTAATTTTCTGCAGTGAATTACGCCTGTAATGGGGCCTCCGTGGCCGAGTGGTTAAGACACCATTCCGCTAATCGCTTGAGAGCGTAGGAGTCAGGTTGGCGGGTTCGTCTCCCGCCAGCTCTATTGCACACACTTTGTGGAGCTCTCGGATGTAACTCTCTGGTGTTGTAAATTTCCTTGTGGCTATCTCGTCCCTGTATATTGACGATGACTTATAAGCGGACACTTGATGTCAAGCACACAAGTCAGATGTATGTTCTCAATAAACAAACAAACAAACAAACGCCTGTAATCCTTGAATCTCCCTTGAAATCAGTGATTTTTTATCCTGCTTTTGACAGGCGTAATTCACTGCTGAAAATGAATTAAAAATTAACTATATGTTGCCGTATGCTGGGCTTTGTATTTTGGTCTCATGTTTGCCGCAGAAATTTGCATGCCCATGCAGGGCCTGTTCACCGAATAGTCCCGGGACGCCCGTGCTTACCCAAAGAGATGCAAAGGTGACCTCAAATTTACTTTTCAGAAGAACTTTTTACAAAAAAAAAAAAAAAAAAAATTCAATCAGGGTAAAATAATTTCGTAAGCATTGTTTCCTTACGAAATTTTTACCTAAGAAGCTCGCTCTTACTAAATTGTTGTTTACTCGAAATTTTGATGGTAAAATTTCAAATTGTTGCAGCATACCAAAATTGATTTAGTAAATAACAAAGCAATTGGTAGAGGGGGCCCCATAGTAACTCCGGCTTTCCCTACTTTTATGTCTTAAGCGGGCCCTGTGCTCATGATGACATTTTCACCTTTTGTGTTGTGGTTGCAACCGGTCCGACATATATAAGAGTGAGAAATTTCGAGTTTGGACATCGTTCCTTCTAGCTCAGTGGTTAGAGTCACAGATCGTTATTCTGAGGGTCCGGTTTCGATTCCCAGCTTGGTAGATTGTCCAATCTGTAGGTTTACGCTTGAAAAAAAGCAGGATAAAAATTCGCTTGTTATTATTCAAGGATTGCATGCGTAATTCACTGCTGAAAATGAATTAAAAAATAGATAAGCTTAGATTGGTTCTAATACAAAAAAATAATTTTAAAGTAAATATTATAATTGTTTATGTAACAAAAACCTTTAGTTGTTTGTTTGTTTGTTTGTTTATTGAGAACATACATCTGACTTGTGTGCTTGACATCAAGTGCCCGCTTATAAGTCATCGTCAATACACAGGGACGAGATAGCCACAAGGAAATTAACAACACCAGAGAGTTACATCCGGGAGCTGCACAAAGTGTGTGCAATGGAGCTGACGGGAGTCGAACCCGCCGACCTGACTCCTACGCTCACAAGCGATTCTTTAGTTGTTAAAACAAAGAAAATTCTTAAAATTACACAAAACAATTGTTCTTTAAACAAAAGTTTTTGTTGCCGAAACTGAAAAGAACTCTTAAAGTAACAGATAATTATATTTATTTTGATAAAACTTTCAACAAAAGAATTTTGTTAATTCAAATAAAATTGAAACATTTTTACTTGAATTAACAGAACATTTTTTTTGCTGACGATACAAAATTTTTGCTGGAATTGCAAACAAAATCAACAATATTTTTCTTGTTGATTCAAACAAATTTTTAATTGACCCATATTTAAATGGAAAATTTTGTTGGGCCAACCAAATTTTGGTTGATTCAACAAAACTTTTCTCTGGGTGTAGAATTGCTATTCTAAAGAACTTGTAAAGAAGTCTATAGAATTCTACACAGCTCTATGAACTATTTTCGTAAGGGCTAGTCCATTGCCGGTAACGCCAGCCGATGTGGGTTCTAGAGTTGTCTCCGCGGGGTATCGGGGTCCGGGTGGTAAAAGGAACCGCGTAGGCTGAACCCTCGTGCCTAGGTGGTCGTTGGGTGGCAACCACAGAGGATAGGTGACGTGAAGGCAAAGGCTAGCTAATGGGGATAGGACAGTCACCACATTTGTCTAATGCGAGACGGAGGCGAGGACGGACTTCGTATAACAAGGAACGCAGGCGGTTCCGTTGTGACGCTTGTCAGTGCGTGAGGCGGCATGTCGCAACCCTCGGTACTGTGCGGGCGGCGGAACGTAGGAAGTGGGTGCGGTGTGGCCCGACGCACTGGTCATAAAGCTCGCCGTGCGTCACATGCCCACTGCGATTCCCTCTGCAGCTGGAGTAGTTGTGAGCCGCCCTCAGGTTCGTTCAGGAAAGAGATTGCCCGTACATACCAAGAGCGGTTCGAGTCACGGAAGGCCCTCAGGTCCGAGGTCTGTGGCTCGTGTCGCCTTCTCTGGGAGGGTGCAGATTCTTTCTCGGAACTGTTCAACTGCGAGGAACCGGGCCGGAGGCTCGTCTGGAGACGGCGTCCAGACCTTCGTCGGACCTTGGGCCGAAACCAGCCAAGCGCGTCTATGCGTAGTCAGAGCTTTCTGTACCTGACAAGGTTGGGGCTAGCAGAACTCTTTTAACAATAACTTCCTTTTATTAACCTCGACCGGGTCCGCTTCTTTAGCGCACTTGAGGGAGTTTTCCCCGACCCTCAGAGTCCGGTAGTGGTCTTTCGTTCTTCCGTTTTAGTGCATATATATGTGGATGATCCTCTGAAAGTGGAGTTCACCGACTACGTCTGCGTTTCGCCGTAGGGGTTCTGTCGGAAGCAAAGCCACTTTGGAAGGGGACAGCCCTAGCCAAGGCGTGTCTATGCGTCAGGGACCTAGTCCCCCCTCTAAACGGATAACATTTCTATAGAACAATACATATTTTTAAGTATAAATATGTATTAAAGGTGTTTTCATTTATTTTCTTTTTTTACTGCTTAAAAAGATTTTAATCTTTCTAATACATTCATTTCATAGAGTTATTTTTAAATGGAAATGCATGAAAATTGCAGGCAGGCATTATCGTTTAACCCATTCGAGATCATGGGTGCATATATGCACCCTCAAAAAGAGCATACAGAATTTGTTTTAGGCACCAGTAAAAAATAAAAGTAATATTTGCTTTCTCTAATTAGAGCATTTTTGGGATAGTTTAAGTAAAGTTAGCTTTTTAAAAAAAGTGGTGCCTACCGAATAAAATTTGTGTGAAATTTGTCGGTACCGAAGGGGTTAAGCACTAAATGATCAAAATCAATTTTATTTTCTTATAAATGTGGTACATTTTGAATTGTATTTGATTGCTTCCTCAAGACGATATTTCCGTGATTGTCATTGTCCAGCATCGAAAATTTTTCTTAAAATGCATTGTTTGAGAAAATTTTCTGCAAGATTCTTTGCACTTATAAGAAAATGGGAAACTGTGATTTCTTGGTATCTGGATAAAACTTGTATATTGACTAATATACCTGAAAATTTCATGCACTTATGAAAAATAATTAATTCGCGTATATGTCAGAAAATAGACAAATTGAATCTAAGATATAAAACTGCTAATGAAGACATGTGGCCTGCCCCCCCCCCCCCCCATAAAAAGTCATGACCCCCTCTAAATGGAGGGCTGGATCCGCCTTTGCTCCTGCTCGCCACGTCCGACGAGCTAGTCATTTCCTCCTTCCCTAGGACTCGATAATCGGAAGATGTGGTTACATTAATGGGTCGTGGGAGTGGTTCGGCACTGGCCGAGGACCCGGTTCCCCTTATGGGGTTCCGGCTACGGAGCCATTGTTTAACAGCAGCTAGTTTAACAATAAATGAATATTGCTTGGAACAATCTGTAATTGTATTTTATTCTTTGATTTTTTTTCTATTTCAGAATCAATTCTCTATTACTGCAAAATACTCGGGGCACTTTCCCAAGGCTCACAGACTTAAGAGGCAAAAACATTTTTGGTGTCCCAAATGAATTTTATTAAAAAACACCTTTATGTAATTAGAAATAAAAAACTTCTAGATTCATATAAATTAAAATTGTCAGTGAGGTCATAAGTGTAGTTATAGTTTATCTGCATATTTAAAGTTTTAAGTTTTTCATAATGGGCCCAAAATATTTGTTTTTATATATGTTTTAAATTTTCAGATGAATGTTTAAATTTTATGACTATCTTATTCTTAGCTAATAGAATGACATTTTCTTTGGGATGGGATACGTATATTTTTTTAAGTTCGTGCAGCATCATAGCCTGCCAAGTTAATTTTTTATGAAAAAGTGTCCACTCAAATAATAGTTCAACTTCAGTTCACAAGTCCTGTAGCGGGTCGGGTAACCCGCTTTTACCCGAGCGCGACCCGACCCAACCCGTGGTTCGGGTTGGCGCTATATTTTTTCGTTGCAGGTTGGGTTCGAGACGAGTTGACTTCTACTTTTTAGCTGCGGATCGGGTTGACTTTCATTGTTTTGGGTTCGGGTCGGGTTTTGACTCTTGTCGGTTGGGTTGGGGTTTATTCGATTTTTCAAAAGAATGTCCAAAATATTTTTTCAGATAAAAAATCGATATAGAATAAAAGCCTTTTTTGCACCCGGGGCAAACAAGAATTTTGGACCCCGACCCCCCCCCCCCCCCGGCCAAATAAATTTGCAAAGAGAATTCTACCAAGTCTCTAATAGTCGACTCGACTTGTTTTAAATTTAAAATATGTAATCACAAAATACGTAATGCTGAACTACATAATCAGCTTCGCCAAATATTGATTCAATAAAACCTTCAAAACGGAATAGAAAAGAACAGGAAAAAATTCCACTTTACACAGGTTTTCGCCTTAGCAGGTATAATTGTTGGTATTCTTTCTGTTGAGAACATGTAATTTTAAAATTTAAAACTGGATTCCGTTATAGACAGATTTCATTTTCACAGATTTTACAGTATGTGTATCATTACAAATGATGCGTTTAAAGTCCAGTGATATGAATTATGAATCACATTGTCTTAAGAATTTACACTAATCACGCAAAGACATTCGGAAGCTAATGTTAAATCTGTGGGAGCGTTTTTAATACTTTTATTTTTATTATTATTATTTTGTTAATGGAATACTTGCGGTCGATATCTAATGTTGTGCGTTTGTACTTTTTCGGGTTTTATTACTTTTTTTTTTCTTTTATTATTATTATTTGGACAGTTTTATTTTTGTGAAACTGGTTGGAAACGGTTCTGAAATTGAAAGTGTCCTCATATAAAACAACTGCAACCAAAGTCAAAAGTAAAAACGCACAATGTTAGATATCGAGATCAGGTATGATATGAAAAAATATATTATTTAAAAATATTTAAATGCAAGCGAGAATTTCAAAAAGAACTCTCCCATAGGTTTAACATTAGCATGCGAGTGTTTTCGCGTGACTAGTGTAGGCTCTTAAGAGCATTTTAATATTTTTAAATATTTTTTTTCTTAGGATAGCTGAGGTTGATGTTCCGAAAGTTAAAGTAACTTTATATATATATATATATATATATATATAACCTGTAACAAAAATTGAAAGAGCAAGCACTAACCAGGTCAGAGATCAACCTCAGCTATCCTAAGAAAAAAAAAATTAAAAATATTAAAATACAAGCGAGAAATTTGAAAAGAACGCTCCCATAGGTTTAACATTAGCTTGCCAGTTTCTTCACATGACTATAGTGTAGGTTCTTAAGAACTCAAAAACCAGGATTTTCTGATATATTAGCCATGGTGCCCTGAGTGAGATTTTTTTCTGAACTCCTACAAATAATACATCCCGACCTCGCACCCATTAAGGACAGATCTCTATGTAAGTAAAAAGCATGAGCGACAATTTTCAGTTGTCACCTACCTAGAAATGGCAAAAGGACGAAAACGTAATTTGGCAGTTTAAATGCAGGGGCGGCTTTACTAGCCATGTCGCCCTGGGCGAGATTTTTTTTCTGCATCCTTACAAATGATATATCCGAAAAGAAAAAAAAATAAATAAAAAGGTTTTACCCAGTATTTTATTTTGCATATAAACTTCTTTGTTTTCAGTATCTCGAGCAGTCGCCCGACCACTCCCCCTCTAAGCCAGGATCTGGTTGAAAAAAATAATTGTAGCAAAAGGAATGGGACGGCATTTTTTAGCTGTTGCCTAGGGCGGCCAAAGACATAGAAATGACAAAAAGACGAGAAAAAATATTTTTGGGCGATAAAGGCAGGGGCGGCTTTACTAGCCATGGCACCAAGTGCGAGCTTCCTTTCTGCATCTCTACAAATGATATATTCTTAACAAACAAACAAAAAAAAAGGTTTTATTATTTATTTTGCATTTATTTCACCTCTTATTTTTTAGTGTCGCAGTAGTGGCAGTTGCCCGAACTCGTGCCCTTTCAGCCCGGATCTGTATGTAAAAAAGTAATTGTAGTAAAAGACATGGGCAGCATTTTTCAGTTGTCACCTGCTAGAAATTAACAAAAGGATAAAAATAATAATTTGGGAGAATACAGGCAGGAGTGGTTTACTAGCCATGGCACCCTGGGCAGGATTTTTTGTGCACCCCTACAAAAGAAAAATAAAAAGGTTTCACTAAATATTTTATTTTGCGTATATTTTACACACCTTTGTTTTTAGTATCCCGAGCAGTCACCTGATCTCACCTCCCCCCCCCCCCTACAAGCTCCAAGGCTGGATCTAGATGCAAAAAAAAATAATAATTGCAGCAAAAGTAATGGGGCGAAATTTTCCAGTTGTCGCCTAGGGCGGCAAAACGCATAGAAATGTTAAAAAGGGGATAAAAATAATTTTGGAGGATAAAGGCTTTACTAGCCATGATGCCCTGTGCGAGATTGTTTACTGTAGCTCTAACAATTGCTATACTCCTTTTAGAAAATGATATTACTAAGTATTTCACTTTGTACATTCTTCTTTGTTTTTATTGTCCCGGCAGTCGCCCGACGGCCCGGCCTCGCCCATAGCAAGATGGGAAAAAAGAAAGCTCCACTCTGCTCAGCTTGAAAGAAAAAAGAAAAAAAATACCCTTCTTTTGAATTTTTTCGCAAGGAATCGCTTGGCAATTATCCTTGTTGGACACTGGACAGCAAGGGCGCCCATATGGGGGGGCAAGGGGGGGCTTGAGCCCCCCCCTAGATTTTGGTTTTGTCAATTTTTTTAAATATAAATCAGTTGCAAGATAGGAAAATTTTAACTTTACCTTCTAAAAACAAAGCATAATAAAATATGCCTAGACAACATCAGAAGTCACCGAAAGAAATTTCCGTTTTAGACGGGTTTCCGTCTTAGCAGGTATAATTGTTAGGAATTCATTTTGTCTTAACCATAATTTTTTTTTCTTTTAAAGCTGGATTCTGTTTTAGACAGGTTCTATTTTTATAAGTTTCTAATTAGTCCTTTCGAATAGTCTGCTTCTTAGAAAGAGGAAAAGCACAAAATAGAAAACAAATTACGTTTCAGACGATTTTTATCTTAGCCGGTGTTACTGTGTGTTTTTTTTTTCCTACAAGACGATAACACTTTTTCTGCATAAGGAAGGATTTTGTTATAGACAGGATCCGATTTCACAGGTAAAACTGATTTTGCATGAACAAAACGCTGAGAAATTAGAGAGAGATTTAATAATAAGTTGTGAACGGTACAGTGCAATTTTTAATTGAAAAATTATTTTTTCCGAATCTAATAAAGATTAGAATCCTGAATGTGTCAGATTGTACGCAGCCCGAACTCAAAAATTCTATCTTAAGTCTGTAGAACAAGACAAAATAATTTTTTCGACCTGAAACCTTATAATTCTTGTAACTCACACTTTCCTGGTCTATGTGAAACAATGTGGTCAGAAAAGTATAAGTCCACACCATATTTTTCTAATCATTTTGCCATTGTTAAAGAAAATCTCTGTAATCTTTCTCTAGACAATAGTACGAACCAAGAAACACGCTCACAAGTCATTCATTCATTTAGATGCTGCAACGTCATCTGTAAAGTTTATTGTATATCTCAAAATAATTTCTCGATACTTTTTCTATCTGGAGCCAGTTGTAAACAAATTACAATCTGTAGATTAAGATTTGCATTTGGTTTATCAGAACATAAAGATGGAACTTCTTGAGATTTTTCTTATGCACAGAATGGAATCAGAAGAAGAATTTTCAGAAATTTTCATGGAGCTAATGGAGAATTGTAATTGTAAGAAATCGATATCAAAATGTATAGAACGTCTCTTCCTATGGCCACTCCTCTTGAATATTACAGAGCAGCATTTCTAAATCCATATTTAGACTCTTTAATTATAGACCTTGAGTTAAGGTTTTTGAATCGAAATGAAACGTCATTTAAAGCAATTTTACTTCATCCCAATATGATGAAAAATATGAAAAAGAAGATTTCTTTTTGTCAAAGAAATCAAGGAGCTATCTCATTTTTATAATATTGAAAATTTGGAGTCAGAAGCAAGAACATGGTTTGATTTGTGGAAAAGCAAAGACTGGTGAGAATGTCACGATAAATGATCTCCTCGCAGAAACTACATTTCCTCATTTATTTAAGACAGCCATATTAAATTATAGACAGTTCTGCCAAAAATTTGCATTGTAGGAAGGTCATTTGAGGGGTTCACAACCATAGTATACCAAGTCCACTTTGAAAAAAATGAGATAGCCCATTTAGAAGGTGCATAAAATCTGTTTTATCCATTCCCACGCTGAGCCAAATCTGTTTTCACTTTCTCTTATATGCAGGGCTGACACAGGCGACAATTTTTTAATTCTACCTCACACCACTTTCTCAAAAAAAAATTGTTGAAATAAAATTCGAGAAAATTTTCCAAGAGAAATATGCTACAAAATCTGTTTTTTTTTTAATAGTGGTGCGAATAGAATAGAAAAATATTCACCCGTGGCAGCCCTGTATATGTATATGTCATCTGCTTACAGACTATGTTTACTGTGAGAGTGGATAAAACAGATTTTATGCACCTTCTCAATAAACTATCCCATTTTTTTTTTCAAAATGGATTTTGTCTACTATGGTTGTGAGCCCCTTATTCAGTACCCTAAGGCCAGTGGTGAAGGTGATTATGTTCCGAACTGTCTGAAAATTTAAGGAATTCGGTTCCGAAAATTCGAACATAAAATATATCACGGAAGAATATCACAAATTTTGACAAATGACCACAAAAAACACCAATTTCGTGAATCGTTTGCAGAAAAAAATCGCCAATTTCGTCAAAGGATCACGGAAAAAAGACGAATTTCGTCAAAATATCGCGATAAAAAAGTAAATTTCGTCAACAAATCGTGGAAAAAATGAATATTTTGTCAAAGAATCGCGAAAAAAACATAAATTTCCTCAAAGAATTGCGAAAAAAAAACGAAATTTCGTCAAAGAATCGTTGGGAAAACGCAAAATTTGTAAAAGAATCGCAGAAAAACGCAAATTTTGTTCAAGGATCATGAGAAAAATGCGAATTTCGTCAAATAGCGAAAAAAACGCAAATTTTGTCAAAGAACCGCAGAAAAAGCGCAAATTTCGTCAAAAGATCGCGGGGGGGGGGGGGGGAACTCAAATTTCGTTTAAGAATCGCGAAAAAAACGAAATTTCGTCAAAGAATCGTGGGAAAAACTCAAATTTCGTCAAAGAATCGCGAAAAAAACGCAAATTTAGTCAAAGATTCGTGAAAAAAGCAAATTTCGCAAAAGGATCGCAAAAGAATGCAAATTTCGTCATAAGATTGCGGGGGAAAAAGCTCAAATTTTGTCAAAAGATAGTGAAAAAAAACCAAAGTACCTTAAATATTTACCAAAATGTATGATAGCTTTGGTGGAAGTTGAGATTTTTCTCAGCCCCCCCTTAAATTTAATCATATGGGCGCCCTTGCTGGACAGTGACACAGAGACATGAGACTGACCTTTGAAAATGTTAGTGATTCTTACAACACGGGAAGTGATTTCCCCGATAAATAGAAGACATAGACATCTTCTTTGGACATGGTGTATTTGGAATAGGATAAAAATAGCTTAAAAGAACAGTTCTTTATTCTTATTCATTTGCTATCTAGTATTTTAGGCGAATCTTTTTATCTATTTGTCAATTTTAAGGCATTTAGTTTAGTTTTTTTTTTTTTTCTTTTTCTTCTGGTTATGAGACATTTTTATCCAAATTTCACATATATATACATTTTTGTATTAAACGACAAACGAAATCATCAAAAAAAGTTGGAAGGGCAAACTTTCCTTCTTGATTCTGCCATCCCCCCCCCCCCTCCCTCTCCCTCTTATTCATGCTCATGAGATAAGATAACCGCCGATAACACTTTTTTTTTTTCATTTTTCTGTCGGAAAATGATCAGTTATCCCTACATCTGGGTTTGTAATTTGTGTTCAAAAATAAAACTTAAGGGTTATTTAGGTCTCTGGAAGTTTTCTCCCGGTCCCCATTTTTTAAAATTAGAATCTCACATTTCTTTACACATAAAATGATTCAACGAAAGCTCAATCACTAAATGATAAAGAGATATTTGTTTATGAAACTACAGCGCCACCTATTGTTCCTCGGAAGAATGAAAAGCGACAAATGGTCAGATGCTTGAATCTTGAATGATGCATTGTTATAAAAATAATATTCCTTACCGGCTAAAATGATATCAATATCAAAATGGAAAAACATATTTCGGGGGACAAATGTATTACAAATAATTCTGTGTGTAATATTGTTTCATTCATTAGCGTCTATTTTGATCATCTATATTCATTTAATGTGGTTCTTTTCAGAAGAAAAATTGTGGTATGATCGTTTATTGATGATTTTTTTTTTTTTTTCATTATTAATTCGCATTATTTGATATTTTCTTAAATTAGAATTGTTATTTAAGGGTTTAAATTATTATGTCTGATTTTCTGTTTTTATTATTTTTGATGTAAATCTTTCCTTGAAGTAGATTATTTATTTCAGAAATTGCCATAGTGTTTATAATTCGTTTATTAAATATAATACAGAATAGAACTTTATCATAATCAGAAATTTAGCTATTATATTTAAGTGAATTCTAAAAATCTTAGCTTTCGTTTATTTATATTTTTATGATGTTTTTGTAGACAGTATTTTAATTAGAAGTATCAGTTTTGCTGTGAGTAATTTGAAAGTATAGAAGTGCTTTTACTTTGAAATTTGGGAGGAAAAAACCTCTTAGCACATTTTAAATTGTATTTCTGGGGGAGCTTTATCTATTACCATAAATATGTTTATGGTAATATAAACATAATAAATATTGTATTTTTTCGCCTGAAGAATAGCATTAAATGTTGTACATTCATCAATTTTTCTGATCAATATACTGATTTCAATGTAGTTTATATTTTGCTATTTTATGCTCATTGAACATGTTACATTGAAACCAGATTTATGGCATTTGAGCTGACAGGAACCTCAATAAAAGTTTAATTTTAAATTATATTTTCCCTTTTTTTTTCTTCTTAAATATTTTCATCTAGTTTTCAAAATTACCAAAATTAATTAACATATTTGAAGCCATCCTTGTTAATGATGGGACAAAAACTAAATGCCTGTCAGTTTCCATGTTTTCTTTCTAACATATGGTATTTATATGGAATTTCATTGTAAAGATAATTTGCTCCCATCTTTGCAATCTAGTAATGAATAAAAAGGTGATTGGTTATCTCACTATTTGTACCCAAACATTTTTCAAAGAAACTTTGATTAGAATCATAATAATACTCACACACACACGTTATATATATATATATATATATATAATGACATTTTAATGATATCTAAGTCATTATAATCAGGGATCTGTTTAGAAAAAAATTGGGTCCATTAAAGGACTCTTCACAAAATTTTTAATTTAAAAAAAGGACCCTTCACAAAATTATTTTCCCTAAAACAGGACCCTTCACAAAATTATTCTCCCTAAAACAGGACCCTTCACAAAGTTCTTTGTCTTAAAAATATGTTTTTCACAAAATTTTTCCATCTTTAAATCAAACATTTCACAAATTAATCATTTAAAAGTAAAGTCTGACCTGTCACTTTTACATATATAAAAATATATGTATTTTATATCCATATATCTTCTTAAAAATGCATAAACAAGAACCTGAATATAACGACTATTTCAAAATCACAAAATTATGATTAGATTTTTCACAAATATAAAAAGCTGTTCACAATTTCACAAAAACCGGACCCTGTGAAGTCTAGACAGACGCCTGATAATAAATATATAATAAGTTGTCACTATTATACCTAAAATTGTACAAGGAGATTTCACAACATTCAAATAACTATTTCTCCCTTTAATTTTCTTTTTCAAACCATCTTTTAATAGTTTAACTTTGAAAAAAAAAAAGCCTCTCTTTTATGACAAAATATTAATAATTCATAATAATATGTTTGAATTAAAGCATTAATTTTATAAAAACCTGTATAAAATGTCTCTTAGAAAGTCTATTTTTTTTTTATTACCTATGAATGATGACCAGCTTTTTGAGGATTACAGTGGCGCAGCCAGAATTCGGTTCTAGGGGGGGGGTTTGAGTTTATAATAAAGATGGTCGCCTGTTATATGAATCATCGGTTAATGGAATCAGTCTTTTAAATGAATGAAATCATAATGCTTTTCTCCGCAATTAAGTTGGTTATGATTCATTTAAACAGCGTTTACAATATTAGAGTTACAAACTATAAAATGCACCAATGAAATAACACAAAACTATGTTAGATTTATAAAGTGTTTAAAAATGATGAGGAGAAAACTTAAAGATGGAAGAACACACTACAGCAAATAATTTTTACATAGAAAATAACAGAGTTGGAATCCATTTGTTCAATCAAAAATACACAAGGTTTCATTACAAGAGAATCACGAATTCTTATTCCTAACTTTAATAATAATGAAGCAATTTTAACAAAATTTTCAATAGACTTACTTACCTTGCTTTTTGCCAAATGTAACAAGTCATTTAGAACTTTTAGGGCTATAGTCTTGAAATTTTATATGGATGTTACTTAAAAGACGTAAATGCTCCCCAGAATTTATTTTTTCAATTCGAAATTTAAAAGAATGCAAGAGTAAGAAGCATTCTAAAATTGCGATTTATGTGACACAATTGGTATGAAAACTTGGAATTTGGCATGATGATTACTTTTATGTAGTAAATGCTTCCTTATAACATTTTTAAAAACATTTAAAAATTTAAAAGGACGAAATGAGCTGAAAACTTTCTAAAAGTGTTCTAAATTATGATTTAGTTGAAACTGTTAGTGTTAGAAACTTGAAATTTAGTATAGAGATTACTTTTAAGATGGAAATGCTTGGCATAAAGAATTTATTATAAATGGTAAATTTAAAGGTGTGAAACAGCTGAAAGCATTCTAAATTACGATTTATTTAGAACCTCACGTCATATCGGGCCTTTTGAAGACTATCTTTTTTCTATGCTAAAAGTAACTAAACGTCTGTATTTCGACACAATCCATTAAAAGCATCTTGAAAGATCAAAATTACAGCGCCTACAAAATTTGGAAACGCTCTGATGAATAAAAGTATTTAAAGAAATCTGAGAATTTTTCGATGACAATGCAAAAAGAAAGTTGGGTATTTTGGCGTGGGTTTGCTCGGCGTCGGCTCGTGTTTTCAGTATTAAATGTGACTTATTCTTTTTTGACGTGACTCTGTTCTCCTCGACTTTAGTCAAAGACTTAGACTTTTTTCACGGAATTTTAAAAAGGGGTTGGATACAGTTATATTTGCAATGGAATAACATTTCAGAGAGTTCGGACAGTAACTTTTTTGTGTTGTTATTTTAAAGGACACGTCGCAAAAAAAAAAAAAGACGTGAGAAGAAAGCATTTTTTTTACAGCTAGATATCAATATTTTTCCACGGTCTGTAAACCATTATATTTATAACCACGGCTTTGCAAATTTGATAAAATCTGGTAGCCAGTAAAAAAATTCTAGTTACCAGTAAAAAAATATAACCTGCTCCCCTCCGAAGTCACTAATTTTCAAAAGCACAAAAGTTTTTTATCAATTAATTGAGAAAAATAATAAGCCTATTGTAGGATTATTAGTTACATAGTTTAGAACAGTTACATCATTTAAAAAGATGGTATAAACAAAGTTTTCTAATGAAATTTATCAAAATTATTTATCTATGAAAAAAAAATGTAAAGGCTGCATTAACCGGTATGTTCAGGAAATGCTGATTGCCGAAGGTTTCAAATGTCTGGATAAGTGAGTGCTGCAAAATCTATATCTGATGAGGGGGGCATGGATGAAACAGTGAAGCAGGAAAACAATTTCTGCCTATTTTCGTGTCGAAGTCAGTCATATAATTATTTTTTATTAATTTAAAATTTGCATTTGTTAAACTTATTTTTACCTAATTAAAAATGCCGAAAATGAGAAAAAATGCCATTTATGGTCCTTTCTTAGGTCAATTTTTGTACAAAAAATTATAATAATAAAAAAAAAATCGGGTTAAATAACTTGGTGGCTAGATAGAAAAACTAGGTCGCCAGTGGCGACCTGCCGACTGCATTTGTCAAGACCTGTTTATAACTGATGAAAAATTTATAGAATTCAGACATCTGGGGTTATTTTTTTTTAAACTATGAAACGAGAGACCCTTACGAGGAAAAAAAAAACAAGAAGGTGTCTTTTAAAAATGCTTTTCTGTCTAATAATCAATATTTGTTAGTGAAAATTTCATTTAAAAATATAAAATTGATATAAGATATATAATCATACAAATTTGAGGTAATTATCATGCGCCCAGGCACCGCCGGACGGGTCAGCTAGTATAATTTTAATGACATGCAGATAGCATTCGTTAAAATGTAATAAGTGTAAATCAATGCATAACTAATATATTGCTGATTAATTTAAATTAATGCATGGTTAGCGTAAACTTGTGCATAATTATAGATAGTATTTTTCTAAAAAAATGCATTTAACGCCTTTTTTTTTTTTCAAAATCCATACTCACAGGCAGGTCTTAAATTCTAGGAAAAAAGAGTACCGGAGCTCATACATATACGCTATAAGCAAGAACCCGAAGGCTCTCATCCTGTGAAGAAACATATCGGAGACTTGAGGCTTCCATGAAAAAAAATATTTTATTTGAAGAAAGATAATTGAAAAAATGAGGCGGTCCCCCAGAGCACTCAGAACGTCTATATCTTCACATCATGAAAACTCAAAATCGAATGCCTTTTTTTGAGATGCCACAAAATTATCCACGTTGACCCATAGGGTACAGAAGAAAATTCGTTAGGGAGAAGCACATTCTAATTTTTTTGAATGCAAACCGCCAAACCAGATTACCATATACCAGCATCTTTATAACAACAGAAAACTAACTTTCCGAACTTAACATCTGCAGGAATTTTAGCATGCAGATGTATCGAGAAATAGACGTTGCATTTTATCTTTCTTTATTTATTCTGTGATCCAAAATGTATGCTTTAGGAAAGCATGCAGATGCCAAACTGAAAATGATTTCATTTCTCATATGAAAACCGCAAGCACATACGAAAGAAAGAATTTAGACATGTATATTAATTGAGAAAGGATCACTTCAAGCTGCAGTAAAAGAGTTTAAGAATTGTTGAATTTTAAATAGAAAGGAAAGAGATTTTCTTTTCACAGAAGCACGATAGAATTAAAAATAGCTAAAAGAGGAACCACAATTAATTTATAAAATTTTAACGATAAATATATGAATCTCCATCATAAGCAAGACGTCGTTGCTACATTACCAACAAATGAAATATAGTCTTTAAATTTGTGTACAGACCCCCTACGAAACAAATGATTCGAAAGAAACACCGATTGCAAAAATCTGCTCATAATCGAAAAATAGCTTTTTATGACTTTAAGTACTTTTTTTAAATTTTTACTTTTGCAAAGATTTTTTCCCTGGATACGCACATAGCTTGGTCTTAGATATAACTGAGAGCAAAAAAAGCCGCTTGAAACTGAGAGAGACTTACAAAGTGTATGTTTTTTTTTTTTTCTTCTCTGGAATTCGATGATCTGTTATTGTTTCAAACGTGAAACAAAGACAGAAATGCAATTAAGAAACAGACCACTGTATACTATATAACTCAAAGCGTCTGTGTGAGAGTATATGACCCATCTTGTACTATAAGATATCTCGACAAAGTGACGCAGTCCAAAAATCAAGTTTTGACATAACCTATGCATGTAATATGCGCTTTCACAGTTTTAAGTAGAATTTTTGCCATTTAATTGAATCACATTGTTGAATAGAATTTGATTTAAAAAAGCGGTGGATTCTGCCAAGGCGGAAAGGCCAAAAAACTTAATTTTAACTTTAGTAGTTTTGATTCATATAAGCGGCAATTATAGTAATTTTTTTAGCTCTGGGGGGTGTTTTAACCCCCAAACCCCCCCCCCCTTGGCTGCGCCACTGGAGGATTAGTAATTCTGTAATCAAAATTGTACTTTTATGATATAAGTACATGTGCAATATTGTATTTTATGTTATAATTAATAATAAATATGTATACAAATAGTTTTATCTGGTATCCTACTTTAATTTTTTTATGATAGTACTGTGCCTATTGTTTCTGTGTGGTATATAAGCACATAATGATTTTGTTATTTGATCTCATGTTGTATATCTGTATATTGTAGGTTGTTTTATTTTTGAAATGGAAGTTTACTCATCAACAAAAATTTAATCAGTGTAATATTTGAATTCTCCTTTACTTTCATATAACAGTATTAAACACATCCTTAAATAATTTATTTAATTAAATTAATTAAGTGCTCATTGAAAAGCTATATAATTGAAAAGTTAAGTATTACAGTATTCATAAAACATGCATTTCAGTTATTAAATATTTGTGATTTTTTGAGATAAAATAAGAACTTGTTCAAACAGGTTAAACTTAGTGTTTTAGTTTTATGAGAGTTTTTTTTTTTTTTAAATTAAATATGCATATAACATTGTATATATTTTTTATCTTTTTATAGGAAAAGACCAAATGATGATGTTCATATAAAAGAAGGCTCAATTGTTTGGAATATTCATTCTGTGCTTAATGTTTTGTCTAGTAAAGTAATACCCAATGATGAAATATCAGCATTTGGATGGTGGATGGATCATGTGAAATTTGATACAGACATCAGATGTTTTAATCAAAGATGGGCTCTGTGTTCCAAAGTATAATTTCAAATGCTCTATATTTATATTTTTAAATCTACTAGTATGTAAAATGTTGATAAATATATGAAATACTTTTGATAATTTTGACAGGGATTTAGTACTACTTGTAAACCAGATGGAATCAGAGCTATTTACCAATATGTTACATTCTCCAAAGATTCTTTAATTAGTGGATTTGATCTGTCTGTTACTGCTACAGCTGACCAGTTGGAATCACAAGTAAGGTTTGAATACCACTTTTATTCAGCAGTTAAACTTATTATTTTGAAACATGGCTTTTCTTTCAAAATAATAGTGTAGAGAACGGTGTTACACAGTGGTGCACCCACGGGGGGAGCTAAGGAGGCTGAAGCCCATCCCAGACCCCGAACTTAGACTAACGATTCGAAATTTACTAAAATTATAAAAGAACCAGCCAATTTCTTCAAAATATCCTGATATTTCTTAACCAACATTATTTTCAGTTTTCAAATTATTTTAAAATAATAATAGTCATAGTTCTACAAACAGTTTAAAGTACAGAATTTTTCAGATTATATGTTCGCAAGACATGGTATTAGGAATTAGAACATAAATAATCACATAAACAGGTTCAAATAAAGTCTCAGTAGAAAAAAAGTTATAGTTTAGAAAGAAAGAAAATGATTATTAAAAATAAGATAATTTTAAAGCTCTATAAAGAAAAAAATAAATGTAGAATTTTTTTTTAATATTTGTCGTTTATTTATTAAATCAAAATAAATTTCTAAAGTTTCTGTCAAAAAATGTGCAATATTAATATTATTTTTATAAAAAATAAAAAATGCCTGCCTCACATGTCCCGGAAAAAACTAAGTCTAGGCTTATGTCTAATGGAAGAAAAATGGCCCATGCCCAGGCCTTACAGACCTATAAAGTATACTAGCCCCTCCCAAAGTGTAATTCTGGGTGCGCCAATGGTGTTACATGTGATTTCCTTCTAATTATATGTAGTGAATACCAGTGGCTTATGTAAATATCATTAAGTTCATATGTACTGTGAATGCTTTATTATTTCAGCACATCTGATTTGATAAAGTAATTAAAGTAATATAGATATTCTTTTGGTTTCAAAAAACAAATCTTAAAATAGCTGATTATATTGCAGTATCTGCTTAATGCCTCACCCAATACAATATGCATAGCTTTTTTTTGTCTGTTTGTTTTAATCCTCTGACTGTCAAACTCCAGATAACTTGCTCACTGGGCTGAAATTTTCACTTCAATACATACATTATTTAAATTCATACAGTTTTACAAATTTTTTACTGTTTTACATTAAATAATGATTAATTCTCTCAAGCTTTATCTATATTTAAGTTTTATATCATGTTTAAACAATCATCATTTTTTTAGCATTTAAAAAAAAAATTAGACAATCCAACCCGGCTTCCCAATCTAATAAGCATAGGTGAAAACTCTAGTCGATTTTTTACCTTTAATGTAAATTTTTTAGATTTCCCACTAATAACACCAAAAACTTTTTTATATGAAAAATATGAATAATGTATTCAAATAAAGCTTTGAAATTTATTAAAAGTGTACTTTTGTATTAGCTGCATGCCAGAATAAGAGATGTAATGGAGGGTATACACTGTATACCATCTGGATTTTTAAAAAAAAGCTCTGTATACCTTGTGTTTCTCACGTAAAGCTTTAGCATATATTCTGTACCATATATCTTCTGCCTATAGTGTCTACCCTCTGTTTTTTTTTTTCAATTGCAACACAGGCCAGGAGTTAACTGCCAAAGAAATTGACAAAAATTTCACTACTTACAGCAGCCATTTTGAGTCTGATAATTTCAGTGGTTTAAGCATGTAATACAATTACATGTCTGTTAAATTTGTGTTTTATTTATATTATTTTATTTATTGATTGATGAAGTTTTAATTTAATTATGGAATATTATCCAGAAACAGATGCTGAACTATTATATATTGTTTTAAGTGCAAATGGGTTAATCTATCATAATCGGGCTGCAAGCAATAGAGATAGATTTATAAAAAATTCATGCTTGAAAATTATTTTTAAAACCATAAAAAAATCAGTAAAAATTGAGACACGGTTTTAAAAACAAACGGCATTTGAAAGACCATTTTTTTTTCTTTTTAATGATGTACATTTTGAAATTGTGCGATATTTAGAAGCTTAAAAAAATACAGTAAAAGTGAAATTTATTGGTCAGGCATTTTTACCATCAATATGGCGACATGTTTTTGCTTTATACTATAGATTTAAAGTGAAAACAATAATACAATTTTTCATTTTTGCTGGACGGTCAGACGGTTAATAGAGGTAACAGTATTAAATTTTCTATATACATTTATATATATATATATATATTTTAATTTCTATAATGCATATTCTTAAAGACCAAGTTGAATAACTTATTTTTAACCCAAATCCTGAAAAGGATAGTAAAACTAACCTTGGCCAAGAGATTTTGTTCATTTATTCTTAAAATTTTTGTATAAAAAGTTTAAATAGATAATATTTTTAAATTTTAACTTAAAGTACAATTTATGAACTTGATGTATATATATATATATATATATATATATATGAAAGGATATAAATAAACACTTTTTAAAATGCAAAATTTAAATTTAAAATCCCAAAACATTTTTTCTAACTTATAAATCTAATGCTTAAATCTAATCTGCCCCTGTGATCTTTGTTTCTCAGCCTCACAAATATTACTTTCATCTATCAATTTCGACATCTCTTTAAGTTTTAAAAGTGATGAGTTTGCATTTCTTGCAGCAGTCTGTGGGTGCGACTCCCAGGCCCGGCCAAGCCTTGGTGTCGGCATAAGACCCCAGACATCAGTCAAAAGCTAATTGACCAATTAAAATAAATGATCCTCCCAATTTGACTCTTTCTCCCTCTGCTGGAAAATATCCTAAATTCTGATTAAAACCACATGCAAGGACGAAGAAGACAGATATTTGGCACATTTGAGCGGTCAGCCAAACCCTCGGCCATGTAGATCTCAAAACAACGTAAATGGCTCGCGGGACCTTCGATTGAACGCGCAAATATGACTGTAAGAAGGAAGGCTTCAATAAACGAGTTAGATCCACAAGAGAGGTCCCGAGTCAAACTTATTTATGTGTCACCAACTTATTTCTCCCAAGTCGTCCCCGGATAATTCCTTACATTTTATAAAGTCGGCATGACAGTCGCCTGCTGTGAAAATCCCGGCCTGCATACTCGCGGCTACACGGGAGAAAATCTCGGACTTCGTGCACTCTCCTGCCTCTCCATCATGAAAAGGATAGTTCGCTGCCGCGGAAAATCCCAGCCTTTCCACGAAAAAAGAAATTGATAAGTGAAAAAATTCATTTTTGCAGATAAACTCTTTTCGTCGCCTATCCACTCTGTCCTCATGGATAAAGTAAATGTGATCGACCGTGACTATACCCGTCAAAGGAAATTCGGATAGTTTCAGAGTTGTGTCAGTGCAATCGGCCCACGAACAATCTCAAAAGATTGCCAGCAATTAATGAGACTTCGATTAGTCTTTCAAGAAAGTGCATTTTACCGTCATGAACTTTTATTGTGTATAAAAGTTGAATATAGTCACCTAGAAAAGAAAAATACTTTTCCCCCCGATGGCCGGTAAAAAAGAACTTTTTTTTTTTCTTCAACATCAAATTATTTTACTTAGTGTGCTTACTCGCCAGATAACCTTCAAATAATTTTCGTGATCATTTGAGAAAAACCGAAAATAAACATCCTTTATGCTGAAATTTATTTGCTATATTTCCGATCCTCAACCAAGAGACTTTTTTTTTTTTCCCTCACTCTGTTATCATAAAAAAAAAACTTATCTATGTGCAAACCGCATCAATTTATTAACTTTAGACTCGCTGAAGATCAAACTGAAGCTTTCGAAAACCTCTTTTATACCTCATCCTCAACATATGTAGTTCATAGAGACAGCTGATTTTCAAGATCGTGCAAACTCTGATACAGAACTGAAATATTTATCTGTGCGATCCCGACTTTAAATTTTTGTGGTTAGAACTGAGTAAGAAAAGGAAAAAACATTCAGTGTTCATTTATTTTTTAAAGCTTTTCTTTTCTTTCAGTTGCGCACGTTGAAGTAAAGTGATTCAGCATGCAATGACTTGACCACCGGAAAGTGTTATTATTTACCTTTAGTGAACAAATAACGTTAATGATCTGGGTCAGAAAAAGCACTGTGTTTTATTTTATTTTATTTTATTTTATTTTGTTTGTGTGTGTGGGTGTGTTAAAGCAAATTGGATATTTTAATCCACAGCTAAGTTTTATTGCTATATAAATTTCCGTCTTAATGGTTTTGTAGAAAAAAAGTATAAAGTTTAATTACATTCTTTTTAATTTCTTCATTTAAGTGTTTGAAAGTAACTGATATTTTTTAATTGAAGCTTAAATTTTTTAATATTTTATTAAGTTTTTGTATTAAAAGTAATTAATCCACAATACAGATTTCTTTTACGTTATTTCTATTATGAAAAGGTGTTATTAAAAATCAATTTTGTTAAATGAAGCAATATTTTACTTTATTTATTTGCTTAAAGAATTAATATTAAAGTTATTCCTGGAAATATCAAAAGTTAAAAAAGAAAAAAAAATGCTGTTATCAATGTGTAGTTTTTGAAAGTTCAAAAGTAGATTTTTCTAAAATATCACAGTTGGGTTAAAAGGATTTTAGAAGTTTTAAGCAAATTTAAATTTATTATTTTAAAATTTTATTAGCTTTATTTTTTCTTGTAAAGTTGAAGTTATTAAAGTTATAAGAAATTGGGGAATGACCAGCTATGCACATTAATTGTGATAAGTTTTGATAACAGTAGTGTCTTTTCTTTTTCATGAGGTGAAGCATACGTGCGATCACCAAAAAATAAATGCAGTTGAATTTAATGTTTATGGTATTATAAATAAATGGGTTGAGCTAGTTACTTTTATGAACGCTTTCCAGTAAGAAGACTTAAACATACAACATTTTTGTTTATTTTTACAACTTTTTCCATATAAGAGTGAAACAGAACAGAAAATAGCTATAAAGCTATGAAATGATACATTTGCGCAGTGATAGTTCAGTGTTTTTATCATTTTATTCACCAAGTATTTTTCATCAAGTTTTTACCCAATTTTTCCAGGTGAATTTTTTTTAATTTGTAAATATATTATTATTATTATTTTTAGATTTTGTGTGTGTTTAATTATTAGCTATGGTACTTATTCATCATTACAGTTCGTTTCTTTTTATATGAAAATATATTTTTATTGAACTGTTGGAGATACCAATCAGATTGGCAGTATTTTTAAAAATATTTCATGTAAGTAAGTAATGTATGTTGTGTTTCCAGTGCATTTATTCAATATTTTTATATTTTATATTATATTATTTTTACCATTTCCTTTTTTATTACTCATATTACCCCTTTATTACCCATATCACTTTTTAATTCAAATATCGTGACCCATCATTCCCTGTGTTGGTTAAACCCCAACCAGTTTTTAAAGGTAAAATTTGAAGGCCCCGTCCTTACCATTTTAAATATTCAAAATAAATTCAATTCATTAACCAATCGGTTTAGGCATGACCTTGGTGAATCCACTTTTACCATGGTAAGTCCAATAGTGTCTAAATCCACCCATTCAATGTTTAAAGATGACCATGGTTCCATTCCATTAAATCTTTAAGCCCACAATTTTTTAAGTTTTTGAGTTGGTTAAACTCCAACCAAAAACACCCCTGTGCAATCAAATAGGATTCAGTTATGTACATGTGCAAATGTGGCAACTGCTGATATTTTTGTAAGAATAGATCCATTAGTAAACAGAATTATCACCAGGTTGCCATGCACTTCTGAAACACTGTCCTTTTTTATTCATACCAGGTTTATTATTTT
This sequence comes from Maratus michaelseni, assembly GCA_963931845.1. Taxonomy (NCBI): domain Eukaryota; kingdom Metazoa; phylum Arthropoda; class Arachnida; order Araneae; family Salticidae; genus Maratus; species Maratus michaelseni. The sequence continues at coordinate 275,024,879 of OZ007599.1, forward strand.
TTTTTTGTTTTATTAATTAATTTTTCCTTTGCCAGTAGTAAAACCCTTAAAAATAAAAAAGTTTTTGCTATTTGCGTAAAAACTAGCAAGGAAAATTCGGAGCGTTCTGGCCTCAATTTTAAAGGAAAACTGTTCTGTGATTTATACTTGTCTAGAGCAGGAATTTATTTATTTTTTCTTTGAGCTAACAGTGAGATGTGGTTGTAATTTATTATATTGCTGCTCAGATTTATTGATGCCACTGGGGAAAACAAATACACCTCAGTCTGCAAAACAGTAAATTCCATTGCTTACAATTAAATTGCATTTACATCTTCATCCAAAATAAAAATATCATGCTCAATTTTCTTTTTTTTTAAATTTTTGCTAAAACCTCCTTGAGGTTTAGGATCTGCTAAAACCTCCAAAGGTTTAGGATACAAATAAAACTACTTACCTAACCAGTAGTCCCTGTAAATAAACTCTATATCTTACACTTGTTTTGTCCACACCTGTTTTGTCCATTTTACAGTATATTTCATTATTTTTAAATATTTACATAATCTTTCAATTTTAACAATTTTATATTGCTGCAATTTTATTTTGCAATATTTTCACGTTTTGAAAAAATGAGAACAAATAATTTCAAGTTTCTTTTTCATAATTTAACATTTTCAAGTAGTTGTCAAATGTGAATATTTTACATATAAAGAACGTATATTTTTCAAACCAATTTCTTACGTTTATTATTATTATTTTATTATATTGATACCATATGTTTATATATTTTTGCATAACTATTTTTTATGTTTAATTTTTGCACTTTTCACCTTAAAGTTATAATTTTCACAGAACTATATAATTTTTATAAAATATTTTGAAATTTTGTGCTGTAAGGACTTGAAAAAAAAATAGCACAAAAATGGCCAAAAAACTTTTAATCCATACAATTATGGCCAAAAGACAAACAACAAATTTATGACTATTATTTTAATCTTTATCTTATTAGTATTTTTTTTTCTCATATAGTTTTGTGGTAATATTACTGTATTATTGTTTTCATAGATTCCGTATGTTTTCTGGTATAATTATTATATTTTTCAAGTTTTTAATGTGAAGTTCGGTCAGATTGTCCCGAGAGCCATATCCCAAATTTAGAAATTTTTAGCATAAACCCATAAGATCTTTAATTTTTCCTCAATTTTTATGCGTCAAAATGTAAACTTTTAATATTTTTCCAGCAGCAAAATTCAGCCCTCACTTTTTACCAATCTTAGTTGTAAATTTCACTTTAACATTAACTTATTTTGAAGCCTTACTCAATTAAACACTTCTTTTTAACTCACTTTGGCATTCTCGGTCTTCCGGGTGAGCTCCCCCAGTTTTGCAGGCAAATCTGGTGGATCTCATCTTGGAGGGGGGGGATGTGAAAGGATATAAATAAACCCTTTTTAAAATGCAAAATTAAAATTTAAAATCTCAAAACATTTTTTCTAACTTATAAATCTAATGCTTAAATCTAATCTGCCCTGTGATCTTTGTTTCTCAGCCTCACAAATATTACTTTCATCTATCAATTTCGACATCTCTTTAAGTTTTAAAAGTGATGAGTTTGCATTTCTTGCAGCAGTCTGTGGGTGCGACTCCCAGGCCCGGCCAAGCCTTGGTGTCGGCATAAGACCCCAGACATCAGTCAAAAGCTAATTGACCAATTAAAATAAATGATCCTCCCAATTTGACTCTTTCTCCCTCTGCTGGAAAATATCCTAAATTCTGATTAAAACCACATGCAAGGACGAAGAAGACAGATATTTGGCACATTTGAGCGGTCAGCCAAACCCTCGGCCATGTAGATCTCAAAACAACGTAAATGGCTCGTGGGACCTCCGATTGAACGTGCGAATATGACTGTAAGAAGGAAGGCTTCAATAAACGAGTTAGATCCGCAAGAGAGGTCCCGAGTCAAACTTATTTATGTGTCACCAACTTATTTCTCCCAAGTCGTCCCCGGATAATTCGTTACATATATATATGTTTTAAATGACTTTTACTAGGATTTTAAAGTGTAGGGTCAGTTCTACCCTCATTTTCAGTTTAAAGGTTAAAAAAAAAGTGATTCAAAAAGATAAAGTTAAGCTGTGTCATTCCTCTAGAAATGTTAATTTACTACATATTATTTCTAAACATAGTATAGTCATACAGTCTGTCTCAAAAGTTCAGGCACTACAAGAAAATGTTGTTTATTAAATAATAATACAAAATTAAACAAAACAATTATTTACTTGTTAGATTGATTCTATAAAATTATTCAAATAAATCACAACAAAATGAATAAATAGGTACATTAATACAACTTTGATATAAAAAAAAAATCATAATAGTCTGTAACTATAGAGTGTCACAAAAGTTTAGGCATAATGATAAAATTATTAACACTTAACACATAAAAATAATTAATACTTATATGATGCTATTTATTAATAGTATTTCCCTCGATTTGAATAATTTCAAATAATCATGTTCCAATTGAATCAATTAGTTTTTGAAATATTATTGGTGGCAGAGAATACCATACTTTTTCAGTCGCACTTTTAATTCTTTAGTACAGTCATACTGCTTTCCATTCTTGTATACTTGATGGGTTAGGATGCCCAAAATATTCTTAATTGGGTTTAAGTCTGGCAGGGCCGAAACTAAGGGGGGGCACGTGCCCCGGGCGCCAGCAGAACTGAAGGTGGAGGAGGCGCCAAATGCAAGTTTTGTTTGTTGTTTGATATAGAAATGTATATATAATATGAAATTTGTATAAAAAGTCTTGCAGCCGGAAAATCTAAAAGAAAAATGAACCAAATGCATTAAAATAGATAAAAAGATTCATCTACAATACAAGATAGCAAATGAATAAAAAACGAACTGTTCTCTTAGGCTATTTTCTTCCTCCCATTCCAAATGTATCATGTCTATGCCGTCTATCATTTAAATCTCTTCCTGTGGTTTAGGAGAATCACTAACATTTTTCAAGGTCAGTCCCTACTCGTGTCTGTATATGACACTGTTCAACATCGTCTGGATACGGTAATGTACTGTCCAGCATGGATAATTGGTAAACGATTCCCTCACTTTGATTTTCTATTAGATAAAAATATTCCATGAAGGCTGTTCTATTTCTTCCCTTTTCTCCCAGCGTGGAGCTTTCTTCTTTTTCCATTCTGTCATGGGCGAGGGGTGACCGCCCTGGACAATAAACACAAATTGGAGGATGAATGCCCAAAGTAAAATTCTCAGTAAAATCTTTTTCTTTTAAGTATAGCCTTTGTAGAGGTACAGTAAAAAATCTCGTACAGCGCGCCATGGCTAGTAAAGCCGGAACCGCCCCTCGCTTTATCTTCCAAAAAGTTTTTTACTCGTCTTTTTGCAAAAGTTTTCTAAGCGTTTTGCCGCCCTTGGCGGCAACTGGAATATGCCGGCCTGTTAATTTTGCTGAAATTACTTTTTAATCCAGATCCAATCTAGTATTATTAGAGGGGGCGAGGTTGGGCGACTGCCTTGGATACTAAAAACAAATAATATTTGAAAGAATAATTTGAAAAATACGCAAAATAAAACTCTTTGTTAAAACTTTTTTTGAAAAAAAAAAATGTCATTTGTAGGGGTGCAGGGAGAAAACCATACCCAAGTTGTTATGACTAATAAAACCGCAGCCGCCCCTTCCTTCCTCCCAAATTATTTTTTCGTCCTTTGGCCATTTCCAGATAAATGAAAAATGCCGCCATACCATTTGTTACAATTACTTTTTTACATACAGATCCGGCTTTATAGGGCGCGATGTTGGCTATTGCTAATGACACTAAAAACTAAGGGCACGAAACATATGCAAGTTAAAATAGTAACCTCTCCTCCCCTTTTTTCTTTCTTAAGAATATAGCATTTGTAGAGACGCAGAAAAGAACCTCGCACAGGGTGCCATGGATAATAAAGTCGTCTCTGCCTTTATCTTTGCAAAAAAAAATATAATAATAATAAATATTCGTCTTTTACCCCATTTTTACGTGTTTTGCTGCCCCATTCTTTTGCTATAATTATTTTTTTAGATCCAGATGTAAATTTCCGGGACAAATACATCGTGTGGCCCTGTAATAGTCAAGCTGAATTTCTTTTTGTTTTTAATCTTATCCTACTCTAAAATTGCAAAATATCGATTATAATCAGTAACAAAGTCAAATGCATTCTAAATATCAGCTTCATGTAAACAGCATACCATGTATGGGGCTCCCATAAATAAGGGGCCCCAGTGTCACGATCCAGATTTAGATTGATCAGATCTGATTTAATTAGACTCTGAATCTGTGTAATTAAATCGTCATAAAAGTCTCTAACAGTAACAGGGTTCCTTTCAGCTCAGATAAAAGTTTGAGTCTCACCCCAACCCTCCACAACCATTCACAGTTCTGATAATTGCTAATAGAAAAGAAGACAAGGAAAAACATTTAAACATAACTAAAACATTTCTGGGAATAGCAAATGGTATAAAATATATTCTATTTAAATTACATGAAAATTATGTAGTAATACTAATTAAAAAAAATTGCTAAGAAAATCCTTTGATCAAAAAATAATTTTTCTCGTTGAACTCAAAAGAGGATTTTGGGGGCCCTTTGGATGCGCGGCCCCTCGCTATTGAGACCATAGCGACCCCTTAAATTCCGCTCCTGAGAATATCAATAATTATACTTCCTAAGATGAAAACCTGTATAAAGCAGATTATTTTTCGGTTCCTTTCGATTCCATTTTCAAGGTTTTAATGAATCAGTATTTGACAAAGCTGATTACTTAGTTCAGTATTACAGATTATCGGATTATATACTTTAAATTTTAGAAACTTAGAAAAAATTCGCTTTGGAAATTTTCTTTTCGGAGGAGTAGGGGGGAGGGCGCCAAAATCCATGTTTGCCCCGGGTGCCAAAAAGGCTAGTTTTGGCACTGAAGTCTGGGCTTAAAGCTGGCTAATTATAAAAGTTATTTCGTGAAGACAGCCACCGTCTCATACTATGTAAATTGTGGATTTGTGGAAGCATTGTTGTGCTGAAATCTCTACTCAGGAATCCCTAAGATGTCACCAAATGGAAGTAGATGTTGCTCTAGTTCATACTTTGTTGAATTTTCCCATAGAGAAATGCCAGGCAGGTTTGGCCATTAAAGTCAATCGCCCTCCAAACCATCAGAGACTTACCACCTTGTCATCAACTGAAGAAAGTACATGGCTGTTTCCTGACATCATGCCAACGATAATTCCAGCTATCAGGACCATCCAGATTCCACATCTTTTTGTCTCTGAATAATACGGTGAGCCAAACAATGCTCTTGTAGTCTCTTATGCATCTATGTATTGTGTCCTTTGAAACATTGACACTGAGATTATTTTAATTTGCCTTATGAAAATATTTTGCTGTAACACCAGTCTTCCAATTTTTTTATCAGTCTAAAAATTTGTTATACATGGCCGTCCACATCTTGGTTTCCTGTTGAAATCCTTTTTTCTAGCAAGTACTCTGTATATCTCTTGCTTTAAACAATTTAATATTCTAAAAATTTCAGTAACAGGCTTATTTTTTCATTTCAATTTCTTTAAAATTTTCTCTTTTGGGAATTCTGTAGCTTTTGGCATCTTAAATAACCAATGAAAATTGTATATTTGCTGGTATACTACTCACGGAAAATGATTCGTTAATTGGTTGATTGAAACCAATCCAGCATTTGTTAACATTTGCATAATATGCCTAAACTTTTGAGACAGTGATTTTTTAACAAAAATGTAAACATGTGCATTCTTTAAATAAATAATGCTGATGAAACCATAATAATATCTCTACTATGTTTCATTTCAATTACATTTTAAATATTTATTATGACATTATTCCATATATTTCTCCTTCTAATTTTATGATCATATTTTAGTGTGTGCCTAAACTTTTAAAACAGACTGTAGCTTAGTTTATTCATTAAAGAAAGTCAAATGTTCAAAAGTTTATATGAAGAACTACAGTAAGTTATCGATCGTTTTCCTTGAGTTCATTTTCAAACATAATTAAGATAAATTCACTACATATGATAGAAGCTATAGAATCTTGAAAAATGATTTAGTTCTCATCTTAAAGCTGACAATATAATGCCAATGCTTTCTGTATGTCCAGATTATGCTTTTACAAACCTACTCAGGAAACTATCATTAAATACTGTGCTACATATCTATTGCAAGAAATAATTCTATCTCTGTTTTATATTTTTTCCTTTATAGGATGTTATTACCACTACCGTAAAATCCCGTTAATCTGCCCTTCCCGATTAAGCGCCCCCCTCCCACTTTGTATACAAATTGGAAAATTCAAAAAATCCCGAGAAAGCGCCCTCTCCCAAAAGAAATTTCGCCACGCACGTCAAGATCAACAGCAAAAAATTTAATCTCACGAGTGTTTTTTTTTTTCGACGATTCTTTGATATATCGCAAATGTGTACAAACACAAAAGTAACATACACAACCTCAACTATTGTCAATCTGAAAAAGCAATATAACCAAACATTAGTTTTGCTGTAAATTTATCTCCATGGCAATATGAAGGTAATAAAAATATCGATAGTGAAAGTTTCTCATGAAATAAGTTTAAAAATGTGTATTTGATGCTGTATGTGTAATATTTTGATTAAAAAAGAATCTATTTTATCAAAGAATTTATAATCATAATTAATGTTATTATGAAAACCAATCACAAAAAATTTATCAATTGACTGATCAGTAGATGGCGCCACAGTCGAATTTGTAGCGTATTTTGTGCTATCTTTGTGGTAGCAATGTTTTCCCTTTTAAAAATCTGGCAACATTACCAATTTGTTTTTTATGTTCTCAATTTTTGTGATTTGTATTATTTATTTAGCATTTATAGATATAAAATCATGATTTAAAAAAAAAATGGTTATTTATTCTCCCTAATTTACAAAAGATGGCGACGCCGCATAAAATGTTTCTAGTCCTAGAAAGTATTTCAGAACATTTTCAACTGCAATTTCTCAGTGTTTTTTAATTATTTTAAATTATTAAGTTCCTTTTATTTTTCTGTTACCGTATTAATGACAGATATTAGTGTTATTATTTATCTAAATGCATTCCAGTTTTAAAGCTTCAGAAATCCAGAATTTTCTATAATCTGAAATCACCATTAATCGAGAAGTTATACTGTTTTTCTATTTTGTATATCATTTTTTCGTTCAAAATGTTTTTCTTTTGTCACTTTATTAAAATAATGCATACTTTGCGACGATCGGCCATCAGCATCTCCCCCACCACCCACCACCCATAAATATCATATACTACAATTTTAATACCATGAAAGTGCCTACCCCCTGATTATTTTACGATTTTCCATTGCGTTTAGGGGGGCAGATTAACAGGATTTTACGGTATATGAATGTAATGCTTGGCTGTGTTAATATCTCTAGTTTGTATTCTAGCCTTTATAAACAAAGGCTCATTGACTGTCATATAAACAACAAAGATCTTTGTTTTCTGTAAAATATTAGCTGAAGATCCTTTATTAATATGTCAGGCTTTATGTAATTATTGTTAGTTTATGATTAATTTGGTTTATTTAATGACAGCAAGTCTGTACATTGGGACATCTGCCACGAGGGAAAGAAAAAATGTGTAATAAAAAATATAGAAATTTTAAGCAAATTTCTTTTATATTCATCTTACCTTTAAACAAAACTATTTGACACTTTGAACAGCTAGACTTGCACTTCTCCCTGCTATCAAGCCTATTGTAATTCTCCATATTTCAGTGTGGTTTAAATAAATCTGGTTTTATGATGCAATATTTGAACATTTTATACTTTTTTTTTCTTTTTTTTTTTTTTTTTTTTTTTTTTTTTTTTTGGGGGGGGGGGGGGTCAACCGTTATTTTACACATTGTACATGCTTTAACTACAAAGATTTTATTTGTGTTTTTAAACATCATTATGACTTCATTAAATGATTTTAATCACATTACTATTTTTCGCCCAATTGTGTTGTTTTTGTTCATTTAACTGTTTTGACAAGATTTTTATAAATTTTTAAATATAATTTTATGTTCTTAATTCACTTTTTCTTGGCGCAGCATGTCCCAAAAGGGACTTTGCACCATTAAAATTTATTCAACCAACCAACCAACCAGTGTCGTATAACTGTACCATTAAGATTGCACTAATGAAATTCTTTTTGAAAAAAATGTAGTTATTAACTCCTAAATTATAAATTATGTCAAAATAGTATGAAATAAAATAAAAAATTGTATAGCAACTATGTTATCTAATTTTCATATTCATATCTCAATTTCTTCAAAATTATTTTTAAATGATTTCACCTTGCTTTCTTTTTGTTTAAAAAAGTGCAACTTTAAAGGCCAATTTATAATTATGCTTTAAGCAGTGGCAATAGTACTATTTTTTCCTTTTATAATTTTGTGCACATTTTTGTTTAATCTACAATATTTGAACACTATTCAAATTATAAATAAGATAATCTAACTTTATAAATTCTTATGTAACATTCTAATTAGTCCTTTCTTCAATAATAAATGTAAGATTTTAATAATTATCCTTAAATTTCCAACATCTAATATCATTTCATTTCATTTTTGTACATATATTTATTAAATTTGGCATTTTCACTAATTTTATTATTCATTTTATAGGCAATTGGTGCAAGTTTTGGTGTATTGGCTGTAGTGAAGCTCCATGATGGCAGAACAGAAAACATCCAGTCAGTCTTTTTTTTCTGAATGTCATAATTGATTGTTCATTATTATAAAAATCATTTTATTAAAACTCCTCTCCCATTATTCCAATATCCAGTTGTAAGAATCTCTCCTGTTTCGATAGACATCTGTTTTTTTTTTATATATATAATTTTATCAAAATTTTCTCTCTTTGCCCTCACCTCAAAAAATTGTTTCCCTGTATGTTGCTCTATAGTATCAATAAATAAATAATCAGTCCTCTAAATTACCCTTGCCCCTTCTCCATCAAACACTTCTTCTTTCCTTCCTCCCCCCCCCCCCTCCTCCGGCATATAAAGTTCAAAAGTTTTAAAACTATATATGCAAATACAAAGTTTTCAACACGCAACAAAACTTTCAACTGCACATTGCTGAGATTTCACAGGTCAAAGTTGAATTAAATTTTCTCAACAGAGTCGAAAGTTTCCAGGTCAGGACTTGAAACAACGAACTTGGCTGAATGAGGCAATTGTCTGCCACCTGAGCTACCAAGATGATTCTGACCTGACACAATTCACTCACATGTTGGTATCATCAGCGTCCCTAAACATGGAATGTTGAAATGCTTCTACCAGTAAAAAATTATGTCATAAATGTACCGTTTCATTCATAAAACTGAAATAAATTACTACACTTTTGTCAAAATAATATAATTTTTAACTGATTTTTCATTCTGTGGTTCTGTGTTTAGGGTCCCAGATCTGCTGATGAATACACATTACACAAGGAAATTCCATTACCCATTCATATATATGCAAAGCAAAGTCATTAGATTTCAAATACTCTGCTACTTGAGCTACTCAGGTGATTCCAACCTGACACAATTCATTCACATGATAGTACCTAATGACTATTTACATATATAATTATTATCCATGGGTAGTATAATCTTCATGTGTAATGTGTTTTCATTTGTAAAACACTGGGTTCACAGATCTCATGATACTAACATGTGAGTGAATTCTATCAGTTCAAAATTGTCTGGGTTGCTCAGTTTGCAAAGCACTGGCACATTGAGTCAATGTCTCAGGTAAGAGGTCTGCACTGTCTTAAATTTTCATGCCTGGGAAATTTCTTGGTATTTTCCATGCAAAACCTTTATAGTCCACCTGGCCTCTTATGAAACCTAAAAAGTTGGCTTGGTCCCAACCCAGTCTGTTTATTTTTTGCAGTCTGGGCCATGCAAAAATCAATGAAATCAGGCTTGGCTCAACTCAGTTTCTACAAAACATGCTGAAGCAACATTATTCTACAATTAAAATTCTTTAAAAAATATATACTTATGCATAGATTTTAAAGTACAACATTTTTCAAATTTTATTTCCACAATTCATGGAATATGAAATAACAATAATATTTATGGTCACTTAGGCAAATGCACATAAACTCTTTCTAAAAAATTCTCTTAGACAACTACAAACATAAACACACTTTTAAAAAATTGATTTAGACAATTGCACAAGGATACACATTCAAATGAGGATTCAGTAAGAAAAGGAATGTAGTTTAGAATGAAAGAAAAAGATAGTTGAAGAAAATCGCAATTTTAAAGCTCTATAAAGAAAAAAAAATATAAGAAAAGTTTTAAAAACTACTTCTTTAATTTATTAAATTAAACTAAATTTCTGAAGATTTTGTTAAACAAATGTACAATATTATTTTTACTATATATATATATGTATATATATACCGGGTGACAAAAGTTCATTAAAACTTTAAAATTTCATGAAAAAGGAAGAAATTATGATAAAGAAGTGTAATTTGCTAGAAAGGGCTCACAAGGTAGTCAGATTTTTTTTTAGCAGCAAAAAATTTTTTAGTTAAAAATGTCACTGGTAGAGGGCACTGATGACCGGAAACACAATGAATATGACAACAGTATGCTCCATCCATTTATTCTTGCAATAACAATTGTTCAACATGACCTCCAGAACACTGTACGACACAACTAAGGCGACTCACAATGGCCGTTACAGCTGAATGCAACATGTCAGAATGAAATGCAGAAACTCTCCATTCAAATAGAACAACTTCACCAACAACGCTCGATCGGTAATGATAACATTCTGAAAGCAAATGAGAAAGCCTCGTGTATCCCGGTCTTTTATTGCAGGATTAATTTGCATAATTTTGCTGAATCTCTCCCATGTTAGTGCCATCTACAGGTGACATTTTTAACTAATAACTTTTTTTTATACTAAAAATAATCCAACTACCTTGTGATATATATATGTATATACACCAGTCCAACATGTGCTCGGGCTTGTGAAGAATAGAGCCAAGCCCAGCTTGGCCTAGAAAAAATGAACACAAGCCTGGTCTTGTCTGAGTCTGCAGAAAAAAAAGTAGGCCCTGCCCAAATCTAATGAAAGAAAATTGTTGGGTTTTGGCTCAGGCCTAGGTGCATACAGACCTCTATCCCAGGTCTTGGTCTGGATATTTTTCACTCTGTTGGGAAAATTGCATTCAACTTTGACCTCCACCTAAAAAAGCTCAGCAATTTGCTGTTAAAATCTAATGACTTCTTATTTGCACATTAAACTATTATCCGTGGGTGATGGAGTTTCCCTGTGTAAGCAGTAAAATGTTGCATATTCACAGATCTGATGATACCAGTATGTGAGGGAAATCTTTCAGGTTGGAACTATCTGGGTAGCTCAGATGGCAGAGCATTGACACATTGAGCCAAAGCCCTAGGTACAAGTCCTGGCCTGGATACTTTTCACTCTGTTGAGAAACTTTTGTTCAACTTTGACCTCCACCTAAGACCTAAGAAATCTCAGCTTTAAGAACATTAAAAAAATCTTTTGTCCGATTTGATGCTGTCTAGTTACAATAAATAAATAATCACACATCTAAATTACTCCACATAAATTACCACCCTTAGAAATTTCTACTTTTCCTTTTTGCTTCCCTCCCCTACCCACAATACAAAATTTAAAAGGCTTAAAACTCTTTATTAAAAAAAATATTCTGCCTTATTTGTTGCTTTCTAGTGGCAATAAATAAATAGCCACTAAATCTAAATTGCACCCCCTCCTCATGAAAATTCTGCTTCTATATACTGTTCCCACTCCTTCACACAGTTTAAAATCATTGACGGTCTAGTTTATAAATGATTTCTGGCCCTTTTCTATTAATTATAAATATCAGTCATCATAGTCTCAGGGTCAGTTTAAAGGTCCACAAGGCCCGTAGCACAAGTTCCTATTTTTCCCATATTCATAAGGGATTTACTATGCCTCTGTTCAGTGGCATAACCAGGCTTGACAAAGCTGCTGGTGACCAAATTATTTTTACTGATAATAGTGTTTAGCCCTCTAAGCGTGTGGAACGTAATATTCCGTTCACTAAGCTCCAGGTTTCACTGCAATATATGCAATGTTTAAGATAATATAATTCTATAGATTTAATGAATTTTCAAAACATTGAAGAATGATTAATACTCTCGAGGACTGCATTCATATTTGTTATTAAGTTTTATTTATAATGCTGAAAGAATCATATTTTTTAGCATTTAAAACAAAATGCAGAGAAAACAACATTACAATTTTACCCTTTTTCAAAACGCTCAGAGGGTTAGATTATTCTTTAAAATGAATTCATTAACTGATTTGAAGACTTAAAGAAATTCATGATATATCATTACTATATACTACTAATTATTCTTCCTCAATTAATTTATAAAAAACTTATGTGCTTTTAGAAAATCCATGTTTAAGAAAATGTGTGTGTGTGGGGGGGGGGAATGGTGGGAGGTACAAATGTTTTATGTTGGCAACCATATTTGTAGAGCCCTGGCCATAGCTATGCTCATACAGATCAATGTATAAAAACTTATGTATTTTTAGAAAATGTATGTTTAAATGTGAGGGGGGGGGGTACAAATGTTTTTTGGTGATAACCATATTTTTCCTATTTGTAAAGCCCTGGGCATAACTGCTTTTATGGGTCAGTGACAAGTCTGCATTCAAGGCATCTCTTACTCGTTATTATAAAATCTTGACTAATGTAATTATTATACAGCAAATATTACTGAATTTTATTTATATCAGTAGAAATGTTCTTTACAAGTACTAAAATATTCAAATCACATGAAAAATTTCCTCTATTCTACACAGCTGGAATGGTAAACAAAAATATTTATATTTAATTTGTACTTATCTACATAATACCAGGACTGTAGTGGAGGATGCTCTATACCTTCTGGATTTGTTAAAGAAACTCTGCATCGCAAATAAAGCTGTAGCATATACTTTCTAATGTATACCATCCAGGTTTTTTTTATGACTACAGCGCTACATAATACCATATGTAGATATCAAAAAGACATATTTTACAAAGCATTTTAAAACTATTTTGAAGTTTAAAAAATATTTGTTTAATTAAGTTATTGTGTAAGAAACTCTCATAGTGCAGTGCTTGTGATAATAGCCACATCAATATTGAGATCTATAACCAATACAGTATTCTGTTGAGTTACTTTGAAACTTACTGATATTCAGGGATCCCTTGAGGCTTGCTTGGTATCTGTGGTATTATTACCTGAGCTACCCTGTAGTTATGGGACTGTTCAATTAATGTCTGAAAAAATATTGCTTTTTTTTCATCTAATGTTTCCAAACAATGCTGGATCTACTATTGAGTGAGTGAAGAAGCTGCTCCGGTAGCCAGAGCTGGAAGATTGCCAAAATCCTTTTCAATCCAATCTTTTATAAATGTTATAGTCTGCCCATTATCTGAATATGTTTGAGCCAGAACCAATTCAGATATGCAAAAATTATATAATTTTTACAATTTGTATCATTTGTACATTTGTAGACGTTGAAAAATTGTCCAGTTTGCATAAGTGTACAATATAAACAATTTAAAATTTTTCACAATTTAGATAATTATACAGGTTATATAAGTTAAAATTAACATGGGTGTTTAATATTGCTTAATCTTTCATTTGATAAGCAAGATAAGTTGAACAACTTCTATTCAGTATCCCCTTCTCTCATCTTATGTGAATGACTGTGCAGAACAAATTCAAGGTAAAACAGAAAGATGGGCAGCACATTCCGCAAAAGACCCGTTTATCAACTTCAAAGACGCTCCTTCTCCCTTGGAGGACTCCTCAATTCATCGTGGAGTTTGCGTCTTCACGGATGGATCCAAGACTGCCGAGGGTGTCAGTGCTGGCATGGCTATCTTTGTAGGCAGGGCGTTGGTTCAAGGCTTGTCCTATGGACTTTTGCCCCATGTGACAGTGTTCCAAGCCGAGCTCACTGCAGTGCCGAGCACTGACTGAATGTTGAATGCTTAATTATTATTGCCCTCTTTATGGACTCGAGGTCTTTGCTAATGGCTCTGACGAATCCGGACTGTCTCGACCTGTTGGTTGAGGAAGTACATACGTTGCGAAAAAGTATGGAGGTCAGTTGGTTCTGGGTGAAGGCCCATGTCGGAATCACTGGCAATGAAATGGCAGACAGGTTGGCCAAGCAAGGCACTCCTCACAAGGCTACAAAGCTCAGTCAAGAGTGAAGTTCGTTGCGAGTTCTTAAAACTCTGGCAGACTCGGTGGGAGGAGGAGATAACAGGCCGATGCGACTTCCAAATACTTCACAAGGTTTCTGAGAGACGCGCCTGGACTTCTCCTATGATCAACTGGGCACTAATAGAACACGGCCCTTCCCTGCATATTACCGATGCTTCCGCATCTGACCAATATGCCGTGATTGTCCGTTTTGCACATCTCCAGTTCCAGCTACCAGTGAACATCTCCTGGTCAAGTGTATTGGAATGCAACCACTCAGAGAGAGGTTTTGCCCGAGGCTTACATCAGCCTCAGTTCACTCCTACTTCTTGGAGCTGTACATGAGAAGGTGTCTCCTGGCCCTTCTCAAAGAAATGGAGCCCTGAATGCAAAGAAATGAATACCTTTGGGTGTAACATTAATGGTAATTCCCATTTCTGAATCCAAGTGCTTGGTTAGAATTGAGAGTCTCATAGTGTGCTGCCTGGATCATGGTTGTTCTTGGCTTGAAAAATGGTAAGAATTAAAAAGGTTACAGATGAAGAAAGAAAGATTCATGTCAACTTGTGGAGTGTATATATTGTAAATAAAACTTATTATTATATTCATTATTCAATATTCTTATTTAGTCTAACATGTGAAATCTGTAATTAAAGCCTACTCTCGTGCGGGCACCACCTCCCCTATCATACTATGTAGTGTAATATTTTGAAAGTTATTTTTATTATTATTATATGTGAAGCCTAATAGAGGCAAGCAAGGGCATGCTGTTCACCCCATTATTAGGGAGGGGTCAGCGAGTAGGTCGGTGGGCCTTCCCATGAGAGAATTTGTTCTTGAGCAACACAGCAGTGATAGTGAACTAGGGCTGGCCTTTAATTGTTGCAAACTAGACATACCAAGTGCAGCTGCTATAGCTCCGACCAGTCAGAAGTATTTTAATGACCGATAATGCCCAGTAGTGGGCAGGAATCTATAGTCCATGAGTGCTACTAGAGTGACAAATCCAGTGCATTTTTCTACTAAATTTTGTCATTAAATCCTGTATAATATCCAGGAGGCAAATTAAAAATTATTGGTAACTATTTATTGATCATAAAGATGATGGTTTTAAATGGTTTATTTAAGTGATTTAGATCAACTTGTTGTATTTGTCCCTAATCAGAAAAAGGAAAGGAATAACAATTGAAGTAAATTTATCTGCTGAAATTATATTCAAGAAAGAATGCTTCATTTGTTACAAAAAATAAAAGTTTTATTTATTTTTATTTTATAAATAACAGATTAAAAACCTTTGATATCGTATATTAGAAAAATATGATTATTCTTTCCAACAAGTATGCCTCTAAACCTGTTTTGGTTGAACACTGACATGTTGAGTAACATAGATACTATTTTTTTCCCTTGTTTCAATTGTGTTGATTTTTTTTTTAAGTGAGGGGTGGAGTTTTTTAGGGTTTTTTCATAATTGTATTTAATATATAATGTAATAACAATTTCTAAAGATATTGCTGAATAGTCTAAAATCAGTTCATTCTTACTACTTTATAGAACCATTTATCCAGAATGGTTGGAACCAGATGTTCTCTGGATAACTAACTGGTTAAGCATTAAAACAATGTCTATTTGATCAGATTTGTAAAATACATGTGGCTGTGGCATTATTTCTTATTTCAAATTAATTATTAGATTACTCAAATTAAGAATCAAATCCGGACTGACAAAAGTCCTAGACTAGACCAAAGATTAATCAGAGTTTGAAAGAAGGCAATTTATGGGAATCATTTGGAAACAACAGTTCTACATAAAAACCAATATCTAATTAAATAGGCTTCTCTTTCTAATCCTACATGTTGGCATCAAATTACATATACCATGCATGTGGTAATATATAGTAATGGTACATGTCAAACTGGCACTGTATGGCACTTTTTCTTCTGAAATCGGTCAGTTGGAAATATTCTGGATAACTGGTTTTTCGGTTTCTAAATAAATAATTTGATACTGTAATAAGGAATGTCATTAAAAGGATAGTAAGATGAGGCCCAAACAATGGTAAAGGCAAAATGAAAAAGGACACTTCAGTTATGTACATTTTTTGGAAACATTGCATAATTCTGCTTTTGTTGTGCATAAATATTTTTGCCTATATATTTGTGCATAAATATATTTTTTGCATAAATACTTCAATTTTAAAGATACAGACAGATATGCAGTTTTTAGTACTGATCTTATTGCAATAACAGGGAAAATTTTCTAATCAACTAATTTTTTCTAAAAGAAGCCATATAAAAATTTAAAAAGTGTTAACACTTTTAAAATTTATAGGAGAATTATTTCATTAATATAATCTTATTTTTTACTTTATTTTGAACACTTTTTTAATTAACATTGCCTACTTATTTCCAACAGCTGAAATTTAAAGTGCATTTTGACAAGTCTTTTCGGAAAAAAACTTTTCAACATCCAACCTACATTGTGTGCTTGTCACGATAATAAATATTTAGAATATTTTACTAAATTACCTTCTGACAACATATGATTATTATTTATTTTTTTATTTTGATTGACAGGCTACGTTTCAGGCCAACTGCACTTATAATACATGCAACCAGTGGCAGCACTCGGGTTATTTAAATAGGGGTTCACAATACATAAATTTTGAAAACAAAATGTCATATGCAGAAAACAACATTGACAAGTATGACTTAATGTACAGGTTAAACTACATTTGGTTTTCAAAAGTTAAATAGAAACACTGCAATTAAAAGAAATAACTTGCACTTATAGGTAGAAAAAATGTAACATTTTACTTTCTATGAAGGAAAATCATACAATCAAACAAACATAAATTTACTAATTTTAATATAGGAAACTAAGGGAGATTTCAGATAAACAGCAATCAAGAAAAAGACAGTGAAATATGCAAGCTTCTGCACACTGAAGGTTGAGCAAATGGAAAGATAGGAACGACGCCTTTGCCTTACTCTCCAATTGCTGCTTTCATCTGTTTAAGCTGGTTTGGAAGGGAATTTCTTTGATCACAAATGTGATTTTTTAAAGTCCAGATGCTCTTTATTGTGATAATTTTTTATTTTACATTATTAAAATACATGTACATATTTTAAAGAGATGGGGAGGGGAGGGAGAAATTTTAGCTCCTCCTGTAAATTGAGAAAAATCGGGGAGTGTAATTAATATAATTTTATTTAATTTGTTAATTTATTTCTTCACTTTTCTTTGGGGGTTCACATGTTCATGTGTGCCAATAGAGGAGCCTCCGTTGCATGCATATAAGTATCAATGTTAGAATCCTACTTAGGACTGTTTGCACTGTGTTAGACACATATTATTGCTCAATTATTTGTTGATTTGACTTACTTTGCTATTCTAGGATAGACTATGTTACATATGTATTATTGCTCATTAACTCTCTCACTGACACGCCCATGTTAATATGTTCACTAAGCTCCAGGTTTCACTGCAATACAAGCATTATTTGAATTAATATAATTTTTCAGATATAATGCAGTTTTTGAGTAATGATTAATACTCTCAAGGATTACATTCATATATACAATTAACTTTTTTATATAATTTTGGAATAATCATCTTTTTTAAGCATTTGAAATAAAATACAGGGAAAACGTTACAATTTTGTCTTTTTGCTGGACAGTCAAGGGGTTAATTTGTTGATTTGACTTAATTTGCATCTCTAATATTTAATATGTAATAATTTTGCTAGTAAGATACTTTTACTTTTATGAATATTATTTATAATTAAATATTTATTTAATTTTAGAAATAGAGTTTAGAATATATATTTTTTTTTAACTTGAAATAACTATTATATAGCATTATTAACAAAAATGATGTTTTACCTTTTTCTTCTAAAGATTATTTTTTTATGAATTTGTTTCAATAAAGAATTAAAATATAACCATATAAACAAAATCTAAAATAATCTTAAACAATGGATATGGTCCTTTTTTAAAGTAAGAGGGGAGGTGCTGAAATGAATTCTTGTTCCACTCTGAAAATGGCCTATGACTGGCCCTGTTCCAAACTTTGTTGCCACTCAGTTCTTTTTAACCCTCTGGCTGTCCAGTAAATGTGCAAAATTGCAATGTTGTTTTCTATGCATTTTATTTTAAATGCTAAAAAAGATGATTTTTCAAACATTATATAAAAAACTTAATTATATATATTAATGTAATCCCTGAGAGTATTAATAATTACTCAGTGTATTAAAACTGCATTATATCCGTAGAATTATATCAATTTAAATAATGCCTGTTTTGCAGTGGAACCTGGAGCTTAGTGAATGTATTAACATGCGCGTGTCAGTGAGAGGATTAAATGTCACTATTTTCACAAAACCAAAAGTCTCAATTCTAAATAGCCTGCCCTAGATTACAAGGTCTGTAGCTTGTGTTTAATGTGCTACTACATTAAACTGACACTGTATAATCTATTAAACAAGAAAGTATTCAAAACAAAACAAGAAGAAATATAAAGCATTAACACTTCTAACAAAATATCTCTATCAGCACATTAGGCACAAACATTTACCATTTTACAGGCATGTGGTTTTTCTGCAAATAGATTGTTTATTGATGACAAGTATATTAAAGTCTTGATAAAGTTGCAAATTTTATCAATTGGTCATGACCACTTTGCTCCATAAAAAGAAAATTTTCATTAACAATCTGCTGACAGACATTGTACCAAGGGTTACAATGTTCAATTTACAACATGAATGTCAGCATTTTTGTTAAACTTATTTTATTAAAATCTTACCTTGCACCATATTTTTTTTTCCATATCTGTTTTATTTTAATGTTTGTCTTTTTTGTCATGGTAATAAATGTTAAAATTCATCACTCAACTAATTGAATGTTTGTTGCTGTTTTACCTCAATCAAATTTTTAAAGGCTGTTTCACTAAAGAAAAATCATATCTGTTTACTAAATTGCATAAATTTTCATTCATAATGCATAACAGAAGAGAAGGGAATAATTTAGATGGTTATTTAAATATTTTTACAACATCACAAATAGAGCAGAAAACAACTAAGAATTTTATAGAGTTTAAATTTTAGAAGATGCATTTGGAAGAGGGAGAGTTTTCACATGAGATGGGTTGGAGGGGGGGGGGAGATTTTAGGAGGAGGGATAATTTAGGTGTTTGATTAGGTTTATTTGTTATTAGTGTAGAGTATTAAATAAGTCAGAAAATAATATTTTAAAATTGAAGAGTTCTAAAGGTTAAACTATGCATTTTTGCTACCGGAAGGGGGAGGGGATTTTGATGGGGATTTAGATGATTATTTACTGTTAAAATAAATAAAAATATGAAAAAAAAAAAAGATTTTTAAATTTTATGTTGGGGGGGGGGGGGGGGTTAAGTTTTTTGTGCCAATTTTTTCTGTGACAAACGTTTAACTCTGAAAAGCCGTATTAGCTATAATAATTAGAAAACACAATATTATAACCTTGCAGAATTTCCAACTTTTAAAGAAAAAAAATCAGGAGATTTTCTTTAATAAGTTAGTATTTTACCCAATGCAAGAATTGTTTTTTAAATTGGAAATATATATTGCAGATTAAATTTATTTGGAATACTATGTTTGATTAGTGTTGAAGATTAAGAAATTTTTACACCACTGTAGCACAAATAGAACTGCATGTAAAAAGAACTTTTGACTAAGAAAACTGCATTTAAGATGATCTGAAAATTTTAAAAATATGTTATAAATAGCAGAGCTTGTTTTATCTTCCCATGAAAATATATAAAACAACAGTGAAAGTCTTAAATACTTTTTATGCAGATTCCAATTCATTTGATAAATATGGATTAATGATTATGCGTCTCAGGCTGCACATAAAAGGTTGCCAGGCTACGTGAGGTTGCCAGGCTGCAGGTTGAGTATGGCTGTACTAGACAAATGATGCCGGGTTCAAATCCCAACACATTCATAGATGTTTGTAGTGAGTCATATTCTTTTTTAAAAAGGTCCCAGTCTGTTTAATCCTCATAAAAGATTCAAAAGATGACCATTGTTCTCCCAACAAACAACACCAATCCAAAGTAATTCTTCCCCATAGTGAAAATATAGTACATTGGACAAGTAGTGCCATCTGATCAAATATTAAATATTGTACTTAAAATCATGAATAAATGCCTATTTTCTTTTAGGGTTGAAATTGTCTGGACTTACATGCAAGCATCTCCTTTACTGTAGTTACATTGTAGATATATGTTAGAACTGTCAGCAAAGGGTTAATATATTGTAAACATCATACGAATTTTGATTAAGAGGCTACTTCACTCAGACAAAAACACCTGCTCGCTAATGTTAATCCTATGGAGAAAATATTTTAAGATATCTCATTCGCATTTCAATATTTTTAAATGATTTTTTTTTTTGCATTGTATAGTTGAGGTTAATCTCTATGCATGCTTCTTTGTACTTTTCCGATTTTTGTTGTAGTTTTTTTTATTGAGGATACTTTCACTTTCAAAACCAGTTCCGAAAGTGAAAGTATGTTAATAAAAAAAACTTGTAATCAAAATCGAAAAAGTAGGAAGGAGTGTGCATAGAGATTGACCTCAGCTATCCAGTGCAAAAAAAAATCATTTAAAAATATTGAAATGTGAATGAGATATCTTAAAATATTTCCTCCATAGGATTAACATTAGCGAGCGGGTGTTTTCGTGTGTATTGAACTTCATACTTTAATGATGCCTTCTTTTTATCCAGGATTCAATTCCCATCTAATGTTGAACCTCTCACATCTCGCAGTGTCAGCTTTTCCACAAGCAGGTCCTATGTATTTAGTGTTACTGTGATGTTACTTTGTTATGGCTATTCTGGGAGTGTTCATTTTACAGATCCAGTATTGATACCTCATGGTAAGACAAATTAGATTAAAGTTCAGAGCATTCATTTTCCATGTGTAATCAAAAGTTTGCTGTAAAATTGAGAACAAAACCTAAAACATATTAATATAATTTTGTAGAAATAGCGTATGCCTTTAGAAATAATAATTAAATTCTTAATTGTTTTAATATTTTTATTATTATTCAAATTGTTTATAAGTCGTGAAATAGAGTTCTGTGCGGGTTGGGTTATACCCGACCCGAACCCGCAAATTCCATTTGAAGTTGACCCTCAACCTGACCCGAACCCGACAAAAAAAATTTCTGGACCCGCAACCCGACCCGAACTCACAAAAATAATTTTAAGCTACCCACAACCTGACCCGCACCTGCAATGAAAGGACAATAAATCATGTTTTATTGCTATAATGAAAAGTAATGTACAATTATATCTCTAATACCAATTTTATATTTTATATAGAAAAATGGACAAATCTTTAATATTCAAATATAGTGAAACCTTGGAATATCGGACACCTCAAGATCGTTGAATAGAGTCCTGCAGTGGGTCGGGTTGCTTTTATTTATTTTTTTGGGTTGGGCTGACTTATTTTCTTTCTGCGAGTCAGGTTCAACCTTGAATAATTCTTCCGGCTCGTATTTAGGTTTTAGCATGTCCGATTGTTGGGATTTTCACAAAAAGTTTGAACAGAACTATGAAAATAAATATGTATTTGAATGTGAATAAATCAGGGGTCTGAAAAACTACTTTATTTTAGTAGCAAACAACAACTACTTTATCAAAAATGTAGTTAACTACAACTACAACTACTTGTTTTAAAAAGTAGTGACTACAAACTGCTTTTCAAAAGTAGTCACTATTTCGCTACTTTTAAATTTTGTTGAAAGATTCAATCTACACTTGAAATTGAGGACAAGGAATTATAATTCTGCACTGGTCGGGTTGTGTATCCGACCCGAACTTGAAAAGTTTACTTAAAGTCAACTCAAAACCGACCTGAACTTGAAAAGTTTGCTTAAAGTCAACTCGAAACCGACCCGAACCCCAAAATATTTATACCCGAATCCGACCCGAAACCGAAGGAACAAAAAATTAATCCACATTTCAATACAATTATGAAAAAGTAGTCCACAAAGAAGATACCCGGTATTAAAACATTAGATATAATAATACGTTAGTATAACTACAAGAAAATTTATTCTTTTCATGAGTTAGCAATTTGTTTTGTTTTATCAGCAAGAGTCAATGGGAAAAATCTATGACACAGCAACTAATATTTGTCACTGATATTCGCAAATTGTTGCACAGAACACAGTTTGTAAAAAAAAAAGTGAGTTATGATCAAGTGATTAGAAGAATGGTATTTTTTCCTGCAAAAATATTGTGTACATTCTTTTGGAAAAGTGGGTCAACCGAACACACAATACCACGACCCGAACCCGACCCACAACAAAAAAGTAGAAGTCAACCCAACTTGAACTGCAACGAAAAAGTACAGTGCCAGCCCGACCTGACCTGAACCGCAGTTTGGGTCGGGTGCGGGTAAAAGCGGGTAACCCGACCCAATGCAGCACTCTAGCATGAAACCAACAGAGGGAAAAAGCAGGTGTAGCCTTGCCAACATATGAGAGTGATAAGTGCCAGGCTGGACATCATCTGGGTAGCTCAAAGGTAGAGCATTGGCACATAATGCCAATAGTCCATTTTTTCACTCTGTTAATTTCATTCCTTATTAACAATTTGAATTAAAAAAGAAAATCAAGCAATTAAAAATTCATTTACTAAAATATATTTGTCATGAAATATGTGGAATACTTGTTAAATAATCAGTTTTAAATAGTAATTAATTAAATAATGTACAGGGTGGCCATAATTAAACTGACAGTACTCAGCATGCTCTGTAGTGCAATTTAATTGCGAGAATGGGATATGATTTATGGGATTATGATTAAACATGATGGGGGATGAAAGATTCTGCGAAAAAAAATTAGTTCCAAATGTCACTGCCAGGTGGAAATCTAGCACTGTGTAATAGAAAAGAGAGTTCAAAAAATGCAGAATCAATGCTGAAATAAAATTAACTTTTATTTAGCACATTCAGTATTGATTCTGCATTTTTTAAAACTTCCTTTTCTATTACACAGAGCCACATTTTCACCTGGCTACTTTTGGAACTTTTTTTTTTCTTTTTGCAGAATCCTTCATCCCCCATCTTGTATAATCATAATACAAAAATTTGCTCCATTCTCATAATTAGACTCATTCTCATAATTAGAGCATGCTGAGTACTGTCACTTTAATTATGGGCACCCTGTATATTATCAAAACCTACTCATAATATTATCCTGGAGGATGTGAGTTCACCATTCATATTTTTAAGTCTTTGACTTATGGGAATATGCTTAAACTATTTTCTTTTCTTACCTGTATATTTTCCCATTAGCTTTTTATTTTGATGTGCTTGAAAATGTAAAACATTTAATTAAAAAGGGTATTTTCTGTAAAAGAAAAAAGTTTAATAATTTCTAATTGTTTGAAAGACCATAGTAAATAATTTATTTAACATTTTTTAGTCTGAAGGAACAGTTAAATTCTGTTAATATAAGATGCAAGTGGTCTATAAAATTTCTCCCATAAGCCATTACTCGTATAACTGTGAAGAGAGGGAAAACACACATAATTTAACTAATTACTACAATTAATTGCTCTAATTATCTCAGTGCTAAAATTAACTGTTTTATAGTTTAGGTAGAGTCAATTATTCAGTTTTACCTTTGTGAGTATAATTTTCTTTTGTCTGTAAGTAAAAGCACATACAGGTGGTTATCAAAATAATGGAAACACCCTAGATTTTGAAGGAATTCTTTATTAATATGGCGTAGGACCGCCTTTGGCATGTAATACAGCTTGGATTCGCCTGGGAATCAAATCATACAAATTCTGAATAGTGTTTAGAGGAATATTGTACCATTCTTCATGGAGATATTGTGAAAGTTCCGTGAGAGATGCCGGTGGAGGATATCGATTCCGGATTGAAAGTTCTAAAATAGACCACAACGGTTCGATTATGTTGAGGTCTGGGGACTGTGCGGGCCAAGGTAGATGTTCCACCTCAACCTCATGTTCATCAAACCATGATTGGACAACTCTGGCTGCATGAATAGGGGCATTATCATCCTGGAAAATTCCATCTCCTGCAGGAAACAAAATTTGCATCATGGGATGGACCTGGTCAGCTAAAACTTCTCTATACTTCTCCCCAGTGATCCTTCCTTTCAGGGTTACGATTGGACCAGCAGAAAACCATGACACGGCTGCCCATACCATGACCGATCCACCTCCATGCTTGACAGTTGGACGGAGGCAATCAGGATCATACGCTTGTGCAGGTGTTCTCCAGACATGTACCCGTCCTGTTGTGGGGAAAAGTGTGAAAGATGATTCGTCTGACCATATAACAGTCTTCCACTTATCAATCAACCAGGTTTTGTGGTTGTGGCACCACTCTACACGACGTTTGGCATTAGCATCTATGACAAGTGGCTTGGTAATTGCTGTTCTGCCGTAAATGTTCTCTTTATGAAGGTATATCCGTACTGTAATTGTTGACACTGGAGAATCCAGATGCTGATTGAGCTCTGCGGTCACTTTGGCTGCAGTTGTTTTCTTTTTAGACATTACAATCCGCTTCAACACCCGTCGGTCTCTTTCACTCAGCTTCTCCTTCCGTCCACTATTTTGCTTTGCTGAGCTTGTCTTTCCGCGCTGTGTGTATGCTGTCATAACTTTAGACACCGTACCTCTAGAAACGCCTATAAGCTGGGATGTTTCGGTCACCGTTGCTCCATCTAGTCGGTCTCCTACAATTTGGCCTCTTTGAAAATCTGTGAGGTCTGACATTTTACGCTTCTGACAAAAAAAATCAAAACGTAGACAACTCTTCTAGAGCTCTCTCATACTACCTAATACATGTACTTTTTATATTAAAAAAAATCTGGTAGCTAAGATTATATTTTAATGCTTACGAAGGGAATTCTTAAATGTCCCTTTCATTCACAAGTGTTTCCATTATTTTGATAACCACCTGTATATTCAAATCATGTTATTTGTACATGTAAAATGCTGAGAGCTATCTGTAAATTATTCTTATTTGGCCATATATGCTAAAATGGCACTAAAGTAGATTAATCAATTAGTAATTTACACCATACCTATCATACTAACACACACTAAAATAGCAATCCATTCCTTTGACAATTTTTAGTCAATGTGATTTTGACCTATAAATTTAAAATTTTGGTTGGTTGAAGTTCTGTCACCTTACAAAAGCTGATAAATTACTACAGTATGACTGACAGCTGTAATGCAGAATTACTATCTCTGAGAGGTAATAGTATTTGATCTGAAAGAGGTATCTTTTTTTCCTATTTCTGCCCTTCTCTATACAGAAAATCACATTAAAATTAAAAGATGTTTTACTTATATTACCTGTGATTATTCTTTTGTAACTCATAAAAAGCATGAAAATCTTAATGTATAGTTTAAATGATGAACCGTTCTCAATGTTGCTCATTTTAGCAATCCTTAGATAAAGTAAGTTCAGCTGTATATTTGAAATGTTAATAGAAAGTGAAATCACCTGTGTTTCTTTTGCTGACATTGGGCTGTTTGCTTTCTTTGTGAATTACGTTTTATAATTTATGAAAGATTTTATATTAATTCAAATAACAATCTAAATTTCAGCTGATTATTTTCATTCTTTCTTTCTTTCTTCTTTTTTTTTTTTTTTTTTTTTTTAACTTTTATTTTCTATTAAATTAAAGGATTTATTTTATTATCCTATTTTAGGATACACTACCAAACTCATTGAATGTTATTTCCGTTGATCTATTAACCATAGAATCGCAGAGATTGCAGTTAGATTAAAATCCTCACAGTTTCTATTGAATATAAGGTTTTTTATTTTCTGTGGCCCAAAGAAAAACCCTGAAATTCTTTTTTCTTATTGTATGTTCTTAATTTTATCTTATTTTCATTTTTAAATGTATGCCAAAATGTGAGCTTTAAAATATTTTAAGCTTGTACTTTTTTAGATTATAACATAACTCAAAGTTTTTGTTATTTGAAGACAATTTATTAGACCAGCTTTATATAAGGTTCACACAGACTTTTCTTTTAAGTACCACTATTTCTGAATATTAATCTTTAGTAGAAAGTTATTATTTTTATAATAATGTTCTAAAATTAAATAAGATGAAGATTACTATTCAGAAATGGTAGTATGCAAATGTAAGAGGTGTAAGAACCCTGTTATATGATCAAAAAGTGGTTTTTCAAAATCTAAATTAGTGCTTGTTTATGCCTTTTCCATTATTTGATTATAAAAGATGCCTTCTCAGTGTATGCTATTCACTCTTTGCTAGTATTTAGAGATGGCACCAGCTCATTACTTTATTAAAAACCATAATTTGCCAAATATGTAAGCATGTTAGTATGTCTATTTTCCTTAATGAAAATTAATATTTCACACTATATTTTTTATTGCTTTGAATTTCTAAATGTTACTTTTAAATGGGAATCCTAATATATACATTCCATA
This sequence comes from Maratus michaelseni, assembly GCA_963931845.1. Taxonomy (NCBI): domain Eukaryota; kingdom Metazoa; phylum Arthropoda; class Arachnida; order Araneae; family Salticidae; genus Maratus; species Maratus michaelseni. The sequence goes on from OZ007599.1 coordinate 275,051,692, forward strand.
AATTTATTATTAATGATATTTTTAATTTTAACTTTTTAGCATCATTTCTGGAAATATCTAGTAATTCTGGTCGACGCTGCCCTCTACAACTTCAAAAGCCTCAAATAGATACTGCTATAGTAAAATTGGAAGAGCTTCAAAAGCCAACTAATAAAAGGTAATTCAAGTTATATTTATGTTTATTTAAAGCATATAAACTGAAGTTTGTGATGGATACAAAATAATGCATAATTTTTTGAATGATTTGTATTTTAAATTGATTATTACTTAATTTAGATTATATTTAAATTTATTTGGCATTTTAAGAAATAGTACTTTCATTCAAAATCATTTTGAAGAGATTTTGACTATTTTTATCAACCAAAACCCCCGTGAGAAGTCTATTCTATTAAGATATACAGGGTGTCTGAGAAAGATCCGTACAACTTCAAAAATTTATTGAAAAAGAAACAGTAGGGTAACAGCGAAACTAATTAGGACATTAGATAGAATAACTCAAAAAGTTTTTTTCTGCAGTATGTTTCTGACCATAGATGGCGCTACATGTCATGCAAAGGAATATTAAAGCATTTTAGTTATTTCAATGGCGGATCGCGTGAAGAAAGCACAATGTGTTGTGTGGTTTATCGAAACAAAATCCTCATTGGGGATTGACAGTTCGTGAGTCGCTGAATAATTCTTTTCCACAGCGTTGGATTGGCAGGGATGGTCCCATTGCATGGCCACCCCGGTCTCCTGACCTAACACCACTGGATTTTTTCTTTTGGGGTTATGTTAAAGATACTGTATACTGAACGCAAGTTAACAGTCTCGAAGAATTAAAGCAAAACATCCAAACAGCTGTAGCTACTGTTGATGTTAGCATGCTGAAATGGTCGTGGATGGAATTGGAATATCGTCTTGATATTGTTCGTGCTACGAAAGGGTCTCATGTAGAAATTTCCTAAGGTAATAACTTAAGTTATAGGAAAAAAAACTTTTTGAGTTATTCTATCTAATGTACTAATTAGTTGCGCTGTAACCCTATTGTTTCTTTTTCAATAAATTTTTGAAGTTGTACGGATCTTTCTCGGACACCCTGTACATCTATCATTATTTTTCAGTGATAAAAAAATATACATATGACAAGATGGGATAAAAAGAAAATATTTCCAAAATTTGAAAATTGGTCTGTGGCTATTAATAATTTTTGCTAAGCAAGGTTTTTCATGATAAAAAATATATATATATATTTTTGTGCAAATTTGATGCTGTTGGATCAAAATAATAAAGAACTTCTGGAGCTTATTTATGTCCGCAAATAGGATGACACCTTTTTGAAGTGACCTGCATTTCTGAGGTCTATACGTCACATTTTGAATTAGTAAAGTCTCATCATCGCTAACATCAGACTTTATATTTCTGTACAAATGTGGATAAAGTGTGCAAACTGCCTTTTTTAATCAAACCAATTTCATTGAAAACCTTTCATTAGATCCTTAGAACAAAGATGACATACACATTTTACAATTTAAAAAATAAATAATAATAATGTAACAAAGCAAAAAATTAGACACAGTGAACTCCTGTTAGTGTTGACTTCCAATGGAGGCCATTTTTCATCCACAATAACTGAAGTATTCTGAAGTAACTAAAGGCCAGATTTGAGTGTTTTAAAGTTTATGTAGATTTTAATATAGAGGCATATCTATAGCAAATTTTATTCACATTGTTTTGTAGAGATAATTATTTCCAATCAGATTGCTTTGGCTCTTTTCTTTAGTAAATTGTGCCTTAATGAAAAGAGGTGGTTTCTTTTCAGTGTTTGTATCATAATTGTAATTTATCCTGCATGTACATAAATTACCACAAAAGCATATTTCATTTAAATGATAATTTTTTTTTTCAGATCTTTTAATTGTTACCTTAGTTTCAATGTTTAGATTAACTAAAACTGAGAAATAAATATTAATGTATTGTAACAATAACATTATTTGTTTTACAGCTTCAAAGATCAACATAATTATGTTACTCTTGTAACTCAGGTTTCTATGGAAAGAATATCATCTCTTGAACGAAGCTTACGATCATGGTATGGGCCTGTATCTTTAGTCATTTATGTAGCTGCCAAGCATTCTGAGAAATCAGAGTATGAATGGCAAAGGTATTTCAAAATACTTTTTTATATTTTATATTGTTTGATTATTTATAGTATCACAAGATATCATACTTTTCATGCTTATCTGAAAATGTAAAAAGATCTCAATTCTGTCTTATTTCTTTTATAGTATATTTAATATATTCATTATTCATTGATATTTATATGAAAACAAATGGGAATTCTATGAATCTTTTAAGTGTGATAAATGACTATTAAGTAATTATGCTTTCAAATAACATTTAACACTAGAACCAGCTGAAATTTTATTTAAAACTACTTAACTTTCAACCCCCCCTGTGTGGTATATATTTAACTTATTTTATTAAGAAACTTCTGGTTCCAATCGAAATACATTCATTTTGTATAGGTCAATATGACCCCTCATTGTGGTTCTAGTGTTAAGCAAAATTTCAATGCCAATATAAATTGTTCAGTTGGCTTTCTGAAATCCAAAACTGTATAATCCCCTGTTCACTTATGGACAGTAACAATGAAAATTACTGTTAACATTTAAGCTGATAATAAAAATTAAATGTACCTGTGATTTCATTAATTATGAATTTCAATAAGAATTGAATTGTGATTTATAATCTCAGCATAATATTTAATATTTTTTTGAATTTGTATGTATATCTAATTCTCATTAAAGCAAATCCTTTTATAGGCTTTATATTCAAAAGAAATTAAAAACTCTCAAGCTCTCTGCCTCAAGTCATGTTACTTTAGCTTTAGGCAGCTCCTCAAGTGATGACTACCCTATAAATGCATTAAGGAACATAGCAGTTAGGTGATTATTTGAGTAATTACCAGAGTAAAAATGAATAATAAATTGTGATATATTTTTAACACTGCTTTGTCTTTAATTGTGTTAACATTTAAATGCAGTAGAAGGTCAAAAATCTGAAACACTTCAGGACCAGAAATTGTGCAGGATTTAGCAGATTTTGAGTCAAAAAAGAAAATATCATTACATTTAAGCTGAAAACTATGGATAAAACAAAGAAAACATAATAGCAGCCTTTCACTGCTGTATTTACAAATAAGAATTGTGAACAGAAAGAAATAGATATGCATAAAACTTATAAAGATTAAAAACTTCACAGGTGTCATTCTTTACAATTATATGTTAATTTATTATTTTTTAAGAAAAACTCTTGCTTTAATCTTTGTCTGCATGAAATCTGCCATTACTTCTCTTACTGTTGTCTAAAAAGCAAAAAATCTGTTGCAGTTTCATAATTTCTATTTATTTTTAATGTGACTTTCTGCCAATATAACAACAACACATCAATGTATTTTATTATGTATTACAGAATTCACCTGTTCAAGGTTTCTAAAACAACTTAAACTATTTCAAAAAATGAGTTTGGCCATAATTTATGAAGTAAATTTATTAAAAGTGATTGTAAATTTTAATTTCCTTACAATGTCAATATTAACATATAAATGCAGGTGGAATTTTGGCATTATACTGTATTCAAATGTTACTTACTGTCACTTTTCTGTAAAACTTATATAAATTTTATTTTTAATAAATTAATCTTGTTTCATTTAGCTAATTTATTTATTTGATTGAATTTCACCTAACTATGTCTAAATAACAAAATATAAGTACTTAAATGCAAGAATTATTGTCTTAGTATGATAACAATATTTTTGTTTCTAGTGGAAACTAGTTACAATCTTTCTCTTTTATTTTTGTGAAATTTGTTTCTGAGAATATCATTTTTGTCTGTTGAAATTAGTATTAAATTGCACAGCGATTATGACCAAACAAATTTATAAAGTGTTTGTGATGTTCTGGTGCATAGTTGATAAAGAACCAAAAAGCTTCACAATAAAATATAATGCTTACTCCCTATACTGTTACACTGAATCCAGTGGTTTGTCCATGAATGTAAAATGTCATACAGTTCAGAAGCAAAATATGTCAAAATACTGATTTTCTCACATAGTCACTATGGAATAGATATTTTCAAATTTGATTTTCTTTTTAAAATATAATTATGATGCTATAATTTGCATTGAACTATATTCTTTATTTGAAAAAAATACACCTTTTATTTGATTTCATCAGAAAAAAAAATTATTACCGTAATTTCTGGTAGATAATTTCTGGCTCAGGCTTATACGTGTTTAAAAGTTAATATTTGTCTAGTGCGGCTTATATGATGAACTTTTTTATTCCCACCCACGTGTTGCAAGCAAAAAAAGTAAGAAAATTTCCAAAACCAGTAGGGAAAAAAATAGTAATTTAAAAAATATAATAAATAATAAAAGTTTAGATTGAAAAAAAGTGGATGAAAAAAATGAGGTATTATTTAATTTTTTAAGAAATTTTCACATAAACAAAAATTTAAATTATTATTTGGAAGCAGGTGCAAGAAGAGATGAGCAAAATTTAGTTTTTTACTGTCAAATTCATACTTTACATCGTCAATAAATATCAAAGCTACTTAGAGTTGTATATTAAAATTATGAGGTATAATTGTTGCGCTCCTTAATAAATCTATTAAATACTGAGGAGAATGCAGCAACAACTCCTGTTTTTTGCCTACGTCAAAAAATACCTTTTCTTACTGATCATTGATGTATTGCAGGCATAGAGAAGAGATAGGGGTGGAGTGCGCTTTCCATTTCCCTTGAAAAGTGGCATTAACATGATCAGTCCTACTCATATAAAGGTTTCCAGATTTGGCGCGTTATCACTTGCTTGGTAATTTCAAAAATGTTGTCGGTTGTGAAAAAATTATAAAAATGGTCCAGATTATGCATGTAAAGTGCAAAAATTTTACAAAAATTATGTAATTTGTTGAAAACAAATTTTCGTTATTTATAGGGTTGCTATGGATCAGGGAATTTTCATGGTAAAATATCAGTATTTTCTTACAGAAAAATTATTTAATTTAATCTCACGAAATTCTGCTTTTTCTAAGAAGAGTTTTGCAATAAAAAAATATTGGTGTTTATCCTGAAAAATTTCTTGACTCGTAGCAATCCTGTAATTACTAATATATATACTCCTGTCAGTATAAGCTTCATTTAAATACGTGAGCTATATAAATACAATTTTGCTTTCTAGCCAGTGTTGGGCATTAATTAAACAACTGCTAGATTCAATTATTTAATTTTTTTTCACAACATTGTTTTCTAAGATATAGCAAATATAATATTGATGACTGCACTAGCTGTAACAGATGAGATTTTTAACATATAAAAGTAAAAAAAAGCTTCTTTTTGTAGATTCTGGGTAAAAAAGGAACTACACAATGTTAAAAACATGTTTATCATTTACATTTCACAATGTATAAATGGTATGCTCATTGAAAACAATTTCACAGCATCCTTTATTAACAATATAAATTAAAACTATACCAAATGAAAGTATGAAGCAAGCTAGTGCAAAAATATAAATTAAGTAAAAACAAAGCAACTTTAAATCTGTTTATAAAAGCAGCTTTCACTTTAATTTAATGATACTGTAATTTGTTTATTTTCCTTTCGCAAACATCTGCTAGCCCTTGGCGATAAAATGAGATGCCAAATTTCGTAATTTCAATTTGTCAATGAAAATAATAAAAGAAAAGACTTTGCACCCACGAAGGATTTTACATGCACCGGGCACCATTAGCATACATGATGAAAAAAGTCATAATTACAAAGCAACAAGGACATATGCAGACAGGGCTCAGGGCCTGAACCCCCCTCCCTTTCAAAATCTGTGATTTTTATCTAATCACAGTAAATTTTTAAAAATTTCCATTGCCTTATGTAAGATCACTACTCAGTTCTCCTCCCTATAAAATGAAATTTTGACTACAATAGTAGAAAGCAATGGATTATAGTTGAAAATATACCACATTGAGAGAAAAATTAAACACGCTATTCGATTCTTAAATGTTTAAATAGTCATGTCTACAAATTTCATGCATTTTTACCAAAAAAGACTTTGTGAATGCATCAAACAGTTTCATGTTATTAAACCGAGATTTTTTTCTCCCTTCAATTAAGGCTATATTTCAAAATTATGAATGTGAAAAAAAAATTGCATGATCAATTCGATGGATAAAAGAAGAAAAAGGAGTGATTTTCATAAAAGTAGGAAAAATGAGAAACCTGGGACTTTTGCATAATCTTGTTTATTTTTCATTCAATGAAATACTGCATAATCAGTTCTTTTCTCAATTTTTGGTCTTTTTCTTATCTTGTTTTTAGGCTACCTGCTTCTAGCATGGAACAATCTTTTGTTATTCTATGGCCTCTATGTCAAAATTTCAGGGGGGATGAACAAATTTTTGCCCGTTTTTGTTGGGGGTGGGGATGGTAGTTCTTTTGCCCATTATACTTTCAGCTTCAAAATCAATTTTACAAGCAACAGGTGAATGAATAGCAGGTTTTCAGAGAGAGAGAACAAGTTTCAGTAATAGTTATAAACTAACTAACTTCTTTTCCCCCATCCAGTCTTTAGGTTAAGATCAGTGGAAAGCAAGAGAGATACCATTATAGTACTTTACCCTGTCTCTTATCACGCTACATGCCATTTAAATTTTTATTAATCTTACTCAATTTTTCTTTTGAAGTCTGAATTATGGCTCCACGGAAAAGCTATACTGCTTCTGTCAAGCTTGTCGTGATTGAAAAAGCTGAAGTTATCAGTAATAGAGCTGTTGCTAGAGAGTATCAAATTGATGAAAAATATATATGGCGGTGAAGAAAAGTAAAAGATGGGATAAAGAACATGCCCAAACAGAAGAGAGCTCGACGTGGTGAGTCAATTGCTTTTCCCAGTTTAGAAACAACTCTTGAAAAATGGATTAATGAACAAAGGGGAAAAGGGTTGCCTGTCTCTAATGTTAAAATCAGGCTTCAAGCTAAAGAAATGGCCCAACAAATGGGATAAGGAAATTTCAAAGGTACTCGAAATTTATGAGCTGAAAGAGACTGAGTGTTCACTCAAAAACCACTGTGGGGCAGAAGTTGTCTGAAGACTGGAGGAAAAAAAGGCATCTTTCCTAAAATACATGGCAAAAATAATTACATAAGAAAAATTGGCAGATTGCCAAATTATAAATATGGACAAAGTGCTCCTTACATTTGAGTGTTCACTAAACAGGACGGTAAATAAACAGGGGAGAAAACAATTCCTTTCATTATGAGCGGTAATTAAAAAACATCGTTCACATGTGTTTTGGTCTGCGCAGCAAATGGCAATAAGCTGAAGCCACTCTTAATTTTTAAGAAAAAATGCTGCCTAAAGGTGACTCCCTGCTGATGTAGTTATTTGTGTGAATGAGAAAGGTTCGATGTGCGAAGAAATGATGATGCACTGGATTGAAAAAGTGTATGAAAAAGGAAATGGAGATTTATTTTCTAGCCGAAAGGTTTGTTAGTGTTAGATTTGATGTGGGCTCATTTATTGGAGTCCGTTAAATCAAAATGCAAGAAATTACAACCAAACCTTGCAATAATACCTGGAGGCCTCACTAAAATTTTGCAGCCATTGGATTTAGTTGTTAACAGAATTTTTAAACTGCACATGAGACAAAATTGGGAAAATTGGATGTGAGATGGCATGCATTCATTCACAAATACCGGCCGCATGTGAAGAGCAACATATGAAGAAGTGACAAATTGGGTGTCGGACTCCTGGAAAAATGTACAGGCATCAGCCATTATTTCAGGATTCTCTTAATCAAATATAAAAATAGATGGACATGAAGATAAAGAAACAACTGAAATTGATGACTGATGAAGACAGGGAAATTAATGATGAATTTTTAAATTTGTTCTGTTCTGATAGTGAAGAATCAGAATTTAGTGGTTTTGAGTAAATAAAATAAGTATTTGATTTTAAAAACTTTTAGTGATTTATTTCGAATTTTTTTTCTCAATATTATGCTGGGGATTACCTAAAAAGGCAACAGATTAATGCATCATAATTAAGTAAATTACATTGCTGTAAGTATAAATAAAGATTGATAAGTCATATTTATTTATTATTTATTTAAAAATATTTATCTTTAAATATACTCAAACTGTAAAATGCATTTCCATTTGTTGTGTATTAAAATATCGTAATTTCCGGTAGATAAACTACAGCTTATCTGATGAAAATTGAATTTTTATCACTTGTTTTTTATTGATGTGGCTTATTTCCCAGAAATTACGGTATAATATAAAAAGAAATTAGTGTACAGAGCTGCTGAGCAATGTTGTCTGTGGACTGGTAACATTTTTTTTTTTTTTGCTAGCTACACAACATAATAATGATTTGTTGGTATTTTTCCTTTCTCACTGCTAAACCTGTATTTTGGAGGGCTCCCATACATGAAAGACTACACTGTGGACAATATTAATCTTCCACTATACTCATCACACTACATCCCTCCTCCAGATTACCAATCATTCTTCCTAGTGTAAAGCTGCTGTAAATGTTTTTTCTTTCCATCTTGTACGTGAAATTAACTTGTGTTTTCAACAAATGTCTTTAATACCACCCTTCCTGCTTATTTTGCATATTGTATTGTCACCAACCCCACACTAATGCCAGTAACTAGATGAAATGCTTTCACATGAATTGTGATGTCTTATTACTGAAATTTGCATATGTACCACCTTTTTACCAAACTGGAATTCATTTTACTAATTGCTACAAGTCACTTTTGCAATTTTCATGGGTGTACAAGTATGCTACTAAATGTATTCTATTAGTATGCATCTACCATTAAGTTTTGCATGCTAGTGTAAAAAAAAATTCACATTTATTTTTATCAGTGCATTTTAAGACAAGTGATTCTAATAATCATTACTGGAAAATGATGCCATTAACAACATATTCTTAAATTAATGCTTTAATGATTTTGATATATTTAAAACTTATTTTGCTTGAAAAACTATTAAATTTTATGCAAGAGAATATCTACTACTCATGATGTGCAGAAATTATTTCCATGCATAATCAGTTATCTGAACCACTAATAATAAAATATTCCTTTAAAGTAATACATTCTTTTGTATTTGACTGAAAATATGAATGAAAAGCATTATAATAAATTTCCAATACTTAACTATTTTTATCTTGTGTATATCTCTAATGCAGAATTTCTCATAAAGGACATCTAGAAACCTATATTCTCTACTTGGCTAGTTTCACATCTGTTCTTATTTTCTGTCATAGTTTATGTTGAAAATTCTTCTGTTTTCCCGAAAACAGTGTAATAAATTGTTAGAAAATTGCAAAACACTCTTAATAAAGTACAAACTTCTTCAATAGTAATAAAAGCAGTCCTGGCCTTGCTCTTCTTGTAGTCTTAAATGTTTTACCTAAAGAAGATGCATTCTATTAAAAATAAATGATCAACATAAAATAGCACAAATAGAAACATATAAAATGGCAAACAGCTGTTTCGGAGCCCCTAAAGTAATCTAAGCCAAATCCCTAAGCCAAATTTAAAAGATTCATGACTGATTCAAAAGTTTAAGCCATGTAAATATGCTTGCGTCTCCGCACGCACCCAAGATTGAATGGCGGTGAGTTTTTTAAAAAACAACAGCAGGGTCAGGAAACGCATGTGACGTAGAAGACCAATAAAAGCGCCCAGCCAGACTGGACGAGTTTAAGTACGGAGAAGAAAAAAAGAGGGGGGGGGGAAACGAAGAAAATGAATTAAATGAAAGGTAGCCAGACATTTGAAAAATTTGGTGTACTGGACATATCATTAACTAAGTTGTCTGAATTCTTCCATATATGATAAGCTTCCCAAAAATCAAGGTCGTAAATCAATGAGCATTTTTGAATTATTGAACCTTCTTAAAAATTAAAACTCTGATTGCTAGACCAACAATGATTGGCAATCACAGATCGTTTAGTGCCACAATTTTTAACATAGTTTTTATGTTCCCCCAAGCGGACCTTAAGGGGTCGCTTAGTTTGACCTTTGTACATTCTATCACACTTGCAAGATATCTTATAAATTCCCCAATGTGAAAATCTGTCAATTAGATGTTTGAGATCTATAAATTTGCTTATTTTCGGAAAATATGGAAGTATGATTAAATTTTCATTGAGAACATTGATAACATTGGAATTAGCTTATTATGAATTGAATCAACGATTTCAACAGGATAACCCCAGTCAATGGCAATTGATTTAATGTGTTCTAAGTCTGCTTTGAGTAAACTCCCAGATGAAAAAATTTTGAATGAACATCAGATGAACAAATTTTGAATGAACACCAGATGAACAACACCCTTTTTCTCCTCCGTACTCCCAGATGAACAAATTTGTTCATCTAATAGTTTACTCAAAGCAGAGTTAGACCACATTAAATCAATTGCCATTGATTGGGGTTATCCTGTTGAAATTGTTGATTCAATTCATAATAAACTAATTAAACGTACACATTCCAATGTTCACAATAAAAATTTAATTATACTTCCATAATTTCCGAGAATAAGCCATCAAATAACTAGAATATTGAAAAGATTCGATTTTAAAGTAATTTATGCACCATTTAACAAAATCAAATTTACAGATCTCAAACATCCACTTGATAGATTTTCACATTGGGGAATTTATAAGATATCTTGTGAGTGTGATAGAATGTACATAGGTCAAACTAATTGACCCCTTAAGGTCCACTTGGAGGAACATAAAAACTATGTTAAAAATTGTGACACTAAATGATCTGCGATTACTAATCATTGTTGGTCTAGTAATCAGAGTTTTAATTTTTCAAATGGTTCAATAATTCAAAAATGCTCATTGATTTACGACCTTGATTTTTGGGCAGCTTATCATATATGGAAGAATTCAGACAACTTAGTTAATGATATGTCCAGTACATCAAATTTTTCAAATGTCTGGCTACCTTTCATTTAATTCATTCTCTTCGTTTCCCCCCCCCCTCTTTTTTCTCATCCATATTTAAACTCGTCCAGTCTGGCCGGACGCTTCTATTGGTCTCCTATGTCATATGTGTTTCCTGACTCCACTGTTGTTGTTTTTTTTAAAACTCGCTGCCATTCAATTTTGGGTGCATGCGGAGACGCAAGCATATTTACATGGCTTAAACTTTTGAATCAGTTTTTAATCTTTTAAATTTGGCACTGATGATGGAGCTTTAGGGGCTCTGAAACAGCTGTTTGCCATTTTATATATTTCTATTTGTGCTATTTTACGTTGATCATTTATTCTTAATATAACGGCACAAAGTTCAATCCACCTATTTTAAAGAGATGCATTCTAATCTAATTTGAAGATCTCTAAAACATGTTATTTTCTATACTTGTGTGGCATTTTAACTTATTGGCATACTATTTTTATAACACATAATTGATTATAAATATCATTTTTTAGATAAAACTGTTGATTTTGCTTATTTTTATTTTATTCATGCAAATTATTTTTAAAGATTTTTGATTAATAGTATAGCATTTTAAGTTTGGCTAAGAATTGGACTGTCTGGCAGATATCTGTGTATAAACTGATCGATGAAACATGACCCCTTAGCAATTGGCTGTGTGTGCCAATGGGTTGAAGAAGTTTGCACGTTACTAAGCATATATCCCAGCCAAGCCCCTCTCATTCAGTTCCCTAGGTGGTCATCCCTGTACTAAGCATATATCTCTAATACTGAATCTCTTAAATAACCTAACTTAACTTTTTTTGCATATCATTTAGTGTTTATATTACCTTTAAATTATATGTATTTGCAATTAATTAAGTAAGACTATAATATTTTACAGACAAGTGAAAACAAAGTATATGTTTCTATTGGATGGAGATTTTCAACCTTCTCCAGATTTCCAACAAAAGTTTTCAAATTTTGCTAAATATTTTGAACACAATCCAAAGACTGCATTTGTTGTGCCTGCTTTTGAATACATAGAGCTGCCTCAGGTATAACATTCATTTGGTGCTGTAATTTCTTTTCATTAATTTAGACCCGTTTTTCTGTTTTTATTAAAGAATGTATTATGATATGTGTTTTACAATGAAATAAGAGGAATAACTTTTTCTTTAAAGCTTATTAAATCAAAAACATGTTTAATTTTCAGATGTTGTAATTCAGGCACTAAATGATTTTTTTTTTCTGAAACTATTCCTTATAATATAGTTCATAATTATAGTTTTGTATTTTTTGAGCCAGATAACTTTTGTTAATTTCTGACAAAGTTTTTTTATATGATATTTTGCTTGTTTAGGTAAATAATAAAATTCAGATATCACATTTGTTTACAAAATAAGGAAAATCGAATACTTTTATTTGGATATTGTAGTTCAATATTAATTTGAATTTATGACTTGTAAAACATGTTTTTAAGAAATTTGAAAGCTATAATATATATTTCCTATCACATTTTGTTTTTAGATGTTAAAAGTATAATGAAAATCCATAAAGATTTTTCAATTTAAATACCATAAAATTAAAATATAAAAAAAATTTACATTTGTTAAGAAGGACACAGTCTTTCTCAGATGACAAAAAAATAAAATAGAATTTTCTTCAGTCTATAAATTATAAAATTTACTCTATAACATTTGAGTTATTTAGGCTTTTCAAGTATCCAAAATAAGATGTTTCATATGGTTGCAATGTCTTCAACTATATGAAAGATATAGAATGTTTTTCTTTTTTTCCCACAAAATTGCATTTCACCACTTTCCTTGCACTTTTCTCTTAATGATCCTTGTCCTAACTTGTAAGTGAAGCTATTTAATCCTTAGTAATCAATGCCTTAAAAAAATAAATGATCTAAGCATATTTCAAATTTAAAATATTAGCAAGAGTTTATTATTCAGGGTTCATACTTATCAGGGGATTATGGGATTCGGGGGATAAATTTTGGTCATAAAAATTAAGGGAATCTCAGGGGATAATCCAAAAAATTCCTCAAACTTGGGAGAACCTGGTAAAACAATCAGCTAATCTGGGAAATGAAAGCCATTGCTGCTATTGGCGTGCTTTGTGATATCAATGAAATCAAACTAAGACATGCTTCTATCATCGTGAGATATCGTCTCACAGATTAAATATAACATATGTTATATTTCATCTGTGTTCCTTCTAATGTCTGGCGACATCCATTCAGACACTAGACACACCTTCTAACATAGATCATGAAACTTCACTCATGAAGTAAGCATTTGGCAACAGCTTCAAATTTGTTTTTAAATCGCCGCACGTTGGTTATGAATTCTTGCCAGTAATATTGGGCGATTGCATTTAGATTTATTTATTCAAAAATGTTTTTAAAAAATTATATTTCTTATTAAAATGAGCTGATTGAAAACTATTTTTAATTTGAACTGAACAGGTAAAAAATTAATGCAGAATTCACGTATTGAGTAAAATGTGTTGAAAATGATCTGTACAGATTTCAATGTCATTTGTGCTGGAATCATTTTTACAAAATAATATGAGATGACAAGATCTCAGCAGCCATGCAAAATATGAAAAGCATAAAAAATTAGGAGTGAATTAGAAAATAATCCAGCTCAAAATCTTCAGCTGCTTGAATGTTCTAAGGATGGTGTGAATAAAACGTAAGTATCCAATGAAAACAATACTTAAAAAAAAATCGTCACTGAAACAGTGTACAATGTCATTTGTAAAAAAGTTACTTTAAGCAATGTCAAAATGACATATTTCAAAGCTTTTAGATTCCCCAGCTTTAGATTCCTTAATCCGAATATCTCTCTTTTATTTTACAAAGATTTATTGGATAATATTGGCAAGGATGTCAAATTTGTAATACAGTAGAAGATCTTTATAATGCAATTCTATATAATGCAATTCTCCATATAACGCACAACTTCACAGATGTAAACAATGAATTTTACAGTTAAGAAACACCTGCATACCCACATTATAAATAGTTTCTATTCTCTAGAGGACTAAATTTTATACATTAGTTCAACTTTATCTCCTTAATTCAGAGCTTATTACTGAAAAAATTGCTTTGATTTGATATAGGTATGTTTGCACAATGTTTATAAAGTAAATTTAACAATGTGTGGAATGATCTATATTATGCAAAAAATTATAATCTACACAACTCCTGGTAATAAAGAATGCAATACAAAGATACTGTAATGTATTTTGGTATGTTTCGCACATATTTGGCCATGTTTTACAAACTAAATTTAATGATGTGTGAAATATGATCTATGTAATGCAAAATTCTATATAACGCACAACCTCGTGTTTTTAGGTTTGCGTTATAAAGATCTTCTACTGTATCTATGGATAAAGACCTGAATAAAGTATCTCAAAAAACCAAATAGATTTTGTTTATGTTAACATTCATGTTTATTTATATTTAGAAACAATCTAAATCGTTAACTGAGATATTGAATAGAGGAAGTGCAATCTCCTCTAATTATAAACATCCAATTCAATTCCACCCACACAACTGATTCCTTGATTACTTGCAATAAGTAATAACTGTACTTCCCACGCGCCAGAACTTTCCTAGGTTTTTCCAGTTAATTTACTTCTTGTGTTTTTCCTAAGTGAAAGAAAATACAGAAGGACATTTTCCTCTCTTTTAGACTCAGACTTCAATTCACAACCGAACAGTGGGGAAGTCCGTTTACAATCGCACAGAGACTTATGCTGTCTCTCACCCGCCCCAGAAATACAATCTGTTTTATGTTTTCTGGATTTATCATACTCTTTGAAAGAGTATCTACTCATCTCACCATACCTTGCTGTGTATGCAATTATTAATTTTAATTAGATATTGTGCATGTGGATGTGACACACCTTATTTTTTGTCTACATACATTTACACTTGTGGATACTAACCCGTATATTCTGGAGATTTAGTGTGAACCAATGCAATAAGGATTAAATCGCATCTCTATCGGCACCTAGCTCCATTACAGATAAGTAAACTCTTTTTTATTACTATCAGCTTGGCTTTGGTTTTGAAAAACTATGTCGGATTCCTCTTCTCCTTCCACACAACTTCAAAGTATAATGTGGTCTTTTGATATGCTGCCACCACCGATATGAATACGTGATATCGGACACGTTACGTGATGTATATTAAAAAAAAACCTAACTCTTTCAATTAAACTTAAACTAACACTTTATTTACAATATTTACACTTAAACTCGGATGTAACTTATCCGTTTCAACATTAAATTTAAAAAATACAGAAAACTACTTTCTGTGTACCGTTAGGCTACGTTAATTCACTCAGAACCGAGATTTCTATTAATCTCACACCCGCTATATCTCTTCCTTTCGAGAGATTTCCCCCAATACACGTGTCTCAGAGTGCAATCTCTGAACGACCATCCTCCTTCGCTCCTACGTTCAAAACTAACTTCACTCTCTCGTCATCCACCAGAGAACTCCCTCTCTCTACAGGGCTCGTGGCCTGTTCCCAAGGGTTCCTTGACAACACTTCATCCCCTCTTGATGGGTCTGTCTTCCTAAATAATGGGTGAAATATCTGTCTTATCTATACCTTTACAATAAAAAAAGAAACACTTCTTCCACGATAATAAACATTCCTTCCACTCACATTCAGGTTATTCCCCTCTGGATTAAGATTTTTCTTAAGAAATCCTTTAACAGTACACAGCAGATACATATACAATAAGATAATCCCTTAAGAATAGCTTTTAAGTCTTGCAGCTGCCAGGGAAACCTGACATCCCCACCTTAGCGGAAAATATGCCTTTTAGGGGCTAATTTTCCTCAAAACTATGTAATGTCTGAGAAGAGTTCAACAGTACCTTGGTAGGTTTCTTCATTACTATAATTACATAAATATTTCAAGGTGTCTGAAAATTTAACTACTGACATCTCTAATGAACCAGATTCTAATGTGATAACTACAGAAAAAAATTACACAATATGCTAATACACTTTTATAAACACAAGATGCAAATACGATTATAAATACACAAAAAAAAAGGAAGTTACACTAGTATTATGTCATTTCAATGTCAGTCCTTACGCTGGTATTGCTGGAGGCATCACTATTTTTTCCTTCCAGTCCTTCCTAGTTAACCTGATTGGTACATCCCTTTTTGTAGTACACCCACTTGAATAGCTAACTTCTGCCTCTGATGTCCTAATTAAATTTTTCTCTAACCAATCAGGCACTTGCCTGTCCAAGTCTTCTTTGTATGTGACAAGGGCATCGTACAATTTTTGTTTCATCTTAACCCTCTCCGGTTTACGACCAATCTGATTTCTCTCTGTTTCTACCAGTTGTATAGGACCCATAAATAATTCCTTATTTTTCCTTAAGATTGATTTTATGTTCTCAACTTGAATATTGGTTAACCCTTTTATTTCAAATCCCTTTATGTCTTTAACTCCCGGTTGTTCTCTATCTAACAAAAGAGTTTTCCCACGGTTTTCAAACTCCCCGTCACTATCAAAAACAATATCGACTACTTTATTTTTAGCCACAAATTCCTTCATTTCATCTTGATACACCAGTTTCTTACTCCCGTCCAATAACTGAATTATATATGCATGTTGACCTGTTTCCTCTTTCTCCCTATCACTCCCATTCATTTCCCTTGTTAAACGACATTCTACACATGATTCACAAAACGTTTTAGCTTCCTCTGCCATATTTTCCCAATAAAATGAATGCTTGATTCTTTCTAACATTTTCATAACCGCGTGATGTTCTCCATATAAGGAAGTATGCGCTAATTTTAGAATTTTCTCCCTTCTAATTTTAGGTAATACTAATTGAGCTACCGTTTCATCTTCTAATTTCTCTTTATGATATAATAACCCATTAACAATATAGTAAGACCCTCTATCATTTTCAGCTAATTCCCAAGCTTTCTCTAAATCTTTACAACTCATTTGGGATTTCTGAAATGCATTCAAACTATCTTCCGTAACTTTATCAACCTTACTTTTCTCTACCTCGGCTTTTTCCTTCTCAGGACTTTGTAAATTTACCGATCTCGTTTTTACGGCATAACAGTCACTCTTATCATTTCCAATCCTTTCCCCTTCCTTCACTTTATCCCTACTACCTTCCTTACATTCCCTTTCTACCGATTCTCTTAATGATTTCTCGTAGTTTAACCCTGACAATTCATTAGCCACGTCAGGATGTAAAATCACCTGTTCCTTACTGTTATCAATTATCGTGCAAAGTACATCCTGATGAATTACATTAGTTTGACTGCGTTTTGGAATAGCTAAAGGTAATTGAATTAATGGTGATTTCACTGCCTTACCAAATATCCCTTGTAAATAGATGCTACCAGCCACTCTTAGTTTTTCAGCTGGTACTAAATCTTTATGAACAATGCTAATTTCGCAACCAGAATCCACTAATCCTTTTGCTATCTTCCCATTTACACTAACTTCCACTTTCTCGAGTTTATTTAACTTCTCTCCAATAACTTTAGTTCTTCAATTCCCTTTTGCTCCGGTTCTTGCCATACTCGCTCCTCTTGGTAATTCTCCAATTCCTCGCACTGAGACATTATTTATACTAGCCCTTGGTTCTTGTCCCTTATTAATTTGATTACTTCCCTCATTATTTCCTTTTGTACAAAATCGCTGGACATGGCCTCGTAAACCACACTTGAAACAGATAGGCATCGCATCATTAGGTTTCTTATATTCCGGTTTTCTACCCAAAAATGGACTCTTTACCTTTATAGCCCTTATAAGTTACTGCATAAGATTTTTGCTTAGCATCGAAGAAATTATCACATTCCTTAGCAATTTTAGAAACTTCTAACCAATTACTTTGCTGTGTTAATCCAATATGTGTTGCGGTTTCCAATATGTGTTGCGGTACAGAGCATTCCTTCTACAGGTTTCATTATTTAAATAAAATAGAACAAAATAAAATAAGATGAAATGCGTGGGTGCAGGTGATTATAAACGAGTTCCATACAGTCCTCTAATTTCTCCTTAGGTCTCTACACCAGACAGTCTCGTTCCAAACTTAATTTCCGTTCTCTGTATTCGGTGATACAAATTAAACAGGACAGGGTGTCCTTGGGTGATCGAGACGGATCGCTCCTCCGTTTCACTTCGCTCTCGCTTCACTGCCAGACTCTGCTTTTTCAGGGTCACGTCCTACCCTTTTGCCTCCGAAGAACCCATCTCCATCTCGTCTTCTCTTCTTCCTCTCGCCTCAGAAAAAAAGGGGGGCGGGGGGCAGGTTCATCCCGGCCTCTTAAACTTACGGCAGCCTATCGTTGTCGATATCTGGTTCCCATTCGCAGATTTTAAAGGACTTCCCTTGGCGTCCGATGGTCTCTGGGAACCCTCTCCATCTGCGACCTCACAAGTAGAATCAATAATTCGTTACCGTCGGGTAGGTGCCAGCCAGTCTCCAGTATTGTTTCCCTAATGTCCAAACCATTCAGCGTAGGAGATGGATCGCTTCCTTAGGTTCGGCCCGACAACTCCTGCGGTCCATAGTAAAGTAACTCAGCTGGGATATGGGAAAATGTCACAGCATTACCCCCTCCAGCAGTTGAGATTTTTCAAGCATTTGGAAAATCTTACATCATTACTGGTGCGCTAGCCTTCCATCCATACCCAACACATGTTAATTCTCAATAGAGGCTTACCTTAAACATTATTATTCACAAGTTTACAATACACTCTACAGACTCACATCATTAAATTAAATTTCAATATTCATTGTATGATTCAAATACACAATTATTTCAATTACAAAATTTAAAAAACTATATACAAAATTACTGAGTGGAATGTTATTTATTCCATTCTACTTAAACAGTCTACATGTGGAATTTGGCTGCCTGGGCGGTAACCTAAGGATCTGCGAATATCCTGCCTTTTTCCACAATCTCTAATTAGTCGGTAATCATTTCCGGCGTCGTTTTTCGGCTGTTTAACCTCGCTGCCTTTTATTTCGTTATGCGGCGATATGTATCCTGGGGTTTCTAAACAATCAGAACTGAAAACCGTTTTTTGCTTCCTTCCTAACGCACAATAACTGTTTACCCCTTTTGTTGTTTTCTGTCCCGAAGATTTAAACCTAAAATCTTCCTTTCGTTTTAAGACTGTGTCTTTATTTTTTTTCCCATGCTTACTTTCCCGGATTTCATTCCTTAAATAAAACACCCTCGCTCTTTCTTTATAACCCTCTTCCTTCATCCTTGCTTTGGGTGTCGCGCGGATCGGGGTCGTCGCGAATTTCGTTTTAATGGAAGATTCACAATGCGTTACTCCTGCACGTTGGCTAAGGGGGAAGGGAACAAAGCCTTTCTTTTCCTTCCTGTCCGGTTTTCTCACTTCATTCTTTTGATAAGCCGAAACTAAGCGGTTCGTGGGGTTGGGGGGAATTGGGCGGTCACTCCTGTGCCTTTTTTTCGGTGCTGCACTCCCAAAGCTAACAGGCGGTTTCGGTTTCATTCTGTCTAGCAAATTTTGTGTTTTGCTTCCCAATAAATAATAATCCATTTCTATGTCTGCATCGACAATACCTGCGTAAGTCCTAACTCTTTTTCCTAAATCACACAGATTAAGCTCTATTTCTGCGAGGGGTAGACATTTTAAATCATTTTGTAACGGTTGCTTTACCCACACGACTCTCCCTGTGTATTGTTCTCGGGTCACCTGGTTGGCACTAATTAAATCTAGCGACGTAGCAGTGTCTCTAAAAATTTTCATTTCTTTCCCATTTATAATCCCTTTTGTTAAATAGGGCTGGAACATTTCGTTTAACTCATCGAGGTCAGCCAACCGATTAACCACTTCAGGTATTTCACTACTCCATTTTAGTTTGGGGCAAAATTTGCGGATATGAGAAAAACTACCACAATGGAAACAAGACCTGTCTTTTCGCTTATCAAAAATTACATCTCTATCTTTTTTATCTTCCCTCTCCCTCCAATTTCTTTTCATTTCCGCGTTTTGGGGTTCTGTCTCTGGTCTATCAACCAATCTGTTTCCCTCAACCTTTTTGCCGTTATTTGAATATCTAGGCGGGGACTGTTTCATCTCTGTTCTTCTAACCGCCTCATAATGATCTAGTTTTTGGGTCAGATCCAATGGCGTAATTAAATCACTCCAGGAATCTATGAAATGTTGTCTAATTTCAGAGGGCACTTTCCGTTTGATCTGGTCAGTAATTATCAGGTCCCTAAGTTGACTAAATTCGGACACCTGAACACCGCTTAACCATTGGTCGAAATAATTCGTAATTTCATACGAAAAATCTTTCCAATTTTTTTCTTCGGACCGTGGTGTTGTTACGAATTTGATTCTGAAGTCTTCTGCACTAATTTTAAACCTTTCGAGTAATTTTCCCTTCACAAAATCAAAATTGTCCGTTTCGTCTAGTGGTTCTCTAAGAATAACTTCTGTCAATTCTATAGGAAGTAAACCTAGCAAATTTGTTACCCATTGCGACTTATCTAATTGCGCTTTTAATGCCTGTCTCTCAAATAAGTTGAGATATAAGGAAATCTCCGATTTTCCCATTTCAAATTTAGGTAACACATTTTTTAACAGAATTTTAGGTTCCCTTTCTATTTGACTAGATGATAACGTTAAAGTATCATTTTCCCGTTCGGCCCTAATTCTCGCGAGCTCATGTTCTTTCTCAATTTTATCTTTTTCCAATTTCGATCTCTCTACACGGTCTTCTTCAATCAACTTTAATTGGTTTAACGCCATAGTCTCATCATAATCGGGGGCCTCCGTTATCTTTTTAACCAATTTAGGAATTGTATCATTTGACAAAACCTCTACTTCAAATTCTATCGCAAGGGTTTGCAGATCGCATTTTCGAAATCCCGATATGCCTGCCATAATCACTAATTTTAAATTCTAACACAATTTAATTCCAATTTCCCGCACATAAATGCAATAAAAAAAAATACACAATTTTTTTCACCCCCAAAACAACATAAAAATAAATACAGTAGTTTCTGCTCGACACAAAATACAATCAATATTCATGAAATTTTGAATTACAAGCAAACCAATTCCACATATAGGCTACAATTTGCCAAAAAAAACATATATCTTACTTAACTTAACTGAATTACTAACAGACTTCAACTTAGTCTTACAACTTCTTTAAATTCAAAATTTAATTCCTTAGCAATCTTCAAAATAAGAGAGCACATTAAAAATTTCGGCCGAAAAATACAATTAACATAATTTGCTTTTCACCAAACAAAAAAATTTTTTAATTAAAAAGATTAAAAGAATTTTTCAATTACTAGAACCAAGATGAATTTAAAGTTTGTTACACTTTTAATTTACCTTCAACACACAAAAACATCTGTTGGTAATTAATATTTAAAATTTTTACTTACATTACCGAACACAAATAATTAAAGAAAAATTGCTTCCTGTCCAAAATTAAAAATATACACACTAAGCCTCCACTGAGAATAAAACAAGTGCTCACCTGGGTATAGCTCTGTCTGCGATTCTCGGCGGTGATTCTGCTTTCTTTTCTCTCCACACTGTCAGCAAAGTTCGGATGCTTCTGGTTTCTGGTTCAGCGGATGCAGTTTCAGATCAGCTCGGGTCTCTGCCTTGGTTTTGGCGGGTCACTTTGGGGTCGGTGGATTTTCCTCGATTCAGCGGAATCTGTCTCTCTATCACAGGATTCTGTACGAATTCGGCGAGTTGTCCTGCTCTGCCCCGATTCGGTATGTAGATTCAGGTTCCCAACGGCTGGTGTAGATTCTGAAGAAATTCGGCGAGTGTCCTACTCTGCCCCGAATTCATAAAACTTTGTCACGCACGTTTCTTTCACCACTTTAAATCCCCTGAAGCTGCCACCATCTGTAAAAACTCCGGTGGGATTTATAAAATTCGAACTGGTAGCTGTGGCTAACCGGAGTAATTACTCAAGTTGATTTGTAGAAAGAAAAGTTTCTTTATTCGAAACTCGAAGTACAGAGCATTCCTTCTACAGGTTTCATTATTTAAATAAAATAGAACAAAATAAAATAAGATGAAATGCGTGGGTGCAGGTGATTATAAACGAGTTCTATACAGTCCTCTAATTTCTCCTTAGGTCTCTACACCAGACAGTCTCGTTCCAAACTTAATTTCCGTTCTCTGTATTCGGTGATACAAATTAAACAGGACAGGGTGTCCTTGGGTGATCGAGACGGATCGCTCCTCCGTTTCACTTCGCTCTCGCTTCACTGCCAGACTCTGCTTTTTCAGGGTCACGTCCTACCCTTTTGCCTCCGAAGAACCCATCTCCATCTCGTCTTCTCTTCTTCCTCTCGCCTCAGAAAAAAAGGGGGGCGGGAGGCAGGTTCATCCCGGCCTCTTAAACTTACGGCAGCCTATCGTTGTCGATATCTGGTTCCCATTCGCAGATTTTAAAGGACTTCCCTTGGCGTCCGATGGTCTCTGGGAACCCTCTCCATCTGCGACCTCACAAGTAGAATCAATAATTCGTTACCGTCGGGTAGGTGCCAGCCAGTCTCCAGTATTGTTTCCCTAATGTCCAAACCATTCAGCGTAGGAGATGGATCGCTTCCTTAGGTTCGGCCCGACAACTCCTGCGGTCCATAGTAAAGTAACTCAGCTGGGATATGGGAAAATGTCACACTGCTAAAAAACAGATTCCATCCCTCAGTCCCTTCTGGAACTTTGATAGACAAAGTTTTAACACTTTTAATCAATTTCTCTAGGCTACTCTCATGATTAGATTCTCTAGTCCCATTAGAGTTATTAGCCGAACTTTGAATCTTTATCCTTTCCAACTCTAACTCATGTTCTAATCTCAATTTTTCAGCCCTTTCTTCTCTATCTAACTTCTCACAGTCTAACTCCCTTTCTAAGTTTTCTTGTTGTAACTTTTCCTCCCTTTCTAACTTTTCCCATTCTACTACTAATGCTTGAGTTCTAACCGTGCCGTAACAATAGTGCTAGATAATTCCATAACGGCCCCCTCTTCATATTCATCACTCCCCACTATCTTTTTCTTAAGCTTAAACCTGGTATCATCTTCCGAGACTTCAATTCCTAACTCTTCACACATCGCCTGCAGATCCACCCTTTTTAATTTTAGTAAGAAAGCCATACTTTCTACTGATAATTATTACCACCCTACAATAATACTTAAGCACAATATTAAATTAATATTTCCTCAAATCCTACCTTCATAAGATACCTCCACATATTATACTATTTAACATATTTCAAATAAGTAATAATAAAATAATAAATTTCCTTAAACAATGGTACCCCACAATTTGCTTCCAATAACAAAGTAACAATAATTTCAATTTGATTAGTATGCAATACAGATTTTAAATTTATACAATTAAATAATAAAATACAATTTACACAATAATACTGATATGTTGTAATTTGAGTAAAACACTGATGCCAATCACTACATAAAGATATCCACCTAACAAAAATTTGCATGAAATACACATAAATTCCTAAATTTAATCTCAATGAAATATTTCAATTTCCACAATTAGTTCTCACACTAAAAAGTAAATCACAGCACTTTTTTTTTCCCTTGGACCTTAAATTCTTCCTTGAAGGTTATTTCAATTTAATTTAACTTCTACAGAAATTTGTCTTCCTTATTTACTATCAATATTTCAAACTTAAAACAAACAATATCACTTAATTTAAATATTACTTTAATAATAATTTAAATTTAAGAAATTTCAATTATTCCTTCCAACTATTAACACAATGCATTAATTTTAATCATTAATCTTATCCGTTTAAAAAAATTTAGAAAATCAATTCTAGTAAACAATATTAGCTCCTTTTCTTAAAACAATAGTGTAAAATGGTTGTCAATATCTCATTTGATTTAGTCTAATTATTATATTGCACATAAATTATCATAAATTAACCACAACATTAACTTAAATTACCATCAATTACACACACAAAAACAGTAGGTTCGAGAATGTCAGTAGAGTATAATTATCAAAAAACCTTACCTCGTACTTCATCCGCTGGGGTAATTCTCTGCTCACTTTTAACCTGGGTAAATATTGCACTCTTGGGCAACAATCACTGTAACTTGCTTCATTATGCACAAAAACACTACACACAACACTACACTAACACAGCACAACCACTAGTTCACTTCACTGTAATGACGATAGGCTAGCTGGCACTGGTCTACGATGATAGGGCACACACACTTCTGCTAGACAATCCAGCATAAACTGACTGTAACACGTCTAACTGGCACTGGTCTACGATGATAGGGCACAAACACTTCCGCTGGACAATTCGGCATAAACTCTCTGTAACACGGCTAACTTGCACTGGTCTTTGGTGATTCGGATCCCGTCGCTGCCAACATTGTCGGATTCCTCTTCTCCATCCACACAACTTCGAAGTATAATCTGGTCTTTTGATATGCTGCCACCACCGATATGAATATGTGATATCGGACACGTTACATGATGTATATTTAAAAAAAACTTAACTCTTTCAATTATACTTAAACTAACACTTTATTTACAATATTTACACTTAAACTCGGATGTAACTTATCTGGTTCAACATTAAATAAAAAAAATACAGAAAACTACTTTCTGTGTACCGCTAGGCTACGTCAATTCACTCAGAACTGAGATTTCTATTAATCTCACACCTACTATATCTCTTCCTTTCGAGAGATCCCCCCATACACGTGTCTCAGAGTGCAATCTCTGAACGATCTTCCTCCTTCGCTCCTATGTTCAAAACTAACTTCACTCTCTCGTCATCCACCAGAGAACCCCCTCTCTCTACGGGGCTCGTGGCCTGTTCCCAAGGGTTCCTTGACAACACTTCATCCCCTCTTGATGCATCTGTCTTCCTAAATAATGGGTGAAATATCTGTCTTATCTATACCTTTATAATCACAAAATAAACACTTCTTCCATGATAATAAACATTCCTTCCACTCACATTCAGGTCGTTCCCCTCCGGATTAAGATTTTTCTTAAGAAAGCCTTTAATAGTACACAGCAGATACATATACAATAAGATAATCCCTTAAGAATAGCTTTTAAGTCTTGCAGCTGCCAGGGAAACCTGACAAACTATTTACACCATTATTAAAATAATGGGTAAAGAGGAGGAAGAAGCTTTGAAAAGGGCTGCAGAAAAGGCAGCCATAAATTCACGCGGTAGAGCTAAATCTGCTTTAACTAGTATTGCAAATTTTGTGAACAATACAGATCAAATTTTCCAAAAAAATTATTTATGCAATAAATTGCAGAAATTAGAAACCATTTATTCTGATTTCGATAAAGCAGATGCTCAATTATTTCCAGAATCTTCCAAAATGGAAGAGTTTGAAAAAAAAAACACTATGAAACTAAAGCCAAACTACAGACAGAACTGGAAAAATTTTCTGTTAATATGCATGTACAATCCAATACTTTAAATGAACAAATTCCTATAATTACTTCTACTGGTACTAATAATTTTAAATTAGCCAGATTGAATATTGAGAAATTTAATGGAAATTTTAAAAACTGTATGTCTTTTAAAGATTTATATATATCTTTAGTGCACAACAATGACAGTATATCAAATATTCAAAAATTTCAGTATCGTGGGGGTTTATTAGCCGAAGAAAAGGCAACCATAATTAAGCACATTCCTATCTCTGAAAGTAGTTATTCAGAAGCATGGGAAAAATTGCTGTCAAGATAAGATAAGAAAAAACAAATCGTTTCTGCTCTAATTAAAACTTATGGATACAAACCCAACATTCTAGGGTGGGAGTATGTTTATGTTAACATTCGTGTTTATATATATTTAGAAACAATCTAAATCATTAACTGAGATATTGAATAGAGGAAGTGCAATCTCCTCTAATTATAAACATCCAATTCAATTCCGCCCACACAACTGATTTCTTGATTACTTGCAATAAGTAATAACTGTACTTCCCACGTGCCAGAACTTTCCTAGGTTTTTCCAGTTAATTTACTTCTTGTGTTTTTCCTAAGTGAAAGAAAATACAGAAGGACATTTTCCTCTCTCTTAGACTCAGACTTGAATTTGCAACCGGACAGTGTGGAAGTCCGTTTACAATCGCACAGAGACTTATGCTGTCTCTCACCCGTGCCAGAAATACAATCTGTTTTATGTTTTCTGGATTATCATACTCTTTGAAAGAGTATCTACTCATCTCACCATACCTTGCTGTGTACACAATTATTAATTTTAAATAGATATTGTGCATGTGGATGTGACACATCTTATTTTTTGTCTACATACATTTACACTTGTGGATACTAACCCACACAGAATTAATCATTAGATATTTGCCAGGCATATTTAGTGAAGGGCAGGTAAAATTTTTAAATTCTGTTTTCCCTTACCACTCTACAGATGTATAAAAATGTATCCTTGGTTCTGCCAATTTGAATTTATCAAATCTGTTGCAAATTACTCTTGAGAAAGCTTAATGTTAATTTGAAATTTTTGAAAATTGTTCAAGAGGAACTTAAATAAAGGGCATTTTAAATTGATATTGGCACTTGTAGCCTTCATATCATTTATAATGCTTTTCAAAGAGGTAATAAAATCACAATGTGGAAATTATACTCTACCGAATTTACCGAATTTTTAAAGACAGCCATGCAAGGCATGCAGACTTAATCTCTGTTACACAAATTAATGTTTTTCCTTTAAAATTCTGTCCATATTGTTCAGATATGCGATGTATAAACTTTATTTTTGAGATTATCTTGTTTTTATTTTTTTTTTGTTGTTTTTGAGGAGAGGGGTGGTCACTATACTGGTTTTAAAAATGTCTGTAACTGTTGATATAGAAAAATTATTCTCCTGAAAATACATCAAGGGATTTTCATGAAATTTTGTTTTGGAAAATGAGTATGAACCCCCTTATTATGTACTGTCTCTGTTAGAATATCTGAAACTGGTGCAGAATATTTGAAAGTGGTATATAGGTTTAATTATATTAAATCCAGCTTATAGTTAACCAATAAGTACCTATAAGTTGTTTTCCATTAGTGCCTTCCTTAATACCTTCTCTTTGATTTGGATCACTGAACTAGGGCATTAAAAAAGGGAGGAAATGTTGAACGTTCATTTTTCAAAACTGACTGAATTTTAAACCAAATTTTTTTATGATATTACAGTCGAACCCCGCTATAATGAAGACGGGATATAGTGAACACTCGGATACAGTGAACTTTTTTGCTGGTCCCATCCGAACTCCCATTTAACTAATGTTATTTTATACGCTTATAGTGGACAGCTGATATTTTGGCAGTTCGTTTATAGTGGACTCAAATTTTATTTCCCCAGATTTCTTTTTTTAGTTCTACAACTTTAAACTTACACTAGTTGTGACTGCAAATGATGACACAGCTTTATATTGTGTCAAATTTCACTCTTTCACTCTCATGGCCTAAACAGCACGTGCTTCTTCTTCCCCTCCTCTCCCTATTACAGGAACAAACCTCTCTTCGTTTCTCCCTAATTCTAAGAATAAGCTCTGGTGTCCACTTGCTAACTTCGTCCCTCGCCCCTCGGTATAATCGGAACAGTCCAAGAATGTCCCTCGTTTTACAGTGTCTCTCTTCATTATTCTTTTGAATGATTTGAGATAAGATGACGTTTTTTCAAGAGCAGCTAAAAATTTTGTAAAAATGGCGAATTCTTTGAAAAGAAAAGCATTTTTGATTGATGATAAGGTTAAAATAATTAAATGTATTGAAAATGGAACAAATCAATCGGCATTGTGCAAGGAATTTTCCTTGTCAAAATCTACAGTTTCGAACATTTGGAAAAATCGCTGTGCGACTCTTGCTGCACACAATAAGAATTTGGATTCTTCGAAGAAACTACGTCGGGCTGAAAGAGAAAATGTGAAAGAAGCTCTATTAAAATGGTTCACCATTCAGCGGGATAGAAATTACCGGTGACCGGACCCATGCTTCAAATTAAAGCGAATGATTTTGCCGAAAAATTCGGAGAAAACAGTTTTGTGTGCTCTAATGGCTGGCTGGATAGGTTCAAAAAACGGAACAATATTTCTTGTGGAAAGATTGTTGGTGAAGCAGCAAGTGTTTGTGCATCGGATGTGGAAAAGTGGAAAGCTCAAGTGTGGCCGGATGCAATCCAGGGTTATGAAGAGAAAGATATTTTTAATGCTGACGAAGCTGGATTATTTTACAAAATGACTGCCGATCAGACGTTAAAATTTAAAGGAGAAAAGTGCACTAACGGGAAGCTCTCGAAAGTGAGAATAACTGTTCTTGTATGTGCAAATATGAATGGATCAGAAAAGAGAAAATTAACTGTTGTGGGTAAATCCCAAAAACCAAGGTGTTTTAAAAATGTTAAAAAACTGCCCGTCAATTACAAAGCTAATCAAAAATCCTGGATGACTTCCAGTTTTTTTTTAAGAAGAACTTCGACAATGGGACAATGATTTGTTGAAGCAAAAACGTAAAATTGTTCTCCTTGTCGACAACTGCACCGCTCATCCCTACTTAGAAAATCTGAAATGCATTAAGCTCGTTTTTTTGCCTCCAAACACGACTTCTGTGTTACAGCCCATGGACCAGGGCATTATTCGCAGCCTGAAGTCCCACTATAGGAAACAGCTAGCGATGCATATTTTGGAGAACTATGAAGAGAACAATACGGAATATAACATCTCACTTTTGGAAGCAGTCATTTTGTTGGAAAAGTCATGGAGACAGGTGACATCAGCAACAATCCGCAACTGTTTCCGACGCGCAGGTCTTTCGAAAGATGTGTTGTGGGAAGGAAAAGATGCCAACGTGGAGGACGAAGATGATGAAGAAAGCTTACCGATAGCTCTGTGGCTGGAAAAGCATAATGTGAACATTTTTCCAAGGGACGTTACTGAGCACTTCGAATCTTGCGATAATGAAGTGTATACTTCTGGTACCCCCACAGATGATGACATTGTATCTGAAGTTAAAAAAAAGAACGATGTTGAAGAAGACTTAGAAGACAATATTGAAGAAGAATTTGAAATTTCAGCACCTTCTATCTCGGAAGTGAAATCGGCAGCGAATATACTGAACATTTGTTTTTCTACAGAAAATGTGGACCAAAAGATATTAGATTCTTTACTAATTGTTGATAAGAAAATTGACACAAATTTCTTCCATAGAATGTAAAAATAAAATCAAGTTTTAGTAAGTAACGTTTTTCTTTTTATTATTTGATTTATTGTCAATTTAATTAGTTAATAATTTGTAAGTAAATAACGTATTATAGCAATCATTATTTTTAACAATACATCATATACTAAAAAAACAGTAATAACAATCATGTGCAAAAAATATTTTCTTTTTAAAGAATTTGGATATAGTGAACCATTGGTTATAGTGGACATATTTCTGGGTCCGTAGACGGTTCACTATAGCGGGGTTCGACTGTATTATATTTTAATGATATTATTTGGATGGTTCAACGATTTAAAATTTCAAAGTGCTAGAGAAACAGGAAGAAACTAATTAATATTGTCACATACACACACACACACTCATATATATATATGGTAAAATATTTAAGCTGCATATTTATTTTATTTGAACTTTATTTTAAACTTTAAGAGCTTTTTATAAATAATGAGAAATGTTTATTTCAAATTTTGTTTTGTTTGTTGTAAGTTTTAAAACACATATATATTTTATAGAAAAGTGATAATGCTCCTCAAACTAAAGAAGAACTTCTACAGCTACTACACAGAGAAGAGCCATTTATTTTACCTTTTAGTATCCTTGTAATATTTTGTGCTGTGTATTTTTCTTCATCTTAATTATGCTGACAAATATTATTTTTTCCATTATTTCTTTAATATAAATACATGATCTAAGTTCTAATGTTTTTTATCATTGAAAATGATGATATGCATAAAATATTCATGTGTATCAGTGTAATAAAATAACATGTCAAATATGATATATTTTTGCAGAAAAATGTAAAGCTAAAATTTAATGCATGTATTTTAAATTTGCATTCACAACAAAAAAATTAAAGAATTTTTGATTGTCTAACTTATTGTTGATTATAGAAATTATCTTGATATTTTCATACTCAAGTAAGTAATGTTTGAACTTTTTTACAAACCAGATGGTACATTCTACTTTGTTTTGGAAAACAGCCCAGGAATGAACATAGTATTTGTATTCTTGTCTTCAGGCTTATTAATTACCTACATGACACCACAACTAGAATCCACAACAGTTCAGTAGAGTTAGTTGAGAAGGTGGAACTAATTTAAACAAAATGCTTTCTCTTAAAAGTCACTATAACACACTTCCATTGAGAATTTTAAATTATGCATTCATAATATTGCACATTTCATATCAAGTATATTGTATGTGCAGTGCATGCTAATTCTTGTAGTTTGTTATTTTTTGGTAGGTGTGATTTCTATCTTACAACTGAGAAATCTTTAAAATGAAGCTTATTTATACATATAGAGGTGGTTGAGATTAATGTATTTCTGATTGTCACTTGTTGATGTATCACATGTATGTTTTTTCTATGATTTGCCTCACAAATAGCACTATAACTGTATAGCTAAATGTTAAATAGAAACATTTAATCTTCTTTGCAAAATTCTCTATCTAACATTGCAACATGTGCCTATGAAATCTATTCAGTAAAAGTTATGTTCTTTTTCTAAAATTTGGGTTTTATATATAGAATAGGTATAACAACTCTTTTTTCAGAAAATGAAAATAATAGTGACAAATGATCAGTCTTCCATAATTTTAATCGTCAGCATAACATTGCTACAACAAAACTTTCTCCATCTTTAGGTTGCTATCTGGCGATAAGCAACTTTGCCATTTACAAAAACTCCCAAAACAACTGCATTTCACAAATTGTTGTATAATTATACAATAATTAATTAATATTCAGTTCAATGATCAGTTTGCCAAGAATTGATATTATTTTTATGTTCTTGGGAGAACTGCTATTTCAATACTTTAAATGTTCGAATCATTTTGTCCAATACCTCTATTTTTTTCCAATTTGTTATTTATATTACAACTTAAAAATTGCATAGAGTACTTGAAATCTTAATTCATTTGTGTAATAACTGGTAAAAGACCCTTAAATCGTAATAACAAATGGGAGAATTTTCAATTTTGATTTTGGATAAAATGTAGTCTAAACCTTGAAATCTGTTGTTACATCTGTTGTAATACATTTTATTCTATAAATTATTACTACTAGCTATTATCATAACTTCATATGAGATTTGAATAAAAAAAGTAAGAAACTCATTAAGCAAAATTTTGAAACCTTCCTAACTGAAAATTTCAAATACATACTACCAACTGTCTATCACTTTTCTCTCTAGGTCATGTTCCTGGTACAGGTTTTTGTGGGCTGAAATTTTCAGGCCTGGGGCTGGCCCACACCTCTCAAAAATCAATGTAATCTGGCATGATTCAGATGAATCAATTCAATGTGTTCAAAAAGATGCTAATGGCCGATCGTCGCAGAGTATGCATTATTTTAATAAAGTGGCAAAAGAAAAACATTTTGAATTAAAAAAATTACACACAAAATAGAAAAACAGTATAACTTCACGATTAATGGCAATTTCAGATTATAGAAAACTGGATTTCAGAAGCTTTGAAACTGGAATGCATTTAGATAAATAATAACACTAATATCTGTCATTAATATGGTAACAGAAAAATAAAAGGAACTTAATAATTTAAAATAATTAAAAAACACTGGGAAATTGCAGTTGAAAATATCCTGAAATAATTTCAAGAACTAGTAACATTTTATGTGGTGTCGCCAGCTGTTGTAAGTTAGGCAGATTAAATAACCGTTTTTTTTTTAAATCATGATTTCATATCTATAAATGCTAAATAAATAATACAAATCACAAAAATTGAGAACATATAGAATGAATTGGTAGTGTTGCCAGATTATTAAAACAAAAAACATTACTACCACAAAGATAGCATAAATTACGCTACAAATTCGATTGTGTATCGACAAATCGATTGATCTGATCTATCAATCGATATATTTTTTTTGATTGGTTTTAATAATAATGTTAAATACAACTATAAATTCTTTAATAAAATAAATAGATTCTCTTTTAATCAAAATATTTTCCACACAGTATCAAATACACATTTCTTTAACTTATTTCATGAGAAACTTTCACTATCGATATTTTTATTACCTTCATATCACCATGGAAATAAATTTACAGCAAAACTAATGTTTGGTTATATTGCTTTTTCAGATCGAAAATGTGCTTGCACATGTTTGAGATATATCAAAGAATCGTCACGCCTTTCTGATCCGTCTGAAAAAAAAAAAAAAAAAACACTCGGGAGATAAAATTTTTGGTGTTGATCTTGATGTGCCGGCAAAATTTCTTTTGGGGGAGGGCGCTTTCTCGGGATTTTTTGAATTTTCCAATTTGTTTACAAAGTGGGAGGGGGGCGCTTAATTGGGAAGGGCGGATTAACGGTATTTTACGGTAGTTACATGACATATTCCCGAATATAAACTTATGCTCAGTTTTCAAGCCAATGGATTTTATGTGACATTATTTTGGCAAATATTTTTGTGGGAATACATGGTAAATATGTACATACAAAAGATTAAATTAAAATCATGTTGTCACATAACAAAGAAATATCTATATTATAAATCACAAAAGTGTTCATTATTATTGCTAAGCTCAAAAATAAGACTATATGTTGCATTCTGGGAAATCACTTTTATTGCATATATCTTTGCTTCTTAATATTGCATAATGTAAATATTTACTCAGTCAAATAGATCATAAATGTACTTTATAATAAAAAAATATTTGGAAACTGTAACTTAAATTATTGATTTTTAATGATTTAAAAAATATTTTTCAGGCACATAATTTATTAATCTATCAACATGTGATGTAACAATAAACATTTGTTTACTACAATAGTGTAAAGTAGAATAAATATAATATAACACAAATAGAGCTCTAATAAAATATACAAAAATAAGGAAAAGGTGACAGAGTTACCTATTAAAAAAATTATTTTCCACTTATGTCATGAATATTCTATATTATTTCCAATAAGATATGAATGTATATCTTAGAAGACATGTTCTTTCATATGCCTTAATACAAAAATAGTCAATAAACATTTTGTTTGAATTAGTTTCAGGTTTAGTTGTATTTTATCTTCCCACTACTCTACCATAACTGGCAAAGTTAAGTTCACAAATTTTTTAAGAATGAAGTTTTCATTGAAAACAGCTCTACTTCAGAAACGTTTCAATAACCTATTTTATTGTACTTTAACCTATTTAGATTTGGAAAGGATATTTTTATTTGACATGGATAGCTACTGGGAAAAAAAAGTTTCTGATATCTATATGAATAAAAGAAGATAGTTTGTCTGTGTGTGCATGTTGGCGATGGCTAGGAAAATCTAGTGCACATAGAGGTCTGAAAATTTGGATGAGATAGTCCAAAGCAGGCCCTAATGCACCTGAGGCTCAGATTTTTCATTTTTTGATAATTAGCTGAGATATTAATTAAAAATCCCAATGAATACTCGGCAAAAAGGCATTCTTTCTCTCATAATGGCTTGCAGCACTTGCTCTGAAAGATTGCTTGCAGAAAAGAACTGCATGTCAGAAATGCTTTTTTATTTCTGGCATCTTTCGAAGCCCCATTGGCCAAACTGTTCGAAATATGGAAAAACTAAAAATACATTCTTAAATGTCATACTTTGTACTTTCAAATGGTGCAATTTGTTTAAAAAATATATGAATTTTAATCCTTTCAAAAAAGTTAAATTTTGCATTTTTTTTTCTCTTCTTTGTCAAAGTTTGCATTGGGCTCAATTTTAGAGATATGGATTAATGAAAAATACCCACTTAAAGCAGACACCTTCTCTATGATGGTGCAATTCATTTTACAAAATATGAATGTTAACCCTTTCAAAAAAATTCGCAACTATAGGTCACTTTACACCTCCCAGAGAAACCTTTTTTTTTTATGTTAAAAGTAGCTAAACATCAGTATTTTAACACAATCTTTTTGAACAGTCTTAATACACTAGATTTACATCACCTATAAAAATCTCAAAACATTCATATGACTAAAAGTATTTAAAAAAAATAAAATTGCAAAATTTTTGCTCAGAACGTGAATGGTTTTGGATCATGTTTTTACAACTAAATATCCATACTTTCTCATTAAATTTTTTTACACACTTCAAAACCATTATATTTATAACTGATAAAAATTTTGGTTCAGTTTAAAAGAGTTTAGATGATAAGAACTATTTCTTTTAATGTTAGAGGGTTCAACGTGAAAACGAAACAAGTGAGAAGAAAACACAGTTCTTTTACAACTAAATATCATTATCTTTTCATGTTACACAGGTTTCAAAACCCTTTTATTTATAATCAACAAAAATTTCAAAGAGTTTGCACAATAAGAACTTTTTTTTTTAACTATTGAACAACTCGACGTGAAAATAAAAGTACCTTTACCACAAAATATCAATATTTTTTTACAAATTTGTTACACAGGCTATGGAAACATTATACTTTTGACACATAAAAATGTCAAAGACTTTAGATGATAACAACTATTTTTTAAAAAAACATTTAATGTGCCGAGGAATCCCCTCTTCTTCTTTAGCATACTTCAAAATTATCCTTCAGCTTGGAAAAATCAAAATACAATAAAAAGAAAAGTACCAAACCACATGTACATTCATTTTTCTTTCCAACAGTGCAATCCATTTAAAAAAATACAAATATTAACCCTTTGAAAATCCTTCTTTCTTGTTCTCCTCATTAGATAGAAACTGCTTCCATTTTCATACTGCTGTCCAGGTGTTATATGTTTTACTTTTATAGCATCACTGACAGCTTGATTATTTCATTCATCACTTTTTATTGACACCTGCCTGTATTTATCAAATACAACATCTATTCTTGGAGAGGATGTAGATTCTTGTATTATTTTAGAAAAGAGATTCTCTGCTACTTGTCCAAATGTTTGTACCCCTCTGGTAGATTTTGAACAAAGCACATTCTGTCAATGATGTTAACAACACCATCATTTGGAATTCTTTCAGCTGTCGCATAGTCTTTTGTCATAACATCCATCAGTTTTGATTTTGCCGTTTTTCGCATTGAACCATCAGGCCCTAGGGCTAAAAGGCCCTAGAGGGTAAGAAAAGACAGTTCTCATGTCCAGCTTCCTTTGCTCAGCAATGATCTTCATCTGAGCAAACAGATTTCTTTCTGCCTTGTCTTCAAACTCTGATTTATTAAACTTTACACTCTGTTTCTTCTTCAAGTCAGAAAATGTCTTTAGCTTCTTTTTCTTTAGATGTTTGAAAACCTGCCTGGCTTTGAGTTTTCAGACAGATATTCTCTCTTAAAAGTTTGGTAAACTTCTTCACCCACCTCATGAGCTCTGACCATGGTTTTGACAGTTTCTTGATTTGGCACTGCTCCAGTTGATAATATTACCATGTCTAAATCTTGGAATGGATTTATCCATTCAATGATGATCATGTTCTGTAAAGCTGAGATATCACATTTGTCTTTCTGGATCATGCTCAGAAAGAGATCTGGATGTAGAACAGATTTTTCTGAAGAACTGACTTTGGTTCTTTCATGAATCATGTGAAGAAATGCTGCCCTCATATCAGAGTTTAAATAATATCTCTTAACTGTGGCAGGCCTTTGGCTGAACTTTGTTGTACCTTTTGACCCCTGCATGTCTTTATTTATTGTCTCTTCAATCGCCTGGTTCACAAGGATTTTGCCAAATGGGTTTTATTGGCCAATCTGCACAGCAAAGCCTCCTTGAATAAAAGAAGCATACATGGAAGGATGATCAGTTTCTAATGTCAACATGTCAGCATAATTGACACTTACATAATGTGTGTAGTTTAAATTATCATATGCAAAGCACCAAGGTAGTATCTCCTTGACAGCCACAAGATAGAGTATCCAATTACAATCTTTGATTGACCGCACCAGTGTAAGTAGTATGTCTACTATCTCTATGTATGACAACCACAGCAATGTCAATTTCCCATTATTTTTCTGCAGATGTTGCAATTACTTCACAAACTCATCATATACTTAAAAAATTCCATTGCTGCCATAATTTTGCAGTAATCATCTGTTTTCACAGTAGATATATTCACAAACAATGTCTTAACTTCATCTTGAAGAACTTCAAAATCAATATTGAATGCTTCTTCATGTTGTTCATTATTACACTCTGGAAACAACCCCAAAGTATTCTCATTAGTGTCTTGTACACCAGCTTGTGCATGCAAAGTGCTCTATTGTAGTGTTTCCTTGAATAATGCTTGAGAAAGAGCCTTTTGCTACCACTCCTGCTTCTAATAAAAGGTCTTGCAGTCTAGTGTCACAAAAGCACTTCCCAATGATGCCCATCAAATTGCAAGTCAAATAGAAACCATCCATCAAGAAAATTGGCTAGAACTGTTCAACATGTTTGTTTTTCACCTTTAACACTTTGACATATAGTGCTTGATCCATTGTGACTGCTATAGAATCCATTTTTAACTTGTTCTTTATTTCTAGTGAGCAACACATAATTTCATGAACTGTACTGATGTTTGTAGCAGGTGCATTAACTGTAGGTAAGTAGCCAATATTAGTTCAGTTGATTTCACAATCTTTCCATATGGTGATATTAAATTCAGTCCAGCTTGGCCCGATTTGATGCCCTGGTTCTAGGTTCCTAAAAATAATCCAAAGTAAATTCTTCTTCTTTGACTCATGATGTATTTGGTCAAAAACAGGGTATTATTTTTGAACAAGTTTTGGGCCAATTCTTCATCCAGGAATGTACTAGCAGATGCCTGTTGAGTTTCCAATGAGGGTCCTAATCTTTTTTCTTCCATCTGGTACCAGTGTAATGTTGTCTGTATGTGTGTTTTGTGTATTCCATTGAACAGACTTGAACTGTATGATAATTCCATTCACTCGATGACTTGTACCCCCTTCACTAAGAGTTTCTGCCAGTCTATCAATTTTATCCCAAGCCAAATACATGAATTGATTTAGAGAAATATTCTGTAGAAGAATGACATATCTGCCTTCAGAGATTTTTTTCATCGGTGCAGCTGTTTCAATCTCTTCTATCTGGGAGCAAGATAAATTGTGACTACATTGATTTAAAAGTCTTGCCAACTCAACTACATAGCCAGATAGACTTTTTAAAGCAAATGGTAAAATGATGTGTTTGGGGGGTTTTCACCCTATCATCAATAACTGCATGTGTGAAATCTTTCCCTGAGGACCAATTGTATAGAGATACTCTGGATGTGATGTTGGATGTTTTTTACCTACACCACGGAGTAATGTACAAAAAAATATGTAAACAGATTCAGGAATTTGAGATTGAAAGTTCATTACTTCTTCAATACATGGTGGCCATACCTTGATTGATGCCTTCAACTTCTTGGATGTCTTTGTGGAGTTTTAAAGCTGCTATTCTTATATCCTTCTTTGAAGCACATCCTTGGAGTTCTTGTAGTGCACTTTTTAGTTTATAATTCTGTCTCACTAATTCTTCTATTGATAAAGACTCTGGATACAAAAGAAGTTTTCTATCATCACTCATAACAAAAATAAAATGTGAACCAAATATGCCTGTAATCGTTCTCCACAGGCTTTTCTTTGTGTGCGATTTTATTTCATTCTTTCCATGATGATCCTTTAAACTATTAACATAATGGTCTGTCATATCACTGAAATGAACAACAAATGGATTTTTAAGCAAATTATCCAGATAGTCTAATGATTCTTTAAAGGATATTTCAATAGTCTTTGAGTAAAAACTATTTTCATCCTCTTCTAATGTCTCCTCTGGCTCAGTGTGTACTGTCAGTGCTGGTTTGTTAAAGGTGTACTTTTTTTAAAAAGGCGGATGATATTTTACTTCAGCAGCTACAAAGTCTTTAGTAAATAAAAGACCAAGCATTTTAGTATCAATTTTTGCCAATGCACTTTGTTTAATTGATTGAAGCACAAGCTCGTAGGTCTATACAATTCACAAGATTCTCATGAGTTTTGCTCCCAGACTTGTATTTATTTTTTTATCACAAAATACACACAAATCAGGGTACAAAATAGAGTGGTGTGAAGAAATGAATTGGCGACTGCTGCTTGATCTACTCCGTGAAACTTTGTCAGATTTGTCAACAGATTTCTTCTTAATCGCTTTCAGTTTTGATTTCATTGTGAAAATACTATACTTCTACATCTCCAGTGATACTTCACTGCTAGACATTCTCCTTCCTTAATAGTTTTTGGATGCTCCATTATGAAATCATGAATGGGAATCTCTGCAGCTTTCAGAAGGGTGTACCATGAGTCCAAGGAAGAAAGGTTCACCGACTCTGTGTTGTCATCAGAACAATGAGTTACACATTCACTGCTAATACAGTTTTTCCTTGCAGTTTTTGATGGAGGTGGTGAATTTAAATCTTCACTGTCCATTCTTGTGTTTGAATGTTCAGCTTCAGTTTCAGTAACTATTTCCATGGAAGTTTCTCCATACATCTCTTCATCTTTGTCTTCTCTATTTATCTCTAGCATCTAAAATGTAAATTACATTTTCAAAAATAAGTAAACGTTTAGCAATTTTCTAGTTTAAATTACAGAAATTTGAGAAGAAACAATGTGTTGTCAGATTAACTGAAAAGTATGAATATCTAAAATTATTTTTGATATTTCCGAAAATAAAATTATGCAATGAATAACAAATGCCTTTACACTAGAAAAAAACTTATTTTACAAATATATTTTCTTAAGCTTTGAAATCAGTCCCATCCTTTAGAAAATCTTACTTTTTAGTAAATCTGGCAGCACTATTGACTTGCGATAGCTACAAAACTGCAGCTTTATATAACAATACTTGGGAGCAGGGCTTAAATTGTGCCGGAGCCCAGCTCCTGTACTTCTCTGCTTTTAGTAAATATTTAAATATTGGTCGAATTCACCGGAGCCCAGTGCAAGCACTTCGGAAAAATCGAAGCCTAAATTACTCTTTC
The DNA here is from genome assembly GCA_963931845.1 of Maratus michaelseni. Lineage (NCBI taxonomy): Eukaryota > Metazoa > Arthropoda > Arachnida > Araneae > Salticidae > Maratus > Maratus michaelseni. Next base: position 275,090,893 of record OZ007599.1, read on the forward strand.
TTTTTCTTCCCATATCGAAGCTTTTGCATTCTTTTCTATCAAAACACTATATGTGACATAATTATTTATCAATCCATAATTACTTATCAATACTTATCAATCCCCAAAACAACTGTAAGTTGTCACGACAGCAGTAGGTAAGGCCATGGTAACCGAAACATACCCCATTTAAATGGAAAAGCATTATAACCTGATTACAGTAGATAGTCGCCGTTTGTGATATCATCATCTTTTTAAAACAGGATACATTACCAGGTTTTAAGAGGCTGCAAAATCAGAATGGGGATTGTTGAGCGTAGCGAGCAGGGGGCAGAGTATATATAAAATAAAGAATTCTTTTCCTTTTTTAATGCTATTTTGATCAGAATGAAGGAGAAACAGAAATTGTGTTTTTTTTTATTCTAGTGATATTTGCAGACTTATGTCTGGCATTGATGGCGGCGACATATATATGGCACCATTTAAGAGAGCGAAAAATGAATTTGCATTCAGTTCGATTTTCTTTTGTGACATTAAGATATTTTTTAATTGGATTATTTTTTTTAAATTTATATATCTAACCGAAAAGAATAGTTTCTGTTTTTAGTCAACGAGCATCAGTTTGAAGGTTTTTTTTAAGTTTTTAATCTTTTATTGCAGAAGAGTACAAAATAACGTTAGTAAATTTTCTATTTATTTTTCATCAAAATACTATACATCCTAAGGCTCTGCTCTACACATTTACGAAGTCACTTTCATTTGTAAGTAGATATAATTGCCATGTAATGTTATTCTTAAAGTAAGCAATTGAGCAGTTCTCCTTTTTCTATAAAAGCATTGAATCTTTCTGATCACTGTGTCAAATGTTTAATTTTATCTAATTTTCAAGCACTCATTGTGAAAGATTGTTACATGGAAGGAATCGATTTGATAATAGTTTAAGATATGCACCTTTTATAGGAAATTGAAAAGCTTTGTTCAATTCTTCAGCATATAAATATTAATTTTTGAAAATTTCATTCATTTTTTCATAAAAATGCATAGCTGCGATCTATTCTTTTTTTGTGTTAACACTATTTCCAAATCACAGTCCTTACTTTATGTAATCGCAGAATTCTATGATTAATTAACATTAAAATTGGGCAAAGATTTCTATTCGGCTGGAGTGATAACTAAAAAGTGGAATATTTGATAGCTAAGTAAATGCAGATAGATATATTTAAAATTTTTATTTTGCTAAAGAACAAAATTGCTTTAAATTTTGCAAATACATATAATGTATGAAATATAAATATGCAGATTGGAGTGATGGTGGAGGAGGGGGGGGGGGGCATGCTATAGTTATTAGTACTGCAGAATATTAGGGCTCCAGTACTTTTTTTGTTAGAAATTAAGCACTGCTTGGGAGGTTTCTCTTTACAATGCCAAAAACCCTATGTTGATAGCATTTATACTTATTAATTTGATACCATGCAAACCCAAGAAAAGCTTTCCGATCACCCAGTTTATTGGTGGCCATATTCCAATATGGCATCTATTAGCTTCCCTGGTTTTGAAAGTATCAGGGATAAATGTCATGCTGATGTTGTAGTGAGTCCAAAAATGTATGGTTTACCAAGACCGCTGACATGAAACCACACGAGCCAATGGCTCAATAACTAGGGGATGAAGGCCCTCCCAAACATAGCTTTACATAGACATGCTTTCTTACTCGTACATTTTAATTGTTACATCTCATTGTTATAATGGGATAATTTGTTTTTTCATTCTTGCTTTCTTTTTTCCCCGTGAAAGTTTTTAAGAAATGGGGCCAAAAAGATACCCATGAAAAAGTGGCAAGTTCATTCTTATTTTTTGGTGGTCAGTATCATAATAGGATATTTTCAGTGCAGGACTGATTGCAGATAGGCCCATCAGTTACTGGTAACCTGTAATTTAAACAACTGTCTCCTCCCAAATAAGCTAAACACTTTTACATTCTTCCAAACATCACCTTGGCAGAAAAAGAAAGATGAGAGAGAAATGATTTACACACAAGAAGTCAGAATTAGCTCAAATTGTCTATAATTTTTGTTAACACATAGTATTACACACATAGTAAATACACATAGTAGTTTGTTTAATTTTATCCTTTTGTAGAGCTGTTTTCCTCTACCCACTAGGCTTTCTGTAGGGACAAATTTTGTCTCTATATGTTTTCTAGGATAAATTCAAAATACGGCGAAATCTGTGAAAACAAAACCTGTTTTAAAAGTAATCCAATTTTAAATGGAAACATTTGATGGTCTGGATTACAGGAATACCATACATATTATACCTGTCTAAAATGGAATTTTATCCTGCTTTCTAGCAATTCTGTTTTCAGGTTTCACAGTGAAGTATAATAATTAATGTAAAGTGGAATACACAGTCAGCTAGATTAAGCCTGCTGCTAGATGAAGAGGTTGAAGCTGTTTCACAGCTTTATATCCTTTTTCAGAATGAAATGAAAAATCACAGCAGCAAAGTAGTATGCTGCTGCTGTTTCTCTTTATCTTTTATATTGCATTTTGCTCTAAAAGAGTTCCTTGTTATGAAGCCTTGAAACAATTTCATGCTATAATTTTAGCAATTTTTGCTTTTGGTTTGTTGTTTTTGTATGTGGCTTATTCATCAGAACTCAAGAGTTCTTATCAATTTTTAAGTGTTCTATTAGCTATTAAATCCAACCTTTTCCTCCCCCCCCCCTTCTTTGTTGTGCAAGTGTAACTATGGCAAACCTGGTAACACAGAATTGCTAGGAACCAAAGAAAAGTTCTGATTTAGACAAATCTCAGTCTGAGCAGACAATGTTATTCAGTCCACCAGAACCATGAAATTTTTCCATTTAAGGCAGGATTCCATTCTAGACAATTTCTGTTTTAAAAATGTTTGCTGTATTTTCTCATTTATGATATATGTATTACTGAATGCTATAGTTATAGCTCGGAGGAATGAAATTAGCGCTGCAGTTTGCAGCCTTGTCCAACAAGTAAGAGTGAAATATGCCGGCCAGGGTATCGCTGGGATAGCTCAGTAGCGAGAATGTTGGTACGGCAAACCAAACTACCCAGGTTCGAGTCCTGATCCTGGCATATTTTCTCTCTGTTGGAAAAAATATCAACTATAATACTCCAACCATTGGAAATAATTTACTATATATTATTTTGCATACAGTAAAACCTGTAATAATGAAATTACTAGTTACCAAAAAAAAGTTCCATTTTATACAGGTTTCTGTCTTAGCCAGTATTATGGTATTGTGTTCCTTGCATGAGGATCATGGTGTTTTTATGTTTATCCTATTCAAGACAGGATTCTATCATAGACAGATTATGTTTTTATAGGTACTGCACAATACTATGTTAATTATATGTAACTATGTATCCCCTCCTAAAAGACTCCCTGGATACTTTCCTGGGCATCTGGAGCCAAGTTTAATTATATATGGGAATTAAAGAATGGTTTTAAAATCAACGTTTCATGACAAATCTGTTCTGCTAAACTTTTATTCATTTAGCTAATTTATTTTTGCTGACTAGCTAAATTGCTAAAATTAGTTAAAAGTCAGCAAGAACCCTGATGATACCTCATATAAGCCCTATATTATGCTGTATTTTTGTAATTCTGGAAGATTTTACTGATTTCAAGATATTTATTTATTTTCATTTTTATCAAACATTAACAATAAAATCACATGACTATAAATCTATTCATAACATGCACATAAGACTATTTTTATTAATAACCAAATAATGTTCTGTCTTTATTTGTTTATGTGTACTTGTTTATTTCTTATTGTGATTATAAAACATCTGAAGATTTAAAATTGCATATATCCAAAAGTATTGCCTTTAATATGCTGTAGGAATATCTGAATCAAGTGAATCTCACCGTAATACAGATTATTGGAAGTGGTACAGGGCTGATAAGCCATATTCCTTGAAAATATTTTGTGATAAATATGAGCCTTACATAGTATTACAGTAAGTTTACATGTCCTTGATTATTAGTTTTCTAATTGTGTTTAAGATGTATTATTTGATTTAAAACTGCTACATTAATTTATTTTGGTTATAAATATTTCTTTCTAAATTAATCTAAAGGAAATTTAAATAAATAAAAATTTTGTTTTCTAAACTCCTCTTATTTATTCTGCCTTTGTCTAATTCTCTAAACAATTCTTCATTGTTATATTTATCCATGATTAAATGCATTGGAATAATTCTGTTCTGTATCAATTAAACTCTGCAAAATATATTGAGGCTTTGATATTAACAAATTACTGAATTTTCTTGTGCATTCTTTAAATTATTTGTGTAAAGAAGATCTAATTTTGAATTTAAGAAAATATATAATGTAGATACATAGTAAGTAAAATAGTTCAAAGTATAAATGAATGTCAGAGAAAGATGAATTGATAATGGCTTTTTCAAGAATATTTTTTTCACACAAAATTCTGTAAAGTTTACTGAATAGGATAGTTTTTTATGGAATCTCAGTTTTTATAGTTTGGAAAAATAATGCCTTAGCTGACAAAGTATTTGCTACACATTTTTCAAATTTACCATAGATAAAGTTTGAATATATTTATACATTTGAACCTTGTTAAAATAAGCACACATGACATGAATTACTTTTAACATTAACTGAAAAACCTTATGTTCAATCTAAATATAAAATTCCTTTTGTTCTGAACAGGTTAACACAAAATTCCTGTTAAGATGAACTTAATTTCATTCCCTTGAAGAAAAATTTACTCAGATAATATGAATATATAAGTTTCATACAATAAGGGACATTCTTTTATCTTATTAGAATCTTGAAAAGGACTGCTGATTGTTTGTGGACTGGTTTTTAATAAAAGTGCTAAATGGTAACAACCTAACAGTGAAGTATTACTATAGATAAAAATTGAAATATGTTTATCCAACTTTAATCTCTCTTAAATAGACTTAAGAATGTTTAAACACATTTACTACAAGGATCAATCAAATATAAACCAAAATTAATTATTTTTAATTTATGGTCATAAGATACAAAATTGTCGATGCAATATTATCTTTCTACATTATCTCCTGATTTCAAAATATATTTTTTTCACCACGTAGGCATTTCTTTATTCCATTATCATAAAATGAAAGGGGTTCTCTAGCCAACTGTAAACAAATGTCTTGACAGCTGTATCATCAACAAAAATAATGCTCTCCAAATGTATCTTTGAGTTTCCTTAATATGTGATAATCATATGTCTGGCCTGTTTGAAGGATATTCTAAAGTTTACCAGTACATTTCTTCATTTTTTGTTTTCAGTTTAAGCTGCTGTATGGGAGGTTGAGAATTTTGATGAAGGGGGATAATATTCTTGATCCAAAATCTATGTCTTTTTCACTGATATGCAAGTTTCACTTTATCAAGTAGCTGACAGTAGTATGTTGCATTGATAATACAATGATCAATGCAACAAGCAATGATAAAGTCAATGACCAAAATGCCTTTTCAGTCCCAGAATATGGTCACAAGGATATTTCCCACAGACAGCTGTGATTTGTCTTGATTTTAAGTTTTCTCATCCTTCTATGATTATATAGATATATATACCAGTCATAGACCTGAGTTTTCTAGAGACAGGTGTTTGGAAACTGTGTGTTTGGTCTGCACAAAATTTTGGAGGGATTGTTAAACCAAACAACCCCTTTTACTCCTTCCCTCACAAGAAATTTGATAATTGTACTTTATTCAAAGAAAAGATGTATTCACTGCTCACTCATCATAATGCTTCTGAAAAATCAACTTGAATGGGTTGATCATTGTTAATGTAGGAAACTGACATCCTTAACAACTATGTCTACTTGCCCTGCCATACTATCACACTTTTAGCACCTATAAGAACAAAATTCCAGTTTATGTTTGATTGGCCCTTGTAGAATTTACATTAACTCTTCCTAATAAAAGTTAAATATTGTGTATTTTTATAAATTTTTATAAGACTGATTCATTAAATAAAGACTATAGATTTTCTCATTAGTATTGTATTGTTATTATTATACAATAATAATTGTACAAAGCATTATATTATCCACTTGCATGAAAGGGCTTATCATCAAATTGATAGAATAAATTTTGTAGCATATTTCCTGATAAAGATTTTTTTTTTTTTAACATATTACTGAAATTTTAACACTAAAAGCTGAAGTTGGTACCCTAAAGTCACAAGAAAAGTTATAATTTGATAATAATCAACTGCAATCAAAGTTGTATCACATTTATAGGAAAATCAAAAATGAAAAGAAAGAAGTTTAGTTCTTGGAATGTGAATTGGTTTTTCTGAAAATTTTGTGCATTTTATTTTATGATTACGACAAAAGTTTTCCTCAAAAATTTCTTTGAGATGAAAGAATATGAGAGATTTGAGAACAGTCTTAGCATATTCATTGTTTTCTTTCTAATTTATTAGAAATTTGTTTTTTATTTGTATTTATTTTGTTACAAATATATATTTTATCTTTCCATAGAAATTCACAATCAGTTCCCCTTTATGATGAAAGATTTTCTGGTTATGGAATGAATAAAGTAACTCACATAACTGAGCTTTTTGCAGCTAAGTATGTTATGCTTTCTACATCACTACTAAATAGATAGAGATTTAAAAGTTTTTATTTTTATTTGTTTATTAGCAATAAAATAACTATTATTTTTGTTTCTTGAAAAAGCATTGTTGTAAAAATTACAGGACAGTCTGGTTACATAATATTCTCCAATTTAAATGTATATTTATTAAGTTTCAATTGAATCAGGATTGCTGTAGATCAGGGGTCTCTGTCCTTAAACAAGTCCGAGTACAAGAATATTGTCTTTTAAATAAAATATTTCAGAGCTATGCATAGGCAAAATTTGCATCTTATATTATTTGCTGTTATTGGTATTACCATAATTTCCAGGAGAGAAGCCATGGCTTATAAGTGTTTAAAAGTTAATTTTTTCCCCGTGCGGCCTATACAATGAACTTTTTTATTCTCATCAAGATCTAATATTACTGGTCTTTAAAGATCACTTACAACTGTATGGTAGAGGTGTCCTGGTATAAAACTATTTGAAGCCCTTTTCTGTTTGTTCCAAACATTAAAAAAAAAAACATCTTTTAGTCTTGTTAAGCAGTTTGGCGAATTGGGCAGGTTTTCTTATTCAGAAATCTACTATAATTTTCAAATAGTAATATTTGCCTTATTTAATGACTGATTAAATCTCTATAAGCGCAGGACACAGGTGCATTCCATCCCTTCTTCTCCTCCTTATGGCTGGCTCTGTAGAAGACTCCTCAATTTAAATATGAATTTATGAAATTTACTTAAATCAGTATTGTGCACAATTTCTCAATTAGAAAATTCCTCATTAGTGGAAGAGTGATCTCTCTAACTTTTATTTGATGAAAAGGCATATTTCTATGTTTGTTTTTTTGTTTGAGTTGATATGTAAATAAAATCAACCAATAAGGTGGGGTTTATGTGTGTAGGGCTGTGTGTGTATGTGTATTTTGTTCTTTTTTTTTTTTTTTTTTCTCTGCATTTTCATATTTTCAAGAAAAGAAATTTGTTTTTATTTTTAATAAAAATTTGCAGAAAATAAACAAAGCCTAGTTAAAAAAAAAAAAGAGCTTAGCTCATAGTACATATTAGGATAACAGTTGATTTTATATGACATTCTCTACAAATTATTGGTGATATTTGCATATGTAATATCTTGATATTTGAACATACAAAATCATTCAAATTTTTAATGACAGTAAATTTTTACAATAGTATGTGATTTTAGGTTATAGTCTTTTAAATAAAATATTCAGAGGTATGCATAGGCAAAATTTGCATCTTATATTATTTGCTGTTATTGGTATTACCATAATTTCCAGGAGATAAGCCATGGCTTATACGTGTTTAAAAGTTAATTTTTTCCCCGTGCGGCCTATACAATGAACTTTTTTATTCTCATCGAGGTGTTGCAAGCAACATACAGTAGAGTAGAGTCGCGATTATCCGAGTCCCGCTTAACCGAGTCACCAAAAAAAAATCCCTTCCTCTTATTTTGACAAAAAAATTAGAATTTTATGAATTTTCTTTCATCTCCACCTTACTCTTCATTGACAACCAAATTATGAAAATGAAGCATCTGATGACAAATCTTTATTGAGCTTAGCACAAACACTTCCTGTTTCTGAAACCCTTACTGAAAAAGACATTGCTGAGTGGATGAATGCAGATGAACAGCAAGAAATTGCAGATTATATGATTACAGATATGGTTGGGAATCGAGAACAAGAGAGCAATGATAATGGTAATCAGACAAAAATTATGTATTCTGAAGGTCTAAGTTTTATTGAAAAAAACATTCATTACAATGAGCAGCAAGAAGAGGCTACACCTACAATATTGATGACGCTAAAAAAATGGCGTTATATTGCAGAAAAAAAAAAAAAAAAAAAAAAAAAACGTTTATTATCCCACAAACAAAAACAAACAAAATATATCAAGGACTTTTTCAAATAAACAATTCATTACCTCTTTTTATTCTAGAAGCATTTGCAGTGTACATCACAATGACTGTAAGTATACTATAGAAATTAATAAATTGTGTGTAAATTTATATTTTATCTCTTAAATTAGTGACAATTTATATAAATCAAGTTTAACCGAGTTTTTCGCTTATCCGAGATGAACTTGGTCCACATTAACTCGGATAACCGCGACCCTACTGTATTACGTAAAACAGAAAAAAATGGAAATTTTCAGAATAAATAAGGGAAAAAATAGTAAATTTTCCAGAAACCAAAAATGAAAGTTTTGATTTAAAAAAAAAAAAATGAGGAGGTATTCAATTTTTTAAGAAATTTTAACAAACGAAAATTGAAATTATTGTTTGAAAGCAGATATGAAAAGTGATTAGCTAAATTTCGTCTTTTACTGATAAATTCATACTCCGCATCGTACAAGTAAAGTTCAGTCTTTCAAAGATAAAGACATCATTTACTTGCAACAATTGAAGTTTTTGTGGAAAATGCAAAACTTTATAGTTGAAAATCCATATGATTTGTAACGAGAGTTTACATAAATGTAAAAATCTCAATTTTTTTCTTGTGTGTGTACATGTGAGTTTTCTTTCTATGACATAGCTTGCTTTCACAAAATATTTGAAATTTCCATAAACACTTTTTTTTTTTTTAATATGCCAAAACCCTTGGTCTTAAACACAACAATCAGTGCCATTTCCCCCTGGTAATGACATTTTGAACGATATTTTTTTTGTTTCAGGATATAAAATATTATGACCTCTTTTATAGTATTTCCAGGTTTGGTAGTTTTTGGTAAGTAGTTTTCATTTTACAGAGGTTTCAAGGTGAAACTTTAATTATGATCACCCTGTATTATTGTTGAATGAATCTCCTTGGATTTGAAAGATTTCTTTTTGTTTACACTAAATACTTTTTATTTAGCAGAGAAAAAAATCAATGTACAAGGTGGGCCAAAAGTCCTGCATCATAAGAGTTTTTTTATTTATTTTTTAATTTATAGGGGAAAGTTTCCTATGATGCAGAACTTTTTTTTAATTATAGAGAGATGATTTAAATGTTACAGTACATTCATAGTAATTCATAGGAAACTTTCACCTACAAATTAAAAAAAAAATTAAACTCCTTGATGCAGGACTTTTGGCCTACCCTGTAGAATAAATTAATTATTGCAAAATGGCTCCACAGGCCACAGAAATGGGCTTTGAGAGCCACCAGTTGAAAACCTTTGTTCTAAATTTTGATTCTTAAATCTTTATCACCTAATGTATGGTTCAAAATATATTGGGAAACAAATTATTGTTCCTACCACTTTTTGGAACAATTATCTTCAAGATGTTTGTCTATTCCATATGTTAAAGAAATTTATTCCAAAGATTATTGTTTGGGAATACTGGTGGGAACAATAAAATTTTTCCTATAAGCTTTGACCCTCGTTAACATTATTTTTTCTTTCTTTGAAGTTATTCATTTGTTGTACTACCTGATGTGTGGGTGTTACATTTGCCTCATAAAATATCTGCATTTGCTGTTGAATTTCTTCAGGTGTGTATTATATGGATACTCTGTTTTAAGCTTATAATATGGTAGATGTTTTAATCTTTTATATTTTTTAAAATATAGAAATTTGCCATGTCTGTAGTCATATATTATTAGATTTCCAACTACTACAGTGAGTGTAAAAAATAATAAATAATAATCATCCATTTTTCACATACAAATATATTATTGAATTATAATATATTACATATCTTTTGTTATAAATATATTATTGAATTATAATACATTAAATGTCTTTTGTTACAAATATATTATTGAATTAGAATATAAAATAATAACGTAGAATTAAATAGTTTTTTTACTAAGAGTTTAACTTCTTATAAACATTAAACCAAAAGAAAATGCAAGAAATAATTCAGTTTAAACAAAAAGTTTATTCATTTTTATGTATCAAAAGGAAGTAAAGAGAAAATGTGAATAACAAAAAAATAATCTTTTAAAGTAAATTATCCTTATCAATTAATATTTGGTCTGCTTTCTTTTACACTGTAACACTTTCTTTTTCATTATATTTCACAAGATTTTTTTTTTATATCAAAGAAAATTTTATGCCATGCATTATGGCTTTCTTCAACTCTTTTTCATTTGAAGTAGTTTTGTGATGTAATTTTTTATCAAGTATACCATAAATGTTCAATGGGGTTAAAGTCTTGGAACTATGGTAAATGTGAGATGTAATCTTCCCAACTGGGCAAAAAAGTCTAGGCCAGGATTCGAATCTGGGATCCCTTGACTGAAGCAGCCAATGCTCTACCATCTGAGCAATCCCGGATGAATATGGCAGAACTAATTCACCCAGTTAACCTTAATGATCATAGCATCTGGTCTGATATCTGAATCAGCACAACAGAATAAATCACAGGTAAAGGGACCTCCAGTAAATGCTGGAAACGTGATTACACTAGATTAATTTAGTCTAGACGTGATTACACTAAATTCATCTAAAATTATTACCCGAAAATACATATTTTTGGAAACTCTTAATCCTAATAAGAATCATTCGTAACCGTGTCCACTGCCAATCAACTAAATTTCAAACATGATTTGATGCTATAAAGTATTTTTTGTGATAGCTTTTTAACAGTATCCTCATTAAATTTAAACCATAATGTTACTATTATTTAATTATTCAAGGGGGCTCTGCCTTGTCATTTTAATTTTATGTTCTCAATTTCCAATAATTGTGCTATTTCAAGTTTTGAGTATATGTATGGATGCATTTTACTGCTCTAATTTCTTTAGATTAACCATCTCCTTATGCGAGAGATTTTATCCCATTTTTAAAAGAATACTAACTTTTTAATCACAAAACATCCACGTCTGATGCAGAAATTGGATAAAATCTCATGAAAAAAATATACTTATACAAATGTAAACTCCTATTAGAAGACTTAAATCCAAATTACACATCCTACATTTTCATAATTTTCGTTTGGAAATTATGTTTTGGTGATCATTCTAAATTAGTTAAAAGAGAACTTTTATTCAAATAAATCCTCAACTATTTCAATAGAATACTAAAAGTCTTTTGAAAGCTATTTTGAAAATAATATATATTGCGGCAAAATAATGCAATTTACTCGATTTTCATTATTTTGATATGCTTTGAAATAGTTTCTAAGCAACTAATAAATTAAAGAGGAAAGTAAAAAAGAATGCATTTGAACATTTGTAAAAAAAATGAAAATAAAATGTTTTATATTTCTTGAACAGATGCAAAAAATTTCCCAATAATTTAAACAATTAATTTCACAAACCAAAATCTTTTCAGGTCTCAACAGTAAGTCTCAACTGATGTTTTGGCAATTAACATGTTGGTCATGATTGTATCTATCATTTAATTAAAAGTTTTACAACTTTTTATAAAATCATAGATACAACTTTAATAATTTTTACTAGTCGGCAATGTTTTTTACAATTTATATAGATCTGCAATAAGTTTTACAATGTGGGATCCGTTATCCGGCGTCCCCGTATCCGGAACACTCCGAAAACCGGAATGCAAAACGATAACCAGAGTTTAATTTATTTCATTTCAAAAAAGTAAAAAAAATTAAAAAATTTTCAGTCAGTCGCGAAAAAAATCACGAAATTTGTCCATCGATCGCATGAAAAAATCCAGCGAGTTTTGGCTGTAAATCATGAGGGAAAATCCGGAAATTCACCAATTGTTCACAAGAAAATATGGCAGTTAATCGGTCATGGAAAAAATTCGAAATTCAGCAGTCAGTTGCAAGGAAAAATATGAAATTCGTCAATCGATCGCAAGAAAAAACTGCAAAATTCTTTCATCAGTAGAAAAAGAAATACCGCGAAAATCATCAATCCATATCATCAATTTGCAGAAAAAAAATCCAGATTTTCGCCAATAGATTGCAAGAAAAACCACAAAATTCGCCAATCGATAGTAGCAAAATATTATGACATTCATGAATCGATTTCACGAAAAAAAAAACCTCCAATTCGTCATTTGATTGTTGAAAAAAATTGTGAAATACTTCAGTCGGTTCCGGAAAATTATCCTGAAATTCTGTGATCGGTCGCGGAGAAAATATCTCTAAATTTGTCTGTAAATTGAGAGGGAATTATCAGATATTGCAATTAACATTCATTAATCAGTCACAAGAAAAATCGCGAAATTCATCGATTGGTAGTGAAATTCTTTTGATAGAAAAGGACTTTAAACAATTGAGCTCAAAATATGTGTTTGGAACATGGTGCAAAAGTGCCCTTTTTTTTTAAATTCCCTGCTTAGCGGCCTTTTTGTTCTATAGTCAACACAAAGAAATAATATAAATATAATGGTACTGCTTACATTCAATAATATACATCTTCAATAAATAAATATAAAAAATTATGGTGCAAAAATTATTACAATAAAAAGCATTAAAAATTGATGAGCAACTGATATTTTTCATTGAACAACTGATTTGTGGAATGCAGCAGTGAAGCTACTTCCATGAAAAAAACAGCAAATCAAGTTAATGTACAGGATACAAGAAGAATTAATGCAAGGGACATGCTATAAGTAACCAACTTTAATAAAAATATTCCAAAAATCCTCATCAAAGGATTCTGCTCCAGAGTCCCAAAACTAATTCATAATTGTTAATGTAATATTTTTATAATTTGAATTGTAATTCGAATGTTTTTATTCTATGTAAATAAGTTATTAAATTAACAAAAATGTAAGTATGTATTTACATACAATTATTCAAGTTTATCACTACATGTGAAATTAGTCATTTTGTACATTTCTTATAATAAAGTGTTCTGAATTACGGAAAAACCCCTTATCCAGAATACCTTAGGTCCCAAGCATTCCAGATAACAGATCCTATACTGTACATTGCAATAAATAAATAGCAAATGAGAAAAAAGGTCTGCATTACATTTTCAGATAAGTAAAGGACTTTCAACTGGTAAAAAATTGTGGTAAACACTGTTTTTAATCTGGTGATCTTTAAATTTTGTGCTTTGACTTATTATATTTTTCAATGATCTTTATTCTATTATGTCTGTTTTTAGCAATTTTGCCTATTTCATAGAATAACTTCTCATTTTCTTCAAATTGTATGCTACTTTTCACATTTCTTTAGATATTTGTTTATCCATGGCAAAATCTCTTGAACTTTTCTTGAAAAATCCAAAAGAGAACATAAGAACAAATTTGAAAAGAGGTTTTTAGGTTGAATTCAACTTATTCTTAAATTCTGCATGAAAAAAATAGTGAATTGATTGGAGTTAAAAGAAATTTTGAAGGAAAGTGATTACAGTGTTATCTTTTGATGTATAAAAATAGCTGTATTTTTTTTATTAAGAGAGTTATTTCTTATTGTAATTAATTTTTGTCGAATGATTTATAAGAAATTAGACTCCACTCTTATGAAATGACTGCTAAATTCTACATTATTATTAGTCAATAATATATTAATTAACCACTTAACAGTTTATTTTCTCTGTCATATTGTCCAAAGTAAGAACCTTTTTTACTAATTTTATATTTATTAAATAATTATATAAATTAACCCATTAAGGACAGAATTAATTTTCTCTTTAAAATGCGAAAATTATATTTCATATCTGGTTTATTACAATAGCAATTTTTGTCTCATTTTATCTCAGAGTTTCTGTCATGAAATAATATTTCACTTCCAAAATAGTGGTACTCAAACAACAAAATAGTTGCAGTTATTCCGTAACCATATGGTACCGCTAGTCCTTAATGGGTTAAAGCAGCAATCAGAATTGTTACAAATATTGAATTTATTAATTTAGGCTTACTTTTACAACTAAATTAACAACAAAAAAACAAAATTTTTATGGACAACTCAATAGACTAGTGTAAAAAATATTACCAGAGCAGTGTATGGACAAAACTGTTAAGTGATTAATAAAATAGTCAATAACTTTATATTATTTGTCAATAATATATTTACAATAGAACATTTAATATAAGAAAAATAGATGTTGACCTTTATTTTTAACATTCACTGTATTAGCAATTAAAGAATTAATTAATTTTATTGAATTAATCAATGTTATTATACATACATTTTAAAACGTTTTATAATTATTATTGCTTATGAAAAAGTAATAGATACCTTCTTATATAAAACTTCTAATAATCTATTTTTATTATTTTTTTTAAGAATGCATACCAGCGTTTAAAAAATAGAAGAGAAAGATTTGAATTTCTTGCAGATGTCATGCACACTTACAAAGTTGGTGACTGTAAATAAACTAGGGGTGCACAACCACTGACTAGCAGGCCGACAATTTACCACTATTTTAGTAAAGAATAATTTGCCTTATTTAAAGACAAACTTTGTGGTTACATAAGACAAAGATTACATTTTGGAAATTGTGGTGGCAAACAACTTTCAGACAAAAAGGTTGTGCAGCCCTAAAGTAAACATTTTTTTAAATCCATGAATATATTTTGTATGATTGCTAATTTAAATAAAATTTATCCATTTTATGAAATAATTAGTGTAATTGTATGGTATTTTCACATAATAATCAATAGAATTGCTTTAACGAACAGAATAGAATTTTACACATATTCACATAAAATTTTCACATACATTAATTAAGATTCCACATGAATGATGTATATTATTTTATTTATGTAAAAAATATTTACAAGGTGATCCAAAAATCATAAAAGAAATAAAAATTCGATAATGCGAAAAATATAAACAGTAGCATGATACAGTATTCACAAAAATAGACAGAAAGACATGGGATTGTTTCATGGCAAAAAAACATTTTTGACCAACAGTTAACAGTGTATTGTTCCTAAAGTATCTGCCTGTCACTATTTAAGCATTATGTGACAGGAATTACATAAATTCTTTTTGGTGCTCTGTAGAGTATCTTGCTATGTCAGACAGCTATTCTCATTAATGAAATCTGTGATATTGAACATTGACAGAAAAATTTATCTCTGTATTATTATGCATATTTAGTCATGCATTATTAATTATTTATATAACCTTTTACTTTTAATATTTTAATCATTTTTTAATTTTCTTAATTTCTATTATTTTACTTTCTTAATTTTCTTAATTATTTTAATATTTTACTTTATTGCAAGCATTTATTATAATTTTGAGTGCATTATTACATTCAAATTACTGTTTAAAAATGTAAACAAAACAGTGACCGGAAATCCACAAAATTCTAAAATCCACACAACTTCTGGTTTTAAACAATGCAGATTTAAGGGAGTCTACTGTACTTCTAATCTAGTTGATACATTTTGAATATCACTGATGACCGATACATTTCCAAGTTTGATAAAATTTGAACTATTTGAGCAACTTCAAAATTCTATAAAGCAATTAGAACCATTTTTCAAGGCACTTTACTCAAAATTAAAATACAAAGAACAACTTAATAGTTTTACCTGATTTAAAGCTTATCAAAACAAAAAAACATGATGGTCACCACCTAATGTGAAAATGTTTCTCAACATAAGATTATATGCAGATTGTTGTATGAAAATTATTTGGCAGGTGAAAAATGGAAATATGTAGTTACAATTGATGAGGCTTGGATATATTTATCTGACTGCATTAGAAAAAGATTGATTTACTACCAAAAAAAAACCTAAAACATTGGTTCAGAGAAAACAAGGAAAGTTTTGTGGTTACTGTTGGATTCTGTATAATAGAAAACTTAAATTAAGGAAAGTAGAAAAAAAAATGTCAAAATTAATGTGGATTACTATCAGAAATATATTTTAACACCTGTTTTCAAAGAAGACATTCCATCACATTACCCAAACAATCTTTATTGTGTTAAGTTCCATCAGGATAAGCCTACAAGCCATACATCTAAATCTATTGCTATATTCTTAGGGGGGGGAAATGAAAAATGACCCGAAATAATGCTAATCCATTTAAATGCATCCCACCCAATTCCATAGACATGTCTCCTATGGATTACTGTGTATTTGGACTTTTAAAACAAGCTCTTTATAAGCAGCATCGCAAAACATTGGATGGACTCTGGAAGATTGTGGTTGAGGAATGGAACAAAATCTACCTTGATATTTTAAGAAAAGCACTTTTATCTTGGAAATCAAGATGAAATATAATAGTTCAACAAAAGGGCTATCAGACTGAATATATTAGAAAATAAAATTCTTATCCTTGTTTATATATTTCTTATTCCAAAATCTTTACAAAAATATATGAACACCATATATATTATTATTATCATTAAATTAACAGGGTAATAGTTGAAGTTACAATATTTTATTTTCAGCAAACTAGCTAGTCCTGGTACTGAGTATGCAAGTAAAATGAATATAATATAAAAGTAATAATACTTTCAGAAATCTTTTATCTAAAACATCATAATAATGTTAATGTCTGTTTTTATGAAATACAAAATATTTTACATTAAGCTCATTCAGAAAAAAATAATTTAAAACAATATAGTCCAGGAGGCAGAATTCCATTTTTGCAACCAATTTTAGCATCTGATTGTGATATAATGATAAATTAGATGGTACACATAACGAAACAGCCAGTTAGCTGGCATGGCAGCAAGAATGGGGGGGGTTGTCATAGCAACATTGCACTCTCTCCTGTAATGTGAATTGAATGGCAATCCAATTACTGATGAGTGCCAGTGAACTGGGATAAAATCAGTAATCAGGTTGTCATTAATTCTGCACTATAGCAGGCTATGCAATGTTGCTGTAGCAACACACTCCGCTGGTACACTTTTGGTGCAGCTCGCACCTAGCATTGAGACCTGGTGCATTTTGTAACCCTATACATAAAAGTTAGAGAACCAATAAAATTTCTCTGTTAAAATCATATTTTATATATTTTTCTAAACTATTAATTTTTTATTATTGGATTTTTAATTGTTAATTTCATGCCAAAAGCGAGTTAAGTCGCCAAATAGTGTGCTACATATCCAAACGACTTCTCACTCACACAGCAGAAGATTATGATATTCAGCTAGGGTTTCCAGAAAAAATTCTACGGTAATGAATAGAGTCGATGTCGCGCTGCCAAAAATACAATTATAATGTTGTATTTTTTCAAAATGAAATTCGTAGGTTTTTAAAGGAATTTTTTAACTTTTTTCAATATTTTATTCTTACTATTAACTAATTTGTATTTTAAAGTACTTTTTTAAAAAAACTTCTATGTTAATAGTCCAATAAGTGGTCGTGAAAATTGCATTTTCAGAAAGTTATGCTGCTGTAAAGTCAAAAAATATGATTTCAACAGAAAAGTTTCATCGATTCTCAAACTTCATAATATAGGACTTTAAAATGCACCAGGTCTCAATGCTAGGTGCAAGCTGCACCAAAAGTGGTTCCCTTGTTAGTAGGACCATATATTTTCGTTTAAACCTATCACATACAACATCCTCCTACAAGAGGTCTTACCTGAACTTCTGGTCGATGTTCCTCCAATTGTTTGCACACGAATGTGGTTTCAGCATGATGGAGCCCCAACTCAGTTCAGCAGGAACATCAGGAATCACCTGGATGCTGTCTACAACCAACATTGGATAGGACGGGCTGTTTCTTGGCCACTGCACACCCCAGATTTGACATGCTTGGATTTCTACTTTTGGGGTCACATTAAGAGCATGGTGTATGATACTCTGATAACATCTGAAGAAGATCTGGTGGCCCGATTCTCTGTTGCTGCCGGAAATGTGTGTGACATGCCTGACGTTTTTACTAATGTACGCCAATCCATGCACCGCCGCTGTGAATCTTATATAGCTGTTGGTGGTCAATCTTTTGAGAAGCTATTGTAAACTGTTTGATAAATAAATTGTTGCTTTCCTTTGGCTTTACTTGTCTTTTCACTTATCTGTTACTGATATTGCCTTATGTGTTAGCACTTCAACGATGCATTTCTGCCCCCACATTCCTATATGAAATCTGCTTATTTAGGTCCCTTCTACATGCCTTTACATTTCTGGCATATAGCTTTGAAACACCCTGTATACCAAAATCACTGATGCTAAAACTGGTTGTAAAAATGTGATGCTGCTTCTTGGGCTAATAGCTTTATATATGACAATACAATACAGAAAAAAACAGAAAATAGCAATTAAAAGTCCATAATAACAGTTGATTTTTATATAATATCCAAAATTTAAATATATATACATTTACAAACTATTTAAAGGCATTGTGTCTGGATCAGGGGTCGGAAAAACTACTTTTTGTTTGTAGTGAACTACAACTACAACTACTTTATGAAAAATGTAGTTAACTACAACTACAACTACTTATTTTAAAAAGTAGCGACTACAAACTACTTTTCAAAAGTAGTCACTACTTCGCTACTTTAGTTATCATTGCTAATTAAATGCACCGCCAACGATTTTTCCCCATAGACCATAATGGAACCAAATTCTTTTGAATGTCCCCGGAAGTGATATATAAATGCTGCTCAGTTCATTTTCAATACTGAACATTTTATGGTAAACTTCAATAACATATAAAACTTTCAAGGCAATCCGAGTATATTTACGAGAGTTAGAGCACTGACAGACAGACAAAGCGAATTCATAGAACTTTTTAATTATGTTGGAAAGTGTTAAAAAGAGGAAATTTGAAAACAAAAATTGTAATAATCTTACAAATTTATGAGAGTGATATAGCACAGTAGCGCTTAAGGTGGTTCTCAAATTCCTTGCTCAACAACGCGAAACTTTCTGACACATTATCTGACTCATTTTAAACGCAAAGGCATAAAATTGGCAGGCCTGACTATGGAAGTGATTTGAAATTGAAATGAGTTTTCCGTTTTTTGATAAATTACTTATCGGGTTATAAGTGATTCGAGTCACGTTTTTTCCCTTTCCCCTGCTGCGGCGTCAGAAATTTGGTTCGAAAACGCCGACTTTGAAAGTGTTTTCTGAAAAATCTCCTGTCTTAACCAAAAATGAAAATAAAATTAAATAAAATAACGAATAATGGGGAAACGTCTTTCGGTTACAAAGTAATTATAATTGAATAATAATTTGAATAATGATTTAAATATTCGGTGCGAGATGCGATCCAGTAATTATTATTAATAAAGAAAATACTAACTCGCCGCTATGTGCAACTTCAGGTTGTAAGCAGATGATTTTGATACTGATAACTTCTTATTAATTGTACAAAGTTTACATGCTACAGAATAATTACCACTTTCTTGTTGTTCTATAACTTCAAACTATTCATTATATGCCGACCAGGGCAGTTCTATACTATTTTTGTCTGTCATTTTATTACATCAATCTCAAAAGAAGAATCCTCTCATTAAAACTCAAGATCTAATAATGAGTAAGAAGACAAAGAGTTGCCAGGAAGAAAATTAATATTTTTGATGAGTGAGTAATTTGCGGTTTTATCAGCAAATCCAGCAAATAATAGATCACGGGCATGCTGACGCTTTACGTTTCAGCTGCTAGTTTGTTTGAAGGCAGAAATTGTTCCTTCCTAGTTGCACTTTTCTCTAATAATAAAATGGTGTACTTGTTCTTTTTTTGTGCTTTTTCGAATACATATATATTTTTTTAATTAGAGTTCTAACGATTTTAAACTGGCAGGAAGCGAGCAGAAATTTTGTTCGAAGAGGAATACTTCAGATGTTTGATTATTTAATGTTACTAGACAGCAAAGAATACGGAACTTAAAAAAAAAAAAAAAGTTTTGAATTTTGTATATGGAGAGGTGGGGGAGATTTTAGGGGAAGGGGGATAATTTATATTACTGATTATTTATCGTCACTACAGAGCACTATTTAGGGCAGAAGATTTTTTGTTATATAAAAATAACTTAAAGATTTTAGATTTATTTGTATGCTGTGGGGAGGGGGGTGGGGAGAGTAAATTAAGGAAGATTAGGGGACAATTTAGATGATTACTTATATATTATTATTAGGTAGAAACGAATGTGGCCTTTTTTTGTAAATAAAGAGTTAAACATTTGAAACTGTATGCTGGATATGCTGTAAATTTTGGGGACAGGGAAATAATTTTATTTATTGTCATTAGAGAGCAATAAATGGAGTGAAAGAGTTTATTTTTGTATAAAAATAAAGATTTAAAAATATTTTTAATTCCTTTGTATGTTACTAGGGGGAAGCGTGAATTTGAGCGGTTAGGGATAATTTAGATGATTTATGATTAGATAAATCCGTTCTTTTTCTTTACCTTTTTTAAAAAAAAATAAATAAATAAAGATTTTACATTTTTTTGTTTGCTGGGGGTGGGAGGCAAAGGGGAAAAGAAATTAGAGTTAGATAAAGACTTAACATAGCCAGACAACTATATTTTGGTAAAAACAATCGTAGTCGTATAAAAGTACGTTATATTAAGAAGATTTCTATGGATTTAAATGACAATACACGAAGTTTCTGACACCCAAACTGTGAAAATGACAGTTAATTTGTGACCGTGCCCATCGTCTTTGGGAAAATCTATGATACTGCAACTGAGATTGGTCGCTGACATTTGCAAATTGTTGTAGAGAACATATTTCGCACAAAAGAAACGAGTATGATCACGCGATTTGAAGATTGGCACTGGTTTCCTCCCTCCTAAAGTAGCGTCTATGCTCGCTACAAACTACTGATATTTTGTATCGCGCTACTCGCTACACTACAATTTTTTTAATGTAGTGCGCTACACTACAAACTACTAGAAAAAGTTAGTTTTGCTACTTGTAGCGCGCTACTTCGGAGCCCTGGTCTGGATTTTATGTCATTTAAAAGAGAGAGTAAATAAAGATATAAGGCTTTATTTAGAAATATATAATGAACAAGATAAAATACCATTCAGTGGAAGAACCTAAAAATAATTTTTTTAATAAATTCAGTTATGTGGCAAAAAAAGCACATTGACAAAGTTTTATATATAGATATATTTAAAATATGGCTAAAATATTGTAAAAAAAAATGTTTCATTTAAAAATTGTGTTATATATTTCCTTTTAAAGGTAGAAAAAACTTGCTTTAAAAACTCGCAATTATTTCTGTTATTTATATAGATTTCATGCTGACATTTAAGATTAGCATCAAGTAGTGATCCATCAACCAAAAATAACAAAAACTTTTATTATTTTTAAGTATAAGAGTATGTATGAAGGATTATCTTTTAATGAAATGATTTTCATTATTATGCTACTATTTTATTTTTTCTTAAAATGCATATTTTCATTTATTTTATTAAAATGTGACAAAAGAGTAATGATTTTACCTTTGAAAAATTGATGACAGTTATTTTTATTTATTGTTTTGTTGTTAATTAAGCCCAAAAAAAGGGGGGGGGGTTGCAAAATGATAATTCTGCCAAATGTTTTTTTATGTTTTTGTTCCAAGCACCAAATGGCGTTGCTGCGGCTCTGGGTGAACGTAGAATTATTTTATATAGAATTAGTACTTGTAGTTGGAACATGAGGTGATAGAATAGAAGTAGAATCTCTGTGAAATTATTAAATGATGAAACTTGGATTAGATGGAGATGCTGCAGAATAAGGTTTTGCTGGAAAAGTAGTGGGTAGGGAGCAAGCTCCAGCCTGCATATTCGCTACAAGTTATTTGGGTGACTTATAATTGAAGAAGTACTTGATGTAGACTGTTGCAATTTATTCTGTAGAATGAATGAAGCCAAAGCACGGTTTCTGGCAGTGTGCCTAAGACATAAAAAGAACTGGCAAAAATCTGTACTACTAGGAGTAGTATTAATTGGATCAACCAGCTGGTTTGGTTTATTATGATTAAATATTCACAGTCTATAATGAAATTTACTATTATAGGAATGTCTTCTGCTGTTGAACTGGCTATTGTAAAAATTTCTGCATTTAAAATGATGGGGTTTACTTTTAAGTTTGAAGTTAGAAGAACTGGGACAGTGTCCAGTATAGAAATTAAACTGAGTTTGTAATAATACACTGCTGTAAAAGTGTAGCTTTAGCTATGATATAAGTGTAAGATTAGATATTATTCTGCAGTACAGTAGAACCTCAATTATCCGACCCTCGTTTAACCAGAACTCTCCATTTCCTGACCTTTTTTTTTTCAGCATGTTTTTTTTTTTACTTTCACGTTCCTTGTGTATGCAAGCAGTCCTTTCTGCTCTACGAGTACAGATAAATATTTTCCCTTTCTTAAAACTCCTTTGAAATTAGCTTAAGCTTCCGCAAGCTCCAATCTCGGTATAAGTGTACTCTTTCCTCACATCTACACATCCCTGTTCTAAACAAAAACACGCCCCATTTCAAAATTTGTAAGGCTTTACTGCCGAGAGCCACAATATTAAAATGTTATTGCACCCTCTGATTCTAAGCAAGTGCAGGGAACAAAACCCCTTTTTTTCATTTTTTCACAAATTGAAAATTTCACATCTGCAGAATTTCAAAAGGAGGAGGAGAAATCAATGTCATATTTTCGCTACTGTTTGTTTATGATTGGCACACCTACCAAATAAAATATTTTACTTCAAAATAAATTTATTTTCATGTATAATTTGAATTTAGGTATTTATTTAGCAGTTTAAATAGTCATAACAGCAATTCGATGATGATGTTACATATTAAACTAGATGATTATTGATAAATTCTCCATTATTTGATGTAGGTTCGGTCCCAATTATGTCAGATAATCGAGGTTCTACTGTATATGAATCTTGATATCTATTAAATATTAAATTATATCAGTTCTCATTTATTAGTATGTTATTTTATGCTTGTGTAGTAAATTTATTTGTTGAAACACCATTAACGAGTAATTTATATTGTAATAAATATCATTTTATATATGCTTTCTAATTATACTTATTTATTGAGATCATTTTCTTTTGAAGAAAACAGCCATGACAACGAAGTATATTCAAAGT
The DNA here is from genome assembly GCA_963931845.1 of Maratus michaelseni. NCBI lineage: Eukaryota > Metazoa > Arthropoda > Arachnida > Araneae > Salticidae > Maratus > Maratus michaelseni. Next base: position 275,114,384 of record OZ007599.1, read on the forward strand.
TGTAATGAAAATATATTTAGTAACATAAGTAGATGTCTGCCATTTGCCTACATAATATAATCATTTAGGTTATTTTCTTTATAAGTTCACCTATTGCAATCACTTTGTTTCTATATATAATGTAAATCTTGTCTTCATGATATCACATAAAATACTGAACCAATTCAAACCTAATTGATCTAGCCAGCATTTTTAATGGAATGAGTTTGTTAATCAAGCATGTAACTCTTATAGTTAATTTATAGGGATGCACAAAAGCAAAACATGTAAAATTTGTCATCATGATGCCAGAAATACTGAACCAATTTGAACCTAATTGGGATAGTGTATTGATCTTGCCATTATCTTGGATATGTTCAAGTATGTAGCTCTTCCAGTTTGTTTACATGGACACACAAAAGCCAACTATGCATAACATCTGAAATACTGAATCAATTCATATCTATTCAGGACAGTGTATTGATCTTGTCAGTATCTTAGATGAGTTTGTTAACGAAATATGTAGGTCTTATAGTTCATTTACAAGAACACGTAAAAGTGTTTGATGGCATTCATTGAATGGTTTTGGTTTGAAACTTGTTTGAGTGTCGGAAATATATTATAGCATATGGATGATTTTAAAACTATGATTTGAATAAACTAGCTGACCCGCCCGGGCAGACTGTCATTGAAAAATATAACAGTGGAGTGGATTTCAACAATAAAAGCTTGTAAAAAATTTAAATAAAAGCTAAAATTTCAAAAGTATAACAGTTCAGGTAAAATTATTACACTTACTTTTCCCTTTTTAATTTACAAAAATCAATATTTCAAATGAAAATGTATAAAAACATATCTATTTAATTGTAATGTTGACAAAATTATTTACTTTTTATAATTATAAAAAATGTATTTGCACTATAATCAATAAATCATTGTTTGTTTTGCTTTTATTCCTGTAGATGGCAGCACCAACCAATGAGATGTGTTTTATTCAAGCGTTGCCATTAAATAATTAACAAATAATTGCGATTTCTGTGCCACGTACGATAGCATAATATATATATATATATATATATATATATATAGATAGATAGATAGATAGATAGATAGATAGATAGATTTTTTAAATATTTTCATTCAATTACATTTGGTAAACAAGTTCTGCGCAAATTACTTTTTATGCCAAATAGTGAACTTAGAAGAAGTGGGACCAATTGTTTAATTTGTATTAAATCTGATGTGTGTACAGTCCTGGAAATACCCCCCAATTATCTCTGCCATAAATCATCATATAAATATGTGACTGGTACGATTAACAATAATGTCTACTAATCAATGCTATACTTAAATTTTGCTTAGGGATCATCTACATATAAAAATTGTAAGAAACTTTAAAGTTTTCAATGCTAGCACCTAATTTTGAGATCATATTTGGATTCGTTGGTAAATTTTATCTTTGAATACCAAATGGGAAGTCCTTCTGGTTGAGTAGTTTAGGAATTATGCAGGTTTATTCTTTTTTGGTCGTTACAAAATAGATTGCAGTGTGGGTGGTTTTTTAAGCATAACTCAGAAACTTCTTGGTGGAATGAGCTGTAATTTTGGATTCACATATTTGAAACTTCTAAAAAGTCAACTTTTCTTTAAAATGTAATATGTTACAATACATATTGTTTTCGAAAAATAATTTCAAAATACATACATTTAAAAAAATATATATGAATTGTAACATATAATTGTTTTAACAGAAATCGATTTTTAGAAGCTTCAAATATGCAAATGCAAAGTCACAGCTCATTTTGCCAAGTAGTTTTTGAGTTATGCTTAACCCTTTCAGTGAGAATTTTTTTGGGGGGGTTAATGCCCTGTGCAGAATATTTTAACCAAAAAAGCGACATTATTTATCTGATGACTGGGCAGAATTTTCCGGTACGAATTGATTTTTCCAATGGGACACGACTTTCCAAACGACCCAATACAAAACTAAAAATCATATCTTATGGTTATATGAAAAGCACGCTACTGGTTTCGGTTATAGCCAAATTACTGCACTATGCAGGCACAATACATCATCACTGCTAAGCCCACAACACACTACAGTAAGCCCAATACATGCCGTGAACACCTAGGCAACTTTTGTCGACGCTTAATGTAGTCTACAGTACCCAACTCCTAGATGTTGACTCCCGCACTAAAAGGGTTAAAAAACTACCCACATTGTAATCTGTTTTGTTTTGTTGTAAAAATGAATTAACATTAGGCCTTCTAAATTTTAAACCTGCATAATTCCTAAAATATTAGACTGAATGATTTGCTGTTTATTATCACAAGGTAAAATTTACCCAAAAATCCAAATATGATATCACAATTACACAGTAGTGGCCAAAATTGTGGTTTGATGTTGATTTTTTATTTATTTTTATTTGTAAGGTTTGATGGCACATAACACCACTTTCTGTTTCAGTAGTACCATAAAATTATATATATTAGTAGAAAGATAATTTAATCAAAAATGTAATGAAATAAGATTTGTTCTATTAATATTTAATCAAAAATTATAGACAAATAAACAAAAAAACTTGCTCAGGTTAACATGAAGTAGCTTTCCTTTATTTGAATGCAGCCAATATCATCTTTTTTTTTGGCAGTGAGTCAATCAGGTAACATTAGGATTCAACTGTCATTGCATGTTTTGAAGCTGTGAGGAGGACATTTGTCAGTACTTCAAGTGATTGATATTAGAGTTGGATGTAAAACATAAGAAAATTAAAGGAATGACACAAAGAGTTGACTGGTCACCTAGAAAGCAATGTAAAATAGTATTATTAAGTGATCAAGGTTACAGTTATTTAGAAATTAGAAAGCAAATTGGTGGAAATGTAACCAAAGGTGGCATTTCTAAATTTTTGAAGCAGTATAAGATTATGTTACTACAAAACCAAACTGGTAAAAGACAGAAAAAGCTGTACAACAGCAAGTGATGATAGAATAATTAAGAGACTGCATAGGTGACAGAAAAACATCATCTGGATGTAAACAAGGTGAAATGACACATGCCAGTGTGATGTTGAGTGCAAGTATTGTTCAGCACAGACTGCAAGGATTTGGTTTAAATGTAAAATTATGATTTAAATGTTAAATGATTTAAATTCCATGAAAAAAGCCATTGTTAACTCTCCAACAACAGTTGAAAAGATTAAACTGGGTTAAACTCATGTTAACTAGACAGCGAATAATGGGACTATGTTATTTGTTCTGACAAGACTAAAATCTCCCTGTTTGACAGTGATGACATAAAATACGAATTGGAGATTTGAATCCTAATTTCATTAAATACACTTTGAACCATCCAGTCAGTGTTATGATATGGGGTTGTATGACATCAAAAGGTGTAGACAGAATTTGTGTGATTAATAGGAATATGAATGCCCAAAAATACATAAAGGAAATATTTCAATCCTAACTGAAGTTTTCAGCACATAATCTTTTCCAAGATAATGAAGCCTTTATATTTCAACAGGATTCAGCACCCTGTCATGTTCTTAAAGTGCAAAAAAGTGGTTTCAAGATAATAATATTCAGTGCCCGGGAATAGCCCAGCCCTTTTCCCAATTGAAAATCTATGGAGCTAACTAAAAAAACTTCTTACACAGAAGCAACCCAGTAATAAAATCCAATTAATAGAAGCAATAATTCAATCTTGGTATCACATTATAACAGCTTCAGAACTAAAAGACTTTGTTCACTCCATGGGGACATTGTAAGGCCATATTTAAGAGTAAAGGTTACCTAAATAAGTATTAACTGACATTGTGATCAATTTTGTACAGCTAATTTTTTTTCGACATGTTTAGTTTTTCTTTATAACTGCTGTTCTAATAAACATTCCTTCATGAAATTTGTTGCATTAGATTCTTGATTAAATTATCTTTCCATTGATATATAATTTTATGGTTAAAGAAAAAGTGGTGTTATGAGCCATCAAACTTCAAACATACACCTTTTCAAAAAGGTTTCCACAATTTTGGCCACTACTGTAGGTTTTAGTATAAAAAATTTTAAAGTTTGTTGCAACTTCTATATGTGGACAAAAACCTAAGCAAAATTTAAGCATAGGACCCCAACGGCAGCATTCTCCCCTCGTCGGAACGGAAGACTTTCTCGTAATGCGCCGACAAAGTGATAATTTCGCATTCTGCCCCTACCGTCTCGGAATTCGTTCCCGTATTTCGGGACTGTTATGTGGTAATTTTTCCGACTGCTTTAGGCAGCCGGAAAGCGTTCCCTTTATCGTTTTAAGATGGCGCACGTATATATGCAGCGCTCCGTTATATATGAGGATAGTTATCCGTTAGTATATGAGGATAATGGGCAAAAAGACAGTGTTTTAGAATAGGTACATTTTCTAATGAATACAGTTTACACGAAATTTTTAAACAAATTATTTTTCAGTTAAAATTTATTTTAATACTATTTTGAATTGTAAATAATAAAGTATTATAGACCCGTTAGGAAAAGAAAAAAATACGCCCTAATCCAATAGTACTAATAATTAGTTAAAAGTTCACTAGAGTGAAAAGATTTTTATTTGCTTACGAAATTATTTTTGCATGTTACAAGAAAACAGTACCGATCGAATTTATATACTAATGAAATTTACCGGAATATTTTTGCACTGTCTTGTATATGTATGAAATATAGTGTGAGTCATAATACATACATAAAGATTGAAACATATTTTCTATTGAAAACTAATAAGGGAAAGCATTACTACTTATTTCGTTTTGTTTCCAAAATGTAATTAACACATTTCGTTAAAAAGATAATTCGTAAAATAAATAAATAAATAAATAAATAAAATAACTTAATGAAAGATTTTGCCTACATTAAATATTTATTCAACACTAAAAAATTGTTTAGTTTAAATCATATTTCACAAACAACATTAAAAATGTATATAGTTTAATTAATATATTTCGCTAACAGCATTAAAATTTTCCAAAATCTCATAGCATACTTAGCATAATCAGAGGTCTGTCCAGACTTAACTCCCTGGGTCCTGTCCTTGTAAATTATGAACAGCTTTTTAAATTTGTGAAAAATCTAGTCATAATTTTGTGAATTTGAAAGGATCGTCATATTCTGGTTCTTGTTTATACATTTTTAAGAAGATATGTGTATGTAAAATATACAGTTTCTTTATGTAAAAGTGACAGTTAGATTTTACTTTTAAATAATTAAATTGTGGAAAGGAAATACAATTTGCAATATACATAATTCAAGTTTTAAAATGAAATCTAAAAGGTATATTACACGAGATTTAAAAAAAAATCCCTGACGGCTCGACCTACAGGCACAGGTAGATTTCGAAGATGCAGACCGTGGGGCACCTGTTTGTTGGGAATTACGGAAGAAATTACCTTTTTGCCATGATACGGCAGATGGGAACCGCCCACTTTGAAACCTAACTTGTTTGCAGGCGGAGCCGGCAGGGATTTTTTTGTTTTTAATTTTTTTGTGCTATAAGGGTTGGTTCAATAAAAAATTTGTCAATATAAAAGTTGTAGATAATATTAAGAGGATTAATAATACATTTAAACGGATTTGATATCTTGTGAATTGACGGAGTTATGATTTTTTTTTCTTCTACCCCCCTCCCCTTCCCTTCTCCTCCCCTTGGGGCCATTTTTAATGATATCTAAAATCTGTCATACATAAATTTTCGGCCCTTTTCCTAGAAGTAATAATAACTTTACACAGATTCGATACGTATCATAATTAAGTAATTATGGGTTTTTTCTGTTTTTACAAAAAGCCCCCCCCCATTTCCTCCCCCCCTTGGTTCGATTTTGCCCATTAACGAACTTAAACGAGATTTTATGCCCCTTGTTTTTATGTATCTGTTTGGAAGAGATTTATGCAGAATTTTTCCAGTTATTGTATCCATAAAAAAGTCACATAAATAGATAGATAGATAGACAAAGTTTTGAACTGGGAGTGTTTTTGGATTCTGGGAGTCATGATCGGCGTAGATCTGCAAAAATTTTTCAAAAATTCCAACTTAGGTGAGAATGTAATAGGTAGTATTTCTTACGAAATCTACCTAAAAGGAGCGAGTGGGCGGAGGGAAGGTGTCATATGACTACGAATATTTAATTTATATAGAAAATATTTATTTAATTTTAAGTCTAATGAAAAAGGCATAAGAACAATTCATATTCACTGAAAAGTAGAAAAAAAAAGGGGGGGAGAGGGAAATGTCACATGACTACGAAGATTTAATTTCAAATTCAAGATACAATAAAAAAAATGCATTACAACAATTCAGATTAACTGAACAGTAAAAAAATAAATAAATGTATAATTTACATTATTTACAAATTAGCAATAAAATCTTTACTGTATGGTCATAAGAAAATGTAGTATATATTTAAACAACAATGTATATTTACAGAATTTAGATAAATACCTCATATTTTTTTTATTAAATTTGGTGTATTCTCCTTTATTTCATCAAAATATTTAAATTCTAACCTAAAATCCATATCCCATCTAATCTCCCTAGTCTCATCATTAATTAATATTTTAAAATTATTTCTTTATTAATATTTATAAATAATATTTATCATTGACTTCTAAATTCCCGCAAACCTAACTTCGAAAAAAAAAAAAAAAAATCAATCATTTGAAAAAAAATTTCAAAAAAGTGCATTTAAATAGGTATAAAACACACGTTCACATCTCGCGTAAATAAACAAACCACGCGTGACCTTGGAAATGATTGGTCGAAACTGGTAAGCTCAAAGCAGGGAGATTGAACATCGGTCGAAAAATCCGAAAGCAGGGCAGAATTGCAAACTGTCAAATCTCGTTATGAATTACGGGATCGGTTGGTTCCGAGTCTGTTTGTTTCGTTAAGGGCAGAATACTGCCACAAATTTGGAATGTTTGGGACCACTGCTTTTCTGGATTCAATTTTTTTTGTTTAAGTCTACAAACGGCAATAACATAATCGAATTCAGATATTTATTCTGTTTAGCATAATACATAATTTGTGCTTTTAAAAGTAGTCAAAATACAAAAAGTTTTAGAAAACAAACAAATATTGATTTTTAAAGAATGCAGTTAAAACTGCTGTTTTTTTAAACAATGAATACTTGATATAAAAAATTTGCAAAAAAAAAAAAAAAAAGAAACATTGAAGGTGTGTGTACATAATGTTAGAAAAATTTGAACTACAACAGAATATAAAATTATAGCTACCATTAAGGGTGTATTTAAATCCAAACTGCTTATTTGGAGACACATTTGTAAATTCATTTTTGCTCTAAAATGCATCCAATTGGCAGGTTCTCTTATTCAGAAACTTTATAATGTCCGTATTGTCTCGATTTTTTGATAAAGGCAGAATATATTTTTAAAAATGCTGTCAAAGTGGACATTTTGAACCGAATTTCCCAAAGCGATAGCGCTGGAAGCAAAAAAAATTATCGTACTGTGAAAATAATTGTCCATAAATCAATTTCTAATTAATTGAACGAAAAATTAAAAACATGGGGCCCTTATAAATCACGCCGCCAAGTTTCCTGTTGTTACTTTTAAAAATGAGTCTGAGAATGTGTCTCAAAATTTTGAGTTGTTGAGCGTGGAAATTTTTTTTTTTTTAATACCACCTTAAAAAAATAAAAGGAGGAGACAACAGTTAAAATTTTACAGCTATCTGGAGTGAGGGACGCAGACTCATCTGCTCATGTAGCTCACATTTTTTATAGTGGTTGGTTTCAACTTTGCATGTTTTTAAAAGGGGGTCACATCTCCTGTAAAATAATAACAAAGCTTATAATCTTTATGTGCCAGGCACTTTAAACATGTCTGATAATTTTAATTGACTCATCTGCTTCAGCTTTTCTTTCTACAACACCTCTTTTTAAGAAATATTTTCACATAATGCTTAATTTTTTTTTAGAAAAATTATGTTTTTTGTTAGAAAAAGTTCCAGATTTTGGGTCTTTTGGATTTCAGGATTCCAGATTTGAGGTCCCATATTGTATTTGTTAGATGTTATTACTAATCAATTAGTATTAGTCACATTTTTATATGATGATTTGCAGCAGAGTCAGTAAGGGGTGATGACAGTTTTTCTTTCCAATACTGTACTTAAAAAAATATATATATTGACCTACTCTTCAGACGAAACCAGAAGGACTTGTTTATATTTTTTAAAGATTCTGATAATATCTAATGATATTTGTAACATTGTTCTAAATCTTCTCCAACAACTTATTAATTTTAAAGATTAAATCTCATTCAGGGTAACAAGAAATAACCCATATAAAGTTCAAGTTGAAGTAAAAATAAACTCCTTACCTAAACTCCATCAAAAAAAAATGTATTATTTCTATATGAGAAATAACCTCGCTGATACAGGTTGTTTAAAATTTGTAATAATGTTCTAACAGCAAAATGAGATTCCTTCATTACCATAAAATCCCATTTGTAAGCCCCCCATCCACTTTTAAACATTTTTGATTTTCTTTGTCATTTCCAAATATAAGCCACCCTCCCCTAAAAAAACTTTTTTGAGCAAAAAATTTATTTAAAAATCCAAGAGCTAATTTTCCCTCTTTTGACAGATTTCCACTCATGTTTTTACATAATTTCAATGAAAGTATACCCTCTCTCCCACATGAAAGGTTTGCTTCCCTTTTCTGCTCCCCGCTCCCCCAGCACAAACAGTTAAAAATCTTGAGAATTTTAAATTATTTTGTCCTATGTATTGCTCACTATTAACAATAAGTAAAAACTCAGTAAGTAACTACAAACTCCCCCCTCCATTCAAAATTTATGCTTCCTCTCCCCTCAGCATGCAAAGTTTAAAATCTTTAAAATACTTTATTAAAATTAATGTATGCTCCATTTGTTACTCTCTAGTAACAATAAATAAATAATCAGCCATTTAAATTATCCTTATCCCATAAAATGTCTGCTCTCCCATCAGAAAAATGAAATCTTTAAAACTCTTTATAAAAAATATATGCTGTATTTGTTACTATTTAGTAACAATAAATAAATAATCAGCAATTTAAATTATCCCTATATCCCCAAATCGTCTGTTCCCCACTTTGCCCCTGAAGCAAAAAAACCCCATTAAATCTTTAAAAAATGTTATTTTTAAATAATCTTCCGTCCTATATGTTGGTCGCTAGTAGTAACAAGTAAAAAATAAATCATTTAAACTACAATATCCCCTTTCCATCCAAAATTTACACTTTCCCGTCAGCATACAAAGTTAAAAATCTTTCTAACTCTAAAAATATGCTCTATTTGTTGCCCTCTAATAACAATAACTAAATAATCAGCCATTTAAATTATCCCTATACCTCTAAAATGTCAGCTTCCTCCCTTTGCCACATCCCCCAACAAAAAAAAACATTAAAACACTATTTTTAAATATTTTTCTGTCCTATTTGTTGCTCTATAGTAACAGTAAGTAAATAATCAATCATCAAAATTACCCTCTTTCCGAAATTTTCACTTTATCCCCCCCCTCTCTCCTCAACATACAAAGCTTAAAAATTTTAAAACTCTTTATTAAAAAATATATGCTCCATTTGTTGCTCTCTAGTACCAACAAATAAATAATCCATCATTTAAATTATATATCTTTCCCCCCTTTACACCAACAGCAGCAACAAAAACCTTTAAAACTTTATTTTAAAATTTTCTTCTGCCCTATTTGTTGCACTCTAGTAACAATAAGTAAATAATCAATCACCTAAATTAGCAAACCCCATACTTCCAAAATTTACACTTCTCCTCTCAGGATACAAAGTTTAAAATCTTTATTTAAGAGTAGTATATGCTCTATTTGTTGCTGTCTAGTAATAATAATTAAATAATCAACCACTTTAATTATCTCTCTATCCCAAAGTGTATGTTTCCCTCCCCCCTCCTCGTTTGCCATACCCTAGCAAAAGAAATTTTAAACCTCTTATTAATAAAAAAATCTTCTGTCCTATTTGTTGTTCTCTATTAACAGTAAGTAAATAACAAATCATCTAAATTACAAACCCCTTCCATCGAAATTCATTTTCTCCCTTCATCCCCCCAGAATGCAAAATTTTAAAAGTCTTATTTGTAGAAATATTCTGCCCTATTTGTTGCTTTCTAGTAAATATAAATGAATAATCTGCCATCTAAATTATCTCTCTACCTCAAAAATATCTGACCCCTCCTCTACCTGCCCTACAAATACAAAATTACAAATCTCTCACTTTATTTAAAAAAATCTGCTATATTTGTTGCTCTCTAGAAACAGTAAATTAATATTCCATCCTCTAAATTACCAACCTTTCTCCAAAAGTTCCACCAACCCAGCAAGAAGTTTAAAATTTTTAATATTAAGTTTTTTTTTTAATTCGGCCCTATTTCTTATTTTGTAAGGTGACTCATCTAATATCACTTCTACATCATCTCATATAGTAAGTATCACTCACCTAAAATCTTCATCCCTTTGAAATTTCTGCTCCGTCCTTTCCTCTCCAAAGCGGTAGGGATTTCTAAATATGTGGGAAGGGGGATAGCAAAAAATTTTCCTCTTTTATGCAGTTTGGCTGTTTTCACCCCATATTTGTGCTGGGGGGGGGGGTGTAATTTAGATAATTATTTAATTATTGTTACAAGAAAATTATAAATAGAGAAAAAAAAAAAAGATTTTAAACTGTCAGGAGGGAGAAGAAAAAAAGTGATTTTTTTTCAGGAGGGAGGAAAAAAATGACATTTTTTTCAGGGTGGGGGAATGAGAAATAATTTAGATGGTTAAATATTGCTACAACAAAATCACAAATACAGCAGAACAAAATCGAATAATTTAAAACTGCATGGAGTACAGGGGGGGGGGGGGGGAAAGAGGAGAGAAGCAGAGATTTTTGAAAGAAGGGATAATTTAGGTGATAGATTATTTATTGTTTGTCTAGAGTATTAAATTAGTCAGAAAAAAAAATCAAATTAAAATGTTATAAAGGTATAAAGGACTATGCATGTTTGTACCAGAGGAAGGAGGGGCAAAAAGGGAAGCAATAGTTTTGGAAGGGGGTTAGATGATTGATTATTAATTGTTACAATAAAATAACAAAGAAAAAAGTTTTAAAAAAAGATTTTTTTTTTTTAATTTTTAATTTTGTTTAGGGATATAAATGCTGGACGATTACACCATGAAACAGTTACTACATTAAAGACGTGAGTCTAAAACATCACAAATTTAAAATTTATACATACATTAAAATTAAATTAAAACTATCGACGTTTCAACCCACTTCTATGGTCATCCTCATGAAAATTTGTTACATTGCTTCTAAAGTTTCAAAGGCGAAAAACAATCCGTCCGTTGCCACATTATTATCATGGGCGGCAATAATAATGTGGTAACGGACGGATTGTTTTTTGCCTTTGAAACTTTAGAAGCAATGTAACAAATATTTCCTGAGGATGACCATAGAAGTTGGTCGAAACGTTGATATTTTTCATTTTATTTTAATGTATGTATAAATTTTAAATTTGACATTTGTATACACCATTTAGCAAATTTGTGATGTTTTATACTCACGTCTTTAATGTAGTATTGTTTAGGGATTTTTGTTGGTGGACAGATTTGACAAGGGGACATGTAGATTATTCTTTTTTAAGTGAAAATCTGCCGAAATATGGAGGATTCTCACCCCCCCCCCCCAATTTACCTTTTTTACTTCTAAATTAATGATAAAAACTGTTTTTTAATGACTTAAAAAAAAATTGGTTATAAGCCCCCCCCCCTCCCAAATTTAACTCTTTTTGCTTTTGAAAAAAAGGGGGGAAAGGGCTTACAATCGGGATTTTAAGGTTTATGTTGAAAGCAGGAGGCAATGAGAGTTTGTTAAGGTACTGAAAGTTCCAAGTTAGACTGTGTTGGATGTCATGAAACGGTTCTAATAGCTTGGCCATAATATGGACAAATCAAAGAAGCAATAGAAATTGAATAGTTGACATTACTAGAAAATGCATAGCAAGTGACCATAAAGTGGATTGGATGCATTCCCAATGTTTCAAAAATAAAAGTCATGAACGAGATGAACATCAATTGGGAGGTGGTTTGGCAAATTGTAAAAAAGTTCCTGGGAAGCCAGCCTTAAAAAGTGAAAATAATTATAGAAACTTATGTAGCCAACAAAGAGGCAAGGCTTCAAAAATAGATTAGTACCAATGAAGTGGGCTGCTCATAATCAGCAGCATTTTTTTTTTTTGTTACTGTTAAACTGTGCCATAATCTACACAACAATTGAATTTAGTCAAAGGATACTCTTAGTACACCAGCCATTATCAGGGATAGTAGTGGCCCTAGGTGATATTTTAGGACATACTTTTTTCGATATTTCAGGACAATTTCAGGACACACTAGCCTGGCATACTAATCGAAAAAAAACCCTAAACTTCCTGTTCAATACATTTTATTATCATAAATAGTACACTATATACACATTTTATTTTGTTTTAAAAGAATACATTTAAAAGAAAAGTATTTACCAGCACTCTTTGACCAAGCTGCAAAAAAAATCATGATTTTTGCATTCCTGATGGATGAAAATCTCTATTTTTTTCTTCACTGATTGACGAAAACTGCAAAAAAATTTCTTTTTTATAAGTGATTAGTAAAAATTGAAATTTTTTGTGACTGATACATGAAAATCAAACCTTTTTTAATGACTAATTGATAAAAATCATGATTTTTGGTAATGGTTCACAAAAAAATGCAATTTTTTTGTGACAGATCGACGAAAATCATTTTTTAGCGATAGATTGAAGAAAATCGACCAATCAGTTCATTCTAGGTGCTACAGATTCTGCCTACATCAATGTCACAGACACATTACCTATAACAGAAAAGACATGCGCGAAAAGCAAAAGTACTTGGCATTGCATATGCACTGCACTTATGATTGCTTTAAATATTTTGTTGTGAATGGTTGGAAGTTTGGCATTTTGATCATCCAATTTGATGATTTCAAATGTTGATACAGTGCAAAACTTTCAAAATTTCAGGAATTTTAAGACAGACTACCATATTTCAGGACATTTAAATTTTTTTTCAGGAATTTCAGGACAAGTATGACCCTTGCATTATTGAAAGACAGCAAAAGCCCTAGAGTTATGGTTTTAGGTAGGATTTATTCGACTGGTAACTTCTTCAACTTGCTCTTGTTTATGGTGTCATCAAAATCAACCGTCAAACAAGATGTTAAAACAACTTTTCAGTGTGTTTTGCTTCTCTGATCCCAAGAGAACTTGGAGAATGAAAAATGGATTTTCCAGCAAGATTCTGCTTCAGCAAACAGAACAACACAGGAATGGTGGAAATCACATCTACCAGATTTCTTAGGAGCCAATAATGGAGCCTATACTCTTTGTATATCTTAACTTGATTAATTATTCTGCACAGTTGAAGCTGAAGAATTAAATAAGACACATGATATTACCATAAAGGCTGTTCAAAATGTTGAATTTTTTAATGAAATAAATTTTTTAAATATAATTGTCTTCAAGCATCTAATAAATTATGCCAGTTGATCCTAGTTTTGGATAATGATGGACTATTAAACATGCAAATTTGCCCAAAAATATAAAAAATCCCATTTCCCTTCCAAAGACTCATTATGTTACCATTTGGTCATTACACACTTTCATTTGAAATACCTTAATTCAGGATTGCATTTAATGCATTCAGCATTGTGTCAAAATTACTGGATACTGGAAGTTACTACTCATGTCGCTATTCGTTGGATAATAGTACCGTAATTTCTGGTAGATAAGCCGCCATGGCGTATAAGCTGCACACGTGAAAATTCAGTAATAAAAAATAAAAAAAAATCAGCAGAAACGCTGCACCAAAAAACAAATAAAAAATCCATAGAAACACTGCATTCTTTTCATTTAGGCATGAAAATATTACCCTTGAAATAATAATCTAAAAAGATATAAAACTAAAATCTTACCTCAAATGTCCTGTAAGAAATTTTCATTATTTTTAATCAGAGATTCACTATGAAACTTAACACATTTAATATTAACACATATTTGAAATTAAACACATATTTAATATTCAAAATACATAATATTACAGATAAAAAATTAATTAAATCCATCAAAGTCAGATAGTTCACTTTCGGAATCAAAAAGTTTTAAAATTTCACCATCTAAAGTACTATTGAGATCGTCAATATCGCTAAGTTCGTCATCGCTTTCTTTAGGCTGTGATTCTGGAAACAATTCCTTAGTGATGATTTTAGATTCACTGAATCCAGAAATAATTGTTGTTGTCTTCACTTTCTTCCAGGAATCGGAAACCCACTCCGCTACCTCCTCGTACGTAGCTTTTCACATATGGCCGCTTTTAGTGAAAGAATGCATTCCATTATGTATCCATTCTCCCCGATGTTTATGCATTTCACATTTAAAAGCACAATTTATTGTGATATCTAAAGGCTGTAAGATTTTTGTAAGGCCTCCTGGGATGACAACAATAGTTGCCGAAGCCTTTTTGCATGCAGATTTTACGGGATCAGTTAGATGAGCGTGCATCAAATCAAAAACCAAGAGTCTGCATGGTTTAAAAAAATAACCTTTTTCTTTTCTTCCATACTTCATTCAGCCAGCCTAAAAATATTTCCTGGGACATCCATCCCTTTTCATTCGCCCGAATCGGACGGGAAATTTCCTTTTGAAAATTAATAATGGTTTGAGTTTATCTCCGTTTGCCACACACGCTAGCACACATGTGAATGAAGTCTTCTCATTTCCTGTTGTGATGAGAGAGACTGTCTTTTCTCCTTTCAAAGACACATTCCGGTTCGGGGTGGCAATCAAACATAACAGGCCCCTCAGCCATGTTAATAATAGATTCTCCAGTAAATTTTTCTTGTTATTATCTTATGAACATATTCTAAAAATGAATGCTTCTTTTCCTGCCAGTCTGCTGGCAAAGCTTGTCCAACAGTTGTTTTTACTCTTACAGATAATTTTTTTCGTCTCATAAACCTGTAGCACCAATGAGATCCGAATTTAAAATTTGTCAGTCCCATTTGTTGTGCAATTAGCTTAGCTTGCATCCAAATTCATATGGTTGAAACTGGTAAGATTTTTTCTCTTTGCTCTCTTACCCACTTTTCTAAGTTAATTTCTAAAGCAGGCCATGATACTTTTCTGCCCCGACCAGTTCTTTTTAGCCTTGGCATTTTTTGTAAGACATCTTTTTTTTTCCCCCCATCTACGAACACAGCATTTATCTATATCATTTTCGCGAGCAGCTCCTCCGTTACCAATTGCTTCTGCTCTTTCGCATACCCTTAATTTAAAATTTGAAGTGTATCTTTTATGCTTTGCAGACATTCTTTTTTTTTCGTATTTTTAGACGGAAAAAAAAATCAAACTTTATAATAAATAAAACTAAGAAAATTGAAAAATTATAAGCTAAGCAAATATGTATCCAACACAGAGAAAAAAAAACTAGCAAATGCTAACTTTTTCTCAAGTTAATAACCAATCAAAGCATTGGAAATAAGTGGAACTTTTCATTTTATTGTTTGGGAAGGAATTGAAACCTATTAAGTGTGGCAGGGCAGTGAGTGAGTTTTTCTCTGCAAGCGGCGAGAATATTCTCACTTCATAGATGTAACTGGGAAGCTCAGCTGAAAAGAACTAATCACAGTGAACGAATAGAGGCTACCCTACGCTAGAGCTCCTGTAATAGAGGCTGACGCATCCTCGCAGATTTGGTGCTCAAATTGACGTTCAGTCGAAAAACCAAGCTAATCAGAACCGAGTCTTAGGCAACCCCAACTCCGGCTGCGGTAGATTGATGCTGAACTGAGCACCAATAATCCGAAACAAAATGGATATGCGTCAGCTCCTATTATAGGAGTCTTACCCTACGCCAAACTGAAAAAGAGCGAAACTTTATCATCAGTGAACTCTGATAGGTGGCTCGCAAACTGAACTTCTAAGCTGCTAAGCTCCAACTCTCGTCTCTCTGATGCATGGGTGTGCTGTGAACCTGCACATACATTGTACGTTGGTTCAGCGCCAGTTACTATAGGGGTTTAAAATTAAATAATAAATTTGCAGTTATGCTGTTAACAACTTTTAATCCAAATGAAATGTATATAAAATGTTAATTTAGGATTTTCTGAATTATAAGTTCAAATTGCTATAGGTAATTATTTATAAGAGACTAGAATTACACTGAAAAAATAAATTGCCGCGTATACGCTGCTTCTTCGTATAAGCCGGAAGTAGCAAAATTTTACTTTTAAAATCGTATATGCGGTGGCTTATCTACCAGAAATTACGGTAAGTTTCATTATTTGCAAACTGAAGCTGAAACTGGGAACAATGATGCAAGACAATTTTCACTGATCTATGTATGTATGCATGCACATTAAGGCAACAAAAATTTCCTACACATTTTTATTCAACAACACTTTTACATTAACTTTGCAGACATATAAAATTTAACAGTACTACAAAACCATATATTCAAGCCACTTTCTTGAGGTCACAACTAAACATGAGAGAACTCATGTTTTGATTAAGAAAAGTCAATCTCCAATGTTCTTTTCACATATAAAACACTGCTACAAAATACAATGGACCCACAATTTATAAATGCTTCTTCCAGTGGTAGTTTCAGTAAAACCACTTACAACAGAAATGCATAAAATCACAGGAACTACAATACAATACTGATGGCATATACAGATATGCTACATTCTCTTAGAGAAACATTAATATATTGCTTTCATAGCTGTTTTCACAATAGTGATTTAACAGCACTTAATGAACTTTATAAGACATTTTGAAACTGCAATTATAAAAATGTGGTTTAACCACACACTGCATAGCAGGTACAAACAAAATACGAATTTATCACAAAAGTAACTGAATTGGTTTAGAAAATAGATGCATTTTGGGAAAGGGAGAGTCATGAACGAATGACCAATGATTTTCTTTCCAAAATACAAAATACATATCATCAAAAATCACGTAACTCCAAAATACCATAATACAAAAGTTGAATAACTATTTGGCACTGGATTACTTTATGAAATATATGAAAATTATTGCAATTTTAATGAATTTCACATAATGCAAAATTTTGTTAAAAATTTATACTTTCTTTTTGAAAGAGCATTTTTTATACAATTTGCATTCAAAATTTTCCCTAATGAACAAGGAAATTTGAATATTATACAACACATGAAAAAAAGAAATACTCGAGGAATGCATACTATATCAAAATTACTAATTTTTTCTTCTTTAGGAAGACATTTATATTAGACAGTTTTAGAAAGATAGTACTGGGTCTAAAACTTTACATTTAAAAAATAAATTTCATGCTTACTTACACTGTGAGATGAATTTAAATAGTCAAGTTATATGTAATAAAATAGAATCCAACAAAAAAAAAAGCATATTATTATAACTTAAAAAAAATTAAATTTCCACTGACAAAAATTGCACAGCACATATTTGGTCAAGCCAACCACCATATAAAAGTTAGGCACATTTTACAGCAAAAAATTTGAGATTAATTGAAAACCAGAACATAATATATAAATTGTTAAAATAAAAAATATTGAAATTAATCAAATGTAACTGCAAGCACTAACAGAAGAAAAAATGTAAAAAAGATAAGATTTATTTAAAAGTTGTAAAACATTGTTACTTTTGTATATGCGACTGATTTCGCAATTAATATTCCATATGCAGTTTATTTGAGGTAGAGACAGTCATAAAAATATGTCTATAGTTAAAAGACATTCTACAGCATATGAATGCAAAGTTTACACACATGTATAGATGAACTATTGTCAAATATGCTATAAGATTCAAACATGCCAGCAAACACTACTGCAGTCCAAAACCTTAATTAAAAGACAACACATAGCATATATATTTGTTTTAAAAGGGGGAGAAAAAGCCATTTCTGTCACCTTCCATGATAAAAGTAACATAAAAAACATGCACACTCAAATGCCATTTTGAAACCAAAAATAAAGTTTATGACATGTCTGTTCTATTTACATTTTAGGCTCATTTATGCTGAAGCAAAAAACACAGAACTTTTGGATATGTAAGAGTTTTAAACATGAAAATACAAAAAAAATATACATTAAGAAGAGTTATTTAAATCCTTTATGTTGTGAAAATAAAGGTACATTTGCTTAAGAAAATGAAATGTTTAAATGCAATTAAATTTAAAAGTGCCAAAATAAAACTTCAAAATCAATGAGTAAACTCTTAAGCACATCTTCAAACCTGAGGAAATTCCAAATATACAAATGAGGCTTAACATATATTCTCAATTATAAATAAACATTTTTATGAGATATAGAGAAATCAAACTAGTAAAACTGTGAATCTTTGACAAACTAATATTAGATATTTATAATTTCAATTCATTCTAGAACTCTGATATTTGGAGATTAAACTTTAATTTCCATGTTAAAAAATATTTATAACAAAAGTGCAAAATAAGATAGTTTTTTCTTTTTGTAAAGCATCTAAAATTGTACAAAAGAATTTGCGTTATAAATTAACAAATAGCTATATTAAATCAATTTTACATCTATTATACAAAAGCGAGCAGACACATCTTGAGGGAAATGATTCTTTTAGGTGAGGAGTCATGCTTTAATTACATCACACAAATTTAATGGATTTTTTTACCCCTCCCTCTTCCTATGTCACAGGTTTTAATACTAAAGTAACCCTTTCTCCTATTCTGATGATACATTTTTTTGTAACTATTGATTTAGAGCTAATTTTATGCATGAATGTTATGATCTATTAACTACTAATATAAATACTATATAACTATTAAGATCTTGTGTGGTTTTACTTCAATCTGTTGCAAATCAAAGAAACGGCAAAAAATATACCTAATACTATCTGAATAAAAAATGCATATTTTTTTTGTAAATAAACTTTGTTATGCTACTTTCAAATAATCTATCTCTACTTCATTGTTTCCATATTTTAGATGTGACATCACACCATGTTAACCCATCTCTTCCCAACCCCCTCTTGAAATGTGACATAATTTATGGATTAACCCTAACATAAGAAAAATATCACAAAAAAATCTTTTACAGTATTTACCAATTTAATCACGTATTTGCACACTTTTAAACCATTTCTTTGGTTCTAACAGTAAAAAGTGCAAAATACATATATATTTTTTTTATAATATTAATTTTTCTTCAACTTAGAACAAAAAGAGAAATGACCTTCTATAAGAAGAATATAACATTTTAATAAATGAATAATTAAAATTAAACTAAATTTACCACAGTTTCAAAAGTTTGTAGATGATTTTTTAACTGGGACAATATAATCACTTTAGTTTTCTTGAGCATTCTACAGTAAAATATGGAAAAAATCCTGTCATGCTTTAAAGCATGAAAATACCTTAGAAACTTTTATGAGATGTAATTCCCAGATTCGCAGCTGCAAAATTCACTTTGAATTGAATTTCGTAGTAGGTGTTACTGTTTATGATAATATCAAATGTTTCATTCACTCTGAATTTTTTCCTTTTACTGTTTTTAGTTCAACAAATCACTCTACCATGAAATAAAAAATGGTCAGTGTAAACAAATCAGCACTTATGTACACAGTATTGTTGATATTGCTTTATCAGTTATGATACCATCTGCACACAGTTGTGCTGAAGCTGGCAGAAAGAGATCACAAGGGGAAAACACAATTTTATTCTAAATAATCAAACTGAAATATTGAAAAATGAAAACTATGAAGATGCATGCTATTTTATCATCTCAAATTAGCTCATAATCCTGAAGTCAATCTTTGTTTTTGCCCAAATATTCTTTCAAAATTATGGGATTTGTAAAATATGTGGAGGTGCAAATTACGCAAGTAAATATAGTACATAGAAATGAATAATAAGTTTAATAAATCTATAGTATGAAAAGGACAAGATAAAAATTAAGTAGAATGTGTATTTTTTGTACCTCAAAATATCAAATTCTCCCTATTAATAGTTAAAAGGAGTATGACACACTAACATTTCATCTGTGACAGATGGTAATTTCTAAAATGGTCATCATATATAAATACCATAGTATATTAATTTATACTGTTTGGTAATAATAAGCTGAACAATGACTAGCATTCATTTTTCTTTGACTGTGGTATATAACTAACATTCATATTGCTTTCTAATCAGTAAATTCAACATGAATATCTAACAGACACAAAATGCACTCATAATTTTAGGAAATGGTAAATGAATTCAAAGTTCATTCTTCAAATGACTTTTTTTTTTTCAATTTATCTGCATAATACCTTGATTTAATAGTTCACTAACAAATATTATCACAAAAGTATTTAATAAATCAATAAATTCCATATCCAGACAACAGAAATGTAAAATACTAATTTCATATAATAAACAAATAGATTAAATTTCATACTTAACTGCATTTTTATTACACAAAAATATACTATTTTTAAAGAAATAATGAAGTTTATAAGATTAAATGCAGTGTTAAAAAATATATGTAACTTTAATAATAAAAAAAACATGATAGACACTTAAGTGAGAACTTAGTATTTCATACATTAAATGGTGGAACATATTGTGAAGATACTTTACAAGTATTTTTTACCCTTTAAAAATAAAATGTGAATGATATGTTCTAAAAATTTGGCATTATAAAGATTCAAAAACATAATATACAGTTTCATACAAACTAATCCCCCTCTTCAAATGCCACAAAGCACTTATTTCCACAGATATGTCATAACAATAATGTACTTATCCAATTTAAAAATCAAATACAACAAAAACACAACTATAAATCTCCTGAGAAAAGATAATATTCATATAAAGCAACATTAAATGATTGATCAATTTAAAACACAGCAATTTATTTTCTGTGATATTTTATGAGTGTTAATCAAGAATCAATATTAACCATGATTAAACAGACTTTAAAACTCATTTTCAAACCATAAGGGAGCAAATATAAACAATCCAAACAATAAATATATGCAACAAATAAAAAGTAGATTAACTTTAAACATTAATAAAAAGAACTACATGGAATGATTGTTACCAACCTCTAAAATTACAACTTTAATAAAAACAAAGTTACTGTAAAACAGACAATGTTAGATACTGTGATATTCACATTGATAATAATCTGTTTTTATTTTGAAAACAATGACTTAAAATGACATGATATATGATAATTCATTGATAATCATACAATTAAAAAATCAGTTCAATAATCACTATAATTTAATCAGTTTAATTGATGTATATCATGATTAATGTCAACTCAAGATGAAAAATATTTAAACATTCTCTGTTTGAAAAAAAAAAAAATCCTAAAAGGTTAAGTTTGAAGATAAGTAGCAAGTTACCTTTAATCAGAAAAAAAGGAACAGTAAAAAACCTATTGAAATAATGGTTAAATAATCAAATGTGGATATTTTGACACTCACAATGAAACAAATATTATGATAAATGACCACACAGTCTTTTTAGCAAAATAATAAATGATTTATAAAATTAGATGTAAACTAACAATATTGCAATTTAAAAATCAGATTAATTATTTCCTGATCATTCTCATATATATATATATATATATATGTGTGTGTGTGTGTGTGTAAAATACTAAATCAGCATGCAAATATCTTCTGTCTGCACTTTTGTTGTTATCATTCTAAATATTCTTTTAAAAATAATTAGCAAAAATAAATCAAACTTATAAATATTATAACATATGTTGATTTATTTAGATATTCTGTGTGTTACATATAGGTTATGAAAATTACTTGAAGAATAAACAACTATTATTCCTAATTCTTCTAACCTAATATATAAGATTGATAAATATAAAACCCACATATCAATACCTTGTAAAATATGAAGGTCATATTTATTTATTGATATATTTCATTATATTTAATATATGTAATTTATTAATATTTATTTACTTATTGAACAGATTCCTAAATTTTTTCACTACATAAAAGGTGGAATGTTTAATGCAGTCTAACAAAAATACAATTTCCATACAAAGAAATGTACCCTCTTTCATATGCATGAAAAAATTATTTTAACTAAACTTTACTAACTTAAAAGTAACTTAACTAATTTAAAATATACTTTCAGAATTTGCAAAACATCACATTCTAAATTAACAGGAAATAAGTTTAAAATGAAACCAAAACCACTCCAAATTTCATCCAGAAGAATAAAATCAGACATTTTTGTTTCAGCAAAACATGCTGAAATCTTTGATTTAGTAGTTTTGTGGGCTACAATGGGGAAATATTACTAACAAATTATGTTTTATTTCTATAATTTTATTAAGAGAACATGTTGTAACACACTTGACCAAAAGACAGTTCACAAGGTTAACCTATTTGAGATAGCTGTCATTATGGATACACCAGTTTTAAAGATAAGCAGTTTTTATAGACAGCTGTATTGTCCATTTCCCGAACATTTTAATGAAATATGAAACTTTTCGCAATGATAGGTGGCATTATGCTTGAATGGTTTCACACTGTAACACTAATGTAAACCAAATCAAGAATCAATGATAGATCTCTTTAAATTTATATGTGTGCTTCTATTTTTTTATTAATTTGTCATTAAATTTTTACATATCAAAATTTGGTGAAAATTCTTAAAAGAAATTATGCTTGTATTCATTCATTTTAAAATAAAATACTGGAGAAAATGTCTGAAGATTGGTCATTAAGAAATGAGTGTGAATTTTGAGTATTGTTGAATTACCATAAAATCCTGAATGTAAGTCTTCCCCTTTTTCTAAAGCAAAAACAGCGAAATTTGAAAGGGAGGCTTATAATTCAGATTTCTTTTTTTTAATTATTAAAAACCAGTTTTTATCATTTGTTGAGAAGCTAAAACAGAAATACAAAGGTGAGAATCTTATATAAATTTGGAAATTTCAGCTTAAAAAAATAAGAAAAATTCTAATTCCCTCCCCCCTCTCTGTGCCCAAGCACACAAAATTTAAATTTTTTTTGTCAAATTTGTCTTTTTATTTATTATTTTATTATAACAATAAAAAATCAATCATCCTAATTTCCCCCCTTTGCCCCCTCACCCTTAGGGCCCTGGTACCAAACACGCACAGTTTAACCTTTATAACTCTTTCATTTTAAGTTTCTTTTCTGACTTATTTAATAGTCTACAGTAACAATAAATAAATAGTTATCACCTAAATTATCCCCTCCTAAATTTCTGCTCCCCCCCCCTCATCTCATGAAGCCCCCTCCCAATGCATCTCATAAAGTTTAAAATTGTTAAAATTACTTTTTTTCTGTTCCATTTGTGATTTTGTTGTAAGAATATTCAAACAACCATCTAAATTATCCCCTCTTCTCCCCACCAGTACACACAGCTTAAAATTTTTAAAAAATTGGTTTATTTATTTTTGCTCTACTTATAGCTTTTCTGCAACAATAATTAAATAATTATTTCAATTACTTCTCCCTCCCACCCCAAAAAAAATCTGCTTCTCCTTTTTCCTCCCCCTCTTCCCAACACACAAACTTTAAAATTTGTAAAACTTTTTTTTTTTTTTGAAGATTATTTATTTACTAGTATATAACGCCCGTCAAAAATGACTGAATGTTGATCTGTGTTTCATTTTCATAAGACTTCATACAAACAAACAGCATGAAGATTTTGTTATTGAAAGGTTTGTATTGTAGAAAAGTACATTTTAAGAAAGGCAAATGATTTCTACAAATGCAAATGATGAGGATTTTTTCTTTTACCCAATATTCAATTTCTGAAATAGTTTAACAATTGGACAAAACATTCAAAAATATTTTAAAAATAATCCATGTGCTAAAGGTTTCTAAAATATATATATATATATATATATTAATGAGTTTCTAAAGAACTTGACTTACAGCTCATTGTTTGGTTACATAAGAAAAAATAAATGCAAATTCTGAAATGGTTTAACGATTGCACAAAACATTAATAGTATAATAGAGTTGAATTTTAATATTTCTTGAAAAACAAAGTTTTCCAGTCATGAAGAAACAACTACACAGCAGAAAGACAGAAAATTGCATGTTTATGGATATTAGCTTCTTAATTCACAGTAGGAAAATATCCCATTTAAAATGACAGAAAAAAACAAAGTTATCCAGTAATGAAGAAATAGTTAAAATAAATACAACAATGAAAGTAGAGTATATAACTTTAACTTTTAAAAGAATTCATCAAATTAAAACCTGATTTTGTCTTATTTTAAAAATATGCCTGAAAAATCTATAATAAATTTTGATCATTAAAAATCTTATTTTATTTCATAAGTAAATTGAAATTATTAAATGCATTAATATAACTGAAAAATATCTTTTCACATTCTCTTATTAAATAACAAATTTTTTTTTCACTATACAAAGTTAGGTTTAAATGTTATGTTAAAAATCAAAATTTGATCTGCATTGATATAATTAACATATGTGGTATGTTGTACTATATATTCCTTATATTTCAATTGTGTTTCATAAGAAATATTCATTTTACAA
This sequence comes from Maratus michaelseni, assembly GCA_963931845.1. Taxonomy (NCBI): domain Eukaryota; kingdom Metazoa; phylum Arthropoda; class Arachnida; order Araneae; family Salticidae; genus Maratus; species Maratus michaelseni. The sequence continues at coordinate 275,139,008 of OZ007599.1, forward strand.
TGCAATCAAAATTTCAGATGTAATTGGATATAAGCTAGGTGATTAAAATTTGATTTAACCAAGTTAAATTTTTAAGAAAGAAATGATATTAAGTTGAAGCTTTTAAAAGTTTATCTTAAAATAAATCAATACACACTGAATTTTTCTTAGCTTAAAAATATGCTTACATGCATTTTATATTATTTTACAACTTTATTATTATGTTACATAAAATATCAACTATCAATTATCAAATAAAAAACAACAGTAGTGTTCACTCTAGAAAAAAAAAGGGCAGGGTGCTAGTCACAAAAAGGGCACTATTGAAGCATAAAAAGGGCACTAGTTTCAACGAAAAACGGCATTGTTTCATAAAAAAAGTATACTTATTCAGAACCAATATAAGAAACTCATTATTGTTCATCATATACTCATCAATGTTTGTACACATATTTAGTAATATAAATTATAGAAATACATTTTATTAAATTGATATTTTAAGGTTCTAGTAAGTAATTAGATTAACATATGTGGATATAAAATTATTAGCCGCCTCTAAACTATGAATTTTAAGGGGGAAGCAGAAATTTTGAACTTAAAGATGACTGATTTAGTTACCTTACTAAAGATTTAAAAATAGGACAAAAAAATTTAAATAAAAGGGTTTAACTTTAAATTTCGTGTGCTTGGAAAGAAGGGGTGGGCATCAATTTTGGGTGAGGGTGTGGAAAATTACTTGATCGATTATTTGCTATAATAAAGTGACAGAGCAGAAAAAGTAAAAAAAAAAAAAAAAAAAAAGATAAGGCTTTTAAGCTTGGTGAGCTGGGAGAGCAAAAGATGAGTTTTTTTTCCCCCAGGGTGTTAAGGAGGGGGGGGGTTGCGTCCCTTTGACGAAATTTGCATTTTATCGCGATCTTTTGATGAAATTTGCAGTTTTTTCGAGATCTGTTGATAAATTTTGCGATTTTTTTCGGTATTTTTTTGACGAAATTTGCCGTTTTTCGCGATCTGTTGACAAAATTTACCGTTTTTTCGTGATCTTTTGACGAAACTTGCTGCTTTTCGCAATGTTTTTGACGAAATTTGCCGTTTTTATGTGATTCTCTGACGAAAGTCACGTTTTTCCCACGGTTTGTTGACGAAATTTGCCGCTTTTCGCAATGTTTTTGACGAAATTTGCCGTTTTTTGCGATTCTCTAACGAAAGTCACATTTTTCCCGCGATTTGTTGACAAAATGTACCGTTTTTTCGCGATCTTTTGACGAAATTTGCCGCTTTTCGCAATTTTTTGACGAAATTTGCCGTTTTTCCGCAATGCTTTTGACGAAATTTGCCGTTTTCTCGTGATCTTTTGACGAAATTTGTCATTTTTCGCAATGTTTTTTACGAAATTTGCCGTTTTTTTCGCGATTCTCTAACGAAAGTCACGTTTTTCCTGCGATTTGTTGACAAAATTTACCGGTTTTTCGCGATCTTTTGACAAAATTTGCCGCTTTTTGCAATGCTTTTGACGAAATTTGTAGTTTTGTCGCGATTCTCTGACGAAAGTCATGTTTTTCCTGCGATTTGTTGACACAATTTCCCGTTTTTCACGATCTTTTGACGAAATTTGCCGTTTTTCGCAATGTTTTTGACGAAATTTGCTGTTTTTTCGAGATATTTTGACGAAATTTGCCGTTTTTCCGCAATGCTTTTGACGAAATTTGCCGTTTTCTCGCGATCATTTGACGAAATTTGTCGTTTTTTACGAAATTTGCCGTTTTTTCGCGATTCTCTAACGAAAGTCACGTTTTTCCTGCAATTTGTTGACAAAATTTACCGTTTTTTCGCGATCTTTTGACGAAATTTGCCGCTTTTTGCAATGTTTTTGACGAAATTTGGCGTTTTGTCGCGATTCTCTGACGAAAGTCATGTTTTTTCTGCGATCTGTTAAAAAAATTTGTCGTTTTTTCGCGATCTTTTGACGAAATTTGCCGTTTTTCGAGGCCGCATTTTGCCGATTTCAAAAAGGGCAGGGCGCATTTTGCCAATTTTTAAAAGGGCAGGGTGCTGCGCCCTTCAAAAAAAGCCTAGCAGGAACACTAAACAGAAACCTCCTTCATTTATATTTATTGCCAATAGATGGCGCCAGATAAGTACTTTGGAATGAAATGTAATTGCTGATGGATCATCGCAAAAAAGCCTCTCAATAAAAGCTATCACAGCTATTTCTGAAAAAGTACTTACAGGAAAAAAAATGCTAACAGAAATAAATTAAAGAAATCCTTTAATATATTTAAAGACTTTAATAGGCTTTTACAAATATTTTAAGAGCATAATCAGATATTTTAATGAAACGTTCAAAGAGTCATTCATTTTTTTTCTAGATATGGGATTTATGACTCTGAATGGCAACAGTATTTGTTTGTTTACATCAGGTAATGCGATGTTTAATTTGTTATTTTTAATTTAAAACTTAAAACATTATAACTGGATATAATATACAGTATAGAACCATTTATCCGGAATGGTTGGGGTCAGATGTATTCCGGATAACTGGTTTTTCTGGATAACTGGTTGGACATTAAAGCACCATCCATTTGATGAGGTTTGTAGAATATATATGGCTGTAAAAGTGTTACTGATTTCAAATTATTAGATTACTCTGATTAAGGCTCAGATGCTATGAATATCAAAGATTAATCAGAGTTTGAAAGAAGGCAATGCCTTGGAAACAATAATTCTGCATAAAACTTAAAATGCTCAATATCTAACTAAAAATGCTTTCATTTCAAATCCTAGATATTGATCAAATTGTACAATGCATGTAGCATAGTAATGTATCAAGCAATGCACATGTCAAACTGGCACTGCATGACACTTTTTTCTGAAAAGATTCTGAAATCAGTCAATTGGAAATATCATTCTGGATAACTGGTTTTCCGGTTAACTGGATTCCGGATAAATGGTTCCATACTGTACATGTTTTATACGAAAATATGCTGAACAGATATAAATTCAAGTAGAAGAAATTATCATTTAGTGGTCATGTGTTAGCATATGTTTTTCAGTAAACCTAACATGGCGTTTAACTACTGTCGACTCGCAGACCAGAGTGGTCCAGCCGGATTGGTTACAGACACTTTCTTGCCTTCGGATTTTATTATAAGTAAGATTGTTGTTATAAATTTACAATACAACAATTATCTAACTCTTTCCTTATATTTCCATTCCCCATCCCTATAAAAAAAGGGGTACTTTCTAGATATGTATGAAAGAAAGGCAGAAAAAAGAAAATTTTAATCTTTTTTTGAGTTTGGCTGTTCTCTACAACTGATATTTTGTAACTGAATGGATATTATTTTTTTTTTATAAAGGATTTTAAACTTTGGATGAATTTCTAGATATGTGGGGAAGGCAGGCAGAAAGGAGATTTTCATCTTTTTTGAGTTCGGCTGTTCTCACAACCAATATTTTGTTAGTGAATGGGAGGTTATTTTTTATAAAGAGTTTTAAATTTTGTATGCCAATAGGAGATGGAGAAAAGGAGAAGTGTAAATTTTAGAGGGATTGTGGAAAAAGGTAATTTACGTGATTATTTAATTAATGTTACTAGAGAGCAACAAAAAGAACAGAAAGTTTAAAAAAATAGTTTTAAAGATTTTTTATGAGATGGGGCAAAGGGGGGGGGGGGAGAAGCAGATATTTTGGGACTAGGGAGATAATTTAAATGACTGATTATTTATTGTTACTAGAAAGCAACAAATATAGCATATTTTTTTAATAAAGAGTTTTAAAGATTTTAAACTTTGTATGCTGAAGGGGGAGGGGGGGGAAGCATGAATTTTTAATGGAGGGGGGGGGAAGCATAAATTTTTAATGGAGGGGGGATTGTAGTTTAGATAATTGATTATCTTACTTATTGTTGCTAGCTAGCAACAAGTAGGACAGAAGAATTTAATATTATCAAGATTTTAAACTCTTTGTGTTGGGGAGAGCAGAGAAGGGAAGCAGACATTTCATTCAGGAAGGTGGGGGATTGCCTTAACATTATATAAAAACATAAGTGGAAATCTGTCAAAAGATTGAAAATTCTCTCCTTTGGATTTTTTAAATAAATTTTTTGTGCAAGAAAAGTTGAAAGGAGGGGCTTACATTTGAGAATGGGAAAGAAACTCAAAATTTCTTAAAAGTGGGTGGGTGCGGGAGGGGGGGGGTTAGTTTCGAGGGGAGGCTTACAATCGTGATTTTACGATATTTGTAATATTGTCTCTCAAAATACACTTTCTAAATGAAAACGATAATAAATTAATGATGTTGCACTGTTTATCAAAGAACAATAAATATTAACTAGTAATAAATTAATGATGTTGCACTGTTTATCAAAGAACAATAAATATTAACTAGTAATTTATAATAGTTAATAATTATACAACTGGTTATTAACTTCTAATAATTAATTATTAGAAGTTAACTGAATGTTAACTCATTTGAATAACAATGAGTTAACATTCATTAAATACAAAAAGCAGTGTTAGATTGTGTCTATCACATTTTGCAGCATTTCACGTTTAAAAGAAATACTAATCCTTAATATGAAACACAAACTTTGCTTCTATTACACATGTTTATGTGCTTCTATATGCAAGTGCATTTTTATAATTAAAAAATTCAATGTTCATTAAACAAGTGCTTTATGCTAGTGCAGAAAACTAAATCTTTGATCTCACATAAATGTCACAAAAGTAAAATTTAAAAATTTTTATAAATTCAACAATAAAGTTAGGTATCTACAGGGTGGAAGGAGAAGCAGACATTACAAATGAAATGAATTTTCTTTAAAAATAAATCCTTCAACTTTAATAATGTCCATGGTGAATTCAAACCAATAGTGTCACAGTGACAGAAGTTATCTATACGAAGGGCTTAAGAGACAAGACTAGTATATGCAAAAGATGAAGGGGCACTTCACATTCCAAGGTCTCCAGCATGAAAACAAAGAGAGCTCAAACAAATGAAAGTTAAACATTTACTAGGTAGTTTTGGAATGCAACAGTTTTAACAGTATGATTATACAGCAAAAATTAACAACTCGGCAATCCACATAATCTAACAGATAGAAAGAAAAACTTTTACTTGATGGAAATCAGGTTCAAACATTTGATTGATGCTGATCTTGAACTGCAATGTTTATCAATGAAATAACACCTATTTTTAACCACTGAAGAATCTAAAAAATAAAAAAAAAATTGCTAACCTAATTTTTTTTTTTTTTGGTGAAATGAATGTTTTTGGATAACGTATTAGTTGTCATTTAATGAGTTTATGTATCAGGTGTATAAATTTCATTCATCTATTGATATTAGGTGTCAAAACTATTTTTAATGATATAAAACAGAGAATGAACTCATGTGTAAGTTTTTTTCCCTACTTACTCTTTCAAATTTATTGTATAAAGTATAAATGGATGACAATCAAAGCTCATAATTTCATCACTAACACAGAGCTTAGTAAGCATAAGGGAGACAGTTCCATTTTTATAATGTTAACCTCATGACACTAGCAATTATTTCAGACACATTAATAAAAATATAAATTAGTGCAAAATTTCTAACCATATTTGTGCAAAAATACAAATTCCATTACATCACAAACTATTTTTATTTGGCTAAAATTTCTTTTTTCAATATCTAGACTAGGTTCGTCATTGTATATAATATTTCCCACTCTAATAATTGGTTTCAAATCAGCCTAATTGGGATTGATGGACTTTTATGCAATAATCAAATCTAATATTTAAAAAAATGAAAATGCTAATAACATTTCTGAAAAAAGAAGCATATCACTCACTTTACAAATTCTTGAAAACTAAAAAATCATAAGGTACATTTTAGTTACTATCTCATTTTTAACACGTATCTTTAAAATAAGAATTTAAAATTTATGACATATTCAATACATAACAAGTGAGGTAATAATAAAATTTTATACTTAAAATAATTTGCATGATAGAAGAAATTTGTAAGAGTTAAAAAAAATATGGCTGTGGTCACATTAAAAAATATTTTGCAGACAAAAATTACACACACATATATATATATATATATTATATATCTATATTTATTATGTGAAGTGTGTCATCCATGCTTTTAAACAGATTGACATGATTTAAAACTTTCCAAAGTCTCAGGGGAAACACAAATAAAGCAAAACATTTATATCATTGACCTAACAAAGGGAAACATTTTTAAGCGTAATTTAGACACACTAAAAATAGATAATTAAAAAATATATTGAATTGGTATTTTTAAGAAGAGAATGGGAATAGGTAGAATATTCATATTTCATATTATAGGTTTATTTTCATTGAACATCTTTTCAAATTTTTGCCTTCATCAGTTTCTTTAACATACAGTATGTAACCATTTATCCAGAAACCAGTCATCCAGGATCATATTTCCAATCTAATAATTTCAGAATCTTTCTAGAAAAAAGTGCCATACAGTGCCAATTTGATATGTGCATTGCTCAGAAAATTACCTCGTACACATGACATAGCTTGATGTCAAAATCTAGGATTTGAAATTGAAACATTTAGATAGGTGTTTTGATTTTTATACAGAATTAACATTTCTAAGGGTTTCTGATAAACTGTACATTTTTCCAACTCTGATTATTCTTTGATCTTGATCAGATCTGACTTTTAATTTCATTAATCTACTAATCTGTTTGAAATCATAAATAATGGCACAACCACACATATTCTACAAATTTTATCAAATAGATGCCGCTTTGATGCCCAAGCAGTTATCCAGACTATATCTGGTCCCAACCATTCTGTACAAATGATTCTATACTGTACATCAGACGTTAGCCATAGATTTGTAATGCACAATAAAGTATATAACTAACATTATTTTTTATAAACAATGTGAAATGCGAGACCTTTCAACATTTTGACTTTTTTTACATCAAGTGGGTCATTTAATCCATTTTGATGAAAATATATCACACTGATTATAGTTTACTTCATCAGACCCAGAGAATGTTTAAATATTTTGATAATATTTTCACAAGCAATTAAAAATTGACGTTGAGTCCATTACATGAACATATTATAGAAATTATAATTCATCTGATATTATCTATCATCACATCATAGATTTCTTATCTATCAACCTTTTTTTTATAAAAAGAAAAAATCAGCTAAGGGGGGAGGGAGGAAAATGTTTATAAGATTAATTTTAATCTTCCATGGATTTAAAGCATAAAAAGTTTAAACCTAGTTACATGAAAAAAAAAATCTTTAGTTAAATCAGATTAGTTATGCAACAGCAACACTTACAATATTTCTTTAAAAATATGTTTTATTCTGCAAATATAAAGTTGCCTACAACATTATTTTTATCCTTTCATGATCTCCTTCCCCTTCATTTAATGGATTTTATAACAGATCTTAACATCAAAAGAATTTATATTCAGCTTTTTCCCATTTAAATTTTTTACTTCAGACCTTAACAGCTAATGCAAGTGTAATATTCTTAAAAAACCGAAATTATCATAATCAAACTGCAACAAAGCTTCATAATTGAACCTTCAGCAATGAAATATTTCATGACTTAAGATAATTTCATGCAAATCTTATGTAACAAAAATTATACGATTTGCCATGAAGACAAGCAGCAACTTTTCCTCATACTGAAATATCTGCATTATATGCAGAAAAAGAACATATTTAATAAATGTGCTATTATTTCACAAATACTTTTTTACATCTGAATACATAAAGAGTACAATCAAATGAAAATATATAAATTTCTGGTGTGATTAACTGAAATGAAGAACAAATGATTCCTATTCAAAATATCAACACTTTATGAAATAGATCAGGCACTTCAGAATTTATTTGAACCTCAGCAGAAAAAAATAAGAAAATGCAAAATACCTGAAATAATTTTATTGCACAAGACATTTTTATTTAAAGCACTAAAAAAAGGAAGAGGGGGGAATGCTACATTTGACATGGCAGTTCACACATGAGGAGTTTTAGTGAACACAGTTCATAACAGGTTTTATTGCTCAACAGCATTGGTAACTGTTTTAAAATGGATATCATGATTATGTGATGCAGTCTATTTAAAAATACATAGTGTATAAAACTACTGTTAAACACCTTTTGAACAATGCAATGCAATTTTTCTTTCAGTGATAGATACAAAAATTTATTGCCACTGATTTATTACTATGTTTTGCATATTTACTTCAGGAAAAGCTGAAATATATTCAATCATTAGCTGACAATATATTTCAAAAACTGTCAAAATAAAATTAAAATATGTTCCTTTCCCTCAGCTCTTTAGAAACATTACCCCAAATATTACATATATTACAACGATAATTTGTTAAAAAGTCATATAAAACTATATATTGAAAGAATCTGCCATACCTTAAAAGCCTGAATAATGGCATCATAAGATAATACAGATACCTTCACAATCAGCAAAACGCTCATGCACTGTATTCCTAATGAAACAACAAGATCTTGTTGCTTTAAACACCACATTTAAATATAGTTATTTAGTTATTGCTTTTGTCACACAGCGAGAGCTATGTTTCTTTTACAAAAAATACATAAATAATAATCAACCTCATAAAGAATTTGTTACAAGCTGAACAGATAAATTGAAATTCTAAAACACATCTTATTTACAATTGCCTGATGGTCAGTCCTTATGGAAGTCCTATATTACATTTCTTTCACAGCAACACAACAATTCAACAATTAAACAACACATTCTCACAAAAAAATGTGGCAATTTAATGTCATACAAAAAAAGAGAACAACACATTTATCCACACCAATTAAAACTGTACAACTTTCACAAAAGTCTGCATACACATCAAAACAAAAATGTAAAGCGTGAATATTAAACAATTACTGTAATTATCACAATAAATTTATCCAAATAATACTTAACAATAAATTGTTCTTTTTTGTTTTAAATTAAAAATTTTAAACACAGTTTACAACATGGAATTATATTCTAAAAATATTTCAAAGAGATGAACCCTGAATAATATTAAAATATTGATGTTATTAATAGAACACAGTATATACTTACAAATAAAAAACATTAATTGAAGGACATACATAACAGAAATTAAAAGTAAAAAACATGCGTAACAAGCTGAATAAAAAAATCCAGCAATAAATATTTATGATCACAAAACTTTTAAAGGTAGAATACAAAAACTCAACAATACTAAAATAATTAATATCACTTATTATTATGTAATCATTAATTTAACTGAGAAACCAAGTACCACATATAAAAGTTAAAGGAGATGAAACTGCAAGATAAAACAATTTACATAATATGCAAAGCATAGGCTATAATTTTTCACAATTTAATGTTCAGATATTAATTTAAAATTATAAAAAAGATTCCAACATGCAATTTCAAAATTCATTTTTTAAATGAAAGCAACATAAGATGTTGAGAAACAGCCACAAAATTTCAATGAAAGAGTAAATATCAAATATTTATTTAACACTAAAAAACATTATAATCACAATCAGTCTCTAAGACAACTCTGTTGTAGAACAAGTTAAAAGCTAGGCTTCATGTGTGCATAAGGACAGACAAGTTAGTTATCACTCAAAAATACAACACATCAGACATATCTATTTTTTTTTAAACTTTTGTATTGCTAATATTAAAGTCTGCCATGATATGCTTTGCATTATCAGAACTGGCTCTAGAGACATTTTATCACTTATCTAATCACTGGAAGACGGCACTAGTCTATAATCTAAAACACATCCATCCTACACAAAAATCACGATGCATATGCATTGATTTAAGGTTTGACCCAAATCATTGAAAAGTAATGTAACCTCTGCCACAGAAAAAATACTTTGTATATATATATATATATATATAGTGAATATAAGAACTACAAAATAGTACTTTAAAATTATCAAATACTAAAATTACTATTATTCTAAATAATTAATTAGAAAATGAATGCCAATTATCATTGCATACTCATGAGTGTTTCACACTTAGTATAACAAAGTAATCTGTAATCTATTATCATTTGTTTAAAGAAAACTACAGTGACTATACTACAAGGTGGCAGGGATTATATTACACTCTAAACAAGATGACTGATGGAAACGTGTATCATGTATATATAATATATTTATATATTTATTCAAATATGTATCACAACTTATATGTCAAAACATCAAATATACATTACAAATAAAGCAATGCATACTTGCATTATTTTACTTCCCTGAAGAAGTAAACTAATAGACATAACTGACAAAATAATTGTCTGGCTTTTAGCCTAACATCTATTGCCATATTTTAAACAAAGTAACATTTCATAACATTTGATACCACATTGTGAAACTTTGGCACAAAAATCCTTCACATTTTATAATTAATCATTATTTAGGTATGAAATTAACCAAGAGGTTGAGTTTCTCTCATCAACCACTGGAAGGCACTGAGTCTACCCTGCTCTCTCAGGGCTTTACCAACAACATCTCGGCAAATTTGGTGATAGTTATCTAACCAATCCATCTAATTAAAGAACAAAAAGAAAATTAGTTTGAAGAAATCATTTGCATACATAGAAAATCTTCATATAATAAGTATTCCGGTTTAAAAATTTAAAGGGATAATCAGCTAAACAAAAAGTATTTTTGGTAAAAGAGGATCATTTTCCCCTCGTTACTGCAAAAAGGAAAAAACAAATGAACACAATGAAAGCTTACCCTTTTCTAATAACAAAGAAACATATGGCATTTTTGACATATAGGTAAATAGACAGTTTTAGATTATTTATAAATAAGAAATGCAAAAGCTAATGTGCATCAAATGTACAATAAATATATATGTCCCCAGTATGGATGTGGGTTTGATAGTTTGGACTTCCATTGACATATTAATTTGCAGATCCATAAGTGTATCAAAAATTTTAGCACATGTTCCTTTAGCTGTATTATCACTGATAAGAGAAGTAAAATCTTCCTAACAAGATTAGCCCCAAATTTGTTCATCATTATTACTTTTTTCCTCCTGCAGGCTTGATACTTCATTTAATTATCAGGGCTAAATTATTTGACTCATAAGAAATGAATTATTGAAAGGAAATATTGAAGCATTTTGAATTTGAAAAATGTGTAATAAAATGTTTTTTTTTTTAAATAGTGCCTTAAAAAAATATTTATACGATTTAATCTATAGAACAAATATGCTAATTTTCACAGTTAAAATGTATTATGCCCTAGGATACCACTCAGAAAATAACATAGAAGGGCAATTTACAGATGAAGTAAAATTTGTCACATTCTTCAGAACATTTATGCATATAGTGGTAAATTTGATTTATTAAAATCTGTTTTAATATATTTTATGTAATAAATTTATTGCATATCAATTATTTTTACTCACAAATAAAAATATTAATAATTTTTAAAAAATTGCTCAATAATCTGTGCATGAATGATAAAAATTTAAATTAAAATAAAAATAATTTTATAAAATTGTCAGAAATTAAAATATTAAATTAGTAAATAATTAAACTACTGAATCTTTACACAAATTAAAATTTATTTGACAAACAAAAATAAGTTTTAATTGTAAAATTCAGTATTTTTACATTTAATATAAAAGTCACCTAAAAAATTATTCTTTATTTCTGTTGTTTCCTATAAGAATATCTTTTTCATGGTTAAGACAGTTTTTGTCTGAATTTTAATCCTAGGCCTATTTCTCCCCCCCCCCCCCCATTTAATGAGTGAGACACAAAATTGTTCTCGTCTCACATTATATAGACAAAAAATTTTCTGTGTCGCCTAATTGCATCATGCCATTGCTACTTTAAATTGTGGTGCACATGAATAAGATTTTTTTTTTTTTCTGGCATGATAAAAAAGAACATTTGAGATGACTGGTTTTTCATTGATTGTCATTGGAAGATATTGTTGAATGCATTTTTTATGGGTGACTAAAAAAAGGAGAGGGGGGATATTGTGGAGTTACCGTAATTTCCGACCTATAATCTCTGGTTCAAACAATCATGTTTCGACCCAGAAATTTCATTTAATAATTAAAGTCAAATACTTACAGCAATCCAGTAAGTTATATTTCATAAAATAAAATATTCACAGTGCTATTAAACAATCGACATTTTTACTAACCTTGTTAGTGGTAGTCAGTAACAAGGCAGATAAGTTTTATCAATATTATCGATAGAATGGCCAACTCAATGTCATCGATAGTATCAATTTTTTTTATCGATGTCTCTGGCCAATAAATTTTAATTTTTATCTGAGATCAGATCTGATTTTATCAAGAATCACCATAAAAAAAGAAAAAAAGACTAGTTTCACATCACCTCTTGAAACATGGTTCCAAAAAGAGCCAACAGTAGCCAAAACATTCAAGTGAAGCTTCAACCACCAAAAACACATAAAAAATCAGAGCTGAAGACAATATAGAACAAATACAGGAAATTGCACCCATCCGGCAGACAAAACTAGCACTAAAATGGTGGTGATGGAAGAAACAAACAAAAGAGATTAATGCAGAGTCCAAGTTGTGCGAGGATCGCAACCATACAACCTGAGATGTCGAATACAGACCTGCCAACCTTTGAAAATGAGAAATAGTAGCATACCAAATTCAAATTTATCTGAAGGTTGGTTGGTTGGTGGCTGTTTTTTACGCTGTAAATTTTAAGCGAGCAAATACTAATCAATTAAACGCATGTGTATATCCATAAGCAAACAAAGTAGGAGACTCTTTTGTTTTTGCTAATTTTTTTGTTGCGGGTGGGATTGATTAAACATAATTATTCCTATTCAATAAATGCTCTGTCCACTCCCTAAGCCAAATTTCTGAACTTCACAGTGAATTTTCTGAAAGATTCCAAGGCAGTTGGGGGGAGGGGGTGATGGAACTACGGGTATATCTTCCAGAGAAAAATGTCTGAGTTAGAGTCCTTCATCAGGTCAAGTAAGCTGATAGAACCGGGAGTGGGGGTGTCCACTCCCGCCACTTTTTTTTTGCGTCCCTTTGACGAAATTTGCATTTTTTCGCGATCTTTTGACGAAATTTGCAGTTTTTTTCGAGATCTGTTGATAAAATCTGCGTTTTTTTTTTTTTTTTTTTAACGGAATTTGCCGTTTTTCGCAATGTTTTTGACGGAATTTGCTGTTTTTACGCGATTTTCTGACGAAAGACGTTTTTCCCGCGATCTGTTGACAAAAATTTGTCGTTTTTTCACGATCTTTTGACGAAAATTGCCGTTTTTCGCAATGTTTATGACAAAATTTGTCGTTTTTTCGCGATCTTTTGACGAAATCTGCCATTTTTCGCAATTTTTTTTCACAAAATTTGTCGTTTTTTCGCGATCTTTTGACAAAATTTGCCGTTTTTCGCAATGTTTTTGACAAAATTTGCTGTTTTTTTGCGATTTTCTGACGAAAGTCACGTTTTTAACGCGATCAGTTGACAAAAATTTGTCGTTTTACGCGATCTTTTGATGAAATTTGCCGTTTTTCACAATGTTTTTGTCGAAATTTGCCGTTTTTCCGCGATTCTTTGACAAAAGTCACGTTTTTCCCGCGATCCTTTGACAAAATTGGCGACTTTTCTTCAAACGAATGACGTGATTGATTTTTTTCGGCGATCATTTGCCGAAATACCGATACATTTAATGTCCGAATTTTTGAATTTATGACCGATATATATATATTTTTTTTTGGAAATCTTTGCCTTAATTTTTCAGAAAATTCGGACCAGAATCACCCCTGAACGATCTTTTGAGGAAATTCGCATTTTTTCAGCAATCAGTTGAATGAAATTCACGTTTTTTCGGCGATACTTTGGCGAAATTTGCTTTTCCCCGCCAATTTTTTGACGAAATTCGCATTTTTTCAGCAATCCTGTAACGAAATTCACATTTCTTAGCTCGATCCTGTGACGAAATTCGTGATTTTTCGCGCGATCCTGTAACAAAATTCGTGATTTTTCGCGCGATCCTGTAACAAAATTCGTGATTTTTCGAGTAATCCTGTGACAAAATTCACGTTTTTTTTTTTTTCAGAAAATCATAGTTTTAGACAGATTTTCGTAGCATCGTAGTTTGTGGCTCAAAATCGTAGCAACTATGATTTTTTCGTAGCAGTTGGCTGCTCTGCGAATAAAACAGAAATGTACACTATGCAGCAATGCCGCATAGTGGATGGGGCAAAATGCTCAAAAAATGTTTAAAATAATCTGATCTTCACTAAAATTATATAGCAGTTAAAGAAAATTAAAAGAAGCCTAGCAATGATAAAAAGATGGGATACGCCATGGGGGGGGTGTGCATAGGGAAGAAAATGTTTAAAAAATGCCTGTTTCTAGCTTAAATAAATATCTGAAAGTTTTAAAGATTAATAGTGGACATGTGTCAGTGGCCCATGGAGACAAAAAACTTGAAAACATATTTCAGGAGCCACTGGAAAGGGTTGAAAAGGCCGAAAAACTTCCTAAAACGAAAAAGATGAAAGCTAAGCTGCATCGCCAGGTGCCTGAGTGGCACCCGGCGCGACTCGACCGCCGAACCCTGTTAGGAATTACCCAGAGGTAATTTTAATTTTTAAAGAGAGATAGCAGAGCATTTAACACTGCGGTGCGTTAATGCTGAAAGTTCACCCAAGTTCTATTTAAAGAAATAGATAAAAGCTGAAATAAAATAAGTCAAATCAGAATGGCTGTAAAATGGAAAGTTGTGTAATGAAAGGATAGCAAACCCTGAATAAAATTAACTAAAGATTTTATTAACCAAAGACAAATAAAAACCAAACATATGTTATGTGAAAAATACAAACTATATCAGTATAAACTGGAGCACCAAACAGAATTTATGAAAAAGGATATATGTCAAAAACAAACCATTATAAATTTAATTTTACTTTATCATTAAATTACTTTAGAACTTTTACTACTTTAATATGATTTAGATTAATTAACTTTATTCAAAAGCATTAAACCAGCTTAGAAAGAAAAACCATTTTATAACAAGTTAATTAAATACCTATTTCAACTTTCTCTCCCAAATACCAGATCAAATTCCTTCAACACACCCAACACAACTCCGTATTTATAACTTGCTCGGTAGTAACCCCAAGTATTCTGCACAGACAACCAGAAAGCAAAAATACTGCACTTGCCAAAGCAAAACATGCCACTCCAGGGATACATCTAACAACCTTATGCTAGAGACCCAATGACAACAAGTTCACAGATCAGAAAAAGTACCATTCATAGAGACCCAAAACAAATCACTGTAGGGTCATTCCATGTCAATTCAACCACACCAGTACACCCATGGTCACCGATTTTGATGAAACTTGGTATGTTCAATAAACATATGGTATTAAATAACCCCCTAATTTTTTTTATCTCTGGCTTCAATAATTTTTTATTTACAGCCATTCAAAATTTCTTCAAATTCACATTTTTGCATATGCCGAGAAGCGTTATACAAACTACACTTGGTTGTAAAAAAAATTCTATTTGGTTCCCAAATCTTCCAATTGTTTTCAGAATTTATTTGCTTACCAACAAAAATATGATAAACACAGAAAAAAATACTAGAGGGCTGTAAATATTTATTTTGGACTCCTAAAAAATAATAAATTATTATTAATTTTTATTTTTGTTCGAAAAAAACATGATTTTCTAAAAATGCAATATCAGGGAGAGGGACAGGTATAATCTTGACGCATTTTTTTTAAAAATGAGCCTAAATATATGTTCTAACTTATTCTGGAATAAAATTTGTGGTTTTTTAATTCCTTCTGAAGAAAAAAAAAGAAAATCACAAAATGCCATCAATAAAATGGCAACATCATGAAAATTTCAATACCACATTTCTGTTAATTTTTAAGAATTTATATAATGTAACTAAGCTAAAAACATTACTTAAATATGTTATTTAAAATTGTATTAATTTTTTTTATAACTTTTTGATGAAAGATGAATTAAAACTTGCATTCACAAAACAATAATTAAACATGCTTTGCATGATTTTTTTTCGTCATTTGGCTTTGCAAATGACAAAATGAAATTCTCAAGGAAAATATAGATATAATATTTAGGTGTGATCTAATTAATTATCAAATGGGATTATATGGGTCTTTAGAACACATATTAGTGTTTATGCTAATTAATTACAAAATTAGGGTTTTTAACTAAGAATAATTCCTATCAAATTAAAAACTAAATTAAATATATTTAAAAAATTAAGTGTTTTTGAGCAAATTAATTTGTTTAACTATACAGTTAAAGTCATTACTGTTTAAAATGGATTAATTCAGTATATTCTGATATAAAAAATAAATCCTCAATATGTTTGTAAAAGTAAACTGGCGCAGTTTACCTTCCCTTTATGCTTAGTTGCTTCCTGTTTATATTACAAGGCAGATGTTAGGGTTAACCAGAAAGCTGATGCAATCATTCAAAGTATTGTGCAGCATCAATTTTTGAATTTTTAATTTTTTCTTTCTTTTTGTTTACTGTGTTTTTATTGGTGGTTTATGAAAATACTCACAATAAGCTTTAAATAAGAGCATATCATTCTGTCCTTTCTCAAATTCTGCTTTGCAATCAGAGAGCATTTGAGAAATGTTTTTATCTTTTGTTCAGTTAGTGTTAGTTTCCTGAATTAGATATATGCTTTAAAAATCTTCAGTGGATTAACTGTATTTTATTTTTTATATATATATTACTGTGACTTTTTATGAAATGGAGAGTACTACATATGATGTGGGGAAAAAAACTTCAACAGAATGTCACAAGACTAACTACATTAAAAAGAATGTTATTGTAAATGAATCAAATGATCTCTCTGAAGAAGACAAAATACTTTTAAAGTTAAGAACAGAAACTACTGAAGAATTGCATACCATTTGTTTTCATCATAGAATTGTATATTTGAAAAAGTTTGAATCCCTTCAGAAAAAATGTTGTGATCCCTTCAAAAGGCACAAAAAGTATGTGAAAAATACATTGTGTGCTGTAAATTTTCAGCAACATAATGATCTTTTACTCAAGGGACTTAAAGTTAAGCCAGGATAAAATTTATGCTGTCAATGTAGGACAATGCTCTTGTTCAAAAGTGCATTTCAGAATGAAGAATGTCTGTACAACAACACAGATACAAATTCTGACAGCCCACATAAAGTTGAAGACATGGATTACAGTCCCATTGCAAGCAGCAGCAAAGATGACATACAAAAACTAAATTCATCTTTTTTTTTTTTTTTTTTTTAAAAGGCTAAAAGCAAAAAATTGAAGAAATTCTTGATCAAAATTCCAGAAGTAGATTCAATGGCAGAGGACCTTGTTGTACAGAAGGCGAAGACATGGATAAATTAGCAGATATCATAAAAGACAAACTAACATTTGAAAAATGTAATAAAAAACAAATTCAGTTATTAAGGATTCAAACATCACTATCATGGAGACACACACAAAAAAAAAAAAGAAGATACATTTAATGTATCAGACTATGCATTCGTAAATCTCAGAAATTTTTCAAAGAGAAAGGAACATATTAGCTAAACCAGAACCCAAAAGAGAAAAACAATTGAGAACCGATGTCCTTGACATGGTTAAAAACTTTTATGAAAATCATATTTCAAGGATTATGACAGGAATGAAAGATGTTGTGAGCTTAGGGGGAGGGAGGGGGGGGGGGAGTACACATTAGTAAAAGATTACTTTTTTTTTTTTTTTTTTTTTTTTGGCGTGAATTGTATATTAGTTTTAAGCAAGAGTTTCCAAACATTAGGGTGGGTTTCTCAAAATTTTGTAGCCTGTGCCCAAAATGGTGTATTCTTGCTTGTGTATGTAAGCCTGTGTTTATATTCAGATTTAATTGAAAGTAAAATGTTTAACTTCCTCATTGTTGAATTATTCTATAATAACATTTAAACTGTATTGATTGCAAGGAAGAATAATATTAATCATTAGCAAAGTCTTTCTAACACACACAATACATGACAATTAAGAAAAATACAACTACCGAGAACATCTCATTTTAAGTTCTATAAATAAATAAAAAATATATTTATAAAATAAATTACTAAGAAAAATGAATATTTAATTTTAAAGTATGTTTAATTATTAAACTACATTCCAAAATTATATTACAGTCATGTGAAATAAAAATTATATTCATGATGCTGCCATTTTATTGGTGGCATTGGGAGATTTTTTTTTTTTTTTCATCAGAAGGAATTAAAAAACCACCAATTTTATTCCAGAATAAGATAGAACATATATTTAGGCTCATTTAAAAAAAAAAATGTTCCAAGATTATACCTGTCCCTCTCCCTGATATTGCATTTTTAGAAAATCATGTTTTTTCGAACAAAAATAAAAATTAATAATAATTTATTATTTTTTAGGGGACCAAAATAAATACTTACAGCTCTCTAGTATTTTTTTCTGTGTTTATCATCTTTTTGTTGGTAAGTAAATAAATTTTGAAAACAATTGAAAGGTTTGGGAACCAAATAGAATTTTTTTTACAACCAAATGCAGCTTGTTTAGTGCTTCTCGGATATATGCAAAAAGGTGAATTTGAAGAAATTTTGAATGGCTGTAAATAAAAAAGTATTGAAGTCAGTGATAAAAAAAATTAGGGGGTTATTTAATACCATATGTTTATTGAATACACTAAGTTTCATCAAAATCGGAGACCATGGGTGTACAAATCCCATTTTTGTGGTTGAATTGACATGGAATGACCCTGTATTAGGTGTCTCAATGGTGAAAAACGGAGAAAGCAATTTGAAAAACATAGGCACGGACAACCAGAAAGCTAGTTCTTGAAATTGCTATGAAACAAGTAAACAGACACGAGAAATTCATTCCCGTTTCAGCCTGCAAAATGATCTGTGATAAATAAAAAGTCAAAGTTGAGTCATTAAAAATACAAGATCCGGCAAGAAGGAAAAAGAAAAACAAACAGCATTAAATTATAAGTATCAACTGAATCTATGTCAAGAAAATAAAGCAAACAAGAACGTGTCATTAGCTGTTAAACTGCTTTGTAAAGTTTCATTAAAAACTCTAACTATAATGGCAGCTCAAACTTGACCAGCAAGAAGACAATCTTCAAACACCAATGACATTACTTTTCCATGTAATTCCTTTCCAGCTACGAAAGATGAACTGTATTCTTTTTCCCATGGTTAGCACAAACACTTATAAAAACACACGAATATCATTAACAATCCACCATGCCTAAAACTTTAAACAGAACACTAACATCATTTCATATTCATGACCAAACCACCTGCGAGATAAACAAACGAAGCTCCCGAACGAGCGGCAAACGGCAGTATAAATACATTTCGTTTTACCAGATCTAAGCATTATGCAATCTTCATCCTTCAACAAGTACGTCACTACCAGCATCTAGAAAGATCCGGGAAGTGTGTTCAATGACGATGTGACACAGAGGAGAACGCAGGTGGGAAAACAGATGACTGACGTCATCTGTTGTCAGCTACCGTAAACCTCAAATTATGATGAGACAATTAAACCGATGCGGCAGGATGAGGGATTGACAAAAATGTAAACTGCAATGCTTTCCATGAATGAAAAACTTGAGAGAAAAGAAGAAAGCCTGAAGGTTTAAAAAGATTAATATGGTCAAATAGTAAGTAAAAAATAAAGATGTATTTAATTTAGAAACCATTTAAATGTTTTGAATGAACACAAAGATATAAAAACTTAAGATATTGCAAAGAAAATAAGTTACATTATTAAACTTATTGATTTAGAAACTGAAAGGTAATTTAACTATCGAAATAAGTATATAAATGAAACTAAAAGTAAATTCCATGGCAAGTAGGTTGAATGCGTGATAAGAATACCTTGGAGAGACAATTGGAGAACTACCTATATTTCTCAACAAACCCGAATCCTGAGGGACTCATAACGTACACGACCAGGGGCTGCTCCCCGTATGCGCTTCACATTGATCTCAATCAATAGTACATCATTATTTTCTTCAAACCTATCAATGTCAATGTATTATATACATAATTTTTTTTTTCAAATCGTCATTGCTATCGATAGTTTGATAGCAGAAATATCAACCTGTCCCAGATATATTGAGAGAGAATGATATATGTGATACATTGACAGAGATAGATTTGAAGAAAATAAAGATGTACTATTGATGGAGATCGATAAACAGTAGCAAGAGAGCAAAGGTAGGTTAAAAGAATCCCATCAATGATAAAAAAAGTGGGAGAGAAGAAAGAAAATGTGAAAAAATATCCCACGGGCCAGTGACACGTGTCCACTATTAAGCTTGAATGTATCAGATGTTTATTTAATGTAGAAACAGGTATATTTTCACATTTTCTACCCCATCCCCCCACTTTCTTTTATCATTGCTAGCCTCCTTTTAACACTCGTTGCTCTCTTGCTACTGGACTCAACATTCATGGGACTGTTGCCATTTCCAACTTACAATTTCATTATACTTAATATAATAATACCTTTACTCTCCATGAACGTTCTTGTTAGTAACTGAGGAAAGTCTGTGGACACCGGGTTCACTTTAGAGACTTCAAGGAGGAGTCTATATCTCATTGCTAGAACGTCTGCTGTCCACCGTACACCGGCTTTTCATTTTAACCCCTTCGGGACCAGCGGATTTTACACAAATTTTATTCGGTTGGCACCATTTTTTTTTAAAAAGCTAAGTTTACTTAAACTATCACAAAAATGTTCTAATTAAAGAAAACAAATATTACTTTTATTTTTTACTGGTGCCTAAAACAAATTCTGTATGCTCTTTTTGAGGGTGCATATATGCACTCATGATCCCGAATGGGTTAAGTAATATACTCTGTTATATATAGATACCATTTAGTATGCATTTCTGACCCTTTAGGGTAGTTTGGCCTCACTCCTCTTCCCCTGGTCCCATTTTTTGGTCCTCTAGTTAGCTCTTTTTCCTCCCTTCCCATCCCCAGTCGAGGTGGACTTTTTCTTGAGTTAATTGCTATTTTCCACTTTAGACAGTATCTCAGTACCTATAATAATTACATGCACAAACTTGATATCCATGATATCGTTGAATTCTGAACTATTTGGTTAAGAATTATTGTGGGGCCCTTAAGATTCCATGCTATGGCCTTTTTTTTAACTTCTGCTTTTCTATTTTAGGCAGTTTTATTTTGCCTTTTCAACCCCTTCCAGTGGTCATGTTTTTAACTTTTTGCTCTCATGGGTCGTTGGTGCATGTCCAGTATTAAGCTTGAATCTCTCCAATACTTTTTTAAAGGTAGAAACAGTCATTTATTTTACATCCTTACATCCCTTGCCCCCCCCCCCCCAGTCTTTCTTTTATCATTGCTAGGCTTCTTTTAGGTTACTTTAACTTCTATATAATTTTAGTGAAGATCAGATTACTTTAAATAAGTTTTTAGCTACTATGTAGTGCTGTTACAAAGCGTACAGTACATTCCTATTTTATTTGATATCGCAGGTTCTATGGGTCAGATCCTTACACAACTTCGATCCATTCATCCTGTTTTTTTTTTCTCATCCACCCCACCATCATTTTAGTTCCGATTCCCTCTGCCAGGGGGCTGCAATTTCCTTTATTGGTTTATATACTGTCTCTAGCTCTTATGATATTTGACGCTTCTCTTGAGCATTTTGGCTACCCTTGGAATCTTAAACAAAATCTGAAATGTTTCCAGAGGAGATGTGAAACAGCTAATGCGAAACTAGTCAATTTACTGGTTGCTAAGTTTTGAGATTACTGTTTTTAGCTTATCGGTGTAACAATTGATCACATCTCGATAGTAGAATTTGGGCATCGATTGTTATCACTATCGATAGTTAGATAGTTATTTAATACAATGACAATTGTTATCGATTGTTGAATCGCACATCACCAAACCTTGTGCATTGTATGATGTTGATTCACGGATCAGGGTTGCTACTCATACAGAAGAATGAAATTCCCTGACTTTTCCAGGTATATTTTAAGAAAATTCCAGTCTAGCAGTGTAGTGCTTACTGGATATAGTGGGAGTATAATAAATACTGCACTACTAAAAAAATACTATAATTTTCTAAATACAGATGACTAATTTAATGCTCTTTTTCTGAATTTCTCCCAAAATCTGCTCTCAGGACTACAAAAAGAATTATTCTCATTCATAACTTATGATCATTAAAAATTTTCTAAAGCCATTTTCTGTTAATTGTAAAAAATTGCTATATGATATTTAATTTTATACTGAGCCACCATTTACTTCAGCAACTATATTATAAATTCACTAAAGTCAAAATAAACTTACAGGTAAATAAGGTGATTATTTATCATTACTTCAAATTAAAAAATACTGCAGATTTTTTTTAAATATGTATTAATGATTAAAAATAAATTAACAACATAAAAATAGCACAAATAATAACAGTAAAATTTAATTATGATCAACAAGTAAGTGTGACCTCCTAGCCACCAAAGGTGAGAATCTTTCATCTTTTGGCAGGTTAAATATTTAAAAAAATCCATTTAAATTACTTTCTTTCCAAAACTTCAACTCCTCCTTCCCTAATACAGCAAACAAGCAGTTTTAATTTTGTAAAAAACATTAATACGTAATGGGAGGATTGATCATTGCACCATTATATTAAAAATAAATGAACAAAAATGGCATACAGCTGTTTCGGAACTTCTAAAGCTCTGTCATCAGTGCCAAGGTTAAAAACAGGTATAAGTGTTTAGGCCATATCAGTATGCAAGTGTCTGTGCTTGCTGCCAAGGTGGAATGCCGATGAGTGTTGAAAAAACAAACAGCAGAGTCAGGAGACCCCACGTGACAGAGGAGACCAATGATAAGCACTCAGCAAGTCTAGACAAGTTTAAGCAGGGAGAAAAAAAGGGAGGGGGGTGAAAGAATGAATTAAAGGAAAGGTAGCCAGACGTTTGAAAAATTTGGTGTACTAGACATATTATTAAGCAAGTTGTTTGAATTCTTCCATACATGATAAGCTTCCCAAAAATCGAGGTCATAAATGGATCAGCATTTTTGAATTATTGAACCTTCAGAAAAATTTAAATTGTGATTGTTAGACAAGCAATGGTTAGCAATAGTGGAACATTTAATGTTACAATTTTTAACATTGGTTTTATGTTCTCCCAAGCAAAACTTAAGAGGTTGCTTTGTTTGACCTATATACATTTTATCACACTCACAAGATATCTTGTAAATTCCCCAATGTGAAAATCTGTCTATTGGATGTTTGAGATCTGTAAATTAGATTTTACATTCCACTATTGCTAACCATTGATGGTCTAACAATCACAATTTTAATTTTTCCAAAGGCTCAATAATTTAGAAATGCTCGTATACTGATATGTCCTAAATACTTATATCTGTTTTTAAGCTTGACACTGATGATGGAGCTTTAGAAGCTCCGAAACAGTTATATGCCATTTTCACATATATTTCATTTGTGCTATTTTTTAGGTTGTTCATTTATTTTTAACATAATGGCACAAAGATCAATCCTTCCATTTTAAATGGATTAATGAGTTTTACAAAATTAAAACTGCTTGTTTGCTGTATGAGGGAAGGGGGAGTTGAAGTTTTGGAAAGAGAGTAATGTAAATGGATTTTTTAAAGGGTTTAACCTGCCAAAACATGGAAGATTCTCACCTTTGGTGGCTAGAAGGTCACACTTACTTGGGGATCATAATTAAATTTTATCATATTCCCTGACATATTTGATCAAATTTCAAATTCCCTGACTTTTGCAGGTTTTTAAGTTTTTATAGATAGTGTGGTAACCCAGACTAATGAATAACTTCACTGTGGCTAAATTAAATAAATGTCTATATGTTTCAAATCTTGAATTAAGATTTAATCTGTTCCATTTTAGTTAAAACAAATAAAAATTAAATAAAAATATTAATTTCCCATTGAATCATTCACAAATGTCAGAAAATCAAAATGTGCAGAAAATAGGTTTTCACGCCATAAACTGTTAATTTTATGAAAATAAAGTATGTAATTCTTCTTTAATATACTTGTAAGAAAGTATAAGAGAATGATAGAATTTGAATACTTAAAACAGCATATTAATAACACAATTTGCATGATAAAAACAATGATAACAATATTTGGAACTATAACTATATAAAAATTTACCAAAAAACAAAAAAACTTCTTTCTGCAAGCTATGTGTCAAACTTAATTATTAAACTATCATAAGAAAGAGGAGGGATGGGGGATTCAGCTAATATGTAGTTATCTGTTATTATGATTTTTAAAAGCAGCTGTTTTCTTGATAAAACCTTTAAATAACTTAAGAAATGTTACTAGTTTTAGAAAATAATTTTAAAAGCACCTCATACAACATTTAAATAAAAGAAACAAAATACCAGGGATCAATACAATTGTTTTCTTTATATTTTTGTGAAAAATAAAAATTTTGTAATGAAAGATCAAATCTTGTTACTGAAATTCAAACTACTGTAAAATCCTGTTAATCTGCCCCCCTAAACGCGACAGAAAATCGTGCAAAATAATCAGGGAGGGTGCTTACACGGTACTAAAATTGTAGTATATGATATTTATGGGTGGTGGTGGTGGTTGGGGATGGGGGAGATGCTAATGGCCGATTGTCACAAAGTATGCATTATTTTAATAAAGTGACAAAAGAAAAACATTTTGAAAAAAAAAATGATATACAAAATAGAAAAACAGCATAACTTCACGATTAATGGCAATTTCAGATTATAGAAAATTCTGGATTTCAGAAGCTTTGAAACTGGAATGCATTTAGATAAATAATAACACTAATATCTGTCATTAATATAGTAACAGAAAAATAAAAGGAACTTAATAATTTAAAATAATTAAAAAACACTGAGAAATTACAGTTGAAAATGTCCTGAAATACTTTCTAGAACTAGTAACATTTTATGTGGTGTTGCCATCTGTTGTAAATTAGGGAGATTAAATAACTAACTTTTTAAAAAAATCATGATTTTGTATAATACAGTAATTAAAATTAACTTTTTTAAGTCTTCTTAGTAAGTTTTCCTTTCAAGCGAGCTTGTTTTATTTGCAAACAAAGCAAATTTCAAATCATAACAAAATTTTATAAAAATTATATTGATAAGATTGTTTTTATGGAATGAAATTTTGTTAAGTTTTCTCTATTATTGAATCACATTTCATGAAGGGGGACCAATCAAGGGCACCATTTCAAAACTTTCTTGTATGTGTGGGGGGGGGGGGGGAGCTTTTTTTTAGGGTGGTAACATTTACTTTTGATCTTGTTGTGCACAGCTAAGAAGCAATATAAAGTTTTATTCTCACATATATTTTTTTATGATATCCAAAGTACTTTTTAATGATGTGTGCCACTTTGTGGATGCTTCAATAGTAAGCCAAATCTTATTGATATATTTCTGAACTTAAAGTGTTAATTCAATGCTACTGTTTCTATTTTAGTGAAACCTGACAAGTTATTTTAATTTTTATACAATTTTTGAAAAAGTTTTTTGAGCCTGGACTGAGATGACAGATTCATTCTGAAATATGAAATCCTTGGGAAGGGGGCAACTTCCCTCCCTAGCCTCCCCCAAATGGCACCACTGGGCCTAAAGAGAACCCAGTTTTTGCCTGGATCAACCTTGAATACTTAAAATATATTGCAACAATAACAAGGAAGTAATTGGATATTTGATCTTTTGTAAAACAATTAGACATTGTTCTTAATTTAAGATAAAAAAAATCTGTTTGATTAACTGTTTTCTCTACAGACAGTGTTTATAACATCAAAAGTCTATAAACAAGCACAAAGTATTAGATTTTGTATTTTAAAAGAAAATGAAATTATCTGAAGCTCTTTAAAATTTTTGGCTTAGAAAACTTAATTGTATTGATAAACTTTTCTAAAAATATTTTAATATGTTAATATAAATATGTTAATTGTATATGTGAGCAACCTCAGAACTGACAAAAAATTGACAACTGTGATATAGTAATTCTTTACAATTAAAGCAATTTGCATTACAAAAAATGGTAGGATCTCATAATTGATTAAACTTTAATACTGGGCTAAGGTTAAACTTTAGTACTTCACTTTATTAATTTTTATAAATGCTAATTTACAAAAATTGATTATATAATAATAAATGTGTAATGCATTTTTTATGTCTGAAAAAAGTTGCAAATTTTTTTTTTCAAAACATTTTTTAAAAGTTATCTTGATATATTTCACATGAATGATACATTAAAAGAAAAACATACTTCTTCAACAGTCAGCAAAGTTGTATCCAAAAGCTTTGTTTGAAAAGGAATAAGTGTAAGAGGCTCAAAGGTGAGAAATCCAGTATCTTGAAAATTATACTGTAAAAGTAAAATAAATAAATAATAAACATTACTTGCAATCCCTTAAAGTGATTTGTAAAGAATATAATACTTTAAAATTCTAATTACATACTTTAGTATCTGCTTTCTTTACAAGGACCAAGTTCTCAATTCTAATACCAAATCTCCCACTCTCATAGTATCCTGGTTCTGCAGAGAGATTGATATGTTATCAGTTTTATTTCACAATCTAATGTAACAAACACAAATATTTACCAATACAGAAGAATACTTGGAAAGAGGTTAAAATAAATGATATATACATAAGTTAATAAACTCAAAATTTGACATTTATCTCGATTCAAAATGTTACACTAAATTTCAATAAATGATGTAAAAAAGCAAAAAGTATAAAACACTTAACTTAAAAGATAACACAAGCTTTAAATATAAATTAAAAAACACACCATACAACACTTGAATAAAATAAAATATTCCAACATGTGCAACAATAACAAATAAAACGTGTTGTTCATTGCAAGATTAAATCGCTGAAAAATAAAAAAATTTCTAATTAATATTTCTGAAAGTTGTAGATGGAATTTTTTGGAAATTTTATTTTGGAAATTTGCGATTTTTTGTTTATCTAGATCTGCAAATTTTCGAGTCGAAAGACCTAATAGTTCTGTTATTTTGACATGTTGTGAAACAGCGTAGTTAAATGTTATTCTGGTAACCCAACCTTTTTACAATAAACCTAAAATTTTTCTTTCCTCTCCCAACACACACCTCATTTTGCGGTTTCACATTTCTTTTGCACCATTTTCAGAAAAAGATAGCATTTTGGAAGCAATGGTTAATAAGATTCTAATTAATATCTTGGGTAATTATCAAAATATTAAAATTTTGAGACTCAGGTGCATCAGGCCAGACCTTGGACTATCCACACCTAAATTTTTAGACATCTAGGTGGGCTAGATTTTGCTAGCCATAGCAGACCAACAAACAAACAAACAAACACACACAGAGCGAAACTTTCTTTTATTAGTATAGATTGAGCTACATTTTTATATACTAGATTTTAAAATAAGTTGTGGCATTCATCATTAAGCTGGACTTTTTGCTCTGATTTTCACTGTTTCTAATTTATAAAATATTATAATATATATATATTTATTGGACATAAATTATTTTGTGTATGTGATTCTTAAAATAACTAATAATTTTGATTTTTTTATTACAAATAATTGGTTTTTATCCATGTTGTACTTTAGAATGTGCATGTTTATTACTTTTATGTACCATGAGGGACAAAAGGCCCAAATAGTATTGCTTAATCTTCCCTAGCAAATATATGTGATCCCTTTCATTTAGAAATGTCAGAGGGGGGTCTCCTCTCTATTTAAAATTTTAATGTAATCCCCTGATATTTGATTATTTTCATTGAAATTGTTATAGGTTTTTTAATTTAAGTTTTGCAATTTAAATTTTCATTGGTATCTTAAAACATTTCCTTTTTATAAACTCATTTTTTTTTATTATTTAATTAACCCCCTCCTCTTTTTTTTATATATATTCTAAACATTATTAATTAAAATTATTATTTTCCAAATTTATATATCTTTGTTTTTCTATAAGTAAAGTGAACACCTAGAGAATTTTGCTTTCCTTTTAAGGAAAAACACCTCTATCGTCCGCTTGTTTACACTTTTAGACCTCACAAGAAGCTGTTAGAGAAAGATTCCCACACCCCAGTATTTGCAGTTATCACTAGCTTTCTTTGTTAGTAGAAGTGGACCCCACGCACACAAAGTGTCAACAGACACACACCTTGTTTGGAATTTCGTGGGAATAGCTGAGAACTCCATTTCACTTGTGTAGTATGCAGTTTTATAACCCTGGGAAAAATGGTCATAAAACAGTTCTGGTATGCATTTTTACGAAAATATCAGCTGCATAACAACAGAAAGCAAGTACCCCAAGTTTTTATGAGCATAAACAGGCGGTCGGATAGGGCAGAACCGCTGATACCGAAAATTCAGAGAATATGTAGGGTGATTTTCCCCATAGTGAAATCTTGTCCAATGAACGTATAGCTTTCTCTCCTCCTACCGGTTGCTATGGGAATAAGACCTTAGCTGGTAGAGGCAGTCATGATTTGAAGCATGAATTAGAAGGTCGTGTGCGGGTGGGACTCTTCCCCCACCCCACCCCTCCAGATGATGCAGAGAGAGAGAGAAAATGGTATTCGAGGAGTAGCCAGGTTGACTGGAGGATGAACGAGGCAAAGTGGAGGATCTGACGGTGTTCCGGCAAGAAGCGCTGCTAGTGTCTTGAGTGGTGGGATGAGTAAAATATTTTGCCGTTATTGAAATTTTAAACATAGAAACAATTATCGCTGTGAAGTTAACAACATCACTGCAAGTGTTTATATTGGACATCACCCATGACTCAACTCAGATGTCGATGTGTAACTTTGTGTGAACACTTGAGTTTCGATTAGCTTTATTTTCATGCGGCGAACGACTGACCATTCATGCATAGCAACTTGACATCTTAAATGAATACAAGCGTACAGAATAGTGATGCGTACTTTCGGTTGTGCACTTAATCAAAAATATGCTTCTCAATAGCACTTTTGAATTGCAACTACCTTACAGAAACATGTTATCGATCTGGCAGGGTTCATTCTTAAAGATATTTCCGTGTGCAACTTTTTAACTCTTAACAAGTTGTTAGACCTAAGTTAGTTAAAATACATCTTTCTCTTTCGTCACAAATTGTTTACAACAATTTTGATCGCTCTGATTATCAACCAAGCATTTATTAAATGTGGTGTGTACGAAGATAAACCTCTACTACTTTTTATGATTCCCAAAGACAAATGTGGTGTTTATTAACTCAGCTGTGGAGCTGAAAAGTATAAAAACATTTATCCAACTGTTAATAAACAAGTCGTCATGAATACAATTTTGTGGATCTCAATTCTTGGATTCACATTTGAAGTTATTGTGTAAAAGACACAAATTAGACTAAGGAATCACCAATCCAGCTATATTTGAGCTAAATCTTAGACGTATGAGAATGTTCGTCTTCACCTGTCATTCTGTACTATCAAGATGTGAGTAATTTTTCTGTTATTATTATTATGTCTTATGAATGATGTTTTTTGTGTTTGATATATATAACAGTACCTACCTGTGCTTTAGTAATTGATTCTCGAACATGATATATAAGTTAGCTAAAGTGCTGTTTGTCAATAAATATTCGTTATCTCTTGGTAAATTCTTTTCTGTTTTCTTTATATTATTTTCTTAATCATGTCAAAAGTTTTCTTTTCAATTTTGTTTTTATTAATTTTTAAAATTTAATGAGGAATACTCAGTGTAAATGATTGTCAGTTTAAGAATGAATACAAATAATCTTTTAACTTTTTTTTTATTGATTTAAATTTTAATATTGGTGAAAGCTTTAATTAAGTGAAGTATACAATAGTATTCCTTAATCATGCAATTCATATCAGAGTATTGAATTCAAAATTTATTGGTTTTTATAATATGGGAAATAAAGTAATTTACTCTTTTCTTAATTTTAAAATCTAATTCTGTTTTGTTCCCTTTATTTTTGTTTAATAAATTTTGAGATTCTCAATGGTATATTAAGTACTGAACTCAATAGAAATACAACTGCTTTTACTGGATGATGAAATTAATGAAGTTAAGTGTTTTATTAATTAAATGAGACCTTTCTCTTTTTCTTTAATTGATTACATGATTATACATGTACATATTGATATATAAAGTAAATTTAATATTTTAAATTAAAAATCTAATGAGAAGTATTTGTTTTATGATGAATTACCTCATTCAAAATTTAATTATTTATTAATGGTCTCTAAAAATAAATTTTCATAACCTTAGATCACTGTCCTAGCGCTTGTGAATTCATAAACTAATATGGTATCTCTTATATCTATCAATTGATATTTTTGTTTAATTTATGTTATTAATTTTCATCCCCTCCTTCTTGTATGCTTTCTTTAAAAGAAAGATTTTGGTACCTTTATTTTAAAATTTTCAATTATCCCAAATTCTTATGTTTATGAAAGTTTTCAGTAATTAAATAACATATTAAACCTCGAATTCACAGTGCTAGTTGTTGGGAATTTGGATGCTATGCAAAATTTAGAATCTTGTCAAATTTTGGAGTATGATTAATTCTAGTAATTTTATAAATTTAAGATTTAGAATTCAGGTAACATTTACCTTTTAAAATGCTTTGGTTTAGTTTATTTTATTTGGCTTCTTTTCTAAAATTCAATAAAGTCTACGAATAAACTTATAAATGTGTATGTTGACAGGATTCAATTTAAAATTTTTGGTAATTATGCATAGCTCCAAGGTAATTAAAGAGTAACAGGTTTCTAAGTAAACAATAAAACCCCAACAAAATATTATATTGATTGAAAACATTTTTTTTAACTTATTATTTCAATAAGACGAAAACTTGGTAAGAAAAACACTAAAAACTCTTAAGTCATCATTCAAAGATTGAAAGAAAATATAAGAAATAAATTTTATATAAATTGTAATATATTTTTCTAATCAGAGTGTCGATAATTTTTAATCAAATGATATAAAAAAAAGGAAAAATTTATATTTTATTTAAAATTGATTTTACAATTTATATCTATAACTTCCGCTGGGTAATCAAGTTATTCAATCTGCTATATAAAACAAGCACAATTAATTTCAATAGGTAGAAAAATGAATAGTGACTCTCTTATTTTTCTTAATGTACATTTGCAAATAAGTATACAACAAATTGGGCAAAAAGAGAATGAAACATTATAGCACTATTCAACAGCTCTTATACAATAATGCATAGAAGAAAAAGAACTGTTTATATCAAAATGTTAAGAACAGCAACAGATTTATCAACTGGGGGTTGAAAGAATGTTTTCTGAACTGAACTGATACACAGCAAATTAAAAAACTAATTAGAGTTTGAAAAAAACAATTTTTTTTAATTAATATTTTTTATTCAAACCACAACACATCTAATTCAATCAACTTCAATCCAATAATGACCACTGAATAGAAACAATGCTGATATTTAATTCTTTGAGGTTAATGTGAATTGCAGATAACTATAGTATCTAGTTTTCTATTATAATTATTCTCTTTTAACCAACATATAATCTACAGAGTCTGCTAAAAGTTACACTATTTTCTTGTTTCAGAAATTGGAATTTTGAAAAATTCGGAAATACATGTTCAAATCAACTCGAGGGTGACTTAATATTTTGGGATTTAATATTAGTTAAAAAAATTGTGCATGGGAGCATAGGATAGCAATTGGAGAGTTTAACTTTAAAGTTTTAAATGGGAAAGGAGGTGGTTTGAGGCATATCACAGGAATGGAACTTTCTGACAAGCACTTTAGAAAAAAATTTGTCGTACAATGTATGTTCCCTAAGAAAGATATGACTAATTAAAATTTTAACTCTAATTTCATGGGAAAGTCAATTTTTTTTTAACCTAATTGAACTTAACTCAAAAGATGCTCAAATAGACTGTCTCCCATGTCATGGCAGTATTAAAGTCACTACAGAAATTCATTGTTGACTGCCTTAAGAGCCTACATCAGTCACACAAAAAAACGTGCAAGCTAATGTTAAGTCTATGGGAAGGTTCTTGGCAGATTTTTCGCTCGCAATTTAATATTTTTAAATGTTTTTTGCATAGGATAGCTGAATTCGATCTCTAACATTGTTAGTTTTTACTTTTTAGATTTTGGTTACAGTTTTTTTATAAGCGGACATTTTCAATATTGGAACCAGTTGGAACCGGTTCTGAAAGTGAAAGTACCCTTATATAAAAAACTGGAACCAAAATCGAAAAAGTAAAAACTAAGAACGTTAGAGATCGACCTCAGCTATCCTATGCAAAAAACATCATTTAAAATTATTAAAATGTGAGCAAGAAATCTGCCAAGAACCTTCCCATAGACTTAACATTAGCTCACACGTTTTTTCACATGACTAATGTAGGCTCTTAAGCAGGCTGCACACTGATGCAAGAAGCAACAAAACGCACGAGTCAGGAGACAAATTTTGAAATTCAAACCTGTTTCTTCTAAGACATGCGCTGTCTCACCTCAGTGTATGGCCTGATTTAAATGTAGCTGAAGCGATATTTCTACAGCCTTCTGTAATTTGCTGCTTCCAGTGGGATAGCCAGGGTGGGGGTCCAGATGCTCTGGATATCACTAATATTGTAAAGTTTCCTTTGCCTCATCTAATCGGAGAACTTTCTGCAATAATAAAGGAGAAGAAAACTTTACGATATTACTGGTATCCAGAGCATTTGGATCCCCTCCCTGGTTATGCCACTGGCTGCTTCAACTGTTCAAATGAAATGGGTTTATCTTGTAAATCATAAAAAAAAACTAACTTCATTTGCATCTCTGTACATTTGAAGTAGGTCCCTGACTGCAAACCAGCCACTGGAAATGTCTTAAAGAAATGTTATTTCATTAGGTAAAAGACACCGAAGTGGGGACAAATCAGGGCAGGTAGGAGAGGCAGTAAGGTCTGGGTGAACTGTTCAGACCATAGTGGGTTTGAGCTCACTTGTTACTTTTGAAGGTAGCCGGGGAAGGGTGGGTGAGCCAGTTGCAGTCAGTCAATGCAAAAGCAATGGGCCACGATCATTCGGGATCCTTTTGATTATAGAAGACTGTCAGCCACCAGAAATTTCTTAAAGAATTGTTATCTAAATACAACACTTCAAAGTTGGAATAAATTAGGCTACACAGGGAAGATGATGAGGCCCGATGGGGTCTACTGGACCAGAGCAGCTTAGAGTTCACTCATTACTCTCGGAGGTAACTGGGCCAGCTCACACTCACTAAGGAACATACTCAACTATTAGTTCTAGATTTCATCAAGAGTGGTATCGTTAGAAAGGGCTTGCATGAGGATTAAAAAAAATGTAGGAATTGCCTGCAGAAACCAACTGTTTACAAGATATAGGTTCATTTCTTTCATGACATCATGCACAAAGAAGAAAAAAACTGAGCTCACTCTATCAGAAGTTCTAGTCTCTCCTTTTAATCCTGTTAGTTAATCATTAATTGATCTTCATGACAAGAGCATTTCAACAATATTACTTTTGAAGAAATCAGATTTTTTTTTTTAATGTATATTAACCCGTTAGGGACGAGCGACACATATATGTGCCGCATAAGATGCTCAGAATCCTTGATTATTCCCACCAGTTATTTTTTATTATAAGCTTTGCCTTATTTAATCATAGCATTTCTGTGATTGAATTCGGCGCAATTTTCTGTTTTGAAAAACCGGTGGTAAAAGATTAAAAATTCTGTAAAGGATGCTCGTCACGAATGGTTAAAGAAGAAAGTGGCCCGTAGACCTTTCCAATTATACCATTCTTGACAAAATACAGAACTAACTTGAGTATGTTCCATTGTTAGTCATTGCAGAATCAGTTAAAACTTACTAAAAAGTTACAAAATCTCTAAATATAAAATGTGATACATACCATTTGACAGTATCATTCCTTCTTGTAATCCTGGATCATCTGGATTTGATTTCCAGTCAATTTCAGTTGGCCCTAAGATTTTGAAGCAAAACATAAATGTATGATTGACTCATATAAATACAGAATTATACTCTGGCTACAATAAGTTGACAAATTATATTGAAAGATTTTGTGATGCTATGAGAAAAGATAAAAGATATAAATTATGAAGAAAATACAATATTTAATTAAAACTGATTTTGACAGTTGTTAGTTGTGATTGTCATCTTAATTATCAAATAAATTCATCTAAATTTGAATTATGCTCAGCCAACTTATTGTAGATAGATTATAATATTAAAATAGACATATTTTACTTTTTTAGGAATTGGCAGAATACTGTCTACGGCAGAAAACTACTTACACAGAATTTACTACAATTCTTCTTTTCAATCCTGAAAGTAATTTAGAAATCATAGGTACTTTTCTTTCATTTGTATAAAAATCTCATGCTATTCTTTATAACATATCAATATCAAACTACAGTGGAGCACCGATTATACATTTTTATTGTTTATATGTTTTTTTGAATGGCCCCGGCAAAATCCAATGGATATTAACGTTAAATAATTTCATTTATATGTTTTCCCTTAAATTGCAAATTTTATTTATACATTTTTTTCAACAACTCAAGAAGAGAGAAAGTGTGCATTTCAACCGATCCCCCCCCCCCCCCCCCTTGCTAAAAGCAAAAAAAAAAGTGTGTGATTTAAGTCAAGAACGCATTTTCAGTACTAGAAAACGAAATACTAAAGCAAATATTTTAATAGAGAATTTTTCTTTTAAAAAGGTAAAAAAAAAATCTTTCTACATTCCCTTTCCTCACGAATTACTTACATCAAAAACTCATTTGAAAAAAAAGATACTTAAAAATAATAAAACTAAAGCAGATATTTGAGATACTTTTTTTATATAAAAGTATATAAAAACTTACCTGAATTACAACAAATTTTAAATACAAAACTTAATTTTTCTGTATATTGAACAAATCGAAAAGTATAAAATATTAGAAAGAGAAGTTCTTTGTTACACTATCATCTGAAAAAATAAGCATGCTACAAATTTGACTTTGACGCCATCATCCGGATTCAATTATCAACGCATTTAACTTAGTTACTTTAAATTCTGAACTCCACCCGAATGTAAGCCCCCCCCCCCCCCCTTCTTTTCCAATTTTACACAAATTTTAATTTTCAAAAAAATTCCGTTATTGATTTTCTAAGCATTGTAAAATAAAATATGAAAATCTTATTTTGGATGGTATACATAGGCGTAGCCTCACGGAGTGAGGTTCCCCCCCCTCCCCCCCCAACTTTCTGAACATCAATTTCTAAAATATGATACAGTCAATTAAGACTTGTCTTGTATTGACCCAAAATGGAAATGAAATAACTACTTTCATTTTCATTTTATATTTCTTCTTTTTTTTTTTTTTACTTAATCAGATGTCAGATCAGTATAGATAGCTCAGCTCTTTTTCTTTGAAGTAATGAATTTGGTAGCAAAAATTGTGCTGTGCAGTACAAACCCTGATATGAACATTCATTAAAAGAAAGTTTGAACTATCACTATCTTACAGCTGCGGACAATTTCAATGTGTCAGCTGTTTTTTCTGCTGTCTGCGGTTAGTATCTACATGTACTTTTTTTTTCTTCTCATTCTGTCTGTAGACTTTAGAAAATGTAGTTGTGTTTATCACAGCAGGAGTTCTGCTTCCCCACATACAAATATATTTCCTTTAATTTGTTGTAACTTTAATTATAATTTAATCAAGTCATAAATATCCTGCTTTTCCAAGCCTTGTCGCTGGAGTTATTTACAATGGAATGCAACCACACATCACTAAGATTATAAAAAATAATTAATATTTCCTTCATTTAGTTATTAAATACGTTCCTCTCTCGTACTTATTATTTTTTTATTGACAGCACTTAATCTTCTACTGTATCTTCGCATTTTTGAGATGGAATGGTTATGATTTTTTTTCAAAATGTAAGCCTTCTTGAATGAGCTGTTTTAAAGTTAATATACAGCTGTACCTTGGTAAACGATGGCAATCTGTTCCAGAAATACCGTTGTTAAGCAAAACCATTGCTATCGAAGGTGCAATTTTCCTGATGCACATTACCTTAAATGATTAGTTACTTCTTAAAAGTGCCGTTTAAACTTATTTCAAATGTCTTAAAAGTTTGATATGTCTTTTATTTATTATCAGGGCCGTACCAAGGGTGGTGCAGGCGGTGCCCCCCCTCCCAGGCACCAGATACAGTTGTTGTGGTGCTGTTTATTATATTTGTTACAAAAAATATTAATTTCAATAAAATGATCTAGCGGAGCTTTCTTCATTTACTTGGTCATTTGTTTCCCTTGTGAACCTCGAATTAAATGAACCTGGTAGTAGGGTCCAACTGCTGTCAACAGTGTACACCTGTGCAGGCTACGCATGATCTGGTCTCAAATGAAACTAACCTTGAATTTTTGTAATTTTTTATTTCGACACAAATTAGTTTAATATTTTGAGTATCGTAGTTCACGTTACGAGAATTTTGTATTCTTCCAACTTTAATTTAATCGAAGGAAAGCAAAATTTAACAGAGTTAGTTCTTTCCGTTTCGAAAACAATAAGTCAAAAATTTGCCGAAAAAGTGAAAAAACACTAAAAAATTCGCGAGCAATTCAAAACTTGCAGAGGACAACAGATACTATATTGGTCTACGAGCTTGAAAACGAATTCATTTTACAAGTGTTAAAAAATTGCTGCTAACCGCAAAAAACTGCAGAAAATCACATACAATTTTTCATGTACGCTATTTTAACCCATTTTAGGCCACACATAGAAATTTTATAAAATGTGATATTATTTGCATTGAAATTTGCTTAAATTACATTCATAAAGACACCAAAAAAGTGTCGTTCATGAAAAATAATATTTTATTTAATTTGACGTTACCAT
Organism: Maratus michaelseni; assembly: GCA_963931845.1. Lineage (NCBI taxonomy): Eukaryota > Metazoa > Arthropoda > Arachnida > Araneae > Salticidae > Maratus > Maratus michaelseni. The sequence continues at coordinate 275,175,963 of OZ007599.1, forward strand.
TATTAATTTACCATTAATAAATTTACCATGAAATTTAAATAAAAAATTTTAAGTTTTCTTATGGCATTTGTTTATTTTTATTTTATTTACAGAACTTGCAACTTTACTCCATTATAAAAGCATATGATTAATCTCAAGTGGAATAATTATACATTTTCAAAAAGTCGAATTTGTTAATAACCGTTTCAAGTAAAAAACCAGCGTAGTTTGAAAATTTCTCAACAGAAAGTGGTTACTTTAATTGAATTACTAATATTTTATAGATGTCTCCAAAACCCTTAAAAATAGCAGAAAAATAAAATTAGTGAAAAATATACATCACAGTGTGAATGGGTTAATACAATACGAGCAGGGAAGACCGAGCTATGCTCGGTCAAAATTAAATTTGAGTTCAAATATCATGACCCATGACCAAAATGACCCACTAATTGAATTTTCTCGAACATGTGACTTAGCCCAACAGTCTTCTAGTGCCGGAAAACCATAGGATGCAAAATTTAGTGTAAATTGAGCCGCTTTTTAGATATTGACCCACAATGACCCAGAAATGACCCACTAATCGAATTTTCTTGAACATGTGACCTAGTCTAATGATTTTCGCGTGCCCGAAACTCGTAAAATACAAAATTTAATCAAAATCGTTAGAGCCGTTTTTTAGATAAAGTTTATTTGACCCGCGTTGACCCAAAAATGACCCACTAATCGAAAGTTCTCGAACATGTGACCCAGCCGAACACACATCAAAAGTTCCTCCAATAGTCTTCTCGTGCCCGAAAATAGTCGGATACAAAATTTCGTCAAAATCGTTTGGACCATTTTTTAGATACAATTAGCTTGACCATGACCCAAAATGACCCAAAATAACCCACTAATTGAATTTTCTCAAACATGTAACCTAGCCCAACAGTCTTCTCGTGCCCGGAAACCATTGAATGCAAAATTTAGTGTAAATTGAGCCGCTTTTTAGATCTTGACCCACAATGACCCAGAAATGACCCACTAATCGAATTTTCTCGGACATGCGACCTAGCCCAATGCTTTTATCGTGCTCGAAACTCGTAGGACACAAAATTTAATCAAAATCGTTAGAGCCGTTTTTTAGATAAAATTAATTTGACCTGCGTTGACCCAAAAATGACCCACTAATCGAAAGTTCTCGAACGTGTGACCCAGCCCAATTAACTTCTCATGCCCGAAAATGGTCGGATACAAAATTTCGTCAAAATCGTTTGAACCGTTTTGTAGATACAATTAGCTAGACCATGACCCAAAATGACCCACTAATCGAATTTTCTCGAGCATGTGACCTAGCCCAATGGTTTTCTGGTGCCCCAAAACAGTAGGATACGAAATTTCGTCAAAATCGTTAGAGCCGTTTTTAAGATAATTTTTGCATATATATATATATATATATATATATAACCACCCACAAGATTTGCTCGTATTAGAATATATATTTAAACCGGATTCATTTTACGATTCCTCCCAGATTTCTTTTGCTGCAGAATGCGAAAAAAACACTAATAATCTCTCTCTTTTTTTTTTTTCTTTTTTTTTTTTAAATCACAGAGGACAAAATTTATTATAATGGGCTAAAAGAATTAAATCCTATTCCTGTTAAAAAAATTGCTGCGAAACGCAAAAAAAAAAGTTTAAATCGCATGATAAATTAAAATCATTGTATGGATTATGAATAAACTTCTTTGAAAAGAGAAAAAAATGTACTGTATTTATTGGGCTAAAAGACTGAAAGTGGATTCTTTTTATGAATGTGAAAATATCTTCACAAAGTGTGAAAAAAAAAAAAAAAAATCCCATAAAAAAAAATTTCACGAAAAATTCAAAAATCACAGAAGACAAAATTTACTATATTGTTTTCAAAGATTGAAACCAGATTTCCTTTACGAATGTAGAAAAATCGCCTCCAAACACATTAAAACATAAAATTTGCAAAAAATAATCACAAAAAACTTTAAAATCTCAGAGAACAAAATTTATTACATTAGGTTAAAAAATTGTAGCTGGATTCCTTTTACAAATGTCAAAAAATTGCCGCAGAACGTGAAAAAACGTTAGAAAAGCATGAAAAATTAAAATCATAGTACGGATTCCGAATAAACTTTATTGAAAAGAGAAAAAAAAATTACTCTATTGGGCTAAAAGTTTAAATCCGGATTCTTTTTACGAATGTGAAAATATCTCAACGAAACGTGCAAAAAAAAAATTATAGAAAAAAATTCACGAAAAATTTAAAAATCGCAGAGGACAAAATTAACGGTATTGTATTTAAAGACTGAAACCGGATTTATTTTAGAATGTTAAAAAATGCATAAGAAATGCGTAAAAAATGAAAAAAATTCACGAAAAACTTAAAAATCGCAGAGAACCAAATTTATTATATTGGGTTAAAAGATTGTAGCTGGATTCATTTTACGAATGTCAAAAAAATCGTTGCAAAGTGCGAAAAAGCGCTAAACCTCGCATAACAAATTCACGAAAGAATTCAAATTCGCTATAATGAGTTCCGAATAAACATTATTGAAAAGAAGCCAACATTTACTATATTGGGCTAAAAGGTTGTAATTAGATTCCTGTTGCAGATGTTAAGAACTTCCACAAAACGCAAAACAAAACCCCACAAAAAGCCGCATGAAAAATTCGCGATTGAAATCAGTGAGTACAAAATTGAGTACAAAATGTAATCGCAGGGTTCAAAATTTAGTACAATGTGCTGAAAGATTAAAACTAGATTCCTTTTATGAATGTTTAAAAATCGCAACAGTACGCGAAAATCAGCAAAATATCTTATAAAAAATTCATGAAAAATTAAAAAATCGCAGAGGACAAATTTTACAATAATGGGTTAAAAGGTTGAAACCAGATTCGCATCACAAATGTTAAGAAATTGCCACAAAACGTGGAAAAACACTAAAAATCACATAAAAATTTAAGAAAAATTTAGAAATCACTGACGACAAAATTTACTATATCGGGCTGAAAAATTTAAACCAGATGTATTTTACGAATGTTTAAGAAAATTGCCACAGAAAGCTTAAAATTGCATAAAAAATTCGTGAAAAATCTAAAAGTCGCAGATCACAAAATTTGCTATATTGGACTAAAAGATTGAAGTTAGATTCCATTTATGGATGTAAAAAAAAAAAATCGCATAATACATTTTCAAAAAATTAAAAAATCGCAGAGTAGAAAATGTACTGTATCGGCTGAAAAAATAAAACCCGATTTCTCGTTACGAATGCTTAAAAAATTGCCTCAGAAAGATAAACGCTAAAAATCCCATAAAAATTTCGCGAAAAATTAAAAAAAGCAGAGGACACATTTTACAATATTGTGTTAAAAGATTGAAACTTAATTCCTAACACAAATGTTAAAAAATTGTCGCAAAATGCGAAAAAACGCTAGAAATCACATAAACATTTCGCAAAAAATTGAAAAATTTCTGTACGACGAATGTTTAAGAAAAATAAACTTTTAGGTCTAGGGGGCTAGAAGATCGAAACTGAATTCCTTTTACCCAATGTGAAAAATTTCTGAGAGGCCATTTTTATCAAGATACCACTATATATGGAATGTGTGTGTGTGTGTGTGTGTGCGTGCGTGTGTGTGTTTAATAAACATTTGTGCCCCCTCCCCCGCCTCCCAAAAATTTTTTTTTTCGGTCACGCTACGCCTATGATGGTATAGTTTTGTATTTTATTTTTAAATCTGTAAAAAAAATTTTTTTTTTTTAGTCTATTCATAGTTTCTTTCTGCATAGCAAAGCATATCCATCCAAAGTTGATGATCCGATTGTGTAAATGTTCAACTTCGATTCCAAGGAGTTGAATAAAAACAAAAACATACCACTTATTACCTTTTCTACCTTTTTTTTTTTTTTGCAGTTTCTCTATAGTGGGCATTTTTGACAGGTGCTGTAACTTTCTAATAACTTATTGTATTTTAATAAAAATTTGTTAGACAGCCTAATGAATTATTATTTCAACTTGCTAAAAATTTGAAAGCAATCAGTCACTTTGCAGAGGAGATCGATTTTTTTTTTTTTTTTTAAGGGGAAAAAAAAGGGTTTGACTTTGATTCTTTTTCTTTTCTTTTTTGTTTGCCTGCAACTCAATATTTTTTTTTCTGCACTTGAACAACGCAAACTTGTTGATACATTCATGAAGTCCTTTCTATATGTAAAAAAATGGAATTTGAATTGTTTCTCTCATGAAAAAAATGAGTAGAGTGTTGAATCATCACGGCTGTTTAAGGGGATCAACTCAAAAACACCCGCTCGTTAATCCTATAATTTTATTTTTTAATATCTCATTTGCATTTCAATATTCTTAAATGATTTTTTTTTTTTTTTGCATTGGACAGCTCTACAAAGGCCGTTTTTTACTTTTTCAATTTTGTTTCCTGGATTTTATTTTTATGAGGATACTTTCACTTTCGAAGCCGGTAGTAAAAAATAACATTGCTTTGTACTTCTTGTGACAAAATCAAATTCAAACTAAATGCTGCATCTTTTACATTCCACAAAAATGAAAGTAATTAAGTTTGATTGTGATGATTTATAATTTAAGGGAAAAATATATTAAAATTAAAATAAGGAATTTACAAATAAAAAACAATTTTAAATATGAGATTGCAGGGTTCGGTGATATATATCAATGGATATATATTGTGATATATTTTATAACACATATACAAGTATAAGTTCACTTTTCCTAGATTTTATTGGCTGTGTCTTTTTGTTGATAAAGAGCTTTTGTCTTAAGCAGTGATTTTTTAATGCTCTCCCCCCCCCCCCCAAAAAAAAAAAAAAAAATCAAAGATTTGTATTTGAAGCTAAATTTTTTAAATGGTGAACCAATAACTATGTGGAACAATAATTATTGGCTCTTTGATATTTTTAAAGCTTAGAATAGCCACTGTAAACTAATTTAGATAATCAGTTATTTAATGATAAAAACAAAGAAAAACGTCATTTTATGACTTAAAACATCGAAAATTGTCATAAAGATGTGTTTTATACGTATAGGTTCTTATTAGATGGACCAATGGACGAAAATTTGCAAACTTCGATTAACACGCAAATTTTGGTCGGTCCTTCGTTTGCGTTTTAACGGGGTTTGACTGCATTGTGAAATTCATCAATTAGTAGAGGGAAAAAACTGTTACATTCAGCATTCAATTATGAGAAACAATAGCAAAGTTCAGTCGTTTGAAAAAAAAAATGCAAAATTTGTCGATAAGTTGATGAAAAAAATCATGAAATTTGTCAGTTGATGGGGGGAGACGGAATCGTGAAATTCAATTGATCGCGGCAAAATATCGCAAATTCTATTAGGAGATTCTAAACAAATCAGCTCAAAATATTTTTTAGTGTGCCTTTTTTGAGAATAGTGTGCTCTTTTTTTAGAATAGTGTTCTCTTTTTTTTTTAAATGTGCCCTTTTTTTAGAATAGTGTTCCCTTTTTGAAAAATTTCTGTCCGGCGGCCCTTTTTTTCTAGAGTCAACAATATCACACATTTTAAAAACTAACAAAATAAAAATAATTAATGAAGAATATGTTTTTTATGCAATGGATTTTTTGAAGGGGCTTATTATTAACAGAAATTTTGTGAAGGGAGATGTTTTATTAAAAGGAATTTAGCGAAAGGGCCTCCTGTTTTATTAAGAGGAATTTTGTGAAGGGACACTAAATAGACCCAAAAATTTTCCTGGATTGATCCCTTTAAATCATATAACAGGTGGTGCTGATATGCTGCATTTTTGGATTCTAAAATGGATAATTAAAAAAATTATGCTTTTTGAAGTATTAACATATGAGATAGAAGAGAGTTTTGGGATTGGCACATCCGACTAGGTTTTTTTTTTTTTTTTTTTTTTTTGTGAACCAAATTTGGGATTTTTTTTAGTTATCTGCTTGTTTCTGAATATTGTATACATTCCAATCTATTTAATTGCCAAAATCAGTGATTAAATAAGGCAAAAAATTTTATTAAAATTCAGTGGTAACAAAAAAGCATAAAAGTTTGCAGCTATTCACTTGATGACTAACTCATTTTGAAAAAGCCTTTTATTGCATTGGAAATACAGCTAAAAACATAATTAAAAAATAGTGGAACTGACAAACACATTTTTATATTTATTACATTGTCAAATAATATATTTTTAAGGTTTGAAAATGAACATGTGCTATAACATTTAATAAACTGCAATATGAAGAATACCTTCATGAACAGTTAGATAAGCTCCAACACCATGACCAGTTTTGTGCATATAGTTCAAACCAACTTCCCACAGGGATTTTCGAGCTAATGTATCAAGCATTTGACCTGCAAGAAAGATAAATTATATTGTTTACATTGACCATTAAAAACAAATATCAAATATATATAATTTAAAATAAAAAATTATAACCTTTGATATATCGTGGGAAAACTGCAGATGATATGGCAATATGTCCTTTCATTACTCTTGTAAAACATTCCTTAATATCAAGAATATAAAAGTTAATCACAAAAATAAATAAAAATATATATTTACTAATCTATTTTTTTAATTAAAATTCTATTAATGTAATCATGAAATGTCTAATAAAAAATAAAAATAAGCAAGCAGATAAATTATAAGTACATGCTCATTTTATGAACTCATAAATAAATTTATTTATTTTATAGTTTTATTTTTCTATAAGAAATGCAAAGTGTTTATTTCCAAAGAAAAAAAAAATCTTGCAAATTCAACGATGTTCATTTAATAATACATTTAAATAATAAACTTTTTTTTTTTTTTGTGAGCACCATATTCATAGAAATTTTTGCAGTGTCACAGATAATGCAGCCTATCACATAATTTGATAAACACATATATTAGGAATCCTTGCTAGACTATTAATTATACATGATATGTATGTTTTCAAGATACAATGTTGAAAACGAAAATTTTGTATGAAATAAATTAAATGCATGCTGAAAAACACAACATAAGTGTACACAAAATTAGAACGATTTTTCACTAAATTTTTAGTGAAATGTAGAGCATTATATTTAAATGTTTATTCATTAAAATTAGCCACTTTTTATCTTTTTAATATATTTTAATAATATATGCATAAACAATTACAAATAAAATTGATTAAATAATTTTTATTCAGCATCTATAAATCATAGTTATGAAGTTTTTACGGATAAGAATTGATTACTAGCCTGAAAAGAAATATTTTAATTATATTTTATAAAAGTAATCTGAACGACTGTTGTTATAAAATGGAATAGACTATTAATGTGTATTTAATAAAATAAGAATTTAAATTTCTTCGTTTACATTTTTGTTCTACTTTTTTTCCCAGATTAAAAAAAAAGTTTTTTTTTTAATAGAATTTACAATGCTCTAAAATATTTTGTCTCTTGCTTTGTGAGCTTCATTAAAAGTAATTTGCATTTGTCTACAAAAGAATCGCAATATCAGTACAGTTGAACCTCGAAAATTCGGAAATCTCTAAAATCCGGACATTTTTCCGATTTGTTTTATTGATTTTAAAACTAGAATAGATGTAATTTCCATATTTCTCATGAATTGCAGTTAAATTCTTTTAACTGAACACTAAATAAATCTATATGAACTTACTCTGGTATATTTTTATACCACCTGGCCATTAATTAAAGAGTTTAATTATTACAAAAACTGGCATGTTAAAAAACGGCATTAAAAAACAGACATAGAGTTCCCCTACTAGAGAATTTTGCACTCTTTATTAACCCATGAGAATGTACTCAACCTGATACGCTGATGACTGGACTTATAATTCTAATAAAATTTCTCAAGTACGTACTTATAACTAAAAAAAAAAATTAATTAAAAAAAAAAAACGCGCAAATTTGTTATCACTTGACTCAACTAACAGATAACACACTTGATATTTTTCTCCTCTCCCTCTCCAAACGGAACTGAATGATCAACCTAGTAACCCATTGCCATATGACCTTGATACACGCATTGTTTGGTCATTTCCTGTATCTGTTTTTGTTACTTTCAAAAGAGCTTTGAATGCAGAAAAGAAAAAGAGATAACAAGAGTTTTTTTTCTTTCACTCTAGTTCGATTTGTGAATTTTTCTTTCTTTTTTGTAATAATCTTATGATGAATAAAAGGAAAGAGTAAATTCTGAGAAAGAAATGTTTTTAAAACATACATTTTTTAAAATTATTTTTTCGTCACTAGGAGATTCTGAAATAATAACTGAAAAGGTTTTTTAAAAAAATCAACTTAAAAATACTTTGTCAGTTTTGTCATTTTTAAGTATCTTTTTAATGAAGATAAATAATTTTAGGAAGTGTCTATTGTGTACTATATTTTAATTTATTGTGTTTTGATATGTATATTTAATTTCAGCAAGAGTATTTAGTGTATTATTCCTATTTTACTAGGAACAGCATGTGTATTAGCCCGCGGTCCACCATTTTGTTTCTCAAACGATATCAAAATAAAGGTAACATCTGGCTAAAAGACATACAATAATCAAAATATATATTATTTCATAAATACTTCAACACAAGCTGTTCCAAATAAATAAAATCTTTTAGCCAGATGTTACCTTTATATTGATATTGTTTAAAAAACAAAATGGCTGACTGTGGGAAAATATTTTTTAACAACCTCCAAAATCCGGAATCGTTATGGTCCCGACGATTCTGTATTTTCGATGTTCAACTGTATTAAACAACTTTTCAGATATAATTTCAAAATTATTTTACTTCAATCATATTGATTACTAACGTTCTGATCAACATGGTTGAAATAAAATAATTTTGTAATTATATATAGTATTTCATGCTGTGATATTTTATCTGTATCGCTGCAGATTTACAAAACAAATACTCATGCCAATATTATAAGTGAAATGAATTGGACAGTCATTCAGGATAGCTCAGTCGATAGAGCAATTGCAGATTAAAGTAAAGGTCCTAGGTTCGACTTCTGGCTCAGAAATTTTTCACTTAGTTGGAAATAAAGCTTCTTTCAACCACTACTTTATGATTTCAGTAACACTGAAGGGTTTATAATTTGTTTTTTTAACCTTTGACTAAATGTGGCTTCTGATACTCCATGCATTTATATTTGAAAACACATTCTTGCAATGTGTTTCTAAGCTAAATTTATTTAAAAATACATTGTTATTTTAGAGAAATATGGAATAATTCATTGTGTCATTACACAGAACATATAGTTTTCTTCATTTTAAAGTTAAGCTTGAGCATAAAACTGGTCTATTATGACAAGACTCTGGCCTGTCCAAAGTACAAAGAAAACTGAGTTTATAAAAAGAATTTGAAAACTTTTAGTATGAAAAGGAGAAATGAAAATTACAGAGTATCAATGGGAGACTGTTTAGGATTCTAAGTCATAGGTTTGTAAAAAATGAGCATCTACTGCAATTTATATTAAAAAATGTTATTTTATTGAAAATTTAAATTAAGAAAAAAACAATAAATTGTAATATAAAATACCTTTTCATACTGAGATGGGGTACCAAAAAAGTAAGTCCGTGACACATCAGTAGTTCCATCTCTAAAAATAAAAAAGAAAGAAATTACAGTGAAGTATTTTTAAATCAAGCAGTTAAAAATGAAGAAAAAGAAAGAATACTAACATGTATTGGCCTCCAGAATCACAGAGATAAAATTCTTCCATTGATATGACTCGTGTTGTTTCTTCACAGGGATGATAATGAATGAGGGCAGCATTTGGTCCAGAAGCAGATATTATTTCAAAGCTTGGTCCAACATAATCCTCTTGTTGTCTAAATCAAAATATAACAATCAAAACAATTTTCAATTTTTTATTGCCAATAGCAAATTGTCTGATAATTGAAAATAATTATTGCAGAATATGACAAGAGATCCGCATATTTGAAGTTTAAAAATATTAGGCTACATTTTTGTTTGATAAAAATAATCTTAGATATAGAGGAATATAATATTATCCAAGTGTAGATAATAATATTATTAGAAAAGTGGAAGGGTATCATAATTTCCCTGCCCTTTAAAATTTGAATGGTGTCTTTATTGCTCTATGAAAATGTGCTTTCTTGCTCTGTAAGAGCATCCTAATCATTAAAAAGAAATAGCATCATTCTTGAGCTGCAGAAGAACCTTCATTATTAAAAAGAAAAAATGTATTTTAAGAGCCTTTATTTATTTTTTTACACCAATTCATATCTATCACATTCATTAAAAAAAAAAAAAAATGCATAACTATGTATGGCATGCACACAAATTTTCATGTTATTGTTACCAACAAAATGATGCAACTAATACAGACATTTATTTCAAAAAGCTACAGATAAGTATGTAAGTTCCAATGAAAGGGAAATTCTATGAATGTCAAATTTTCAGCTATTTAGACCACAAAATTAATCATAAAAAGTATTTTAAGTCAACAGATTTTTAAATGAATTGAATCTGTCTGAACAGATTAAAAAAACATTTGGAAATTTATTTTCCCTATTAAACAGTCTGCAAGGAAATATCAACCTAACACTCAGTATTTGTGCAAAATTTTAAACCTTAATATATGAAAAATATGATAATAAAACTAGACATACATATAAGAAAATATTTGTGTAAGATTTTTTTTAAACATGATTTGTGGAAGAAAGAAAATTTATGAAAAGTTTTGGGGAAATATACCTTCGAAATTCTTCTATTTTCAAAGCTGCTACATATTCTGTGACTTCCCCAGAAGAAATCTCTTCTTCTAACCATGCAAAAAACTCACACATAGCTACAGCATCTTTAACCTATAAGCAAAAATTTAGGAAAATATAATATATTTTTAAACACTTCTACTGTTTAATAAAACAAAATACAGGGCTCCCACTCAACTTTTGTAGTATAAATTGGAAAAATTGGATTATTTAAAAAAAAAAAAAAAAAAAAAAAAAAAAGAACAACATATTGTCTAAAAATGGAACCTTTAAGTACCTACTCCAGCAAATCATAAAATAAAATATACATAGAAATCCCTTAACCCCCCCCCCTTATTTGTCACTTATTTATAAATGTTAAAAGTATAATTTGGTACAAAGAAAACTACTTTAGTTAATACAGTATTTAACCACAGTATTAAGAATACACATTTGGTCCACAAGAGAGGCACAGTAGTTCATCCAATTCATGACATCACTGGCACCTAGCATACAAGCTTCCCCCCACCCTTTTTTTCATTTATTGACATTACACTCTGTTTCTCTTTTTGCGTGTTATTTTTCATGTTATAACACCATTTTATGTCTTAATTTCATTCTTAAATTTTTAAAGTGATTTTTAATTAATTCAAAATAAATATCATTTGAGATTGTGCACTCCTACTTCAACAAAAGAAATTGCCTTTCATCATTTTTAATACATTATGAATACTTTATGAAAACCATTGCTGCACATATGCAAAAGATCAGATAATTGTTACATTAATAATTCAAAAGTCTGCTCAGTTTACTTTAAGGAAGCAGATTTTTAAAGGAATTCAAAAGACAAAAATGCTTTATTTATAGCCAAACCAAATTTCCCATATGAAAACATGCAGCTTTATTACTTTCCAGAAATGTTAAAATGGAAAAAATAATGAGAGAATTAGTTGTCGAAATAGATGAAAGGAAATTAACTTTCCTTAAATGAAAATTAATGTCATCAACAGGATATCTGATTTCTTTATTCTCTCCTAAAAACTATAATACAGGCATACATCTCTGATAAATCTTTTAGATATTAGATGATATTAAATTAAAAGAAAATCAGCTGATTAGAGAATTAAATAAGAAGATTTTACGCAATCTAGAAATTGAAAAATCAGAAAATTCTTATCATAAAGAAATTATATTATAAACAAACATAAATCTCATTTTTCAGCATCGCAAAAAAACTTAAAGCATTTATATGCTCTCTAGAAAGACTATTTTGAAAATGTTCAATAATTGTATAATTTAAATCTCTATATTACAGAGTTGCCAAGTTCCAGACAGCAAAAATCAGGAAATTTTTAAAAGGAAATCAAGAGACATTTTTTAATAAATTTGTTTTGTTTTTAAGTGTAAACATAAAATAATAATAATAATTTCATTCATTTTAAATAATACTACAATCGTATATATATTTAATACACTTTAAAATGCTTTTTAATTAAAGGCTTTAAAATGCTTTTAATTAAACAAATGACATAAAATGTTTACTATTTACAAATCGTTATAAATACCATGAATGAATTTTGCCTTCTCATAAAAATATATACAATTTTGAAAGCTATGAATGATAATTCTTTATGTAAAGGAATTCTTTATAACAAAAATAAAATAAAACTTAATGATTACATTAAAAAAATGAATTTACAGTTGTCAACGTAAAGTTACAATTTATTCATTATAGAAAATAAAATTAATGGCATCAGATTCGGTATTTAAGAAAAAAAATTGAAAATTCATTAATAGCAAGAGTCACAAAGTTTAAAGAGCCAACATATATATTTGACCTGAATTTTTATTATATCAAATAGCAATAAGCATGGAGAAAAAATAATTGTCCGTGATTTTTATAGCATATTTAAATATAAAATAAGAATGAGAAAAGTGTGTTAGAAAATAAGGAAAAATATGGAAAATCAAACAAAAATCAGTAGACTTGGCAAGTCTGGTATTAGTGTAAGCAAAAAATATTAAGGAGATGCTTTTGAAAATTATCTGAAAAGTTTATCGCTATTGTTTAAATAATTTTTACTCCTTACAATTTTTTTTAAATACTTATGAACTCGAAAAAATTCCCAAGGTATTTATTTTAAAAAAAAGCTTCTCTTGCATTTAGCTAAAGTTGCTCTGAAAATACTATAGTATTTTTAAAATTGTGTGCTTTAAAGTATATATTATTATAATGTTTTTAAAAGTTTTAATACTATTATGCACAAATTAGGCTACCAAAGATACTGTTTTCAAATGGACAATCTGGTTTCAGATCAATTTTCCAGATCCCATTTCCTTATGGGAAAACATACCAAAAAAGTCTACATATTTCAGAAATTGAAAAAATATCTTGTCATTTCTCTGTTGTGTATTGTATACATATTCCTGGGAAAGTAATATCAAAATTCCATTGTATATTATCAGCTATCTGAAAAATTCTCAGATTACTCAGAAATTTTTATATCCTATTGTTGAGATGAATTATAGATCCTTTTCAAAATGATTAACATACATAGTTGCTTTCCTTCTCACTTTTTTCTCTAATGGCATTATTGATTCATTGCACAAAATATGGAACTCGTCTGCCCTGGCCAAATATAACAGCTAAAAGTTCACCTCCAACTTGGCTAGTTATGAAATAAAAAACATCAACATTGTAAAGGCTATATCAGAAATATATTAGTTTAATTTCAGGAGTTTTAGACACCCTTCAATAGTCAAATATTAGCATTTCAGAAGACGTAATACAATTTTTCTCAAGATATACTTTCTAATAGTTTTTACAAATATTCTCTGAATCATCAACCTTTACAGCATTTGCACAAACATAATTGAAATAAGGGTTACATATTTTACTTTTTAAATATAAATGATTTTTGTAAATAAACTTAAAAAAAAGTAATTACATTTTTTTTATTTCTACTAAGCAAAACATTTGTGAGTAATATAATTGTGCAAAAATTCGTCACTGATGGCTAGTTAAGCAATTTTTTTTCTGCGACAGTCTCGGGAAAAAATCTCATATTTCATCAAATTGATGAAATTCATACTGTTTTCTCACAATCGACTGGCACCGTGACAGATTGACAAAAATCACATTTCATTTCCCCCCCCCCCATGAGTGATTAATAATATTCACTATTTTTTCTGCATATGATTGATGAAATTCTCATTTTTTCCTTCAGCAATTGACGAAAATTGTGATTTTTTTTCCACGAACGATTGCAGAAATTCAAGAGTATATTTTTTAACCAATTTGTGAAATTCGTGATTTTTTCGATGACAGATTGATGAAAGTTGCGATTTTATTTCTCATGTGCAATTGACCACATTCACAATTTTTTCCACAGTCGATTGAGAAAAAAAAAAAATTTTTTTGTTCAACGGCTACTTGACGAAATTTGCATTCCCTCTCTCCACCCCAAGACAGATTCGCGATGATTTTTTGCAATTGATTAGTGAAGTTCCTGCAACAGATTGGCAAAAATTATGATTTTTTTTCTCCTGTGAGCGATTGATGACATTCAGACATAAACAACTATTTTTTCTGCATATGATTGATGAAATTCACAATTTTTTTCTGCAATGACCAATCGGCTAATTTCGCGATTTTCTGTTTTTCAATGACCAATTGGCTAATTTCATGATTCTTTCCGCAACCGGCTGACAAGATTTGTAATTTTTTTTCAGTGACCAATTGATGAAATTTGCATTTTTTTTTTTTTGCAATCAATTGATGAAAATTGAGATTATATGTCCTAACTGACAAAACTGCAGCAAATATTTTTCAATTGACTCCTGTTTTTCGGAAATCCTTAAGGTGCATTTCATAAAATTAGAAATACAATATAAATAGTTTATTTTCTAAAAACATAAAGGTTAAATAAAAAGTCATTTTTATTGTATTATAAAATTTTGTCATGACATTTTAACTAATTAACATTTGTCATGACATTTTACCTAATTGAAAATGTTGTCCTTACAGTTATAGAGCAGATTTGTACAGAAAGTATGAAAAAACTAGTCGGATGCGCCAATCCCAAAACTTTCTTCTATCTCATACAGGTTTCACATACACTAAAAACAAATCAGCACCAATTTATATCAAGGTCTAACTGAATCTGAAATTCTGTGCATTAGTTCTTGAAATATGACTATCATTAAAATCATGTAAATCCTGAAAAATGCAGCATAGCAGCGCCACCTGTAGGTAGATTTACACAAAAACCTAATTAACAACAACTTATGTCAATGTCTAACTGAATCTGAAGTTTGGTAAAATTCTGTGCATTATTTCTTGAGATATAGCTATCGTGAAAATCGTGAAAAAAGTAGCATAGCAGCGCCACCTGTTGGGCTATTCACACCAAAACATAATCAGCATCTATTTATGTTAAGGTCTAACAGAATCTGAAGTTTAATGAAATTCTGTGCATTAGTTCTTAAGATATAGCTATTGTGAAAAATACAATAAATAAAAATGTTTTTAAATAAAAATAATTAAAGATATTTCACTTTTCTTTTTAGTTCAGTGTTTTCAATTTTCGGCAACTTTCAAAGTGCATTTAATACTTCACATACTTTGAATGTTTGTTTTGGGCTAAATGAGCATTTAAATGATCTTTGGAGGCTGGCATGCCACAAACTTTTTTTAAAGTGTTAAACCCTTCTGAAGATTAGATACCTGATTAAATTGGACTTACATTTAACAGGTAAACAAGGCCAATATAATAATTTATATATTTTTTCCACTTATAGGACAGCCATTTGTACAGGCCATACTTGAAAGTCTGCAAAGTTCTGCTTTGATTTTTATACATTTTAAGAAGGGAAAATTTGGGAGTAGATTGACCACATTTTATTGTTTGACTTTTCTTAACCCCCTGACTGCCGAGCAAAAAGGCAAATTTGTAATGTTTTCTGTGTAATATTTTTAAAATGCTAAATAATGATGAATTTTCAAACTTGATATAAAAAAAAACTTAATTATGTATATGAGTATTAGCCTTGAGAGTATCAATTATTACTCAATATTTTAAAACTACATGATATTTGTAGAAATATATTAATTTAAACAATGTTATTATTGCAGTGAGACCTGCAGCATAGTGAATGGATACATCAGTTTACTGCGGTAAGAAGGTTAATGCCAGTTTGTTGGAAAAATATAATTTCTAATAAAGGAAGACTAATATATTTACTTAGTTCCTCTACCTAAATCCATTTTGCACTGGTTCACAGAAACCTCTATTACAGGAAAACATTTATATGGAATGCTAATAACACAAAAGTCAGCCTGAAAACATTTATATGGAATGCTAATAACACAAAAGTCAGCCTGAAAACATTTATATGGAATGCTAATAACACAAAAGTCAGCCTGAAAACATTTATATGGAATGCTAATAACACAAAAGTCAGCCTGAAAACCAATATAGAAATTTTTAAAAATGCTCTTTTGATATCAGAAATGTGACACCAGCAAGGTCCTTTGTTTTATAAGCTGGAGGCTAGATAGTGAGGAGCCTCCATCTGCGATTGCACTTGTGGATCTTTTCATTCCTCCCTCCTTCACTGAATTTCTTCAATGCATTCACACACACAGAAAAAAGCTCAACAATTCTTATTTATTGTCAAAATGTGTGCTATAATTTCGCAAAAAAAAATTATTTATTGTCGAAATATGTGAGATAATTTCATTAAAAACCTCTCTCAATTTGGCGCTCCTTAGCAGCAGTCGCCCCCCCCCCCTTAGCTACACTACTGATTACGGTGGGCTGGCAACTCTGAAAGAAATTTGTAATAGATTAGTTTAAGTGTTCTTATAAAATTAAACATATTATGTATATTATAGAGAGAGGCAACACTGTATGTCATATAACAGTAGATTGCTGGCAAAGCTTTCTTAATTAAAAAGAATTCTAAGGAATGCTCTGTAAAGCATGTAAGTAGAACACTGACCAAAATTTAGGAATCTCTCATCAAAAACAGAAGAGTCAAAACAATGTCTTTAGTTCTAATCTGTACTACTTTAAAATGAACTGAAATATTCTATATAAGTGGTTCTTAAACTCTGGTCTGCGGACCCCTTGGAATCCACAATGTAGTGAAAGACTCTCATTCAGCGTAATTTTTAAAAAATTATGTAGAACCTCAGAGAAATCTTTCGAATTTCCTGACCCCTAGCAGTTCAGTTTTAGCAAGTTTTACTGTATCTTTATTAGTTTATATATAATTTATTCAATATTCTAAAAAACATCAGTAATTTTAGTCTTAAATCCTACAGATCCATGAAGATAGAGGAAATATGAAAAGGGGTCTATGATATCTAACAGTTTAAGAACCATTGCTCTATATCAAATTATAAATATAGACTAGAACTAAAGTTATTTTGATCCAACTACTGGAACTTACATGTGCTCGGCGCATACATTCTATTTCAACATCATGCTTAATTGCTTTCATAAGTAGTACAGGATTAGGACTTTCAATTCTGCATTCCTAAAAAAAAATCAATATTAATAAATTAAGATATAATTATAAGAAAATCATAAATTTAGAATGTAACAAGTAAAATCACATCTTAGAGAATGTCTGATAGCTTTAATAAGTATTTTGCAGATATTTTTATACATTTATAATGCTCAGAATGTTTAAAATTGATATATTTTATATATATGTGAATAGTTTTAATGCTTAAAAAATCCCTACATTTAAAAAAACTTGCATGCATCTTTAATTCCGTGAAAATAAATTACTCTTAAAATGGAAATTAAATACACATAAAATACAGAAATGATGATTAAGAAATTACCTCTGGTATTAACCTTAACAGTGCATAGCTGGATTTTCTGCTGATCTAAAATAAAATATACAGAGTTAAACAACAATGTAATGTGGACATCACTAAATAGAACAGTTAGGATCATCAATGCATTTTCATAAACCATGCAAAATACTGATAAAATCTACCCAAATTTTATCATGCTGTTGATTCACTAGCCAAGTCAAAAATTCTTTTATAAGTTGATATGGTCGAATTTCCACTCTAATTTTATCAAAACAATCTTCCTGAAAATGTCGTTTAACTTGGGCTGTTATTTTTGATTCATCAACAAAAAGGCTGAAAATGACAACAATAAATTTGTTATAAATCAAATTTAAGCGAATTAATAAAACAATTACATAAAATTTACTCAAATGCATACAAAATACAGCAAATGATATATATTCAGATTCTTTTTATATTTTTTTAACATAGTACTTGAAAAAGATTAGCTAGAATTAGAAATATGATGTCCAGTAGATAATATTATTATTTTTTTTTTTTATCGTACTGTATTATCTCATATTCTTGCATGATATGAATTTTAGTTAGCAATTCATATTGTGTTTAAAAAAAGAAACCAACATTTACAAATATGCACATATTTTCAGTATTTATTTTTTCTAGTTTAGTAAACATACACTAAAATGGAAAAGTCAATGTGGATATTCTTTCATGAGCAGAAGCAAATTTCAGATTATTTTAAATACTGTATTACAAAAGGTAAGGTATCATTTGAACTCTTTAAAATTATGCATGACCATAATTATTTTTATGCTCTCTTAATTTTACATTATGTAATAAACAAGATATAAATAATGTGTAAGTTAGCACAACAAATTACTTTAACAAAATCTGCAAAATATTACAACCAAAATTTAAAACTTAATTAAGATAAAGTAGAACATTGAGAGTCTCAAACCTTTAGATCAGGGCTGTCCAATGCGGCGCCCTTTGAAGGTTTTCATGGCGCCCTTTCGAAATCTCAGCTATATATTTTGAGCCATCCGCATGATTCCTGTTACTAAGAGTATTTTTAAAAATAAAAATCCTTTTTAACAGATGCTTGTTTTTAAAATCATTAGTGTTCCGTATGATATTCTATTACAGGCCGCGTTAAATTTTCGTCTCCTTTTTCTACAAAATATTTCGATAGGCCTCTTTCTCAGGTAAATGTAATTCTAAATTTTGTATGACTTATGGTTTTTTTCTGCAATTATTTTTCACATCAATCTCTGCATAGTATAGGGGCCCTTATGGCTCACACTGTGGAGGTGTGTGTGTGTGCATCTTATAAGACATCTGCATATCGTTACTCCCTACCAGGTTTGCCACTATAGCCTCCTTTTTTTATTCAGAAAATCCGAATTCATACCGGATATTCCGAACAGTAATTTTTACTTTATTTAGTGGCAGGCATTTTAGGATTACTTAACGTAAAAATTCTTCTTTCGGAATATCCAGTATGAATTTGGTATTTCTGAATTTTAAAAAGTCCTTCCGGCCTGTACCGGGAGGAAAAGGTAGCTTTCCTATACCCTCGTTTTAAAATTTTAGCTAATGTTACACGAAAACAGCAAGTTAAAATGCAAAGAAACGTTTACAAAAGATTCGTTAATACTGAATTTGAATAAGAGTTTCGCCAAATTATTGAGCAATAGCCAAATTGGCAATAAAGACTTATTTTGGTTGCCAAATTTGGCAATATTTCGCCAAATGTCACAAATTTTGCCCATTTTGTCGCCAATGTCGCCAATTTTGGTGCTAACGGATATGAATATATAGTTTTATGCGTATGATTAGGAAAATTATTACAACAATGAAAGAAAATAATTTGTGAGTAATCACGTTAATGTGCTGTTTTGTTTCAAAATGTCAGCCACCCTAGAACTTCAAACTGCTCTATCTCAGCCATTTTTTAAGATAGAGGTAAACCAAAATATGCTCTGGAATCCTTGTATCAAGGCCTAACACGTAATTAAAAAATAAATTTGAATTTTTAATTTTTTTGTATATTTATTTTAGTTTTAAATTTTTAAATGGCCGCCATCTTGAAACAAAATGGCGGACCAAGCTGGCCAACGAACTCGGTCGAGACATTGGTGACCTTAATACACACAATTAGTTTCATCAAAATCGATTTATAAATACGAGCGTTATCGTATGACATAGGTCATATATATATATATATATATATATATATATATATATATATATATATAACCATTAATGAAACATTACGATAACACCAACTGAAACTTGAAATTATGATTTAGGAAGTAATAATTTATTGACAACGAAATTGTAACCCCAGTACAATGAATATAGATATTAGATACTAATATAAAAGAAGTAGAAATTAAATTAAAAATTGAATAAAATAGAATGAATGAAATTTGTGGAATTGATACAGAATTATCAAGTCCCCCCCAAATGCATAAATTCCACAAATAAAATGAGTGGTTTCATCTTCATATTAGCATTAAAATTGCTAAAGAATATGAATTTGGGATGACCACTCTATGACCATAACCATCTAATTAAAAAAAGACTGAAAATTCATATATATATATATATATCAACATTTGAACGGAGGGTGGTTTTGAGGTCTGGGGGTCATGATCGGTGAAAATATATCGAAATTTTCCGGAACTGCTTTCCTCCGAACGGCTGCAATAGGTAGCTTTATACTTTTTTGTATTGAAAGCTACCTAAAAGTGACTAAACTGGCAACCCAGCCCTTGAATATAGTGAGGCAATATTGTTTTGTTTCCAGACATGAGAATAATGGTGCCCGTCAACGTTTTTCACTTGATGAGGTGCGCCCGCTCTTACTGAAAGGTTGGACAGCCCTGCTTTAGATTATTAAAGATGACCAGCGAGGGAAAATCTGTTTTCTGGCAGTGATGGACCACTAATGTAAAGCCTTGATCAGTCCCTGTTACTTGCTTGCGATTAGAGAATTCTTGGCAGGGCTGGCCATAGGCCAATTTTTTTTCATACTTGTATTTATGAAATTGCCGCCCATTGTCATGTTTTCTGACGGCTTCAGCTACGGCTGAACACTGTATTTTTTTTTACCTTAATAAAGGGACCGGGAGGAATACTATGTTCTACAGACTTGGTTTCCTTGTCTGAGCAGTCCCTCTTAGGCAATCAAATTAAATAATTGTTGATGATTTTATCTAAATTACAATTTTTTCTAACATCTCAGTATTTTTTCATTTCGCAGTGCAGTAAGAAACATAAAAGCTGTAAACTTTCAGATGCTAGAAAAGAAGAACTTGGTATAAAACTGGCATTACTCCTCGTCATACCTGGCCTCTCAGAGCCACTGGCACCAAGAGAGTCAGGATTGCCCAGATACCTCTAGGCAACCTGCTACCAGCCAAATAGCAGCGGCACAGAAAATTTCAACTGTGCAGCATCATTACACCCAAATTCCATTGAACATCTGGTCATGCCAACAGTAGTACCCAGAGCACAAGGGTAAAACTGCAATGTTTCGGTATCACACCTTCAGCTCCCTCCAAGAGCCTCAGATAAACCAGACACCCACTAGAGTGCTGGGCCTGAGACCTAGCCCCTAACTTCACCCAAAACGCTTTTGCTTCACCAAAATATACAGATATGGAAAACCTACAACCCCTAACCTTTCAATAATGTATAAAAAATAGGCACTGCTAGAGGTAGTGCAGAGACTTTCCTCCTGAGCACATAGGCACAGAACTTGGTATGGCTTATTAATACTCAAACTCATTTATATAGCAAGCTTCGATCTGAGTACCCAGTTTTAACAAGGAAAAAGAAAAGAAACTATTGACCTAGTAATAAAGATGTATTGCAGAAAACTCTGATATAGTGAGCAAAAACTCCGAACTCTCAAAAACAAAATTCTGGTTTTTCTCATTTTTCTAAAACAAAATGTATTTTCGAAACTTTTAATGCAATGGAGTGAAATAGCCAAAAGAGATAATCATATATGCAATCATTTCAATTAAATGACTTAGTTACTTTTCTATGAACAAATATTGTTGCAACTTGGACTTGACAAATTGGTCACCAGGTCACCACTGGCGACCAGGTTACTTTAGCTGGCATTTTTTTTATTTTCTTTTTTTTTCGGCATAAACATTGACTTATAAATTGAGCACAAACATTTTTTCTCTTCCCCACTCCTCTACTTGTGCCCAGCAAGCAGTGATCTTCCTCTTGCCTCATACTTTTAAAGGAAGAACCACGTTTAAAAGGCATTTTCCATCTCATGCATAGAAAATGCTATTATTTTCTACTCTAGCCAGCTAGCATGTCATGTGATTAGAATGTGAAAGAAGGGGTATTATAGATGTGCAAAGTTACAAAATATTAAGAAATAAACTTAGAAATCATATCCAAACTAAAAATACTTTTATCTTTTAATTTAATTTGGCAAAAATAATTTCATCAAATGCAAATTTTAAAGTAGTAAAATCAGAATTATTTGACTGACTACAACAGGAAACTAGGCAAAAAATTGTTTTCATGTTTCACTATGTCATTGATGCCTCCCTCATCAAATATTGATTTTGTAGCATTACACTATCCAAACATTGGAAGCATTTGGCAATTAGCATTTCCTGAACATTCCAGTTATTTCAACCATTATAGTGTTACTTTTTTTTTCAGAGATACATAAATTTGATAAGTTTCATTAGAAAACTTAGTTTATATTGTCTTTCTAAATTATGTGCTCTTCTTTACTAAGTAGCTAATAATTCTAAACTATGCTTGTTATTTTTTTCTCAATTAATTCATAAAAAACTTTTGTGCTTTTTGAAAATCAATGATAACGGGAGGAGTAAATATTTTTTGCTGGCTATCAGATTTTATCAAATTTGAAAAGCCCTCGTTGCAATACTCTGAAATTATTAAAGTTATTTAGAAGAGAGATAAATGCGATGAACATGGCAAAAGAACCTTATAAAAAAATGCAAAAAAATATCTATTAAAATTAATAAATAAATCACAAGCATATTTTTTTTATTATCATTCTTTCACAGAATTATTTCCTACTTATATATAGAGAAATGTAAAATTATTAAAATGAATGTTAAGCTACCAATAGTCATTTAATTTCTTTACTAATTAAAAAATTTTAAGTTCCTTTATCAGTGAAATCATTTGATAATTTTTAATAATTTAACTGAACCTTTACTTACTACCCCAACAGCAAGAAATATCAGCTAAACTTTGACCTTTTATAAAAATCGTTGGTGAATGAACAGTAGTCGAATGGTGAGATTCACACAATATCATCTTGACAAAAACTAGTGGTTTCTCTAGTTAATGTCAAAGAGAAACATCGGCAGAAAATAAGATTAATGTTGGAAATCAATTAATCAGCAAATTTTCCCTAGTATTAGATGGATAGTTTCTCTCTTACGTTTGATTGATACTTTGAACTACTATTTTAGAAAAAGATTGCATGAAAACATAAAAGAAAACGTTTGGGTTGTAACACCATAATCTATAGCCAAAAAACTGTCCTCTCTGACATTACAGGAATATGAATACATTGCATTAAAAGTATAGAAAATATATTTTGCTTTAGAAAAATGAAACAAACCAGATTTTTTTTTTTTTTTTTTTTTTGAGAGTTTGAAGTTTCTGCTCACTATATCAGAGTTTTCTTCATTACAACAGAGTTTTCCACAATACATCTTTATACTAGGCCAATAGTTTCTTATTTGACATCAGATACAGCAATAAGATCAAAGTTTGAAACTGAGAAATCAATCTCAGATTTTCGGTGTATGTTAAAAGATGAATTTAAAATCCTATCAGATAAAACAAAACTTATTCTCTGCTGCCCATTGCAACCACTTATTTATCTGCAACAGGATTCTCCACATACTACTAAAACAAAATACAGATCACGTCTCAATACAGAGCAAGATATTCAGGTGCAACTATCTGAAATTCACCCAGATATAATCTCATTGTGCAAATCAAAACAGCTTCATACTTCTCATTAAATTTCTGTTTCACAGAACCAAGTAAAAATTTGTAACAAATGTAATAATGCCAAATTAATAAAATAGCAAATTGTGGATCTGCAATATTTGCCCCGAATTTCTCTTTTTTTTTTTTTTTCCATGTGTGTGTTTTCTGTCTGCAATGAGAAATTAGTTTGGAAAATAAATTTAAATTGTGAAATCTTATGTCCTGCAAGCTTAAATGATGAAACTACCTTGTATCGTCAATGCTATTTTGTCGTTCTATTTACTAAATACAGTATATAGATGCGAGATAAAATTTAGTGTTCCACATTGAATTTCCAATTTAAAAGATGCACTGTGACTGAAAAAGTTTCAAAACCTCTTCTCTAGAGGATAGCAATATTTCTACAGTGAAATGCAGGTGCTTTTTAACTACAAAATTCATTGTTTAAGTATGTGTGAAATTTATGTTATATAGAGAACTGCATTATATAGAATTGCATTATAAAGATCTACTGTAGTTTCAAAACTTATATTGTTGATTTATATAACTGTACAGAGATAATATTTTTCTTCCTACATTTTTTTTATTTTTTATTATTCATCGTTAGGTCAGCCAGTTAAGATCACTATTCTGACTATTTTGATCCAGTGCCAGGCATTCCATATTCAAATAGAGATCTCAAACCATTAAGGGGAATCTTCACTCATGCAAAGACAACTGCTAGCTAATGTTAAACCTATGGGCAGGTTCTTTTCAAATTTCTCGATTGAATTTGAATACTTTAAAACACTTTTTTCTGCATAGGATAGCTCAGGTGGATTCCTAATAGGGCTATTTTTACTTTTTCAATTTTTGTTGCAGATTTTTTAAATAAAGGTACTTTTGTTTTTGTAACTGGTTCTGAAAGTGAAAGTATCTTTATTAAAAAATCCCAGATGGCTCAGCCTACAGGCACAGGTAAATTTCAAAGACGCAGACCGTTGGGCGCCTGTTTGTTGGGAATTGCAGAAAAAAATGACCTTTTTGCCATGATGCGGCAGTTGGGACCACCCACTTTGAAATCTACCTGTGTCTGTAGGCGGAACCGGCAGTGATTTTTTTGTTTAATTTTTTTTTTTTTTGCTATAATGGTTGGTCCTATAAAAAACTTGCCAGTATAAAAGTTGTAGATAATATTAAGAGGATTTATAATAAATCTAAGCAGATTTGATATCTTGTGAATTGGCGAATTAATTTTTTTCTTCTTAAACCCCCCCCCCCCTTTTTTTCTCCTCCTTAGGGCCATTTTTAAGGATATCAAAAAACTGTCATACATAAATTTTTGGCCTTTTTCCTAGAAGTAATAATAACTTTAAACGGATTTGATATGTATCATAATTAAGAAGTTATGGTTTTTTTGCTGTTTTCACAAAAAGCCCCCTATTCCCCCCCCCCCCCCCCCCCCCTGGTTCGATTTTGCCCATTAACGAACTTGACCGAGATTTTATGCTCCTTGATTTTATGTATCAGTTTGGAAGAGATTTGTGCAGAATTATTGAAGTTATCGTACCCATAAGAAAGTGATATAGATAGATAGATAAAGTTTTGAACTGTGGGTGGTTTTGGGTTCTGGAGTCATAATCGGCATAGATTTTCAGAAATTCCAACTTAGGGGAGAATATAACAGGAAATATTTTTTACGAAATCTACCTTAAAAAAAACTGCAATCAGACTCGAAAAAGTAAAAAATAGCCATATTAGAGATCAACATCAGCTATCCTATGCAAAAAAAGTTTTAAAATATTCAAATTGAATCAAGAAATTTAAAAAGAACTGGCCCATAAGTTTAGCATTAGCTAGCGGGTGTCTTCGCGTGTGTGAAGAGTCGCCTTAAGGACCTACCAACCAGATATTTGAAAACTAGCAACTTAAAAAGAGATCAATTTTAAACTGTAATTACTACATTAATGCTGATTTAATTGTTGGTATAATTTCATAAAAAAATCAAGATGAAAGCATTTATTGTAAACACATTTAGATGAAAAGGCGCATCATAAGCTTGTATCATATATTTAGTCAGAGAATTTGCGACATATAAACACTGAAATGTTTACTTTGTGTATTAACGATATGCATAGTACTTTTGCTCATGATTATTTTTATATTTGTCATTCTTAAGACAATGGTTTAATAAACAAATAACATATAAGATTAAAAAAAATGAAAACTTACTAAACAGTTTCTAATGTTACTACACCAAAGGCTAAGAACACTGGATTATAATCCAAGTCACTTCCTCTCAGATTGAAGAGCCCTAAGATCAAATAAAAAATAACATTAAATTAAAAGCTTTTTTTTTTTTTTTTCATGAATTGTATAGAAAAAAAATTAAATGGCTATAAATGGTCTAATTCAAATCATGATATGGAAGATTGAAATTAAAAAATGTAAATTGAACTGTTTTCAGAATCAATGTTTACTGTACTACAAAAAATGTCTTTATTTAAAGCAGGGCTACCCTACCAACCCAAAATAATTAGAAGGCAATGCATGTGTATTGCTGCAGATTGTGAACACATTGAGCACAATTAACTTGATTTTCTTATTAAAATAAATTTGACAAGTGTTAGTTTTATTAGCACTGTAATTTCTGGCCTATAATCCGCAGATCAAACAATTTTATTTTGACCCAGAAATTTTATTTAATAAATGAAGTCAAATATTTACAGTGATCTAGCAAGTTACATTATGTAAAATAAAATTTCTAGGTTGAAACATAATTGTTTGATCTGCAGATTATAGGCTGGAAATTACGGTAAATATGCATTTGCGATATGTCATACTTCTACAAGCAATTAGTGATGTATTTAAGCTGGTAATTGGTTATCACAAAATTAAAATTTCAGGACTTTTTATAAAGTTTTTTTTACATATAAAACTTAATTGATACTATATTGAGAATTCTGCACTCTTTTGTAATTGACATTTTTTTATATCTCTCATAGTTTTCCAGATATGGTCAATAACTTCTAAATTTCATCACTAGAGGTGTAGCGGTGACTCTGATTTGATAGAACATAGTGAATTTGCTGTAGGTAGACACTTCTTCCAGAATTCTAGCTTTATCCATTCAGAAGTTATATGAGGTTTTCCTGACTTTAGCTTAAATCCTGTATACCAGTGGTTCTTAACCAGTGTGCTGTAAGAGGACCTCAAATGTGCCACAAAAATTTTCAGAAAAGTTCTATCAAGTTCTATCAAAGAGATCTTTTAAGAATATGATTGGTCATTGGCAGTTAGAGGCCAGACTCGTGTCTCTGTCTTTCCTCAGCGATTGAACAAACATATCCGCTTAGGATTCATTCTGTTAATGGCAGTTGAAGGCATGACGTATGTGTGTTGTGTCTTTGACAACACATAAAGAGAATATCCTATAAATCAATTAAACTAATAAAAGGAAACTTTATTTTTGAATACCTAAAAAAACGATGGCCGTGTTGTGTTTTACTTTATGAAAAATAACCCATATAAGTTTGTAAGTCACTGTGACTGATAGATTTTAAAATTAATCAACTTACAATTGTAATATTAAAAAAAAAAAAAAATTGCAATAAAACATTCAATCCCCTCAAATAATTCTAACTGAAATTAACAGAAAAGAAAAGATACATGTGACCAATTAAGCTTTAATTAATTTAATATCCATTTACATTAATAATATCAAGTAAATTTACATGTTTCTTAATAGTAGGAAACATATCCACAACTCTTAGGCAATAAAACATCCATTGAAACTCTTCATATATGACAGTTTGTTTAGTATTTAGTAAATTACAACATAAAAATCCATAATTAAATAGTTAAATGTTACCTTTTTCTTTATATAAAATAATTAATATATTTATTAAAAGCATTTATTTCTTTTTACCAGGCAAGATTTAATATTTAATCAACCAAAATAATAAGTATAATGTATGTCATGGCGCTTTTTACTTCTTGCCATGCTTCTCCTTAAGCCTCATTTCTCCACCACCTAGTTATTTCCAAGCTCTCAAAAACTTCCTCTCTCTTCGCTGTCCCTCTGCCACCATTCTTGTCTCTAATCCTCATTCCTTTTTCCTGCTAAAAACTTGATCGCGTCACTGCGATCTCATTGGCCAAAACCTTAGCATCCATTATAATGTTTTCACCCAAGATGAGACTTGGAAGTGGTTTCGTGAATCTTCCCGTACTTTTGTGAAATGAAAACATGGCTCTCAGCAAAAAGGTATAGAAAATAGATTTTAGAATGAAAATAAAAAAAAATTGAAAATAATCACTTATATATTTCCAAAATATTACAAAAATCCAAAAATAAAATACCTTGCCTGATAACCTAGAATTGAAAAAATAAAATTTTAAACACCTGCTTTGCCTGGTAAAATACAATATTCCAATTAATTTATATTTACTTCAAAAGCTTGCCTGCTGCAAACACCAATTAAATTAAAATAAGTATTATTCACTGAATTTATTTAAAATTACATTATTTGATAAATTACTTCTTTAAATTGGTTTAAAAAAAAAAAAAAAAAAAAAATTGAATATCATTTACACTTTACAATTACAAATTGCTGAACTGAATTGCAGGCTTAATTTCGATCCAGAAAGATCCAGTTAAAAAATATATATATGCATTTCCAATTCATCCACCAATTAAACAAATAAAATTTGAATTGAAAATATTTTTCATATTATTAATTCAGGTTGAACAGAAAATATTTTTCATATTTTATTCAGGTCAAATCTAAATATTACATTTTCCTGCATTTTTCAACCAAAAATAAGAGTAAATTTTGTGCTAAAATGTAAAAAACTGCTTTAAATGAAAATTAATTAGAATTTATTATTAATAAAAGATAATTTGAAGTAATGTCAGAAATTCAAATTTTAGGGATACAACAAATACCTTCCTTCCCGGTGAAAAATTTTGGGCACAAAATTTTTTCTACAGTACTTTAAAAAAAAAAAATTAATAAATGCAACACTACTTTACCCACTTGCAAAATACCACACTATGTTAAAATATCACATTAAAAATGTACAAAATATTAATAATTACAGCTGCCAAACGGAGCTTCCTGACTAACATATACTAAACACATTTTTAATTTGATTAAGGTATGAAGGTAACAAACACCCTGCTAATTGTCCAAAGAGAAGTAAACATCACTCAATACTACTATTAGATATAGTCCATTTTGTAGATGGTATAGTTTAAAATAATGGAAACCATTTTCAGGAAAGCACAATCATCCAGATCACTTTGAGATTCATTTGGTCAATGGTAGTGGCAGGCATCAATCATGCCTTCAATCTACCAGATCGTTTTAACTTTCGGAA
Organism: Maratus michaelseni; assembly: GCA_963931845.1. Lineage (NCBI taxonomy): Eukaryota > Metazoa > Arthropoda > Arachnida > Araneae > Salticidae > Maratus > Maratus michaelseni. Next base: position 275,204,870 of record OZ007599.1, read on the forward strand.
ATCACTGCCTTAATTTTTCTGAATTTTCAGAAAATTTGGAACAGAATCACCCCTGTTCCAGTTTGAGGTATGGTTCATGCCTCAGTCTCTTTCTGTCATTGATCAAATCTATCCTTTTTGGATTTCTTTGGTCAATAAGATATAAGAGGCATGACTCTGTACCTTTCTTTGTCATTGATTGAATGGATTCTTCTAACATGTTCAGCCAATGGCAGTGGGAGGCATGACTCATGCTTCTGTCCCCTTTTCTGTCATTAAGCGATGGTATTGTTTTGTGATTCGTTCAGTCAATGTCAGTTATAGGCAAGATTCATACATCCAGATCTCTTCAGTCTTTCAGCAAATGGATCATTTTAGGTTTTGTTTGGTTAATGGCAGTTGAAGGCATGACTCATGCCACCATCCCTCCTTTATCATTGAACCATCAAATCCTTTTGGGATTCATCCTGTTAATGACAGTTGGAGGTATGAGTCTTTCCTCTGCCCTCTTCTCTGTTATAAAGCAAATGGATCATTTTATGATTTGTTTGGGCATTAGTAATTAGATGCATGACTCAATGTTTCTTTCCGCTGTCATTGATCAGAGCCTTTTGGGATTTCTTTAGACAATGGCAGTGGGAAGAATGACTCATGACTATGCTCCATTATCTGTTATTGATTGAACAGATCCTTTTAGGAATCATTCAGTCAATGGCAAAGGAAGTCGTGACTCATACCTCTGCCCATTTCTCTGTCATTGATCATCCACATTGTTCTGGGATTTGTTCTGTCAATGTCAGTTAGAAGCATTCCTCATGCCTCCTTTGTTACTGAATGAACAGATCTTTTTAGGATTTGTTCAATTAATGGCAGTTGAAGGAATGACCCATACCTAATTCCCTTTCTTTGCCATTGATCAAATGAATTTTTTAAGACTCATTCGGTCCATGGCATCGTTCTCTGTCATTGATTGATTGAACGGATCTTTTTGGATTTGCTTGGTTAATATCAGATAGAAGCATGACTCATGACTCTTTCTCTTCTCATCATTGATTCAATGGATCTTTTCAGGACTTGTTCGGTCAATGGGAGTGAGAGGCATGGTTCATGTCTCCATCTTTCTTTCTGTCATTGATCGAACAGATCCTTTTAGGACTCTTCTGTCAATGGCAGATGGAAGCGACTTAGTTTCCAAGTGAATGAAGAATAACATTTGAAACATTTTTCAATTGGAAGTATACTTCTAAAACTGACAGTTTAGGAATTAGCGCTTGATCACAATAAGAAAAGACACTCTTGTATACACATGTATTCAAATAATTTAAAACAATTCTAAGATATTCTACAAATATGAACACAATTCAAGTCACATAAAAAAATAAGATAAATGACATTAAATTAAAATACATACAAGCAACTTCATCAAGAGCAGTTACTATTAATGCAGTGGCACCTTTCTGCTTCATCACAAGCCGTACATGTATGACTTTTTCTTGCCATGATTTTCCTAAAATGGGAAAATAAGTCAAGTAACATTTCCCTAACAATTCAAAGGAGGTCAGATATGTGAGTCACTCATTGTGAAGCAGTCAAATATGTATGACAAACTGACATACCTGTATAAACTAATGACATAGGTTCAATAATATTGGATGGAAGTTCAGGCCTATCATCCCATATCAGATCTACTAAATTCTGTGAGACAGCCAATAAGGAATGTCCTGACATCTCTAATTTGGAAGACAGATCGATCCATTCTTCTGAAAAACAAAAAAGTACACAAAAAATGTTAGTCATACCAGGAAATGCTAATGTCATAAAGGATTGAAAATATTGCAAATATCTACATTGTATTTTTTTATAAATTAAATATATATGAACGTGTGTATAATTGTGAGAGACATGAAGGCAAGCACTCATACGCAGACTGCAGTATTATTAGGGAAGTGAACCTTCTGTAAATGGCTATGAAGATTGATATTTGACTTGTAGTATGATTAAAATGGTTCAATTTGACATGAAAGCCCAATTTAATTGTTTAACAAAATTTATATTAATTACATAGGTAAATTATAAATTACTAATCACACTAAACATATATTTATTCATGGTATAGTGACATTTATAAATAGACAGGAAGATAGATAACAGCAAATTTAAATTGAATTAATTTTTTCTCTACGAAACAGAAAATCATGTACCCAAGGTTGGGGAAGAGAATGAACAAAGACAGCTTCTCATGTGTAATCCTAAAGGAAACACTGAAAACATGGAATTAATTGTGTTAATACACAGAGTTAATTGGGATATGTGTTGTATGATATTTGGTTTTCATATAGTGTTTATATCCTATTTTTAGAAGAAAATAAAGTAGAATTTTAAAGCACTTTACTAGACATTTTGAAATTAGATTTTAAATACAGTGGATAATAGTTATGTTGATATATAGTTATAATATTCTATTATACAAGCCTCATTTTCACAAACATCATAATTTTTTTCATAGGTTGGAAATTTGATAAAATTTTTTTTTAATCAAAATGATTTATTTATCATACAAAACAACATGTGAAAAGGAACTCATAAGCCTTCAAAAGTTCCATATTACTCATGAAAAGTATGATCTAGCATGTTATGCATTAAAGTGACAAAACTGGAAAAAAACAACCACCAGAAATATTTGTATATGCTAATAGATCCAGAAAATCCAGCAGCAATATTAACAAAGTACTTTATTTAAGGGATGCAAGACTAGTAGATTTAAGCAATCAAAGCGTGATGTATTTCAGTCAATGCCATAGTTACTACACATTTTTATATTTTTAATTTTATGAATCGTAACATAAAGTTTAGCTGTTTTTTATTTTAATGAGTCTTTATAAGGTGAAGCAAACCTGAATTAAATTTGCACCAGAATATTTTTTTTTTTTTTTTTTTTGAAAAATAAGTCAGAAAAGAAACTTACCATAAGATATTAGTAAAGGATCTATACCAACTTTACTACCAACTGGCAATACCTAAAAAAATATAATTTTGGGGGTAAATATTTATACTTAATTAAACTAAATAGAATAATTAGAATAGAATAGAATAATAGATTTTATTGATCAGATAACTGTTTCAACTTTTAACTTCTGGTGAATGATATTTCAAAAAAAATTTTGTGAAATAAATGAAACCATTCAAAAGAAAATTATCTAAAATTGATAATATGAAAATCAACATTTTTTTCTGAAATATATTCATTTAAGTATCAACTATCAAAATCCCATACAGCATAAAGAATAATTTTACAAACTAAAATATAAAGCCTACTCTCTTACACAAACATTCAGATCTTCTTAATTAAAAATTAATTAAAATTTACAATCAGGTTAAATGGGGTGCATTTTTTAAATTTTAATATAGACCACATAATCAAAATATCAAATGAATATTTTTACTTAAAATATTTCATGCAGACACTGTATCACATTAGTCAAAATACATATTTTAAATCATAAAAAAAAGAATGTGGGAAATTTAGACATGTTAAAAAACTGGAAAAAAAAGGAACAAGACAAGAACAACTCTTGTTAAAAAACAAGTGTTGTTATAAAGTGTAGCTTCAAAAAAGCAATGTGTTGTGTGTAATAGAAGCAGACTAATCTGTAGTAAATAGCAACTCAGTATACATAACCATATTCATTAGGTTGACTGCAGAAAATATAAAATTTAATACTAATAAGGAAAGGCTTAGATAATGGGGTCACAATTTGCTTAAAATGTTGTTTATTAATTTCAAAGAAATACATATTTTTTTTAAATAAGAAAGGAAATTTTGAAATCTTACAGAAATGAACACATACTATACACTATTTCAGTGTATATGGTTGGTTGGTTGGTTGTATAAGATTTAATAGCACAAGGTCCCATTGGGGACAAGCTGTGCCAAAGAAAAAAGGTATTAAAAAATCCACAAAATGTAAAATCAACAAAAGATGAAAAAGAAACAAAGTTTAAAGAGAAAATCATCTGAATGGGGTTTATTCAGTGTATAGGGATTTCAGTAGTGTGACTCAGATTGTGATCAGTGCTCCCAATTGATAACCAGATTGTTGTGGGTTGTGCACATGCCTATTCTCTCTCTCTCTTTTTGTTTTTTAATTTTCAAATCTTTTGTTAATTATTGACTGACTTTTAATGAGTTGCTGTATATTTTTTCCTTGTTGGATATTATAAATGAAATTGCATTTTGATACTGTATTTAATCAGAATTGTTTTAACCTTTAAAATATGCATTTAAATGCAATAATAGAAGCTGCTAAAACTACATTACAAAACCCTTTTATGTTACATATTCAGTAACCCATATTATAATTATATATTATTTCTGATGTCAACATCCCTTTTTCTATGCACATACAAAACACACATTGATGAATGAGGCCTCATACAAAAGGTTTTTGAAGAGCCTTTCAATGTAGTACACTTGCATTTCATTAAAACTTGCAATAAAATAAAAAATAATGAACAAATATATCAGCAAATAATCTCAAAGATTGCAGTGCAAAATCTCTGCATGGTCCACTGGTTAACAGAATAAATTTATTAAAGTATGTATTTCTTAAAATTACACATGATTTTTTATGTGTGAATTAAATAACATGTCATAGATTCTTTCTGCTTTTGGATTTTTAAATAAAGTACAGACAAAAGGATAATTTTAAATATAAAAATCCAACATTATTAACAATATTCAGTTTATAATTAAAAATGCAATATAACTGACTGTAAATTAATAATTAAATTCAATCTTAAAAATATTTGAAAAAGGTCAAGGATATAAGCCGTAACATTTTGGATAGAAGTCAGGTTTCTTACTGCTGAGCTGCATTGCTCAACCAGAGATATTACTAAACATAAATTTCTACAATTCTTTGATATATAGTTGCCTTATCTATGATAACAATCATGGCATGGTGACAGATGGAACTCTAAAGTATTATTACTTTTTTAATTAAATCATTTTTCTTTTACATATTTTCGGTTTATGGAATAAATCATGATGACATAATATGTAACATTTTACTGTTTAACTTGTGTAATGTTTTGTAAAGTAATATAAAATCACTAGTTAACCAGTGGTGGAACAGTGGCACAGCAGAGAACAAATTGACACTGCTAAATTTGAATAGTATCTGTCGTCTTATTCAAGGACAGAATTTCTGAGATTTTTTAAGTCGAAGATTACTATTAAAATTTAGTGGTGACAATTGCTCAAATGGTGCACCACTGTTTCATCACTGAGTTAAGTGAATAACATAAAATAATTAACACATATTAGAATTAATTTTGGTAGTATTAATCAATGGTTCAATGCTTTACATAAAAATAAATTATAAAATCATTCATAATAAGTATGTCTGAGTCATTTAAAATTATAAAAATTTCCTAAGAAAAAAGTTTTGTAAAAAATTTTCCTAGTTCAGAGATTAGAGTAGATGTATACTAGTGTTGACTATAGTTGCAGATTCACGGTCGCCAGTCGCCACGTGGCGACTAATTTTTTTGCTGTGGCCACTAACTTTCGGCGTTTAAGTCACCATGTGATTTAAAAGTAATCAATTTCTGGTATTCCCAGTCCCCATCGTGAAATGTTGATATTTTTTTGAAAGATTAAGGCCAAAACACATAACAAACATTATTATTATCTTTTAATAACATTTCAGAATGATATGTTTAACACAGCAAACTATTAAATAAATTCAAATAGCAATGTTATTCGTAACAGTTTGAATCTGATAACTTTACATAGACTGTGATTTAAATATATATATATATATATATATATATATATATAAACAAATGTTTGAAGTGTGTTTTGATTTTTATACTGCAAAATAATCTCACAAATTCAGATTTTCTTTCATATGTACTTTTGTCTAGTGAAATCAAAATAAGAAATATTATTTTTCTGATATTCCCCGCTATCATGATTGCTTAGCTTATACATATTTTTTTTTAAACCGTATCTTTCCCAACTTTATCTTCTGAATGTACATGATTTAAGATTTAATTAATATTCATATTTTGTTGTACATATGTTTATACAAATTACTTTACACTTTGAATTCTTGAGGGTTTTTTTTTTTTTTAAGATTTTTACCCCGTATAAACACTATTGTTTTTATGCATTTGTTTTACAATTGTGGCCACTGGATTTTTTGGGTTTAGGAGCCACTGGCTCCTTACAAATTTTGGGAATCTGCACCTATAGTGTTGACTCTAGAACAAAAGGGCTGCTGGGCAGAAATTTTTTAAAAAGGGCTCAAAAGGCCACTCTACTCAAAAAGGACACTCTTTTGCCCAGGTTCAAAAACATTCTGAACTGGTTTATTTGTATTTTCCATAACATGGCTAACATAGTAATTTTTATCCTGTCTTAAAATTAACATCTGAAAAAAAGAAAAGAAAATGGTGTATCAGTTTGCAAAAAGAGATGACATAAAAGTTTAAAATCTTAACTATTTTTTATTGAAACATTAAACTAAAATAAAACATCACAACGCTACAAGCTCAACTACAGCTGAACGTTCTCTATCTACATACAAAATAACAGGTAATCCCTGAAACATGACAATGTTCGTATATTACCAATATCAAAAGTTTGGAACAGAGAAAGCACCTGGAAAAAAGCATATTAATTTTAAAGCAACCAATTGAAGAATTTCACTATTCTTTCTGATGATTGACCGATGAATTTTGTGATTTTTACCTTCTACTGATTGGCAAATTTTGTGGTTTTTTCTTGAGATTGATTGGCAAAACTTGTGGGGTTTTCTTCACAGGGTCGATGGACAAATTTTGCAATTTTTCTATCGATCGATTGAAGAATTTTGCAATTTTTCCTGCGACTGATTGACGAATTTAAGGATTTTTCCTGTGAACAATTGGTGAATTTCCAGATGTTTTTCCACGATTTACTGGTGAAATTTGCAAGGGTATTTTTTAATGCGATTGACAGACCTGCCAACCTTTGAAAATGAAAAATAGTAGCACACAAAATTCAAATTAATCTGGAGGTTGGTTGGTTGTTTGTTTTTTGCACAGCAAATTTTAAGCGAACAAATACTAATCAACTGAACGTATGTGTAATGCATACGTTAAGCATACAAAGTAGGAGACTCTCTTGTTTTTGCTAATTTTTTTTTGTTGTGGGTGGAATTGATTAAATGTAATTCTTTCCATTCAATTTATGCTCTGTCCACTCCTGAGCTAAAATTCACAATGAATTTTCTAAAACATTCTAGGGTGATTGGGGGGGGGGAAATCCCTTAAAATCTTCCACACAAAACACCGTTGATATTTAAAATGGCTATCAGTGGTAGCAGAGATGCATGGCTTGGAACATGTAAATGATGGTTTTTTTGTGGAAGTTAAGATTTTTTTCCTGCCGATAGTGAACTTTTGTTTTTCCGTGAGATGATCCCTTGGTCAGCAACTTGTACTTTTGACAATTGTCATTTTGGATTTTTTCCTGTATTGTTAAAGTGTTTCCCTAGTGCTTTGACGGAGGCCGTGTAAAGAATGGAGTTCCACAATGTACCTCTTTTGACATCGGCGAACTGGGAGACATGGAAAGTCCTATAATGTCCTGCATCAGGTCGGCATGTTGGGTCTGTGCTAATTGTTTTTTTATTGCAGGTCAGGTTAATCTCATTTTTCAAAAGTTAGTTCAATATATTGTTTCAGATTAAAAACTATAGCTATAATGATAAATAAACATAGATGTTTGTCTCTGTGTGTACTGTTTTGTGAGGAGACTGCTGCAATGCGCACAGATCTACAAGATTTTGCAGGAAGGCACATGTTATGTCTGAAGCCCAGTGACAGAACTATCTTCAAGTGTCTGCAACGCTAATAATGTTTTCAAAAATAGTCTGCAATATGCAATATATCATACAAAATTCGCGTTTTTCCGCGATCAACCGACGAAATTTGCCGGGTTTTTTTTAGATACGTCGACGAAATTTGCCCTTCGTTCGAGATCATTCGACGAAATTTACCGTTTTTTCAAGATCTTTCAACGAAATTTACCGTTTTTTCGAAATCCTCCGACGAAATTTACCGTTTTTTCGAGATCCTTTGACGAAATTTGCCAGTTTTTTTTTTCGAGATTCTCCGACAAAATTTACCGTTTTTTGGAAATCCTTCGACGAAATTTGCCATTTTTTCGCAATCTGTCGGCAGAATTCTCCGTTTTTTCATGATGCGACGATGAAATTTGCCGTTTCTTCGATGAAATTGACCATTTTTTCGTGATCATTCGACGAAATTAACAGTTTTTTCCACGATCCTTTGACGAAGTTGGCGTTTTCTCCGTATTTTTCCGCTATCCTTCAACGAAACTGATTTTTTTTATACAGCCTTTTGACGAAATTCACGTTTTTTCATGGCCTTTTGACTAAATTTGCGTTTTTTTCGTGATCTGTTAAAGAAATTAGGCATTTTTCGGGATCTTTAAATGAATTTCGCGTTCTTTCCGCAATTCTTTGATGAAATTCGCCATTTTTTTCGCGATCCTTCGACGAAGTTTGTCGTTTTTTCGCGTAACTTACGTGCTATAGCGCGTTCGCGGCATCGCTGTATGTTTTTAGTCTGCAGGTGTCCTAAAAAGTCTGCAAAGCCCGTCACAGCGTCGCGTACGTTCTGCCACGGGGGGTTTGAAGTTATGCACCTTGAAGCCAGTTTCTGGATTTTTTTTTTAACGTTTCGCAGCAAATTTTCTTGATTAGTAAAAGTAATATGGTTTGAATCTTTTAACCCAATGCAGTAAATTTTGCAGAACTGCATTTTTTCAGCATTTTTTTCGAAATTCAGGTATTTTCAGCGATCCTTTGATGAAATTCGCGTTTTTACATCAATTCTTTGACGAAATTTGCATTTTTTCAGCGATATTTTGTCGAATTTTGCATTTTTCAACGATATTTTGCCGAATTTCACATTTTTTCAGCGATCTTTTGTCGAATTTCGCGTTTTTTTACACGATCTTTTGATGAAATTCGCGTCTTTTCAGCAGTTATTTGACGAAATTTGTGTCTTTTCAACGATCTTTTGACAAAATTCGCGTCTTTTCTGCGACCCTTTGACGAAATCCACATTATTTTCTGCGATCCTTTGACGAAATTCGCGTTTTTTCAGTGATCTTTCGCCAAATTTTGCACTTTTTACACGATTCTTTGACGAAATTAGTGTCTTTTCATTAATTTTTTTAACAAAATTTGCGTCTTTTCAGCGATCCTTAGACGAAATTCGCGCTTTTTTACCGATCTTTTGACAAAATCCGCGATTTTCAGATATCTTTTAACGAAATTCGCGTTTTTATCTGCGATCCTTTGACGGAATTCGCGTTATTTCAATGATCCTTTGACGAAGTTCGCTTTTTTTGTGCGATTCTTTTCCGAAATTCGCGTCTTTTTGTAGAAAATCGTAGTTTTAGACCAATTTTCGTAGCATCGTAGTTTTTAACTCCAAATCATAGCAACTACGATTTTTTCGTAGCAGTTGGCAGCTCTGGATTGATGGACGAATTTCGAGATTTTTTCCCATGACAGACTGAAGAATTTCTCAATTTTTACTCGTAACCGACTGGCAAATTTCTCGATTTTTTCCTTACAACAGATTGACAAATTTTGCGATATTTCCCTGCAACCAAATGATGAAATTTATTATCTATTTCCTATGATCAATAAACATATTGCGTGATTATTTTCTCCTGTGACCAGAAAAAGGAAAGGAATCGAAAGGATGCTTTAAAAAAGTCAGTAAGTGCCACAGGGCACATAAAATATTTTAAAAATATCACCAGGTGTGTAAAATAGTTAAAAAGGGCTGCCAGGTGCTGCACCCTGACAAACTGGTTTAGAGTCAACACTACATATATATATATTCTTATTGCAAAATGTAGAATCTGTTATAGTGATCAATGTAAAATAATAAAAGTTAAATTGAATCTTACTCTTGAAAGCCATTCATGTATTGTTGGAGTTCCTGGCAAACCTATAAAGAAAATAAATGAAAACATTTAGCTTCTCTTTTTGTTCTTTTTAAATTAACATAATTCATTTCAACTAGAAAAAATAAAAATAAAACAATTTACTAACCTTCTTTCAATAATGTCCAATTATTATCTAGTTGTTTATCAGCTTGCTGAAAATACCTCCTTTCCGTCCAAAGACTAGCATGGTTTTCTGTTATCACAGCAGTTCCTGAAAATGCAATCAGATTTGAAAAAGGGTGTCTTAGAAGACTCTCAAAGCTTAAGCTAACAGTTGTTCATAGTTAAAACAAATAATTCTCTTATCAGTCATGTATTTTTCTGTGATAACAGCTAGAAGATAACTGAGACCTACATTTTATGGCATGTTTAGTTATTCTGAAATAAGGTTTATTTCTTTTAGTATAGTTATAGCCTTATATATATATATGGTGAACTTTCAAAATAAAATTCAAATAACTAAACAAATTTTTAAATAAATTATCAAATTTAAGGACCAAATAAATAAGTAAATAAAATAAAAATAAATGAATGAATTCCAAAAAAGCAAATTAATTGGATCACAATAATAAACATAATTTGTTGCACTGTTAAAATTAAAAATTCTATAAACATACATACCAATTCCCAATTATCAAAAGCCTATTATTGTAATAATGCCATTGTAAAGGAGAATATGTTTTAATAGTAATAATAATGTAGCTTAAACTTTCTTCACAGGGGTCGATGCAGGTTTTTTTTCTTGGGGCCCATTTTGTGAAAAATAAAGGTTATTTTTGTGAAATTTATTATATTTTTGTGAAAAATAACATTTTGTAACGAAAGTTGAAATCCAGTTAATCAAATTCGAACCAAGCATTCATAAACAAAGACTTTTTAAAATCCTTTTGCTGAAGTTTTCCTCTCTGGTAAACTTGTTTGTTTACAAATTACACATTTTAAAACAACACAAAACAATAAATAGTAAGTTTTTATGGAATAGAATTTTGTGAAGGGGCCCATTTTATCAAATTGATTTTTGTGAAGGGTCCCATTTTATTAAATAGATTTTTGTGAAGGGAACCTAAATATGCCCCAAATTCTCCCTGGATCGACCCCTGCTTCATTTTATCTTTGAGTATATATAAATGTGAATAATAAAACTTCATTCATTAAAAGAAATCAAAATTCAGTAAACAATTTAAAATACAGAGTTTCCATAATAAATTTCCCTAATACAGAGCGAGTGTGAAACTTTGTAGATTATTTAACCCCCTGACCCCCAAGCAAAAGGGCAAAATTGTAATGTTGTTTTCTCAGTAATTTTTTAAAAATGCTAAAAAAACATGATATTTCAAACATGATATAAAAAACTTAATTACATATATGAATATAATCCTTGCGACTATTAATCATTACTTAATGTTTTAAAACTACATTGTATTTGTAGAATTATATTAATTTAAAAATTTCTAATATTGCAGTGAAACCTACAGCATAGTGAACAGATATATCAGTTCGCGGTGGTGAGAAGGTTAATAAAGAAATGAGAAAATCATTCAGTGAAAAAAAAAATTTCAAATATGGCCACCAGAGGGCATGTTAACTATGAAAACACATATTATACATAAAATATTTTTAAACATCACACAGCAGATGTTATAAAACCTACAAACACCTCCACATTTTGCACAGTATATTATGATTTTCTAAAAAGACATTTTACAGAAGAATGTGTTATCAAGTGACACTTTTGTCATGTGTAGCCTCCCTGATCCTCAGACATTGTATGCAATTTTTGGCTTTCGAGAAAATGAAGCATCCGGTAAGCTGTGACAATCCAATAACTTTACCTGATCCTGAAAGACAGTGCTTTGTGGCATGTGCTCAACATTTTGAAGCACACAATTTGGTCAACTGGGGAACATGCCATCTTACAATTTCAGATTATAGCTGAAAATGATGGCCATCATATGGAACATGTTTTGCTGTAATCAAAATTGTTCAAGTAAAAGTGTAGTTAAATGCATAATTTATTAATAAAACACCCTTTGATGACCATATTTTATTTAAAGCAAAGGGAATGGTAAAACAAAGGGAAAAAGTCTTCAACAAAGTTTCACACTTTTCTGATGAATGGTTATGGCAGTAGGTAGCCCTGAATAGAAAAATTTTAATTAACTCTCTGACTGCCGAGCAAAAGGACAAATTTGTAATGTTGTTTTCTCTTTAATTTTTTAAAAATTCTAAAAAAGGATGAATTTTCAAACTTGTTATAAAACACTTAACTATATATATGTGTATAATCCTTGAGAGTATTAATCATTACTCATTTTAAAAATATACTATATTTGTAGTTATATTAATTTATACAATGCTTCTATTGAAGCGAAACCTACAGCATAGTGAATGAATATATCAGTTCATGGCAGTGAGAAGGTTAAGGACCCTTATTTTTTTCAAACAAAACTATTCTATCCATGTGTAACTGTGTGTGTATATATTATATATATATATATATATACACACACACTGGTGTGCAAAATTTAAGGACCAAACACAAAATGCTCATTTCTGAACACGTGAGTACTCAAAAGGAAATTCTATAAAGAGAAAGTGTAGAAAAGTGGTACTACCCTAACAGCACGCCCAGTCTATCTGAAGTCGCCTTGAAGTCACACATGGTTAGAAGTGTCAAAATCGTTACGGTGAATCAAAATATGGGATATTTCACTGTCTCATTATTACTCTCAAATAATTGTTAACACTGAAAAGTCACTGTGACTGTCGCTTTGTGATGGGTTACCAGGTGACATTACAATGAATTCACCTTGTGACTCTCATGTGACTGTTATTTTGACACTCCATTGTAAAGTCATCATGATAGCTGTTATGTGACGAGTTCCCAAGTGACAGAAAATTGAAACATCTGGTGACTTTTCACAAAGGAGTGCAATGATGACTTCACAATAGAGTGTCGATCACCGGAAAGACACCATGCGACTTCATTGTGACATTATCTGGTGACTCATCACAATGCAATGCTCACAATGACTTCAAAGTTCAGTCTTCAACTGACAGTGATTTGAGAATCACAAGGTGAGTTCATGGTAATGTCACCTGGTGACCCATCACAAAGCGACAGTCACAGTGACTTTTCAGTGTTAACAATCATTTGAGAGTAATAATGAGACAGTGAAATATCCCATATTTTCATTCACCGTAGCAATTTTGACACTTCTAACCATGTTTGACTTCAAGGCGACTTCACATCGACTGGCTGTGCTGTTAGGGTAGTACCTCTTTTCTACACTTGCTCTTTATAGAATTTCCTTTTGAGTACTCACGTGTTCAGAAATTTGCATTTTGTGTTTGGTTCTTAAGTTTTGCACACCAGTGTATATATATATAGATATATACAGAGCTTAAAAAATGTGGTTGCTTGGCGACCAAGTTTTAAATCTGGTTTCTTATTTTATTTATTTATATTATTTTTGCAAAAATTGACCTAAGAAATGATCACAAATGATTTTCCTTCCGTCCACCCCCACCCGTGCACGGCAAGCAGTGATTTTCCTCTTCTATCTACTTTTAACGGAAGAACCAAATTTAAAAGGCATTTATTTCCTATCTCAAGCACAGAAAACATCATTCTTTTCCATTATAGCCATTGTATATAGTTTGCCACGTGATTAGAATGTGGGAAGAAGGAGGGGAGGGAAGTTTCAATAAAACTGTAAGAAATCATGATAATCTAGCCTCTGTGGCGACATCTAAAATTGGATACTAAAAAATGTTTAGGTTTTTGTTTGTTTGTTTGTTTGCTTTAAATCAGATTTTTGTATTTTAGAATTAAAACTGATTTATCTATCACATTCATTTAAAAGGATAATAACATCTAAGTTAAGTGATTATAAGTAATTCATTTGAAGTAAATCTATAAAACTTAATTAATATTTCAAGAATAACTAATTTTAATAAAATTAAATAAAATTTATTTTTTAGATATTCATTCCTTCCTTGCATAAAATACATGGTGCTTTTATTATCTGCGAACCACACACATTGCACAATAAGTAGGCATTGCCCTAGTTTGGAGACAATTGTTTAGTCTATATGACGTAAAAGATTGGGAACACTAGACTGATTGCTTTTAAAAAAGGAAAAATAATTTTTCAAAAATAATAAGTGTCTTTTTTTGTTTGGTAATAACTTATTCCGTAAGTGAAATCTTTTGCACTGCCGCGCCCCATGGAGCCCTGGAACCTTTTTTGCATTTAATTTTCATTTTTTCAGTTTTTATGTTATAATACTGCTATCTAGTAAAAAAAAATTTATTATGGAGTGTAAAAAAAAAATATATATATATTTCTTTAAAAAAAATAAAAGTGTCTTCTGTAATTCATAAAAGTGATAATAAGGAACAAAATGGTGGCAAACAATCAAAACCAAATGAACCAGAACAAATCATTCATTGCACTTCAGAAGGGTAAGTTATTATTATTATTTTATTTATCCTCAAATTTTTATCGTAGATTGTTAGATCCAAAAAAACTTCCCCCCCCCCCCCTGCCTTCTCAGCTGGTTGCTGATTTCAATTACGCAATACGAGTGTGAATGGTTCATTTTAGCAATGCATATTTTACATAACTTTTGAGTTATTTTTCAAACTTAATTAGTTTTGATATTTCTCATATATGGATTTATTTTACAAGCACATAATTTTTTTTATTATTCGAATTGGTTTGTTTTGTGTAGATGAAAAAGCTTATTTTTTTACAATTATAATTGCCTATAATTTGTATCAAGAGCAGCATGTGTTACTCACCTTAATTACAATCTTAACTTAAAATTCTCATAAGATGTTTCATTATAGCTGTTGCAAAGTTCCAAAAATATTAAGAAATATACTTAGAAATTATACTTAAGCAAAAAATATTTGAAACTTTTATTTTAAATTTTGTGAAAATAAGTTTATTAAATACAGATTTTAAAATAATAAAATCAGAATTATTTGACAATAGGCAAAAAATTGTTTTCCTGTTTCACTATTTCATCGACGATTCAGACTTCACAGTATTTATTATTTTTTTTCCCAAGAGATATATAATTTTGTTAAGTTTCCTTACTAAATTTGGTTTATATGTGTTAAATGTTAGTGTGTTCTTAGTTTATAAGTTAGTATAACTATGTACTATTCTAAACTATGTAACTAATAATTCTAAACTCTGCTTGTTATTCTTTTTTATTATTATTTTGGCGACTTACTGGCGACTAGAAATTTTTGCTAACTACCACATTTATTAAATTTGTAAAGCCCTATATATATACATAGTAGAAGATCTTTATAACACAATTCTAAATAATGCAAATCACTATATAACACACATCTTCTCAGATGTAAACAATGAATTTTGCAATTACGAAACACCTGTATTCCACGTTGCAGAAAAATATCGACCCTCTAGATGCCTAAATTTGATAAATTATTTCATATTTATTTCCTTAATTCAGAGTTTTTTAATGTAAAATTTGCTATTATTACAAATAAAATTTTTTGAAAATGAGTGATATACTGATTTAGTCCAGGCATATTTGGACCATGTTCATAATATTAATTTTAACAATATGTGAAATGATCTATATTCTGCAAAAATTTATAATCTGCACAACTTCTGGTCCCAAGCAATGCAATATAAAGATCCTCTACTATATATTGATGTGTTAATGACATATTTGGCCATGTTTACAAAGTAAGTTTAATGATGTGTGAAATGTGATCTATATAATGCAAAATTTTATAATATAATTTATAATCTTGTCTCAAGGTGTGCATTATAAAGACCTTCTACAGTATATACAGGGATATTATAAAAAAACTATCCCGATATATGAGCCCCTAACTGTCATATCGTTCACAGAAACTGAATGAAATTTTGGTTTAAAGTATTTTGAGGTATGCACTCAAGAATCATGTGAAAAACAACAGTTAAATTCTAACAGTTACGGTTAAAGTGACAAAATTTCGAAAATTTCAAATGGCAACATCTATTTTTTTTTATTGGAATGTGATCTTCATAGTGAAAAACCATCAAAAGCGTTGGAACGGCACCTGTAGCACGAAAATTGCCAGCGCTAGACAGACTAAGAAGAAAAGTGAAAACAACCTATAAAGGACAGAGAAGCAACAGAAAGTAAAACATTTTATAAGTTCAGTGCTATCCACCATCTGCTGCATGTAAAGTGTCATCGTGTGTGAAATGGAAAATGTATGAAACACAATAAAATGTTTTGTTTTCTGTTGCTTCTCTGTCCTTATTGGTTGTTTTCACTATTCTTCATAGTCTGTCTAGCGCCGGCAATTTTCGTGATACAGGTACCTTTCCAACACTTTTTATGGTTTTTCACTATGAAGCTCACATTCCAAATAAAAAAAATTGGTGTTGCCATTTGAAATTTTCAAAATTTTGTCACTGTAACCATAACTGTTAGAATTTAACTGTTGTTTTTCACATGATTCTTGAGTGAATACCTCAAAATACTTTAAACCAAAATTTCATTGAGTTTCTGTGAACGATATGACAGTTAGGGGCTCATATATCGGGATAGTTTTTTATAATCACCCTGTATATTCATATTATTAACACTCAAAGTGTGTAAAAATGCGTTTTTCACTTTTTGTGCCAGAAAATGTTGAAAATTTCTAAAATTCAAAATATCATAACTAGGTAAATTTTGGTCATAGAATAAAATATTTTTTGTTTTACTTGTTCAAGAATGGAGAATTTTTTTAATTCCTATACTTATTCCTAGGGACCATATAAAAATTTATATTTTGTAAAATTATTTTTAAAAAAACATAAATGACTTTTGAAATAACGAAGAACAATATTTGAAACATTTTTTACAGTTGGAACCATACCTCTAAAATTAACAATTTAGGAATTAGTTAATGGATAACAATAACAAGAACGAAAAATCATGCATCAAGCATAGATTATGTAACACTTTCCAACGCTTCCAAAATAATTTTACAAATCATTACCGTTTAATAAGCTAAAAGATAACATCTAAGTAAACAATTTGGAAAACGCATAACATATTTAAAAACATAATTTCAGGAATTTCCAACATATACAATATTCGGAAAAATATCCGAATACTTTTATTCAGCCCTGTATAGGATCTATAGATTTGTATATGTACTACATAGGATGCTAAATTTTAGTTCAGTTACGAAACGCGTAGCACAGTTTAAAATTCTCCTTCTGGAGTTTGTGTCAATAAACGGAAATGTGTTCGCGAACTTTTGTGCTTCCCTGTATAGGATCTACAGAATTTATACACACCACGTAATTAATAAAAAGTGAGTTAATTTTAAAATCGCGTTCAGTAATTTAAAACGCACTTCCAGGAATTATTGTTAAGACAGTAGAGAATTCTTTTGTGTGTCCCTGTAAATAAACGATGACTGCTATACACACAATATTCTGTAGTAAGCCTCTTGTAATGCACCTTAGTGATATATATAAATAAATTTCAATGCGTTTAAAATAGCGAAACATTATTTAGATAAACCGCAGACGATTTTTCTCCATAGACGTAATGTAACGGAATTCTTTTGACTGTCCCTGTAAATTAACTATAAGTGCTATGCACACCCTATTCCATTTTAAGCTTCTTCTGATACACCTTAATGATATATATCAATTACAATGTGTTTGCAATTGTGTAACATCATTAAAATAAACTGCAAATGATTTTTCCCCATAGACTGTAATGTAACAGAATTCTTTTGAGTGTCCCTGTAAAAAAACTATAAGTGCTACACACTTCAGTTGAAATAGGGAACTTGCTATAGATAACGACAATAACATATAAAAATTGCAAGGCAATCCAACCATATTTACGGGAGTTAGAGCACGGACAGACGGCAGACAAACCGAAGTCATAAACACTTTTCAACTAGGTTGGAAAGTGTTAAAAAGGGACACCCTATGTGTGTGTGTGTTTATATGCATGTTATCCCATAAGTTCGTTCACATTTCAAAAATTCATAAACAATTATCACACTGGAGTAAAGCTTGTGCCATAAGACTTATCATTATGTTGGATTTTTTATTGCAAAAAAAGGGGGAAAAAAAAAAGTTCAAATTTTCTCTGAACAATTTTTACCATAAAAATTGACTGTTTGACAAGTCTTATGGTGAAAACTGCACTCCAGTATGACAATTTATTTTATTATTTTTTTTTTAATGTGAACAGACTTATTGGACTCTTTGAACTATTTGTTTCTTTTGCTTCGAAAAATCCCACTCTTTGATGAGCCTTATGGAAGAAATCACACTCTGATACGACAATTTGTTAGCTATCTTACTTAATTTTTTATGAAAATGTAATCTAAACTTAGTTATGGGTAACTATTTTTTTTTCTTTTAACAGATCTTTTCTTTGACAAGTCTTATAGTGTAAAACAGCATTCCAATATAAATTTTTTTATTAATTTTTGGGGATTTTTTAAAAATTTGAACAGATCTATTTAACACACACACACACATACATATATATACACTCTAGTATAGAAAAATATTTAACCAGAAGTATAATTCAATTTTCTGATTTTGTAATTAAACAAGGATAAATTGAAATTTAATAACATATTATAATTAGCTGCTCTACAAATCTTGGAATTAAATAAACGAAGGACTTACCAATTGTACCAGTAAATCCTGAGATAAAAGCTCGACGTCTGTCACATGGGGCTATATATTCACTCTGAAAAGATTAAAATTATATTTTTTCCAAAACTGTAGAACATTTAAAAAAAAAATTTTATTATATTTTTAATCACTTTCTTAACTCTGCAATGTTGCCATTTGGCACCACATTCCATATTAAAACTAATCTGTCATGCTAGTGAAAATACTTCTTAAGATAAGCTTTGGAGTAACTTTTAATAAGAAATAAGATTGGGGAAAAAAATAAAAAAATGGAAATTATAAGTGAAAAGTGTTTTGAGACATAAAGGAACTTTCGCAGGATGAAAATATTAAATTGGAATAATAAATAATTATTTTATATTTAATATATTAAACAAAACAAGTGATTATGTTTTAATATTAAATGACTTACATAGACAGGTAAATACTTATTTAACTAACTCTCTTAACACATCATCAGGTACATCAGAAAGTACAAAAAAAATTAGATTCCTTAAAAATTTTACTTATTTATTTTTTTTTTAATTTACATCACTGAGACATAACATTCAGTAATACAGTCTGACACCATGTGACTTTTTCTTATTTCCACGGTTGAAATTGCCTCTTTGTAGTCACTGTTTTGAGTCCATTACTCAATAAAAAAATCCTTTTGAAAAAAAAATAATTGGCTTTTCAATTAAAAATTGTCTATGTCTGTCTGATGATGAATAAAATTAAGGGAAAGTAATTATTTTTGCCTGAGGCAATCCTGCTAAGTAAAGAGCATTAGTCCTTTTAAAATACTAATAATAATGTATATACATTGTGATCAAAAAGTATCAAAATGTTTCATTTAGAATACATCTATGGTAGATATCCTCTGCAAACTTTTATCAAACATTTTTACGACTTCTATAAACATCTGGCAAGAGTCAGAAATTCATTTTATTTTATCGTCTGAAAATAAATTTGTTTTTAATGAGATAAGAATTTTTACTCTGTTAATTTTCTGAAATGGTGAATGTTATTGAGCAAAGAACATGCATTAAATTTTGTTTTTGCAATGAAAATTCTGCTACAAAAGCATTTGAAATGTTGCAAAAAACTTTTAAGAGAATCAGTCATAAAAATCCAGGTAATGTTGATTGTTTTCTTTGATTGCCATGATGCTGTGCATTATGAATTTCTACCAACTAGCCAGACAGTCAACAAGAACAAAAAAATCATGCATCAAGCATAGATTATGAAACACTTTCCAACACATCCAGAAAACTGTTACGAAACTTCACCATTAAATAAGGTGAAAAAAGATATGTAAGTATACAGTATAAATTACATATAACACATTTAAAAGTTCACTTTTAGCAATTACCTTCAATAGTCAAAAACATAGTCGAATTAATTTGTGCAGCCCTGTTTATAATCTATAGATTTGGATATATACCACATAGCATGATAAAATTTAGTTCATTTAGAAAATTCACATTTAACAATTTTCGCCAATCAATGGAAATGCACTCGAAATCTTTTGTACAACACTGTATATTATTTAAAAACTTTTGTACACACCCCATATTCAGCTAAAATTTAATTCAGGTAAAATGCTCATAAGGCAACTTAAAACAAACTTCCACCATTTAATAACGTTAAACGATAATGTACCTTGTTCTTTGCGTAGCCCTGTATATGAATTTATTTATTTTCCACATACTTCTATAAGTCTACTAACTATAGTTCAGCAGGAAAATGTGTAACAAAATTAAAAACTACCCTAAGCAATTCACTCTCACAGTCTGCAATACTTACGAATTCCCTTGTGTAGCCCTGAATGTGATCAACCGAATTTATGCACACCACATACTATGCAAAAATTTAATTAAACTTAAAAACACAAACCAATGTTATAAACACACTTATCATACATAGACTGTAGTTATTGCATGTATACTGTAACTGATATCTTTTGTATGTCCCTGTAAATGAACGATAAATGTAATACACACCATACTTTTAAGTGAGAAATTTATAGTGTACCTCAGTAATGCATATAAATTTTATTGTTTGAAATAGTGAAACATCATTAAATTACACTGCAAATGATTTTTCCCTGTAGAACAATGTGCAACAGAATTGTTTTGTTTGACCCTGTAAATGAATAATATATGCTTTGCACCTCATATTCTACAAAAAGCATGTTTTAGTGTGCTTCCTAATTGTATATCAATTTCATCATTTTTCAAATGGCATAGCATCATCTAAATGCAAATGAAACGATTTTTTCCCATTGACTGTAATATAACGGAATACTTTTGACTCTCCCTGTAAAAGAAAAAAGTGTTACACACTTCATTTGCAATAGGGATCGTGCTATAGTAAACGACAGTAACATAAAAAAATTTCAGGGCAATCTGAGCATATTTATGTGAGTTAGAGCACAGACAGATGGCAGACAAACTGAAGTCATAAACACATTTCAACTAGGTTGGAAAGTGTTAATAAAAATTATTATTTGAGTGTTTTATGCCATTTGCATGAGCGTGAAGCAATTCATCAAAAATGCTGTGAAATGTGGCAAGGAAACTCATGTTTTGCACCATGATAATGCACTTTCTCACAGAGCAATTATTATGATAAGTTTTTAATCAAACATTCAACAAATACAGCTCCACAAGCACCTGATATGGCACCATGTGACTTTTTCTTATTTCCACAGTTGAAATTGCCTCTTCATAGTCACTGTTTTGAGTCCATTATTGAAAAAAGAAAATTCTCTATGAACTCTGAAGATGTTTCACAAAAACAACTTAATAGTGTTGACTCTAGAAAAAAAGGGCCGCCGGGCGGAAATTTTTAAAAGAGGGAACACTATTCTAAAAAAGGGCACATTTTTTCAAAAAGGGAACACTATTCCAAAAAGAGGGCATGTTTTTTTCAAAAAGGACACACTTGTACCTTGTTCACAAAAAATATTTTGAACTGGTTTGTTTAGTCATCTAATAGAATTTGCGATATTTTCCCGCGATCAATTGAATTTCGCGATCCCCCCTCCCCCTCCATCAATTGACGAATTTCATGATTTTTTTTCAGCAATTTATTGACGAATTTCGCATTTTCTTGCAACTGACTGAAGAATTTCGCTATTTTTTTCTCATGATTGAATGCTGAATTTAACATTTTTTCCTTCTACCAATTGACGAATTTCACAATACAGTCGAACCCCGTTAAAATGCGAACGAAGGACCGACCAAAATTTGCGTATTAAATGGATTTGCGTATTAATTGAAGTTTGCAAATTTTCGTCCAGTGGTCCATCTAATAAGAACCTATATATATATATATATATATATATATATATAAAACACATCTTTATGACAATTTTTAGCGTTTTAAGTCATAAAATGACATTTTCTTTGTTTTTATCATTAAATAACTGATTATCTAAATTGGTTTATGATGGCTATTCTAAGCTTTAAAAATATCAAAGAGCTAATAATTACTGTCCTACATAATTATTGGTTCGACATTTAAAAAATTCAGCTTCAAATGTAAAGCTTAGAAAAGTTTTTTTTTTTTTTTTTTTTTTTTGGGGGGGGGGGGGGGGGGGAGCTAAAAAGTCACTGCCTAAGACAAAAGCTCTTTATCAGCAAAAAGACACAGCCAATAAAATCTGGGAAAAGTGAACTTATACTTGTATATGTGTCATGAAATATATCACAATATATATCCATTGATATATATCACCGAACTGTGCAATCTCGTACCTAAAATTGTTTTTAATTTGTAAATTCCTTATTTAATTTTAATATATTTTTCATATAAATTATAAAACGTCGCAATCAAATTTAATTAATTTCATTTTTGTGGAATGTAAAAGATGAGATATTTAGTTTGAAATTGATTTTGTCATAAGAAGTACAAAACAATGTTATTTTCATAGTTCACCACTATTCACAATTATCAAAAATATAGACTTGTGTTTTGTTATATTACTAATATTCTCAATGACATTTCATATCAAAAGAAAATATTTTAAAAGAAAAAAAAAAGAAAAAAGAAATACAGCAAATGTCTCAGCGATCAATATTTTTAATGACAAAGCTACAGGAAGGCATCTAAAATATACAGCACATTAAAATACAGTAATGATATTGTTGATAAAAATATATATTAGAGAAACTGCTATGAATAAATTTTTAATCAATTTTTCATAGTTTACAACTGCTTGGAATCAACATTAAAATATTTTTTTTAATTATGCTCTGATCAGTTCTTCTGTAATGCTTTTCTATAGGGCCACAATACCCACGTCAACACATCTTGCCGGGATGGCTTTCTTATGAGGCTACTTCACTCACGTATTCAATATTTAAAATTTTTTTCTTTCTTTTGTTTGTATTGGCCAGGGGTGCAGAATATGTCCGATCAGGCGATCTAGGATTGGGGGAAATTTTTCGGAAAAATATACAATTCATTTCAATTTTAACAATGAATTACATAATTCCCCAAGATAGAAAAATGTTTCCCTACAAATAAAAAGATCCGTATGGCGACTTTCATAAAATCGATCTGAGAATAATATGTACCGTATATACTCACGTATAAGTCGAGAAATTTTGGAAAAATAATCTGCTTCAATGTAGGGGAGGGAGTTCACTTTACACGCGGAACAAAAAAGGAGAAATATATTTTTGGAGTAGAAAAATGCCGATGTTCCAGAGTAATTGTGCAATTGCAATAATTGAAATTTTTAAGTTCTTTTCTTATAAATTACCTTAGAAAAAAATTTTAAAAGATAATAATTTTCTGATAAAAAAAAAAATCAGGAAAGAGAAAACTTTAGAAAGAGAATCAAATCAAGAAGATCACACACCCATCAGTGGTGGAAAACTCACTACAAGCTCTCACTGAATGGGTGAGCAAAAATAGAAAATAATTTAAATTTAATAATGAGAAAAATATTTTAATCTATGGACTTGTTGGAACTAAGTTGGAAGAAATGGATGACTAAGTTGGAAGAAAATTATTCTAAAAACTTAATTTAATAAAATAATCCTAAATTCTGAAAAGAAACCATCACTTCTAGATCAAGACAGCGGTACCAGAAATACTTTAGCTCCTTGAAAACTGCTTGAAAATTTACAGTGACTGTGTTTGTGGATCGGTTGGCTCTATTATTGGAAAACACATTTATAACAGAACCCTAAAATCTGATAATCTCTTTCATGAAGTGTTTATATCATGGAATGACCACCAGTGCATGGGAACTATTAAAAGCATCCTTAAACAGACATTTTCATGGTGGAAATTATCATTTTCTCAAGATCTACAAAACATCAAAAATGATTGACAACATCCACAAAGAGTGTGGAAGATTACAGTTTCTCACTAATTGACAATTTATAAGAAAAGGTAATCAAAAACATTGTATTTGTTGGTTAAAACTGTGTATTTATTAATAAATATTAGGCATTAGATTAAAACTTGCATTGCATTAGCTTAATTTACCTTTCCAATAACTAGGCATGTTACAAGTTCAGTCTATAGGTTTTTAAAGATGCGACTTGTATGTTGCAAAATTTACTATACCTACGGTAATACAGAAGCCTATGTAAGCCTATAACACATTGTAACATTTTGGGGAAATTTTCATATGGATTGGGGGAAATGTTGGGAGTAAAAACATTTTCTGCACCCCTGGTATTGGCTAGCTGAGATAGATATCTTGGTCGTTTTTTACTTTTTCAATTTCGTTTACAGGTCGTTTTACTACCGACTTCGAAAGTGAAAGTATCCTCATAAAAATAAAACCCAGCAAACAAAATTGAAAAAGTAAAAAACGACCTTTGTAGAGCTGTCCAATGCAAAATAATCATTTAAGAATATGAAATGCAAATGAGATATTAAAAAAATATATAGGATTAACGAGTGAGTGTTTTTGAGTGAGTGAAGAAGCCCCTTAAAAAGCCGTGATGATTCAAAACGCTACTAGTTTTTTTCGTGAGAGAAACTATTCAAAATCTATTTTTTACATATAGAAAGAACTCCGTGAATGTATCAACAAGTTTGCGTTGTTCAAGTGCAGTAAAAAAATATATTGAGTTGCAAGCAAAAAAAAAAGAATCATAAGTCAAACCTCCCCCCCCCCCCCCCCTTAGTTATATATATAAAAAAAATCCCATCTCCTATGCAAATTGACCGATTTCTTTCAAATTTTTAGCAAGTTGAAATAATAATTGATTAGGCTGTCAAACACATTTTTATTAAAATATAATACGTTATTAGAAAGTTACAGCACCTATCAAAAATGCCCACTATAGAGAAACAGTTAAGAAAAAGTAGAAAAGGTAATAGTGGTTTGTTTTTGTTTAATCAACTCCTTGAAATCTAAGTCGAACGTTTACACAATCAGATCATCAACTTTGGATGGATAGGCTTTGCTATGCAAAAAGAAACCAATAAATCTTTTTAACGAATTGGTGTGTTTATTTCTTTTTGTGTGTGTATATTCGTAACAGATTGCATGTGAAAAAAATTTCGTGTTCCAGTCTAGTATAATAACCGGAACAGTAAAGGAATTTTAACTCAGTCTCACATGGGCAGTGTTCACATTTCTTTTAAAAGGGTCGGTCAGGGCAGTTTTATTAAAAGAGGCATTTTTGTTGCATAAAGGAGGCATTTTTTGTTGAATGAAAGAGCACTTTCGTTACACTTCCTATTTTATTTCTCAGTACAGCATACATCGGTGTTGGAAACACTGGTAGGGACATTTGCATTTGCAGCCTGTATGCTTGGCACTTTCAAGACAGTTTTTAAATTGTTTCATCTTTTTCTTCATCTAATTTTTTCATGCGATTTCCAGTATTTTCTCGTGTTTTGCATCGATTTTCTCACATTAGTAAAAGGAATCCAGTTTCAAACTTTTAGTTCAATATAGTAAACTTTCTCTTCTTTTCAATAAAATTTAATCTGAATTTGCACAGCAATTTTTTATTTTTTTCGCGATTTTTTAATGTCATTTTTACAATTTTTTCTTGTTTTACAGCGATTTTTTGGAAATCTTAACAGGAACGCGGTTTTAATCTAATAGCCCAGTATGATAAATATTTAGAGTTTTGTAAATTTTAGCGTTTTTTCGCGTTTAACTGCAATTTTTTTTTTCAGATTAGTATGTTAGTAAAATGAACCCGTTTTCAATCTTTCACTCCTATATAGTAAATTGTGTCTTCTACTCAACAAATTTTATTCGGAACTCCTTCAGCTATATTTTAATTTTGAGGGCTTTTATTTACGTGATTTTTAGGGGGTTTTCGCGATTCGCTGTGATTTTATGACATTCGTAAAAGATTTTAATCTCACCCA
The DNA here is from genome assembly GCA_963931845.1 of Maratus michaelseni. Classification (NCBI taxonomy): domain Eukaryota; kingdom Metazoa; phylum Arthropoda; class Arachnida; order Araneae; family Salticidae; genus Maratus; species Maratus michaelseni. Next base: position 275,230,928 of record OZ007599.1, read on the forward strand.
ATACAGCAAATTTTGTCCTCTTTTCATTAAAGTATATTCATAAAGTTTTCATAAAGTATACATAAGTTTTCATAAAGTACATTTCATAAAGTATATTAGTATTCATATAGCGATTTACAATGCGATTTTTTTCTCTTTTCGTGCAATTTTTTTATATTTGTAAAAAAAAAAAAAAAAAATAAATAAGAAACCTGGTTTCAATCTTTTAGTATAACATTTTATTCCTCTGCGATTTTTTTTATTTTTTCTGCGATTTTTTTGTGTATTTATGAATTTTTTGTGCTTTATTTCTGCAATTAGGAGTTTTTTTGCATTCCACAGAGATATTTAAAAATAAAGGTGTAAGATATTTAACAAAAAAAGGAACACTTTTTTCGATTCCTAATCATGCCTGCAAAATGTATTCCTTTAAGAATTAAAAGAAAAAAAAAAGAGTCTGTGAATGTGTCAAAGTTTCGTGTTGTTCGAAAAAATAAATTATTGAGCAACTAACAGAAATAATGATTAAAAGAAAAAGAACAGAAGGTAAAACCCTTCCTTTCCTTACTATTAAAAAAAACAATTGGTATCTTTGATGTTAATTGGCCAATTTCGTTCAAATTTTCAGCCAGCTGAAATAATAATAAATTAGGCTGTGTACCAGATATTTACTAGAGTATGATAAGTTATAAGAAAATTATAGCCCCATAAAAAAAAAGCCCACTGTTAGACCCACTGGGAAAAAAGTTGTCTAAGACGTCGGTTTGTTTATTTAACTTTGAGAACCGGACGCTGAGACAATTAGATAAGCTTTCCATTTGACAATGTAAAAAAAAAAAAAAAAAAAAAAAGCTAATTTTAAATACTTTCAACAACGATCGCTTGCACTTTAAACGACAAGGGCTCGACTTTGCACCCTTTAAAAAACATTTAACGGGATTTGCAAAACTTATTATTTTTTCAAAAGGTGGGGAAGGGAGCTCCCCGGCAAACGTGCATGACCATACAACTGGAGTAATTTTCGATAGTATATATATTTTTTAAATTTGAAATGAGAATTGCATTATAAATATAGAAAAAATATGGGTAAATAAGAAATACAAAATTATTATTTGGATAAAATCTAAATTTTTCTATTTTAAGTCATTCATCATTGTGTGTTTCGACTACTACAGTGGAAAAGGGGCAACCCTGAGCCCCTTTTCCACTGCAGTTCACTGTAACGCGATTTTCACACATAATTGTAAACCATTCACTGTCACTTTTACTTATCATGACAAAGCAGAGTCAGGCCTAAAGGAACAGCATCGACTTTCAACTGCAGTGTTTCACAAGATCATTTGACTAAAAATCACTTTTCCTAGAGCGAACTGTGCTGCTCACTAGAGTTTTCACGCAAAACCTGAAGAGTTGAAGTAAATTTGCCGAAAAAAAAATCCGAATTTGATCCAATTTCTGATTAGTTCACATTCCATGCTCGAAATTCTCATTAACACATCGCTAAGAGTGAGACCAGGCAGAAAAATATGCACTTGCTTTCATGGAAATGCTGATAGAACAAAAGAAAATGGCAGATTTTGATTATAAAAAAATATATTGGGCACTGTGAAACTCTTAAAGGCCGCCGGGTGCATCGGAGGGGTAAAAAACGTTGGAATAATATTCCATACATGTCTACATTTTAGTCTTGTCACTTCATTTAAAGCATTCATCTAAATTCATTCATTCAATTCATTCATTAGAAGTTCTTAAGTTATTATCGGTTTCATATTTATTTCTAAGTTCTGGCTTATTCATACATATCTTTGGTTTATGATTTATTTCAATATTTAAATATCGTATTTAATATTTCATTTAGTTTACTTACCTTTAATATCTTTATAAATATCCTGGCATATTCACTTTTATTTTTACACGGCATCTTTAAAAGCCTATGTATCTTTGTTTACATTTTACCAGCTTCTTTTCCCGTACACGTCAAGTGTTACGATGTTTCGGAGCGACTCCGGCAGCCAACAACAGATGGCATGACCATCTGTTTCCTCCTTCATCGCTCTCTCGTCACTGCTAGGCTTTCCTTGATCTTTCACAATACCGTCAGTGACGTAACTCTTATTAAATATGGAAGGCCGTGTGATTGGATGTCTACCTGGGAAGATACATTTAAACGCTAGCTTTCGGTCATTTCTCATTAGCTTCGTTTTTCATTTCAGTCAGTCGTGGCAAGGCAACAATGTCGCCGTTTCATCATGGCTAGGTGTAATGATGAAATGATTCAAGATGTCCTGTTCTTGTTTTAAAGGGTGTTTTTGGTTCTTCATAAAAAGTTAAAGCACTTTATGTTTGATAGTGTGTAAGGCCGGACAAAGATGTAAAGATGGAGTTGACGTTTTTAAGCATTTTCTGTTCTATTGATGATAAAGCTACGCCATCGGAATGATTGGATAGCTGGGAAATAAAATGGCGGTTTGTTGATATCTGGCATTGGAGTCCTGGCTGTTAAAGCAACACGTTCAGCATTTAATATTTTGAGTTCAATATTCAGCGTTCAGTTATTTTAGTTAATTCATATTTAAGTTTATTTTATCAACGTTGTTTTTCACTCTTCTTGGATTTTTTAAAACAGACTTATCATTCATCATCTGAATGTATATTATCAGATGGATTTCAGAAAGTCGCGTTCATATCTTTATATACTGTTATGGAAGTAGGTGAAATACACGCTGAAGCTTTAGTAAGTTTATGTTTAATTAGTTTTCTTAAGTTTGCTTTTATATTCACACAACTTTATTTAATTGATTTATTACTGGTTTAAGTTTCTTTAAATAAAGTTTTAGTTTACGTTTCTTCCCTCTTAAGTTTTAACATCTATTTAAGTCTCTCGTTTCGTTTTCTCGCTTTAAAGAATCTGACAGATAATCTTGGTGTTACGGAATTCATCATGTTCCCTTGCTTTAGGTGAAGGCCGTATGGTTCGCCATGTTTGGTCAGCTTTGTTAGTTTTGGCATACTAATGACGGTTACTGCGTGGTATGTCGGAAGTTTTCCGTAAGGCAGAAGTTAAGTAGAAATGGAGATCAACGATCTTTTAAACTGGATCGTAATTGAAAGAGGGGGAGATGTGTAAAATTTATTTAATCTTGTTTTAAATTAAAGTTAAGTTGTTTTAAAGTTATAATATGATTTTGAAGTATAAAGTTTTATTAATCTTTAAAGTAAATCGAATTTAAAAAGGTAATTTCCTATATGAAAAATATTGTTTCTTTATAAGCTCCAGTTCATATTAAGTATATTTTTCATTTGTTTAATTGTTGAATTTGTATCTATGTCTTTTAGTTTTTATTTCTGTTTTTATTTAATAAACGTTAAGTTACTTTTAAAAACAGTTGGTTTTCATTTCTAGACACAATACACCTAATTCATTTTTTAGCTTCTCTCATGCATAATCTTGGCAACCAATCACCAGCATATACGCTCCATTAGCGTTTGTTAATCTGCTTCTTTTAAATTACTAGTAATTACACTAGTAATTACTTATTCTAACAAAAAAGGGACGCTGGGCGCATCGGAAGGGTTAAAAAGGGATGCCAGGTACATAAAAGAAATAAAAAGGGACGCCGGGCGCTGCGCCCTGCTAAAACGGCTTAGAGTCAACACTATTTAAGGCATGTTTTGATGATTTGATAAAACATTGCCAGATGTGCATTGCCATCAGAGAAGAATACTTTGAAAAAGATGAAATAAATTTTCACCAATAAATGGATACCTTTTGTTTTATGCCACCATTCGTGGTACTTTTTGATTACAGTAGTATACTAAATTTCCTTTTATTTCAAGCTTTTTGTGCATTGCGAAATTGCATTGAAAAAGTATACAGGTCTAATTGAAAAATACATCCAGCAAAAAATTATAATAAAAATAAAATGGTATAAGAGAAAAAAGTAATTCTGTAAAAGAAGTGTAGAACCCCCCCCCCCCCCCCCCCACCAAAACCTTATCATAATTGAACATTATATATTTAAATTAAATGTATATGGCATATACCTTATAGTTTTTAAAGGGTCAGTTTACCTCACAATTGATCAAAAAATCGTTTTTCTGTTTTAAATATTAAATGAAAGCCTGATTAATTGTGAATATTTTGACACCTTATTTTTATCCATATGGCAATTATATCATGAGATATTGTAAATTTTGTTAATAGACCCAGTGCAATTACACAGAAACAGCCCTTTAAATCCCTAGTTTATATTCCCAGCTGATCTGTTTGTCATTCACTGTGTTTCTGATTTGTATGCTATCTCTTAAAACTCCCTGATTTTTGTCAGACTAGTTGAACTTGGATTTTCCCTCATTGGTTGGTTGGTTGATTTATGATGGCCGATTATCTACGCGAGGGATATAAACCCTAGGTCTTTCTAGGGGATCCTAACCTGTATTTATGGCAAGGTTCGAAGAGAACCACGGAAAACTCCAAACGGTTAGGTCGACAAGTGCGACAAGGGTTTGAACCCAGCACCTTCCATCTACCAGCTTTGAGAGCAGAACCTTTCAGCCACTGGTGGGACTTCCCTCATTGGATTTTAATTTTTACGTCTTTTGAAAGACGGAAGATACAACTAAACAGTTTGTTTACAACAGCAATGATTATTTCTGTTTTTCGTATTTTAAAATTGTTTAGAACACATAAAAAGTACCATTTTTTTGTATTTAAACAATATTTATGAAACATTTTATGTTTTTATTGATGTGACAGATAGTGTTTCACATTTAATTTATTTATATTTTCTTTCAAAAGTACATTTTAAACTAAAATACGCCTTTCATGATCATTTTCTTTCATTTATAGATATTTGTTTTTTACCATCATGAAATTTTTTTATGACTGATATGTACATGAAATGTTTTATATATACTTACATTTACATACTTTACAATGCTGTATGCATAATATGTACAGGATTGATGCTTAATGGGTACTTTTTCACAAATAAAAACTTTAAATGGCTTTTTCTCCATGTTCATATTTTCTCCACTTTCATGTTTTTAAAATGTTAAGGCTTTTTTTGTATTTGAGCTCGAGATTTGAACTTTTTTGTACATGTTCCTTAATATATATGTGATAAATCTATGCATGGAATTAGCTTTCAGATTATTGTAATTTTTTTTTAAATAAAGGTATATGAAAATGTGTTAGATTTCATCGTTTTACACTATGTATATGTACACCAGTAAAAAAAAATATATTAAATGCAATATTAGATTATCAACTATCCATATGCAGTTTTGTGTAATACATATTTGAAAATTTAAAAAAAAAAATTGGGGCAAAAATATCAATATTTAAAAAAGTAGTAGGGTTTTAATTTAAATTTTTTAAACTTTTAATTAAATATGCAGTTAATTTTTTTTCTCAAAATGTACTTTTAGTTGAGCATTTAAATGCAGTGAGTTCACCATTTGAACCATATTTTTTTTAATTAAAAAAAAATTGTTGAAAAGGTAAACTGTCCCCTTAAAATGAACTCTGTATACCCTCTGTATATCAAATAAAGCAATAGCATATACCTTCTTACGACAGCCTGTACACTCTGTTTTGTTTATGACTACAGCACTGTTTGAACATTTATTTCAATGTTTGAATCTTTATTGGGGTATGTGGGTAAATCAATAAAATGATCTCACATTTTCAGATAATATTAATCAGTGACCCGGAGCTGGAGCTGGAACCCGGAGCCAGCATGCTCCGGAGCTGTGTTTTCCCCAGAGCTGGAGCCGGAGCTGGAGCTCTAAATTTTCCCCTGCTCCAGGGCTCCTTTAGTTTTTTAAATATTCTTTTAAATCTTGTAAATAAAATAGAAAATACGCCAAGACTAAAGAAAAATGTTAGTCCATTTAAAGTAATTTCATCGTATCCTACAGACATGCAAGAGGCCTGACGCATTGTAATTGTAACGTCATTGCAAATTAGAAAAGTTGCTGTAGACAGACTATTCTCTTCATTAAAATACATTTATAATGATTTAAGATCAAATATGAAGGAGGATTTATTAGATTAAATTCTTTTCTTAAGAATGAATAAATAACTCAACTGTGAATTTAATTAAATTTGTATTTTCAGTGTCAGCTGATGAGTATGTTATTATTATTTTTTTTAATGTTCCTTTTAATAATAAAAATTGCAAGTTAAAATCTGAAACTCAAAAATGTGGAGTCTGAGCCACTGCCGGAGCTGGAGCCATAGCTTATTAACTGGGAGCGGAGCTGGAGCATCAAAAAATTTTCCGGCTCCGGGTCCCTGATATTAATGATAATGATCAATGATATTAGTGATAATATTAGGAATCCTGAATACCAGGATTGTATTCCCTAATCATGCCATATTTCGAGCAAAGTATTAGTGCAAAGTTTTCATAATAATCTATGCTTGTAACAAGATCTGGGTCGGTTCTAGACATGTTTATCGAGGTACCTGTGGACTAATTCCACGCATCCCCGAGGCATAACAGAATAAGGTTATTAACAGATGATACTCAAGGCAAACTGGCAAAGACATCAAGGGGCCTGGCAGGCAGAAGCAAAAAAAAAAAAAAAAAGACCCAAAAACAGGGACCATACAAGTATTAAAATTGATGGAGTGGAACCACTAGTAGCAGTAACAGCAACAGCAGTGAGGAGATGATCCGACTAGCAATTCCATGAAAGCCAATAGGAAATAAGCAGATGATTGCAGCCGAAGCAGCGATGTTAAATGGATGACGTCACCGAAGGGGCGGTCCTAAGGTTTTTCTGACACATTTTTAGCAGTTGGAAAGTTATTTCGCATTAAATTTTGTATTGGGATATTTAGTTTAGAAGTTAAATTATAGATATTTTCGAGAAGGGTATTAAGAATTTTGAGTTTTTCAATAATGGGGTCAATATTATTAAAAAGTTCCGGGTAATTAAGCTTAGTGAACCCATTGGTTCTGTTAGGGGAATTAACGTTATCAGATGAATTGGTATTAGAATTGGCTGGGAGGGCAGGAAAATTTGCCTCATCAAGAATTAAGGGATTAGTTTTCTTTGGGCCGCTGGACCAATTTTTAGGAGTTTTAGTGTCATCTTTGACAGTTTTAGTTTTTTGGGTTTTAGAGCACTTAGGGCACCCAGTATAATTTGCGGTATAATTTGCGCCACAATTAGTGCAGCACATTTTCTCTCTGTCCATTATGGGACAAATTGAGGATCTATGAGGCCCGCTGCATTGTAGGCATACAGAGTTGTACCTACAGTTAAATGAAGAGTGATTAAATTTTTGACAGTTATAGCACTGCTTCGCGCCGTGGAACCAGTAGGGTTAGATCTGGGTCACTTTATCAAATAAAAGCTTTCTGTAATCATTTTCTAACAACATGACCACATTACTGGCTATCATCATATCATTTTTCTACAATCGCCATTTTACATATTTGTAATCCAGTCATAAATTTCCTAAAACAATTGCTACACAGTTTTCCATTTTCAGGAACATTTATACCTTTGTGCTTTTTTAGGCCTTTCCATTATCAGTCAGATACCCAAATTATAACTACTCTCTCTCTCAAAAAAAAAAAAAAAAAGAAAGACAGAAAGAAGAAAGGATAAGCTGTTTGACCCCTACATCTTTGGAAGTAAAGAAACAAAAGTACAAAAGTAATTGTTTGCCAAAATATTAAATGCATTCTTCGGAGTGGTGATCACTCTCTCTTTTTTGTTTAAAAATATAATTTATTTTTAATATAGCACACACACAAAAACCACACTACTTGAGACCAGGGGATTTTTACATTTTAAATCATTGCTTTGAAAGTACATTTCAAAACCTCATAAGAATAATTATATCTTTATTAGATAGTACCCATCAAACTTGATGGTAAACAACTTAAAGGTTCAATAGAAAAAAGGTAAATAATATCATTAAAATGTCAGAACTTTTTACAGAATATTTGTGGAAAGAAATAAAACCTCTCCTTTTATAAATGGGCTGGAGAATGGGCTGTCTTTACATGGATACAGACAGCAAAACATTTTCCAGAGAATTCAGTTTTCTGATACAAAATGTGTTTTTTTACTTAAGAATTTTACAAATAAAGAAAATTTTTAAGTTAAAATTGTATTAGTTTTCTCAAATATAAACATTTAACTTCATTATAATACCCATAAATGACAGATGACACCGTAGTTTTTTTTTTTAAATTTTTTTTATTGAAAATAAATAAATTGAGGATCATTTTACCCAAACTCCCTTTAGAGAGCCAGAATTCCTCTTTCTGGCACCTGGACCACTCGGCCATATCAACTTCAATCAATGCTCCTCTGAAAGAAAACCAATTCAAAACTGGTTTCCCACTCTGTTTAGTGACAGAAAAGCACCCTAAAATGCTTATTGTACATGCTCAGATAAGCCTAAATTGATCGTAAGAATTCGGCTTTGCATTTAAAATATATAGATGAAAATGACTAGATGTGTCTCCAAAAAAATTACGTGCACTTTAATTTGTTACCTATTGGAGAAAAATAGGCAATGTAAATTACAAAAGTTTTCAAAATAAGGTAGTATATAAGATTATGTTAATGAAATAATGCTGCTATTATTCTTTTTTAAAAAGTTACACTTTTTTAATTTTTATATAGCTCCCCTCCCCCCCTCTCCTAAACTAAATTGGTCAATCTGAAAATTTTTCCTTCTGCTGCAACAAGAACATAACAAAAAATTGCATACTTTTATCTTTAAAATTCAATGATCAATTTTAATAGAAAATTGCACATTTTGAATGAAAAGAATACAACATGAAATTAGATATTGCAAGGAGAAGGAAACAAGGATGATAATACCATATGCGTTAGTTAGACCTTAAACAAAAGATAATCAATGCTTACAACAATATTAGTGGCAAAGAACTCTAAAACAATTTCAGAAGCATTATTGGAAGAGCTATATACTGAAGTAGAAAGAGAATGCTTTGAGAATAGCTGTCTTTAAATTATGTTTGTGGGATTTAAAACTAGACTTGTCTCCCCCAAAGCAGAATATGCTTAAGAGTGCGACGTACGTCGCAGAACAATGAACTTCTCTGCAGAACATTTCAAATTCTCATTTCCAACAAATTCACTATTCATTTGTTGGAAAATGCACTAAATTAGTCTGTCAATCACCGGAAAAACTTCAATCGTTCGTTGAAAAAGATTGTGAAATTCATCAATTGGTCACAGGAAAAGCTCATGCAATTTGTCAGTTGATCACAAGAAGAAATCGTAAAATTCTTCAGCTGGCACGGTAAAAAAAAAAAAAAAAACCTGAATTTTGTCAGTGGATTATTGAAAAAAAATCTGAAATTCGCCGGTCAGTCACGTAAAAACCCTACAACTTTTGCCAATTGGTCACAAAAAAGTGACAAAATTTGCCATTCTGTAGAAAGAAAATATTGCAAAATTCACCTATCAGTCGCGGGTCAAAAAATGTGAAATTCGTTTATCAACCGGGTGATTTTTGATTGAAATTTCATGTTTTTTGCCAAGAAAAAGCGAAAAAATTTGTCAATCGGTTGTGGGTAAAAACCATGAAATTTGTCAGTGGATCGTCGAGAAAAATGTGAAATTCGTCGATAAATAGCGAAAAAAAAAAAAAAAAACACACAATTTTCTACAATCGGTCACAAGAAAAAAATGCAAAATTTTCTAATTGGCAGAAAGAAAATATCGCAAAATTTGGCTATTGGTCGCGGCTGAAAGAAAACACTAAATTAGTTGATCAGTTTTGTGAAATCCCTCGATTTTTGTCGATTGGTTGCAAGATAAAGTGACAAAATTTTCCAATTGGTAAAAAGAAAATAATACAAATTTCGCCTATCAATCGCAGGTTAAAAAACTAAATTCATCAGTGGATTGTCAGAAAAAAAAAATCACAAAATTCGTCAATCAGTCGTGTAAAAACGCACAATTTTTTCCATTCTGTCACAAGAAAATTCGCAACAATTATCGATCAATAAAGAAAATATCACAAAATTTAACAATCTGTTGTCAGTTTAAAAAAAATGCAAAATTCATCAGTGAAGTCTGGAAAATATCTCGTAATTCTCCAATCAGTCGTGGGAAAAAAATTGCAGAGTTCAATGATTGGTTCTGAGAAAAAATTGTGAAATTCGCCAGTTACCAGAGAGAAAAATCTTAAAAATATTGCAAAAATCGTCTATTGATTATGAGAAAAAACCCTGCGAAATTCGTCATTCAATCGGAGTAAAATCATGAAATTCGTCATTTCTTTGGTTTGTGTGTGTGTTAGCATTTTATATGAAATGTCTTTAGCATTTCTATACAAGATGAAATCGCACTCCTACATATACAAGGAAATCTCCCTGTGTTTTATTTTTTTATTCCTGCAGAACATTTTTGATCAGCTGAAGGTTCGTTGCAGAACATTGCAAAATATTCAGCTTTGGGGCTTGTCTCTTTACATAATCTCTGCCTGTGTAATGCTTTATTTAGATGTATTTGTGATGTAAGTTTTGCTTACTTGTAAACATATTTTTGTATCTAAAGAAAGTCCATTAATTTTTATATCATCCCTATTTTCAGAGATAAAATAACAATTTTAAATTGGTACAAAAAAAAAAGTGGTAAAATTAACTTTTTCTCCCTTCATTATAATTCAGTTTATTTTATCTGGTTCATACTTATTTTAACAAAAAACTAGTCGTTGGGGGCCACCGTAATACTTACCCATCATGGATATGCATAATGTAAAATATTAAAATAAAAATGTGTAAACTATTTATACAATGCATTGCAATTCAAATAAAATCTTGGCTTGATGAAGTCACAAACTTTAAAGGCTCGATTACTGAATTGCTTGAAAGAAACATCCTTATAACTCCAAAAATAATAATCCTATTAACTAGCGGTTTATTGCATCTGATTAAGCGTCAAATTTCCAATTAAAATATATCTTTGAAGTGAAATTTGGATGAAATACAGGGTCATGAAAAATCGAAGAGTGTGGTAAATAGGATTCCAAATATCTCGGCAACTCATTATCCGATCGACTTCATGCTTTATGCAAAATTTATGTTTTTTTATTGTCTTTTATGTTCATTTCTTAAAATAAACAATTTCGAAAATTTGTATATACCTTTTATCAGAACGAATATTTCGAGAGTCCGAAAAAAAATGTTTCGGTTAATCGAGGTTATTGAAATTCAATAAGCTTCTTCCCATTATTGCATACTAAGTACATACCAAATTGCAAGTCTCTATCTCAATTTTTTCGGGAGATAGAGTGTTTACAGACACACAGACATCCTGACACACAGACACACAGACGGACGGCAAAAATGTTTTTCTAAAAATATGTTTTTCGGAATCTCCAGTGTCTAAAACGTGTAAATCCGTCAAAAAAAAAATTCCGATTTTCAAAACGATTACAAGACTTACCCTATACTACGTATGATGGGTAAGTAATAAATTTAAAAAATCTAAAGCTATTGCCCTGCGTTTTGCCCGATTTCCAGGTTTCCCTGAACCCTAGTTTTAAATATACAGTATGGATTTCTGATGATTTTGTTGCAACAAAAAGGAAAATTTTCAAATTAACTAATTTTATCTAGGAAGGTCATATAAAAGTTTAACTTTCAGAAAATAATTTCAAAACTATTTATTGGCAAATTTATTTCCTATCTTTTTCTGAACACTTTTGCAATTTACAATGCGTACTTTTCTCCAACAGGTAAAAAATTAGTGTTTCAACCTTTTTGGGACACCCTGAATATAGTATAAATAATTAATGCTAAAAAATCAATATAAGCTAATGTATATATAAAATAATTCATTTACAAAAATTGTTTATTTAATGAATAGTTTTGATAAATTATTATTACTATTACAAATTATAACTTAAACTTGTTAAATATTTGATCAATCTATACTAATAAAAGAAAGTTTCGCTCTGTGTGTGTGTCTGTGGGCGATGGCTAGGAAAATCTAGCCCACCTAGAAGGCTGCAAATATAGATTTAGGTAGTCCAAAGCCTCTCCTGGTGCACCATTACTTCAGAATTTTAATATTTTAATTATTTACTGAAATATTAATCAATATCCACAAAGAACTCTCATAAAAAATACGCTTTTATTCTCTTGGGTTGGTTGGTTCACTGGTTGGTTGAATCGATTCTTCACAGAAGTAATTAAATAAAACAGAGTAGCGATGCATAAATAAGGATTTCTAACTAAATAGTGTCGATATGGATTGAAGTTATCAGCGTAGAGCTATGCGACTGCCGCGCCACCTGTACATGAAAAATTACACATACATCCCACTGATTGAAATATTTTCCAGGCTAATTTTTCTACATGACAATTAGTCGGGGTTTTTTTTTTTTCTTACATGACATTTATTATTATGATGGAGATTGTTAATACAGAAAACTTTATTTAACAGATTCTTTTTTTATATTTGCGGGAATGAAGAGAGGCAAGGGTCTAATTACATTTAAGCTTCTAGGTGTATTTCTAGAAAGCAGTTACCAGAATCTCTATAATAAAACTGTAAGTCATGTGACTGTCCTCAACAGTTCCGGGATGCCGCATTGCTTTTTCATATGCCAAGCGGCCATTTTTATTCAAAATTATTTTTTCGAATAAACTGCATAAAAGTTACATTTTAAGAAAGATCGTTCAAAATAAATTAATATTTGAGAGATGACTTGCGTTCAATTATGTATATATTCTGCAATAACTTCAGTCGAAAGATTCGCAGTTCAAATTCTCTATTCATCAAAGTAAACAAAAAAAAGATTGATTCGTCGTGAACATTTAAAATATTAAATCATGGAGGTAATCATTCGCAAAGCAAGTTCTCCGCGAATGAATTTTTGGACCGCTGCCTCGCGTCAAAAAAAATAATTTGCACCAGTGAGACAATCAAAGTTTACCATAATTATGTGCTATACAACTCAACTTTCGGACCTTTTCTTGACGTAAATTGAACTCATGTAATAATATTTAATGAATCAGATTTTTAGCATTTTTAAAATCGCTAATACAGCTTTTATTTATCGCGTGTACAAATTAGAAATGATACTTTGATTTTGAAATCAAATGTTTTGATTTATGATATTATTTCTTATTTATTTATTTATTTTCTCTTTTAAATGAAAAGTGTGAAGTATTTTAAATTTATGTAATATAAGCATTTTAGATTAAAGTTAAGTATTTTAAATGAAATGAGTGACAGGTTTATAATTTAAAATTAAATTAATTGTAGTATGAATGACGGTGATGGGAACGATATTTGGCGAATTATCATCTGCTCCCGGCTAACAAAAATACTCATAATTAAAAAAAAGAATAAAAATAAATAAATGATAGTTTGTTGTAAATAAATATTGATATACATATCAAAAATAATTTATAGAATTAAAATAAAAAATAAAAGTAAATAAACAACAATTTCCATAACAAAGTTTTCGCCAAATTGGCGGGGGAGGGGGGGGGGGGGGGGGAATCGCGCCAACGTGCGTATGTGACATTTGTGCCCAAAAAATATGCGAAATGCTACCATGATCGCAAAAGTTCATGATTTGTCTATTAGAATCTTCCGATTTGGCGAAGGATTAAGGGAAAATTAAATTATGAATAAATGTAACGTGTTGCAATGTTTAACATACATTTAAGGGAGACCAAACTGGTCGCCAGTGGCGGCTAGTTTCTAAATAATAGTCCAAGCCAAATTTCAAATTAAGTTCCTAGCTTAACCAAATGAATCAATCTTTAAAGATGTATTGTGATCCTCCTAATTAGTTATTTGCTGAAGGCCACTTGAACATCCCCCCCCCCCCCCGGGCACCTCCTTCAAGGTTTTTTCTCTAACTATGCTCCATTTCCATATCTCAGCAACTATTTTTCCGATTTCAATGCAAGTGGTTCCAAACATTATAATTAACTTAACAGTCTCTCTTTATAACATTAAACTAAATTTATGAGTAGCGGTTACCACTATTTCCGAATAATAGTTTAAGCCAAAATTGTAATTACGTTCCTAGCTTAAGCAAACGAACGAATTTTGAAAGATGCATAGTGGTCTTCTAATTAGTCATTTGCCAAAGGACACTTGAATAACCCCTCCCCCCGGCACTCCCTTCAAGGTTTTCTCTCTAACTATGCTCCGTTTCCATATCTCAGCAACTATCTTTCCGATTTCAAACTTTATAATTAATTTAATAGTCACCCTTTATAACAATAAACTAAATTTATGAGTAGCGGTTACCACTATTTACGAATAACAGTTTAAGCCAAATTTGTAATTAAATTCAAAACTTAAAGAAACGAACGAATTTTGAAAGATGCATAGTGGTCCTCCTAATTAGTCATTTGCTGAAGGGCACTTGAACATCTCCCCCCCCCCCCCCCCCGGGACCTCCTTCAAGGTTTTTTCTCTAACTATGCTTTATTTCCATATCTCAGCAACTATCTTTCCGATTTCAACACAAGTGATTCCAAACATTATAATTAACTTAATTGTCACTCTTTATAACATTAAACTAAATTTATGAGTAGTGGTTACCACTATTTCCAAATAATTGTGTAAGCCAAATTTGTAATTAAGTTCAAAGCTTAAGCAAACGAACAAATTTTGAAAGATGCATAGTGGTCCTCCTAATTAGTCATTTGCTGAAGGGCGCTTCACCCCCCCCCCCCTACGGCCCCTTTTGCAAGGATTTTTCTCTAACTATGCTCCGTTTCCATATATCAGCAACTATCTTTCCGACTTCAACGCAAGTGATTCCAAACATTATATTTAACTTAATAGTCACCCTTTATAACATTAAATTAAATTTATGAGTAGCGGTTACCACTATTTACAAATAAGAGTTTAAGCCAACTGTGTAATTAAGTTCCTAGCTTAACAAAACGAACGAATTTTTATGCATGCATAGTGGGCCTCCTAATTAGTCATTTTCTGAAGGACACTCCTCGAACATCCCCTCCTTTCGGCACCTCACTCAAGGTTATTTTCTGTAACTGTGCCTTATTGCAATAACTGGGCTAATAATGTTCCAATATTCTCGAAACCAGCTCAATTTTGTAGTGCGCCTACTATACAGTAACGAAGGCAACGGGGACCTGTCTCAGAAGTTCGTTCGGAAAGAGGTTTGTTTAGAACAGAATGCTCCCCTGGCGGTGGTAGGGGGAAATAACAGATTTTCTAGAGCGTACAAGCATGCCGGGTATATGGTTCCGAAGACATCGTAGAACGTGGCCAGAGTTCCATTTTTTAAGAGATTTAAGTTTATTACAAGGGCTCGGGCAACGCCGGGCGGGTCAGCTAGTAGTAGTATATTTAAGAGCACGGTTGGCAGGTTTTTGACCAAATACTACAATATGTAAAATTTCACATTAGATGTCACACACATATAACATGCATACATGTAATACTTAAAATGTATCTATTACTATATATCAATAATTAATATCTAGTAAAGTATTATTGTTATGTGCATTTTTTTTTAACTTGGTAAAATTCTTATTTAAAAATTTTTGTGGATAAAATTATGCTTTAAAAAGTAAAGATAGGCTTTGAAAGTGCTCACATGAGCTCCACATTTTTTCTCTTACTTAAAATATCTAAAATGTTCTAATACTTTAAAACAATAATGATATTAAACCAGGGGTGATTGTGACACAAGGTAAAAAACCCTGAAAATTATTGACGCACAGGTGAAAAATCCTGAAAATTACCGATGCAAAATACTGATATCCATTACACCATAACTTATTATATAGCTGCATTTCTCTGTGGGCCTTTGATGAAATTCGCATTTTTTCCACGATCCTTCAACAAAACTCATGTTTTTTTTTTTTTACAGTCTTTTGACAAAAATCAAGTTTTTCCGCGGCTCTTTGATGAAATTTGCATTTTTATTGCAATCTGTCAACGAAATTAGCCATTTTCTCAGATCCTTTGATGAATTTCGCGTTTTTTCTTTGGCCTTTGGACAAAATTTGCGATTTTTTCGCGATCCTTCGACGAAATTTGCCGTTTTTTCGAGATACTTCGGCGAAATTTGCCGTTTTTTCAAGATCATTCGACGAAATTTACCGTTTTTTGACGATCCTTCGACGAAATTTACCGGTTTTTGACGATCTTTCGACGAAATTTTCCATTTTTTGACGATCCTTCGACGAAATTGACCGTTTTTTCCACGATCCTGTGACAAAGTTGGCGCTTTCTCCGTAACCCTTCGGCAAAATTCGCATTTTTCTGCGATCCTTCAACAAAACCTATGTTTTTTTGACGGCCTTTTGACGAAATTCACGTTTTTTTCACGGTCTTTTGACTAAATTTGCGTTTTTTTCGCATTCTGTCAACGAAATTAGTCATTTTTCGCGATCTTTAAATGAATTTCACGGTTTTTCGACGAAATTCGCCGGGTTTTTTTTGACGATCCTTCGACGAAGTTTGCAGTCTTTTCGCCTAATTTACGCGCTATAGCGCTTCCGCGGCATCACTGTATGTTTTTAGTCTGCAGGTGCCCTAAAAAGTCTGCGACGGCCGTCGCAGCGTCGCGTAGATTCTGTCACAGGGGCCGTAAAATTATCCCATAAATATAGAATCTTAATTATATGTTAAGAAAAATCTGAATTTTTTTAGATATCGAGTCAGGCATGGTTTAATGGATTTTCCACGGGCCGGGCCTATTTTCACTGAATTTTGTACGGGCCGGGAAAAGCAGGGGTGATTCTATTCTGAGTAAAAAAAAAAAAAATTCTGACATTCACAGCAAATTTTCTGAAAAGTTAGAACAGGGGGGGGGGGGGGAATTCACTCCCGGCACTTTTTTTTGCATCTTTTTAATGAAATTTTCATTTTTTTGCGCTCTTTTGACGAAATTTGCAGTTTTTTCGCGATTTTTTGACGAAATTTGTCGTTTTATGCGATCTGTTGACAAAATTTGCCGTTTTTTCATGATCTTTAGACGAAATTTGCCGTTTTTTCGAAACATTTTTGACGAAATTTGCCGTTTTTTCGCGATTTTCTGACGAAAGTCACGTTTTTCCTGCAATTCTTTGACAAAATTGCCGACTTTTCTTCGAACGAATGACGAGATTGATTTTTTTCAGCGATCATTTGCCGAAATACCGATACATTTTATGTCCGAATTTTCGGATTTATGACCGATATATTTTTTAATTTTCGGAAATCATTGCCTTAATTTTTCGGAAATATCGGACCAGAATCACCCCTGGGGAAAAGGTAGCTTTCGTTTCGTTCGGCGCGGCCCCGGAAATTCCGGCCCGTGCAGACCCTAATCTACAGCCTACTTATTTTTTTCTTCTTTTCAAATTATGCTCTACCGAGAGCCATTTCACCATAGAAAAGTGCAAATTTCGAGGGGAAGGGTATTGAATGAAGGCTAACGAAAAATATGCACTCATTGACGTCTAGTGCAGCCCATAACAGAATTTGGGGAGGATCAGCATTGTTAAACGAAAGGGAGGGGGGGGGTGTAGAGGAGATGAAGATTCATACTCAGGTATCTTTTAAAAGACTGGTTTTTGTCTCCTGGTTAGGGGTAGGACAAAGAATATCTTTCGGTATCGGTATTCTCGTTTATACTCTTTGGTTAGTTAAAACAAGACAAGGGGTTAGGAAAACGCAGGGCAGAGGGTTTACTAGTTTCACTCCGATCAGGCTCTGGGTAAGGGTTGCTGTAACTGAAACGTTTATCGCTAATTTGGCGAATGTTTTGCACTTTTTGCAACATATTTTCAGTTTCGATTCGTTTTTTCCACTAAACAGGATGATTTTATGACCCCGGAAGAGCCGAAAGAAAACCCCGGAAGGGTCGACGGAAAAACCCGGAAATCCGGGGTACCACCCCCGGAGCACAATCACCCCTGTTAAACTATATTAGAATGCCATGAAATATACATATCAGTATTGGGACATTTCTTATATCTTCAAAATAAACAAGTGTTAGTTAGAATTTATAAAGAAAGAAAAATTTTAAAGTGATCAGAGATTAGCTAGAAGTTTTATTGTTTTAAAGTTTCTCTAAATAAGGAAGATATATTAAAGAAAACCCCTAAGTAATCATATTCACACTCTACCCCACATTCCTTTTATATTACTCCATCTGTTTTGGATTTGAATAGCGATACAAAGCTGGGAGATAAAAGATAAGAAAATAGTGGTGAGTGCATTTCTCAGGATAGGCTATGTGCTACAGTATGCTGCGGGATGAAAATGATCTGGATTAATAATTGTACAATGATTTTCTTCTGATTGAAAATTCCAAAAAATAAATAAATTTTATTACAATTAATATTTTAAAATTTTTGTAATTATTAAATTACTATAATTTTAAATAAAAGATTACATAAATCATTGACTTTTTTAATGTATACCTATTGCTGTTCTTTGTAGATCTTCACATCCCTAGAGCTTTGGTAAAGCAAGTACGGGTCGGGGAAACCTGACTTACGGCCTAGGGCCTGGATCCCTTTTAGGTGCCCAGCTCCCAAAGCTGTGGGGGACTCCGACTCATCCCAAAGTGTGAAAGTGGTGGTCTCCCAAGAGGGTGAGATCCACCACATATCGCAACAACCTATGTCATCAATTCTTGGGAAAGTGGGGGTGGTCAGCAGGTGGCAACTCCCCCACCGGCCGTAGTGCTTACAGGAAATTGAGCACGTTAAAAGGTCTCACGTCCCTGGGCATGACAGTTGACATACCTGGAGGCACAGCTCAGCTTTATACCTATTGTTGTTAAAATGTTTTAAAGTGTGTTGCATGTTTCTGACAGTTTAAACCAGTTTTTGATGCTTGTGATGTCAAAAACCAGTTTTTTACATGAAAAATCCAACCCTGTTTAAGAGCATTCATTTTATTGTTTAAAAATCTTTTCTTGAAACCTACAAACAGCACTTTTTGTTCACTCACAAAATTCTGTGTCACTAGAAAATTCTTGACTACACTAAAATACTCTTCTTCTTTTTATAAATGGGGACATAATTTATCTAAATGATGTAATTTAAAGAATTTTCCATGAATGCATTAACAGCTTCATGTAACATCTTTAACACACTCAATACACTCAGAGACAACTATATTTTCGTAAATAATACCTGATGAGCATCAGTGCATGGAATGATGTAGGCTTGTAATGGATCTGAAACATAATTTGTATTCTTTAATAATGCTCGCATTCTCTTCAAAAGAACACCTGTGTTTTTCATAGCCATATCCAATGGTTCTGATGTAGATGCACCTGCATTAGACACACAAATTTACTATTTCAATTGCAATAAAGTAGCCAGACTTAAAAATCAATAAAAATGTAACTAAAATTTGGGGTGGATAAAAAAAGAAAATAAATAAAAATATCCTGCATTTTTTTTTTTTAGCAATTTCTAAAAATAATTTTTAATGTAAACTTACTTATCTATTTCATAAATTCTGGCTTTCCGAAGAGTCAGCACGCAGGATACTAAGGAAACACGCATGCAAAGCAACCACTTCTGATGATGTAAATTTCCTACAATTTAGCAACAATCACAAAAAGAAATATCAAGCAAGCTGCATGCTCCGTAAACCAAAAAGCTCATAACACTATATAACTAGGCAACACATAAAACAAGCAATTAAGCTAAATAAAGAGAAAAATAATATAAGCAAAATGGAAAATCTACTAGCAAGTAAAAAAAGCTGTATACTGAAATTATATATAAAACATAAACTGATAAATAACGTAAAAATAAAATAAATACTAGCTAAAAATAAATATTACAATCAAAAACATACTATTTGTCATCAGCCAATCCTCATCTGGACTCAACTCTTGAAATGGAACAAGTGCAGGCATCCCATGGTTTTGTGCGCGTTCCACTGCTTTAATTGCAGATAAAGAAGGTACCATAGTAGCTAGAGCAGCCATTTGAGGATTCACAGCTAAATATTTTAAAGTTTCAGTGAATAAAGTAGGTAGAGGAGTTATTTCTTCTTGGGAACGTAACTTCAAATCAGAAACAACTTGGTCCACCTTATTGCGCCAAGCATCTGGGGGATGGTTATGTTTATTATTAGCTTTTTTGATGCGACTATATACAGTTACAGCTCTACCAGGACACTGTCTATCTCTTGCACATCTCCAGTAAACAGTTCCTTCTTTTCCATCACGTACTTTATTATAACGATGTCCTTCATATAGGAGAGCAATACCACCTCTTTGAGTTGCAACATACTGGCATTCCATTCTTGAATTAAAGGGGGGAAAAAATCATTCATTTTAAAAATATTCAAAATTTTAATCAAATAATAAAAAATTCTGTTAAAGCATATTAGTTTTAAACATAAATGGTATTAAAAGGATTCATATTTTGAAAAAAAAAACATTACTATTATTATTTATTTTTTTATAACTGCAAAGCTGAATTTTCTAATATTAAAAGAATTTGAAAGTATCATTATATAATTTGCAAGGACTTCAAATTATTTTTTCTAATAAAGTTATTGATTAGAAAAGTTTAGAGTTATTGATTGAAAGTGAGCATGTGAAGCTGAGCATTTGCTTCTTTTTTATTCATTTGACTTTATTATAAAGAGAAAAATTAAGCAAAAAACTCATTGAAGAGTATTCAGAAATATTAGACAGGAAAGAATATTTTTAGCATCTTTTTTAATATTTCTAACTATCATCTTTGCAGTATCTTATCTATCATAATTTGAATTAGGTCAAATAAACAACTATTAAAATTATGTATGTTCAAAACCATTGCCAGTCACAGCCCCAAAATAAAATTAAAAGGGTCCATATACTTTCATTTAAAAGAAAGGCATTGCAGCTTAAAATCTATAAGGTTGCCAAATGCCAACCCATCTGAAAAGTCTTGTGTAAGTTTATAGGATTCTTGAAATAAGCTTTCATTTGTAGGGTTTATAATTTGATTTCATTTAATAATAAGGTGCATACGGCAGGTTTTTAGCCCAAAGTGTGGCATGAGAAAATAGTTCATTTCACTTGCATAATAACTACATTATTTTTAAACTGAATATTAGTACCACTTAACTAGCAGTATTTCTTTATTGTCTCAAATGCAAACTGGCTACTTTCTGACACATTCTTGAATGCAATTTTTTTCTCAAACTCATAATATGGAAGGTGCTCTTATTCAGAAACTATGAAATCAGAGTTGTTTTTTACACTTTTCAAGAAAGTCAAGTGATTTTTCAGAAAATTTTGTCAAAGTTGGCATTTTGAACTAAATTTCTGTACATGACTGCCCAATGGAGGTCATCATGAGACAACAATATATTTTAACTCAAGATGTAATTTGTTTATCGAAAACTGAGAAAAAGCATCTATTTGAAATTGTTTCAATATTTATACCTGCAAGTGCCATGCTTTTAAGTTTTAAAATGAGTCTATAAATGTATCAGAAAGTTTTGTGGGGAAAACTATTTTTTGAGAACACACTTAAGACATACAAACCTAATTAAGTTTATAGTTCTTTAAAAAAAAAAAATGTTTTTGCATATTTATTTTTGTTTTTCAATATGAACATATTAATGCAACAATAGTTTTTTTTAGTATGTAATTAAACACATTAGAAGGCACTTAATGTATACAGAAATAAACATGTTGCAACACATACAGAGAACAAAACAAAGAAGTTCAAATAATCGATCTGTGCATCGCTCTTTGTTTCATTCCAGCTCTAGTAGGATTGAAGCATGTTTGTCATTAATAATTCTTTGCGATAAAATGTATTAAAGTTATTAGAAAAGTTATAAATATATTTTGTAATGTTACTTGCTTAATATTTATGTTGGTGAAACACATAATTGATAGAAAAAGAGAACTATTGAAAAAATTAATAGGTAAGAACTATTTTTGTGGCTACTGTGCTATTCAGTCCAAAGAAGCAAAGTATTGTGCACATGGTACAGGGGTCGCTGAAGGGTTTTTTTTGTGGGACAATCATCCATTTGTCGACAATTCAACAATCGTCGTTTGTTTCAATGTCATTTTACTACATGGTATTCTTGGTATCTCACAAGATAATTATGATATTAAATAAAATACTTAGAACTATTTTTTTATATTTTTTTTTTTGTGATGTTACCTTACACACACACAGGTTAAGGATATCAAACTCGTTTGGGCCAAATGATGCCTTACCCATGACATTCGTTAAAGGAATCCGGTTTCAATCTTTTAATCCAATTTAATAAATTTTGCCTTCTTTTCAATAAAATTTATTTAGAATTCGTACAGCAGGTTTTGAATCTTTCACAATTTTTTTTTTTTGTGTGATTTTTCAGTTTTTTCACATTTTGTAGTACTTTTCTGACATTCGTAAAAGAAATTCGATTTGAAACTTTCAGCCTAATGTAGTAAATTTGTCTTCTGCAATTTTTTATAATTTTAAACATTTTTTCACGTTCTGTGGTGATTTTTTTTCATTCATGAAAGAATTCCAGTTAGAATGTTTTAGCCCACTATGGTAAATAGGCCTCTGCAATTTTTGAATTTTTAGCATTTAAGAAGGATTTTTCCCACATAAGTAAATTTTTTGAAATTTTTTTCAGTCACTGGAAGCAGGCCTTTACATAAAAAGGGGACTTTAGGGAGAGAAAAAGACCATTTGGGAGTCCTGATGCATTATATTTGTACACTAGACAAAACAATCTATTACTTTTGTTAACTGTTTGGAATTTAGCAGCAAGTGAATCAGTTATGCAACATGATGATGAACATTTACCAATTATTAATTTAGATGACAGATAAAATAGTAAGTAACTGGATGACAATAACCCTATCAAAGCAAGATTATACATACTGGGCCTTTTGATTAGTGGTTACAAATCATAATTTGCCAGAATCTAAAAACTTAATAAATGCTATTTTTAAAGAATTATACATTAAATATAAATGGTTTCTTAGCATTAGTGTACACTGGTGTGTATATACTTTCATTTGAAAATAGATATTTATTAATAACACCAACATTTGCACTATTTTCTGAAAGATCTTTGAATGAATTATTAAAAATATTGAATTATATA
The DNA here is from genome assembly GCA_963931845.1 of Maratus michaelseni. Lineage (NCBI taxonomy): Eukaryota > Metazoa > Arthropoda > Arachnida > Araneae > Salticidae > Maratus > Maratus michaelseni. Next base: position 275,253,989 of record OZ007599.1, read on the forward strand.
CTAAATTAGGAATTAAACCTTAGTGCACATTACTATTTGTTTACCTCAGAGATTAAAATACAAAATTTCAAAAAAGAAAAATGAGCAGAAACAATAATATTCACAATTACAATAAAAGCCCAAATCATGCAATGCTAAAAAAAAAAAAAAAAAAAACGCTTCATGTTTCATATGCCAGTCGGCCATTTTTTCTCAAAATTATTCTTTTGAATAATTGTATAAAAATTACTTTTTTAGAATGATCATGAAATTTTTATTATTATTATTTACTTATTTATTTTTTTGAGAGATGAGCAACCTTCCAAAATGTTATTTGGAGTTATCCGTATTCAAAATTTTATTCCTAACGTAAAGAAACCATTTAAAAAAAATTAATTATTTGGATTTTTAACGTTCCTGAAAACTATTGTGAACAATAACAATATGTACTTCATTCCTCCGCAGGGAATAAAATCATGAAAGACCTTTGACGTCATTTGCCTATGAACCAATGAAGTCAAATTTTAGTTTTAGAAGTGAAATTTTAGACAACTCATCTCTTTTTTCCTAGTGAACAACATGTTAAACTTAGGATTTTGCAAATTTGATGACCATGAAGCTTTGCACCTTGGTTTTCTTAATTATATAATTGCACATTGATTTCTGAAATAGAAAAACAAAGAATTATGTTGTGAAATTGCTGTTACTGGCTTGTTGGAAATTATCGCAGCAACGAAAATGAATTTGAAAGCTTTTTGCCCTGTTGATAAACTTTGCAATTCAAGAAGGGGAATATTATTATTAGATTATTCCATAGGCTCTATTTAGGTAAGTAATTTTTTTAAACACTTGCAAGTTCTGCATATAAAAGGAAAAAAATATTATTTTTGTTTAAAGCATTTCGTGAATTTATTTTCATTTCTCATATACATTAATTATGGTTTATCAGCATTTGTGTACACTGGTGTGTGTGTAAACTTTCATATGCAAATAAATATTAACACCAACTTTTGCACTATTTTCTGAAAAATCTTTTGCTTTTATAGGACAATATTTCTACTATAAGATAAGTAATGCTCTATAACTATAATATAGGCAATATTCTACTTCTTTTTGTTATTTTATTTAGTAGAAACAATTTGCCCCCCCCCCCCCCTTCACAGAAAATTTTTCTTCAAGCTCATGAGTAAAGTTTATTTTAATAACATGCTTTTTAAATTTTTATTAGTTATTTTCATATAATTTAAAAAAAAAAAAGTATTGTTTTATTTATTTGCTGCTTGCATGTAAAACTTATTTTACATATGCTGCCAAAATGCTCATCTAGATCAGTCATACTCTCCGAGACACATAATCATTAATTCATATTTATAAAATAAATCATTTTTTTAATATATTTTCATGGTAAGACAAAATCGGCATTTTCCCAGTCAAAAGTTCTATTTTCATGTAGTCCTATTTGTGTATACATTTCTTAATCAGACATTATTCCAAATTAATTAAAATTGCATTATATATTTCTACAATTTAAAAAATAAATAAATAAAAGACTATTTTATTAGAGAAAATATCCTGATTTTTTTTTTCATCAGAACTTGGAAATTCTGCATTGTTATATTATTATGTTTTATAGCTATTATAAAGTTAATACTGCTTTTTAAGGTTAAATGTTTGTCACTGAAGAAAATAGCACCAATATTTTTTACACCATTATTTTCAAACAAAAATCTTTGGCATATTTCTACAGCATTTACAATAGAAATCTAGCACGAAGTTTATTGTTTGGAAATACTGATGTTAAAAATTTTTGGTGTTATTTCTTCTTTAACCCTACTAATAATATTAACTTTGGTATACTACTTATGTTATTCAACTAGTTTATTATTTTTTTTTACCCTTTTTTTAAGAGTGTTGCGGCCGCCTAATCTCGCAAACATATGTTTGTGCCCCACGAAAGTAAACGGTTGAGTATGGCTGGTCTAGATGGTCAAAGGCTGGCTAGTATGTAGTACTAGCAAAGTTAAATGCAGTGAAGAAACCTCAATTTATGAGCTGCCCTCCATATACAGAGTGGCCAAGATAAAAGAGGTCCGGAATACAGAAGTACAAATACTTACTAATTTTTATTTAAAAGTAGTAAATACAGAATAATTATGAATAACAACACCCCCTGTGAACTATTGAATGTTCAGTATGTTGTTATTCATAATATTCTGTATTTACTACTTTTAAATAAAAATTGGTAAGTATTTGTACTTCTGTATACCGGGACTCTTATCTTGGCCACTTTGTACAAACTTTTAAGATAGAAATATTTTTCGTGTTCTAGTTTCACATCTAGATAAAACTTATTCTCCATCCATAGGCGTAGCCTCAGAGGGGGCACGTGCCCCCCCCCCCCCCAACTTTCTGAACATCAATTTCTAAAATATGATACAGTCAATTAAGACTTGTCTTGTATTGACCCAAAATCGAAATGAAATAACTACTTTTATTTTCATTTTATGTTTCTTCATTTTTTTTTACTTACTCAGATGTCAGATCAGTAGACAACTAAGCTCTTTTTCTTTGAAATAATGAATTTAGTACCAAAAATTGCTGGCAAATCTGAGCTGGGCAAAATGGGATGACTGAAAGTTTTTCAGAATTGACTTGTACGTTAATGAAAAAATCAAAACATTTCCCTTAAAAATTCTTCTATAAAGTAGAGGTTTGCACGAGCTCGGGCCTGGCTCGAAGCCCGTACCCGGCGCGGTCCGGCAGAATAAAGACAACTTTTTTAACGGGCCAGATCGAGAAAAAAATAAACGAACTGGTACAGGTCGAGAAATAAAATTAAGCGGTCGGCTGGCACAATATAACAAATTTAAAAGGGTCAGACAAAGCGGAGAAACTATTTTTTTTTCTGAATTCTCGGGTCGAGGCGGGATTTAGTTGTTCCCATGACGGGTTGTGCAGGCAATGTTTTGTAAATAATAGAGATAATGAACTTTTGTTCACGAAATCTCTGGCAATATACTTTAATAAATTACAGAGAAGTATTTTTTTAATATACCAGCTTCAAAAGTTATGTTTTTAATCATCTTTATTCTTTTATTCTAAACTACACTAAATTTTTTAATGAGTATATATTGCAGTGTAATAGTATAAGAATCTAAGTGATCATCTGATTTCATTGATTTTTGAACGGGCCGGAGCTGATTTCATTAATTTTTGAACGGGCAGGGCCAGGCCAAACTTTTAGTTTTTACATTGGCCCGTGCCTGGAAATTCCGACCCGTGCAAAACTCTACTATAAAGGCATTTCACTTTTAGCAGTATAGCTAAAATATGCCTGCATAATTAAGTATGTTCCATTTCTTATTTATTATTATTTATTTTATTGACGGCACTTAATCTTCTACTTGCATTTTTGAGATGCAATGATTATGATTTGTTTTTCAAAGTGTGAGTCTTCTTGAATGAGATGTTTTAAAGTTAATATACAAGTATACATTGGTAAACGATGGTAATCCGTTCCAGAAATACGCTATTAAACAAAACCGTTGCTATCCAAGGTGCAATTTTCCAGGCTCATATACCTTAAATGATTAATACTTCTTAAATGTGATGATTAAATTTATTTAAAATGTCTTAAAAGTTTGATAAATGTCTTTTACTTATTATATTTGTTACAAAAACATTAATTTCAATAAAATGAACTAGTGGAGCTTTCCTCATTTCCCTGGTCCTTTTTTTTTCCAAGTGAACATCGAATTAAATGAGCCTGGTAGTGGGGCCCAGCTGCCATCAACAGCATACACATGTGCGTGCAGGCTACGTCTGCTCTGGTCTCAAATCAAACTAACCTTGAAATTTGTGATTTTTTATTTCGACCCAGATTAGTTTAAAATTGTGAGCATCGTAGTTCCCATTACGACGATTTTGTATTCTTCCCACTTTAATTTAACCTCAGCAGAGCAAAATTTAACAGAGAAATAGTTCTTTGCGTTTCGAAAATAAATGTCAAAAATTTGTCACAAAAGGTGAAAAAACACTAAAAAATTCTCGAAATATACTAAATTCACAAAATATACTGCATTGGTCTAAAAGCTTGAAAACGGAGTCATTTGCGCTAACCACAAAAAACCACAGAAGATCGCATACAAATTTTTATGCGATTTAAATCGCGAAAAAAAAAATTCAGAGGACGAAATTCTTTGTATTTGGGCTGAAATATTGAAACCAGATTTATTTTACGAATGTGAAAAAAACACTAAAAATCTCATTTTTTTTTAAACGCAGATGACAAAATTTACTAAATTGGGCTGAAAGGTTGAAATCCGATATACCTGTAACAAATGTTAAAAAATTGCTGCAAAACGCGAAAAAACGTTAAAATCATATGAAAAATTAAAATCATTGTACGGATTTCGAATAAACTTTATTTAAATGAGAAAAAAAATTTTCTCATTAAATAAAGACAACTTTTTTAATGGGCCAGATCGAGAAAAAAATAAACGAACTGGTACAGGTCGAGAAATAAAATTAAGCGGTCGGCTGGCACAATATAACAAATTTAAAAGGGTCAGACAAAGCGGAGAATTTTTTTTTTTTTTCTGAATTCTCGGGCCGAGGCGGGATTTAGTTGTTCCCATGACGTGTTGTGCAGGCAATGTTTTGTAAATAATAGAGATAATGAACTTTTGTTAACGAAATCTCTGGCAATATACTTTTATACTTTTAGCCAGTTTCAATCTTTATTGGGCTAAAAGATTGAAACTGGATTCTTTTTACGAATGTGAAAATATCTCCACAAAACAAGGAAAAAAAAAATCTCAAAATCAAAAACTGTAGAAGACAAAATTTACTATATTGTGTTCAAAGATAGAAACAAGATTTCCTTTACGAACGTTAGAAAAATCGCCGCAAAATGCGTAAAAACATAAAAATTGCAAAAAGCAATCGCAAAAAACTTAAAAATAGCAGAGAACAAAATTTTTTATATTGGGTTAAAAGATTGTAGCTGGAATTCTTTTACTAATGTAAAAAAATCGCTGCAAAATGCGAAAAAGCGTTGAAATCGCATGAAAAATTTTATGTTTACGAATGTGAAAATATCTCCACAAAACGTGAAGAAAAAAAAATTAAAAATCGCTTAGAAAAATTCACGAAAAATTCAAAAATCGCAGAGGACAAAATTTACTACATTGTGTTGAAAGATTGAAACTGGAATTCTTTTACTAATGTTTGGGAAATCGCTGCAAAACTGAAAAAAAAAATTGCAAAAACTTCAAAATCGCAGAGAACAAAATTTGTTATATTAGGTTAAAAGATTGTAGCTGGATTCCTTTTACGAATGTCAAAAAATTCAATGTCAATTCGCTGCAAAGGGCAAAAAAAACGCTGAAAACCGCATAGCAAATCAGCGAAAAATTCAAAAGACTCTACATGAGTTCCGAATAAACTTTATTGAAAAAGATGCCAACATTTACACTATATTGGGCTAAAAGGGTGTAACTGAATTCCTGTTACAAATGTTAAAAACTTTCGCGAAACACGAAAAAAAAAGCAAAAAGTCGCATGAAAAATTCGCCCAAAATTGCAGAGTACAAAATTTAGTATAATGGGCTGAAAGATTAAAACTGAATTCCTTTTAAAATTGCAGCTGAGCATGAAAAAATGGTAAAATATCATAAAAAGTTCATGAAAATTTTAAAAATCACAGAGGACAAAATTTAGTATAATGGATTAAAAGGTTGAAAACAGATTAGCATCACAAATGTTAAAATTTGCCACAAAACGCAGAACACAAAAATCACATAAAAATTTTGCGAAAATTTTCATAATCGTTGAGGAAAAAATTTAATATATTGAGCTGAAGGACTCAAACCAGATGTGTTTTATGAATGTTTAATAAAATTGTCTCAGAACGCTAAAGAACATTTAAAATGGCATTAAAAAATCGCAGTTCACAAAATTTTCCATATTGGACTAAATGACTGATGCTGGATTCCGTTTAAGAATGTGAAAAAAATTGCCGCAAAACGCAAAAAAAGGCATAATAAGTTTAAAAAAACTTAAAAAATAGCAGAATAGAAAATTTACTATATCTGCTGCAAAAATAAAACCAGATTTCTCCCACGAATGTTTATAAAATCACTGCAAAAAGCTAAAAAACTCTAAAAATCGCATAAAAATACTGCAAATTTTTTTTTAAATGCAGAGGATAAAATTTACTGAATTTTGTTAAAATATTAAAACTGAATTCCTAACACAAATGTTAAGAAATTTTCGCAAAACGCGAAAAAATGCTAAAAATCACAAACATTTCATGAAAAATTAAAATAATGTTGTACAATTTCCAGATTAGCTTTTTGAAACAAAGACAAAATTCATTATATTGGGCTAGAAGATCGAAACTGAATTCCTTTTACCCAATGTGGTAAAATTGCCACACTATCATTAACTGGGTCCATTTTTAACCAAGAAACCAATGTATATATTGTCTATGTGTGTTTCCATCAATAGTTAATGGCCTGCCAGTGGATTCTGCATTCAGCACATCATTAGCCAAAACTATTTTTGCATGTAATTTCACTCCACCTCAAAGTTTTTACAAGTATTAAAGGAGTAATGTTTAAAACCTTTTGTAAATTTTTACCTCCCTACAAACACAAATTTTAAAACATTTAAAATTCATTATTTTTTTAAAAGTTTGTTCTATTTGTTACTCTTTACTGAAATCATAATTTATTTAATCATCAGTTATTTAAATTGTCTTTGAACTTTTCCCTTCTCCTTCTTTATCCCTCTCCTGCACACAGTTTAAAATCTTAAAATATATATATATATATATATATATATCAGCCCTATTTGTTTGTAGTTTTGCCTTAGTTGTATTATTTGTTACTTTAAAAGCAACAAAAAATAATAAATTTAAATTTGTCCCTACCCCCAAAATTTTCAATTATTGATTTGTCGTAGCACATAGCTTAAAAACATTTTGCCTTTTTAAAGTTTTCTGCCCTTTTTATAAATACTACATAAATAATATAAAACGTAAAATAATATATAACGTAAAAATAAATAAATGATCAATTGTCTAAATTCCTGCTTCTTTCTTTGCCCCTTGTGTCAAATCAATGACATGTCACAGACCTTTGAAATCTCCCCATGGGTGCAAGAAGTCCATCCAAGCCAAGACTGAAAACTTTTCTGAATATTAGGAATAACCCAATGGAAATGGACTAGAAGATTTCTATGTTCATTATGGCTAAAAATTGATATCTTGCAATAAAAGATTGTGATTAAAAGTTCTTGATAGTAAAATTGCTATTATTAAGTATATAAAAGTAGAATTTACTATTAATCAAAAAACTCTCCAGGACTGAAATCAGTCCTGGACTGAAGACTTGCACCCATGAATCTCCCAGATTTCAATAATTTGGGGTTTACAGTTTGTACTCATGCACTATAAAAAAAATTCGTAACGTTACGCAAATGTTCCAGCAACGTTCCAGGCTTTGACATGTTTCTACCAAATTCTTGGAAAAAACAAGTTTATTTGATAATAGTTTCCTGAATTCAGGGATTAAGCTTTTTTTTGCATGGCAACGTTTCTGCTCTAGCTCCGTCATTTTGGATTCTTGACATATATCCAGGAGCCGATTTACAAATTTGGGGGCCCTTACACTTATGCTTACAGCAGCCTGAGTTAAAAAATATCTTATTGAAAGCTGTACTTAAAATGAAAACTTTCTGAAAATGCATTGCAATATCAAATCATCTGCAGTAGACAAACAATGAATAAATAACAGCTGCCGCTGGACAGAAAACCTACCCTTTTATTATTTCAACCACAAGGCAGAAGGTGTTCTAGAAGGAAGGTTCTCTAGGAAGACAGAGGAAAACTATTGTATTTTAATCTAATTGCACGTAATATTAGTCAAATGGTACTGGGTAGCTTTGCGAAGTTAATAATTAATCCTTTCATTGTTACCTGGAATACCTTTTAGCTTTATTTATTTACTTCTACTTCATTTTTGGATTATATTATTCTTACAATTCCCGAGAAAAACTATTGGATAAACAAAAGAAAGGTATGTACGTAATTTAATATAATTACAAATATTTTAAATCAATAATTGACTTTTTTTTTTCAATTCTGGGTTTTAACTTCTACAATCTAAAAATTAGTAAACATTACATACTGTTTAAAAGTATTATTTTTTTTATGCTTCTGACTTTTAAAGTTGTACATATAACTTTTTGTACAAAATAAAATCCATAAATGGAAGTGTAAAATAATAATAATTATTATTATTATTACTTGTATAATTTGATGCATACATTGAGAGCAACAGAATGTAAGTGTATAAAATAATTTTTCTTTCCTATTAAAAATCACCCGACAATCGGGAAAAAAAAAAAAAAAAAAAGAGTTAAACCTATATTGCAAGAATTATACTATTTTAAATGTACATTTTCTCATATACGAAAAATATTACTATGTTTGTATATTTGAAGTATATCTGCTTTTTAAAAGGAATTAAATTTTAATCTTCAAAAAATTAACTTTTTCGAAAAAAAAACCACGAAAAAAAACAACATTGTTTTAGCATTTTAAGATAACGTGTATTAAAAAATCCCAATATTTACACGAGTTATGGCTAAAAAATATATCTGTTGTTCTCACTGTAAGCAGTGATTAAAAAAGATACTTTAAAATGGTCTATCTCAAAATGTTAAAAACGTACTTCATATAAATTGTGCACAGTAATTTTATTAAATTAGGTAATGTTTCTACCTGCAATCTTTGTGAATTTATTATATTAAGACTGAACCTAAATTTGTGCATATTTTAGCAAAATTTCTGTTTAAAAATAAAATTAAACAGGTTGCATAGATTTTTCAGAGTTTATCTATGCTTTTTTTTCTGTGTTTGGAATTATAAACAAATTTTGGCCCAATCTTAAGACATAGATATAATCTCTGAAACCATAAAGTTTATTAGTAAAAAATATAAAGTAGCTTAATAGAAATCTTGCGAGCAATTTCTTTTAAAAGACGTTGCAGAAAAAAAAGCAAAATTTTTCAACATTTAATATCGGTGATCATTACATGGATAAAAACTAAATTAAATTTCTTTATAATCCAATATGTAACATTTTTTAGTAATTGACTGCTCAGTCAATTACTCATAAAAGTATTCCATTTTTGAGAATTTTCTATTACTCATAAAAATATAATATTTTTATGAGTAATTGATTGCTCTTATGTCAGAATAGCAATCAATTAGCTTTAAAGTTTTGTCAACTACAGGGTGGCTCAGGGAAAAATACAGTAAAAAAAATGATAATTACCAGTATATTCTTATAAAAAAATTCAAATTGATTATTTGATCGAATAATCAACATAAATTTTTCTATAAGAATATACTGGTGTTTATCACTTTTTTGACTGTATTTTTCCCTGACCACTAGCCACCCTGAACTAATTTAACTCAAAATATTTAACTTAAAAAAGAAAACATTATACAATTTTAAAATGAAACAACATATATTTATATTAAAAACAAGTTTATTTTTAACATCAAACTATATTTTGTAAGAAAAAATTTAAATACAGTGACATTTAAAAAAAAAAAAAATTACAGACAAATTTGATGTTATAATTAAACAAATATGTTTATAAGATAAATATTAAATTAAAAAATATATATTTTATGAGTTAAATATTTTTAAATATTCTTAAAACATACAAAAATTACTTTGCAAAATTTTTAAGCTAATTAAATTGTGAGCTACATCAATAAAAATCAAATTGATGTATCAGAAACATCCCTGAAATATATAGGATATTTCCTTATATTTTCAAGTACTATTACTGACTTTCTGTGGAATTTTTCTAAATTCTTAAAAAATATTCCTGGTTTTTACCAGGAAGATGACAGGATGTGAACGTATCTAAATCTTTTTGGAAGATTGTTAATTTATTTCAGGAAGGTTACTGGCTTTTACTAGGAAGATTTTAGTATGTTCATGTTTTTTTTTTTTTTTTTCCAGGAAGGTTACAGACTTAAACTTGGAACCTTTCTGAAGAATTGAGAAATCTTACCACTATAATCCAGGAAAGTTACTCACTTTTAATATTAACTTTTCTGAATTCTTAAAAAAGTTTTCTATTTTTTGCCAGAAATGTTACTGGTATAAATTAGGCACATTAGCTGCCCATTATTTTCCAGGAACGTTCCTGAATTTTTTTTACAGTGTGGAGTATTTGAAAAATCCATGTTTTTAATTTTTGGCTTAGTAGTTTTATTTTTACAAAATTAAAAAATGGCAAAAATTGTCAAATTTTGCACTATTGCCTTGCACATAGCATTTGTTAATATTTCTGTAACCAATAATGCTAGAAAGCTCTTTTATGCCTCCTTTTAAAGCTTTTTTTTATGGTCTTTAATCTGATATGCAACACAGGCTAATTAATAATATTTGACAATTTTTTAAGAAATTGTTATTTAATTTTTTCAAAAGCATCCCCTTTAATATTTTCAAAAAAATAAAATGCTAATCCTTCATTTATTGCCTCTATATATGCAAAGTTTCCAGTTGGAGAAATAAAGGGGTGTCTGATAAATTAAAATTTCTTCAAATGTTTTGAAGGAAAAGAGGAGTGAACAACTTAAGGTACCATAGAAAAATAGTTCATTACTGCTTTAGAATGTTAAGATTTTTTACAGAATAATCTGTAGTAATAATTCAAATAAACTTCCAATTCAATAAAAAACCTCTTCTGTTAAATTCAGGCTGGGAACCCACAATTAACAGAGTTACACTCACAAGATTTCTGTCATTTCTCTTTTAATCAGACAATTTTCTATTAACTGGCACAACAGCAATAAATTGTATATAACAGTCATTATCCAACATTGGTGTGCACAAAATGCATTCATATACACTACGTGCTTTTCTACCTACTGATTCAATAATTATTTTGTCATTATAGTGTATATAAATGCATTTTGGGAGCAATCAATGCAAAATAATTTATCAGTGTTGTCGGTAAATAGAAAAAGCACTTTTAAGTTATTTGCATTAATGTGCATACAAATATGATGCATTTACATGCTTAAATGCATATCCTAAAATTATCTTCCTGTATACTACATAAAAAATTCTTGTGAAGATTTGGCCGTATTTGAATCTTTAGAGTGCTATTCCATTAACTGTCACAATAAATCGTACATGATTGTCATTATCTGCTATCAATTTCATGCAACATGCACTCACATTTACTATGACGACAAAATAATTATCGAAATCAGTAGTATCGAAAGCACATAGTGCATATGAATGCATTATATGTGCACCAATGACGGTTAACAACAAATGTATGCGATATATTGATGTCATGTCAGTTAATGAGAAAGCAGTTTTAATTCTTTAAATTGAAGTACAACAGATATGCACGAGACAAACCGCCTACATGCATAAATATATATACTAAAATTTATTATCACAACATTAACCAAATGTTTTTATATATGCAATTACTGGCTGCAATATTTAAAAAAAAAGTTTTAGAAAATTCTTATTTTATTTTATTATCTTTTTAATTTATTTTTAAGTAGCAGTGTACTGCATACTGTAAAGATAAAATACTCGTTCGTGCACACATAAAAGTAAGATTGGAGGTAAAACTCAGACTATAAGAGAGCTGTTACAAATGCAACAGCATATATACACACACAATGCAAAATTTCTGCACTGCTTCAAATCCTCTACATTTTGAGCATGGATATTTTAAAAAATTACTTTTATTCTAAATTTAATAAAACGTGCACATCATTTAAAAGAACTTTTATATATGATAAACAAAATACAACTAATGAAACAAATTTTAATTGATTTTTCAATCCATTATCACTGTTTCTGATATCAAATGTTTATAGTAAATGACTATTGCTTGGTATAACAATTTTGATATTAAGAATATAAGTTTATTAAATATTCCATATTTTGTCATTTTACCTTATCAACTCTTCATTTTAGCAATTATTTATAGTTTACAAGAAGTATGTATTTGCTTTTCTTTACCATTTTTCACAATGTGCAAAAAATTTTAATGCTAATTATTTTTAATTTTCAAAAAAATTATTTTCAGATTTATATATATTTAAAAACTGTACCATTAAAATTGCTTTTTGAAATGAGATAAAATGTTGCAGAACCAAGATATATATGACTACACTTCTATATAAAAATCTTCATCTACTAAAAATGTGGTATTAGCCGAGTACATAAGCAAAATTTGGCCGAATACAGAGTACACCTCTATTTTTAACTATTTAAAAAACTAAATTTATTGTACACATTTAGTAAAGATGAATTTTAAAAATGTAAACAATTAATTTTTAATGAGAGACATAGTATTTAATTATCTTACAGATATTTTCCTTTTCTAAGTTAATGTTTTCAGGTGGGAGATCTTTGATGATCATGTCATCATAGAATATATCAATGCATTTTGGATTTTGAATGCAATCAATGTCTGTTAATGACAATTGTGTAATATTTATTGGTGTTGTGTCAGTAAATTAAAAAACGTTCTTAATAAAGCAATTAATACAATATTCATCATGGAAATTAATGATATAATTCAAAAACATTTTTTTCCCTAACTGTAATAAATTAACAAAAGCAAGTTATGAGATGAAAAAAAAAATCAACTTCTTTGACATTGTACAGTTTTTCAATGCACAAAAATAACTCTCTTAAAATTTGAGAATTTTTTTATATAACTTTAATTTTTTGATTGTCAATAAATGTGATAATAATTTGGGGAAAAAATTATATTATATATATATATATATATATATATATATATATAATATGATATATATAAGAGATATTGTTTTAATATTAGTTATATTGTTGTTTCAGAAATGATACTTAAGAAAAATAATTATTAGGAGGATATTCATGATGCAACTGTACAGTTTACCCCTGCTTGGCACAAAATCAAAAAATCACCAAATTGGTGTGATTTTGTGTCTTGTTTTCGAGAGTTGCAACCTCCAGGAGACACTATGCAAGAGCACCAAATTCAAAATGACAACAATCAAAATAAATCAAAAATATATTTTTTTTTAAATTAATTGTCAAAAATACGGTATTTAACAGGTTACATTTTATGCAAAATACCAAACAAACAATTTTCTCACTTATACCTTAAAATCAATATTTGTTCAAAGGAGTGAGAAAGGGGTGGGAAGGGGGGGATTTAAGTAAATGATTTTATATTCCTCACATGTATTAAAAGGTTACTATTCAAAATTAAGATGACTAAATAAAAAAAAAAAATACTGCAAGTACATTTAAACTATCAACTATTCTGGACAAAAAATTAACAAATTTCATAATTTATTTAAATTCAACTCACTTGAATTTCAAAATGTACTTTTCAAAGGGAAAAAAATGTCTTTGTCAGGAGGCCTCTGTCTTCGTGACCCCCCCCCCCCCCCCCAACACCCTACTAATTATTTTGCTTGAAACATGCATAATTTTAAAACATATTAAGCTTTGATAGCAAATAATATTTTTTCAAAAAACAGAATAAATGTACACACGCCTACTTCTAAATACAAAACAAACATTTTTTCATTAAAAAACATTTAATAAAAGACTCATGATTGCAAGACGTCTATTCAAGCCAAGACTGAAAACCTTTCTGAGTATTAAATATAATGACATGGAGATGCACTAGAAGATTTCTGTTTGATTGCATTATAGCTACACATTGATATTTTACAATAAAAGAAAATAATTAAAAGTTTTTGCTTGTAAAATTGCTATTATTTAAATACATAATTTACTCATCATCTCAAAGATTGAAGGGCTTGCACCCATGAAAAGACTTCTGAATGCAAAATCTTAATTCAAAAGAGCAAGGGTGACTTTGAAAAGTACGATATTTTGCTCGTCCAAGCATCAAGTTTTGACAGATTAAAAAAAATAATTAAAACATAATTAATAGTGTCCCACCTCCCAAGTTACTCCCTGTATTAGAGTGTTTTTCTGTTCCAAAATGAAGCGATGATTCTTAGGATTCGTTCACACTGACGATTCTGTATTGCACGTTGATGCTGTTTTAGAATTTTGGATTACAATAAATATTAGGTATATTTTCATTTTATCTTTATTTATTCTGGTTTGTTGAATTCTTTGGATTCATCATATAATGTTTGCGAAATTGTACTGTATGGACACTGTTTATAGTACGGTCAGTTCTTTTTTTTTCTGGAAATATTTCTGTTCAGGGTTGGCAGGTTTTTGACGGTTTAAACTGTCATCTCAAAAACTACAAATGTCACACATATATACAACATTACATGTAATGTTTAAAATGTCATTATTACTGTGCACGAATAATTAATATGTAGTAAAGTATTATTGTTAAGTGCAATTTTTTAACTCGGCAAAATTTTTATTTAGAAAATTTTTTGGGGTAAAATTGTGCTTTTTAAAAAGTAAATATAAGATTTGGAAGTGCTCACATGAGCTGCACATTTTTTCTCTTACTTAAAAAATCTTAAATGTCCTAGTAATTTAAAACAATATCATCATTTTTCTGCAGCATGAATCAAAGAGTGTAAAGAATAAGTAAAACCCCAGCTGGCCAAATGATGCCGCTGAAATAGTTAACTCACTTGCCTTGAAACTCTTTTATACAATAGGTCAATATTTCAGAAAATAGTGGAAGAGCATGAAGATGTAATGGATATTGGAATTTAACAGATTAATAATTTTAATTTATTAATTTATATAAACAGCACAAAGATCTTTTACTTCATGTAAAATCCTTAGGTGTTGCATTAGACATTTTTCAATGAGGTACTGCTACAATTGCTGATGCATGTCATGTTTGTCTCAGTTTTCTAAAAGAAATTTTACCTAAGCCCCATATTGAAAAAGTGCATAACAGCATGGAACAAATTATGAAACAATACCATTTTATGGTTTATATTTTTCGCCCCAATCTTAAGGGTGAAGGGTTGACTGATGCACAAATTGATTTGGCTTGCATATGAGCTACAGAGAATCGATGGTTGTTTACCCATGCTGATTGCATACAAAGCTGAAGAATCCCCTTTCCCTCCTCCTTATTTCAAGTTACAGGGAGGACAGTTAACCCCATGACTTGGTAGAAAGGTATCATTAGATGCAAGATGCAATAGTTTTTCAATTGAACCTGTCTCCAAACTTAATTAACTAGCAATGATCTGTCAACTTCTGCTAGCTCAGCATCAATTGATAGAGTATTTTCAAACTTTAGCTTTATACACTCTAAACTCAGAAATAATGTGGGTGTTGTAAATAAATGTGCAAAACTGGTTATATGCTACAGAATGCAGCAGGGTAAAATTGATTCAGTTTATTAATTGTACAATAATTTTCTTCTGATTGAAAATTCCAAATAATAAAAATATTTTATTACAATTAATAATTAAAACATTTTCTTCTAATTAGTAAATTATTATAATTTGAAATAAAAGATTACATAAATCATCATGATATTTAATGTATACCTATTGTTGTTAAAAGTTCTAAAGGGTGTTACACGATTTTGATGGTTAAAACCAGTTTTTGATGCTTGTCATATCAAAAACCAGTTTTTGACGTTAAAAACCCAACCCTGTATCTGTTGTCTGGCTTATTTAAGCTTATATAGAATGTTTCCTTTGATTAAGTTATAAATTGATAAAAATACCAGAATATAGCTATAAAAATTACATAACTATTATCAAAAATTGAATTTTCAACTTTTCTAAGTAGAAATGAATCCCTGCACAGAAAAAGAACCACAAACAGTTAATTTGAGCATTCTCGCGTCTAGGAGAGGGGGGGGGGGGCAGTATGGTACATTTCTTTTATACCAACACCATTGTTGCCAAGCATAGTATTTTTATTTATTATTATTTTTTTAATGATCCTTAAAGCTAGAAGAAAGTAAATTTATAATACTCGGTATTGAGCAAGTATTAAATGACATGAGAAATTTGAAAAAAGAACTTTTGAGTTAAGCTCCTGCTGAAAAGTATTGCATGAAAATGCTGTATAAATTTTAAAATTACCAGAAATATGTGCTGTGAATGACAAAATTATTCGCTTATACCTGAAATTAATTCTTCCCCTATCAGTTCATCGCCAAACTTACAAGAAACACCAAGACAAACAAAGTTTTATAAGAGATATGTCAGAAAATTGCACGCAAGACATTCCAAGATATTTCTCCTAAGAAAAAAAAATCTGATGTCTCTACTAACACAGAAAGTTCGAAAAATTTCGTAAATCAGCTAGAAAATATTTGTAATGAAATTCACGACAACTCACTTTCAAAAGAATTTAATGTTATTGAAAATGTGTGCAAATAAGTCCAACTGGTTTTTCCAAATATATAATAAAAGCATTTGTGAAAACTATAACTTTTATTCAATTGAAGCATAGTAATCAAATACATTCATCAGAAATAATAAAGAGATACTAGGGGGCTCAGCACCCTACTCGCTAACGCTCGCCAACCCCCCGTGAATTGCGAAGCAATTCACATTGAGACCGCTAAGCGGTCCCAGCTCGCTCGCCGCTTTTTATTTTTGCAGTAATTCTAGCCGGAATAAGTACTACCATAATTCATTTAAATATATGAAATTGACAAAAATTTTTAATGTAAAAAAGTAATTGAACTCCGTTGAAAACATAACTAAAAATGCATTTAGTTGGAACTACTAATGAGCATATAAATCATTTAAATACTATGAATAAAGGATCTTGGAAACATAATTTGTTTAAAACTTATTGCACCTATAATATTGTACAACACGGCTTATTCATTAAAAAAACAAAAAAAAAATAGGAAGATAGTTTATTATTAATGATTGTTTTAATTTGTTTAAAACTTATTGCACCTATAATATTGTACAGCACGGCTTATTCATTAAAACAAAAAAAAACGTAATAGGAAAATAGTTTATCATCAATGATTGTTTAAATTTCGTTCAACATTTTACTATTCTAATTGATTATAGATTTCTGCAACAGATGGCACCAGGTGCAACCTAGACTGTTGATATTTTTACTTCTCTCCAATTTTTCATGTGAGTGAAATTCATAAATAAATTCTAAATAAGAGTTGAGAATTCATTTAAAATTAGCAATATTACTCATAAGTAAAATGAGGAATCATTTCAGACGCTTTGGATTACGTACATGTTTTTTTATTTTTAATATTTGCTAGCTTGATTTTCACTGCTCTGTCACTGACCGCCATATTGGATACGGAGCCGATCTATCTAACACAATCTAGCCTTTTCATTGGTCTGAGCTCTGGAAACTACGGTTGTTGCCAACAATAAGCTAGAAATTCAGCCCTATTTCCGCGCCACGCAAGACAAATATATATATATAGATGCTACCAGAAAATCAAAAATGTGGAGTCTAAACTTTGATTGCATGATGAAACAAAAAATAGCAAATAATGGAGAGCACATCTAAAATACATCTTCAAAATGCACCCTGTGATGAAATAAAATGCTTGAAATGAAAGCATATTCTGAAGGTAAAAACCTAAAATATATTAATTATTAAAATATTTGTATATAATTTTATCATCATACAACATTAAAATATAATTTTATATAACCCTTTTGGAAGATATTTATCAAAGTCAGGGCTTGAATTTCAGGGCGGGATTCACGCCCAAAATCTTGAAATCCTACCCAAAAAAATATTGTAGGCGGGAGCTCCCACCCAAAAAATGTTTACCATTTTCCATAGAATTTTGCGTTTTGAAACAATGATCAAGTCCTGTGACCCACTAATGAATATTGTAATATTTTCCCGCAATAGATCGATGAATTTAGCATTTCCCCCCCGCGATCAATTGACAAATTTCACAATATTTTCAGTGACAGATTCACAAATTTCTGTTTCTTCTTGCAACAGATTGACGAAATTCATGATTTTTTCCTGCATACGACTGAATAATTTCGTGATTATTCTCTGAGACCAATTGACGAATTCGCAATATTTTCCCATGACCAATTGGCAAACTTTGTGGATTTGTTCCCACAACAGATCGATGAAATTCACGATTTTTTTCCTGCGACCGATCGACAAATTTCGCCGCAACTGATTGACAATTTTTACGATTTTTTTTCATAACCGATTTTTTTAATTTCCCAATCACTTCTTGTGAGAGATTGAAGAAATTCAGGATTTTTTCCTCACGTTGGACTGAAAATTTCTTTAATTTTTCTATGCGACCGACTAATGAATTTTGGGATATTTTCCTGCGATCGTTTGACGAATTTCACAATATTTTCCCATGACCATTTGACGAATTTCATGATATTTTCCCATGACCAATTGACGAATTTTGCAATATTTTCCCGTGCATGATTGCCGAACTTTGTGGGGAGGGGGTTCGAGCGACCAAATGACAAATTCTGTTATTTTTATTCTGCGACAGAATGGCGAAATTCATGATATTTTCCTCGCATCGGACTAAAATCTCTCGCAATTTTTCTCTACGACCATTTGACGAATTTTGCAATATTTTCCCATGACCACTTGGCGAATTTTGCAGTATTTTCCTGTGACCAATTGGCAAACTTTGCTGGGGTTTTTCCCATGACTTTTTCCCCCCCATGACCAATCGATGAATTTCGTGATTTTTTTCCGCAACCGATTGACAAATTTCATGATTTTTTTCATGATCGATTTTTCTAATTTCAGTGTTTCTTCTTGCAAGAGATTTCTTCAATTCACGATATTTTTCTTGTGTCTGACTGAAAAATTTTGCAAATTTTGTCCGCAACTGACTAATGAATTCTATTTGATATTTTCCTGTGACAGAATGACAAATCTTGTGACTTTTCCTGCAATGGAATATCAAAATATGTGATTTTTTCCTCGCATCCGACTCAAATATCTCAATTTTTCTCTACAACCATTTGACAAATTTCATATTTTCCCATGACTGTTAAAAAAATTGTGATATTTTTCGACACCAAGTTGACGAATTTCTCGATATTTTCCCAAGACCAATTGCCGAACTTCGCAGGGTTTTTTTTTTTTTTTTTTTTTTTCAAGCAACCAAAAGCAAATTTTGCAATTGTTTTCCTGCAGCAGATTGATGAAATTAATGATTTTTTTCCCCGCAAATGATCGGTGAATTTCACAAACTTTTTTTCATCGATCGATGTATGTATTTTGCGATTTTTATTCCCGCGATCGAAAAAGGAAAGAACCAAAAGGACCTTAAGAGCCACCAGGCATTGCACCCTGTCAAATTGATTTAGAGTCAGAATTAAAGAAAAATGATATTAGAACTGCAAAAATCTTATGGTGCACATGAAGAAAAAAAATTTCTGAACTCTAAGGAAACCTATTTAGAAACAACAATCTAACTGATCCTTGCAATTCACAGAAATTAGGATTGACATTTTAAAATCAACCTACATTTCTTGTGTAATAGCAGAAATGAATCTATGGTTTTTCTGCAAACTTTGGATATGGATTTAAAATTTCAATTCATAGAACCTTGTTAAATAAAAAATAAAAAAACCCAGGGATTCCGGTTTTGACTTTATTTTGGCTAAAACAATTCCATTAAGAAATGGATATTGATAATATCACCACCCCAAATACATGTTGTTCATGCAAGTAGTTAAAAATGAAAGCACATCAGGTTTTGGAAAGTTTTCTGAAAAATTTTAAGAGAGCATAACCATAAGATTCCAATATTTTCCAAAGTTATAAAAGCTGTTCTTGTGCTGCCTGTCACGTACCTTGTGAAAGAAGCTTCAGTACCCAAAATCGAATAAACTCTAAGTTCAGAAATTCATTTAACAACCCAATTTTCAAGGGTCCATAACATTTGGTGAAAATTTAAAAATACACGTTGTAAATATAAAGCTGACTTTCTTCCTTTTTTATAAATAAACATTTTGCATAAGTATTCCAAGTTGTCAATTTAAATTTTTTCAATGGTATTTTGTCATGCTCGTATTAATGTAATTCTTTAAATAGCATGTAAAATAATACTGGGGTTTAAATTTTTTTTTTTCTCCTTCCAAAACAGTTCAACTGACCTCCATTTAATAATGTTGGAAGGGAGACTCCCCTCCTAGGAAAAATTGAATTTCAAGCCCTGAAAGTATATTATTCTGAATTTCAAATTTAATTGTTCTATATAGCATAAATCTTTCAGTTTTAAAAAATTCGGCAATTTAAAAAGTTTTTTTTTTTTTTTCCCTTATAAATACTGCTGTCTTCCTTTTATTCTACATCAATTTGATATTCAATCATATCAACTACCTGAATGGAATCTGAAGAAACAGAGATAAAAAATTTAAATACAGAGATGCCACTCAGAAAATAACAAACAGGAGGAAATTCATGTGAAAGTAAAAATTATGACATTTTCCACAACATGTGTGACTTTTATGAACTATACTGTATTGTGTATTGAATATAAAATAAATACATTAACAAATTTCTCATGTTAAAATATTTTATAGTATTTTCTGTAATAAATATATTGCATTTTCATAGTTCAGTTGAAGAAAATGACTGCCTGTCAACCAGTGACATAGCCAGGGAGGGGGTCCAAATGCTCTGGATACCAGTAATATTGTAAAGTTTTCTTCTCCTTGATTATCGCAGAAAGTTCTCTGATTAGATAAGGCAAAAAAAAACACTTTACAATATTAGTGGTATCCAGAGCATCTGGACCCCCACCCTGGCTATGCCACTGCTGTCAACAAGTACAGTTTTATACTACATAAATTCATCCAAATGTGGAGTTTGGTTTCATGTATTCTAATCAGGAGCAAATAAAGTGAATATTAAATAGTTAACTATCATTTTTGTATATACAGAAGACTATAAATTCAATCAAATTTACGATTTTTTTCCACAACCGACTATGAAAATTGAGATTTATTTTCTTTTTACACAACCTGTTAAAGAAATTCACAATTTTTTCCACTATCGTTTGACAAAATTTGCAATTTTTTTTACAATTGGTCGACGAAATTTATGATTTTATTCTGTGATCATTCGATGTAATTGGCAATTCGTTTCTGCAATTTTTTCACAAAATTCACGATTTTTTTCTGGGATCATTCTAGAGAGTTTCAGAGGGGCTACCCTCATGCCCTTTTTAGATAAAATCCCACCCTCCTTGCCCTTTTTCCAGGTAGAATTCTACCCTCCTTGCCCTTTTTCAAGGTAGATTTCTACCCTCCTTTTATTCCTGGATAGAATCCTGCCTTGTTTGCACTGTACTTTCAAAAATTCTTTACCTATCTTTTATTTTTAGAATGCTAGTACAGTACGTCAGGGAGAGTACTTCTCTTTCCCTCTTTATTTCTTTGTGAAATGCTCTCGAACGTCTAATCTTTGACTTTAAGTGATTCATCTTTCCATTTATCATTTTTTTCCATTGAACAAGACATAAATGGTAACTAAGGGTCATTGATTCATTTGACCTTCTCTAGTGAAATATAGTATTAGATCAGGCATTCTGGCCTTTGACCACATGATAACTAACATAAGTTCTATAAAAAATTTGAGAAGTAGCTTTAGAACTTTTCTTTTGTAGCTTTTTCAAAACCAGTTTTGCTAAAACCGGGAAAAAGTTATCTTTTGAATAAAAGTTTTAGAGAGAGAGGTTTTTGAATATCGTAGGAAAAGTTATGGAAATTAGAAATGTTATTAAATTTTTTAAATTAAGCAGTACTTTAAGCTGTTGCCAGACTTCTCTCCCCACCAGTATATTGGCATATGCACTTATTACAAAAATGCCCTTTTTATAAAATGATGTGCCCTTTTTTTCAACAAAATTGCCTTTATTATGTAATGTGCACCCTGCCCTTTTTTATGTTCTAGAATGATCCCTGTTTTTTTCAGATCGCTCAATGAACATTGTGCTTTTATTCCACAATCATTTGACGAAATTCACGATTAATTTCTGTAATTGTGTGACGAAATTCACTATTTTTTTTTGGGGGGGGGGACCGATGATGAAATTTGCAATTTGTTTTTTCTCTCGAGCGACAGATGAAATTCATGATTTTATTCCGCTATCGTTCGACTAAATTCGCAATTTCATTCCACAATCGTTCAACAAAATTCAAGATTTTTTAATGTGACCTCTTGACAAAATTAATTTCTGTAATTATTTGACATTTTTTTCGTGACTGACTGATGAAATTTAAGATTTTTTCTCCACGACTGATTGATGAAATGTGCAATTTTTTTTTTTCCACTCTTGACAAAATTAGAGAGTTTTTCCACGACAGACAGTTTAAAGAAAGTGGAATTTTTTTTCTTGAGTGATTGACCTAATTTTAAGATTTTAGTCATGGATCATTTTACGTAATTCTTAGCTTTTCTCTCGGCGAACATCAACATGATTTTTACAAAACTGTGGAAATTGCTGATTGATTTAAAAAAAAAAGAAAAGTGGACAAGTGACTAATAGGCAGGATTGAGAGTAGAACTTCGTTCCTCCAGGAAAATGCTCTGTTGTGTAGCAAACCATACAGGGTAGTGAGACGGAAGTCTTATCGTTTAATGCATCTATTTTTTAATTATGGGCAATAGAAAAAAAAAAGGCTAATATCGCGGAAATCACTGATTTGATATATAAAATAATCGGAAATTGCAGATTTTGTAAAAAATCAGAAATTGCAAAATTTATAAAAAAGCAGAATTCCGCCTTTAGGTGGAAAAGTGCCCTCCCTGTAAATATTATTTGGAAATAAAATATTTTGCTGACACGTAAAACTCTTTCACGCGATAATTTACCTTTTTTTTTTTTTTTTTTTCAATTATGTATGTGCATTTATGTTTATTATGTAGCATCAAAATAGTTTTTTAAATAAACATTTTGGAATATGTTTATAAAGTATATTACTCTGAATTTCAAATTTTATTTTCATTAAATCATATAATAATTATATTGTATGAATAGTTCAGTTTAAAAATATATAAGTTTCTATTTGTCTTTTAAATCTAATTATGCAAACCTCAATTTAGTGTATTTGTGATTTAAAGTTGAAATCTATATATATATATTTTTTACTTTTTTTTTTATAGGTTTTTATGAAAGACAAATATCAAATTTATAATAATGTTAGAATTATTATAGATTTCAAATTGAATGCCAATCAAATATTATAAATATACTACATTAAAAATTATTAACATAATATTAACTTAAGTCATATAAACATTAAATTTGCCACTCTTGTAGATTTTTAAGATTTTATTTATAAAAATTACTATTTTGCATCTTTTTAAATATGAACTTTTTATATTGAGGTGCAAACGAAATTTAATGATAAAGATAGCAAATTTAAAAATCAAATTTTGGAGAATTGAAAAGAGATAATAGTTTAAATTTTAGATGAGATGTTTGTCCTATATATAAAGAATATGTTTTTGATGTTTGTCCAAAGAATGTTTTAATTTTTAAACTTCTTTTCACATGAAAATTTCTACTGATACTTTTTAATTAAAAATAGTGCGTTTCTAATCCAAATCTATTGGAAAACTGAATCAAGCATGCTAAGTGACGTCAAACAACGAGTCGCTCCCTACTGGCTGCAGGATGAAATGGTGCAACCTTATGATATAGTAACCTTGGATGAATGGTTACAAAGAATTGTAGGTTTCCAAAACAATTAAACATATAATTAAAAAGGTATTAAGGACCATAATCCATATT
Organism: Maratus michaelseni; assembly: GCA_963931845.1. NCBI lineage: Eukaryota > Metazoa > Arthropoda > Arachnida > Araneae > Salticidae > Maratus > Maratus michaelseni. The sequence goes on from OZ007599.1 coordinate 275,277,746, forward strand.
TTTATGCTTTAATTAATGAAATTTTAATTAGCAATTCAAGAAATAATAAAAACTGCAAATAAATCATTTTATTAGTTAATAGTACAAATAAGAAATGTCATGCCAGCTCTTCTTGCACTTGTTCAGACAGCCAAAAAATTAAAAAAAACGAAAATAGCAATTCGACTGGAAATTATGTCTTCTTTTAATTTATGTGAAAAAAATACGCTTAGGGGCCATCTTCATACTGAAATTGTACCAAACCCTGAAATTTCCAATATGAACACTCAATTTTAACAGTATTTAGTTGTTTTTTCAGTAAATTTTACCTTAGGATACTAAACTGGAAATCATTTGGTCAAATGGTTTAGGAATAATGTTTAAAGTTTGGAACTTCTAATGTTAAATTATTTTTTAATCATTTCAAAACAGATTACAATGTGTGTAGTTTTTAAACCATAACTCAAAAACTACTTAGCAGAATGATCTGTAATTTTGAACCTTCATATTCACAGCTTCTAAACATAGATTTCTGAAATACAAAGGATGTGAATTATCACTTTACTAAACAGCGAACAACCAACAGAGTGAAAAAATGTCCAGACCGGGGTTCGATCCCGGATCCCTTGGTATAGCGCACCAAGTGCTTTCTACCAATTAAGCCATCCGGACGACATATGGTCTAGCATTCCCTCACTCTGTCGTCCGGATGGCTTAATTGGCAAAAAGCACTTGGTGTGCTATACCAAGGGATTCGGGATCGAACCCCGGTCGTCTGGACATTTTTTCACTCTGTTGGTTGTTCGCTGTTTAGTAAAGTGATAATTCATATACTTTGTATTTCAGTAATTTACAGTGTAATTTCAGTTCTGCTGAACTATTTCTAGAAGCCTCAAATATGCGAATCCAAAATTACAGCTCATTCAAACCAAAGTAATTTTTGAATTTATGTTTAAAAAACTACTCCCATCACAATCTGTTTTGCAACTATTAAAAAGGAATTTAACAGTAGGGGTTCCAAATTTTAAACCTTCAGAATTTCTGAACTACTTGACCAAAAATGCCAAATATGCTTGTCAACACTAAGTGTTGTTATTGAAAATTTTAGAATTTGATACAATTTCAGTATGAAGATGACCTCCTAAACTATTTTTTTAACATAAATTGAAAGAAGTTATACTTTCCAGTCGATGGTTATTTCCGTTTTTTTCTGTGACAATTTGTCGATTAAAATATATGGGGGTTCTCCTTTTTTTGGCTGATTGTACTTTGTAAAATTATTGTTATTGTAATTACATAAACCTAAGCTTACACAAATGTATAATATGTATTCTAGCCAAAAGACAAAAAAGAATTATATTTGTTAATTCATACATACATAGAGAAAATATAATTGTATGAACGACCAGCCATATTTGCTACCCACATTAACTACCCAAAATATTAAACATCAACATTATTAACCAGTCAGTGGGCATTACTTGCATTTAGTGCATCAAGTTTAAAAAAAAAAAAAAAGTAGTTTTGCAGCCTTTTCATACCCAACTGATTTCTTTATTTGCTGTGTACAAGTCCAAAAGTAGAAAATATTCTTTCAACTTTTACTGAAGTAGCTCTTGATATGCTCAACATTTTTATACTAATTAGTTTTATTTTTTCCCTCCTGTACATAATTTCACAATAGCTGTTGAGCAGATGTTATTATTTTTTTTCCCCTTTAGCTTCCAACTCTTATCTATTTATTTGTAAAAGTGAAATAAGAATTTTTTTTTTTTTTTTTTTTTTTTTTTATGTATAGAAATTTATTTTGCTTGCTGTTGCTTATTTTATATAAGAGAGTTAATAAAATTTTATTACTCAAAGAAAGTTATGACGAGTGTTGTAGTTGCAATCATAAAAAAAACCAGAGAGTATATGGCATAGGCAGAGGGTAAACACTAGAGCAGGCATGTCAAACACATGTGCGCCAACAACTTATCTGTGGCCCGCAAAACCTTTGGCTATTTACAGATAAACGGTTATGTGTATCACTTTTTATTAAATTAAACTAACTAAATCCCTTTTCACATTCAGCAGTGCTAAATGACAGGTTCAATATAAAGTTTAGAAGTTTGCATAAATGAATATATTTATTTGGATACGTACACTCTGCTAAAAATCGCTGTCAAACTGTCTCACATTAGAGTTTATATTTGGTGCGAGACCAAATTTTCAAAAGCAGGGGATTGGCTAAGCTAAACGAAAAATAAATGTTAAAAAAAGCTAGGCATGAAATTTGACACCCAGGAATAATTTTGTAGTCATCAAATGCTATAAAGTAGTTGCATTTGACTACTAACAACTGCTAATTTCGAACACTGCATATAAATTAATTTGATGGTAATACAGATTTTAAAAAAAAAATTCTACCTTTTAGTAATTTTTCAAGTTCTAAAATAAAGAAGATTTTATTAATTCTACAAGATGTATCTTCATTTTGTCGGCTCTCTTCACTGTCTTCTATGATATAAGTAAGAACTTTGCAATTCACTTTCACCGCCCAAATCTGAACCACTGCAGGGTTCATACTCACTTACCCCAAAAAAATCTCCTGATGTATTTTCCAGGATGAATAATTTTCCCATGTTGACAATTAACGATATTTTTTAAAACTTAGTAAGTATTACCCCCCCCCCCCCCCCCCCCCCAAAAAAAAAAAAAAAAAAAAAAAAAAGCTAATAAAGGGGTAATCACAAAAGTTAAGTTTGTACATCAGAAGGTTAAAAAAAAATTTTTTTTTTTTTGAATGGATGTCGTTGGACATTAGAAGGCGTGGCTAGTTTTCAATTCGATATCTCCCGAGGTTTGAAGGCATATCTTAGTTCGATTGCATTATGACATCAAGAAGCATGTGAATAGCAGCGAGTGCCCTCATTTCCCAGAGTAGCCGACCGTTTTGCCAAATTTTCCCAGGTTTTTGGCATTTTTTGGAAAATCCTCTGAGATTTCCCGTGATTTTTAAGACATGAAATTTATCCTATAGGTGCAGATTCACGGTCGCCAGTCGCCACGTGGCGACTAATTTTTTTGCTGTGGCCACTAACTTTCGGCGTTTAAGTCGCCATGTGATTTAAAAGTAATCAATTTCCGGTATTCCCAGTCCCCATCGTGAAATGTTGATATTTTTTTGAAAGATTAAGGCCAAAACACATAACAAACATTATTATTATCTTTTAATAACATTTCAGAATGATATGTTTAACACAGCAAACTATTAAATATATTCGAATAGCAATGTTATTCGTAACAGTTTGAATCTGATAACTTTACATAGACTGATTTAAATATATATATAAACAAATGTTTGAAGTGTGTTTTGATTTTTATACTGCAAAATAATCTCACAAATTCGGATTTTCTTTCATATGTACTTTTGTCTGGCAAAATCCAAATAAGAAATATTATTTTTCTGATATTCCCCGCTATCATGATTGCTTAGCTTATACATATTTTTTTTTTAAACCGTATCTTTCCCAACTTTATCTTCTGAATGTACATTATTTAAGATTTAATTAATATTCAAATTTTGTTGTACATATGTTTATACAAATTACTTTACACTTTGAATTCTTGAGTTTTAAGTTTTTTACCCCGTATAAACACTATTGTTTTTATGCGTTTGTTTTACAATTGTGGCCACTGGATTTTTTGAGTTTAGGAGCCACTGGCTCCTTACAAATTTTGGGAATCTGCACCTATAATTTATCCCCTGATGAGTATGAACCCTGCACAGCAAAAAAATTTAGCTCCGACCTGACTCGAGCAACGGGTCACGTTCGGATAAAAGTTAGTAACCTGACCTGATGCAAACTCTATTTTGGAAGTTGAACAATGGAACCAAATGGAGCATTCCCCTATTTAAATGTACCATTAATAAAAACCCATCATGACATGGAACATACTGTTTATAGAAAACCAATAGCCAATAAACCCACTATCCCACAAAATGCTCAAGCTCCCTTTCCTACAAAGTTTCTGCATTTAGACATTTTATTAAGAGAGCCCTCACAGTCTGTACCCCTGATCAGTTAATCGGTGAACTAAATAAAAATGCATATCACAAGAAATAATTGGATATAAAGAAAGCACTATAAAGAGATTAATTCTGAACATAGATAGAGTCAACTCTATGAAATATGCCAATATATAATCTGCAAATGTCTATTATCGGTATTATGTAAATTACAAATTTTAAGTACAAAAAAGGTTTTTAGGATTATATATAAAATTGTGAAATATCAAAGATCATTTGTCAATCTTTCAGTTGATGTTTATTTAAAAAAATTAAATGGAATATCAATGGGAAATATTTTACACGCTGACAAAAAAAAGTTTTAAAATTGCACATATGACAGGCCACACATCCAAGCTTTTTAATTTTAATCTTTTGATATAATGAAGGTGGAAGCAGGCTGAATTTAGGCCTTATCATAAAAAAGGAGTTTGTTTACACTCGGTTTGTTGCTATAAGCAAAAGAGAAATTATTCACCATTTTTTACCATGTAAACATAGTGTTTTATATATATAACTTATTGTACTCTCTGTAACTTTTTAATCATTATTTAGATTCAAATACATTTTTTAAATTGTTTTTGTATGGTTAGAAATTTGTTGATAATAATTAAGAAATAGTGTTCCGGTTTGAGGATTTTTTCATTTCAAGCCCTGACATTAACCGACTTTATCTCCACAATATGCTTATTTATTTTGTAACAGACATTTTCCGTGTGACGTCAGTTATGACATTTTGCTTAGAAACTGACTCCAAACAAACGGTTGCTATGTTTCATTTCTTATTAAATATAAATCGTAGACAATATTACCATTGCAATAAAGTATTAATTAAAACACTTAGCTGTGAGATATAGCTATACAAACAAAACAGAAAATACAACATAACAACCATTTGTTTGGAGTCGGTTTTCAACCAAAATGTCATAACTGACATCATGAGTGAAAGCCTCTGAAACAGGTGGTATTTCTTTTAGTGTTAATTATACCTACTTTTGAATGCCACGTGCAATTTTTCTTACAAGTAATTATTCACTGATACCGAAAGCAGCCAAATTAAAGATTTCAGTAGTGTTCATACTAGAGATGCAAAAGCAAAAACCAGTGAGCTTTTAAATTACACAAAATATGCAGTGAATGCTGTTTCTGCATTTTTAGAAGAACAAAATTTGAAACATGAAATAATGATCGAAATTCTCAGAACATGAAGTAATAAGTGTTCATAGACTACAGAAAAAAAATTATTGACAACAAACCAGAACTTAATCTAATATTGTGTAATTTTTTTAAAAATTAATAATAATCAGCAAAATTTGTATTGTATATAATTTAATTTTTCTTTATATTAACTTAGTTATTATATATTTAGGGTTTAATCTAGAGCTAGCCAAATAGCCAAAAAGCTAACTGAAAGCACCTTTTGCCCCCAAAGCATTTAGTGAATTAGCCAAATAGTAACAGCCAAAAAAAAAAAAAAAAACATCTATCATTTCCATTTTGTTGTTCCTATTTAGAGATGGGAATGCTTGGAAAAAAACCAGGAAACTTTGGGAAAAAACTTTTTCTTCCGTTTTTTTTCGAAGGGGTATTTTTCTTTCCATTCGGGAAAAATTGAAATTTAATTTATATAGTAATATATTCAAAATGTTATTATGGCTGCATTCTGACATTTTTTTCTTTATGTTTTTTCATGTTCAGTGTCTCCCATGAAAATGTTAACATAGAAAATAGGATCTGTAATAAGTTTTGGAAGAACTTAAGTCCTTCAAATGATCCTTTACAATTTTTTCACATTAAAACACAGGACACTTCAAAAAATTCAGCATATATTTTATTTAATCTTCATTCTGAATCCTCCAGAAATGTGATTATTTTAGAATAACAAAACATGTCACATAACAGCTGAAATCGCCAATGAATCTCTTATCTAGCTGTATATACAGTAGTGGCCAAAATTGTGGAAGCCTTTTGGGAAAAATATTTTTTTAAAGTTTAATGGCTCTAACATCCATTATTTCTTAGTTATACCATAAAAGGAAATGAAACCAAAACGGTTCAAGAATGGAAGTTGTTCGGGCAGGTTTTGGTTACAAGGGGTAAAGAAATGAAACCAGCTGATTATATCCTTTTTTCCATAAAGATGGCATTACTGACATATTTCCCAATGTGACTTCTTTGTATGAATTTGTAGCAACAATTCTGTTGTCTACAGCAGATTGTGAAAGGGGATTGAGTCTTGTGAATATAACAAAAACTGACTTAGATTGAGAATCAAAAATGTGAGTAACTTAATGGTGATTAATTTGGAAGGGGAAGTTTAAAAAGAATTTCTATTTAAAAAAGCATTTGATGTGTGATGTATGGCCAAATCTCGAAGGGTCAATCTTACATAGTGATGTACTGTTTGTATATTGCATAATTAAAAATAATACTCACTCACTTATATAGAAATTCTGTATAAATAAAAGTTTTTTTTCTTGGCTAAACCTATTTTTATTTGGCTAACAGTTATTGGCTGCAATTAGCCAAAAAGCTACAAATCTCTTTTTCCTAGATTAAACTCTAATATTAAACTAATTTTGCATTATATTTTCCTTTTCTATTGCAACTTTTCCTAATTTATAGTCAGACTTAAAAAAAATAATAAACAATGGGATGATCTAGAATTGCAAAACCCTCAGTCCCCCAGTATGCGAATTTCACAGAGTTTATTATAATAATAAGAAAAGAAACCTCAATGAGCACAATTCCAAGATATCTACTTTAGAATATTTTCTTCAAAAGATTGAAACATAAACTTAACAAATTCAATATCTGTCTTATTGCGAAACCTTCCATAAAATTAAACAAGAATGAAGAATCATTTTTCAAGCATAATTATAAAATGCTTTCCAACACACTCAGAATACTATAAAAAAAATTCAGTCTTTAATGGAAATATGTTGTCTAAATAAGCAATTTGGAAAACGTATAACACTTTTGAAAACCAAATTTCAGCAATCACCATCATTATCATTAGTCAGAAAAATATCTGAATTCTTTTGTGCAGCCCTGTTTATGATCTATATAGATTTGTATACAAACTGCATAGTATGCTAAACTTTAGTTTAGTTAGAAAATGCATATAGGTGCAGATTCCCAAAATTTGGAAGGAGTCACTGGCTCCTAATTCCAAAAAATCCAGTGGCCACAATTGTAAAACAAACGCATAAAAACAATAGTGTTTATATGGGGTAAAAAACTAAAAAAAAAAAAAATTCAGGAATTCAAAGTGTAAAGTATATAATTTATTTAATATAAACACATGTACAACAAAATTTTAATATTAATTAAATCTTAAATCATGTACAGTCAAAAGATAAAGTTGGGCAAGATACGGTTTAAAAAAAAATATGTATAAGCTAAGCAATCATGATAGCGGGGAATATCAGAAAAATAATATTTCTTATTTTGATTTCACTAGACAAAAGTACATATGAAAGAAAATCTGAATTTGTGAGATTATTTTGCACTATAAAAATCAAAACACACTTCAAACATTTGTTTATATATATATATTTAAATCACAGTCTATGTAAAATTATCAGATTCAAACTGTTACGAATAACATTGCTATTCGAATATATTTAATAGTTTGCTGTGTTAAACAGATCATTCTGAAATGTTATTAAAAGATAATAATAATGTTTGTTATGTGTTTTGGTCTTAATCTTTAAAAAAAAATATCAACATTTCACGATAGGGACTGAGAATACCGGAAATTGATTACTTTTAAATCACATGGCGACTTAAACACCGAAAGTTAGTGGCCACAGCAAAAAATTTAGTCGCCACGTGGCGACTGTGAATCTCCACCTATAAAAATGCACAGTTGAAAATTCCCCTTCAGCAATTTCCGTCAATAAAGGAAATGCACATATCTTTCATGCAGTCCTGTATATGATTCATAGAATTTAACACACCAAATAATATGAAAAAAATTAGTGAAATTTAAAAATGCATACCACAACATAAAACACATTTCCAGCAATTATTGTTCACGTTCATGTACAGTACTGTAACCAAATTGTGTGTCCCTGTTAATGAACGATGAATGCTATGCACATCATATTCTATAGTAAGTATCTTGTAGTGCACTTCAGTGATATATATCAATTTCAATATGTTTGAAATAGTGTAACACCTTTAAAATACACTGCAAAAGATTTTTCACCATAGACCGTAATTCTTTTGCATGTCCCTGTAAATGAACTATAAACGGTAAATGTTATACACTTCCTTTGTAATACCAAACATGCCATAGTAAACCTTAATAACATATATCAATTTCATGACAGTCCAAGTATATTTATACGAGTTAGAGCATGAACAGACAGACAAACCAAATTCCTAAGCACTTTTCAACTATGTTGGAAAGTGTTAAAAACAACCGGTAGGAAAATTGACTCAATAGAACCTGATCAATTATCAGTGTATATGAAATGAGGTTAACAAAAGCTGATGGAACATTGCAAAACTATATAGGGATGGCAAACAGAAAGTTCAAAAGAAGGATGAAAGAACATTATATAGCAAATATCAAATACAACAAGAAAACTACAGCAAGAGCCAGACTACATAACATGAAGCCATTACAGATTAATTTTATTTTAAAAATAGTAAAATATTTTATCCATCAAGATTTTATTTCTAAATGAATAGAAATCTCAATGTGCAGCGAGAGCATTATGCAATAAATCAGTCTCCTTTGAGTTACCTAGAATTTGGCACAAGATTCGTCATAAATTTAAAAATAAGATAAAATAAATCATGTTTACAGATTATCATTTTTATTAAAGTACCTGCTTTCATGAGAACTGATGTCTCGTGATGTTAGTTTCTCAAGTACACAATTCAAAATTTTTGCAAAAATAGTTTATTTACCATTACTGATCTTGAGAAAGTCATTGTTTGTGCGTATGAAAGTAGATCTGTTTATTAAAAGGTTTTTTAAACCTTTATGTTTACTGCCATCACTTTTAGTATAAGATGCTTTTTATTTCATTATGACTATTGTTGATTCGCCTGACATGACTCAAATAGATTTTAACATAGGAGTAAACAAAATATGATTAAAATACTGACACTTTTGGGATTACACTTTTAACTCATTTGCAGAATTTATCAATATTTGTATTTTTTTAAACCCAAGACATTGTTGGAAAAGTGCCAAGAATAAGTGTTTTATTTATTTTTTTTCTTTTGTATTTTGATTTAAAAAGAAGATGCAAAATTTTAAATTTGCAGAGAAAGCCAAAAACGTGAAATCACAGCATCCAGAAAATATTTTTTTTATGTTAAACTTTGTGTACAGGACAGGGAAACAGAGTATCATCCCTATCTTGATCATTTTTATCTCACACCGTTTTTCTGCAGTGAAGCCATTTATAACAGAATGAAGGAAGAATTACAAACTCTTTGTACTTTTTTCTTAACCTTTCTCAATTGATTTGCAGCAAAGTCATTAGGTTAGCAGCAAGTTCTGTGATATATATCACATTTTTTGGCATATTCTGCTTAAGGCTAGTCATTTTATTATGATTGGCATTAGACCATGAGAATTTGTCATGGGGCTATGATAATAACATATTAAAGAAGTTCTATAGGAAATTTTATTTTTTATTCAAGATTTGCTTATAACAGTTGTATTTGTTTTTTCTAGAAGCATGCAAAATCAACAAATACATTTTGTTCTAGCACTTACTGCTGATGTCTCATTCTGAGATTTAGATCAACATGATTAAAAGAGGAGAAAGACACAATTTATCTTTTTCATAAAATCTTATCTTTCTTAAATTCGTCATTTCCTTTAAAAATCACACTTTGAAAAAAAAAAATTTTTTTTGAGTTTACACTTTTATATTTCTATTATGAGTAACTTTAATTCTCTGTGGTTACTTAATTCACAAATGAATAATTTCCAAAAAAGTATTGAAATTGGCATATAAAGATAAAAATTAGCAGTTGTCACTCACCACATGGTGATTTAATATTAAAATTAGCCATTCAAAATCAAAAATGTACAATTGGTGACCACGACAGTGGCCATTTTACTACTTATGTTCATTAGCTTCCTACAGTTTTAGTCAGCAAAAATATGCACTTGCTTGTGGTAGAATTGTCTGAAATTTCTGCTGCCTTCCTTTATTCCCAGCACACAAAGATAAGCTTTATTTATTTTAAGGGTGTTTTATTTAATGCAACCCTATTTATTTATTGTTTTGTTCCAACTGTTTTATTTCTTACTTTAAAGTACTAATAAATAAATAAATATCTGTCCCCCCCCCAAAAAAAAAAAATATATATATATATATATATATATATATATATAGAAATTCCCTTTGCTCTTTCACCCAGCACACTTTCAAATCTCTAATTTTTTAAAAGCTGCCATATTTATTCCTTTAAAGTAATAATAAATTAATGATCAGTCATCTACACTCCCCTCCCCCCCTTCCAATTCAAAACTTTTGCCCTCTTCCAGCACATAAATTTAAAAGTTTGTAATTTTTGAAGTTTTTTTTTTTTTTTTTTTTTTTTTTTTTTTTTTTTTTAATTCCTTTCATCTCGAAGATAATCGCTCTTAGCACAGATTAAAATCTTTTAAAATTTTATTTTTTTTTAATTTTCTGCCTTATTAATTTTAAGTAACTGTAAACAAATTATCAATCATACAAATTCACACCACCCGTACAATTTTTACTGCCCTCTCTTGCCTACTTTCCAACACAGAAAATTTAATATTCTTATTTTTTTTTTTTTTTTTTTTTTTGTAATTTTGCAGAAATGATAAATAAATAATCAATTATATTTCAATGACTTGTAGCAACTGCACACTGATTATTTTACATTTTCTTTTGTCAGTCATTAACTTAAAAAAATGGGCACTAAAAAAATTAAGGGGTAAAATTCATCTATAAACCAATTTTTTTTTTAATTTGTATTTACATATTTTTTAAACAGTCAACAATCTCTAAAAGCACATCATCCATGCATTCAGAAGATTGTCCAAGGGAGAATTCATTCCCTGGAATCCTAGAATGTTAACCCCCCCCCCCCCCCCAGGAAAGTTCTGCTTATTAGGTGGCCCAGGGCAGGAACATCCTCCTTGGAATTCTAGAATCTCTCCACTGAGAGAGGAAATCCCCCACCCCATGTTTTTCTAAGGAAAAATATCAGAAATCAACATTCAAATTAGCGTGTTAATAACACAAAACATTTACTATGCTGTTATTAAAATCTTATCAAAATCAGGAATGGAAATTTAAAACATAAGAGGTTATATGTGTTAAAAGAAATTAAACAAAAAAAAAATTCAAAAAAATATTAAACGATTTGAACTGAAATAATTACAAAAAATTACTGCTGGAGAAAATAGTGATAGAAACACTAATGAATTTATTAATTATAAAAATTACACCTAAGATTTTAATTTTAATTATAAGTATCAAAAGTAAATATTCCTTTTCATAGTTAAATATCTTAAGTTAACAGGTTAATTATTTTAAAGCATGTAAATAATCAAAAATAAGGACCACTATTATGTTCTTTTCATTATAATTCACATATACCAAATGAGGGATTTAGAAAAAAAATAAGAAAAGAAACTTTGAAAAACTTTACATTTAATTAATAATTAACTATTTTTTATTTATCTAATTAACTAAATTAAATATTTTAGTTAATTAATAATCGACTAGAAAATTAAATGGTCAAACGATATGCAAAATGATAACAATCATTTGAAAGCTTTATATCAGAAATTCAAATCACCTAGGTTGAGAGATTTTTAGATGTGTACAAGAAAACCAACAACTTTCAAATATGTATATTAAAATACTGCAATGTAAGAACTGCAACAAAGAAACCATTAAAATATGTAGGCATTTTTTGAAAATAAAATTTATTTAAGCAGATGTAAAAACAAAGCAAGAAATACAAACTACTGCTAAGCAATACCTTTTCCAACCACAGTTCGATGTCAGAGCTTCTTTTTCATCATCACACCTGGGTAATCATCTAAGAAAATAATGGGGGGAAATAATTATTAACGATTGCCCAGTATAAGGATTTCTTAACATAATAACAACATGTGCTAAAGTTTATTTTAAAAATATATATTTAAGGTATCTGTAATCATTAACATTCATAGCTATACTCATGATTATAAAATTCTAACTCTCAAACACCGCTTGGTTAACGCTTCAGATTGCCTGAAAAAAACTATTGCTATTATTTAAAAAGGATCAATTTTAAAAAAGAATAACATATACAAAATACGTTATTATTAAATTTCATTGTTTGGGAAAATAAAAAAATAAATTTTAATAAAAAAAATATCAATTAAAAAGGTTCAGGTAAACACATACTAAGGCGCAATTACATCCTAAAAATATTCGGATAAAAAAAACTTTGTGCGCTGACACACACTACGATGCCGCAACACACGTGCAATACCACGTGTGTTTGTATACGAAGTGGACACGCAGGTCCAGTCCATGCACTTGATTACACTTTGCCCCGTCCGAACTTCCTTTCGGACACCCTGTTCCGCCAAGAGCTCCTACCCGCTTTCATTTGTACTCCGAAAAAGAATTAAGCCTACAATATTTAGTTGACATGAATAGGGAAGAAAAGGATAAAAAATGCACAGTAGTAATTTATTTTTCTAATTAATAAATAAACAGAATACATCACTGATCACCAAATGTTACCTAACGTCAGCAAAAGTCATTCATTTCAAGAATTTTCAATTGTAGAAATCTAATTCGTTAGGCCTAAACATCTAATCAAACTACACGATTGTACATCCAAATGTTGCTTTTAGGCCTGACGTCACAACACATCAAAATCATAATTTTTTCAAGATTTTATGCTTATTTCAATTGCTTAAGACATCAATTACTTTTAAGCAAGAATTTTAAAGTCACAATCTTATTAATCAGCAGAAACAAAGAAAAAAATTACGGTAACAAAAAAAAATATTCGCACCTCAAATTATGCAAATAAGATGTAAAGGATGAATATTGCCTTGTACGTTCTTCGGAATAAAGCGTTACTCAAGAACAACCAATTCTTTTGTTACATTACTTCGGTTTTTGGTCACTAGATGTCATTACAATACCATTTTCTGTTTTCCTCAACAGATGGCAGTCATTTACAAAACGAAGGTGACCCTGTTTTCATCGGTAACAATATTTGTCAACAGCAAATCTAGCAAAGCAAATTATTGAACTGCATTCGCAATCTCATATTACATCCGACTCGTTTTCCAATCTCAGAAGTAAGTTGATAACCTTTTTTGTCATATTCAGATGTAAGTTAAAAATCAATTAATATTATCCACTTGTACAGTACGATTGCGCAATTTTCTTTTCCTCTTAGACTGCAAAGGCGGTGCTCATCACGGGAATGTTTGTTATTGGTCAATACGCAAATGATTGACTAGAAGTCATGTGATCTGCCTAAGAATGAAAACAAACATTTAGTTGCTCTGGCAAGGTATGTATTTACATCTGTGGTGTTTTGGGTAGATGTATTTCATGTGTTTAGATTATAATTTCGTCAAGCAGAAACATTTTTTTGTTGTTGTTACCTATGACAGTAAAACTTAGAAGTATCAGATCTTGTGATTTTATCGAAAAATAAGTTTAATTATTTTAAAAAGTATGTGCACTTCTCGTACTTTAATAATAAAGAATTAATATAACCCTTTATTTTTTTTTTCTCACTGCAGCTCGTTGATTCCAAATTAAAGAATCGATAGTTAACTTAGGAACAATTTTATTGCAACTTTTTAAAAGCTTTTTTTGGATAATGTATTCACGACTTTTAAAATGAATGTAGAGTGAAATAAACATATTTGTCGTTTGTTTTCACTACATGTGTATTGTTCATAATGCAGTGTAAATGCATCACTCGTGCCGTTTATAGAGAAAAATATTTTAGAGAATTAAAACGTTCTACTCATTTCAAGAAAGTGTGTGTGTGTGTGTGTGTTTTTCTTTATTTCTAAGTAACTTGACGTTTACATTATGATCATAAATTTTATTTTCTATTAAGAAAATGGATTTCGTTATATTTGTTTTTATAGTGGAAGTAGAAGCTAAATAACAATATGTCAGATTTCAGAATGCAAAACGAAAAAAAATTAATTTTCATCATATTAAAATATCCCCTGCTTATCTGTTCTGATGAAATTGCAGTTATTTTCTGCTCAAAGATTTGCTGAAAAATCACTTAGATGTGTCATTTGAATTTTGCAATTTAGTAAAGTATTTCAATGAATTATTTCTAGTGATTAACTTTAATTTTAGTATAGTGTAATGTATTATATGTCATCTATGCTGTAAAACTCTTGTATTATGTTTATAACATGATAATTTTATCTGCTTATTTCATATTCATTGATGATTTTCAGTTGATAAAAGTAGCATATAGTGTTTAGGAGAGTAATGTATTAATTTGATCAAATAATAAATTAAACAATCACACATCCTGTATATGTGTGTGTTTGTGTGTGCTTATTATTTCATAGGTGTTTATAGTATTAAATGTTTAGCTGTCTAAACAACTGGTAAAGTTCAGGTTACTTTTTATTTAATAATTAAATTGAAATTACTAGTAACCAATGACTGGTAGACCCTTTGTTATAACATCCTTGTGATGATCACTTAAAACATAGGGCCCTGAGACATGCCATGAATATTTTTAAAAAATAACTCTACTAACTCTTACAACTCTTACTAACAGTAACACTTCAAAGTTTTTGAAAAAAAAAATACTACATTTTAAATTTGTTTCTTTCAAATATAATGTTTAATTAAACATGACATAATAGTTTTTTTTTTTTTTAAATATAAACTACATTAAAATGCTATCAGGTCTAAAACAGAAAAAAAAATTAGAAAAATTTAAACTTTAAATATCAAGTATCAAAATTTAGTTGAAACATTTATTGACTTTTAATATAAACATAATATTTTCTTTTATGTGTGTTTTGGAAGGTCGATTATCCTTATTACAGAAAAGAACATTTATCAAGCAGTAATATGGTAAAATACTCTTTAAAAGAATTTTCTCATAAATATTTTATAATACATTTATTTACTTCTTGGGGTTTTCCCAATATTTTTTTAAAACAATCCAGTAACTGCTGATAAAAAATGGGCATAATAATTTAATATTTATGTAATACAATCTAGTACATTTAATTTATATAATACCATCTTTATCCGTTTGTAAAATGTTTTAAAACATACAGACAGACCAGGAAAGTGAATTAGCACCCACAAGACAATCCCTCCCCCCTCTCCTCCCCAGTTATATAAGCTCTTCAATGCCTTGGATCAAGTTAAATGTAGCCGTATGCTCTGACTACTAAGAACCAAAATGGCAGCATCCATTGTTTATAAACAGTTACAGGTCTAGGGTCTTGTACTCAGCTACCTATATATAGAGAGATCCTATTTAATTGGTAAACACCATTGCCATCCCTAGTTAACCTTATAATAAATATGTTGAATCATATTACAAAATAAATAAAATATACAGAATTGAATCATCATTAATAATTATGTTTGAAAACAAATACCTATTGATAATCGAAAAAAAAAAAAAAAATAATAATGCTGGTTTTATTTAGCTACTGCATTTTTTTCTGGAATTTTTCTGGTCTATTTGATAATAGATTAAAGTGGGTCTCTGATTTCTGATATTTCAAAATACTTAAATGAAAAGAAAATATTCTTCTTGGCATGACTGCCAGATATCCCAATTTTTGAATACTGCTATATCTAAATAGAAATATTGGCTTTATTTAATTGCATTGTGATTACATAAAGCAAATATTTCTATTCAGAAATAGTGATATTCAAAAATAGTGAGATTTGACAATTTTCTTGGGTTGTAGCCCAAGAAAAGATATTGCTTACCTTTCCTAGGTTTATACAGGTCATTCTCATAAAAAGTACAAAATAGAAAAAAAAATCTTTTTTATAAAAATATGTAAAAATTGCATGGTTGGATGTTTTCATTTATGCTTAATGAATAACCTTATATTAGTGGTCAAGTTTTCTATTTTATATTTGAAAATTTTGACATGGGCATGAAGGCCATGGGAAGGGACATTTACATTATAAAAATTTAAATGAAGACATAATTGAGTAAATATTGGGCATAGTTGGTACATATTAATTTTTTATAATTAATCTTTTTAAGGGTCATTTTCATGGAAAAGGCAAAGTTGGCTAAAAAAATAGTTCTAAACTTTTGAATTTATAGAATGTAATTTTCTGAATAATGTTATCATCATTTCATTACTTTTCAAACTTCTTTTTGTATCTAATACAGTAGACTCCCTCAAATCCGTGCATTGTTTCAGAAACAATGAAACTTACAGTTAAGATGTAGATGAAAAATTTAAGTTTTTTAAAATTTTTATATCATTGTACACAATATTACCAATATATGTACACAACATTTTAATATGGAATTCTGGTTAATATGATTGAACTCGTGTTTTCTCATGAAGGAAGCATAAATTTATTTCTGAAAAATTTCAAGAGATCATGATCTTTTTACCAAATACATTTATGCATTAATCAAACTTTTTAGGTTATTAAGTCTGGCTAAACATGAAATAGAACTTCATTATTTTAAGATTTGGATGTGAATTATTAGTGTATATTTATAAGGAGAGTTTCATTGAATAATTCAAGAAAAAAATTATCTCATCATTATACATATTTAGTTATGCATTATTAATTATTTACTTGACCTTTAATTTTAACTTAAAATAAGAAAACTATTTTTTTTAATTTTATTGCAAGCATTCGTTATAATTCTGAGTGTATTATTAAATTCAAATTACTGTTTAAAAATGTAAACAATGTTTTAAGCTATGCGGATTTAAGGGAGTCTACTGTACCACCTTATACTGCACACAATATTTGATAAATGACCGATAAACTATGCAATATCACTAAAATTTGACATATGCCAAATCCACAAAGGAGACAAAAATTAAGTTTTCATTTTTAACTACTTTAGTTTTCAGTTTGCTAAAATGGTGAATTTCTTTTTATTAAATGCAATGTTAAAGCTGCCTAAAATTTGCATTATAATTATAAATTAGCTTTTTCTTACCTTATTTATGATGACCACGGAGTATACACTGAGAACTTTGCCAAACTCCAAATGGAATTAATAAATTGGAAAAGATTGAATAATTTCACATCAGAACAATTTATTTTCTAATCTAAAAATTATTAAATTATTTAATCTAAAAATTTATTTTCAGTGTCCAATAAGGGAGACTCTTTTGGCTAGCGACAAAAATTATAAGATAATTTCTTAGTATTACTTAAATTAACTAAAGACTTTTAATTAGTTATTATTGAAAAATAATTTAAAATGTCAATGAAATGAACACACAGAGGGGACTTCAGATTTAATTCATTAAACGATTAAAGTTAAATATTAAAATTATTTTCTCAGAAATTTATTTAATAGCTTACTTAAAACTTAATTATACATATGAATAAAATATAAGGAAATTTGCTACATTTTTTAGTATTTATCCTTTCAAGACCGTAAAATGTACCTTTTTGTGAGAATTAACCATAAAATGATGATTTCAGTTCTTTCCGACTGGGTCTTCCTCTATTTGCATAAAAACAATCCTATTATTATATGATCTATAATAATAGAGAGAGATTATGATCGATATAATTTATTTGAGGCGATATTGATAATTTTTCAACCCATAGTTACCAGGGTTGGCACGGTTTAAACCAAATGGTTTTTTTCTGAAAAAAACCAATTGGTTTTTTTGTTAATTTTTTTAAAGATTTTTTTTCTTATATAATTAAGTTTTCAAATTATTTGATGTACAAATAACTTCTACTTCTAACTGAACAGCTCAACTCATTTCAGCAGTCAACCTGCATAAGTCACAGTTGCATCATAGTTGCACCTGTGTATGAATGGTCCAAGAGTTAGCATTTGAGAACAAAAAATGTCTAATTTTGGTAGAAGAAAAGAAGAGTTGGAAAAGAAGGGTTGAAAAAGAAGAGTTTAATATTATTACTTATGGATGTGCAGCCCATATTTTAAATTTACTGGCAAATGATATAAGTTATCCAAATGTAAAAGAACAAATTTTGCATGTAATCAAATACTTCAGAAACAACCAATATGCAAATGCGTGCTTCAGAAAAGATGCAAGTACATCAAAACTAATAATGCCTTGTGAAGTTCGCTGCAACTCATTTGCTGACGCTTTAGACAGCTATCTGAAATCATGGTCAGTTCTTGTAACTATATGCGAAAATAATAAAGACAAAATTGATAAAAATATCCAAAGTCTAGTTTCAAACATTTCATTGAAAAGAAATGCTGAAGACTATTTTCAACAATTAAAGCCAATTAGTGTAGCTTTAGATAAAGTACAATGCCAAAATTGTACAATTGGAGAAACTGTTTTTCTTTTTAAAAATTTAAAAAAACAGATGGAAGATTTGAAACTGAATAAAGACATGAAAAAACTAGATACTCGTTATAAAATGGCAATAACACCAGCCAATCTTCTTGCTTATCTGTTGGATCCAAGAGCCAAGGATGCTGATCTCGAATTGTCATCGGAGGAAAAAAAAGAAGCATTGGAATATGCTAAAACAAAATTTCCCAAAAACAATTTATTATCTCTGATACTAAAATTTTGTGCCGAAAGTTCTCCATTTCAAAGATATCTTTTTGAGAATGATTTTAGTAAAAATGTATCAGCTATAGAATGGTGGCATATTCAAGAAAAGGAAATCAAAAAGTTCAATGATGGTGTGTTGAAAGAAGTTGAAACGATTCTTACTGCAAAAGCGACTACTGCAAATGTAGAGAGAATTTTTTCTTCATTTGGTGTTGTACAATCAAAGTTACGCAACAGACTGGGTTTACAAAAAGTGGCAAAACTTGTTTTTTTGTTTAAAACATTAAACTCGAATAATCCTGTTTATTAACATAGAATCTTTATAGACATGTGTCGTACTTCCATTTTCTTAAAATTTTGAAAATTTATTCAATTTCCATGTTTTTAAAATGTTTCTTTTATATATTTTTTTTAAATATATTTCAATTTAATTTTCTTACTGAAATTCAATTTGTTTTTTTTTTAAATTGAATAAAAAAGTAAGTCTCACTTTCTTTTCTTTGCATTATTTTTATTTTAAAAAAAAATTAGTATAGCATACCAAGGTAAAATTCTACATTATATCTTTATATTCTTATGTAACACAACTAAGTGTTGCTTATTAAAATGAAAAAATATAGGAAGGCAATAGATTAAGTCTTTAAAGAATTTAATATAAATCTTTCAATTAAATACTATTAAAAACTTTTAAGTATCAACATTAAGATACAGAATCCATTCTATGAATGCAATATAAAATACATAAACATATTAATATGTTTTATAAGTGTGCTAAATCATTTGGTAAACATGAATTACAGGTTGCATTTGGAAATATGTATATATAAAACAGCAATTATTTCTTCAACTTTTTTAAAAAGTAATCTTTAAAAATTATTTAAAACTTATCACCATTACTGTAGAACCTGACGGCACAAGTGATCATGTTCTATGTATTACATAGGAAACTTTTGTATATATATAACTGTTTTGAATTTGAATGTAAATGATGTTAGCTCAGCTCTAAATAAAATTTAATGATTTGAATTTGTACATAATTAATAACAATTGTTTATTTATTTTGTTTAAACTGTTTTCAGAATATATATATATATATATTATTAAACAATTATATTATTATAACAATTCAGTTTGCTTAAATTTTATTTACTGATGTGCATATATGTAATTAAAAAAGATACAAAAAAAACCCGGTTTAAACCAAAAAAACCGTTTTTTTTTGGTTTTTTTCAAAAAAACCCGGTTTTTTGCCAACCCTGATAGTTACTATTACGAATTGAAACATCTCTCGAAATATTAGGAGATAAGGGAAAAAATTGCAGTTCAACTAAAAAAAATAATTTTAATAAAAGATAAAGGGTGTGTTAAAAAAAACTTTCTCTTATGATACCTATGTTTAGCACTATTCTGTAAAATACTGGGTGAAGGTGTATTGAGATGAAGGAGTATGGTTTGTACTCTCTCTCCCTCCCCCCCCCCTCTCTCTCCGTGTCTCTTTCAGTTTGCTAAAATGGTGAATTTCTTTTTATTAAAATGCAATGTTAAAGCTGCCTAAAATTTGTATTATAATTATAAATTAGCTTTTTCTTACCTTATTTATGATGACCACGGAGTATACACTGAGAACTTTGCCAAAACAGGGCCATAATCTCTCTCTCTCTCTCTCTCTTACGTATAGAGCCAGGAGATTTCACCTTTCTAATAACAGTCAAAATTGCGTGGGACCTAGTGAAGCCTTTAAAATCCTATAAAGGTTGGCAGTTCCTTCATGTCAACTCCAGATTTTGTCATTAAAAATAAAACAGCGGCCTGTCATTTTAGTTGCCAGCTTAAAATTTTTAATCATCCAGGTGATCAAAATATTTCAAATCCTGATTATAACCATTGGCAATATAGTATTTGAAATTTTTGACATGCTGCTTGCTCACCCCTTCTGCAGCAGTGGGAGATGCATACCACCCCACACCCGTGGCATATAATATTATTTTGGTTAAAAAAAATAATAAAGCTAAAAATCCATGATAGCAAGAGCTGATTTTATCTAATATTTTGTCAATGCATTTAGAAACAGCCCAATCCTTATTATTTTTGCAAGTTTCTGTAATGTCACAACAAAGTTTTGCACCTTTAAACTTTGAATTGTGCAGAAATAGTAAATAAATCATACATAAAATTAGGGGAATATTTTTTAATTTTTTGGTATCTTAAGAAAAAAAATTACGGTTTTGTTTTGTTTTCTGCAAAAGTTCCGAATTTTGCAGAAAATTTTCCACGTACAGCATGCGCACTTGTGTCTATTTTATACAACTCTGATAGTCAAAGTTGATAGACAAGAGATGCTGGGTTCAAACCCATGTTCTATTCCTCAGCCTAACCTTTTGGAGTTTTCCGTGGTTTTCTTTTAACCGTGCCATTATTATGGGTTAGAATCCCTTAGACAGGACCTCACAGAGCCCCCCCCCCCCTCTCAGTGTATGTCCCTTGCTTAATCAACCATAACAAACACCAATGAACCTTTTATTCAGTGATTACAAAAATAAGAACAAAATACTGGAAAGTGAGTAGGCAACTAAGTTAACAACAAAAACTCACAAGCAGGTAGAATACAAAAATTTTTTAACTTTACACACTGTAGGAGGTGTGTGTGTGTGGGGGGGGGGGGGGTAGTATCTGAAAGGGCAACTGACATGCATTATAAATAGTCAAATAAATTGTGTTTAAATTATCTGTAGAAATTCTTTATATTTAATGTATGTCACATGTTGTCACACATTTGCAACTGTTTTTACAGCTAATTTTGATTAAAAACACATTGCTTTTATTTCATATGCTATCTATGATATCTTCATAAATCTATGAAGATCTTGTGTGTTTTTACTTCAAGCTGTTGCATTTGAAAGGAAAAATCCACCTAAAATGTTCTGAGTGAAAATACATATTTTTAATGAACTTTATTTATGCTGCTTGAAAACAATGTCTATCCAATTGTTTTCATATTTTAGATGTGATGTTGCAACATGTTAACCCACCCCCCTCCCTTTCTTCCTTTGTCATACTGTGTCACATTTTGTAGACCCCCTTGCTCCCACACTCTTGAAGTGTGAGTAATTAATGCATGAACCCAAAGTGGCAAGGATATCAGAAACAGTAATAAAGAAAAAGTATCATTAGCATGGAAGCATATGATTTATTTCAATATTGAAATCTAATAATGGGATCAGATTCTAATTCGGTAAGAGTTTCTTTAATGACATATTGACATGACATGTACTATTCCCAATGTAGTGGAAATCATATTAATTTTTTACTTCTGATGAAAATAGATTTTTACCAAGTCTGCTCTTTTTAAAACCGATATTTTGAAAATTCATAAATGACTTAAGCAGCCAATATTGTTTTGTGAACGACTGTCTTTTACGACTTTCATGTATATTTTTCATTGGATGTGGTTCAAATTCATAATCCTCTAAAAAAGTGACTTTTTGTTTTCTTGTATTGCAAAGTAAGTTGATTTCATTTTATATTCTATTGAAGAAAGTTGATACATTAAATTGTCTTTTCTATACAAAGCATGATTTATAATGACAAACATTGTTGAAAATTGCTTATAATTTTTTTTTTTCTTTATGCTTCTATGATTTATTGATATATTCTCCAGTGCATGTTTTAAACTTGTCTTGCTGTTGAAAATAATTGTTACTCAGGCCCATAGAGAGGCGGTAGAGCCAGTACAAATTACCAGGTCCCATATCTCTTAAGGGTACTGGATATTAAATAAAATAAAATAGGGGGGAAAGGTTGATTCATACTTTTTTACATAATTTTTTTAAGTTAAAATAACTAACAAATAATAAAATTAAAATGTCAGAATTTTCTACTAAGTCTACATGCTGTCTAGGCCCCTATACAAATGTATGTATCAAATGTTTAACAGTTGGGGGCTTTATGTTTGAAGAAAGGTCTAGCTTATAGTAAAAAACAGCAGAACTCGCATAACAAAGAAAAAGATGTCAGACAAGTGTTTGAAATTAATGGTTGTTAGTCATTAAACACAAGAAAATTATTGCATTTGACAGCTACAAAATTATTCTAGGTCATCATATTTGACGCCTAGCTTTCTTTTAACACTTATTTTTGTTTAACTTTGAAAGCTCTGGTTCATACTTTAGTGTTTTTTTTTTCCCTGCCGCATGTGGTAATTCCAAAGCCGATCACCTGCTTTTGAAAAGAGGACATAGTGGATGGGGGGGAGGGTTGCAAGTTCGATCCAGTCAGTTGAATTTAATAAAGAATGATACACGTAACTGTTTGTCCTCCGATACTGTTAATGATTTATTAATGGTAAAACTATAAGCACCCAAATTAGCAAATTTTTGTCAAGATAAAGCTATAAATCTCTGGTGGAATGATGTAGCTGAAGGCCAGATTAGATGTACGTCCCATTTAAAAAAAATAATTCTTTTGAATGATTATTGTTTGATTTGCACATAAAAAATAGTTGCCTGCATATCATCTGAAAACTTCCTTTTTAGTATCTAACTTTATTAAAATTAGTAGCTATTGCTTGAGTTTCATCTTTGCAATTTATATATACAGTCAAACGTTGTTAGCATTAATTTTGCTTAACACGAATTAATATTGCAGTCCCAACAGATAAGATGATACTAATGTTTTAACGGTTAACACAAAAAAATGTGTGGTCCTTTTGACTTCATGTTAACAAAGTCAACTGTAATTAAAATTATTAATTTTTAATTACAGTGGTAAATAAAATGTAATAAATAATATATATATATATATATATATATATATATTTTTTTTTTTTTTTTTTTTTTTTTTTTTTTACTGAATTCAAGTGCGTTTATCAACATTGGATAAAATTTTATTTCTGACTTGCTAGAAAGTTATTCCGTTTTAATTTTGTTCTACATGATTAAGTGAACTTTTCTATTTAACTTCTAACTATAGTAATAATTAAAAATGCTTTATATCAGTTTTGCAATTGCTTCAATTATTATAATCTTGTAGATTAAGAACTTCAATAATTTTAAATAAAAACAAAATATTTATGCTTTTCTATAAAGTAACATATGTTACCGTTACATAAAAAATGAATTTTAGAAATTGAAACTAGAAATTTTAATTTTATACCTACCTTTCATTTTCCAATTTCCATCACTGCATCATACAGTTGGCACCAGTAAAATCTAAACAACCAATTCTAATGTGTTTTATTTGTTTTATCAAATATCCCTGCATCAAGATTTTTAGTTCTTCATTATTAATACAACTATCTGGCTTGTGCCGCTAGCAGGCCCCTAATTACACCAAGGCCTTGAATTCATACAAACTTCTAAAAAAAAAAAAAAAAAAAAAACTGTCCTAATACTTCATTAACATTAGGTAGTGCTGCAAAGCATATTTTTAAGCAACATTTAAAAAATAGCGCAAAATACATATTTTACAACATAAATTTCATAAATTGCAGATTTATTTCTACTACAAAGTTCTTGTATGTTAAAATACAAAATTTTATTTGCATTGATATAATTAATATTATGCTGTAAAGCAAATTATATATTTCTTATTTTCTAATTACATTTTATAAGAAATATTAATTTTATTTGCAATGTCTTCAGAATTCATAACATGCATAACAAAGTACTACTTAAAATGAAAACTTCTTTGTTTATATTACCGATAAATGGTACCAAAATGATATTTAAAAGTGAAGCATAATCAATGTATGGAAGCTCTAACTTCATGTCGATTCCTGCAATGATCGCTACGATGGAAATGCAGTGGTAGATTGGTTGAAGAATTTGCTTTGGGAATAATTATCTACCTAATATTTTTAACGTTCACAACGAATGCGATTTATTTTTTTTAACCAGGCTACATTTTTTATGGTTTAATATTATAAACATTCACGATGAATGAATCTCTAGTTTGTTTACTTTCGCCGAGCGAGATATTGAGCTGCCAACCTAATTTCAACTGAAGTTATCTCAGCTTACATTCAATTATGTATATATTCAATCTCTCATACATTAATTTATTTTGAACAATCTTTCTAAAAATGTACCTTCTATGCAGTTTTATTTCAAAAATAATTTTGAATAAAAATGGCCGCCTGGCATATGAAAAAGTGAAGTTGGCATCTCATAACTGTTGATGACAGTCAAATGCTTTGCGTTTTTATTATATAGATTTTTATCATGGTAAAAACTCAGTGGTTAGATTCTCTTTTTTTTCATTTACTTTTAACATAAGTTAACTATGGGGTCTACAAGAAAGAAAGTGATAGAAATTGCTATTGCAGGTGAATGTAATACTTTCTGATATACTTAAATTTAAGGGTTCAAGAACCTTTAAAATCTCATAAGTTAGTGAATGTTTAAAGATTGTTATCTTAAAACTATTAGACCCACTTGTATGAAACTTTAAAGGAATATTTTTAATATTTATTACTTTTAAGTCATAAATCGATGCATATTTTTGCCACTGTGCACAGAATAACACTCACATAATTTAACAGTATGAGTTATCTTTTTAGATACTTGGGCAAATATTGTTTTTTAAAATGATCTGTTATAAAAAGTATCGTGTTCTTTAAAAATAAAATAAACATTCATAAAATTCAGACATTTTAAAAACCTGAAACAAACATAATTTTATAATTATTATGTGAAGGACCTAAATTTTATGTCATTTCGTATGCGTGCATTTACTATACAAGATATGGAAATTTCAAGAAAATCTAGCTAGCTATCTTTGGGAAATTGTGTGTGCAATCTGCAAAATATCTATTTTCAATAAAATGACTTTAATGTTTAAGAAATGTTCCTTATGCCATATATAGTGACAAACAGCTAAAGTTTCTTTTACTAACTTTTGCTCTAACACAAAATTTTGAATGTGGTTTTGATTAAAATATTGTAAATAAAATGTGTTTTCAATATGAGTGAATAAAATAGTTTTATATTTTTATGGTCTGTTTTAAGATACATGACTCCTTAAAATGGAATTAAATGTGAATGTAATTTGACTTTTAAAAAATATATTACAGTCAACTCTATGAAATCTGCACACTTAGGGACCGAGGGTTTTGCGGATTATAGATTTTTGCAGATTATAGATCATCCCTTTGTTTACATTTTATTTTTTAAAGTTGGGCTGTAAAATAAGAACAATTACACAAAAATTGCAATAGAAAAGGAAAATATACTGCAAAATTGGTTTAATATATTTAATAACTAAGTTAATATAAAGAAAAATTAAATTCTACACAATGCAAATTTTACTGATTATTCATTTTTTGAAACATTATACAAAAATTACAATGGAAAAAGAAAATATTATGCAAACTTGGTTTAATGTAATCAATAACTAAGTTAATGTAAAGAAAAATTAAATTCTGCACAATAAAAATTTATTACAAAATATATTAATTTTCTTAAATCACCATTTATTTCATTGGAAAATTGATAAATCATGAAAAAAAACCACATTTAGCTTTATGTATGAGCTTAACTGTTAATTGCAATTTTCACTGTTTACATTCCAACATGTAATGCAGATAATAGACATTTTCGGATTATACATTGACGGATTTCACAGAGTTGACTGTATTATAAAAGAATGTTCTTTGAATCATTTTAGATATCTCATCGCAACATTTTAAAGTGCTTTGATGAACTAAAATTCAAGGCATTTTTTAGAATTTTTTTAAAGAAATGTGAAGTATTTATAAAAACCAATTTACAGTAATTTATTATACGTGTGACCCTTTATCTAATGACGGTACTTAGTACCAGTAAAATAACTTGTTATAAAATTTATTTAATGCATCGATTAGTAGTAATACAGTTTAGAATGAGTTATAGATGCATTAATTTATCTTGTTCCAAAAGCATTATTGGGTACACAAAACAAAAATATTTTTAAAAGGGTGATTTCTTTTGCCTTTGCTGCTTCTTTTCAGCTTTCTTGGCATCAGGGGTGGGGGATTTTCAATTCGGAAATATTTCTATTGTAAGAACATTATATTTGTACATTTCCTAATCCTACAAAATACTAAGAAAAATATTTAAAGTAAAATATTTGAATGGGGTTATAAATATTGCACAAAATCATTATAAATTCATATTTAATTAATCTTCCTCAATCCTTCTAAAATCCCTCTAAAATTTATTAAATTATTATGGAAATCTTCTAATGTAGTTTCGACAATTCACGAAAAATGCTTTAGAAGATAAAATTTTCATGAATTCAGTACATAAAGGTTAAAGTAGAAAATTCATATTTTTTATTCAGTTGATATATTAAAAAATGTCATCTTATTGCCATTTTCTAATCTATCTGAAAAGTATAAACTTTTCAGGTATAATATTCAAATATCAGGTGAAGGTGGAAGCACTTTTTAAAAAGAGACTCAAGCAGTGGGCACAATAACTCATCATACTTAGAGCAATAAAACAACAAAAAATTTCTTTTAGTCCAAAAGCTGCTGAAATACATAGCCATTTGAAAAAAAATGCAGTTTTAGTGAATTGACATCGATTCAAACTCAAATAAATTTTCAACCAAAACTTTCGTTACTTACAGTTACACAGAAAAACAATTATAATTACCGGAAGAAGGAGCTCTCACCAAGCTTGGACAATCAATTCCCATTATTGTAATGATAATACTTTATCCTTAGTTATGCATATTTTGTATTTATTATATATATATATAACTGCAAATGCATCTTTAAATTATTGTTATAAACAAATGTTTATTGTTATATCACATGCTGATAGATTAAAAAATCATGAAAAAGTCGGTAAATCAAGGAACAGTTTTCAAACAAAACTTATTTTTTTGTTCTATTCAGTAAAGATTTAAATTATGCAATATTTTGAAGAAAAGATAATGTAGATTCCCTCAAATCCTCGTAGCTTGGGACGAGAGGTTGTGCAGATTTTAGAATTTTGCGGATTTCTGGTCACTGTTTGTGTTGTTTACATTTTTTTTAACAGTAATTTGAATGTATTAAATGCACTTGAAATTATAATATACTTACAATAAAGTAAATTATCAAAATAATTAAATAAAAATTTAAAAAATGATTAAAATATTAAAAGTAAAGATCAATTAAATAATTAATAATACATTACTAAATATGCCTAATAATGACAAGATAAATTTGTATTCAATTATTCAATGAATCTCACCTCATAAAGGTACACTAATAATTTATATAAAAATGATAAAATAATGAAGTTTTATTCCATGTTTAGCCAGACTTAATAACCAAAAAAACTTTATTAGTACATAAATGTATTTGGTAAAAAGATAGAATTCATCACTGATTCAGTGCTATCTTGAATTTTTCAGAAATATATTTACACTTTCCTCAGAATTACATATTGAAATGTGTACAGAATAGGGTGTCAACGAATTTAATCAGATGATTTAAATCAACTGATTTTTAAAAAAAATCATTGATTTAAATCAACTGATTTTTTTTAAATCAAATTTTCTAAATATTTTAAATTATATTAAAAAAATAACAATCTAAGATGAACATAATTTGGAAAGTTTCTATGGATGTTTTACCTTATGAATCAATAAACAAAAATAGCTTTGAATAATTGTTTCTTAACTTAATTCTTTAGGCTTACAGTAAGTTCGTAAAGTTTTTACTGGGCATTAAAAGCATTTTATTTAAAAATATTTAAATCTAATATAATTTGCAATGTCATAATTTCTTTTAAATAATCAAATCATTCCTTCCTTTACATAAAATAAGAACATCAAGTATAATACATTTTGTACTAGTAAAAGAATAAATAGCTAGTACCTTATTTTTGAAATAATAAATTTATAGCAAACTAGATGGAACCCATTAAAACTTGACGGGAAAAAATTATTATAACAATATCTGTAAAATAAGCTTCTTTATTATTTTAACAGGGGAAAGTATGAAAAAGTGTTTCAAAAATTTTATTTTAAAAGTTTTTCTCCCCAGTGAAATACAGTACTATTTTTGATGCCAAGTATGAGTTTAGATTTAGGCGATTAACATTACAAATGTAAAACAAGTTGCAAATAGTATTTTTTTTTTTTACTACTAACTAATGAAAATACTTATTTGCAGTTTTTATTAATTTCGTAATTACTTACTGTTTCCCCCAAGCCATTTTTTAAACAGTGCAGTACCCTACTCTTTATTAAATTTGCAAAATGCATGCTGCTTTAAAAAAAAAAAAAATAGTGAAATTCATCTTTAGTTGTACCCAAAAATTTCTTGTAAAAAATTTCTCCATCCGTGTGCCCAAGACCTTGAAAAATATTGAGCTTTATTTATTTACAAAAAACAGGAAGCTATTAAATCATGTTGTAATTTTATTTTTCAATTTGTAATTCATAAAAATCAATAAAAATTAATGTCACTTTATCATATTAAAAAATTATATACTTTTGTTCCTTATATTGGTTACTAAACAGATTACTAATATATTTCCTCATGAAATAATGCCCTTTTCTACTGAACTAATGCCAGTTTTGGGAACTATCACTGTGCCCCTTTTTCTTTCTAGAATGAATACTAAATTATTAAATATCATTTTAGTAATTAAAGCACAAAAATATTTTTTATTTTCTTAATAAGAGAGTTAATTATTGAATAAATATTAATTTTAAGCAGTTTTAACATTTATATAAATATCAATAGTATTTAATATAGTTTTACATAATTATTACAAAGTAGTAATGTACGTAACATTATTGTATGCTTCTAACTAATGAAATTACTAATTTGCTGTTTTTATAATTTCTGTAATTACTAACTAATAATAATTATAATTTTATTAAAGAATAAAACACAGATAAAGTTACTAATAAGAGTGTTAATTGTTTTGGAAAGCTGAAATTCTTGGTAGCTATTCTGTATTTTAAAGCAGTGGAAAAAATCATAAAAATCCGATTTTAAATTTAAAAAAAAAAAAAAAAACATTATTTTTTTTACACCCTATTACAGAATGTTATAAAAATTTTAAAAAATCTTGAATTTTCCCCCTACATCTTAACTGTAAATTTCACTGTTTACATCTGCAACGATGTGTGGATTTTAGGGTTGCAGGCAGATTTGAGAGAGTCTACTGGTAGACACCCTCAAATCCGCACAGCTTGGGACCAGAGATTCTGTAGATTTTAGATTTTTGCAGATTTGTGGTCACTGTTTTATTTGCATTTTTTAAACAAGTGTTGACTATAGTAAGCATTGAAAATTATAATTGAGTCATTACAATAAGTAAAATATTAAAATAATTGAAGTAAATTATTAAAATAATTATGTAAAATAATAAAAATTAAGAAAATTAAAAAATATATATATTAAAACCTACTTATAATAAAATCCAAGTATAAGAGAATGTTGGTAACCATGCCAGGTGCGACCAATTTGGTCTGCGTATCGGCCATAGCTAAACACCATGTTAGGCTTAATGAAAAACATATGATAGCTAAATGATAATTTCTTCTACTTGAAATCATGTCTGTTCAGCATATTTTCATATAAAGCATGTATCCAATTATAATGTTTTAAGTTCTAAATAAAAAGTAACATCAGATTTCCAGATATAAACAAACAAGCACTGTTGCCATTCAAAATCTAGAAACAAATGAACGGCTTTTTGAACACTTCATAAAAAAAAATAAAAGTTAACATCCAATTCTGCTCTTACAATATTTGTAAAAGCATATTAAAGCCTTTAAATATTTCAATTTTGTTTAAAACCTTCAAAAACTATTTTAGCAGCGATCTATCGGCAATTAATCCTCTGACCGCTTAGCAAAAGGGCAAAATTGTAATGTTTTCTCTGAATTTTTTTAAAATGCTAAAAAAAAACCTATTTTAAACATGATATAAAAAACTTAATTACGTACATGAATATAATCATTGAAACTATTAATCATCACTTAATGTTTTAAAACTACATTGTATTTGTAGAATTATATTAATTTAAATAATGATAATAATGCAGTGAAACCAAAGAGATATATCAGTTCACGGTGGTGAGAAGGTTAATATAAACAATCGAACTTTGTTGTTCCATTTTGAGAGTCAAAGATAAAAACTAGACATTTTCATGAAAATATATAATTTTAAAATAGCGTTATTTCTTTGGCAGTTTTGTGCTGCCATCTACAAATACAGTGGTGAAACAAAGACAGAGATTTCTTGGACAAACTGCAAATACTTATAATAAATTGTTATTATAATTTGTCAAAATTGTCAATTAAATAATATAGATTTTCATTAGAAATACTGATTTTTTTTTCATTTAATATTTATAATATAGTTAATTTAAAATGTAAACGAACAAAGCAATGATTGACTTGGTCATAATATAGTTTTTCCAGAGATTCTTTTCTAGTAAAAATTCATACCTGATCATTTGTATGAGTATATAACTCCATGGTGTTTGTATCTATTTTATTACTAATGGAAAAATTGTTTTAATTGCACTTAATTTTCATTGATTTTTGATGGCCTATCTTTCTGCTATTTGTTTAATGTTTCTTCAATACTGAAAAACTGTGCTATTCAAGAAACATTAAAATTCAACTCTATTCTACTATTAACTGAAAAATAGATGCTTCCAATATTAAAGTTTATAATATATTTGTCATGATTTACGGAAAAGCTGATTAAATTCATAATCACACAATTTGCTGTCGTATTTGATGGGCTAACTTTTGGTATTTGTAAATATCACTGCAGAACTTTGCTCTTAAAAAAAAAAAAAAAAAAATCTGGAACATATATAGTATTATGTTAAACCTACATTCATCATTGTATCAATTTTATGTCATTTTTGACAGGATATTTCCTACTGTAAATTAAACTATTTACACTAAAAGATAAATTCTTTTTTCTCTAACCTATATAGTATTATGTAAAATGTGTATATGTTTTAAATATATCTTTATTATTAGCAAACTTTGTTCTTTCTATCACTTTTGATGGGCTGCTTTCCTACTGTGAATTAAGAAAATAATATTCATAAACATGCAATTTTCTGTCTCTTTTTATGTATCTTTCTGCTATATATTTGTTTTTCATTACTCAAAAACTTTGTTCATCAAAAAATGTTAAAATATATACTCTATCATACTATTAACTTGCAAAATTTAAATCTAATAAAATTTTAATGTTTTGTGCAATCATTAAACCATTTTTTGAATTTACATTTAATTTTGCTTATGTAATAAAATGATTAGCAAAGTGGTGAATCAAGCTCTTTAGAAGCTCATTGATAACACTTTTTTACAGAAACTTTCACACATGGATTATTTTTTTAATTTTTAATTTGAATGTTTTGTCCATTCGTTGAACTATTTCAGATATTGAATATTGGGTAAAAACAATATCCTAATTTGTATTTCTAGATATCATTTGTTATTTTTAAAATGTACTTTTCTACAATACAAACTTTTCAATAATAAAATCTTCATGCTGTTTGTTTGTTTGAAGTCTTATGAAAATTAAATGCAGATCAACATCCCGTCATTTTTGATTGGGGTTATATACTAGTATTAAAAATAAAGGTCAAGTAAATAGTGATGCAGTACTAAATATGAATAACAATGATGAAATATTAATCTTTTTTGTTTCCCTCAGCCCTATTAGCCAGAATTAAGTATGAAATCATGAAAAATGAAAATGATTACAGATTAAAACTGAAATTAAATACTGATGCAAAAAAGTAAGCATAAACAATACGGCTGCAACAGTTATAGTCGCAGATATTTTGAAGAAACTACTGTAGTGCCATATTTTTACCCTAGATACAAAAATAATTTACATCGGAATTGTAAAATATTTATTAATTATATTTCATATTTATACAGATTTAATAAACAAAAAAGCTTGATTAATTAATTTCCTTTTGAAAAAAGTTAGTGATTG
The DNA here is from genome assembly GCA_963931845.1 of Maratus michaelseni. Taxonomy (NCBI): domain Eukaryota; kingdom Metazoa; phylum Arthropoda; class Arachnida; order Araneae; family Salticidae; genus Maratus; species Maratus michaelseni. The sequence goes on from OZ007599.1 coordinate 275,310,479, forward strand.
CCACTGATAGTCCTTGAATTTTATCGGAATGAAAACTTGAATAATCTTGAATTTTTTCGGAAGAAAATACATATTTGCTTAATGAAAAAGCTTGAGTTCGGCCATATTAACCATAATTACATATTAACATGTGTACGCAATAATGAAAAAATAAAAATATATTAAAAAACAGGGAAATTAATGCATGAAAAATAAACAATTAGGTTATATTTGTGAATATTGTGCAGGATACAATATGAAAAATTTTTGCTTTAGATATGTTAATTTACATCAAAATCATAAGTAATGAAATTTTATTTAATAATTAACCAGCTGTAATAGCCAAAAGAACATTATTTAAAAAAAAAAATAGTAGAAAAACATCACGATCGCCACCGATTTTGGCACCATCTTGAATTTTGTTCCTTCAACTTAACTGTAAGTTTCATTGTTTACATCTGCAATGATATGCAGATTTGAGAGTCTACTGTATATTGCTATAAAAGGCTTTTATTTTTAAATTTTAAGCAAATGTATAGTACTTTTTTGTTAATTTTATAATACAATAAAATCTGTCTATAAAGGGATCATGTTTTAAATGGAAAATTTTCATGATCCCTTCAACAGGAATGCCACACAGTTATACCTCCTAAAAATGATACAGCCTGTCTAAAACTGAATTTTTTTCCAACCCCTTGCATTTTCATCATAGCCAGTTTTACTGTATTATACTTATGATATAGGTGGGCGAGAGACATTCAAATTTTTACTGGGCCCTATGGTCTTTCTCCATATGGTCTTTCTCTATTACTGTAAACTTAAAGTAATGATCTAATATAAATTATGCAGTAAGTTTTTATCCCGAAAATGGGAAAGTTTTTCTTAAAATTAATCATTTAAAAATACTTTAAATGCAAAATGTCTTTATTTATTGTATAATATAATGTTTCTTATTCGAGATTACCAATGTGAAAAAAATTTAAAATGGCATATTTTTAAAAGATCCATTTTGATTGTTAATCGATCAATAATATTTATTAATGATTTGTATAAGTATAGTGTGTGTCTGACATCATCCTAATTTTGATCTTAATGCAATTTACTCAATATTTTGTTGTATTTATATTCAATCTTTATTTTATTTTCATTAAGTTTCATTTAAAGTTGTTTTAAACACACAACCCATTCTTGAAATGAAACATCCAACTCTTACCTGAACTGACCGACCTACCAACTTCGTGCATTATTGCACACAGCTCCAGTCAAATTGATTCATTTTCATGTTGTCATACTCCTGTTTGGCACGTTTAGTGCCATTTGGAGTAAAGAAATAAAAATACTAAAGAATACCACCACTCCTGTTCTTATGAAATACTATTTGGTTTTTATTCATTTTGAATCTGAAAGGAAGTATTGAGATTGGGAATGATTGTATCCCAGTTATACATAAGAATGCTGATATTTTTTGTATTAAACTATTGAAATGGCAGTTGTTTATTCATTAAGAACATTCAAGCTACTGAATCTTTGAAATCAGGATCAACTTTATGTATGTGCCTTTTTAGAAAAATTTAAATTTTAAGTCTTTCACATTTTTTTTTTAAACAATAACCCTCGCTTAGTAAAGAATTTTCAACATTTAAAAAAAAAATCTTTCATGTCCATCTACACTTTTCTAAACATAACAAGGATTCAATGCCAAGCATGAAACAGTTCTCCTAAAGGAGGAAGTCCACCTTTATGGAAATAATTTTGGATAGTCTCTGGATTGATGCAAAAAAGCAAAGAAAATATTTAGTACAAATTTGGGGGGTATATTGAGAAATTTAAATCTCACACATTTTATCCACTCAAATCTCAAACCTTTAGAGTTTGTTTCTATTCTTTCATGAAAGATCAGCTTGTGGTATGAACATCTGAAAATAATATCAATGAAGATGTTTAAAATGTCTGACTTAAAAAAAAAAAACACATTTTGCATAATATATATATTTTTTTTTTTTTGGAACATAATATTTTGGCCCATCCATATCTAAATACTTTTGGATAGTTTCAATGTTGTGGTGAAGCTCTATTGCTGGGACAAAGACAAAATTGACATCTAAGGACATAACATATAGTTTGAAAACCTTTTTATTTTTCCTAAACAGGAAGAAAAAGTCTGAAAACAATCAATTCAGAACAAGGTGTAAGTGTATGTGTAATTATGAAACATTTAGAATAAGATTTGACATGAAATATTTATTACCCTGCTTTACATAAATTCATCAACTATATTTGTACTTGACTGTCAAACTGTCTTCCATTGTCTTTCGATTCAATGTTCTGCATTCCTTGTTAGTTTAAATTTGATTTTCATTTATTAGTATTTTCTAAATAAAAAAAATTAATAAAAAAACCTAAAATAATCTTGCATTATACAGTCAGACCTCGTTATATGGTCACCCGTGGGGACCGTTGAAAAGTGACCATATATGCGATAAAAGAAAATTAAAGGCTATTTTTATTCTTAAACATGTTTGTCAACATAAAAAAAAGCTAAAAACATGAAGTTTTTAAAAACAGAAGTGTACATAATATTAATTAATTATTTTATTTTAATTTAAGTATGAAACTGAATGGGATAATACATACTACTATAATAGAAATTAATGCATTACTTACAGAATTAGTTAGGAATGTACAGTACGGTGTTTGAAATACTCCTTTATGCAGGATTGTCTTTGCTTCGGTTTCTCTGTTGTTAGCACTACCTTTTCAAGATTATTAACAGTTTTAAAATGTTCTTCTGAAGCTTCTGAATGCGCAAAAAAAACCTAACAACGTTCAATGCCTTGAGAGCTTCTGCCTGAGTTACAGGCTGAATTTCCAATTCACCATCACTCTCTTCATCGTTGCTTCCGGAAGCATTTGAATTTAACACTTCGGAGACAATTCCAGCAATGGACACTTCAGAAGATGTAGCTAAATCATTATCAATAGTTATGTAATCCATTTCATCAGGTACGGTGCATCCATAATTTTGAAGACGCTTTGCAAGTTCAGATAGAGGCACATCCTCATCTTCATCGTCCGATAATTCATCATTTTCAGAGGGGCAAAAACCAGCATGTCTAAAACAATTTGAAATGGTTTTCTTTGATACCTTATTCCAAGCTTGTCTATATAAAACAGCGCATCCAACACGGACACATAAAACTTCTCATTCTGATCAATTGCAGAAATCATGCCATTAAGGAGTAACTTCCGGTAGTTTACTTTAAAATTTTGAATAATCCCCTGATCTAGGGGTTGGGAAACACTAGTGCTGTTTGGAGGTAAGAAAACAAGTTCAATGGATTCTAATTGAGGAATGTCGCAATGGGCAGGGCAGTTGTCGATAACGAAAACGATTTTTCTTTTTTTCTTTGAGAAATATCTATCCATACGTCGGATTGTTTTCTCCCAAATGCTTGTTGTCATCCAAGATTTCTGGTTTGCATTGTAGAACACGGGCAAAGATTTTATGTTTTTCATGCAACGGGGTCTCAGAAATTTTCCTATAACCAATGGAGTTAGTTTTTCTGAGCCATCCATATTTGCTGCTAATAAAAGTCTTTTCTTCTCTTGCCACCTATACATTTATCGCTCTTAAAAGAAAGAGTTTTATCTGGTAGAGCACGATAGAATAGTCCACATTCATCAGCATTGTAAATATCAAAAGGATTATAACGCTTGAGGACATCACTCAAAACAGATTCTCTCCATTCGTTTAATTGACGGTCATTCACATCAGCAGCTTCACCACATACTTTCTTGAAAGATAAATCTTGCCGGAACATAAATCTTTGAAGCCATCCATTGCTAGCATTGAAATCGGATTCTCCTAATTCAGCTGCAATTTGTAAAGCCTTTTCTTTTAAGATGAAGGAAGATATTGGCATATTTTGAGATCTGGCATTTTTTATCCAAATCACAAGCGCTTGCTCAACTTTGTCGAATGGTGAAGCACGTTCTCTTTTTCTCTTTCCAGTTTTGAAATCTACAGTACATGATTTTGATAAAATATTGTTTACAGTTGTCCTTGGAATTCCATGCGCTTTAGCAAAAGCCACTTTAGATAAATTTGATGTTTGAAAAGATTTTATCAGTTCGTTTTTTTCTTTAAATGACAAATTTTTTCGTTTTGCAGCCATGTTTACTCGCAAGCATAAGCAGTTGAAAGTGAATCCTGAACAAAAAAGCAGTGACCAAAAACAGGTGAAACAATTTTAGAATTTTATTGGCGTGAAGGTGACACTTATTCCACACGTGTTCTTTTCCCTAAAGATTAGTGAACAAAGTTGGTTGCAATCCCGTTTTCTAAGAAATGAGAATGGCATGTGAAATTCTTTCAGCAGCAACGTGAAGTGTGTGGGGAAGGGAAAGGAGAAAAGTCCTTTTGTAATGGAGTCCCTGTACCTTTTTAAACGCTTTCCTCCTCAATAAATCATATTGACAGCTTCCATTCAGCTATACTAAAATGGAAATGAAAGAAAACTTTTTCATTGATCTGAAGTATGGCTAATCGTTTCCTGGAAGAAAGATATTTTCAGAAGTAAAGTGACCATATACACGGAAACAAAATACACAGAATTCCTATTAAGTCAGCCAGGACTTTTCAAAAGTGACCATATATGCGGGATGACCATATAAGCGGGTGACCATATAAAGAGGTTTGACTGTATTTTGTTTCTTTTCTTTTAAAAAAATATGCATTAAATTGTAACTTAATTATAAGAATTTATTACTGTATAGCATGAAAAAATTCCACCTTTTTCTTTGAATCACTTTCATGCCTGGGATAGCCTTGGATAGAAGATTTTCTAATGTACCCTATTCTTTTGAAAATATTGAAATATTCAATGTATGAGATCATGTCTTCTAGTACTGTTATTACTAAAGTGCCCTGCCCCTCTCAGCAGAATCGCAGTTATAGTATTGCAGAACAAAAAAGATTCTAAGCAGAGGGATTTTTCATTTGAGGCAGAAATTGCATTTCTTGAGGGAGACAAAAAAAAAGTCCCTGCAACAGGCCGAAGACTGTTCTGCTCTGCATAACATGTTTTGTTTCTGCAGAATGGTATTGATGATAAAAGGTAAGAATCTTCCACATTTTGGCAGATTTCCACTTTTTATAAAAATTTCATTTAAATCTCTCCCTTCCTGAAATTTTCTGCTTCCTCCCAACATGCAAATTTCAAAATGTTCAAATTTCTTAAAACTTTCCTGCAATACTTGCAGGAAACCTCCTCGGGGGAGGCAAGAGAGACTAAGCCTCCTTCCCAAACTGCTTTAAAATAAATAAAAAACTGAATTACTATATTTCTAATAAATGAAAATTCAGATTGCAGCATAAAACTGTTCATAATATTTTTTTTAATTATTTATCAAAAAACATGACAAAAACAGCATTGTGTGTTTTCCTTTCTGGAGACAAAAGCTGGAAATTGGTTCACCACTGGTATCACCATTTAAAGTAAATGAATTTGGTGAGGGAGAGGGAAGAGTAGAGAATCATTATGCATCAATCATGACTGGAGGCTTCGAGCTGTCCAGTCTCCAGTTAGATAAAAGAAACAACAGGGAAAAACTCCACTAACATCAAGGATAAGTCTGTTTAATTAAATCCCCTCCTGTTTAAAATTGCCCTGGTATGAAAAAAGTTTTAGAACCCTGAATTACTTTCAAAGATCAGTAACTGCAGATTTGCTGCTCTAGTCTTCTGTGATTACATTCTATATCTGTTGTTAAGCCTCCAAGTAATGAAAATTAAATCCTAAAAATTGATGGCACTTCAAGATTGAGAAAATATATACTGGTCAAATTTAATAGTAAATAATAATAATAATAAAAATAAATAAATAAATTATGCTGAAAACAAAATTTAACAAGAGAAAACGGAAATTCTATAAAAGAAATATAGAAAAAAAAACCTAAGAAATTTACAATATTTGAACTATTCCATTCAAATTAAATAATGTTCAAGATAGTTCAAGGAAAAAAACTTTTTGCCTTTAAAGAATAGTTAACAAAATTAACTGCATGATTCATGAAAAAAAAGTCACTTTTATTTTAATGATGCTTAAAAAGATAATCAGAGGTATATCTCTAATTGTTTTACACCTGAAAAATGCTCCTTGGAAGTGTAAATAACTATTTTTGATGAACAGTGGCATTTTTCTTTCAAAAGAAAGTCATTGGTGATTATAGATATACTCTACAGGGGTCGATGCAGGTTTTTATTCTTGGAACCCATTTTGTGAAAAGTAAAGGTTATTTTTGTGAAATGTATTATATTTTTGTGAAAAATAACATTTTGCAACAAAAGTTGAAATCCAGTTAATCAAATTCAAACCAAGTATTTTTTAAACAAAAACTTTATTTAATCCTTTTTGCTGAAATTTTCCTCTCTGGTGAACTTGTTTGTTTACAAATTACACATTTTAAAACATCACAAAATAATAAATAAATAATAAATAGTAAGTTTTTATTGAATAGAATTTTGTGAAGGGGCCCATTTTATCAAATTGATTTTTGTGACGGGGCCCATTTTATTAAATAGATTTTTGTGAAGGGTTCCTAAATAGGCCCCAAATTTTTCCTGGATCGCCCCTGCTCTATTTGCTCTTTAAAAAATTGAGCATTCTAAAATTATGTAAAAACAGGTCAGTTCAAATATTCTCATTAGTCATGTCAAAAGAAAAAAAACAATCACATTGATGTGTGCTGCAAAATTAGTAATCTTCAGCAGCGGGATGCAACTTCACAACAGCGCAGATGAAAAATTTGGCCACTGGATCAAGATTAGAAAATAATTTGGGGGGTTCCACTCATTAAAATTGGTGTCATTGGTGCACTTTTAGCCTGCTTGAGAATTTTCTTTGAAAATAAGAATATAGAATTTTTTTTCTTTTCTTCTTTTTTTTTTTTTTTTAGAAAGTGAAAATTAGCAAGTGTGTCCAGATTTTAAAAGTTCTTTGACAGAAACAATAGCTCGTATATAAATATATATATATTTGCATATATGTAATATATATGCATACATACGTACACATATACTGGTTGTATGGTTTTATCCAAAATTAAATTTGCCTCACACAGGACAGAACCCAAAATTTAAATTACAAACACAAAATATGTGATGTCTGTAAATGGAATTCTTTTATACAAATGCAGTTTTGTACACAGATGCCCATACTATGAAATAGCCAACTGGAAATAACATAATATACAAAAGTGTAATTTATTTAGATAAGCAGATTAGGCCAAAAACTTTACCAAAACATGATGGATAATATTTTTAGAATTCTAATAAGGAAAATGACAACCTTGTGTCGATTTACATAACTCACAATGCATCATTATACTGTAAAGGAGGTTATTTATTATCGCTTGTGACAACCAATCTGTTCTACTGCAAGCAATATTTTTTAATTCTGCAGGCTCCCAGAAAGGAGCCATCAATTGAAACAGCCTTTTTTAAAAGACTTTTAGTCTTTAACCCTCTGACCGACGAGCAAAAGAGCAAAATTTTAATGCTGTTTACTCTGTAATTTTTTTAAATGCTAAAAAAAGATGATTTTTCCAACATGATATAAAAAAAAACTTAATTACATATCCGAATATAATCCTTGAGCGTATTAATCCTCAAGGTTTTAAAATTGCATTATATCTGTTGAATTATATTAATTTAAAAAATGCTTCTATCGCAGTGAAACATACAGCTTAGCAAACGGATATATCAGTTCACGGTCTGAGAAGGTAAATGAAAAACACTCATCAATTTCTTAGCAATTTAATAAGAACAAAAGAAAGTTTTACGCATTTAAAAATATAAATGCCCTCATGAATGAGTAAAATAGTAGCCTATTTGGATTGGAGACCAGTCTTAATGATTCTGAAGCCCAGGTTTTTATTCTTTAAAAATTATTATTAATTTTTTTATACAGATCCAATGATCCAATAGTTTGGTCTTGAGATATAAGCAAGGAACAATAAATTAATTTTTGAAAATCCTGTCCTCCTTGAGCTACCAAGGATGCAAAACCATACCTTAGGATTTGTCAGCTCCTTAAATAGGAAAATTTTAGGGTGATGAATCTCAGAATATGGTCCTGAGATGCAAAAGAATTTTTATGAAATTTGTCACCCTGTCTTTTATGGGTGGCATAACCTTATCTCAGGACTCATCAAGGCATTAGAAATGAAATTTTGTAGGATGATGAATCTCTGATAATAGCCATATGGTACACTGGGACATAGGCACAGTATTTTTTCGAAATTTGCCCCCCATCATTACCAGGTGATACCGCATTCCACCAGAAGAGGCAAAAAATGGCGTATTTTGAAGGAAAGCTTTTTACATGAGGGTAAAAAGGATACTTTTGGGCATTTTATTCTAATTTGAGTGGAAATTCTGTGTTCCGTGCAATGTCAGGTAGGCCACTTAGTCTATATAATAATAATATAGTAATATTCAAAAGAAATTAAAGTTGTTCTCAAATCCAAACTGGTTTCTTTCTGACGCATTTTTGAATTCATTCTTGTTTGCAAATGTATGACATTGCCAGGTGCTATTCATTCAGAAACAATGTAATTGAACAGTTTTTCCCTTTTATGGTAAAAACAGAAGATCTTTCAGAAAATGTTGCCAAAGTTGGCAGTTTGAATCAAAATTCAGACATGGCAGCATAAGAAAGGAAAAAAACTGCTGCCATGAGAGAACAATTGCTTATAGCTCAAGATGTAATTTATTTATTGAAAAATAAAAAAAAAACTGTTATAACAAATCACTTCAATAATCATGTCTATAAGTGCTGTCGTGGTGTGCTTTCATGCTTAAAAAATTGTTTTACGTTGTTGAGCAGGAAAAAAAAAAATTTTTGAGAACCGCTTTAAAAATAAAAATATTCTTATGTAATAATCAATATATTTTTCCCCAGAATAAGTCTAAAATATTAAAATAATGCAGCTCATGATAAAATGCACTCAAATTATCAGATTGATATAAAATTATAATGCATAATGAGAATAAAAATAAATAATATGTTGTTGCATCTAATGACACTGTTTACATTCATAAAAATTTTATAACTGATAATATGTAACAAAATTAATAACTTATTCAGTAATAATCAAATAACATGGTTATTTTGATAATGTAAGCATATAAAGCTTTCTTTTTATATAATAGTATGAATGAAGTTAAAAGCAGAAAATTAAATCGCTCGTATTTGTATTTTAAAGTAAGAAAGACTTCAAAAATTAGAAAATATATAAAGATATGTATAATTACAGAATTTCTGTATAATTAAAGTCTTATATTATAATTGAAAAATTGTTAAAATTTATATATTTTTTAAATGCAACAGACGCCCACTCTGCACTGCCAAAGGTAGTGGAGACCCACACCAGAGGCTCTTTAAAAAAGAGATTACTTTGATTTGAGTCAGACCAGTGTATGCATAGCATGCCCAGTGTATGATGCCAAAGGCAGCAGGGCCCCAATCCAGACATTAGTTTGATTCAAGGGTTTTCATATTAGAGGTTCATTTTTTGGAAATTTTTCATGTAATTCGAGGTTTGTTAAAAATATAATAAAGCATATTATTCAAGGCCCCTGTGTAATTAGGATCCCTGCTGACTGGCAGGCAAAACCCATTAGTTTATAATAATAACTATAAAAACATATATAACTTATAGTAAAAATAATAATATACTAGTATACAAATTGCAAATTATTGATGTTTTAAATACAAAAATAGTATAATATGTACAGCGGTGGGGAATTGCATCATTCTACTTGCCACTGGCAAAGTAGAAAATATGAATATAGAAATACGAAAATATAAAATATGAGTATAACAAAACTTTATATTTTTATTTGTTAGCTATATTTTGCATATATCCCAATTGCCACAGTGTAAACATGGCACTAAGTTCTATTCTACACTAAACTTTTTTCTGTTGTATGTATTTCTTAAGTTTATATTAAAAAAAATAATAAGAAGAAATATGAAAAAATTTAAGAAAATGTTAGTACAAAAATGTATTGTAGTAATGAATTATTTTTTCAGCCTTGTAAATTTTGTCATAACAATTTTCTACTGTTTGTTGTATCTTGCTGGCTGGTAAAATAAATCATTGGCTGGTAAGATTTTCTGAAAATTTCCCACTCCTGGATATGTATTATCCCATCATATGCAGCTGAAATTTTTTGGAAAAAAAAACGGTTTGGAACAAATTAATATATTTGGTTAAGAATTTAATTTTTTTGAAAAAAAAATAATAACGAATCATATATGCATATTATATATATAATATATATGTGTATAAATAAAAACATTAATATATAAACCTGTCTGCATAATAGGTTCATTGAAAAAAAGTACAACATTAATTTAAGTGATGAAACTACCAAATATTTGCCAAATATAAGAATAAACAAGAACGAAAAATCATGCGTCAAGCATAGATTATGTAACACTTTCCAACGCTTCCAAAATAATTTTACGAATCATACTCTTTTATAAGCTAAAAGATAACATCTAAGTAATCCGAATACTTTATTCAGCCCTGTATAGGATCTATAGATTTGTATATATACTACATAGGATGCTAAATTTTAGTTCAGTTAGGAAACACGTAGCACAGTTTAAAATTCTCCGTCTGGAGTTAAATAATACGGAAATGTGTTCCCGAACTTTTGTACTTCCCTGTATAGGATCTACAGAATTTATACACACCACGTAATATACAAAAAGCGATTTAAAATTAAAATCGCATTCAGTAACTTAAAACGCACTTCCAGGAATTATTGTTAACATACAGTAGAGAATTCTTTTGTGTGTCCCTGTAAATGAACGATGACTGCTATACACACAATATTCTGTAGTAAGTCTCTTGTAATGAACCTTATATAAATTTCAATGCGTTTAAAATAGTGAAACATTATTTAAATAAACCGCAGACGATTTTTCTCCATAGACGTAATGTAACGGAATTCTTTTGACTGTCCCTGTAAAGTAACTATAAGTGCTATGCACACCCTATTCCATATTAAGCTTCTTCTAATGCACCTTAGTGATATATATAAATTTCAATGCGTTTAAAGTATTGAAACATTATTTAAATAAACCGCAAATGATTTTTCCCCATAGACCGCAATGTAACGGAATTCTTTTGAGTGTCCCTGTAAAAAAACTATAAGTGCTACACACTTCCGTTGAAATAGGGAACATGCTATAGATAACGATTATAACATATAAAATTTGCAGGGCAATCCGAGCATATTTACGGGAGTTAGAGCACGGACAGACGGCAGACGGCCAGACGGCCAGACAAACCGAAGTCATAAACACTTTTCAACTAGGTTGGAAAGTGTTAAAAAGAAGCAGCAAATATTTTACAGCTCTCTTCATCAAAAGAGGAATATATGTGATTACCACAATGATATAAAGCAAATACCTGCTTTCATCATGAATTCATTTTTGTATATATATTGATATGTTTAAATGTAGCATTAAAATTTAGGATATATGCAGATAATTAAATAATTTTTTATTACTGGCTAATTAATTAAGATTCCTGCTTTTCCGTCCACAAATGTTTAATTAGTTAATTAGACTGACAATTTACAAACAGTATAATTAAGATATACAAAGAAACAATGTGTAAAAATTTATGTATTGTATCATTAATTAGTACATACCATGAAAATTGAGTTTTACTATAATATTTTTAGAAATACTTTTTAAAAACAGCATTAAATTAAAAGTTCGTTACGCTGAACATTTTAAAAATTGATGAAATTGTATAATACAAATACCATAAAGACTAATTCAGTAATCAAAAACAATAAAGTATTTTAATAATTTAGCCTAAGTGCATGCCTTAAATTTATTACATTTTAGATTTTCAGTGTTATTAGAAAAGTCTTAATGTCAAATTATTAAGTTCCTTAGTTTATAAATACTAAGCGAATGAAGTTTGTTTTTTATTAGCTTTTAAAATTTCTAAACAATATTCATATTTCATTTAGAAATATTTCTTTCTATTAAAAAAGTGAAAAAAAAATTAGATATATGTCAAATAATATTTTCAGATAGAATTATTTCACTTTATTTAAAAATTCATTAATGCCATAGATTATGCTCAAAAATATCAAAATTAAAATTTGAGATTGTAAGGACATCATTAATTTAAGGTATTCAATTTAAATTAATGTTATTATTTTTCAAAAGGAATTTGTTACCTTCTGTCCTGGCCAGAATTTCTTTATCTATGTTCTATTTTCTGGTTGTTCTATGCTCTTTAATCATATACTACAGTTGGAATAGGAAAGAAATTTTATTAATAAATAATAAATATATATTTTACAACTCTGAATTTCGGAAGGACACAAAACAAACGATTGCCAAAAAACAGAATGAGACACTTTTCTATTCACAAAAATTCTCTTATGATTGGCTTTTAAACTGATTAGCCAGTTTATTTCACTGAATTCCTCACAGTGCAGCACCCTTAAGAAATGACATTTTTCTTGATGCAACATTGGAAATTTAAATTGTAACTTTATCTGTGTTCATTTACCACCTTTTGCAATGGATATCGCAAAACAATTGTTTTTCCCATGCTTAACAAAAAGTCTGTGTTACTTGGGGGTGGCATCACTAAATAAGAACCTTGGCAGTTCCTTCAGCAGTAGGACGTCTTGACCTAATATGATAGCATTTGAAATATGGCACTGATTATGAGAAAGACAATATCGCTTAACATCTTATTACCATTTAGGAACAAACCTCATGTAATTTTCATAAAGTTGATATTTTAAATCTCATTTCTACATTGCACTGATTATGATCAATATTTCATACTTTTAAGGTATGAAAGAAAAGGTTTTTAAGGTTTTAAAAAAGTTTACTTATCTAAATAATGTATTTGTATATTGATATCTGTAGTCTCAAGCATGAGAGTTCCTCCTAAAGGAGGAAATCTACCTTTTTGGAAACAATTTTGGATATTCTCTGGATTGATGCAAAAAAGCAAAGAAAATATTTAGTACAAATTTGGGGGTTGGGGGGGGGGGATACTGAGAAATTTAAGTCACACACATTTTATCCACTCAAATCTCAAACCTTTAGAGTTTGTTTCTATTCTTTCTTGAAAGATCAGCTTGTGATATGAACATTTGAAAATATGAATGAAGTTGTTTAAAATGTCTGACTTTAAAAGAAATACAGTTCACATAAGGTTCTTTTTTGGAACATAATATTTTGGCCCATCCATATCTAACTACTTTGGGATAGTTTCAATGTAGTGGCGAAGCCGTATTGCTGGGACAAACACAAAATTGACATCCAAGGACATAACATATAGTTTGAAAACCTTTTATTTTTCCTAAACAGGAAGAGAAAGTCTGAAAACAATCAATTCAGAATAAGGTGTAAGTGTGGGTGTCATTATGAAACATTCAGAATAAGATTTGACATGGAAGATTTACTACCCCACTTTGCATAGATCCATCAACTATATTTGGACTTGACTGTCAAACTATCTTCCATTGTCTTTCAATTCAATGTTCTGCATTCCTTGTTAGTTTAAATTTGATTTTCATTTATTAGTATTTTTTAAATTAATAAAAAAAAAATCTAAAATAATTTTGCATTATATTTCTTTTCTTTAAAAAAAAAAAAAATATATCCATTAAATTGTAACTAAATTATAAAAATTTATCACTGTATAGCATGAAAAAAATTCCACCTTTTCTTCTTTGAATCACTTTCATGCCTGTAGTCTAAGGCATAAAAATATATAAATTTTTTTGTAACAGTGTAGGAACTGGGGGCCGCGAACACCAGTCCCTGGGCCACTCTTTGGCTCCATCGGTCTCTCCATGTAACTGTATTATAAGCAAGCAAAAGAGAGTGCAGTATTAAAAAAACAAAATCTCACATGAACAGGAGATTATAAACCTGTATGTTAAATGGGACATTTTGATTCAAGTAACAGCAAATATTCTAGTTTGAAACACAACAAAATAATTTCCCTAAAACAAAAATAAAAGAAAATAGCTTCATTTAAAAAAAAAAATCCTTTTACATAATTTCTACAAAACGTACATTTTAGTTTTCTAAACCATTTAAAAATAGAGTAAAAATGCAAATTAATATAAAGTAAAGAATGTATTTCCAAAAACAATGATAGTTGAATCATTGTTTCAAATTTAACCTAATCCTGAAAAATGAAGCAACATAATGAGCAGGGTTCGTACACTCACAATTTTTTTATGGAACATTTAACTTGTGCCAAAAATTAGTACTTTAGATTATTACCTATTAGCAAGAGTGTTGTTAAACTTTGATAAATCTGGTTTTTCTTTTAAATTTATGAAAGCAATAAAAAATCAAAAGTGTGCTAAGTTTTTGTTCTTATACTACTTGATTGAGCTTGTGGTTTTGAATTCACATTTCATTCCCTTATCTGAAAAGAATAATTATGTTTCTTTATCACAGAATGACCACTGCAAGAGGGAACGTGACTACCTTTGTAGGTTGCTCACACCCCTCGAGCTGTGGTAAAGCAAGAGCCGTCATGGTAGCTCGACATATGACCTAGCGACCGTCTCCCCCAATGGGGTTTTGCGAACGAAGTCGTTGGGGGTTCCATGGCAGTTCATTAAGGTTTCGTCTCTGTGGAAGTTTCCTCCGAGACGTGGGGTTACTGCCGTGACGACCTATGTCACCAACCTTGGCAAAATGACCTGGAGGTCCGCGGTGGGGAGTGGCCTCAGGCCGATCGCAGCGCCGGGCGAGACAAAGCCCTGGTGCATTATAAGCCCTTCAGAGGCTTGGGCGCGATGGTCGTTTACGCGCGTTGGCAACCCCTGTGGGTGCCTGACGGCGTAGGATAGTTTTATCACAGAATGAAACATGTTTTAAAATTTTAAAAGCAGTATATGATCATTTGTTATGAATTCATTATTTTTATTAATGCATAAAAAGTTGAATATGAACCAGCAACAGCAGTCCACCAAATTTAATATTGAGAATTAAATTTCACTTCTGCATACAGTCTCTTTCCACAGTTCTATATTATCATTTTATAGGACTATACAGAAACATATGATCATTTATTTCTCTTTTTATGCTAATTAATTTGCTTTTGTTTATTTTTAAAAAATAATTTTAAAACTTGCATCGTATACAAGAATAAGAGATCAAAATTTTAAGAAATCATTAATAAAATCCCTCCTGTAGCTTTTTAAACTCTTCCTAACAATTGTTTTTTCACCTTGTTTATTATTTTTCAGTCTTCCATTGTCCTCAGATCACTCATTATGATGAAAATATTTATCGATAATGAAAAGCTCACTCTTTCAGTTCTGTGAAAGTCTGATTTAGAATGCACATTGAAAATCAAGAATCTGTTCAAATTTAGGAGTATGTTTTCCAAAAAATTATTCTCTCATCATACTTAAGAAACAACTATTTTTTATTCTATAGTAGTAAATTAATTGCTCTTTCCTAACTTTGCTTTCAATTTTTCTTTTTCTCATCTTTCTAAAATAGACTATTTATTAGTGAATTTCATTTTTAACAAGTAGTAATTCATGATTGCCTGAACAGGAAGAGGGGAGATGCCATGCACCCCCCATGGCTACATGCATATAAAGATTCTTTAAATATTTTTTACTGTTTATTTGATGCATTTTATTTGTAGTTTCAGTTGGTTGAAAAATATATGTTTAAAATAACAGAATATAGCAAGTGGACCAGTAAACTCTCATAACTACTGATCTGTAGGACCAGTGGTACAGTCAAATCTGTAGTCATAGTTCTTCTAAACAACAGTAACCTCCAAGGACCAATCATGTTATTGTGGCACTGAACACCTTTCATTATACATAGCATATGAACAATGGCATTTCACAAAAGTAAAATGCAAAATTTTCAACATTATTTTTCAAATATAACTTTGATTTATAAGAATGCAATGCAGAAATTTGCTTTTTTGACTTCTTAAAAATGTCTGTGTGTTGATAATAGTTGTTTAAAAACACTCCATTTTAAACAATGTGGCAAGAAAGGGGTAAAATTTCACGTACACTAGATAGTTATCACTTGTACTCTGTGTTGTTCAATAAAGATCTTCTGTCAAGATTATATTTTTTGCCTTTATTTTATACCGAGTGTGTTCTTGTTTCTTCTCACTAAAAGAGTGAGTTCATATTTGTCAACTTTTACACTTTTGGACTATTTTTTACACTTCTTTGCTTAGGATACTTATTTTTACACTTATTTGCAAAGTTTCTCTTGGGTATATATATATTTTTTTTCTTTTAAGTTATGAATTTCTTTCTTACTGCTTTTAATAATGGTGAATGTAAGGAGATGTGTAGTATTATTAAAGGAATGATTTAAGGTTTCATTGTCAGAAATCATAGGAAATCTTTTTAATTTTTATTGTATGTCAAATGAAGTCATATTTTGAATAAATTTTTGCTCAGATGTTTCTTAAAACAAAAAGTTTAAATTAAAGATAAAAGCTATATAATGTTTTTAAAATCAGTTTATTAGTTAGTGTTATAACGTTTCTCATATTTTCCTCATTAAAAATGGTTATCAGTGTATTTAACAGTATCCATCTATTATGTACATAAAAATGTTGTTGATGTGTTTCTTAAAAAAAATAATGAAATATATATATATATATATATATATATATATATATATATATATATATATATATATATATATATATATATATATATATATCATCATCAACCATTTTCAATCCACTGCTGGATGTAGGTCTCCCCCAGATTTTTCCATTGTTGCCTGTCTAGTGCTTTAGTCATCCAATTAACACCGGCCACTTTTCTGATTTCGTCACTTCATCTTACTTGAGGTCGTCTTCTTGGTCGTTTTACATCTCTGGGATACCACTGTAGGGTGTTTGTGCTCCATCTATTGTCTTGTCTTCTTGCAATGTGCCCAGCCCATTTCCTTTTAGCCGTTTAATTCTCTCGATGATGTCAAAAACTTTCGTCTGACTTCTTATCCACGTTATTCTCTTTCGGTCTCTTCTGGTTATGCCTAGCATACATCTTTCCATACTTCGCTGTGTTTGTAATCTTTGTACCATCCGTTTTGTTAGTGTCCAAGTTTCTGCTCCATAAGTTAGTGCAGGCAAAACACATTGGTTAAACACCTTTCTTTTCAAACAAAGAGGCATGTTACTCTTCAGAATAATATTGTTCTTCCCAAAAGCACTCCATCCATTTCTTATTCTTCTATTGATTTCATTCATGATACTGTTGTCTGATGATATTTCTTGTCCAAGGTACACATAACTTTCAACATCTTTAATCTCAGTGTTGTTGTAGATGATTTTCTTTTTTGATGCAAATGAATTGAACATCACCTTAGTCTTTTCCAAATTTATTTTTAATCCCACATTAATGCTAGCTTCTGCCAAATCTTTTAGCATATTTTGCAATTCTTCAGGTCTATTACTGAAAATTAAAATGTCATCAGCAAACCGGAGATGGCTTAAATATTCCCCATTTATTCTAATCCCTTTGTTTTCCCAATCCAGCTTCTTGAAAATACTTTCTAAGACAGCAGTAAAAAGCTTAGGCGAAATGGTGTCTCCCTGTCTTACTCCTCTTCCAAGCTTGATCTTCGCTTTTCCTTTGTCCAAACGGATGGTGGCTGTTGCTTTTTTGTATATCTTCTTTATGATATTGATATAAGGTTTGTCTATACCAATGTCCTCCAGAGAAGTAATTACTGCAGATGTGTAGACCGAATCAAATGCTTTTTCATAATCAATAAAGGCAAGGCAGAGAGGTAAATTGCATTCTTTGTTTTCCTATAACTTCCCTTACTGTTTGAATATGATCCAATGTGCTAAATCCACTTCGAAATCCTGCTTGTTCTCTAGGTTGAACTGAGTCCAGAGCTGATTCAAGTCTTGTCGTTAAAACTTTGGTGAAAATTTTATAAATCACTGACAGTAAGCTGATTGGACGGTAGTTTTTAATGTTTTCCTTTTCTCCTTTCTTATAAAGTAACAACATCACAGCATTATTCCAATCTTCTGGTACATCTGATTTCTTGAGACATTTGGAAAACAGTATGGCTAGCATTTTTGCAAATTCTTCTCCTGCTTCTTTGATAAGGTCAATTTTAATTCCATCTTCGCCAGGGCATTTACCTTTTTTCATGCCTCTAATGGCTTGTACAACTTCATCTGTCATCACTGGGATTATCTCTTCAGTTTCTGTTATGTTTACTAGTGGATCACGTAGGTTGATATATATATATATATATATATATATATATATATATATATATATATATATATATATATATATATATATATGTATGTATGTATATTGTGAAATAGTGATGATGTGCCATTTTAAACTTTGTCAATTTCAAAAGTTTCCAGGTATGTGAGTTTGAAATAAAAATTTTTAACTTTAAGTGATAATCTGACAGTTAGTCAGACAAGCAAGAAAAGCAAAAATTTATGGTTAGGGGAAGAATGAAGATAATATTTTAGAAACGAATTGATTTTGCTTCGAAAAGTTGTATCAAAGTGTGAATTTAAATCCAAAAAAGATTGTTATAAATAATAAAAAGATTAAAGATTGTTAAAGGATAAAAGATTGTTATAAAAATAATGGATGAATTCCTTTTAGAATAGCTTTGTAACTGTAGAGAACAAAATCTCTCAATTTCTGGAGAAAGTGCATTACAAATCACAGAGCAACTGGGGATAGCTGTGAAACAAAATTATGTGAAAAAACAAATTGCAAATAAGAATTTCTTTAGTTACAAATAAAATTATGTATTTTATAATTACAAAAATAAAAACTGGCAGCTATTTTAATTTAAATGCATTGCAATTTTAAGATTTCAAAATTTTAAACTTAAAGTACAGTCATTTTTCCATAGTCCTTGTGATGACAGCTATTCGGAGGTTTTGCTCCGTTTTTCAATTCTATCATGTGCTATATCTAAGATTACAGAATCAAGAATAGGATCTTTTTGCAGCTAAAACAGAATTTATCACAATATTTAGTTTCAATGTGCTTTGTTTGAAAAACTTATTTATGTATAAAATGAGATGAAAGAAATTTTTAAAAATTCCATAAAAATATTTTGTCTTTGTTTTTTTTATTTTGGAGTTAGACCTCTCGGAGTCTTGAGCCATGGACTCTCTGCCTAACTATGCCATAAGTTGAAAATGAACGTTTTTGATTTCATGACTCATAACATTTTAAAATTTTGATAATTACAAAATCACTCCACAGTCTTTTTGCTGATGGTATCATGTAGGGAAAAAATGATGTTTTTCCTAAATGTTACACACCAATTTGGTCTCTACATGCTAACATGGTGGTAGTGATCACATTTTCCAATGCTATTTTGTTTAAGTAAAATATTTATTATATCTTTAAGCTTGAATGTATTTATATAATAAATTCATTTTCATTAAAATTTATTACCGTTTATCATTTTATCAAAATAAATTCCTGAAAATAGCCTTTTGTTTTTATTTCTAAATGATATTATCCATTATGAAAACAAAAAATAAAATAAAATAAATCTTCACCTTTGCCTACTGGAAGTATATCTGATATTTTTACATTGCATCACCTTTGCTGCTGCACTAGTTTTATCAAAGTTTTTCTTTTCAGATGATGGAACAGAGTTTTGAAGTCAAGGCACATCAAATTTGTGTGAAATATGAAATTATATAAAAATAGTTTGTTTATCCAAAATGCAGGAAACCTAAGGTATAGTCAAGTAGTCAAAGCAAGATCTTGAGAACATTTGAGGTACAGGTATGCAAATAAAGAGCACAGAAAAGTTGTTGGAGGGATTTTTATTGGTATTAGCAATAAGAAAAAAAAGTACAATAAACATTTTATTATAAGGGAATCAAATGCTCATTTTAGGAATTTATATTTGATATTCATTTGAAATTACAAATTGCTGCATTGTAGTTATGAAATTTCACTATTGGAATTACCATTGAGAATAAGGTGATGCAATGCAAAAATATCAGATATACTTCCAGTAGGCAAAGTAAAGATTTATTTTATTTTTTGTTTTCCTATTGGATAATATCATTTAGAAGTAAAAACAAAAGGCTATTTTTAGGAATTTATTTTGATAAAATGATAAACGGTAACAAATTTTAATGAAATAAAATTTATTATATAAATATATTTAAGATTAAAGATATAATAAATATTCTACTTAAACAAAATAGCACTGGAAAATGTTATCACTACCACCATGTTAGCATGTAGAGACCAAATTGATGTGTAACATTTAGGAAAAAAAAATTTTTTTCCTACATGATAACATTAGCAAAAGGACTGAAGAGTGATTGAGAATGATATGGTAAAAACTATAAATATTAATAACGAATTCTCAGGTAGGTACAGAAATTAAAAATAATGACTTCAAAATAACTAATATCAAATTTTAATTGCTTAATAGGCGTATAGCCAACATAGTGAAAAAGTACCCAAGCCGGGACTCGAACCCGGGTCAGCAGTGTAGCGCGCTGACATTCTACCAACTGAACCACTTGGGAACGATACTCAGCCTGGAACTTTCTCACTATAACATGTTGGCAAGGCTACAAATGCAGCACAAGATGGAATATTTTCCGTGAGCCACCAACTCTGGGACAAACACGAAAACAAAGAAAATCCAGCCTTGATAATTGAATAAATTCATATTTAATACTTGGAAATTTTTCCATTAAAAATTTTGCACGCCTTGCATTCATAATATCAAATTTTAATTGCTTAATAGGCGTATGGCCAACATAGTTAGAAAGGTACCCATGCCGGGACTCGAGCCCGGGTCAACAGTGTAGCGCACTGACGAAATTTTCAATGGAAAAATTTCCAAGTATTAAATATGAATTTATTCAATTATCAATGCTGGATTTTCTTTGTTTTCGTGTTTCCCCAGAGTTGGTGGCTCACAGAAAATATTCCATCTTGTGCTGCATTTGTAGCATTGCCAACATATTATAGTGATAAAGTTCCAGGCTGAGTATCGTTCCCAAGTGGTTCAGTTGATAGAACGTCAGTGCGCTACACTGTTAACCCGGGTTTGAGTCCTGGCTTGGGTACTTTTTCACTATGTTGACTATACGCCTATTAAGCAATTAAAATTTGATGATATTATGAATGCAAGGCATGCGAAATTTTCAGTGGAAAAATTTCCAAGTATTAAATAGGAATTCAAAACAACTTTTTATAATAATACTAGTGAAATAAAAATCTATGAAAGAGTTGTGTGTGAGAGGAGGGTGGGGGGGGATTAACAAGAGGCATTCTTTAACGTATTTTAGTACAACTGCAATTATCAACAACAACAACAACAAAATGTGTTTTGAGAAGCTTCCTGGGAATAATTTAGAGAGCAGGCAAACAAAATAGAAGTAATCTTCCCAAAATATGGACTTTGATTTTCAAATCTAAATATTAAATATAGATAGACACGAGTTCAATAATAGCCAATATTATATAATTAAAGCAGAGAATTTTGACAATTTCAAGCTAGAAAATTATCAAAAACAATTTTTTATAGATTTATAAATATGTTATATTGTCATACTGCACATTGTTCACACCTTTTGTAAGGCGAACTGACCAATCAGTTAAGAATGTTTGACGATGTTTTGAAAATGGTGTTCACTTGTGCAAAATTTTTATAACTCTATTAAGATCCTGACCTAAATTGGGTGAGCTAAAATTATATATACTTCAGAAATAAATTTATAATGAAAAGAAATTTCAGAAAAATTTCATTGTTTAGTGGGAAATATATTTTTTTGTAA
Organism: Maratus michaelseni; assembly: GCA_963931845.1. Taxonomy (NCBI): domain Eukaryota; kingdom Metazoa; phylum Arthropoda; class Arachnida; order Araneae; family Salticidae; genus Maratus; species Maratus michaelseni. The sequence continues at coordinate 275,332,358 of OZ007599.1, forward strand.
ACCACCTTAAATGAAAAATTGGAAAATCAACTCTTCTATGTTTTGAATAAATACATTATTACAGTAACATTCTTTGAATAGGTCATTTTATGAATCCTTATCCTCCAACTAACGTAAGAAAGTGTACTGTTCATTTCAAACACATTTATTCCCTTTGGGACAACTTCTTAGATGTTAAAATTTTCATTTCCAGAAACAAGTTTATAATGAAAATAAATTTGTTTCTTTTCATTAATTAAAAAATTTTTAAAAATACTTTCAAAATGTTTTTTAAAAATACTTTCTAGTAACTAAGAACTAATTACCATATATTCTGGTGTATAACACAGACCTTCTTTGCAAAGAAACCTTCATGAAATACATAACAAAAAATAAACACCATATCATGTACACACACCATATAATGGAATTTCAGTCGAATCTTGTTAACATAAAATCAAAAGGTTAACTAATTTTTTTTATTCCTTTATTTAATTTTTTTTTTTTTAGTTAACTGTTAAAATAATAGTACCATCTAATCTGTTGAGACTGGATTATTAATTCGTGTCAAGTGAAATTTCACATTAAGCAATTTAATGCTAAAAATGTTTGACTGTATATAAATTGCAAAGATCAAACTCAAGCAATAACCACTAATGTTAATGAAGTTAGATATTAAAAAGACATTTTCTCATGATATGCAGGCAACTATTTTTTATTTACAAATCAAATAATGATTCAAACAGAATTATTTTTTTAATTGAGATGCCTAACTTGTCTTTCAGCTACATCATTCCACCAGAGATTTCTAGCTTTATCTGGACAAAAGTCTGCTAAATTGATCCGTACAGTTTTAACATTAATAAATCATTAACAGTATCAGTGGATAAACTGTTATGTGTATAATTTTTTAATAAATTCAACTGACTGAATCGAACTTATGACACATACCCCTATCTCTTCTGCTCTCTTCAAAAGTGGATGTTCAGCTTTGGAAGTACCACTTGCAACTAAACTATGAACCAAATCTTTTAAAGTTAAAAAAAGCTAGGCATCAAATTTGACGACCGAGAATAATTTTGTAGTCGTCAAATGCAATAATTTAGTTGCATTTAGCGGCTAACGACTGCGAATTTCAAACACCGATTTCTTTCGCCTAAAGTGTCAATAATCTTGAATATGTTAAGCAATCATGTAACCCATTACTCACTTAATCAAGATATGTTAAGGGAAGGGGGATATTCATAAAATCATTTCATAATTTACAATGCTGATTTGTGTTAACTGCTTTTTTGTCTCATAAATCTTAAACTTCATTTAACTGAAAAAATAAAATTTCAGATATTGGAACAATTTACTGTGAAATATTAGAACATCATTTTAATTTTTAATATATAAATAATTATGTCTTTGTCTCAATTGAATTATGTTATTTTATTGTACATTAAAATAAAAGAAACACTTGTTGGCTTGTTAAAAATTCCTTCCTTTTTTCCCCTAGAATTACACTGTCTACTTTCCAGTTGATGGATGATAATATAAATTCTGTACAATACATGGCAGAATCATGGTAGAACAAGAACATTCTAAAAGTAAGTACTTTTAGCAAATATGAATGTAAAAAACATGCTTCATGGCTATTGCCTTAAATTGATATGAAATTAATAATATAAAATCTATCTAAATTAATAATATAAATGGCTTAGACATTTAAATCTAAACTGACTCTATAATTAAATGTGTTGTTATATATTTTATATTGTAGTTATATAATAATTACAGTAAAAAAAAAAATACATAACTACATTTCATTAGCCCAATCAGTCTTAACTCCTTGTGAAGGATAGTTAGGTTAAATATTCTCATCTTTTTGAATGTCCATTCAGTTCTGCTATGCATCACTCATAAACCAAATTCCAATCAAATCTCTTTTTAGCAGTAGTCATGGTCTCACCCCAGTAAGGACATGATTTTTAGAACTTGTTGTTTGAAAGGCTTACACCAAGGTGGCATTAATGAGACATTTCATGTTGATATAAACTAGTAAATCTTCAGATCAGGGGCCTCAATGTTAATTTTGCAAGACATTTTAATTTTCATCTCACTTCACACATTATCTAATATCCTGAAATCCGTAATTAATAATGTTAGATTATTTGTATATTTCTAAGCATATAAGCTTTCCCAAAGATTCAAAAAATCTAATTTTTAAGAATGTCAAATTAGCTTGTTTTTATTTAATTTTCTCTTTTTATGAAATTCAGTTGCTAGGCAACCGTTAAAAGAAAACAGGGGGAAAAAAGACATACGTATAATTTCAATATTGTATAAATGAGAAAGAAAAATGTTTTACATTTCATACAGAGGATTGCAAAAAGCCAAGAAAATTATTGACTAAATTTTGAACCAATTTGATACATTTAAGGGATATAAGGGATTTGATACATTTATTTACTTCACTGAAACTCCCCGATCGTGAAATCCCATGTTAACCCATGCGAAAACTTAGAATCGTGATTGCTCATTAGCTAATATAATTAATAAAATATGGTTTTCACCATCAGAAAGTAGACATCAGAAGCCGTTGTGCATTTTTAAAAATTGCCTCCTTATATTTTAAGTTTTTAAAAAGATCCTCTAAACTTTGAAATTTCCACTTGATGAAATTTTATTATCATCTTAGAAATACTTAAAATTTAAGGAGATAATTTTTTTAAATGCACAACGTCAGCATCTGACATCTACTTTCTGATGGTGAAAACCGTATTTTAATAATTATATTAGGTAATGAGTAATCACACTTCTACGTTTTCCCATATGTTAACATGGGATTTCGCTATTGGAGATTTCAGTGAAGCGGCCCTTTAAGACATTTCATAGCCAAAATATGCTATTTTCATTTCAGTGAATGATAAAATATGAAATATGTCTGCATTCCCATAGAAAAGCCTTATAACATAAAAGAAAATGTACCACAATTTTTGAATGAATGAAACAAATTTAACCAAAAAATATACTGCCAATTCTGGGTACCACATCAACATACCTACCTAATTACAAGCTAATTGGATGCATTTTGTGGCAGTTATCGTGAGACATACAGACAGACACCAAAACTTTCTTGATCTCCACAGTAAAGCCTCAACTGACTTTTCAGCAATATACATATACTGTTTAGACCTTTATGTGTAACATCAATGTTTTTAGATTTTTTGGCTTAATTCACATAGCCATATAAATATTTAAGATTCTATTGCAGTTCTCTGATGGTAGTGAAACACAAGGTTTTGCATTAACATTTTAATTTAAATGCAGCTATTCTTTACTTTTGAAGGTCTCATTCTAAGGTCTCATAATTATTAAATGAATTCACACCAAATGAGCCAATTTGGATGGCAATGATCAAAACCGATGACAAGAAATCACTCTGTACATTAATGCAAGAAACTGACCCTTCCTTAATTAGCTTTTTCTGTATTTAAAGGGGATGAAAATATTAAATCTACCTGTTCATCATACTTTCTATAATTGCTCGCTTTGAAGGCTTAGTCACATTTTCTGTTTTCTAAAATTCATTCTAACTGGGTAATAAACAAGAAACCCATTACACATTCTCTCTCAATTTCTTGAAAGTTTTCAATTTCTAGATATCTGGAATCATTAACAGTCCCTTCCACTGCAGAAGTTCTTGGAAAATTCTAGTAGACTTATTTCATACCAAACTTGTTATCCCACACTAAAAATATATTTTTTAAATATATATATATAATTTTCTTATCCATTTAATTACACACGTGATTTCATTTTAATTATATTACAATACACACAGTTTCCACTCTAACATTTTTCCCTATTTTATATTCAAATGTCATAAAAAGAGTCAGACAAAAATTTCATCTTATCATTTTCAATATCTTTTGTGTATCCATAATGCTATTTGAAATGAATAGTCCTGAGAAATTCCAAAGCATCCCCCAGTTCTCAACAGTCAAATACTTTAATTGCCTGCAAAACATATATATGAAAAAAAGGAAATAGGTGGTGTTAGTTTTATTTCATGAAGATAGTTGACAACACATATCCTACTAATCTATGGAAAGTACAACATATTTGGATTGATTTTTTTGATCAAATTTAACTTTGAAATAATGAAACTAATTTATTTGAGGGGAAAATATAATTTTAAAATAAATTGTGAATACATTCTAAATTTTACAAAATTAAAACATTTTTAATTATAGAAATTTAAGTAGTTATTTCTGCATACATCTGAATTATGATTATTAAATGAGTAAAGTGTTTCATATTTTTTTATGCAGCATCAAATGATGTTACTTTGTATAATCTTATTAACTTGTTTTATTTTATTTTTCAGATTCTGCGGTATTTCCAGAGTCTCTGATTCCAAGTAAAACTTCCCAGAAGCATGCTTCAAATAAGTGGCTCATGAATAATGCTGCATCAATGATGAAGTCAGAAGAATTGTGTAGTTCAGATTTTCTTAATTCTGAACTGCTATATGGCACTGTTCTATCAAGTGATGAAACATTTTGCTGTTCTATTTCGAATGGAAGTCAGAAGGAACAAAACAGTGTTCTTTTTCAGGAGACATTACCTAATGATATCTTCTCAGTTAATGATTCCTCTCCTTGTGATCTTTATTACAATGATAAAAATTCATCCTATGGGAAAGACTTTTGGAGTCCTATGTCAGAAAAAATTTCCTCTGATTCATACTTTGAAGCTAATAGCCCCTTATCATTTTGGGGTAGTTGTCCTTTAGATTTAGAAAGTATCAAAATGGATGAGGTTTTTCAAGTTGATAAAGATGATCTTGTTCAAAGTCCAACTTTAGCTGAATTAAATGCCAATGATGAATCCTTATTCGATTCATTTGATAATTTTGAAGTCTCTCTTCCATCAGAACTTAAAACTGCAAAATCTATACTAACATCTGGATTCAATTCCAATGCTGTTTATAAAATCCCTTTATTAAGTGAGGTTTCCCAAGTCAAACCAAATTTAGAAACTTCCTCTGACAGAACTAATTTGTTACTCTCTGCAGAATCTTGTGGAAAAAATGATTCTTTTCCTGAAAGTGCTGAGAGATCTGGCTTTAGTCCTAATGAAAACAAAACCACTGTACAGTCTTCTACTACATATGCTAAATTACCTGAAGCAACCAATATGAATTCACATTTTGTGAATAAGCATGTAAAGAAGACACATTCATCTAAAGAATCTAACACTGAACTTTCTAAAAAGAAAATTTGTGAAAATACTTCAGCATCATCATTACCAATGAATAATGAAACTATGGACAGTGAGGATGACTCAGAAATGGACTATGATTACTCTAGTGATGCTGGTATGATATAAATCTTATAGAAATTTTATATCCTTAATATAATTATCGGTAAAGAAATTTTTTTCTTGTTATTTATATGTATATGTTAGGCTGACCAAAATAATGTGACATGGATTTTAAAGCAAATTTCATCCTTGTATGAAAGCTCATTAATTTCTTTTACATTTGGTAAATTTAAAATGACTAAATTAATGATAAAAACAATTATTTTTGAATGAACTTAAAAAAAAATCTTTATAAGCCTTTCCTCCCTTTTAAATTTATCTGCATTTGATTTTGAAAAAGGAGGCTTTATAATCAGATATTAGGGTATGTATAACAGTATTTAATGCTAGTGACCAATCAATGTAAAATATTTTCAGTGTTATGAATAAATTGATATATAACACTGAAAATATTTTACATTGATTGGTCACTAGCTTTAAATACTGTTATACATACCCTAATATCTGATTATAAAGCCTCCTTTTTCAAAATCAAATGCAGATAAATTTAAAAGGGAGGAAAGGCTTATAATAAAGATTTTTTTTAAGTTCATTCAAAAAAAATTGTTTTTATCATTAATTTAGAAGTAAAAAAAAAGTAAATACAGGATTGATAATCTTCTGTGGTTTGGCAGTTTCCACTTAAAAAAAATTAAACCTCCCGCCTTAAAATTTTGTTTCTCCCCAAGCACACAAAATTCAAAATCTTTCTTTGTTTTAAATTTCTCTACTATATTTATTACTATATTGTAACAGTGAATAATCAATTATCTGATCCCCTCTCCGCACCTAAAAAAAAAAAAAAAAATACTGCTTTCTCCTTTGGCCCCTTCTGGTACCAAACATGCAAAGTTAAATCTTTAGAACTGTTTAGTTTATTTTTTTTAACCTATTTGCTATTCTATAGTAACAATAAATAATCTATCATCTAAAATATCCCTTCCTCCAAAATATTCGCTTCTCTCTTCTTCTCCCAGCATACAAAGTTTAATTTTTGTTTGTTTGTTTGTTTTTGCTCTATTAATAACTTTGTTCTAACAATTAAAATAATCATCTAAATTACCTCTTCCCACAAAAAAAAAAAAAAAAAAAAAAAAAAAAAAAAAAAATCAGTTTTGCCCTTACCAGCACACAAAGTTAAAAATCTTTAAAACTCTATTCTGTTTTTAAAGAGTTGTGTGCTCTATTGTTACTTTGAAGCAACAATGAATAAATAAGTAATTTAACTCTCCTCTTAAATCTCCAATACCCTTCCACCTCCCAAACCTTGAAAAAGGGTTGAATTTCTAAGCATGAGAGGCAAAGCGTAGATTTTTTTTTCAGTTTTTACCCCTGGTTTTTTTGTTAATGAGAATGGGAAGTTATTTTGGAAAACATTTATTTTTAAACATACATGGAATTTTCAGGTGATAAAAACTGCCAAACTGCAGAGAAAAGGAGAATTTTTGCTTTGTTCCCACCCTCCCCTGGATGTTTAGAAATAGAATGGAGCAAAATTTTCAAGTTTGGAGGGAGGGGGATTTTTAGAAAATAAAAAATAGGGCAGAAGTTTTTTGAAAATTAGTATTACAGATTCTGAATTGTTTGCAAGGGGAGGTGCAACTTTAGGGGGAGAGGAAAGTAATTTAGATGACTGATTATTTATTTGTTTTACTAGAGAGCTACAGCAGAAAGTTTTAAAGATTTTAAGCCATGTATGGGCTGGTGGACAAAGGGAGGAAGTGGACATTTTGGGATTAGAGAGATAATTTAGATGGCAGAATATCAATTTACTGTTACTAGAGAGCAACAAGAAAGATTTTAAATATATTTTTGCTGGAGGAGCAAATGGATGAAGCAGACATTTTTTTTTTTTTTTTTTTGGGGGGGGGGGTTGAGGAATAGTTTTAGTGGCTAATTATTTATTTATTGTTACTAGAAAGCAACAAATACAGAATTTTTTTAAATACAGTTTTAAAGATTGTATTGATTGCAGAGCTGCCAACTGCTACGAAAAAATCGTAGTTGCTACGATTTTGAACCATAAACTACAATGCTACGAAAATCTGTCTAAAACTACGATTTTCTGCAAAAAAAAATGTGAATTTCGTCACAGGATCACTCGAAAAAAATGCGAAATTTGTTGCAGGATCGCGCAAAGAAACGGGAATTTCGTCAAAAAATTGGCGGGGAAAAGCAAATTTCGCCAAAGGATTGCCAAAAAAACGTGAATTTAATCAACCCATTGCTGAAAAAATGCGAATTTTGTCAAAAAAACGTTAAAAAAACACAAATTTCGTCAAAAGATCGCCAAAAAAAAATTTCGTCGAAGGATCGCCGAAAAAAAGCGAATTTCGTCAAGGAATCGCTGAAAAAACACTAATTTCTTCATAGAATCATGTGAAAAACGTAAATTTCGTCAAAGGATCGTTGAAAAAATTCACATTTCGTCAAAGGATTGCTAAAAAAAAGCAAATTTCGCCAAAAAATCGCTGAAGAAACGCGATTTTCGTCAAAGAATTGCTGGGGGGGGAAGCAAATTTCAGCAAAGGATCGCCGAAAAAACGTTAATTTCATCAAAAGATCATTAAAAAACGCGAATTTAGCCGAAAGATCGTCGTAAAAGCGCGCATTTAGCCGAAAGATCGTCGTAAAAGCGCGAATTTAGCCGAAAGATCGTCGTAAAAGCGCGAATTTAGCCAAAAGATTGCCATAAAAGCATGCATTTTGCCAAAAGATCGCCGTAAAAACGTGAATTTAGCCGAAAGATCACCGTAAAAACGCGCATTTCGTCGAAAGATCGCCGTAAAAACATAAATTTAGCCGAAAGATCGCTGAATAAACACGAACTTAGCCAAAAGATTTCAGTAAAAATGCGCATTTAGCCAAAAGATCGCCGTAAAAACGTGAATTTAGCTGAAAGATCGCCGTAAAAACGTGAATTTAGCTGAAAGATCGCCGTAAAAACGTGAATTTAGCCAAAAGATCGCCGTAAAAACGTGAATTTAGTTGAAAGATCTCTGTAAAAACGCGAATTTAGCCGAAAGATCGCCATAAAAATGCGAATTTAGCCGAAAGATCGCCGTAAAAATGCAAATTTAGCCGAAAGATCACTAAAAAAGCACGAATTTAGCCGAAAGATCGCCGTGGAAACGCGATTTTAGCCGAAAGATCGCTGAAAATAAGCGAATTTCGTCAGAATTTACTGCATTGGGTTAAAAGATTGAAACCAAATTTCTTTTCGTAATGTAGAAATTTTGCTATGAAACAAACGAAAACAAATTAAATTTTAAAAAATCTATTCAAATAATCCAAAAACTAGCTTCAAGCTGACTGGTAAAAATGACCTGGAATCTGGAATAACCACAGCACTGACTAGTTGGTGCCACTGATAATGTCCTTAAAAAATCTGTTTAATTCCTTAAAAACTTTATTTTTTATTTTAAAAAAGGGTGGGAACTCTTTTCTATCATTTATTTAAGGTGGTTGCAATTATAAGCACATACTTGATTTGCTCTTTCAAGAAAAGTATCTTACTATTTTTCAAAATTTCAATTAAAAAAAAATGTTCATTCCATTGAAGGATTTTATTGATGTGCTGTATCTTGGTAAAATAGACTTTTAATTAAAGTAAGTAAATAATTTCTACCTAATCTTGTTGATAATTTATTTTTAATGTACTCACAGCTAAATTGATGTAAAAAGCGCATTTCGTCGAAAGATCACCGTAAAAACACGAATTTAGCCGAAAGATTGCCGTAAAAACGCGATTTAAGCCGAAAGATCGCCGTAAAAACGCGATTTTTTATATTATTTATATTTATTTTAGTTAAAAATATATATTTTTTAATAGCAATTATAATATTTGTTGCGCTTGAAATTTATAACTTATTGCTCATGTCGTTCGTGCAGTTTTCAGTTTTTTTGCTTTTTTGTCAATCTCATCCCTGCTTTCGTTAGAAAATCGTTAAAACACGGCAAATTTTGTCAAAAACATTGCGAAAAACGGCAAATTTCGTCAAAAGATCGCGAATAAACGGCAAATTTCATCATAAGCATTGTGAAAAACAACAAATTTTGTCAACAGATCGCAGGAAAAACATGACTTTATCGCGAAAAAAAGGCAAATTTCGTCAAAAACATTGCGAAAAGCGGCAAATTTTGTCAAAAGATCGCGAAAAAACAGCAAATTTTGTCAACAAATCGCCTAAAATGGCAAGTTTCGTCAAAAAAATGCAAATTTTATAAACAGATCTCGGAAAAACTGCAAATTTCGCCAAAAGATTATAAAAAAATGCAAATTTCTTCAAAGGGACGCAAAAAAAAGTGGCGGGAGTGGACACCCCCCCCCCCCCCCCCCCCCCCTCTCTGTTGTAACTTTTCAGAAAATTTGCTGTGAATTTCAGAATTTTTTTTTTTACCCAGAATCACCCCTGATTTGCTCGCTTAAAATTTGCAGCGTAAAAAACAGCCACCAACCAACCAACCTTCAGATAAATTTGAATTTGGTGTGCTACTATTTCTCATTTTCAAAGGTTGGCAGGTCTGTGATTGTAAAGATTGCAAAAGGAAGAAGTGGACATTTTGAGGGTAGAGAGATATTTTAGATGTCAGATTATCTATTTCATTTTACTACGTTGTAACAAATAAAACATAAGATTTTTTTTTAATAAATAATTTTTTAAAAATTTTAACTCTGTATGCTGGGGGTGGGAGGAAGTATAAAATTTAGAGGAAAGGGGTTTGTAATTTAGATGATTGATTATTTACTTATTGTTCCTATAAAGCAACAAATAGGACAGAAGATTTTATTAAAATATATATTTATTTATTTATTGCTTTCTGGGAGAGGGAAAAGTAGGAAGCAGACATTTCAGAAGTAGAAGGATATTTTAAATGGCTCATTATTTATTTATTGTTACTACAGAACATCAAACAGAGCATTTGTTTTAATAAGGAATTTTAAAGATTTAAACTTTTATGCTGAGGGGGGTGAAATGGGGAAACATAAATATCCGAGGGAGGGTGTTTGTAATTTAGATGATTATTTACTTATTATTACTAGAAGGTGACAAATGGGACAATTTTTTTTTTTTTTTTTTTTTTTTTAAGAATCTTTTTGTACTCTGGGAAGGGCAGAAAAGAGAAGTGGACATTTTAAGTGTGAGGAAAGGAATTTTGTCAAATTATTTTTAAAAAAGGGAAAATCTGCCAGAAACGTAAAAAAGTATTTTCCCTGAATAAAAAAATTTAAAAAAATGTACAAAAGTTTCAGGAGGGGGGGGGGGGGGCTGATATTTGGGAATGAAAAAGAAAATCAAATTGCTTAAAAGTGGGGACTTAAAGTCAGGCTTTTATGGTACATACAATCTTTCTACAAAGCATGAATCATTCAAGTAAATATTCTGTATAGGAAAACATAGTAGTTTGAAATAGATCGTGTATGTCTTGTACACTGAGTATTAGAGGCAAAATAATTCTTTAAATATACCTTATTTTCTCAAAATTGTATATCTGTGGAAAAATATGATCAGTTATGTGCATTAAAGTAGGCAATATAAGGATGGATTATATTAATATTACTCCAATTGTATTCTTAGTTATGCAGATCTTTTCATTTTTTAAAAAATTTAATATTTTTTTATGCAAAGTTCTTTAATGTCTCAAAATTCTTTTACTTTGTTTTGCCTGTGCTTTTAAAATTCCAAAAATTGCAATCAAAGTTATGAACTTACTGTTCAATCTTTAATCAAAACCATACGTGCTGTTTTCATTTGACAGCATTTTAATCCCACTTTTATAAAACAACTAAACAACTGAAAATTCTTTTTCGATTACTCATTGATGTATGCTGAAGCATACAATGCAGTTTTATCGTAGAACAAATTTAGATCTGTTTTATTATTATCTCTGCATTTGTCTGCATCTTATTTGTCTGAAGAAGAAATTGAAAAACAATCAAATGCAGATCAATGTCATCCATTTGTTCTTTTAATTAATAATATATTGTTTAAAATGTATCTGATATATTTATATGACTTTTTAAAATACCTATGTCATGTTAATTGCCTCGTAAAGATAATACTTGCCTTGTAAAGCACTTGCTGCTGACTAATTGACTAATATATTTTTTACTTTTGTTGTACTTGGTAATTATGTCTTAACATTGATTATTTTTTGTTCCAGATGAAGAATCTGAAGACGAGGTTAAAGTCCATTCACCCAAGCAGATGGCATCTAATAACATACTGCTTAAAAAGAAAAAATCCAGATATTTCTGGCAATACAACATACAATCGAAAGGACCAAAAGCACCAAAAATGAAGTTAGATGGAAAATCAGTTGCGCCTGATGATCTTTCAGGAATATCAGATCCTGTATTCAGCTCCAGTTACTTGATTAAAGGAGTTAAACATGCTGGAAAAGCCAGGCGGGGCGATGGAAATGATTTAACTCCAAATCCTCAGAAATTATATGACATAGGTTTAGAACTTGAAAAGCTCACATCAGTGATTGAAGGCTTGATTCCTGCTAATGAACTGCCATTAAATGCTCGCATAAAATCCAGAAAAGAAAAAAATAAATTAGCATCAAGGTGATTGTCAAATTTAATATAATAAGATTTTCTTTTTATAGTCTTTTCCTTTTCTTTGTTGTTAAAGGTAGCATTGATTAACTTACATTCAAATGTTTTTTAAAATGAATCTCCTCTTAAAATTTAATTGGATTATGTTTAATTCTTGTAAATAATCAAACAGTTTAAATGCAAATGTACACAAACAAATTTATGTTTGACCTATCCTACTGAATTGTTACAGTGGTAATCTTTATAAATAAAATTTAAGTGCACATCGTCAATGATTGCTGACTAATACTTAATGTAAAGTATGTAATACAAGGATGTAATTTTCTACACTTCAATGTTTTATGTTTTGTTTTAAAGTTGATAAGCTCTCATTAATAACACACAAATTAAACAAAATTTATAGTTTGGCATCATGTAGTTGGTTAAGCCATCTAAATCTTTTATATCTTCTTTTGCAGCACTTCTATGTAGTTCATTCGTTTATACATTAAAGAAAATTGTGTGCTTATTTACATTCCTGTCGACCATAAAAACCCGATCCCATGAGAATAATCTGTTGCCAAACAGTGTAAATTATCACTAATAATATATAAGCATAACAGCAAAACATACCCATAAGATCTTTCTGTGGTTTTATGTAATCCAGGTTCATTTTTGACCAGCGAATTTTTAAAGATTATAGACAGATATACAGATATTAAAATCTGTTACGAAATAGTTTGATTTAAGTTAAATAATGCCAGAAATTTGAAGGAACAGATTGCTGTTTATGTAGTCATAAAATGAGTAAATACAAGTTACAGATGTAAAATGTTATTTTCCCTCATTTAATTAGTGTTTTTTTTTCTTTGATCAGCTGCTACAAATGCAAGTTTGGAGCCATCAAACCATGTTCCTTTTTTTAATAGATTATCTTGTTACATTTTTTCACATTGCATCATCATTGTTTATCTGTTTCTACATAAAGTCTGATATTGAACCATTAATGCACTCTTTTTGATGGCAGAATCTCATAATCATGAAAATACTTCACCTCACCACATCCTGTTCCGCATCATCAGATACAAAAAAAAAGCCAATTTTTTTTTTTTTTTTTTCTTTTCAAAATGCAAGAGAAGAACAAACAAAATAATATTTACCCACAAAATAAACAAAAATGGAATCTTATATGTGATATGCATCACCGAAATTGACAACGAACATGATATCATGTTTATGCATTATTGCGATTAAGTCACATTGTTTGATGACAGAATTTGTTTACTTTAAATGCTTGACAGTAAAGTAAAAAAGTACCCAAAATGGTTACATTTTCTTTCTTTTTTTTTTTTTTTTTTTTTTTTTTTTTTGTCAGTGATAATAGTCAAACTTTGAATTTCTATACATTTGTGCCTGAAATTTAGATAAAGGTAAATAAAGGTTACCATAAATACAGAGGATAAATTTATTTACTTAAATATACATTATTTACTTATTTTTAATAATTTTCATTCTAGTTAGTATTTATTTAGCAATTTTATTTTGCTTTCAAAATTATATGTGTTATACTGAAAACATTCAATACAAATAATTCATGATGTTGTTATCCTGAGTGTTCATCTTTAGAAACATTATAACATCTTTTTTCAATCATATAATCTACCATTAAGGTTTAATTATATCATAATTATTTTAGTTTAAAAAAAAATTGTTGACAAATAATTATGTGAATTATTTTAACAAAATCAATTTTTTTTATGCCAGAGCATGCAGGCTGAAAAAAAAGGCACAACATGAAGCGAATAAGCTTAAATTATATGGATTGCAGAAAGAACAAAGTATGTAAATAATCTGACTTAATTGCATAAAAAATAAATAAAATTGCTATATTTGTGTGATTGTAATTTGTTAGGTTTTATTTATGTAATATCATTTATTAAGACCAGATATTTTAATATTAAAGGGATTTGTTCACTTGTAATTGGTATTAAAAATAAATTTATTTAATTATAGTTGCCTCCTGTTATATTGTGTCTTATTACGTTGCTCAATTGGATATATCACTCTTTTTCTAGGTCTCTTGAAAAAAAAAAAAAAAACCTTAACCACATTGCTCCCAGCATTCCTTATGTTCATTGCTTAACATATCTCTCCTTGTTCCCAGTAATACTTCTCAGTAATAGGCTCAGAAAGAATTCTCCATTATCTGGGATGAGATTGCTGTTATCAAAGAAAACTCAATTTTGATGAATTTGTTTTCATGCATTAGAAAACATTATGCATTTCATGCAAAATTTCGCAAACTCCTCACTAGTAACAAAACAGTTAAACACCTACTTTCTTATAAAAGTTCTTCCTTTTACCCTTACCCCGCACTTTTTTACTGCATATGCTGTTAATTTTTCCAATAAGTATCTGTAATTCTGTATTGTTCATTTTATTAAGAAAATTGTAATATCCTTACAAACAAATATTTTGGAGATAAACATAAAACTTTCACTTGTAAAAATGTTCTCATTCATAATATTTTAATATCATTGGTAATACAATATAATCTCGAAAATTCAGTTTTTTTACATCCAGAAACCTATTCTGGAAAAATCACTGCTCTGATTATGGTGGCCATTTCTTTCTTTCTTTAACCTATAGATGATGTCATCAAAACTCACTAAAGCAAAAACATCATCAATAAATGTTCTAGTTATGAATTTGTCAATTTCTTATTCCAAATTTATTGATATTATGCTGAATAGGAAATGTAATCATGATGACCATGAAACTGACTAAAAAGTTGCAGAAAAAGGAAAAATACCGATGGAAGATTTGATAGATCATTTAGACTTAGAACAAAAAAAATATGTATCTAAACATAAATTTTTGGCAGTTGATAGGATTAGACAAAAAAATTAATAAGCCAAGGCAATAAATGTTAATTACGGTGTTTGAATAAAAATATGTTAATATAATATAAACATGTTTTGTAAATACACGCTTAATTAACAATTCAATCATTTTATATGTTGTTTATAAGGTGTGGTAATTTTTAGTTAAAACTTATTAAGTTATTATTAATGTGTTAATTATAATTTACTCTGTGATTTTAAAGTTGGTTATTATCACATTTAAGTTAAGGTTTAAGTTATTATTTCAGAATCTCTAAAATATATACAGAAAATTCTATAATTCAGAAATGTCGCATCCTGTTTGTCTAGTGGTTAGAGTGCTGGCTACTAGACAAAAGGTGCTGGGTTTGAATCCTGACTTAGGCATATATGTTTGCAGTGGGTCGGATTCTACTTTAAATAGAGGTCCTAGTCTGGCTCTCGCATGCAAAAGATTACTGACCTGTAACTAACAAACCAACCAATTGATTCTGTATTTTTGAGGTTACATTGTATTGTGCTTTTTTTTACTTTTTGTTGTTCTCTCAACATACACAATATAACATGGGGCAAATTTATACCAAAAACCTTTTGATCATAAAATAATGTATCTCAATCCATATCTGCCAATTTCAAATTTTTTTCCAAATTGGATAAACATATTTTGTACCAAAAATTATACTTAATAAGTGAAATTAAATACCACATAGAATAAATTTTCTGGTTCTTAACATGTTTTTTTGACTTGGTAGCTATGTGAATTGGTAGCTTTGTGAATTCAATAAATTTTCCAAAGAATATGTTTGTTTCTAAATTAATTAAATAGATTCTTACATACTTACTATATTTGCAATAATACATTATACAATGTTTATTAAAATTCAAATTTGAATTATGATTCATATTTAATTATTTATTAGCATGCGATTCAAAATTAAACTTTTGACATAATGTTAACTAATAACTCATCAAAATTTAAAGTCTCATTGTTAAAATTATTTGCATGCAAATGTAAATGTGAATAACTTCTTAAAAGTTATTTGAAAGGAATGTAGTTATTACAAAACAACCATGAGTCCATAATTTTTATATAGATTTTGCCATCCAGAACGAATAAAATTAAAAAGAATCTACTAAACATATCTATTCTTCTGCATTCAGCTGTTTGCAGTTAAATAAATTTCATACATTTATATATTTTATTAGGCCATGTTTTCCTTTTCTCTCTTCTAACATGAGCTTTTTAAAGACAGTTTAATAACTTAAGTACTAAACTTATATTTAAGATTAATTAAGATAATTTAAGAGGAATTTATTATTTAATATTAATTAATAAAAATTAAATGAGCTAATTAAATATATTTCAAAAGCATGTTAATTTATTGTGAAGCAACAGAGGTAAATATTTAGTTAAAATATCTGATTATTTTGTAATGACTTTTGATAACATTCTAAGTTGATGGGTTTGCTGTAAGGATGCATTTATTTTCAAAAATGAAATCTGCAAAAGTATGGTTATGCATTGAAAATACTGTTTTGTCATTAAGTTTTCATGATTCCCAATTTGACATACATTTAACATACTGAAAGTGTGTTAGCATAAAGCATTTGCTCCTTCTGGTGGCATAATCCTGTCTTTATATATATTTATATATAAATTCTGTTTCGTTCTGTATTACTGTGAAATTCCATGCATGATAAGGTCAAAATTATTGTTCATTACATATTTATATCAAAGCGTTAACTTATACATTGCCTATGTAATTATTTTATAATTTCAGTTTAATTTATTTTTTTATTAACCATTACTATAATTATATAAAATATCAAAATGCTAAAACTGATGCAATTTTCTTTTGCATCTGGCTATGATTGTTAGAGGTGTTTGTAGGTTAGAATTTTTTTGGTAATTTTTTGTTATTATATATTGTCTGGTTTTAACGAGCATATTTCCCAATTTTTGGAGTTGTTTTCCATGATTTTCCTCTTCCCTTTTTTTTGAGTTATTTCAATTAGAAATGTTTGGAAGAAATTAAGATAGCACTTATGTTTCTTCTTAAATTTTAGATTTTTTCTTTTAATAATACCACAAACTAATATTATTTGCTGTCTGTTTATATATGTTTTTCTAAAATTTTATTTTTATTTTCAGAACATTTACTGGTTGTGATTAATGAAGTGGTCAAAGTGATAAAGAAGGGTTTTGATAATGTGAAACATGGCAAGTCTCAGTCGAATGTACTTGCAAAAGTTGAAGCTATTCGTATGAAAAAATGTAAGTATAATTTGCCTGTGATTATAAAGATTATTTTTTTAGTAGTTTTTTTTATCTTAGTTTTAAAATCCTAATAATTAATATTTGATGTAAAATTGGAAGTTCTATCTTATTAAAAAATAAAGGGGGGTGGGGGTATGAAAACTGGATATTTTTTTAAACCATTTTTTATTAATATTATTAAGTAAATTAAGAACATCCTTTAACCTGTTCCAGGGCATGATGATATTAATTTTTTTTTTACATTAGTTATCACTTAAAATTTACTATTGGGATTGCAGATACATCCAAAATGAATTTTACACCCTCTCTGTCGACTAAGAGGATCCAGTAGCGTAGCTAATGGGGGAAAATGCCCCGTGCACTGCTGGTGCCAAATTGAGAGAGGTTTTTAACCGAAGTTATCTCACATTTTTTTGACAATAAATAAAAACTTTTGATTTTTTTTTTTTGTGTGTGTGTTTGTGGATGTTTTTATTTAGTAAAATATTTTATTATATCTAAATAATGAAATAAAAAGTTTCTGTAAATGTTTCTAGGGATGGCTCAATACACTTTGTACCTTAGATGATTATGTACCTGAAAGGGGGCACAAAATGATCAAATGAGGGGGTGGGGAGGCAAGGGGCGAATATAGAGATGCTTTAAATCGAACTTATCCCACATATTTTGATAATAAATAAGAATTGTTTTGGTCTACGCTAATGCACTGAAGAAATTCGGTTAAGTTTTTTCGTCGAACTGGCACTGAGATAAGCCAAATAATGGAATGTGGGTGACCTATCGCCAAATTTTAACTTCTTAAAGGATATAAAAATCACAGCAAGATTTTTCACTCTTCCTAGTATGACCCAACCAAATGCTTGTATTTAAATGGAGAAAAATCAAAATTATTCTGTTGGCCTTGTTTACTGATAAATGCAAGTAAGAGTGTGTGATCTTTAGAAGGGTTTACCGGTTTAAAAATCTTTTGCAAGCATTAAGGCGTATAGCTTCCAAAGATCATTTAAATGCTCCTTTAATCTTGAAAAAACAAAACAAACATTCAAAGTACTGAACTATTAAATGAACATTGAAAATTGCATATAATTAAATACAACTAAGAAGTAAAAAAGAACATGGAAATATTTTGTATGTATTTTTATTATAAAAATTTTTTATCTATTGTATTTAAATAACATAATAATGCATTTTTTCAGATAAAAGTAGCAAAATCTAAAAAAAAAAAAAAACTCAAACTTTCAACTCTGAATCAATTAAAGGGAAATGGCTGCAGTGAAAAGCTGTTTTCATATATTTATAATCATTGAATCTTTAGATATTTATAATCATCGGATCATTCACTAGAGGGGTGTATAACTACATTTCTAAGCAAAAAATTGGAAAATTTATATTTTTGTAATATTTTGCAATGAAGAGTATCTAGTCCCCATAAAGAGGAAGTGTGCATTTTCTGTATGAACGGTCGTTTTTTTTCTTCTGTTATTTGAGTGACAAACAGTGTTTTCATGAGTAATCAGTCTCTCAATGCAAATTAATTATTAATAATAAAAACAAAAAATATATATATATTTAAATGAGACTTTTATAAGCATTCCATGTTTATCTTAAAAGCATACTTTGTTGAATGACTGCAATTCATGTAATTCCAAAAAATCTCTGTTACCTTAACTTGCATAGGCCCCGATAATTGAAAATTTAATGATTTGATTTATGCTTGGTAGAAAGTGCGGACTGATAATTAAAAAAAAAAAAATTATGTTTACCCTGTTTCTTTTTTAAGATATGTAACAGAAAAAAGTATTATTTAAACTATCTATTCAGGATTTTAAAGCTATTTTCCCAATGTATAGTCATAATTTATTTATTATTCATTTAATGATAAGTTTTTTTTAATTATTATTATTACAGTCTTTAGTTTTTGTTTATATTTTCTACATTTTTGTGTTTAAAATATTTCGGTGTTGCACTATCACAGCCAGTTGGAATATTTTGGCAAGCTTGTGGTTTTGTGTATAATTAACTCCATTGGTTTTGTAACTCGTAACAGTTGTATAACCCTAAAGATTATTGATGATTTTATCACGTACAGCCAGCTGACGGGAAAATGCCTTTAAAATATTTTATTAATTTATCATTAAGTTCTTAAAATATTAAAATGCTGTAATTTCGCCGAAAATACACCTGCATACATAAGTTTTGTAATTATAGCCTATCAGGAAGTGAGTGAACAATCACTTGCAAAATTTCAGGCCTACGTAAAAGTACAAAACCAAGTTAACTTAAATAAAATAGTGTAATAAATAAAAATGAATAAATGTATTATGAATAAAATTTTCATTTATTGAGTAAAGATACAAGTATTATAATAGATGAATTCCAAAGTTAAAGATAGTGCTTATCATAGAAAATTTTATAACTAAAACTAGTTGACAATTAAAGACATACTAAAGACAATTTTATAACTAAAACTAGGCCCGGCGTTGTCCAGGCCTGTGATAATAACTTTAAATAAACCACAAATTTGTATTATTTTATATCTTTAACCCGATTTTGTATGAATTTATATTTTTAAGTAAAAAATTACCAAAAAAATATTAATATTTAGTGGTAAAAGTGCTCGTAAGAAGACATTTTCCTATTTTTTCACATAAGGTAGTTTCACAGTTGAAAAAAAAAATTGTTGTCCAAATCCTTTGGAATTTTTAATTATTAAACCATGGAAATGTAGAAAATTTAGTTTGGTCATACAAAATATAGAAAAAATTGTAGATCACTTCAATTTATTTAATCGATAATAATTACATGCAATTGTTTTTAAATTTAAATATTTTTATTACAAATATTTTTTATTTATATTATATTTTTAATACAAATTTAATTTGTAAAAATATTGTTGGGTGTTAAACTTTACTTTAATTCAAAAGCATCCGAATAAAAATTTGCAAATTATATACGTAACTTCTTTTCCTGAAAATGGGACAGTAATCTAAATAAATTACAGACTATTGTAATGCAGAAGTCATTCTGTCAGAAGTAAGATTTGAACCCACTTTCTCTGCAGAGAGCCAGAGCTTAAAGTAACGCCTTAGACCACTCAGTTATGCTGAACATGTTTAAGTGTACCTTAAAACTGAACTGATTTTCGGTTTAATCTCATGCTTGTGCAAAAACATCGAATTTGCACTGAAAATTGTAGCTTGTCGCTTTAATATATAGAATATTTTATTAGATCTTCAGATATATTTTTTTAAAAACAGGACAGTTTTATAAAATAAATAAAAATAAATTTCATTAAAGCCGCCAGAAAAACGGGCAGACCATATGCGAACTTTTGGAAGTTTACTATATTCAGGGGTCTGTCCAGACTTTTTTCACAGGGTCCTGTTTTGGTGAAATTGTGAACAGCTTTTTATATTTGTGAAAAATCTAATCATAATTTTGTAAATTTGAAATGGTTGTTATATTCAGGTTCTTGTTTATGCATTTTTAAGAAGATATATGGATATAAAATACATATATTTTCTTTATATATGTAAAAGTGACATTTCAGATTTTACTTTTAAATGATTAATTTGTGAAATGTTTGGTTTAAAGATGGAATTTTTTTTTGAAAAACCTATTTTTAAGATAAAGAATTTTGTGAAAGGTCCTGTTTTATTGAAAATAATTTTGTAAAGGGTCCTTTTTTTAAAAGAAAAATTTTGTGAAGAGTCCTTTAAAGGACCCAATTTTTTCCTAAACAGATCCCTGATATTGGAAATCAAATTCCTTGTTCATTGTATTCCAAATTTATTATAAATCAGATATGATATTGCAATGATCGTTTGCATACTTTTTATGGCTGAGCCATAATATTATAAGTTTTGGGGACGCAACCGAAGTTACTTTTAAACAACAAGCTCATAAATTTTTTAAATAGTTTCTTATATTTTTTTCAAACAAGGATTAACCATCATGATTCAAAAAAAGCAAAATAGATAGAAAATCATGAAATTTCATCTGAATGCACAAAGATATATCTCCTTCCTTCTCTTTGGAATAATCACAATATATATATATATTATGATGATTAAAGTTTGCAAACATGGTGCATCATTGTAAATTTTTAAGATGCAGTTTTTATTAATATTATGAATTGGTTTTATTAACATTTTATGATTCAATCAAGCAAAAATGTAATTCTTGAGATAAAATGAATTTTGTGCTAAAAATATTTAATTAAAAATCTTTTAACAAAAATTTTAAAAACACTCTTTTCCTAATTTTAAAATATAATAAAACTGACTTTTTACTTAAAATTTTTGTTTTTAGAAATTAACTATTTATATTGCTGAAAATCCTATTTTTAATTTTATGAAATTAACCTTAACATTTGTCCAAAAAAAAAAAAAAAGAGTTAATGGGAAAAATATTTTCTGAAGTTTTGTCACTTAAGGACATATGGAACTCCTTGGAAATTCCAAAGATTTTTTTTTCCATAATTGGGTTTAATTTATAAATTTTAGCAAACATGGTTTCTCGCAAATTTACTTTCATTGTTATAATCATTTGTTGCTACTATCATATGCTTAAAAGTACATATTAATATTTGCTAAGGTATAATTCTCACCAAGCTTAGTGATATTTGGCTAAATATCTTGGCGATAAAAGTAGGTCACCAGAAATGAAGCCAACTTGGCAATAGCTGACTAAGTTTTAGAAATTCCCATTCAAATTCAATATTGATGAAAAATAGGAATCTTCTCTAATCAGGTTCCACGCATTTTAGCTTCATCTGTTTATGTAAAATTAGCTGAATTCTTAAAAACACAGAAGAGGGAAGCTTCCTTTTCTTTCCAGTAAAAGCTGAAAGGACTTATTTTTCGTCTTGAGAAAAAAATGTGGTTATTATTGATTTTTTTTTTTTTTTAGTGAGGGGGGGGGGGGTGGGCACAGAATTTCTCCCTGCCCCGGATGCCAAAAAATGTAGCTGCACCACTGAGAACTTCTGTTCAAGAAGTCAGAATGTTTCAGACTTTCCACTTGAGGCATGGTAAAAAGATAAAATTTTACTCAATAATTGAATTTATTTTTTTAATGATATGATTCAAGCAAATATCAAATTATAATTAAATCCAAAAGTTTTGTCTAAAATAGAATTTCATCACATGAACATTACCTCCAATTATCGATAATTGGTCAAGTGTGAGTTTTACTCATGCACAAAGCTTTCTGTATAATAAATTTATTAATTACTAACTGCATTATTTTGAAAAATCATTGCTAAAAGAATAATAAGACTTAATACTATACAATGTAAAATACTATACATAAAATTACAAAATAAAATACTATACAATGTAAGGTTGGGTATAGCTATATATACTAGTAAAGTATAGGTGGATATACAGTAGACTCCCTAAAATCCACAATTTCCTAATATCTGCACATTGTTTCAGATGTAAACAGTGAAACTTGAAGTTAAAGATATAGGGTGAAAATTCAAGATTTTTTATATCATTCTGTACACATTTTATTGTGTAATTCTGGTTAATATCATTGAACTCTTGCTTTCTCATAAAGGAAGTATAAATTTATTTCCAAAATTAAATCAAGATAGCGCTGAGAGTGGATGATCATGATCTTCTTATCAAATATATTTATGTATTAATCAAGCTTTTTTGGTTATTAAATCTAGCCAAACATCAAATAAAATGTCATTATTTTGTGGTTTTGATATAAATTACTAGTGTACCTTTATGAGGTGAGTTTCATTGAATAATTCAAGAAAAATTTATCTCTGCATTATTATGCGTATTTAGTCATGCATTATTAATTATTTATGTAACCTTTTAATTTTAATCATTTTTTAATTTTCTTAATTTTTATTATTTTACTTTCTCATTTTCCTTAATTATTTTAATATTTTACTTTATTGTAAGCATTCATTATAATTTTGAGTGCATTATTATATTCAAATTACTGTTTTAAAAATGTAAACAAAACAGTGACCAAAAATCTGCAAAACTTTAAAATCCACACAACCTCTGGTTCCAAGCTGCGTGAATTGGAGGGAGTCTACTGTATCACAAATGTTCATAGAGAGACGAAGCCTTGCCGTTTGTAAAACAAAGACGTTGTACAAAGTTTAAACTTAGCATTGTGCCAAGCGCACTTCGAAAGGGGGTTGCATAGTTGCAATGCACCTTTGTCCAGGCCGAGTTTTTATAGATATGTTTTTAATTAATATCTTGGCTAATTACCAGAAAAATTTTGAAAATCGTTATCAACAATCCTTGGATGTTTCTGTGTCGATAGGTGCCTTAAGTGCCCGCAAAGTATGTGTGTAACGGAAAAAATGAGATTTTCTCAAACTATGTAACAAATATTTTTTTGAGTTTGGTGTTAAGAGATCTTTCGAATGATACCCACATGATATACAAAAAATAAAATAAAATCAAGTAACTTAATTAGCCTCCCTAAGTTTTTCCTAAAGATATTTGTGAATGGCTAATCTGTAAATATGTAGGTCAATAGCTTTTATAACTCTGCCAAGTTTTAACTTTCCAGGTTCCATAGTTTTTGAGAAAAACTGCTGCGACAGACAAACACATGAGTCCTCTTAAAATGGTTCTGTTTCTACTTTTTAAATACAAAACCCTAAAAATCAAAATTAATTTTAAAGATTGTTGATGCTTCATCAAAATTATATTTGTATAACTTTATGATTGACGTTATTCCTGCCATCTTTTATCATTATTTAAAAGTAAATGATTAATTTTGAACAGATATCTTTTGAAGGTACAGTAAACTAAGTGAAGAAAAATAATTCAGGAAACAATATTCTTGTGATTATCATGATATATGTCAAAGGGTTGAAAATGTATTTTTTTTTACTTCTGTAATACATTTTCTGTAATAAATTTTACTTCTGCAGAATAAATTTTCTTTTAAATAGTTTTATCACTTGTATATAATTTTTAGAAAACTCACTTCATGTATCAAAGATTGTTTATTTTTATGTAAAAGGCGTAAGTTTTTAAAAATTATTTGTCATGTTTATTTTTATGTAAAAGACGTAAGTTTTTAAAAATTGTTTGTCACAAATTGATGAAATTTCCAATACAAACTTCTTTCTGTCTGGCATACCTATGTACATATGAAATTGTAACACTTTTTATTGCACAACAACATAGATGCTAACATCTCCAGAAATTCTCAAGTTTCTCCGGAAATGTAGGATAAAATACAGTAGTATGGTAATAAAGTAGAAATCTGTGCTAACAAGAAAAATTTGCAAATTTCTTTGATCAGTTGCAGCAAAAAAATTGGTGAATTTGTCGATCAGTCATTGATAAAATTGCTAATTTCAGCAGTCATTCTCAGTAAAAAATTGCAAATCTCGTCAGTTTGTAGAGGGAAAAAATTTGTCAATCGGTTTCAAAAAAGAATCGTGGATTTCGTCATTTGGTTGCATTAAAAAAAAAAAAAAAATGCGAATTTCGTCAATTTATCTTAAAAGAAAAATTAACTTTCACCAATTGTTGAAAAAAATCGGGAATTTTGCTAATTGGTCATTGAAAAAAATCAAGAATTTCGTCAATTGCTCGCAGCAAAAAATCATGAATTTCATCAATCACTTGTGCCAAAAAATCACAAATTTCATCAATCACTCCTGGCAAAAAATCGCAAATTTCTTCAATCACTCGCTGCAAAAAATTGTAAATTTCATCAATCATTCGCTGCAAAATATTGTGAATTTTATCAATTAGTCATTAGAAAAAAGGGCATATTCTGTCAATCATTAGCAGAAAATATCCCAAAATTCATCAATCAGTCGCGGAAAAATATTGTGAAATTCGTCAATCAGTTGTTGATAAAAATTGCGAATTTCTTCAGTAAGCCCCAGCAAAAGATCGTGAATATCGTCAATCACTTCTGGAAAAATATCGCAAAACTAGTCAATCAGCCTCGGGAAATGTCAATCGAACATGGGGAAAAAAATCATAAATAGTCAATCGGTCATGTAATTTTGCACAATTATATCGATCGTGAATTTTTTACTCTGTAGAGATAAAAAATATTTAATTCCATTTTTAAAAATTTACAAAAAATCCTTTATACTTAAAAAGGAAAAGAAATTGGTAATCTTTATTTCCATTATGTTTGTATGTATTAAATGCAAAAACCTATAAGAAGTGAAGATTCAGAGAATATTTGTAAAAAATATTTTAAAATATAGCTTGAAAAAAATTGTGTACAACTCCTGAAATGACTCCTGAAACACTAATATTTTACTCCTGAAGAGTGTCTAAAAATCCTGAAATTTAACTAGTTTACTCCTCATAGTCTTTACAATATTGGCGTCTTTGTTTATTCACTCGAATAAAAAATAAAACTATTACATATGTTTGAATGCTATCAAGAAATAGAAATAGTTAGTCAAAATTTAAATTTTATTATAAGCTTTCATTTAAACTTTCTTTTTTAAGTTTTATTTTAAATTGCATATACAATGTGGGATCCGTTATCCGGCGTCCCCGTATCCGGAACGCTCTGAAAACCGGAATGCAAAACGATAACCAGAGTTTAATTTATTTCATTTCAAAAAAGTAAAAAAAATTTTAATTTTCAGTCAGTCGCGAAAAAAATCACGAAATTTGTCTATCGATCGCATGAAAAATCCAGCGAGTTTTAGCTGTAAATCATGAGGGAAAATCCAGAAATTCACCAATTGTTCGCAAGAAAATATGGCAGTTAATCAGTCATGGAAAAAATTCGAAATTCTGCAGTCAGTTGCAAGGAAAAATATGAAATTCATCAATCGATCGCAAGAAAAAACTGCAAAATTCGTCCATCGGTAGAAAAAGAAATACCGCGAAAATCATCAATCCATATCATCAATTTGCAGAAAAAAAATCCAGATTTTCGCCAATAGATTGGAAGAAAAACCACAAAATTCGCCAATCGATAGTAGCAAAATATTATGACATTCATGAATCGATTTCACGAAAAAAAAAACTCCAATTCGTCATTTGATTGTTGAAAAAAATTGTGAAATACTTCAGTCGGTCCCGGAAAATTATCCTGAAATTCTGTGATTGGTCGCAGGGAAAATATCTCTAAATTTGTCTGTAAATCGAGAGGGAATTATCAGATATTGCAATTAACATTCATTAATCAGTCACAAGAAAAATCGCGAAATTCATCAATTGGTAGTGAAATTCTTTTGATAGAAAAGGACTTTAAACAATTGAGCTTAAAATATGTGTTTGGAACATGGTGCAAGAGTGCCCTTTTTTTAAAATTCCCTGCTTAGCGGCCTTTTTGTTCTATAGTCAACACAAAGAAATAATATAAATATAATGGTACTGCTTACATTCAATAATATACATCTTCAATAAATAAATATAAAAAATTATGGTGCAAAAATTATTACAATAAAAAGCATTAAAAATTGATGAGCAACTGATATTTTTCATTGAACAACTGATTTGTGGAATGAAGCAGTGAAGCTACTTCCATGAAAAAAACAGCAAATCAAGTTAATGTACAGGATACAAGAAGAATTAATGCAAGGGACATGCTATAAGTAACCAACTTTAATAAAAATATTCCAAAAATCCTCATCAAAGGATTCTGCTCCAGAGTCCCAAAACTAATTCATAATTGTTAATGTAATATTTTTATAATTTGAATTGTAATTCGAATGTTTTTATTCTATGTAAATAAGTTATTAAATTAACAAAAATGTAAGTATGTATTTACATATAATTATTCAAGTTTATCACTACATGTGAAATTAGTTATTTTGTACATTTCTTATAATAAAGTGTTCTGAATTACGGAAAAACCCCTTATCCAGAATACCTTAGGTCCCAAGCATTCCAGATAACAGATCCTATACTGTACCAGTTATTTTGCATGTGAAGTTGATCAGATTTTTGGTAGATTAGTAGTAGTCTAGTAGTGGTCTTTTTATTATACATTTTTTAATAATCAGAAATAAAAATATTAATTTCAAGCAACATTTTAGCTGAAGGAAGTAAGTGTTGTAACTACTTAGAAAATTGTTATTGTTTTAAAGATACAATTTACATTTTTCAATGGAAGCAATATTTCATTTAAATAAAGTCTTCTGTGTTAAATTCTGTAATTTTGTCATTTTTCTTCTCTTTATTAACCCTCTTGTTCATGAATTGTGGAAAAATTAAAGAAAAAAATCATTATGTGTATTGATACACATAAAATGGTGATCTAGATTGTGTAGAGAATAAGAAATTTTTTGTTTATATGAACTGTAATTTTTTCAACTGAGTGAAAAAGTGTCCAGGCCCGGAGTCAAACTCAAGATTCTTTTTGGCTTAAATTGCCAATGCACCAGAGAGACATACTGGCTCCAGATGTCGCACCAGTTAGCCAGTATGTCGCACCAGAGTGACATACTGGCTAACACAATTCATTCAGATAAACTTTGGGCTATGGCATTGGTTTGCCATTTCAGATATTATTGAAATATACAAAGGCTTCCTGTATTTTATTTATTCAAAAAATCTGCAGACCATCAACTTTTTGTCCTTGTGCTGTCATTTGTTGTCAAAAATTAATACAGATTTGAAATTGCACATGAAATCTGAAAACTTAAGCCATGTCATTCAAAGTAAAAGTTAGTAAGAATCGGAAGAAGCTTTAGAAAACTGTGTGTCTGATTTAAATTAGGAACCTCATATGAGGTCTAGATGACCTATTTTTCTAAAAACATTGAGAAATGTAGAATAACTATTTGATCACAATAAGTTGGCTCCTGAGTTGCATAACTTTAAACTAATTTGTTGATTTTACTGAGAACCAGAATTAAAAACCAATAGAACCTAACTTTTCATTAAATAAGATGTTTTCTTTATCATGTATGTCATTTTATTTACTCCCTTCTCCTTTTGCACGGCAAACTCTTCACAAGGTCACAAATCAATTTATTGTGCTTGAGTAGTAGTTTTTCACTTTTCAAGTGTTCAAAAAGGCTTAGTCATTCCAAAAAGTAAATATTTTAAGACTTTTTGTACTTGTAGTTAGGTGCTCATTTTTTTCCTTATTTTAATTTATATGATTATTTGAGAAGATAAATGATATTTATCTTTAAATAAAATTATAGAATCATTCTTGAAAATAGATCATTAGAAAATAACATGACAATCAATATTGTTTTCTTTGTTCTTGAAACTGAAATTACCTTAATTAGATTTATGACCAAGCAAAATTAAAATATATGGAAAAACAATCATATTTTTTTGTTTGAATTATGTTGCATATTTTTCTATTTTACAGAAATTCAGAAAAATTACATTGTTTCAGATACATGCATAACTGACTTTTTATTTAGAAATGAGAGGACTTTGAAATCTTTATTATATAAATTAATTTATTTTTGATTTAGCTCTGAAAGATTGTAGTTTGACAGTTTTTAACTTATATTACTACTGCTATAATGACTTTATTAATTACCAGTGGTGAATCTACTAAGTCTTTTGAGACTTAGCCTAGCCGTATCATTTGTAAAAGTTATATAATATTCTATTATAATTGTTATTTATTTTGAAATGTACATTAATCATGTAGCTATAGTCTAGGAACAGTTTATTTTTTTTTACTGCACATTAGTGTCATTCATTTTGTTTATAAGCAGAAATGTTGGGCAATAATTATAGAGAAAGGCTATCTTCTCATAGCCTCCTAATCAAATAGATAAACTCATGAACAGAGATATATGTGCATGCGCTCTTATGTCTACACTATGGGGGAATTCATGAATCTATATGGCATATTGAGGCTAGACTCAGTAATTCACATTGAAGGATAACCATAAAGTATGAGAGGGAGCTGTTTTGCAGACTACTGATTTTCCATAGCTCTGTACTATTTGTATGCTGTATAAGAGGATTTTTTTTTAGCAGCAAAAAAATTTTTAGTTAAAAAAGTCACCTGTAGATGGCACTAACATGCGAGAGATTCAGCAGAATTATGCAAATTAATCCTGCAATAAAAGACTGGGATACACGAGGATTTTTCATTAGCTTTCAGAATGTTATCTTTACCCGATCGAGCGTTGTTGGTGAAGTTGTTCTATTGGAATGGAGAGTCAGCAACTGTTGCGTTGTGAAAATTTCGCACAGTGAAAGGACTGAAGATGAATAATGTGGTCTAGAGGTCATGTTGAACAGTTGTTATTGCAAGAATAAATGGATGGAGTGTACTGTTGTCCTGTTCATTATGTTTCGGGTCGTCAGTGCCTTCTACCAGTGACATTTTTAACTAAAAAATTTTGTATGCTAAAAAACATCAGACTACCTTGTGAGACCTTTCTTGCAAACTGCACATCTTTATCATAATTTCTTCCTTTTTTATGAATTTTTAAAGTTTTAACGAACTTTTGGTTCACCTGGTACATTTATTAGTATTGATATGTATATGCCTGAATTTTAAAGATATAACTATTATGGACTAATTTGCAATAATATTCATTAATTTTGCATTTAAGAACAGGGAGGAATTCAGAGGTGCTATTTAAAGAGTTTTCTTTTGACCTTGTTATACACAGCTAGAAAGAAATTGAGGCAATTTTATTCACACATTTATTTTTTAAATTAGCAAAGTACACATTAATTATAAATGTTTTTCACTTTGAGAATGTTGTACTGGCAAGGCTTTAGCAAAAATTATTAATAATTTAATTATTAATTTCTGTGCTTAAAGTATTTATTTAATGCATTTATTTTTTTATCTGACAAGTTATTTTAGCTTTTGAGCAATTTCTGGCAGTTTTTTTTAGTCTGACCTGTGATGACTGATAAATTTTCTCTGAAATATCAAATTCCTTGGGGGTGAGCAACTGCCCTCTTAGGCTCCCCAAATGGTGCCCCTAGGAGCATTTCCACCAAAAAATCTCAAATATTCCCAGTGGTACTTAAATCCTCCCTGAAAGACTTGAGATTTTATGTTTGGTAAGGATTTAAAAGTGTAAATCCCCCCTTCCCCCTGGAACACCATATTGCCCTTCCCGCATCCACCCTTCTTCACCAGAGCTGCAAAATTCCCTCCCAGAAAAAATTGTCTGAATTCAACATAAAGGTTAATTTTCTTTATTTTGAAAGCATTAATTAAATAGGTGTCTGGAAGGAAGGGTCTGTGTTACAAATTTAAAATTTCAAGAAATGTGGAAAAAACTATTAATGTCATTGATTAGCAATATCCTGAGCACCTAGTGCAACATAGGCACTTCTTCCGATCTTAATTATCCTCTACTTTTGTCTTCATGGAGCATTGACGAGTAATAAAAAACTAGTTAGGTGTGTAAGGAAAGTAATAATTTTTTTTAATTATTTAAAGTAAACAAACTTGTATATTATGAAATTGCAATTCTTATTACTGGGTCAATCAATCATTCCATATAGACCCTTTAAAATTTATAAATCCAACTTTCCAAAATTTGTAACATAGGCCATTCTTCCAGACTCCCATTTAATTACTATACAGTCAAGGAGCAAAAAAAAAAATAATTAATGCTATTTTTATTGTTTTTTATTGTATTGTTATTTGGGAATGTTATTTAATTAATAATAAAATATCAGAAAATGTAAATCTGTAGATCAGGGGCCTCAACTTTAGTTGTGCAAACCATTTTTATTTTGATCTTATTTTACATAATATCTAATGTCCTACAATCTGCAATTTAATTTTATAGGTTATATACAGGATGTCCCTTCTTATTATTGACCAATAGCTGATTCCTAAGCCGTTAGTTTCAGAGGTATAACTCTGATTGAAAAAGGCTAGTGAATTGGATGATTTTTAAGGGAACTATAGTAGGGGGTCCAAAAAGGGCCAGTTGATAGTTTTAAGATGAAGGATCTGAACTGGAATGTAGAAATGGGGGAATAACTAAATGGTGAAAGGGGATACAAAAATGAAGATCATCGGTGAAAAAAGAGGCAAGTTATTAAAAATTTAGTGCACAAAAACTTAAAGGGGTACAGGAGGACCGGATCTTGTCCGAGAAAATTTTGTGTTGTTCATGTAGTAACTGGAAGTCCTTAGAAGTTGCTAGAAAAAAGCTAGTGGACACTTTTTAAGGGCGCTATAGTGAAAGCCCCAAAAGGGGCCAGCTGACAGTTTTGAGCAGGACCTTAAGATGAAGGGTCTGAACTGGAATGCAGAAATGGGGGACTGATTGCAAACAGAAATTGGAACTAAAATCAATATATCCTGTACTTGTTGAGTCGAATGAATCAAACTGCATTGTGATGGAACACATAGAACTCCAGTTAGCTGCAAAATCTGTTAGTTCCATCTTCCACCATCAGAGGGTGCAATCTTTTCTATACAAACATAGCGGAAATTTTTTAGGCTGTCGATTTCGAGTCGAATGTGCCATACCTCGTCATGATTGGGCCCGCAGAATCCAAGATAGGAAAGTGCCCCTGGTGGTTAAACTTGGAACTAAAATCAATATATCCTGTCGATGTCAAGTCGAATGATTCAAACTGCATTGTGATAAGACACATAGAACTCCAGTTAGCTGCAAAATCCGTTAGTTCCATCTTCCACAGTCAGAGGGTGCACTCTTTTCTATACAAACATAGCTGAAACTTTTTAGGCTGTCAATTTCAAGTCAAATGAGTCATACCTCGTTGTGATCGGGGCCCATAGAACCCAAGATAGGAAAGCGTCCCCTGGTGGTGAAACTTGGAACTAATATCGATGTATCCTGTCAATGTCAAGTCACATGAATCAAACTGTGCTGTGATAGGACCCATAAAACTAGAGTTAGCTGCAAAATCCGTTAGTTCCACCTTCCAGCGCAAGGGGGCGCATTCTATTTTATACGAACATAACCGAAATCTGTAAAGGTATAAAAATCCAGTCGAATGAGCCAAACCTCGTTGTAATCAAGCCCATAGAACTCTATAGAAAAACGTCCCCTGGGGACGAAACTTGGAACTACTATCGATAAGTCCTGTCCATGTTGAGTCGAATGAATCAAACTGCATCGTGATGGGACCCATAGAATCCAAGTTAGCTGCAAAATCCATTAGTTCCATCTACCACTGCCAGAGGGCGCAATCTGTTCTATATGAACATAACTGAAATCTTTGAGGCTGTCAATTTGGAGTCGAATCAGGGCCGAAACTGAGGGGGGGCAGAGGGGGCATGTGCCCCGGGCACCAGCCAAAGGGGGCGCTAAATGAATATATCGTTTCTCGTTTAATACAAAAATGTATATATATACGTGAAATTTGGATAAAAATGTCTCATAGCCGGAAAATTAAAAAAAAAAACTGAACCAAATGCATTAAAATTGACAAATAGATAAAAAGATTCGCCTAAAATACTAGATAGCAGATGAATAAGAAGAAAGAACTGTTCTCTTAGGTTATTTTTATCCTATTCCAAATACACTATGTCCAAAGAAGATGTCTATGTCTTCTATCTATTGGGGAAATCACTTCCCATGTAGTAAGAATCACTAACATTTTCCAAGGTCAGTCTCATGTCTCTGTGTCACTGTCCAGTGTCCAACAAGGATAACTGCCAAGCGATTCCCTGCGAAAAAATTCCAAAAAGGGTGCTGTATTTCTTCTTTCTTTCTCGCTGATCAGCATGCAGCTTTCTTTTTTCTCGTCTTGGCCGAGGTCGGGCCATCGGATGATTGCCGGGACAATAAAAATATAATGCATAAAGTAAAATACTTAGTAAAATCATTTTCTAAAAGGAGTATAGCATTTGTTAGAGGTACAGTAAACAATCTCGCACATGGCACCATGGCTAGTAAAGCCTTTATCCTCCAAAATTATTTTTCTCCTCTTTTTACCATTTCTATGCATTTTGCCGCCCTAGACGACAACTGGAAAATTCAGACCCATTACTTTTGCTGCAATTATTATTTTTTTTTTTTTTTTTTTTTTTTTTGCATCTAGATCCAGCCTTAAGAGCTTAGGGGTGAGATCTGGTGACTGCTCGGGATACTAAAAACAAAGGTGTGGAAAATATACGCAAAATAAAATACTTAGTAAAACCTTTTATTTTATTTTTTGGATATATCATTTGTAGGGGTCCAGAAAAAAATCTCGCCCAAGGCGACATGGCTACTAAAGCCACCCCTGCATTTAATCTGCCAAACTTCTTTTTCGTGCTTTTGCCATTTCTAGGTAGGCGACAACTGAAAAATGCCACTCATGCTTTTTACTGCAGTTACTTTTTTATTACATAGAGATGTGTCCTTAATGGGAGCAAGTATGTATTATTTTTAGGAGTTCAGAAATAAATCTCACCCAGGGCACCATGGCTAGTAAGTCAGAAAATCCTGGTTTTTGAGTTCTTAAGAACCTACACTATAGTCATGTGAAGAAACTCGCAAGCTAATGTTAAACCTATGGTAGCGTTCTTTTCAAATTTCTCGTTCGCATTTTAATATTTTGAAATATTTTTTTTCTTAGGGTAGCTGAAGTTGATCTCTAACCTGGTTAGTGTTTACTCTTTCGATTTTTTTTTGCAGGTTTATATAAATAAATATATACAGTCAAACCCCGATTTAGTGCCATCTCGAAATAGCACCAATTCCGTTTAACCGCCAATTGCGTCTATGAACAAATCTGCCAAATAAGAATTTCAATGTAATGTATCCGTTAAAGCGCCAACTCGATATACCGCCAAAAAAAAATGTCTAGAAATTACTGTATTTTCTTTGCATATCTTTCTTTTTTAAATTTTTTGTTAGAATTTCA
This sequence comes from Maratus michaelseni, assembly GCA_963931845.1. Lineage (NCBI taxonomy): Eukaryota > Metazoa > Arthropoda > Arachnida > Araneae > Salticidae > Maratus > Maratus michaelseni. Next base: position 275,366,150 of record OZ007599.1, read on the forward strand.
AAGGACACTTCCTTTTCATGTGTCTAGATGTTTTCAAGCTCAATTCAAACTTTATTGAATAGCAAAGAATTTATATTGTTCTCAACACCTGCCAAAATGCACCTGCTACCCATTCTACTTGTCATTGGGAGAAGAAAAATAACGCGCACTGAGTGCCGAGCAAGTAAAACTTCTGATTCAGACTGGCGAGTCACGTGATCCGATCCGCTTCTGGAGCGGGGAGAAAACAAGGCATGGCACGTCATTGGCTGAAAGGGTCTCTCCTCTCTCAGGTGAGAACAATGTAAAAAATAACTTCTCCCTGTACTTTATGTCGATTTCTTAGAAAGAAAACGGTGTGCAGTGCAAAATCTCTCATTCAAAATTTTGGTCGGACGTTGATTGAAACATCGAAGAATTCACCAGCTAAATCTGTAAAATATCATTCTGTCTCTTTATTTTAACTCATTATGGCGAAAAGAGCAGTTTTATCAATTTCAGAAAAGCGGGAAATTTGTGAATATAAAGAAAGAAATGTGAATGTATCGCAGCAACACATCTCCAATCATTTTTCTACACTCTGGAAAAAGCCTGTTAGCAGGCGCTGCATCGGCCACATTTTGATGAATACAGAAAAATGGATTAACACCAACGAACTGCAATCATCTGTAAAAAGACTGAAAACAGCAAAACATGAAGACTTAGAGGATGCCCTTTGCACATGGATACAACAAATGAGTGCTAAAAATGCCACTATCAACGAAGATGTCATCAGAGAGCAGGCAAAAGTTCTTGGCCAGCAAATGAATATTACAGATTTCGAATACAGTAGTGGCTGGTTGAACAGATTTAAAAAGCGACGAGGATTCTCTCAGTACATACGAAGTGGTGAAACTGCAGGTGTTGATGAAGATATTGTGTCAAATGGTCGCAAAAAACTGAGTGCGCTGATTTTAGAATATAAACAAGAGGACGTTTACAATATGGATGAAAGTGGCCTTTTTTACCGCTTGCAGCCAGATAAAACAATTTCGAGTGGGCCTGCTAAAGGATTAAAAAAAAAAAAAGATCGTGTGTCTCTTGTGTTCTGTACGAATAGTGATGGATCTGATAAAAGAACTATGACAGTGATTGGAAAATCAGCTAAGCCACGATGTTTTAAAAATTTTAATCCTGCTCTTTATGTAGATTATGAGAATAATAACAAAGCGTGGATGACTTCAGCATTATTTCAAAAATGGTTAGCGAATTTCAACATAGAAATGAAAAGAAGCAAACGCCATATTTTATTGATTTTGGATAATGCCCCTTGTCACAAAGCATATCCAATGAGTAATACCTGCATTGAATTTTTACCTCCTGACTGTACTGGATTTTTGCAACCTTTGGATGCTGGTATAATAAACTCATTCAAAGCTCATTATCGAAAGTATCACGTCCGCCATATCATTGAAAAAATCAGTAAAGATGATTTTTCTCCAATCCTTTTACATGATGCTATTCGCATGATAAAAAAAGCATGGGATGAAATTTCATCAGAAACTATTGTTAACTGCTGGAAACATACTGGACTGATTAAACCTGAAGGATCTACTAAAAAACAAAACAGTACAGCACTTCAGGAACTACAAGACGAAATACACAAATTAACAGAAATTGAGCATCCTCTATCGGCAATTGAGTACATTAATATAGACAAAAGTGTTTCAACATTTGAAGATTTGACAATCGAAGAAATTGTTGCCAATCAAAATGAAAATGAAAATTCATCTGACAGCGAAGCTGAAGAAGCTGAAACGCTGCATGTTACATCTGATGAAGTTAAAAATTGCATTGGGAAAATAAGAATTTTCTTAGAAAAACATGCAACTGATAAAAAAATGATGAACAATCTTTTAGTTGTAGAAAAAGATATTGAAAAAATCAATATTGAAAGGAAAACTCAAACTAGCATATTAAAATATTTTCCTGTAAAAGATAATTAAAGTAAAATAATTCAGTGTGATATTTAATGTATGTGTGTGTCTGTTATGTGCATAATTATCTACTTTATCTAAAATTGACTATATAAAGAGGTAAGTGCATGTTAATTTCATACATTAATTGGATAATTTTGAATCATGTAGCATTAATTATATTATGTATATTAATTATATTATATTAATTTATACTATTATAATATACTATATACCATTGGATAATTTAATAAAAAGGCATTACTGATATTTATTTTTATAATAATAATAATATTAGTATAATAGTATGAAAATTAATTTTTATTGTATTTTAATTCGATATACCGCCAAACTCGTTATAGTGCCAAAAATTTCTTGAACGGATAATGGCGGTATAATGAGGTTTGACTGTATATATATAAGTTACTTTCACTTTCGGAACATCAGTCTCAGCTATCCCAAGAAAAAAAAACATTTTAAAATATTAAAATATTCTTAAGAGCCTTCACTAGTCACGCGAAAACACTCGAATGCTAATGTTAAACCTATGGGAGCGTTCTTTCAATTCTATCAACATTCTTTCAACACTTTCAATTTCAGAATCGTTTCCAAACAGTTTCACAAAAGTGAAAGTGTCCGAATGAAAAAAAAAGATGTAACAAAACTAAAAAAAGTACAAACGCACAACATTATATATCGCCTGCAAGTATCCCATGAAAAAATAAATTAAAAGTATTAACCCTTTCAGGCGCAGAGTAATTCTGTTCGAAAAATGGTGAAATGAATGACTCGCACCAGAAGTTACAAATGAATTTCTGAGAAAATAAGTACTTGCTTTACTTCCTGTTAATTTTTAAAAGCAAAATTTTAATAAAATATTTTTGGTGCCATTTAGAAATTTGGAATTAATATTAAGTGGTCACAATTGTGACCACTGCCCTTGAAAAGGTTAAGAACGCTCCCGCAGATTTAACATTAGCTTCCGAATGTTTTTGCGTGAATAGTGTAAACTCTTAAGACAATGTGATTCATATCACTGGACTTTAAACGCTTCATTTGTAATGATACACATACCGTAAAATCTGTGAAAATGAAATCTGTCTATAACGGAATCCAGTTTTAAATTTTAAAATTACATGTTCTCCACAGAAAGAATACTAACAATTATACCTGCTAAGACGAAAACTTTTTTAAAGAGGAATTTTTTTCTGTTCCTTTTTATTCTGTTTTGAAGGTTTTATTGAATCAATATTTGACAAAGCTGATTACATAGTTCAGTATTACGTATTTTGGGATTACATATTTTTAATTTAAAACAAGTTGAGTCGGCTATTAGGAACTTGGTAAAATTCTCTTTGCAAATTTATTTGGCGCGGGGAGGGGCGCCAAAATCCATGTTTGCCCCGGGCGCAAAAAAGGCTAGTTTCGGCACTGAGTCGAATGAGCCATACCTCATCGTGATCGGGCCCATATAACCATAGATAGGAAAGCACCCCTGGTGGTGAACTAAAATCAGTAAGTTCTATCGATGTCGAGTTGAATGAGCCAAACTGCGTCACAATTAGGGATGCACAACCTGTGGCCCGTGATGGGTAACTGGTGGCCCACGGAGACCATAAATGCCAACATATCCAGAAATTTCAAATTTCTTTAATAATTCATGAGAAAAATTTGCAAATTTTGTCCATAGATCGTAGGAAAACATCATGAATTTCTTCGATCGGGCACATAAAATCATGAATTGCGTCAACTGGATGCGAATTTTTACAAATGGACAAGAAAAAAAACACAAATTTCGCCATTTTGTCGCAAGAAAAAAAATGCAAATTTGGCTACTAATATTTGGTTTAAAAGTATACATTAAAAAATAAATTTTACTGGCTGCTAGCCAATTTCACTAGGAAAAAAAAAAAGTAGAATTTTCCATTTCTCTGACTTATGAAAATAAATATTAGAAGAGCAATAAATTTCGTTATTATCTGTTTTTAAAATGCAAATTTAAGAGAAGAAATTGAAAAAACAGGTACTGTAGGTATTCTTCATTTTTGTTTATGAAAGGATCATCAAAGCTACGTATTCTGCTGAATGTTAGAGTGATTAATAATCTTTTAAAAATCATGCTTCATTTTAATCTTTAAAAAATATATAAACATTTAATAAAATAAAATATGAACATTTGGGAGTAAACATGAAATATAATAAATGAATAATGACCATACAAACATTAATTATTTATAATTTATTTTACCTGACAGACAAAAGCTAACAAACTTTGTCTTCATGACGCATGGAAAACCCATGCGATGGATTGATTCATTGATTTTAATTTTGTTGTGCAATATAGTGGCCAAAATATCTTAATCTTTTTTTTTTCTTTAAAAAATGACAAATCAATTATAAATAACAATTAAATTGCATATATATAATTATAAAATATTTCAATATTTTAAACAAGGAATCTAAATATTTTTTCGACCTAATGAAGATTTTGAAATGCGAAATTCTTTATTATAACAAAAAAGAAAACTATATAAACAACAATTTAATTTAATACATATATATTACATGTTAAAAATTACATTAAAAACTGATTTAGTATTAAAATAAATAATCTAAATAGTTATTCAGTTATTAATAGTTAACTCTAACTGCGAGAGCCAATTCTCGCATAGGAAAAAGTAGTAAAGCAGTCCCATGTTTTCTTATGGGAAAAAGCGTAGGAATATAGTCCAATTTTAAAAGTGGATTATATAGAAAACAAGAGTTTTCCTACGTTAACGCAAAACCTTATTCGCTTCATCTAAAACCGATTAATATAATATATTAATTTTTAAAGAATCGTCCAAGCCGTTTTAGAGATAACAGGTATGAGGCCCTTACATTTACAGAAATTTAGTTAAAAATGGACTTCCAGATCTTAAAATCTACTGCATGTAGAAATGTATAAATTTCAGAATAGAGTTAGACCGGAGATATAAAACTAATGTGAAAAAATCAGAACAATATGCCTCATATTTGCTGAAATATTAAATGTCGGCATTTAGATTTTTCTTTGATATCCTTCTAGCTGTATATATACGAGTGACGGAATCTTCGGTTTTGGGCTTTTGTTTTTTTGCTGCGTCACTCGAGATACTACCGTCTCTCATGATAAGCATTTTCCGAAAAATTGCAGAATCTTAAAGGATTCAATTTTAATGTAAACTAACTTCTTAAAATTGAAATATCTTTAACTGAGGTAACTTTAGCCCTGTCAAAAATATTTATAGTATTCCTCATTACATTTTCTACATAAATAATGCAAAAAGCTTGTTTTATGGCAAATTGTGTAACATTTCACAAATGAAGTATAGTTAAAAATATTTTTTTTTTTAATTGAGGTCAATCAAATCAAATAGGTTAAGATATCTGGTAGCAAGTCTCATTGAAATACAGCAATTAGATTGCAGAAAATATTTATACAGTACTAAGTCATGTTAATGTTACTATCATCAATGAGTACTATGGGTGGACTGCAAAAGATATCCCTGCCCCGCCCCCTCTGTGCCCTTCCTGAAAGATTTTGAAATTTATTCATATTAATGGTCTAAGAATAAATTACTCTCCTCTCCCAGAACTCCATAACGGCATCACAGAGAGCAGAAATTCTTAACGGGATAAAATTTATTAATTCTTCCCTGGCAATTACCATTCCCAGGCTGCCTGTCAGAAATCTCCTTTAGAGGTCTGCATGGGCACAACGCATACGAAGGTATCTTGGCCTTCCCTATCCAATATAAATCTTAAAGCTGCATAATATTTTTCTGTAATTTATAAAAATAAAATATATTTTAATACAACAAGCAATACATAACCTTTCAAAGATTTCATTAAAGAAATGTATAAATTATACATTTCTTTAACTATTACATTTAGTATTTATAATACAGTATGTCCCAAAAGTTTATAGACAACAGGGCTTTCTTATTTTATAATCGAAAAAGAGAAGTAACAATTTCAAAATTATATATAATTATAAATAATATCAAGACAATAATAATATAATACAAAAATATTACACAATCACAGACTTTGTGGTAAAAATTAAAACTTAAATTTTACTGTCCCAAAAGTTTATAGACAACTCATTTTTTTTCAAATTTTTAAGCCTTTTTCCTAATCACTTTAAAAACTCGATCAGGCATAATTGAAACAAGAATCTGAAGAAATTCTGGCTTTTAAAAAGACCAACATCGTTCAATTTGCAGCTTTAGATCTTGAACTTTTGCAAATTGCCACCCATTAGCTAATATTCGCACTGGCTAATATTTGCAGAGGTTCTCTATTGGATTCAGGTCAGGACTAATGGGTGGACAGTCCATAACAGTTACTTGATTTTGTCTAAACCACTGCATTGTAGAGTTGGACACATAAATGGAGTAATTGTCTTGCTGATATATCCATTTGTCCCCACCTAGCAACTTTCCAAATGGAAGTAATTGTACTTTAAACGTTTTTTAGTAAACTTTGGAACATTGACAACCTTTCAGAAAAGCAATATTGGTTGTTCCGTTATGAGAAAATGCTCCACACACCATGAGTAATCCCCCTCTTGTTGTCTGCTGGAAAAAGTTCATGACTCCTTGTGAATATCATGCCAGTAATATGCCCAACCATCGGGGCCATCCAAATTAAATTTCTTTTCATCACTGAAAAGAACTCTCAACCATTCATCTGTCCAATTCATGTTATTTTGGGCCCACCGAACACTTATGCTGTTTTGTAAACTTTGGTGAACGGTGTATTTTGCAATAATTAAGAAATGTACCTACCTGCAGCCGTTGATGGACCATGCATTTTGATGCTGGAATGCTTACTTCTTTAGAAACTGACCGTACAGCCAAGTTCTGGGTTGAAACTAATCTCAAAATCTCTCTGTCTTGCCATTTAGTTGTTTTCTTTGGTCGTCCAGGACGGGATTTTGTTTCAAAATTGTCATCTTTTGACAGAATTTAGAAAATACCAACCCTTCTGCATTCAATGTTTCGTTCAGTGTTCACAACTTTCCCTCCACGAGCCTTTAAATGATAAATTTACAAAATTTCTTGTTTGGAAAACTGTACATTGTGAGGCATCTTTGCACTCAGTCGAAAACAGAAAGACAGATTCGTTTTTATCTCGGAAAACTGTTGCATCACAAGTAAATCTGCTTTTAACACCGGTTGTCTATATATTTTTGGGACAGCATATTTTTGTTTTTATTTTTTTATATTAAATCTATGACTGTTAAAAGTTGTTTGAGTATTTTATTATTTTTATTTCATCATTATATACTTGCATAATTTATTTCATCTTTCTTACTCGTTTACTTAGCTCTTAAATCCAAAAAAAGGGTTGTCTATAAATTTTTGGGATTCACTTTATTATAATATAAATACTAAAGGGAAAAAATAGCCTTTCTGTTTGCCATGAATGTGCATGTACTGAATATATACTTTTTATTGTTACTAAATCATGGTGAATCATCCATTACTGAAAGAAACGGCTTGATAGATTTATACAAGTTTAATAGATATTTGCTCATCCACCTGCAATCTACATATATATAGAATTTTTAAATCTAAGCCTGATTTAGGGATAAAGAATTTTTTGCTTTGGAGACACTGCTGGTTCTTCTGGTTTGGTCATCTCCTACAAAATTTTCAAACCCTTTCTCCAACCCCTCCCTCTCTTCATGAGTTCTTCGAAGCTTGTAAATTGGAACAATTTTTTTCTAAATGAGGCCAGAAGCCTGCTTCTTTGTATGTTCAAGAAATGGCAACACATCTTATCTATAAAGGAAAGGGAAATTCTTTCTAGAAAGTTTGTTACTGTCCAAAGAAGAAAGGAACAAAACCCCTGTAAAAAGTGCTTTGTTTTTCCCAAACACTACGTTAAAAGTTTTCCCAGGTTGTTTTTGTTTTTTACAAAGAATAAAATTAAACAGCTAATTTAGAGAAATCTACTGAAAACATTATGCACTAATTTTTTTATAAATTATTAGAAATTCTGAAATTTGACATTTTTTTTTTATATCAGTTGATGCAAAAAAATAGCCTATCTTAAAAAATTATTGGGGGGACTAGAGTCACATGGGCCCATACAACTCTACGCCTATGGCATTACCACTGATTTTACAAAAATTCCATGGGGGCTCTAGGGGAATCATATTATATGGGCTGTTAATAGTGCTGAATTCAGGATGTTATCAAGATCCCCTGTGGAAGATTTCTGATTTTCTGCATAATAATCATATACCCACCTTCTTCTATAATACCTTAATTTAACTTTTATTAAAATTGCTTCTGATTTTTTACAAATGCCTTATAAACCAAACTAAGCAAATGCATTCATATTATATATATATATATTTTAATTTTTACTTCTGCGTAATTTCACTTTTTTTCAAAGGCACACCATAAAATAAGGAAAACGGAGAATGAAATTCTGAAACTTTAATATAAAGATTAATAAATTTTAATGCAAATTTAATTATTAAAAAGTATTAGAATTTAAGTATAGAAAGAAAAATATAGCTAATATGGACTTATTAAAAAAAATCATATGAGTTATACATTATTTTGGAATATTTTTTTTAAAATAATTCACAAGCAAACAACTTGCATAAAATTTATAAAATCTTTGCAATATAAAAACTATTTATAATGCTTTTTTTCTAACTATATTACATTTTATTCTAACTTACCAAAAATGTGTGTATACAATAAATTGAGCAAATTTTAAATACTTTTTGTATTTTTCTGCAATTTTTAATTCTAATTATGTTTCAGGCTCGCATCAAAGTAAATGATAAATATATTCTTTAAATTTCACAGTAAATATTAACAAAAAATTATTTTTGAATTCAAATAATATATCTCATATGTAAAATATTCATACTGATGAGCAAGGTTTATAAAGAAATGTCCAATATAATGCTTTTTATGGAAAAACTAAAAAAAAAAAAAAAATATATTTAAAACAAAATTTGTCTTTTTTAACCACTGGCGCTGTAAAGGTAGAATGGGATGAAGATTTCTGGGTTAAAACTGCCACGCAGACAAATTTAAAATGGTTAAGATAAATACAAAAATTCTTATGTTATAATAAATAAATAAAACGCAAAGCAGAAATAGTCTAAAAATTCAAATAAAATTGTTGCAAGACTTCATAAAAAGGCACCTTTTCAGTGAAAAGTGAAAAAAAAAATTCAGAATAAGCAATATCAAAGCACACACAGTTTGATGCTGCTTTTCTCATCCTCTTTTTCCATTTCAATCTAAATGAATGGGGTTCCTTTACGAATCATTAAAACAGCTTCAAGTTTATTATCAATCTTCAAACTTAATCTAGCTGACTGCTTGTTATGCCTTGCCTTATGTTGGTTATTACAAGTATTATATCATGCATACTTAGCAAAAATAAATAAAGATTCAAAACCCTTCCTGGACAAAAATCCTGGTTATGCCAATGTTTTAATAGTTGCTAATGTTATATCTAAAAAAAAATTAGATATTCCATTTTCATCAAACTAAGCAAATGCATTTAAAATTAATATTATCTTTATTTTTCTGTTCTCCTAACTGAAAATACATTTCAGACATGCATTATAAAATTTATTCTAAAGCATACAAAACATAAATTGTTCAATTTAGTTTTAATTAAATTATCAGAGAAATATTTCACAATTTTAAAACAATTATTTACATTGCAGAAAACCAATCAAATACAAACATTTCTAGTATAATATTTTCAGAATACATTATAAAGAGATGACTGATATTAAAATCTTTGGAAATATGAATACTTTATAGTATACTTTTTTATTGTTATATTGACAACCATTTTTATTTTCAGTTGGTTTTACAAAAGTTGATAAATAATTTTAAATATTCTACATTTTCATCTAATTACTTTAAGTAATAATCAAAAGCTCATTGTAAATAATAATTTGAACTGTGTTTACAAAAAATAATGCTAACACTAACGCACTTTAAAAGGAGTAATTTTAGAAAAAATTACAAGATAGTTTTTAATAATACTCAAAATCTTTCTGATGAAAACTGATGTTGATTTTTCTTTTCAGGCTGTTCTAAAATTCAAACTCTATATTTTTTTAACACATTCATGAAGTTCTGTTCATTCTAAAATTCACAAGCTTTGCAAGATTTCTCATTCGGATACTAAGAAATTTAACAGGGTTTCTCTCTTTTTCTTTACTTTTTTATAAAGGCAAATGTTATTTCAAAAAATAGAGTCAAAGTGGTGTTTTCAGCTAATTTTTGAGATACGACAGGCTGGAAAAGATTGTCACTGAGGAGCAATTTATTATAAGTCAGTGTTATTCATTTATTGAAAAATAAAGAATGCAATTCAATTTGAAATAACTTCAATAGTAATATGTAAGTTTCATGTTTTTACATATAAAAATGATTTCATGAATATGTCAAAGTTTCAAGTTGTTGAAAGGGTTTTTTTTCTTTTTGTAAAAACAGCCTTGTGTGACATTAATAATGCTACCTTTGCATCTATTTTCTTAAATATGTCTAAAAAACTGGGCAAATGCATTTAAAATTTATTATATATATATATATATATTCAGAATTCGTGTTCTCTCTCTTTTTTTTCTGTTTTTTTTAGATAGCATGCATGACACACATGGTAAAATACATGAAATATGTCAATCTAAACCTTTCAAAACAAAGATTTATTTATATCTTTTGCTCAATTTGAAATTATGAAAATAAATCAAAATTTAAACAATTGTAAATATATATATATATTGCTGATATAGATTTGATGATATTGCTATTATAGCTGACAACATATGATATATGGCAATAATAATATGTATTATTTATTTTTTAGAATAAGTCTAAACATTTTAGGAATTTAAATATATTAAAAACCTACCTTTAATTTGACTTCATATTTCTGACTCTAAAATGTTTCACAATTCTGCACATACAAACATAAATAAATGCATAATTTATAATTCATCAAATTAAATATAATTTTAAATATTAATCAAAATAAAATAAAAATGAAAGCCTTATATTATCTAAATATGTTTCCTTATATTATCTAAATTTCCAACATAACAGCAAAATTATAAAAATTTAAACTTACCCAAATAAATTATTCCGGAATTCTTGTTACAGTTCTATCTGCAATATCACATTAACTACTTTTTATCAAAAAAAAAAAAATAATAATAATAATAAATTAACAGATTGGTTATCTATAAAATTCTAAAATTATTAATAAAAATTTGCACTAGCAAAATAGAAATATGTATGAATGGGACAGGATTCCATCTTAGACAGTAAATGTGAAAAGTCAAAAGATAAATGGATTGGAATAAAATAAATAAAAAAGTATTTTTAATTCTTATCAAATTCTACTACAAAATATAAAATTTATAATGAAAATAATCAAAGGTAGACTATGTATGTGTGAAAGCTGGGGGCAAGGTGATTCTTGGCAGATTAGTCTAAAACCCCTTAATGTCATCCTAAGGATCCCCTATGAACGAACGATAGATAATCGATAATGACAAGTACAGTGAAAGCTAAATGTTGATTAAAAAAAACACAAAAACTGATTTCCAAAAATACGCTGTTTTTGAGCTGTATGCTGTATACAAAAAAAGATTCTCCCCTCAAAAACACCCTAGGTGGCTGCTAATTACAAACATTTAACCCCTTCGGGACCGGCGGCTTTAACACAAATTTTATTCGGTTGGCACCACTTTTTTTTAAAAAGCTACCTGTACTTAAACTATCACAAAAATGCTGTAATTAGAGAAAGCAAATATTACTTTTATTTTTTACTGGTGCCTAAAACAAAAACTGTATGCTCTTTTTGAGGGTGCATATATGCACCCATGGTCCCGAATGGGTTAATGATGTCCGGATGACATTTCTAAAACCATTAAGGGATCAAAGAGAAACTGTTACCAGTTATTTATGGCTCCTAAATTGGGGATTCTATTTTTGCAGGAAAAAAAAAGCGTTACAAGTTCCTTTTAAAAAATAAGATATTTTACATCTTACTAAAACATAAGTGAAATTTTCGCAATATGTATATGTTAATATATAAATAATCTATTTATAAATATATAACATTATCAAAGAAAAGGAATTAAAATATGTTAGTTGATACTTCTGGACACGAAAGAGGGAGAAACATCAAAAGAACAATGCATGAGGCAAATATCAACAAAATTTTTCTTCATGGTATATTTTATTAATTTGCTACTCAGTGAAAATACCTTTTTATGTTATTAATTTTATCTAGCATTATATATTAGTGCATTTTTACCTGCAAATAGCGGACAAATTTTGCTCTCCTGAGGTGTTTGTTTTTTGGAGGTTTTACTGTACATGTCAATGGTAATTTTATATCCCAATGCAATAATTACAGTGATAAAGGAATTTTATACAGTGTATGATTGTGCATAAATATGTTATATACAAGAGTAGCCCCAGATTATATCGCTCATTCATATATACAGCAATGTTTCATGCCTCCTGAAAAAAAAAAAAAAGCTTTACTTTAATCGCATTTTTACTTTCCATACACATACAGTCTTAGGAAAGTATTGTAATCATGCTAAAAACCGATTATGAAAATATTGGTATATTTTTACAGTTTAAGCTACCTTGAATCTGTTTTAAGCTATTTTTACAATGATTCCATGTGTACGTCCCCCCACCAGTGGCAGAGAGGTTCTACTCTCAAAGCTGGTAGACAGGAGGTGTTGGGTTCGAACTCAAACACACCTGTTGGTCTAATGATTTGGAGTTTTCCCTAGTTTTCTGCGAACCTTGGATAACCTTGCATAAATACCGATTAGGTTCCCTTAGAATGATTCCCCACGGAGGACACTCCTTCTTTGGGTCCTATAATCAGCCGTTATAAACAACACCAATGCCATATGTATGTGTGGATGATTGCATGTATATTAAAATTTTCTCACATTTTCAGGACCTCAGAGCTATCACCTTTTTGTAAAATTAGGAACCAATTTTTTATTTATTGTTATATTACTATTTATTTAAACACAATATTCTGTAAAATATTCAAAAATTTGAGTGGAGTCACTCCAGATTTTTTTAATTAACTGTATTTAAGTATTGATTGTACTTATGCATCTCTCAAAATTTTGCTAAGAAATTTATAATAGGTGTATAAACTAACATTTTGGAGACAAACACAAAACTTTTTTTGCATGTTATCTTTCTTAAAATTTTAATGGCCCCAATTATATTCACTTATTTAATTGTAAAGGGCAGATACGATATAACAAGAGGTCAGTCTATTTATTTAATCCGGGTCTTTAATTTTGAGTGTAAATTGAATCTTTTGGCAAAATCTGAAAGTTGCGAAGTAGTGACTACTTTTGAAAAGTAGTTTGTAGTTGCTACTTTTTAAATCAAGTGGCTGTAGTTGCAGTTAACTACATTTTCAATAAAGTAGTTCTCATGACTGCAATTCATGATATTTAAAAAAAAATTGCTTTACAATACGTTTTTTTGACATGAGCACCGAATCCGATTATAGAAAACTCGCAGCTTTTTTAAGCATGGTAGAAAGCACGAGCTAGTGAATTTATTAAAAAGTATATATAATTTTTGCTCTGTTTCTTTTTTGAGATATGGCAGCAGGAAAAGGAAAAAAAGTATTATTTAAACTACCCTCAAGTTCAAGCAGATAAAGAAAAAGAAAAAAGGTAAACCGATTCCAGAAATTGTTCTAAACAAATAATTTTTAAGGAAAAAAAAATACGACTGCAAAAGGCATTTTCTTACATTCGTTTCAAATAATCTCTGTCTGCTATCCGTCCGTTCTCTTATATTCGTAAATATACTTTACTTGTACTTTCATGTAATTGGTATATGATGTTGAGGTCTAATATTGGACATTCTCAATTGAAAAGGCAGTTTGTAGCATTTATAGTTCATTAACAGGGACATGCAAACAAATTCTGTTATATTATGGTCTAAAAGAAAAAAAAATTGCAGTCTAATTTAATGATATATTACACTACATCAAACATAATAAATTTTATTTGTGTTAGTGGGGTGTATCTGCTTTCTAAAGAACATGGTATGTGTAAGATTCATCTTCATTTACAAGGACACAAAATAATTTGATTACAGTACTATACAAGAGCAATAATTGCTGGAAATAAGTTTTCAACTGTGTTATGTTTTTTTAAGGTTAACTAAATTTTAGTATATTACGTAGTTAAAAAAAATGAAAATCTGTATCTTATAGCATACATGTCTGCACAAAGAATTTGTAGATATTGCCGTTTATGGATGTGAGTTGCTTAAATGGTGTTTTGAACTATGTTATTTAATTTCCAGCTATATTAGATTATTCTAAGGAATGTTTGTAAAATCTAAATAAATTCATATATAGGCTTGCTCTAAATAAATTGGGCAGATTATCAGAAGTGTGTTTTTAGTTATGCTATGCATCTTATAGCTGAAATAAATGTTAGCATATTGTGTGGTCAGGGGTCGGAAAAACTACTTTTTGTTTGTAGCGAACTACAACTACAACTACTTTATGAAAAATGTAGTTAACTACAACTACTTTTTTTAAAAAGTAGTGACTACAAACTGCTTTTCAAAAGTAGTCACTACTTCGCTAATTTTCGCTACTTTAGTTATCATCGCTAATTATATACACCACAAACGATTTTCCCCATAGACCATAATATAACATAATGCTTTTGAATGTCCCTTTAAGCGAGATATAAATGCTACACACTTCATTTTCAATACTGAACATTCTATGGTAAACTTCAATAACATATAAAACTTTCATGGCAATCCGAGTATATTTACAAGAGTTGGAGCACAGACAGAGAGACAAAGCAAATTTATAGACACTTTTTATGTTGGAAAGTGTTAAAAAGAGGAAATTTGAAAACAAAAAGTGTAATAATCTTACAAATTTATGAGAGTGATATAGCACAGTAGCGCTTAAGGTGGTTATCAAATTCCTTAATTCCTTGTTCAACAACGCAAAACTTTCTGACACATTATCTGACTCATTTTTAAACACAAAGGCATAAAATTGGTAGGCCTGACTATGGAAGCGATTTGGAATCGAAATGAGTTTTCCATTTTTTGATAAATAAATTACTTTTGAGGTTATAAGCGATTCATGTCACGTTTTTTTCCCTTTCCCCTGCTGCGGCGTCGGAAATTCGGTTGAAAATGCCGACTTTGACAGTGTTTTCTGAAAAATCTTCTGTCTTTAACAAAAAATAAAATAAAATAAAATAAAATAAAGAATAATGGGAAACGTCTTTCGGTTGCAAAGTTTCTGAATAAGAACACATGCATTTTCATGAGTTTCCGAACAAAAAAGAATTAAAAAATGTGTCATAAAGTAGCCAGTTTGGATTTGAGAACACCTTAAGAGCGGATAGCCCTTGGTAAATTTGAATATAGATTATTTTTTAAAAATAGAGCTAAATAGTACTATTTCTTTAAAATTTAAATATAGTTCCTGAAAGCAATTTAAAAATTGAACAAGATCATATAGACTTGCATAAGTTAAATCCTAGCTTTTCTTTTCCTTTCTATCTCTCTTTTGTTTGTTTCCCTTTGAAAACCCGAAATTCAACATACTGGGCTTTAGATAGATTCTGGAGACAAATATAAAGATATTTCATTAAAACACCAAACTAATTAATATCAAATCAAATATAAAACATTACAAATCAATTATTTTAGTGATAAAAAACCTGTGCAGCTAAAGTAAAAATAAATAGCCATAAAAATAAAATTAAGCATTCTTAGGCATTTTTTAAAATATATTTTTATTTGCAACCACCTTTGTTTTACCTATTGGAATCTTCAAAAGGAAATGTGCAGTAAATTAATTTATATGCATACATTGGACAAATATTTCACAGCGGTCAAAAGAGGTATTAATAAAATAATTAAAAGATTTATGAATTTTAATGAATAATGATTTAGATATTCGGTGCGAGATGCGATTCAATAATTATTATTAATAAAGAAAATGCTAACTCACCTCAATGTGCAACTTCAGGTTGTAAGCAAATGATTTTGAAACTGATAACTTCTTATTAATTGGACAAAGTTTACATGTTACAGAATAATTACCACTTTCTTGTTGTTCTATAACTTCAAAATATTCATTGTATGCTGACCAGGGCAGTTCTATGCTATTTTTGTCTGTCATTCTATTACATCAATCTCAAAAGAAGAATCCTCTCATTAAAACACAAGATCTAATAATGAGTAAGAAGACAAAGGGTTGCCAGGAAGAAAATTAATATTTTTGATGAGTGAGTAATTTGCAGTTTTATCAGCAAATCCAGCAAATAATAGATCACGGGCATGCTGACGCTTTACGTTTCAGCTGCTAGTTTGTTTGAAGGCAGAAATCGTTCCTTCCTAGTTGCACTTTTCTCTAATAATAAAATGGTGTACTTGTTCTTTTTTTGTGCTTTTTCGAATACATATATATATTTTTAATTAGAGTTCTAACGATTTTAAACTGGCAGGAAGCGAGCAGAAATTTTGTTCGAAGAGGAATACTTCAGATGTTTGATTATTTAATGTTGCTAGACAGCAAAGAATACAGAACTTAAAAAAAAAAAAGATTTTTAAATTTTGTATATGGAGAGGTGGGGGAGATTTTAGGGGAAGGAGGATAATTTATATTACTGATTATTTATCGTCACTACAGAGCACTATTTAGGGCAGAAGATTTTTTTTATATAAAAATAAAAATAACTTAAAGATTTTAGATTTATTTGTATGCTGGGGGGGGGGGGGAGAAGAGTAAATTATGGGAGGTTAGGGGACAATTTAGATGATTACTTATATATTATTATTAGGTAGAAATGAATGTGGCCATTTTTAAAAAAATAAAGAGTTCTAAATATTTGAAACTGTATGCTGGAGGAGGTGCAAAAAGGGAAGCGTAAATTTTGGGGACAAGGAAATAATTTTTACTTATTGTCTTTTGAGAGCAATAAATGGAGTGAAAAATTTTACTTTTGTATGAAAATAAAGATTTAAAAATATTTTTAACTCCTCTGAATGCTACTAGGGGAAGCGTGAATTTGAGAGGTTAGTGATAATTTAGATTATTTATGTTTAGATGAATCCGTTCTTTTAATTTGTTTTTATTTTTTTAAATAAAGATTTTATATTTCTTTGCTTGCTCGGGGTGGGAAAGGGAGAAGAAATTAGTCAGATAAAGACTTTACATAGACAGGCGACTATATTTTTGTAAAAACAATCGTAGTCATATAAAAATACATTATATTGAGACGATTTCTATGGATTTAAATGATAATACACGAAGTTTCTGACACCCAAACTGTGAAAATGACAGTTAATTTGTGACCGTGCCCGCCGTCTAGAAGAAATCTATGACACTGCAACTGAGATTTGTCGCTGACATTCGCAAATTGTTGTAGAGAATATATTTCACACAAAAGAAACGAGTTATAATCACGTGATTTGAAGATTGGCCCTTTTTTCCTCCCTCCTAAAGTAGCGTCGATGATCTCTACAAACTACTGATATTTTGTATCGCACTACTCTCTACACTACACTTTTTTAAATGTAGTGCGCTACACTACAAACTACTAAAAAAAGTAGCGGCTACTGTAGTTTCGCTACTTGTAGCGCGCTGCTTCTGAGCCCTGTGTGTGGTATATATAAATATTTATAGATCATATACAGGGCTGCACAAAACAATATGAATGCATTACAGTCTGTGGGCAGAAATTGCTGAAACTTAATTTTAAACTATGTTATGCATTTTCTTGCTGAATTAAATTCTAGCATTGTGGTCCTGTATAAAAATATAAGGGTTTCATAAATGAATTTGAATCCCAAACCACCTATGGGTTGTACTTAATAGTTAAAATTGCTCTTTGAACTGTATTATGCATTTTCTTCTTTCATCATATCAAAAGATGAAATTGCGTTTAAATATTCTGGAAGTGTTGGAAATGGTTTCATGATCTATGTGTGAAGCATGATTTTTCTTTCTTGTTTTTTAGTTACAACGTTTTGCCCTTGTTTTTTTAATGTTCAATATTTTATTGAAATATATTTATTCATATACAATAGATTTATTGTTGATTAATAAATGTTTCTGTGGAAATGAAATTCATTTAATATTTTAATTAAAAGTCAAAATGACATGAAGTTTCCATTGTATTCTGTTAAGTATAAGTACTTGATTCTTTTAAACAGTGATTTGTATAAACAGCAAATACTGTATAGCTTTTTTAAAAACATCAGTATTTTTCAAATTTTAGTGCAACGCATTTGAAAAAAAATGTAGCATGTACTAACATATTACTGATATATCTGTGTACAAATATGTTATTATCAAAATTGTTTCGACCATAATAATGGTGTTACAAAGAGTGTAATATTTTAATAGTAACAGAATCCAACCTAAGATTTGTAATTTAATTCATATGTTAATTATTAGAAAGTACCTCATACTTTATGCTTGATATGATTTAAATCAAGTGGTTTAAACCAACTGTTTTTTTAATAAAACCAATTTACTTTAGAACAACTCTAATACAGTATCCCTTCCCCTTTTGTAATGTAAGTGCTTCAAATTATAGGATACAAATAATTTCTAATTTTAACACTTTAATTCAGCAGTCAACATGAAACATGGTGAGTCTAGTTCATGTTTGTATGCTTATTGGATGAATATTAGCATGTTTTTTATGAACATATCTGATACCCTAAAGAGTCTATCTTAAAACATGTGAAACTAACAGAAAATAAAATGGATAAAAAATATTCAATATTTAGCATAAAATATTCTCATTTTAAAAAATGTGGATTATTTGTAGCAATTAATAATAAGACAAGATGATCTTAAATATTTTGGTCAAGTTATAAAAGAAAAATTTCTCGATTCGGTAAATTATCTTTTAACAATTTGAAAAAAATTCACAAGATATGAAGTTGAATAAGAGGCTATTTAAAAATTGGATGCCAGTTACAGCATTTCAGTAATACCAGTCTACTTTTCTGTTGCTTGCTGACTCTAATGGTCAAAAATATGGACTTAGAAATCAATGAAAAAACAAAATCATAAAAAGTATTGAAATATGAAAAAATTCTTTACTAACCTCAGAGACTCAGATTTCTATGAAAAAGTTAACCAATCTATATAGATAATATCTTGAAGATGAATTTATTTATTCTTGATGAATTTATTTAGAATTGTGAGGTAATGCTTAGGTCATGAAGAAAATATTAAAATTGTTCAGTGAACTAATTTCCACTGCAAAAGTTACTGTGGTCAAGGTAGACAAAATCTGTTTTTGATGTGGGTTTCTATAAACAAAATTGTATGTGAGATTGCATATTAAAACTAGAAAAGTGTTCATTTCTCCTTTTAAATTATAATTCTAATGAATAAGCAGCTATTTACTTTTAACTAAAATATGTAGCAAGATATATTTAAGTGCTCTTGAACACAATCAAATCCCAATATCTAGAACCCAAGAAGAAAATATGGGAGAAATCAGGTTTTCTTAAGACACCAAAATTTTATAAAAAATGTCTAAAAATATATAATTTTATTAATTGTAAATTAATTACATATAATGCCACCACAGAATTTTCAGTATTATTTAAAATTGGAAAAAAATAGTTTAAAAAGTATACAGTGTATGAATTAGTATGGAAAAAAATTAAGCTTGCTCGCAGACACAGAGATGCCTCAAAAATGAAAAATGAAGAGCTTGCATAGAAACCTGGATGTTTTTTTATTTTTATACGAAATGTACATGAAACTTATTTAAGTTCTTGCAGGATATATATTATTAGTAAGTAAAATTTTATACAAATAACAACAAATGAGACAACTTTCTCATTTTTAATTTTTCAGTGATTAATGCTTTTAAAACATTACCTAACTTATTATATGTAATGAAATTATATGCAAGTGTTTATATATACTTAAATTTATGTGTTTGATAAAATTTTACATGAATTTTACACAAGTTATAAGATTAAACATGTTATTTTTGCAAATGAAAACTTTAAACTGATTTTTCTCCCTGTTCATATTTTTATAACTTGCTTGTTTGATAAGTACTAAGGCCTTTTTTGCTAATTTAGATAGAGGTTTGAAAATTTTTTTACTTGTTCTCCATGGTGTATTTAATATTTTTGTGCATGGGTTTAACATTCAAGTTTATAATTATTTTTTTTAAATATTTAAATTGAGAGTTTATTGAATTTCCTTCATTTTTTTAATATACACGAGAGAAAAAAAATCATTAAATGTAAAATCCCATACATCTAAAAATCCATGCACAGTTTTATGTAGTATATTCTAATGAATGTGGAAAAAAAATCGCAGCAAAAATATTCATATTTATAAAAGTAGTAGGGATTTTTAAAAAGTTAAATTAAAAAAAAAATTAGTCTGTTTTACAAGATTTGTTTTAAATTTTATTTAATTTTTAGTATTAAGTATTGTGCCACCACATATATTACAGTATTATTCAAAATTGAAAAAAAGTTTCAAAGGTATTGTGTAATCGTGTCCCCTTAAGGGGGAGACAACCTGAAAATGTGTAAAATTAAAAACATTTCAATTTAAATAAACAAATTAAAATCATTGTTTGATTTAAATTTTTGTATTGATAAATTATCTGGATTCATTTTAAACCTGTATGAGTGGGATTTAAATCCGATCAAATTATCAGCTAAATGTTACAAGTTTTATATAGTTATAAAATATCACCAATGATTAAAGTGTAATATAATAATTATCAAATGTAATATTAAGGGGAAATATCAAGAAAGGTTGCAATCAAGTCAATTTATGGAAAATATATCTAATTTTAAGTAATAATTGATATACAGGAAAAAGAATACATATATATGTGTACTTTTAGCAGCATTCTTTTTATTATGGCTGTTCTCAAATCCAAACTGGATTCTTTCGGAAGCATTTTTAAATTAATTTTTGTTCACAAATGTATCAAATTGCTCTTAATAAGAAACTATGCAATTGAACTGTTTCAATTGACATTCTTGAAAATATATTTTAACTGTGTTTTGTGTTTTTAAATTGTTTATTTAGATATCTCATTTCATTGTATGAAAGAATGAAATTTCTTAACAGTATTCTAATAATGTTGGAAAATGTTTCATAATCTATAACTGATGCATAAGTTTTCATTCCAGTTTTTCTTCACTTGAAATGGTGTGAAGAGGTACAGTTCAAATTTTTGAAATTTAAGGACAATATCAATTTTTAAATTCTTAAGCTAAAATTATACAGTGTATCTTAAAGTGCATCACAGCAAAATTTCTGAGCCATTTCCAATCAAAACCCTAGCTAGTTTTTTACAAACTTCTATCATTTGTTGCCATTCTGAATGAAGGCTCTAAACATATTTATCTCAACCACCTCCTAAATACCAAAAACCACCACCATTTAAAAAAATCATTGAAAGCCTAGGGCTTTGACAAATTTTTATTAAATTTATTTGAACTTTTTACTAATGGAACATTGAATCAGACATAAGATATAATGATCGTGCACTCAATATTTTTAAATATTTCCTTGAAAACATGAAATGTGTAAATTATGATTTTCCCTCTATTTTTTCATATTTGGTTGAACATTTAAAATTTCTTTTAGATATTAAAAATTTTAAGTATATTTAATTTAAGTGTGTGTGTGTACGTGATGATAGGGGGAGGGCTCTAATTTTTTACAAAAAGGCCTCGAGACTTTTGCCTCCCCCCAAGTCTTAAAACCCAAGTTGCCTATGCCAATAATGTTTTTCTTTTTTCTATAAAGACAAATTACTTTTAAAAAAATTGTGTCAAAGTCAATTTTCGATCGATTATAACTTGAGATTTATCGATAACTGAAAATCGCTATTTGATTCCAAATCGCTTGCATAGTTATGTCTCCAAATTTCATGCTTTTACTTATAAAAATGAAAACAATGAACGTATCAGAAAATTTAGCATGTTGAGGCAATAAAAAAAGAAATAAGGAAAAATATTTGTAATAAATAAAACTTTATTTTACTTCCTATATTTATTCTATTTTTATGTTTAAAATTCTTAACTGTATTTTACTTCAAAAACAATAAAACCTGTTTCAGCTTTTTTTTATTCTTTATATAAATTGTTAAGGCTGTTATCAAATCCAAACTGGCTACTTTATGAAATATTTTTTAATTCATTTTTGTTTCAAAACACTTGAAATTGGCAGATTGTTCTGATTCAGAAACTATGTAATCAAAACACATTTTCTATTTTTTGGTAAAGGCAAAAGATGTTTCAGAAAATACTGTTGATGTCGATGTTCTGAACCAAATTCTCGCCTTGCCGAAGTGAACAATGGGAAAAACATATTGAAATTAGTATCCTTTGCATTTAAAAATGAGTCTGAAATTGTATCCAAAAGTTTTGCATTGTTGAGCAGGTCATTTGAGAACCAACCACCTTAAAGAGAAATGTGAAATCCTTTTTACAGAAAGAACAAGTCAGAGAAAAGATGGATTGTTGATTTGAAATGCTATACCTATCTAATGGCATTCTCTAATGGATTATTGGTTATTGGGGGTGATTTCAAGTAGTTAAGATTTCAAGCATCAAAATGGCATTTTTTTGTTTTTTTCATACTAAAATATATCAAAGGAAAACACTTCCATAGGGACAGATTAAGTACTTGATTGATAATGGTGGAGTACTTTACACCTCGGGAGATTTTAGCTGAATCAGGAAAGTGCCTGGAAGGGTGGGGAAAGGGGTAGTTTTGATTCTTTTTTCCTCTTTTTGCATAGCTGTTGTAATACTTTATTGTCTTGGAGGAATGAATAAATGAAAAAGTTATGTCTAGTATTTTTTTTTAAATTTTTGCATTAACATTACATTACAGGAACATACAATTACTGGTATGCTGTTTATAAATACATTTTCAAAATAATATGTACCCATTCATTAACTTTTTATAATTTATTTTATAAAGGATGTAATGTACTGAATGTAACATATATATATTCTTTATTGCAACACATATGCAGTCAAATCCCTGAAACCAGTCATTGGACTATAATCTATCATTAACTTTGGGGTGCAAATAATGCAAATCACAGATACATTTAAGCACATAGAACAAATTTATTATTGTAATCATTTCACAATTTTTCAATTAAATTGTGTTTTTAACGTTTTGATGCACTCTACATATTATATACAAAACTAATAATTTTAGCTAAAAAAAGGAAAGTAAAAACCACATGCAATATTAAAAAAGTACTTACAGTTTTAAGTTATACATTGATCTAAACACTAGGTGGTTTAAAAAATAGTATATTGTAATAATACTTGAATTATTTTCAACAAAATGTTTATTTGAAAAGTTGTACTCGAATACACTGTAGATGATTTCAATTGCATTTTATACCAGAATTGGAGATAATTAACTGTTCATACAATACAGAAAAAGATTGTTGATCATAAACCAGAACTTGACGTTCTATTGTGCCAGTGTTTAACTCCTTAATCGTCGCACCCAATATGTGTGGGCTACTTTTTTTAAATTCAGATTGCTTGATTGCCACCAGTTTTCTGAAGTAGAAATATTCACCTTATTTAAAGGCAGATAAAATAGTGCGAGAATAAAGCCAATTACACTATTTAAAAAAACTGGTCTGAATCAAACATTCTGAATTTTTAAAAAGCAGCCTACACTAACCGTGAATGTCTCAGGCACAATGCTTAAGGGGTTAAAAATTTAAATATTGCTGTCTTTATTTGGTATTCTTTGGAAATTTAAAAAGTTGGACTTGTGAAATGACTTGTTTAGTTGGACTTGTTCATCTCTTCATACTACATTCAACATCAACAGTGCATTTGGTACTTTTTTTTTTAAATTAAAGAGCTCATATTTAATATTTCTCTTCACTATTAAGAAAACTCAGTTGTCCCACTCAGAAGGAACCAGCTAGATGGATGAAGACCAGCTAGTCCAAAATAAATTTATGAAGACAAGTTTTCAATCCATTTCCTTAAATTTTATTTTAAGTGTGAAATATTATTAGGAAGGAATTATTATAATATTTTTAGGAAGTATATTAATCTTAAGATATTTAGGTTGATTTCTTTAGAAATCGGCCTATTGCAATCACTCCATTTTTATATCTATATATAATGCGAATCTTGACATCACGATAATGTTCGAAATGCTTAACCAATTGGAAACAATTGGGATAGGTATTGGTCCTTGCAAGTACCTTAGATGAATTCTTTAATAAAATATGTAAATCTTATAGTTTATTTACAGAAACACACAAAAACAAAACTTGTCATCATGATAGTGTCCAAAATATTGAACCAATTCAAACATAATTGGAAGAGTGTATTGATCTTTCAAATATCTTTGATAAATTCATTAATCAAGTTCTGTTCTGGTGGCCCTAGGCAGTCATCTAATGGAAAAAATGCCCCGTTCAAAGCAAAGATTATAAAATTGACAATTACATCTTTACTTTAAGTTGTCAGATTGCATGATATTTTTTACTTTTTTGTACTAAACAATGAACCAAATCATTTGGCACCTGGGGCATATGCCCCACTCACTCTCCTTTATTTCCGACCCTGCAAAATATCTGAATCTTGGTGTCATAATTTTAGGATAAATTATACATATAATTTAGAATCTTTATAACAATATAAGAGATTATTGTGATTCCCTCTATTTCTTTTCTGAATTTATTCATACAACAACATGAAGTTGAGCCTTGATACATGTTTATCGGCTTCAACTTTTCTTTAATCCATAGACTCCACACTTCGGTTCAGCACCTATGCATTCCACGTTAGTACGATTTGGGAATCCGTAACTTCAACTGCCTGTAACTTTGTTGGCAATGATCAAGATGATAATAAAATATAACACATGATTCCTGCATGAAATTTAATGAGAAATGTAACTGCAATATTTATTTTTATTAGAGATGTAAAATTTCTGGAAATTTTGAAGTGGCAGAAAAAAAAAGTTTTTTCCGGTTTTTTTCTGGAAAAATTGGAAATTTTGGAAAAATTGATTTTTTACAAATGTTTCTCAAAAATAAGTTACATTTTCTTAAAAGATATAAAATAATAAACATTTTTTAAATTTCTGCATACAAAATAAATTTTTTTTCACTTTACATGAATATTTACAAAAAAAAAAAAAAAAAAAAAAAGTCAGCTTTTAAAAGTAAGCTTTTCAGTCTCAGAATTTTCACAGTAGCTTTTCTTGCTTAATTTAACACCATTGTTTGTCATCATTGTGTAACATCATGTCTCTGACAAAATGATTTTTCAGTTACATTTGTTCAATTACCAGTAGAGATAATTAAAAAAAAAAGTAACATAAAAAATCTTATGAATTTCAACAAGTATCACTGCAGTTTGAAAGCAAATTTAAATCTCCTCTACATAGTATTGTTTTGTGTATAAATGATGCCATTTTAAAGAAACAGATTATTGTAGTTCTGACATTATAAATATTATCATTTTTATATCTTCTATTGCTTAAAAATTGATAATAATTTACAATATTACAATTTTATTTTCATCTCCCATATAATAAAATCCAAAGGCAAGAAACTGTCTGTAACGCATCCGGGTGCGACCACTCCGGTTTGCGAATCAACCATTGTTAAACGCCATGTTAGGCTTACTAAAAAATCTATGCTACATTCGATTCTGCTGTTAAAATATTTGTAAAAGCATATTAAAGCTTTTAAATACTTTAATTTTGTTTAAAACCTTCAAAAACTATGTCATATAAAACATATATATCACCATTTCTGTAAAAAAAAATTTCTGTAAGCAAGTTTTTTTTTTTTTTGTTCAGAAGTAGCGGAGATTTATTTCGTAGGGAGGATTTGAGGTTGATTCAGTATACAGGCGCCATCTACTGGCGGATTTTGAAATTCGCTTCCATCGTAAAAACTCATTATCTGGAATCCTCGGGACCAAAAAGGCTTTCCGAGTTTTGGAATTTTCCGGATTTCGAGTCCTTCCGAAGTTTACGATTATTTGACAAAATTCATGTTTTTTTCGTGATTCTTTGACAAAATTCATGTTTTTTTCGTGATTCTTTGACAAAATTTACATTTTTTTTCTGCTATTCGTTGACAAAATTTGCATTTTTTCTGCTATTCGTTGACAAAATTTGCGTTTTTTCGTAGTCCTTTGAAGAAATTTGCGTTTTCTTTTTGCGATTCTTTGAGAAAATTTGCGTTTTTTGCTATTCTTTGATGAAATTTGCCTTTCATTCACGATCCTTTGACAAAATTCGAGTTTTTTCTGAGATTCTTTGACGAAATTAGCGTTTTTTTCCGATCTTTTGACGGAACTTCCCTTTTTTCGCGATCCCTTAACGAAAATAGAAATTTTTTCGCAGTGCTTTGAAGAAATTTGTGTCTTTTTTTTCGCGACCCTTTGAAAAAATTCATGTTTTTCCACGATTATTTGACGAAATTCGAGGATTTTTTTTTTGCAATCCTTTAACCAATTTTTTTTTGTGATCTATTGATGAAATTTTACACTTTTTCGGAGTCCTTGGAAGAAATTTGCGTTTTCTTTGCAAGTCTTTGACGGAATTCACGTTTTTCTGAGATTTGTGAACAAAATAAGCTTTTTTTTTTTTTTGCAATCCTGCGATAAAATTTGCGTTTTTTTTTTTCCGATCCTTTGACGAAATTCACGTTGTTTCCACAATCATTTGAAGAAATTGTCTACTGTTTTTCTGTGAACGATAGACATAATTGATTTTTCCGGCGAAGATCGTTCAAAATTCGAGATATTTATGTTCGAATTTTTGGACTGAAGACAAAAATTTTCGAAACCGAATGCCTTAAATTTTTAGGAAAACTTGAACCGAATCACCCCTGATGAAATAAATATATAACTATTTTTTTTTTTTGTTTCTAACGAATCGTAATATAAATTAATTTTAAAATAAAATTTGAGAGAAAAATGATTTGTTTTTAATTTCGGGAAGAGGGGACCGTGTTCATCCGCCACCGAAGTAACAATATTTGAGTGATTAGACATTGAAACACAATGGACTGAAAAAAAAATTAAGAATTGGTAAAATTTTCAGAAAATCTAAAAATTTAGTAAAAATTTTCTAATTTAGAAAATTTTCGAATTTTCTCCTTCCGGATTTTGGATTTCGGGATAATGGGTCATAAACTGTAAAATGATTATTTCTTACCAAACGTAATTAAAATATAAGAAACACATAGTGCAGCGTAATTTGCATTTAATTTTGCTTATATAATCAAACAATCAGTTATGTGGTGAGTCTAGCTGTTTAGAAACTCATTGATAACACTTTTTTACAAAAACTTTCACACATGGATTATTTGTTAATATTTAATTTGAATGTTTTGTCCAATCGTTGAACTATTTTAGAAATGTAATACTAAGTAAAAAAAATATATATATATATACATATATAATATATATATATATATATATATATGTGTGTGTGTGTGTGTGTGTGTGTGAGTGTATATATCCTCATTCTTTTTATTTGTAGAAATCATTTGTCATTTTTAAAATGTATTTTTCTACAATACAAACCTTTCAATAATAAATCTTCATGCTGTTTGTTTGTATGAAGTCTTATGAAAATGAAACGCGGATCGACAATCCGTCAGTTTTGACGGGGTTATATACTAGTACGATTAGAATTTGCATTTATTGTGCATTTAGTTTTGGTATAGCTTTCCAGTCTAAACCTAAACCAACCATATATTTTGGTTTAAGTTTTAGATTCTTAATATGAGAGTAATATATATATGTGTGTGTGTATATTTCTTTAATGAAATTTATAAAACAGGTGGATTTTTTAATACTTCAAAATATTTAGTTGCAAACAATTTTTATCAGAAAATTTACATTTTCATTGCAAAGTTTATTTGTATGCATTTATATTATTAAAAAAAAATACAGTTTGACAAGTCTTAAAATAATATATTTAAGGAAAAGGAAGAGAAGAGAAAAAAAGCTTGAAAGACTAAATAATTCCAATTGCATGTTATTAAAAAATAATTTGTTTCTAAAAATTGTTAAATATTTCAGGCAATTATTATCTGATTACTTGAAAAACCGCAGCTATGCCAATAAAAATAAATGCATGTTTCAAATTTTATATTAAATTTCAGTATATATTGAAATAATTTTGCATATGAATTTTCATTTTTAACAAGAGAAGTTGCATGCATCTTCTTACAATTTTTTTTTTCACACGATTCAATTTTGTGAACATTTTGTATAAAAAAAAACATTGCCTTATTAAAAAAATCATATAAAATTGTTATAAAAAATATAATAATTTTGTTAATTAGAAACTATCGTTATATTTAGGTTCTTATTTAGCTATTTTTAATAAGGTCCTTCATAAATACAGTAGTGTCCAAAATTGTGGAAACCTTTTGGAAAAAATCCTTTTTTGAAGTTTGATTGCTATAACACCCAATATTTCTTAGTAAAACCATAAAAGCTATATATTAATGGAAAGATAATTTACTCAAGAATATCATGCAATACAGTTTGATGAATTATAATTATTTTATGAAACGTTATAGCCAAATAATCAGAAAAAGACACTAAAACCTGGTTAGGTAGACAATAATTATTTTTCTTTTTCTTGAATGTAGCCATGCATATGAATGTTTGGAGTGTCCAGACAGTTTCTATTTTATTTGGTAATGTGTCAATCAAAGTTAAGGTAGGATTTTTAAAAAAGGGTGTGCCATATTTTAGTACTTATAGGAGGACTTTTATCACATTTTTTTTATGATTGCTATCAAGTTGCTGCCACTTTTCAATTTTTGAGCTAGTAAAGCATAATAAAATGAACAAAATATCCTAAAGAGTTGATTAGTTATCCAGAAATCAATGTGTAACAATATTTTTAAGTGTAGAAAGCTATGGTTATGAAGAAATTTGAAGTAAATAAACAAAGGGGTGTCTAAGTCAAGCAAAACAAGACTTGTAAAGGCAGGAAAAGGTGCTGGAAAGAAATTGGCAGTAGAAGAGTAAGGTCCCTGTGTAAGAGTAAGGTCACATAAAACAATCATCTCGGTAAGTGCAACATGAAATGATGCACTGTAATGGGAAGCTGAAACAAAGTATAGTTCTGTGCAAAGTGCAGTATTTTGGTCTAAATGCTAGAATTCCATCAAAAAACATTTTAGCAATCCAAATAACATGACTCTACTATTTCTCTGTCTAGCAAACATGCCTTTTAGCTAAGTTTAATAATTTCAACTTTTATTTGATTTTTAATTTATTTTTCATGAAATTCTAGCATTAAAACCAAAATACTGCATTCTCTACAGAACTGTACTTTGAATCAACTTCACATTTCACTGCACCATTTCATGTTGCCTTCACCAAGATTATGTTTCCTGTGACCTATACACAGTGACATTACTCTCCTGAACCTTTTCCTGCCTTTACCAGTCGTGTTTTGATTGACTTAGACATCCCTTTATAAATTTACTTCATAACCATAGCTTTCTACACTTAAAAATATTGTTATACATTGATTTCTAGGTAACTAATCAACTCTTTATGATGTTTTGTTAATTTTATTAAGCTTCAAAAGCTCAAAAATTGAAAAGGCGGTAGAGAACTTCAGCAACTTGATAGCAGTCATAAAAAATAGTGATGAAAGCCTTCCTATAAGTACCAAAATATCGCATATATATATATATTTTTTTTTTCAAATCCTACCCTAGCTTGCATTGGCTACATTCAAGAAAAAGAAAAATAATTATCATCAACCTACCCAGATTTTTTCTGATTATTTGGCTATAATGTTTGATAAATTAATTAGATTTGAGCAAAACTGTATTGCATAATATTTTCGATTAAATTATCTTTCCAGTGGTATATAGCTTTTATGGTATAACTAAGAAATATTGGGTGTTAGAGCCATCAAACTTAAAAAAAACATTTTTCCCAAAAGTTTTCCACAATTTTGGCCACTACTGTATATACAGCTAGATAAGAGATTCATTGACGATTTCAGCTGTTATTTGACATGTTTTGTTATTCTAAAATCATCACATTTCAGGAGGATTCAGAATGGAGACTGAAAAAAATTCTGAATTTTTTGAAGGGTCCTATGTTTTAAGATGAAAAAATTGTAAAGGATCCTTTAAAGGACTCAAGTTTTTCCTAAACTGCTTACAGATCATATTTTCTATGTTAACATTTTCATAAGAGACACTGAACAGGAAAAAATATTTAAAAAAATATATCAGAATGCAGCCATAATAACATTTTGAATATATTATTTTCTAAATTAAATTTCAATTTTTCCAATTCGAAAAAATTGAAAAATACCCCTTCGGGGAAAAAAACGGAAAGAAAAAATTTTTTTTCCCAAAGTTTCTGGTTTTTTTCCGAGCATTCCCATCTCTAATTTTTATCTCTTTTTTTGTTGTTGTTGTTATGGAGGAATTCATATTAATGAAAGCATGTTTTCAAAAAACGTCAACGAAATTTTGGTCAGTGTGAATTCGCACTAGTGTGGAGTCATGAGTTAAATTCTGCTGTTCACATTATTTTCCAGATCATTTAGTCCACTTGTAACATCACTTTAAAAATAAAGTACTACTTCATGGTTAAAACATGAGCATGTCTTGTCTCTATAACCTCTAAAATAATTCATTTTCATTAAATATATTCAGGAGGCAGCAGTGCCTTGCTCATTTCTTTGTAAGAGAAAATGCACTCTGCCCATTTTTTATGCCATAAATCCATTTTTGTCCATTTGTGTTTTCAACTTATTGAATTTTGGGTTTTTTTTTTTTTTCAGGTTTTACTGAAGTTGCTGGTTGTTCAGCAGAATTTGTGAACAATGTTCTGAAAAATGTTGACTTGGGAGACAAGACAGGAGGTCTAGATATTGAAATCAGGGATGATTAATGGAATGATTTTTCTTTGATATCTGCAAAAAAATAAATATATCATTCTTTGGTATATAAAGCTTTACATTTCTTCTGGCAGATAGTTATTTTATTTTGCCTTTAACTTTTGTTCATTGGTTGTATTTGTGTTGTTATACTGCTTTTTTATTATGTAAAGCATTGTTTTTATCTTCAGTATATGGATTTCTATTGAACTTTTTTGAACATGTATTTGTATTAATAGGCTGTAATTGTTAAATTTCCACAAGTAGTTCTATTAGGGTATATGTGTGTAAATGTTGTCTGTATATATGTAAATCATATAAAAGAGTGTAAATTTTTGATATCATTGTATATTTTATTTCAGTGAGATGTAAATATCTGTTGTATGTAATATTTCATTCAATGTTAAAGTCTGACAAGATAAATTAGCTTTGTAAGATTTTAATAATAGATTCCTTTTTAATCAATATATCTATGCATAAGCAGAAGGCTTCAGTATTTCATTTCTACAATAAATATTATTTAATATTAACAAAATCTATCAAACTTTAAATAAAATTATTTTATTCTGTTAATTTTTTTTTATTATTTAATAATAAGTTTTGTGTGACTGTTTTTCTTACTCTTTTGCAAAATTATTGGTTTTTAATTTTTACCACATTATTGGTTTTTAAGTTTTTATTCATATCCCTTTCCGATATGTACATACAATGGTTTTAGGATTGCAAATTAAATATTTTATATTTGGGTATCTTCAACAGGATTTAACTTTGTGTGATCTCTCTAAATGTATAATAGAAAATGCAAAAATGTCCTTTTACATTTTATTGAAACATAATGATTTTGAATTTAAATGAAATATAATTTGTAATGCAGTTTTCATATATTTGTGTTTTGTTGATCACACATTTAATATTAATTATTCTGAATGTAACAACTTAAAAGTTATTATTTCGGTATTAGCTAATGTAGCCAGTTTACTTTTAGTTGAAATGCAAAACTTTTTTCGGGTCATTTTAAAACTGATAGAAAGCAATGTTTATAATTTCTCTCTAGTAGAACAATGCAGGAAGTTTATTTCTACTCTGTTTAAAGAATTTTTTTTTTTTTTTACATTTTAACAAAGGGTTTAAAACAATTCCAGTGTTTACTATGTATTAATTTTGGAACATCTTGATATTTAATCTCTAAAAGTTAGTTTTTATGCAATATTTCTAAACTTATTATGCTTTTGTTTTAAGTTAACCAGTTATTTGTTAAATTTACTACTAATTTAACTTCACATTCTTATTAATATTATTTAGTTTTTAAAAAAAGCTTAATAATTTAAATATGAAAATCTAATTTAACCTGTGTAAAATGTTATGATCAGTAACTTTTTTATTATTATCAAGAACTTGCATACTAAGTATTTCAAAATAGGAGCTTTACATTAAATTAGAATGTTTGTTGTTAAGATATTGTTTCAGTTACAAAAATGACTTTAAATAGGATAAGCAAATTGAAGCCTGATAATTTTAATCACTTGCATAATTTTTTAAAGAATTATAGAATTTTTTTTTATAGTTTGTTAGAAAACATTAAATTATGAAAAATAAGATCCATGTATTGTTTATTTAAAAACATAGAATTTGTGATGTTTTACAAAACATCTGTTGCTAATTGAAGAAAAATAATAAGTAATGATATACTTGAGGATCTCATAATTTGACATCTGTATAAATTAGTTTGATTTATTGATAC
This sequence comes from Maratus michaelseni, assembly GCA_963931845.1. NCBI lineage: Eukaryota > Metazoa > Arthropoda > Arachnida > Araneae > Salticidae > Maratus > Maratus michaelseni. The sequence continues at coordinate 275,398,856 of OZ007599.1, forward strand.
TTTTTCATCATGAATTTCAGCTACTAGAAATGTTTCAATAAAAGGATATAAGCCAGAAAATTGAGACCAAAGTAACATAGTTACTTCAGAAGCATTACTTTTTAAATCCCATCTTTTTCATTGCTGAGTTAATGGAGACTGCAAGCTGCATTTTAGTAGCTTATTTCCGTCAGGAAAATATTAATTTTCATAATTCTAAAAGCAAAATGTTGTCTGAATTATTAAAATTTTCTTATCTTATTTAAAGTATTTTTATGAAAGGATATGTGTCTATTCTTCATTTGCTTTTAAATACTCAATTTATTTAAACAAAGAGACATCTTAAATTTGTGGCCTAATTGTTTTATCTCTTGTTGTATATTTTTGTTATGTTTTACTCTTAAAGTCTGTGATACCAGAAAGTAATCATTTTTGCATTGTGTATTCTTAAATTATGTTTGAATTTTGCTCTTTTTGATGCATTGATATTTATAATGTGAATAATATAAAATATACTCTTGATGGTTTCATGTAAATTCTTTTGAACATGGGCTATATTATTGTTTTTAAAATTTATTTTGCCAATGTGAGATGTGATTATAGCTATATGTTTCTTAAGCTTGAGATTTAAAAGAGATTTCCTTATATTAATTTGGTTTTGATTGAATACAAAGCTTGAACTTTTTGCCTTTAAACAAAAATCCTATCTTTTCTAAAGAAAGCAAGTTAAAAATTTAGCTATCAGCTAATTTAGTATATTTTAAACTATAGTGTTTCCTTCATATCATCTTTTATTAATGCACTGTTTTTAAAATAATTTTTATTATATTTGATATTCTTCAGTTAACTTGTCAGTCAAAATTACTTATATGTCTATTTTATATATTTTGATCGAATTAATTTTTCTTTTCCCATTAAAAACTTCTGGCTTAGCTGAAATGTGATGAATATGTAGAAATGAATTCTCTAGAGTAGAAGCTTACTGTAGGTACTATTCTAAAAACAGGCTATTGTAGATTATTTATTAAATGTGAAAATTAAAACCTTGATGTATATTCATTTCATTTGTTTAAATTTTCTGCTCTCTGTGTTTTATTATATCTATATATTTAAGTGTGCTTAATATTCTAGCGTGGCACAGTGTGTGTGAAGCATGTAAGTGACTTACGTAATTTAGACAAAGAAGTGCTGCACAGATTTTTTTTTTAAGTGGAGATGCGTTTGTTAGTCCTTTAAAATACTTATATATTTTGGGAATATTTGAAGTTTTTAAAGCATTAATAAATAATATACATAGCCTTATTAAAATAGCTCTGTGAAACAGTAAATTCAGCCACACAAGAATCGCCATTTGCACAAGCAATGACTTTGGCACATAGCAATACAAAAAATGCTTAAAGAGATCTCATTACAGTGAGTATTAGTCTATAAAATTATATGACCAATACTGTGACTTTGCTCTTTTATGGAGCAGTAGTGTCCACAGATGTTTATGTTAGCTGCTCTGCCTGATTGATCTGTGTATTGCAATGTATCAGACCTTTGACTTGGTTGTTGAAATACTGTCTCATGCCACATTTGTACTTTAAATCTGTAGTATGGAAAAAATACTTGCTGAGAGGCTAATAACTAGCAAAAGTGTGCAGTGCCAGGAGATCCTACCCTTCTAGAAGCAATCAAATTATGAGCATTCCTATTCTTTTTGGATTACTAGAATTTTTGTCTATAAAAACTTGTTAATTGGGTATCTGGGCATGTATATATGTCTAATGCAATGGTTATAAGATTCTCATTTGGCATGCATTCAGAGAGATGAAACTAAATATACAGGGTGTACATAAATGAATATTCCAACTTTACGGGGCTTTTAAAAGAAAAGAAAAAAAAGAATACCTTGTTGTTCATCGGAAATCAGAAATAACAGTTGAAAGTTTAAATTTAACACAGTTACAAGTGTTCAATGTGAGCTCCTCCAGAAACACTAACAATATCGAGGCTGTATGATAACTCACTCCACACTTTTTTTTTAACATTTCTGGTGTGACCCTTTGAATGGCTGAAGATATGCATGTCCTAAGTTCATCAACATTAGTTGGTAGTGGTGAAACAAACACCTGATCTTTGATGAGACCCCACAAAAAAAATCACATGGAGAGATGTCAGGGTTGCGAAGAGGTCATTGATGAAGAGCAATGTCACGCCATCTTTGTAAACTTTCAACTGTTACTTTTGATTTCTGATGAACAGCAAGGTTGCACTTTTTTGTTTTCTTTTAATAGCCCTGTAAAGTTGCGATATTCATTTATGTACACCATGTATATAAAAGGTAGAATTAGATGATTTGACAAAAATTCTTTTCTAGCCTGCCGAGGAATGATTTTGTTTTTCACTGTTTTGTTTATAAAGTATTTCATTTTTTCCAAAAATCGTGTAATTAATATTTTCTCTGATTCTTGAGAGCAAGAATACATACAATTTTCAACACTGAAATTGCAGCATAAAAGGAAAAAGGTGTGTAATCATGCAAATTGAAGAAGTTGCCGGATTACCTAAGTTATAAAAACAATCGCATTTTTAAAATGACTGCACCTATTATAAGATGATGCAACTGCAATTTTACACAATCCTTAACACATTGACCTCTTTAATGTAAAAAAAAATTTGTGAGACCCGACCCAACTTCTTTTTGTTTTGCAATTAGCTGAAAATGGCATCAAATAATCATAATTCATATTTTTTTATCTATTTTCTACAGCTAAAAAAATGTATTAAATGTGATTAATGCAAATATGATTCATGCAATGCATTGAAGAAATGTAGTTTGAATCTTATATGATTCATATGGCAGTCAGTGTGTTAAAGCAATTTCTATGAGCATAATGGCATAGTAAACTTATCATTTAACTGAAAAATAACATAATACAGTGAAAAGCAGGGCTGTGGAGTTGGAGTGAGGCCCATTTTGGGGCAAAAGAGTCTGAGTTGAAGTCGCTAAAAAACAGGCCGACTCTGACTCCAGCTTGTTTTTTGAACAGTTTGAAGTGAAATTAAACCACAATACTATGTAATTTTAAATTTATAAACTCAATTATTATTTTTATTTTTGGACTATAAATACCAGGCAACCCAGGTTAAAGAAGTCCAGTATACAGCATATATAAAAACTTTTTAATTGAAAATTGTAGTTGATATTTCATATTTAGTATATAGACATTTCTCTTAGCTTTTTAAGGTTTGTGGAACCCAAGGTAATGTGAAAATTTGAAATTTCTATTTTTGGAGTCTACAGAACTTGAAATATTGTAATAGAAACATTTTCCTCCCCTTTTTTTCTTCTTGTTTTCCCTCAGATTCTTCAGGTCTGTGGGACCGGGAGTAATGCCAAAATTGTAAATATTTTCCCCCTTTTTTTCCTGTTCATGGGACCTCCCAAAAAATGTGAAATTGTAATTTTTTTTTTCCTGATTCTGCAATAACCAAAATAATGATGAAATAGTGAAATTTATGTTATCTTTCTCCTGAAATAAAGCTGAAATTATAAAATTAATGCCAGATATGTAACATTTTTACATTTTCTTTCGAATATGCAGAACCTGAATTATTTCTGAAATAGTAAAATTTTCATCTTTAATTTTCTTTCCTTACATCGGAATTTTTCTGGTCTGGAGGACATGAAATAACTCCAAAATTGCAACTTTTTGTGCATTTTCTTTTCCAAGTCAGCATGATCTGAAATAGTAAAGTTTGTTTTATTTTCTTCTTTTTCTTCAATATTTGGATTTTTCGGGTATGCAGGACTCAAAATTGTACAATTAATAATGCTGAAAATATAAAATTTTTAACTTTTTTCACAAAGCCGTAAGAACCAGAATTAATGCCAAAATAGTAACATTTTTGCTTTTATTTTTCTTGTGTTCCCTCATAATTTTTCTGGGTCTGGAGACTCCAAATGATGCTTAAAATGTAAAATTTTTGCCTTGTATTTTTTGGGTCTGTTGGAATAGATACAAAACTAATATTAAACATCCTTTTGACCATATTTTGGTGCAATTTATATTTGGTATTGCCCTTCCATGTTAGGCATAAAATATTTTGGTTATTGTCTTAAAATGATACACCAGCATAATATATGTTTAGATTCAACTGATAGATGTGTGTGTTGTTCAAAGTAAATTTTGGAGTTTTATTAGATTTCAACTGTTGTTTCTATCTAATAGCTTGAAATTTAACTTTTCGATTACAATTTACATGCATATAAATATTTTACATACAGTTTTTGTACCGTTTTGACATAATTAAATTTTACCACTTATAAATTTTAATGCACATTGTTTTTGTGTGAATGCGCATAGAGTATCTGAGTGGGAAGGGAGAATGTTCAAAATATTGTCAGAGCCGATTAATGGAAGGACATAGTTCCACAGGCATTTTACAAGAGTATTTTTGCCTTATTTTTAAAAAAATTCTGCGTTTAAAAAAGGTAAAATTTTTTATACTAAAATACTGTGGGAAGTTTGTCACTGCAGTAATTAGGTCCTGGTCTTGACTATCTATCACAGCTTACACCCATGATTCATCCAAAGAAATGAAATAGAAAAAAAAACTCTTATTGGTCGATATGCACATCACATGCTTCAAGGCCAAACAGGAATGTGCCAGTAGGTTGCACCGTTGCCAGTTAAATTGTTTTTTATTATGATTGTTTGATTGCTACCACTTTTTTTAAATAGTAATACTTCTTTTATTTAATGACAAATTTATTAAAGTGGCTATTTCTATTTCAAAACAAATGACAGCAATAAAGCAATTCAATAATAAAAATCCCCCCAACTGTTTTATATTTTAGCCATGCTAGAGTTGGAGTCGATTCTTTTAAAGTTTCAAGAGTCTGAATTGGTCATTTTTTCTGCCGACTCCACAGCCCTGGTGAAAAGTAACATATGCACTTAAGATTGAAAGATATTGCATAATTTATTAATAATATAAATATCTATTCATTTTTGTTCCCTTTTAAAAATGTACACGTTTTTGCATACACTGAAAAAAAGTGCCAGCTAAGATTATATCCAACAAAGATATGTTTATTGTGTGGTTTAATTTGTTATAAAGTCTTCATAAGTACATTCTTATTTAATTTGAAAAATATATACAAGATTCTACTCATGTACATAATTATAAAAATCCCTGACGACTCGGCCTACAGTCACAGGTAGATTTCGAAGACGCAGACCGTGGTGTGCCTGTTTATTGGGAATTGCAGAAGAAATATTTTTGCCATGATGCGGCAGTTGGGACCACCCACTTCGAAATCTACCTGTGTCTGTAGGCAGAGCCGGCAGGGATTTTTTTTTTTTTAATTTTTTTTTCGCTGTAAGAGTTGGTCCTAGAAAAAACTTGTCAATGTAAAAGTTGTAGATAATATTAAAAGAATTTATAATAAATGTAAGCGGATTTGATGTCTTGTGAATTGATGAAGTCATCATTTTTTTCTCCTTAAACCCCTATTCTCTCCCCCCCCCCCTCTTGAGGCAATTTTTAATGATATCAAAAATCTGTCATACATAAATTTTTGGCCCTTTTCCTAGAAGTAATAATAATTTTAAATGGATTTGATATGTATCATAATTAAGAAGTTATGGGATTTTTCTGTTTTCACAAAAAGTCCCCCCATTTCCCCCCTCCCTTTTTTTGATTTTGCCCATTAATGAAATTGACCGAGATTTTATGCCCCTTGATTTTATATATTAGTTTGGAAGAGATTTGTGCAGAATTATTGAAGTTATCGTATCCAAAAGAAAGTGATATAGATAGATAGATAGGTATAAAGTTTTGAACTGTGGGTGGTTTTGGGTTCTGGAGTCATAATCGGCATAGATCTGCAAAAATTTTCTAGAAATTCTAACATAGAGGAGAATGTAATAGGTAGTATTTCTTACAAAATCTACCTAATATTTCTTACAAAATCTTCCTCAAAATAGTAACAGAACTGCTATATTTCACCTTTTAAAAAAATAATAGAAAAATCATTATTTGACAGTTATTTTTAGGGGCTGAAATTAAATTTACAAATCAAATCATAAACATAATAAATAAACTTTGTAAAATATATATATTTAACTGTATTTTAAATTAATGTTTTTGTAGAATTATCAGAAATTAAAATACCAAATATACGATAAAAATGGAAAATTATAAAGCTGGTGTAAAAATAAATAAATAAATAAATAAATGCATCTGCTTCTGTGTCTATCCATTACAAATATTTTTTATGGGAACATTAGTATATGCATGTATGAATGCATAACAATAGATAAAAATGTAGAACTTACACAAGTAATTCTAAAATAATTTCTCTACTTTCTGCATACACCTTAATGTTTTAGTACATTCTTATTGCCTTAAACTTTCCACAGTGTAGTGTTTTATTTATTAAAATACTCATTAGTCTCATATTTTGCTATATATTCCTTGAATAACATCAAGCCTGCATTGTATGTGTTTATTCTCACTGATATAGCCATTATTTGGGAAGAAAAATAACAGTTTTCAAATATCGAAATAAAGATTTGAAACTAAGCTAAACTTGATGTTCAAATAAATAGTCAAAATAATGCAAAATAATTTTTAATTATTCTGTTAAAAAAAATAAACTAATAAATTATTGCATTCTTTCTCATATATCTTCATAGCTGATTTAATAAATGTGCATCAAAGCAGTAAACTGTTTTACCAGTTAACTCCAAATGAATTAAAAAATGTAAATTGAAACATTTTTGAAACAGGCGTCTTAAAAATACATTGAGAATGTGTTTTAAGATTTTCCTTGTTGGTATTACTATGGCAAAAGAAGTAGTTATGCGAAATTCATCATGTTGCTAAAATAACTGTTAGATATCTCAAGACTTTAAAGCAAAATTAATCACACTATAAACGTAACTTAATAAAACACAGAGACGCTATAAGAAACTCATTAAAGTGTATTATTATGTTATTGTTTTGTTACTTTACCTGTGTCATATATGATATTAATCTGACACATTTTGTTGAGATATAGTTTTTGCTCAAGCTGTAATGGGACTAAGAAAATTATTTATATTTAAAAATTGAAATGTTTGTTGCTGATGTAGTTTGAAAAATAAGCTTGAAGAAATATATTTCTAGCTAGAAATCATGGAATTTGTTTTTTGTTTTTCAGTCAAATGAAATGCTTATTTTTAGTCTTCTAGTACATTTGCCTTTTTTAATGTCTTAAAACATCACTAAATAGTTTCTTGTAATTTTGTCTGATGGTTAAAAGATAAGTGTCTTTTAACAGTATATTAACTATTTTGTTAGATTTTTGATTAAAATATGTAGCATATGATGCACTTATAAAATATTTAAATGTACATTTTTTTATAATATTTTATTAATACATGCCCAATTATTATAACTAGCTGAACTGAAAAAAAAATTACGGTTTAATTCTCTTAGCAATGATGTGTCATGGAATTTAAAACACTAAAAGTTAAAAATCTACATTTCTTTTAACACTAGATTTTATGCATAAAATTTCTGCTTACAATGTTTGTATTTTATTTATTACAAAAAATATATAACTTTGAAAATTATTTACTATAATTATAATAATTTTAACACGTAATTTTTCATGCTTTTTTTCAGTTTTTTGCAGTGTACTGTAGATTTTTTTTTTAGAGGGAAAATTATCAAACTGCATTTCCTTTCTTCCCCAGTTGTCTTTTATTAACACCCAGAGACATTTTAATAAATAATCATTTGTGTGAAACAATAATAGTAAATATTTTCTCATGAACTGCTTGTTGTTATAAGAAACAGCAATCATGATTTATACAGTTTTCATTCATTTTAATCTGTTAGAGTGCAGCTAATTATGAGTTATCTTTTGACCAGAAAAAGCTCTAAAACTTCTTTCTTGACAAAATGTGGTTTTAGCTGTATTTTAGAAAAAGTTTACTGTGAAATTTGTCTTTAATTAATGAAACAACCAAAAATTTTTGTGTTACTCATTAACACATTTGTGCTCATGTGTGCCATTGATAGTCACTTGTTTTTTTTTTTTTCCTTTTTCTGTAGCTAATATCATCCCAATGTCATTTTGGTGGACACTTAAAAGTTATTGATATATATATAGTCCATTTACCTCGTATTTCACTAATTCTTTTTTGTTTTGTTTTTGAAAATGTTATAGATGATAACCAAAACTTAATCCTAAAACGAAAAAAGGTCAGAAATTCTAATATTCTCCATATGGCCAGAAATGGTAATGTTTTTATTACACCGTCATCTTTGCATTATGTTGAATCATCTTTGTTAGCAATTGCATTATACATTGTAAATACATTATTTCTCTCCTTGAAATGCTTATTCTTGAATTTACTTAGATAGTTTGAAATTGGATTTTGGAAACAAAAAGAAAATTTTCAGTATTAGTCTTAATAATTTTTATGTGCTTCATGTGGGACACCACTAGTGTTACATGACATATTTCACATTTTTCCTATAGACATAATATATATATATATAAGAAAAATGCTAAAATCTGTGCAAATTTATGCATAAAAGAATACTCTGCAGGCATTGTACCCCCTGAGGTGACACATAGCTGTTGAGACGATATTATTCTGTACCACGTGTGGTCACACATGACTGTTGGGAAGATATGGCTTTTTTTCCACCAGTTGTAGGCACACGTGGTACAAACATGTTAAACCATATAAGTAAGAAGTAAGCTTTATGATTCTTTGCATTTAACATGGAGCTGTATTTTATCTTAGTTACATATATTGTTTATAAGATGTGCTATGAAATAAGTTTTTTTCTTAACTCAAGCATGATATGAAAATGTTTTGCTTTTGTAGAATATATGCATATTAAATGAGTTGTTTTTATTCAATTGTACCACATGACAAATATATTTTAGTATTATTCTGTCATTTTATTTTTGATGAGAATAATTTAGTTTTTCATTTTGTGCTTTTAATAAGGGATTATGTTTGTCCATAAACCAAAGATTAGATAAATTTGTTTTCAATTACTTATTAGAATACCTATTTACAAAAATTGTATAGAGATATTAGAGTTGTGTAAACAACTATTCTGCATTGTTTTATCCCTTTATCATGTTATCTAATAGTGTGTAAATGTTCAGATTCTTCAGTATTCCTTTTTCTTTTTAAAAATTTACTAATGTGGATTTTCATAAGCTGATTTTTTAAAAAAGATAAATATCCTCTAACATTAATTATAAATGTTATATATATTTTTTTAATTGTAATTAAATTCTACCATTTCCATTCAATAATCATTTGAAAATACCTTTAACATTTTTGAAAATCCAAGAATACTTTAAACAAAAAATACTGAAATGCAGAGAAATTCTAACGAACAAACATTTTTGGAAATAGGATTCTTATTTATGACAAAACATACAGATTTTCTTATAATATTCCTTTTATAGTTAAAACAATTTAAGCTTTTTTTCAATATATATGTTATGTATCAGAGATGAGCAACAAGTAGATTACAGTTGACTGGTCAATTGTATAGTAGTTTTTCGTCAATTGTGAACAACTGGATTTAAAAATTATTTTGAGTGTGGTACCAATGAAACATGAAATAAATGGCAGATATGAAAAACTAGTTTACTATACTCATTCTTATATATCTCAAGCTCTAACATAGTAGCTTTATAATCATGGTCACTATAGAAACAAATATCTGTGAATCAACTTTTTCATGTTTGAAACTAACCAAATACCTACATAGAATCATTCTTTACTCACTAATTTACATACTGAAGATTCATTGTTATTATTTTTATTTACATACATACATAATTATTCTCTTTTATCAAATATACATTTCATGCATTTTTATTTGTTTATTAACTATTAATATTGCAATATTGCTTCATTTTAAGTTCATTTTTGCATTACTCACTGATTTACTTACTGAAGATTCTTTGTTATTGTTTTTATCGACATTTACACATGGCTATAAATGCTTGATAGAAGATTTGTAAGTAAAAATTCAAAGTTACTAACTCTTTCATCAAACATATGTTTCATACATTTTCACTAGTTTATTAGCTATTTAGGTACATTTCCATTACCTGGATGCAAATATCACCAATAGCATATATTTTTTCATTTTGACAATGGCACATTGCGCCATCATTGTAACACGTAAAGGGTTTCAGACTCGTATATGATAATGGAAAATAAATACACATTTGAAAAATAAAAATAACTTTTACTCATTTTATTTAAAATACAAAAACAAAACAGCTATTTTTTGTGAGAAGTTATAACATAAACCAAGAATATTTATTAAACATCAAAGGAGCATTTATAATACACACATGCAGAAATAAAAGAAATATGCAAACAAGAAAAAAAAAAAGCTTTTCTTGTTTTAAGAAAACTTATCACAATTCGAGCAAGTTGCATTAGTAGTCAAAATGTCTTTTTTTTTTCTTTTTTTTAATATTACATATGTTCCTTCATTGTAGACAAGCCTATAATTTTCCTCATATTAAGCAAACTGGAATCCTGGTAAAATAACCTAGCATTGGATTTTCAGAAATCTGTGTGGAGTATGGCATGCAATTTTTTCAGTGTAAATGATAGAAGTTGAAACAATGTGGTGATTTATCACCTGCGCCTGTCTAAAGGAAAAGTACTATTATCAATATTGCAATGCTTCATTTAAAGTTCATTTTTGCACTTAACTTCATATCAAGTTTTTTTATTGCGAGGAATATCAATAAATGTATAGGAAAATTGCTGTCATTTTATAAGTATAAAATCAATCTCAGAAAAAAATAAGCTGGCCATCATTGTTTTACTTCATGTTACTAGCTTCTCGTGAATATTGATAACAATTTTAATATTTGTTATTTTTTTTAGCCTTTTGTACTGTTCTGATGCTTTTTTATTCTAAACTAGATAGAAAGCTGACATTATTATAAAAATTGTATTTTTTTCAGAGTTATGTGCATGCATTTGTTTATTTTTATTTTATTTTTGCTTTCTTTTTATTTATTTTTTTTTATTTGTTGTTTGTTTGTTTAATCTATACATTAAATCATATATTTTCTGTACTGTTTATTATAACCAATTTTTCTCTGCATTGGAATTATTTAAATGTAGTCTAGTGATTTACTTTTCTGAAAATTTATAATATGGCATCATTAAATAATCTATTTGTTATTAATCAGTCTAAACCATATAAAGATCATCCCATTATCAATAATATAATATACTCTTTAAGCTTCATTAAATATTTTACTTAATATTACAATTGTACAGTTATATATATATATATATGTAAGTGGTCTTGTTTATTATTGGTAAATGTATATCAATATGAACTCTCATAGGAATTGGGTATGCATATCGAATCTGTGATCATATATTTGTTATTCTTTTAGAGAAGAATTCTGTATGTATAATGAAAGCTGTCACAAAAAAATATATAACCAATCTTAATTTTGCACAAAATATCTATGATGTACAGTTATGTACTTCAGTGTTATATAATATAATTTTTCTATATTTTAAAATTAAAATGAAGTATGTCTAGAGGTTACATGAATAATGTACTATCTTATGAAGATCAAAAAACGTGGGAAAGTTCCTCAAAAGCAAAATGTATGAAAGCTTAAGAAATTTCTATTTTGCTTTTTTTTAAATGTATGTATTTAAAAGTTATTATCTACTAGTGAAATAAAATGTACATACAAAATTTTGAATTTTATTAAATTTTATTGTAAATATATGAAAGATCTGTATAAGAATTGTTTTACTTGGTAAGTGATGAAAAAAGAGCTTTTGTGTGCCATTTAACTTTATTGGAATAATGGTTTATAACACTTTGAGAATCTAGCTTTCTCTGCCTTATGTTTGAAGCTTCATTCCCAAGTTCAAACATCATTATGGGATTTTTTATTTTTCATTCCGTAGTTTTAAAAAAAAAATACATTATTTTTGTCTGTTGTAGTATAAATCATTTTAAAATAAATGTGTCTCTTATTTTAATTTGTTCATTCATTGTTTTCTTATTTCTTTTACATCTTAATTACAAAAATGTAATTAATTTAATATGCATTTTTTCATATGCAGATTTTGATATTACTATTCACAGAAAATCTGACTAAAACATATAACATAGAAAATCTGTAGTTCTAATATATTGGTAAAATTAACAGAATGAATCTCAATGTTCAAATAAATTTCAACAGACTGACTGCCTATGCCCAGAACAGACTCTTTGACTTTAATTAAAATTCAGGAATCCTAAATTAATCCTAAAATTATAAACTGCAAAAAAACACAGACAAAACTTTTTTACATGATTTTAGGACTTTAATCATCTGTCATGGCATTATTTATAGAATCTATTAATACTGTTTTTATTTTTACTTATTAAATACACAGGATTCTGCATTGTGTAGAGTTTAATCTAAAAAATATCCAGCTATATCAATTAACTGAACTCATGCGAGTATAATATTCTATAATATGAACTTTGTATTATTCATTATTTCAGGGTGTTTTTGTTTTTGCTTTGTTTTTTGTTAGTATCTTATCTATGTACATTTGTACATTTTCATCTTTCATAAATCAATTCGTTCTTTGAATACTATTAGAAAAAGTGTAATCCTTGTGTCACAGTTTTTATATTTTGTCTACAGTGAAGTACACTAGAAATTCTTAAAGTAGGGGCTTTCAGTGGCAAAAAATCTAAATTAGATATTTTGCAGTAAAATTTACTTATTTAAATTTTAAAAAGCGCGGACATTTCTAGCCTTAGAACTATTCTCTTGTTTATATGTAAGATATAAAAGAAGTAAGAAATCACTTGGAAACTTATTTAGTGTGTCTAATGTTAGTGATGCATTAAAAAAAAATGTTCCTTGAATCTAGTCAGTGTTGTTATCTGGTCTAAAGAGAAGGGTATTTTGTGAGCATTTGCATGCATAAATACAAAACATGTTACTTCAAGTAGTTATTTTATATAATTGATAGTGATTTTATTATAAGCAAATGTGCAATATAAAGTGGCCTACATATTGATTATTAATTATGAGTTAATTAACTTGTATTCCAGTTTTACCTATGTTATTAATTTTTTATACATACTACTTGTTTTTCTCTCACCATTACTACTACTATTTTTTTATGCATTTTTCTGTTCACCTTTCATTGATATGTTGCATTTGTTATGTACCTTAATTAACTTTATGTCATTTGTCTGTCTGTTTTTTTTTTTGTTGTTGTTGTTGTTTTGTTTTTGCAGCTGATACATTTTCATGCTCAGTTTCAGCATAAGCCCCAGTGTTTTAAAAGTTGATTTTAGCAAAATTGTTTTTAAAAATTGGTAAGGCTTTTAATCTGATCTGTGATAAGCACCCCCTTCTATAATGTTTTTGAGCTTTGTAGCATCAGTTACTTTTATTATTTTTTGTCATTTTTTTTAAATCTTAACTAGCAGCATAATGGAATATATAGAATACATATTCAGAAATATTTGTGTGCATTAAAACATGCATGCGTTTGCTCATGCAAGTTCAATATTTGATGGTAAAATAATGTTTGAATATTGATGTTTATTAAAACATTTTTCTTTGGGTAGTATTCCTTGTTTAGTCAGTGGTAGAGTTTTCCATTAGAGAGAAAAGAGTATCAATCCTAATCGAACAAGGGGACCACTAAACATGGTGCACACCAATTTGGATGATTTTAAAGTGTGTTGTAGAGGTTATACCCCACAATATTCTGATGAAAGATTTTCTTCAAATGGACCTTAGCATTTAAGAAATCGGAGGTTAAAGTTCAGTATACATTTCAAATACCTATTAGTTTAATTCTTTCTTCATGGTGTCGAGGTAGCATGCTCGTTCGTGGACCAGAAGATGATGGTTCTGCTCTACTTCGTGACATTTTTTTTTATAAATTTTATATTTTTAAACCTGTTACAAGTTCTAAGCAGCATTATGAATTGCTGCAGCTTTGATTTTTTTCCTAAAAAATTAAATTTACATTTTTTAAATTTTTCATGAAAATTTGTTTTTTCTGAAATTTTTAAACTAATATTTCTGTTGACGAAAGTTCAAACTAATTTATGCCTATATATATCTGATCTTTTTAAAATTTACTACATATATATTTGTCACAATTATGAAATAATGCTTTTTTTTTTCCTTTTCTATAAAGCATTCATTTAATTGACTTGGGAAAGAATTGATAAAATAAAATAACTTTTTAATATTTGATTTATTCTAAATATATTACAGTATGTTAAATGATGAAATGCAAAAATGTTTATCATTACTGACATCGGTATTTTTAGTTGCAATCGAAACCGGTTCTGAAAGTGAAAGTACCTTTATTTAAAAAATTTGCAACCAAAGTTGAAAAGGTGAAAAATAGCCATATTAGAGATCGGCCTTAGCTATTTTATGGGGAAAAGAAAAAAAAATGTTTAAAAATATTTAAATTCAAATGAGAAATTCGAAAATTACCTGCCCAAAAGTTCATTATCGAGCAGATGTTTTCGTGTGAGTGAAGAGTGAAGAGTCCCCTTAATACTGAAAAACAATTCTTTAGAACTATTTCATACCAATGGGTCTTTATTATTTTTTTGTCTGATTTGATAATATTGTAATAAGATAGTCAAATAACATAAATTACTTTTACAAAAGTGTGCTGTGTTTCTTAATTTCTTCAGTAATTATGTACCCATTCATAAAATTAATAGTTACTTGTTATATTGATAAGATGTTTCTATTGGCTGGAAGAACAGACAGCTGAAAATGATATTTCAACAAATCTATCCATTATGGTATTTTTTTTAATTATCTGAGTTATAATTAAATATAGATGTTTAAGAGGTCAGCCAGTAAAAATAAAAAATGAAGAATCATTTTCTGTACTTTCAAAATCAGTTTTGAAGCAATGCATTAGAGAAAGGTTATTATCAGAGTTAATATTGATGATTTACGTGTCCAATTTATGTAAAGTAGAAATTATATTTATAATTTATCAATAATTATATATAATTGTGCTTTAATTTATAAATATATTTTTTTTTGGTTTTTTGCAAAATTATTGGACGGTAACATTCTACTAATCTAAAATGGAATATAGTATGGAAAATTAGTGACAACAATAAAAACTACACAACTGTGTATGATTTTTTTTAATCATCTTTGCTGTGATATAACTTATTGTAATTGGCCTCCCCTTCCAAATCGCATTGCTTGTCAGTTTAGAGCAATGCTTACTTATTCTGCAAAAAAAGGTTTTTTTTTTTGTCATGTAATCTTCTAAAATGCAAATAAGAAAGGAAATATTTATGAGGAATAACAGATATAAATTTATAATACCTTTGGAATCAAAAAATAGCTTACGAGGAGGCATAGCAAAAATGAATGAATCTCTTATATATATACTAGCTAACCCACCTGGGCCCGAGATAATTACAATCTCAGAGAAAGGTGTTAACCCCCTCCCTCCCCATACCCGCAAATATAATGAATAATTTGTTCAAGAAAACCCCCGTCACCTATATTAATGCGATTATTAAAAAAAGAATTACATTTTTCTGATAATTAGAACATAACGAAGACGCTACGTTAAAATAGCCGGCAGATGACACCCCTTCCCGACCTCAATTTCAGATCTATATCTTAATTAGTTACCTAAATTTTTGTTCATTAGTAAAAATTGACAATTATTTCCTTTCATTTTCGCAAACTAAATGGAGGGATTGGCAAAAGAAACAGATCTCTTTGTAATTCAGTTTTTAATGAAAGCAGATCCCTGTCTGAAACTTTCTCGGATTGTTTTCACTAGCGCCGGCAGATTTTTGGCAGTTTTTTGCATAAATTAAAAAAAATTACTGACCAATTTTTTCAAAAATCACATAGTCAGATGCAGAATTTTTTTTTACATATGCTCAGAAATTTTCAAATTGATATCTCAATTAGTTTTTTTTTTAAATTCCCTAATTAGTAAAATAATTTCAAATTCGTTCATTTCTGCTTGCAAATCCAATGTGCCTGTCCGTTTCTTTAGCCATTTTGATTTAAAAGATGTCATTTTAGAAGCAATGGTTAATGAGAATCTAATTAATATCTTGGGTAATTATCAAAATATTAAAATTCTGAGACTCAGGTGCACATGGCCAGACCTTGGACTATCCACACCTAAATTTTCAGACTTCTAGGTGGGCTAGATTTTGCTAGCCATCGCAGACAAACACACACACACAGAGCGAAACTTTCTTTTATTAATATAGATAGATAGATAGATAGATACACATATACATAGATTATTAACACTTTGTATGCCAGCAACTTTTCGAATAATGAGCATGAAATTTATGCGTAAGTCACTATAAATTGAAACCTGTTCATAACCAATCAGGAGCAAGTATGCTTGGATTACACCTTGTGTTTCTTCTTTACAAATTTTCCAGCTCCAACAATGATTTCTAACACCAATTTATAAAAACATATTTTTATGTCTCCGGATGGTAATGTGTTACCATCACTCCAATCTGATAAATCTGAATGACTGCTCAACATGAACATATAGGTAATCTTATGTATATTTTTATATATAGTCTTTTCATTATTGCAAAAAGTTTTCAGTGTATAGTTGTATATACAACAGTTGTCTGGCACACATCATTTACAAGCAAGATTAAAAAATTATTTTATCAGTTTTGAATGAATTCTTATAAGATCAACATGATCATTACTTAAGCTGTAGGATGCTTTCTTTATGATAATAGGAATCAATGTTTCTTCCCAAATATCAGCACAAATAAGAACATTATCATCAAATTATGCATTTTAAAATTTACACAATCAAATTGAATGATTGTGTGATTAGTTGCCAAGTTTATGACCTGTCATATATAACCTTAAAATTTCCGTAGAAAATATATATTTGAAACAACTTGTTTACAATTTTTGTGTAAGATAATGATTAATCTACATAGTAATGTTATCTTTTGGGTTGATTTAGAAACATAGATATAAATTACACAAAATTAATGTTGAGATTCTTTGTAATGTATTTGTTTTATTCATGGGGCTTTAAGATTGATGCTTATATCTAATTTTACCATTTAAATGAAACAATTTTTTCACTTTGTTTTCTATGTTTAGAAACTTATAAATTTGTTGAGAACAAACTTTTATTAAAATTTACGCTGTTCCTGAAATTAATACATTGGGGGAGGATGAGTATTGTGACTTATCCTGTATTTCTGAGTGATATAATGTGTCACTCTGTTAGAAAAACATTAAAAAGAAACAACGGTATGCACAGTTTTTTGTATTCAATAAAGAAATTGTCAAAGGTATTTTTTTTTCTTTTGACAATATTTAGAACAACTGTATGTGCACCATTAATTGCATGCAGTCGCATCATGTCAGTAACAATATTTCCAGCTAGATCGTATGATCAATGGAGAATCTACATTCTGGATTGCCACTGTAATTTGATTTTACAGTCTGTGTTACAAACTGGGAACAGTGGGAATTAGTAAACATTGTTTCTCATGCATCCTGTAAAAAATGTCTAAAGTTGAGATATCTGGAAATCTATACAACCATTTTATTGAACCACTTCCTATGATTGGCCTTGTCTATGATTGTATCTAGCACCATCTAATGTTGATTATTTTTTCTTTTTTAAAGACCCTTATACTTTTTATTGTATGATAATAATAAAACAGAAAGGTATATCTTTGGAGTTTTTTTAATGTAATGGACACCTGTTTAGAACACCTTGTAGACCACATTTTATGCCTACATTTTATTTGCTGATATTTTGGCCAACAGTTTTGCAAAGGACTATATTCATCTTGTGATATGTTAATTCGGTGCTTCTTTCCCAGCTTGTTGAATTATTTGTTTAAAAGTTAACAAAATGAGATAAACTAGAGATTTTATGTTTTTATCGCATAAGAAAATATTATCTTACTCAAAATTTCAATGCTTAAATAATTTTATTATTAGTGGATTTGATTTCTATTGAAAAGTTTATTATATATAATGAATTAGATTATATTTTGTGATCTAGGTGATTTTAATGTTCCATTGATTATATTTATCACAAACATTTATTTCGTTCAAAGTTGATATATATATTTGAAAGTCATAGTAAAATTTTTTTAAATTGAGGTTTAATTGTAACAAATGGGTTAGAAAATCAATGTTTTTCTCTTACCTTTTTATTAAGTTATTGAAATACAGTTGAGCTTCTTAATGTCCTATGTAATTTTTTCATTCATTTATCTTCTAAAGCTTCTGCTTGTAAAATAATTAATTTTTTAAGAATTTATTATTATGCTCCAGCTGCCAAATATTTGACGTTTAAAACTATTTTTTTTATTTGTTTTTAAAGTTTTTGTTAAACATTCTTTTTTTTTTTTTTTTTCAACCGAGAAAGTTATAGCAAGATATATTTTTCAGTAATATAAATTAGTTAATTTTGTTACCAATTGTCACATAGTTACAAAAACTTTTGTTATTTTGATTTCGTAACCTCTTGTCAGAGTCTGGTTTTGCTTGATGTGGAAATTCGTATTGTCCATTTTTCAAAACAGTAACATTAAATGGAAATTTTATAAACATTTGCTGTGCAAAAATTGTTATAAAATATCAATTTCAGTCATAATATTTAAGAATTGCTGGTTCAGTAAGTTTGTTAAATGATTTTGTGTTGTTCACTTGATTTCTTTGCTGACTTTTAGTACACTTAAGACTGGCAAAAAGCATATCTGAAATGTTCCACTTTCATTACAAATTAATAAAATGAGTTGAATATTTGTATCTTCTCTAATTTTTTAATTATAAAGTTATAATATTCTCCCTGTATCATTAAATTACATTTAATTAATGATAATAAATCAGCTTGTATAAAAGTACATAATCTTATGTTTTCATAATTTATTTAAATATTTTTCTTTAATTTGTAAACTTGTTCCATTACCTGTAGATGTTTTAATTGATTTACATTTCACTAATTTGATTTCAGTTTGATATGGGAGAAAAAAAAAGTGTTATCAGAATATGTTTGCATAGATATATATTTTTTTGTGTGTGTGAAAGTATATACTTTAACTTTTGGAGATAATTATTTTAACTCTGTCTGTAATAAAAATTTACTTACTACTTAACTAAGAGAACTTGAAATTCAGAATTTTTATTTATCTGGAAAAAAAAACTATAGACTTCTTTTGCCTCTTAATATTTTTTTAATGTACAGTATTTTAAATATGCTTCACATCTGAATACAAATATTATCTTAATGAATAATGGTTATCTTATATATGCTAATATTTATAGTAACTTTTTTCATCATTTATTCTTTAAGTTAACTTCTGACTTTAATATTGTGCTATTATAGAAATTGGTATGATCAGTTATTTAGGAAATTAGTATCCTGTTTAAAATTTTGTTTAAAAGCTTTAATAAATTATTTTTATTCAATAGATAACAGGTTTCATAAAAACCTGTCAATAGTGGGAATTTATAAAGAAAACTTTTTTTTTTTTTCACTTTTAATTATCAACTGAAAATTAAAACATGGTGCAATTTTATGTATGTGCTACACAGTTGAGAAATTAACGAAATTTCTTTTATCTTGTTATTTGCATTTTATTCAGTAATACAACTCTTCCACGTTTTTTTAAACACAGGATTTTTTTTTCTTTCAGTGTTTATGTGCTTCATTCACCTTTGTATAAAATCAAAAACTGTATTTTTTTGTGAAATTAGATTTTAAAGTAACATTCATTTTACTTTTATTGAAAATATTATTTTAATACTTTAAAATTAGATATTGTTTTAATTTTTTATTGTGTTGTATGTTAACTGTGAAGTTTTGAAACTGAAATTTGGCCTTAATAGAAAAATTATTTTTGTAAGTGTGTTTTAAATAAATTTGTAAATTATAAATTATTTATTTAATAATAATTAAGAAAATTTAAATATTAT
Source organism: Maratus michaelseni (assembly GCA_963931845.1). NCBI lineage: Eukaryota > Metazoa > Arthropoda > Arachnida > Araneae > Salticidae > Maratus > Maratus michaelseni. Next base: position 275,418,873 of record OZ007599.1, read on the forward strand.
TTCTTGTGTAAACATTTTTATATGTATGTTTCCTTGATGATATTGAAGTCATATAATTTTTAAAAAGAAATGTTTAGGTGTAAAAAAAATATGCATCATAAAAATCCTGCTAAAAATGTTTTCGCTAAGTTCTGAAAATTAACCTTTTTTATATTTTGTATGTTATATTCGAGAATTTAGTCTTGTATAATAAATGAATGAGAGAGCTTTAAAAAATAGTATTTTAGAAACATAAATTATGCTTATCGTGTTATTTGTACTTAATGGTGTGAGTAAATCAAAATGTGTGCCTCTGGATTTGGGCATTAAATGTACTATGCATAATTGAAAGAAATAGTATGCCAACAGTATTTCTTTCCTCAAATATTTGCAGATGTATTTTTATAGTTCATTTTAACTGTTTAAATCTATGTTAAGATGATCAGGCTATAAGAATAGATTTATATCTTTATAAATTAAAACTAATATTTCAGTACAAATAAATTCATAAATGTACAAACTGCACAGTTACAGAATTTTAATAAAACTAGCTTTGAAGAGTATAGTGAATATATATAAACACATATATATTTTTAACTTCCATGTTCAAAAATAATCTTATTTTTCTTGTACATGTGACATGAATGGTCTGTGATATATCGAAATAGCCTGACTTTGTGTATTAAGGGCTGAAGATTTAAATAAGGATTTGCTTGTGTAATTTTTATTTGTGTATTTCTAGTTAAAGTATAATATACATTCTGATACATACTTACATGTGTGTTACCTGTGTATGTATTTTGTTAATGTCTGTAATGTGTATGAATTTGTAAGTATGTAAGTGATGAATGTATATTAAAAATTAAGATATTACAATATTAAAAAAGATCTCTGGAGTTGTTTTATGTTGTTCAACTATTTAAAATTCCAAAAAGAATGCTTTCTCCTTTCTTCAAATAATGGTAATTTTCCTTTATTATTTTTTGTAAATAAATGTCTTATCATCAGTGAGTTTTGGGTTTCTTATTATTTCTTCTTTCATTACATTCTATAAATTTTGTTGAAATATCTGTAAATGAATGAGAGCTTTAAAAAATAGTATTTTAGAAACATAAATTATTCTTATCGTGTTATTTGTACTGAACACAACCACGTAGCTTCCATTCTTCATTTAGTAGATCAGAGTTTCTTAACCCATGTGTTGGGACATAGAGATGTGTGAACCTTCAGGTGTGCTGCAAAAATGTTAAATAACAATAATTAATTGTTAATAAACTTTGTCCAACATTTCATTTAGCTTTCCTTTTTCTCTTCAGTTTTAGTATAATTAAGGCCTACAGATATGAGAACTGAGCTGATTAGATTCTCCAGCTTAAAGTTGTCATTTTTATTTTAACTAGAGACTGACTGAAGTGGTAGAATATTTAGAAGTTGATTTAAGTAGATAAAAGTTGAAAATTTAAAAATAAATAAATAAATAAACACATTGATAGTTAAAATCAATGAAATTTTCGCATCTCCCATGTTTTTCAGTGCATTCTCTCTTGATATGAAATGCCCTCTATTCTAACTTAAGCATAAAATACCTGCAAATTTGGCTAGTGGTAGCATTTTTTTACTGTACCAAACCTTTGGAACTTTAATAAATCCTATGGCTGGTCAGTCTAGAAATTTATATACCAGGTTGTTCCATATTTCTGTAAATCAACTACAATTTGTTCTAAAATTTAAGAAAATGAAATAATAGGAACTCTTTGGACATATATATATATATATATATATATATATATATATATATATATATATTAAAAAGTTAAATCTGATAATTTTTTGCTAAAATTTCTGAATAGTAATCTTTGTCCTATAAATTCTGTGATTAAATAAGGTAAAAATTACTATTTGTAAATAGTGGTAACTAAGTTGGCAGCTACACATCATAACTTTTCTGACTACCCAATAGAATACATTTCACTGATTTGCACTAATATATTATTTTAATTTCTCTGGTACCACCAGATTTCCTTTGACCTGGTAATAAACTTGCCAACCTTTTAAGAACTAATAAAAGTCACACCATAATGACTCTTCTATACTAAAACTGGCTATCACCAGTCCAATTATCTAATTCAGCAATATCTCTGCAAAGGTTGGTCTGACTGAGTCTGAGATACTGAAGCAAAACTGTGTAAAATCCTATCCTAATATAATATTATAAATCTGATTGTGTGCAAATGTTAGGCTGAAGCCAGCGTCAAAATGGAGCATTTAATAACCCTGTATCTTTGCATATACGTTGATTATAACCCTCAGATGAACATAGGCTGGTTTTTGTTCATTTTATTCAAATATTTTTCTTAATAATTCAAATTTTCGTTATTTTCATAGAGAATAAATGGACATTTTTCCCATAAAATTTAACCATTTTAATTTATCGTTGCCAATAAATAAAAACACGGAAAAATAATTTTTCCTCAACAATTAATTTTCAATTGAATGATTTTCACGTGAAAAATGAAAATGAAAAAGAATTCAAAAGAAGTTGAATTTCCGTGATATTTGAAACCGTGTGATGATTGTTCCGTGATATTTGATTTCGCTTGGACCATGGAACTATGAAAAGGATCCTCCTCGGCTTGGACAAATATGACGTCATAAATAAAACATGTATTTTCAAATAGTCGTAATAATACAAGGAGCATGAATATCAATGTATAATGAAAGTAGATAGATAATGGACGTAATATTTAAGACTAGCCGCCACTGGCGACCAGTTTGGTCTCCCCTAAATGTATGTTAAGCACTGTAACACCTTATACTTTTATTCATAATTTATTTTTTTTCTTTAATCCTTCGCCAAACCAGTAGATTCTAATAGACAAATCAAGAACTTTTGCGATCATGGTAGCATTTCGCATATTTTTTGTTGTTATGTATTTCATCTTTATTGACAAAAGCCGCTTAACCTACTTAAGCATTTATGCTTCATGTCCGTTTACTTATCAGTTTCAATATGTTCGCTAATGCGGAGATTCTTAAACATATTAAGTAATTTTCCGTAATCAGGTCCATTGCCAATTGGCATATTTTAGTTAATACGATTTGATGCAATGAAGTCTATTTTGTGAAAGTCTTTAATGATATTCACATTTACACTGAACCATATAGTTAGTAATTTTTTTTTGTTTCTCACTAACTTTGGCTGTAAACTCGATTACGGAAGATTAGAAAACCTATCCTTATTCTCATCTAAAACGTCTTGAATAATGTGCCATAATCGGGCTGCATATTCTTACACGTAATTTTGGGTACAGCTGTCGCAAACGCACCGAAGTATCATTTTGGCGCCAAAATGGCGATTTTATGCCTGGGAAACCTGCCGGTTTCAGCTAGATTTTGCTTCGTATGGCAACCAGGAAGAGCAGTAATGTACGTTTTATAATAAATTAAATATTGTGTGTTTTATAATAAATTAATCATTGTCTATGTTTTATAGTAAAATTGTGTGTTTTTTAATATAAAATAAACTATTTCATAATAAAATAAAAGTAACATGCATCTTTAGCAATCTCTAACTGAAAATGTGGTTTTCTTGCCAAAATCGTGCAAAACAAAAGTTTGCGCCAACCCCCATGCGTCTGCGACAGCTGTTCCAATTTAAAATACATGTCGTTCACACTTTTCATTCAAAATAGAAAATAGATAAATAAGAAATAATATCATAAATCAAAACATTTGATTTCAAAATCAAAGTATTATTTCTAATTTGCACACGCGAAAAATAAAAGCTGGTATTGGTGATTTAAAAATAACATAAAAGTACTTAATGACGTTATGTATTTTATAAATGTATATTAAATTACTGTTTTGAACGCGATTGGTCATTAACAATGGTAAATGTGATACGTGATTAACAATCATTTTTGGTGACACGTATAATACTAAATACCAAATTAACTGACAAATAATTTCGAAATTTGATTCATTAAATATTATTACATGAGTTGTATTTGTTTACATTCAGCTTACGTCAAGAAAAGATCCTGAGGGAAGTTGAGTTGTATAGCACACAATTATTACACTTTGATTGTCTCACTGGTGCGAATTATTTTTTTTACCCCAGGCAGCAGTCCAAAAATTCATTCGCGGATAACTTGCTTTACGAACGATTACCTCCATGGTTTAATATTTTAAACATTCACGACGAATAAATTTTTTTTTATTTTTTGGAGATTTTGAACTGGCGAACTTAATTTCAACTGAAGTTATTGCAGAATATATACATAATTGAATGTAAATCATCTCTCAAATATCAATTTATTTTGAACGATCTTCCTAAAAATGTAACTTTCATGCAGTTTTATTCAAAAAATTAATTTTGAATAAAAATGGCCGCCTGGCATATGAAAAAGTGAAGTGGGCATCCCCGAACTGTTGATGACAGTCACATGACTTACGCTTTTATTATAATATTTAGTATGAAAAACTGAAATATTTTTTATCGATACTGATTAATAATTAGCTTGAGTACCAGTTACATACAAATGTGAGTTTTTCGCTAAAATTTACGTCCTGAATGTCAGAAAAAGAAAATTAACAGGAATTATGGCATTAAACAGAGATTTCTCTGGGGAAAATGTGACGTCATATTTGAAATAAAACAGGAATTTTTAAATGTGTTTTACAAGGAGCGGGAATTAATTCCATACATTAATAATAGAAGGATCAGTAAGTATAGAAAGTAGATTAGTTTCACGAGATATTTAAAACGAAAAATTTAAATATTTTTTTATCTATACCGATTATTAAGCATGAATATCAGTTACATACAGATGAGAGTTTTTTGCCAAAAACCACACCATGATTATTAGGAAAAGAAAAATAAATACGAATCTATTATATTAAAATCTGACCGCCTGTTTGTATTTCGCAACTACTCTTTTCAGATTGTCGAACGCAACGCGATTTGCTTAACACCGGTTATCATTCATCCGAGGATGTCATAAACTCTCAGAATTTACAAAAATGATTTAAATTCCGAGATATTATTATTATTATTATTATTATTTTGTAAATTTTAACGAAGTTTCTCGAAAAATGGCAACTAAATTATTCCCTTTTTGTGGATAAAAAAGAAGAAATAAAACGGATTAATATATTTTTTCTCATTAAAACTGAAAAAAAAAAAAGAATTTATTTTCAATTTGAATAGATGGTGAAAGAAAAAAAATCTTGATTACAGTAAAATTTTTGAAAAATAAAAACGTATTTTCACATGTACAAACTTCATGAATCAATTTATTCTGGAGAAGAAAAATTGTCTGTCAACATATTTTCATTTAGAAATAAAGATTTTTTTTCAGTTATAGATTAAATCAAGGAGGCAAATTTAAGCTCCTCTCATTTAGGTCTACAATAATTGCTCCCTATTCACAAGAATTGAATTTAATGAAAAATAATATACTATTTCCATTATCTTTGAAGGATTGCTATTAAAACGTTTCACAAAAGCGTTAAAAGTAAAATGGTTTACCAGGTAAACTTGACATATGTTTTTATATAATTCGCCTATTTCCACGATTTTATTTGGCCCGCCTTTTTTCATTTGTTTGTTTCCTTTTCGTGATTATTTGTCACAAAATTTCACTTTTTTAAAACTTAGTTATGTTAAGGCCTCTGTAACATAGAAATACTGTATTGTCTCCTATGGAATGTGATAAAGAGTTAATTAATTATTTACGTTTCTAATTATCGGGAATGAAACATTTTGCTTAATTAATGCATTTATTCTTCTTTTAATGATACGTGAACGAAGTCACGGATAACAGCTAGTCATATATAAAGGTGAAGATATTAGCCATTAACTAAGTTTTTTTCAATTTTGAACCTGAAGTCAACATTGTTTTAATGGTTCAGAATTAATTAATGAAATTCCACAGTAGTGTTGCCAGGCCCACTAGTACAAAAAGCGGAATAAGGGCTTTTAAATCGGGACATAAAAATACAGTAAATCCTGTGAAAACGGAATCCTGTCTTAAACGGAAAAAATTCATGGTACCTATGGACGAAATACCATACAATTTTACCTGCTAAGATGAAAACCTGCCTAAAAAGAAATATTTCTCCTGACACATGAAATTCCGTCCTGGAAGGTTTTACGTAAACACAATAATTAATCTTATACAGCAAAATTTGTGAAAGCGGAATCGCTAAGAACCAAAACAAATTTCGTTTTGGAAAGGTTTCCGATTGTACAGTTATAGTTGTGTAGTATTCCTTCTGTAAGAACTGTGAAATGTAGTTCTGTCTCTTAAGACAGGATTCCGTTGTAAAAAAGCTCCGTTTTCAAAAGTTTAAGTAAACAAAGTACATTAAAACCTGCAAAAACAAAATCGATAGAAATCGGAAAAATATTACGTCTTAGATAGGTTTTTGTCTTAGCAATCTTCTGTTCTGCTAATATAAGTTTCTCTGTCTTAGCAGATAAATTTGTACGGTATTCTTTTCGGCAGAATAAAAAGAAATCCGTTATAGACAGGTTCTATTTTCACAGGTTTTACTATACTGAGTTCCCCTTGATGCAGGCAGACTAACGAAAAGAATTTGTGTATCCTGAAAAATCGGGACTTTTGGCGTCTCCTGAAAATTTGGACACCTGGGGCAACACTATTCCTCAGCCCCTTGCATGCAAAATAATTACAAAATTGATAATCTTAAAACTCGTTTTCAATCGGATCTCACATTTTCTATTACAATGTTAAAAATATGGCAATGTAATGTATTTTTAAATTTTTCATTTTTTTCTTTATACTCTCTTTAGCCTTACAAGATGTTACTTTGCTGTACAATTCACAAAATACTTCTAAAATATATACATTTAAAAAAAAAAAACTTGCTTTTAACGCCATAAAACACTGAAAATGAATAAAATTGAAAGTATCATAATTTGGTACATTTTTTAGTAAAATAATGGATTTTTTTAAATGTCCTTAGACGCGGGACAACATTTTTATACATATATAAAGTTTTAGAAATGGTGAACGTATAAAAAATAAATTTCGCATTTAATGCAAATACATCACCTTGTAAAACAAATGCCATACCTGAAAGCAATTCTTGATTTGTATACATTTATAATTGGAGATGTGTTTCTATCACGAGCGGTACACACAAGAGATTATCGCCATAACCCCTATTTTGCATCACCCGGTATAGTTTGCAATTATCAAAAAGTTTTAGAATCTTCGAAAAAATCAAAAAGTTTAAACTTGTATAAATTTTAACCTTAAAACTAAATCTGTTTATTAAAAGACTCGTTCGCATCGAAATATATATTGTTTTCATTTTAGCCATTCTTTTATTCATTTGCGTCCTTGATAGTTGCAAACAATCTTTATTACTCATTTTTGTATTCGTAAACATATATAAATATCAATCCAACATCTATATAAATTAAATTATGTAAGTTTTTGGATATACATACACAGAGATAACTATACACATAGTTATCTGAGTGTTTTAGCAGGAAGAGGGGGATGGGGAGGGGGGATGCATCCAGGAAAACTGTACAAAAAATTCAAATTTGCCCATGACAGTAAAAGACGTCTAAATCTTGATGTACAGTGTGCCTATAATTATCATAAGGCAACTTTTTGTATTCGTAAACATATATAAATATCAATCCAACATCTATATAAATTAAATTATGTAAGTTTTTGGATATACATACACAGAGCCTTTGTGTATGCCTTATAATATAATGGCATATTATAAGGCATGCAGCCTTTTATCTTATATTTAACTGATGTTTTGTAAAAACGTTTTAAATGAGGTAAATGTTCATTTTATAGATTTTTTTAAACGAATTAAAACAAGAGCATTTGTTTTTTAACGTTATGTATGTTTGTGCATGTGTATATGTATATCCAGAAATTTCTCAACAGTTGCAGAAAATATATTTGAATGTAACTTTTTATATTTCAGTTCTAGTACACCAGCGTAGATTTTAAGCTAAAAATAACCGCTTGATTCATGTATAGTTCTTTCTTTATTTTTTTTTCTTTTGCGGGGACTCATAAAAATTTTTTGAATATCTTATTGTTTACTTCGTGTTAAGCGTGAGCAATGCTGCCATCTAGACTGTCTTTACAAATAAGAGAAAGTTGATATAGTAATAATTAAATTTGATTGGTCGAGACAATTTTGTTTAAAAACTTGGCGGGCCTGACATTATCTTGAAGCTAATATTTATTGCCTCATTTTTCTAATGCAAGTTGCCATATTTTGGTCAAAATTTTCCAATTTGTTAATATGTTCTGTGTGCATATCGCCATTCTTGTTTATGAGGCACTCTGTTGGAAACAACGTATAGATGAAATTGAATGTGAATAACAATTAAAGGACTTTCACAAAAAACACTGTTGTGCGAAACTAGTATCTCTAAAATACTCCAACTGTCGCTAAATAAGTTAATAAAAAATATAGTAAATGTTAAAAACATGCACACACTTGCGTTGCAAGCAAATCATGGTTTACAAAACAGTCATTAGAAGAGGGTTTTTTTAATCATTTTTTGTTTAAAAATTCCTTCGCGACGAGCGTCACGTATACGTGACGCCTAAAGTGCTCAGAATCCTTGATTATTTCTACCAGTAAATTTTAAAAATTTTGCCTCATTTAACCAAACATTTTTACGATTAAATTAGGTAAAAATTTCTATTTTGAAAAACTGGTGATTAAATATTAAAATTTTTGTAAAGAACGCTCGTCGCCAAGGGTTAATCACATGGGCGTAACTAGGGAACTTTTCTAGGGACAAGGCCCCATCTATTTCATAATTTCCAAACAATAACAGTAAACAATTTTGTTAAAGCTAATAATATTCAATAGAAAGTTTCTCTATTGATACACTCCTGAAAACGCACAGTCGATCAAATAAAAAAGACAACACCCAACACTTTTTAATAACTGAAGCTTTTTCAGAGGAAATGAAAATAACCATTCTATTGGGAATTCAAGCGCTCGAATACGCCATCTGGTGGAAAAAAGATATAACTGCTCCCTTCAGGAAAATCCCTTGCAATCCCATTGCGTTACATGCATTTTTAATTTGTTCATAATGATTATTTTTATGCACAATTTCAGATTTCATGTGCTATTTGTGTTCTGTGTTTATATGTCGAAGTAAAAATTATCCTAATTTAAATGTCTAACACTTTTAAACGCGTTTACAGTAAATAATGATTTCAATGGCACTTTAGCATTAGTTAAAGGGCCAATTCTCCTGTACCGACGGCAGCAATCAGCGCCTCTATAGGCCGTTTTAAGTCCCAATTGAGAAATGTCTTCTTTCAATTTATATATATTTTTAAAAAGTCCAGTCATATTGATATCATTAAAAAGTCCACTCATATTGATAATTTCATATTAATATTGTACCAAATACTGAAATTTTCAATACGAACACCGAATTTTGATATATTTAGATTTTGGGGAAATATTACAAAGGGATACCAAACTGGAAGTCATTCGATGAAGTGGTTTAGAATTATCTTTTACCACAGAGTTATTCTTTTACGCGGGGGTTGTATAATGTAGCTGTAAAATTTTCGACTACTAGTGTTAACTTATTTTTAATAGTTGCAAAACAGACTGCAATGTGTGTAGACTTTTGAGTATAACTCAAAAACTACTGGCGGAATGAGCTAAAATTTTAGATTCACATATTTGAAGTCCCGTAGATTGCGAGTGAGAAAGGAGGAGAAAGACTTTTTCAGTTGAGATTAGAATCCGTTCAGTTTGGAGTGCGTTCTTGATGTGGGCAGGTCGTGAGACCGTTTTGACAGTGGTTGTGCTGTGTGCGGACCACGAGTATTTGTTTCCTGAAAGTGCCTTGTAAGAGAAAGCCTAAGGGCAAACTGTTATTCTGGAGACCTGCGTGGTCGTGATATCAGATAAATCTAGCAGTGTTCGTCTAAAAGAGACAAGGACAGTGTTTTAATATCGTTTTAACCGAGTCGTAACTAGTATTCCAAGTGTAACTTAACAAGGTGCAGGATCTGCTATATCCTTGCCGGTAAATGTAAATATTGTGTTTTCAATAAATGTTAATTGAATATTTATTGAAGTGCCCTAGTGAATAGTTTTTCGAACTGGCATCATCTCCTATATCACGCATCTGGCATCTCTGCGGGTTGTGACATCCTATCAATCAACGATAAAAAAATAATATAATTATCTTCCGCAGTCGCGGATTGAAACGCGGAGTAAAATATATCACAATATAAGTGAAATGTCAATAAATAAAATACAAAAAGCCCGAAGGTGGTATCTTTTTTCTTTGTAACCGAAAAAAATCGTAAAAATAACGTAATTTTAGGCCAAAGAAATAAAACTTCCGCGTTACACACATTGCAGTTTGTTTTGAAACTATTACAAATGAATATAACATTTGGAGTTGAAAATTTTTCAGCTGTAAAATTCTTAAACCACGTCACCACGTTTGGCTTCAAACGTATGGAAAATTTTCAAAAAAATCCAAATATGATGCCAAAATTAAGTATTCGTATTGAAAATTTCAAAATTTGGTACAATGTCAGTATGAAGACGACCCTTTAAACTTATTTTTTTAAACATAAATTGAAACAAACCCTAATAAGGAATGCAATTCAGGAAATTTTTCAGGGAATATACGTTACCGAAAAATTCGTGTAATTTAATCGCATGAAACTTTAGGCGAGTTTTTCAATAAGAAAATACTGGAACTTTCCCTAGAAAATTTTCTGATCCGTAACAACCCTCCACAAAACTCAATCGAATGACTGTTTTCATATTCTCTGCAACAATTTAGAGATTAAAGTGTATGGAGGATTATTTTTCTCTGTCTCTCTCTCTCTCTTTTTTCCCCTTTTGGCAGATTGCATAATTCAGTCACATCACATATAGGCACTTTTACTTAGATTTATAACTTGTTTTTTTAAGTATCTGCATTTGGGATACTTTTATGGTGAATATATACATATATGTAAATTTAAACCTTCATAATGGACACTCTCGAATAGCGGAAACTTTCATTTAGCGAACACTTTTGAAAACCCTAATAACAATATACTAATATTCGTATGTTTTTACCTCTGAATAGCGGATGAATTCAGATAGAGATTTTACTGTATCTGGTTAAATCATAGAAGAAGGAATATATATTCCTTAATTTATATTCCTTCTTCTATGGGTTAAATAGATAGAAGATTGAAATTTAACCCTTTCCGGCGCGGAGTAAATCTGTTTTTAAAATGATGAAATTATGGACTGACACCAGAATTTACCAAAGAATTTATTAGAAAATAAAAACTTGCTTATTTTCTCGTACTTTTTAAAAGGAAAAATTTAATTAAATATTCTTGGTGCCGTTTGTCAGTATTGGAATTAAAATTAGGTGTCCTTTTTTGTGGACACCGCCCGCTAAAGGGTTAAATGCGCTTGTCTCTATTTCATCTGGTTCATGAGGAGATTTTTACACAGTTATCTAGACATCATAGTTATCATTCATACAATGTTTATTTTATTTTCCATAAGTCAATCCCTCGTGAGTGGGAAGTCTCTTCCAAAAGACTTTAGAAAGTTATTTCGATTTTAAAAATATGAGAAAAAAAATAGCCCTCTATAATTCTTTTGCCTTTAGTAGATGTAACTAAAGCCCAAATTAATTTTAAGTTGATATCAAATTTATACAACACACTTTACGGAATAGTTTTATATTAGGATATACTATACACTTTTTATATACATGCACTGCCGTGGCGAAGGGCGTGATTTCGAGTTTATCCACCCCTCCGGAGCATTTAAAAGCTGATAAGATGCATACAAGATAATTTATGTTAAGATAAAATATAATGTGTAAAAACCAGAGCAAAGAAAAGCATAAACAACATAAAATGTTTACCATTGAACTATTTCAAGCTTTATACTAGGAGCTTCTATTTAAACATCAACAAGAGAAAAAGTTAGGAGCAATAGCAGCAAAGTACTGTGTATGTTACTGACTGCTGCTTTTTCTCCGTCTTTATTTCCCCCCTCTGAGGATTGAAGGAGATACTCTTTTATGAAACCTTAAGACACATAGAAGCTAAATTTATTATAATTGTTGTGCCATTACGTCAGTATTTATGTGTCACGTAATTTACTAAACACTACCGTATGGACGTGTAACACAACGAAACTATTCATTTTATGAGTAACAAACAATGGTTCAAAACCTTTCTCAGATGAGGATCCTGGTTGCGGCACTTTGCATATAAAAGAAAACCCCTGAATAGCGGACACCTTAGGATCCCGGAATAAGGCGGCTATTAGGTGGGCCCGCTATTCAGAAGTAAAAACTAAAGCATATAGATAAAAGTATTGAACAACTGGTGTGATACCATAAAAGCATATAGAGTTGTTGTAGGATTGAAAGTGTTTGCTAAATAGATGTGTCCGCTATTCGGAAGTGTCCATTATAAAACATTTATTTACTCTATTTAAAAAAAAAAGAAAATGAAACAAAAGAATGTTTCATCGTTTTCTTTTTTCACTTAGGAAAAGTTACCACGATATTACCCACCTAAAAAGTTGGAAATTGTACGTCAAACGTGACAAATGAGGTGCTTTCGTACTATAACTAGTTTCAGTGAAATGAATCTTATCGTCTGTCATTATGATATGATTAATTTCCATAACAAAATAAGTACATTTTAAGTTGGGAACATTTTATCATTTGCTGTCATCTACTAAAAAGTCCAATTGGAAACTTGAGTCTAACTTTGAAATTTTCAGAACTTGAAATCCATATTTAGACTCTTTTTCCATTTAATATCTATTTCTCCGGAAAAATCTATCCAAAAAACTATGGGTAGATTACATGATTACTATAATTAAACAATTTTAGTATACAAATTCGGTTTTTAAATTCAGTAATCCAGAAATAATATGACTCCATCTTAAATAGGACATAACAATCATGGCAACCTAGAATCATTACCTATTATTAGGTATCATTGAATTAATTACGTATGATAGGATTTAATAAAATGAAGAATGTGACTATAACTTGGTCATAAGAGGTTATCAAATATCATATGTCTATAACGTCATACGTGTCAGATAGCTTGGCGATGCATCTCGGTCGCTTGACGATTAATCCTCGGAGGCTGCTATAACAAGAAAGTACCGATTTTTAAAAAAATCAAATTACTTAATAAATATTTTTATTAATATCTTTTTAAGTTTTGATTCGATTTTCATAAAATTTGAAATAACTCGACAAAATTCTGCAACGATTATATGTATTAAATTTCAAACCATTCGGTTGGGTAGTTTTTGTGCTATTATATGCGGACAGATAGACGGACCAGACGACGACAATAGTTGCTACATATTTATATAATTACGAACGCACCTAAAAATTGGCCCTGCGTGGACCGGAAAGAGTGAAATCCACGCCGACTCGATTGGATTCTGCAAAAAAAATGTAATGCCCGGGCCCGGTCCGACACGGAAAGAATGAAATGTAGGCCTAATTTGGATCTTCGGAAGAAAGTTAAGCCCGGGTCCGGGTCTACCATGAATCAAATGAAAGGAAATTGGCCTGAATTATGGCTTCGGGCTCATTCAGACCTCCACCCAGTGGCGTATCCAGGGGGTGGGCTGATGGGGCTGCAGCCCCCCCCCCCCCGAAATTGTCAAGAGTAAAATGAAAAAAGTGTTTTTTTCTTTCTTTTTTAGATACATTTCTAATTTTTTTTCTGTTTTACAGCGGATTAGCCATTCTCGTTAGTCCATATTAGTCCGCATTGACATCACATCATAAACAGGGTAAGGAGGCTGATGGGGTTATAGCCCCCTCCCCCCCCCCCAACGCCCGAAATAGTCGAAAATCTCATGAAAAAAGTGCTGTTTTCTTCTTTTTTCAGATAAATTTGCAAATTTTTTTTTTGGTTATACAACAGACTACCCATTTTCTTCTTTTTAGCTTCATATTAGTTCACATTGACATCAGAGCATATCTAAAAAGAGGAAGGGGCTGATGTGTTTACAGCCTCCCCCCTTCCCGAAATAGTCGAATGAAAAAAGTGCTGTTTTTTCCTTTTTTGAGATAAATTGGTATATATTTATATATATAAATTTTTGTCATACGATAGACTACCCACTGTCTTCTTTTAAAACCCATGTTAGTCCACATTGACATCAGAGCATACCTAAAAAGGAGAAGGGGGCTGATGGGATTACAGCCCCCTCTTCCCGAAATAGTCGAACATCTCATGAAAATAGTGCTGTTTTTTCCTTGATGGGGTTACAGCTCCCCCCCCCCTCTTCCCGAAATAGTCGAACATCTCATGTAAAATAGTGCTTTTTTTATGATGGGGTTACAGCCCCCCCCCCCCTCCCTTTTCCCGAAATAGTCGAACATCTCATGAAAATAGTGCTGTTTTTTTCTTCTTTGAGATAAATTTGTATTGTTTGTTTTTGTTATACTACAGATTATCCACTGTCTTCTTTTTAGTCCCATATTAGTCCACAGTTAGTTGACATCAGAGCATACCTAAAAAGGGGACGGGGGCTGTTTGTGTTACAGCCCCCCCCCCTTCCCGAAATAGTCGAACATCTCATGAAAATAGTGCTGTTTTTTCTTCTTTGAGATAAATTTGTATTTTTTTTTTTTTTTTTTTTTTGTCAGAGAACAGACTATCCACTCTCTTCTTTTTAGTCCACATTGCCATCAGAGCATACCTATAAAGGAAAAGGGGGCTGATGGGGTTACAGCCCCCCACCTCCCCAAATAGTTAAACAACTCATGAAAATATTCCTGTTTTTTTCTTCTTTGAGATAAATTTGTATTTATTTATTTTATTTTATTTTTTGTCAGAGAACAGACTATCCGTTCTCTTCTTTTTAGTCCCATATTAGTCTACATTGACATCAGAGCATTCTTAAAAAGTAAAAGGCGCCTGATGAGGTTACCCCCCCCCCCCCCTCTCGAAATATTCGAAAATCTCATGAAAAATGTGCTGTTTTCTTCTTCTTTGAGATGAATTTGAAATTTTTTTTGTTATACAACAGATTACCCACTCTCTTCTTTTTAGCCCCATATTAGTTAACATTGACATCAGAGCGTATCTAAAAAGGAGAAGGGGCTGATGGGGTTACAGAGGGCCCCCTCTTCCCGAAATAGTCGAACATCTCATGAAAATAATGCTGTTTTTTTCTTCTTAAATTTGTATTTTTTTTTGTTGTTGTTATACAACAGACTATCCACTTTCTTCTCTTTACTCCCATATTAGTACAGAGTAACACCACAGCATATCCAAAGAGGGTAAAGGGGCTGATAAGGCACAGACCTCCCATCCTCCCAAAATGGTCAAAAGTGGAATGAAAAAAATTCCGATTTTTCTCATTATGTTTGAGATAGAATTAGAATTATTTTTTTCTGTCATGCAATGGACAACCCAGTCTATTCTCTTTATTCCCATATTAGTACACAAGGGGTGGGGGTTATGGAGTAACAGCTCCATTCCCCTTCTGAAGTGGTCGCAGTGAAATAAAAAAAAACTGACTTTGTTTCTTTCTTTTTGAGATAAATTTGTTTTATTTTCTGGCGCGCAACAAATTTGTTTTCTCGTTAGCCCCATATGCCTCTCAGTCCTGCCATCAAAATTACTTGAGACCACAAAATATGTTTTCAAATTACTGAAAAACAGTTCCATACATATTTTAGTGGATAATTGAATACGTATAATATGCTCAATTAGCAAGATCTAGAAGTAGTTTAATTAATTTAAGGAATATTTAACTCTCTTCCACAGATGATGCCAAGACCAAGGAGGTATATTAGTGCGCAGTGACATTAAATATTATCGAGAAAATCAGCAAATGTACGTACTGGAATTTTTTTGTGAATGGCAATGTCAAGCAAGATTATTGATTTTCGGTTTTGGAAGGGTGTTTTAAAGGTGCCCAGTAGTAATACTAAAAAAATAATCTCCTGTTGATTTGTTTGTTCCTGGTCTTTTTATTAGCGAACTAGTTTTATTTACGTTACGTGATTTTCTAGATTTAAGGCTGTTCTCAAATACAAGCTGGCTACTTTATGACATATTTTTTAATACATTTTTGCTCGGAAACGCATGAAATTCACAGGTCTTTTTATTCAGAAACTTTGCAATCGAAACACGTTTTCCCGGTTTTTTTTTTTTGTAAAGGTAGAAAATCTTTCAGAAAGCACTGTCCAAGTTGGCGTTTTGAATCGGATTCCCGACACATCAGCCTGAGAAGCACGAAAAACGAGTCGTTAATACGTTACCAGAATCACTTATAACTCGATAAGTAATCTATTTATCAAAAAATGGAAAACTTATCTCGATTCCAAATCTCTTCCATAGTCAACCTGCCAGTCTAACGCCTTCGCGTTTAAAAATGTGTCAGAAAGTTTCCCGTTGATGAGCAGCGAGGAAGATGCCTTTTTCAATATTTCAGTGTACGAGGTGATCCAGCAAAAGATAAAAATTCTTAATTACTCTTCTATGAAAGTACAATATTACGAATAGTGTTCTTTTCTAATCGCTCTTATTTTGACACGACGCACTTTAGTATCAGCATTTTTACCATTTGGAATATTTAACAAAAGAAGCATTAAATAAATTCACAGGTTAAAAATAAATTTTCTTACAATTTTACTTACCTTTTTTTTTTTCAAAGTCCAGTAATATTGTTAGCTATAATTCAATAACTTTAACTCTTTAAAAAAAAAGGGAAATCTGATGTTTAGTTTCCAATTAATTCTTAACTTGTCCCTTCCTTCACAAATTTGATGAGTTTTTTTAACATATATTTCTTGAAGGTTAATAGCCATACGTTTGATCAAAATTCCAGGAGCATGTATACGAAGGGAAGGGGGAGATTAAGAAGGAATGCTTGCTACCCATAAGATTTTAAATTACTATTTTGTTGGTATTAAAAAAAGAGATTTTGCAAAGAAAGTTTGTTTATCCTGAACAGACACTGACCATCAGAATTTTGGGCCATGGCAACAGAAAATATTTTTGGCTCTAATTGTAGATTATCACATTTTTACAAATACTGTGAATGAGAAGTGTATGAATATAAGTATGTAATGCACCCATTTAAATGAAAGACAGAATAAATGTAAACTGAAGTTGGATTATTATTATTATTATTATTGAAATTTCTTCGTAAAAATTAACTTGACAACCTCAAATATGTTAAATAAACATGAAGTATAATGTTGCACAAACTTTAGAAACATACACACCCCAAAGAAAATTACATTTTATAAATAAGATAGTCATAAAACTAAAACATTTTTAAACAAGTTTAAAACACATATGAAGAAGCTGAAATAAATTGGGTGCACTATGAGAAACTTAAATCTTCAAATGAGAAGAAAAATTATAAATATACTTATGATATTACTGACAATTTTAGCTTACATAAGTT
Organism: Maratus michaelseni; assembly: GCA_963931845.1. NCBI lineage: Eukaryota > Metazoa > Arthropoda > Arachnida > Araneae > Salticidae > Maratus > Maratus michaelseni. The sequence continues at coordinate 275,436,339 of OZ007599.1, forward strand.
GGGTAATGAATCTAGAAATTTTAATTTCTTATTCTATTAAGATTGTTGACAATAAAATAGATTTGAAACACCTTAAAAGTTTGGGCTCCTTAAATATGTGGGTTCTGGGAAAGTGGGAATTTATTGTCATGCAAGAATCGTAGCCAGAATTTAGGGAAGAAGGAGACAACTTTATGGATTATAAGCTACAATGACTTTCTTTTAAATGAAAGTATATGAAACAATCCATTATCACTTTTCAACTTATTTTAGCGGGTGTGGGGGGGGGTGTTCGGGTTCGGCCCCGTACCCCCCTCCCCCCCCCTCCCCGTTTTTCTCTGCCTACGGCCTTATTGTCAAACATGATTTCTGTTTATAACGCAGTTCAACATGTTTCGTAAGACTCAGAACATTATCGAAATTTATGTCAGCCACCCCCCGAAATTAAATCCTGGATACGCCACTGATACACACCAAAACACATGTAATGTATTTGTGATAGTTTATGCCACACATGCAATGGCGCAGCCAGAATTCGGCTTTTTTAATAAATTAATAATTTTTAATAAATTAAATCATAATACTACTTTTTTCGTTTATTAGAATCTGACACTGTGTTAGACAGGATTCATTTACACGGCATTTACTGTCTTAGACTTACAAAACGTAAAATTCATCAATGAAATAACACAAAGCTGTACTGCAAATAGAGGCGTCTTAAATTTAGATACGTATGTGTCTGAAAAAGCAATTCAGACACTTAAGTGTCTGAATGTAAAATTTCAGACATCATAGGTGTCTGAATTTAAGACACATAAGTGTCTTACTATGATCAGGGTATAAAAGGACTGTGAAAAATGTCTGAATAACTATGATATGTCTGAAAGTCAGACATATAGAAAATCAGACACTTAAGTGTCTGAATTGAACATAATTGTATCATATGCGCAGTGACAGTTGATACAATCGTGGCACTGAATGTGCCAGCGATATCAGAGAATGTTTTCGAACAAATGAATGTTGTTTAAAATACTTTTCCATCCACTAAATTTTGATTAGACACAGGACACACTGGCAAATCACTTAGAGGGGCCCAACGTCTCTGACTGCAATATTCCACTAATAAAACTCCTCTTTAAAATTTTTATATATCATAGAATAATTCTGAATATAGAGAATAAAGTGTATGAAAAAAAAAAAAACATGCAATTTTTTTTCGTATGTAATGTGTATAACTATTTTTAATCTAAAATCTTCTATTCTTTAGAATATTTTAAATATTTGTTTTTAGTGTTTAAGTTACTTTATTGATCCCCAACAATTTTATAAACTTTGGCTATAAGAAATAAAATTAACTTTTTTTCGCGAAAAAACATTTAAAGACAAATTGGTATTATTTTACATAGGTAAACGTTATTTCGAATTGTACAGAGAGGCGCGAGGCCCTGAACAGGCATCCGGTTTGCCCGATTGTTGCGCCGCGCAGTGTTGAATTCAGATATTTTTCTCCGCGAGTTGAGGGGGGGGGGGGGGTCACTTTTTGACCATTAAAATCATAAAATCTCAAATCTTCTGAGGGAGAAAAATGTCAATGTTCCGGGGAAAATCCCCCCGTGCCGCCCCCTGAATTCAACACTGCGTCCGCAGTGTTGGATTCAGACACTTTTCTCCTGGAGGAATTTCTGTGGCTGCGGAACCGGGGCGAGGGGGGTGGGCATTGTAGTTTTTAACCATTAAAAGCATAAAATTTCAAATTTTAATACTCCGGGGGGAATGCCCCCCAGGCCACCCCCTGAATTCAACACTGCTTGATCGTATTATAGGATCATGTGACTTCGATCTGTACGGCTTAGTATAAAAATAATTTCTAAGGGAAGAAAGTAGCCATTATTCAGCTTAAATACTTTACAATATAAATTTTTGAGGATGTTTAGCTAAGTGAGATTAATCGCTTATTTAAAGTCCTTAATTTTTAATTGTGTGAATTTAGGTTATTGCTAATTAACCCCTTAATCGTCGCAACCGATAAGTGTAGTCTACTTTTTAAAATTCAGATTGCATGATTGCCACCAGTTTTTTTAAGTAGAAATATTCGCCTTATTTAATGGCAGGTAAAATACCGCGAGAATCAAGCTAATTAGACTATTTTATAAATCTGGTGGGAATCAAAATAAAACAAAAGTAGCCTACACTGCCCGTGAATGTATATCGATTAAGGGGTTAAATTGATATTTTTGAGAGATAGAAATTTGTAAATCTAAATTTTGAGAAAAAAATGTTTTTATCTGTCACCTAATAGTGTCATTTTGAATAAATGTTTCTAGTACTATTGTGACTTCGGGTATCAAGATGTATGATTGAAAGCTACAACGCCCCAATCAACGGAATGTGTTTAAAATCGGTCAAAAAGAAAATTTAGTTAGTTAAATTTGAATATACAGGGAGCGCTTTTTTCAATTAAAATATTTAATGATAACAATCGAATTGAAAATATGTATAATTCATATGTCCTTCCCTACATAAATAATAAAGTTACTTAACCATATTGACAATTTTTTTCAAAATCCCGTTCAGATTTTCCAATTTTCTGAGCAACAAATCAAAGAATTCTATAAAAATATCTACACGCATGTAACACATCGGCTGATAAGTTCCCGGTCTGGCACACAGATGGCGTTGCAATCGCTGAACCGATGCTTTTTAGTAAAACTAATCTTTAAAAGGTAGCAGAAAAAAATATCATGACGATTCACCGTGTGGATAAAACGTTAGAGTGTTTTAAGTTGAATGACTTTGTTGATAAACAAAAAAATGGATAAACAAGATTTTCAAGAATTGTTATTTGATGGGGGAAAAACACCGTTCAAACAAAAGCTTGGCTTGAGCGTTATCTGGACACTGCACCAGGTAAATCAACCATTATTGACTGGTTTGCTGAATTTAAACGTGTCCGTAAGGACACCAGTGATGCACCACGCAAAAGAGGTGGTTACTCCGGAAAACATAAAAAAAGTCCACAAAATCGTTTTGGGGAACCGTAAAGTGAAGTTGCAGGAGATAGCTCAGACTCTGAAGATATCCAAGGAACGTGTAGGTTTTATTTTGAATGAACATTTGTCTATGAAAAAGCTGTTGTCAAAGTAGGTGCCGCGCGTGTTTACTTTTGACCAAAAACAACGAGTCGATGATTCTGAGCACTGTTTGGAGCTTTTTCGTTATAAAATTATGTTATTTGTTATTAAATTATTATTATTATTTATTTATTAAATTATTATTTATTTATTAAATTATTATTTATTTATTAAATTATTATTATTATTATTAAATTATTATTATTTATTATTAAATTTATGTTATTTTATAATGTTATGTTAAAAAGTTGTGTTTTCTTTATTAGACCGGGAACTTATCAGCTCATGTGTTAAATCATTCCATCACTTGCATTTAAAATCACACACTTATGTGGTCTGGGTGGCGAAATGGATAAGGCATTGGTTTCGTAAAGGACCCGGGTTCGATACCGGCCTGGGTAAGAAAGAAATTTAGATTATCCTTCCGTAATTGTAGATAGAGATGCTTCGATCGATAGATGGCAGCAATAACGATTTTTTTCTAGCTATCCGGGTAAAAAATGGCGGTATTTCAGACATTTAAAATGTCTGAATTTCAGACACTTACAAGCGTCTTAAAATATTAAGAAACTTCAAAGTGTCCGTTTTCTAAACCATCCGTTTCAGACACTTATATATGACTGAATTTCAGACGTTTCAGTTTACAGTGTGATGTTACATTTATACGAAATATTTCAACAAAGATGAGACAAGCTTTAAGGGGTAAAAGAATACACTACAGGAATTAATTTTTGTGTAGGAAACCGGGATTGCAACCCATTTGTTCAAGCCGAAAACGAATTTTTTTCATAAATTTAAGGTGGTTCTTTACTGATCTACTCAATAACGGAACATTCTGACACATTTTTTGACTCATTTTAAACGCAAAGGCATACAATTGTCAGGCCTGACTATTGAAGGGATTTGGAATCGATTGGAGTTTTTCCTTTTTAACTCTTTCCAACCTAGTTGAAAAGTGTTTATGACTTCGGTTTGTCTGCCGTCTGGCCGTGCACTAACTCCCGTAAATATGCTCGGATTGCCCTGCAATTTTTACATGTTATTGTCGTTATCTATAGCATGTTCCCTATTTCAACGGAAGTGTGTAGCACTTATAGTTTTTTTACAGGGACACTCAAAAGAATTCCGTTACATTACGGTCTATGGAGAAAAATCATTTGCGGCTAATTTTAATGATGTTACGCAATTTCAAACGCATTGTAATTGATATATATCACTAAGGTGCACTACAAGAAGCTTAATATGGAATAGGGTGTGCATAGCACTTATAGTTACTTTACAGGGACAGTCAAAAGAATTCCGTTACATTATGTCTATGGGGAAAAATCATTTGCGATTTAATTAAATAATGTTTCACTATTTTAAACGCATTGAAATTTATATATATCACTAAGGTGCATTACCAGAGGTTTACTACAGAATATTGTGTGTATAGCAGTCATCGTTCATTTACAGAGACACACAAAAGAATTCTCTACTGTCTGTTAACAATAATTCTTGGAAGTGCGTTTGAAGTTGCTGAACGCAATTTTAAATTCAACTCAATTTTTGTCTATTACTTGGTGTGTATAAATTCTGTAGATCCTATACAGGGCAGTGCAAAAGTTCGCGAACACATTTCCGTTTATTGACAGAAACTTCAGAAGGAGAATTTTAAACTGTGCTACGCGTTTCCTAACTAAACTAAAATTTAGCATCCTATGTAGTATATATACAAATCTATAGATCATTTACAGGGCTGAATAAAAGTATTCGGATATTTTTTCGAATATTGTATATGTTGGAAATATATATTGCGAATTCCTGAAATTACGTTTTTAAATATGCTATGCGTCTTCCAAGTTGTTTACTTAGATGTTATCTTTCAGCTTATTAAACGGTAATGATTTGTACAATTATTTCGGAAGCGTTGGAAAGTGTTACATAATCTATGCTTGACGCATGATTTTTCGTTCTTGTTTGATAAACAAATCACTTATTGAGTTATATAAGAGATTCGTGTCACGTGGCAACACGTTTTCTTCCCTTCTCACGCTATTGCGTAAGAAATTCGTCCACTTTAAAAAGTATTTTCTGAAAATCTTCTGTCTTTAACAAAAAATGGAAACGTCTTTCGATTGTAAAGTGTTTGAATAAGAACGCCTGCAAATTTCATGCGTTTCTGAACAAAACTGAATAAAAAACCTGTCATAAAGTAGCCAGTTTGGATTTGAGAATAACTTTAAGATATTTATTAATTTCTTTCGCTTTGGGTTCAGCTTTTGAATATTTGGGGTTGAATTATTTCGAGTTGACACCCAGAGTTATTTTGAATATTTAGTTATTAACAATAATGAAGCAATTTCAACAAAAATGTCAATAACCGTTATGCAAAACGAAATAATATCAGAAAAACTGGTGGAAGTTATCAACCCACGTTCAAACAACACTGAGCTAGACGCTCCACATTTTGGAATGAAGTTGAAATTTTACACACTGATCGAATTACTGTACATTTCTAGCATTTTTCGTGATGTCGTGAGCAAGGTAAGTCTGTTGAAAATTCCGTTACTGTTAAATGTCTGCATAAATTATTAGGGTACGACTTGAAGTAGATACCTTATATTTTTGTTTGATTAAATTTAATTGCGACCCTGGTTTCCTGGCCAAAAATTGTTTGTTGTAGTTTGCCCTACCATCTCTTGCAGTTTATTCTGTCCATTTTATTTTTATTTTTATTTTGAAACAGCCTATATGTCCCAAATATTTGTGATTCTATGGCTGCACATTCCTATGATCACATTGTGATTCTATGACTGTCACACATGGTAACATTTTATGACTGCACAATGTCATTTTTGTGTTGTGCTTTTCATATTTTGAGTACACTGTGTTGCTTTTTTTCTCCCCAGAAGAAACAGTAAATGTTTCTGGTTGGCAGGGGAGGTCCTCTCGAACCGAAATTTCTAAAGCCGGACTCGACTCGGCCCATGTCTTTTAGCTTTTATAAAAGGTTATAAAAGCTAAAAGATTAGCCAGGACCCCTATGAAAGCTTTATTGACCGTACGCGGCACGTACCAAAAACTAAATATTAAACCCGGTTCCGGTTTGAGCTGTTTATTTTTTCTTAGTTTATTGATCCGGTCCGACCCAATTTCTGAAATAATATACCAATATTTCTTATTCAATATCATTCTACAATTTAAGTTCTTTTAACAGGATATTGCATGCATATATGTATGTAAACATTTTAAGGTACAGCAAATTATATGTTCGCAATCACGGAATAACAAAATTAATGATCATTTAGAGACAATGACATAATACATGAGCACGCACTGAAAAATGAATGTAGTTTGAAATGAAAAAGTTGGTTCATAAATTTAAATCACAATTTTAAAGCTCTATGTAAAAAAAGGATACTTGACACCTGCGATATAATCTTTTTTCTGTTATTTATTAAACCAAATTCCATTTCTAAGGATTGTTTTAACAAATATGTGATATCACTATTAGTTTTACAAGATAACTGAAGCAAGATCACGGAAATTTTCTTTGGACCTTAAAAGAATGAAGTCCAGTTTCGGAGACTGCTGAAAAAAGTAAGAACCATTTCCAGCCAAAATCTATAGAAGAAAAAAATCCCTGACGGCTCGGCCAACAGGCACAGGTAGATTTCGAAGACGCAGACCGTGGGGCGCCTGTTTGTTGGGAATTGCAGAAGAAATGACCTTTTTGCCATGATGCAGCAGTTGGGGCCGCCCACTTCGAAATCTACTTTGTGGTAGGCGGCAGGGCCATCGCTAAGACTTTTTATTGAGGGGGGAGAGGACCTTAAATTCCCAAGTCAAATTTCAGTATTTGCCAACTCATTGAGAAGCAAAAATAAATATAGTTTTCGCCAATTCAACAAGTTTGCCAAATAGTTTTATAATTTTGCCAAGTTACCACAATTAGAAAATGTAATATAGTTCTTATTTGTAAAAAGTTTAATAATATTCCCAATTAGATTTATAACTTTTGCCAAGTCTATCAGAAATAGAAAGTATATTATAGTTTATATTAAAGTTTTAAACAAATTTGCCAACTAAAAGTTTTTAAATTTGCCAAGTTTAACAGCATTCGGGAAGGTTTGGTGGGGTAGGCTCCCCCCGTCCCCCCCTCTTAGCGAGGGCCCTGGTAGGCGGAGCCGGCAAGGAATTTTTTGTTTTTACATAATTTGCTTTTGCTATAAAAAAACTTGTCAGTATAAAAGTTTTTGATAATATTAAGAGGATTTATAATAAATTTAAGCGAATTTGATATTTTGGGAATTCACGAAGTTATTTTTTTTCTTCTGAACCCCCTCTTTTTCCCCCCTTTAGGCCATTTTTAATGATATCAAAAATCTATCATACATAAATTTTTGGCCCTTTTTTAGAAGTAATAATAACTTTAAACGGAATCGATACGTATCATAATTAAGAAGTTATGGGGGTTTTCTGTTTTCACAAAAGTCACCCCATTTCCTTACCCCCTACCCCCTTGGTTCGATTTTGCCCAACTAACGAATTTGACCGAGATTTTATGCCGCTCGATTTTATGTATCAGTTTGGAAGAGATTTCTGCAGAATTATTGAAGTTATCGTGTCCATAAAAAAGTGACATGGATAGATAAAGTTTTAAACTGGTTTTGGGTTCTGGGAGTCATGATCGGCGTAGATCTGCAAAAATTTTTCAGAAATTGCAACTTAGGGGAGAATCTAATAGGTAGTATTTCTTAGGAAATCTACCTAAAAAGTAGGCCGGGACATCACTGGTCCGAGTTTAATGAAAGAAAATTTACCCCATACCTAAACTATAACACCGGTTTATAATTTATTTAAGCCTGTGGAAACGGAATCGATAGGGACCGGGGAAAAAAGTCTGTTTTAAAAAGTTTCCGTCTTAGCACATATAATTGTATGTTTTCTTTTCGTCGGGACCATAAATTATTTCGATTTAAGACAGGATTCCGTTATAGACATGTTCTGTTTTGACAGGGTTTATTGTACTTAGATCAAATTCTCCCCAGTTTTAACAAGTAAAAAGTTCAAATTCCATTTCTGTACGTTCAAAATTTATCTTGCGTTTTAGCGTTTTTAACACTTTCCAACCTAGTTGAAAAGTGTTTATGACTTCGGTTTGTCTGGCCGTATCGCCGTCTGGCCGTCTGCCGTCTGGCCGTCTGCCGTCTGGCCGTCTGTCCGTGCTCTAACTCCCGCAAATATGCTCGGATTGCTCTGCAATTTTTATATGTTATAGTCGTTATCTATAGCATGTTCCCTATTTCAACGGAAGTGTGTAGCACTTATACTTTTTTTACAGGGACACTCAAAAGAATTCCATTACATTGCGGTCTATGGGGAAAAATCACTTGAGGTTTATTTAAATAATGTTTCACTATTTTAAACGCATTGAAATTTATATATATCACTAAGGTGCATTAGAAGAAGCTTAATATGAATAGTGTGTGCATAGCACTTATAGTTACTTTACAGGGACAGTCAAAAGAATTCCGTTACATTACGTCTATGGAGAAAAATCGTCTGCGGTTTATTTAAATAATGTTTCCCCATTTTAAACGCATTGAAATTTATATAAGGTGCATTACAAGAGGCTTACTACAGAATATTGTGTGTATAGCAGTCATCGTTCATTTACAGGGACACACAAAAGAATTCTCTACTGTCTGTTAACAATAATTCCTGGAAGTGAGTTTTAAGTTACTGAACGCGATTTTAATTTTAACTCGCTTTTTGTCTATTACGTGGTGTGTATAAATTCTGTAGATCCTATACAGGGAAGCACAAAAGTTCGCGAACACATTTCCGTATTATTTAACTCCAGACGGAGAATTTTAAACTGTGCTACGCGTTTCCTAACTGAACTAAAATTTAGCATCCTATGTAGTATATATACAAATCTATAGATCCTATACCGGGCTGATGAAAAGAATTCGGATTACAAAGATGTTATCTTTTAGCTTATTAAACGGTATGATTTGTAAAATTATTTTGGAAGCGTTGGAAAGTGTCACATAATCTATGCTTGACGCATGATTTTTCGTTCTTGTTTTATTATATTTTTCCTATGGAATTTGACAGTTTAAGGTTTGGTCTTATTTCGGAAAAAGAAGCAAAGACAAGAAAATCGGTTAAAAGATTCGCCACTTTACAACGGTGCGTCAGGATGCGAAAACTTCTATTTTACGAAAGAAGTGATCAGTTTTACAGTTTATCTGGGGGGGGGGGGGTTAAAAGCCCTCCCAGATCTAAAAGATACATTATCCGCCACTTATATGAATCACTGGTTTATCAAATAATCCGCTTTTAGGAATCAATTAAACCAAAAATCAGTATTAGTATTTTTACCTTAGTCGGAATCCAACGCTTTATAGAATCAAATTATATTCAACAAAGATGATTTATTAAAACGGCGGTTACTGTACTTAGAAATGAAGAAAACGCATAATAGCTACCTGTTAAAACTGATCAATTCTTTCGTAAAATAGCAGTGTTCGCATCCTGTCGCACCGCTGTATAGTGGCGAGTCTTTTAACCGATTTTTTTTTTTCTTTGCTTCTTTTTCCGAAATGAAACTAAACCTTAAACCGTCAAATTCCATAGGAGAAATATAATAAAAAACGCTAAAACGCATGATGAATAATTTTGAACGTACAGAAATGGAATTTGAACTGTTTACTTGTTAAAGGTGGGGAAAATTTGATTTAAATACAATAAACCCTGTCAAAACAGAACCTGTCTATAATGAAATCTCGTCTTAAATCGAAATAATTTATCGAAAAGAAAACATACAATTATATATGCTAAGACGGAAACATTTTAAAACAGACATTTTTTCCGGTCCCTATCGCTTCCGTTTCCACAGGCTTAAATAAATTATAAACCGGTGTTATAGTTTAGGTAATGGGGCAAATTTTCTTTCATTAGACTCGGACTATAGTGGTTTTCACGAAGGCTGGCGGTTACCCTTCACTGACCTCTTCATTCCTCCCCGTTCCCTAAGGACGTATCTATTGTACTCGAGTGTAGATTTCCTAGTTGGTCATCTTTTTTCATACTGTATTTGAGACAGGGGCGGATCTGACCCATCATTTAGAGCAGACATACTGAACTTTTTCTTCTCGCGGGACGCAAACATATGTTTGAAACGTTCGGCAGGCCGCAACATAATTATATTATAATGTAAAAAAGGGGTAATTTAAATAGTAAGATAAAAAAAAGGTAGTATATAACAAACCTATATAATAAAGTTAATGTAATCAGTAGGATTGAACGTTTGTCGAAAAAGAAATATTACCAAAACTTTTAATACCACTATTTCCAAACAATAAACTTTGTGGTCGATTTCAATTGCAAATGATGTACAAATAGTGGTATAAAATATTTTGCTGCCAATTTTTTCTACGGTAAACATTCAACCCTAATAAGCATTATTAGTTAAACGTAATAACACAACAATGTAGCATTTCCATGTTCTAAAGAAAAAAATATGGTGATTTGCTTTAGTAAATTAATCGATTTCTCAATATAATTTTTTTTTTAAATGTAGAAATGTATAGTGCAAATATAATAAATTTGGAATAACAGTGGTGTAGTGTTGTGGAAATATTGTCTTGATAAAGCAGCCATATACAATTCAAAATGTATCACATTTTTAAGGAAAAAAAACGATTTTAATTCTTTAGTGCTTAAACAGTAATGCCTGCAATTTTCATTCATTTCTATTTAAAAATAACTCCATTAATGTATCAAATATTAAAATTTTCAAGCAGTAAAAAATGAAAACATCTTTAATACATATTTATATTTTAAAAAATGTATTGTTCTCAGGGATCTGTTTAGGAAAAAATTGGGAACCCTTTACAAAACTATTTTCCCTAAAACAGGACCTTTCACAAAACTAATTTCCCTTAAACAGGACCCTTCACAAAATTCTTTGTCTAAAAATAGGTTTTTCACAAACTTTTTCCATCTTTAAACTGAACATTTCACAAATTAATCATTTAAAAGTAAAATCTGACCTGTCATTTTTACACATATAAAGAAAATATATGTATTTTACATCCATATATCTTCTTAAAAATGTATAAACAAGAATCTGGATATAACAATCATTTCGAATTCAGAAAATTATGACTAGATTTTTCACAAATATAAAAAGCTGTTCACAATTTCACAAAAACAGGGTTCTGGGAAAAAAATTACAATTTTCATAACTAAAAAAAAAAAAAAAAAAAAAAAAAAAAAACAGTTCTTTTCAGGACTAAGTCCTTTCGAGGGCTAAGCTCTATCTAGAACTTAAAAAAAAAAAAAAAAAAAAAAAAAAAAGAAGAATCAACATTTAAAAATTTATCTTTAAACATAAAGCTTAGAAAATATTTTTTCGGGGGGGGGGGGGGGGAGGGGGAGTAATACTGACAGAGGAATTCTTTATCTATACATAGTCAATAAAAGTTGAAAAATTCATTTACACATGTTTTGAATGAAAATATAAACGATATCTTGAAGAATGATATATTTTGAAAATAAATATCAAATATATGAAAATATTGAAAATATGAAACCTAATGATATTTTGAAATTAAATATCGCATATATATTATGATATATATTCATTGATATATATATAATCCTGGTGAAAAACGAGCCATTTTACAAAATTCGTATAGATCAACATCACCCTCAGAAATCTTTCCCCCTAAGGTCGAAACGGAGTGGAAATAAAGAAGAAAGACAGTTCCATATGCGATTTTCCTGTCAACTGGTCAAGGTGGTTCTCAAGGTTAACCGCCTTTTCTAAAAAAATGGACTCTAGTGGGGTCCCGGCTTCCTTTTTTTTCTATAGATTTTGGGCTGGAACTGGTTCTTACTTTCTTCTGCAGTACTGGGCCTGTCCGAAACTGGACTTCATTCTTTTCTGGCTCAAAGAAAATTTCCATGATCTTGCATCATGATCATGCTGGCAGTTTTCTTGTAAAACTAATAGTGATATACAGGGCCCGACTAGCAAGTTTTTGTGCCCAGGGCACTTTCAATTTTTCGTGCCCCCTTAGATTGGTTAATTTACTGATACTAGTTTTTTTCTTTTTCTTTTTTTTTTTTTTCATATTGCACACTTATTCAAAAAGTATCGACTCAAAAAATTACGTTTACCAGAAAATTAAAAAACGGTTCCAGAAATAATTTTTTTTTTCTATTATTTATTTAAATGTGCTTTTAACCATAGATTGATATATATTTTTGTCATTTTATCATATTAATATCTTAAATATAACATTTTTTTTCAGTTGTTTCACTTTTCAAATAAATGTGCAATATGATAAAATTGAATGACTTGATAAATACAGTACACCAATTACTAGAAAATAATGGTAAGAAGTCTTCTTAATAATGAGGTAGTTATTGATTTTAAATGATAAAACCAAACTAGTACTGAATGCAAACAAAAGTGCCAAAAGGAAAAAAACGTTGGCACAACTATTTTTTTTTGATGGAAATTTAAATGAAATTATGAAAATTTTCGTGCCTCTCAGAAATTTTGTGCCCATGCGATAGTCAGGGCCTGGTGATATAGGATATTTGTTAAAACAATCCTTAGAAAGGGAATTTGGTTTAATAAATTAACAGAAAAATATTTAAATCGCTGGTGTCAATTGTCGTTTTTTTACACAGAGCTTTGAAATTGTGATTTAAATTTATAAACAAACTTTTTCTTTCATTCCTAACTACATTTATTTTTCAGTGCGTGTTCATGTAAGTCATTGTGTCTCTAAATGATCATTAATTTTGTTACTCCGTTACTTCATAGATTGCGGACATTTGCTGTACCTTAAAATGTTTAGATACATTATGGTTGTAATATTCTGTTAAAATAACTTAAATTGTAGGATGATATTGAATAAGAAATATCGGCATACTTTGCAGAAATTGGGTCAGACCGAATCAATAAACTAAGAAAAAATAAACAACTCGAACCGGAACCGGGTTGAATATTTAGTTTTTGGTAAATGCCGCGTATGGCCAATAAAGCTTTCATAAGGGATCCTGGCTAATATTTTATCTTTTATAACGGACTGGGCCGAGTCGGGTTCGGCCTTAGAAATTTCGGTCCGAGAAGACCTCCCCTGCCAACCAGAAACATTTACTGTTTTTTCTGGGGAGAAAAAAAAAAAGCAACACAGTGTACTCAAAATATTAAAAGTACAACACAAAAATGACATTGTGCAGTCATAAAATGTTACCATGTGTGCCAGTCATAGAATCACAATGTACATATAGAAATGTGCAGTAATCACAAATATTTGTAACAAATAGCGTGTTTCAAAACAAAAATAAAAAAGACGGAACAAACTACAACAAACAATTTTTGGCCAGGAAACCCGAATCGCAATTAATTTAATCAAACAAAAATATTAAGGTATCTACTTCAAGTCGAACCCTAATAATTTATGCAGACATTTAACAGTAATAAAGATGTTTAACGGAATTTTCAACAGACTTAGCTCATACGATATCACAAAAAATGCTAGAAATGCACAGTAATTCGATCAGTGACATCGTATAAAATTTCAACTTCATTCCAAATTGTGGAGCGTCAAGTTCAGTGCTGTTTGGACTCGGATAATGCTAACTCCCATCAGTTTTATTGATATTATTTCATTTTACATAAAGGTTATTGCAATTTTGTTAAAATAGCTTCATTGTTGTTAAGGTTGTTCTCAAATCCAAGCTGAGTACTTTTTGTTATGTTTTTTCATTCATTTTTTTTCGGAAATTCATGAGATTGGCAGGCGTTCTTATTCAGAAAATTTAAAATCGAAAGAAGTTTCCATTTTTTGGTAAAGGCAGAAGATCTTCCAGAAAATGCTTTTCAAAGTGGACGTTTTAAACCGAATTTCTAACGCAATAGCGTGAGTAGGGAAGAAAACGTGTTGCCACGTGACACGAATCTCTTATAACTCAATAAGTAATTTGTTTATCAAAAAATGAAAAACTCCAGTCGATTCCAAATCCTATCAATTGTATCAATATCGGCTCTATTACAATAGAGCCGGTGTTGATTGTTTGCCCTTGCGTTTAAAAATGAGTCAGAATATTTCCCCTTGTTTTGAGTAGATCAGTTGAGAATTTATGAACAAAAATTCATGTTCGGCTTGGAGTGAAACACCCCGTATTTTTGATTGAACAATTCCGGTTTCATACGCAAAAATTCTTTCCTTATTCTTTCACCCCTTAAATATCTTTGTTGAAACAATTCGTAATAAATGTAACATTGGCTTTGTGTTATTTCATTGATGCATTTTACGTTTTGTAAAAGTAAACAGTAAATGACGTTTAAATGAATCATGTCTAACACACTGTCTGGTTCTAATAAACGGAAAAAAAGTAGTGGTATGATTTAATTTATTAAAAAGTCTGATTCGATTAACCAGTGATTCTAATAAAAGGCGTGTAATGCACTAGCTATCAATAACTAGAATCCCCCTAGAGCCGAATTCTGGCTGCGCCACTGAGTTTTAACAAGCTAGGAATTGTGCGTTTTCTCCATTTTTAAGTACAGTAACCGCCGTTTTAATGAATCATCTTTGTTGAATATAATCTGATTCTATAAAGCGCTGGATTCCGACTAAGATAAATATTCTAATACTGATTTTTTGTTTACTTGATGCCTAAAAGCGGCTTATTTGATAAACCAGTGATTCATATAAGCGGCAATAACTGTATCTTTTAGCTCTGGGAGGGGTTTTAACCCCGAAACCCCCCTTGTCTGTGCCACTGCACACATGCACATGTTACGTGTGTATAGATTGGGAAGTGGCCAATATCAGAGGTAAAAACGTACAAATATATGTGTTAGAAATTGAAAAATTGTTCGCTAAATAAAGGCGTCCGTTATGGAGGTTTCATTGTACATAGATTTTTCATTTGAAAAAAAAAAAAAAATGGACATTCTTTTGAAAATTTGGGTTGATTCGAAAGTGTTAAAACCCAACCTGAACCCGAAACAACGAAAGTCAACCAGACACGCGACGAAAGAATATAGCGCCGACCCGAATCCGAAACAATGAAAGTCATCCAGACACACAACGTAAAAATACAGCGCCGACAGACCGTGACTCGGGTCGGGTAAAAACGGGTTACCCGACCCGATGCATTACCCTAACAAGCGCCAACTAATGTTCTGCACTCAGACGCACGCTGAAGCTGGGCCCAACTGGCGCAGCCTTGCCCGGAATTAGAGTCCTGCACGGGCAGTGCCTGATTTACGGCAGGGCATTCGGGGCACGGGCCCAAATGCTACTGAAAATTTTGCAATTATAGGCCAAAACAATTTTAACTGTTAAAAAACAAAATTAAAATGGAAAAATGTTTGTTCAAAGTTTGTCTATGATTTGTCAAAGTAATTTAATTTTTTCCTGATTGTCTTTTAACAATTTATGTGCAGGAATTTACAGAACTCCGTTTTTGGAATCGCCATATTATTTCATTTTTATTTATTTTACCTGTAAGTCCCTCATGGTTAACATGGACAAAGCCATATGGTTCTGCTAGTTACTTGTATAAATTTAGTTTTTTTTCTTTTTTTTTCCAGTGAAAGTTTGTATTTGAAAGAAAAAGTTATTTGGTTAATAGGATATGCAAATATTTTAAATAATTATAGCTTGGTACTGCGGTAAATTTATTATTAGTTGTTGCTATCATTCCAGATATATGAACTTGCATAGAGAAAGGTAATCAGCACCACAAAGTTTATTATAAAATTCAATTAAAATTCATATCAAATAATTATTTAAAAGTAAATTAATGATTATCAAATTTAATTTATTTAATTGATATTTCAAAGAAATTATTAAAGTCAATAGTGGTTATCTTAATAAGTACTGCTTTCGATATTATATATATATATATATTTATACAAGGCCTCTGTAAGCATTGGTGCAAGGGGGGGGGGGGCGCATATGCAGCTGTGCCCAGGGCCCCCAAGTTTGTAAATCGGTCCCTGTGCACGGGTCGGGTTGCACCCGACCCGAACAAGCAAATTCCATTTGAAGTCAACCCGAACCCTACAAAAACATTTTTCGACCCGCAACCTGCAAAAATAATTTTCCGCAACCCGACCCGAACCCGACATATTTCAACCCGCACTCGAAGTACTTCAACTCGCAAACCGACCCGAACCCGCAATGAAAGGATAATAAATCATGTTTCAATGCTACTTTGAAAAGTAATGTATAATTATATCTCTAATACAAATTTTATATTTTATATAGAAAATGGACAAATTTATATTCTTTAATATTCAAATATAGTGAAGCCTCGGGATTTTCACAAAAAGTTTGAACAGAACTGTGTTTCAGATGAAAATAAATACGTATATGAATATGAATGAGTATATATTCAATTTACTGCATGAGAAAAAATAAAATGTATATAAGAAATGTAATCATACATTATTCTTTCTTTACGGTGCAGTTAAGAACCATTTTTTCTACAGTTAAAGTTAAAGACTACATTGGTATGACTTTAAGGAAATTTAGAATTCGGTTAAAAGAACATATTGCAGATATCAAGTATAATAGAAGTAAAACGACCCTTTCCAGATTAAAACAACAGCAGTCGATTATAATAGATTTTGATAACGCTAAAATTATTAAACCCACATCCTCTTTTTAGGAAGCAATAATAAGTGAATCAATAGAAATTTTAACCAGAAAAAATAAAACATGCAATGATTCAGTTTCGTACAATATCCCTAAAGTATGGTATAAGCTTTTACAGACAGTTCAAGAATGAATAAGATTGGCACATCCCTCCCTATGCTTCCCACCCTGTTTATAATGGTTTGACCTTGTCTTCAGCAGACATTGATGTTTTTACAGTGTTTCAGACTAGTTGTGTGTTTTTTGTGTGTATCTGCGTGGTGATGTTTTAACCCTGATGATGAGCCAGGACGGCTCGAAAGCGCTAGGTTTTTAATGTGAAATGCAGTTTTGTATTTTTAAAACACCTAAAGTAAAAGTTTTTAATAAATGATGCATATATGTTTTTGTGACATTTTGTGTTGTTTTTAAACAATTATTTATAGACAGAGGTGAATTTGATTCAATTGAGTGTTGTGTTTTTCATGACTCAAGTTTATTTTGCATTTTTTCTATTCTCAGAATATGAAAAACATTATCAGTATTTCGTTTATGATATACACAATAACACATGTATCGCATTTGTGATAGATTATGCACACTAGAGCTACTAAATATAGAAGCCTTAATGCACACATGCTCAGGGCCCGACTAAGCTCATTTGGGGCCCGGGGCAGACTTAAATTTTTGTGGGCCCCCCATAACAAAATTTTCATATGCAATATTTTTGCTACGATAACATTACACAGTATTTTTCCACTAGCGGAGCGTCAATGATATATATACATATACACATGTGTACATTACATATAAATATATGTGTATCTATATGTATATATATCACTGGTGTTAAAGGACAAAATTCGCACTAGCCACCAGCTTCATGCTACCAATGTGTAGATGGTCACTTTCTTACAAGGAAAGAGTAAAAATTTCATCAAGGATTCTATTTTTGCTGGTTGAAATATGTTTAGAACACATTTTTTAATTTTAGATTAATACTAATTGAAATTTTAATAAAAGTTTAGTGTTTAGAACTTTTGAATAAAATTGTGTCTACTAGTTTAAACAAAGTGGCCACTTATAAAACTGCTGCTACTGGCCACTAATGAAATTTCCCAGTGTTGCTCTTTAACTGGCACCCGGCTAATGGAAAAGTACCCATTGCACATATAAAGTGCTTTTATACATTATAATTTTTGAAATTATAGAACAAATTTAAAACTATACATTCTGATTTGATATCTTGGCTTCTACTAGTTGGATTGGGCTGAAACTTTCCCAGTCAGATAAGATTATGTTACATAAGACACAAAATTTCATCGTTAATACTTTAGTCATTTGCAAAAAAACATTTTAGATAGCAATAATAAAAAAAAAAAACTATTCAGGTATTTTATCTTCTTTTACCACAGCACGAATGAATTTACAAATCAAGGGTTGATCCAGGCAAAATTTGGAACTTCTTCACAAAATTCTATTTAATAAAACAGGCCTCTTCACAAAATTCCTTTTAATAAAATAGGCCCTTTCACAAAATTATATTCCATAAAAACTCACAATTTACTTTTTGTGATGTTTTAAAATGTGTATTTTTTTAAACAAACAAGTTCACCAGAGAGGAAAGCTGCAGCAAAAAGGATTTAAAAAAGTTTTTGTTAATAAATGCTTAGTTCAAATTTGAGTAACTGGATTTCAACTTTTGTTATAAAATGTTATTTTTCATAAAAGTAACCTTTACTTTTCACAAAATAAAAAGAAAAAAAACCTGCATCGACACCTGCAAACGCACATATACTTCACTTGCTTGTCAGCTATTTCCAGTATTAACACAGAAAAACTGATTACTCTCTGATAAATATTCTATTCAGAAAAATATTGTATTAAAAAGTATAATTTAAATATCAAAAATCAGTCGTTTTATTCTTCACACCAGGTAACAAGACAGTATATAAAATTTACCATTACTTTATTTATGTAAAATGTGTAGATCAAAACAAATACAAATTAAACAACATTTTACAAGGTTATGAACTGAAAATGCAAAAAATTATTTGTGAATTTAACAAGTACTAGAGCAAAAATTAATTAAATATCTTAAAAAATTAATTAAATATCTTAAATTCATGTAATGTTTTAAGGAACATAAAATATTTTTTAAAGAATTAATGCACAACTAAAATGAATCACCTGTTGTTAGGATGCATTGAGTTAGATGCAATGGATAACTATCAAATTAAAGATAAAATTACTAAAATCTCTTCGATAAACACATATCCCGAAAAGATCCCCCACATATACACAGAAAAAATGTTATTGTTAAATATTAATATCAGAAAATTCCATTTTATACATTTCACATGCAAATATATGCAATATCAATATTGTGATAGTCTTATTTTCTTAAAATTAATTATTATGGAATCGTCAATGTATTTTTAATTACAAAAATATATTATATGTATTTGGTTAATTTAACTCACTTGTTTTTTTAAGCCTTGTAATGGTGTTGAACATATTTCTTATTTTATTTTTAGAGGTTTCTTTCTAATTTTGCATTCAACAAAAGAATCTATTATATCGTTATAATAAAGTTTATTAGTAATATCTCCATTTAAGAATAATATAGCTAAGCATGAGAGCTTTTCTGATGAAGATAGGAGATTTTAACCTTTTCAGTAAAGAAAATTATCTTTCTCCTGAGCAATTAGAAATAGGCATTGTTAAAAAAATTCGTAAAGCAGTTTCTACATTAAGAAATGCTGAAGATAGATGAGGGTTTTGTAATGTCTTTAACATTTGGAGAAGAGTATCATCTTTGTTTACAAATGAGCTAAATTGATTCAGTTCATCAGAAAATTCTTCTTCTAAATCTAACGGATAACTTTGTTGAAGAGATTTTGCATTTTCATGTAGCGAAGCATTTGAATGCAAATTTATAAGAGCAGAAAACTTTTTTGTCATATTATCTATTTTTTTCCTTTTTTCATATATACAGGAACATAAACATTGGGCTACAAAAATTTGTCATTTGGGGGCCCCCTTGAGATGGGGGCCCGGGGCAGCTGCCCCGTTTGCCCCTGCGGTAATCAGGCCCTGCACATGCTACATGTGCGTACATTTGGAGGTGCCCATTATTCCAAGGTATACAGCGCACAGATATATAAGTGTAAAGAATTGAAAAGGTGTCCGCTTTTCGGAAGTGTCCATGATGAGGGTCTTATTGTACATATTTTTTTAATCTGAAAAAAAAAATATATATATTGCGGACATTCTTTTGAAAAAGAGGGTCAACCCGACAGGACCGTGCGAAGAGAAAACTGCGCCCGGGGCAAAGTTTCAATTTGGCGCCCCCCCCTCCCCTTCTTTTTGTGACAGGTAACACAAAACTGATAAAGTACAGAAACAAAAATAAATTCTATTGAATAAACATTTCGCGTTTATGTTGGAACTTTAAAAGGTTTAATTTTAATTCAGAAATTGCAAACAACTAAATAGCATACGAGAAAATTGCATTTATTTGTTGGAGAGATTATGATATTTTGAGACAGAAAAAAAAGAATGATGAAAAGAGAAAAAGAAATTCCCCAGAAAATGATCGATTACCAAAAAATGAATAACTAAATAATTAAAACCGTGGTTGGTAGTATATATTTGGCGGCCCCTCTATTTTCGCGCCCGGGGCTAAGGCCCCCCTTTTCGCACGGCCCTGCAACCCGAACCCGATCCGCAGCAAAAAACTAGAAGTCAACCCGACACGAACCGCAACGAAAAAATATAGCGCCAAGCGGACCGACCCGACCCGATGCAGGACTCAACCTCGAAAGAATAACAGGTTATGCGCCTCTTTATGACTTGATCGAGTTCTGATAATACATTTTTTTTAGCAATTTACTTTGTTATTAGGTGCGTTCGTAATTATATAAATACGTAGCACCTATTGTCGTCGCTTGGTCCGTCCGTCTGTCTGTCCGCCCGTCCGCATATAACAATGCAAAATCAACCGGACCGAATGGTTTGAAATTTAAAGTATATTATCTTTGCAGAATTTTGTCGAGACATTTCAAATTTTATAGAAATCGAATCAAAACTTTAGGAGATATTAATAAAAATATTTATTAAGAAATTTGATTTTTTTTTTAAATCGATGCTTTCTTGTTATAGGAGCCAGGAGCTTCCGAAGTTTAATCGTCAAGCGACCGAGATACTTATTTTATGACAGAAATGAATCTGTAGACGATATAATTCATTTCACAGAATTAAAAATCATCAAGATCTGAATATTTATATAACTAGCTATAGTACGAACGCACCTCATTTGTCACGTTTGACGTACAATTTCCAACTTGTTTCATTATCTATTCGAATAAAACTGGAAATTGAAAAGAAACGTTTTCGGGGAAATCCGCTAGGTGGCGCATTTCTGAAAAAATGGTTCCTTTAGCTGTAACAACTCCAACCCGTCCTCCAACTCCCAACTGAACTGCGTCATAGAACCGTGCGTGATGCGTGGCGTCTTTCTTCTTTCCTGGCTGGCGGTGCTTACATACAGGCGTAATTTAAATGAAGATAAAAAATTCAAATGTGTTGATTTAAAATGTAGTAAAATTCGCATAGTTTGTCCAAGGAAGGCATATTAATTGATTATACTGGATGCGTGTATAATATGAAGGATTATAGAAGAAGTTATTAAGCAAGGACTTGCGTAAGAAACTGAGCAAAATTTATCATGGCTCTTTCGCTCACGTGGTTAAATATATTGCTGATGTTGGACTCTGTTGCTGCGGTTGACTTTTCAACTAAAGGATACCGAAGTTGGTAAGTTTTTCAATTTTTTTTTTTTTTTTTTTTTTTTTTTTTTTTTGCTTTAAAATATCTGCAGTATGTTTAAGAAGGAGGGCAACTAGAGTTGCGAAATCGTGCGGTAAATAGTTGTTATTGCTGTACTTTTTAGGTAGATTTCGTAAGAAATACTACTTATTACATTCTCCCCCTAAGTTGGAATTTTTGAAAAATTTTTGCAGATCTACGCCGATCATTACTTTTTTTTTATGGACACGATTACTGCAATAATTCTGTACAAATCTCTTCCGAACTGATACATAAAATCAAGGAGCATAAAATCTCGGTCAAGTTCGTTAATGTTCAAAATCGAACCATAGAGGGGGGGGGGGGTGCTTTTTGTGAAAACAGAAAAAAACCCATAATTTCTTAATTATGATACGTATCGAATCCGTTTAAAGTTATTATTACTTCTAAAAAAAAGGCCGAAAATTGATGTATGACAGATTTTTTATATAATTAAAAATGACCCCAAGGGGGGTTTTAGAAGAAAAAAATTCATAACTTCGTCAATTCACAAGATATCAAATTTGCTTAAATTTATTATAAATCCTCTTAATATTATCTAAAACTTTTATACTGACAAGTTTTTTATAGAACCAATCCGTATAGCCAAAAAAAAAAAAAAAATCCCTGCCGGCTCCACCTGCAAACAAGTTAGGTTTCGAAGTGGGTGGTTCCAATTACCGTATCATGGCAAAAAGGTGATTTCTTCCTCAATTCCCAACAAACAGGCGCCCCACGGTCTGCGTCTTCGAAATCTACCTGTGCCTGTAGGCCGAGCCGTCAGGGATTTTTTTATTTTTCTTAGGAATTGAAGCGATTTTTATATATATGAATGTGTAATGCGCGCTTTTGCTACACGAAAATTAATCTAAATTTGCAGATGTAAATACGGGTTAAGATCCCTTAGAACCCCCTACCCGTGCCTATATCCTTCGTGTTGATAATCGGCCGTCATATAAACAACAAACCCACTAAATTTACAGAAAAGTTAATTTAATTAAAAAAAAATTAGTGTTTTTTAATTTAAAAAAAGTTTTTTGTAAAATTATAATCTTTAAATTCTGAAAGTTTTAGAGTGGGATCTCAATGAGATCAGCAGTTATATTTAAAAAAAAAAAAAAAGTGTTTAAAATTAATAAAACGATACCATTTTTAGCACAATCGTAAAGTTGGCGAGGTACCAACTTTAAATACTAGCCCAATTGGTGTTTAATATTAGTTTTTTTAACATAACTGCTGATCCCATTGAGATCCCACTCTAAAACTTTCAGAATTTAAAGTTTATAATATTACAAAAAACATACTTTTTTAAAAAAAATTATAAAACACTATTTAAGTTAAATTAACTTTTTAAAAACCAAGCATAGTCAACTTGCGTATCAAATTAAAGCTTATGAAATTCTCTTTAAAACATGGGTGCAAGACCTCAGTCTCAGGACTGATTTCAGTCTTGAGTATTGCAGTATTCTGCCCTCATCGGAAAGGGAGACTTTCTCGTAATGCGCCGACGAAGTGATAATTTCGCATTCTGCCCCTATCGTCTCGGAATTCGTTCCCGTATTTGGGGGTTGTTTTGTGGTAATTTCTCAGACTGCTTTAGGCAGCCGGAAAGCCTTCTCTTTGTCGTTTTAAGATGTCGCGTGTTATGCAGCGCTTTTGTATATGAGGATACATGGCTAAGAGTCAGTGTTTTAGAATAGGTACATTTTCTAATGAATACAGTTTACACGAAATTTTTAAACATAAATTATTTTTCAGTTAAAATTTATTTTAATACTATTTTGAATTGTAAATAATACAGTATTATATACCTTTTAGGTAAAGAAAAATAAAAGCCCTAATCCAATAGTACTATTTAAATTATACTTAGTAAAAAGTTCACTAGATTGAAAAAAAATTTTTTTTGCTCACGAAATTATTTTTGCATGTTACGAGAAAGCAGTTTTACACTACCGATGGAAATTATATACTAATGAAATTTACCTGATTTGTTTTGCACTGTCTTGCATATGTATGAAATATAGTGTCTGAGTCATAATATATACATATAAAGATTGAAACATATTATCTATTGAAAACTAATAAAGGAAAGCATTACTTCTTATTTCGTTAAGTTTCTAAAATGTAATTAACCCATTTCGTTAAAAAAAAAAAAAAAAAAAATCATTTAATGAAAGATTTTACCAACATTAAATATTTATTCAACATTAAAAAATTGTTTAGTTTAAATCATATTTCACAAACAACATTAAAAATGTATATAGTTTAATTAAATATTTCACTAACAGCATTAAAATTATCCAACATCTCATAACATAATTAGCATAATCAGGGGTCTGTCCAGACTTTACTCCCTTGGTCCTGCCTTTGTAAATTGTGAACAGCTTTTTACATTAGTGAAAAAACTAGTCATAATTTTGTGAATTTGAAAGGATCGTCATATTCAGGTTCTTGTTTATATATTTTTAAGAAGATATGTCTATGTAAAATATGAATAGTTTCTATATGTAAAAGTGGCAGCCAGATTTTACTTTTAAATTATTAATTTTATGAAAAATTCAGTTTGTAGAGGAAAAGTTTTGTGAAAGATTTTTTTAACGACAAAGAATTTTGTCAAGAGTCAGTTTTAAAGGTAAAAAGTTTTGTGAAGGGTCCTGTTTTGAGATGAAAGAATTTTATGAAGGGATTAATTTAAAATAAAAAAAACTCCCTGACGGCTCGGCCTACAGGCACAGGTAGATTTCGAAGACTCAGACCATGGGGCACCTGTTTGTTGGAAATTGCGGAAGAAATAACCTTTTTGCCATGATGCCACAGTTGGGACCGCCCACTTCGAAATCTAACTTGTTTGCAGGCGGAGCCGGCAGGGATTTTTTTGTTTTTATTTATTTATTTTGTTATAAGGATTGGTCCTATAAAAAACTTGTCAATATAAAAGTTTTAGATAATATTAAGAAGAATAATATATAATAACCTATATTATATAGGTTATAATAATAACATATAATAAATTTAAGAGGATTTGCTATCTTGTGAATTGACGAAGTTATGCATTTATTTCTTCTACCCCTTTCCCCATCCCTTGGGGCGAATTTTAATGATATCAAAAATCTGTCATACATAAATTTTTGGCCCTTTTCCTAGAAGTAATAATAACTTTAAACGGATTCGATACGTATCATAATTAAGAAGCTATGGGCATTTTCTGTTTTCAATAGAAGCCCCTATTCCCCCCCCCCCTGGTTTGATTGCGCCCATTAACGAACTTGACCGAGATTTTATGCCCCTTGATTTTATGTATCAGTTTGGAAGAGATTTGTTCAGAATTATTGAAGTTATTGTGTCCTTAAAAAGCGACACACATATATATATATATAAAGTTTTGTACTGGGGGGGGGGGGGGGCAGGGTTGGCAAGTTTTTGACGCATGACGGTTTTAACCATGGTTTTTACCGTCATGTCAAAAACTGTCAAAAACCCATTTTTTAGTAGTTTGTTTTTACATTTTTTTTTTTTTCATTCTATCTTTATCATTAAGTTGTTTTACATAAAATATTCAGTATCAAAAAGACTCTAAAGAATATTTATCCATCCAATAAAAACAAAAAAGAATTTCATTAGAATAATACGTGTACATCTCTGTTAGAAGATCTCTACAATATACAAAGTCTAAAAAAATTCGATTTTTTGAAGAAATCCTGTAACCTATAAGTATTAGATTAAACAATGTATATAATTTCGGTACAATTTATTACATTGTTGAAAACAAAACTTTAAGATTCTACTTATTGAAGTGCAAATGAAAATCACCACAATTGCATTTATGAATACATAAGATATGCATTTTAAAATATTATATCGAAGAATATTCAAATTTATTCACTGCCAGTCTATGCTTAACATCTATTGTTATACAATGTAACAGCATTTTTGCATCTCTAAAATCATTTTAATGTACTTTATTAAAAATGTATATTGAATGTTATTTAATAATTATAATAATCTTATTATTTAATATTAATGTTAATTGCAGTTAGCAGAATCTATATTAGTGAAGATTATGACAAATATTGTTCTTTTCTTTTAATCTTGTATATTTAAATCTTCCCCATATTAGGAAATGATCTTCTTTTAAATAAATTTAACAAATGTAATTGTAAATAATAATAATAACAAGAACAACAAGGTAAAATCAATCTAGAAATGTATTGTATATGCTACCTTACACCATAAATTGGAGAACAATAAAAAATGATAGGTTTTTGACGGAATAAACCGGTAAAAACACTGTTTTTACCACTGTCATGTCAAAAACCCAACCCTGGGGGGGGGGGGGGGTTCTGGGAGTAAAAAAAAAAAATTCCAACTTAGGGGAAAATGTAATAGGTAGTATTTCTTACGAAATCTATCTAAAAAAGTGTGAAGGGTTCGGTTTTGAAATTAAAGAATTGTGTGAAGGGTCCTGTTATGAAAAAAAAAATTGTGTGAAAGGTCCTTTAAAGGACCCAGTTTCTTCCTAAACAGATCCCTGATAATTTACTAATAAACAGAATAAAAAAAGGAGGGGTGGGCGATATTTTAATGCAACCGGGCTGTGTGTAATAGATTTAAAACATGTTAATACACAATTAAAAACCTCATCATTATTAATCACCCACTAGAAAAAAAAAAACTCTCTTCCCGAAAGTTTTTGTTGCATTTCATAAGAAAATATAATATATATATTTAAACAACCCTGTATAGCTATAGAATTTAGATAAACATCTCATAAAAATGTTGTTAATTTTGAAATATATTTACTGCACTCATACTTATGCGGAATGTAGTTCAAATTGTGGAAATGAAATACATTATTTGCAGTATATACATAATGTAATTGTATTTTTTAAATGAAATGTAAAAGGTGTGTTACACGAGAGAAATAAAAGAGGGGTGGGGAAGGGAAGGTGTCATATGAATATTTCATTTCAATTGAAAATATTTAATTTTAAGTATAAATCACAATAAAAAATGCGCAAGAACAATTCATATTCACCGAATAGTTTTTAAAAAAAAAAGGTGGGGGGGGGGGGGGGGGGGAAGTGTCACATGGCTGCGAATATTTAATTTCAATAGAAAATGTTTATTAAATTTCAAGCCTGAATCCCAATGAAAAATGTGTTAGAACATTTCAAATTAACTGAACAGTAAAAAATATCTATGTATAATTTATAAATTAGCAATAAAGCCTTTGCTGCATGTCATCAGAATATGTAGTATTTATTTAAACAACAATGTGTATTTATGTAATATAGATAGATACCACATAAAATTTGGTGTATTCTCCTTTATTTCATCAAAATATTTTCCAAAATCCTTTTCCAAAAATTTTTAAGTCCCATCAGTAATTAGTATTTTAAAATTATTTCTTTATTAATATTTATAAATAAAATTTTTCATTGACTTTTAAATAATTCCCGCAAATTTAACTTTGAAAAAAAAAAACATTCCGCAAAGCTAAAAAAAAATTAATATCCCGAAAAAAAAATTAAAATATTGTATAACTAGGCGCAAATTTTCTATTCTCTATCTGCCTATGATTGGTGATAAAATCAACCATGATTTCAAATTCTTGTTCTCTTAGATCTATTTATTGTCTGCTGATCCAAGGATTTTTCTTTTTTTTTTTTTTTCAAATTAAGTAAACGAGACTAATTTTTTTTTCCCTTTTTAATAGCATCGCAAACACTACAGTAAAACACACATTCACATCTCACGTAAATAAACAAACCAAGCGTGATCTTGTCTTTGATTGGTCGAAACATGTTAACTTGAACGCAGTGAGTTTGAAGGTCACTCCCGAATACCGATCGCAGAGCAGAATTGCAAACTCTTGAATCTCGTTATGAATTACGTTAACGTTTGTTTCCGCATCTGCTTTTCCCGTTGGGGGCAGAATACTGCCGTAGGAGAGATTTTTGATTGATAATAAATTCTACTTTATATGCTTATAAATAATAGCAATTTTACTATCCAGAACATTGAATCACCTTCTTTTAATGTAAGAGGTCAATTTTTAGCCATAATGCAAGATATAGAATTCTTCTAGCCCATTTTTATTTGGTTATTTCTAATACTCAGAAATCTTTTCAGTCTTGGCTTGGATGGACTTCTTGCACCCATGCTTTAAAATGAAGGATCTGACAACTCTCTACCCATGACAGAACTGGGTCCATTCCATGTCAAATCAACCAGTGACTCAACCTGACAATTTTAGATTTTGATGAAACTTACAGGAATCATTCTACCTGATAATACAAATGAGAATATACTTTTATTTTTTTATCTCAGTAAATTTTCATACTTAATTTTTTTAATTTCGAAAAATCATTTTTTGGCTTGTATAAATGTTTTCAATTTTAAATTTCTCAAGTTCTATCAGGCGTAGAGAGTTGTTTGACCCCTCATTTTAAAGATAATTTCATAAGGTTTAATTTGATATGCAAGGTGACTATGCTTGGTTTAAAAAAAGTTAATTTAATTAAATTAAAAAAAATTTAAATAGTGTTTTTTAAAAATTTTGAAAAAATTATGTTTTTTGTAATGTTATAAACTTTAAATTCTGAAAGTTTTAGAGTGGGATCTCAATGGGATCAGCAGTTATGTAAAAAAAAAAAAAAAAAAAAAAAAAAAAAAAAACTAATGTTAAACACAAATTGGGGCTGGTTTTTAAAGTTGGCACCTCGCCAACTTTATGATTGTGCTAAAGAGATCATTGTTTTATTCATTTTAAACATTATTTTTTTATAACTGCTGATCCCATTGAGATCCCACTCTAAAACTTTCAGAATTTAAAGATTATAATATTACAAAAAACTTATTTTTTTCAAAATTTTTAAAAAACACTATTTTAAATTTAATTAAATTAACTTTTTCAAACATATCATATTTCATTATATAAGTTTATTATCACTACAATCTCCCTTTCTGTCCAAAATTTATGCCTCTTTTCCCTCAGCATGTTTAAAATCTTTAAAACTCCTTATTAAAAAAAAAAAAAAAAAAGCTCTATTTGTTGCTCTCTACTAACAATAAATAAAAAAAATAGCCATTTTTAAATTTTCTCTCTTCCACCAAGATGTCTGCTTCCGCTCTTTTGCCTCCCCCCAGCAAAAAAAATCTTTAAAACTCTTGGCTTAGATGCTTTACACTCACGCTAAAAAAAAAAAAAAAATTATCGGTTAAAAAAAAGAAAAAAGTCGCCAAATTTAGGGGATTTTTTTCTTTAATGGCAACCTAGCCATTGTATTAAGTTATTCGTTTGCCGCAGTCTTGGAAATCGCGCCAAACAAACAGTCGCCAATCTTTTGTTTACATTTTAGCGTGATAGTAACACATCTGTTCCAAACTCTTTAAAAAATGTAGTCTGTCTTACATGTTTCTCTCTAGTAAAAATAAGTAAATAATCAGTCATATAAATTACCCTCAACTCCTCTCTCTCTCTGAAACTTACACTTCTCCTTCCTTCCCTCCTTCTCCTCTCAGGATACAAAGTTTAAAATCTTTATTAAAATATTTGCTGTCTAGTAACAACAAATAACTAATCAACCATTTCAATTATCGCTTTACCACCAAAATGTCTGCTTCTTCCACTTAGTTAACCCCTATTTAAAAAAAAAAATCAAATCCTTTTCTCTTTGTTGCTCTCTATTAATAAATAAATAACAATTCATCTAAATTACAAACTCCTTCCATCGAAATTCATATTTCCCTTGCATCCAAAGAGTACAAAGTTTAAAATTTATAAAACTTATGTGAAGAAATTTTATGTCCTACTTGTTTGTTACCTTCTAATTTGTCACCTACGTTTTCTGTCTATTCCAAAAGTGCCTGCCCCCCCCCCCTTCCCCACACACAGACACAAATTTTAAAATCTTTAAAACTCTATTTAAAAATTAAAAAAAAACAGCTGTATTTATCTCTTTAGTAACAATATTAATGAATAATCAATCATCTAAATTTACCCCCCTTTCTCGCAAATATTCTACTTCCCCCTCTGTCTGCTCACCCAGCAAATAGTTTAAAATCTTTAATATTATTATTTTTCTTAAAATGTTGATCTATTTCTTATCTTGTAGTAAGGTAACTCATCTCATTTACATCACCTCACATAAGTATCACTCATCTAAAATCATCATTCCGTTTGAAATTATTTCTCTGTCCTATTCTCCCAAAGAAGAGGAGTGGATTTCTAAATATGTGAGAGGAAAGCAAAAATTTTAATCTTTTTTGCAGTTTGGCTGTTCTTCCCTGAATCACGTGTATGTTTTATGTTTTGAAATAAATATGTTCTCTAAAATAAATCCCCATCCATTAACAAAATATCAGCTGTGAGAACAGCAAAACTACAAAAAGACTAAAATCTTCTCTTTGCTCTTCCCTCTCCCCCCTCCATGTCTAGAAATTCATCCCTTTTTCGGGGGATGGAGAATGGAACTTTAAAGGGAGAGTTAGATGGTCATTTATTTATTGTTGCTACAAAGGGACAATACCACATAAGATCTTTAAAAAATAGTTTTACAGATTTTTAAGTTTGTGTGCTGAGGGGGGGGATGGGGGGAGGGAGAAGCAAATTTTTACAGGTGCATGTGGGAGGGAAAGCAATTTAGATAATTATTTATAGTTGCAAGAAAGTTCTAAATAGATAAAAAAAAAACTTTTAAAGACTTTAAAGTATGTACTAGGGGGGGGGACAAAGGAAATAAAGAGGACTTTTTGGAAGGGAGGAGGGTATAATGTAGATCAGCCATACTCAACCTGCGGGCCACATGTGGCCCAGCGACCTTTTATGTGCAACCCGAGACATATAATCATTAATCTCTATTTATAAAATTGAGATGTGTATAAGAAGTTTTTAACATTTTCTCTATTCTTTTATATATTTTCATCGGTAAACAATTTTTTGTTATTTATAATTACTAATTTAAAATTACCTTAAAATATCGTAAATGATGTTTCCTTAGTCAAATTTTTCTTTACATGTAGTTTTACTTGGGCTGTAGTAGTGTATACATTTCTTAATCCTGAGCACTAAACAAACATTATTGCAAATTAATTTAATTTGCACTGTATATTTCTACATTAGGCTTATTATGGTTAAATGTTTGTTGCAGAAAAAAATGGCAGCAAAAAGTTTTATACCACTATTTCAAAACAATAATCTTTGCAGCATTTGTAATAGAAATCTATATTTTTTTACATTATTATAAAAGTGCGTTGCGGCCCGCCTAACTTCGCAACTATGTTTGCGGCCCGCCAGAAAAAAAAAGGTTGAGTACGGCTGATGTAGATCGTTATTTAAATACAGTTGGGAAAAAATCACAAATAGAGCATAAAAAATTAAGAAGAAAACTATGCATTTTTGGTACCAGAAGGGGCAAAGGGAGAAAACAGTAATTTTGAGAGCAGGTTTAGATTATTTATTGTTATACAATAAAATAAGAAATTAAAAAAAAATATTTAAAAAATGATTTTTAATTTTTTAATTTTATTTATCTTTTTTTTTGGGGGGGGGGGGGCAGGATTTTAGGGTTGGGAATTAATTTTTTATTATTTATTTATTTTTTAATCTACCGAAATATGGAAGATTCTGGCCCCCTTTTTTAATTTTCTAATTTTACAGATTTTAAGAGATGCATTTGTAGGGGCAGGATCTTCATGAGATAAGGGTGGGAGGCAGGGATTTTAGGAGGATGGGTTAATATATGTGGTAGGTTGGAATTATTTATTTTTAATAAAGAGTATTTAAGTCTGAAAAGAAGTTTAAAATTAAAATGTTATAAAAGGTTAAACTATGCATTTTTGATACCAGAGGGGGGGGGGGGGCAAAGGGGTAAACCGTAATTTTGAGAGCAGATTTATGATTATTTGTTGTTACAATAAAATAAGAAATAAAGAATAATATTAAAAAAATGATTTAAAATTTTTTTTTTGGGGGGGGGGGCAGGATTTTATTTTATTTATTTTCTAATCTGCCGAAATACGGAAGGCTCTCGCTCTTTTTTTTTTAATTTTACAGATTTTTAATTTTACACGATGCATTTGGAGGGGGAGGATCTTCATGAGATAAGATTGGGGAGGGGAGGGGCAGGGGGAGAGAAACAGAGATTTAGGAGGTGGGGTTAATTTAGGTGGTAGGTTGGATTTATTTATTTTAATATAGAGCATTTAATAAGTCTGAAAAGAAGTTTAAAATTAAAAAGTATAAAGGTTAAACTATGCATTTTTGGTACCAGAGGGGGGGGGCAAAGGGGGAAACAGTAATTTAAATTAATGTAATTATAATATTGGTACTAAAACTGAAATTATCATAAAATTAATTGTTAATAGAAAATTTAAAAATTATATCAAAGAAAATAACGTAGTGATAGCTAGCTAATCTAAACCCACATTTATTTAATTTCTTTAAAAATAAATAAAAGTTTAAAAAGAGCAGATCAAAACATACTGCAGCCGGATATCCGGCTGCAAGTTAGGCCGGATATCCGGTGTCCGGCCAAATTGACATCTGTTTCATCTCTACAGATAATCGGACATAACATACCACCACCATCGTACATACTGACAAAGTTGCCCATAGGAATTTTGCCGCTTACCCTCACACAAAAATTGTCCTTTTGTTAAAAATTTCAATTTATTACTTTAGTTAAAAAATGGCTAGACAAAGTAATGAATTTGTGATAGAAAGTCCAAAATCTAAAGAAAATATTCTGGATTTAATTAATTTCTGATATGAATTTGAGGTGATTAAATGAAGTATAAAAGTTCAAAAAGAAGTTATAAAAAAAGAATTTTTTTAACTCTCATTATTTATTGTATTTTTATTCCACAGAACTTTCAAAGATTAAATCCTGTTTTCTGTTTAGAATGGAAATAGAAAAAATACACTAATCTAAATAATTTATTTTGATTATAAAAGTCTTTTTCAAGAATCAGGATTCGTATCTCCCTTTCAAGAAATAAACATTTCATATAAAAATAATGCAGTTTATTATATGCAATGTTTCTGTTCATGTTGGTCTGGGAAATAACTTTCAATCTATTTTTAAAACTCAGAACAGTAACATACAGTTTGTTACATGTGCATATTATTACTCGAATAGTATGTATTTTACATAGAAATCGTAAAGAGTAAAAAATTAAATTATTAGTATTAATTTAAAATTAATTTGCTTTAAAAATGAAATGTATAAAAAAATAATTGTTAAAAACATAAAATTTAAAAATAACGAATTTTATCAATATCAATAATTGCAATGTTTCTTGAAATGGTTAATGCCGGACTTACACAATTGTGTAGGTCGCTAATTTTTCAACTTTTGTAAAGCCAAAATAAATTGAAATCATGAATAAAGTATGTTAAAATAAAAATGAAATCTAAGCAAACACTAAAAATCTTATTTAAAAGAATTTACGACAGTACTTACAATTTGTCCTTTTGTGTCAGATGATAGTTTTCTTAAAAGCAGAAAAACTAATCCTGTCTTGCTGCTGGTGCTGTCTAGTTGTGTCTATTCAAAGCATCTGAAACCAATTTACTCACACAAATGTGCAGTTTTGGCTTTAAATCATACAAAATGCGGAAAATTTCTTTTTCTTTTACTGTAGGATCACCTACACAATTGTGTAGGTTAGGTCTTAAAGGGTTAAGGGGCTACTTCACTCAGATGAAAACACCCGCTCGCTAATGTTAATCCTACGGAGGAAATTTTTAAAGATAGCTCGTTCGCATTTCAATATTTTTAAATGATTTTTTTTGCATTGGATAGCTGAGGTCAATCTGTATGATTGCTCCTTTCTACTTTTTTGAATTTGATTACAAGTTTTTTTATCTTGGATCTTAGCTTGTTTAGTAAAATTTTCACTGAAAGACATTGGAACATTTTTGCTTCCTGACTTGTTTGATTAAGGCTCCCGTTGAGCAAGCGCTCAGGAATACGGTGCTAATGTTAATCCAATGGGGCATTAATGTGCTAATATCTCGCTTGCATTTGAATATTTTTAAATGATTTCTTTTGCACTGGATAGCAGAAATCAATCTCTATTTCCGCCGTTGATTACTTTTTTGATTTTCTTTGCGTATTTTTTTTTATGAAGATAGCTTCACTTTCGGAACCGGTTTCGAGATATTAGCACATTAATGCCCCATTGGATTAACATTAGCACCCTATTCCCGAGCGCTTGCTCAACGGGAGCCTTAAGATAGTTAACAATAACACATGTTATAAAACATGCAAGTGAGAGTTATTGGGGGGGGGGAAAAAAAAAGCTGAATTTTTTTTGGTTATTTATTTATAAACCAAAAACTTAGGAGGGTATATCCATTACTGGCACATTTATCCAGTGTACTTATGTATATGTGAAGTGTAAAAATTAAAAATAATTTTTTATTTAATTTTTTTATTTAGTTACATTAGTAAGTATTTTAGTTACATTAGTAAGTAAAAAAAAATTCACAGAATTCTTTGTTATATCATGGGTTCAGCAAAGTCGACTTCTCCATTAACAATGGCACGATACAGTCTTTCACCTCTGAAGTAGTCAGCTCTTGGAATGACTAAAGAATCTTTAAAAAAAAAGAATGTATATATATATATATATATATATATGCAAAGCATACAATGTAATCTATTCATTAAAATGCAATTCGTGTAATAAGAATATATTGGACAGTATAGGTGAAAATTAGTGGTCTCCACTCGCCACATGGCGATTAAAGTTTAAAAAGTGGCGATTAAAAAATCAGCCATTGATCGCCACACTAGTCGCCACTCGCCAAGTGGCGAATAAAAATCTGTTATCGATCGCCAAGTGAAATACACTATTTTTCATGGAAATATGCATCTCTACATTGATTACATCTAATTAGAGAACTGGTTAATTCTTTTTCCTACCAGATGCAAATAGATTTCAATGACTTAGCTGTATTTTCCATATTTCGGCTTTTCCTCATATGCTCGCTCTTGCATGTTATAATTACTCTTTAGTTGGATTATTTTTTCAAGAAATACAGTTTTATTCTGCAAAATATATTCATCAGCTTTGATTCTGCATGCATTTAAAATAATTTATTCCTTTTTTCCCACCGGATACAAGCAGATTTTAAGGACATTTCAGTATCTTCAATATTTCGACTCTGCCACATGCTCACTAGTTGGATTCTTTTTCTTCAAGAGATACTGTTTAATCATACGAAATGCACTCATACTCATACAATAGGTATAACTCTTATAGAAAAATATGTTTATATACAACGATTATAATTTATCTAGATGTCAAGAAAGTTTGAAACATAATAGTGGCCACTAATGAAACTGAGTCTACCGGCCACTGACTACTAACTAAATTTCCCAATTTTCACCTATATTGGACAGTCTTGTCAAAAATTACATAAGTGGTTAAATTTACATCGTTCTCATATTGATAAATTTTAAAAATCTAAATTTCAAACTACTCATAATATTGAATATACTCATTTCAAAAATCATGATTTTAAAAATATTACTATTAAAATTCTTAAAATACAAAAAAATTTTATGGAACGACTTTTTCTAGAATCTAAATATATGACATTATAATACTACCTATCCTTATGGATTAAATCAATTAGTATACAAAAAATCACATCCTGTTTTTTCAGATTTAACTAAATATGAAAATTATAAAAATCTTTATTCAGGATTAAATTTTTCAAATATAAAAAAAAAACTTCAAGATCTCGTAGAGGTAAAAATATTAACAAAAAATATACTGATAATATTGTGATACAACAGGAGCTTGATGATCTTGAGGCACAATTTTGTAATGATTATTGTTGGTTTGCTATTAGAAAACATATTTTTAGTATTAAAAAGAAATATTTAAACCAATATTTCAATGTATTTAAAAAGAATCAATATTCTCCACATTTTTGTGATATATTTTATGATATTCTTCATTATAGAGCAAACCTATTAAATATAAGTCTTTCTAATAAACCTAAATATAAAACTAATAATACACAAGTAATTATAAATTTTTCCAATCATGTATTTAATATCAATTTGCACAATATTATAAACAACACTACTAATAATTTTCCAATACAAAATTTTACTATTCACAAGACATATAAATATAATCGCACACTTGGACGTAAAATTTTTAATTACAATTCTTTTGCAAAACAAATGGTCTCTTCAAATAATTACCCTTGTTATTGTAATAACCCAAAATTTCAGAAGTACAGAAATACAACACATGGTCATATTATTACTGGTGATCTTAATATTGTAGAACAACCTCTTTTACAAAACTTAATGCATACCTGCCAACATGTCTACTCAGAAAACCTTACAAATTTTCTGATGTACTTCAATGTGCATCTTTAAACATCAGGGGTCTGTCCAGACTTTTTTCACAGGGTCCTGTTTTAGTGAAATTGTGAACACTTTTTTATATTTGTGAAAAATCTAATCATAATTTTGTGAATTTGAAATGGTCGTTATATTCAGGTTCTTGTTTATGCATTTTTAAGAAGATATATGGATATAAAATACCTATATTTTCTTTATATATGTAAAAGTGACAGGTCAGATTTTACTTTTAAATGATTAATTTGTGAAATGTTTGTTTTAAAGATGGAAAAATTGCATGAAAAACCTATTTTTAAGACAAAGAATTTTGTGAAGGGTCCTGGTTTAGAGAAAATAATTTTGTGAAGGGTCCTGTTTTAGGGAAAATAATTTTGTGAAGGGTCCTTTAAAGGACCCAATTTTTTCCTAAACAGATCCCTGAACATATATGTGTAGTAAAAGCAGGGTTAGAAATTAGCGGTCGTTAGTCACCAAATGCAACTAAATTATTGCATTTGACGACCACAAAATTATACCTGGTCGTCAAATTTGACGTCTAGCTTTTTTTTTTTTTTTCATTTTCTGATGTACTTTCAGTCATACGATTTTTTTTTTTTTAAATTAAGCTTATACCTGGTTGTATCTAAAAGTTCAAATATTCTTTCTATGGATATAATTGCTTGATAATCTGTTTTGTATGCATATTAGCTTTATAAAAAGAATTATTTTAAACATTTTTCTAGAATCCAAATATTGTAGCTTAATGCTGTTTTAAAAGTTTATAGAAAGCCAGTTTTTATTTTGTTTTAGGGATTAACACAGAGATAAAATGTTTAATATGTACAGCCCCTTCGCTCATAACATCTAAAGATATTACAATATTATTGTTAACTTGGGTTCGAAAAGAAATGAGAAAATATGATATAAAATAAAATTGCAACCATGAAATGCAATTTGGTACATAGGAAAAAAATTGCAGGCGTCATTTGACGCCTTACTTAGAATTCCCAGTTTCTAACCCTGAGTAAAAGGTATTTATGAAGGCGTCTAAGATAATATACAATTTGATACAAAATTTACTGATAACTACAAAAATATTAAATAAAAATAACCCAAATATTATGAGCACTGATAATTCTTTTTTGATATACGTTAAATAAGCTGATTTGGCTTTACCCAACAATTCTTTGTCATATATTTCTCCATAGTTATAGTGCTGCATGCTTTTCTTTTAATTATTAAAATCTTTAGTACTTTTATGTTAGCCGGGCACCAGTGATTCACAAAATTTTTTTTAATCTCGCCAAGCATTTTTTTTTTGACAATCTTTTAACATTAGCTATTAAAAAAAAAAAAAAAAAAAAAAATTTAAGCTGCAGTATAATGCCTTAACAAAATTACTTAAAAATAGCTAAAATGTAATCATGATAAAATACATAAACACATACATCAATACAAATAACAAAATCTCAAGAATTGAATTCAAATCATTTGAACTGAAAGGGTTACAATTCCAACTGAAACAAGATTTGGTGGGTTATCCTGGTGCACAGGTAACATAAAAGTACCAAATATTTTATATAAAAAAAAAAATCTAATATTTTCTAATAAAAAAAGTGTCAAAACTTCAATTTTAGCTTTGCATTCAGCATTGCTGCGAGAAATTTTTAAAATACACAGCATGACTAAACATTCTGTGGCATATAATAATGTGTTGTGAATTACTATTTGATTGCTGTGACGTACTATATTGATAATCTCACTCCTCATCTTTGTAACATAAACGCAATGTGTGCATCAGTTTTATTTTTTCACTCAATAAGTAACATATTTGAAGAATCATTTCAAGTTTTATCAAAAAACCTTACAAACTTACCTGTTCCCCTTACAACCTTACAATTGGACATAAATCCTTACACTGTAAGGATAAACCTTACAAGTTGGCAGGTATGTTAATGAGTAATGGCATAAAATTTCGCCTTCCATATAGGTGTAATATCAAATCCATAATATTGCAGTTTATTCAAGATATTGATTTATTTATATATAAAATTGCTATTGATTATAATAAACCTATCGAGTATTTTAGTGAATGGAGATTTTCTGTTATAGGTAAATTTAAAAATGAAATTTTAAATTATCAACATATTACACATGTAGCTTTTAAAAATATAAATAAACATATATCAGAACTACAAAACATTTATAATTACTTATGTAGATAAATCTCCAAATAATTATGCTATTATTTGTAAAGAGTACTATAAAATGTTAATTCACAATGCAATTAACACAAGTAATATTTTTAATAAAACTAAATTAAATATTGAAATTAATAATAGAAAATTATTAAATTATCACAAATTACTAAAAATTAAATGTAATAATTTAAATTATCCTTATCTTGTTAGAATTCCAAAATTTCATAAAAATCAAATTAAATTTCGCACAGTTACCATCGGGTGTAACACATATAATAATAATGAACGCAATTTACTTCTTAATATTTTAAAGCAGATATATGGTATAACGATAAAAAATAACCAACATTGCCTAAAAAACAGTTTTCAGCTTATTAATAAAATACATAATATCAATCAATACATAATATCAGTTTTGTTAATTTTATTGTTTTATGTTCATATCTATAAATGCTGAATAAATAATACAAGTCACAAGAATTGAAAACATAAGGAACGAATTGGTAGTGTTGCCAGATGGTTTAATATGAATATAGATATCATTAAAGGCTTTAAAGACATTAGATGAGAATAATGATAAATTTTCTAATCTTCCGTAATCGAGTCTACTGCCAAGGTTAGCGTGAAATAAAAAATATATTAGCAACAATATGGTTTAATGTTAATAAAATGAGAAATTTTCTAATCTTCCGTAATTCGCCCAGTTT
This sequence comes from Maratus michaelseni, assembly GCA_963931845.1. Lineage (NCBI taxonomy): Eukaryota > Metazoa > Arthropoda > Arachnida > Araneae > Salticidae > Maratus > Maratus michaelseni. Next base: position 275,475,241 of record OZ007599.1, read on the forward strand.
AGCGTGGAATAAACAATATACTAGAAACAATATGGTTTAATGTAAAGATAGATATCATAAAAGGCTTTAATCCCTTGGAGGGCAAGCATGTGGTCTAAAAATGCTAAATTTTGCGATGTTTCGACACCAGTAAATTTTAATAATGAATTTTTACCTTCTCAATCTGCAAACAACAATACTAAATATTTTTATTTAATAATACTGGTGGCAAAGTTATATATAAAAAGTGGTATATATTATATACCAGTGCCCCTCAAGGGGTTAAAGACATTAGATGGGAATAATGATAAATTTTCTAATCTTCCGTACTCGAGTTTACTGTTGTAAATATAGATATCATTAAACAAAACGCTTTAAAGACATTAGATGAGAATAATGATTAATTTTCTAATCTTCAATATTAGTCTACTGCCAAGGTTAGTGTGAAATAAAAAAGATATTAGCAACAATATGGTTTAATGTAAATATGGATATCACTAAAGTAATAAATAAATAAACTTTAATCAAAAAAAGAACAGAATTCGAAAACTACTAAAAAGCAAAAAATAAACTTTTTAACCAAAAATTGAACAGACTTCAAAAACTACTCAAGCCAAGTACAAAATTCAAAACAAAATATCTAATGTAAATCGTAACACGTGTATAAATTATATCTACATAAATACGAGACAATAAAAAAAAATACATATAACTCATCAAATGGTAGAAAATACAATGATTTAAATGATTAACTAATTTGCAGAGTAATGTTTTTCGACATAGTTGCTAATCTCATTTGAAAATACACATTTATAACATCAGATGAAATGTTTAAAAATGGTAGCATGGCTTTAACTTGGCTTGGCTGGCACAGACTCCAAAAAATCAAATTAATGTACATAAATATAATATGCATGGTAAATACAATGCTCAAGGCTAGCATTCCCCCTAAAATTCCTAACTATTATTTTATCCCCTAAAATTCTCCTAAAAATTAGAGATCGACAAAATTTCACCGAAAAATATCGCAAATTTCGACAAATGGTCATCGAAAAAGACACTTATTTTGTCAAAAGATCGCTAAAATAACGCAAATTTCGTCAAAAGATCGATAAAACAACGCAAATTTCGTCAAAAGATTGCGGGAAAAAGCAAATTTCGACAAAGAATAGGGGAAAAAACTTAAATTTCATCCAAGGATATCGTGGGGGGAAAAAGCTAATTTCGACAAACAATCCTGAAAAAAAACTCAAAGTTCATCTAAGGATCGCGACAAATACCAATTTCTTCAAAGGATCGTAAATTTTTTAAAAACATCTTGGAAAAAAAAAATTAGAATTTCTTAAAATGATCGTGGAATAAACGTGAATTTCGATTAAAAAAGAAAATTGTGAAAAACCCCTCCAATTTCATCTAAAAGTCAAGGAAAAAAGATAATTTTGTCTAAGAATCGCGGAAAAAACGTGAATTTCATCAAAAGATTGCGGAAAAAACGTGAATTTCATCTAAGAATCTCAAATTTTGTCAAAAGATTGCAGAAAATTTGAATTTCGTCAAAGGATCATGGAAAAATGCAAATTCCGTCAAAAGGTCGTGAAAAAAGAAAATTCCATCAAAAAGTCACGTAAAAAGCAAATTCCATCAAAAGGTCGCGTAAAAAGCAAATTCCATCAAAAGGTCGCGGAAAAAGCAAATTCCATCAAAAGGTCGCGGAAAAAGCAAATTCCATCAAAAGGTCGCGGAAAAAGCAAATTCCATCAAAAGGTCGTGAAAAAAGCAAATTCCATCAAAAGGTCGTGAAAAAAGCAAATTCCGTCAAAAGGTCGTGAAAAAAGCAAATTCCGTCAAAAGGTCGCAAAAAAAAAAAAAAAAAAAAAAAAAATTCCGTCAAAAGGTTGCGAAAGAAACACTAATTCTGACAAAAGTTATCGAAAAAAAAAACACTAATTTCGTCAAAAGATCACAAAAAAAAAACATGGAATTTTGTCAATACATCGTGCAAATAAGGCAAATTTCATGAAAGAATCGCTAAAAGATGCATGTTTTGTTAAAAAAAAAAAACATGGAAAAATCGCAAATTTCGACAAAGAGGTGGGAAAAAAACCTTTCAGAATTTTTTTTTCTCTCATAATCATCCCTGCTTCCTGCCTCTTGTTCTCTAGGTTCACCAAGAACATCCAAAAGAGAGAGAAAGAGAGCATTCATTCTGGTTAGGCTCAATGATCCAGGAATTCAAAATTCTAATTAATATAATTGCAGTAAGCATAAGCTGTCAAAACGGTTTGTAATATGAAGCCGGTTATTGTGTAAATTTAAATGCCCTCATTCGCAACAAACAACACAAGCACATGGAACAAGGGCTGAATTCATTGGAATGATGGGAATATTCTTTGGCAGTGTACCACATGTGCCTGACTAGACTAGCACGGAAATACTGTTATTACATACTTGTAATGTTAAAAATATCGCAAATGAACCTAAAATTTGGAAAAAAATTCCTAAAATTTTGAAAAATCCTAGTGGTAGCCCTGAATGCTCTTAATTTCTTATTAACTGTTATAAAAAAAAAAAAAATATTTTTTGCTTTGTAGTAGTTTTTAAAGTTGGTTCTATTTTTGGTTAAAAAATTTATTTTATAAATTCTACTTTCTTACTTTCAATTAACTGCAGTGTATTTATAACTTCTTCACCCAACTCTTCTGCGACTTTGACACAACTGAAGAATAATCCATACAACTTGCCACCTACATATACTTGATGGAAGACGTCATTGGCAATCATATAAGCGGATGTTTTTGTGAGCACTTCGTCAATCAATAGCTACAAAAATAAGTAAAAAAAGTATAATGAGATGTGGCTGATATGCAACATAAATAAAGTACCACTTTATATCAAGATCTAATTGAATCTAAAGTTTTATTAAATTTGTGCATTAGTTCTGCGATAAAGCTATGCAAAAATCGTGAAAAATGCAATATAGCAGCATCACCTATCGGGCGATTCACACCAAAAAATAATCAGTGCCAATTTGTATCAGGGACTGACTAACTGAATCTAAAGTTTTATTAAATTCCGTGCATTAGTTCTTAAGATAGAGCGCCCACAAAATTTTTGTCACAAACAGACATATATACACAGACACAGACATTTTCTAATAAACAGTTAAATCGTGTTCTGGACCTTCTGAAAAGTATAAATCCGTCGAAAACTGACAGTTTAAATTTTCCATGAATACAATACTTTCTTCTTGCAAATATAGAAGAAAGTAATTTTTTTTTTCTTTGTAGAGCTCTTTGTAGATTTTCTGTTATCAACTTTTTCTTCCATTCTGTACTACGTTGATTTTATTAATGTATCTTCATTAGAAAGTTATTATTGTCTAGACATTTTTAAAATCAGTCATTAATAATAATAGTCATTAATATTGTTATTTTGCATTCGAAGAATTTTGAGAATAATCTGAAAATAAAACATATGCATAAGTAAATATACTTATTGAATGAGTTTAATTGTAGGAAAATATGGCTTCAGAAATATCAGCGAATTTTGTAGAAATTCAGCAGGACCCTCGCTTGGCCTAATAAGTTTTTACATGGGCAGTTTTATGATCTGGTCCCCATCTCTCCCCTGTGATAATGCAACTGAGTGAGCTTCTAATGCACATATGTATTGCATCTGCCCAAAGCACCGTCGAAATTCAACGTTAAAAATGTTCTAAAATGTTTAAATAAAAAGTTTTAAAAGGTCATCTTTAATCATTGTTAGTTTCGAATCCATATATTTGAAAACACATCCATTGTTTTAAGCTAATCAATTTTTATGTAAAGGTGAAGATTTTTTTTTTTACAATAATACTATCCAATTTGCAGATAAAGCAGATTTTTAATATTTTCAAGTCGTTATTTCTATGGTTTCTTCAGTCCCTTTCCATAATCAGGATAATTATCCCTCTTTCACAATCAGGAATCTTTTTCCTCTTATACAGTGACATATCCAATGATCTTTTAAAATATAATAAAATACAATTCCTATCATATTCTGATGCAACACATACATCAACGAATTCAACATATCAATCAATCTTATACTCAACATAAACTGAAAATCTGATTTTCTGTTGTCATATTTCAGTTTAGTGCCAAAATGCTCTATCTTATAAATAATCTGATTTGATAATTTATCAAGATCCTTTTTTTAAAATTCACTTTTAATGTTGGTTAGGGTCAGGGTTGGGTTTTTGACGTCAAAAACTGGTTTTCGACATGATAGTGGTAAAAACCGTGTTTTTACCGGTTTATTCCGTCAAAAACCTATCATTTTCGATTGTCCTCCAATTTATGGTGTAAGGTAGCATACAATACATTTCTAGATTGATTTTACCTTGTTGTTCTTGTTATTATTATTATTTACAATTACATTTGTTAAGTTTATTTAAAAGATAATTTCCTAATATAGGAAAGATTTAAAAATACAAGATTAAAAGAAAAGAACAATATTTGTCGTAATCTTCACTAATATAGATTCTACTAACTGCAATTAACATTAATATTAAATAATAATAAAAGGTTATTATAATTATTAAATAACATTCAATATACATTTTTAATAAAGTACATTAAAATTATTTTAGAGATGCAAAAATGCTGTTACATTGTATAACATTAGATGTTAAGCATAGACTGGCAGCGAATAAATTTGAATATTCTTCGATATAATATTTTAAAATGCATATCTTATGTATTCATAAATGCAATTGTGGTGATTTTCATTTGCACTTCAATAAGTAGAATCTTAAAGTTTTGTTTTCAACAATGTAATAAATTGTACCGAAATTATATACATTGTTTAATCTAATACTTATAGGTTACAGGATTTCTTCAAAAAATCGAATTTTTTTAGACTTTGTATATTGTAGAGATCTTCTAACAGAGATGTACACGTATTATTCTAATGAAATTCTTTTTTGTTTTTATTGGATGGATAAATATTCTTTAGAGTCTTTTTGATACTGAATATTTTATGTAAAACAACTTAATATTAAATATAGAATGAAAAAAAAAGTGTAAAAACAAACTACTAAAAAATGGGTTTTTGACAGTTTTTGACATTTTTGACAAGGAGGTTTTTGACATGACGGTAAAAACCATGGTTAAAACCGGTAAAAACCGTCATGCGTCAAAAACTTGCCAACCCTGGTTAGGGTAATCAATGCAAACTGATGTCCAATGTTGAGATATATTTGAAAAATAATTCAAGCTTGAAAATTATTTAAAAAATCGTTAAATTAAGCGGCAGTTTTCAAATCCATTTCATTCGAAAGTTAACATTTTTCTAATTGATGATGTAAGAATTGAAATTGTACGGTATTTAGAAGTGATGCAAGCATGGCGAAATTGTTATACATTTCTAAAAATTGCTACTGGGTTTTGGCTGGTGTCCAAAAATACACTACCATTTTTGGCATCGACAGAGAAATCCACAATGAAAGAAATACTCCAAAATGAAAGAAATGAAGACCTTGCCGCTAATAAAGAACTTTTAAATGAACTTATAATCATTATTTTAAGCCTTTTTTTACCGTAACACTATATTTAATAATTTTCAATTTCCTGGAATCCTTTACATTTTTTTTTTTTTTTTTTTGTAATCTTCTAATTTATAATTAAAAAAAATAAATGGTAACATGTAATCAAGGTATTCAGTCAAGATTAAGTAATCAATATACAATTCCAATCGTTATAATTAAGAATTGAAAATTCAGTTAAAATTATGTCATGCATGTTGATTCTATCATATAATTTTTTTTCTTTAGTTTTGTCAGTCCAAAAATGCATTTCAAGCTACGCATAACGTCATTTTCACCAGCGCAAACTTTTCAAACATACTTTATGTACGTTACTTTTATGTTTAACCCCCATGTATACAAATAAAAATATATTTTGTATTTAATTGTAATGAAAAAATAGCACCAATAAAGTTATAATGTATAAAGATAAAATAAGAAATAAGTAGAGAATATTTCCATGACGTCACAATAAATATGGATTTTTATTCGCTTATCAAAATAAAGTGCACACGAATAAATATTTTTACAGAGATTTAATTTGCATTTTAAAAAATTCAGCCAAAAAGCCACGTGTTTTGAATACTTTCATTATTTCTTTTTTATCCTCGGATCAATGAAAGTAATGAGACTGCCACCATTTTGAAGAAATTAAAATAAAAACATTTAAAATTGAAATTCTGCTAATTAATAAAAGTATTGAACAAGCGAATGTACAATAACAAATTATGTGGCCAAATATCTTTCATTTAAAATAAGAATCATGTAATTTGATGCAGTAGTTTTTTCTTACGAATTGTCGAAAGAAAACATTGATAGCTATAAACATTGGTATAATAAATATATATCCTGATAAAATGAACGAATTCTCGTCATATTTTAATTACATTTATTTTTATTTTATTTCTTGAGTATCCGCTTTTGATGTAATTTTTCAACAAATATCTTTTATTTCTATAATTATTTCATACTTAATTTATTTATGGTGATTGGGCGGGTAAGGGAAATGTTAAATTCATTTGAAAATCTTGCATTAATTAATGAAAATTCTCCCTCTAGAAAACTGTCTTTTAATTATATGCCTCATCTCCAAACCTTATTTATTCACACAGGAGAACAAATTATATAGTTTTGAATTTCGTATGAAAAAACTGGTGGGACCAGAGAGAAAAGTAAAGCTCGATCTAAAAAAATACAGTAAAAAATTGACAAAGTTTCAGTCTAAAAAAGTGAAAAGTGTGTAGAAAAGTAGTGGAACCAGATTGATTGTAAAGCTCATTACGACCATGTCTAAAGGTTCTGGTCGAACAGAAATGAAACCAGATTATTTGTAAAGTTCATGAAATTACCCAAATTTTTGTTGCTAGCTGAAAATATAGACTGAGCCTATTCTGATGCAACATATACATCAACTAATTCAACATATCAATTTTATGTCATTCAAAAATTGAAAATAGTTTTGACAGATTTTAGTATAGCGCCAAAATGATCTATCATATGGATCATTGGCTAATAAAACTAATATAATCATTGGCTAAGCTTCGGCATTAGCCCGCTGTCTCTGATTGGTCGAAAATCGTTATTTGGCGGTTTTTTTGGCGAGCTTCGCCTTTGATGCTTGCCAATAGCAACCCCGACTTTTATGGCAGCTCTAGCATTCTGGCCCTTTTACGTATTTTTCCGACCCCACGGACAACTGGACACTACCAGATCACTCTGTCGCATAACGAGTGTCGCCGTTTTTTCTTTTTTTTTCAGGTTTCATTTTTCCGATTTATTTCTTATAAATGTATTAATTATTTGAATTTAGGGATAAATTTGTTATTTTTTAAAGCAGATAATTTCTTTTGTCACTGTTTAATATTCTGTAGCTTGCTACTTTTCTCTTCGATTTTATGACTGCACGTGTTTTTTATCAGGATGTTATTTTTGCAATTTATTTATCATTTATGATTACCAGGGAGTTCAGGGTGGCTGAGCCCCTCTGAATTAAAAAATATAAGTAATCCTTATTTTTAAAAAAAAAACATTTTTATAGACCCCTAAAACTTCACCCCAAAAAAAATCACCATTTTACAATTTTTCTAGGTAAGTGAAATAGTTGTTTTTCATAAAATGTATGTTTTTTAAAACGTAATTATGGCAATAATTTACTATTTTATGTTTTAAAGTATATATTTTTGCTTTTGATTCTTGTGATTTAAATTTGCGTGGTTTTTCGAATACTCATGTATGGGGCCGTTCAAGTATTACGTAAGCATATTTTTAGTCATTTTGTACCCCCCCCCCCCCTTGTAAGAAAATATAAGCAAATAAATGCTAGACCCCCCCTTGCTTACGTAAGATTTTATGACAGTTTATACATCTTGACAGATAAAAAGTTATCAATAATAAATTACATTATTAATCATAAAAATTTATATAAATAGGCATATAGGGATTGTGATATAAAAAAATACAAAATGGTTTTAATATATTGTTGTTTATTGCATTAAACAAACCATTGTTTAAACCACCAAATTCATTGTTTAATGCTTATGTAAGAACTGTCGTGACCCCCCCCCCCCCCCTTGTCAGTGAAAATAAGCAGACTCTGGACACCCCCTCCCCCTTTACTGCTTACGTAATACTTGAACGGCCCCTATGTTTTTTAAAACGTAATTTTGGCATTAATTTACTATTTTATGTTTTAAATTATATAATTTTGCTTTTATTTTGATTTTCGCGATTTAAATTTGCGTGGTTTTCGGAATATTCTGCACAAAGCAAGTGAGTTTGATTAATTTGTCAATTTCCAAAAAGTAGATTTATTGTCAAAAACATGGGGAGGGGGGGGGGTTCAGGGGGGCAGAGCCCCCTGACATCAAATAAACACATTTTTATCAACTCCATCCCATCTCCCTTCATCAGCAAGTTTTTTATTTCTAGGTAAGAGGTAAGTGAAATCTTTTTATGTTTAAAGCTAGGTTTTTGCTATGTGAAAACAATAACTTTGAAAAATATTTAAAGAATTATTTATGTTTTTTTAAAAATACTTATGTTTTGAAACTACATTTTGGCTGTTTTAATTCTTGCTTTAAGTAATAGTATGATTACTGGCAGGTAAACAAAAGATTTAAGTAATCCTATTTTTTTTTCTTTAAACAGTTTTATAGCCCCTTAAAACTTACTTAAAAAATCATTTTAATAAATAAATCTAAGCAAGTGAAATCTTTCCCCCCCCCCCCCCCATAAAATCTGTGTATTTAAAAAATATTTTGCTGTTTTAAATTTGTTTTATCTTTATGTCCCCCCCCCCCTTTCACTCCTTTTTTTAATTTTTTTTTATAGCAAATTATTAAGTATTTAGCGTTTATCATTAAGGGTGATCATCACTTATATTTTCCCTATACTGCTAATGTTATATTTTTAAAATCAATACTGCGCATTTACTATTGAAGAGATTTATTTAAAAAAAATTTTGGTGATAGATATGACTTTTCTTTGAAATGACACAAATTTTACAAGTGAGATGTAATTACCCTTTTTTTAATTTAAATTTAAAATTTTTTAATTTGTTTCCAATAGATTTCACCAGATGGCTCTACTAGTGCTCGTGCTGTAGATTTTCCACATAGCTAACAAAACTACTTTTTCTGCTAGTTTTTATATATTTTCTTGTTAATTGTCATCAATATCTTGTTATAAATTTAATAAGGGGTATTTTTTACACGATACTACATAAAATACGTCGTTCAACAAGCCTTTTTTGTCTTTGCAGTAGTAATTTTATCTCATCTGCCATACTTGAAAGAAAAAAAGAAAATTCTTTCAAATTTGCAGTAACCCTAAAGAGTTCCGGTGAGTCAAATCAAGGGTGCGTTGGGAAAAGATCTCCGATATCACTTTTGACTTTTTTTTTCTCTACCGTTGCCTTTTAAAGGGAAAGAGACGGGGAGGGGGGAATAGGGCTTGTGGTCATTTGGTTTTCTTTCTGTAAAAGGAAATTTTTCTTTGCTTAGTAGAGAATGTTTATTTAATCTGTGAAAGGGAAACTTCTGATCATTTTTCCTAATGCGCAGAGCCGTCCTTAGCGAAAGCAAGGCCCGGTGCAAGAACTTTTGCGAGGCCCTTCCATTCCGATCAATGTTGCCAATTGAGCTGTTTTTTATTAATCTACCGGAAATTTTTAATTGTAATTTTTGCTTTATTTAATGACAGATATTATGTATGAAAAAAAAAGTGAAGGCATCTATTTCGGAAATTCTGGTAGATTCTTTGAATTAAAAAAAATCTCTAAATTGGCAATACTACTTCTCACAACGTAATCGTCTTTAGAAAAAGCTCGCGCTCGCATGACATACAGTTCTCAGCAAAGATTCTTTTTTTTTAGGGGGTGTGGGGGAGGGTAGTATGTTTTAGTAGAGGTTTATATAGACTAGACCAATTTCCTTTTACATTACTCGTACCGGGATCAGTCTATTCCTTTTTTCAGCAGTTTTGGAACGGGCAGTGAATTCATTCTGACCGTCTCATGTTGGGATGTTTTTTTTTTCTTGGGGGGGGGGGGGGGTAAATTAGTAATAATGTACAATCGTTAAAAGAGAGAGAGAACGTCCTAATACTTTTTAATCTTGATATTTACACATAGTGATGCGAAAGGTACTGATCTACTGCGAATTGTGTATATTTTTCGAATTTAAATACAATTTTGGGAGAGGAGTCATCTACATCTTAAAAATTGTATAGACTTTGAAATAAAAATCTTTCCGCTAGCCAACAGACAAACCAACCGTGAAATCCCTGGCTCTGTCAATTTTGTATCAAAGTTCTGATATCGATATTTTAGTGTATTATAAATGGCAATTTGGATCCGAGTTATAAGTGTTTATGGTTTTTGAGCCCTTATATTTGCACTATACTAAAATTCAGGGGCTTCTGTAAAAAAAAAAAACAGACAATGTCCCCTGTAAAACTATGTCACTTTGTTCACGCACACAAAATTTGAGGACGCTGTGACAGTTTGATCACGAGTTATAAGAGTTAAAATTTGTCGGGTGCTCAGCATTTGTTTTAAATTTTCTTCATTTCGCCCACTTTCCATTACTTTCATTACTTCATTTTTTTTTCATGTTATTTTAATTGTTTCATTTTTTAATATCTATTATTTTGAACTATCTGACCCAGACAGCATTGCCCGTACTCATGATAATAACTTTAAATATACCTAAAATCAATGTTGAATATTTTTAATTTTTTTAAACAAAAATCTTTCTAAACGTTCTTAATGCTGGGAACCTTATTGCCTTCACTCTTACATTTACTGACCCAGGACTATAGATACAGAAAAGGCTAGTTCGCCGCGGGGGTAATTGAGATATAACATCATGTCCCCACTTTTACAAGGAACTGGGCCGGCGGTGGAAATTGCAGATAATCATTCTCCAGAATTCATCACAGAACAGAAAAGTGTTAGAATTGTCTAAAAAGTTCCTTCCTTTATTTCCACACAGATGATTGTTTTGCTATTATTGAGGAGGTATTATAAAGATAAACAGACGTCTTGCGCCGTTGCAACTTGCTACAATACGTATTTTTAAAAATCCCTGACGGCTCGGCCGGCCTACAGGCACAGGTACATTTCGAAGACTCAGACCGTGGAGCGTCTGTTTATTGGGAATTTCAGAAGAAATGACCTTTTTGCCATGATGCGGCAGTTGAAACCGCCCACTTCGAAATCCACCTGTGTCAAGTAGGCAAAACCGGTAGAATTTTTTTTCCTCCTGTAAGGGTTGGTTCAATAAAAAGCTTGTCAATATAAAAGTTGTAGCTAATATTAAGAGGCTTTACAATAAATTTAAGCGGATTTGATATGTTGTGAATTGACAAAGTTATGAATATTTTTCTTCGGAAACACCTATCCCCCCCTCCCCCTTGAGGCCATTTTTAATGATATCAAAAATCTGTCATACATACATTTTCGGCCCTTTTCCTAGAAGTAATAACTTTAAACGGATTCGATACGTATCATAATCAAGAAGTTATGGGGTTCTTTATCCCAAAAAGCCTCCCACCCCCCTGGTTCGCTTTTGCCCATTCACGAACTTGACTGAGATTTTATGCCTCTTGATTTTATGTATCCGTTTGGAAGAGATTTGTGCAGAATTATTAGAGTTATCGTGTCCATAAAAAAGTTACATAGATAAAGTTTTGAACTGGGGGTGGTTTTGGGTTCTGGGATTCACGATAGGTGTAGATCTGCAAAAAATTTTCCAGAAATTCCAACATAGGGGAGAATGTAATAGGTAGATCTCTTACGAAATCAACCTAATAGCAAAGATAAAAATATTAACATGAAGTGAGCGTGACCAATAAAACTATTTAACGGAGTCAAAAAAGAACACTTGCATAGTCTTCTTTTTCACAAAATAAATAAAAAATGATCAAACATTAAACACGTCCGATAAAAATGAGTACAGTTCTGACGACAGTTGATATCATATATGCCAAATGGGAGCTCAATCCAAAGCAAAGTTTAAACGCCTATTGTGTTCACTCACATTCACATATACAAATACATACAGGCATCATCATAAAAATACCATAAAAGGACACCAATGGTCTGAAAATGAAAAAAATACCAATATTCACGCATACATACGGAATAATTGTAAAAATATCAAACCTTCAAATATAAATTTACCAGTACACCTGTGCGATGATTTCGCACTGCAGTCTAATAATTTAGGTAGATTTTGTACAAAATACTACCTATTACATTCTCCCCTATGTTGGAATTTATGAAAAATGTTTGCAGATCTATGCCGATCATAACTCACAGAACCCCAAAACACCCCCAGTTCAAAACTTTATATAGATTTATCTATCTATATCACTTTTTTATGGACACGATAACTAATAATTCTATACAAATCTCTTCCAAACTGATACATAAAATCAAGGGGTATGAAATCTCGGTCCAGTTCGTGAATGGGCAAAACGAACAAGGGGGGGGGGGCTTTTTGTGAAAAAAAAAACCCCATAACTTCTTAATTAGGATACGTATCGAATCCGTTTAAAGTTATTATTACTTCTAGTAAAAAGGCCGAAAATTTATGTAGATTTTTGATATCATTAAAAATATCCTCCGGGAGGGGGGGGGGGGGGGAGCTAGGGGTTTAAGAAGAAAAAAATTCATAACTTCGTCAATTCACAAGATATCAAATCCGCTGAAATTTATGATAAATCCTCTTAATATTATCTAAAACTTTTATATTGACAAGTTTTTTAGAAAACCAACCCTTACAGCAAAATAAATAAAATAAAAAATAAAAACAAAAAAATCCCTGCCGGCTCTGCCTACAAACACATTTAGAATTCGAAGTGGGCGGTCCCAACTGTAGCATCATGACAAAAAGGTCATTTCTTCTGGAATTCTCTATAAACAAGCGCCCTGCGGTCTGCGTCTTCCCCTAAAGAAAAAAAAACTTTCGCTACGGCCCTGTCTCTTCTATTCTGAGAGCTAATCTATAATGACTTACCTCTCCAGTTTTCATTTGTCTTCCCTCCAATTTGTATGATGCTGCGAGTGTTTTTACAAGTTGCACTCGAGCAATCTGATGAAAACCTCCTAGAGGTATAAATTTTTCTTCGTCAAAGTCGTAAATTGATGGATAGCATAGGACTGATGCTATAGTGACATCACTACAAAAAAAAAGAAAAGAAAAATGCCATAAGAAATAGATATTATAAATATTATACAAAAAAATTACATCAAACAACAAATGTATATACAGTGTGTCCACGTATAACCTGACCGACCTTTATTTTCACAACCGTTGGTCCTAGATGCATACTTCCAATTACAAAAAGGGTTTAAATAAGGTAAAGAATTATTTTTAAAGCGATTTGGGTCAAGAGAAACATTTATTAAAAAATTAAAGTTTAAATTTTTATACAGTCCCCCGGTCCTATGAGTGATATATAGAAAAATTTACTTGAGCATACCATTGTGTGTACCATTTAGCAAATGTTGTATTTGACTTTAATACATTATCTTAATTACAATTATATAACTTCATTGTTTGGGGGAAGGGGGGGGGGGGTTACACGAGGCTGTGAAAGTTACTTTTTTTTTACCTTTTTTTTTTATTTTGTGTTTGTGCTTGTAGCATGTCCTGAATTTTGAGCAAAATAATCTAATCAAGATACTTGCAAATGCTAAATAAATGTCACAATAATATTTTACTTTGGCATAATTTTTTAGTCATTTATAAATATAGTCCTCTATAAAATTATGTGAAAATATATGCATATTAATAGTGAAAATAATTACCTGAAGCCGAACATCACTGCATAGAAATACCCCATTATTATAGGTTTTCGTCTCAAATTTCTCAGATTTTTTTTTTCTTTTTTTGATCACAAATCCCCTTCCTAAATAGAACTGTTTTTGCTTTAAAAAAAATGGGAACTTGCAATCAGGATTTTACAGTATTTAAGTATTAAAAAATTATAAGCAAGCTTCTTAAAACTGCTGCTGAGATATGGCAAAAACACGAAATGACTAAAAGCTTTCGACCCTCCCCCTTTGACACCCTTAGTAGTTCAACTTTTAAAATCGCTGAAATATGTGCTTCAGTAATTTTTAGTACATTTGTTATACTGAATTTCACGCTTTTAACTAAAACTGTTGTTAAGATATGGCGAAAAGGTAAAATGACCTAAAACTTTAGACCCTCTCCATTTAACCCCCTTAGTGGTTGAATTTCTAAAATCGCTGAAATATGTGTTTATTTTTTTATTAGATTTGTTATCTTGAATTTCACACTCTTACCTAAAACTGCTGTTGAGATATGGTGAAAATATGGACAGAAAAAATACAATGCTTATCAAACCTGAAATTGCTTTGTGCTTTAATACAGCCAAAGCTCAAAAAAAGTTTGGCTAGCTTATAAAGCATAAAGCAGAAGAAATTACACTTCCTAATGTGACCTAAAAAATTTGACCTCCTAATTAATCCCCCATAGATGCTGAATTTCTAAAATTGCTGAAATACATGTTTATCTATATTTTTTGTAGGTTTGTTATCCTGAATTCTGAGCTCCTAACTAAAAATGCTGCTGAGATATGGCGAACAGGCAAAATGACCTAAAACTTTTAACCCCCTTCATGGATGAATTTCAATTGGCAAACAGGCAAAATGATCTAAAGCTTTCTTTCTTTTTTTTTTTTTTTTTTTTTTGTACCAGTAATTCTGAAAATTATTTCCTTATTTAATTTATGAGTTTATTTATATAAATAGTGCAAAATGTGTCAACCAGATAAAATTGATGTATGTGCTGCTGGTTCAGATGGGATTAAACAAATTCATTTCTTTACTATTGATTTGTAAACGAATTTTTAGTGACACTTTTAATCTGGTTAGTAAGATTTTTTTATTTAAGTAAAATATACCACAAATAACCAAACAAATATCATTTGCAGTTTGTTTTGCATTTGTACTTAAAAAAATCAAATTGCCTAGGTCAAAAAAAGAATATAATACAAAAAATATTAAATATTTTTAAGAAACTTTTCAAATTCTGTTAATCTTATTTTAATACTTCCTTTTTTTTTGGTCAGTTTAAACATTTAGAAAATTTATGATTTAAATCAGACATGATTTAATCACTGATTTAAATCATCTAATAAAAATCGTTGACACTCAAGTTTCAAGGCTTCATAAAAAGAGCCCCTAATTCAAAGTTCACCTCGAAATAAAATTGGAGAAGGAGAAAAAGTAGAAGCAATAACATATATTTAGTTCCATGATATTTTGCTGTTATTGCATTGTTTCTTGCTTCTCGTTCATCTTGGCACTTTTTTTTTTCTTTTGCATTTCTTAACACAATGAACTTTGTATGCATTGGATATATGCACCATGTGTAAAAATAACATTTGATTTGTTCAAAATAAATCATGCAAACTGACAACTGGAAGTAAAAATGTATTCGTTATTAAAATAAAAAAAGGGGGGGGGGATTTTTTAAAAGGACAGGGTGTTGCGCCCTTAAAAAATGGCCTAGAGGGAACTGTAAGTAATTGCATAATTAATAAAAACTGCTTATTTCATTAGTAGCACAAATAATCAAACAAATATCATTTGCAGTTTGTTTTGCATTTGTACTTAAAAAATCAAATTGCCTAGGTCTAAACTTAAAGAATATAATACAAAAAATATTAAATATTTTTCAGAAACTTTTCAAATTCTGTTCATCTTATTTTAATACTTTTTTTTTGGTCAGTTTAGTTTAAACATTTAGAAAATTTATGATATAAATCAGCCATGATTTAATCACTGTTTTAATTAAAAATCACTGTTAATTGCCTAAGATGATTGTCTTGTATGATTTAATCACTGTTTTAAATCATCTAATAAAAATCGTTGACACTCAAGTTTCAAGGCTTCATAAAAGGAGCCCATAAAAGCAATTGATCAAAAACTTTTTACTATTTTGAAACTACGGGGAGGGGGGGGGTTAGTTTCAGCCCTAGTTCATGTTTATACTTAAAATTTCTATTTGTAGTTTAAAAAAATTTCACTCTTAAACATTGGAACAGGAAATAAGATATTTTTGTTGTGAATTTTGATTTCTTTAGTGTCATTTCTAAAACTTTCTACTGTCTCAAAAATTTTATAGCTGTAATTTTATAGAATTCAGTATTTAAAAATATATATTTAATCAAATTACAAAAAGATAAAATTATCGCTGAAATTAAAATAAATGCATCACTTTAATAGAATAATAAATAAATAGATTGATTAAATTAAATTATTATTATTAAGAATTCTTCATCTCTAATATTTTTTTTAAATTATAATTCTCAGTATAAAATGTTATATAAGTTAAAAAATGTTTAGAATGAATCGCTAGAAAACATTCAAATACTTTAATCCACCGACCAGGTATGCGAAATGCGCTATCAATGAACTAAACAGCATACTGATTCTTGCGTCATCAAGGGTCAATCCAGACAAAATTTGGGGCCTATTTTAGGGCCCCTTCACAAAAATAAATTTAATAAAATGGGTCCCTTCACAAAAATCAATTTGATAAAATGGACCCCTTCACAAAATTCAATTTGATAAAATGTGCCCTTATTTTTTTATTTATTATTCTTTGACTTTTAAAATGTATAATTTGTAAACAAACAAGGTCACCAGAGAGGAAAACTTCAGCAAAAGTATTTAAAAAAGTTTTTGTTAATAAACGCTTGGTTCGAATTTAAGTAGCTGGATTTCGACTTTCATTACAAAATGTTATTTTTCACAAAAATATAATAAAATTTCACAAAAATAACCTTTACTTTTCACAAAATGGGCCCCAAGAAAAAAAACCTGTATCAAACCCTGGTCATCAAAACAAAGCAATAACAACAAAAACAGAAGTATCGAGAGAGAGAAAAAAAAAAAGCCAAACAGCGATAATGCCAGGCTATTGCCCTGCCTGCAAGGTAGTAAAAAAAAACCCAGGTAGTCAAAAATCTGTGGCAGCTTTCGCCAGAAACTCGTTTGTGTTGAGAGATAGGGGTTTTCCTTCCAGTAATCATTTTTAGTTCCATGCTCTTTTATAAGTATAGATTTAAGAATCTATTAGGATCAAAGAGAGACTTAGGTAAAGTCAAAATAAAATCTAAAATAAATTTGGGAATTTTTAATTTAATGCTGTGTAATATGATGAACATATACTGAATTTACTCTGCAATTTTGCTTAAATAGGCTTTTTTCTTCTTTTTAGCTATACTATAATGTCTGATAAAACCATTTTTCAATCCTGAATGGAAAGTTCCTGATCTGAATTCTCAGTGGAGCCCGTGGTTAACATCTGTTGTATGTTCTCCCACTATCACAAAATGTATGTATTGACAGCAAGTTATTCGTCTGAGCAATATGGGAAGACAAGCCATAACAAGTTGCGCAACTTGTAAAAGATGTAAGAAATTTATTCAAAGAAAAAAAAAACTGCTGAAAAGTTTAGATTTTCTTTATCAAAGATAGTGAAGGATCATCTTGTCAAATGTATCAGCTCAGAAATTAGATATTAACTCTTCTGTGACAAAAGACAATGTCTTGTCTGCAAAATTAATATGGGCAATGAAACTTGTATTCTAACACATTTCCTATGGCTCATTTAATGATGCTGCTGCTATATTCCAAAAAATGTTTGACAGCAGTAAAGCTAAATCCATAACCTTGAGGCATGCTAAAATGGCATATTTAGTCCTCATTAGGTTTAGCCCCATACTTCAAAAATCTGTTAATATCTGTTTTGAAAGATACAGAATATGTTATATGCTTCGATGAAACTCTAAATAAAACTATTCAAAGAGGTCAGATAGACGTTTGTTAGATTTTGTGACATTAAGAAAGATGTAAGTACCATGTACCATATGTACTTATCTTCAGTTTTTTTGAGACATGCCAATGACCTCCTAAGAGGTTTTTTCGAAGGGATCTCTGTATTTAACCTTTAAAAGGGAAATGTTAATTCGTGTCGGCAAGTGTGCAAATTGCATGTTCGTTTTTGTAGGATTTAATTCTTTATTTCCCATCCCTTTCCACCCTATTATTATATTTATATCTTTTGTTAATCTATGTTCCAGCACATTTGTTTCTTCTACTTACTGTTTTTACCACCGCCGCGATGTTTTGTTTATTTACTTTCGTTTGACTCTCAGAGTTGAGTGCCGGTGGTTCTTCTCTTTGCATTCTGCCTCTGGATTCGCAATCGTAATCTCTCTATTTTTAGTTCATCATTTAAATTTACTGTCAGGATTATTCTAGCCTTATTTCATGTTTTAAGTTAATTTTTATGACATTTTAATAAGTTTTTTTTTTTTTTTGTAAAAGTAATTTTTCCTGTGCGATGTCAGGAAGGGCCGTGAGTATGCAAATGTCCTGCTCGTTTCTGATTGGCCGTTGGCACGCCGCTTGCATTTTAAGAGCTAGACTGTTCTTTTCAGTGTGTCTGCAGCATCTAGTGCACACTAGTGGTTCTGAAATGATGTTTTGAGAGAGAATTACATTGTTGAGTAGAAATATGAAGTATTTAGGTAATGTTCGAAGACGATACGTTTATGCCGTAAAGTTTAGGTAATTTTGAAGTATATTTTGTTGTGCTCTCGTATATGCTATTTTTCAATGTTAATGTTCGTAAAAGGTCTTCAAAAAGTTTTTTTCATCAAGGGAAATAAGATTTGTGCTGGAATATAGTTCTTCTTTATATGTACCTGTTAAATGAAAGCTGAAGGCTCTGTGTGTATACAACCATTTTCTACATTAAAAGTTTTAATGAAACACCTGTTGGAGTCAACTTAACTCACATTTTACACACTCTATTGTAAGTACTTTCTCATTTTTATTCTTAAAGAAGATATTTAATGTGCAAGGATTACCAACCTTTTAGAAACTGCTAGGCATACAAGTTTAAATAAGGGCTCAGTAAATATACTTGTATATTTATATCAAAGTAAAGAAATGTACAGTTTTTCATTGGCTGTTACCACCAGAGCTGCGGAGTCGGGTCTATTTTGGGGCAAAAGAGTCGGAGTCACTAAAAAAACTGGCCGACTCAGACTCCAGCTTGTTTTTTAGACAGTTTGAAGTGAAATTAAACCAATTCTATGTAATTTTAATTTTATAAACTGAATTATTATTTTTATATTTGGACTATATATACAAGGAAACTCAGGTTAAACAGGCCTAATATACTGCACAGTGTACAGCATATTTGAAAACTGTTTTGAATTGAAATTTCTAGTTTTATGTTTAGTATATAGTTCTTTCCCTAGGTTTTTTTGGGGTTTCCGGAACCCGAGGTAATGCGAAAATTGGAAATTTTTCCCTTTTTTTTTTCTTGTTTTCCTCAGATTTTTCAGGTCTATGTGGGACCAGGAGTACTGTTGAAATTGTAAATGTTCTCCCCTTTTTTTCGTGCACATAGGACACCCCCCCCCCCCCCTCCCCCCTAAGAAAAAAAGTGAAATTGTAATTTTTTTCTTTTCCTGCGTCTGCAGTACTCAAAATAATGATGAAATAGTGACATTTCTGTTATCTTTCTCATTTTGATATTCAGGTCTTGCAGACTCGAAATAAGGCCAAAATTATAAAATTAATGCAGGAAATAAAAATTTTCATCTTTATTTTTCTTGCATTCTCTCTGAATTTTTCGGGTTCTGGAGACCCCAAATGATGCTTAAATTGTAAAATTTTTGTCTCCTATTTTTTGGGTCTGCAGGAATAGATATAAAACCAAAATTAAACATCCTTTCACTCATATTTTGGTATAATATATGTTTGATTTGGCATAAAATATTTTGGTTATCGTCTTAAAATGATATACCAACATATTATATGTTGTTTGAATTCATCTGATAGATCTTTGTGTATGTTTTTCAAAGTAAATTTTGGAGATTTATTAGATTTCAACTGTTGTTTCTATCTAATAGCTTTAAGTTGAACTTTTCGGTTGCAATTTACATGCATATAAATATTTTACATGCAGTTTGTGCAAAGTTTTGACATAATTAAATTTTATCACATATAAAATTTAATGCATATTGTGTTTTTGTGTGAATGCATCTGCATATCTGGGAGGAGGAGGGGGGGGGATGTTAAAAATATTTTCAGTCTTGACCAGAGCCAATTAATGTAGGGGCAAAGTTCCACAGACATTTTATAAGAATATTTTTGCTTTTGTAAAACCTGAAAATATCAGGGAATTTTGGGAAACCTGAAAATATCAGGGAATTTTGGGAAACCTGAAAATATCAGGGAATTTTGGGAAACCTGAAAATATCAGGGAATTTTGGGAAACCTGAAAATATCAGGGAATTTTGGGAAACCTGAAAATATCAGGGAGTTTTTTGAAACCTGAAAATATCAGGGAGTTTTTTGAAACCTGAAAATATCGGGGAGTTTTTTGAAACCTGAAAATATCGGGGAGTTTTTTGAAACCTGAAAATATCGGGGAATTTTTTGAAACCTGAAAATATCGGGGAATTTTTTGAAACCTGAAAATATCGGGGAATTTTTTGAAACCTGAAAATATCGGGGAATTTTTTGAAACCTGAAAATATCGGGGAATTTTTTGAAACCTGAAAATATCGGGGAATTTTTTGAAACCTGAAAATATCGGGGAATTTTTTGAAACCTGAAAATATCGGGGAATTTTTTGAAACCTGAAAATATCGGGGAATTTTTTGAAACCTGAAAATATCGGGGAATTTTTTGAAACCTGATTATATCAGGGAAATTCAAATTAAACCTGAAAATTCAGTAAACAAATGTTAATTTCCATTACGATTGCGGTAATCAGAAAAGAAAAAAATAATCTCAGCTCTAGGGCTGGACGATATCAAAAATTTAATATCCTGATATATCATCAAGTTAATATAAATATTAGTGATATTTCATGATAACTACCTTTAAAATGTGTAGGATAGAAATATTGCTAATTTTGAAAGACAAATGTACGAACAATTTAAATACCAACAGATGTAGAAAGCAAGATTTCTATACCACCTGGAAAAATCAGGAAATTTGGAAATTAACACAAAGTCGAGGAAAAGTCAGGGAACTTCATTTTTTCACTCCAAAATCTGGAAAAGTCGGGGAAAATTTCGCAGCGATCGCCAACCGAGCGAAGTCCGCGCCGATGTTGGAACCCCAAACAGACATTTTTAAATCCTGAATGGGAAGATTCTGATCTGAATCTTCAGTGGAGCCTGTGGTTAACATCTTCAGTATCAAATGTATTGGCTCAGAAATCAGATATTAACACTTTTGTGACAGAAGACAATGTCTTGTCTGCAGAATTAATATGGGCAATGAAACTTGTGCTCTCACACATTTCCTATAACTCATTTAATGATGCTGCTGCTATATTCAAAAAAATGTTTGATGACAGCAGTAAAGCTAAATCCCTGACCTTGGGGCATGCTAAAACTGCTGATAAAGCAAAAATGCAGTTTAAAGAATTGTTATTTAAAAGTAAGGGAATGTGGAAAGACACTTTCATTAAGTATTCCTCCACCATGCGTCTAGATCATTTTTACTGAGAGTTAATCAACAATTCAGACTTACAGAACTTTGAAAGGTTATGAAAATTGTTTTAATTTTATCTCATGGCAATGCCACAGTAGAGAGTGGTTTTTCTGTTAATAAGGATTTCACAATGATTTTTTTTTTTAAATGTTAATAGTGGAAAAAATTTCATTGTTTCAGTAAATTTCATTAAAACTGTTATGGAGAAATTGTGTAATTATTTTATTCTTGCTCCATTGCATTTTTTTAATTTGGTGTCTGGATGAAATATAAATTCCTTTTATTTTTAAACGTATGTGATTATATCTCAATCAGTGAGTTATATTTTGAACTGACTAAATACTCAAATTAAAACTTTATATATTTTTTATTAAATAACATTGTTTGATATTATTTTAGCATTTTTCTTTCTTTACTACAAGATTCAAAGGTGGAATGTTAAGTTAATTAATCTTATCTGTACTTAGAAAAGTGGTTTTCTTTTTTTCAATTGATAATAAACTTAATTTGCCTTCACCACAACCAGGGCCGTGCTTACGGGGGGGGCGAGCCGGACATTTGCCCAGGGCCGTCAAAATTTGAGGGCTGCCAAAAATTTGATGTTGCTTTATACTTTTACATTCTCATCTGTTCTTTTAAAATTATATATTCATAAATGTTGTAAGAGTCACTAATTTGTAAATTTTTGAAAAATGCATGTTACTTGAGACGGTATACTCAAAGATGGTGCATATTTAAAAAACATATAACAGTACATTAACTGTTAAACCGCTGTCTGATACGAGGTGGGAATGTCGAGTAGACAGCATTGAGGCTTACTCGCTTCCAAATTGGGGATGTTTATGATACGTTAGTAGAAGTTTCTGAAACGTCAAATTACATGAAAAGTAGGACAGAGCAACTGCATTGGCAAAAGAAATGAAAAGCTTTATTCAATTCTTTACGATACTGTGTATCTAGGAAGACATTTTGGAGGAATTCAATCTTGTTAGCAAAACTAATGCAACGTTCTGTGATGAAAAACGACCCATGCCTTGCAATTAATAGAAAATATGCTTCAATTTTTAAAAGATTATAAAGAAAATAGATTTTCTAATGCTCAAATATCAAAGAACAAGCTGAAGAGCTATAATTGAATCCTGGAGCAATGACTTTTTTACCTGTAAAATCCATTCTCAGAATAAAAGTAAAAAATCAATTTTCATATGAAGCTGAAGATGAACAAATTCATGATCCGAAAAATAAATTTCAAACAGAGTTTTTTAATGTCCTCTTTAATCAAGTCACATTGTCGACAAAGGAGTGTTTTTATCAGATGAAAACATTTGATTTTCTTTTCAACCTAACACAGATCCATAATATGCCTGATGCCGATTTATTAACTAGTCGGATGGGCCAATCCCAAAACATTCTTCTATCTGATACATCTTAATACTTCAAAGTTTGCTATCACAGTGCCAATAAAATCAATATTTTTCGCCACTCTGTTGTACGTCAGCTACTTGTGAATCGTCTGGTTACCTGGATGCGATCAGCCAATGTTTAAACTACGAAAAGATCTTTTGGCCTGTACCGCCAGGAACAAATAGCCTCCCTATTCCTTGCTTTTAAGATTTTAGCTAATTTTACTGAAAAACACAAAGCTAAAATGCATGGAACCCGATTAAAGAAGATTCATTCCCAGTTCTCGTCAATATTTAATTTGAATGAGAATATCGCCAATTAGTCCTCTACAGCCAAGTTGGCTTCATTTATGGCAACCTATTTTTGTCACCAAATTTGGCGCAATTTCGCCAACTGTCCCCAAGCTTGGCGAGAATTTGTCATTCGCGAATATAAATATATAGTGTTAAGCACATAAGAATAGGAACAATGGTTACAACAATGAAAGAAAATTTGCCGAAACCATGTTAACTAAAACTCATAAATTAAACCCGTTTATGAAGGAATCCTGCTGGATTGTTTCCTAATGTCAGCCACCCTAAAATGACAAACTGCTATATCTCAGCCATTCTTTAAGATAGAGGCAAAACATCGCCAGCTGCTTGCAAATCATCCGATTACTTGGATGCGAAGCACCCTTCGCTGTACGAGCAACCAATTAACAACACAACTGCAAAAAAAACCGAGAAAATAGCATAAAAATCGCTATCGCTGCTCTCCCTTCTGGAGGAATATTCCCAAATTCAACTAGAACCTGTTGGCCATAGCCAAAAACATACAAATGGAATTTGGTTCAATTCTGTTAATAATTTTAGAAGATGCAATAATGAAAATAGAGCAAAAATTCCTATCACAGAGCCGAGCCCTCTTCCAGTGAAATATCCCGAAATTCATCTGGGACCTGCTGGCCATACGCAAAAACATATAAATGAAATTTGGTTCATTTCTATGCATAACTTCATACACTTTTCGATCATACGAAGAGGACTCAGACATGCAGAAATTTTGTAAAAACATATTTTTCGGGATCACTGACCCCTAAAATGTGTAAATCCGTCGAAAACAGGAAGTTGAAAAATTTTTCGATTACAATACTTTCTTCTATTATAGATAGAATAAAGTAAATAAGTGCAGTGACCTACAAATTTTGATGGAAGATGTAAATTCTTTAGAATTATTCACAGAATAGAAAAGTTTATGTCGCACAATTCCAAGTGATGTAAATTCTTCATTGGAAACATTATAATAATTGTTCAGTCATAGATTTCAGTCGAATATTGTAATTGCATTGAGAATTTTACTCACTTTTACTGTAACCATTGCTTCAGAAGAACATTCTTTTTCAAAGTTAAAACTTAAAAATACTTGTTCATAAAGTATAGTTGATCTTAAATATCTCACCTGCTTTTGCTCTTATTCAGATTCAAAACGATTTGGCCAATTCTATAAATTTTTCAGAACTAATAGATAACATTGCTGTCAAAAAGGACAAAAAAAATTGCTTTATGATAGCTTATTTAGTACATTCCACCTGTTTCATTAATAAAATGTGCTTTACAAATTCTGCTTTGAAATTACTTTATTTTGATTTTGACTGTTCGGGTGGGTGCTGTTGCGTAAACGAAGTTTAGTTTATAGATTATCTTACTGTACTAGTATATACCCCCCGTCAAAAATGACGGGATATTGACTCAATATTCAATTTTTGAAATAGTTCAAAGAATGGACAAAACATTCAAATTAAACATTAATAAATAAATAAATAAATAAAAAATCCACGAGTGAAATTTTCTGTAAAAAAAAGTGTTATCAATGAGTTTCTAAAGAGCTTGACTCACCACATAGCTCATTTTTTGATTATATAAGCAAAATTAAATGGAAATTACTCGCTGCTATTTATTCCTTCTATTTCAATTACGTTTCATAAGAAGAAAAAAATAATTTTATTTACGATGGAAACAAAATTTCAAACTTTGTTTGCATTATCTACCAGTAGATGGCGCCATCTTCCCTTATGCGGTCCAATGTTGCTTGTGATTGCCAAGCAAACCACCTTGACTGTCTTTCTCTAATTAATCGCTGTCTACGTTCAATCGGCGTTTCATCATTTTCATCAGGCATCGCTAAAACGATCTTTAAACTATATAATAAAAAACAATAAAAACTGATTTGATTGAACAGATTCAAATCCACCGCATGTTTGAACTTTGAAGAAGGGGTGGGGGGGTTGAGACCTATAGCTGCACGGCTGTAGTCCCGAATGATCCACAACCGCGTGTTTAAAACAGCATTTAAAAGATCAACAAAGATGTTAAAACAGTAAAACACACGTTGCCAATTGGCAATCTGTACAGTACAAATAATTTTGATGAATGATTCTCAAAAGTGAATGACTCGCCACATTTTTTTTTCCAAATAATAATAATAATAATTTAGCAAAGTGAAATGTAATTTCTGAAAAATTCACATTAAATTTTAATATGCTAATTAATGCAAATATTAACTTGTATTTTTAACAAAGTTCGATTGTTTATATTATTGACGAAAGATGGCTGCAAAAATAGGTTTTGAAGGTTTTAAACAAAATTAAAATATTTAAAGACTTTAATATGCTTTTACAAATATTTTAAGAACAGAATCAGATAATTAACCTATATTTTTTTACTGAAGCGTTCGAAGAGTCATTCATTTGTTTCAAGATTCGGAAATTCCGAATGGCAACAGTGCTTGTTTGTTTATATTTAGTAATCTGATGTCTATAACAGCTTATTTTTAATTTGGAATTTAATACATTATAATTGGTTAAGATGTACATGTTATATGTGAAAATATGAAGAAGACATGATTTCACGTAGAAGAAATTAACATTTAGTTGTCATATGTTAGTATATGTTTTTCATTAAGCCTAACATGGCGTTTAACTACGATCAACTCGCAGACCAGAGTGGTACAGCCCGGTACCGTTACAGACATTTTCTCGCCTTTGGATTTTATTATAAGTAAGATTGTTAAATGTTAGAAGGATCCAAAAGGATCAACTTAAAAATAACTGAGAATCTTTTAAAAATTATGTTCTCGGTATAACCATCGTAGCTCATATTTTTGAACTTAGTCATAAAAGTTTTGAACTAAATGCAGTTTGTCATTTAAAAAGTTAAATTACATTGTAAATAATAGTCTTTCTTTCATGTCTGCGTTACAAAATTATAATAAATAATGTGTAAGAAGAAAAGAGTAACACATTAATGTATATTTTCATTGTCTATTTATCGTCAACTATTGCGTTCTAAATTTTTGAATTTCAACAATAATTTTGAAAAAACGTTCGCAGATTTTTCCATTTTGAGCCCTGGTCAAAAAGTAGCCAGTTTGATTTTGATAACAAGCAGCTTTAAATAAATTAAAAAGTACCTTATGCTTAATTATATACTATTGTTAGATGTTAGAAGAATCCAAAAGGATCAACTTAGAAGGATCAAATTAAAAATAACTGAGAATCTTTTAAAAATTATGTTCTCGGTATAACCATCGTAGCTCATATTTTTTAACTTAGTCATAAAAGTTTTGAACTAAATGCAGTTTGTCGTTTAAAAAGTTAAATTACATTGTAAATAATAGTCTTCCTTTCATGTCTGCGTTACAAAATTATAATAAATAATGTGTAAGAAGAAAAGAGTAACACATTAATGTATATTTTCATTGTCTATTTATCGTCAACTATTGCGTTCTAAATTTTTGAATTTCAACAATAATTTTGAAAAAACGGTTGTTCGCAGATTTTTCCATTTCGAGCCCTGGTCAAAAAGTAGCCAGTTTGATTTTGATAACAAGCAGCTTTAAATAAATTAAAAAGTACCTTATGCTTAATTATATACTACTAGTATATACCCCCCGTCAAAAATGACAGGATATTGACTCAATATTAAATTTTTGAAATAGTTCAAAGAATGGACAAAACATTCAAATTAAACATTAATAAATAAATAAAAAATCCACGAGTGAAATTTTCTGTAAAAAAAGTGTTATCAATGAGTTTCTAAAGAGCTTGACTCACCACATAGCTCATTTTTTGATTATATAAGCAAAATTAAATGGAAATTACTCGGTGCTATTTATTCCTTCTATTTCAATTACGTTTCATAAGAAAAAAAATAATTTTATTTACGATGGAAACAAAATTTCAAACTTTGTTTGCATTATCTACCAGTAGATGGTGCCATCTTCCCTTATGCGGTCCAATGTTGCTTGTGATTGCCAAGCAAACCACCTTGACTGTCTTTCTCTAATTAATCGCCGTCTACGTTCAATCGGCGTTTCATCATTTTCATCAGGCATCGCTAAAACGATCTTTAAACTATATAATAAAAAACAATAAGAACTGATTTGATTGAACAGATTCAAATCCACCGCATGTTTGAACTTTGAAGAGGGGGTGGGGGGGTTGAGACCTATAGCTGCACGGC
This sequence comes from Maratus michaelseni, assembly GCA_963931845.1. Lineage (NCBI taxonomy): Eukaryota > Metazoa > Arthropoda > Arachnida > Araneae > Salticidae > Maratus > Maratus michaelseni. Next base: position 275,502,755 of record OZ007599.1, read on the forward strand.
TGTAGTCCCGAATGATCCACAACCGCGTGTTTAAAACAGCATTTAAAAGATCAACAAAGATGTTAAAACAGTAAAACACACGTTGCCAATTGGCAATCTGTACAGTACAAATAATTTTGATGAATGATTCTCAAAAGTGAATGACTCGCCACATTTTTTTTTCCAAATAATAATAATAATAATTTAGCAAAGTGAAATGTAATTTCTGAAAAATTCACATTAAATTTTAATATGCTAATTAATGCAAATATTAACTTGTATTTTTAACAAAGTTCGATTGTTTATATTAATTGATGAAAGATGGCTGCAAAAATAGGTTTTGAAGGTTTTAAACAAAATTAAAATATTTAAAGACTTTAATATGCTTTTACAAATATTTTAAGAACAGAATCAGATAATTAACCTATATTTTTTTACTGAAGCGTTCGAAGAGTCATTCATTTGTTTCACGATTCGGAAATTCCGAATGGCAACAGTGCTTGTTTGTTTATATTAAGTAATCTGATGTCTATAACAGCTTATTTTTAATTTGGAATTTAATACATTATAATTGGTTAAGATGTACATGTTATATGTGAAAATATGAAGAACAGACATGATTTCACGTAGAAGAAATTAACATTTAGTTGTCATATGTTAGTATATGTTTTTCATTAAGCCTAACATGGCGTTTAACTACGATCAACTCGCAGACCAGAGTGGTACAGCCCGGTACCGTTACAGACACTTTCTCGCCTTTGGATTTTATTATAAGTAAGATGTGTGTGGCAAAAGAATCTCATACCATCGTGCTATGGGGAAAAGGTTTAAAATAAATGTATTATATTATTTTACTTACTGTTAATCATACTAAAACCTAGATATTCATGTGAACTCATATTTATTCTGAATATTTCATGAGATATGAAAGTAAACCATTATGATTATTATGAATACTGATGTGCATGGGGAATTTGATTTTTTTTTTAAATTTTAAGTATAAAAATTTTTATGATGCATTTTCTACATCTTTTTGTGTTAAATAGTGTGTGCTTATTCACAAATTCCCCCTTGTGATATGTTTTGTATCTGTACTGTATTTAATATTTCATATCAGTTTAAAATAAATTAGAAAAGGGGCCGCGAAAGTCCTAAGCACGGCCCTGACCACAACCAATACAGATTACCACACTTGTCAGGATTTTGATTTTGGAAATTGATTTGATTTACGGAAATTTTTAAAAATAGTCAGGTAAAAGTCAGAGAATTTTTTTCTCCTGCTTGAATAGCAACCCTGAGAAAGTAACGAGTCATATATATATATATTTATGAGAAAAGCAAGAAACTAACAAAAGAAGAAGAAATAAAAAGAAAACTTCGCAGTTAAATTGAGGGCATTGAGCTCACAGGCTATTCACACTAATTCTATATTATATTCTTACTCTCAAAAAATAAAGAAATTGACAATATAATACGGGGAATCGTCCTCCCCCCCCCCCTTTATAGTTAACCAATGAAAACCTAAAACTAATCAGAGAAGCCTCTAATTACAGTGAACATATATACAAAATTTGAAGCAAATCTGATAATTCTCTATGAAAAACCCATTTACATAGTTGCCAACTTGTACGGTTTGGCCATACAATGTACGGATTTTGTTCTAAGTGTACGGTCGTATGGATAAACAGTACCATTGTACGGTTTTGCACAAAATTTATTAATGAATCGTAAAATGTTATTTTATCCATCTCATGAAAGATAAAAGTTCTAATATAATGCATGCGTTATGTTTTTTTCTTTTACAGAATAAAGCGTTATTAAATGTGGGAAAGGCAGCAATTAAATCAAACTCTTTCAAGAACAAGCGCACATCCCTCGCACCATCGGATATCCAGGGAATCTTTTGTGAAATTCTTTCACCTCTCCTGAATGCAGACCCGCGCATGCCCATTGTTATTGGGCGCCGTTGAGATAAACTGGTTAGAACTGAGAATGAAGCGAAGTTACGGAGCAGATCTTATTGGTAGCACGTGCCTAGTGTACTGTTTCAAGTTCAGCTTGTTTACTTCGACCGTTCTGTACGATTTCTTTTCTTTTTTATTTAGTATTTTCCATTACTGTTAAAAGATGGAAAAATCTAAACCAAAGCAATATAATAAAGTTTTTATAGAAGCATACTCGAAAGAATTTTTGTGTATAATGGAATCTCGTAAAGAAGAACATTATGCTCATTGCACCGTGTGTAACAGAGATTTTAAAGTTGCTCATGGAAGTAGAAGTGATATAAAGAAACATCTTAGATCAAAAAAACATTCAGAACACAGAATTTAACTACGAAGCTTAGCGATTTCTTAAATTCCGAAGAATGCAATCATAAATGCAGAGTGTTTATTTGTGAAGTTCATTTTAGAACATAATCTGCCCCTATCAGTCACAGATCATGCAGGAAATCTTTTCAAAAACATGTTCCCAAAGTGTGAAGCTGTAAAAAAATTTTCGTGTGGTCGAACTAAAGTTAGTTCAATAATAAAATAAATGGCCTGCGAAAGTAAAAAATCGTTAATGAACCAGTTGCAAAGTAAATCAGTTTTTGCTATTGCAGTTGATGGCAGCAACGATTCAAATTCACAATTATATCCTATTGTTGTTTATTTGGATAAAAATGAAGGCAAAATCAAAAGTTCTTTGCTAGCTGTACCTGTTTTGTCCGGAAATTCCACTGGGCAAAATATTGGTAAGTTGGTTATTGATGTATTACTGGCAAAAAACATTGATATGAAGAACTGTATTGCTTTTAGTGCAGATAATGTGCCTGTAATGCTAGGAAATAAAAAAGGTGTTGCAGCTATTTTGAAAGAAAAAAAACAAAGAACTTATAGTGATGGGCTGTAATTGCCATTTCATACATTTAGCTGCTGAGAACCTGCAAGTGAAGGTGGTGAATCTTCATGCAAAGATGAAGTCCGATGGAGTTTCAAGCAAGTTATGCGAGTCTAAAAGTCTCATGAATTTAACAAGGTAAGAGAAAATATTTGTTTCTTTCATCCAGTGTCAACAAGGTGTATTGTTTATTTTTAGATTACATGATACCAGTCTTCGAAAAAGTAATGTAATTTTGCAGTCAGAAGCACCAAAAATCCATGTTTTAAATTCTTTGTTATTAGATATCCTTAAAGAAATTCTTTGCAAATTTGTTAAACCAGATGTTCTTAAAAATTCCTGCTCTTTAATTGATATCAAATATGCAGAGGTATGCAATAAAAAAAAATTATGCTGACTTGTTAATTGGAAATACTACTTTGAAATCTGTGAGTCTGTACAAGTATGTATGCCTAGTTCATCTAAAGTACAAAAAAGAAGAAAAATTTGTAAAAGAGTTTCTGAAGAAAAGAGTAAGTCAACTGAGTATAAAAAGTACAGGGAGAAGGCAAATGCAAGAAACAGGAATAATTAAGCAAAATTAAATGAAGCACAGAGAGAAGAAAGAAATAGGAAGAAAAAAGAAGCTTACCAAAGAAAAAAAAGATTTAAATTTAATTAAAGGAATTAATGATCTAACACCCAGAGAGCAAAGAAATAAGAGAAAGTACTAGAGAAAAGTATCAGAAAAATGTAGAGAGAGAAAGAAGCAGTTGGAAAATGTCATCACAAGTCAAATGAATTCTGAACCAGAAGTACATGTTGCACTTCCACATACACCTCATAGTTCCCAAAGGGTGCGTGGACAGAAAGTTCTAACACAAAACCATGCTCGGGTGTTAAGGGAGATACAAAAAAGAAATAGATCAATTGCTATATTGCAACACAAAGTGAAAACACTACAAAAATCTCTGCAGCGAAAACAATCATCTAGTAATAATTCAGCAGCTTCCTCTTCACCTAATAAAGTTAAAATTTTGACTCGGGGACATGCTATACTGAAAACAGTTCACAAGCAACTTTTCTTTGGAATAAGTCTGCATTCTCAATTAAAATCCAATGCTGAAACCCTACCTGCACGTTCTTGTGTGAGGCAAATGTTTAATAAATGCATTAGTGGAAGTATGTTAAAAAAATATAAAGTAATTGCACAAGATATCCTGACTCCAAAACAAAATAAGAAATTTGCCCACAATTTAAATATTACGCAGTATGAAAGAAAAGGCAAAGTAACTGTTGATGTACAAGCCATTCAATCCTATTTTGAAAGAGATGTTTCCCGGATGTGCTCTGGGAAGAAGGATTTCATTGTGCGAGGAAAAATTAGGAAACAGAAAAGGATATTATTGGGTAACATATGAAATGATTGCATAGAAAATTCATTAAGGCTGCTCGTCAATCAACTTCCCGATTCCCCTCGCTAATGTTATTCCTATGGGCGTAGGATGCATTCGTATTTTTAAAATATCTCCTCGGAAAATTAATATTTTTAACTTCTGCTTTCTTTGTATTGTTCTTAAAGAATGTCTCTTTTTTTTTTTTCTTAGTTGTCAATTTTTTTCTAAAATATATACTGAATTTTATATGAAATGTTAAAATCTTATTCAGTTTCACTAAGATTTTAACACATAAAAATATAAATTAAGCACATAGTTTAGAAATATTTTGATAACTAAGAAAAAAAAGAGACATTCTTTAAGAACAGTACACAGGGAATAGAAATTAAAAATATTAATTTTTCGAAGAGATTTTAAAAATACGAATGCATCTTAGCGAGGGGAATCAGGAAGTTTACTGACGAAGCAGCCTTGAGGAAAATGGAAGCATTTCATACTCAACATTTTGGGAATACAAACCATTCTGGGTTGTTCTTCCAAGACTCTCTGATAGAAACACCTGCCTGCATGAAAATAAAAAATTGAACAATGCAGGAATAATCAATTTTACTGATCCTGAAACATAATGAAAATGCTGATTGCATGCTGGGCAAGTGTAAAGAGTAAGCGAATCAACACAATGAAGACATCATCAGAGACTGTTGAGAAGAACATCAAAGGTTCTATGAGAAAAATAAAGATTACAAAAAAAGTGTCCTTCCATCTTTCAAGAAACATATTTTTTCAGCATATCATCAAATAACTTCTTTGCAAAGTAAACGTAAAAGCTTAAAATGCAATGAAATTATTTTTCAGAAAATTATGTAATTAAAATCTTTGAAGTTCAATCTATGCACTTTGGTGTATCAAAGCAAAAAATATCTATTCATACCGGTGTAGCCTATTATTTAGAAAGGGATTCAGTTTCATGCTTGTCATTTGTAACAGTATCTAGTAACTTAGATCCTGGTGCTCATGCTGTTTGGACGGTCACTTCCCAAGCAGCTCGCTTACTCCCGCCTAAGGTCAAGGAAGGGAGAAGGACATAGATTAAAAGGAAGATAGCCTGAATTCGAACTCCGTAAATGATTGGGGTAACATGTCTTCCTCTTTACCCGAAAATTTTCTATCTGGAAAGAAAATTGGGGATATTTTACAAATCAAAATACGGAACAGAGATTCCACTCTCTTCGCGGAATGTAAATACTCTAGAAAAGAAAATAGGATCTTCTTACATTTATTGGTATTTATGAAAATTAACAGGGCAAATTAGCGTGTTTTTAGAGTCTACCAGGTGTGGACGGGTCTTTTTGCGAGCATACTCATAGGGGGCAGAGAAATAAAACAAGAAAACGTTCTGTAATACACATGCAAAAGGCTATTTTTTTTTTTCATTTATTAAAAACCTTTACATTTCAAAATTAGGATAGAGCAAGTAGGGGTTTTTTTTTTTCGAAACTGCACTTGATTTCTAGAAGAACCCATTTTGTTGCCTGTGGAAGCCCAGCGATAGAAATGACTAAAAAAGATTAGATTACACACACGGGAAATAGTTAATCGTCCAGTTACAATTTTTTTTTTTTTTTTAAGCAGGGTACGCAGATTTAAATCACTCTGATTTATTTAAATCAATATTAAAATTTTATTCTGCTGGAATATGTATTTTTGTTTTGATTTAGATTATAATAAAATTTAAGCAAGCGACCCACGTGTTATTTATTTGTATTTTAATAAAATAATAAATAAAAACTACTCCTGAAATCTCTCTTTAAAATTCTCAATTTTAAATTTTATATTTGCAAACATAACATGGTTGAAAATGGTAAATAATTTAAAATAAATAACAAGAAACAATAATAAAAAGTAAACTATAAATTATAATTAAAAAAGTAAACTGTTTAATATATTTTAAGGATTTTCTATAATCTTTAAATGTCTCAATTTTAAATTACTGTAACCGTGGATATTCATCCATCTAGCGATATTGTTGTTCACGTGCCTATTTCAAATGCTGTTAGACAGCGTAATTGAATCTCGTGTAATGTAGCATGGTATGTGAGCAATTTTTTTTTATCCCTTTTTCATCAGTTTTTTATAGTTTTCTTTTTTAATGCAATATATTTGGCAGAAATATACTATTCTTGGCAAATACACCAGTATTTTTTATGAAATATTGCATTTTCATTTGACATCATATGAAATGTACTACCAAACTGAAGATTATACATGGCCACGTGTCTTTTTTCGAATTCCATTTTAATTTCAATTGTGATTTAAATTCCAATTTTTATTAAAATTGTGATTGGGTTATATTAATTTTATTTATCTGGCACATTTTACCATTTTATATATTTATTTTTTCTGCTGTTTCCTCCAAATCTATTATGTATGCATTGTTACATGCCATATGTATATTTTTCCAATAGAAACTGTGATTTCTTATAAAATAATATTAATATGATATTACAAAGAATAATTTTTTAATAGAAACAGATTCTTATCTAAGATTTGTGGCTTAATTCATATGTTGCTTATTATTAGAAATTACATTATAACTTATGCTCGATTACCATATTTCATATATTAATAATTTCAACAAATCTTTCAAATGTATTAAATTATGCAACAAAGCAAGATAAATCTTGTATAATCTTTCACTACAATGTAGTATTAATTGAATTGCAATACTTTTTTCTTTTTCATTATATCTGATGAAACTGGAATGAGCGTTTATGGAAATGGAATTATTAAAAAAGAAATAATCACAGAGAATTGTAATTGAAAGCCAAAAGTTCCTGCAATATTCACAATTATGTTACATTTCCCACCTAATTTAAGTGTACTAGTGTGCGCGTAACGTATATCTGGAAATATTAGAGAATTAATGAACTCAAAAAATATCAATAAAAATCTTGTATTAGGCATTGATTACAAGTAACATTTCTCACATTATTCAAACAACGCAGAACGCATTAGTATAAAATCAATTTCAGCATATTTAGGTTACAAAATTTATAGAAACTGTTATTTGGATATCAAGAAATCCAATACCATTTTTCTTTTTTCTATAAAGGCAAATCACCTTTTAGAAAATAGTGTCAAAGTTTGTTTTAATGCGATTTTCGATCGATTATAATTCGTGATGTCATACAGTTATTGAAAGTTGAAAATCGTTATTTGGTTCCAAATCACTTCCATAGTAAAAGTTCCGTTCCTGCAAATTGATGCTACCTACAAAAATGAGTTCATGAACGTGTCAGAAAATTTCGCATTGTTGAACACGGGGATAAATATTTTTTTAGAAAGAAACAACATCATTAGTATTATATTACCTGTATAAAAAGAAACTCCACTTAACAATATGAATATAATAATTCAAATAAAAATAGAGCCAGAAAAAAAATCGTCAAGCATAGATTATGAAACAGTTTTTGTAATTTCCAGTTCAACAATTTCCGTCAATAAACGGAAATAGACTCGATCTTTTGTGCTGGCCTGTATATCATCTATAGAATTTATGCACATCAAGTAATAGGCAAAAAAGTAGTTTAATTTAAAAATGCACCACAACATAAAACACACTTACGGCAATTATTGTTCTTACACCGTGCTCTAATCGAATTATTTTGTGTGTCTTTGTAAATGAACGATGAAATCTGTGCACACTGTCTTCTTTAGTACGCCTCTTATGGTGCATATCAATGACATATATCAATTTAAATATGTTTGAAATGGTATAACATAATCAAAATTCACTGCAAACTATTTCCCCCATAGACTGTAAGTGAACAATAAACGCTACATACTTCACTTTCAGTGCCGAACGTGTTCTCTAATTAAAATGTATTAATTGCATGGCAATACGAGTATATTTACGCGCGTTAAGCACAGAAAGACAGACCAACCGAATTCCTTAACACTTTTCAACTATGTTGGAACGTGTTAAAAACTGATACAATGAAATATATGATGAAAATATATGCAGATGCGCAGTTGAATTTTCACACACTTAATTACTACATATATATCCACATTTAAATATTTATTGGAAATATATTCACATAATGTGTTTATGTATATATGTAATAAATATGTATAGAAAAATTCATTCACCTATGAATATATACTAAAAAACAAAACAAAGAAATGTCTATGAGTAATATTTTAAAAACGAGTATATTTACAATACGAGTATATTTACAATATTTTCTTTTTTCAGCCATCGACTTAGTAAAATACGTTTGGTGATTATTGCTATGCTTGCCATAAAAAATAGTCCTAAATTCCAATTCTAATTTCAAATCTTGTAAAAATTTTACAAAAAGAAAAAAAAAAAAAGCAAAAGAAAGAAAGAAAATCTGTTAGAAGACACTTTTCACAGAATTTTCTAGTTCTTTTTTCCTTAATACCATTTTATTGGTCAAATGGTACATGAAACATCAAACAATGCTGAATCTTCATCCAAATTAGACCTGGAAATGAAAATATGTGAGTCAAACACGACCCCTTATATTTTACCATCTTAATTACTTTCAACTGGTAAGAAATTCGATTAGAAAGGAACAAACTAGTTTTCTCCCCACCGGAGTTCAGATCTGCCCGGAGATAAGGGTACTCTAATAGGGTTCTATTGTGGGGCGTGACCCGAGCGGTGTGGGAGTGAATCTGTTTGGACACATTTAGACCCCATATTAAAGAAGCTTGTAAATGAAATTCCTGATATTGACACCATTCATTTCTTCTCAGATGGGCCTACATCACAATATCGAAATAGGTCAAACATATTTTTCAGGATCACACAGAATGCTACCTTTCTTTCAAACATAAAATTTTTCTCCTGGAACTATTCCGAAAGCAGACATGGTAAAGGACCTATGGATGGGGTAGGAGGTTTTTTGAAAACAAGTGCAGATGCTTTTGTAATGCATGATAATGATATATCCTCAGCCAAAGATTTTAATATTTTTCAGGAGAGTAAGGTGGAACTTCTTCTTTTCAAAGAAGAAATTGAAGCTATGAAGTCATTCTTACCAAGGAAATTACCCGCAATCCCAAATATCATAAAAATTCATCAAATTACGTATTCAAAAGAAAAAAAAAAATCCAAGAATCTTCGTTATAAGATAAATATTAAATTAAAAAAATATATATTTTATGAGTTAAATATTTTTAAATATTCTTAAAACATACAAAAATTACTTTGCAAAATTTTTAAGCTAATTAAATTGTGAGCTACATATCAATAAAAATCAAATTGATGTATCAGAAACATCCCTGAAATATATAGGATGTTTCCTTATATTTTCAAGTACTATTATTGACTTTCGGTGGAATTTTTCTAAATTCTTAAAGAATGTTCCTGGTTTTTACCAGGAAGATGACAGGATGTGAACATATCTAAATCTTTTTGGAAGATCGTTGATTTATTTCAGGAAGGTTACTGGCTTTTACTGGGAAGATTTTAGTATGTTCATTGTTTTTTTTTCCAGGAAGGTTACAGACTTAAACCTGGAACCTTTCTGAAGAATTGAGAAATCTTACCACTATAATCCAGGAAAGTTACTGACTTTTAATATTAACTTTTCTGAATTCTTAAAGTTTTCTATTTTTTGCCAGAAATGTTACTGGTATAAATTAGGCACATTAGCTGCCCATTATTTTCCAGGAACGTTCCTGAAATTTTTTTACAGTGTATGAAGAGCGATTATGACTCGTATTAGACTAAAAATTTGCAAACCTTAAGCTAATGCTGATTGACTAAAAATAAAAGAAAATATATATTTCGCGTTAGATCTCTGAAAAAATAAAATAAACGTTCCAATTAAAAAAATATCCGGTCACAAACGAAAATCCAGCAACAAATTATTCGCGCCACTTCCCACTGGTGCTATCACCCAGTCTTTGCGTCGCGTCAAAGCAACACATAAATCTGCAAATATCAACATTTTTTTTAGGTAGCATTCTATACTAGAAACATTTCTTCTATTCATTTTGATCAAAATAGCATTAATATGATTTGAAAAAGATTATGTATTTTTTTAGGAGAAAAAGAAAGTTGTTATTTATTCTTATATAGAAAAAATAAAAATACTGTCAGTTTCGGAAAGAATAAGCCCGGGCCCGAAGACTGGTATAAAAATCGGGCCCGGCCTGAGCCCGTCTCATCTCTAGGGTGCATCGGTGTTTTTTTTTCTTTATACACAACTACTCGGCCATAGTGCTACTCGGTACACCACTAATAATTTTCTTAAATCTTAATTAAGAATCAACCTTACTTTACAGGGGGGATTATGATGTAGACATGTAGTAGATTAAAATATTTAAAAATTAAAAAAAAATTACACCCACCTTCTACTTCTTAAATAACTTGCCAATTCCATTTTCACTAAAAATGATATCAGGATGGGACACTATCAGTATACACAAAATCGTGAACTAATCGAATCGTTCAGGCAACGTTATAGAATTGTTCTCAAGCTGTCGGTTGATCAAAACAATGCAATTAGTTGCCACTAAATTCTAAAGAAAGTTGATAAATCACAGAAAAATAAAAATCCCAAATGTTATATTTCGATTCTGGTATCTATTTTACAAATTTCGCAGAGTTAATAATGCAAACTTTTTTTTTAAATAAATAAATCGGGATCTATAATGACTTTGATTCCAAACTCAATGGGCTGTCGGTACAGGAAAATACGCCTTTTAACTAATGATTAAGGAGGCCTCGTGCCTTTTTAAAATCTTTCCACCGCCAGTGAAAAGTGGTGTGGTTTCGAGTTTTCATATTTTTTAAAATACTTATTAAGTTTAGATAAACCTCTAATATATTTGAGCCATAGTTCAGGCTTTATAAAGTGTAAAAATAAACGCTTAGCTATAATAAAAAAAGAAAGTTTCGCTCTGCGTGTGTGTATTTTATAAAAATACTGATTTTTATGGAAAAGAAATAAAAATCTAATCGGCAATGACTCTAATTATTAAAGATACGTTTGCATTTTAGGTAGATTTCGTAAGAAACACTACCTATTACATTCTCCCCTAAGTTGGAATTTTTTTTTTAATTTTGCAGATCTACGTCGATCATGACTCCCAAAACCAACCCCAGTTCAAAACTTTATATATCTGTCGACTTTTTATGGACACGATAACGGCAATAATTGTGCACAAATCTCTTCCACACTGATACATAAAATCTCGGTCAAGTTCGCTTATGGGCAAAATCGAACCGGGGGGGGGATGGAGGGGGCTTTTTGTGAAAACAGAAAAAAAACCTATAACTTTTAAATTCTGATACCTATCTTATCCATTTAAAGTTATTATTACTTTAGGAAAAGAGCCGAAAATTTATGTATGACAGATTTTTGATATTAAAAATGGCCCCAAAGGGGGGTGGGGGAGGGGGAATTTAGAAGAAAAAAATTCATAACTTCGTCAATTCACAAAATATCAAATCCGTTTAAATTTATTATAAATCCACTTAATATTATCTAAAACTTTTACATTTAAAGTTTTTTATAGGACCAACTCTTATAGAAAAAAAAAAAAAAAATTCCTTCCGGTTCCGCCTGAAACAAGTTAGGTTTCGAAGTGGGCGCTTCCAACTGCCGCATTATGGCAAAAAGGTCATTCCTTCCGCAATTCCCAACAGGCGCCCCCCGGTCTGCGTCTTCGAAATCTACCTGTGCCTGTAGACCGAGCCGTGAAGGATTTTTTTATATTTGTGGGGATAGAGGGGAGGGGGGGAACTACTTTTTTTTTTTTAAAAATATCGATGTCAATATAGGTCCACATAACAGGCATTGGCTATCATCGATTATTATGATAGCCAATAAAATGCCCCGCGAGCGGCACCTAATTTACATTGAAGTTTTCTTAAGCTGTTCATTTGCGGAAAGTGGGAGGGAGCATAAACGACTTTTTATTAAATATCGCATTTAGTCAGCGTGACACATATTACAATAGAGACTTGCGTTCTTCGCCCACATGACATTATATTGAGCACCTAATTTACATCGAAGTTTCCTTTAACTGTTTATTTGTTATAGTTGCAGAATAGGGGGGGGGGGGGTAAACTTACGACTTTTTATTAAATATCCCATTCATTTTACTTCAATTCACGCCCCTGGCGGCGGTTATTTCGTTATTTAGCACCGTTTTTAATGTATACATATCGACTTTTTATTAAATATCGCACTTAGTCAACGTGGCACATTATTACAATAGACTTCCGGGCTTTGCCCTCTATCGGTACATTGGATGTAATTAATAAAGAAACGTTTGTATTTGCTACATTGGGAGGGGGGTGGGACTGCTTTTTATTAAATATCGCATTTTGTCCACAAGAGAGATTATGTCGAGCACCTAATTTACATCGAAGTTTTCTTAAACTGTCTATTTGTTATATTTGCGGGGTTAGGGAAGGGGGGGGGTGTAAATGAAAGATTTTTTATTAAATATCACGTTCATTGTACTTCCTTGCTTATCCCCTGGCGGCGGTCCTTTCGTTATGTCACCCTTTTTAGGTGCGTTCGTAATTATATAAATACGTAGCACCTATTGTCATCGCTTGGTCTGTCTGTCTGTCCGTCCGCATATAACAACGCAAAAACTACCCAACCGAATGGTTTGGAATTTAAGATGTATTATCTTTGCAGAATTTTGTCGCGACATTTCAAATTTTTTAAAAATCGAATCAAAAGTTTAGGAGATATTAATAAAAATATTTATTAAGAAATTTGAATTAAAAAAAAAAAAAATCTGTGCTTTCTTCTTAGAGGAGCTTCCGAGATTTAATCGTCAAGCGACCGAGATACTCATTTTATGACAGAAATTAATCTGCAGACGATATAATTCATTTCACAGAATTAAAAATCCTCATGATCTGAATATTTATTATAAATAGCTATTGAATATTTATTATAACTAGCTATAGTACGAACGCACCTCATTTGTCACGTTTGACGTACAATTTCCAACTTGTACATACATAAGTACACATACATATACATAAGTATAGTAATATACATAAGTACAGTAAAAAATGAAAACGAAAAATTCAAAAAGAAAGAATGGATTTTTTGTTAATACGTGAAAGTTGAAAAATCCCTGACGGCTCGGCCTACAGGCACAGGTAGATTTCGAAGACGCAGACCGTGGGGCGCCTGCTTGTTGGAAATTGCCGAAGAAATTACCTTTTTGCCATCATACGGCAGTTGGAACCGCCCACTTCGAAACCTAACTTGTTTGCTAGGGATTTTTTTTTTTTTTTTGCTATAAGGGTTGGTCCTATAAAAAACTTGTCAGTATAAAAGTTTTAGATAATATTAAGAGGATGTATAATAAATTTAAGCGGATTTGATATCTTGTGAATTGACGAAGTTAGGAATTTTTTCTTCTAAAACCTTCCTCCCCCCCCCCCTCTTTTAATGATATCAAAAATCTGTCATACATACATTTTCGGCCCTTTTCCTAGAAGTAATAATTAAACAGATTCGATATGTGTCATATTTAAGAAGTTATGGGTTTTTTTCTGTTTTCACAAAAAGCTTCCCCCCCCCCCCCCCCTAGTTCGATTTTGTCCATTAACGAACACTTGACCGAGATTTTATGCCCCTTGATTTTATGTATCAGTTTGGAAGAGATTTGTGCAGAATTATTGCAGTTATCGTGTCCATAAAAAAGTGACATAATAGACATATAAAGTTTTGAACTGGGGGTGGTTTTGAGTTCTGGGAGTCATGATCGGCGTAGATATGAAATTTTTTTTTTTTTTCAAAAATTCCAACTTAGGTGAGAATGTAATAGGTAGTATTTCTTCCTAAATCTACCTAAAATCTATTAAAATTCCTGCCGAAACGGACATATCTGATATATATCGAGAAATAAATACCCTGCCCTGAAAGCAGCGCGCTGCTTGGGATAGTACTTCGATTTACTTTTCTAGTTATCCCAAATCTGGCCTCTCTCCAAGGTCTAGCGGTTGTTCGGTAACTAGACATTAGTAGCTGGGAGGATCAGGTCAAAAGTAATCAATGCAATCGCCGCGCACGATCGGAGAGGCTTTGCTTCACGAACTCGACCAACACCTACTTGACTACTAGAGAGTTATTAAGTAGGCGTTGGCTCTACTCTTCATTAACGTGACGAAACTTAGCATTAGTGGACTCTGATTAGTTGCTCGTAAAGTGAGCTTTCCACCTGCTACGCTCTAGTGTACTGTATACTCTTCTGTTCTGGGAGTTGATTGGCTGATCTGATCTAAGCGTCGCTTTCATGTTTCCTTCCCTGAAAAACGAATGCAGCACGTCGAAAGAGTGGCGCTAAAGGCTCAATCAGACAGAAATACGCGAATCTTTAAGCACAGCACCCAACTTTTCATGAGGCAAAAAGGGGTGGGATCAATCACGGAGGGTTGCTAAATGATGCGTTGAAAGATTCGTCTAGGTAAGCGGGTAACTTGGGGGGAATGCGAGCGGGTTACTACATAAAGGCGTTTATCATTCAGTTGGCATAGTACGCGAGCTGCCTGTAATCTGTAGCCATTTTCTAGTATTTATCTAGTCAGTTGTTATACTTAATCTCCGAGCTAAAAAGATATGGCCCGAACTGAATTTATGAGCAAAATTAAAAAAAAAAAAAAAAAAAAAGTTGTGTGCTGTGTATTGGCTTAACAGCGGCGATGATTGATGAACGAAAGAAACATAATAAGAAAAAACTATGGATAAAGAAATTTGGATGTTACCATTTTTTTAATGCAAGAACTAGCACTAGAGGTAAGGTTACATTTATATTTTCTTATTTTTCTGATTTATTAAAATATTAGAACTATTGCTGTCAGTTGTTTAGCACACATTTTAATGTTACATTTCCTTTTTTTTTTTTTTTTAAATCCAAAGTTACTTTAAAATTTTGTTTCCATAAAAGAATGTTAGAAAAGAAATCTAAAAAGTTTTAAAAACTTACATCTTTAATAATAAAATGTGTGCCTCAATTAAGTTTAAGAAAATGCTATATATATATATACACATTGATTTTTAAATCAATCCAACATATATAAATTTTTGAGCGTTTTTCTTTAAATGTATTAAATATTGAATAGATTTTTTCAGGATGTATGGATAAACTATAGTTATTAGGTAATTGTTTTCTTTTTTAATTTTAAATTTCTAATTATTTTCAATACAAGTTTTAAGTCTTGATGTTTAATTTTTTTTCTTTCCCATTTGGAACTTGTTTTTATCAATAATTAAGTAATCATAATTTTCCTCACCCCCCAAAATTTTTGAAAAACATGTTACAGCATTCAAAATTGTATTTCATAAAATATTTTCTATGAAGTAGTTGTTTTGAGTTATTATGTTATATTTAAAATCATAAAAAAAATAATTTAAAAAGGAATCTGCTCTATTTATTTATTTATTTATTTATTTTTTGTAACAATAGATAATACATTACAACTTACATCTTATTCCACATTTTAGTAGATTTTGTAAGAAATACTACCCTGAGTTTCCCCCAGACAGTTTCAGAAGGATGCTGCACCTTGCCTACCCTTTGGTTTACAAAATAGCACCCTTCTTGCCCTTCATAAAAAGAATTAGCACCCTTCTTGTCCCCTCCAGTAAAATAATTAGCACCCTTCTTGCCCCTCCGTAAAAAAGTACACTTTCTCTATTTCGCATTAAAAAATTTGCTTTCATAGTAAAAACTGACTCAATGTTGTCTTAAAAAAAGTTCCCTGACTATTAAATACCAAAAGTGTCTTTAAAAACCAAAAGAATACCTTTAATAATTAAAAAAAGTGCCAATAAGAATCTGAAAAGTGCCCTCAAGAATCCAAAGAGTGTCCTTAAGAAAAATAAAGTGCCCCTTTCTCACCAGCAGCACCCTGCCTTTTTTTAAACCCGGGGGAAACTCTGCTACCTATTACATTCTATTGGAATTTGCTGAAAAATTTTTGCAGATCTATGCCAATCATGACTCCCAGAACCCAAAACCACCCCAGTTTAAAACTCTATCTATCGAATCCGCTTAAATTTATTATAAATCCACCTAATATTATCTACAACATTTATATTGACAAGTTTTTTTATAGAACCAACCCTTACTGCAAAAAAAAAATAAATAAATAAAAAAAATCCCTGCCGGCTCTGACTACAGACACAGGTAAATTTCGAAGTGGGCAGTCTCAACTGCTACATCATGGCAAAAAGGTCATTTCTTCTGCAACTACCAATAAACAGGCATCCCACGGTCTGCGTCTTCGAAATCTACCTGTGCCTGTAGGCCGAGCCATCAGGGATTTTTTTATTATAAATCTTCCTAATACACAAAGTATCCACCCTTAAAGTTCTTGAATTTCTGACATATTTGTTACTTTATGATATACAAAATCAGTTACCTAAATTCCTGCCTTTTAGAAAATAGAGGGGAGTGATGGTTGAGGGTCATTCCATTTCAAGTGATCCAAAATTGAATTAATTTTTTCCCTCGCATATTTAGATTTCCATGCAATTTGGAAATCTTAAAGTACTACTTCAGAACATTAAAAAATGATGTGTTAATTTTTTTTTATCTTGAATAGTTTATTTTTTTATTGATTTTTAAAATTTAGAAAAAACATATTTTTTTAGCTTGTTGACATTTACAAAAATGCTCATATCTCAGGCTAAAATTGAGATATGGAGATGTGGAAAGTACTGTTTTGTTCAGAATTTAACAGGCTTCAATTTGATATATCACAAGATTAGGTTTGTAAAAATTTAAAATTTCAATTTTAAAAAATCAATATGATTTAAAATTTTCAAAAAATTCTCATGTTCCTTGAGTTATCAGTTATATATTTACAAAAAATTGGCTTGGGATCTCAATGGGATCATAGTTTTATAATTATTTTGCTGACTCATGGGTCATTCCATGTCAATTCAACCACACCAGTACACCCATGATCACCGATTTTGATGAAACATGGTGTATTCAATAAACATATGGTATCAAATAACCCCCTAATTTTTTTTTATCTCTGGCTTCAATACTTTTTTATTTACAGCTATTCAAAGTTTCTTCAAATTCACCTTTTTGCATACATCCGAGAAGCGCTAAACAAACTGCACTTGGTTGTAAAAAAAAATTCTATTTGGTTCCCAAACCTTTCAATTGTTTTAAAAATTTATTTGCTTACCAACAAAAATATGATAAACACAGAAAAAAATACTAGAGGGCTGTAAATATTTATTTTGGTCCCCTAAAAAATAATAAATTATTATTAATTTAAATTTTTGTTGGAAAAAACATGATTTTCTAAAAATGCAATATCAGGAGAGGGACAGGTATAATCTTGGAACATTTTTTTTTTTTAAATGAGCCTAAATATATGTTCTATCTTATTCTGGAATAAAATTGGTGGTTTTTTAATTCCTTCTGAAGAAAAAAAAACAAAATCACCCAATGCCATCAATAAAATGGCAACATTATGAAAATTTCAATACCACATTTCTGTTAATTTTTAAGAAAGTTATTTTATATAATGTAATTAAGCTAAAAATATTACTTAAATATGTTATTTAAAATTGTATTAATCTTTTTATGAAAGAGGAATTTAAACTTGCATTCACAAAACAATAATTAAACATGCTTTGCATGATTTTTTTTCATCACTTGGCTTTGCAAATGACAAAATGAAATTTTCAAGGAAAATATAGATATAATATTTAGGTGTGATCTAATTAATTACCAAATGTGATTATATGGGTCTTTAGAACACATATTACTAATTATGCTAATTATTTACAAAATTAGGGTTTTTAACTAAGAATAATTCCTATCAAATTAAAAACTAAATTAAATATATTTAAAAAATTAAGTGTTTTTGAACAAATTAATTTGTTTAACTATACAGTTAAAATCATTACTGTTTAAAATGGATTAATTCTGTATATTCTGATATAAAAAAGAATCCTCAATGTGTTTATAAAAGTAAACTGGCCCAGTTTACCTTTCCTTTAGGCTTAGTTGCTTCCTGTTTATATCACAAGGCAGATGTTTGGGTTAACCAGAAAGCTGGTGCAATCATTCAAAGTATTGTGCAGTATCAATTCTAGGTAGATTTTGTAAGAAATACTACCTATTACATTCTCCCCTAAGTTGGAATTTTTGAAAAATCTTTGCAGATATCTATGCCGATCATGACTCCCAGAACCCAAAACCACCCCCAGTTCAAAACTTTATCTATCTATGTCACTTTTTTATGGACACGATAACTCAAAAAATTCCACACTGATACATAAATCAAGGGGCATAAAATCTCAGTCAAGTTTGTTAATGGGCAAAATCGAACCGGGGGGGGGGGGGGGGGGGGGCTTAAACAGAAAAAACCCCATAATTTCTTAGTTATGATACGCATCGAATTCGTTTAAAGTTATTATTACTTCTAGAAATAGGGCCATTTAGAAGAAGAAAACTCAGAACTTCGTTCATTCAAAAGATATCAAATTCGCTTAAATTTATTATAAATCCACTGAGATTTTTTTTTTTTTTTTTTTTTTTTTTTTTTTTAAATCTTTTGTTCAGTTAGTGTTAGTTTCCTGAATTAGATATATACTTTAAAAATCTTCAGAGGATTAACTGTAATTATATATAATTTTTTTTTTTTTTAGTGACTTTTTATGAAAAAGTTTTTCTTTTTTGGAACGCTGGCAGCTTAAACGTTTGAATGACAAGTTCTTCTTAGTCGCTGATTTTTTAAATAAAGCTGAACTCTACTGGGCCGCTTGAGGGGAACTATGGTCCTTGGACTCCTGCCCGATGTAAGAAAAAAAAAACTTTTTATGAAATGGAGAGTACTACATGTGATGTGGCGGGAAAAAAACTTCAACAGAATGTCACAAGGCTAACTACATTAAAAATAATTGTATTGTAAATGTATCAAATGATCTCTCTGAAGAAGACAAAATACTTTTAAAGTTAAGAACAGAAGCTACTGAAGAGTTGCATACAATTTGTTTTCATCATAGAATTGTATATTTGAAAAATCTGAATCCCTTCTAAAAAAAATGTTGTGATCTCTTCAAAAGGCACAAAAAATATGTGAAAAATACACTGTGTGTTGTAAATTTTCAGCAACATAATGATCTTTTAATTAAGGGACTTAAAGTTAAGCCAGGAGAGAAATTATGCTGTCAATATTCAATGTTTATATTCAAATTTAATTGAAAGTAAAATGCTTAACTTTCTCACTGTTGAATTATTCTCTAATAACATTTAAACTGTATTGATTGCAAGGAAGAATAATATTAATCATGAGCAAAGTCTTTCTAACACACACAATACATGACAATTAAGAAAAATACAACTACTGAGAACATGCCATTTTAAGTTCTATAAATAAATAAAAAATATATTTATAAAATAAATTACTAAGAAAAAGGAATATTTAATTTAAATAGATGTTTAATTATTAAACTACATTCCAAAATTATGTTACAGTTATGTGAAATTAAAATTACATTCATGATGTTGCCATTTTATTGATGGCAATGGGCGATTTTCATTTTTTTTCTTCAGAAGGAATTAAAAAACCACTAATTTTATTCCAGAATAAGATAGAACATATATTTAGGCTCATTTAAAAAAAAAAATGTTCCAAGATTATACCTGTCCCTCTCCCTGATATTGCATTTTTAGAAAATCATGTTTTTCTAACAAAAATAAAAATTAATAAATTATTATTTTTTAAGGGACCAAAATAAATATTTACAGCTCTCTAGTATTTTTTTCTGTGTTTATCATATTTTTTTTGGTAAGTAAATAAATTTTGAAAACAATTAAAAAGTTTGGGAACCAAATAGAATTTTTTTTAGAACCAAGTGCAGCTTTTTTAGCGCTTCTCGGATATATGCAAAAAGGTGAATTTGAAGAAATTTTGAATGGCTGTAAATAAAGTATTGAAGTCAGCAATAAAAAAAATTAGGGGGTTATTTAATACCATATGTTTACTGAATGTACCAAGTTTCATTAAAATCGGAGACCATGGGTGTACAAATCCCATTTTTGTGGTTGAATTGACATGGAATGTGACCTCATGTCACATTTTTTTTTTTTTTTTTAAGAGAGAGCATTATAAGTTTCACAATATATAATAAGTACTCTTTATAACCAACTATTTTATCTTTATCAGTAAATGCAATTTATTTTTATAACTAAATCATTAATATATGTTTATAATATAACCATTTATGCTATTTTAAACAATTAAAAAAAAATCTCACACAGTCCAAGTTTAACAATAATTTCTATTTATACCCACACAAGCAAAAATCCAAACACAAAACAATAAGTAAGATTATCTACACATAATCTGTATTTTATGGTGGTGGGTGAAAGGATGGTAGCTTTCATGTCATGACAGGATTTGATCTGTAGACTGATATTGGTGAGGCAGCTTTCATGTCTTGACAGGGTCTGATCATGCACACTTTTGCTACTTGAATTGATAGCTTGGTCAGCATATCACAATCCCTGATTGTGTATAGTTGTAGAAGCATTTTGTTGCAGTGAAAATGTTATATTTGTATAGGCTAGTTATTTTTTCCTAGTTAAATAGCTATGATTGTACAGTAATGTGATTAATGTATATAGCTTTTTCCACTTTTATTTTGTGTTTTGAGATAATATATATATATTATATATATTTTTTTTTTTTATCAAGTGTTATGGCTGAGACTACTAAAAAAGATATGAATTTAAGTATATACTGTTGTAATCCTTTTGAGAAAAAGGGACATAAAACTATAAAAAATCTTAGGCCAGTACAAGATTGGATGTTTCAGTTAAAACCATTTATTACTTCAGAAATGAAAATTTGTGACAGTTGCAGGAAGCAACTTTCAAAAGAGAAGAAAATGTTAGAGGTAGATGATTTAGAAGTTCCTGGGACTTCAACTATTGATGAGGACTTTACAAATCCCGATGAATCATTACATTACTTGAACTTTCTAATATTGAAGAGTATCCTATTACAAAAAAGCGAATGCACTCTCCAGGTTATTGTAAAACGAAACTGGAAAAGGCAATGAAAAAGCTAAGATACGAACTAGTAGGTGAAACAGCAATTGAAGTTCAGACAAAAAATGATCCAGATACAGAAATCCTATTGCAGCTAAAAGAAAAATTTAAAAGTGCACAAAACAGAAGTGAACAGTTTTTAATTTTAACCACACTGCCAAAGAGTTGGACATGCCAAAGAATACAAGATGAATTTAATGTGAGTAATAGAATGGCCAGAAAAACAAAAGTCCTAGTGAAAGAAAAAGGCATCATGTCTTGTCCTGAACCAAAAGCAGGTCGCCCAATCCACAAAAAAGTGGACATGATGATGAAAATTTAAATTTCCTTAAATATGGTTGAAATTTGGCATATTAACTGTTAAAAGTGTACTATTTCATATTTTATTGAAAAATAATTAAATTTTTGCCATTAGCATACTTATTTTAATTAATAAAGTGACAGTATGTGTGTGTGAAATAGACTGCACTAAAAATCTTTACATTTCATGGTCTCATATAGATGAATAAATAATTCTGCAAATCTCGAAACTTAGATATATATAATCTGACATCTATTACTGAGAGTTTTTGCCTGCAGAGAAGTGTTCACTAATCTTCATTACAAAAGGTAAGCATATTTAATTACTCTTAATTAGTGTGTCACACCCGCAACAAAAAGTTACATTTATACCTCCACAGAAAAATATCTTTGACTGTAAGTTATGAAACTTAGTATTCAAAAATAGTTCATTAAGGTACTTTGAATTGCAGACACAAAAAAAATTAATTAATATTTTAATTATAGTTATTAAGCGTTGCGGGTGTGACATGTTCCTGTTGCGGGCGTGACATTTAACTAAAGTCACACCCGCAACATTTTTTGAAATTGAACACAAATGTAATCTAAACATTATATGTAAATTCATGTAAGAATAATATGCTGGAAAACATGTACATGGCAGCACTAACTATTATACCCTGTGATTTAGTTGTGTGAACTCCAGTTAATAAATCAAAATTAGCATCATTTGAGCATGTGACATTGTGTTCTCATTGATTTATTCACTTTGGATTAATAAATTGTTGTTACTACAGGAAAATATTATTTTTGTAAATGATAAATAATTAAGAAAATAATTTAAAAAGTAAGATTTTTATCTAAATTAAAATAAACATTTCCAAAACAATATTTTAGCAATTTTTTTTTAATATGTATGTATGATTTTGTTAATTGATTGCATTTACTTTTTTCATTTTTTAAAATAAATAATATAATATTAGGGAAGATTTTTATTCTCTTTTAATTCTAATTAAATAAAAAGAAGGAATAAGAATAATTGAAACTGTTATTTAAAATGTTTATTAAGTTAGCATAAAATGTAGGTAGTTAAAGTTGGAAATGAACCAAAATTTAATATAATTAACTTTGTACAAGATTAAAAGTTTCAAAGGATTTCAATAATAAATATTAACAATTTGTTAAACATGTATTTTTGGACTTGTAGTACTTGTACTATTTATTCAATTTATACATTAAATTTTTCTCTTTTGCAGAAAAATGAATAGCACAGACAGATCACGAAATCATTGAGAAAATATTAAAGAAAACCCCCTTAAATATGCAGAATATCTACAAAAAAAGAAGCAAAGAGACAAAGCAAAAAGGGAAAAGAAAAAGAAACTATTAAAATTTAAAAAAAACATATCGTCAGCCAAGAAAGAAAAACAATTATAGCGACAAAAGCAAAATGAGAGGCAAAGAAACAGTAGAGAGAAAACGAAATCTGCGACACAAAGTACCACACCATCTTCAGCTATAAGTGTAGCAAAGTCTATTGGAAGTTACCGAAGAGCATAAACTCTTGGTAAAGCTATCCATAGAGCTAAATGAAGTCTTCCTTTAAGTCCAAGGAAAAGACTTGCTGTGGTGAAAAACTTAGCATATGAGGAAAACATACTTTCACCTAAAGAAAAAAATTCTTAAGTTCTGAATGATTACTCAGTAGTTATTGATTTCTTTAATAGAGGCGGTATTAGCAGAGAGTCACCAAACAAAAAAATTGTATGAAAGTCATAGTTAATGGAGAAACAATTATGAAGATGAAATGACATTTAACAATTGTTTGCTGCCACATTCTGATAAATATATAATATCCATTAATAATACAAGTGCACTTGGAGATTTTGTCAAGTAGTTTTGTTCTCCACATACAAAAAAAAAAAAAAAAAAAAAAAAAAAAAAAAAAAAAATGTAGGCAAATAAAACAAATGGATGGTGATGATATACAAATAGAGTATCTGAAAAAAAATTCAGAAGTGTATATATGGCCAAATTAGTCAGATGTATCCTGAGAGAAACAGAACTTCATTATAAAAAAGCTGACACCACCAGAAATTATAAATTCAAGTTTAGAAATGAATTTTATATGATATTTTGTTCCTATGGTATTATTAATGTATTATTCATTAATATGTTAATTAAAAAAAATCTGCTTTGTAAATATTTGTGTATGTCATTATTTCATTGGCCATACAAGTCACACCCGCAACAAAAACTTTGAATATTTCCTACACAAGCAAGAATTGAGTAAGTAATTTAATTTTTTCATAGAATAATTATTTAAGTATTACTGTCTAACATAAAAAAAACCGGTTCACCCGGTTGTTATAATTCACAGAATTTTGAGTTTTTGTACTGAAAGATGAAAACTCATGTCCTTTTTATGTCGCACCCGCAACTGGTGGAAATTATTTTTTTTTTAAATAAATAAAATATCGGGCAACTTGCTGATTTGTATTAATGTATATGTAAGTGGTCTACATTGAAATCCATAAAAATTGAAACCAATGCTCTAAAATATTTTAGCTGATGGCTAATTTAGTTTGTGTAAATGTCACACCTGCAACTTTGGATTGGGCGAGGTAAAACATTGGAACAATCACTAGTTGATAAGGTGATAGCATTTTATAACAGTGATGACATAAGCCGAATAATGCCTGGTAAAAAAGATTTTGTGTCTATGAAAACTGATGCGAAGAGTAGGCATACTCATGTTCAAAAAAGGTTGGTCCTCATTAATTTAAAGGAAACATATGAAATGTTCAAAGAAAAGTACCCAACAGCCAAGATTGGATTTTCTAAGTTTGCAGAACTGAGACCAAAAAATTGTGTATTAGCAGGTGGTAGTGGTACTCACTCAGTTTGTGTATGCACCACACACCAGAACATAAAACTAATGATAATTGGAGGTAAACATAAAGATATACCAATTGATGGTGATGCCAATCTTGGTGATTATAAAATATGTGTATCGCAAATAATGTGCTCAGAAGCATCATCTAAATGTCAGCTTAATGAATGTGAAAACTGTCCTGGTATAAAGCATATTGAAGAAAAACTCATTAATCATTTTGAAGAGGCTATGATAGACAACATTACATATAAGCAATGGATTTCTGTCGACAGGTGCAGCTTTGAAACTTTAACAAAAACAACAGATGAATTTGTTGAAAGTTTCTGTGAACTGCTGATGTTACTTAAAAGGCATGCATTTATTGCTCGGCAACAATCAAAGTATTACACTTACCTCAAAGAAAATGAAGCCATTATAAATTTGGACTTTTCAGAAAATTACTCATTTGTGGTGCAGGACGAAGCTCAATCTTTTCATTGGAACAATGATCAGGCAACAGTCCATCCTGTTGCTGTGTACTATAATGCACATGGCGAAAAAAAATACAAAAGTTTTGTTTTGATTTCTGAGTGCTTAAATCACAACACCGTAGCAGTGCACGTATTTCAGAAAAAAGTGATTATGTTCTTGAAAACTCACATCTTGCCCACTATAGAGAAAATATATTATTTCTCGGATGGATCATGTGCGCAGTATAAAAATAAAAAGAATTTTGTGAATTTGTGTCATCACAAAAATGATTTTGGAGTAGATGCTGAGTGGCACTTCTTTGCCACAGCTCATGGCAAAGGTGTTAGTGATGGCTTAGGAGGCACTGTAAAGCGGCTTGCAGCTCGAGCTAGTCTCCATAGACCATACTCTGATCAGATATTGACACCAATTCAGTTATTTAATTGGAGTGAACAAAACATTCCAAACAAAGTTTTTTTATTGCACAAATGAGGACCATGAAGAGGAAAATGATTTCTTAATGGCGCTATCACACGTAATCTCATATCATAGTCAATATCAGATAATTCATCCTAAACACGTTTTTCAAGAGGAAAAAGCTCGAAATCCTTCCGTTTGATAGATTGCCTCTCGTAATTTCTTCCAGATCTAACTTACAGTAGTTTGTATCCTCTACGAGAGGTATCAGCTCGAAATCTACCAATCAGAGCTCTCTAAAATTCCAAGATGGCCACCGTCAGTAAGCCAACATCTTACGTTTAGGTCGTCGCAAATATTGAAACCAAAAATACAGAAGAATTAAGAAAAAAGCAAATCTTTAGTAACACAGGGACAAATTATACAGGAAAAGAACTTTAAAAATCTGCAGTTATTTTGCAATTAAGGAATTACATATGGTTGGCGACTTTTTCTCCAACATGGTTTATTAGTGAAAAATTGCAAGTTCCGTATCAGCCGGAGTAGCTCAGTGGTCAAAGCAATAACCTGGAACGCTGTAGACCCAGGTTTGATTCCTGGCTCGGACTAATTTTTCACTTCATGTTGGATTATTGTATTTAATGTATGTGGGTGATAATGTCCTTTTCAGCCTATTTTTCCGTTTTAATTATTGAATTTCAACCACCCTAAAGTTTTGTTTCCCCCCTCCTAGCGGTGTATAAATTTAAACATTTATATGTGTTTCATTTTGTTAAGTAAAATGTACCCTTTTTTTATTTTGTTTTAATAATAAATAACGCATATAACCCCCCCCCCCCCCCAAAAAAAAAAAAAAAAACAAAAAAAAAACAAACCCCTCCAGTTAAAATATTTTGCTTTCCTTAAAAACAAATTTCATTTTTATATTACATTAAATATGTAACATGATTACATTTAAAATATGTAAAAAAATAAATTAAAAATGTCATAATAGCGATTTTGGCAAAATAACTAAAATTTAATTTAACATCTTTCTTTGCGTTACAGATTTCGGCTTAGCGATAAAATGCGGTTCCAATACATGTGACAAAAAACTAGTTTTAATATACTATTTTTTTCTAAATCACTTAATACTAATAGTTCAGAATTCTTAACATTTACAGGTAATGAAAGACGTAAAGTGAAGATATGGACTCTATAATTTAGAATTTTAATGTTATATTAGTGAGAGTATTGTTTTTATAATCTTGGAATTTTAAGTAAAATGATCACAATATTATATATATAGAACAGACACGAAAAGAAACTGCAATATACAAAATGTGAGTACGCGATAATGCTTCCTGTGTATCAATCGAACTCTGCACTAAATGTTAAAACACCTGCCGCAATTACTCGCCAAATGGTACGCCCTCTCCTTACATTAGCAGATAACTTTCAGTAGGGAAAACAACCCTAGTTGCAGCGTGAAAGTGTAGCTCGAGAGGCAATAGCATATACTTCATATCGTATGGTCGTCCGTGTGATAACAGCTTTAGAAGTCGGTTTCAAGAAGCAGAACCTATTAAAGGCACTCAAAAATATCACACCTTTATTCCACATAGTGAATCTGAAGTAAAAACTAAAATTTATTCTTTCAGTGAGACTTATGACATTCATGAAGTGATTGAAGGCGGTTTAACATTAACTATGAATGAAATATTTGGATATGTGACTTGTGAATATGATCGATGTTGGTGGCTAGCCAGTGTTGTTTCAAAAGACTGTCAAAATGAAGAAGTTGAAGTCACATTCTTGCATCCTTCTGGGCCAGCACCTTCTTTTGTTTTTCCCAAAAATCCTGACATTTTAAAAGTACACAAAAATCAGATTTTAACAAAAGTAAGTCCAAACACTGTGACTGGCCGTACTTATACGTTAACCCAAAAGGAAATGGCTGCAGTGTCAAAAAGTTTGTGTGCAAGACTAAATCCTGTGCAATAAACTATTTGTTGTTTTTATATTTACCAAGTTTATTAAATAGATAAGGTCATAGTAAATTTAATAAATATTTGCTGTGAAACAATAATACATAAAACATTAACATATGTGTTGATAAAAATATTGTTTTATTTATATTTTAAAAGATAATGCATATTTTATTCCTCTCAAAATAACATTTTCTAGATAGACCTATACAGAAAAAGTTAAAAATAAATATGATCCCATTGAGATCCCAAGCCAATTTTTTGTTTATATATAAAGGATAACTTAAGGAACATATAAAAAATTTTTGAAAATTTTAAAACATATTGATTTTTTAAAATTTAAATTTAAAGTTTAAAATTTGAAATTTAAAAATTTAAATTTTTACAAACCTAATCTTGTGACATATCAAATTGAAGCTTATTAAATTCTGAATAAAATAGTTGTTTATTCATTCCTGTATCTCACTTCTAGCCTGAGTTATGAGCATTTTTGTAAATGTAAACAAGCTGAAAACTGTGTTTTTTCAAAACTTTAAAAATCAATAAAATAATAACCAATATGATTAAAAAAATTTCGTCTTCGATTTTAAGTTTCTTTCATGTACTATAATTGCTGGTAAAAATATTAAGCAAATAGAAAATAGTGAGGTAATTTGCTTTGGTTCACTTGATATGGAATGACCCTTGAATGAGATTTTCATCTTATTGTTCTGATGTATTATTTTTGAAGTTAGTTATATTTGCATACAGTCGTGTTGTATTGTCATTTTTTAAGTGCTGTGACAAGAAAGGATTTTAAAATCCCTTTGGGTTCAAGCATCTGTTAATGACTCCAAATTGAAATGTCACTATTTCCAAATAAAAATATTCTTGTTTTTAATTGCTACAATTTTACAATCCAGTAAGGCGATAGTTGATGTTTACAAACAATGGTACTAAAAAATGCAGATTCTAAATGCGTATGTATCTTACATGACACAAAATGCTTGTCCCAAAGGAGTTACACCTTAAATTCTTCGCTTCACTGTGAAGTCCAAACTATTCAAACTTTAGCAAAAATAAAGCATATTTTTTCTTTATATGCTAGGACACTGCAAGTTATAGAAGGTTTTTACGAATGGACACTGCATCTTTCGAGTATTTGCTGGAGAAGGTAACACCGCTAATACAAAAATCTAACACCAGAATGAGAGAATGCATTCCTCCTGCTGAACGTCTTGCTCTAACTCTTAAGATTTTTAGCTACAGGTATAGTTACATTTTTCGATTTTAAGTTTTCTTTGTGAGTGTAAATTAATAATCATATTAGAACAGCACATTTTTTTATTATTATTATTATTTTTTTTATTTACTGTAATTTTCAAAAGTAATCTTCATCCTTTTAATCACAAAGTTTGTTTCTATTAAATAAGGAAAATTACTTTATACTAAAACAATGATATTATTATTAATATAAATTAATAAATTTTTTATCTTTAATATTTTCAAGTGGTATACATTTATATCATATTAGTCTTTACAGTCATTTTATATCTATTTCTTATCTATTAAAATGATGTTGCACTTTCGTCATTACAATAGAAAAAGTTTAAATTCTTTTTTAATATTTATTTATTTATCCAGTAAGCATTACCAATAATGATTTATTTTAAAAAAAATTTTGAAAATTTGTATAATTATAAAAAAAAAAAAAAAATTAAATTAAATTACTAATAGTTTCCTGAAATTGAAGCTTCAATTTATTAAAAAATTCAATTATACAATAATAATAACAACAATATAAACAAATTAAAAATTTATTAAAATATGTTATTCGTGTAATTTTTTTTATTGTTTGTAATTGACTTATTTTTTTAATTATTACTTTAGGTGAAACACAATCATCACTGAATTTTGTATTCAGGATTCCCCAGAGCACAATTTCTGGCATTTTGGTGAACGTATCGAAGGCTATTTTTCAAGTTCTAAAAGAGTAGTATTTACACTGTCCATCTAACAAGTAACAATCTAAACAAGTAGCAACAGACTTTCACAGAAAATGGAATTTCCCTATGTGCATTGGTGCTATGGATGGAACGCATGTTAAAATTATGCCTCCTCCTTGCACTGGATCCACCTTTTATAATTATAAAGGTGATTTCAGCATTGTGCTGTTAGCTGTTGTTGATGCCCATTTAAGATTTCTGTATGTTGATGTTGGAACCAACGGGAGGATTAGTGATGGTGGAGTATGGGCAAAGACGAAGCTAAAAGAAGCGATACATTCAAACAGCTTGAACATACCTCGACCTGATACTCTTCCTGGAACTAATGTGCAAGTTCCTTTTGTGCTTATTGATGATGCTTTTCCATTGAGTCATTACATAATGAAGCCATTCCCTGGTTACAGATTGGGGAATAAAGAAAGAATATTTAATTATCGGCTTTCTCGAGCACGTCGAGTAGTAGAAAACGCATTTGGGGTACTCGCAGCACGTTTTCGCATCTATCAGACAAAAATTTGTTCAACTGTAACAAATGCAAGACACTTTGTTTTAGCAACTTGTGCACTCCATAATTTTTTGCGAGAAAAAGCAATCAATAGTTACTTGCCACCTGGAAGTGTGGACATTGAAAATTTAAACAATTTTAATGTATCGCAAGGCGACTGGAGAAATACCAGTAACAATTTGATAAGCCTAAGAAAAATGCCACTTAATTCCAGCAGGATGGCTAAAGACATTCAAAATAGATTTTGTGATTACAGTACAGAACCATTTATCCGGAATGGTCGGGGCCAGATGTATTCCGGATAACTGGTTTTTCTGGATAACTGGTTGGACATTAAACAATACCTGTTTGATGAGATTTGTAGAATATATGTGGCTGTAACATTGCTACTGATTTTAAATTAATTACTAGATTACTCTGATTAAGGCTCAGATCCTTTCAGGATCAAAGATTAATCAGAATTTGAAGAAAGCAAATTCTGGCAATACCTTGGAAACAATAATACTGCATAAAACTCAAAATGCTCAATATCAAACTAAACAGGCTTTCATTTTAAATCCAAGATATTGATCAAGTTGTACAATGTATGTGGTTATCTATCAAGCAATGAACATGTCAAACTGGCACTGCATGGCACTTTTTTCTGGAAAGATTCTGAAATCAGTCAATTGGAAATATCATTCCGGATAACTGGTTTTCCGGTTAACTGGATTCCGGATAAATGGTTCCATACTGTATTTCAATTCTTCAGGATCAGTTCCGTGGCAAGAAAGAATGTGTAAACTGCATTAGTATTATTATTTTATCTACTTGTAACAAATGTAATTTTTGTTGGACATAAAATTGTATAATAATAATAATAAATTATAACGGTGTAAATTAACAACATAATACAAATTAAAATAACTTATATTAGGTTGTTTTACATGTTTCCACTCACTCAAGAGTCATTTTCAAAAACAAATGAGAATATTCCATAATTGCACGGGCTTTGAAGTTATTATTTTCATGTACTTTATTTTTTTAACTACGCACGTTCTTTTATTTTTAGTTGGTTGTTTATGAAAATAATTTTTTTTTTAAAGTACATGAAAATAATAACTTTAAAGCCTGTGCAATTATGGAATATTCTCATTTATTTTTGAAAATGACTCGGAGCGAGTCGAAACATGTAAAACAACCTAATAAAAGTTATTTTCATTTATATTATGTTGTTAATTTACACCTTTTAGCATTTAAAAGAACTATA
Organism: Maratus michaelseni; assembly: GCA_963931845.1. Lineage (NCBI taxonomy): Eukaryota > Metazoa > Arthropoda > Arachnida > Araneae > Salticidae > Maratus > Maratus michaelseni. The sequence goes on from OZ007599.1 coordinate 275,533,838, forward strand.
AAATTGTGAGTGATTTTTTTTATTTCCTGAAATATGAATTTCTTTATAAATATATACCCAGTATTCTTTAAAAAAAGAAAAAAAGTTTAATGAGGAGAATTTAATTTACAATGCTATAATTCTTTAAAAGAAAAAAAAACAAGCTTTTGCTTTAATAAAATTTCTTCACTCTGGTTTATTGAATGATAAAAATCTGAAAAAGACTAAACAATAAATAAAATCAGAAAAACTTTGAAATTTTAACAATTAAAAAAATATGTACTGAAATTAGTTGATAAATTAATTTTAATGGCATTTCATATTTAAGTTACTACATTGATTACATTTTTTTTTTCTCTCAACTGCTGTACAACTTTGACATTAATTTAAAAATATGCATCAATTCATAACCAGTGCAGGCTTAACCACCAAATTTCCATAAAAAATTATTATTCATCACATTAATAAAAAATTCATGATGTACTCCAAAAGAATTATACTTTTATCAATGAAGAAAAATTACTTGTATACAGGGTTTGTAAATATCATATTTTCAAATATATCCAATATTTAAAAAATAGCCAATTTACTGCTGGTGATAAAAATTTTTGAGCCTAATATAAATTAGAAACTAAAACATATTGCACTAAAAATGTTTTTTTCTCCCGTTCACCCACTTTTATTTTTCCACTTGGAAGAAAAATTGAAGATAAACTAATTCAAAATGGAAACCATTTTCTTTATATACTAATAAAAAAAACTAATTACAAGATTCTGTATCAAGTATTAAACAAAAAAAAAAAAATCAGAAATTTATAAAACAAAATTTTAAATACAAACTCTTAATTTTAACATAAATGGTAAGTTTGTCTTATTTTGTGTTCCCTAATATTCTGTACAGTTTAATCTCAAGTGAACCAAAATGAAAAAAAGATTCTTTCCAAATGAAGCAGTATATAATTGATTATTTAAATTAGACAGTTTGTCTTTCAATGAGTATTACAACAGGGTTCATACGGTGCTTGAAAGTCCTTGAATTTTTAAGAGAGAAAAAAAGGTCCTTGAAAGTGCTTGAATTTGTTTATATTTTAATGAAGGTGCTTAATTTGCATTATTTTTTTTTATAGGTGCTTAATTTTTCTTATTCAGATATTCGAAATAAAATATAATTGCAAGCTTTAAAAAAAAAAAGGTGAAAATACTTGTTTTGAGATTGTTTTCTTTTCAGGGGTTCAGAGTGTTTGTCCCCCCAGAGCATTTGTCGCTTCTCCCTTCCCTCTATAGGATTAAGTTAAGAAAAGAAAAATGAAAAGAAGGGTAACTTGTTGTTACTACAGACAGCAAGATCGGAAATTTTGTTCTTATCTTTCTTCCTTTGTACGTTCTGTTTCTTAAATATTGCTACACCTATTGCAACGTTAAAACTCGGTCAGTTGACGCTTGCACACATGCATGTACGCCGGTTTTCACAACAAGTAGTTTTCATCTGTAGTAGTAATTATTCGTTGAGATCGATGCTATAACAATGCCTAGAATGTGCAATTTCAGTGACTTGTGGCTAGAACGAGAAGAATACAAGTGTTGGTTAGAAGCAGTACAGAATAGTGCATATCACTTCTGATGCAAGTTATGCTGTGTTACCCGGCAATTGGAGAATATGGGAGAATCTGCATTAACAAGTCATATGAGAAGGAAGTGTTTTCCATAACAATAAATATATAATTTTGATACCTATTGTAAAATGTGAGGAAGATTGGAAGCGATGTGATAGCAAAGTTATTCAAGTGTCGTGAATCATGGGTACCAGCAAACGGGAGCAAGGAAAGGTCGTCGCCCTTGTTGTAATTCTAATTGTTTTAATTAGATAATTTAAATTATTTGGATTTACTTTAATTTTAGTTTTAAGAAAAATAATGAAATTTTTTTCATTTTTGTTGCGTGACTTTGTTTTGATTAATCAAATACTTATTTGTTAATAATGCAATGATTGAACTCCCACCAAAAAGAAAGAAAAATTGTCCCATTCCTAAATTTAGTTCTGTCAATATTCGCATAGTGAATTGATTTATTAATTAGTGTTGTTTTTATTGCATACTAGTTGACCTGCCCAGCGTTGCCCGAGCCCCAATTAAATTTATATGATTTTACATTTTAAAACAAAAATCTTTCAAAACGAATCGGGACCTCTACTGACTTTGGCTGCTTATTTCCGTGTGTTCCGCCCGATGTTGCCGGGGCCCCGATCGAATTTTTATTTTTATACGAAAATATTTCAAAACAAACCTGTGATCGGTGGCTCTACTATTTTCGACAGCGTATAGCAGTGCCACCTGTTGGGCGATTTTCACCAAAAACTAATCAGCACCAATTTGTATCAGGAACTAACTGAATATAAAGTTTTATTAAATTTAGTGCATTAGTTCTTGAGATAGAATGCCCACAAAATTTTTGTCACATACAGACAGAGTCACAGACTCACAGACATACACTTTCTAAAAACAGTCAAATTGTGTTCAGGATGTTCTAAAACATATAAATTCGTCAAAAACCAGAAGTAAAAAATTTTCATGAATCCAATACTTTCTTCTTATAAAGATAGAAGAAAGTAAATTACTTAGTAATAGTGTGAATTTTCTATTATGATGCATAGCGAAATTGAATAATTTTAATTTTCTATGAGCTCAACACAAAAAGTTACTGGCTACTTCAAAGATGCAAAAATTTGTTTTTGACTGTGGAAAAGTACCTATTTTATTGCAACAGCCCTCTGAGGAGTTAGAAGCTTCTGCATCTTTACCATTGTCTGCGGCTTCAACCTCAGAAATGTCTGTTCCTTCAACCTCACAAGCGCCTGGGCTATCATCATCACAAGCTCCTGCCTTATCATCTAAACCTAAATCTATAGATTTTATGGCTGGCAAAGAAGTTTTAACAGCTGAGGTTTTGTGGGCATTAAAATGTGTGACTTCAAATTACTCCTACAATTCTTTCTCAGAAGTAGGCGATGTACTGAAAATTTTGTTCACATATAGCAATATAGCTAAACAATTTACATTATCACCAGCGAAATGTACTTACTTATGTTGTTTTGGCATTGCACCACATTTTAAAGATCTCTTAATCTTAGTGAACAAAAGTCGTTTCACTGTATTATTTGATAAAACGCTGAATAAATCGACACAGTCCAAGCAAATGGATTTATTAGTCCGATTTTGGCATCCAAGCTTAAACCAGGTATGTACTAGGTACATAAATTCAGTTTTTTGGGGTCATTCAACAGCAAATGACTTGCTTAATGGCACAAAAACTGCACTTAGTAATTTTAATTTGCGAAATATTGTGCAGTTATCCATGGATGGACCAGCTGTAAACTGGAAGGTATATGAAAATCTCCAAAAAAAGTATGATCATAGTATACTAAATATAGTTACCTGTGGCTTGCATTTGTTACATAATGCATTTAAAGCTAGTGGAGCTTCTTCAAATTGGCAAATGGATGTATTTTTAATTAATTTGCATAGGCTATTCTTGTATTGCAAGGCTTCAAGATTATTATGAAGTATCATCAACTGGCAAAACTGCCTTGAAGTTCTGCTGACATAGATAGCTTGACAGCGTAGCCGCTATAAAAAGAGCCATTGAAATCTTGGAAGATTTAAAGTCATTCATCTCTTGTGTCAAAAAAAAAAAAAAAAAAAATTCCCAATCCCAACAATAGCACATATGACTCCATAAAATTCGGTCATGCTTACTGAATTAAAAAATTCTTAAGGATGGCGAAATAAAAAATGTAACAGTTTCGAAATTTTCTCAGTTTGAATTCAAAACTGATATGTTGAATTCCATTGCTAAAATAGAAACTGGATTCACTGGGGAAAAATTGCTCAAAAATCTTAACAGAACAGAAATCTGTGAAAAAAAGTGACGTTATTGCTCTGAAGCAAGAAATAAGGGACTTCAATTGTGCAATGATGAAAAAAGTCCAATAAATTATAGTATTGTACGCAATTCATCTTGTTTGAATCCTGGTAAAATTGCACGGAACAAAGAAAACTGCATTTCACTAATGAGATCCATCATAAATGCCTTCCAAGAAAATGGTTGGATCCCAGAAAATGACTGTGAAACCACTCTTCTGGATTATCAAGATTTCCTTGAAACAACAAACTTATCAGTTTTCATGAGCTTTAATGAATCGACAGATAGATTAGATGATTTTCTTATGATCATATGTGTGTTAAAGGACATGTTAAAGCCTTCCATGTGACCAAACTTATGTTGTTTTGTCCCATGGACAAGCTTCTGTCGAGAGAGGATTCTCTATTAACAAAAATATGGAAGTGGAAAACCTAAAAGAACATTCTTATATATTTTTAAGAATTATAAAAGATCATATAGAGTATTGTGGTGGCGTGCTTAAAGTACCTATAGCAAAAGAGGTACTTTCGTCTGCATCCAGTGGTAGACAAAGGTACATGATGTACCTGAAAGATCAGCAAAAAGAGAAGGAAAAATGTCTATTGAGAACAAGAAAAGAAAGCTTGAAGATGATTTAGATGACTTAAAGAAAAAGAGAAAATGTCTGGAAGTTGACATCAAAGAACTTCTGGATTCAGCAGATGAGTTGTCTTTGAAGGCAGAGTCTACAAAGAAAATGACTTTCTGCATACAGTCAAACAGCCTGAGAAAAACTGTAAAAGAAAAACAGGCTGAAGTTAAAATTTTAGATGAAAAAATAGAAGAGGCAATTAAAAAGCTTAAAGGCTGAAAAAAGTCTTGTATTTAAAATGCAGTAAAATGCAGGGGGGCGGGGTCCTTTGAGGTGCAAGTTTTTAAATAGCATGCAGGATTGCTGCAAACTGCATACAAAAATCCTACGTAAAGGAAAAAATCCCAGCAAGAGCATTTTTTACTAACTTCTATTTTTTTTTTAATTTTTATGGAGTTCTGTGATTTTTTTTTTGCTTAGTTAGCAGAATTTTACAAAATAATTAGATTATTGAGAATGGAGAAAAAAATCACATTTCAAGAACTGACTGCGGGAAAAAATTAAGTATTTTGTCTAATTATAGTAGAAAAAACAAAACAAAAAACTGCTTTTTTGGTTAGCTGGGTGCCAGTGAAAAAAAAAAAATCTCAAATTTCATCAAACGATTGTGGGGGGGGGGGAAATCGTTCGTACTTGGGCCTAGTCTAGGGTAATTTTGTTGAAAAATGATTGGTTTGGTGCAGAAATGTGCAGCATAATCATATTGACGCAGTTATTTCATTACAGCATTTTCTTAAAGCACATCCATTACAAACAAAACTATGTCTCATTGCCATATTCAATTTTCAACAGACATCATAAAAACATTTAACTCACTTATTATCTTAGCATAAAATTTTACCAATCAGACACGTATAACAGAAAGCTATTGTAATTGAATACTAAATAAAACATTGAATGATAAATAATAAAAACTATTTTGCTTTAAAACTTACTTCGTTACCATTTACATCCTCTGATTCTAAACAAGCATCTTCCCCTAGAGTGCAGATGCTTTCTTCAGCTTCTAATGCTTCATCTAAGAAGCTAAATGAGTTGAAATGGGTCCACTTTGAGAAAAATCCTGAGCAATCAGACCCACTTTTCATATCTCTTATTCTGCGTTTTTCTGTCAAATAAAAACTTTTTAGGCTCTGAAATTTCGTCATTACACATTCTGAAATATACAAGTATGTTAGAAACAGTATAATTAAAACTAGAAACATTAAAAAGTATTTTTTCGGACAATAAGACACAATTCAGCAATAATCCACCGTAACACATAATGTTGATTACTCAAGGACTGTAGCTAGAAGTTAATAATGGGGGGGGGGATATCATGTATATGTACACATATATATACATGTGCATTTATATACACATATGTGTGTGTGTGTATATATTGTATATATATATATAAAATATGTATATATATATATATAAAATATGTATATATATATATATATAAAATATGTATATACATACATATATATTTATATACATGCCTGTACATATATCACTGCCATCCGGCTAACTGAAAAGTACCATATATTTTTAAAAGCTATTCAGTGATACCATACATCCCATCCCTACCCCCCTGGGGGGTCAGAGGAGATAAACTTTGAAATCTTGAATGATAACTTTTATTTTTTTATTGCAGATTCAGATTCTGGGAGGGGGGGGGGCTTATATTTTTTACTCTTTCTCCAACACAAGCACGTACGTACAAACACACATACATATACAGGATGATCGAAAAGTCTAAAAGTGGTCGAATAACCCAAGAAATACATAACAGATTGTAAAACAAAAAAATACATGCTAAGTATTTTTTATACTTTTCGGTTAGCTGGGTGCCAGTGATATATCATGTATATATACACATATATCTACATGTACATATATATACACATATATGTATGTATATATATGTATATACATATATATTTATATACATACCTGTACATTAGGGTGGAGCGAAAAAAGTGAATTTTTTTTTACAAAAAACGGGTAGGTGCCAAAAGTTGCTTTTATACTAGTACATCAAATATCTGAAATTTTACCGCTGAAAAAAAATGCCTTGAGTCTGCGCTTTTGGTCGAAATTTTGGGTAAAATTTGAAAAATTTTCAAAAAAAAATAAAATTCTGTAGAACTAGTTATGATTTAAAAGTGTCATTTGAACCTTTATTAATAAAGATTTAAAATATTGAAACGATAAAACGATATCTTTATTATGTATAACTGGAGCAAAACTGACAAATTTCGGTAAAAAAGGAGCATTTCCATTCTGGTACAGCATGCAACGAATCGTTGTTTTGAATGCAGCTCTTCGCTAGTTGCTTTTACAACTACCCAGGAGTGGAGGTGGGTGCATATAGTGTCCCACCCGTAACCAGCACAACCACCCTATCATCTGAACACAATGTTTTATTTATACAATGAATTGTGATTTTTTTATCAGATTGGCACGAGTTTTCTGTATATCAACCTAGTCTTGGTGTATTCACAGGGTTCTCACAGACTCCTTAGACTCCTTGGAAACTCCTTAGAAATGAAAACATTCCCAAGTAGTACTTAGAACTACTTAGATAAGCAAACCACTCCTTAGAAACTCCTTAAATTGTATTGTGGCTTCAGACGCAAGCGATATTGCGGCTGAGCGAAAAAAATCGGGGTTGTAAAACACACGGTAAATCCTTTATACACGTCAATTATCTGAAGCACAGCATTGATTGGTTAGGATAATCTTATAGCAGGGCTCCCACTAAGTCCGTTTTTTCAATTATTAGGTCCGTAAAGTCCATTTTTCAACACTGTACTTTACTTTAAATTTTATCAATGTTTGGCATTTAGCCAAAAATCTCGGAAAAATCGCGTTTTTCGCAAATATATCTAAAAAAATACTGTCAAATTTCGTCAATCGATCGCGGAAAAAATTAGTAAATTTTCTCAAAGGATTGTGAAAAAACTCTAATTTCTCCAACAGATCGAGAAGAATGCAGATTTTCTCAAAAGATCACAAAAAACGTGAATTTCCTCAAAAAATCGTGAAAAACACGTAAATTTCGTCAAAGGATCGCAAAAAACACGGGAATTTTGTCAAAGGATCAGAAAAAACATGCGGTTTCCATCAAAAGATTGCGAAAAAAAACCGTCAATTTCGTCAACCAATAGAAATAAAATGCGAATTCCCTCAAAAGATCATGCAAAAACACGAATTTCCTCCAGAAGGTCGCAAAAAACACGTGAATTTCATCAAAGTTTCACCTTCAATGAAATCAATTACAGCTGTTGTAAAAGTATAAATTCAAAACTTGTTATATTTTTTCTTGTATGTTGCATTTAGCATTTTTTTTTTTTTTTTTTTTTTTTTTTACCTTTAAAATTTTTTTTAAAGATGTATCATGTATGTGATATACATAAGTGTTTGAGGTCTGACTAATCTCTATTTATATGACCATTGGTCGCTGCATAAAAAAGTTGATTGTCTATTTAGTATTTAAACTTACAAAATCAGTAAGCAATATTTTGTGAATACTGTGCAATTCCAGCACTAACAATTAGATTCTAGTAGAGTAAAATTTGTTTTTGTCTCCAAATTGGCCATTAAAAATTGGAGTGTGCATACCACATAACGATGCAGTACATAAAACAACAACAACAAAAAATTGCAAATCCTTAACATTTTTTGGACTCCTTGGATTTTTTTGGTACTCCTTGGATTTTTTCTTCCCTACTCTGTATGAACCCTGATTCATCTCTTCTTTTGTATCCACAGACTTTGGATGATGCTGGCTGTGACTTCCTTCACGTATCTTTCTACTGCTTGAGTATGAGTAGGCATGCAAAGTAACTCATTGGGGATGTTAGTACGGGAATCTATACAGCCGTCTATTAACTTTAACAAACTTGCATCCAATAAATGCATAGTGATTGGGGGTCCTGTTACCACAATAGTTTTCCAGTCAATTAGATTTATATAATCATCTGCTTCAATATTGATTGTCAGTCAATGTTGATTGTCAAATTTACGTATGTCATCATTTATTCTACCTCTTGCATTTATTATGGGATGAGCAGCTAGTTGATTAATGTGATTGCAATCAGAATTTGCTCTGAGTGTGCAAAGTAACCATTGTCCTGAATAATATTTTTAACTATTCGTTTTATGGTGTTTGCTGTGTTGTTTAGTAGCCGAGTAATTTCCCATAAGGTTTTAGATACATTCTTTAGCTGTGGATTACATTGGATGGTAAACCATCCTGGGGCATAAACTTAGATCACATACTTTGTGAGTGAAAATAGAGACTCTGACGCGCAGTCAAAGCGAATAATTAAGGTGAACAAATCTATTCGCCATTGTGAGCCATATTACGTGGGAAAATTTTCCTAGACTCCTATTCGCTAGTTCTTTAGAGCAATATCCTGATGAAATAGCTTTGCAAATGTCCAGCAGGTATTTCTGGTCTGTGCTGAGTGCCTTTTCATCGATTTCAGAGATATATTTTCTAAATTACTCTTTATAGGTTCAAAAACTGCAATAGGGAGTGAATGGCACGTAGACAAGGATTTCCCTAATACATTTGGGCCAGAAGTTTTCCTATCGATCATGCCTAACAAATGATGCAGAGGCAATTCATTTAACTGGAGCTGGCATATGATCCATTGCATAGGTCTTGCAAGCTTCTCTTCCATTCGACAGATTACTTCAGTATGCTTCCCCGTATTCACAGGACACCGGACACCCATCACAACTCAAGCATGAGAGGCTGGACAAATCAATATTTTCATGTTTTAAAAACTTTGATATGCATTTAAATATATCTTTTGATGCTCCAGATGAGGAAATGTCAGGCAAAATTAGTCCCCAAATATTTGGACCCAGGCTCTTCTAAGATAGTAACACGTTCTTCTTTCATAATTCTACGATACGCATGTTTATCACTTCTGTTTTCTATACACATTGTGTCATCTTTTCAGGAGTCGAAATATAAGGCTCTTATTTCTGTTTTAGGGTTCTGTTCTTTACGTTGAGATGAACAAGCCGATTGGCTTTCACGCCTTACCTTGCAAAGGGGTCTCTGTAAAACCTATGTAACGGGTACGGGTACATTATGTTTTCCTGTGTCATTTGCTGTACATACACAATCCTGAAGAACCGCTGAAGCAAGAACTGCAGCAGACCGATCAAAAATTCTATAGCTATCACATACTCTAGAAAAAGTTTCAAACTTCATTAGAGTTTTGGTATAGGAGGATGAAGATGGGAATTCAATTGTATCTATTATTGAATCATTGCATACTGATTCGTTTATTTCAATTTCACATGCAGCATCTTCTAATTGCGGTGCTTCTGTTTATTTAATCTTCTTTCTATTAATTTTTTTTCAACATGTCGTTTTATACATCACCAGAATGGCAACGCCCCTTTTTTACAGATGTCAGTTTTGCTCCAGTTAAAAATAATAAAGATATCGTTTTATCGTTTCAATATTTTAAGTCTTTATTAATAAAGGTTCAAATGACACTATTAAATCATAATCAGTTCTACAGAATTTTTTTTTTTTTTTTTTTTTTTTTTTTTTTTTTTGAAAAATTTTCAAATTTTACCCAAATTTTCGACATTTGAACCAAAAGCGCTGACTCAAGGCATTTTTTTCCAGCGGTAAAATTTGATATTTGATGTACTAGTATAAAGGCAACTTTTGGCACCTACCCGTTTTTTGTACAAAAAAAATAATTTTTTTCGCTCCACCCTACTGTACATATATCACTGGCGCCCGGCTAACCGAAAAGTACCATATATTTTTATAAGCTATTCAGTGATACCATAGCAGGGATCTGTTAAGGAAAAAATTGGGTCCTTTAAAGGACTTCACAAAATTATTTACCCTAAAACAGGACCCTTCACAAAATTATTTTCTCTAAAACAGGACCCTTCACAAAATTCTTTGTCTTAAAAATAGGTTTTTCACAAAATTTTTTTCATCTTTAAACCAAACATTTCACAAATTAATCATTTAAAAGTAAAATCTGACATATCACTTTTACATATATAAAGAAAATATATGTATTTCATATCCATATATCTTCTTAAAAATGCACAAACAAGAACCTGAATATAACGACCATTTCAAATTCACAAAATTATGATTAGATTTTTCACAAATATAAAAAGCTGTTTACAATTTGACAAAAACAGGACCCTGTGAAAAAAGTCTGGACAGACCCCTGCATAGATCTCACCCCTACCCCCCCCCCCCCCCCCCCCCTGGGGGGTCAGACGAGGTCAACTTTGAAATCTTGAATAACTTTTATTTTTTATCGCAGATTCAGATTCTAAGGGGGGGGGGGGGGCTTATATTTTTTACTCTTTCTCCAACACAAGCACATAGGTACAAACACACATACATATACAGGATGATCGAAAAGTCTAAAAGTGGTCGAATAACCCAAGAAATACATAACAGATTGAAAAACAAAAAAATACATGCTAAGTATTTTTTATACTTTTCGGTTAGCCGGGCGCCAGTGATATATCATGTATATATACACATATATCTACATGTACATATATATTTATGTATATACATATATATGTATATATACACATATATCTACATGTACATATATATATATGTATATACATATATATTTATATACATACCTGTACATATATCACTGACGCCCGGCTAACCGAAAAGTACCATATATTTTTATAAGCTATTCAGTGATACCATAGATCCCACCCCCTACCCCCCTGGGTGGTCAGACGAGGTCAACTTTGAAATCTTGAATGATAACTTTTTTTTTTACTGCAGATTCAGATTTTATGAGAAAAAATAGATAACTTTTGTATTTTACATTTTTTTCGAATCATCGGAGACCATGGTGTAACCGAGCGATGTCTCTGAAAATCTGTGTAAAGAAATTATTTTGATATTTATACTCGACCACTGATAAAAATCTGCAAAACTTATAATTCTTATTATTTTAAAATATAGCACTACCAGGCAGAAAAGAACCCAATACAAGTTCTGTTTTCCGAATTGGGAAAATGTATTTCAAATAGAAAGCAGATACAGATAAAGGATATTCTATGGGTTCTTCATATTACAAACACTCCCCATGTATTAAAGGCTTTACAATTAGATATTAAATGAAAATGATAAATCCTTATCTTCCCTTCTTAAGTTCAGTTCCCTTTCAAACTGATTTTTAAAGGATTGTTGATAGATTAATATAACATTAACAAAAGTTTACTATAATAATAATAATAAATAGGGGTCAATCCAGACATTTTGGTGCCTGTTTAGGGGCCTTTCCTAAAAATCTGTTTAATAAAATAAGCCGCTTCACAAAAATAAATTTAATAAAATAGAACCCTTCACAAAAATAAATTTAATAAAATGGGCCCTTTCACAATTTTTTTTTCTAATAAAGCAGGCCCTTTCATAAAAATCCTTTTAAGAAATAAATGCCTGGTTTGAATTTGAGTAACAGGATTTGAACTTTTGTTACAAAATGTTACTTTTCACAACAATAAATTCACAAAAATAACTTTTACTTTTCACAAAATGGGCCCCGAGAAAAAAAAAAAAAAAACTGCATTGATCCCTGATAAAATTCAGCAAATGTGTCCATTACTAACATGTTTATCCTATATAAAATTAATTATCTTTGGATAACTTACATAAATTGCTTGCTGTTATTATTTAAACATTTAAAAAAAAATTAAATAATTTTTTACATACCTAATATTCTGGAGCATAACATAAATTCTATGATTTAAACGTATAATTTTGAATATATAGAATTAGTGAAGCAAATTTCATTCAGAAGGAAATTTGATTATAATTCAGTTTCCATGCATATTCATATGCTACAATGAAAAATCCTTTTGAATTTAAAATCTAAATTTTTCAAAAATGGAAAATATTTAACTTTTTTTCAACACTAAAATTTCATATTCCATCAAATGTTAAAAGATTGAAAGCTCTCCAATTGTTTAAGCAACAATTCTCTTTATCATTTTTTTTTTCCTCCCGTACAATAAAGAAATAAAGTCAATGTTTGCATTAATAATTTCTATACTATAATTCCAAAATACTTCCAGGAACAGATTTAAACAGCATCTGATTAACATTTTCCTGTTTATTCGTCTGTAGAAAACACTATGCCAATTAATTTAACATAAATATATTTCATCAAAGACAAATGGATAACAAAAAAATGTATTCAGGATGAAAGAAGTTTGTTTACAAACATTTGCGAATTTGGCGACTAACAGACAAAACACTATCGAAACATGACAAAAATAAAAATATATCCAAAAACTCCTAACAATGCAAGAAATGTCATTAAATGAATTGAATGTAATAAAATGAATAATTAAAAATACTCTTTACGTATATAAAAATGTACTTACCCCAAGTTAGTAAATTTACGAGCTACGGCCATTAAAATTTAATGGCGTTGGCGATCTCTTCAAACGTGCACTGGCGTAATGTTCTGGACTTGTAATGTTGGTGTCTCGGGTCCCAAATGAATTCTTTTGCTTTAATTTCTTCAAGCAAAAAGGTTTCTAATTCAGTGGTCCACTTTTTAAATGCAATTTTTTTCTTCAAAGATGTGGACCGTACACCATTTGCGGTAGCCATCTTGATTTCCGAAGTATGAAGAGACGAGTGGAGTGATGACGCAGGCAACCTGCTACAACGCTATTGGCCAAATTAAGCGCATCAAGAAGCAATTTCCACTTCTAGTGGAAAAAGCTGCGCTTAAAGTTTTGCGTAAAAAATCCCTATCACACGGTATTTTTGAACGGTATTTAAAGAACTGCTGCAGATAAAGACGCATGATGAGCTTAAAGTTTTGCTTAAACAGTGTGTGTGATCAGGGACTGATTTAGAAATTTGGGGGCCCTGGGCACAGATGCGTATGGAGGGGCCCCCTTGCACAGATTCTTTGAATAAAAAAATATATCGAAAGCAGTACTTATTAAGATTGATAATTTCTTTAAAATATTAATTAAAAAAATTAAATTTGATAATCATTAATTTACTTTTAAATAATTATTTGATAATTATGAATTTTTCATTGAATTTCACAATAAACTGTGTGGTGCTGATTAGCTTTCTCTATGCAAGTCCATATATCTGGAATGATAAAGTATTCCACAACTAATAATAAATTTACCGCAGTACCAAGCTATAATTATTTAAAATATTAGCATATTCTATTAATCAAACGACTTTTTCTTTCCAATACAAGCTTTGTATGGAAAAAAAATGAACTAAATTTACACAAGTAACTAGCAGAACCACACGACTTTGTCCATGTTAACCATGAGGGCCTTACATGTAAAATAAAAATGAAATAATATGGTAATCCCAAAAATGGAGTTCTGTACATTACTTCACATAAATTGTTAAAAGACAATCAGCAAAAAATGAAGTTACTTTGACATATCATAGATAATCTCTGACAAACAGATTTTTTCGTTTTAATTTTGTTTTTTGACAGTTAAAACTCTTTTGGCCAATAATTGAAAAACCTTTAGTAGCATTTGGGGGACCCTGAAAATTGGGGGCCCGTGCCCCGAATGCCCTGCCGTAAATCAGGTACTGTGTGTGATTGCTGCTTAAGAAGCATAGATTAACGGATCACTTTGTTTTTGAAGAAATCTGTCCCAAGAAAGTTTATTTTCAAGTGTACAAGGAATCATTTAGTGCAGAATATCCTTGCATAAAGAAATCTTCAAAGGGTGAAAAATGTTTTTTACGATATTTGTAGGGGGGGGGGGGGATTTAACATTTCCCATGGAGGTAGAAACGATGTTTATCGCCATGTGACCGGAAAGAGGTACGAGGAAAATCAAAATCTGACAATCACGGAAAATAACAAGACACAAAAATTAGCAATTTTTTGTGTGCCAAATAACACTCAAGATGATGTAATCCGTGCAGAATTGCTCTTTAAATAGCTTTTAATCGATCATAGTGTTCCTTTGAATGCCGCCAGCCATGCCGGTCCTCTTTTTCGGAAGATGTTTCCGAAAAACGATAGGGTTACGAAAATGAAATTATGTTTATTTCTTCTTAGCATACCTGCATTTGAGAAGGTAAAAATATGATTCTGCAGTCGGCATCTCCACAAATCCATAGACTGAGAGCACTTTTACTGGATATTATTAAAGAACTGTTTTCAAAGTACTTTATTATTTTGTAAATATTCACATTACTTGACTAAAGTATAGATATAAGTTTACCAAAACTTTGTAAAATAGACTTATTTGGAATTTTGAAAAGTCACTTTTTGTTAAGGAAGTAAAACTAGGTAAGTCATTAAGTTTATTGTCTATCAAAAAATATGATTTTGCTGGATGATAGGTATTTTAAAATTTAAGCTATTTTGTGCTTACCTAACAATTTAATCAGTTTGAAGAAATTTCATTATGGTCATTATTATTTTATGTCGCATCTACTAATATATTTTATTATACATATTTATGTAATAATACACACATAGCATATTTTGTTAATATTGTGATTAATTTGAATCATTGTTTCATTAAATGTTTCGCAAAAAGTTTTACTGATGTCAGTTTTCAAAAGTTTTCAAGTATGATTTTGCGAGCGTTGTTAAGGCATTTTTTTTATAAGCCTCCAAAAATCATTTAAATTTTTATTTAACCTTGAACAAACATTCAAAGTATCTGAACTATTAAATGAACATTAAAAATTGCATAAAATTAAATACAATAAGAAGTAAAAAGAAACAGAAAAATATTTTTAACTTATTTTTATTAAAAAAAATTTTATTTATTGTATTTAAAAAATAGAGTAATGGATGCATTTTTCCTATTTAAAAAAATTATTTTAAAAGTACCAAAATGTGAAGGAGAAGGGGGGGAAAAAAACCCTCGAACTGGAAAAATTGCAACTCTGAATCATTTAAAGAGTGAAACCTCTTTTTCACATATTTATAATCAGATCTTTAGATATTTATAATCACCGGATCGTTTACCAGAATATACTAAGGATGTCTAACTACATTTAGAGTTTAATCTAGGAAAAAGATATTTGTAGCTTTTTGGCTAATTGCTATTAAGTTTGACCAGTGGTGGCAATAAAGTCAATCGCCAAATTTTCAGTATTACTTGGCGCAAGGTGTCAACGATTAAAATCAAATGATTTAAATCAAGTGATTTTAATCATGATTTAAATCAATTTATTTTTTAAAAAAAATCATTGATTTAAATCATTTTTTATTTAATCTCTAGAAATCCTCATGAAAATTTAAATCTCACTAATGCTGTCTTTTTTTAATCAGTACTATATTCCTCCTCTATTTTTATCCCTAGTCTTTCCTCACTTGACCATTCTTATCTATTCAAAGTCTCTTTTAGGGTGTTCCTTAATTCTACACCTGCGCCCTTTAGGTGATAAGAGGTTTAGATTCTTTATCTGACGAAAACCTGTTTTCCCGTTTACTATTTGCACAAAGAGTGGACATTTTCAATTTCTACTGCAATCACAATTTCTTTCTTACTGTAGCACATGGTAATCTCTTGAATATTGTTACACTTTTGCTGTAGAAGATTTTTGATACTATTACTTACTTTAGTTAGTTTTGCTGTTATTACTTACATATTATTTAAGTTCTTAGTTAAACCTCTAAAAAAATGTCTGCTGGAAGGAAAAGGGATATAATTTAGTTTTATTTTAATAAGAAAATTGAAGTAGGTAAAAAAAAGAAGCAGAGCTATTTGCAAGAAATGTGGAAAAGAAATGCAAGGCTTGGTTGCAAGATTAAAAAATCATTTTTTTTTTTTTTTTTTTTTTTTTTTTTTTTGTGGAAGCCAATATGGGTATACATGAGGAAGTCATTAGAAACTGATACTAAAGACTACGTTGATGTTGTTAGCTATGGTTGCTCGGCACACATTTTAAACTTGCTAGCAAAGGATATGGAACTCCCCAATGTTACAGATCATGTTATGCAGGTAATTAAATACTTCCGAAACAATCATTTTGCTAGAGCAAAATTTAACGAAAATAAAGGACGAAAAGGTGTTGGTCTAAGTATACCATTAGAAGTACAGTGGAATACCTTGTGTGAATCATTAGATAGTTATGTTAATAACTGGCCTATTTTAATGCAGATTGCAGAAGAAAATAGAGATTCAATTCATGCAGATATACGGTCAAAGCTGATGAATATGGCAGGGGTCACAGACGTGCTCCAATGGCACCAAACTGCTCCAAATGAAAATATCTGCTACAATCTGCTACAAATACATTTTTTTTACTATTTTTGCTCCAAAACAGGGTCACAGACCTGCTCCAATTGCACCAAACTGCTCCAAATGAAAATATATCCTACAATCTGCTACAAATGCATTTTTTTTACTATATTTGCTCCAAAACGAGCATTTTGTTTTTTCTTTTCTACGGTGAAATCGGATTTCTTTGTGCCATTTTCTTCCCAGGAATGCCATTTTTCCACTGAACGGCAGATTTCCCCTTTTTTAATTTTTAAAAATCAAATCCACGATCTGAAATCAAGATTTTCGTCAAGTGATCACAGAAAAAACCCGCCGATTTTCATCGGACTCTCACAAAATAAAACCTCTATTTTCGGCAAGCGAACTTGAAGTAAAATCATGATTTTTGGCAAGTGACCGAGAAATAATATTGAGATTTTCATCAAACGATCGCAAATTGAAACTGCAATTTTCGTCAGACGATCACGAAATAAAACCTCGATTTTCGGCAAGTATTGCTAATGCATCCCTGATATAAATATTTCATGGAGTAAGGGAGGGGTTAAATTAATTTTCATTTCTTTGTTTTTTATGGTAAATGATCCGAAATTTGGAATCGCTGAGGTCCGGAGTATAGATTTTGTATTGTACTGTATGAGATTCCAACATATGTGTTGGGTACAATTTGGAATTTATTTTCAAAAGAAGAGCTTTTGCTGCTCCAAAAACTCGATTTCCTGCTCCACAAGTTTTTTGTTGCTCCAAAAACTCACTTTCCTGCTCCAAAAGCCGTTTTTGACTGCTCCAAAACCTGCTCCAATTCTTCCTGAGTGAATATGACCCCTGATATGGGCATAAAAAGAAACTTGGAAGATTTACTGCTTCGCTTAAAACCAATTTCTGTTCCTTTAGATCGAGTACAGCATCAACTGTAGCATTGCTGAAGCTCTTGATGTATGGAAAAAACTTGAACAAGATGTAAAGGAAAACAAAGTGCTGAGTTATTGCAAGAAATCTGCTGTGAATACATCTTTCAAATACAGATACAATCAAGCTTTGACAGCAGCACATTTCTTAGCATATCTGTTGTCTCCAACATTTCAGCCAGAAAACTTATCTGCAGTAATAAAAAACAAAGCAATCGAATTTGTGAAGGAAAATTACACAGATATGTCTTTCATGGCTATTCTTTTAAAATTCATTGCTCGTGTAGAGCCATTTGATGGGCCCTTATTTGAAGAAAAGGTAGTGAAAGAAGTTAACACTTTACATTGGTGGAAGTCTTTGACAATTGTAAAAGACTGTGTTCCATCCAAGGAACTATTAATAATGCAAATTATCGCAAATTATGACTGCAAAGGCTACATCTGCAGGTGTTGAAAGAAAGTTTTCAACCTTAGGATTTGTACATAGCAAATTATGAAATTAGGAGTGGAAGAAGCTGCCAAACTGGCTTTTCTATTCAAATCTCTTAATAAATAAATAATATTGTTGTTATTGTCTATTGTGTGTGATAAACTTTCTGTAGTTTCATTTCTAAAATCTTTGTTTTAAAATTTGTAAAGCAAATCATTATATGGTCTGCCAATTCAGCTATGTTTCAGAAGCTTGGACAAAATATTTAAGTTTATTGCATGCCTATCAAAGAAATACTTTATTTACAAATTTATGATACCAAAAATAGGTATTTACCAGCTCTCTCTATATAGAGCAGTTAAATTTATTAAAAACATTGATTTACTTTGATTTAAAAGAAAAATCCAATTTAAAACAAAAAAATACGATTTAAATAAAAAAAATCAGATTTTTTTGATTTTTTTAAAAAAATCATGATTTTTTTACACCTTGACTTGGCGAGTGGCGAGAGCTAATTTTGTCCTATATTTTTGGAGTAGATGGAACGATTGTTGATGTTTATTTTTTTTAAAAGTTGGTTTAATTCTGCTGTTGTGTGAATAAAAGTGTTAATTAGTGTGATTTTTTAATATGTATATGCAGCTATGCTGGGGATCCACTATAGCGCATCATTTAAGCAAAAAATTGGAGAAGGTGACACTGCGACAGTGTCATTTTTTACCTGGATTTAAAAAACCTAGCTGATTTTTGCAATTTATGTATCAATGTTTGTTTTTTCAATTTACGGATAGGAATTTCTGATTTTTTAAGTCTCATTTTTTGGGATTGCTTATTACGACCTGCACTACGTTTTCTTATTTGTTTAATGTGATTGTTATATTTTTTACTTTTTGAGAAAAGTTGGTTTAATTCTGCTGTTGTGTGAAAAAAAAGTGTTAATTTGTGTGATTTTTTAATATGTATATGTTTCAAAAATGAACCGGTGCTTTTTTAGGTAGATTTCTTAAAAAATACTACCTATTGCATTCTCCCCTAAGTTGGAATTTTTGAAAGAATTTTGCAGATCTACGCCGATTATGACTCCCAAAACCACCTCCAGTTTAAAACTTTATATCTATCTATCTATCTACGGGGTTCCCAGCGACATGGACAATCTGTAAAGTCGGGGCATTTCAAAGTAGTCAGGGAAAGTTATGGAAATTAAAAAATTATAGGAAAAGTCAGGGAATTTACAAACATTTTCTAATAAGTCAACGAAAGGTCTGGGGAAAATGTTTTTTTTTTTTTTAAATTGAAATCATTTCTTTTCAGAAAAGTGTTACTATATGTCTCGCTACGTGGCGGCTCTGAAAAATCTCTCGACTCTTTTCGGTTTCAAGATCGAGAAATTCCTTCAAATGCAATGCAGAAAAAACATAATATGTACAAAAGTTTTCTACATTTTTTAGACTTTTTCATTACATTTCATATTCTAGACTTTGTCGTATGGCATTCATTTGAAAACTGGCAAAGATGAAGTTTTTTTTTAATTATAATGTTTTATCGAATTTCATTTTGCAATTTTCTTGAAAGGTGCTTGAATTTTCTCCTGGGAAAAGAGTATGAACCCTGTTATTACGATACAAATTTCTGATTTATATATATTTTTTTATGCTGCTTGTTTTGTGTTATTTAAAGCAGATTTTGAGTATGCCCGTTTGGACATGGAATTTTCTTGGATTTGGTCAGGGAAAATAATAGAAAGTCAGAGAAATTGCCAGACATGTTTTGCTGGGAATCCTGATCTATCTATGTCACTTTTTTATGGACACGAAAACTCCAATAATTCTGCACAAATATCTTCCAAACTGATACATAAAATCAAGGGGCATAAAATCTCGGTCAAGTTCGTTAATGGGCAAAATCAAAGCAAGGGGAGGGGGGGAAATGGGAGGACTTTTTGTGAAAACAAAAGCCATAATTTCTTAATTATGATCGAAAATTTGTGTATGACATATTTTTGATATCATTAAAAATTCATTAAATCATTAAAAAGAGGGGGGGGGGAGGGGATTTAGAAGAAAAAAATTCATAACTTCGTCTTCACAAGATATCAAATCCGTTTAAATTTATTATAAATCCTCTTAATATTATCTAAAACTTTTGTATTGACAAGTTTTTTATAGAATCAGCCCTTATAGCAAAAACAAAAAAAATCCTGCCGGCTCCGCCTACAAACAAGTTAGGTTTTGAAGTGGGCAGTTCATCGTTTCCGCATCATGGCAAAAAGGTCATTTCTTCCATAATTCCCAAAAAACAGGCACCCCACGGTCTGCGTCTTCGAAATCTACCTGTGCCTGTAGGCCGAGCCGTCAGGGATTTTTTAAATATCAGTATATTTAAGTTTTTACCGTTTGCTGTATAGGACCCCCCCTTTCCCATTTTTGCATATTTAAATGCCTACTTATGATTAAAATTTCTTGATTTTGCTCGAATTCTTTTTTTTATTATTATTATGTTTAATCTCTAAAAAAATTTTAATTTTGAAATATATATTAAAAAATGAAATATATATTAATTTTGAAATATATATTAAACATAATAATAATAAAAAAGGAATTCATGCAAATTCATGAAATTTTTAATCAATGACCACTTGGCAACAAAAACTTGTCGGCCAAACAAGATAGCAGACTGAGGGCGAAAGATACATCTGTTCCCAGGAATCTAAGCTGCTAATGTTATGTGTTCTAAATGTGCTGTGTCCACACTTTCTCATGTTTTATTTTGTTTTTTTTCTTTTTTTACTTATTTTCTTAATATAATTTTTATTTCATTTTATTTTGTCTTCACTTAATTGATGATGAACAAATATTTTGAATTTTGCATGTGAAATATAATGAATTATTATGCTATCTGATCAAATTTTTTTACAAAATATGCATTAGTATTAAAATTTATAAATTTATTTTATGCAACCATTTTAAAAACTTTTTAATGATGGGCTAAATCAATGGAGGGGGTTGATATAATATGTGTAATGTCCAAATTAGAGATGCAACGAATGTCAATTTGGCCGGATACGGGACACCGGATATCCGGCATAACTTGCAATCGGATATCCGGCTGCAGTATGTTTTGATCTGTCCTTTTTAAATTTTATAATTTTTATTTATTTAAAAAAAATTAAATGTGGGTTTAGATTAGCTAGTCATCACTGTTATTTTCTTTATTTTTTTTCTCATTTTAAAATTTTCTATTAACAATTGTTTTATGATAATATCAGTTTTAGTACCAATATTATAATTACATTTTAAATTTTTAGTTATAATAATATCAGCTAAAAAGTTTAGTAATAATAAATTAATTTTATGAGAATTTATAAAATTATAAATATATAATATCAGCTAAAAAGTTTAGTAATAATAAATTAATTTTATGAGATAAACTTACTACTGAATACTTTGGAAAGACAATATTTAATACTTTTACCTTCCCCTTCTTTAACAGTGTGATGTTCAAGGTGTAACCTGCCCTCGTTAGCTTTCATTGCTTCAGTACTTTAAAAAAATTTTGTTGTGATAACAAAAACTTGTTCTTGCTACTAACATAACAACTGAATTGCTTAACAAAATTGGTATTTTAATAGTAAACTATTAGCTTAGTAATAAATTATTTTTACGAAAATAACTTAAAACCAAATATTTTTTTAGCAAAATGTTTTTATTTAATATATTTACTTTTTTTTTTTCTTGAACTTCATTCTAATCTATGCATAACTTACCTTATAAAAATAAGTTTTGTGTTATGGAAACAGAAAACTTCTTGCTTGCTACTAACACAGCAAAAAATGGTTTTTATTTGACAAGTCATTCTGCCACGTTTTTCTTTTTAACTGTGTCTGTTGCTTATATATGCAGGCACATGTGTATGAATAGTTATAGTTGTTTGCATGTTTGCTCTTTTATAGGTTTCGAAACACAATTTCCCATAAATATAAGTAAATTATTTTTTGTTTAATAAATTAATGCTTTGTATTTTTAAAGATTAAACTCTATGCCTTATTATCTGGAAATTTTAACTAGGAGTTCAATGAAATAATTTCAGGCCGGGTGTACTGCCGGATAATCATAATATCCGGCTACTGCCAATTATCTGGCATAGTGGCCGAAGCAGCCGGATACAGTATGTTCGCCGGATATCTGTTGCACCCCTAGTCCAAATTATATTTCATTATTATTAAAATTTTATTTTTCTAAATCAACAGATGGAGACTATTATAAGTACGAGTAAGGGCAAGAGATTGGAGATAATTTTGTTATTCAGGGCAGAAGAGTCGGAACAAATGCATAACGCGCTGAAAACAAAGTAAAGGGATGCCACTTTTTGCTGAGGGGGATGACGGAGAGATACAGTGAAAGGTTTTCTATAAACAAAGGTGTTTCGAAACCAGGGTTGGCAGGTTTTTGACGGTTTAAACCATGAAGATAGAGAGAAGGAGAACAACGATGATGTTTCTACTTATGGAACTAAAAGTGGTACCTAGTATGGCAGCGTTTCCGTTTTTTGGGGCCTTTAGGGGGTGTAGCGCCCTCTATTTCCGGTTTCGACTGACAACTCTTTACCATGCTTGAAACCAAACTGCATGAAGAGCAGACGACAAGTTGTCATGTTTGACAGGTCACATGACCGACCTTTGGGAGCACCAGCTCCACAAACCGGGTACTAATTTCTGGTCCATGTTCTGATCTTGAAAGCCTATCTTCACTGTTCTCCTTCTTATTTCTATCTCCATGGTTTAAACTGTCATGTCAGAAACCTCCAAATACTACATTGATATGTAAAATTTCACATTAAATGTCACACATATACAAAATTAGATGTAATGTTTAAAATAAATGTTACTATTACTGTATATCCATAATTAATATCTAGTAAAGTGTTATTGTTAAGTGTAATTTTTTTAATGGGTAAAATTTTTATTTAGAAATTTTTTGGGGTTAAATTGTGCTTTCTTAAAAAATAAATGATTTGAAACTGCTCACATGAGCTGCACATTTTTTCCCTTACTTAAAATATCTTAAATGTCCCAGTAATTTAAAACAATAATGATATCACCATCTTCCTGCAGCATGGCCTAAAGACTGTTAACCTCTTCGGGACCGGCGGCTTTTACACAAATTTTATTCGGTTGGCACCACTTTTAAAAAAAAAGCTACCTTTACTTAAACTATCACAAAAATGCTGTAATTAGATAAAGCAAATATTACTTTTATTTTTTACTGGTGCCTAAAACAAATTCTGTATGCTCTTTTTGAGGGTGCATATATGCACCCATGGTCCCGAATGGATTAAGAATCAGTAAAACTGCAGCTGCCAAGTGATACCTGCTGGAATAATCAACTCACTTGTCTTGAAACTTGTTATGGAATAAGTCAATATTTCAGAAATTGTGGAAGAGCATGAGGATGCAATGAATATTAGAATTTCCCAACTGATTAATGATTTTAATTTGTGCAGTGCAAAGATTTTATACTTATGACCCGTAGGTGTTGCATTGGATATTCTTCAACAAGATACTGCTACAATTGTTGATGCATGTCATGTTTGGCCCAGTCTTCTAAAAAATTTGACTTAAGCCCCATATATGAAAATACGCATAATAGAATGGATCAAATCATGAAACCATACCAGTTTTTGATTTAATTTTGCATATCAACTCTCAACCATAAGGGTGAAGGGATGACTGATGCACAAATTAATTCAGCTTACACATGGACTACAGAGAGAATCAATGGATGTTTACCTGTGCTGATCAGTGGCACAGCCAGAATTCGGTTCTAGGGGGGGTTTTGAGTTTCTGATAAAGGTGGTCGCCTGTTATATGAATCACCGGTTAATGGAATCAGTCTTTTAAATGAATCACCGGTTAATGGAATCAGTCTTTTAAATGAATCACCGGTTAATGGAATCAGTCTTTTAAATGAATCACCGGTTAATGGAATCAGTCTTTTAAATGAATCACCGGTTAATGGAATCAGTCTTTTAAATGAATCACCGGTTAATGGAATCAGTCTTTTATATGAATGAAATGATAATGTTTATCTCTGCAATTACGTTGGTTACGGTTCATTTAAACAGCGTTTACAATATTAGAGTGACAAACTATAAAATGCACCAATGAAATAACACAAAAATTGATTAGATTTATAAAGTGTTTAAAAATTATGAGGAGAAAACTTTAAGATGGAAGAGCACAGTACAGCAAATAATTTTTACATAGAAAATAACAGATTTGCAATCCATTTGTCCAATCAAAAATCCACAAGGTTTCATGAGAATCACGAATTCTTATTCCTAAATTTAATAATAAAGAAGCAATTTTAACAAAATTTTCAATAGACTTACTTACCTTGCTTTTTGCCAAATGTGACAACTCAATTAAGGTAATCGATGTTTTGGAATGTAGTTGATATTAAACACGGTATTGTAGACTAAATTACTGTGCACTTACAGTACTTTACATGACATCGAATTTCGCATTATCTAATGTAAATCTGATGAAAATTTTGTTAAAATATATTTATTATTGTTAAAGTTCTCTAAAAATATCCGAGTTTGAATTGTAGTCGTATCTATACTAATATTATAAAACAGCAACATTTGTTCTTTTTGCAGGGGTTAATTCTGGAACTACAGAACAGATTTAAAAAGAAATTGGTCAATTGGTCATATGTGAGTTTTATTCGCGTACAAAGGGTTCCACACAAAATATCAGAACTGTTCAAAGGCAATATTCTCACATGACATAGTCACATACCTAAAACAATATTACATGCCAGAATTTAATTTTATTGGTATTGGAATGAAAAACAATGAATATATCTCCCTCTAAAACAAAGACCTTGTACAAAGTTTAAATTTGGCAGAGAACAAATCACGCTTCGGAAGAAGTCGCTGAGTTTCACACGAAAAGTTACTTGTCAATCATATTTGTCGTAATAGTAGACAATTTTAAGGCATTTAAAAAAAGTATGCTGAACAACACGAAACTTTCCGATTCATTTTCAAAAATGAAAACCTATCGAGGTATGATAATTCAAGTGATTTGTTAACGAGAAGATTTTTCATTATAAATGAATTATATATTGAATTATAAGCGATTGTTGTCTCAAAATTACTTATTCTTAATGTCTTAGAATTATTCTATGAATTATTTTTCAATATTTTCCCTCAATAATTGAATTCATTTGGTATGAAAAATGTTGACTATCATGATTTGTCTTACCTAAAGCAAAGATCTTGTTACAAAGTTTAAGCTTAGCATTGTGTCAAGCGCGCTTCAAAAGTAGGTCGCAAAGTAGCAACACAGTTTTGATACGTGCCGTTGTTTTCTAGATGGGTTTTAATTAATATCTCAGCTATTTACAAACATATATTTTCGAAAATCATTACCAACAATCCTTAGATGATTCTGCGTCGATAACCCTTAACTCCCCGCTGAGCGCCAGAAGAATAAGACACATGAGTGATCTTTTAATAGTTCCGTTTTTACTTTTTAAGTATGGAACCTTAATAATGGTGTCAAAATTCTGTTAACCATCTCCTCTCTAACATAGGCTATATTTTATACAACAATTTCCAAACACTTTTTTTCGGTACATCACGTTTCAAATGGGTGCAAGAACAAAAAAAAAAAAATTCTAAAATTGCACTTTCTATGATATTGTTGATTCTAGAAATTTGAAATTTGGACTAGCGGTTACTTTAAAAAGATGTAAATGCTCACTAAAAATGGTTTCTATAAAGTTCGAAATTTAAAAAGGGAAAAGGAGCAGGAAACGTTCTAAATTACAATTTATTTGTACAATTAGGGCTAGAAACATGAAATTTGGCATTGTTGTTACTTTAGAGACTTATATAGACCAAGAACAGTTTGCAGTAGCAGGGAAAAAAAAAAAAAAAACGTTCTAAAATTGGGCCATTCCATTGTGACGGGTGTGACATCCAGACAAAATTTTAAGAGTTTATAACTATATTTTGGGAAATAAATTAGTTAATAAATCCCTGAAAAGTATTTTAATTATGTTTTTCCATGCATATGCTTGGATAATTGAGCAAATATATAACTTCAATAGCTTTCAATATTTAAACAAGTGGGAAATTGTACGTCAAACGTTACAAACGAGGTGCGTTCGTACGCACGTTTTAGAATTAAATTCATGATCTCCCGTGCGTAGAACGGGTTAAACAGCTAGTTAAGTATATATTTTATGACACTGTTCATACAAATATCTTAACTAGTTATATAAATATTCAGATATATATGTATCATATAGTTATATAAATATTCAGATCTTGATGATTTCTAATTCTGTGAAATGAATTATATCGTCTGCAGATTAATTTCTGTAATAGAATAAGTATCTCGGTCGCTTGACGATTAAACTTCGGAAGCTCCTATAACAAAAAAGCACCGATTTAAAAAAAAAAAAATTCAAATTGCTTGATAAATATTTTTATTAATATCTCCTAAAGTTTTGATTCGATTTTAATAAAATTTGAAATGTCTCGACAAAATTCTGCAAAGATAATATATTTTAAATTGCAAACCATTCGGTTGGGTAGTTTTTGCGTTGTTATATGCGGACGGACGGACAGACGGACAGACAGACATACTGACGGACGGACAGACGGATGGACCAAGCGACGACTATAGGTGCTACGTATTTATATAATTACGAACGCACCTAAAAACAAACATTTTAAACTTGTGACGGGTGTGACTCTCTCGGGACAAGAGTTTTTACTTGCATACACATTTGTTAAAATTCCTGTGAATATTTAACTGTTTTATTATTAAAACAATTTTTTTCTAATGAAAGAGATTCAAATAAAACTTTGTAATTTTCATAATAAATTTTAATTATTTTAATGTATAAGAATTTTTTTCCTGCTGTGACGGGCGTGACAAAGAAGTGACGGGTGTGACATTGTGCAAAGTGTACAATTTGAAAGTTGTTTACAAAAAAAATACAGTGATCAGTATAGACAGTAAACTCAACAATAGTAAATCTACAAAAGAAATTTAATAAAACTAACATATTTATGCAGCATGATCACTGATGTATCACAAATGATTAATTTCCTTTCATTAGGAGTTCTTGGGTATGTATTATCAATCTTTTCACGCGTCTATGCAACAGCTAACTGCATTACACTGCTAACATAGTTTAAAAATGCAATACTCAGGAAAAGTCTGAACAATTTATTTATTTTTTCGCATAGCAACATTAAGAATTAAAAAGCATTAGCAAAACCATTCAGCAAAAATGTTTCAGCCAAAGATAAAAATCCTTATTATGCCAAAAAAAAAAAAAAAAATGTTCATATTAACTTCTAGAAACGAATTCAAAGACTATACAAAACAGACAAGCATGTATTTCCTGTTGTGAATCAGTAATTTGCGGTTAAAACACAAGTTGTGGTTTAAACTTTATACCAGCTTCAAGTTTAGTACGAAGTTTGAATAATCGAGAAATGTATTTTGAGTATTTTCAAAATACAAAACACATGGAAAAATCATTTCAAAATACATTATCAAAATACTTTAGTTTTATCTGTTTAAAATACAAAATACAAATGTATTTTGAAAATGTATTTCAAATACATGTATTTTCGATACTGCCCAGCTCTTCTTGACAAAGTGACGCAGTCCAAATAACCAGTTTTGACTTTGACTTAACCGATGCTTGTAATATGCTCTTTCACAGTTTTAAGTAGAATTTTCGCCGTTTAATTGAATCACATTTTTGAATAGAATTTGATTTAACAAAGCGGCGGATTTCGCCAAGGCGGAAAGGCCAAAAAATTTAATTTTAAACTTTAGTTTTGATTCATATAAACGGCAATTATAGTAATTTTTTTTAGCTCTGGGGGGGGGGGGGTTTAACCCCCAAACCCCCCCCTTGGCTGCGCCACTGGTGCTGATTGCATACAAAACTGAAGAATCCCCTTTCCCTCCTTATTTTAGGCTACAGGGAGGACAGTCAACCCTATGACTTGGTGGAAAGGTGTTATTAGATACATTAGCTATTCAACTGAGCCTGCCTCCAAACTTACTCAATTAGCAATGTTTTAGCTATCAAGTCCTGCTAGCTCAGCATCAATGAGGAATTTGCACACATCAGGTAATCGACCAACTTTATATTTTTCTGATAATTCCAGGCTCGTAAATTTCAAAAATGTAAAAAAAAATTGTTCAATAATTGTTATATTAGGTTTAAAGTTACGAGAAAACCACGCGATTTGAAAACGCTGCGTGATTGGCTATGACGTCACTGTTCACGATGTGCCAATGTTTACATTATGTTTGCAAGCGGCATTTTGGTTCTCGGCTCGTGTTTTGCAAGCATTTTGAATTTTTTTACCTGTAAATTTATTTCTACTTTGGTCATTACGTCTTTAACGATATTTTTTTATCAATCTTTCATTTTTGTTGTATCTCACTATTCTAAAAAAAAAAGTACTTAACTAATGCTGATGCCACTGACGTAATTGAATTTGTGACATTTTGACTTTCTTGGCTTATAATACAGTAATTATTGCATATAAAAACATGAAAACGTGTAGTTTTGTAGGGAAATGTATAATAAATACGCTGAAGCAAGCAGTTTTTAAATCGAAGAATCATTTTAATAGCTATTTAATGTTAAAATTGGCCAAAATAGCTCATTTAAAAAGTTTTATAGGATCAAAACTATGCATAGCAATTTAATAATCTTTCGTAGGCCTACTTGACTAGATTGTGGTGTGCAATATGCAAACATTTTTTAATTTGTTAAATTTTTAAAGTATTTTTCAAATTTTTCATTGAAAATTTCATTATCTAAATAAAGATTTAATTCATAGTTTGAAATAACATTTTATTACCCGATGTTACCTGTTTTAAAATTGCCTAAATATGTAATAACATTTACAAATACTTTTCAATTAAAACATTTATTTACACGCGATTTAAAAAAAATAATAAAGAAACTTTAAAATAATTAAATTATTACGTGCGAAAAGCAATCAATGTTAAAAATCACTCCTAATTAAAACGATATATATTTAATTTGTCGTATTTACATCATATAAACAATTTTCTTATAACATGTAAAATAAAACTTCGGGAAGCAGCGACTGTTCTCAAATCCAAAAGAGCTACTTTCTGACACATTTCTGAATTCATTTTTGTTTGGAAACGCATGAAATAGGTAGGTGTTCTTATTCGGAAACTATGTAATGGAAGACGTTTTCTCTTTTTTGGCAAAGGCAGAAGATCTTTCAGAAAATGCTGTTAAAGTCAGCGTTTTGAACTGAATTCTTGACACGGCAGCACGAGAAAAGGGAAAAACGTATGTCACGTGACACGAATCGGTTATAACTTGATAAGTAATCTATTTATAAAAAAAATGGAAAACTCATTTTGATTTCAAAGAGCTTCAATTGTCATGCCTGCCAATTTTATGTTTTTGCGTTTAAAAATGAATTGCGTTGTTGAGAAGGCCATTTGAGAATCACTTTAACCATTTTATAACAGCTGATTTTCAAATGTTTAATTGATCTTTCTTAACTAATCACGAAAACAGCCATCAGCTTTTGCGACAACAGTGGATGCGGTCTGGGTGCCGAAAATCCCTCACTAAACAAACAAAAATCTGAAAGGTACTTTAACATAGTGGTTTGTAATATTATATTTAAAAAAAAAAAAAACTCTGTTTAAAGATTTTTTTTTTTTTTTTTTACATTTTAACAAAGGGTTTCAAACAATTCCAGTGTTTACTATGTATTAATTTTGGAACATCTTGATATTTAATCTCTAAAAGTTAGTTTTTATGTAATATTTTTAAGCATATTATGCTAGTTTTTATGCAATATTTCTAAACTTATTATGTTTTTGTTTTAAGTAAACCAGTTATTTGTTAAATTTACTACAAATTTAACTTCACATTCTTATGAATATTATTTAGTTTAAAAAAAAAAAGCTTAATAATTTAAATATGAAAATCTAATTTAACCTGTGTAAAATGTTATGATCAGTAACTTTTTTATTATTATCAAGAACTTGCATACTAAGTATTTCAAAATAGGATCTTTAAATTAAATTAGAATGTCTGTTGTTAAGATATTGTTTCAGTTACAAAAATGACTTTCAATAGGATAAGCAAATTGAAGCCTGATAATTTTAATCACTTGCATAATTTTTTAAAGAATTATAGAATTTTTTTTTTTATAGTTAGTTTGTTAGAAAACATTAAATTATGAAAAATAAGATCCATGTATTGTTTATTTAAAAACATAGAATTTGTGATGTTTTACAAAACATCTGTTGCTAATTGAAGAATAATAATAAGTAATGATATACTTGAGGATCTCATAATTTGACATCTGTATAAATTAGTTTGATTTATTGATACTTTTTCATCATGAATTTCAGCTACTAGAAATGTTTCAATAAAAGGATATAAGCCAGAAAATTGAGACCAAAGTAACATAGTTACTTCAGAAGAAGCATTACTTTTTAAATCCCATCTTTTTCATTGCTGAGTTAATGGAGACTGCAAGCTTCATTTTAGTAGCTTATTTCTGTCGGGAAAATATTAATTTTCATAATTCTAAAAGCAAAATGTTGTCTGAATTATTAAAATTTTCTTATCTTATTTAAAGTATTTTTATGAAAGGATATGTGTCTATTCTTCATTTGCTTTTAAATACTCAATTTATTTAAACAAAGATACATCTTAAATTTGTGGCCTAATTTTTTTATCTCTTGTTGTATATTTTTGTTATGTTTTACTCTTAAAGTCTGTGATACCAGAAAGTAATCATTTTTGCATTGTGTATTCTTAAATTATGTTTGAATTTTGCTCTTTTTGATGCATTGATATTTATAATGTGAATAATATAA
The DNA here is from genome assembly GCA_963931845.1 of Maratus michaelseni. Taxonomy (NCBI): domain Eukaryota; kingdom Metazoa; phylum Arthropoda; class Arachnida; order Araneae; family Salticidae; genus Maratus; species Maratus michaelseni. Next base: position 275,564,902 of record OZ007599.1, read on the forward strand.
AATATACTCTTGATGGTTTCATGTAAATTCTTTTGAACATGGGCTATATTATTGTTTTTAAAATTTATTTTGTCAATATGAGATGTGATTATAGCTATATGTTTCTTAAGCTTGAGATTTAAAAGAGATTTCCTTATATTAATTTGGTTTTGATTGAATACAAAGCTTGAACTTTTTGCCTTTAAACAAAAATCCTATCTTTTCTAAAGAAAGCAAGCAAGTTAAAAATTTAGCTATCAGCTAATTTAGTATATTTTAAACTATAGTGTTTCCTTCATATCATCTTTTATTAATGCACTGTTTTTAAAATAATTTTTATTATATTTGATATTCTTCAGTTAACTTGTCAGTCAAAATTACTTATATGTCTATTTTATATATTTTGATCGAATTAATTTTTCTTTTCCCATTAAAAACTTCTGGCTTAGCTGAAATGTGATGAATATGTAGAAATGAATTCTTTAGAGTAGAAGCTTACTGTAGGTACTATTCTAAAAACAGGCTATTGTAGATTATTTATTAAATGTGAAAATCAAAACCATGATGTATATTCATTTCATTTGTTTAAATTTTCTGTTCTCTGTGTTTTATTATATATATATTTAAGTGTGCTTTATATTCTAGCGTGGCACAGTGTGTGTGAAGCATGTAAGTGACTTACGTAATTTAGACAAAGAAGTGCTGCACAGATTTTTTTTTAAGTGGAGATGCGTTTGTTAGTCTTTTAAAATACTTATATATTTTGGGAATATTTGAAGTTTTTAAAGCATTAATAAATAATATACATAGCCTTATTAAAATAGCTCTGTGAAACAGTAAATTCAGCCACACAAGAATCGCCATTTGCACAAGCAATGACTTTGGCACATAGCAATACAAAAAATGCTTAAAGAGATCTCATTACAGTGAGTATTAGTCTATAAAATTATATGACCAATACTGTGACTTTGCTCTTTTATGGAGCAGTAGTGTCCACAGATGTTTATGTTGGCTGCTCTGCCTGATTGATCTGTGTATTGCAATGTATCAGACCTTTGACTTGGTTGTTGAAATACTGTCTCATGCCACATTTGTACTTTAAATCTGTAGTATGGAAAAAATACTTGCTGAGAGGCTAATAACTAGCAAAAGTGTGCAGTGCCAGGAGATCCTACCCTTCTAGAAGCAATCAAATTATGAGCATTCCCATTCTTTTTGGATTACTAGGATTTTTGTCTATAAAAACTTGTTAATTGGGTATCTGGGCATGTATATATGTCTAATGCAATGGTTATAAGATTCTCATCTGGCATGCATTCAGACAGATGAAACTAAATATACAGGGTGTACATAAATGAATATTCTAACTTTACGGGGCTTTTAAAAGAAAAAAAAAGAATACCTTGTTGTTCATCGGAAATCAGAAATAACAGTTGAAAGTTTAAATTTAACACAGTTACAAGTGTTCAATGTGAGCCCCTCCAGAAACACTAACAATATCGAGGCTGTATGATAACTCACTCCACACTTTTTTTTTAACATTTCTGGTGTGACCCTTTGAATGGCTGAAGATATGCATGTCCTAAGTTCATCAACATTAGTTGGTAGTGGTGAAACAAACACCTGATCTTTGATGAGACCCCACAAAAAAAATCACATGGAGTGATGTCATGGTTGCAAAGAGGTCATTGATGAAGAACAATGTCACGCCATCTTTGTAAACTTTCAACTGTTACTTTTGATTTCTGGTAAACAGCAAGGTTGCACTTTTTTGTTTTCTTTTAATAGCCCTGTAAAGTTGCGATATTCATTTATGTACACCATGTATATAAAAGGTAGAATTAGATGATTTGACAAAAATTCTTTTCTAGCCTGCCGAGGAATGATTTTGTTTTTCACTGTTTTGTTTATAAAGTATTTCATTTTTTCCAAAAATCGTGTAATTAATATTTTCTCTGATTCTTGAGAGGAAGAATACATACAATTTTCAGCACTGAAATTGCAGCATAAAAGAAAAAAGCTGTGTAATCATGCAAATTGAAGAAGTTGCCGGATTACCTAAGTTATAAAAACAATGGCATTTTTAAAATTACTGCACCTATTATAAGATGATGCAACTGCAATTTTACACAATCCTTAACACATTGACCTCTTTAATGTATAAAAAATTTGTGAGACCCGACCCAACTTCTTTTTGTTTTGCAATTAGCTGAAAATGGCATCAAATAATCATAATTCATATTTGTTTATCTATTTTCTACAGCTAAAAAAATGTATTAAATGTGATTAATGCAAATATGATTCATGCAATGCATTGAAGAAATGTAGTTTGAATCTTATATGATTCATATGGCAGTCAGTGTGTTAAAGCAATTTCTATGAGCATAATGGCATAGTAAACTTATCATGTAACTGAAAAGTAACATAATACAGTGAAAAGCAGGCCTGTGGAGTCGGAGTGAGGCCCATTTTGGGGCAAAAGAGTCTGAGTTGAAGTCACTAAAAAACAGGCCGACTCTGACTCCAGCTTGTTTTTTGGACAGTTTGAAGTGAAATTAAACCACAATACTACGTAATTTTAAATTTATGAACTCAATTATTATTTTTATTTTTGGACTATAAATACCAGGCAACCCAGGTTAAAGAGGCCCAATATACTGTCCAGTATATAGCATATATAAAAACTTTTTAATTGAAAATTGTAGTTGATATTTCATATTTAGTATATAGACATTTCTCTTAGCTTTTTAAGGTTTGTGGAACCCAAGGTAATGTGAAAATTTGAAATTTCTATTTTTGGAGTCTACAGAACTTGAAATATTGTAATAGAAACATTTTCCTCCCCTTTTTTTCTTGTTTTCCCTCAGATTCTTCAGGTCTGTGGGACCGGGACTAATGCCAAAATTGTAAATATTTCCACCCTTTTTTTCGTGTTCATGGGACCTCCCAAAAAATGTGAAATTGTATTTTTTTTTTCCTGATTCTGCAATAACCAAAATAATGATGAAATAGTGAAATTTATGTTATCTTTCTCCTGAAATAAAGCTGAAATTATAAAATTAATGCCAGATATTAACATTTTTACATTTTCTTTCGAATCTGCAGAACCTGAATTATTTCTGAAATAGTAAAATTTTCATCTTTATTTTTCTTTCCTTACATCGGAATTTTTCCAGTCTGGAGGACATGAAATAACTCCAAAATTGCAACTTTTTGTGCATTTTCTTTTCCAAGTCAGCGTGATCTGAAATAGTAAAGTTTCTGTTTTATTTTCTTAATTTTCTTCAATATTTGGATTTTTCGGGTATGCAGGACTCAAAATTGTACAATTAATAATGCTGAAAATATAAAATTTTTAATTTTTTTCACGAAGCTCTAAGAACAGAATTAATGCCAAAATAGTAACATTTTTGCTTTTATTTTTCTTCTGTTCCCTCATAATTTCTGGGTCTGGAGACTCCAAATGATGCTTAAAATGTAAAATTTTTGTCTTGTATTTTTGGGGTTTTTTTTGCAATAGATACAAAACTAAAATTAAACATCCTTTTGACCATATTTTGGTGTAATATATATTTGGTATTGCCCTTCCATGTTAGGCATAAAATATTTTGGTTATTGTCTTAAAATGATACACCAGCATAATATATGTTTAGATTCAACTGATAGATGTGTGTGTTGTGCAAAGTAAATTTTGGAGTTTTATTAGATTTCAACTGTTGTTTCTATCTAATAGCTTGAAATTTAACTTTTCGATTACAATTTACATGCATATAAATATTTTACATACAGTTTTTGTACCATTTTGACATAATTAAATTTTACCACTTATAAATTTTAATGCACATTGTTTTTGTGTGAAGGCGCATAGAGTATCTGGGAGGGAAGGGAGAGTGTTCAAAATATTTTCAGAGCCGATTAATGGAAGGACATAGTTCCACAGGCATTTTACAAGAGTATTTTTGCCGTATTTTTAAAAAAATTCTGCGTTTAAGAAAGGTAAATTTTTTTATACTAAAATACTGTTGGAAGTTTGCCACTGCAGTAATTAGGTCCTGGTCTTGACTATCTATCACAGCTTACACCCATGATTCATCCAAAGAAATGAAAAAAAAAAAAAAAACTCGTATTGGTCGATATGCACATCACATGCTTCAAGGCCAAACAGGAATGTGCCAGTAGGTTGCACTGTTGCCAGTTAAATTGTTTTTTATTATGATTGTTTGATTGCTACCACTTTTTTTAAATAGTAATACTTCTTTTATTTAATGACAAATTTATTAAAGTGGCTATTATTATTTCAAAACAAATGACAGCAATAAAGCAATTCAATAATAAAAATCCCCCCAACTGTTTTATATTTTAGCCATGCTAGAGTTGGAGTCGATTCTTTTAAAGTTTCAGGAGTCTGAATTGGTCATTTTTTCTGCCGACTCCACAGCCATAGTGAAAAGTAACATATGCACTTAAGATTGAAAGATATTGCATAATTTATTAATAATATAAATATCTATTCATTTTTGTTCCCTTTTAAAAATGTACATGTTTTTGCATACACTGAAAAAAAGTGCCAGCTAAGATTATATGCAACAAAGATATGTTTACTGTGTGGTTTAATTTGTTATAAAGTCTTCATAAGTACATTCTTATTTAATTTGAAAAATATATACAAGATTCTACTCATGTACATAATTATAAAAATCCCTGACGACTCGGCCTACAGTCACAGGTAGATTTCGAAGACGCAGACCGTGGTGTGCCTGTTTATTGGGAATTGCAGAAGAAATATTTTTGCCATGATGCGGCAGTTGGGACCACACACTTTGAAATCTACCTGTGTCTGTAGGCAGAGCCGGCAGGGATTTTTTTGTTTTTAATTTTTTTTCGCTGTAAGAGTTGGTCCTAGAAAAAACTTTTCAATGTAAAAGTTGTAGATAATATTAAAAGAATTTATAATAAATGTAAGCGGATTTGATGTCTTGTGAATTGATGAAGTCATCATTTTTTTTCTTCATAAACCCCTATTCTATCCCCCCCCTCTTGAGACCATTTTTAAAGATATCAAAAATCTGTCATACATAAATTTTTTACCCTTTTCCTAGAAGTAATAATAACTTTAAATGGATTTGATATATATCATAATTAAGAAGTTATGGGATTTTTCTGTTTTCACAAAAAGTCCTCCCATTTCCCCCCTCCTTTTTTTTTGATTTTGCCCATTAATGAAATTGACCGAGATTTTATGCCCCTTGATTTTATATATTAGTTTGGAAGAGATTTGTGCAGAATTATTGAAGTTATCATATCCATAAGAAAGTTATATAGATAGATAGATATAAAGTTTTGAACTGTGGGTGGTTTTGGGTTCTGGAGTCATAATCGGCATAGATCCAGAAAAATTTTCTAGAAATTCTAACATAGAGGAGAATGTAATAGGTAGTATTTCTTACAAAATCTACCTAATATTTCTTACAAAATCTACCTCAAAATAGTAACAGAACTGCTATATTTCACCTTTTAAAAAAATAATAGAAAAATCATTATTTGACAGTTATTTTTAGGGGCTGAAATTAAATTTACAAATCAAATCATAAACATAATAAATAAACTTTGTAAAATATATATATTTAACTGTATTTTAAATTAATGTTTTTGTAGAATTATCAGAAATTAAAATACCAAATATACGATAAAAATGGAAAATTATAAAGCTGGTGTAAAAATAAATAAATAAATAAATAAATAAATGCATCTGCTTCTGTGTCTATCCATTACAAATATTTTTTATGGGAACATTAGTATATGCATGTATGAATGCATAACAATAGATAAAAATGTAGAACTTGCACAAGTAATTCTAAAATAATTTCTCTACTTTCTACATACACCTTAATGTTTTAGTACATTCTTATTGCCTTAAACTTTCCACAGTGTAGTGTTTTATTTATTAAAATACTCATTAGTCTCATATTTTGCTATATATTCCTTGAATAACATCAAGCCTGCATTGTATGTGTTTATTCTCACTGATATAGCCATTATTTGGGAAGAAAAATAACAGTTTTCAGATATCGAAATAAAGATTTGAAACTAAGCTAAACTTGATGTTCAAATAAATAGTCAAAATAATGCAAAATAATTTTTAAATATTCTGTTAAAAAAAAATAAACTAATAAATTATTGCATTCTTTCTCATATATCTTCATAGCTGATTTAATAAATATGCATCAAAGCAGGAAACTGTTTTACCAGTTAACTGCAAATAAATTAAAAAATGTAAATTGAAACATTTTTGAAACAGGCGTCTTAAAAATACATTGAGAATGTGTTTTAAGATTTTCCTTGTTGGTATTACTATGGCAAAAGAAGTAGTTATGCGAAATTCATCATGTTGCTAAAATAACTGTTAGATATCTCAAGACTTTAAAGCAAAATTAATCACACTGTAAACGTAACTTAATGAAACACAGAGACTCTATAAGAAACTCATTAAAGTGTATTATTATGTTATTGTTTTGTTACTTTACCTGTGTCATATATGATATTAATCTGACACACTTTGTTGAGATATAGTTTTTGCTCAAGCTGTAATGGGACTAAGAAAATTATTTATATTTAAAAATTGAAATGTTTGTTGCTGATGTAGTTTGAAAAATAAGCTTGAAGAAATATATTTCTAGCTAGAAATCATGGAATTTGTTTTTTGTTTTTCAGTCAAATGAAATGCTGATTTTTAGTCTTCTAGTACATTTGCCTTTTTTAATGTCTTAAAACATCACTAAATAGTTTTGTTGTAATTTTGTCTGATGGTTAAAAGATAAGTGTCTTTTAACAGTATATTAACTATTTTGTTAGATTTTTGATTAAAATATGTAGCATATGATGCACTTATAAAATATCTTAATGTACATTTTTTTATAATATTTTATTAATACATGCCCAATTATTATAACTAGCTGAATTGAAAAAAAAATTACGGTTTAATTCTCTTAGCAATGACGTGTCATGGAATTTAAAACTCTGTAAAAGTTAAAAATCTACATTTCTTTTAACACTAGCTTTTATGCATAAAATTTCTGCTTACAATGTTTGTATTTTATTTATTACAAAAAATATATAACTTTGAAAATTATTTACTATAATTATAATAATTTTAACAAGTAATTTTTCATGCTTTTTTTTTCAGTTTTTTGCAGTGTACTGTAGATTTTTTTTTTTTAGAGAGAAAATTATCAAACTGCATTTCCTTTCTTCCCCAGTTGTCTTTTATTAACACCCAGAGACATTTTAATAAATAATCATTTGTGTGAAACAGTAATAGTAAATATTTTCTCATGAACTGCTTGTTATAAGAAACAGCAATCATGACGTATTATACAGTTTTCATTCATTTTAATCTGTTAGAGTGCAGCTAATTATGAGTTATCTTTTGACCAGAAAAAGCTTTAAAACTTCTTTCTTGACAAAATGTGGTTTTAGCTGTATTTTAGAAAAAGTTTACTGTGAAATTTGTCTCTAATTAATGAAACAACCAAAAATTTTTGTGTTACTCATTAACACATTTGTGCTCATGTGTGCCATTGATAGTCACTTGTTTTTTTTTCCTTTTTCTGTAGCTAATATCATCCCAATGTCATTTTGGTGGACACTTAAAAGTTATTGATATATATATAGTCCATTTACCTCGTATTTCACTAATTCTTTTATGTTTTGTTTTTGCAAATGTTATAGATGATAACCAAAACCTAATCTTAAAACGAAAAAAGGTCAGAAATTCTAATATTCTCCATATGGCCAGAAATGGTAATGTTTTTATTACACCGTCATCTTTGCATTATGTTGAATCATCTTTGTTAGCAATTGCATTATACATTGTAAATACATTATTTCTCTCCTTGAAATGCTTATTCTTGAATTTACTTAGATATTTTGAAATTGGATTTTGGAAACAAAAAGAAAATTTTCAGTATTAGTCTTAATAATTTTTATGTGCTTCATGTGAGACACCACTAGTGTTGCATGACATATTTCACATTTTTCCTATAGACATAATATATAGATATATATATATATATATATATATATATAAGAAAAATGCTAAAATCTGTGCAATTTTATGCATAAAAGAATACTCTGCAGGCAATGTATCCCCTGAGGTGACACATAGCTGTTGAGAAGATATTATTCTGTACCACGTGTGGTCACACATGACTGTTGGGAAGATATGGCTTTTTTTCCACCAGTTGTAGGCACACGTGGTACAAACATGTTAAACCATACAAGTAAGAAGTAAGCTTTATGATTCTTTGCATTTAACATGGAGCTGTATTTTATCTTAGTTACATATATTGTTTATAAGATGTGCTATGAAATAAGTTTTTTTCTTAACTCAAGCATGATATGAAAATGTTTTGCTTTTGTAGAATGTATGCATATTAAATGAGTTGTTTTTATTCAATTGTACCACATGACAAATATATTTTAGTATTATTCTGTCATTTTATTTTTGATGAGAATAATTTAGTTTTTCATTTTGTGCTTTTAATAAGGGATTATGTTTGTCCATAAACCAAAGATTAGATAAATTTGTTTTCAATTACTTATTAGAATACCTATTTACAAAAATTGTATAGAGATATTAGAGTTGTGTAAACAACTATTCTGCATTGTTTTATCCCTTTATCATGTTATCTAATAGTGTGTAAATGTTCAGATTCTTCAGTATTCCTTTTTCTTTTTTAAAATTTACTAATGTGGATTTTCATAAGCTGATTTTTTAAAAAAGATAAATATCCTCTAACATTAATTATAAATGTTATATATATTTTTTTAATTGTAATTAAATTCTACCATTTCCATTCAATAATCATTTGAAAATACCTTTAACATTTTTGAAAATCCAAGAATACTTTAAACAAAAAATACTGAAATGCAGAGAAATTCTAACGAACAAACATTTTTGGAAATAGGATTCTTATTTATGACAAAACATACAGATTTTCTTATAATATTCCTTTTATAGTTAAAACAATTTAAGCTTTTTTTCAATATATATGTTATGTATCAGAGATGAGCAACAAGTAGATTACAGTTGACTGGTCAATTGTATAGTAGTTTTTGGTCAATTGTGAACAACTGGATGCAAAAATTATTTTGAAACAATGAACATGAAATAAATGGCAGATATGAAAAACTAGTTTACTATACTCATTCTTATATATCTCAAGCTCTAACATAGTAGCTTTATAATCATGGTCACTATAGAAACAAATATCTGTGAATCAACTTTTTCATGTTTGAAACTAACCAAATACCTACATAGAATCATTCTTTACTCACTAATTTACATACTGAAGATTCATTGTTATTATTTTTATTTACATACATACATAATTATTCTCTTTTATCAAATATACATTTCATGCATTTTTATTTGTTTATTAACTATTAATATTGCAATATTGCTTCATTTTAAGTTCATTTTTGCATTACTTACTGATTTACTTACTGAAGATTCTTTGTTATTGTTTTTATCGACATTTACACATGGCTATAAATGCTTGATAGAAGATTTGTAAGTAAAAATTCAAAGTTACTAACTCTTTCATCAAACATATGTTTCATACATTTTCACTAGTGTATTAGCTATTTAGGTACATTTCCATTACCTGGATGCAAATATCACCAAAAGCATATATTTTTTCATTTTGACAATGGCACATTGCGCCATCATTGTAACACGTAAAGGATTTCAGACTCATATATGATAATGGAAAATAAATACACATTTGAAAAATAAAAATAACTTTTACTCATTTTATTTAAAATACAAAAACAAAACAGCTATTTTTTGTGAGAAGTTATAACATAAACCAAGAATATTTATTAAACATCAAAGGAGCATTTATAATACACACATGCAGAAATAAAAGAAATATGCAAACAAGTAAAAAAACAAGCTTTTCTTGTTTTAAGAAAACTTATCACAATTTTTCGAGCAAGTTGCATTAGTAGTCAAAATGTCTTTTTCTTTTTTTTTTTGTTTCTTAATATTACATATGTTCCTTCATTGTAGACAAGCCTATAATTTTCCTCATATTAAGCAAACTGGAATCCTGGTAAAATAACCTAACATTGGATTTTCAGATATCTGTGTGGAGTATGGCATGCAATTTTTTCAGTGTAAATGATAGCAGTTGAAACAATGTGGTGATTTATCACCTGCGCCTATCTAATGGAAAAGTACTATTACCAATATTGCAATGCTTCATTTAAAATTCATTTTTGCATTTAACTTCATATCAAGTTTTTTTATTGCAAGGAATATCAATAAATGTATAGGAAAATTGCTGTCATTTTATAAGTATAAAATCAATCTCAGAAAAAAATAAGCTGGCTATCATTGTTTTACTTCATGTTACTAGCTTCTCGTGAATATTGATAACAATTTTAATATTTGTTATTTTTTTTAGACTTTTGTACTGTTCTGATGCTTTTTTAATTCTAAACTAGATAGAAAGCTGACATTATTATAAAAATTGTATTTTTTTCAGAGTTATGTGCATGCATTTGTTTATTTTTATTTTATTTTTGCTTTCTTTTTATTTTATTTGTTTGTTTGTTTAATCTATACATTAAATCATATATTTTCTGTACTGTTTATTATAACCAATTTTTCTCTGCATTGGAATTATTTAAATGTAGTCTACTGATTTACTTTTCTTAAAATTTATAATATGGCATCATTAAATAATCTATTTGTTATTAATCAGTCTAAACCATATAAAGATCATCCCATTATCAATAATATAATATACTCTTTAAGCTTCATTAAATATTTTACTTAATATTACAATTGTACAGTTATATATATATAAGTGGTCTTGTTTATTATTGGTAAATGTATATCAATATGAACTCTCATAGGAATTGGGTATGCATATCGAATCTGTGATCATATATTTGTTATTCTTTTAGAGAAGAATTCTGTATGTATAATGAAAGCTGTCACATAAAAATATATAACCAATCTTAATTTTGCACAAAATATCTATTATGTACAGTTATGTACTTCAGTGTTATATAATATAATTTTTCTATATTTTAAAATTAAAATGAAGTATGTCTAAAGGTTACATGAATAATGTACTATCTTATGAAGATCAAAAAACGTGGGAAAGTTCCTCAAAAGCCAAATGTGTGAAAGCTTAAGAAATTTCTATTTTGCTTTTTTTTAAATGTATTTATTTAAAAGTTATTATCTACTAGTGAAATAAGATGTACATACAAAATTTTGAATTTTATTAAATTTTATTCTAAATATATGAAAGATCTGTATAAGAATTGTTTTACTTGGTAAGTGATGAAAAAAGAGCTTTTGTGTGCCATTTAACTTTATTGGAATAATGGTTTATAACACTTTGAGAATCTAGCTTTCTCTGCCTTATGTTTGAAGCTTCATTCCCAAGTGCAAACATCATTATGGGATTTTTTATTTTTCATTCCGTAGTTTAAAAAAAAAATACATTATTTTTGTCTGTTGTAGTATAAATCATTTTAAAATAAATGTGTTTTTTATTTTAATTTGTTCATTCATTGTTTTCTTATTTCTTTTACATCTTAATTACAAAAATGTAATTAATATGCATTTTTTCATATGCAGATTTTGATATTACTATTCACAGAAAATCTGACTAAAACATATAACATAGAAAATCTGTAGTTCTAATATATTGGTAAAATTAACAGAATGAATCTCAATGTTCAAATAAATTTCAACAGACTGACTGCCTATGCCCAGAACAGACTCTTTGACTTCAATTAAAATTCAGGACAGAACTAATTGAAATAGTGTTTTGAATGAAATTAATTCTAAAATTATAAACTGCAAAAAAAACACAGACAAAACTTTTTTTACATGATTTTAGGACTTTAATCATCTGTCATGGCATTATTTATAGAATCTATTAATACTGTTTTTATTTTTACTTATTAAATACACAGGATTCTGCATTGTGTAGAGTTTAATCTAAAAAATATCCATCTGTATCAATTAACTGAACTGATGCGAGTATAATATTCTATAATATGAACTTTGTATTATTCATTATTTCAGGGTGTTTTTGTTTTTGCTTTGTTTTTTGTTAGTATCTTATCTATGTACATTTGTACATTTTCATCTTTCATAAATCAATCCGTTCTTTGAATACTATTAGAAAAAGTGTAATCCTTGTGTCACAGTTTTTATATTTTGTGTACAGTGAAGTACACTAGAAATTCTTAAAGTAGGGGCTTTCAATGGCAAAAAATATAAATTAGATATTTTGCAGTAAAATTTACTTATTTAAATTTTAAAAAGCGCGGACATTTCTAGCCTTAGAACTATTCTCTTGTTTATATGTAAGATATAAAAGAAGTAAGAAATCACTTGGAAACTTATTTAGTCTGTCTAATGTTAGTGATGCATTAAAAAAAATGTTCCTTGAATCTAGTCAGTGTTGTTATCTGGTCTAAAGAGAAGGGTATTTTGTGAGCATTTGCATGCATAAATACAAAACATGTTACTTCAAGTAGTTATTTTATGGTTAATATTTGATGGTAAAATAATGTCTGAATATTGATGTTTATTAAAACATTTTTCTTTGGGTAGTATTCCTTGTTTAGTCAGTGGTAGAGTTTTCCATTAGAGAGAAAAGAGTATCAATCCTAATCGAACAAGGGGACCACTAAACATGGTGCACACCAATTTGGATGATTTTAAAGTGTGTTGTAGAGGTTATACCCCACAATATTCTGATGAAAGATTTTCTTCAAATGGACCTTAGCATTTAAGAAATCGGAGGTTAAAGTTCAGTATACATTTCAAATACCTATTAGTTTAATTCTTTCTTCATGGTGTCGAGGTAGCATGCTCGTTCGTGGACCAGAAGATGATGGTTCTGCTCTACTTCGTGACATTTTTAAAAAAATTTTATATTTTTAAACCTGTTACAAGTTCTAAGCAGAATTATGAATTGCTGCAGCTTTGATTTTTTTTCCCTAAAAAATTAAATTTACATTTCTTTAATTTTTCATGAAAATTTGTTTTTTCTGAAATTTTTAAACTAATATTTCTGTTGACAAAAGTTCAAACTAATTTATGCCTATATATATCTCATCTTTTTAAAATTTACTACATATATATTTGTCACAATTATGAAATAATGCTTTTTTTTCCCCTTTTCTATAAAGCATTCATTTAATTGACTTGGGAAAGAATTGATAAAATAAAATAACTTTTTAATATTTGATTTATTCTAAATATATTACAGTATGTTAAATTATGAAATGCAAAAATGTTTATCATTACTGACATCGGTATTTTTAGTTGCAATCGAAACCGGTTCTGAAAGTGAAAGTACCTTTATTTAAAAAATTTGCAACCAAAGTTGAAAAGGTGAAAAATAGCCATATAAGAGATCGGCCTTAGCTATTTTATGGGGAAAAGAAAAAGAAATGTTTAAAAATATTTAAATTCAAATGTGAAATTCGAAAATTACCTGCCCAAAAGTTCATTATCGAGCAGATGTTTTCGTGAGAGTGAAGAGTCCCCTTAATACTGAAAAACAACTCTTTAGAACTATTTCATACCAATGGGTCTTTATTATTTTTTTGTCTGATTTGATAATGTTGTAATAAGATAGTCAAATAACATAAATTACTTTTACAAAAGTGTGCTGTGTTTCTTAATTTCTTCAGTAATTATGTACCCATTCATAAAATTAATAGTTACTTGTTATATTGATAAGATGTTTCTATTGGCTGGAAGAACAGAGAGCTGAAAATGATATTTCAACAAATCTATCCATTATGGTATTTTTTTTAATTATCTGAGTTATAATTAAATATAGATGTTTAAGAGGTCAGCCAGTAAAAATAAAAAATGAAGAATCATTTTCTGTACTTTCAAAATCACTTTTGAAGAAATGCATTACAGAAAGGTTATTATCAGAGTTAATATTGATGATTTACGTGTCCAATTTATGTAAAGTAGAAATTATATTTATAATTTATCAGTAATTATATATAATTGTGCTTTAATTTATAAATATATATTTTTGGTTCTTTGCAAAATTATTGGACGGTAACATTCTACTAATCTAAAATGGAATATATTATGGAAAATTAGTGACAACAATAAAAACTGCACAACTGTGTATGATTTTTTTTAATCATCTTTGCTCTGATATAACTTATTGTAATTGGCCTCCCCTTCCAAATCGCATTGCTTGTCAGTTTAGAGCAATGCTTACTTATTCTGCAAAAAAAGGTTTTTTTTTTGTCATGTAAGACATAATCTTCTAAAATGCAAATAAGAAAGGAAATATTTATGAGGAATAACAGATATAAATTTATAATACCTTTGGAATCAAAAAATAGCTTACGAGGGGGCATAACAAAAATGAATGAATCTCTTATATATATACTAGCTAACCCACCTGGGCCCGAGATAATTACAATCTCAGAGAAAGGCGTTAACCCCCTCCCTCCCCATACCCGCAAATATAATGAATAATTTGTTCAAGAAAACCCCCGTCACCTATATTAATGCGATCATTAAAAAAAGAATTACATTTTTCTGATAATTAGAACATAACGAAGACACTAAGTTAAAATAGCTGGCAGATGACACCCCTTCCCGACCTCAATTTCAGATCTATATCTTAATTAGTTACCTAAATTTTTGTTCATTAGTAAAAATAGACAATAATTTCCTTTCATTTTCACAAACTAAATGGAGGGATTGGCCAAAGAAACAGATCTCTTTGTAGTTCAGTTTTTAATGAAAGCAGATCCCTGTCTGAAACTTTCTCGGATTGTTTTCACTAGCGCCGGCAGATTTTTGGCAGTTTTTTGCATAAATTAAAAAAAATTACTGACCAAATTTTTCAAAAATCACATAGTCAGATGCAGAATTTTTTTTTACATATGCTCAGAAATTTTCAAATTGATATCTCTATTAGTTTTTTTTAAAATTCCCTAATTAGTAAAATAATTTCGAATTCGTTCATTTCTGCTTGCAAATCCAATGTGCTTGTTTGTTTCTTTAGCCATTTTGATTTAAAAGATGTCGTTTTAGAAGCGATGGTTAATGAGAATCTAATATCTTGGGCAATTATCAAAATAATAAAATTCTGAGACTCAGGTGCACATGGCCAGACCTTGGACAATCCACACCTAAATTTTCAGACTTCTAGGTGGGCTAGATTTTGCTAGCCATCGCAGACAAACACACACACACACAGAGCGAAACTTTCTTTTATTAATATAGATAGATATACACATACATAGATTATAACACTTTGTATGCCAGCAATTTTTCGAATAATGAGCATGAAATTTATGCGTAAGTCACTATAAATTGAAACCTGTTCATAACCAATCAGGAGCAAGTATGCTTGGATTACACCTTGTGTTTCTTCTTTACAAATTTTCCAGCTCCAACAATGATTTCTAACACCAATTTATAAACACATATTTTTATGTCTCCGGATGGTAATGTGTTACCATCACTCCAATCTGATAAATCTGAATGACTGCTCAACATGAACATATAGGTAATCTTATGTATATTTTTATATATAGTCTTTTCATTATTGCAAAAAGTTTTCAGTGTATAGTTGTATATACAACAGTTGTTTGGCACACATCATTTACAAGCAAGATTAAAAAATTATTGTATCAGTTTTGAATGAATTCTTATAAGATCAACATGATCATTACTTAAGCTGTAGGATGCTTTCTTTATGATAATAGGAATCAATGTTTCTTCCCAAATATCAGCACAAATAAGAACATTATCATCAAATTATGCATTTTGAAATTTACACAATCAAATTGAATGATTGTGTGATTAGTTGCCAAGTTTATGACCTGTCATATATAACCT
Organism: Maratus michaelseni; assembly: GCA_963931845.1. Taxonomy (NCBI): domain Eukaryota; kingdom Metazoa; phylum Arthropoda; class Arachnida; order Araneae; family Salticidae; genus Maratus; species Maratus michaelseni. The sequence goes on from OZ007599.1 coordinate 275,580,806, forward strand.
TAAAATTTCCATAGAAAATATATATTTGAAACAACTTGTTTACAATTTTTGTGTAAGATAATGATTAATCTACATAGTAATGTTATCTTTTGGGTTGATTTAGAAACATAGATATAAATTACACAAAATTAATGTTGAGATTCTTTGTAATGTATTTGTTTTATTCATGGGGCTTTAAGATTGATGCTTATATCTAATTTTACCATTTAAATGAAACAATTTTTGCACTTTGTTTTCTATGTTTAGAAACTTATAAATTTGTTGAGAACAAACTTTTATTAAAATTTACGCTGTTCCTGAAATTAATACATTGGGGGAGGATGAGTATTGTGACTTATCTTGTATTTCTGAGTGATATAATGTGTCACTCTGTTAGAAAAACATTAAAAAGAAACAACGGTATGCAGTTTTTTGTGTTCAATAAAGAAATTGTCAAAGGTATTTTTTTTTCTTTTGACAATATTTAGAACAACTGTATTAATTGCATGCAGTCGCATCAAGTCAGTAAAAATATATCTAGCTAGATCGTATGATCAATGGAAAATCTACATTCTGGATTGCCACTGTAATTTGATTTTACAGTCTGTGTTACAAACTGGGAACAGTGGGAATTAGTAAACATTGTTTCTCATGTATCCTGTAAAAAATGTCTAAAGTTGAGATATCTGGAAATCTATACAACCATTTTATTGAACCACTTCCTATGATTGGCCTTGTCTATGATTGTATCTAGCACCATCTAATGTTGATTATTTTTTCTTTTTTAAAGACACTTATACTTTTTATTGTATGATAATAATAAAACACAGAGGTATATCTTTGGAGTTTTTTTAATGTAATGGACACCTGTTTAGAACACCTTGTAGATCACATTTTATGCCTACATTTTATTTGCTGATATTTTGGCCAACAGTTTTGCAAAGGACTATATTCATCTTGTGATATGTTAATTCGGTGCTTCTTTCCCAGCTTGTTGAATTATTTGTTTAAAAGTTAACAAAATGAGATAAACTAGAGATTTTATTTTTTTATATCTCATAAGAAAATATTATCTTACTCAAAATTTCAATGCTTAAATAATTTTATTAAGTTTTTGTTAAACATTCTTTTTTTTTTTTTTTTCAACCAAGAAAGTTATAGCAAGATATATTTTTCAGTAATATAAATTAGTTAATTTTGTTACCAATTGTCACATAGTTACAGAAACTTTTGTTCTTTTGATTTCCTAACCTCTTGTCAGAGTCTGGTTTTGCTTGATGTGGAAATTCGTATTGTCCATTTTTCAAAACAGTAACATTAAATTGGAAATTTTATAAACATTTGCTGTGCAAAAATTGTTATAAAATATCAATTTCAGTCATAATATTTAAGAATTGCTGGTTCAGTAAGTTTGTTAAATGATTTTGTGTTGTTCACTTGATTTCTTTGCTGACTTTTAGTACACTTAAGACTGGCAAAAAGCATCGCTGAAATGTTCCACTTTCATTACAAATTAATAAAATGAGTTGAATATTTGTATCTTCTCTAATTTTTTAATTATAAAGTTATAATATTCTCCCTGTATCATTAAATTACATTTAATTAATGATAATAAATCAGCTTGTATAAAAGTAAATAATCTTATGTTTTCATAATTTATTTAAATATTTTTCTTTAATTTGTAAACTTGTTCCATTACCTGTAGATGTTTTAATTGATTTACATTTCACTAATTTGATTTCAGTTTGATATGGGAGAAAAAAAAAAGTGTTATCCGAATATGTTTGCATAGATATATATTTTTTTTGTGTGTGTGAAAGTATATACTTTAACTTTTGGAGATAATTATTTTAACTCTGTCTGTAATAAAAATTTACTTACTACTTAACTAAGAGAACTTGAAATTCAGAATTTTTATTTATCTGGAAAAAAAAAACTATAGACTTCTTTTGCCTCTTAATATTTTTTTAATGTACAGTATTTTAAATATGCTTCACATCTGAATACAAATATTATCTTAATGAATAATGGTTATCTTGTATATGCTAATATTTATAGTAACTTTTTTCATCATTTTATTCTTTAAGTTAACTTCTGACTTTAATATTGTGCTATTATAGAAATTGGTATGATCAGTTATTTAGGAAATTAGTATCCTGTTTAAAATTTTGTTTAAAAGCTTTAATAAATTATTTTTATTCAATAGATAACAGGTTTCATAAAAACCTGTCAATAGTGGGAATTTATAAAGAAAACTTTTTTTATAAATTTTATAAATTTATATAAAATTTATATAAATAATATAATAATATATTTATATAAATAATATTTATATAAAATTTATTTATAAATTTATAAAGAAAACTTTTTTTTTTCACTTTTAATTATCAACTGAAAATTAAAACATGGTGCAATTTTATGTATGTGCTACACAGTTGAGAAATTAACGAAATTTCTTTTATCTTGTTATTTGCATTTTATTCAGTAATACAACTCTTCCACGTTTTTTTAAACAGAGGATTTTTTTTTTCTTTCAGTGTTTATGTGCTTCATTCACCTTTGTATAAAATCAAAAACTGTAATTTTTTGTGAAATAAGATTTTAAAGTAACATTCATTTTACTTTTATTGAAAATATTATTTTAATACTTTAAAATTAGATATTGTTTTAATTTTTTATTGTGTTGTATGTTAACTGTGAAGTTTTGAAACTGAAATTTGGCCTTAATAGAAAAATTATTTTTGTAAGTGTGTTTTAAATAAATTTGTAAATTATAAATTATTTATTTAATAATAATAATAATAATTAAGAAAATTTAAATATTATTTCTTGTGTAAACATTTTTATATGTATGTTTCCTTGATGATATTGAAGTCATATAATTTTTAAAGAGAAATGTTTAGGTGTAAAAAAAATATGCATCATAAAAATCCTGCTACAAAAGTTTTCGCTTAGTTCTGAAAATTAACCTTTTTTATATTTTGTATGTTATATTCGAGAATTTAGTCTTGTATAATAAATGAATGAGAGAGCTTTAAAAAATAGTATTTTAGAAACATAAATTATGCTTATCGTGTTATTTGTACTTAATGGTGTGAGTAAATCAAAATGTGTGCCTCTGGATTTGGGCATTAAATGTACTATGCATAATTGAAAGAAATAGTATGCGAACAGTATTTCTTTCCTCAAATATTTGCAGATGTATTTTTATAGTTCATTTTAACTGTTTAAATCTATGTTAAGATGATCAGGCTATAAGAATAGATTTATATCTTTATAAATTAAAACTAATATTTCAGTACAAATAAATTCATAAATGTACAAACTGCACAGTTACAGAATTTTAATAAAACTAGCTTTGAAGAGTATAGTGAATATATATAAACACATATATATTTTTAACTTCCATGTTCAAAAATAATCTTATTTTTCTTGTACATGTGACATGAATGGTCTGTTATATATCGAAATAGCCTGACTTTGTGTATTAAGGGTGGAAGATTTAAATAAGGATTTGCTTGTGTAATTTTTATTTGTATTTCTAGTTAAAGTATAATATACATTCTGATACATACTTACATGTGTGTTACCTGTGTATGTATTTTGTTAATCTCTGTAATGTGTATGAATTTGTAAGTATGTAAGTGATGAATGTATATTAAAAATTAAGATATTACAATATTAAAAAAGATCTCTGGAGTTGTTTTATGTTGTTCAACTATTTAAAATTCCAAAAAGAATGCTTTCTCCTTTCTTCAAATAAAGGTAATTTTCCTTTATTATTTTTTGTAAATAAATGTCTTATCATCAGTGAGTTTTGGGTGTCTTATTTTTTCTTTCATTACATTCTATAAATTTTGTTGAAATATCTGTAAATGAATGAGAGAGCTTTAAAAAAATAGTATTTTAGAAACATAAATTATGCTTATTGTGTTATTTGTACTGAACACAACCATGTAGCTTCCATTCTTCATTTAGTAGATCAGAGTTTCTTAACCCATGTGTTGGGACATAGAGATGTGTGAACCTTCAGGTGTGCTGCAAAAATGTTAAATAACAATAATTAATTGTTAATAAACTTTGTCCAACATTTCATTTTGCTTTCCTTTTTCTCTTCAGTTTTAGTATAATTAAGGCCTACAAATATGAGAACTGAGCTGATTAGATTCTCCAGCTTAAAGTTGTCATTTTTATTTTAACTAGAGACTGACTGAAGTGGTAGAATATTTAGAAGTTGATTTAAGTAGATAAAAGTTGAAAATTTAAAAAAAAAAAAAAAATTTTATTGATAGTTAAAATTAATAAAATTTTCGCATCTCCCATGTTTTTCAGTGCATTCTCTCTTGATATGAAATGCCCTCTATTCTAACTTAAGCATAAAATACCCCTGCAAATTTGGCTAGTGGTAGCATTTTTTTACAGTACCAAACCTTTGGAACTTTAATAAATCCTATGGCTGATCAGTCTAGAAATTTATATACCAGGTTGTTCCATATTTCTGTAAATCAACTACAATTTGTTCTAAAATTTAAGAAAATGAAATAATAGGAACTCTTTGGACATATATATAGATATATTAAGAAGTTAAATCTGATAATTTTCCGCTATAATTTCCGAATAGTAATCTTTGTCCTATAAATTCTGTGATTAAATAAGGTAAAAATTACTATTTATAAATAGTGGTAACTAAGTTATCAGCTACACATTATAACTTTTCTGACTACCCAATAGAATACATTTCACTGATTTGCACTAATATATTATTTTAATTTCTCTGGCACCACCAGATTTCCTTTGACCTGCTAATAAACTTGCCAACCTTTTAAGAACTAATAAAAGTCACACCATAATGACTCTTCTATACTAAAACTGGCTATCACCAGTCCAATTATCTAATTCAGCAATATCTCTGCAAAGGTTGGTCTGACTGAGTCTGAGATACTGAAGCAAAACTGTGTAAAATCATATATAAAGGTGAAGATATTAGCCATTAACTAGGTTTTTAGCTCACAGGCTATCAAAGCCTGAGAGCTAATGTGCCCGCCCGTTCTGTATGTATGTATGTATGTACGTAACGCGATAACTTGTGATAGAATTATCCGTTTTGCTTCAAATTTTGTTTACAGGTTCATTCTAATAAGGCACTTCCCTGATTAGTTTTGGGAGTTCATTGGTTAAGTATAAAGGGGGGGCTAACTCCCCCTTGATTTAGATAAATGGGTTTTTCATGCAGAAGTATCCGTTTTTCTTCAAATTTCGTAGGTTCATTGTGATAAGGTGCTTTCCTGATTATTTTTGGGAGTTCATTAGTTAAGTATAAAGGGGGGAAACGGGGGGATAACCCCCTTAATTTAGATAAATGGGTTTTTCATGCAGAATTATCAGATTTTCTTTAAACTTTGTATATAGGCTCATTGTGATAAGGCACTTCCCTAAATAGTTTTGGGTGTTCATTGGGTAAGTGTAAATGGGGGGCTAATCCCCCTTAATTTAGATAAATGGGTTTTTCATGCAGAATTATCCGATTTTCTTCAAATTTTGTATATAGATTCATTGTTGTAAGGCGCTTGCCTGATTAGTTTTGGGTTTTTATTTGTTAAGTATAAAGGGGGGAACGGGGAGGGGGCTCACTTCCCTTAATTTAGATAAATGGGTTTTTCAAGCAAAATTATCAGATTTTTTTTCAAATTTTGTGTATAAATTTTTTGTGGTAAGTCACTTACCTGATTAGATTTTGGGGGTTTATTGGTTAGGTATAAAGGGTGGGAACCGGTGCTTTCCCCCCACTTAATATATTGTCGATTTCTTTATTTTTCGAGTGGCATTATTCTTTTAAAAAATAGCATAATATACAATTAGTGTGAATAGCCTGTAAGCTCAATGCCCTCAGTTTAACTGTGCAGTTGTCTTTATTTTCAATTTTGAACCTGAAGTCAACATTGTTTTAATGGTTCAGAATTAATTAATGAAATTCCACAGTAGTGTTGCCAGGCCCACTAGTACAAAAAGCGGAATAAGGGCTTTTAAATCGGGACATAAAAATACAGTAAATCCTGTGAAAACGGAATCCTGTCTTAAACGGAAAAAATTCATGGTACCTATGAACGAAATACCATACAATTTTACCTGCTAAGATGAAAACCTGCCTAAAAAGAAATATTTCTCCTGCCACATGAAATTCCGTCCTGGAAGGTTTTACGTAAACACAATAATTAATTTTATACAGCAAAATTGGTGACAGCGGAATCGCTAAGAACCAAAACAAATTTCGTTTTGGAAAGGTTTCCGATTGTACAGTTATAGTTGTGTAGTATTCCTTCTGTAAGAACTGTGAAATGTAGTTCTGTCTCTTAAGACAGGATTCCGTTGTAAAAAAGCTCCATTTTCAAAAGTTTAAGTAAACAAAGTACATTAAAACCTGTAAAACAAAATCGATAGAAATCAGAAAAATATTTCGTCTTAGATAGGTTTTTGTCTTAGCAATCTTCTGTTCTGCTAATATAAGTTTCTCTGTCTTAGCAGATAAATTTGTACGGTATTCTTTTCGGCAGAATAAAAAGAAATCCGTTATAGACAGGTTCTAGTTTCACAGGTTTTACTATATTGAGTTCCCCTTGATGCAGGCAGACTGACGAAAAGAATTTGTGTATCCTGAAAAATCGGGACTTTTGGCGTGTCCTGAAAATTTGGACACCTGGGGCAACACTATTCCACAGCCCCTTGCATGCAAAATAATTACAAAATTGATAATCTTAAAACTCGTTTTCAATCGGATCTCACATTTTCCATTACAATGTTAAAAATATGGCAATGTGATGTATTTTTAAATTTTTCATTTTTTTCTTTATACTCTCTTTAGCCTTACATGATGTTCCTTTGCTGTACAATTCACAAAATACTTCTAAAATATATACATTTAAAAAAAAATCTTGCTTTTAACGCCATAAAACACTGAAAATGAATAAAATTGAAAGTATCATAATTTGGTACATTTTTTAGTAAAATAATGGAATTTTTTAAATGTCCTTAGACGCGGGACAACATTTTTATACATATATAAAGTTTTAGAAATGGTGAACGTATAAAAAATAAATTTCGCATTTAATGCAAATACATCACCTTGTAAAACAAATGCCATACCTGAAAGCAATTCTTGATTTGTATACATTTATAATTGCTAAGATGAAAACCTATCTACGAGGGTTCTATCGTCCTATCTACGAGGGTTCGATTTCTATCACGAGCGGTACACACGAGATTATCGCCATAACCCCTATTTTGCATCACCCGGTATAGTTTGCAATTATCAAAAAGTTTTAGAATCTTTGAAAAAATCAAAAAGTTTAAACTTGTATAAATTTTAGCCTTAAAACTAAATCTGTTCATTAAAAGACTCGTTCGCATCGAAATATATATTGTTTTCATTTTAGCCATTCTTTTATTCATTTGCGTCCTTGATAGTTGCAAACAATCTTTCTTACTCATTTTTGTATTCGTAAACATATATAAATATCAATCCAACATCTATATAAATTAAATTATGTAAGTTTTTGGATATACATACACAGAGATAACTATACACATAGTTATCTGAGTGTTTCAGCAGGAAGAGGAGGATGGGGGGGGGGGGGGGTGCATCCACGAAAACTGTACAAAAAATTCAAATTTGCCCATGACAGTAAAAGATGTCTAAATCTTGATGTACAGTGTGCCTATAATTATCTGCATGCAGCCTTTTATCTTATATTTAACTGATGTTTTGTAAAAACGTTTTAAATGAGGTAAATGTTCATTTTATAGATTTTTTTAAATTAATTAAAACAAGAGCATTTGTTTTTGAACCATATGTATGTGTGTGCATGTGTATATGTATATCCAGAAATTTCTCAACAGTTGCAGAATATATTTGAATGTAACTTTTTATATTTCATTTCTAGTACACCAGCGTAGATTTTAAGCTAAAAATAATCGCTTGATTCATGTATAGTTCTTTCTTTATTTTTTTTTCTTTTGCGGGGACTCATAAAATTTTTTTTAATATCTTATTGTTTACTTCGTGTTAAGCGTGAGCAATGCTGCCATCTAGACTGTCTTTACAAATAAGAGAAAGTTGATATAGTAATAATTAAATTTGATTGGTCGATACAATTTTGTTTAAAAACTTGACGGGCCTGACATTATCTTGAAGCTAATATTTATTGCCTCATTTTTCTAATGCAAGTTGCCATATTTTGGTCAAAATTTTCCAATTTGTTAATATGTTCTGTGTGCATATCGCCATTCTTGTTTATGAGGCACTCTGTTAGAAACAACGTATAGATGAAATTGAATGTGAATAACAATTAAAGGACTTTCACAAAAAACACTTGTGCGAAACTAGTATCTCTAAAATACTCCAACTGTCGCTAAATAAGTTAATAAAAAATATAGTAAATGTTAAAAACATGCACACACTTGCGTTGCAAGCAAATTATGGTTTACAAAACAGTCATTTGAAGGGGTTTTTTTTAATCATTTTTTGTTTAAAAATTCCTTCGCGACGAGCGTCACGTATACGTACGCCTGAAGTGCTCAGAATCCTTGATTATTTCTACCAGTAAATTTTAAAAATTTTGCCTCATTTAATCAAACATTTTTACGATTAAATTAGGTAAAAATTTCTATTTTGAAAAACTGGTGATTAAATGTTAAAATTTTTGTAAAGAACGCTCGTCGCCAAGGGTTAATCACATGAGCGTAACTAGGGAACTTTTCTAGGGCCAAGGCCCCATCTATTTCATAATTTACAAACAATAACAGTAAACACTTTTGTTAAAGCTAATAATATTCAATAGAAAGTTTCTCTATTGATACACTCCAGAAAACGTACAGTCGATCAAATAAAAAAAAAAACACCCAACACCTTTTAATAACTGAAGCTTTTTCAGAGGAAATGAAAATAACCATTCTATTGAGAATTGTCTTCTTTCAATTTATATATTTTTTTAAAAAGTCCAGTCATATTGATATCATTAAAAAGTCCACTCATATTGATAATTTCATATTAATATTGTACCAAATATTGAAATTTTCAATACGAACACCGAATTTTGATATATTTAGATTTTGGGGGAAATATTACAAAGGGATACCAAACTGGAAGTCATTCGATGAAGTGGTTTAGAATTATCTTTTACCACAGAGTTATTCTTTTACGCGGGGGTTGTATAATGTAGCTGTAAAATTTTCGACTACTAGTGTTAACTTATTTTTAATAGTTGCAAAACAGACTGCAATGTGTGTAGACTTTTGAGTATAACTCAAAAACTACTGGCGGAATGAGCTAAAATTTTAGATTCACATATTTGAAGTCCCGTAGATTGGGAGTGAGAAAGGAGGAGAAAGCCTTTTTCAGTTGAGATTAGAATCCGTTCAGTTTGGAGTGCGTTCTTGATGTGGGCAGGTCGTGAGACCGTTTTGACAGTGGTTGTGCTGTGTGCGGACCACGAGTATTTGTTTCCTGAAAGTGCCTTGTAAGAGAAAGCCTAAGGGCAAACTGTTATTCTGGAGACCTGCGTGGTCGTGATATCAGATAAATCTATCAGTGTTCGTCTAAAAGAGACAAGGACAGTGTTTTAATATCGTTTTAACCGAGTCGTAACTAGTATTCCAAGTGTAACTTAACAAGGTGCAGGATCTGCTATATCCTTGCCGGTAAATGTAAATATTGTGTTTTCAATAAATGCTAATTGAATATTTATTGAAGTGCCCTAGTGAATAGTTTTTCGAACTGGCATCATCTCCTATATCACGCATCTGGCATCTCTGCGGGTGGTGACAGCCTATCAATCAACGATAAAAAATAATATAATTATCTTCCGCAGTGGCAGATTGAAACGTGGAGTAAAATATATCACAACATAAGTGAAATGTCAATAAATAAAATACAAAAAGCCCGAAGGTGGTATCTCTTTTCTTTGTAACCGAAAAAAAATCGTAAAAATAACGTAATTTTTAGGCCAAAGAAGTAAAACTTCCGCGTTACACACATTGCAGTTTGTTTTGAAACTATTACAAATGAATATAACATTTGGAGTCTAAAATTTTTCAGCTGTAAAATTCTTAAACCACGTTTGGCTTCAACCGTATGGAAAATTTTCAAAAAAATCCAAATATGATGCCAAAATTAAGTATTCGTATTGAAAATTTCAAAATTTGGTACAATGTCAGTATGAAGACGACCCTTTAAACTTATTTTTTTAAACATAAATTGAAACAAACCATAATAAGGAATGCTACAGGTCAGGGAATATACCTTACCGAAAAATTCGTGTAATTTAATCGTATGAAACTTTCTCTTTTTTTTAAGGCGAGTTTTTCAATAAGAAAATACTGGAACTTTCCCTAGAAAATTTTCTGATCCGTAACAACCCTCCACAAAACTCAATCGAATGACTGTTTTCATATTCTCTGCAACAATTTAGAGATTAAAGTGTATGGAGGATTATTTTTCTCTGTCTCTCTCTCTCTCTCTTTTTTCCCCTTTTGGCAGATTGCATAATTCAGTCACATCACATATAGGCACTTTTACTTAGATTTATAACTTGTTTTTTTAAGTATCTGCATTTGGGATACTTTTATGGTGAATATATACATATATGTAAATTTAAACCTTCATAATGGACACTCTCGAATAGCGGAAACTTTCATTTAGCGAACACTTTTGAAAACCCTAATAACAATATACTAATATTCGTATGTTTTTACCTCTGAATAGTGGATGAATTCAGATAGAGATTTTACTGTATCTGGTTAAATCATAGAAGAAGGAATATATATTCCTTAATTTATATTCCTTCTTCTATGGGTTAAATAGATAGAAGATCGAAATTTAACCCTTTCCGGCGCGGAGTAAATCTGTTTTTAAAATGATGAAATTATGGACTGACACCAGAATTTACCAAAGAATTTATTAGAAAATAAAAACTTGCTTATTTTCTCGTACTTTTTAAAAGGAAAAATTTAATTAAATATTTTTGGTGCCGTTTGTCAGTATTGGAATTAAAATTAGGTGTCCCTTTTTTGTGGACACCGCCCGCTAAAGGGTTAAATGCGCTTGTCTCTATTTCATCTGGTTCATGAGGAGATTTTTACACAGTTATCTAGACATCATAGTTATCATTCATACAATGTTTATTTTATTTTCCATAAGTCAATCTTTCGTGAGTGGGAAGTCTCTTCCAAAAGACTTTAGAAAGTAATTTCGATTTTAAAAATATGAGAAAAAAAAATAGCCCTCTATAATTCTTTTGCCTTTAGTAGATGTAACTAAAGCCCAAATTAATTTTAAGTTGATATCAAATTTATACAACACACTTTACGGAATAGTTTTATATTAGGATATACTATACACTTTTCATATACATGCACTGCCGTGGCGAAGGGCGTGATTTCGAGTTTATCCTCCCCTCCGGAGCATTTAAAAGCTGATAAGATGCATACAAGATAATTTATGTTAAGATAAAATATAATGTGTAAAAACCAGAGTAAAGAAAAGCATAAACAACATAAAATGTTTACCATTGAACTATTTCAAGCTTTATACTAGGAGCTTCTATTTAAACATTAACGAGAGAAAAAGTTAGGAGCAATAGCAGCAAAGTACTGTGTATGTTACTGACTGCTGCTTTTTCTCCGTCTTTATTTCCCCCCTCTGAGGATTGAAGGAGATACTCTTTTATGAAACCTTAAGACACATAGAAGCTAAATTTATTATAATTGTTGTGCCATTACGTCAGTATTTATGTGTCACGTAATTTACTAAACACTACCGTATGGACGTGTAACACAACGAAACTATTCATTTTATGAGTAACAAACAATGGTTCAAAACCTTTCTCAGATGAGGATCCTGGTTGCGGCACTTTGCATATAGAAGAAAACCCCTGAATAGCGGACACCTTAGGATCCCGGAATAAGGCGGCTATTAGGTGGGCCCACTATTCAGAAGTAAAAACTAAAGCATATAGATAAAAGTATTGAACAACTGGTGTGATACTATAAAAGCTTATAGAGTTGTTGAAGGATTGAAAGTGTTTGCTAAATAGATGTGTCCGCTATTCGGAAGTGTCCATTATAAAACATTTATTTACTCTATTTTAAAAAACGTAAAAAAGAAAATGAAACAAAAGAATGTTTCATCGTTTTCTTTTTTCACTTAGGAAAAGTTACCACGATATTACCCACCTAAAAAGTTGGAAATTGTACGTCAAACGTGACAAATGAGGTGCTTTCGTACTATAACTAGTTTCAGTGAAATGAATCTTATCGTCTGTCATTATGATATGATTAATTTCCATAACAAAATAAGTACATTTTAAGTTGGGAACATTTTATCATTTGCTGTCATCTACTAAAAAGTCCAATTGGAAACTTGAGTCTAACTTTGAAATTTTCAGAACTTGAAATCCATATTTAGACTCTTTTTCCATTTAATATCTATTTCTCCGGAAAAATCTATCCAAAAAACTATGGGTAGATTATATGATTACTATAATTAAACAATTTTAGTATACAAATTCGGTTTTTAAATTCAGTAATCCAGAAATGACTCCATCTTAAATAGGACATAACAATCATGGCAACCTAGAATCATTACCTATCATTAGGTATCATTGAATTAATTATTATGATAGGATTTAATAAAATGAAGAATGTGACTATAACTTGGTCATAAGAGGTTATCAAATATCATATGTCTATAACGTCATACGTGTCAGATAGCTTGGCGATGCATCTCGGTCGCCAGGGACATAGCTTTAGGGGGGGGAGCCTCCCCTCCCAATAAGTTCAAGTAGTAGGGCGCCAAAAAAGGTTTAAGGGCGCCGTCAGGCGCCCATAAAGAAAGGGTATATTAGTAGTAATAAGTGATTATAAAAACACTTTATTTTAAATCTTAAATTAGAAAGTAAGTTACTTTTAACATACAAAATTTGAATAAGGGGTTTAATTTTAGATTTGTTACTACTTCTACCCCCCCCCTCCCCGCACGCCCTGCCAAAAAGGCATACTTGCAAAAGGGAAAATTCTGAAAATAGGAATTGTAATCAATTGCGGGACGGTAAGTATAATTCGATCCTTAGAAGTACAAATATTCTCTTCTTATCTTAGTAGTTGTTGGCAACCCTTTGTTGTAGAAAGAAAGTGTGAAGAGGTGGAACTGACTGGTGGGGGTCAGAACGGTTCTCCAATACTTTCATGTAAGGGGCCAAAGATTGTTTAAGGGCGCCGTCAGGCACCCATAAAGAAAGTGTTTAAATAGTAGTTGCAAGTAACTGTACAAGAACATTATTTTGAATGTTAAGAATTGCAATCAATTGCAGGGCAGTAATGTAATTCGATCCTTAGAAGTACAATTCTTTCCTTATCTCAGTAGTTTTTGGTCACCTTTGGTAATCTAAAGAAAGTGTAAAGAAATGGAAGTGACTGGAGAAAGGTTACAGAACATCTCAGAGAGGGTGGGGGTGGCCTAGAGGGCTGAAATTTCTAGGGTCGGACCCGCCCGGGTACAAACGAAAGCTGTCCTGCCCAGTCCGTTTTAAAAACCGAAAGTTCGGCCGGGAACGGAACTGTTCAATTTCTAAAAAAGAAAATACGATTTTTCATAATATATAATAAGATTATTTTAAAGAATAGTGCATATATTTTTTTGCGAAATTTTTAAAGTATATTTCAGACTCCATATGGGCAATCCATAGAATACAGAATGTCAACATTAATGAATACTTAGATTTCTAAACATTTACATTCAAATAAAGACTCATTAAAAAAATGTACTTTAGAGTAAAGATAAAAAATGTTTAAAAACATCATAAATTTTGAAGTTTTATAATTAAAAAATTAGATTAAAAATATTTCTTCGGAATTCATTAAAGTTTATTTCCAAAGATTTTGTTATCAAAAATCCATTACCAATTTTAGTTTTGAATAAAAAATTGTCTGCCAGACACGTTTTCGGAATAATTAAATTCAGGTCCAGCCTGGCCCGCGTATATACAAAAAAATGTACGCCTGAACACGGCCTGAGTCGACAGGAAAAATTAGGTGCCGGCTCAGACACAATGTAACTGTCCGATGAAAATCGCTACGTTAGGCATATTAAATTTCTGTATTGATGTTGTCAAACTAGTATCGAATTGTGCAACATATTTATAACGTATTCTGGAATAGCCAGGTCTATTGAAAATTGTTCATATTTCATCGGCTTAGTTCGATCTTTTTAAATTTGGTATATCGGTGGCGGTAGTCCCTCTTAATTTTTTTTTTTTTTTTACCAGACCGCCCAGCCTGTTTATTTTATTATTATTATTATGAGCCCGGCCCATTTGAACGTTTGACTTTATTTGGCCGGGTGCGGAAATCGGCCGTACAGATCGTGATCTCTAGGGTAGAGGTCTATACGGGCCAAAATTTACTGGCCCGCCCCAAACGAAAGCTATCTTGGCCAAACCCAATCCGGTCTAAAAGCTAAAAGTCTGGTATGGAATCGGACCGGCCCGTTGAAAATTCAGTGAAATCAGGCCCAGCCCGACCTGACCAACTCAATTTCTATACAAAAAAATCCAATTTTTATTATACGATTAAATTTTTTTTAATGAATACTGCATGCATATTTATGGGAAAATTTTACAGTATATTTTAAAATACTTTATGCATGCCACATGCCATAGCATACAGAATAGTATTATTAATGATCACTTAGACTCTTAGATTATTACATTCAAATGAAGGCATTAAAAAAATTAATGTAGTTTAGAATAAATGAAAAAGACGGTTAAAAACAGCCTAACTTTTGTTGCTGTATAATAAAAAAAATGTTTCTCTGTAATTTATTAAAATATACTTCCAAAGATTTTGTTAATAGAAGTTCATTATCGCTATTACTATTATTACGAAACAACTCGACACGTCCCGGGAACAATTAAGCCCAGTTTCCACTCGGTCTGAGTACATAGAAAATAATGTAAGTCCGATCCCAGCCTGCTCGAGTCTGCTGAAACAATTAAGCCCAGGCTCAAGTATGATGCAAGTGTCCAATGCCGATTTCTACGCTTGACATATTTCTGTATTGATGTTGTGATCGGCTCATGCAGTACATTTACTTATTCTCGTCACAGACAAATCCATTGAAAATTCTCTAAGAATCTCTAAGTTTCTAAGAATAAAATAGTACTGTAATTTTTCTGTAAAAATTATACTGATATTTTAAACAGGATTTTGAGACGCGCGAGTTAGAGATCTGCACGGCCCAGGCTTAATTTTTTTCTGCAGACTTGGGCCGGGACGGTCCACACTTCTTTTTTTCTGGGCCAAGCTGGGCTTGGACGTTATTCTTCCTAAAGGTTTGCAGATCAGCGTAAAAATCAGAAAATTAGGCCTGGCACATCATTTTTTGCGAAAAATGAATATATTTTTAAATGGCCATTATTCTACGATTAAAATTCGTTTTAAAGAATAGTACATACTATTCTAAGCAAAAAAAAATTAAAGTACAGTAAAACCTGTGAAATAGAAACAGTCTATGACAAAAAAAAAAAAAAAAAGTGTCTTGATCCGTGCAAAAAGAATATAATACATACCACAGACGATGTACCTGCTAAAAATTGGACCTGCCTATAACGGATTTTTCTTTTCTTATTGAATCTGCCTTTGAATGTAATAGTCTAATTCAATTTTTTAATCAGTGTTTATACTATACATTATTGTCTAAGTGGATCAGAAATATTGTTGATATTTTACATTCCACGTATTTTGAACATAATCTGAAAATAAAATCTATACATAAGTAAGTGTGCTTTTTGAATAAGTAAGTGTAATTTTAATTTTAGGTTAATGTTGCTTCAGAAATATCGGCATACTTTGTAGATATTTAGTCGAGCCAAGCCGGTCCAAACTTTTTGCTTTTATACCGGGCTGCGCCAAAATAATTTTTGAACGGGTTGGGCCGAACTTTTTGCTTTTATGCCTGGCAAGGCCGTACCTGGGCCTAGAAATTTTGGCGCCTGAGGACCTCTAGCGCGGCTGATGACTATGTGACGAGAGAGGGGTGGGGTGGAATGGGGAAGTGGAAAATGAAAATTATAAAAGGGTGCCAAAGTCAGGTCCTCCCCCCCCAATAAAAATGTCAAGCTACGCCCCTGTCGGTCGCTTGACGATTAATCCTCGGAGGCTGCTATAACAAGAAAGTACCGATTTAAAAAAAAAATTAAATTACTTAATAAATATTTTTATTCAGGGGCTGATTACCGACGGGGCACACTTCCACCAGTAAAATTTAACAGAAATTTTCGTCTTGTTAAATGCAAAATTCGTCTTATTATGCAAAATTACTGCCATGAATAAGTGAAAAAAATCTATTCTTTTTTACTGGTGGAAGTGTGCCCCGTTGGTAATCAGGGCCTGTTTTTATTAATATCTTTTTAAGTTTTGATTCAATTTTCATAAAATTTGAAATAACTCGACAAAATTCTGCAACGATTATATGTATTAAATTTCAAACCATCCGGTTGGGTAGTTTTTGTGCGGACAGATAGACGGACCAGACGACGACAATAGTTGCTACATATTTATATAATTACGAAAGCACCTAAAAATTGGCCCTGCGTGGACCGGAAAGAGTGAAATCTACGCCGACTCGATTGGATTCTGCAAAAAAAAAAAAAAAAAATGTAATGCCCGGGCCCGGTCCGACACGGAAAGAATGAAATGTAGGCCTAATTTGGATCTTCGGAAGAAAGTTAAGCCCGGGTCTACCATGAATCAAATGAAAGGAAATTGGCCTGAATTATGGCTTCGGGCTCATTCAGACCTCCACCCCTCTTCCATCTCCCAGAATTTGGAAATATCCGAAAGTAAAAAAATATTTATTTCATATTAGAAATATATGTTCTAAAATCAACATGGTTGTAAAATACTTCTAAAAGGTATATATATAGAGAATAATTGCGAGACATCAATTAATCGTTCACAACTGTGGTATGGTGCGTGAGTAAAGCTGAATGCCATAGATATATTGCTGGTAAGTGGATAAATTGGAATTATGATTTATAACTAACAATCCTCCCATACTACGAAACCATAGTTAAAGGTATGACCTTTAGGTATGAAAAATTAGATAAACGTTCATGAAGACTAGGCAAAAATAACAATCAAAATGTTTTCCTTCCTGTAAAATAAGATCTAAAAATAGAATTAGTAAAAACAAAAATACCCTTGAATATTATCTGCTTTCTCATATATAATATGGGTGAGGATAGCGGTTAGCGTACTCCTATGTACAAGTGATTCACATAGAACGTTAACCAAAGCAAAGTGTTGTAGCCAGAGCCAGATTAATATCTCTGAGACGAGACAGAACCTGATTTTCATATGTAACTTCCTAGAATCTAGGGTAGGACAACTACCGCCAAAGACGTTCTATACAAAAGAAGAGTAGCTGCCTTATCTCAGAACGTACAACAGTACTCCTCTTCACGCTTCAGGCATAAAAATATCGAGACATTCGGGACCACAAATCAATTTCATATGAGACTTTTGCCTGTGCCCCCCCCCTCCCCACCATAAATAGTGACATAGTAAACAAGAAGTTGCTTTTTATTTGGTCTTGCTATTAATACTTATCATCTCTTATAGCACTACTCTTTTAAAATTTCTTTAAAAAATTTTACCGTTTTTTCACTATAAAATATTTTTGAAGAATCCAGCCGTAACTCTTTTTGTGCGGGGGGGAGGGGGGGGGGCTTCCTACGCTCATGGTTAATCATCTTGCGCATCTGCGTCTGAAATACCAATTCTGAAACACCACTGCAATATATATACAATTGGACCACCCGCAAATTAGGCTTGCGGTCCGGTCATTCATCTATTTGTTTAAAAAATAAATATATACCCACATAACACAGATTCGTCCAATTTTGGTTTAAAGTACGTAATTTGGACGTATGGACGTGTCCAATTTTCGTCCAAAAGTAGTCTGTACTTCATCTAAATCTCATCAATTTACGTTCAAATGTCACCACCTTTTACGTAATAAGTACGTCTTTTAGACGAGAAAATGAACGTAAGATGGACATAATACGGACGTCCAAAATTTGTTCATATTACGTCCATTTTATGTTCATTTTCTCGTCTGAAAGACATAAAATGGACGTAATATGAACAAATTTTGGACGTCCGTATTATGTCCATCTTATGTTCATTTTACGTTCACTTTCTCGTCTAAAAGACGTACTTATTACGTAAAAGGTGGTGACATTTGAACGTAAATTGATGAGATTTAGATGAAGTACAGACTACTTTTGGACGAAAATTGGACACGTCCATAAGTCCAAATTACGTACTTTAAACCAAAATTGGATGAATCTGTGTTATGTGGGTTCCTATAGGGAAGGATAAAAATTAATAAAAAGTAAAAACTTTTTCAGTCAAATTTATTGTGCTTTTAATATTTTAAAAGTATATATATATTCAAAATATTGAGAGCATATAAATATTTTTTAATATTATTGCTAATAAAACTTATTTAACTTTACTTTTAATTCTGTAAGACCTTTAAAGAAACTATTTTAGTTAAGTGTCCTTCACCTGAACACAGTTATTTTTTTAAATTAATTTTATTTATTGTTATAAAAGAAAATGACATAAGC
The DNA here is from genome assembly GCA_963931845.1 of Maratus michaelseni. Classification (NCBI taxonomy): domain Eukaryota; kingdom Metazoa; phylum Arthropoda; class Arachnida; order Araneae; family Salticidae; genus Maratus; species Maratus michaelseni. The sequence goes on from OZ007599.1 coordinate 275,599,468, forward strand.
TTTAATATATAAAATTTAGACTTTAAAAGATGTATCAAAATTTGTGTGACTTTAAAAGGTTCGTTTAAAAATTCAAGTAAAATTACTTTTGTTTTGTCTTCTAAAGTGTATTTACACATTCAAACAATATTTTTAATTTTTCAATACACAGTTAAATATATCATGCCTTCACTGAACTTATATTATGCATCGAAATATATTTATTTCAATAAATTAATCTTTTCCATCAAAATGATTTATCTTTTGCTATCCAAAATCATGTATATGATTACTTTGTGTCATTTTATTAAAACTAAGTGAATGTATTCAAATTGACAGTATGATTTCATATTGGGTAACAATAACTTTTTATGATAAATATAAGAAATGGAAATTATAAGATACCTTCTGGCTTTTATCCATTCTCGATTACTACAAATCTATGCACTTCAGCTGTTCACATTTTTATTTTACTATCTACTTTAAAAAAAAAAAAAAAACTTTTTGGTTTTTTTCTCATATCATTTTGGTCTCTCAGCATTGTCATAATATTCTCATTAGTAATGATGCTGATATGATTTTTAACCAGCACTATTTTTAAACGGAAGTTTTCGCCTTATTTAATTGCAGATATTTGAGATTAAGTATTGCAAATATTTTCATTAGAAATCAGAGGTGGCCCAGTTGTAAAAATTTATTATATTCATTTATTAGCAGACAATACTGCCCTTTGCAATGTCTTGCATTTGGCGAATCCTTTTTTTCCCCCATTTAAATTGTCAGTAAAATTACTGCTTAAAAACTATTGCATTTTTCTTTTTCACTAAAATAGCTTTTTTCGATGGCAATATCATATTTTTTCCTTTAAGTATGGTTATACTAAGAAGTCAATGACAAAATGTATCAAAGAATTGGAGTACTTTCCGTCTATGGGTGGTAATTGCTGAAATCTGGTTTTCAAATGTTTTATGCATTTTCTAAAATAATTACTTAGGTATTTTATTTGCCTTATTAAATAGCGAAGTTTTGTAAAAGTATTCTGAAAGTGCTTGATGCTCTATGCTTGATTTTTCTTTTTTGTATACTTTTTGCTGTATTGTATTCTAATCATGATTAGAAAAAAATTACCCAACTGCAACATTTTTGTGTCTAAACATTTTAAATTACATCAAATTTATTTTTTTAGTGTGAAAATTTCCAGTTAGATCTGATGATATGATCTATCACAGCAGTTTTTAATTTTTTATTTACTATAGACTCTTTTTCACAGATTCCCAGGATTTAAGACTGGATATACTGATTCTTTAGAACAGGTTTCTCTAACCTTTCAGTAAGCAGAAGTGCACCTCAGAGGATGGTCAAGTGAAGGACAACATTATTTACCTGACTCAAAACATGCAACAATATTATCTTACTGTAGTACTGAAATTGGTACACAAATGTCTTATATGATGCACATACATCAGGCCTCTAGGATTCAAGAGCTCCGTGTAAAAATAATTTAGACAAAAATAAAAATAAATCATACAAGATATAAATCATAGTAAATTGAGAATTATATTTTTCCGAGAGAGAGCCTTACACAGAACCCCGATTTAACGAATAAAAATTTTAGTCCTGATGAATTCATTAAATCAGGGTCCGACTGTATAAGCAAATTAATTGTATTACATTTTTTGACAAAATTCTTAGTGCAGTAAAACATATGAAGATAGAACATGTCTCTAACGTAGCGGAATTCTGTCTTAAACGAAAAAATTCCATGGTCCCAATGAGAAAAACACCGGACAAATGTACCTGTGAAGACAGAAATCTGTCTAAAAAATAATTTTATCCTGATTCCATGTTCACAGGTTTTACTATATTGCCTTTTATTTTATTCACTAGATTAGTCACCGATTTCAGAAAATGGAAGTTTTTATATTGAACACAGGGCCTTTATGGATCCCCTGAAGAACCCTCTGGACCACAGCTTCGGAACCGCTGATGTACCATACTGCTATATTTTCTGCTGAAAATTGAAGTCTCAGTCTTAATCTTTTTTTTCCATCTCAAAAACTTCTTTTTTGCTTTTCGTTGAAAAAATTCCTGATTTATTCACTGATAATAATTAAATTTGTAGATTCCAGAATACCAAATATATACAAATAGTAATTGGATACTTATTATTTTTTAAATTATTAAACAATTATGTTTAAATTATTAAACTATTTTGCAAGGTCTTGCATTTGATGAATCATTCCCCCCCCCCTTCCCCCATTTAAATTGTCAGTAAAATCATTGCTTTTAAACTATTGCACTTTTCTTTTTCACTAAAATAGCTTTTTCGAAGGCAAAATCATATTTTTTCCTTTAAGTATGGCTATACTTAAGAATAACAATGACTAAATGTATTGAAGAAAAAGAAGAAATTTTAGTTTTTCAAATATTGCTAACTCATGGAGGCAAATGAGATATTTCTTGCCAACTTTTGTATATTGTGTATAAAATTTTACATATTGAAATTTGTAGGAAAGTATGCAAGAAATGTATTTTACATGTGGTAACTTTTTCAACCTGACACCTCATTCCCTAATATTCTTAAATACATTCCTTGAGTACAAGATTGTACTTTCATTACACATGCATGGATAAAAAAATCCATAAGTTCAATTTCATCTACTTTTGCCATTATTAAATTTCTTTAGCATATTTGATTTTTAATTATACATAAAAAAAATTATTAAATAATTTAATTGCACAGCAAATTAAACATATATATATATATATATATATATATATATATTAATCATTTTAATTATTTATTTTGTTAATTTATGAAAAATATAATGGCTTAAGGGTTTACAAGTAATGCAGATAGTTAAAGGTCATGATTGTTAAAAAAATTTACTCTTTGAATAATCTATTTTAAAATCTATTTTATTAATATAATAATTAATGAATTTTTAAAAGATTCAATGGGTAAAATTATTCAGCCAACATCATTGTTTAAAAAATATATACAATAAAAATTTGCAAACAAAAAATGCTTTATTTATTTATTTTTTATTATCCAATCGACGTTTTGCATGCCACAACTAATCTGAGATAACTTTTTCGATTTGGCACTCTAATGTTTCATCCCACTTTACATGAGTCTTAACAGCACCTATGAGAAAAAGATGAAAAAAAAAAAAAAAAAACACATATTTAGTTAATACATAAACAGAAGACATATGAAAAAAAAAAGTATTTACTAATACGTATATGAATTTTACTATTTCAGCATTAATTCGATTCCATAGCTTCAATTGGAAATTTTACAAATTTAACTTCCTGAATAACGAAATTAAAAGGCGAAAACACATGGGTGCAAGAAACCTATTCAAGGCAAAACTGAAAACTTTAACAATATTATGAATAACCAAATGAAAATAGGCTAGAAGATTTGTATGTCTTGCATTATGGCTAAAAATTTATATCTAACAATAAATGAAAGCGATTAAAAGTTCTTGACAGTAAAATTGGTATTATTTAAGACATACTTGGGAGAAAAAAGTATCAAAGTTTTACAATATCGACTTCACTTCTGGTTCCAGAGAGCAGAAGAATTCAAAGAAAAATATTGACATACAAGAATTTACTCTCATTACAGATGTATGAATTTAAAAAAAGTTCAATTTCATTCACTTAACATGAAAGCAAGTACTTTATTTACAACTTATTTAAATCAGAAAAAAAATCTTGTATATTTAATCATATACTATGAAATTAAATTAAAAAAAAATAATCTATTCAGCTATTTGATGTCATCTATTAATATAAAAAAGAAATGAGTTTTGCATAATCATTTATAAATTATATAAATTTTTCATTGTACAATGAGTTTTAAATAACAAAACAGTTTAATTATTTTGTTAATTTATGAAAAATAAGCCATGGCTTAAGGCTGATTTTTAAAAATATTATCCTTTAAATAATCTATTAAAAATATATATTTAATACTTTCATTAATATAAAAAATAATGCATTTTTAAAAGAATCAATCTATAAAATCATTCAGCCCATGCCACTGTTTGAAGAAAAATATGCAATACAAATTTGCAAACAAAAACAGCTTTTAAATCCCCCCCCCCCCCTAATCAGTCTTTTGCATTCCACAACCAATTTGCAATAACTTTTTTCAATTTGGCAATCTGACGTCTCATTTGTCAAAATAGAAGTCTCAACAGCATCTATGAAGAGAAAAAAAAAAGTAGCTATAAAATACATGTTTAGTTAATATTACAGAAATAGAAGACTTCATAAATAATAAAAAATATCTACTTATATAGATATGAAATTTTACTATTTCAGCATTTGGGTTTTACCATGACTTTGAAAAGGTAAATTCGGGTTCCGCAACTTAAAGGTGAAAATTTCACATTGTCACCTACATTAATTTTGCAATTTTAGTTTCTTTAATATTGAAATTAAAAGGAGAAAAGAAACAGAAATTTTACTAAGTATTTCAGTATTATTTCAGAACACAAACTCAAAAAAATTATATATAAATTTATATATACAATTTAATGTTACTTTGAGTTCTGCATATTCTGAAAAAATGTGAGAAAATTTTACAATTTTGACCTTACTACTTCTTTTCCCACAGACCAGAAAATAGAATTAAAAAAAAAAAAAAAAAAAGACATTATCTGAGTTACTGAGAATTTGAAAACTAGCATTAATTTACAAATTTTGGCATTACACTGGGCAATTAAAAAAAAAAAAGGTTATGTCTAAATTTTAGATTAAGTTGATTTGAATATAATATAATATTCTAGACCACCCTATTGAAAATTTCAGTTTGAAAAAACTACCAATTTCTTATGCTTCAAATCAAAATAATTCCAGAAAAATCATGACTATATATATATATATTAAGGTTTTTTTTTTTTTTTTTCAATAAATAATCATATTAATATTGTTTATAGCTTTCTTTTAAACATATTAACTTTAAAGTTAAATAAAAACAAGTATCTTACACCTTTGCAAAATAGTTGTTTTATCTTAGTTATCTACTATCTTTAATTACTAAAAAAAGAAAAATATGATGATGAAAAATTTTACTTTTAGAATCTCAAAACAACCAATCAGGATATAATGGTTCATTCTGAGCTAAACATGTTCTCTGCAGGCTGTAAATAATCAATCCAGTGCTGTTGTCTATTAGAATAGAAGAGAAGCTTAAAATTTGTTTATATAAATAAAATATTATATTAGGGGATGGTCCACTGTGCCCATATGTCCAGTGTGTACCAGTCTTTCCTACATTCAAACAATATACATTATTTATGTGTATACTTCATAGATATTTTATTTACATACATATATATACTACATATATGACTATAATTTGGCAATAGAATAATAAAATGTCATTACATCATATACGACTATAATATGTGATACATCTTGGTTACTTGGCAATTCACCATCGAAGTCTGCTATAACAAGAAAGTACCTAAAAATTAAATAGATGAGACCGATAATCACCAAATTCCCCACAAAAGAAACTTATCTTGTACTTTTAAATGTGTATATATATATATATAAAACATTTTTCATAAATTATTCTTAATACATAACTAGCGAATTTTGCCTGCTAGTCAGCGGAGCTGCTAATTACATTGAGAGCTTCAATTACAAAAAATTTCCTTCGAAATGAATTTTGAATCAAATGAATCTTTTACAAAATGACCAATAGGCAGGTAAAGCCCATTTCAAAATTCAAATTTTGTATTACACTAAACTATTCACCATAAAATTTTTCAACAATTATCTGTATTGAAAAAATTAGCACTCGCTAATCAGCGAGTAATACTTAAAATTTGACAATTGACTTTATTGCCACCACAGGCCAAACTTAATAGTCACACTCACCAAAAGCGATGATTGAATGGAAAAAGATTTTTTTCCGCTGTCGCTCGACGCATTTCAAAACCATTCGGTGAACTTTGCGATTTTTTCCCCGAAATAATTTGACGAATTAAGAGTTTTTTTCTCGAGGCTATTTGATGATATTCTCAATTTTTACCTGAGACCATTTGACGATATTTGCAATTTTTTTACCTGGGACCATTTGACGATATTCTCAATTTTTTTTACCTGAGACCATTTGACGATATTCTTATTTTTTTTTTACCTGAGACTATAGGTGCATATTCCCAAAATCTGGAAGGAGCCAGTGGCTCCTAAACCCAAAAAATCCAGTGGCCATATTTTGACACAAAAGCATAAAAACAATATTTTTTCTCTTTTAAATTTGGACAGCGGGATTTTATAGACTCTTCCCACCATAGTTGTATATAAACAATTCCCTAAATTTTTTTGTTCTATGAATAAACTCCCCCACCCCACCCCTCCCACGCCAAAAGGAAAAAAAAGGTGTTTTATATAGCTGAAAATAAACACTCAACATGGAGATTTGCATAAAAAATATGTCTATAAAATCAAAAGAATATATGAAAAAATATGGAGAAGATTTATTTTCTTTTAGGTTATAGATTTTAATAAAATAAATTCAACACTTTCTGACATTCAGGGATGATGGAGAAAGATCGAACACTATAAGCCTCGTTGCAACTTTTGTTGGCAAGGGGATTTTTTAAGGATTTTTTAAATCCTTAATAATAAATTACAATTTTTGTGACCGATCGCCAATTTTCATGTTTTATTATCGAAACTCCTTGACGAAATTTGCAATTTTATTTTGCAACTGATTGACGAAATTCATGCTTTTTTCTGCGACTAATAATCAAAATTCTGTATTTTTTTTTCTGCGACTAACGAAATTCAGGATTTTTCCTTCTGTGACCGATTGATGAAATTCACAATTTTTTCTGTGATTGATTAATATTTTTTTTTTTTTTTTTTTTTTTGTAGCCGCTTGATGAGATTTGCGTCTTTAAACCACGGGCAACTGACAAAACTCATAATTTTTTTCCTGGACTAATTGGCGAAATTCACATTTTTTTTTTTTTTTAATCGACTGATAAGTTTTGCTTTTTTTTCTGCTACCAATTGATGAAATTAACGGGTTTTTTTTCCTCGACCGTTTGTTGAAATTCACGTTTTTTTTAATTATTATTTCTTGGAGACCAATTGAGGAAATTTGCAGTTTTATTTGCGACCGGTTCACGAAATTTGCAGTTTTATTTCATGAGCTATGAAATTTGCTGGATTTTTCCGTGGCCGTTTTCACAAAGTTCGCGAACGATTGACAAATTCATTTTGCAGAACAACTCTAACTACCGTATTTACCCGCGTATAAGTCGAGAAATTTTGGACTAAAAAACGGTTTAAAGTTAGAGGGGTCAACTTATGCGAGGGTCCTTTTTTTTTTTTTTTTTTAACCAAAAGTCAAAAATGCCCTTCTGAAAGGCAATTGTTTTCTTTTCACATTCCATAACACAATGACGTCGTTTACTGTCGATTTCCATACCAGGAGAGAAAAAGAGGAATTAATTGATTTTCTTTATCAGCGCTGAGGTAAAGGTTTGGAGACTGAGTAACGGGTTTGGTGCTGATGAATTTAAGCCTACTACTCCCCTACCCCCCCCCCCTCCGTCTGAAAGATCAGTAGATAAAATTCCGAGAATGTATCACCCCTATGTGCAATTGAATCGTCCGCGAGTGGCTAGAAACATGCGACTCTCTAAAAACACGTGACCTGTGTTCTATCTTACGTGTTCTTGATAGTATACTTATTCATTATTTCTTCGTTTATCTTACTGCACTTTTGAAAACAGAAACGCAATTCATACGCAGCTGGATTTAAACTTAAAGTTATTTCTTTTACGGAAGAGTCTAACAACTGTGCTTCTTCTCGTCAGTTTGGGGTTCATGAAAAATTGTCCAGTGGGTTAAAGATGCGTCGAATCAAATTTCTTCCGAAATGATTATAAAATCGTTCAAGAAATGCTGCATAAGCAACGAACTAGACGGCACAGAAAATTATGCCATTTTCGAAAGTGATAACGACGAGGAAGAATGTAGCGATACAGACGTGTATCATGATGAGCCGATGACGACGAAAGATTTTTGTGAATTGTTTGGTGAGTCCGATAGTGAATTGGACCTTGAATCAGTTTAACTTTGTATATTACTTTAGTATATTATTATCTTCATTATTGTATATTTAGAACTTTTTTTTTCAGATGATTTCAAATAAATGCACAAAAAAAAATCAAAGTTTCTTTATTATTGTATATTTAGTACTTTCTTTTCTTTCCAGGTGATTTTGAATAATGTATTTTTTAAAAAATTCAAATTTCTTGCTCGGAAAAGGGCGGAGTCGACTTATATGCGGGATTTAAGAAAATTCAAATTTCTTGATCGGGAAAGTGGGGGGGGGTCGACTTATACGCAGAATCGACGCATATGCGGGTAAATACGGTAACTAAATAAATAATGATAATTCGAAGAGTTCTGCTTATTCATGGAAGAATTGCATGCTGATATCTATGTCTACTTGTAAGAACATATCGGAAAAATCCCAGAGCTACAAATTTAATGAGTGGGATCTAAAATTATTGTATTCTCGTTACGAATTTTTTTGTGTTGCAAGCTAATTGCGGTATGTCGCCACCACAGAGTTCATTCACAGCGCATATCAACATGATTTTTTTTATTACTATTTTTTTTCTTTTTTAAAGAAGTAAACAAAAAATTTGTGGTTCAGCAGAAATGTGGCATCTATGTTAAATCGTATTTATTTAATTATGGCCTGGAAAATACATAAAATTGCTAAATATTGCAGAATTATGGAGGACGTGGTCGCCACGTGGTGACTGGCGACCGTGAATCTGCACCTATAGCTGAGACCATTTGACGATATCCACATATTTTTTTTTTCCTGAGACCATTTGATGAATTTTGTGATTTTTCCACTATCGATTGACAAATTTTGCGATTTATTGACTATTGATTAACGAATTTCATGTTTTTGTCCCATCAATGTTCAACAAATTGCACACTTTCTTTCCGCTGATGTTCAACGAATTGCACACTGTTTTCCGCTGTCGTTCGACGAATTTTGCAATTCTGTTCCTCGATTGTTTGACGAGTTTTGCGATTCCCCCCCCCCCCCCCCCCTGATATTATTTCTTAAATTTTGCAATTTTTTTCCCGAGACTATTTGACAAATTTTTTCAATCAAGTATATGTAAGTTTGTTAGTGGCCAGTGCTTAAAAAAAACTGCTGAGTAAAAAAATCCATGTACTGGCCAGTGACCAGTGAGTAAAGAAGTTAATTTTTATCTATAATTAACTGTAATATTAATACTTTTACAATTTGCAAGCATAGCCTGCCCCCTGCCCAAAATTTATTTTGTGATATTTAGATATTAGGTTGCAACTCCAAAAGACAAGATGCGAAAGCATGTCAATTTACCGTTTTTTTTAAATCATGCCAACCATTGGCAGAATGTAAATTTTCAATGAATATAAGAGAAGATGTTATAAGATATACATAAAAAATTCTTTAAACTGAGTTGTAAATAATAAATAAAATAAGAATGTTTTTTACTCATTACATTTGAAATACGAAAAGAAAAAAGGTTTAATAAGAAATAACAGGTACTTTTCTCCATTATCCCATCAACCACTTTCCATAAAAACTATTGCCAAGCTATAACACTAATGCCAATAAACAAATAAAAGAATGTTGTCCTTAGAATCTAAAAAAAAAAAAAGAAAAAAGAAGAAGCCCGTTTGAATAAAATATCAACTTTGGCTAAGCTATCATATTCACTTGCGGTCCGCCATCTTGTTTTTTAAAATCAAAATGTATTAAAAACTTTTATCATTATATATAAATGAGTCAATAAAATTAAATAATGTGTTTCTAATAAGTAAATATCACGATCATTCATTTTTGGTGTTAAATCCCACAGTTTGGTGAGTTTTTTAATGAAAAGTGAACATCGGGATAATGGAGAAGTACCAAATACAGTAGTAAGACCACGAATCCGCACAGCTTGGTTCTGAGTGTTTTGCATATTTGAGACTTTTGTGGATTACAGATTATGTCTATTTAATCTTTGTTTACATTTTTTTAACTTATTACTTCGGATGAGTTTAGATTGTTAATGCTGAAAAATAAACAAAAACACACAAATAAAATAAAAATTATTAAAAAAATAATTTATCTATATTTATATGTTTTAAATCTATCATCAATAGTTGTTGGTATTAAAACATTTGGTTTATGTTTTTATACTGTATCTTGCAGCCTACAAATGGGCATAATTGTCTACTGAATCACAAAAGTTTGTTTTTTAGTAATTTCGGTATCCTTGGCAAACTATTGTAAAAAATATATGTGTAAGACAAATACATTTTTAAAAGGATTTTTTTTTTTTTTTTTTACATATAAATGGTTAATTAATTAAAATACTTTTATATATATGTTATCATTTTAAACTATAAAAAAAGAGTATTAAATGAAAAGTGATAATATATATCAGAAATAAAATTAAAGTTGAAGTGAAAAAAATAATGTTATTGATAAATATTGGTTTTAAGAATTAAATTTCTTTGTTTACATTCTCATATGCTGTGCAGATTACAGACATTTGCGAATTAGAGGTACTCTACTGTAATACCATTAACTAAAAACTTTTCTTTTTATTATAGATATGTATGTGCGTGTGTATATATATAGTCAGAGTTTCCCCCAGACAGTTTCGGAAGGGTGCTGCACCCTGCCTGCCCTTTGGTTTACAAAATGGCACCCTTCTTGCCCCTCATAAAATAAATTAGCACCATTCTTGTGCCCCAGTAAAATAATTAGCACCCTTCTTGCCCCTCAGTAAAAAAAGTGTACTTTCTCCTTTTTGCATTCATAGTATAGGTGAAGATTCCCAAAATTTGGAAGGAGTCACTGGCTCCTAAACCCAAAAAATCCAGTGGCCACAATTGTAAAACAAACGCATAAAAACAATAGTCTTTATATGGGGTACAAAAAAAAAAAAAATTCAAAGTGTAAAGTAATTTAATGTAAACACATGTACAAAAAATTTTTAATATTAAATCTTAAATCATGTACAGTCTGAAGATAAAGTTGGGCAAGATACGGTTTAAAAAAAAAATATGTATAAGCTAAGTAATCATGATAGTGGGGAATATAAAAAAAACAATATTTCTTATTTTAATTTTGCCAGACAAAAGTACATATGAAAGAAAATCTGAATTCGTGAGATTTATTTTGCACTATAAAAAATCAAAACACAGTTAATATTTAAAAATCACAGTCTATGTAAAATTATCAGATACAAACTGTTACGAATAACATTGCTATTAGAATATATTTAATAGTTTGCTGTGTTAAACAGATCATTCTGAAATGTTATTAAAAGATAATAATAATGTTTGTTATGTGTTTTGGTCTTAATCTTTAAAAAAAAATTTACATTTCACGGTGGAGACTGGGAATACCAGAAATTGATTACTTTTAAATCACATGGCGACTTAAACACCGAAAGTTAGTGGCCACAGCAAAAAAATTAGTCGCCACGTGGCGACTGGCGACCGTGAATCTGCACCTATAATTCATAGAAAAAATTAACTCAATGTTGTCTTGAAAAGAGTGCTCAGGCTTTTAACTATTAAAAGTGTCTTTAAAAAACAAAATAATACCTTTAAAAGTAAAAAAAACTGCCCTTAAGAATCTTAAAAATGCCCTTTAGAATTCAAAAAGTGCTCTATTCTCACCAGCAGCACCCTGCCCTTTTTTTAAACTGGAGATTTAAACTCTGATATAGTGTATAATATATTTATTTATTTTTACTTGTTCAGCCATTGTACGAATGTCCCAAACTTTCATTACAATTAAGCATATTCGAATCTTGTTCATATAATCAAGATTTAGTTGTTACAATACCACATGAAGAATGACAAGAAATGCTTGCAATGTCAACGATAGCATCTCAAACAATATTTGACGATTTATCACCTGTGCTAGCTTATATTCAACAAAATTAATGGAGTACTATTATGTTAGCGGCGCACAGGTAATAGATCACGAAATAATATTCCTATCATTAATATTGTATTCATTACCTTTGAAATATAAACCTTTCATTTGTTTCATTTAAAATACCCAACTTTAATTTAAAACACATTCTTTAAAATACATGACTTTCACTTATTTCATTTAAAATACAATGTAATAAGAATAATAATACCATAAACCAAAACATTTTATTTTAATACCTAACCATCATTTCTAATTTACTTATGGGAAAAATAAAAGTTGCTATTGGTAACTGAAAAAAATATATTGTTAGTATAATTTGTGCCCAGCTAACATAAAAGTACCAAATTATTCACTCTTTATGGAAGCAGAAAATTAATATATATATTGCAAAACCTATAACCATACAAGATAACATTTTATTTAATAACATTTATAGATTTTAAAAGAAAGTTTACCCTATTCAAAGTTCGATCCTGCTTGAAATATTAGAGTCCATCCTTTAACCAATTATCTTGTATAGGACTTTCTTGCGAAGGATCTTAGATGGTAATCACTTTCTCGAACACATAACTACTCATCTAAGATCCTCTGGAAGCAAAAACAACTGAAGCAAGATTGACATCTATTCACAAGCCAGACGATTTTCTAAACACAAGAAGCTTAAGTAACTGTTATTTGAAAAAGAAAAAAAAAAAAAAAAAAAAATTAGCGAATCCAGCAACCTTGTTCTAAAGCAAAATGCATGAATTTTGCAAATGTTGTGATCACTTTAACTCATGTATGTACAATTTACTCCCATAACAATACAATAAATAAATAATAAATTAAGTTGCTTATTCCCTATTTTTCCTTCCCTGGTCGAGAACCAAACATTGATCAAATATCTCATTCAAGAAACGAATTGATGTTCGATCTTGAATGTTTAAATGAATAATCAACAACCAATGTACACTGTGTACTGTAAAATAATGTATAAGCTAGTCAGTAATATAAAAATCTCTAGCAACTAAGAAGTACAGATGTCACCACTCACTCTTGTATATAGATAACATTTTATGCAACTCAGTTCATGAATGTAATATTCTTTAGAAGAGGTTAGTTGTAAAAATACTGAAATAAATTATCTGTGATAAAAAATGCATATGAGTGCAATAATAGTATGTTTGTTTAATTACCAATACTGATATCTAACTAAAAATAATAAAATATATTCATCAAAAATATATTACAAGATTTTGTTATTGAAAAGTAAACAACTGCTTTTCTTGATTTGATTTTTTTTTTTTTCTGTTTATTATGATTTCTAAAATCATTTAAAGTACTATTATTAATTTAGAGAGGCACAAAATACCTTCTATATACTTAAATCATGTAAAAACAATACAGCTTTACAAGATATACAGTAATCCCTTGTTATATTGCACATTCGGCTATTTTGCTCTTTTTCAGTTATCCCCCGATAAATTTAGTTTCTCGAAAAAGCATGTAAAATTTTTGGGAACAGATGTGTTATACCCACGCACTGATGTTTGGTGACTTTTCAGTTTTCAAGCCTGCGTCAAGCCAATAACTTAATACAATAGCTAGGTTGCCATTAAAGGAAAAAATCCCCTAAATTTGGCAACTTTTTTCCTTTTTATAACGAATTAAAAAAAAGAAAAACTGTGCATGAGTGTATGACATCATAGCCAACTTTTGAAACGACGAAATCTAAGCAAGTAACTGAAATGCAATTAGTTCATTTTTGTTCTTTAATTTCCAGTGGCAAGCAGACAATCAAAGAAAATAAAACAACAAACAACTCTGGATTTTTATTTTCAGAAAATACTGTAAAATGTAAATAAATATGTGTACTGTATATGTATGGTTTTCTATTTTTTCAATGCTTTACCATCTCTTTTTTGTTGAACTCGTAGCTTGTTTAAACAAGTATTATATCGAAAACCTCATATCTAAATTTAGAGCTGTTTATTTTTAATTTATAAACATTCTTCTCCCCCCCCCCCCAGTATATCATGTTTTTTTCTTATCTCCCAAGTAGCACGATATATTGAGGGGTTACTGTATTATGTAAAACTGTAGTAATAAGTAAAATTAACCATGAATAATTTTTATGATTTTTGTGTTTTAAAAGAAAAATACAACTTTATTTTTAATTGGATTAAAGGCTTATAATATAGTATTTCTACTTAATTACTACTTAGTGTGCACAATAGTAGAAACTAATTACAAAATTTTGTTATTGAAATGTAAAAAAAAAAAAAAAAAAAAAAAAACAGCCTTTTTTTCCGATTTTTCTTTCGTTTACCTATGGTTTCTAAAATCATATAAATTATTATTAATTTAATTTCGAGGCATGAAATATCACATATTTTCTTAAATCATACCAAAAAAATGCATCTTAACTAAATATTGCATAAATCTGTGGTAATAAAAGCATTTTTACAAGACTAGATTTGTTTTTAACTGACAATCTTCTGGATTTTTGTGTTTTAAAAAACATTAAAACTTTCTTTTTAATTGGATTAAAGACTTATAATACTTCATAACATAACATTTCTACTCATTATACACAACAATACAAAATATATTACAAAATTTTCTTATTCAAAAGTAAACGAACTTCTATTTCTCTACCACTTACGTATGACTTGTAAAATCATATGAATTATTATTAATAAGTATAAATAAGTAAGAAAAAAGAATCGTTACAGAAATGTTTTATGTAAAGTACACACATCACCACGATAAATCTAGAAAACAAAATGTAATATTTACTTACCAACTTCCGTCGCGCCAATTTTCATGAATATCAACAAAAAATCTTACAAACAGTGATGGATTGATTGATTAGCTGAAGTGGAGCTGAACTAAACGCAATATATTTAAAAATGGAGATGGCTTTACTACTAGTTTAAATAAATTTATAGAATAAATAAAAATAAATTCTAGAAGTCTGCAAGGTTTAGCAGTTGAAAAGTTCGCAGTCATAAAAAAAATGGCGGCTGAGAGGTTCAATTTTCATCCAGTTTGACGAAAATTGGATTAGTACCGTTTTCATCCAGTTTACGTCCGTAAAACAGAAAATGGGGACAAACTTGTTAAGATTTGGTTCCAGATCTGATGAAAATTGGATTAGTTGCGTTTTCATTCAATTTATGTTCTAAACTGATGTCCATAGTTTGTAGATATTTCGTCCATAAGTATATGACGAGAGTATGTTCGGTTTTCATCCAATTTACGTCATAAAATGACGTCCATATTTTGTAGATATTATGTGCGTACGTAATGTCAAACATTTAACAAAATCTGGACGTATTTTAGCTGGCTGTCTACGTCCAAAATACATCTTTAGACGTATTTCGAACTTGGTAGATGAAAACTGGATGTAATATGAACGTATGTGCTGTGTGGGTAGATAACCATCGCCGATATATATCCGTTTTAATAAGAAAAAAGAAGACAGAAAATCACATTTCAATTTAAGTACTACTGTAGGCAAAAAATAGTAAGACTTTTTAATTTAAATTTCGCGCGAAAACCCATTCGTCGAAATATTTTTTTTCTAGATTGGTATGACTGTCAGTGACATCTGTGACAAATGTCACATCAAAATAATCATTAGTGTTTAGTATACGCTTGTCTTTCTGAAGTACAAAAAGTGAAATTATTCAACAAAGAAGTTCCATTAAATTTTGTGTGCGGAATCAAATTTCTGGTGCCGAAACGTTCAGAATGTTGCAAAAGGCCTTCGGTGATAATTGTTTGTCACGAGCAAGTATTTTTGATTAGTACAAATTATTCAAAGAGGGTCGAGAACGCGTTGACGACGAACCACGTCCAGGACGGCCATCAACATCAACTGATGATCAACACGTCAATAAAATCAAGGAATTGGTGCTTGAGAATCGACGATTAACAGTCAGAGATCTTACTGGCATCGTTGAAATATCGGAAGGATCAGTGAAAAACATTTTGAAAGATGCACCGATAATGCACCGTCGCATACTGCATTAATTCTTCGTGAGTTTTTCGCCAAATTTTCAACCAATATCGTGCCGCAACCACCGTATTCGCCTGATTTAGCTCCGTGTGACTTCTGGCTATTCAGCAAACTCAAACGACCGGGGAAACCGTTTTGAGTCAACTGAAGACATTAAACGTGAATCGCTACGCGCATTGAAGGCTATTCCGGAAATTGACTTTAACAACTGTTTCGAGGATTGGAAGAAACGTTGGCACAAGTGTATTGGGGCCAGGGGGGATCACTTTGAGGGGGACGAAATAGATTTGGAAGAATAAATTAAGAATTTTAGAATTATGAACAAAGTCTTACTATTTTTTGCCCACAGTAGTATTACACCATGTAACACAATTTTTGTTTCTGGGTAATCAATATCATTTTCTAATTGGTTCTATCATAAAAACATGAAAAAACTTTACTTTCCTGCAAAAACTTTGCTTTTGTGGTCAGGCCAACGAGAAGTTGAAATTTGTGTACTGTCATTAAGGAAACGTACAAATTTTCGGGTTTAACTTTATTTAAAAACAAAAAGGGAACATTATATTTGAAATCAATAGTATATTTTAACCAAAATTCTACAAATTGTTGATCAGGAACCTAGAAATGTGTAGTTTTGCGAGTGTATGTCATATCACTTTCACGAATAAGTTCCCAAATATAGTCCCCCATCATGTGTTCATTGTAGGTTCCCTGGTAGCGACGTTCAAAACATTGCATGTCCTGATGAAAGCCCTCTCCCTACTCCTCGCAATAGGCACCCATGTTCTCTTTGAAGCTATCGAGGTGGGCATTCAGGGCCTGATTACTATACAGGCCCACTAGGCCACGGCCTTGGGCTCTCTGCTGATGCCCCCCCCCTTCCCCACCCAAAAAAAATAGATTTTTTTTAAAGTGCATTTTTCTGAAATTATTTGCTCGAAACCAAAAAATATTTTGGTAAACTTGGCAACTGTATCGTAATATCTAATGATGTCCCCAGAATACTCTTGAAACAAACAAAAAAAAAAAATCCAGTCACTACATTCGTTTGAAGGGGCCTCGAAAAGGTGTTGGGCCTTGTGTTCTAGGCAACCTTAATCGGGCTCTGAATATATTTATTCTCATTTCTAGAAAGCTTTAACATATATATATATATATATATATATATCAATACTGAGGTATGTGTGAGTAAAAATATACCAGTAAAAAAATGAAATATTCCTTATCATTCATCATGCAAGATTCATTAACAATCACACGTGTAAACTAACCTAAATAATCAAATTAATTAAATATCTTAGATCTAAAATCCATATGTTCGACAAAGACCAAAGCCTGGATGACATATTAAGGGATTTTCTTGCACAAAAGCCATAATTTGTGTCGCTTTCAATTAATTTCTGTATTCAATTAAAAGTTTTGGAATTGAGTATTTTGAATTTTGATATATTTAAATGTTCTTAATTAGCACCGTATTATACAGTCGACTGCAAAATGAATCGAGCACCGGGACCCCTTCAGAAAATTTTCAAATGCCCGTCGGCCCCTGTAGGCCCCAACCCCCCCCCAAAAAAAAACCTTAATACCCTTCCGAAAAAACGCGCTTCACTCACCAACGTTGGCCTGTCCACGGACGCAAAAAAAAATGGACCAAAGGACAATGTCCTTTGGTCCATTTTTTTTGCCCTTTCTGTCATTCAGAAAGATTCTAGTCCCTTTTGCAGGTCGTCTGCATTTTATCCCGCCATTCGAGCAAGTAGGCGGGCAGCAGGTATCCCTCCTTTTCGCCGCATTGTCTCAAATACACGACTTTGCCGACCCGTTTGCGCTCCAAGATGCGTCCCTTGTTCAAAAACTCGTAGAGTCTCGCTTCCCTATCGGCCTTATACCCCGATGCCAAGCGGTAGGCGAGGAGATGAATCAGGGCCGTGTGTTCAATCACCCATTCTGTTTTCCATTCTGGTAAAATGTCGCTGCTGAGACAGCTACCCACTTCTCGAGCCCAGGCGTGTATACTGCATTTCCCTAGCAACAGAGCCAACTCTAACGTTCCCCAATACATTTTTCCATTCTTTCCCACAGCTCCGAAAAGATTAAAGTACAGTTGGCGGTCCATCAAACCCACTCGAAACTGCATGACTGTTTTTTCTTCTCCTCTCCCTTCCCGTCTTTTTATCCTTCCCCCCCCCCTTCCAAACCCGTTTACGCCGCTCGACCGGCCGCGCGCGCAGCTCTCTCCCGATTCGTCGCTCCGCGTCCCGCCCCTCGAGCGGGCTCCGCCTCCTCAGCCTCAGTCGCTCGTCCGCTTCGATCCGCGCGGCATTCTCTCTCTCGTTCTTGCTCTCGCCATGTCCTTTTGCATCCAGTATCAGCCGTATCACCACTACGTCCTGACCGGACTCATTGGTCAAGACGAACTCCTCTACTGGTTCGCCCGAGATGTCATCAGCGTCGTGGGCCTTCATAGGCCTTCGCGAAGCCTGACCAACGTGCAAGTGCGGCACGTGGCCCCGACCCTGAAGAATACGCCGCCTCACTACCTCAAGAAACGCGTGATGCGGCACGAAGCGGCCATGCGACTGTTTCAAATGTCTAGGGTCGAGTCGGTGCAAGAGTTTGGTAGGCGACTCGGCTCGGATCAAACGTACGTCCGCATCTTGATGGAATGGGACGAAAAAGACGTGAGTCATCCGACAGTTTTACTCATCCTGAACGTACCGGGGATACCGGATATGGTCCGACACCCCACATTCTTTCACTGGTTTGAAACGTTTAAAAAAAATGCCGTGTTTAAACTCTACCCGGATCCCCTCATGGAGACGATGATGAAATGTAACCAAGAGATTTTAATGAACCCGCCCGTCGTTGCGGAAAGCAGTCAAGTCACTGTACTGGAATCACGTCAAGAGGATGCCTGTCCTCTTGAAATTTTGTTTGAGTGGAAAGGAACTCTGAAAAAATTTAAACTCGTTGAGGATAAAGATGCTGCTGCTGCTACTGCTGCTGAAAAAACGTATACCGAACTGTAATTCTCTATCTAGAGGCAAAAAAATGGGTGCCCGGGAGTTGTGCTGATGCATGCACAACTCTCGGGCACCCATTTTTTTGCAGTCTACTCGTCACCAATGTTGGAAACGTCAACCAAAGTGCCCGAGAGAATGCCGATGCACACCCTTTTCTCGGGCACCCATTTTTTTTGCAGTCTACTTGTCACCAACGTTGGTGACGAGTGAACCGCAAAAAAAAATGAGTGCCCGGGAGAATGCTGATGCATTCTCTTGGGCACCCATTTTTTTGCCATGGTTGACGTTTCCAGACTGTCAAAAAAATGTTAATGTACATGCCCTCCTCCTATGCATCCATTGAATAGCGACTCACCCATTGAACCCATTCACCTGCGTCCAATTCTTGGAAAAAAAAAAAAAAAAAAAAGTCTGGATTGATACGCATGAACCCACGTTCTGCGCGGGCGCTTCGTTCGAGTTTATTCACTCTTCCCCTTGCCTGTCCTTGAAGCGCGCCTCTCAAAGAAAAGGGTCTTTGGCCCTCCCCGCGTTCCTTCACCACCTCTCTCTCTGCTTCTTCCCTTCCCCTCCCCCCTGGCTCCCGCGAGCATAAATAGTACGGCGCGCTCTCTTTGGCCTTCTTTGTGCCGCGTCATGCTCTTTCAACTCAAGCTCGGAACCGGCGTGCTCTGGGGAGCCATCGGTCAAAATGGCGGCCTGTACTGGGGAGCCCTGTCTGTCGCCAAACTCTTGGGGTATCGATCCCTTTACCAGTTTACACGTCATCGTTCCAACGTGCTGCTCAAAGACATTGCCTCCCGCTATCACGCCCAAGAACACCACCGGTTCCTGGAGACGCGGCTCATGACTCATAACCGCCTGCTCTCGGTGCTCGACCGTTCCCGAAAGACGCGAGCCCAGCTCATTTACGACCATTTCAATCGAGGCAACTTTTACGTGCGAGTGGACACGGATCCTCGCTACCCGAGAGCCGAACTGTGTAATCAGAACGATCCTCTCGCCGTCAATTTTTTCCTATGGCTCGAAGGCTATAAACACCAACTCTTTGAAGAAGCGCTGGAAGTGGACTCGGATCCGGACCGCGATCGCGAGGAGGAGGAGGAGGAGGAAGAGTACGAAGTGGTGGAGGACGAGGCCACTGCTGCTGCTGGTTACTCTGCCGCCTCGCCCCCGATGCCCCCTGCTGCTGCTGCTACCGATTCCAATGTCACCGACTATAGTCCCCGGTTGCCGCCCGATTTCACGCCCTACTCTCCAAGCTGCCCCCCTTACGACCCCAACGAGGATGCCGAACCTGCTGCTGCTGCTGCTGCTGCTACTGCTGCCATTCCTCCCATCGCTCATCCTTCAACGCTCCCGTTTAAAAAAAGATTTCACACCCAGGATGACGGGATCCTGTTTTGGTTTTCTAGCCTCCCGCCCAAAAAAATTATTGTCATGCAAGGCAACTGCTCCCAGGAATTTATTCCCAAAATGGACTAGACTTTTTGTTTCCCTGCTGCATTTTTGCAATGCCAAAAAAAGTGAGATGAAATAGTTTTTCTCTCTCATCCCATTTTTTTTTGCGCGCGTCGTTTCATGCGGGGAGCCGAGACCACGTGATCACCACCGTGAAGGTCGAGTGACTGAAACCCGTTCTTCTTCTCAGAGTCGATTCAGCTGTTTAGTTGTCAACATGCTTTTCAGAGTGAATCTACGCAACGGAACCTCTCTTCAGGCCGGGATCGGCCGGAACGGCAAGGTGTATTATCACGGGGAGGCAGTGGCGATCCTGATGGGGAAGCCCCAAATCGAAGGGGAGGAGGAAGCCCTCGGATGGATTCGCAAAGTGGCCAGTTGCAAGATGGGCGACGTCTTGCCTCATCTGACGCATCCTGGACTGCGGGATGCCTGGGTCATTGAGCAAACGTGGCTGCTCGCCCTGCTGGAGAGGGAGATTGCGCAGGGTGCCAAAAGACCCGGGCTCAGAGAATTGCAGCTCTTTTTGCATTTCGGGTACGTGATGCCCCTCGGGACCTATGACGGGGTGATGAACGTGATGCAAACGCGCTACCCCATTGGAATATACTTTCGGACATGGCTGAAAAGGGTATGTAGCAATCTGGAATCGGCTGGACTCGTAACCTAATGCATGCAAAGACTCTATCTTTTTACAAGCTGCTTAAAAAAAAAAAAAAAAAAAAAAAAAAAAAAAAAAAAAAAAAGCAGTGTTTTAAAGATGCAGAAAAATGGGCCGAAAAAGTAATTGGTTAAAAACCAATTGCTTTTTCGGTCCATTTTTTTGCGTCGGATCCCTCACCAACATTGGACTCGTTTCCACGTTTTTTTGAATAAACTGGTTTTTCTCGGTGGGCGGAGCTTCCCGTCCAGGTCACTCGCACTAGCCACCTTTACTGACGTGAGCGGTGAAGCGTTCCACCCAACTAGACTCTATCTTTCAACAGGCTGTTTCAAAGCAGCGTTTCAAAAGATGCAAAAAAAGGGGCCGAAAAAAGGAATGGGTATTCAACCCATTCCTTTTTTCGGCCCCTTTTTTTGCATCAGATCCCTCACCAACATTGGACTCGTTTCCACGTTTTTTAAAACTGGTTTTCTGGACCTCACCAACATTGGACTCGTTTCCACGTTTTAAAAAACTGGTTTTCTCGGTGGGCGGAGCTTCCCCCGGCCGAGTATAAATAGACGCGGCTCATAGCGGGCTCCTTCCCTTTTCACCATGTTGTTTCGACTCTTGCTCACCAAAGGCCACTTTTTCTACTGCATTCTTGGGGTGGTCGGGAGGAACGGCAAAGTGTACTTTTCCACCGAAGACGTGGCGCTGGCGGTCCACCGGAGTCAGAGGTGGGTCAAGGACGTGGCGAGCTGCAAGCTCAAGGAGGTGAGCCCTGCGTGCAAGCGGCGACCCGAAGCGTGGCTGATTGAACTCTCGGCCCTGCTCAACCTGCTGCAGTTGGAGCGCGAGAGGAGGCTCTACTACCTGCTGAAATTTGGAAATGTAAAGGAAGTGACGGGAAGCAACATGCCGCAAATTGAAGAGTGCCCTGAACGGGAGGGAAGGCGGTTTGAATCGTGGATCAAGGACTATCAGAAAAAATGTGCCGAGGAAGAGAGGGAAAATGAACTGAAAAAATAACTGTAAGCACCCGTGCGGTGTGAAAGTTGCAAAAAAATGGGCCAAAGGTAAAAAAAAAACTCGAGAGTTTTTTTTTTACCTTTGGCCCATTTTTTTGCAGCACGTGGGACACCAACCTTGGAAACGGGACGAGTTGAGAAAGGGGTGGATGGGAATGAGTTTCGGAAACTGTTTATATGTACACAAAAAAAAAAAAAAAAAAAAAAAAAAAAAATTTTTTTTTTTTTTTTTTTTTTTTTTTTCAGCTTAGACTGTTTACTCAGATTTTAAAAACTGAAATATTTTAAAAACTGAAATTTTTTTTTTTTTTTTTTTTTTTTGCAACTGGGTAAGTTTGGAACGCCTCCAAATCACGTGATTAGGGGATGGGGAGATATTGGTAGCTCTGGAATGGAAGGAGGCTCGCCCAAAACTTTTTTCCCTGGAGCCGATGAAAGCTGTTAAGAGGTGTTGGATTTGACCTTTCGTTTAACATGGGATTCCCATTGGCTTTTTTTAATACCTGACAAATTACCGTTTACATGCTTCGTGACACGAAACCGAGGACATACACTAAAATTAATATTTATAATTAAAATTAATATTTATATTTATAATTAATATTTAATTTCAATTTTAAATTTAATTTTAATTTCAATTTCAATTTCAATTTTAATTTCAATTATAATTTATAATTTAATTATAATTTAAAAAGTTGGGAAAAAAATTTTCAACTTGGGTCCGGATCAAAAATGTTTAATTGAAAAAAAAAATTTTAAATTAAGAGCGACTGAAGAGTATGAAGATTGGGGGAAACAAAACTTTATGCCCGCGAGGCGGGAGCGCAGCGACCGCCGAGCGGGTATAAAGTTTTGTTTCCCCAATCTTCATACTCTTCAGTCAGAGACCTTCCCAGCTCTTCCTTTTCATTTCTTTGATTTTTTTCCGTCAGTTTCCGACAAGGGTGACTTTCTTTTCGTTTTAAACTTTTCGAGGGCTTGATTTTTTTCTTGCAAAAGTGTTTTGAGAACGCAAATTTCTGCGTTCATGCGTTCCTTTTGCAGGCGATTCTGCTCCGCGCTTTCTTGCCGCAGACGCTCGTACATTTCCTTTTGCACGCGACTCTGCTCGGCAAAATCTTGTCGCATGCGTTCAATTTCCGCGTCTTTTTGCAGCAGGGCATCGCGATGCAGGCGTTCAATTTTCGCGTCTTTGTGGAGCAGGGCTTCTCGATGCAGGCAATCGAGCTCGTCGATGCGAGTGCGCAGGCGCTCCATGTCCGCGTCTTTGCGCTGCAGTTGCGAGCTCAGTTGCTCCGTGAATTCGTTCCGCAGGCGTTCCATGTCCGCGTCTTTACGCTGCAGGGTTTCTCGAAGCTCCTTCAATTCGTGCCGCAGGTGTTCGAGTTTTGCGTCTTTACGCTGCAGGGTTTCGTGATGCGAGCGAGTGAGCTCGTCGATGCGTGTGCGCATGCGTTCCGTGTCCGCGTCTGTGCGCATGCGCTCCAGTTCCGATTGCTGCACGGTTTCGCGAGAGTCTTGGAGTTGAGTGCGCATGTCGGCCAGGGCCGCGTCTTTCTTTTCGAGTTCTTTTTCCAACTGTTCAATTTTGAGCACGTAGGGATGGATGCAGGTCAGGATTCTTTGTTGGAAAGGGGAGGGAGTCCAGTATTCTTCGCAGATGACGTCGTAAAACAGGTTGCCTGCCTCTGCTTGCAGGCGGCCCCAGGCCGGGTCGTCCAGCGAGGCCAGGGAGTCGTCCCGCTCAAAGTACAGTTTCATGCCTCGATTGAGATGGAGGTAGTGCTCCGTTTCGCGACCCGATCCTGTGATGGGTCGATATGGTTTGGCTACGCGCAGCACGCGGTTGAAGCGAATGTTGGGGAGATGTTTGATGGCGATTTGAAAGAGTCCTTTCGCTTCGTTTCTCTCGACGCCGCGCGTGGCCAAGAGTTCGGGTTTCGTGAACCGGTACTCTTGATGGAGGAGTTGCAGGATGCCTCCGTCCCATTGCAGGCAGGCGTACAGTCTGAAAGGAGCGGGGAGCTCGGTAAAGATCCAGAAATGATTGGGTTTCTCGATCACTCGGGCACCCTTTTTGGTGAAGGTACCGTCGCATTTCGACTGCCGTTTGCTCAGGTAGCCCAGGGCGTTGACCAGATGCAGGGGGGATTCAATCTTTTTGCTGCGAATGCAATAAAAGTTTTTGCACGGTTTGTCTTCTCGTGGAATTTTAATTTTTTTCCAGACGTTGGGCATGAAATGCCCCGTGGGCGAAAAGAGGAGCAAATGCCGGTGCTGGCGATGACGTGCTTGCCGGTACGTGCCTCCATCGCACCAGCAAGAAAAGGGTAGGAAACGAGTCTGCCCTGCATCCCCTTCTTCCAGAGCTCTTAGGAAAGGGGCAAATGCGACGGCTCGCACCATGATGTGGAGGCATTCAAAGTCCTTTCCCAACTGCAAGTACTTTCGAACGCATCCGGCCGCTAAATTCAATCCTTCGTCCTGAAAGGGAAGGGGTAGGGGATCCAAGTCGACTTGCGAAAAGAGTTGGTAGGCTTGAGGCGGAAGATTGGAGAGTTTGGAATGACCCGAGAGACACCTCGCTTGACACAGGGCTTTCGTGTCGTCGAGGACAAAGTTTTCGTGGCAGGGCGGCCACGAGAGGGTAGGCTCCAACACGGTAAGAGGAGGCTCTTCCACAGGAGGAAGCTCTTTTTGTACGCGAGGTTTGCGTACGCGAGGCTTTTTTAAGGGAGGTTTGAGCACGCGAGGCTTTTTTAAGGGAATTACAAAACTGGAAAAACAGTCGAGAAGATGGTTCATGTTTTTAAATTTAGTTCCCTTTTGCCAAGATGTGCGTCCGCGGCACCAGACACATTGCGTTTCTCGATCAAGATTATGTTGTTTGCAATGTTCTTCAAACTTGTGCGGTAATAAGGTTAGATTGCAGTGCGGACAACTGAATGGAATTTTAAAATTCCTCAAACGTCTGTAGTAACGATTGAGGGGTCTTTTCAATTTGGGTGGCATGTTTGGTAACAAGATTGTGATGGATTTGAAAACAGCTTATATAGCGACTCGGATTTTAGTTTGTAAAAAAGTAGTTTGAGAGCTCAAAGTCTGATTGGCTAGCTCAAAGTCTAGCTCAAAAAAAAAAAAAAAAAAAATTCAGTTACTTTTTTTTTTTTTTTTTTTTTTTTTGGTTATGAGCCTAGACTGTCCACTCAGATTTTAGTTTCTAAAATATTTTGAAAGCTCCAAGTCCAACTCGTCAAAATTTTTTTTTTTTTTTTTTTTTTTTTTTTTTTTTTTTTTTTTTTGAGCTAGACTTTGAGCTAGCCAATCAGACTTGCGCAAGACTCAGAGATATAGGCTTCCCCGCTTCAGCCTCTCCAGACATACTTTATCGACTCCTTCATCGGGATCCCTCCGACTCGTTTGCAATTCTCATTCTCACTCTCTCATTCACCACGTGAAACGTCGCTCTAGCTTCCCGATATCCTCGACACATGGCATCCAGTCATCCTTCGAGTTTCAAAGACGAGGACCGCGTGACGGGATCTTGCAGCAATTCCGAAGACGAGGATTACCACGATTACCACATTACGCGTTACATGCTACATTCAATCTCGGAATTTAAAGACACCATTGACAGTAGCAGTTTTCAGGAGGGAGAGGAAGATTGCGAAAAGCACCGTCTGCTTAAAAAATTGGGCCAGTTTCATAGAGAGGTGATTGATTTTTACATAGAGATGAATTCCGAAAGGCTTCGACTCGAACGAGAAATTTTGGACTTGAAAAAGCAACTCGGAGACTCTAGATATGTATGCATACACTGCGACGACATGGTAAACTTGTTTAAAGAGTAAATTCCTATCAAGGCTACGCGAAAAAAAAAAAAAAAAAAAAATTTTTTTTTTTTTTTTTTTTTTTTTGCACGTTATATACTTGGTATCGGTAAAAGAGCAAACACTCTTTCAGTCTTTAAAACCTGCCTCTTTCCAAATCTCTCCCCCCCGTTTCACCGAGTTTTTCAGGACCCCCCCCAGACTAAAGGGCCCCCCACCCCCTTCATCAAGACTCGTTCACATTAGCCTCTCGTAACTGGTAGACAACCCCCCGTGAAAACGCAAAGCCTCGAGTGCGTGACTTGCCATGGCCGAACCGGGAGACGATCCGCTCGTCAAACAGGTGCATCTGCATCTGCAGGAAATTGAGCATAAAAACGCGGAAATTGAACGCTTGCAGCTCGAGCTCGTCAAACAGGCTCATTTGCATCGAGAAGAGCTCGAACACAAAAATGCCGAAATGGAACGCCTGCGTTATGACCTGCAGCAGGCGCAGAGTCGCATGCGACCTCTCCAGGACGAGGAGGTGAAGCGTCTCACGGCCGAGCTAGAAACCTTGAAGGGGAAGCATGCGGAAGAGTTGAAGCAGAGCGCCGAACGCTGGCAGCGCGAGTCTGAGCAGCACGATCACGAGCAGCGGGAAGCCTTGCGGCAAAAAGAAGCGGAATTGGAACGCGTGCGGGCCCTGCTTCTCGACTCCAAGTCTTTCGAGGGCTCTCCAAACCTCGAGCACGCCCATTGCGAAGCCTTGCAGCGCGAAGCTCTCCGCCTGCGAGACGACGCGATGAAACGCCAGCTGGAAAAGGAGTCGCTCGCCGCTCGAATCCAGGAAATGGAACGCTCCCATCAAAGGCAGGTGGACGAACTGACAAAAGGGGCGAATCGGCAGCGGGACCAATTTTTGGCAGCGTTGGAGTCGGATGCGAATCAGAGGCGTAAGCTAGGGAGTTTTCTGTTTCAGCAAAACGCAAACGCCCAGCGCCTGGAAGCGAGTCTTTTGCAGCAGAGTCGCGTGCAAACTTTTGCGTGCGAACGCCTGACCGCGGAGGTGAAACGCCTGCGGCACGAGCACAGCCGCGAACTGAGCAAACTGAGCGAACGCGTGGCCTCGGAAATGGAACGCGTGCAGGCGGAGATGGTCGAGTACAGTCGGTGGATAAAAGAGGCGTGCGATCGCGTGGCTTTGGAAATGAAGCTCGAGAGACTCGACCCGAAGAGACCGACGAGTCCTTTCCCGGTCATGGACGGATAAAAAAAAAAAAAAAAAAAAAAAAAAAATTCAGTTAGACTTGGAGCTTTCAAAATATTTTAGAAACTAAAATCTGAGTTGACAGTCTAAGCTCATAACCCCCCCCAAAAAAAAAAAAAAAAAAAAAAAAAAAAAATTGTAACTGAATTTTTTTTTTTTTTTTTTTTTTTTTTTTTTTTTTTTTAGACTGTCAACTCAGATTTTAGTTTCTAAAATATTTTGAAAGCTCCAAGTCTAACTCGTCAAAAAAAAAAAAAAAAAAAATTATACGATTACAGTCAACTGAGATTTTAGTTTGTGAAATATTTTAGAAGCTCCAAGTCTAGCTTGTCAAAAAAAAAAAAAAAAAAAAAACTGATTTTTTTTTTTTTTTTTTTTTTTTTTTTTTTTTTTGTAGGGTTATGAGCTTAGACTGTCAACTCAGATTTTAGTTTCTAAAATATTTTGAAAGCTCCAAGTCTAACTCGTCAAAAAAAAAAAAAAAAAAAAAATTATACGATTACAGTCAACTGAGATTTTAGTTTGTGAAATATTTTAGAAGCTCCAAGTCTAGCTTGTCAAAAAAAAAAAAAAAAAAAAACTGATTTTTTTTTTTTTTTTTTTTTTTTTTTTAAGCCAATCAGATTTGCAGCTCTCAAAATATTTTTTTACAAACTAAAATCCGAGTCGTTATATAAGCTGTTTTCAAATCAATGACCAACACTTACATTATTTTGATTTGGAAACAGCGTGGACCAATACGTCTTTTTCTAAAGTTGTCGTTTGAGCTCTTATATATAGTATATTTAACAGCAAGATGGCGCAAAATTTATCTCAATCAACGTTTGTGCGTGAAGAACTTGACGATTTTGAAAGAAAACATTACGCTAAAGAAAATATCAGAACAGATTTTATTCTTGAAAATGTATTTTCCCACCTATTGCGTAATCATTATAATTTCGATGCGATCAATCCGATGAATGAAAAAGAAAAACATGTTTTAGAAGCAACAAAAGAAATTATCGATGCCTTTAGAGACAGTTATGCTACTCCATTGAAAAATATGTGTGCAGAAATAAATGTCATAGAAGAAAACACAGTAGACTCTATTTTATTAGACATATTTAACGAATTGTTTTCTGAAGGTATAACCTGGAGCCGAATAATAGCTTTCTTTGCTTTCGTTGGAGAATTGACTATCATGTGTATCATAAAAATGCTACCTAAATCAATCGTGAATGTGATTTATAAATGCCTTTCTCGATTGGTGAAAGAAAAATTAAAAACATGGATAGACGATCATAATGGTTGGGGTGGTTTAAGAAGTTTATCTGTTGTTAGACAACAAAAAAATCCATTTGCCATGTCAAATTCAAATCAGGCTCAAAATACCTTGTATTTGAACATGAATTTGAATTGGTATAATATAGTTCGAATATATCTCTTGTACACCACAGTTCGAATGATTAGCAGATTTGTATCCAAAAAATTTTTCAATAATTGAAAAAAAAAAAAAAAAAAAAAAATTTTTTTTTTTTTTTTTTTTTTTTTGACGAGTTAGACTTGGAGTTTTCAAAATATTTTTGAAACTAAAATCTGACACTCTAAGCTCATAACCCTACAAAAAAAAAAAAAAAAAAAAAAAACTTTTTTGAAAATATAAATTTTGGTTTCTTATTTTGCTAGGGTTTTAATTTTAATTTTTTGATATTTTCGTATATATAACCCAGGGCTTCAAAGTTACTTTCAACAAACTTTTATTTAGTTATAAAATTCAAATAATAATGGAAATTTCCCTCTATTATATCTTTGTTGCTAATGTCTTCAATTTAGTATTGACTTCTGCGTTAAAGAACGGAAATTCTACGCCATATGAATGTTCCAGTCCTCAGCAAGTGGATACATTAAATAATTCTGATATGGAAATATCTTTTCTATGAGCTTTCTGTCCACGGATATGACACTGAATACCAGAGCACGGTACATTCTATGTTTGAAGAAGTGAAAAAAACTAGCTCAGAAAGAAACATTTGTCCCTTCGAATGGAAAGAAAATGTCCAGGAAAATCGATTTCCAAAGATTTTACATGTCAATTTTGTATGTGAAAAATGTATTTATTTATTTATTTTTTATTTATTTTTTATTTATTTTTTCATGTAGGGTTATTAGTTCAAATTCAGTGCAAAAATATTTTCAAATTTACAAGTCTAAGAAATATAAGATTTGGTGAAAGCTCCAAGTCTTTTTTTTTTTTTTTTTTTTTTTTTTTTTTTTTTTTATGCAGGGCTTTGACGCGTGGCTCGCTGCTCGAGTTCAATCAGAAATTTCTTCACGGGAATCTCTTTGCAGGTCGTTGACCCGGGCCACGTGACGTCATGGGATCGTGACGTCACGTGGCGTTTAAAAATGCACGGTGAGGGAATGACTCGATCAACCGGGAGCCATGAAATTCTGAGGTCGTTGACCCAGGCCGCGTGGGATCGTGACGTCTGAACGTCAACGACGGGGAGTTTTGCAGCGAGAGGGGATGACTCGATGAACCGGGGAGCCCTTGGGATCGAGCTGGCGCGAGGTCGTTGACGAAAGACGTCATTTGAAATGGTTTCTTTGCAGCGAGAGGGATGACTCGATGAGATTTTTTTCCCCCCGGGGAGTCGAGGAATCGCGTTGGCTTGCAGGTCGTTGACCCGGGGCACGTGGGATCGTCAGTCTCGATTCCTTGACGTCATTGAAAGTGTTTTTCTTGCACGAGGAGGGGATGGCTCGATGAAATCTTTTTTCTCGGGGGGCCATGGAATCCTTGCTGGTTATTGACCCGGGCCACTTGACGTCACGATTCCATGACCTGAGCTTTCAAAATATTTCAAAAAAAAAAAAAAAAAAAACTGATTTTTTTTTTTTTTTTTTTTTTTTTGTAGGGTTATGAGCTTAGACTGTCAACTCAGATTTTAGTTTCTAAAATATTTTGAAAGCTCCAAGTCTAACTCGTCAAAAAAAAAAAAAAAAAATTATACGATTACAGTCAACTGAGATTTTAGTTTGTGAAATATTTTAGAAGCTCCAAGTCTAGCTTGTCAAAAAAAAAAAAAAAACTGATTTTTTTTTTTTTTTTTTTTTTTTTTAAGCCAATCAGATTTGCAGCTCTCAAAATATTTTTTTACAAACTAAAATCCGAGTCGTTATATAAGCTGTTTTCAAATCAATGACCAACACTTACATTATTTTGATTTGGAAACAGCGTGGACCAATACGTCTTTTTCTAAAGTTGTCGTTTGAGCTCTTATATATAGTATATTTAACAGCAAGATGGCGCAAAATTTATTTCAATCAACGTTTGTGCGTGAAGAACTTGACGATTTTGAAAGAAAACATTACGCTAAAGAAAATATCAGAACAGATTTTATTCTTGAAAATGTATTTTCCCACCTATTGCGTAATCATTATAATTTCGATGCGATCAATCCGATGAATGAAAAAGAAAAACATGTTTTAGAAGCAACAAAAGAAATTATCGATGCCTTTAGAGACAGTTATGCTACTCCATTGAAAAATATGTGTGCAGAAATAAATGTCATAGAAGAAAACACAGTAGACTCTATTTTATTAGACATATTTAACGAATTGTTTTCTGAAGGTATAACCTGGAGCCGAATAATAGCTTTCTTTGCTTTCGTTGGAGAATTGACTATCATGTGTATCATAAAAATGCTACCTAAATCAATCGTGAATGTGATTTATAAATGCCTTTCTCGATTGGTGAAAGAAAAATTAAAAACATGGATAGACGATCATAATGGTTGGGGTGGTTTAAGAAGTTTATCTGTTGTTAGACAACAAAAAAATCCATTTGCCATGTCAAATTCAAATCAGGCTCAAAATACCTTGTATTTGAACATGAATTTGAATTGGTATAATATAGTTCGAATATATCTCTTGTACACCACAGTTCGAATGATTAGCAGATTTGTATCCAAAAATTTTTTCAATAATTGAAAAAAAAAAAAAAAAAAATTTTTTTTTTTTTTTTTTTTTTTTTTGACGAGTTAGACTTGGAGCTTTCAAAATATTTTAGAAACTAAAATCTGACACTCTAAGCTCATAACCCTACAAAAAAAAAAAAAAAAAAAAAAAAAAAAAAAAAAAAAAAAAAAAAAAAACTTTTTTGAAAATATAAATTTTGGTTTCTTATTTTGCTAGGGTTTTAATTTTAATTTTTTGATATTTTCGTATATATAACCCAGGGCTTCAAAGTTACTTTCAACAAACTTTTATTTAGTTATAAAATTCAAATAATAATGGAAATTTCCCTCTATTATATCTTTGTTGCTAATGTCTTCAATTTAGTATTGACTTCTGCGTTAAAGAACGGAAATTCTACGCCATATGAATGTTCCAGTCCTCAGCAAGTGGATACATTAAATAATTCTGATATGGAAATATCTTTTCTATGAGCTTTCTGTCCACGGATATGACACTGAATACCAGAGCACGGTACATTCTATGTTTGAAGAAGTGAAAAAAACTAGCTCAGAAAGAAACATTTGTCCCTTCGAATGGAAAGAAAATGTCCAGGAAAATCGATTTCCAAAGATTTTACATGTCAATTTTGTATGTGAAAAATGTATTTATTTATTTATTTTTTATTTATTTTTTATTTTTTTATGTAGGGTTATTAGTTCAAATTCAGTGCAAAAATATTTTCAAATTTACAAGTCTAAGAAATATAAGATTTGGTGAAAGCTCCAAGTCTTTTTTTTTTTTTTTTTTTTTTTTTTTTTTTTATGCAGGGCTTTGACGCGTGGCTCGCTGCTCGAGTTCAATCAGAAATTTCTTCACGGGAATCTCTTTGCAGGTCGTTGACCCGGCCCACGTGACGTCATGGGATCGTGACGTCACGTGGCGTTTAAAAATGCACGGTGAGGGAATGACTCGATCAACCGGGAGCCATGAAATCCTGAGGTCGTTGACCCAGGCCGCGTGGGATCGTGACGTCTGAACGTCAACGACGGGGAGTTTTGCAGCGAGAGGGGATGACTCGATGAACCGGGGGAGCCCTTGGGATCGAGCTGGCGCGAGGTCGTTGACGAAAGACGTCATTTGAAATGGTTTCTTTGCAGCGAGAGGGATGACTCGATGAGATTTTTTTTTCCCCCCGGGGAGTCGAGGAATCGCGTTGGCTTGCAGGTCGTTGACCCGGGGCACGTGGGATCGTCAGTCTCGATTCCATGACGTCATTGAAAGTGTTTTTCTTGCACGAGGAGGGGATGGCTCGATGAAATCTTTTTTCTCGGGGGGCCATGGAATCCTTGCTGGTTATTGACCCGGGCCACTTGACGTCACGATTCCATGACCTGAGCTTTCAAAATATTTCAAAAAAAAAAAAAAAAACTGATTTTTTTTTTTTCATCTCAGATGTTAGTTTCTAAAATATTTTGAAAGCCCCAAGTCTAACTTGTCCAAAAAAAAAAAAAAAAAAATCAGGTTTTTTTTTTTTTTTTTTTTTTTTTTTGAAATATTTTGAAAGCTCAGGTCATGGAATCGTTTTTTTTTTTTTTTTTTTTTTTTTTTTTTTTTTTTTTGTAGGGTTATGAGCTTAGACTCAACTCAGATTTTAGTTTCTAAAATATTTTGAAAGCTCCAAGTCTAACTCGTCAAAAAAAAAAAAAAAAAAAAAAAAAAAAAAAAAAAAAAAGTAACTGAATTTTTTTTTTTGACAAGTTAGACTTGGAGCTTTCAAAATATTTTAGAAACTAAAATCTGAGTTGAGTCTAAGCTCATAACCCTACAAAAAAAAAAAAAAAAAAAAATCAGTTACATTTTTTTTTTTTTTTTTTTTTTTTTTGACGAGTGAGACTTGGAGTTTTTAAAATATTTTGAAACCTCCAACTTAAATAAATAATTCGTATTGAATCGGATTTGTCGTCGTACCGTATTGGTCACATAATTCTTGCAAATTTAAAATTTGAAATAGGGGTACTTGTTTACAGTGAAAGCACCAGTATCGTCTACGTTTTTTTAAAGAGTCAAAAAAAGAAACGTAGCTAATTTTATAGCATCTTCCCACAAAACATACAAGTCGATAACCTCTGAAATATTGTTTAAAACATTCCAAACATAAATAATCATCCTCTAAAAGATATTCAAATGTTATTAAAACTAACCTATGTGAATTTTCAAATTGTTTGAAAGAAAATGTGTCATCATTCTGTAACCAGACGACAAACTCTTTGGAAAACTTTCTGTCCTTTTCTTTAAACAGATTCATCAGTGCGTCAACGCTAAAATGTTGCACTCTTTCCGGATCCCACGAAGGCATTTGTACTCGAAAGTAACATTTGGAAGACAAAAGTCGTCGGTAAAATGCGAGTTGTTGACAAAGCATTTTGGGTAAAAGGAATGCCCAGTCTCCTCCTTCGTGTTTCTGGTATCGAGTTTCTTCGATGATTTTATTCACGCACTGATCTCTTAAACGGGACGGGACATGTCGAACGCAGACACAATTTTGTCGAATTTTCTCCAACGCCTCGTGATGGGTAATGAATTTTTTTTCCTCGTCGTCTAAATTCATATCACTAAAATCCAAATGATTAGGCATTTTGATAGTACCTATTTCAACTTCGAAGGGCCAAAGCTTGTACGCCAAATTGAACTCTCCGTGTTTCAAAATTTCTCCTTTATAAAAAGACCATAATAAATGAGGCACGAGCAGTTTGTCGCAAATACGTCGCTGTTGTTTGTCGGGTGGATATCGTTCGATTATCTTTTGAGCCGTTTCATCTGTAATGTTAAACTTGAAAAAAACAATGTCTTCTATTAAGTGTATCATATTATCGCGAACTAGTTGAAACATTATGAACAAACTCACTCTAAATAACACATTTCTTAACCGCAAAAAAAAAAAAAAAAAAAAAAAAAAAAATGTAACTGAATTTTTTTTTTTTTTTTTTTTTTTTTTTTTTTGTAGGCTTATGAGCTGACTCAACTCAGATTTTAGTTTCTAAAATATTTTGAAAGCCCCAAGTCTAACTTGTCAAAAAAAAAAAAAAAAAAAAAATTCAGTTACATTTTTTTTTTTTTTTTTTTTTTTTGTAGGGTTATCAGCTTAGAGTGTCAACTCAGATTTTAGTTTCTAAAATATTTTGAAACCTCCAAGTTTAACTCGTCTTTTTTTTTTTTTTTTTTTTTTGTAGGGTTATCAGCTTAGAGTGTCAACTCAGATTTTAGTTTCTAAAATATTTTGAAACCTCCAAGTTTAACTCGTCTTTTTTTTTTTTTTTTTTTTTTTTTTTTTTTTTTTTTCATGCAGGGTTTTGACGCGTGGCCGGCCGCTTGCGTTTAGACAAAAATTTCTTCACGGGAATCGCGCTGGCTTGCGTGACGTCATGGGCCCGTTTGACATGGTTTTTTTGCACCGGGAGGGATGACTCGATGAAACATTTTTCCAGGGAGCCGTGGCATCCTTGCAGGTCGTTGACCCGGGCCACGGGACGTCCCGTGGCCATTTGAAAAGATTTTTGCACCGAGTAGGATGGCTCGATGAAATCTTTTTTCCAAGGAGCCATGGTATCCTGCTGGCTTGCAGGTCGTTGACACCGGGCCACGTGACGTCACGTAGCCATTTGAGAGGGTTTCTTTGCACCACGATGGAATGGCTCGATGAGATTTTTTTTTCAGGGAGCCGTGGAATCCTTACAGGTCGTTGACCCCGGGCCACGGGATCGTGACGTCATGAGTCGTTTGAGAGGGTTGCTTTGCACCGCGAGGGCATGAAATCTTATTTTCCGGGGAGCCGTGGAATCGTGTTGACCCAGGCCGCGTGACGTCATGGAACCGTGACGTGTTTTTTTGCACTGGGAGGGATGAGATTATTTTTTTCCGGGGAGCCATGAAATAAAGTTGGTTACTTTCAACAAACTTTTATTTAGTTATAAAATTCAAATAATAATGGAAATTTTATATCTTTGTTGCTAATGTCTACAATTTAGTATTGGCTTCTGTGTTAAAGAACGGAAATTCTATGCCATATGAATGTTCCAGTCCTCAGCAAGTGGATACATTAAATAATTCTGATATGGAATATCTTTTCTATGAGCTTTCTGTCCACGGATATGACACTGAATACCGGTACATTCTATGTTTGAAGAAGTGAAAAAAACTAGCTCAGAAAGAAACATTTGTCCCTTCGAATGGAAAGAAAATGTCCAAGAAAATCGATTTCCAAAGATTTTACATGTCAATTTTGTATGTAAAAAATGTATTTATTTATTTATTTTTTTTATTTTTTTTATCAAGAAAAAATAAATTAATAAAATAAATAGATTATAATAAAATAAAAAGATTTAGATTCTCACTCACTACTCCAACTCAGATTTTAGTTTGTAAAATATTTTAAAAGCTCCAAGTCTGGCTTGTCAAAAAAAAAAAAAAAAAAAAAAAAAAAATTTTTTTTTTTTTTTGACAAGCCAGACTTGGAGCTTTTAAAATATTTTACAAACTAAAATCTGAGTTGGAGTAGTGAGTGAGAATCTAAATCTTTTTATTTTATTATAATCTATTTATTTTATTAATTTATTTTTTCTTGTAGGGTTATTAGTTCAAATTCAGTGCAAAAATATTTTCAAAGTTACAAATCTAAGAAATATTTATTTATTTATTTAATTATTTATTTATTTATTTATTTACTTATTTTTTATTTATTTTTTCATGTAGGGTTATTAATTCAAATTCAGTGCAAAAATATTTTCAAAGTTACAAATCTAAGAAATATTTATTTATTTATTTAATTATTTATTTATTTATTTATTTAATTATTTATTTATTTATTTATTTATTTATTTTTTATTTATTTTTTCATGTAGGGTTATTAATTCAAATTCAGTGCAAAAATATTTTCAAAGTTACAAATCTAAGAAATATTTATTTATTTATTTAATTATTTATTTATTTATTTATTTATTTATTTATTTTTTATTTATTTTTTCATGTAGGGTTATTAATTCAAATTCAGTGCAAAAATATTTTCAAATGTACAAGTCTAAGAAATATAAGATTTGGTGAAAGCTCCAAGTCTAACTCGTCAAATTTTTTTTTTTTTTTTTTTTTTTTTTCTGTAGGGTTATCAGCTTAGAGTGTCAACTCAGATTTCAGTTTCTAAAATATTTTGAAATCTCCAAGTCTGGCTTGTCAACAAAAAAAAAAAAAAAAAAAAAAAAAAAAATCAGTTACAATTTTTTTTTTTTTTTTTTTTTTTTTTTGTTGACAAGCCAGACTTGGAGATTTCAAAATATTTTAGAAACTGAAATCTGAGTTGACACTCTAAGCTGATAACCCTACAGAAAAAAAAAAAATGTAACTGAATTTTTTTTTTTTTTTTTTTTTTTTTTGTAGGGTTATGGGCTTAGACTGTCAACTCAGATTTTAGTTTCTAAAATATTTTGAAAGCTCCAAGTCTAACTCGTCAAAAAAAAAAAAAAAAAAAAATTTCAGTTACAATTTTTTTTTTTTTTTTTTTTTTTTTTTTTGACGAGTTAGACTTGGAGCTTTCAAAATATTTTAGAAACTAAAATCTGAGTCGACAGTCTAAGCTCATAACCCTCAGTTTTTTTTTTTTTTTTTTTTTTCATGCAGGGCGTTGACGCGTGACCGGCCGCTTGCGTTTAGACAGAAATTTCTTCACGGGAATCGCGCTGGCTTGCAGGTCGTTGACCCGGGCCAAGTGACGTCCTGATTCCATGACGTCACGTAGCCATTTTAGGGGGTTTCGTTTGCACCGGGAGGGATGACTCGATGAAATCTTTTTTTCCCCGGGGAGCCGTGAAATCGCAATGGCATGAGGTCGTTGACCCGGGCCACGTGAGATCGTGACGTCATGAATCAAGGGGGGGAAAGAAACGGGTTGGTGTTTTACTAGAGGTCAGGCTTCGTGTCACCGTGGACTCGGAGGGCAAGCGCTGACCGGAGGGAGAGGAGGAACCAAACTTTTATATTATAATATATATTATAATATAAATTATAGGTTCAACTGTTATTAAATGTAACAGAAACTTTTGCCTGCATCTCCTAATGGTATTTGAAGGGGGGTTTCGGGAAACATTTCATGGGTAGAACTTTTCTTAAAATTTTAAATTTAAATCTAAATAAGAGTTTAAATTAAACTTTTGCCTACATCTCCTAATGGTATTTAAGGGGGGTTTCGGGGAAACATTTCATGGGTAGAACTTAAAATTTTAAATTTAAATCTAAATAAGAGTTTAAATTAAACTTTTGCCTACATCTCCTAATGGTATTTAAGGGGGGGTTTCGGGGAAACATTTCATGGGTAAAACTTTTCTTAAAATTTTAAACTTAAATCTAAGTAAGGGTTTAAATTAAACTTTTCATGGGTAAAACTTAAAGTAAAAAAAAAATAAACTTTTCTTAAAAATTTAAATTTAAAGAAAAAAAAAATTAAATTTAAATGGATTGAAGCTGTAGGAAGACGACCGCCTAAACTTTTTGCCCACGAGGCGGGAGCGGAGCGACCGCCGAGTGGGTCAAAAAGTTTAGGCGGTTCGTCTTCCTACAGCTTCAGTCAGCCCTCTAATCGTTGTTTTTGGTCACGTGGACCGAAATGCGGGGTCTAGCCCTCTCCAATTCCGCGTTTCTCTTTTCCAGCTCTTTGCATTTCCGTTTCGTTTCGGCCAGTTCTCTGTTGAGCCTGGCAATTTCGCCTTCGTTCATCCAATGGATTTTATCGTTCAGAGTAACAATTTTGAGAGTCATTTGAACGACGCGGTCGTTGAGCTCGTCATTTTTTTCCTGCAGAGACTGGACCCTTTGCTCGGCGACCTCGTGCTTTGCGCGCCATGCGACCGTTTCCAGTTGCAAAGCCTCGCCCTCTTTTTGCAAGGCCGCGACTTTTGATTCGAGTTGCGTGTTTCTTTCGACGAGGGGCTTGAATTCGTTGAGGAGTTTCTGATGGAAAGGCCTCGGGGTCCACGCGTCTTCGCCTACCGTTTCATAAAAAGTCATGTCGGCTTGCTCCCTGAGCCACGTTTCGGCATTCGAGCGACCGGAGCGACGAAGGTCTTTGAAATAGAGTTTTCGACCGTTCAGGAGATGGAGGAATCGATCCGTGGGCTGGAGGGAGGGTACCGTATCGGGAGCGACGGGTAGAACGAGTCCGAACCGGACGCCTGGAATGTTTTGGACGAGGAGACGCCACTTTCCTCGGACGAATGTGAGGTCGGCGTGCATCAAGTCACACCATTTCAGGTTCCTGAATTCGAGATTCAAGTGTTCTTGGAGCCCGCCTTCCCATTGCAGGACGAGGGGGGAGTCGGTAGTCTCTCGGCAGGCTTTCGAAACAATAAAAATGATTCGGGGTTTCTTGGGTCTCGTCTCCGGAAAATTCGCAGATGGATTCGCGTTGGCTGAGGTAGCCGAGCGTGTGGACGAGATGCAGGGCCGAATGAATGGGTTGCTTGTGGATGATGCGGAAACGAGCACAGGGCCGGTCTTTGCGTGGAATCGAGATTTTTTTCCACACGTTTCTTTCGAAATGGGGAGAGGGCGGGGACACTGTGATCAAATGGCGGTGCTGGCGATGCCGAGCCTCTTCGTACTTGCCCCCGTCGCACCAGCAGGAGAATGGGAGCGTACGGGTTCGCCCTTCGTCCGAATCCATGGCTTCGAGGAAACTCTGGAAGGCTATGGATCGCACGATCACGTGATGCCATTCGGCGTCCTTCCCGAGATCGAGGTACGTGCGAACGCAGGATGTGGCCCGGTTGAGTGAGTCGGTATCGAACCGGATTGGGTTGGGGGACAGAGGCAGGGGCCAGATGGGTTCGTAAGCACGGGGTTGCGGGTCGGCAGTGCGATCGAAAAAATCTTTGGCGGGGCAGAGAGGCCTCCTGTCGAAAGCGGAGGGGACAAAGGTTTGCAGGGGAGGAGGCGTGTGCAGAATTAAAAAATGTCGAGCGCATTCCATCAGGTGATCGGTATTTTCGCATTTACATTTAGCCGGCCAAGTTTTATTTCCCAAACACCAAGCGCAACAGCGTAAAGTTTCTAATGTATGGAGTTTTTTACAATGTTTCTCGTAATCTTTGGGTAAAACAGAACAGAAACAGTGAGGGCAAGGGAAAGGTACGGTTTTGCTATGCAAGAATTTGATGTAATTATTTAAAACTCTATGGTCTTTAGGGGGCGGTTTGACTTTGGGCGACGGTTTGACATTACGCGGAGGCATGTCGCAAAGAAATCCTTAAAATTGTGTTCAAAAATCAGTATCGAAAGTTGAGCCGTTCCAAATTTTTGTACAGAGTGTAAAGTCAAACGTTACGATTAAAAAAAAAAAAAAAAAAAAAAAAAAAAAATGGAGCTTTTAAGATTTGGAGCTTTCAAAATATTTTAGAAACTAAAATATCTTGAAAGCTCCAAGTCTAACTTGTCAAAAAAAAAAAAATGGAGCTTTTAAGATTTGGAGCTTTCAAAATATTTTAGAAACTAAAATATCTTGAAAGCTCCAAGTCTAACTTGTCAAAAAAAAAAAAAAAAAAAAAAAAAAAAAAAAATTAATTTTTTTTTTTTTTTTTTTTTTTTTTTTTTTTTTTTTGTAGGGTTATGGGCTTAGAGTGTCAACTCAGATTTTAGTTTCTAAAATATTTTGAAAGCTCCAAGTCTAACTCGTCAAAAAAAAAAAAAAAAAAAAAAAACTTGTTCGTCTTTCATACAAACATTCATTCGATTCCATTCTTTAGTTCGAAAAAACACTGCTTTGGAATGGTTATATTTTTCCAAGACTGTTTGTATACTCGTAAACCATAATGGCACCCTCAAAACTGGCAAAATGTAAGTAACAGGTTCACATTTATAATTGTTTTCATCTTTATCACTTTTATGAATGATTCTACTTTGGCACACAGCGGTCAGTAAAATCTTTGGAAATCGATTTTCCTGGACATTTTCTCCATTCGAAGGGACAAATGTTTCTTTCTGAGCTAGTTTTTTTTCACTTCTTCAAACATAGAATGTACCGTGCTCTGGTATTCAGTGTCATATCCGTGGACAGAAAGCTCATAGAAAAGATATTCCATATCAGAATTATTTAATGTATCCACTTGCTGAGGACTGGAACATTCATATGGCGTAGAATTTCCGTTCTTTAACACAGAAGCCAATACTAAATTGAAGACATTAGCAACAAAGATATAATAGAGGAAAATTTCAACTGTCAACTCAGATTTCAGTTTCTAAAATATTTTGAAAGCTCCAAGTCTAACTCGTCAAAAAAAAAAAAAAAAAAAAATTCAGTTACAATTTTTTTTTTTTTTTTTTTTTTTTTTTTTTTGTAGGGTTATGAGCTTAGACTGTCAACTCAGATTTTAGTTTCTAAAATATTTTGACAGTCTAAGCTCATAACCCTACAAAAAAAAAAAAAAAAAAAAAAAAAAATTCAGTTACAATATTTTTTTTTTTTTTTTTTTTTTTTTTTTTTTTTTTTTGTAGGGTTATGAGCTTAGACTGTCAACTCAGATTTTAGTTTCTAAAATATTTTGACAGTCTAAGCTCATAACCCTACATAAAAAAAAAAAAAAAAAAAAAAAAAAAACTTGTTCGTCTTTCATAAAAACATTCATTCGATTCCATTCTTTAGTTCGAAAAAACACTGCTTTGGAATGGTTATATTTTCCCAAGACTGTTTGTATACTCGTAAACCATAATGGCACCCTCAAAACTGGCAAAATGTAAGTAACAGGTTCACATTTATAATTGTTTTCATCTTTATCACTTTTATGAATGATTCTACTTTGGCACACAGCGGTCAGTAAAATCTTTGGAAATCGATTTTCCTGGACATTTTCTTTCCATTCGAAGGGACAAATGTTTCTTTCTGAGCTAGTTTTTTTTCACTTCTTCAAACATAGAATGTACCGTGCTCTGGTATTCAGTGTCATATCCGTGGACAGAAAGCTCATAGAAAAGATATTCCATATCAGAATTATTTAATGTATCCACTTGCTGAGGACTGGAACATTCATATGGCGTAGAATTTCCGTTCTTTAACACAGAAGCCAATACTAAATTAAAGACATTAGCAACAAAGATATAATAGAGGAAAATTTCAACTGTCAACTCAGATTTCAGTTTCTAAAATATTTTGAAAGCTCCAAGTCTAACTCGTCAAAAAAAAAAAAAAAAAAAAAAAAAAAATTCAGTTACAATTTTTTTTTTTTTTTTTTTTTTTGTAGGGTTATGAGCTTAGACTGTCAACTCAGATTTCAGTTTCTAAAATATTTTGAAAGCTCCAAGTCTAACTCGTAAAAAAAAAAAAAAAAAAAAAAAAAAAAAAATTGTAACTGAATTTTTTTTTTTTTTTTTTTTTTTTTTTTTTGTAGGGTTATGAGCTTAGACTGTCAACTCAGATTTTTAGTTTCTAAAATATTTTGAAAGCTCCAAGTCTAACTCGTAAAAAAAAAAAAAAAAAAAAAAATTCTCATTTTTTTTTTTTTTTTTTTTTTTTCTATATATTTCGACAGGGGACTCAGATTTCAGTTTGAAAAATATTTTGACGTTTCGCGACATTCTAAACAGTTTTCAAATTTTCCTGCAACTTTTTAGTTGAGTGATTCTGATGTGTTTACAAATGACACTGTTTAATGATTCAATCTACATTTTCTTCCAGTTTACGTGCTTTGCGTTTCCATTCATCTCGCTAGGCCGTGGTTGACGTGCTTTGCGTTCCCATGTCACTCGTTGACGTGCCTCTTTTAGACGGGGGGCGGCGGGCGCGGGCGAGTCCATGGTTCGTTTCTCACGGGTAGCCGTGTTTCGAGAGTCCCTGGGGTACTGACGGGAGGAGTGCTTGAAACGGGTGGAGGGTGATTGCACGGCACCCAGTCTTGCGAGAACGGGTAGAATGAGACTGATGACTTGGAAATGTCCTTTCAGGCGGGCTCGTACCATGTTGCCCTCCATTCCTGAATGGGGGCAACGGGGATTGACGAGAAGATGGTATTCGGTATCCAGAAAATACACAGAGGTTATCAGAAGAGCACTGAAATCTTTTCGGATAACTGTTGAATAATGTTTTCATTTAGACTTTTATAAACAATTTGACGTAAAAGATGGTATTTGGTATCCAGAAAATACACAGAGGTTATCAGAAGAGCACTGAAATCTTTTCGGATCACTTTGCATTTAATCTAGCTGGAAAGAGCTTTTTCTGGATAAGGATGGATTAAGAGTTAATAGAGCGGCAGTCCATAAGAGCGCATCTCATTGCAAAAATTTTCCTTACTGAAAGCACCAACGAAACGTTTGCTTTAGAGTTTAAAACAGTAGTTGACAAATCTAAACGTTGTCAAATATATAATCCCGCATTAAACCACAATCGAGCTCTCGCTTTAGAGTTCAAAACAGTAGTGGACACATCTACAAATATACAATCCCGCATTAAACCACAATCAATCACATATAGAAACAGATGGAATAGCTCATCTCTGAGCTCAGAGTTTAATCAAAGTTCCAAAAAAAGTTCGTTTCGGCTTTTACAACAACAGTCAACCCTCTAGATCTAAATAGGAACCCGAAAAAGAAGCACAAGCTCAGAAACGTTAAAAACATTTTAATCGGTAAAAAAAAATTAAAAAAAAATGAAATGGATTGAGAGCCGACTGATAAAGACAAATTTTACTTTTTTACCCGCGAGGCGGGAGCGCAGCGACCGCCGAGTGGGTAAAAAAGTAAAATTTGTCTTTATCCAGTCGGCTCTCAATTCCCCCCACCCCACCCCACCCCACTTCCCAGTTTCTTTCTATTCACATAAACTTGATTGCGTTCCAATGTTGGAGAGCCATCGTCTGCAAAAAAAATGCGATACAAGTAAATTTGGAAATTTCCAAATTTACTTGTATCGCATTTTTTTTGCTCCCTCTGATGCCGACGGCACCAGTCTATACG
This sequence comes from Maratus michaelseni, assembly GCA_963931845.1. NCBI lineage: Eukaryota > Metazoa > Arthropoda > Arachnida > Araneae > Salticidae > Maratus > Maratus michaelseni. The sequence goes on from OZ007599.1 coordinate 275,642,609, forward strand.
GGGAAAAAGAAAAACAGTTTAGCATAGTTTTTGACGTTTATAAAAAGGATTACCTTCATCTAAAACTCTTTTCAGTTCCGGGTTGCGTTTCATGGGTTTGGTCAAGGCGACTGTATTGTTCAGGTCGCGGTTGACGTGGTAAATAATGATGCAGGTGACATGTTTCTCGTCCTTTTCCAGCTTCAGTTTTTGATAGGCGACAAAGGGAATGGATTCGCCTCCGGCCCGAGTGAGAAAGCGATGGCCTTCCGAGACTCCAAACGTAAAGGGAGTCAGTTCTTGAAGGCGGGATTGGCAGCGGCAGTGAACATTGGGCGGCAGGATGCATTCGACGAGGAGGCGCCGATCACTTTGGACCATGACAGAAAAGTGACTAAAGGGATGATTTCGGGGTCTCATGATCGTCGCCACGTTGGTCTCAATGTCGTGTAGACCGCGGTCGAAAAAGCGCATTTCTTGCACTTTGAGGTAGGGAGAGAAATTGATCATGATGTAGCCGTAGCCGGGGAGGTGATAGGTCAACAGGTGCATATCTTCCATCCATTGGTAAGAGTTTAAATACTGATCCATCACTTCTCGCATGCGTTCAAAAGTGCCTTTGTAGAAGGCGCCGCGTGCATTGGGGGCGTACCGGCCCCGAAAGCCATCGATGAGGAAATGACGCATGGTAAATTGCAGGGTGTTTTCGTTTCGGAGAAGACAGAGGCGATGGCCCCAATTATTTCGGTCCACGTACCATCCGGTCCGGAGCAGGTTGAAATAGCGCAGGTAGTCAAAGGAGAAGGGGAGTCGGCAGTCTAGGTACGAAGCGCGGTGCTCGAGGAAAGGCTTGAATTCGGGCATCTTGTAGAGGATGCACATTTTATCCTCGAGCGGGATGTATCGGAGAATATGCTGGAGAATGTACGGATGCAAGTCGAGCAGGTTTGGCGGAGACACGGCGGAACGAGAAGAGGCAGGAGCGGCCATCTCAAGAGTCGGCGTTTGAATGAAGGCCCGTCATTTGCATCCCTTTCTCCTCCTTCCTCCTCCCTCCCCTCCCTTCTCTTCCTCCCCACTCATCCAACTGGTTTTTGAAGGACGCGGGCGGAAGGACGCGGGCGGAAGGGCAGAGACTCCTCGACCGTTCCTGCCGTGCGTCAATAATAATAATAATAATAATAATAATAAGAATAATAATAAAAAGACGATTCACTTTACAAAATCTGTTTTTTTTTTAAACAAGAGTGAAAGAATAAAAAAAAACGGTTCCAAGGTTGGTAACAAGGCAGCGGCAAAAAAAAGGCGGTATTTGTAAAGATGTTTAGCCATCTTTACAAATACCGCCCTTTTTTTTGCTCCCCCGCTTCACTGAAATCCTCATCAGCTTAAAGGGGAACGTTTCTTTCCATGACGACTCTTTTGAGTCGTTTCAGTCCAATTTCGTGCTGCATTGAAATTTTAAAGGGGTAATGAACGTACGAGGTCGTCTCCCCTTCCACGTCCCCGTCCTCGTTCAGCTGAAATTCTTGATGCGCGGCCAGGCGGATGGGATCGCCTCCGGGCCAGGTGAGCGTGCGACAGTCTTGGCTCGGTTGAAACGAAAACGGGGTCAGGTGCTGGATGCGACTCGGGCACGGGCATTCGGGCAGCGTGCATTCGACGACGAGGGTCCGATCCGGGGTGAGCGTGACTCGAAAGTGACTGCTCACCTCGAAGCGGTTCAGCATGTCTCTCGGCACGTTGGTTTCGAGGGTGCATCGGGTCCAGTCGTAGAAGCGGAGGTTTTGCACGGGGCCTGGAAACGAGTGGTCGAGCAGGATAAACCCGTACCCTCTCAGGTGATAGGCGAGCAGCGTCAGGTCGTCCAGGCAGACGTAGTCGGTCATGAAAAAGGTCAAGTTGCGAGCCATGCGGTCGATGGGTTCGCGTAAAGGACAGTCCCGTTTGGGTTGGGGCCTATAGAGGCTCGGATGACAGTCCAGTAAAAAGTGGTAAAGGTGAAAGTGCAGGGTGCCCGGGTCGATGCTCAAGAGGAAACGGTGCGACCAGTTTTGCCGGGCCATGTACATACCGGGCCGCAAGAGTCGCAGCACGCGGAGGTAGTGAGGAGAGAAGGGAAGGGGCGAGTCGACGTAGGAGCCTCGGTCGTGCAGGTAAGGAAGAAATTCGGGAATCTGGGAGAGAGAGTGGAGTTTATCGTGCAGAGGCACGAGTTTGAAAATGGAAAGCAAGAGTTCGGGAAGCAAGTCGAGTAAATGCATGGGAGCAGGGTTGGCCTCCATGCTGAACGCGGCAGAGAATGAAAAGGAAGATTGGAGGCTTCAGAGAGCGAGGAATCGTTGCCCACCCCCGAATCGGCGCTGAGGACCCTCCTAGCGTTTCTTTTCCCCCCCGCATCTCCGCTTCATGCCCTCCCTGTTACTTTAAACCACTGAAGCGCGACGGCCGGATGCCCTTGAAAAGCCTCCGCAGGCGATGCGCTTTGGGAAGCGGGTGACCTTCGGGTTGACGGGTTCGGGATGCTTTGAGCTGAGAGAGTTTATTCGCGCTCTGGCAAGATGGCGTATTTCACACTCGTTGCAATTTACGATAAAAAAGAGTATAGAATGGAAGCAGTGTTGGCCGAAGACGATGGAGAGGTTTATTTTTCCACCGCGGATGTGGATAAAATGCTGAGAGGGGACGTGGAAGGGCCGCTCCGGAATAGTCAATGGCCTCGGAGTCGCAACATCCGGCAGCTCGAGTTTTTGACGCGGGAGAATGTCAATATGTTTATGATTAGAAAGGATCATTTGCTGGAAGAGTTGGAAACGTGGGGGACGCCGCGAGCCGTCGCGCTACGGGATTTGCTGAAGCACGGGTCGGTGAGAGACTTGCCTCACTACCCCTCATTGCCTCCGCAAGTGATCCAGATTCACGATGTGTACGGCATCACGTTCCCGTCCTGGTTGAGAACGTTCAAGAGAAATTACGGGCCCCTCTAAAAAAGGTAAGGTGGAATAAAGTCATTATCATCTTCTTCTTCTTCTTTGCATGCTGATGAACAATCAGTTTAAAGAAGGGCAAAAAAAATGAGCCAAAGGAAAAAAAAAATAAATTTTCCTTTGGCTCATTTTTTTTGTAAAGCGAGAGACACCAATGTTGGAAAGGAAGCGAGCCGAAGGAAAAAAAAAATAAATTTTTTCCTTCGGCTCGCATTTTTTTTGTAAAGGGAGAGACACCAATGTTGGAAAGGAAACGAGCTGAAAAAGGTGAAAGGAATAAAACCTTTTTCGGCTCGCATTGAGACGTTTCGGGATAAACCAACCAAATCGTAAAGACTTGATTAAAAAATAGTTTCAGGGCAAATAGGGGGGTCCCGGGACGTTCAAAATAGGATGGAGATAGTAGTTTACAGTTGCCTGAGGAAAAAAAAACTTTGAACCGATCGTTCCCCCCACCGCGTTCCCTCCACTTCCGAGACCTTGAACCGAGCCGAGTCAATGCTCCGTTCATTCCCCTTCTTCTTCCTGCATCGCATTCTTCCGCGTTCCAGTCTCTGACCTCCTCCGCCCCTCTCCCTAGTCATACGTATAAATAGAGCTTTCGATTCCCATCTTCACTCATACACGATGGCTACCGACCGGAGCACTAAGACAGATGTCTTCCCTACCCGGATAGATGACCCGAGAAATGTAAAAAAGCTGCCCCGGGTCCCCAACTTTCAGGGGGTCGTCAGCAATTTCAAAATATATGGCTTCATCGTCTACATGGATGAGCGGGAGCTCATCTACTACAATCTGGTCGAGTGGAATGGCCGGTACCAGAAACATTTTCTCGACACGGCGAGCAGCGTCAAGCCGTTGCGACAGTACGAAGAGAAACCCTGGAGCTGGGCGGCCCGCAAGCTCAAGAAGGATGTGGCGGACAACTTGAGGAAAAACATTGATACGAGGACCTGCTTCAAATACGAGGTCAATTTCTTCCTGGTCAAGAGTTGTTTTACGTTTGGCCAGAGGAAAGTGGAGGACGAAAGAGTGCACGTCTACCAGATAGGGGCCGTGCAAATGCTCTTCTACTACGTGGAGCGCCATAATGTGCATAAAGTGAAGCAGAAAAGTAAATTTCTGCCTGTCGACGACCAGTACAAGTACAAAAAAAAGACGCTGCGACCGTACGAGAGCTACTGCATTCCGGAAGGCACCATTTACCTCATTTATTGCACCAACAAGTCCTTCTTTTCGCTACACATTTTGCGGGCCGATCAACTGCGCCATTTGCCCTTTGAGTGCATCAACCCGATCCGGGAAGTGCCGAGACCCAATCCTGTCGACCATGTTTACCGACGACCCGTGAGAACCCCGCTCATCGAGGAAGCCGTGATTGGGGATGAAGAAGAGGAAAAAGAAGAGCTTCCGCCGCCCCCGCCGATACGGACCTCGCCCTACTTTGCGACGACGGCTACTGCTACTGCTACGAGTACCTGGAACAACGATCCCGTGCTTTTGGATCTAGATTCTGGGGCACGGGTGACGGAGGGTAAGTTGATGCCCCCGCCCCCGCCACCTCCGCCAGTTTTGCATAAAGTGCCTCCGACGACGACGACTTTGCATAAAGTGATTACTCTCATGACTTTTCCTCTGGAAAAAACGGTCCAGGTGGTCAGACCGGACGTTTTGAATTGGTATCGACACATGTTTAAATACAAACTCTACGAAAACCCAAAAGAAGAGGTTTCGGACTGGGGACTGACTGACCAGTCCGAACCGAAGGATTTGAGTAGGACTGGGACAATGACTGAGACTGCTGCGGCAACTGCAGCGATACAGATGGATAACGAGGCTGCCAGGAACCCTTCGATGTCGTCCGTGAACGCCTCTTTGTCTCCCCCTGCACCAAACTCTTTGAATGAATTTGTGTATGACTCTCCAAATTCAATGCCGCTAGTGAACCCTTCTCCGAATGAATATGTGTATGGAAATGCCGGGACTCCTTCTCCAAATTCAATGCCGCTAGTGAACCCTTCTCCGAATGAATATGTGTATGGAAATGCCGAGACTCCTTCTCCAAATTCAATGCCGACAGTAAACCCCTCTTCGAATGAATCTGTGTACGTGAATGCCGAGACCGCTTCTCCAAATTCAATGCCGCCAGTGAACCCCTCTCCGAATGACTTTGTGTATGTGAATGACAATGATTCTTTGACACCTGCTACGAATGATGTAAACATACCTGCTGCTGCGCCCAATTACTTCACTTTTGAAGAACTTTTCAATACTTATAATGAGGACGCGATGAATCTGTTACAAGCTTTTGATGTATAAAATAAATTCTTCTTTGCAAATAAAGAAGGCAAAAAAATGGGATCGAAGATTGAACCGTATGGTTTCAATCTTCGATCCCATTTTTTTGCGCCGATTGTATGACCAACGTTGGATAAATAAATGAATGCTTTCTTTTCAAAGTAAATGATTCGAGTGTGTTAATGGAGGAAGGGGGGGAATCTGATTTTGAAATTTTCTGATGGGGTTCCGGTGCTCAACTCTTTTTGCTGTCGACTGTATCAATTTCAGAATACATTTCTTAGCATTTAATCAACACAGGATATTATATCGTAATATGATGTAAAATCGAAGAGAGTAATAAAGTAAAGTAATAAGTTTCGATATAAAACACATAAAAAATTACAAGAAAATTATTATACAAATTTTACAAATCTTTAAATTTTTAGGCTCAAGATGCCACGCTTTGCTACATTCAGATTGGATTGGATATCTCTGTATCCACAAATTCTTGAGGATGTATTTTAGAATTGAGTTAGATCTGTCTGTATACATCAGTGTTACAGGTTGAGCGTTTTTTAAAGGTTATTCAGACTTGTACTTCTATAAAGAGTAATATTCGCATTATTTAATGAAGAATTAAATAAAGGGCATATTGTTATTTGAAAATAGAGGTAGCATTCTGAATAAAAAACCCGCCCAACTGGTAGCACTGTTATGTATATACCTTTTTATGTTTATCATTTCTAAGACAATAGTTAGTGAAAGTGTATTTTATATGCATATGTATACGAAAAACATAATTAAACACCCGTAAAATTCCAAACGCTTGGCGGGTCACAGAGAAGTTCTCTGCGGGTCTTAGACATGCCAAGTCTTAGGTTTAACATTGCAGAAGAAAATTTGAGATCTGACTGATAAGAAGCCTTAAAACAAAATTTAACTTTTAAAATGTTTGATTACTAGAGTTTGAATGCCAGCATGTATTTCTCAGTTTAGATATTTTGAAAAGTGATCTTTGATGTTTTAATCCTTTCGGAACTAACGGGGATAAAAAAAAAAAATCCCTGACGGCTCAGCCTACAGGCAAAGGTAGATTTCGAAGACGCAAACCGTGGGGCGCCTGTTTATTGAGAATTGCAGAAGAAATTACCATTTTGCCATGATGAGACCACCGACTTCGAACTCTACATGTGTCTGTAGGTGGGGCCGGCAGGGAAATTTTGTTTGTAATTTTTTTTGCTGTAAGGGTTGGTCCTATAAAAAACTTGTCAATATAAAAATTGTAGACAATATTAAGATGATTCGTATTAAAATTTAAGTGGATTTGATGTCTTCTGAATTGATGAAGTTATGATTTTTTTCTTTTTAAACCCCTATTTCCCCTCCCCCCTTGAGGCCATTTTTAATGATATCAAAAATCTGTCATACATAGATTTTTGGCCCTTTTCCTAGAAGTAATAATAACTTTAAACGGATTCGATACGTATCATAACTAAGAAGTTGTGGGTTTTTTTCTGTTTTCTCAAAAGGTCCCCCATTTCCCCTCCCCCCCCCCTTGGTTCAATTTTGCCCATTAACGAACTTGACTGAGATTTTACGCCCCTTGATTTTATGTATCAGTTTGGAAGAGATTTGTGCACAATTATTGAAGTTATCGTGTCCATAAAAAAGTGATATGGATATATATAGATAGATAAAGTTTTGAACTGGGGGTGGTTTTGAGATCTGGGAGTCATGATCGGCGTAGAACTGCAAAATTTTTTCAGAAATTCCAACATAGGGGAGACTGTAATAGGTAGTATTTCTTACGAATTCTACCTAATACCGATTAATTTAAATTAATTTTTTTTTTTTTTTTTTTTTTTTTTGGGGGGGGGGGGTTAACAATTATTTTTGTTGTTATCTGCATGTGATAATGATAGTTTATGTTCTATACATACTTTATTATCACTTCATTTATGTTTCAGCATTTATTAACAAAACATTTGATTAAAACTCTTTGCAGCGTTAGTGATTATTTTATTTTAAAGATACGTTTCATTCTTTAAATTTAAAATAGATGCTACTTTTCCGAACCAATAAGTTATGATAAAAAAATATAAAATAATAGAAAGTTGTTAGGTCTATTTAATATTGTTGCAATTTAACATTTTCCAAACGTCTCCAAAAATTCTTCCTTAGCCTATTGTCATATTAATATAACGCAAAATAACTATATTCGTTAATAAAGCAAATAAACTTCTTGATAACACCATAAATATAAGAGATGCGTTAAGCCTTTCGAAAGAACTGTGTCTTTCTTCATCAGACGCAAACGACTTGCTACCACTGAAGGGCAAAGTTCTTTCGAAAGGCCTAGCGCATCTCTTAAATTTATGGTGTTATCAAGAAATTTGTTTGCTTTATTATCTCACACCAGTGTGTTAATTATTTTAATATATTAGCTAACTTTCATTAAATTAGATATTCGTTAAATTTCGGAAAACCTTAACGTTTGTGATTTGGATAGCTACTTTTAATTTTTTAAACCTAAAAGTAATTTTCCCCCAAAATTAACAAAAAAAATAGTCCTGAAGGGTGAACCTCTTTCAAATACTCTTAATAAAAATGTATAAATGAAATGAAAAAAAGAAAAAAAATCTTAGGAATTTTTAGTCTATTGCCATAAACTACTTATTGGATATGATGATTTTTTTTAAACATTTTTAAATTTTCAAAGATTAACTCATTAATTGTATCAAATGTGACAGCTTGACATAGAAAATTAATCTACTAACAGAAATATCTATACTGGCCCAAAAGTGTATTTCTCCAGTATGTTATTTTCTTTACACCGTACATACAAACATACAAAGTGACTTATGAAGGAAGAATACACAAACATACTTGCAAAATAAACATGTTTAATACCCAACTTGATATCTACATAAAAATATAAAGTAAAAATAAATTAATTCAGAGAAAATATTTGCACACTGTCAATAACAAAAAATAAGAACGCTTCCAAAGTTACAAAAACATATTAATTCATTAATTATATCAAATGAGACAGCTTGACTTAAAAAATTCATCTGCTGACAAAAATATCTATACTGGGCCAAAAGTTTATTTGCACACCATGTTATTTACTTTACGCTGTACATACAAACATACAAAATGACTTATGAAGGAAGAATACAGAAACATATTTGCAAAATAGACATTTTTAATATCCAACTTGATATTTACATAAAAATACAGAGTAAGAATAAATTAATTAAAAAAAATATATTTGCATTCTGTCAATAACAAAAAATAGGAACTCTTCAAAGTTACAAAAACATATTAATTAATTAATTATATCAAATGTGACGGGTTGACTTAGAAAATTCATCTGCTGACAGAAATATCTATACTGGGCCAAAAGTTTATTTGCACACTATGTTATTTACTTTACACTGTACATACAAACATACAAAATCTCTTATGAAGGAACACTACAGAAACATATTTGCAAAATAAACATTTTTAATATACAACTTGATATTTACATAAAAATATAAAGTAATAATAAATTAATTTAAAAAAAAATATATTTTCACTCTGTCAATAACAAAAAATAAGAACTCTTCAAAGTTACAAAAACATATTAATTCCTTAATTATATCAAATGTGACGGCTTATGACTTAGAAAATTCATCTGCTGACAGAAATATCTATACTGGGCCAAAAGTTTATTTGGTTATTTTATTTACACCGTGCATACAAACATACGAAATGACTTATGAAGTAAGAATACAGAAACATATTTGCAAAAAAAAACATTTTTAATATCCAACTTGATATCTACATAAAAATATAAAGTAAAAATAAATTAATTCAAAGAAAATATTTGCACACTATCAATAACAAAAACTATTCAATATTGCAAACATAGGTGGGAATATTTTGTATTGCATGACCTTTCCATTGATTACATTTTGTAATCGTCGGGTATTGCTTATACTGATTGGAATATTTAGCCTTTTTTATTTGCAAAAAATCTTTTTTTAAAAAGAATAATACAAAATGTTGAACTCAATTTCATATGGTTTTATTTCCTGTTGTGCGTAAATGATGTAAGCTACATTTGATTATTCTCATATTAAACTTTTATAGATGTTCAATGTGTACCCCTCCAGCTGTATGGATAACATCTACGCTGTATTAGCTAAATGCATTCCACGTCTGATGAATCTTTTGTGCCATTGAAATGCAATTTCATCTTTGTGATATAACTTGTGCATGAAATTCACCAGACATATTTCAAAGGATGAGTTGCAAATTCGTTTGAAAGTTTCTGAAACATTTGTGATTAAGATAAATCCTAATAATTTAATTGCAATTTGTAAAAGCCAGGAATTTAAGGCGGTATTAAAAAAAAAAAAAAATTCCACGATCAACAACTCAAAATTTTGAGACACATTTTCAGACTCATTTTTAAAAGTGAAAACATGAAACTTGGCGGCGTGATTTATGAAGAGATTTATAAGGGACCCATATTTTTATTTTTCGTTCAATTAATTAGAAATTGATTTTCAAACAATTATTTTCACAGTACGATATTTTTTTTTTTCCAGCGCTATCGCTTCGGGAAATTCAGTTCCAAATATCCACTTTGACAGCATTTTTTTGAAATATATTCCGCCTTTATCAAAAAATTGAGACAATACGGACATTATAAAGTTTCTGAATAAGAGAACCTGCCAACTGGATGCATTTTAGAGCAAAAATGAATTTGAAAATGTGTCTCAAAATAAGCAGTTTGGATTTGAATACACCCTTAATGATAAAAATATAAACTTTACTAAACGATCTTTTAAATTTCCGCGAAACACTTTTATTTCCTGTTATTTCTGTTTTATTTTACTGTTATTACGAAAACAAAATATTTTTTACATTTACAAATAAAAAAGTATTTATTTTCTTTCACCGGAAATGAAGCTGCAATTGGTTTTGTCAATTTTAGATCAAAAATGCTCATTTTGAAATGAATTTTTTGGGGGGTCCGACGGTCAAAATTTTATTTTCTTTATTTATGGGCATTTTTAATGAATTTTTACCCCCGAAAAGTATATTTCTATAACGATTACTTTTCAGATAAAAGTTTTTTAAAACTTTAAAATTTTGTTTCAATTTTAAAGTTTAAATTTTTTATATAAATCATAAACCCCTCATGCTCGATTTCATTACTTTTTTCATTAATGTGTGCTGAAATGGTTTCTTGTTAATTTGTTTTCAGTAGTTTGAAAAATATTTTTTACAAAATTTATAAAAAATTTAAAATTTAAAAAAGGATTTTTGAGAGTGATTTTACTTTGAGGAATATATTTTCCAAAATTTCACATGGAATTAAAAATCATCAAGACAATTTATTAAAAACATAATATAAAACTTAAGAAATTTAATAATTTTCTAAGTTCTGTAGGGGAGATGGGGGATGAATAGGACATTTTCACAAAAATATTTATTTTAAATATTTTATATAAGTTATTATCAATATTATATATCACATGTCAAACTTTAAGTGTTTGACTACATCTTATGCACAATATTTGTTCAAGATTATTATTATACAGATATATAAATTAAATTTAAAAAAAAGTTCTTCTATGTCCCAATCATGCCCACATCAGGGATGAATGGGACACAAACATTTTCCTCCCCGTATTCAATGTTAAGGACTAAAAGCTGACAAAAATGCCGCCTTGGCAAAAGCTGAGAGATTATAAATTGTAATATGATCTCCAGGATTATTTGTTACTCAATGATCTTGGACTCATCTCAGCTTTGCCTTAAAAGGCCCATAAACGGTGGACTGAAGACGATGGCTACAAAGAGGATGAAATGTTAAAAGAATAATTACCATAAAGTATTAATTTATCAACCTATATAATATTATTTAGTTAATAAAAAAATTTCAGTATCCTCTAGGGACGAATGAAGCAGTCCCATTCATCCCCATTTGAAATGTCCCAATCATCCCCATGATGCATATATTCAATTGTCAGCTATTTTGTCTCAGAAATTATTTTGTCACAATGGTTGGTTAATATGCATTCATTTTAATTACCAATATTGAGCCTTTAAATAAAAAACTACAACATATCTTAATTGTTTATATTGCATAAGATATTTAAATAACTTCAAATGTAAAAAAAAATTACTTTTAAGCAGAGTTTTTAGGAAATGCAAATTTGAAGAAAACTGAAAACAGCCATGTGCTCTTTCTTTTGGTTCTGAAGCACACTATGGTAGTGAAATCTATGAGGATAGGAAGCAACTAAAAAAAAATGTTTATTGCCTGAAATATTGAGAGCGTCCCATCCATCCCTTGTCCCATTCATCCTCCATCTCCCCTACTTCATACATATATATTGCAAGAAAGTATAGATATTTCATTTTAAAAATGACAAATCATGAAAAAATCCATTTTGAGATAAATGGACTTAAAAGTTTTAGTTATGGGCAGGGAAGAACTGATAGTACAATACAAATTTTTTTTATTTCTGCTGACGTAATCATCGTAGAAATAATAAAAATTTAATGAAATTTTAATAGAAGGTTTAAATTTACGATATTTTTATTTTGCCTTCTCTAAAAACTGCGGTGGGCTAAAAATTTTGTAGAGAATTGAAGATAATATTTAGGGAGATAACAATGATCCTAAGATTGGTATCCTGGAAAAAGGTACATACAGTTGATCTCAATTAGAAAAAAGGAAAATGAATATTCTATCAAAAAAACATACCAATTCTAAAATATAGGGAGGTTGCATCGTGGCGTATTAACAGTACGCAATCATTTTTGTATTTCTTTTAACTTGTGTCATTTGCGTATAAAGTACAAAATATTTTAATGCATGATCTGCATTGAAATGCATTCCACCAAGTTTCAATTACCAAGGAATAACAAGAACATAAATTGTAATTTGCTTCAAAATAAAAGTAAAAATTTCGGACAATAAAATCGATACAAAACAAAATTACTTAAAAATTTAGTTTGTTAAATAGGACGATGCATATAAAAAATGCTATTTCATAAATTAAAACATAATAGAATTTAAAAAAATCATTTTTTTTCCATTCAAATTGATATGTTTTGGTTACACAAGTTTATGTTTTACTACAAATTGATATGTATGGTTAAGTCACTTGTTCTTTTTTTTTATTGAAGCTCTTTCTTTAAAACCTCCAGCAAAAGATAGTATTCCTTCAGAACGATAGGCTTGCAACTGACTAATGGCTTCTTCAACCTAAAGGGAAAATTAAATTCATGTTAAATTTTAAGCTTAAAATGTAGTTTTCATTGAAAATCTTAAATTAAAAGTTTTTTTAGTAACAGTTTCAAAGTCTAAAAATTCTACACAAATAGAAATACATAACAAACATCAAATATTGTTTCTCAAGCCAAATCTTAAACGACCAGTCTATATTCAGTTAATATTGTGACACAGAATACAAAAAGGTAGGAATTTTCAGAAATGCATTACACTAATGTTTCACTGATCCCGGTGAGCCCATGCGGTCTAGTAGCGAATCGCGAAACAAATTACTGTCTCCAAGGTAACAATAAGAAGCCCGACTGAGTGCAAGTGAATTCCACTCGGCACAAACCCAGGAAAAAGCAGATTGAGGGTCACGAACCGCAGGAAACCCAAAGCTAAGCACCCAGATCCGAACCAACACCTACATATAGCTTACATAAAACCAGTAGCCCTACACCTACATAAAGCCTCTGAACGAATTTGTGACGTCACTGTTCGAGGACCTTCCTCTCAAGTGGAACTCCGCTCTTTTCTTTTGAGTTAAAAAATATTTAATTTTTATTTATCTTGGGAATTTTACTAATGCATGATCTTAATAACAATTAAATTAAACATTTATTTTAATTTTCTTCCTTCTTTTTAAACAAATAAAGGTAATAATATACTTTTCACATTTAAATATATAACAATTTGTTTAAATATTATTCAAATCTGATTTCTAAGTTCTGAATCTAAGTTTATATATATATATATATATATATATATATATATATATATATATATATATAAACTTATTGTAAAAATTAACCATTGAAACAGAAACTGACCATATACAATGAAATTACTTGTCAAATTACAAATTATAATATATAGTCCTAATATATGAAGTATTATATATATATATATATATATATATATATATATATTGCTAGATATTTGTATTTACACGAGTTAAATCACATTAATTAATGTTTAAAAAGAAAAAGAATAAAACACTAATGCATTAAAGAATAATTAAAAGAGTAATTAAGCCAATTTCTAAATTTATTAATAATAATTCTATCCCAGATGTATCTCGCAAAAAATTTTTTACAAAAATAATCTTTTTGTGAAAATAATTTTTATTTTCAACATTTTTTTTCTTTTAAAAAATGTTAGAAGTTCAATTTATTTATTTAATTTTCTGAGATTGTTTATTTATGTTTAAATATAATTCTTTATTCATTTCTGAAAAGTAATATTTAAATATGTCATTGAAAATTTCAATCTGTTTCATTTTACTTTTATGAAAATAGTTTATATATCCAACTTGTCATCATTTATAATTAATTTATAAAACTAACAAAGTGCTATTCTTGTTATATAGGAGGATATTTATTATTATAAGAATAGTGTTTTATTTTGATAATTCCTAAATCTTTCTGTGTATTTATTTACATCATTTTTTTTTTCAAATATCTTTACTTGCTTTTGATAATATTGAACATAAGTTATCTTTAAATATACAAGAGTATATAGTAATATCGCTATGGTTATTACTCTTAAATCGTCAATCATTTTTTTTAATCCGTAAATTGTGAACCATTATATTTTTCTATTAACAACATTAAATATTGTATTCTTCATGTAATCCGACAGCAAGCATTATTAAGCTCATAAAATGTGCAATTTTTTGTTTAAAAAAAGAATATATGTTCTTTGATGTAGACATTTTAATTCTTATGATCACATGTTTTTCTTAATTTTTAATCTTTCAATTTTATAACCGGCGTATAACGAGCACCTGTAAATTTCGATTATTTCTGTCGTACCAAAAGTATGCGTTATAAGCCAGAATATGCTGTATATATTTCTTAAATAATATTTAAACTGTAATTTATTCAATGTTTCAAATATATTAATTTTAAATTTTTTAATAATTAATTTTAATTTTTTTAAATTTTTTTTTTTTAATTTTTCCTTACTTTTATATTCTGGTATTTTAATGGTGCATCCAATTTAACTTAATATTAATAATACCAACATCAGATGATTTATACGCCTAATCTTATTTTATTAAATTTTTTTTAGAAATGTTGCTTGACTATTTTTAAATATTATTATTATAAAACTTTTTTTAATACTTTTAGTTTCTAAGAAATTAAAAAAAATGAATTTTAATTAAATCAAACTACTTAAATATTTAAAATTTTTAATGCACATAATAATTCTGAGAGATTTTTGTAAATGTAGATTTTTCTTAAAAAGGGAAAAATATTAGAAAAAAAGAATAAGAGAAAAATGAAGGAATGTCTAAATAATGTTACTTCATTTACATAAAAATATGGAGTATCATTAGACTAATTTAAAAATAACACTAGTTATAAATGATTCTGAAAACAATTGTTCTTCTGTATTTAGTAAAATAAAAATATGGTTATTTAAAGAATTCAGTAAGGACAATATATATATATATATATATATATATATATATATATATATATATATATAATTATAATATCTATGAATTTCAAAAAACATATCAAGTTCTATTCTACTTAAATCTCCAAAGAGATAATCAATGATACTGTGTATACAGAATTCCACATAGCTAATAATTAACATGTGCAAACATAATATTACCATAGCTGATGCTTCAATGGTAATTGGCCAAATTTTACTCATACCAAAAGAATATTGAAAAAAGAAATAGAGAGAAAGGGAAAAAAAAAAAAAAAAAAAATTATAAATTGGAGTTGCAATTAAGTAAACACAAATGGATTAACAAATTAAATATGAACCATACACAATGGAAAATTGGACCACATGAGAATTAAATATGAATTGGACATGGAAAAACACATGCACATGTACTCATCAGCCTGGATGCACCCACATGTGTTTTAAATAATAATTCAGTGTTTCATAATTCTACTGGCATAATGCTAAGATCAGTAGAATCATCCAGGTACACTGAATTATTACCAGACAACAATTGGAAATATTAAAATTTGGAAATATTTAAATAGGAAATAAAAAACCATTAAGAAAATACAATATATTTCACACACATCGATTATCCAAAAAACTGTAATTAACACCTCACTAAATTACCACGAGATAACAGTTTTGAAATAATAAAATTGGAAATATGAACGCGTAAAGTGTAGATAAAATATTTTACTCACAATAATTATACAGAATCCTTAAAATGTCACAACGTCTACATAATATTCACATCCACATGGCAATGCATCATACATGTTAACTAAGTCGAGTTGAGAGAAATGATTTGTAAGACAAGATGAGAGCACACTTTTTTTAAAACACAACCCCATAAATGACACCCAATCACAAAATGATTCAAAAACACTCAAAATAATTCTGGTTTTAATACACTTATAACAAATTTATATCCGTGAATATATATTACTCCATCCAATTTTAATTCCTGAAAGTAAAATTAATATACAATCAATAGCTCCCTCTATAGTTAAATTAAATATAATATTAACAATATTATCTACAACTACCTGAAAGGTAAAGTGTCGCCATCTATTGGTATTATAATAGTTCATAATTAATATTTAGTTAAATATCCACTTTATTAGTTACATACTCACTTCATTAGATTTATTTATATAAATAAACTTTAAAAAACAATACTAACTTGTAGTTTTACTTAAAATTCAAATAAAATATAATACTACTATATGAATAAATCTACACAGAATTAATTCAACTTGCACAGCATTTCAGATATTCTTAACAAGAATATATTATGTAAAAGAGATATTATTTTAATTCAAATTATTTTTGCTGCCAGCTGTGTTAATCCACTGATATTATAGACATTTATTAAATAATTAATGTTTTATTTTTACTACTACTTAAATATATATTAGACTTGTTTTTAAATAATTAATGTTTAATTTATACTACATTGTTAATATATTTTATATTTATAGATTAATTTAAATATCTAATTAAATAATTCATAAACAATTCAAAATATCTCAAAATTTATAATGTTGATAATTAATAGTATTACTACTGTTTTTCAATCAAATTAATGCAATGCAGTAATTAAAATACTTGTTAATTTTAATTATTCATAGACAAAAATAAAAACTATATATATTTATTTTTATATATATTGCAAATAGATATATATATATGAGTTATAATCACCAATGTTATCATTGTATAATTTAATTTGTTATTGTATAAGTTAATTTATAAATTTATGAAAACTGCACATCAATAATACCTTAAACAGAGGTGATCGGCAACGCACAATCACAACTATACAAAGTATAAATAATGTTCAATCAAATATTAAATTTCCTAAAATGTTATAATTGTAATTATGTATGTTATATTTGTAATTTTCTACATAAAGTGTATATAATGTTCAAACAAATATTAAATATTAAATTTCCTAATATGTTATAATTGTAATAATGTATGTTATAATTATTATTTTCTATATCTTTTGTTATATGTTATCGTACACTAAAACAATAATTTATTACATACCATGTTTATATTTAAATTATATAATAAATGTTATTTAAAAGAGTTGATGATTGAATTTATCATAAAAATAGGATATCCATATATTTTTGCTTGATCTCGAATATATCTAATATTTTTGTTTTTATTTATATCTGAGCATAAGTATTTTATACGATGTAGATAATTGATAATTATATTTTTATAAACAGATTTATGTAAACATGAAGCATAATTGGTAAAAATATTTACTTTAAATGGGAAATCAAATCTCTTATCATAAATATCAAAAATTAATTTATAATTATTAGTAATATTAATTTTTAAGTCAAGAAAGTTTATATTATTATTAATTAAATCATTTTCGCTTAATTTAAGCTGAGTAGGATAAAAATTGAGTGGTGATGTGCAATTTTTTTCATTGAAATAAAATATGATAATGTCATCAATATAGCGATAAAATACATAATCATTGTTCGGACTTATATTTCTTTCATAATAATATAAGTAAAGGTCAGAGAGAATACTAGATGCGGTTCCGCCCTGCGGAATACCCTGGCATTGTTTATAGATAATATTGTCATATATAATGTAATTATTATGCAATGTAAAATTTAGTAAAGTTTTAATAAAATTTACTGAAATATGTTCTTTTAATTTTAATTGAGATTTAAATTCTTTAAATAATATACACATTGTTTTATGTAAGTCTTTTATATCAATGTTATTAAATAAATCATTAAAATCCAATGTTTTTATGAATTTTACCGGATTGATATTATGTATTTTATTAATGAGTTGAAAACTATTTTTTAGGCAATGTTGGTTATTATGTTTTAGCGTTATATCATATATCTGCTTTAAAATATTAAGTAGTAAATTGCTTGCATTTTTATTATATGTGTTACAACCGATGGTAACAGTGCGAAATTTAATAGGATTTTTATGAAATTTTGGAATTATAACAAGATAAGGATAATTAAAATTATTACATTTGATTTTTAGTAATTTGTGATAATTTAATAATTTTCTGTTATTTATTTCAATATTTAATTTAGTTTTATTAAAAATATTACTTGTGTTGATTGCATTGTGAATTAACACTTTATAGTATTCTTTACAAATGATAGCATAATTATTTGGAGATTTATCTACATAAGTAATTATAAATTTGTTTTGTAATTCTGATATATGTTTATTTATGTTTTTAAAAGCTGCATGTGTAATATGATGATAATTTTTTATAATTTCATTTTTTAATTTATCAATTACAGAAAATCTCCATTCACTGAAATATTCGATTGGTTTATTGTAATCAACAGCAATTTTATATATAAACAAATCAATATCTTGAATAAACTGCAATATTATGGATTTGATATTACACTTATATGGAAGACGAAATTTTGTGCCATTATGCATTAAGTTTTGTAAAATAGGTTGTTCTACAATATTAAGATCACCAGTAATGATATGACCATGTGTTGTATTTATATACTTTTGATATTTTGGGTCATTACAATAACATGGGTAATTCTTTGAAGAGACCAAATTTTTTGCAAAAGAATTGTAATTAAAAATTTTACGTCCAAGTGTGCGATTATATTTATATGTCTTGTGAATGGTAAAATTTTTTATTGGAAAATTATTATTAATGTTGTTTATTATATTGTGTAAATTTATATTATTAAATACATGATTGGAAAAATTTATAATTAATTGTGTATTATTAGTTTTATATTTAGGTTTATTATAAAGACTTGTATTTAATAGGTTTGCTCTATAATGTAGAATATCATAAAAGATATCACAAAAATGTGGAGAATATTGATTCTTTTTAAATACCTTGAAATATTGGTTTATATATTTCTTTTTTATACTAAAAACATGTTTTCTTATAGCAAGCCAACAATAATCATTACAAAATTGTGCCTCAAGATTATCAAGCTCCTGTTGAATCACAATATCATCAGTGAATTTTTTGTTATTATGTTTACCTCTACCAGATCTAGAAGTTTTTTTTAAGTTTGAAAAATTTAATCCGGAATAAAGATTTTTATAATTTTCATATTTAGTTAAATCTGAAAATACAGGATGTGATTTTTTGTATACTAATTGATTTAATCCATAAGGATATGTAGTATTAAAATGTCTTATATATTTAGATTCTAGAAAAAGTCGTTCAGTAAAATTTTTTTGTATTTTAAGTATTTTAATAGTAATATTTTTAAAATCATGATTTTTGAAATGAGTATATTCAATATTATGAGTTGTTTGAAATTTAGAATTTTTATATTTATCAATATGAGAACGATGTAAATTTAGCCGCTTATGTAATTTTTGACAAGACTGTCCAATATATTCCATGTTACACGAATTGCATTTCAATGAATAGATTACATTGTATGCTTTGCAAAATTTTACCAAATTAAGATTGTTATTATTTGAAATCTGTGACTTATCAGCTAATGGACATGTAAGACAACGCTTAGATTCACACTCTCGAAAACATAGTACAGGCTTGGGACATTAGAATAGGTTATCTGATAACGATCCAGGAAGATCCCTAATAATCTTCCTGTACCGAGCATTAGTCCTGGATCCACCAAGGCCTAAATTGCCAGTATCTAACATTTTACTAATAACTGCCATATTTGTTTGATAGCAATAAAAATTGCAAGAAATACATATTAAATATATCTATAACATATTTAAAAAAAAAATTGTTATGAATCAATCTTAATATTACTTGAATATCCATAAAAAAAAAAAAAAAAATAAATAAAAAAAAAAAATAATAAAAAAAAAAAAAATAATAAAAAAAAAAATATTAAGATTGACTGTTTAATACTTGATTAAATATAATAAAGCTATATAATAAAACTATTTACATATATACATAAAGTCCCATTAAGCAAACTAACATCAAAAGACAACAATATAAAAACCCCTAGCAGTCATAAGTCAGTACAAAATTAATGTTGGTAAAAAAAAAAAAAAAAAATCATTAGAACCTGAATAAGATTTTATTAAGATGCCCTTGAAAATTCAATAGATAAACAAATGATACCAGGAAATAATAGTAATACTAAAATATTATTATTATTAAATTATTATTAAATACACCATTAAAAGCGCAATGCAGCTATAATAACTATGTATTTCAAACAGAAGTTAATCAAAGTGATTTGTGAGCCAATTAGGCTAAATTATGGTATCATATAAAAATCAATATTTTAACTAGCTAATTGTTGAAAAGAATATTGAAAAGAATATGTAAAAACCATTCCATACCAATTTGCGCAATGCATATATATATATATATATATATATGCAACAAGTAGATGATAAAACATATTATAAATGAAAATTATAAAAATGTAGTTTTCTAATTTTGCTCAGGAATTACATAGACACTAAATTTTGTTTTTGTATAGTTTTTAAATGGAGATTAACCTTTAACAAATTAAATATGCAGTAATATTTAACTTACTTCAGATTTTCATGAGTTTAATAAAACTTAAATAAATGACCATAATTTATAATAGACTTGTCAAAGTTTTAAGAGGCATGAAAAGAAAAAGTCACAAACAATTATTCCAAAGCTTCATAAGAAGAGCAAAAGAATAATTTTATTTTGCACTAAAGAAGTATTTTCTTTACTAAGCCTTGAAATGCAATAATTGCTCTAGGAAAAATTTAATTAAGAAATTTATACTTTAAATGTTTTCTCTATAAAATACTGTTTTGCAAACTTGCGCAGTTGAAATTTACAAAACTGAGTAAGATATAATTTTGAACTTTTTAATTTATTAATAATGAATCATTGAATAACTAACACTAAAATAAGTTTCAAAGTGCTAATTAATTTACATAGGCAGTGGCGGCTCATGAATGACTTTTTAGGGAGCTACATGCATGGCTCCAACTTTTACACTTTAATGGTACCAGTATTTTTGAAAGAAATTTTCATATTATTTAATTTCAGAATTTCTACGATTAAGTAAGGCAAAGGTTTCTATTTCAAATGAATGTTAACAAAAAAGCATGAGTTTGGAAAGATGCATGTAGCATCCTGTCACCAGCCACCAGTATATTTCTAAACAGTGAGAAATGATTACAGGGAGAAATACTTGAAAAATGGGGAATGAAATCGTAAATTGGCCAGCCCAGTTTTAGACGATATAAGCCAGTCTGACATTGTCCGATATTGCAGAAAAGCTGTTTACGATACTGGGGGACATAAAGAATGGCTAAAGCGCATAAATGTTATGTAGAATGCATAAATATTGGCAGGTATGTTTATGAAATGCGTTTTCAGATTTATATATACATTTACCTTTACTTTCAGAATCTCCGGATATTCCAACATCAAAAGCAATTCAGCTGTCTCATAGTCGAGCAGCATGAATGCAACCTCGGTAGCTAACGCAGGACACCATCGATGGATAATAGGGAGTAATACATCTTTGAGCATTTTCTTTTGCTCTTGCACACTTGCGTTAGCTAACATGGATACAGTAGGAATGTTTTCAGCTTGTGGAGGAACCATTTCTCGACTAATAGCTTGATGAGTTCGTCGAGCTTCAGCTTCTCTAGCAATATATTGAATATGACGAAGTTGAGCTTGACGAGCTTGATATTGACGAGCTTGATATTGACGAGCTTGAGCTTGAAGTACTTGAGCTTGATGAGCTTGAGCTTGAAGAGCTTGAGCTTCACGAGCTTGAAATATAGCTTCCTGGGCAACAAATTGATTAGGAGCCTCTTGAAATGGAACAAAATGTGTTGTTTGGAAGGCTAGAAAAAATTAAAATAGATGTTAAGAAAGAGAAATCGTAACTCAAGATTCTATACTAATACTGGCCGGTCTTCGCCCGTCTAGCCAGTCGTATCCGAGTAGGGCCCAGATACATAGTGCAGCGTATCACCCTGGCTTTGCTTGGGGCCCAGAAAGTGCATTTTATATGCAACCAGAAAAATATAAATAAAATACTTTAAATTAAAAGTATGCGAAAATAACTAATGAAAATATAAAAAAGCACTTAACTAAAGATTTCGCGACATATTTTTTTTCTTGAGCCCCCTAACAAAATACTACTGGGTAGCCCAAGTAATACTTTATATCTGGACCCCACTCGGAAGCAACCGGCTAGTATACATAAAAATCAGCAATAGTTCTCTTTTTCATCTAATCCTCCGCAATCGGGTTCATAGCCGATGTTGCTCAGAAACTAGCTAGCTCTAAAATCGCTGAAATATATGATTAACTACTTTTTTTTTCTGTAGATTGTAAATTGGAGTTTCACATTCTTACTTAAAACTGCTGCTGAGATATGGCACTGTAAAAAATTGGTATTCTTCATACAGGTGTTCATATGTGTGGTCCAAAGTTTCCCGTGAGAATATTTTAGAAGAACTATTTCTAGCATATTTTCTCACGTCAGTGTTATTTTGAAGTGGTGTGAAATACCGAACTTCTTTGTGTTATCGAGAGAAACTCTCGGACAGTGATGGATAGCCAAGATCTCCTAAGACGAAACTCTTTGCTTTGATGATCACCGGACCCGTGAGAAAAATAGCATCTCCGTGGCAAAACGAATGTTGCACGACTTATGTCTGCTGTTATGGAGAAACCAATAACGGACTAGTTCTGAAAGGGGAGGCCGTTTCCCAGAGTTGCTGAGTGGATGAGTGGCCTCCAACATGCCCCTCCTCTGACCAGATCCCCTCCCCCAGTGAAAATCCTGAGCGAGAGAATTTGGAGTTGGACATTCAGTTTCGAGAAAGAGAAAGAAAAGTGTTGGTTTCTCTCAGAAGAGGGAACTAGAAACGCCAGGTTTCTGAAACAGCGTAGTTAGACGCTGGAGAGGTGCCTTACCTCTACTGTTGATACTCGGTGTATCAATGAAAAGCCCCATCAAGGGAAGGGTGCACCAAGTGCCCGTGAAATAGTACACTGTACCGATACTCCTAGCAACAAAGAAAATCCCAGAGTGGGAGAGGGTGCACATTGCCTTCGACAGCGTAGACCCGAGCTTCGCCGATCTTCTCGCCGGTGTCGCGTCAATTCGTCGCCGACAATTCATTGCACACAGTAGCGTAACTAGGGGAGGGGGGGGGGGGGGGCAAGAGGGGTGGCCGCTGCCAAGGGGCGCCAAATTGAGATACGTTTTTAACCGAAATTATCTTGCATATTTGATAATGAATAAAAATTGTTGACTTTCTTTTTATGAGTGTATGAATGTTTTCTTCGGTAAAATATTTTATTACGTTCAAATAATGAAAGAAAAATCTTCTGTAAATATTTTTAGGGATGGCTCAATACACTTTGTACCTTACATGATTACGTACCTGAAAGGAGGTGCAAAATGATTCAATAGGGGACGCCAAATTGAGAGACGCTTTAAACCGAAATTATCTCGCATATTTTGACAATAAATAAATATTGCTAATGCTGACCATTTTTGGTGTGTGTGTGTGAATGCTTTGAAGAAATTCGGAAAGGTGGGGGGGGAGGTGGAGAGATCCATAAGTGCCAATCGCGGATGAAATTCTCCCTTGTCTAGCCTCCAGCTTATAAAACAAAAGGCCCTGCTGACATCTCATTTCTCACATCAAAATTGCATTTCTTTATTTCTGTATTGGTTTTCGTGCTAATTTTTGTTCTTAGTATTCTATATGAACATTTTCATGTAAAGGGGACTTCTGTGAACCACTGCAAAATAGATAATTAGTTGGACGAACTGTAAACAGTGCCGGCGCAACGTCCAGCTGGGCTCTGGCAAAGCAGATAGTTGGGCCCAACGTATACTGCAATATTGTACTAATAAAATTTATTTTTAAATTTTATGTATCAAACAATAATATATAATATCTATACTAATAAAAGAAAGTTTCGCTCTGTGTGTGTATGTGTGTTTGTCTGACCACCTTCACCTAGAAGTCTGAAAATTTAGGTGTGGATAGTCCAAGGTCTGGCCTGGTGCACCTGAGTATCAGAATTTTATTACTTTGAAAATTTACAAAAACATTAATTAAAAACTGATCAATAACTCATCTGTTTTTTGCGAGTCGGCTTTCAGAACTTGCGCATGCCCAGAACCATTGAAAAAATAAGTAAATGTTTTTTTTTACAATTTTGTCATTAGAGATATAAATTCATACAAAATCGGGTAAAATATATAAAATAATACAAATTTGGTATCTATTTACGGTTTTATCATGGGCCCGGGCAACGCTGGGCGGGTCAGCTAGTACACTCTAAATAAGAAAGAGTGACTATTCACTCCGGAGGAGTGGATATTCACTCTATCGCAGAGTCAAAATTTGCCCAACCTCTTTAGAGTGACTATTCACTCTAGGCAAAAGTGAAATTGTTCACTCTCTGAAAGAGTGAATACTCACTCCCAAGAAGTGAATATTCACTCTAAACAGGGGTGGATACTCACTCTTTCAGAAGAGTGACTATCCACTCTTGCAAAAAGAGTGGGTTTTTTCACCCTGATAGGAGTGAATAGTCACTCTTTCATAGGAGTGGCTATCCACTCTTTCATAGAAGTGACTATTCACTCTTGCAAAAGGAGTGGGTTTCTCACTCCTGACAGGAGTGAATAGCCACTCTTTCATAGGAGTGAATGTTCACTTTTTATGGAGTGAATTATTTTTTTTATGTTTCTTTTATGGGCATTTTAAAAGACTCATATATTTTAGAGCATGCAATGAAAATAGACACAAGCATGGTAAAGATTGGAATAAAATAATTTATTAGCAATATTTATTTAATTCATAGTTTGTAACAGTAATTGAACTCTGAAGGAAAAATTCAATTAGAGTTACATAATGAATTAAATTAGATTACTGACAGAAATAAACTAAAATATTTTATTCCAAGCTTATCACAATCGTGTTTGCTTTTATTGCATGACATATAAAGATATGATAGTTTTAAAATGCCTATAAGGTCAAGTAATTAACCAAAATCTTAATCAGTTAATATTATTTCATTCTTTTTCAAATACCCATTAAGTTGTATTTAGTATTTTAATAATTTCTGTGAAGTACGTTATATTTTTTTTCATGTGTAATTCAAATTTTAAATCTTTAGATCTCTGTATTAATTGCTAATGAATTTAAATCTAATCAAACATTATTGTTTACTGTATTTTAGTTTTTTTTTTAAGTTTTATTAATAACTATTTAATATGGATATTCTATGACTAACAATGTGTGATTTCACTTTAATTTTTGTTTTAAATATAAACTCTTATCTTTTGACCGTACTTTTCAGTAAATTAGCGCTAGTTTGCAAAGTCCTATTATTCTAAAATCATGCATATTATTTCTGTTGTCAACATCCCTTTTCCTATGAATTTACAAAACACACAACAGCAAATGAGGTATCCCCCTTCGAAAGGTTTTTGAAGCAGCTTCTGACATAGTACTTACTGTATTACACATTAAACTGAAATGTCTGAAATTCAGACACTTAAGTGTCTGAAAGGGATGGTTCAAAAAAGAGGCACTTTAAAGTGTCTTAAAAATTTAAGTTACTTAAATGTGTCTGAATTTCAGACACTTGAAACGTCTAAATCGCAGCCCTTTTTTTTTTTTTTTTTTTTTTTTTTTTTTGTTAGCAATAGGCAGCCATTTCTGACCACACTTTTTTTTAGCATTAAAAACAGTACATGTTTGACCACAGTGAATCCTGAATAAATGGGAAAATATTTGACCATAAAGCAGGGCTGGGGTTTGTTCTGGAAGCAGAAGCTGATTAAAGCAGGGGTAAACTCTGTCATGCCTCCCCTCCCCCGATTTGAGGGGGCCCCCAAATTTGGTATGCAATTTTTGTAAAGCTGATATTTTAAATCTCTTTCGATTTTGTACTGATTATAATCAATATTTTGAACTTTTAGAGTATAGGATATGTTTAGAAACAAAAAATATATTTATCTAAATGCAATAAAATCTTTCAACAGTGGACACCGCATCATCATATAATTTGTCTGCTATTTTCAGAAAGCGGACTCTTCCGAATAACGTCCTGGGGTGTCCGCTATTGAAAGGTTTTACTGTATTTAGATAAATATATTTTAGTTTTTAAACTTATCCTATTCTAAATGTTCAAAATATTGATTATAGTCTGTGCAACGTCGAAATAGATATAAAATATCAGTTTTACGAAAATTGCATACTAAATTTGAGAACCCCTAAATTCAGAGTGGCCATGGCTACGGCCCAGTTTGCCCGTGCTATAATCAAATCTCTTATGGAAGAAACCCAATTTTGCTTTATGGCCCAATTTGTATATGTATTCTAAAGCATGAAAGCGTTTAATTTTTTGTCATAGCATAGAAGATGTGCACTAAAACAATTCGAGGGACAGTGACTACCATCCCCGCCCTCTTCACATACTATCGCAAAAAATTAAATTCATTCGATTACTGAGCATATAAAAAATATTTTTTATATAATACTCTTTGTATTCAACTCCATTCTACGCTAAAAGTATGTACAATATTGATTATAACTTTTCTGGACCACCCGATTACACGAATGAAGTCATTGAATACTGTTTTCGGCAACGACTTCATTCGCGGTGCACATTAAAATGGCCATAATATATATATATATATATATATATATATATATATATATATATATATATATATATATATATATATATATATAATAATTTTAGAATGAAAATTTAACACTGCAGTATTAGATTAAAACTGTAATTTTGTTTTAGAAGAACAATGCAACTTTTCATCAAAATTAGCTATTTATCCTTCAAAGGAGCATTTTTCAGATGGATAACTGTTAAATACTTCAGCTGAATTGCTTTAAAGGATCATCAAATTAAAGTTGATATAAATATTTTGTACAATATAGTTCTTTTTTTAGTAGAAAGTACAACTTTCTTTCCTTTAAGTAAGTTTTGAATTGTTTTAAGACTTGAATAGAACAGTTCAATAATGAGAATAATAATAATAATAAAATAATAGCAACTATAGCTTTTTTCATACTTTGAATGTTTCATATTTTCATTTAAATATATAAAAACCAGGTTTATGTTATGGGAAACTTTATATATATATTATGTAAAACATATAAAATTTACAAAAAACCCCTTCATTTTAGATCTTGTACAGCACAGTTAAACAGTCTAGAGTTAAAAAAAAAAAAAGAGAAAGAAACAAAGAAAGAAAGAAAAATAATAGAACCAGTAAATTTATATCGCGAATTTTATTACAACAAGGAAACTTAGAAAAATATTTGGACCACAAATATACAAAAATGTAAATAGGTAAAAGTCTAGCTTTTTATATTTTATATTTTTAACCTTTTTACTAAAAAGAATTACAGAAATATATATTAAAATTTGTTTTTAATATCTCAATTTTGCAAAACCGAAAGCTAAAGTTTCGAGGAATAAATCAAAGTAAATAATGAAATATTTGTTTACTTATTTTAGAGGAAATTAAATTAAAGCTGTGAAAAATATATTTATAATACAATTATTAACTATTTAAAAAAAGGTAAATTTGAAAACTGATTTTATTAATAATAATCACAGTCGCAATAATTTGATTCTTTTAACTGTCAATTATATAGATTAGAAGATATAAATGGATTATGCAATTATTTTATTACAATTAAAATTTGCTTTTAAACCAAGATATACTATGTGGTACTTATAAGAATTTTTTAAGTCCATATTCTGAAATTGAAAAAAAAAAAATTAGCCAGTTTGAAGTTTTTTTAGATTTAACAAATATCAACCCCCCCCCCCCTCCCCCAAATAAAAGAGAAAAGAAAAAAAAGCTAAAAAGACTTCTCAAAGAAAATTGTACATCTCTAATTATAAAATATAACAAATAGGTCACAACAAGTGTTTGACCGCGAAAGAAAATGTTTAGAATTCCGCATATTGATCAAAGCAGCATTAAATTCCGTAACATATCAAAGTGTTAAAAAAAAAAAATTGATAATTTTCTGTTTTTTTTTTTGTTTTTTTTTTTTTAAGGCATATTTTAATGTAAGCATTTTTTAAAAATATAATATTACTGATATTTTTGCAGTCAGAGTAACATATAATCACATAAAAAATATATATATTTCTGAACTTTTTTTTTTTTACAGGTTGGTGGAAAAAATATAATACGAAAATTGTTGATTAATTCGTGTGTTGAATACATAAGCAATAAAATCAATCCTGTGAGTTAATAAATAATATGGATTCTTTACAATAAAAAACTGTTATTGATAAGTGATGATCTAAAGATATATTAAACAAATTTGTTAATTTTGAAAATCATATGAATTTATTTGAAAATCATAAAAACACACAAATCTTTTAACACCAAAATATATTTATTGGATTTAAAAAGATGCAAATATAATAAATACATATTATTCTTATCAAATTAATCTAAATAGTAATTAAATAATATTACATAAGTAACAAAAGCTTTATTTGAAAACGAAAATTACTAGTTGTTTATAATCATACTTACATTTGATAATTTAGTCATTTCCATATTCGTAATTAATATTTATTTAAATATAACATATAAATAGATAAAAGGCAGTTGCACATTTCTGGCAAAACATGAAAAAAAGCACTGTTTTGCAACGCGATTTGTCGAAAATATATGTCTTCATTGATAAAAAATCGCCCATTTATTCCTTTTGAAAAGGGAAAACAAAAACACACACACACACATCCGACTGCAAAAAAAAAAAAAACTTACCAGTCGGATTTTATAAAAATAAAATATTTAAAAAGCACAATCTTGAAACAACACAATCTTGCACAATCTTGAACAGAAAAAAATGAATATAATTTCAAAAATAATTAACAATTATAACATTTTATAAATCATAAGAGCATTTTTTCTTGGGCTTATATCGTCTTATTGTTGAAGAAACCGCACATAAGGAAAATAACTTAATCACAATTATAATCACAATTATAATCACAATTTTCACTACAAAACTTTAGAACACGAACATCTTTTCCAACAACGAATTCCTTGAACAAACGCTTAACTCGAAATAATAGCACATCAACCAATCGCCATATACGTCTGCCAACAAAGAACATGATCGCCGCCTGCGGTCTGTTAAAAAAAAAATAATAATAATTGCGTCAGCATTTCCAACGATGTGATCTCTGACCCAATTGACTCATTAAATTTTGTTATCAGCAGACAGAAACTTTTCATTTTCTGGCGTTAAATTAATCAGTTAGCTAAATATAATTACTATAGTTATTATTTCTTTGAGAGAGAGAGGGAAAATAGCTTAAAAAAAGATTTTGACGTGACACTTGCAAATATTTCGAATTTTGAAGAATTTAAAAGCAATTTCATACTTCAGATTTTTGCTTTAGATGTAAAAATCCAAAATATTATTCCTCCATTATCTTTTGAAAGCCTTTATAACCTAATCTGTATTTTCATACATTATTAGTATACTAGAGTGGTCACTATTTTGTATACACAACTTTGAAATCACTGTTGTTAAACATCATAGAGATTAATCAGTATCACATCATAATTGGAATTTTGCGATCGCTTTTGGAAATTTGGAATCCCGTTTCTGTTTAAAATATTAGCTAAAAATTATTATTTTAAAAATATGATATTAAATTGTTTTTAAAAATGATAAAACTTACTATTCCCCTGTTAATTTATAATAATTAAACACCAAGAAAATAAGGGACTAAGATTTTTTTCGTCAGAGAGGGGAGGAGGGAGGGGGGGCGCCTCCGTCCCCTTGAAACCACCGTAGAAGTCAATTTTTAATTTTATTTACCCTGTTCATGTGTTTAAAATTTATCTGAAACGGTGGCTGGGGGCGGGGGGGGAATGAAACCTTCTAACGAAAAAAATAATCAACTATTTCAATTCTCCGATTGGAAAAAAAAATGCTGGAAACAATTTTTGAATATTTAATGTTTCTGAATTGTTAAATTTTTGTATTTTTATATCGGAAAGTTTAAATATTGTTCTACACATAGAGTTCTGACACAAAATTGTTAGTTTGTTTCATATTTACAGTCTGAATTTATCTTTCTATCAGCACTCATATTTCTTTGTATTTCAAACTATACATCTCAGAATTTAGGAGAGAAAGGCAACCCTTCACTGCACCCCTCCCGTGTACATCCACCAATGTATGTAATTTTTGGAGAATTTTGTTTTATGAAAACAAATTATTTAACTACTTAATAGACTAAAAATAACTGAGTAAGCAAATTTGTACAATTTTAACACACGTTTTATGCTCTAATCAAACTCTTTTTATAAAGTAATACCAAATTTAGTGTTAGGAAAGTATTTTAAACACCTTTTATCTGTTTCAAAACGTTCCCTGATGGCGCTGGCATACATAAAGATACAATTGTATTTGTAACACAGTCATTACACATATGTTAGTATTATATCACTTTTCAGACACTTAAATGTCTGACTTTCTAAATGTCTTAATTCCAGACATATCATCATTATTCAGATATGTTTCTCAGTTCGTTTATACAATGATCATAGTAAGATACTTAGACGTATTAAATTCAGACATCTATGGCGTCTGAAATTTCAGATTCAGACACTTAAGTCACACAGAACGATTCATGAGATACCAAATAAAACGATTTTGAACAGGCTCCTAACATAGTACACTCACATTTCGTTTAAACATGGTTTTTGATTAAATATTGCTATTAAAAATGTAATCGGCATTGTTTTTATAAATGAAATGCAAGATTTTTCCTCAAATTAGTGTTGCCACAAAAATAAAATAACCGCATTACATAGTGCTGAACAATGATTAAAAAAATAAATAGTAGTACAAAAAAGATAAAATATCAATTCTCCACATAGGTTTGTTTTATATTTATGGTTAAAAAGCAAAATTGATATTGAAATGTTTAAAAGAAAAAAAAGACCCCATCGATCGGTCGAAGCTGTGGTATTTCACGTGTATAATAAAAGGTATGCTTTGTTATATTAAATTTTATTTTAAGTGCATTCATTTTTTTTTTCGTGTTTTCCAAGAAGCGGATGGACATCTTGTGAATTGACGAAGTTATCAATTTTTTTCTTCTTAAACTCCTATCCCCCCCTCTCCTTGAGGCTATATGATATAGCTATATAGACAGATAAAGTTTTGAACTTGGGGGGGGGGGGGGGGGGGTTCTAGGGGTCATGATCGGCGTAGATCTGCAAAAATTTTCAGAAATTCCAACATAGGGGAGAATGTAATAGGTAGTATTTCTTACGAAATCTACCTAAAAAGAAAAAGAAAAAATGATAATTTCGTTTCTCTCACTAAATAAATATGGACAAAATTATATAAAGCCAGGCTTTCACTCTTTTACAGAGTGGAATATTTCACTCTTGTCAAAGGAGTGAGACAGTCACTCTCGACAACGGAGTGACATATTTCACTCCTTTCTAGGGAGTGGAAAATTCCACTCTTTAAGGAGTGTATTTTTATAAAATTCACTCCAAAAAGAGTGATAATGCCTCTCACTCTTCCAAAGAGTCAACTTCTCACTCCTCCCTATTTTAGAGTGTAGATAATAAAATGTATGGATAATACCACTGTCAGGTCCCTGGCACCTATAGGCTTAAAAACTATTGTTATGGAACTATTGTGATTATTATCTTATTATTATCTTATTGTGTGTGTGTCTTTTGTGAACTGTGAGGCTTTTCAGTACTGGAATCTTAATCCGCAGGGAACGAGTTGAATACAATGGAAGAAGTATGTCCTTTGTGATGTGGTCTTTAATAGATAAGAAAGAGGTTGCACCCATTATTTAGGAAGACAGACCCTTGGAAACAGACCAGGAGCCCCGTAGACAGAAAGGTGCTCTGGAGAATGACCAGAGAGGAAGTTAGTTCGAACGCAGGACTGGAGCGTGTAGGTGGGTTGTTCAGAGAGCAGCTCTGGGCACGTGTGTGGAACGAGATCTCTCGAAAGGAAGAGATATAGCGTGTGTGAGATTAATAGAAATCTCGGTTCTGAGTGAATGAACGTAATCTAACAGTACACGTAAAGCGTTTTCTGTAATTATTTTCATTTAAATGTTAAACCGGATAATTTACATCCGAGTTCAAGTGTAAATATTGTTAATAAATTGTCACTTTAAGTTTAATTGAAAGAGTTAGGTTTTTCTTGCATATACATCAAGTATCGTGTCCGATATCACGTATTCATATCGGTTGTGGCAGCATATCAAAAGACCGGATTATATTTCGAAGTTGTGTGGACGGAGAAGTGGAATCCGACAACCACTATTTCTACATTTAATGTGCATAATTATTTTTCATTCCGTAAAATCTACTATCCTTTACCATATTTTAAATATATATATATTTTTTTTCGACACTGTTACCGTCAGGATCATCAATCTATACAGTCACCGGTAATTATATGAACTTTGCCTGTAAGAAATAAAGTTATATAATACTCACTTTTTTTCTCCCAGAAGGGCATTTAAAAACAAATCTAGAGCAAAAATATTATTATTTCATAACAGAGAAAACGTTATTTCGAATTGTACAGAGAGGCTCGGGGCCCGTAACAAGACCCGAATTGGCGCGGCACGTTTGTGCGGTGGTTGCGCCGGCGCTGACTAAGTACATATATTATTTATTTGTAATTGGAAATTCTATATTTTCGTCGAACTGCTATGTAAAAAAGCCAAATAATAAAACGTGGGCGACTTACCCCCACATCTTAAAATATTTTCCCCCATAGGATTAACATTAGCGAGCGGGTGTTTTCGCGTGAGTGAAGTGGCCTATTAAATGCAAGTAAGAGTGATCTTTAGAAGGATTTGACGATTTAAAAATTTTCCGCTAGCAGCATTAAGGCATGCAGTCTCCAAAAATCATTTAAATGCTCATTTAGCCTTGAACAAACAAAACAAACATGCGAAGTATCTGAACTATTAAATAATCATTAAAAATTGCAGAAAATTAAATATAATGAAAAAGTAAAAAAGAACAGGGAAATATTTTCTAAGTATTTTTATTAAAAAACATTTTTATCTGTTGTATTTAAAAAATAGTGTAATCATAGAAAAATTTTCAGATTTTTTTTTAAACGATTGAACTGAGAGAAAATTAATTTAAAGATTGCAACTTGGAATCATTTAAAGGGAAATAGGTGCAATAAAAAGCCCTTTTCACACATTTATAATCATCGGATATTTAAGTAATTTCACCAGAATACTAGAGAGAGCTAAATACTTTATAAGCAAAAAATTTGGAAATTTGATATTTTTGACATTTTTTCAAAGAAGAGTACCTAGTCTCCTTGAAGTGTGCATAAGTGCGGGTTTATATTTGAAAAGTCGATTTTTTTCTTCTGTTATTTGAGTGACAGAGAGTGTTGTTGTTTTCTTGAATAATCAATTTTCTAATGCAAATTAACTAATAATAATAAAAATTAAAAAGTATGCTTTTTAAATCACACTTTTATAAACATTCCATGTTTATCTAAAAAATCACACTTTATTCCATGACTGCAGTTCATGTAGTTACAAAAAAAAATTCCGTTAAAATACATTAATTTGGCATGGTCGCCGATAACTGAAAATTCACCGATTTGATTTACGCTTGGTATAGAAAGTCCGAACTGGTGAATTTATTTATTTTTTTAATTATAATGTTTGCTCTGTTTCTTTTTTAAGATATGTAATGAAAAAAAAAAAAAACATTTTTCAAACTATATATTCATATTATTATTTTAAACTATATATTCTAAAATGTTTTCTTTGTAATGTATTTTTTTTTAATATTGATTTAATGATAAAAGATGTTATTTTAATTATTATACTCTTTATTTTTATTTTCTGCGTTTTAGTGTTTAAAATATTTCGTTGTTGCAATTTCACAACCAGATGGGACATTTTGGCAAGCTTGGTTTGGCGTATAGTTAACTTAATTGTTTTTGTAACTGGTAACAATTGTAACCATGAAGATTATTTGGCGATTTATTGCCTGTGGCCAGCTAACTGAGAAAGTCCTTAAAATTATTTTATTAATTTATAATTAAGTTCTTAAAATATTAAAATGCTGTATTGTCATCAGAAAGACACCTGCGTACATATATATGTATATATATATATATATATATATATATATGAAACAAATTAAAAAAAAAAAAAAAAAAAAAAAAAAAATTTCGCCGTTGACTTCATTAAGACTATAATTCTGTGTAAATCCCATTATTCTAAATTATTTTCTCGCTCCAGTATTCGATTGTCAAAATTACATCTAGCGAAATATATAGTTTATTCCAAATTCATTCTCTTAAAAAAATGGCACTGATAGAATGTTCTATTAAATTTACGCACTTTTATTTTCTTTAAATAAAAAGCATCCTAGAATCTAATAATTCAAAAAATACCCATTTCCCAGCTAAAAATATTTTACTCTTTTGAAATAACAACCTATGAATTTCTTTTCTTTATTTTTTATTTCCCTACGATTCCTGACAAAATATTACTTTTCAAATTCTGAAAGATTTTAATCTCAATGTAAAAATTATTTTGGCATATTGCCATACTTGATAAAAACATATGTACTCCTTTTCTCTCTGCTTTTATTTATTCGAAGGAAGTAGAAGGCACGAGATTGTTCTAGAACATTTTTTGGCGCGCTTTTGCCAGCTTCGGTAAGTTCACTTCGATATTAATTCGCCGAAGAAGTTAAGCCGTGAGCGTTGATTGGCCTAGAGGCTTTTTAGATAGAATGTATTCTGGCGCGCTCGGGAAATGATATACGGATTTTTCCCGCGTTTAGAGCAGAATGTTCCGGGATTTCGGTGGTGGATGCAACTAGTCATGTACTTCCTAATCTTCGAAGGTTCTCCTTGGCCGCCGATTGATTTTTAAAAGAATACCTGCCTGTACTAACTAAGATGTCTTCTTATATTTAAATTTAAATCATCAAGTTTCGCCACGACCCTAAATTTAGCAGTGCATGGAGTGAGTTTTCAATAGAGTAAAGCTTAATCAATTAATCTTTAAATTTTTCGAATAAAGTGTGAACTGGAACGAACTGCCTCTTCTCTGTAGCTTATACGTACACAATGAAGTAAGTCTCGGTGCTCGACTGAAAATCTCCTCGGAGAAACCTCCCTTGCCTTGAATAGGAGTCTACAAAAGTATGGTGACTCCAGTTAAATCGTCACATATTGAATTTTTTTAGTCGACAGGATGTTGACAGTATTCTTACATTAGACGAACATGATTTTGAGACATTTTTTGGAGTCTAGCGAATATGCTACAAGTTGTGCTTTTGTTCAAACATTTTGCCGGTGCGTGCAGACAGCAACTGTCGCGACGGATGGAACGATGTTTTGGTATGATGTAATCAAGATTGAAATATGTGTGTATAGCGGATTTGAAGTGTGTATCATCGAATTAAATGGAAATTTGAAAAGACTTATTTTATGAGTTGCGGCCAAGTAAATAAAAAAAAGAAGACGTGGCAGTGTAAGTTATTTTTTCATGATTGATATTTTATTTTGTGACTTTATGATATTTGAATATTTTTATGTGTTTTATTTTTACTGTTTATGATTATTTAAAATTCTATTGTTATTTAAATGATACTTAAAGTCGGGGCTTTGTAAAGAAAATGAAATACATTCTTATATTGATAAAAGTAATTGAAAGATAAATATAATTAATTACATTTTTCGTTCTAAACAGACTATATTTTTCTTATTTCCACTCTAAAGCAATTTGACTGGAAACCATTTGCGTAATTTACTATTTTTGCTTCCTTTTTATTCTGTGTTTATGTTTTCACTAAAAAGATGTAATATGATTGAAATTTATTATGCTGTTGAAGTTATTTCCAACTATTTGGAAAGAATTGATGGTTTGTAATTTAAATAACAGAATATTAGATCCTTTACGTAATTTGATGTGTAAGTGTATACTGATATTACTTGTTGTTCTTATGTTGTTTATTATTTTGAATTTTAGAGTCAGATAATTTTATAATTGTTGTTAAGTTAAAGATTAATATATTATGAATTGATATTAGATATTATTATTATTATTATAAGTTATAAGATTATATTATTAGGTTTTAAAAAATTTAAATTCAAGTAATTACTAAGATGAACTGTTGGAGTAGTACAAATACCTTAATGAAGATCAGAGCAAAATATGAACGTGATTTCGATCAATCTGGGAAACAGTATGTCCATTATCTGTCAGTTGAGCATAGGAATATAATGGGTTCTTTAATCAATCGCCAATACACGGGTAGACTTTCGGGTACTTTAAATTTTTCGGGTCCCAATAGAGATATCACACAAAATGATATTCGGACAATTCTTATTGATGAAATATACAAATTTGAAGGAAAGTCAGGTGAGCTCACGACAAGTGATATAGCGGAACATGAAATCGATTTTGATATTTATGACAAAAGTGTAGACAATAGAAAAATTGACAAGTGTTGTAAATGCTTAGTGAAATTTGTGGAGCAAAAAATAATGTGTAACTATTGCCACGAATTCTTTATGTACCCTAAAAGTAAAATTAAATTAGATTAAACTCAAAATTTTTATGTGAATATTATATTTGTACTGACACATTTACTGTGTAGAATGTTTTCTGTTGCAAATTCCTATAATTAATAGAATTCAGTAGGGAAGCTTATCAGAAATGTCTATCAGTATTTTGGGGTTGAAATATGATGTTTACTAATAAATTAATGGTGATTGGATAACTTTGAAAAAAAAAAAAAAAAAAAAGGGGTTTTCACTTTAAATTATATTTGTTCAAGTGATAATTTTAGTGGCAGAAGGAATACGGTCGCAATTTAGAAACATGGAACAATTCGCGACAATATTATTTTCCAGATGACTTCAAATTATTTCATGAAGATACACAAAAACCAGCACAAACAACTTCACATACAGGTTCACAAAATCAAACTAAAGTAAAAACAATAGATTAAACTCAAATTCTTTTAAATATCGCTTATTACCATAATTTCAACATTATCAGGTATGTTCTTGGGTCGACACAGGAATATTACTTGTTTTTGAAAGTTTTTGAGGTTAGGTAGACACCTTATGCAGGCATAAGATGTGTATTATGATTTTAGGAATTTTCAAATTGATGTTGAAAAATGAAATTAAAATTTTTATATAATTACAGTTTTTAGTAAATATTAGTTATATTATTTAATGGATTCACAGAAGCTATATTTATTTTGTTTAATACAATAAAGGTCTTGAATTATTCTTGAATGCTGATATTCTGTATTAGTCAGAGTTGATATTGTGATGTTGTAGTAAAATGTTAAGAGAGATTAGTTGAAATTTAAGGATTGCAATAGTATAAATAATAGTTTTATATTCCAATTCTCTGTCACCTATCTATCTAACAATTATTATTATTATTATTATTTTTGCTTATTACTTAAAAAGTGTAAAAAGAAGTAGAGGATTCTACACTTAAATTTTGGTAATTAGCTATATCCGATTATGTCATAGATTTTTTAGTAGTCAAAAGAAGAGTATCAGAAAGGGATATTATTGTTCACAATTGTTGGTTGAGTGAATCCTATCTAAATATTTGGGCATCTAAATTATTTAGTATTGGAAAATAATGTAGAGTTAAATTTTTTTTATATAGATTTCGGCTAGCAAAAAATTATTTCCTTATCCTTTCAAGTAAGGAAACAAACATATTTTGCTATGTATTTTTTTTTTCCTCAACCAAGAATTTTATATTGAATGTAATATTTACTGTGATATATTATATTGTTAGAGTAGTTATTGAAGTCTGTTGATATTATTTATTTTGAAAAGATTTATTAATGTTATTATTTATTAAGAGAAAATATTAGAAAAAATGTTGAGAGAGATTTAGAGTTAATATTAGAGTTATTAGAGTATTAGAGTTTTATTTACAAATTGAGTAAACTGCTTACAATGAAATGTAGTTATAAAATATATGATGAATTAGAATTTTTGTACCAAGGTTGTGATATTTCAAAGTAGTATGTATACCATGTTGTGCAATATGGACATTTATTAATTCAAAAATTTTACTGATTGCGACAAAAAGGATAGCTATCGAATGAAATGAATTAGCTCTGGTCTTCAGTGTGACCACAAAAAGAGTGGCACCACAGATTAGAGTGGGGGTAATCCCAAAACCACAATGGAGAAAGACTGAAATTTAGTCAGAACTGTTTTGAGACTGTTGTTGACTGCTGTTGTTGTTCAAACAGTGACTGTTTAAGACTATTGAAACTTCAGTATTCAGTTATTCAGTATTAGTATGATTAAGTTTTTCAATAGTATTCTGAAGAATACAGTTTTTTCAATTGGTAATATTCTTCAGTTTTCAATGTAACTAATTTCCAACTTTATTATTTATTATATTATTTATTATATTGATTTATTATTTATTATTATTATATTATGTTGGTAATATTATTTATTATATTAGTTATTTCTTGGTTTATCTTGATGTATCCCATTTATTTACACTTGCAAAAAGTAAGTGTTGCTGTAAACTTATGTATTTGAGGTTATGCTTTACTCTAAAAATATTTTATTTTCCATTCTTCCAAAATTTAAGACAATTACTTTGTTTGTGATTCTTGATGATTTAAAATTTTTAGAATTTTATATTTTAGGAAAATTCTCTATTTTCTTTTCTTATCTGAACTGCTGTTAGGGAACTGCTATTCAGATAAGCTTGTTTTTTTTTTTTTTGGGGGGGGGGGGGGAATATTGAAACAAATTAAAAAAAAAAAAAAAAAAAAAAAATTTTCGCCGTTGACTTCATTAAGACTATAATTCTGTGTAAATCCCATTATTCTAAATTATTTTCTCGCTCCAGTATTCGATTGTCAAAATTACATCTAGCGAAATATATAGTTTATTCCAAATTCATTTTCTTAAAAAAATGGCACTGATAGAATGTTCTATTAAATTTACGCACTTTTATTTTCTTTAAATAAAAAGCATCCTAGAATCTAATAATTCAAAAAATACCCATTTCCCAGCTAAAAATATTTTACTCTTTTGAAATAACAACCTATGAATTTCTTTTCTTTATTTTTTATTTCCCTACGATTCCTGACAAAATATTACTTTTCAAATTCTGAAAGATTTTAATCTCAATGTAAAAATTATTTTGGCATATTGCCATACTTGATAAAAACATATGTACTCCTTTTCTCTCTGCTTTTATTTATTCGAAGGAAGTAGAAGGCAGGAGATTGTTCTAGAACATTTTTTGGCGCGCTTTTGCCAGCTTCGGTAAGTTCACTTCGATATTAATTCGCCGAAGAAGTTAAGCCGTGAGCGTTGATTGGCCTAGAGGCTTTTTAGATAGAATGTATTCTGGCGCGCTCGGGAAATGATATACGGATTTTTCCCGCGTTTAGAGCAGAATGTTCCGGGATTTCGGTGGTGGATGCAACTAGTCATGTACTTCCTAATCTTCGAAGGTTCTCCTTGGCCGCCGATTGATTTTTAAAAGAATACCTGCCTGTACTAACTAAGATGTCTTCTTATATTTAAATTTAAATCATCAAGTTTCGCCACGACCCTAAATTTAGCAGTGCATGGAGTGAGTTTTCAATAGAGTAAAGCTTAATCAATTAATCTTTAAATTTTTCGAATAAAGTGTGAACTGGAACGAACTGCCTCTTCTCTGTAGCTTATACGTACACAATGAAGTAAGTCTCGGTGCTCGACTGAAAATCTCCTCGGAGAAACCTCCCTTGCCTTGAATAGGAGTCTACAAAAGTATGGTGACTCCAGTTAAATCGTCACATATATATATATATGTAATTCTAGCCTATCAGGAAGTGAGCGAAAAATCAATTAGAAAATTTTATCTTTACATACAAAAACCAAGAGAAGTTTAATAGAAGAGTGTAATTCATGTATTAAGAATGAAATCTTTATTTATTGAGTAAAGACATGAGTATAATTGATGCGTTCCAAAGGTAAAGAGATAACGGTAATCATAGATAATTTTATAACTAAAATATTTTATTAGATCTTCAGAAGTATTTTTTTTTTTTAAGAGCAAAACGTTATAAAATAAAATAAAAATTCATTAAAGCTACCACAAAAGGGGCAGACCATATACCAAATTTTTGCATTTGCTATTGCAGAGATCATTTGCATACTTTTTATAGCTATTATATATTATAGCCTCAATAATATAAATTTCGTAGACGCAACCGAAGTCACGCCGCTACTTTTAAACAACAAGCTCATAAACATTGTAAATATTATTTTAAATTGTCTTTCAAACCAGGATTAACTATAACGATCAAAAGAAAGAAAAATAGACAGAAATTAACGAAATTTCATCTGAA
This sequence comes from Maratus michaelseni, assembly GCA_963931845.1. Taxonomy (NCBI): domain Eukaryota; kingdom Metazoa; phylum Arthropoda; class Arachnida; order Araneae; family Salticidae; genus Maratus; species Maratus michaelseni. The sequence goes on from OZ007599.1 coordinate 275,683,033, forward strand.
TGGACAAAAATCTCTCTCTCTCTCTTTCTCTTTGGGCTAAACAAAGTAAAAAATTTTACAGTAATTAAAATTTGCAAAAAGGGTGCAACATCGTAAATTTTTAAGCTAAAGTTTTTATTGATATGGTTTTATGAATTTTTATGATTTAATCAAGCAAAAACACAATTCTTATAATAAAAATATTTAATTGAAAATCTTGTAAGAAAACTTTAAAACCACACTTTTAACACAAAAGTACAATTTTTAAGTTTTCGCAACATTTTTTTTCATACTTTCCTTACAAATATGCACCAGATTTTCAAAAAGTTAATTAAGTAAAATGCCATGACAAGTTTTAAAATACAATAAAAATTACTTTTTACTTAACATTTTATTTTTAGAAAATAAGCTATTTATATAGCTGAAAATCCTTTTTTAATTTTATGATATGCACCTTAAAGATTGTCAAAAAACAGCAAGTCAATTAAAAAACATTTGCTGAAGTTTTGTCACTTAGAACATATGAAAATCCTTACAAATTCCAAAAGAGTGTACGCACCCTGTAAATAAAACAAGACAGCAGATATTTTTTCCCCATAATCGAATGAAATTTATGGGATTTAGCAAATGTGGTTTCTCGCAAATTTACTTTCAATGTTGCTATTCTCATACTTAATTAGATAGTCATATCCGCTAACGTCAATTTGTCGCCAAGCTTGTCGATATTTGACTGAATATCACCAAATATGGCAATTAAAGCATGTCACCATAAATGAAGCCCACTTAGAGACTGCTGACTAATTTTTCAAAATTCACATTTAAATTCGGTATTGACGAAAACTAGGAATATTCTATAATCGGATTTCATACATTTTACCTTCATGTGTTTGAGTAAAATTAACTTAATTCTTAAAAAAAGGAAAACGCAAGCTACGTTTTCCTCCCGGTACAAACCGGCATAATTATTTTTTTCGTCTTGTGGGAAAATAATGTGGTTATATTTTTATTTGGAGAGGGGGGGGGGGGGGGGCGCAGAATTTCTTCCTGCTCCGGGCGTCAAAAAACGTAGCTACGCCAATGATTGCACACAATTTGTCGCGGCGTCAATTCATTGTGCCATCAATTCGTCTTGGCGTTAATTTATCGTGATGTCAGTTCGTCTTGGAGTCAATTCATTTCGTGGCGAAAATGTTTTTAAAGATGATGATGATTAAAGTAATGATAATTAATTAAAATTATTTAACAAAAATATAATGTTTTATTTCAGATATAGCGAATTATGATAACTAACATTTTACAGGTCGATTTTAAGATGCAGGTATATTTTAAAATATTTATATATACATACACACACACACACACACATATATATATATATACTGCCCTTAAAAAAGGTTACAAAGTAAAATATATATACATTAATTCTGTAGCTAAATAGAAAATGTTTTCATCTTTTCTAACTTAAGGAATCTGCATATTAGAATATTTAAAACTTTTTTCACGTGTGAATGAAAATTATTCCGTAGATGTAACTGGAGAAAACTCATTTTCATGTAACAATAACTTTAAAAAAAAAAAAAAAAAAAAAAAAAAAAAAAAAAAAAAAAGGAAGTACGCTTTCAAAACTCAATTTTTAACATTTTTACGATTTCGATTGATATTTTTTAGTGTCATTAAATAACAACTAATCATATTTTAAATTGATACCAAATGATTGCATACACTTGTAGGCGTTTTAAATGCCAATATATTGATAATGCTCCGTGTACATTTAACTTGTACGTAAGATACTTTTAATAGATAGAAAAATTAATTCACATTGAAAAAAAAAAAAAACAATTCGTTTTTTCTTTTGCTGAAAAAATTCTTCTGAATCAAGAAACCCTATTTTAATTTGAATTATCGCTCCTCATCCTCTGTTTGAAAATTTGCTCATCAGTTAAATGCAACATTTTGCTATTTTACACTCTGGGACAGAAAAAAAAAAAAGATCCGCAATTGCAAATTTTCTGTTTCTATTTGAATTGTCCGTTTTTTATTTTGAAATATGCTAATGTTTTATTTTACTTCTTGCCACAATATTTAGACAGACGTTTGGCACATTGTGAAGTCTTCAGTGGCTAAAAATAGATTTTTAACAAGTTTAAATTTCAAGGAAATTTCAAATGTGGCTTGAAAAATGAAATTGACGATTTGTGAAAAACTTTTATTCTTGATTAACAAAAATACTTATTTCGATTAGAGCAATGGTAAACTAGTCGTTGGGGACACCGTAATACTTACCAATCATGGATATGCATATGAAAATAAAACATGCGTATGAAAATAAAACATGCGCAAATATGAAAATAAAACATGCGTAAACTATTTATAAAATGCATTGAAAATCGAATAAAATTGTGGTTTGATGACGTCATAAACTTTAAATGCTCTATTACTGAATTGCGTAAAAGAAACATCCTCATAACTCCAAAATTGGTAATCATATTAACTAACGGTTTACTGCGTCGGATTAAGCGCTTCATTTCCAATTAAAATATATCTTTGAATTGAAATTTGAATGAAATACAGGGTTGTGAAACATATGATTATAAATATCTCGGCAACTAATTATCCGATCGACTTCATTCTTTATGCAAAATTTATATTTTTTTATTGTCTTTTATATTCACTCCTTAAAATAAACAATTTCGAAAAAAATTATACACCCTTTATCAGTACGAATATTTCGAGAGTGCGAAAAAAATAGTTCCGGATAATCGAGGATACTGAAATTCAATAAGCTTCTTTCCATTATTACATACTAAGTACACACCAAATTTCAAGTCTCTATCTCAATTTGTTCGGGAGATAGAGCGTTAACAGACACAGACACAGACAGACGGACGGCAATTTTTTTTTTTCTAAAAATATGTTTTTCGGAATCTCCAGTGTCTGAAACGTGTAAATCCGTCAATTTTTTTTTTTCGATTTTCAAAACGATTACATGACTTACCCTACTACGTATGATGGGTAAGTAAAATCAAGTTTCTTCCGTAACAACATCAAAAAGTTTGACTAGTTTTTAAAAAAAATTACCATAAATAAATAAATTACCATAAAATAAATAATTGATAGCGTACTTTCAAATTGAAATACCTCAGAAATATAATCTTAATCAATTAAAAAAAAATAGCTCTTAAAAATAAATTGTATTTGGTGTAGAACAGATATTATTGGCTTCTGAAAAGTTGGTGATTTATGAAATTTTTCAAATGAACAGATTGTGCTTTTAAAAATGCAAAAATTTACAAATACCTGTGGAAGACTGAGTCTCTGGTCTCATTTGAGGCTGCGCAGGATAAGGTGCCGGCGTCATAATATAAGGATGATTTATTTGGTCTTGAAACGCATTTGGAAGATATCTGTCAGTATTTCTAGCCCCGTACTAAAAAAACAAATACAGTTTAGAATACAGAGACTAACGTATTAAAAGAAAAAAAAAAGTTTATGTTAACAATGTATAATAGTGCGATTCTAATAAAATCTAGTTACCCCACTGCACTAGCCAATTTACCCCAATGTCTTTTGTAAATCCGCCAATCTTTTACAGATTGTAACATATATTAGGGACTAGATGACCAGCTCGGCGTTGTCGGTCCCGTGCAAATAAATTAAAACAAACCTCAAGTTCGTATGATTTTATATCTTTAACCCGATTTTGTATGAAAATAATTTTTTAAAAGTGCTTCGCAGCGCCGAAAAGTCCTTTATTTCCCCCTTCCGCCGACAGGGGGCGCATTCTGATCTAAATGAACACCCTCTAACTGCGGCCCCGTATAGCAGGCTTTCAGTTCCACCTACCGCCACCAGGGGTACACTCTGTTTTAAACAACCCACCTTCCAAACGGAACTCCGGCACCGTATAACAGGTGTGCTGCGCTACAAAATTCTTTATTTCCAATTTCCACCGCAAGGGGGCGAAAACTGTTCTATACGACCACTCAACACGGATACCCGTTGTATCATGGGAGATGAATGAACCAATTCCCGTCGAAATCTCGCCATAGAACCCGAGAAAAAAATGCGCTCCCTGTCGGTGGAATGTAGAACTAAAATCTGTAACACAATTGAAAACCAAGTTGAATGAGCCAAATCCCGTTGTGATTGAGACCATAGAACACGAGATAAGAATGCCCCCTGGTGGTGGAAGGAGGAACTAAAATCTCTAAGGCTATCGAAAATCAAGTTGAATGAGCGATGAGCCGAACCCCGTTATGATCAGGCCCATAGAACCCGAGAAAATGAATCCCCTTCCCACTGGAGATTAATATTCTGAAATAGTGGTAACCAAGGGCTGAAGAGGTGAAAATTAAAGTTCCCACCCCGCCACCCCTTCTAAGGTCTGTGGATTCAAGATAGGATAAAAGCACAATAAATTTCTTTTCTTTGTAACTGCATTTAAAATGCACTACAAACAATTTTATTCCTAGATCATAAATAATAGAATTATTTTGTGCATCTATAAATGAAACTTACTCCACAGAAAGCACGTTGTTTTGTTTTCCACCTCAATGGGGCATATAAAATTCATTATGTTTAAAGTATCGTAACATCATTAACATGTACTGTAAACAATTTTTCACCATAGACCATGATGTAATGGAATTATTTTGTGTTTCCATGTAAATGAATCCTTCATTTTCAATAGAGTTTGCATTTTCAACATGATTTAGAAATAATAGCTAACCTTAATAACATATGAAACTGACATGGTAATCAGAGCATATTTACGAGAGTTAAAGCACAGACAGATGGTAAATGGCCAGAGAGACAAACCGAAGTCATAAATATTTATGTTAGAATAAAACTATGTTAGAATGTGTTAAAAAATACCAAGAACAACAACAAAAAGAGTCTGTACAGATATGGGTACGTATTATGGTTACTTTCAGATTATAAAAATAGTTTCTAAAAAACTAAACTATAAAACTTTGATAATCTTTAAATATTAAAAATTGAAGTCACCTACGATGTGACTAGGATTTGTGTGAATGTGAAAGTGCTGGGAAAAGAAAAATTATCTATTGATATAAATTTAAATATGGAAAGTTATGCTGTTTTATTAATTTTGTATGATGCTTAATTCTCAATCTGTTTTACTCTATTGGTTGAACTATTTCTTTTATTTAAAGAAAAAAGGGAAATTTTTCTTAATATTTCATAAAAATTAAATTTTATTTGGATTACTTGTTTTTTAATTTGATCTAAAATTCACAAAATTCTAAAATCTGCAAAACCTCTTACTGCAAGATGTGCAGATTTGAGAGAGAGTACACCATTCCAATATGCATTTGGATTTTATATTTATGGAATAATTTTCTAGTCATAAAAATAATGTTTTTGATGTGTATAAATATAAATAAAGATTGAGTGTTTCCTGTAAAATGATCTGATGAAATCAAACAGATTTTGAAATGAAAATTTTAGATGGAGGCCATGTAAGACTAATGTAGGAGCATTCTAAAGACATCTGCTAACTTCATTTTCCCACTGAGTTTCAGTTTATGTAATGCTATATATATATAGATATACAGGGTAAGTGAAAATGAAAATAGCGATTCCAAAGGGCTGTAACTATTTAATGGAAAAGAATTTGTTAACACAGAATGTAGACGGAAGTTGAAAATTTTGTATACATACGTCATAGATGTTCACACGGACAACATCTAATTTCACGCCATACATTCTGAAGTCACCGACGCAAGCGCATTACAAATGCGTACTTTGAGTTCTTCAACTGTTTTGGGCATGGGAGGCACATACAAATACTTTCACATAACCCCATAGATCGGTCGAAATGGAGATGCCGACGATGTCTTCTGCTCTTGGCGACCGAGATCTCCGGACTTGACACCCTGCGATTTTTTTTCTATTATTCTTTAATTGTTTCGGATTGGGGTTCGGTTTTGACACTTGCGGGTTGGCTGTTCGAGTTTGCGCGATTTCTCAAAAGAACCTCCAAAATATTTTTTCAGATGGAAAACTATATAGTTGAATATTAATGAGTATATATTGATTTTTCAACTTAAAAGATAAAATTGACTCTAGAGATATAATTGCAGATTACTTTTCCACCATTGCATTACAATATGAATTAATTTTCTTTCATTTCTGGTTCGTATTGTGTTGAAGTCGATGAAAATTATTTTCACTGATACGTGTCGTGTTGCGGGTGAACTATTTTTTTTTATCTCTCTAGTTTCAATTTTAGTTTTTAAGTCAAAAAATGAACATTATATATATATATAAATATATACTCATTAATATTCAAATATACAGTTTTTCATCTGAAAAAAATGTTCTGTATTTTCTTTTGAAAATCGGGTAAACTCGAATCCGACCCGACAGATTTTTTTTTTTTTTGTCTGGTTTGAAACGGTTTTTGTGTTGACTTGATATAGAATTTTCGGATTTGGCGTAGCCCGAACAACGCAGATCTCTGACACTCACTCTTATTTAAATTTGAAATGAATTACAGGAGGCTAAATGATTTTTATTTGCAGCTTAAACTTTGCAGCTTGTCAAAAAATATTGTTGAGAAATGACGTGAAAAATGGCTCTTTACAAAGGTTATTTTTGAAACATCTCACCGGTCACCTAACATTTATAGATGGGCAAATCTACAAAGAAAAACGTTTCCACAAAATTTTGAGCGTTACCTAAAAGGAAACACTTCGCTTCGTACATTTTTTCCACCCAGCAACCATCCAATAAGAGGTCATTCAATATTACAGATTTTACGTGCACAAATATGGCATTCACAGCATAGTGTCAACGACTAAGTATGGAACAGCCCTCCGGTTATGAGTACAACCACTGCGGACCACTTGCCTCCTAAAAATACGAATGTAAGAAACTAGACATCGGGATTAGGTAAGGTGGGTAACCCAATTTTTACCCGAAACGCTGTACTTGTACCGGCCGGGTTGACTCTGGATTTAGATATCGGAGGTTACTGAAAAGAATCGGTTGACAAATGACTAAAAAAATATTTAAATTTTAAATTATTTTAATTTGTTAGAGAAAATGTCATCGTGAAAATTAACAGTTAAATGTTACACCCAATTAGAATCCTGCCCAGGTAAGAAATAATATTTGCGTGGCAGCAAATTTTATTTAGTCCAGCCCAGAACCCGACCCGAGCTCAACAAAAAATATTTCGTCGACCCTAACCTGAAATACTTCAATCTAACCCTACCCGAAATCTACAATCAAAGAAATTTTATCCAAAATTTCATGTAACTATGGAAAAATAATCTGTAATCATATATCCAATATCTATGTGATATTTTATGTTGAAAAATATTACCCGACCCGATGCAGGGCTTTACACAAGACAAAATATTTTTCTCGACGACAGTTAAATTTTGACCCCGACGGGGGAGCATTTACCCACTCCAGCGCCGCCCTTGGTTGCAAATTTGTTCCTAATTCATCCATTTGGGGAACACATTGTAATATACCATAATAACCAATTAAAATTTCTTGGAATTAAGAGCATTTTAAGAAATTTAAATTGTGTATAGATGGGATTGGCAGGTAGACAGATTAATTGCATATACCTTGCGTTTGTGTGTTTTATGTAAAAACTTAGTTGATAGTTTAGTATCAATAATAAATAGCTAATTTGTATTTTTTTTTTTTTTTTTTTTTTTTTTGTAATATGAAATGAATTTAAATTCAAAGTAATCACAGTAAATATCTTCATAGAGTAAAACATAAAAAATCAACTTTATTTAAATTTTGATGTAGCTTATTTCCCTCAAGTGGTCGCTAAAAAGAATAAAAGAATATGGTAGTGAATCAATATTACCTATTTTTTCTTGAATACGGCCGTCGTAAAAGGAAACATAGAAAAACACTTTTATTTAAATTCGGTTAACATATTTCAAGCTGGGGATTGCGGGTGGTATCGGCATTAAAGACATTTAAGTTTAAATTATCTTATCTAATTTTAACTTGGTGTATGGTTGCCACATGAGAAACATTTAAAAAAAATAAATTTTAAAATGGTAGTTATGCAATTTTGAACCAGGGGCACTACCAGCGTTTAAAAAACCTATCATGTTTTTTTTTTTTTAAATCAAAACAAAATTGTCGCGGCAGAAACTTACTATGAAGATTTATTAAAAAAAAAAAAAAACATAAAAATTAATTTTAAATGCAAAAGAAAAAAAATTGTGTTGAATCTGTACTACATATTTTTAACATCGGTATAGCCTTCATACAGTAAAACATAAAAAAATCAATTTTACTTAAATTCGATTACCCTCTTAGGGAGTGCAATAAACACAAAATATTTTTTTTGTTGAAACTGTATTACCTAATTTTAACTTGGAGTAAGATTCCCATATGAGAAAACATAAAAAAATTATTTTTAAAGTTTTAGTTATGCAATTTCCCACTGGGGTGCTACCATCGTAATATATACATATATCTGTGTGTGAACATTTTTCCCAAACATAAATTTGGCAGTGTCAGAAGCTTATTCAGAATATATATATATATATATATATATATATATATATATATATATAACCATAAATGAAACATTACCATAACACCAACAGAAACAATGAAATAATGATTAAGTATGTAATAATTAGTTGACATTGAAAGTATTCCCCAACTCCCTGAATATAGATACCAAAAACTTATTTAAAAGAAGAAAAAATTAAATTAAAAATTGAATAAATGAAATTGAATGAATGAAATGAAATTCGTAGAATTTAGACAGAATTATCAAGTCCCAAATGCCTAAATAACACAAATAAAATGAGTGGTTTCATCATCATCATATTAGCCATAACATTGCTAAAGAATATGATTTTGGGACTACCAATGAATCAAACCTGTGAAAAAATAAAAAATAAATACGATATTAAAAAAGAAAGAAACCATACCTATAATATACAGATAAAACTTGAAATAGAGTCATAAAGTACATAATCCATTTGGATTAAAAAATATACCTGTGCACCACATGAACCACACATGAACACAACCAAACAGAGGGAATGAATTGCAAAAAATCATTACATGTTGCCAAATTTAGTTTTAGAAAATGATTTACCATGTTGCCAGAATAGGTGTTAGAATAATATGAATATTATTATAAAGCAACAGAAACCATGGTGCTGCCATCTATTAGGGTAAAAAGTGAATATACGCTGAATAAAAATAGCATTGGATGAAAATTAATATTTAAAAATGAAACCATATACTATCTAAATGATAGCAATTAGTTAAATAATAAATAAATGAAATTAATTAATAAATAATAAATAGAATATCCAATTACATTAAAGTAATGGATGTATTAATGAATAATTCTATGTTAAAAATAAGATGGAAGATGTAAAAATTAATAATTAAAGCAACATAAAAATATATGTACCATGAAATGGCATAGCAACTATTAAACAGCTGTGCCAAAAATGCAACATCGCATAAATTAAATTCAATTAAAATACTAAATATTTGAATTAAGATACAAAGGATTTAAAATTAATATTAATTAAATATTGAAATTAATTAGTAACATATAATGTTTCTTCATACAAAGTTAAAAATTAAATACTCTTGATATAAGTGGTAAGGGTAGAAAGTTTAATAAAAATTAAACATGTATTATATTAACACTTTAGAAAAGTATACATTATATTAGAAGTTAATATGATATTGTCCACCGTAGGCATTAATCTAAATGCATTAGATCAAAAACACTCTTAATATTAATAAATATAAATTCATTTAAATTAATTAAATAATGAATATCTAAATATAACTAAATTAATATACATAATAAAATATCACATCACAGTCCATTATAAAATGTGTAATATCAAACGTTTGTGTAAATCAAAATGCCCTTTTTTTTTAAATATAAATTAACCATGCGTTTTTTCCATACAACTCCGCCACACACCTCCTCAATCCAACATCTACCCACCCAACCGTCCTATTATAATTTTTTTTTTAACTATTTTCTAAGATTATATGTTTTTTTATATACATTTTTTAATGCATGTGTTAATTTGGTTGCAAAGATCATTTAAGTACTAATTATATATTAAAGAATATATGAATTTTTCGGGAAAACCATGTTGTAATGCATCGTAGATAAGTTTTTTAATATTGTTGTTAATTAGTTGAGAAGAACATAAACTTTTTATTTTATAAATATGATTAAGGAGTATATTACGATATACAGAATTATGAACACATGATTTAAAATTAGTAAATGAATTAACTTTAAATTTAAATTATTTACGTTTATCAAATCGATCAATTATTGCTTTGTTTTCTTTAAGTGTAATTTTAAGATCTAAAAAGTTAATAGTATTGTTAGAAAGGAGGTTTTCCATTAATTCTAAATTAGTAGGATAACCAACTGGAAATATAGAAATATTAGTGTGATCAGTGGCAATTAAAATTATGTCATCAATATAACGATATAAATGTATATTACCGTTAATAAAAGTACGTTAATAGTTATACAAGTATAAGTCTGAAAGTATACTAGATGTACATCCCCCGTGTGGTATACCGACTTTCTGTAAATATAACGCGTTATCATGCATTATATAACTATTATATATAATGAAATTTGTTAAAGTTTTAAAATAAGCTGTATCTATATGAGTTGGTAAATTTAGTGAATGATTATTACTTATTAAATAATGCATTTATAATATTATGTAGATGTAATAAATCTATATTATTAAATAGATCTTTGAAATCATGTGCCATTATATTGTTAACACATTTAAGATTTTTCAAAATATTGACGAGTTGATAGCTATTTTTTATACAATGTGTATTATCAGTGGATGTTGTCAGTGTATAAATTTGATTGAGAATTTTTAATAGATATTATTATATGTATTGCATCTTATAGTTACAGTCCTAAATTTAATTGGATTTTTGTGACATTTAGGTATAAGAACTAAATAAGGATAATTAAAGTTAGTAGAAGAAATATTTAATAATTTATAATAACTGTGAATTTTACGATTGTTTACACTTACATTTTCATTAGTTTTTTTAAAAGAATTGTTAGTAGAAATACAGGATGTAAGTAGTTGGTGATAATAAGCTTTACATATGATTGCATAATTATTAGGAGATTTGTCAATGTATGTGATTACATAGTTTTTTTTGTAATTTAGTAATTTGCTGGAACAAATGTTTTTTGTTAATTTTAACCATATGCGATAAATTATGTTTTAAAGACATAGTTAATTTTTCAATAACTAATATTTTCCATTGATTAAAATATTCAATAGGTTTACTATATGAGATTGAAATTTTATAAATGAAAATATCTATATCGTATGTAAACTGTTTTACAATAGAATTTACATTAAATTTAGAAGGAAGTCTATATTTAGTACCATAACCCATTAGTTTTTGTAGTTTAAAATCATTCACAATATTAAGATTACCAGTGATTATATGTCCATGATCATTATTAATGTATTTTTTTAGAGTGGGGTCATTGCATTTACAGGAAAAAGTACTAGCATCAGACGTATTTTTTGAAAATGCATTATAGTTAAAAATCTTTCTTCCGATTGTATTAGGATATTTAAATGTTTTTGAAATTTGAAGATTATTAATAGGAAAATAACAATTTTTATCATTAATTATAGAATTAATATTAATTTTAATAAAGATTTAATTTGAAAAAGTTATAATCATTTGAGTATCAGTGTTTTGAATTCTTTGTTTTTTATGTAAATTAATGTTGAAAAGATTAGCTCTTGTCATAATTAGATCATAAAAAATATCAGAGAAATGATTTAAGTAAGATTTACTAAGAAATACATTTAAATATTATATATATATATATATATATATATATATATATATATATATATATATATATATACTAGCTGACCGCCCGGTGCAGCCTGAGGGCGTGTAATAAACTTATATATCCTAAAAAGCGAAACTCTGGCCACGATCTCCGATGGCTTCAACACCGTATACAGGGCATGCTCCTATGCTCCGGAAAATCTTTTATTTCCCCCTTCCATCGCCAGGGCAGCACTCTGTTCTAAAGAAACCTCTTTCGGAAACAACCTCTGAGACAGATCCCTGCTGCCTACGGTACTGTATAGTAGGCGTGCTACAAAATTGAGCTAGTTTCGAGAAGATGGGAACATTACAAGCCGAGTTATTTAAATAAGGCACAGTTAGAGAAAATAATCTTGAGTGAGATGCCGGGGGGGTGGGGATGCTCAAGTGTCCTTCAAAAAATGACTAATTAGGAGGACCAGTATGCATCTTTAAAAATTCGCTCATTTGGTTAAGCTAGGAACTTAATTACAAATTTGGCTTAAGCTATTATCCGGAAATAGTGGTAACCGCTACTCATAAATTTATTTTAATGTTTATTATTCATTAATTATAATTATTTAATTATAATTATAATTAATTTTTTAATTATAATTATTTAATTTTATTTTAAGCTAAGATGGTAACTATTAAGTTAATTATAATGTTTGGAATCACCTGCGTTGAAATCGGAAAGATAGTTGCGGAGATATGGAAACGGAGCATAGTTAGAGAAAAAACCTTGAAGGAGGGCCCGGTGGGGAGGGGGTGGGGGAGATCCGCTACTCATAAATTTACTTTAATGTTATAGATGGTAACTATTAAGTTAATTATAATGTTTGGAATCACCTGCGTTGAAATCGGAAAGATAGTTGCGGAGATATGGAAACGGGGCATAGTTAGAGAAAAAACCTTGAAAGAGGGGCCAGGGGGGAGGGGATGTTCAACTGCCCTACAGCAAATGACTAATTAGGAGGACGACTATGCATCTTTATAAATTCGTTCGTTTGGTTAAAATAAGAATTTAATTACAAATTTGACTTAAACTATTATTTGGAAATAGTGGTAACCGCTACTCATAAATTTACTTTAATGTTATAGATGGTAACTATTCAGTTAATTATAATGTTTGGAATCACCTGCGTTGAAATCGGAAAGATAGTTGCGGAGATATGGAAACGGGGCATAGTTAGAGAAAAAAACCTTGAAAGAGGAGCCGAGAGGGAAGGGAAGTTCAATCGTCTTTCAGCAAATGACTAATTAGGCGAACCACTATGCATCCTTAAAAATTCGTTCGTTTGGTTAAGCTAAGAATTTAATTACAAATTTGACTTAAACTATTATTCGGAAATAGTGGTAACCGCTACTCATAAATTTACTTTAATGTTATAGATGCTGACTATTAAGTTAATTATAATGTTTGCAATCACCTGCGTTGAAATCGGAAAGATAGTTGCGGAGATATTGAAACGGGGTATAGTTAGAGAAAAAACCTTGAAGGAGGGGCCGGGGGGAGAGGGATGTTCAATCGCCTCTCAGCAAATGACTAATTAGGAGAACCACTATGCCTTAAAAATTCGTTCGTTTGGTTAAAATAAGAATTTAATTACAAATTTGGCTTAGACTATTATTCGGAAATAGTGGTAACCGCTACTCATAAATTTACTTTAATGTTATAGAAGGTGACTCTTAAGATAATTATAATATTTGGAATAATCTGCGTTGAAATCGGAACGATAGTTGCGGAGATATGGAAACGAAGCATAGTTAGAGAAAAAACCTTGAAGGAGGGCCCGGTAGGGAGGGGGTGGGGGAGATCCACTACTCATAAATTTACTTTAATGTTATAGATGGTAACTATTAAGTTAATTATAATGTTTGGAATCACCTGCGTTGAAATCGGAAAGATAGTTGCGGAGATATGGAAACGGAGTATAGTTAAAGAAAAAACCTTGAAGGAGGGCCCGGGGTAGGGGGGGGGAGCGGATGTTCAAGTACCCTTCAGCAAATAACTAATTAGGAGGATAACTATACACCTTTAAAGATTGATTCATTTGGTTAAGCTAGGAACTTAATTGCAAATTTGGCATGAACTATTATTCGGGAATAGTGGTAACCACTACGCATAAATTTAGTTTAATGTTGTAAAGGGTGACTATTAGGTTAATTATAATGTTTGGAATCACTTGCGTTTAAATCGGAAACATAGACGCAGAGATATAGAAACGGGGCATAATTAAGAAAAAAAACCTTGAAGAAGGGGCCGGGGGTGAGGGGATGTTCAACTGCTCTTCAGCAAATGACTAATTAGGAGGAGCACTATGCATCTTTAAAAATTCGCACATTTGTTTAAGCTAGGAATTTAATTACAAATTTGGCTGAGACTATTATTCGGAAATAGCGGTAACCGCTACTCATAAATTTACTTTAATGTTATAGAAGGTGACTCTTAAGTTAATTATAATGTTTGGAATCATCTGTGTTGAAATCGGAATGATAGTTGCGGAGATATCGAAACGGAGCATACTTAGAGAAAAAAACTTGAAGGAGGGCCCGGTGGGGAGGGGGTGGGGGAGATCCGCTACTCATAAATTTACTTTAATGTTATAGATGGTAACTATTAAGTTATTTATAATGTTTGGAATCACCTGCGTTGAAATCGGAAAGATAGTTGCGGAGATGTGGAAACGGGGCATAGTTAGAGGAAAAACCTTGAAAGAGGGGCCGGGGGGAGGGGATGTTCAATCGCCCTTCCGCAAATGACTAATTAGGAGAACCACTATGCATCTTTAAAAATTCGTTCGTTTGGTTAAGCTAAGAATTTAATCACAAATTTGACTTAAACTATTATTCGGAAATAGTGGTAAGCGGTACTCATAAATTTACTTTAATGTTATAGATGCTGACTATTAAGTTAATTATAATGTTTGGAATAACCTGCGTTGAAATCGGAAAGACAGTTGCGGAGATATGGAAACGGGGCATAGTTAGAGAAAAAACCTTGAATGAGGGGCCGGGGGGGAGGGGATGTTCAATCGCCTCTCAGCAAATGACTAATTAGGAGAACCACTATGCATCTTTAAAAATTCGTTCGTTTGGTTAAGCTAGGAATTTAATTACAAATTTGACTTAAAAAATTCGGAAATAGTGGTAACGGCTACTCATGAATTTACTTTACTGTTATAGATGCTGACTCTTAAGTTAATTATAATGTTTGGAATCATCTGCGTTGAAATCGGAATGATAGTTGCGGAGATATGGAAACGGAGCATAGTTAGAGAAAAAACCTTGAAGGAGGGCCCGGTGGGGAGGGGGTGGGGGAGATCCGCTACTCATAAATTTACTTTAATGTTATAGATGGTAACTATTAAGTTAATTATAATGTTTGGAATCACCTGCGTTGAAATCCTAAAGATAGTTGCGGAGATATGGAAAAGGGGCATAGTTAGAGAAAAAACCTTGAAGGAGAGGCCGGGGGGGAGGGGATGTTCAATTGCCTCTCAGCAAATGACTAATTAGGAGAACCACTATGCATCTTTAAAAATTCGTTCGTTTGGTGCTAGGAATTTAATTACAAATTTGACTTAAAAAATTCGGAAATAGTGGTTACGGATACTCATAAATTTACTTTACTGTTACAGATGCTGACTATTAAGTTAATTAGAATGTTTGTAATCACCTGCGTTGAAATCGGAATGATAGTTGCGGAGATATGGAAACGGGGCATAGTTAAGAAAAAAACCTTGAAGAAGGGGCCGGGGGAGAGGGGATGTTCAACTGCTCTTCAGCAAATGACTAATTAGGAGGACCACTATGCATCTTTAAAAATTCGTTCGTTTGGTTAAGCTAGGAATTTAATTACAAATTTGACTTAAAAAATTCGGAAATAGTGGTAACGGCTACTCATGAATTTACTTTACTGTTATAGATGCTGACTCTTAAGTTAATCATAATGTTTGGAATCATCTGCGTTGAAATCGGAATGATAGTTGCGGAGATATGGAAACGGAGCATAGTTAGAGAAAAAACCTTGAAGGAGGGCCCGGTGGGGAGGGGGTGGGGGAGATCCGCTACTCATAAATTTACTTTAATATTATAGATGGTAACTATTAAGTTAATTATTATGTTTGGAATCACCTGCGTTGAAATCCTAAAGATAGTTGCGGAGATATGGAAAAGGGGCATAGTTAGAGAAAAAACCTTGAAGGAGAGGCCGGGGGGGAGGGGATGTTCAATTGCCTCTCAGCAAATGACTAATTAGGAGAACCACTATGCATCTTTAAAAATTCGTTCATTTGGTGCTAGGAATTTAATTACAAATTTGACTTAAAAAATTCGGAAATAGTGGTTACGGATACTCATAAATTTACTTTACTGTTATAGATGCTGACTATTAAGTTAATTAGAATGTTTGTAATCACCTGCGTTGAAATCGGAATGATAGTTGTGGAGATATGGAAACGGGGCATAGTTAAGAAAAAAACCTTGAAGAAGGGGCCGGGGGTGAGGGGATGTTCAACTGCTCTTCAGCAAATGACTAATTAGGAGGACCACTATGCATCTTTAAAAATTCGTTCGTTTGGTTAAGCTAGGAATTTAATTACAAATTTGACTTAAAAAATTCGGAAATAGTGGTTACGGCTACTCATAAATTTACTTTACTGTTATAGATGCTGACTATTAAGTTAATTAGAATGTTTGTAATCACCTGCGTTGAAATCGGAATGATAGTTGCGGAGATATGGAAACGGAGCATAGTTAGAGAAAAAAACCTTGAAGGAGGGCCCGGTGGGGAGGGGGTGGGGGAGATCCGCTACTCATAAATTTACTTTAATGTTATAGATGGTAACTATTAAGTTAATTATAATGTTTGGAATCACCTGCGTTGAAATCGGAAAGATAGTTGCGGAGATATGGAAAAGGGGCATAGTTAGAGAAAAAACCTTGAAGGAGAGGCCGGGGGGGGGGGGGGGGGGAGGGGATGTTCAATTGCCTCTCAGCAAATGACTAATTAGGAAAACCACTATGCATCTTTAAAAATTCGTTCGTTTGGTGCTAGGAATTTAATTACAAATTTGACTTAAACTATTATTCGGAAATAGTGGTAACCGCTACTCATAAACTTACTTTAATGTTATAGATGCTGACTATTAAGTTAATTATAATGTTTGGAATCACCTGCGTTGAAATCGGAAAGATAGTTGCGGAGATATGGAAACGGAGTATTAGTTAGAGAAAAAACCTTGAAGGAGGTCCCGGGGGAGGGGGGAGCGGATGTTCAAGTACCCTTCAGCAAATAACTAATTAGGAGGATAACTATACACCTTTAAAGACTGATTTATTTTGTAAAGCTTGGAACTTAATTGCAAATTTGGCTTGAACTATTATTCGGAAATAGTGGTAACCGCTACGCATAAATTTTGTTTAATGTTGTAAAGGGTGACTATTAGGTTAATTATAATGTTTGGAATCACTTGCGTTGAAATCGGAAAGATAGACGCTGAGATATGGAAACGGGGCATAGTTAAGAAAAAAACCTTGAAGAAGGGGCCGGGGGTGAGGGGATGTTCAACTGCTCTTCAGCAAATGACTAATTAGGAGGACCACTATGCATATTTAAAAATTCGCTGGTTTGGTTAAGCTAGGAATTTAATTACAAATTTGGCTTAGACTATTATTCGGAAATAGTGGTAACCGCTACTCATAAATTTACTTTAACGTTATAGAAGGTGACTCTTAAGTTAATTATAATGTTTGGAATCATCTGCGTTGAAATCGGAATGATAGTTGCGGAGATATGGAAACGGAGCATAGTTAGAGAAAAAACCTTGAAGGAGGGCCCTGTGAGGAGGGGTTGGGGGAGATCCGCTACTCATAAATTTACTTTAATGTTATAGAAGGTGACTCTTAAGTTAATTATAATGTTTGGAATCATCTGTGTTGAAATCGGAATGATAGTTGCGGAGATATGGAAACGGAGCATAGTTAGAGAAAAAACCTTGGAGGGCCCGGTGGGGAGGGGGTGGGGGAGATCCGCTACTCATAAATTTACTTTAATGTTATAGATGGTAACTATTAAGTTAATTATAATGTTTGGAATCACCTGCGTTGAAATCGGAAAGATAGTTGCGGAGATGTGGAAACGGGGCATAGTTAGAGAAAAAACCTTGAAGGAGTGGCCGGGGGGGGAGGGGATGTTCAATTGCCTCTCAGCAAATGACTAATTAGGAGAACCACTATGCATCTTTAAAAATTCGTTCGTTTGGTGCTAGGAATTTAATTACAAATTTGACTTAAACTATTATTCGGAAATAGTGGTAACCGCTACTCATAAATTTACTTTAATGTTATAGATGCTGACTATTAAGTTAATTATATTGTTTGGAATCACCTGCGTTGAAATCGGAAAGATAGTTGCGGAGATATGGAAACGGAGTATAGTTAGAGGAAAAACCTTGAAGGAGGGGCCGGGGGAGCGGGGGGGGGGAGCGGATGTTCAAGTACCCTTCAGCAAATAACTAATTAGGAGGATCACTATACACCTTTAAAGATTGATTCATTTGGTTAAGCTAGGAACTTAATTGCAAATTTGCTTGAACTATTATTCGGAAATAGTGGTAACCGCTACGCATAAATTTAGTTTAATGTTGTAAAGGGTGACTATTAGGTTAATTATAATGTTTGGAATCACTTGCGTTGAAATCGGAAAGATAGTCGCTGAGATATGGAAACGGGGCATAGTTAAGAAAAAAACCTTGAAGAAGGGGCCGGGGGTGAGGGGATGTTCAACTGCTCTTCAGCAAATGACTAATTAGGAGGACCACTATGCATCTTTAAAAATTCGCTCGTTTGGTTAAGCTAGGAATTTAATTACAAATTTGGCTTAGACTATTATTCGGAAATAGTGGTAACCGCTACTCATAAATTTACTTTAATGTTATAGAAGGTGACTCTTAAGTTAATTATAATGTTTGGAATCATCTGCGTTGAAATCGGAACGATAGTTGCGGAGATATGGAAACTGAGCATAGTTAGAGAAAAAACCTTGAAGGAGGGCCCGGTGGGGAGGGGGTGGGGGAGCGGATGTTCAAGTGCCCTTCAGCAAATAACTAATTAGGAGGATCACTATACACCTTTAAAGATTGATTCATTTGGTTAAGCTATGAACTTAATTTAAAATTTCGCTTAGACTATTATTCGGAAATACTGGTAACTTTTTTCTGGAAATACACCTTGAAGCATATGAATGCCGATTTTTACGATAATTTAATAAAAATTGAACTGGTTTCGTGAGGTTCGGAACAATATCAGCTGATATTTAAAATAGCGGTATATTCTCTATATAAAACAGCAATTAAACGTTGCGGTTGAAGCTAAAAATGTTAAAATTGTTAAATGTAATTAGACCCTTACCCCTCTCCATCCCCTCAAATATGACAAATAATCTGTTAAATAAAATTTTCTGTATTAATAATCTCATCATAATAATATATGTCTTGTTTTTAAAAAATCTTATACCCTGCTAATTATCATGAAGGTGCCTGGAAAACGTTTCAAACAGGTGGCGTCTGTGCAATTTGCCGTGAGCAGGCGCTACATTAGCTTGGCTGTACGCCGGTAACTGCAATCCATATTGACACTATTTCATTATAAGTCCCTATCTATGCATCGTTACTCTGGTTTATTTAATGTCTTCTGTGAAGATTCTATACAACCAACCAACCGAAGAAAAAAAAGCGTATTTTTGATGAGAGTTCTTTGCGCATTTTAACTAATATTTCAGTAAGTAATTAAAATATTAAAATTCTGAGTTTCAGTTGCACCAGGAGTGGGTTTGGACTACCTAAATGTAAACTTTCTGGTTTCTAGGTGGGCTAGATTTTCCTAGCTATCGCAGACAGACAAACAAACAAACACGCACGCACACACACACACACACACACACAGAGAGAGCGAAACTTCCTTTTATTAGTATAGAGAAATATATATAAAACCCACAAAAAAAACAAATTTATATAGATTTAGTTACTCTATTTCCCGCCAGAGGACGTTATAACCGCAAAAGTAAAGAGAAACACTAGGAAAAAGAAGTCTGAATCTACAGATAAAACGAAGGCCCGGCCCGAAAATAATGAAGACCAGACGCGGCCTGGCCATAGTCTGCTGTAAAAAGAAGCTGTTCTAACCCCTAGCTGGAGTCAGCTTGAAGTACTGGCTGGAGCTGGGATTTATGGAGCCACATCCGATTGAAAATGTAGCTTCTGATTATTATACTTTAACTTATATATTTAAACTTTTTTTTTTTTATCTTGGAAATTTAAATTAACTACTTCAAGAATCATAAGCAGTTAGAAAAATATTATAGTGATATTTAACTTTATTGCATATTCAGGACTCGAAATTAGAAAGCCACGAACCGGAATGCTATTTCAAAATTATTGTTGACTAAAAAAATTTTTGAAAGCATAGACAACTTTATTTCTAACCATACAAATAGAATTAAAAAAAAACATTTAAGACCCTAAATAATAATTTAAGAAAAAGTTAGAAAGAACACAATAAGCTATATATATATACTTATATAAAACACTATGTTTACGCGGCAGAAAATGGCGAATAATTTCTCTTCTGCACAGACATATACAGATAGCTTGATTCACTCCTTTTTTGAAATAGAAATATTCGCTTTGTTTAATGACAGATTAAATGATGCAAAAATAAGGTGAATTATACTATTTTTAAAAAGTTGTGGCAATCAAGCAATCTGAATTTTAAAATAATTTCAAACTGGCAACACCGCTTCCACACAGCACCTACCAAACCACACTTTTTTAATATACTAACACAAAAAGTACTATTTTATACTTTAAAATATGCACAATAAATTAGTGTAAATCAATTTTTTATAAACACTTCGCATTTCTTTTTTTTTAAGTCCCCAAAAAGCCCTAATTTTCAAGGCGTCAGAGTTATGATCTCCTTTAAAGCGGTTTTCAAAAATTATTTATCCTCTCTCAACAGCTCGGAACTTTCTGACACATTCAGAAATTCTTATTTAAACGTAAAGGCTTGACATCTGCAGGCATGACTATTGAAGTGATTTGGAATCGAAAAACATTTTTCCATTTTCCGATAAATGTATTTCGTCTTGTGTTATAAGTTATCGCTGACTTACGACGATCTTTTAAAACTGTCGCGCCCGAAAATTCAGTTCAAAACGCCAACTTTGGCAGCATTTTCTGAAAGATCCCTTTCCTTTATCAAAAAGTGGAAAATGCTATTCTATTTCGCAGTTTCGGAAGGACAACACCTGCTAATTTTATGCATTTACGATTAAAAACGAATTCAGGAAAGCGTCAGAAATTAGCTTTAAATTAACATAACAGCACACATGTTATATTAAAAGTAACTTAAACTAACACAATATTAAAAATTCTTACCATTTTTAGATATTCTTTTCAATTTTTCCGTGTTGATTTCTTCACTGTTCACTTTCATATGAACAAATGTACTTCCACGTCGTCTTTCAGTAACTTCGGGCATGCGCTTGAACACATGAAACTCCATGAAATTCGAAAACTTGTCTTTCCAAGAATCATGTATCCTGTTCGTTACTTCCAAAACACGAGGGACTGAAGTGAATCATAATAGGATGCATCTTTTGTGACTTTCTCAGTCAAGTTGTGTTCACACAAACAGTCTTTTTAACTCTTTCAAACATAGTTGAAAAGTGTTTATGAATTCGGTTTGTCTGTCTGTCTGTCTGTCTGCCGTCTGTCTGACCGTGTTCTAACTCGCGTAAATATACTCGGATCGTCATGCAATTGATATATGTTATTGAGGCTTACTGTGGCATGTTTAGTAGTGAAAATGAAGTGTGTAGCATTTATAATTTTTTTACAGGGACACTAAAAAGAAATCCGTTACATTGCGGTCTATGGGTAAAAATCATTTGCGGTTTATTTTAATGATGTTACACAATTTTAAACATATTGAAATTGATATATATCACTGAAATGCACTACAAGAGACTAATTACAGAATGTGGTGTGCATAGCACTTATAGTTCCTTTACAGGGATACTCAAAAGAATTCCGTTACATTACGGTCTACGAAGAAAAATCGTTTGCAGTTTATTTTATTAATGTTTCAATATTTCAAACATATTGAAATTGATATATATCACTAACGTGGAATACAAGAGGCTAACTATAGAATATTGTGTGTAATAGCTTTCATCGTTCATTTACAAAGGCACACAAAATAATTCGGTTAAAGTACTGCTTATTAATAATAATTGCTGGGAATGTTTTTTTTCAGTTGATGAACACGTTTTTAAATTTAACTAATTTTTTGTCTTTTACTTGGTGTGTATAAATTGTATAGATTGTATACAGGGCAGCACAAACGTTCTCGAGTACATTTCCGTTTATTGAAGGAAATTGCAGAAGGAAAATTTTAAACTGCGCTACGCGTTTCCTAACTGAACTAAAACTTATCCTTCTATTTAGTATATATACAAATCTATAGATCATATACAGGGCTGCACAAAAGAGCTGGGATATTTTTCCGAATATTGTTGGTAATTCCTAAAATTGGATTTTTAAATATGTTATGCGTTTTTAAAAATGTTTAGTTAGATACCATCTTACACCTTACGGTAAAGATTTGCAAAATTATTTTGGAAGTGTTGGAAAGTGTTACATAATCTATGCTTGACGCATGATTTTTCGTTCTTGTTTATATTACGTGATGTTCAATTCGTTATTTCTCTAGCTGAAAACTTTCAAGAATGCTGTTTCATCTCAAGTACTCGAATGTTTTTTTTTTTTTTTTTTTTTTTTTTTTTAAATTATCATAAATGTGTTTAAAAATGTCTGTATATAAATAGCGTAGCTGAAAGTATATTCAAAATAATCATGCAAGTTTAAAATATCAAATACTTAAATATTTTTAAATAAGTATTGCTAGGTATTAAAAATACACAAATTAATATTTTGCAGTTCACATTACTGATGACAGAAATTTCATTTCATCCAAATAGTTCATTAAAATAATCGTATTTAAATCATGCTATAATTGCCTTATTTCAATAGTAAAACACTGCATAGAAAAAAAAAATCATGCACTTAGAAAAGTAATTCAGCCATTTTAGAGTCTTGCGCGGATCGCGTTATAATTGATCCGAAGCCGCGAATTCTATAAAAAGTCAATCCGAACCTGATAGAAATCTTTTCGTCTACCCGCAACGCGACCCCGTCACAACCGCAATCTCCCAATCAAAGAAAATTGATCCACAATTTACTGTAATGATGGAAAATTAGTCTACAGTCATTGTATCCCTAATATCAATTTTATCTTTTATGTCGAAAAGTATAAACATGTAATATTCATATTCATAATATATATACACTGCAAAAAATAATTGTTGATTTTACAGTATAAAACTGGCATCCCAGCTGCCAGTATTATACCGTAAAATTAACAGTATTAAACAGTAAAATAAGCAGTAATACGCTACCGCGCATGCGCGGCAGCGTATTACTGCTTATTTTACTGTTTAATACTGTTAATTTTACGGTATAATACTGGCAGCTGGGGCGCCAGTTTTATACTGTAAAATCAACAATTATTTTTTGCAGTGTAGTTTTCCATCTGAAACAATATTTTGGACTCTTTTAAAAAATACTAGCTGACCCGAACGGCGTTGGCCAGGCCCGTGATAATAATTTTTTTTAAATCAGTTTATTATTATTTTATATGTTCATAACCCGATTTTGTATGAAATTATATTTTAAATGAAAAATTCGCGAAAAAAAAAATAGATATTTAGTGATAAAAGCGCTCATTTCCTTGTTTTTTCACGTAAGGTCGTTTCATAGTTTTAAAATAAAAAGTTCTCTTGTCCGAACTCTTTGAAATCTGTGTAGGTTATAAATAAAACAGTTTTACAGCCCGTGTAAAAATTTCGTGAAAAATTATTATTATCTAGTTGTAAAAGAAATGTTTTTTTTTTTCCTCGCTTTTTTGTTTGTTCGTTTGTTTGCTTACGCGTCGACTTTTTAACATAGCAATAAAAAAATAGTTTTCATCTTCCGAACTCTCTGAAATTTCAATTGGCTAATAAATATAACTGTATCTAATCGCTCTTTAAAATTTTGCGAAAAAATATGCATATTTAGTAGTGAAAACATGAGTTCTTAATAAAAAGCTTTAGCTTTCAACGCAATGTGCCCATATTACGCTTCCATCAATTTCCAATCAACCCTTTTCAATCCCCCGAAGCCAGGGATTCTCAAACTATGGTACGCGTACCAGTAGTGGTACGCAAAACTCTGGCTACAGGTACGCGAAAGTGCGATGCTGGTACGTAAAAGGAAATACCATAAATCAAAAACGGCATTAATTTATCACTTTCGATATTTTCGAATGAAAATTAGAGACTGTAAATGCTTTTTATTGTTGTTGTTACTAAAAATGCTTATAATAGCAAACTGTCTGAAATACGCCCAAGCTGTATATGATACAACCAGCTTTCCAGAATTAAACACATGTAATTATTATATTTATACGGGAAAAAATAAAAATATGTAAATAAAAACCTAATTTAAAAATTAATTAATGAAACAGATTTAATAAGCAGAAAAACTGTTTTAAACATGTTTTTTAAATTGTATTATCTGAAGGTAAAGTCTGAATCCGTGAAAGTAGGAGGAATTTGTTTAAATAAGAGAAGTTAAAACTTTTTTTTTTTTTTTAGTGTTGAAGTTTTATTTAAAAATAATTCTTTATTTATTTAAGTCTGTCAATTGAAATTGTTTTCTTCTTCTGTACCAAACGTGTAATTTTTTTTTCTATTTCATGGAAACGGGTTTTTAATACAGTAAAGTTATTAACCTTTTCAAGGGCGGTGGCTCATTTTTGGACCACCTTATTTTAATCCCTTAATGTCACATTGGCACCAGAATTTTGGAATGAAAATTTTCCTTTCATTAATTACGCGAAGAAAAATTTCTACTTATTTTCAAATAAATTTGTTTGTAAAATCTGGTGTCAGTCAATCATTTCAGCATTTTACGAAAAGAAGTACTTTGCCCATGAAAGGGTTAAAATGGTGATTTGAAATCGAACAAAATATGGGAAGTTCCACTTTCACATATTTTTCCTATTTACTTTTGATGCCTGGTGGTACGCGGAAGTATGAATTTCGATTTAGTGGTACGTCGGTCTAAAAGTTTGAGAACCCCTGCCCTAGGCTAAACAGGTTTCCCGTTTCTGAGGGGAGAATGAAGCAGGCGCAATGAGACCGTTTTTGTGAGGAAAATGTGGAATCTGAAAAATTGCCCTTTTAGCTTTAAATATATACATAACCGAAACGGGACCCGTAAGAATCAAAACTTAAATCGAAACCGACCCGCACACAAGACAACTATAGTCGTACCAAATCGCGGTTTGGGTTGGGAGCGTGTAAAATCAGGTTACCCGACACGATGTATGATTCTAAGCCATTTTGAGGCTTAACGTTTCGCCTGCTAGCACATCAAAAATGTCCAACACTCAGGGCCGTATAAAGGTCTCCCAAGCATTTTTTTTTCAGTTCCCCCTCTCAGATTTTCGAGAAATATTTATATTGACTTTGAAATTCATTTTATAACACCATTTAATTCCAAATGAAATTCATTTTATAACAATACCAGCGGAGATTCACTGGTCAGTTTTCCCAAACGAACCTCGAATTAAACGGACCCTAGGGTTGGGGGGGGGGTCCCCCTGCCTTCGGCAAAGTACACCCGTGCGGACTACGCCCAGGCTCCGATCTCGAATCAAACGAACCTTGAATTATTGTGAATTTTTACTTCGATCCAGGTTAAATTCAAATTCATCTCGTTCCCGTTGCTATAGGAACAAATTCGATTTTCTTTTAAATTTAATTTAATCAAAACACTGGCAAATTTTGCCATATTGGGCTAAAATATTAAAATCATTTTTTTTTTTTTTTTTTTTTTTTTTTTTTTGTTAAAAATCACCACAAAAAGAAAAAAAAGAAAGAAAACGCTAAAAATCGCATAAAATGTCGCAAAAATTTCAAAAATCGCAGAGAACAAAATTTATTATAGTATAGTAAAAAAAAGACAGAAACTCGATCCTTTTTACAAATACTGTTAAAACCGCCGTGAAAAAACTCTAAATGTCGAAAAAAAATATCGCGTAAATTTAAAAAATCGCACAAGACAAAATTTACTAATGTTAGGCTAAAAGATTAAAACAGGACTCCGTATACGAATGTCAAAAAATTTGCCACTTTACCATTTCAAAATAAATAAATAAATTGGAAATTATTTTCGTATTTTCCGTTTTACCTTCAGTTTGATCTGCGGGTTTTTTTTTTTTTTTTTTTTTTTTTTTTTTTTAAGCAGAAAATACCCACTTATAGTAAATTATTTTCTGCTCTGAAAAGTACCTTTCATCAGAAAAATTTACAGATTTACTATTTCAAAAAAATATTTTTTGGTGGTAGTTTTCATATTTTACGGATTTTTTGGAGATTAAAATTGTCATCCAAATTGCTCGGATGGAAAAACGAAAAGAAACAAAAACACAGATAGACGGTATCTTTCTGTGTGTCCCAGGCAACGCCGGGCGGGTTTACTAGTGAATAATAATAAATAGGTCTGTCCAAAGTTTTTTGTCGGATCAGATGTTTGTGTGTCCAGAACCACAAAATTTGACAGGAAGGTACCTGTATGTCTGAAGGAACCTCGAAGCCAGCTTTTGATTTTTTGTTTCGATTATTTTTAATTTAATTTTTATGCTATTTTTAGCTTTTTTTCGTGTTTTGTGCTCATTTTTCCACATTTGTAAAATGAATCCTGTTTCAATCTTTCACCGAATATATTAAATATTGCCCTGTACGATGTTTTAATTTTTCACCATTTTTTATGAAATTTTTAGCCTTTTTTTTTTTTTTTTTTGTATACTTAAAAAAAATCATCAAAAAACGTAAAATGCCCAGCAGCAAGTTGCCGGAAGATTCCTGCGATTAGAAGACATTTTTTTCTGTTATTTGAAGAAATTTCCATCTTTCTATTTGAGAATTTCATGAAATTTTGATGTTTGGTTCGCGAATTTTCGTGTTTTGAAGGAAAAACGATGTCCGTAAAAATTCAGTTTCTAAAACGAAAAGTACAATGCAGCACAGTCTCCGGAACATTCCTGGCATTTGACGAAAATACAGCTTTAGATTGAAGGATTTCAGGTAATTTTTACGTTAGATTGGTGACTTTTCTGTAATTTTTTTTTTTCGCAAAATGTGCAAATCAAAGCAGAAACTTTCGTGTTTACCGAAAAAAAAGCCCTTTTATTCACTGATTTTATTGAGAGTGTAAAAGGAATCCAGTTTTAATCTTTATGGCCAGTATAATAAATTTGTCCGCTGCGACTTATGAATTTTTCGCGAATTTGTTATGCGATTTTTAGCGGGTTCTTTTCTGCGTTCTTTGGGGGGTTCGTTTTACAATCATAGAATGAATCCGGATTCAGTCTTTTATTTCAATGTATTAAATTTTGCTCTCTGCTATTTTTTTTATTTTGGCTAATTTTTCATACAACTTTTAGAGCGCAATTTTTTGTCATCCGTAAAAGGAATCAGCTTTCAATATTTTAGCTCAATATAGAAAATTTTGTCCTCTGCTATTTTTGAGTTTTTCACGAACCTTTTATGGGATTTTTAGAGTTTTTTCACGTTAAGCGGCGATTTTTTGACATTCGTTTTAATAATCCAATTTTAATCCTTTCCCAATATAGTAAATTTTGCTCTCTACGATTTTTGGAATTTTTCCAGTTTATTTGCATTTAGCAGCGATATCTTAATAATTTTTTTTCTGAAACCGAAGAATTCTCCGATAAATTTTACTACTATCATAATTAAGCTGAAGTATAGAAAAAAAAGCAAATTGGTTCCTATACCAATGTGAACGACAATTATAAACATTTTCACAATAATCTGGATCGAAAGAAAAATCACAATAATTCAATGCTCGTTTGATTCAAGATCAGAACGGGGATAGCCAACGCAGGTTTACGTTGCTGAAGGCAGTTGGGCCCCGAACGCCAGTTTCAGTTGGAAAACCCAACCAGCGAAGCGGGCGAAGCGCCGCTAGTAGATTAAATATTTACAAAATATAATTTATGTAATTAATATCAGTAATTTATGGAGACAAAAAAAAACTGGTTATAAAATAATCAGGTCGAACTTAAGGTGATAGGCGGCAAAGTGTTTACACCAATGCCTCCGCTTATTGAGGTTCCCAAAGAGATTAAAAAGCATATTTTTTAAACCTTTGAATAAAAGAAATTGGGTCCTAAAGTTTTGGACCTTGCGCTCTACCCCTTCCACACGTTTATTGAAGGCACCCCAAAATGAATAAAATGCCATTTTATTTTTGAAATAGATTTTAAAGCCTTCAAAATTTCTTCCATCTGGGCACCTTTAAAAAGAATAGAGGCTATAGAAAGAAAGCGCCCATCTGTTTTGGTTGAATGTAATAATAGTAAAAAATATCGCAATTCCAGAAAAAAAAAATACTTATCAATCCCTACTTTTTTTTAAAATCTGACCAAGATCTTTGATAAAAAAAAAAAGAATGTGAATAAAACAAAAATTAAAATACAATTAAAAATACATTAAAAATAATTTTAAACGTTAAAACACTTTATTATTCGACTCAAACGTCTGCAATAGCTTATCCCCAAATGGGAAGTATGGAGGGCGGTTGCTACGGTCCAATGCTAAGTCCAATGCTTGATTACTGTGTTAATTCAGACGGATTTTGTGGTAGTACTTTTTACGCTAAATTAATTTTTTCATGATAAAATAGCAGGATTTTAGACAAACAATATATATATACATACACACTATATTGCCGAAGGTGACCGGTTACTTGCGAATTTAGACGCTTTTTTAAATATACAGAAAAATACACGAGGAATTATATAACCTGAAACTGTGGGTGTGTAAACAGTATAGTATAGGTTATATATTTCTGCGAAGATTTTTTCCCGAAACCCCTTAGGGGACTGTCAACAAATTGAAAAAGAACGAATATCTTTTGGATAACCCTGTAAAAACTAATGTAGCAAAAGCGTTCAAACTCGTAATTTTTAATAAGTGGCTTATTGTAATATACTGTGGTCATTTTTATGAGGATAGCATGTATACTCGTAGAGAAATTAAGGTTTATATAAAAACAGTCACAAATTTCAACAAGTTTTTTGCTTATAATTTGCAGAGTTCTTAATATAAAAAAAAAGTTATTTTCAGAAAATATGACAAACAACATTGTACATAGTACTCTGCAATCAGATTTAAAAAATAATAAAAATTGGATGAAAAATGAGCAGGTTTACTAAAAAACGTTTCACTGCGCATGCGCGAATGCAATCAAAATATAATATGCATAATGTATTAGCTAAGTATATAGAGCAACTTTTATGAAAGTCTCAAAATCATAGCTTGAAAATTCTGAAAATTATCGTCGATAGAATAAGCTCGAAATCTGTTGTTCCCAAAAAGAAGCAAAAGGATGAGGGGTGTATCAAATATCTGTTGATTACTGCCTGGATAGCATACACAATATTGCACGTACGAACATTATATATATATATATATATATATATATATATATATATACATATATATAATGTTCATTACATTATATATATATATATATATTTGTATTATATATATATATGTGTGTGTACATTATATATATATATATATATATATATATATATATATATATATATATATATATATATATATATATATATATACATATATATAATGTTCATTACATTATATATATATATATATATTTGTATTATATATATATATATGTGTGTGTACATTATATATATATATATATATATATATATATATATATATATATATATATATATATATATATATATATATATATATATATATATATATATATATATATGTATATATACATGTCATATATATAAATATACATATATATACACATATATACTATATATATATATATATATACATGAATTATTTTTTGAAAAATAACTTTTTATATTTTTATAGCATTTATGGATAAGTACACTCACAAAATGTACGAATCACAAGTTTCGGTTTTTGACAGCTTTCTCCTACTGCTTTTCGACCGATGTTTTCCGAAATGTTGGCTGTTGCCCATAAGTTTAGACTTGAAGTCCGCTATGCTCAGTGTGATGTAGTAGAAAGGAATGGCGTCACCCCACTTTTATGTAGTTTTCATTATAAAAAGCTACCTACTGCAGCCGTTCGGAAGAAAGAAGTTCTAGAAAATTTTGATATATTTTCCCCGATCCTGACCCCTCCCCCCCCCCCCCAAAAAAAAAAAAAAAAAAAAAAAAAAAAAACACTCTCCGTTCAAATGTTGATGAATATATACATTTGACATTTGTCATGCTGTAACTCTCTTATTTATGAACAGATTTGGATGTGACTGGGTATTTGTATTAGGACTTACCAAGGTCTTGACCGAGTTTGTCGGCCAGCTTCATCCGTCATCTTGTTTCAAAATGGCGGCCAGTGAAACATTTTTAATTTTTTTAAAATACAGAAAAATGTACAAAAAAAATTATAAATTGAAAAAGTTGTTTCCGTTAAGTGTTAGATTGTGATATAACGATTTCGGAGCATTTTTTTTGTTTGGTCTTTATATTAAAAAATTGCTGAGATATGGCAGTTTGAAATTCTAGGGTGGCTGACATTTTGAAACAATCTAATTTTTTGTTATTCTGTAACTTTCGTATTTATGAACAGATGTGAATTTGACTGATCATGTATACAGGACATACCAAGGTCTCGACCAAGTTCGCTGGCCAGCTTCATCCGCCATCTTGTTTCAAAATGGTGGCCGGTTATTATTTGTTTTAATACAAAAATATGTACAAAATTATTATAAATTGGAAAAGTTGTCTTCTTTAAGTGTTAGATCGTGATGCAAGGATTCCGGAGCATTTTTTGTTTTGGCTTTATCTTAAAAAATGGCTTAGATATGACAGTTTGAAATTCTAGGGGGGGGGGGGGGGCTGACATTTTGAAACAATCGGAGTTTTGTTATGCTGTAACTCTCATGCTGAAATTCGCATTCAAATTCAGTATTAGCGGGAGGATAATTCGGGATTCAATTTTCTATATAATCGAGTTCCAAGCATTTTAGCTTGGGGTGTTTCAATAAAATGAGTTGAATTTTTAAAAACGTGGAATATGGAAGCTACCTTTTCCTCCCGGACAGGCCGGAAGGCCTTTTTTATTTTATCTCCAACGTCCCAATACATTTTATTTTCAAAGGGACACGGAGAACGCACACTTTTCATTTTTTTTTTTTTTTTTTTTTTTTTTCTTTTTAAGGATAAGCACGCTAATTAACTAACAATTTTAAGTTTGCTAATTTTTTACTAATTTTTAATACTTTACAAGAAAGTTGAAAAGTGTTTTTGACTTCGTACCTTTAGTCTTATTTGTCGCATGTCCTCGGATCTCTGTCTGACTGTCATGTTTCTGTCTATTTATCTGTTCTTATTCTAACTTCTGTAAGTTTGTTTGAATTGGGACAAAATTGAAGAATGTTTAGAGGTTTATTGCAATATTATCACTATTAAAAATGGTGTGTATAGCATCAATCTTTTGTCTCAGGCACAAAAATGCAAAAATTAGTTTTTTCAGATTACGGTTCATGGGCGGAAACTGTTTGAAATACACTTTAATAAAGTTATACTACGTAATAAATTTATACTACACATAAAAGCTATACCACGTATACCTACGTGGTTCGTAAAAGCTATTCGTATACAGGGCGGCACAAATCAATTCAAATACATTACAGTCTATGGACAGTTATTTCTTGAAATTAATTTTGCAACTGGATAAAATTTTAGTGTGTTATGTGGTGTACATATGATAAGTAATTCCTATACAGGGCTCCTCAAAATAATTCGATACATTAGCATAAGTAGGCAGTTATCGCTTCATGTGCGTTTAAACTGTACGAAATTTTAATTTAAATTAGGGGGCTCTGCCCTATGCGAGCTACGCTATATTATATACGCCCCGTGGAATCTAAAAACACGCTAATTTCCTCTGATTTTAAAAGATTATGGAATAAACGGCCAGTGTCAATCTTCTGTAATCGGGTATCCGTTCATTTCCTTTTGACCGAAGGATTTTAAGGCCGAATTTACTTCTATCGCGACTTCGCGATTGATTAAATAAAATCAATGTAATATTTTAAAATCGGCTTCTATAAATGGCTAAGTAAACAATGTCACTGCCTCCCGGAATTTTATAACGATGCTATAAGAAAATTGCTTTAAATAAGACATTTTAAATGTATCGTTTTAAAGATGACGTAATTTTCACCAAAGTTTTCTTTCTCTTTTTAATATTCGCTTGAAAATACATTTTTAACTGAAAGAAAATATTATTATTTGTTTTACTTTAAAATTGGCAACGATAGGTAAAAACACTTTTCGAAATATTAAATAAATCTCTCGTGTAAATATATTTTTGAAATGAAACTGTTAGGCAATACTATTATTTGGGCATTTTAAATATGGCGTAATTTTTCCAATTTACTGCTTTTAACGCGTAATAAATGAATTATTAATTTAAAGTTTTCTTTCTCTTTTTAATATCCGGGTGCGTAATTCATCTGGGGTCATAGGTGCCTAAATCCTAAGCTGTCGGTTCCAAGCGATTTTTGGTTCTTTTCTCAGATAGCGGATTTTACAGCGATTGGGGTCGCAAAGGGCCCGGCACTCTCCCTGATTGATAGTGAACATTCAGATAAGAAGGCTTAAAGGGTTCGTTTTTTGACCAGAGGTCCCTACGGGTTCGCCCGGGTGACGATTTACCGAACTCTCGGTAAGAGCTCATCTGACCTGTGGGGTTTTTTTGCACGTGAGTCAAAAATTCCGAAAAAATCCTTTTTTTCGGTTTTTTTTTGTTTCCGCGTTCCAATCGGTACCTTGACTTTGACAAAGAGACTGTGCGTCGACGTCGCTGCACCCGGCGGACTCTGAGTAGATATCCGAAAGCTACGTCAGAGCAAAAACAGTACTTTGTCGCTTGCAAACCAAGTCCTAGTTTGCAAGGTCACCAGAAGGAAGTTCACCAGTAGGGTTGATGGAGGATATTCGGAACTCAAAGGATATGATGGAACAAACAGTCGTTCTCACGGCTAAGAGCTGTGTGCTCAGTTCAGAAAATGAGGTCGCCATTGACGACCTCAAGCAGCCGCTACATCGGAGGAGGTCGGCGATTGCCCGAGCCCATCTGTCGACTCATTCGGCAGTAGGAGCTCGAGGCGCGAGATCCCCCAGACTGCTTCGGCAGTCGAAATCGGATGTTAAACCGATTGCAGAATTGACTCAGCCACCTTGTCTACTGCAGACATGGTTGAGTTCTCGGCTGCATTCGTCGAGGAGTCTCACACTTCTGTGACTGAGCTCCTTGGGAGGATGGGTAAGGACAGAAGCCTAACTGCCGCCAAGAGAGAAGCATACACGGGGCTCATAACTCCATTAATAGAGTTCGTCTCGAGGCAACACAGCTGGCTATGTCTCCTCCACGGTAAAACCTCACGGAAGGGGGAAACAATGTCTGACGGTTGCGACGTCGGTGTCGACACTACGCCACACCGCGCGAGGGCGCGACCTGCGTTATACACGGCCGGTGCATGACGTTTAAAACGTCACATGTAGTGGATCATTGATACACGGTGATTGGTACAAAACAGGAGGCGCGTCGCTTTGCACCAATCACCGTGTAAAAATTATCCACTTCATGTGACGTTTGAAAAGTCATGCATCGGCCGTGTATAACGTAGGTCGCGGCGAGGGACGCTCGCCGTATGTCAGATCGTTTCGTCTGGAAGGAGGCGGTACCAAAATTTGGAGTGGCTGAAGACTTGTCTTCTCGCCCAAAGCCCAAGTCGGCGCAGACACAAACTCCAAACAGCTCCAGGTCTAATTCCACCCAGACTCCTGGTGCTCGGAGAAAGAAGTCTCGCCGCAAGAAGAAGAGCAAGAAGAAGCCGAAATCGGACGATTCAACCTGTTCTCCTGCCGACGAGCGACCCGAACAAAGCCTGAAAAAGGCGGCGACTAGGGCGGCTCCGAAAGTGGACGTACTTGAACACACGGTTTCGGCGGACTCCTCGGACTCAGAATAGCTGGCCGAGTTAGTGTGCCCACCTGTCGATGAGCGACTCGAACAATGTTCCTCAGGAACGGAGACTAGGGCGGCTCTGAAGGAGGGTGAATCTGCTCATACAGCGATCACTGAGCCAGAGGTCCTTAGGGCCGCAAAAACCGGTAAGGGCGGGTCTAAAAGTCCACCTGCCGATGAGACTCCCAAGCCGCTCCCCAAAAGGGAAAAGCAGAAAGGGTCTCGGAGGGAGGACAGAGAAGCTCATACGAGCCGGCTGAAGCGCCCACACAAGGAACGCTCTTCCTCCAAACAGGGAAAACCTAAAAAGAATTCTAAGGTGAGGGAACCACGAGGACAAACTGAATTCTGACCAGGTGATCCCACCCTCGAACGCAAGTCCTAACGGCAAAACTTCCGAAAAGGGAAAAGAGCCTTGGGCAAAAGTCATTTCAAAGTCGAGGAGGAAACTGCAGAGGATGGGGCATAAGGGAAACCCGAAAGATGGCCGAAAGGCAGATACTAAGGTCCCAAGAGATTCTGCTCGGCACCGACCTGGGAAAACGGCGGCCCATGGTCAGCGGCAGGGGTCCAAGTCTTCGACAAAGACTCCGCCGAAAGAGGAATACATCCTTTTCGTTCGCCCTAAGGGTACAGGCGAACAAGTCGAAGGTTCCTCCGTTGAGACGCTACAGCTAGTAGCCAGTAAAATCGATCCAGTGAGCTCTAAGATTTCTATTAGGAGCAATCGGCCCATTTCGGGAGGTGGAATAGCCTTCCAAGCTCAGACCGCGGAAGATCTCGCGAGGCTGGAGGCCGAGCTGGAACGAACAGAGCTGGCGAAGGATCTGGCGATGACGAAGCCCAGACGGCGCACCCCGGAAATAATCCTTTTCGTGGTCGATCCAAATCTGCCAGAGGAACGGATAGCGAGTGCGCTTAAAGAACAAAACGAGTCCCTCAAGAATTCGTCTCTCGAGCTGCGATCTTGTTTCGTCGGCAAGAGAGGCCGCAACACTGTCCTCTCGGTAGATGAAGGCTCGTTTGAGCGCTTGAAAGGGTTGCGGACACTGCAAGTCGGCTGGGGTCAGGCGGATTTCCGACCGAACCTACGTCCGTTGGTTTGTTACAATTGTTGGAGGTACGGCCACATACGCTCAGTCTGTCGCAGTGCGTCCCTCTGTGGGAGATGCGGAGCCAAAGGTCATAAGACGAAAGCTGCACTAGTCCACCTAAGTGCCCAAACTTTAATTTTAGGAACTTGCGCAGAACGGTTGACGAGAAATTGTCGACCACCCACGCGGCAGGTTCCAGGGAGTGCCACACCCACCAGATGAAGTTCGAGCGAATAAGAAAGACTCAAAATGGGGAGTAAAATTCATTTTGCTCACCTAAATTGTCACCACTCGGTGGCATGCATGACTCAAATACATCGTGTTACGATCTCCCTGGGTTTGGATGTGGTTTCACTGAATGAACCACATGTCGCCGAAGGTTCTGTTAGCGAGACTCCGACGGATTACACGTAAGTTAGCGCAGCAGGTAACTGCTTACGAACGGCCCTCTGGGTTAGCAAGCGCATCCATTTCGTCTCGGTTCTACGGCGTTCTGATGTAGTGGCTATCCGCTGCAGATGCTCCGGGAAGGATGTTATAGTGATAACTTGTTATTGCGCTCCATCCCAGGACATTGACTTTGTGCTTGTACCGTTGACGACCCTTTTAGGAACCTACCCGAATGACAATGTCGTTCTAGTAGGGGACTTTAACGCAAAGTCAACGATCTCGGGGCAACGGCCGACAGATCCACGAGGGCGAGACTTAATCGCTCCCGCTATGAACGCAAACCTGGAGGTTGTCAACGATCCGGATAGCTTGTCCTCTTTCTCTGGTCCTCGGGGGTGAAGAGTGGATCGACGTCCTGTTGGACCGGTATTGCGCTAGTCGCATTACCGACTGGGAGATATCTGAGATCCCGATGCCAAGCGACCATCGAGTCATGTTGTGGGATTATCAGGGCAAACCAGCCACTCGGCTCCCTAGAGATGCCAGCGGTCGTTGGCACAAAAGGGACTTGTTTTGAGATGCATTCTCCCGCGATCTGCAAGCCGCAGATCTGACTCGTTATGAGATTGCAACCCCTGATGAGGGAGTCGAATACTTGATGTCGACTTTGAATCGGCTGTGTCTAAAAAAAAACAAAGCGCCGGCCGGCAGTGCATCGGGAGGCGTGTTGGTGGACAGCCCAGCTGTCCAGCCAGCGGAACCAGTTGCATGCGCTCCGTTGACTCTACCAGCGAACGCTGGAGCCGATGGAGAGGGGGAGGCTTGGCTCTCACTACAAGCGCAAGCGGGCAGAATACATGAAAGCGATCCTGTACGCAAAGCGTGCCTCGTACCGCAAATTCATTTCTAAGGAACTTTGCACTGACAAACTAGGCCAGATAGTTGAGGTAGTGCGAGGTAAGTGGAGAAGGGAGGCACCAGAAATGCTTGTGCTTCTATCCGGACAAGAGGTCTCGACTTAGGAGGAATCCCAGGACGCACTTACAAGACACTACTTCCTATCGGCTGATGACGTTTCCCAGGTCGAGTGCATTAGGACTGGTGAACCAGATCTGTTTTCGATTCATGAACTTGAATTTGCAGTAAAATCGCTGCCGCCTAACAAGGCGCCTGGTCATGACGGACTCAGTCTCGAGATCGCCCATGAAGTCCTGAAACACCACCCTCAGTGGTTGTTATCCTTGTACAATCACTGTCTAAGAGAGTCTTGTTTCCCGCGTCCATGGAAGCGGGCGATTGCCGCGTTCTTTCCCAAACCCGGGAAGGAGCGCAGCGACCCTGCGACCTACCGCCCAATTTGTCTTTTGCCGACCTTCGGGAAGGTTTTGGACAAAATGTGCGCAACCCGCTTGGTACTATATTTGGAGTCTAAACGTTTGCTCGACGCACGGCAGTATGGCTTTCGAAAGAATGAGAGTACGGTCGACGCGCTCCATTGAGTGTTGGAGTACATAGCTGTTTCGAAGAGTCGGAGAGAATTCACATGTCTTCTCACGCTGGATAAGTCAGCGTTCAATAGTGTTCGACGCACAGACGTACTCCGGTTTTTGCAGGAACTGGGCGTTAAGCCGTGGCTCCTTGGGTTGATAGACGACTACTTATGGGGTCGTTCTGTCATCCTGTCAGATGATGGGGAACACTACTTTAACGTAGGAGTGCCCCAAGGCTCGTGTCTCGGACCCTACCTCTGGTTGGTTGTCATTGAATTTCTGTTGAGACGGTTGCGAGACGAGAAGGACGAAGCCTATCTTGTTTTGGTTTTCGCCGATGACGTCTTCCTAGCCGCACGACGAGGAGCTGTCCGCGACCTTCGTTATACACGGCCGGTGCATGACGTTTAAAACGTCACATGTAGTGGATCATTTTTACACGGTGATTGGTGCAAAACGGGAGGCGCGTCGCTTTGCACCAATCACCGTGTAAAATTGATCCACTTCATGTGACGTTTTAAACGTCATGCATCGGCCGTTTATAACGTAGGTCGCGAGATGTCATGAGGTTGGCAGAGTTGCTAGAGCCGGTTCTTTCCGAGATCCATGCTTGGGCGACGGAATGCAGCATCACGTTCAGCTTTGAGAAGTGCGGTTACACGGTTATGAAGCCCGTGGGCAGGTACGAATATGCATCATCTATTCCCATCTGCATGGAAGGGAACAGAATTCGCTTTAAATGGCAGATTCTGTATTTGAGCGTCATAATCTATTCCCACATAAGTTGGATGCTTAACCTGACCTCGGTCCAGGAGAAGGCTTTTAAGGTGTTGAATAAAATGAATCGTCTCACAGCAGCCAACTGGGGTCTGAGACCGAAATTTCGCAAGACGCTCTATATTCAATCGTAGCGGAAAGAATCATTCTTTACGCAGCATCTATTTGGTACTCAAGCAAGGTAGTGGTAGCAAACAGGTTGCTCAGCATGCAAAGGAACCTTCTCCTCTGTGTAACGAAATATTATGCGACAACCTCCACGGATGCTCTGCAGGTCTTCTCAGGGGTCGTCCCCTTCGACTTGCGTGCGGAGCTGGACAGGGACTGACTACACGGCCCTAGTCCGATGGAAGAAGAGTGTTGACGGTACCGGATTAGACTCCGAGTCGGTCGACCTCATGAGGCCCATTCCCAGACTTGAGGATTTTTGGCTGGTCCGTTGGACCGCGGATTTGACTCCGCGGACTACGTGTTCGTACTACAAGGTCGGATCCAAGCAAGAGAACGACACCGTTGTTTGTGCGTTCCTTGCCGTGTCAGAGGACCAAGTAGTAGCGGAGAGCCAGATCCGTCTCTCGGATGGTGCGGAAGTGTTTGCGGCTGAGGTCCATGCGATCAAAGAAGCAATCACCCATGCCCACCTAAGAGGTCTCGGGGAACTCGACGTTTTCACAGACCCGAGATCGGCGCTCCAAGCGCTTCACGGACGTGCCTCAGCACAGGGCCATTGCCGAGATTAGGGACCTGATTAAAACTACAGGAATTCAGGTTAATTTGCATTGGGTCCGGGCCCATGTTGGTCACATCTTTAACGAAAGAGCGGACAAGTTGGCAAAAGAAGCCACCACACGACAGTCTGTCGACGTGGTGATTCCAGTCACGCGCCACCGAGCCAAAAAAGACCTCTTTGGACGTGCCTTGTCCAAGTGGCAAGAGAGATGGGATCAATCAGGGACCGGTCGCAAGGCTTATGAAGCTTTCCCACGCGTCGGCACTCGCCGACTGCAGGGCGATTTCTTCATTAACCAGGTCTTCACGGGACACGGCACCATCACGCTCGTTTCTTTTACCACGACTCTACTTGTTTTGTGGAGTAGAGGTAGGTAACATTAGCCACGTGCTATATCGGTGCGTGCTCTGGAGGTCTGTTCGGGAAAAGTACTTTCCTCGCGACTTCCGGACGCGTGCACCATGCGATCTCTGCCTGGACGGCTACGTCAGAAAGGGAGTCCGGCTGATTATTCACCGACTCCTAATGCGTACGTTAGATGGAACCTAGGTCGCCGAAGAGCAGCCCGCAATAACCGAGCTCTTCACGGTCAACGACCGCATTTGAACGCAATGCCAATCGCCCGTAGTCCCCACGGAGCAGGAGGTAAAGGTAATGGTGCATAACTAAGTTCGCAGGCTTGAGACTTGTCTCGTAAGCCGGTACTAATATGTGATAGTTGTTTTAGTCATGCAATTGTTGTTGTTGTTGTTTGCATGCGTTAGTCTAGTCGTTGTTGTTGTTTTCAAAGTTTATTTGTTGCACTAATCCCATTTCTTTCAGGTCCACTACGAGAGGGAACCGTGACTACTTCTGTAGGTTTTCACACCCCTAGCGTTGTGGAAGAGCAAGTACGGGTTCGAACATCCCGACTTAAGATCTACGTCCTGGTTCCCTTTTGGGTTTCCAGCTCCGAAGCTGTTGGAGGACGCCGGCCCGTCTCCAAGTGTCTCGCGGTGACTCCCCGTGGTTTCACCGCGTATCGCAACAGCCTACGTCGTCGACATGTGGGTTCAAGGTTAGAGGGTCCGTAGGTGACGGTCCTCTGACCGGCCGCAGCGCCGCAGGGAGAAAAACCTGTTGGCGCGATAAAAGTCCCTCAGGACTTGGGTTCGGTGGTCGTCTGCGCGCAGGGCGCTCCCTCAGGGCGCAGCTTACTTTTCTCTTTTTAATATTCACGTGTAAATACATATTTATGACGTACTTTGTCCCATTTCCTGTTTTTAACACGTACACATTTAATTATTATTTTAAAGTTTTCTTTCTGTTTTTAATAGTCACGTGTAAATATATTTTTTTATTGAAATGAAATATTATTTGCGCTGTTTTACAGTTTGGTTACAATAAAAAAATGACCTTTTCTAAATGTGAAATAAATCTCCATTAAAATAATGAAAATTTAAATAAAAAATTTAAAATAACTCAAGAAATTAGTTAAATAAAAAAATAATTGCACACTGCGTAGCGCAAACTGGTCAAGTGTGTCCCTGCAAAAGATGGTTAAATTGCTATATGCATAGTTTTTGTTCCTATAAAACTTTTTAACGGAACTATTTCGAATGATTTCAATATTAAATAGCTCTCTTATTTAAAAATTGTCTGCTTCAGCGTATTTATCGAACCTTTCTATAAACTACAAATTTTCATATCTTTATATGCAATATTTTTCTTAATATTAGCCGAGAAAGACCTCTGGTCACAAAAAATTCATTTTCGGTGGCAGCGTCGACAGCGTTGGTTACTTTTCTTTAGAATAGAGAGATTATAATAAAATGCGAGGAATGTCTTTCCCTCACAATGTTATGGTTGCTATAAAATTATTTTTACAGGCATTTGTGAATAATGAATATGAGGTGTTGACCGGTATACATAGTGTTTCATAAAGGTTGAAACTGGGTTTAATTTTTTATCTGTTGGGGATACGTAGGTAATGTAATTTTCAAAAATTTTATAGTAATGTAGGAAGTTATATTTTTAATGAAATAGTCGTCTTGTTAATTTTCAAATGTATACTTATTTAATTTTCATGCGTGTCTTCTATACAAAATTGGCGGATTAAAAAAATCCTATTGGTGTAACAAAATCACTAAAAAAACTACACACTCTTTACTTCTTACATAACTACATAATAAACTACATAATTATAAACTACATAAATCTTTAATATTAAAAAAGGGGAAGGAATCTGGCATATACACGAGCAAAGATCAAGTAAAAAACAACTTTAATTTTAAAACTTAGAAGCATAACTAGCAAGAACGAAAAATCATGCCCCCACGGCATAGATTATGAAACACTTTCCAACACTATCGCAATATTATTAAGAAATGTCTTTTTTCTTCATACAATGAAATGAGATAGCTAAACAAACATTAAACAAGAAGGTAAAATCATGCGTCAAGCATAGGTTATGTAACACTTTCCAACACTTTTAAAATATTTTGCAAATCTTTAAGGTGTATGATGATATCTAACTAAACAATTTTGAAAACGCATAACATATTTAAAAATCCAATTTCAGGAATTACCAAAAATATTTGGAAAAATATCCGAGCTCTTTTGTGCAACCTTGCATATGATCTATAGATTTGTATATATAGTAATAGAATGCTAAATTTTAGTTTATTTAGGAAACACGTAGCACAGTTTAAAATTTCCCTTCTGCAATTTCCTTCAATAAACGGAAATGTACTCGAGAACTTTTGTGCTGCCCTGTATACAATCTATACGATTTATACACACCAAGTAATAGACAAAAAAAATGAGTTAAATTCAAAAACGCGTTCAGCAACTGAAAAAGCATTCCCAGCAATTATTATTAATAAGCAGTACTTTAACCGAATTCTTTTGTGTGTCCCTGTAAATAAACGATGAAAGCTATACACCACTATTCTATAGTATAAACTGCAAACGATTTTTTTTTTCATAGACCGTACACCCAAAAAAAAGTTTTGTTGAATCAACAAAAGTTTGGTTGACCCAACAAAACTTTTCGTTTAAATATGGGTCAATGGAAATTTTGTTTGAATCAACAAAAAAAATATTGTTGATTTTTTTTTGCAATTCCAAAAAAAAAATTTTGTATCGTCAGCAAAAAAATGTTTCGTTTGTTTAAATAATAAAATATGTTATATTACGAACTTGTTTTGTTTATACTACAAAAAATTTGTTAAATGAACCAATCTAAATATGCAATTTTAACTATTTTTTAATTCATTTTCAGCAGTGAATTACGCCTCGAAACCTTGAATAATGACAAGTGAATTTTTATCCTCCTTTTTTTCAAGCGCAAACCGAGAGAGTTAAAATTGCCCCAGCCGGCAGGCGATCCCGGGTCCTCAGAACAGCGTTCTGAGGCTCTACCACTGAGCTACAAGGAACGATATCTGTGCTCGGCATTTCTCACTCTTATATATGTCGGAACGGTTGCAACCGCAGCACAAGATGGAAATGTCATCAGGAACACGCAAATTTCTGCGGCAAACACGAGACGACAATACAAAGCTCAGCATACGGCAACACATAGTTAATTTTTAATTCATTTTCAGCAGTGAATTACGCCTGCAAAAAGCAGGATAGAAATTCACTGGTTATTATTCAAAGATTACAGGCGTAATTCACATCTGAAAATGAGATATAGCTATTGCAGAAATCTCGAAAAATGCAACATAGCAGCACCACCTGTTGCGCGATTTACACCAAAAACTAATCAGCAACAATTTATATCAGGAAGTAACTGAATATAAAGTTGTATTAAATCCCGTGCATTAGTTCTTGAGATAGAGCGTCCACAAAATTTTTGTCACATACAGACAGATAGAGTCATTGACACTCATTTTCTAAAAACAGTCAAATCGTGTTCAGGACCTTCTAAAATCCGTCGGAAACCGGAAGTCGAAAATTTTCATGATTCCAATACTTCTTCTTGTAAAGATAGAAGAAAGTAATAAATGGGACAGGTGGATTTTTAAAACTACCTTGATCCGTCCCAATGAAAAAAAGTTTTAATTATCCCAAAATTATGTTAATCCTTTAATTATATAGCTATATAAGTCAAATAAATCGAGTTACGTGAGAGAGTTATGGCTACTACACAACAATT
Source organism: Maratus michaelseni (assembly GCA_963931845.1). Classification (NCBI taxonomy): domain Eukaryota; kingdom Metazoa; phylum Arthropoda; class Arachnida; order Araneae; family Salticidae; genus Maratus; species Maratus michaelseni. The sequence continues at coordinate 275,725,763 of OZ007599.1, forward strand.
TAAATTTTGCAAAAACAACTAAATTTTGCTGGAATTACAAAATTATTGTAAAATTAAAAAAACAGATTTTGTTAATTCAAGTAAAATTGATGAAATTTTATTAAAATTTTGTAAGAGTGTTAACAATATTTTTTTGTCCAAGCAACAAAACCAATTATTTTACTTCAAATAAAAATTTTGCTAAAACAGCCAAAATATACTCAACAAAACATTTTTTGATGTTTTAATCAATTCCTTTTTCTGGGTGTAATGTAACGGAATTCTTTTGAGTATCCCTGTAAATGAACTATAAGTGCTATGCACACCACATTCTATAATTAGTCTCTTGTAGTGCACCTCAGTAATATATATCAATTTCAATATGTTTGAAAATGTGTAACATCACTAAAATAAACCGCAAATGATTTTTCCCCATAGACCGCAATGTAACGGAATTCTTTTGAGTGTCCCTGTAAAAAAGGTGCTGAACACTTCATTTTCAATACCGAACATACCACAGTAAGCCTCAATAACATATATCAATTGCATGACGATCCGAGCATATTTATGCGAGTTAGAGCACGGGCAGACAGACAGACAAACCGAATTCATAAACACTTTTCAACTATGTTGGAAAATGTTAAAAATAACCACAATGCAGTAAAAATTCATTTTCAGGAATTGCTGTCCATAGTCGGTAATGTGTGCGAATTCTATATCGTGCAACCCTGCATAGGAAATACACACCTTATAGTACTCTAAAGATAAACATTTTAATGCATATCACAGCTTAAAACTTAAATCCAACAGTTATGGCTCATAATCAGTTCTGTAACCGAAATATTTTGAGTGTCTACGAAGTTTTGAACGAAATTATTCTACGCACTCAATGAATCTACAGAAAACATGCTCTAGTGCACCTCAGTAATGTATATCAATTTCATTAAAATACACTGTAAACGGTTTTTCCCCATAGATATTAGTTCAATGGAATACTTTTGTGCGTTCCTGTAAGAGAACTATAAATGCTACATAATCTGTAATCTATATAAATCATGTTACCAGCCACCTCAGTGACGCATATAAATTTTCTTATGTTTGAAACAGTGCAACCACCATTAAAATCTACTGCAAACGATTTTTCCCCATTGACCGTAATGTAACAGAATAATTTTGAGTGCCCGTGTAAACAAATTATAATTGCTACTTTTTCTATACTCTATATAAAACATGTTGTCGTCTACCTCAGTGACGGAAATCAATTTTGCTATGATTGAAATAGTGCAACATTATTAAAATGCACTGAAAACGATTTTTCCACATTGGCTGTAATGTATCGGAAAACTTTTGATTTCCCCTGTAATCTAATTAACGCTGATGTAATCTAATGTAATAAACGCTACATACTTCATTTTCAATACCGAACATAATATGGTCAACCTCAATAACATATATCAATTACATGGCAATCCAACTGTATTTACACGACTTTAAACGCGGACTGACAGACAGACAAACCGAATTCATAAACACTTTTCAACTATTTTGGAAAGTTTTAAACAACAACAATAATAATTCGCTAAGCATTTAATAAGTAATTTCAATACATATCTGAGTTCTTCTAATAATGCATTTGTAAATATTTTGGAGAAGATTATGCTTTTTTTAAATTCCATTGTAAAAATTTCGTTGTAAAATTTACGTGTATTGCACCTCTTGCTTTGTTGCTTGATAACTATATTATTCATTTATCTCAATGTTGTAACCATAAAAAAACTGAATTTCCGTTAGGAAATAAAATTTACTTTAGGGAATTATATTTTCCTGAAATTTTTCATTTTCATTATTAAATTAATATAATACGTATTACAGTTTCAGCAAGTTCAATTTTAATTCAGTCTTCAATTTAGAAACATTCTTTTTAACACTTTCCAACCTAGTTGAAAAGTGTTTATGTCTTCGGTTTGTCTGGCCGTCTGGCCAACTTTTCGCGCTCTAACTCCCGTAAATATGCTCGGATTGCCCTGCAATTTTTATATGTTATTGTCGTTATCTATGGTATGTTCCCTATTTCAACTGAAGTGTGTAGCACTTATAGTTTTTTTACAGGGACACTCAAAAGAATTCCGTTACATTACGGTCTATGGGAAAAAATCATTTGCGGTTTATTTTAATGATGTCACGCAGTTTCAAATACATTGTAATTGATATAGATCACGAAGGTGCATTACAAGAAGCTTAATATGGAATAGGGTGTGCATAGCATTTATAGTTACTTTACAGGGACAGTCAAAATAATTCCGTTACATTACGTCTATGGAGAAAAATCGTTTGCGGTTTAATTAAATAATGTTTCACTATTTTAAACGCATTGAAATTTATATATATTACTAAGGTGCATTACAAGAGGCTTACTACAGAATATTGTGTGTATAGCAGTCATCGTTCATTTACAGGGACGCACAAAAGAATTCTCTAATGTCTGTTAACAATAATTCCTGGAAGTGCGTTTTAAGTTGCTGAACGCGATTTTAAATTTAACTCACTTTTTGTCTATTACTTGGTGTGTATACATTCTGTAGATCCTATACAGAGCAGCACAAAAGTTCGCGAACACATTTCCGTTTATTGACAGAAACTCCAGAAGGAGAATTTTTAACTGTGCTACGCGTTTCCTAACTAAACTAAAATTTAGCATCATACAAATCTATAGATCCTATACAGGGCTGAATAAAAGTATTCGGATATTTTTCGAATATTGTATATGATGGAAATTTATGTTGGAAATTCCTGAAATTACGTTTTTAAATATGTTATGAGTTTTCCAAATTGTTTACTTAGATGTTATCTTTCAGCTTATTAAGCGGTAATGATTTGTAAAATTATTTTGGAAGCGTTGGAAAGTGTTACATAATCTATGCTTGACGCATGATTTTTCGTTCTTGTTTAATACAAATTATAAGCGAATACTATTCTGATATCAAGATCTACATACATTTCTTTTCGTTTCTTTTCTATTATTATGTGGACGTAAAGGAAAAAAAAAAACATCTTTATAAAAATGTCCATTAATCTGACTTCCCATTTTAGCAACTGTTTTCTGTGGAATGAAGATGATCACAACAAGCTTCATATGTAGTAAATTAAATTCATTATCAAAAGTGTAGGTATTATTCTGAAGCTAATTAGAATGGCGTGGCCTTAGAGCCATGCCACTTCCCAAATGCACCCTTCAATTTTCCGACTACACATTGACGTTTTCCATGTGGGCCGTGCAGTTTTTTTCTAGAACAAACACTACAAAAGACCCCGTGTCCTCAAATTAATTTTTTTTTTTTTTACTGTACGTTTATTCCATAACGTATAAGTTAAATCGCCGGCATTGTTTTCTGCCACCTTTTTTAAACCTTCATATAGAGTTTTATCTTTCGTATGTTTCTAATATATTCTCGTTTCTTTTTCATTTTAACACTCTTATGCATGGCAACCTCATACGATATTCTATTGAAAAACGATCCCCAACGAGTTATGCGTATGTTATTTTTATTCCCGTATTACAAATAAACTACATATAAAGATCAATAATGTTTGTGAAATACAGCGACAGATAGCAGACCCATTTCCTTTTCGAGTACGTAATTGGAAAATCTAACTTTGACTTCTTTTTTCTCTGTTCTGCACGAGAGATGATTTTGTCAAAGAATTTCTAAACAGAAACATGAGCAAAAATGATTTTCTTACACAGTAAATAGAAGCGTCTTAGTTTTAGAAAAAATGATCAGACATAATAGAACAGTTTAAACACTTAATATGACCATCGCATAAACGAACTGAGAAAAATGTCTGAATAATGATGAAATTAAGACATTTTGATGTTTCCGAAGCAGCCATCAGAAGGCACCACTGTCTTAAGGTGCGCACAAACTAGTAACATTCCCAATCTATTAACATTAGGTCGTCGCCCATAAATCCGGCATTATTTTTTGATAGAGGTCTTAGTTTCTGAGATAGTATGGGCTTTTACCAGTCAGTTTCATTTTTCCCCCTCTTTATATTGTTTTCTATTCTGGGTTTTTACTTTTCTAGGCTCCTGAGCCGATTTATGTATCAGAACGAAAATTCTTCCCCATTCACTCTCCATTCCTCCGAATGATTTGCAAAGTCATGCCGAAAACCGTATCTTAAGTATTTTTCCCTATTTTCCCTATTTCCCCCTAGGCCTATGCCCTATCTTTCCCAATTTTCTGTTAAAGTTGAATTTTATAAGCTTTAGCAGATTTTTGCTCCCCACCACCATGTGAAGCTTTTGTTGCTATATACATAGGTTTTCTTAGTTTTATTGTCTTCTAATTATCTGATTTTCCTGCAGGTTTTACCATTGTATTTGTTATCATTTCCTTCTCCAATTTGTTTTAGTTCCAAATTTTTTCTTGCATCTTACATAGCAGATTTTTTCCATTTATTTAAGTTCTCATCTTCTCAGCTAGAGGGCGCTCTCATGATCTCTCTTGCACCTTTTTCGTTTTTTATATATAAAAACTTATTTTTTAATAAAAATAAAAAAGTTTTTAAAATAATATATATTTTTTTTATTACTGTTATCAAAAAACTTTTTTCAATTATTTTTTTATCAACTTTGAAGACGTCTGCCGTGTATTTAGTTACGGCAGATTCATCTGCCAATTATTTTTTTACATTTAAAAAAAACCTATATTTTCATACTAGTATATGACCCCAGTCAAAAATGATGCATTGTTGATCTGCGTTCCATTTTCATAAGACCTCATACAAACAGCATGAAGATTTTATTAGTGAAAGGTTTGTATTGTAGAAAAGTACATTTTAAAGCCGGTAGATGGCGCCAAAACAATATAGGTGTCAATCATTTCCTAAATTTTCCTAAAAATTCATACAAACAGCATGAAGATACGTTTGTATTGCAGAAAAGTACTTTTTAAAGCCGGTAGAGGGCGCCAAAACAATATTGTTCGCAACAGTGTTCGTTTGTTATATCTGAGATTCCGATGTTTAATCTGGATTTTTAATTAAGAATTTAAAACATTATAATAGGATATGATATGCATGTTTTATAGGAAAAATATGCTGAATAGACATGATTTCAAATAGAAGATATTATCATTTAGCTGTCATATGTTACCATAGGTTTTTCATTAAGCCTAACATGGCGTTTAACTACGGTTGATTCGCAGCAGAGTGGTCCCGCCCGGAATGCTTACAGACACTTTCTTGCCTTCGGATTTTATTATAAGTAGATATGTAAATTGTAGCTTTTTTCAAGAACTATTTTTGCTCATCAAAAATTGCAAGTTACGAATTGCGTAAGTCGCGAATCCACCACCAGCTAGCTGGCAGACCAATGATTTCATAATGTGGTAAGGTAGAAATATTACACTGCTAATTTTTAACTTTTATCAAATACCTGATCCAAATTACCTGCTAGCTCTCGAGCTAAAATCTTTTACTAGGGAAAAGAAAGTTTCAAAGATAATGTTTTGAGAATAAAAAATTATAAAGCATGGCTACAACTAATACTTAGGTGATAATTCAAAGTGTTGAATTTTTTGTTTATCTTTGTCTGTTTGTTACCGCAGGATCACAGATTAGGGCCCAATGGGTTTGAACCGATATTTTGAAAACATTATTACAGCATAATACGCAGCCATAATTGACAGCATTTCAATCCTAATGGTCATAAATTGAAAAGTATTTTACCATAAAGCAGGGTTGGGTTTCTTCCAGAAGCAGAACCTGGTTATAGCTTGGTCAAACTGGATCGTGGCTCTGCCGCCACCCCTGATTTTAGGGGTCCCCAAACATGGTACGGAATTTTTGTAAAGCTGATATTTTAAATCTGTTTCGACATTTTACTCATCATAATCAATATTTTATTCTTTTATAGTAGGATGCGGTTAAAGACAAAGTATATATTTATCCAAACATCTATTTGTGTGTTCACATGTGTATTTTAGGGCATCGAATGTGTTTAGTTTTTGTGACAGTATATGACCGAGCGGATGGATTTGAATACGTGCCCCTGTGCTTGTAATTCATTTGAGGCACATTTCCTATATTGTCATAAACAAATAAACACTTTCTAGACTTTAGAATACATATATGAGTACATAAATGCATATTTAGATAAATATATTTTTTGTTGTTAATCATATCCTTACTCTAAAAGTTCAAAATATTGATTATAATCAGTAGAATGTCGAAAGAGATTTCAAATATCAGCTTTACGAAAATTTCATACCAAATTTGGGGGGCCTAAATTCAAAGGAGAGGGGAAGCAGGACCACGACCCAGTTTGCCCATGATTAATCTGGTTCTGCTTCTGGAAAAAAACAACCGAGCTTTACGGTCAAATATTTCTCCATTTATCAGGAGGATTCAATATTCCACTTGTCAATTATGGCTGCGTACAATGTTTAAAAGAAAAAAAAAATGTGGTCAAAAATGGCCAAAATTCAGACGTTTCAGGTGTCTGAAAAAGTAAAAAGAAATTATTTTAAAATGTCTTAAAATAAAGCCATTCGTTTCAGACATTTCAGTATTTTGCTTTTTATTTTGTGGTAAGGTATACAAAGTTTAAATTATCACGAAAATTTATTTAATACCTTTTTAAAATATTTTTAATGCTAGTAAACGTTATATCAGGGTCGTTTTTAAGGTTTCGTTCATCTCACGACACCCTATTACTCCCGCTCCGTTGTCTGTCCGTCACAGAGCCGTTCTCAGAAACTATATAACTTACAGAGTTAAAAATTTGTATACTTATAGCTAAATACCTACTAAGAAGCTCAAAATATTAAAATTTGAAAAAATCGTATTATTTTAATAAATAGAGATAAAAAACTAAAATTCTAACAGCCTTTTCCTATTAAATTTAAACATTTTTCGTCATAGCAGTTGCCAAAAATTAAAAATCCACAATGAAATTCTTTCTACAATATTTAATTTTCTATTGAACGATTGCCACGTGAAAAATGAAAATGAAATAAAATGTTTCACCAATTGAAAAAAATATTAATATGAAATAAAATTCATTGACTTCATAGTGGTAATAAAACGGAAGTTTTCAAAGATTTCTCAATAATACAAGGAGTACGAGTATGTGTATGTACACAAAGCAGATTAATATCACGTCATTAGAGAATTAAAAAGAAAATCTGACGTCATATTGGAAGTTTAACGAATTTTTCAAATGTTTGAGAATAATACAAAGCGAGTATCAATATGAGTAATAGAGAATAGTAAATATATGAGTTGTTTAAGAAACATATTGAATCAAGATAAAAATCCGATTATCCTCTTGAGACCCCGCTTCCATTCTATTGGACATTTTTATTTTTTATATAAAATACTTAATTTCAGTTCGAACTTGTAAATACTTGCTGTCCATTGTATTAGATAGTCTAGTGCTGCTATCTGTGCACCGAAATCATAAAAAAATTGCAGCTAAATATGTATTTTAATCATTTGAAAGTGGCAGAGAACAAGAAAAAGACTTTTGAAGGTAAGCAGACAGTTTTAACTCTAATTATTTTTTTTTAAGTATTTTTATATTAATGCTACAGAAATCTAATGTTAAATGTTGTATCAATAAAATGACATCGCGGTTTAAGTAATTTAATGTATATTTTAGAGAATAAACCAAAAAAATTTTGATGTCCATTCTATTGGACGTTGGGTCTTCATCAGTTGTTTTTATTCATATTAGACTCTTGTTGTATACTGAAGAAAGGCATTAATTTTTACTTAAAAATCAAGACAGTACTGAAATAAATAATACATACAGAAGTAGAAAATATGTTTTCTTAAATAAATAAAAACAAGAACGAAAAATCATGCATCAAGTATAGATTATGTAACACTTTCCAACGCTTCCCAAATAATTTTACAATTTAATAAACTGAAAGATAACATCTAAGTAAACAATTTGGAGCAGTGTTGCCAGTGGGCTACTTTTTTTTAGATTCAGATTGCTTCTTTTTCAAATTAAATAAGGCAAATTTTACATAAACAAGGAAACTGAATATTGGAGAACGCATAACATATATTTCCAACATATACAATATTCGGAAAAATATCCGAATACTTTTATTCAGCCATGTATATGATTTATAGATTTCTATATATACTACATAGGATGCTAAATTTTAGTTTAGTCAGGAAACGCGTAGCCCAGTTTAAAATTCTCCTTCTGGAGTTTCTGTCAATAAACGGAAACGTGTTCGCGAACTTTTGTGCTGCCCTGTATATGATATACAGAATTTATACACACCAAGTAACAGACAAAAAGTGAGTTAAATTTAAAATCGCTTTCAGCAACTTAAAACGCACTTCCAGGAATTATTGTTAACAGACAGTAGAGAATTCTTTTGTCTGTCCCTGTCAATGAACGATGACTGCTATACACACAATATTCTGTAGTAAGCCTCTTGTAATGCACCTTAGTGATATATATAAATTTCAATGCGTTTAAAATGTGAAACATTATTTAATTAAACCGCAAACGATTTTTATCCATAGACGTAATGTACCGAAATTATTTTGACTGTCCCTGTAAGGTAACTATAAGTGCTATGCACACCATATTCCATATTAAGCTTCTTGTAATACGACTCAGTGATATATATCAATTACAATGTGTTTGAAATTGTGTAACATCATTAAAATAAACCGCAAATGATTTTTCCCCCATAGACCGTAATGTAACGGAATTCTTTTGAGTGTTCCGGCAAAAAAATTATAAGTGCTACACACTTCAGTTGAAATAGGGAACATGCTATAGATAACGACAATAACATATAAAAATTGCAGGGCAATCCGAGCATATTTATGGGAGTTAGAGCACGGACAGACGGCAGACGGCCAGACGGCCAGACAAACCGAAGTCATAAACACTTTTCAACTAGGTTGGAAAGTGTTAAAAATATATTTAGGGAAATATTTTTTTGCATTTGGAAAATGCCTATACTTAGAATTAAGCTTTTATTATGTGTTAGTCTTATTCATTGTAACTATTTTTGGTATTATTTTTCTATTACTATGCTATTCATAATTGAATCAATAAATTTAATCACATTTAAATAACAACAAAATTTTAAAGACAATATGTTTAAAGATAACAGTATCACTTCACTACCATAGTATAAAACAAAGTCGCTTTTTCTGTCCCTATATCCCTATGTACGCTTAAATCTTTAAAACTACGCAACGGATTTTGATGCGTTTTTTTTTTTTAATAGATAGAGTGATTCAAGAGGAAGGTTTATATGTATAATAACATCCATTAAATAGTGGAGAAATACTGTTATTTTTGAGATTTTTAATGTGATGTCGTAAATAATTTCATTTTTTCCGCTTATACATTGCAAACGCAGGCTGAACCCTACAAGATTTATCAAAATAATGTACTAATTATTGTACACATTAAAAAGGTCTACAGAAAACACAAAGAGATGAAGGTTTTCAAGGTTAACCCGAAGCAAAGCGAGGGAGGGCCGCTATAAATATAAAAGTTATTTATGAAATGTCAATATTTTGTTTGATTAAAGGTTCGTTAAAAGAAATTGACCAGCGTAGCGGGCGTAGCTCGCTAGTAGGATTATAAATAAGCTCATTTTGATTTCTTTTACATTTCTTCTTGGTATTTACTTGTCAATTGTGGTAGCTGTGCCACTCATTATTATTATTCTAACAAACAAATGACTGAAGTTGAGAAGAGTTAAAAAACGAAATAGAATATTATTAAAAACTAGTACTTGTTATTATCATGTTGTCATCAGTATTATTATTATTATTATTATTATTATTATTATTATTATTATTATTTTGAAAATTAGTACATTGATCAACAAGTTTCGTATTTAAAGTACACTTTTTCTATTTAATGATGCAAAAATTGAATTTATGCGATATTTAGAAGTGATGTATAAACGATGAAAAACACACTTCTGACGATAAGAGTTTGTAGAAATAAGAAGTTGATGCGGTTTTTTGAGTATTTTGTTTAAAAATCTGTTATTTTAAGCCTATGTAGCGATCCTATCTTACTTGATAAGTATTATAATATAAAATAACGTTGTGCGCATGAAATGCAAGTTGTATTCGTATATTCGTTTAACTATAATTAATAATTGCCTTGCAGAAGCACATTTATAAACTACTGAATTTCAGGTTCGTCTATTTATTTTTTACGGGTAATGAACTTTTTTAAACTATTATTATTATTATTATTTGGTGCCTAATTAAATTTTACATCATTATTTTATGTAGAATTCAATTTTGTGTCATTATTTTTTCTCAAATATTAAGAATTTTACATTTGGATTTATCTAATTCAATAGCAAATTTTTTTACAGGACTAAGACCCAATGTCCATTCTATTGGACATGCTAAAAAACAAAGCATTTTTAATTTCTTTTAAATAAATGAAAATATGTATTGCTTTCTAGACTTAAAAGAAACATAAATCTCAAAAATTGTAAAATTTGCTCAAAAAATGTGAGCTTGGGTCTCAAGAGGTTAAGGAAATATTCGCATATTTTAATATTTTAAAGGTGTACAACATGTTTAATTTTGAAATTATTTTTTTAAATATCGCATTTAGTCCGCATGACAGATATTATTATGAGAGAATATAATAGCGGGCTGGTTTAGATATTCGAAAAAACAAAAAAATAGACCGGTAAATTTTTACTTTATAGAAAACACGACCTTTTTTTTTTGTTGTTGCTAAATGAAATTTATATGGATTTATTAAAGAAAGGATAAAGTGTTTTGAAAGGAATATTAAACGAAACCCTTTGAGCGATCTTCGATCACACTTACCCACTTGTTTAACACTTTCCAACGCAGTTGAAAAGTGTTTATGACTTCGGTTTGTCTGCCGTCTGTCCGTGCTCTAAGTCGCGTAAACATGCTTGGATCGTCCTGAAATTTTTGTATGTTATTGTCGTCTACTACAGCATGTCCCTATTTCAAATGAAGTGTGTAGCACTTATAGTTTTTTTACAGGGACAGTCAAAAGTATTCCGTTACATTACAGTCAATGGGAAATAATCGTTTCAAATGCATTTTGATGATGCTACGCCATTTGAAACATAATGAAATTGATATATATTTATGAAGCGCTTTAAAACATGCTTTTTGTAGAATATGGAGTACAAAACATTTATTATTCATTTACAGGGTCAAACAAAAGAATTCTGCTACACATTGTTCGACGGGGAAAAATCGTTTGCAGTGTAATTTAATGATGTTTCACTATTTCAAACATAATGAAAATTATATTCATTACTGAGGTGCACTATAAATTGCTCCCTTAAAAGTATGGTGTGCATTCCGTTTATCGTTCATTTACAGGGTCAAATAAAAGAATTCTGTTACACATTGTTCGACGGGGAAAAATCGTTTGCAGTGTAATTTCATGATGTTTCACTATTTCAAAGATAATGAAAATTATACGCATTACTGAGGTGCACTGTAAATTGCTCTGTTGAAAGTATGGTGCGCATTGCGTTTATCGTTCATTTACAGGGACACACAAAATAATTCGGTTACCATATACTTGCGATAATTACAGTCTATGTGTGATAAGTGCATTTTTAAGTTTAACTAATTTTTTTCATAATACTTGGTATGTATAAATTTGGTTGATCATATATACAGGACTACACAATGGAATTCTTAAGTATTACGGACTATGGGAGTGAATTGCTTAAGAGTAGTTTGTAATTTTATTACGCATTTTCATGCTGAACTATATTTAGTAGACTAATATAAGTTTGTGGAATATAAATAAATTCATATACAGAGCTACGTAAAGAACAAAATACATTGTCGTTCATGGATGGTAATTGCTGGAAATGAGTTTTAAGTTGCCTTATGCGTTTTTTACCTGAATTAAATTTTAGCTTAATATGTGATGTGAACAAAAGTGTTTCGATAATATACAGGGCTGTATAAAAGATTTCGAGTGCATTTCCATCGATTGGCGAAAATTTCTAAATGTGAATTTTCTAAATGAACTAAATTTTATCATGTTATGTATTATATATCCAAATCTACAGATCAAATACAAGGTTGCACAAAATAATTCGACTACATTTTTACAATGGAAGGTAATTTCAAAACCTGTATTTTTCAATGTGGTATATGTTTTCTAAACTGTTTACTTACATATCTTCATTTATTTTATTTAACAGTGAATTTTCGTCACAGTTTTCTGGATGTGTTGGAAAGTGTTTCATAATCTATGCTGGACGCATGATTTTTCGTTCTTGTTAATTTTGTAATAAATGTTTTTAAACACTCAACATTTTTTGTTCTTAATAATTCGCATTAAATCTATTATTCTCTATCTGTTACATAATATATTTTTCACCAAATTAAAAATTATTCATGCTTGAGAGAGTTAACAATGAAATGTTTAAAAAACATGTAACAAATAGTTACTTTATTTTAATTATGTAATTGCTTAAGAAATGTGATATACTAAATATATAAAATTATTGTACTAATGTCATCGAATGTGGCAGATATGTAAGTAACATGGGCATAACGCAGAGGGAGGCAGGGAAGGGCTACGCTCCCTCCCCCCCCCAAATCTTTGAAAAAGCAAGAATTTATTTAAAAGTACCGAAATATATAAATATGAAAAGCTGTTTGTGAATGTTATTGAACTGATTATAGCATAATTGTAATTTTATCGTATAAAAATTGCAATCAAAAGGTTTTCATTGTATTCCATTACAAGTACTAACTGTCTTTTGCCGCCGAAAATACTATTTTTCATCCCCCCCTCCCCCCTAAGAAAAATGCTGCGTACATCCATGTGACTCGCCATAAATGACTAGTAAACTTAAAGAAAATGTTCTAGAATTATGTTATTAAATTCATTACGATAAATTGTTACAAAAGAATAGAGTTGAGTTTGATTCTTTAATTAGCGGATTTACTTGAATAGGGGACTAGGAACTTAGTTAACTTATTTTATTAGGAAAAACCGTCAAGAAGAATGAGCTCATGAAATATTCTTTTGATGTACCTAAATATTTTTTCTAACTTTATTTTAAATAAAATTTTGATTAAAATAATGTTTTAGTAAAACACAGTAAGGATGATTAGGATAAAAGATGATTTTATTGGCAACCATTATAAGTGATAATGTGAAAACAAAAACAAATATTACAATTTCTCTAAAATAAATATCTTACAGTTGATCGTGAATATACATTTAATGCACTGTCTGCCGGTACAGTAAAACATTAAAATAAATACATATGTAAATTCTAAGATGTCTAAATTTATTTTGTTACCATAAATCGTGACCACTGCCAAAGTGACCACCACCTGAACCTTTTCCGAAACCGCCTCCGCCTCCTCCTCCTCCTCCTCCTCCTCCACCTCCGTTAGCAATGACTGTAACATGTTGAACTACCGGAACATTTTTAACAACTGGAACATGCCTAACGACTTCTACTGTTTTAACTACAGGAACTTTCCTAACAATTGGAACATGCCTCACAACTGGTACATTTTTAACCACAGGAACAGTTATTATTGACGCACCTCCTCCTCCACCTCCTCCACCTAAACCACCAAGTCCTCCAAGGCCTCCATGTCCTCCAAGACCTCCATGTCCTCCAAGACCACCGTGTCCTCCAAACCCACCATGTCCTCCAAGGCCACCATGTCCTCCAAGGCCACCATGTCCTCCAAGACTAATATGTCCTCCAAGACCACCATGTCCTCCAAGCCCGCCATGCCCACCGTGTCCTGCACTTATAATAGCATGCTCTAGCCCATGTTCTTTCCCAAAATCAATGCCACCGAAATCACCAAGTTCGTGTGCTATGAGGACTTTTCCACTTCTTCCTTCACCAAGGCTGATGTGTCCACCGTGAAATAATGAGCTGCTGATAAGTCCATGAGATGCTGATTCGTCTCCATGGAGAGCAAAATTATGGTCGTTGAAACCATGATCTCCTGTGAAGTGAGAACTGATTATTCCTCCTACAGTGAAAGAACTTGTTAACAATATGGAGAAAGCCAAAATCTGTAAGAAAAAGAAAGAAAAAGTCTTTAGAAAACATTCGGTTATTCAAATTTATTACTTAAAATTAGATTTTTCAGTCTTTCAATTATATGAAAACCCATCAATATAATCCATTCCGTTCTTATTGAAGAATTTAACTAATTAAATTGAATTTAACAATTTTTTCTTTTACCCTAAGTATCGATTTTGTCAATCCCTATTAATGTACGTAACAAACTGATTCGACTGGTACTGAAATATACAAGCTGTTATTAGAAGCATAGTAATAACGATATTTTTAGACTGTAGACTTCTGATAATTTGCAACATTTTTTTTTTACATTCAGATTTCAATTCCCTACTTGGCTGCACTGCTTTAATAAAATTCAGAACTATTAAAATGCAAGTAAACTTTCTTCTCTTTGTATTAGTTTACAGTCTTTTTTTTTTTCAAAGGATCGAAAGTCAAGTTTCTTACAAAAGCCTTTAAACAACCTTGGTAAGATATCAAACATGATTTTGCATTCTACTTTGAAACAATGGTTTTGATCAGTGGTTTTAAGATTTGCACATTCTCATTCATTTGCACATTTTAGCACTGATAATGGAATCAAATCTGAAAGATATATTTTAATCTTAAACGTATAACTTAACATGCAGTTTTTTTTTTTTTTTTTTTTTTTTTTTTTTTTTTTATATATATATATATATATATATATAACAAAATTTTTTAAAAACATGATTTCAAAGTATCATTTTTCAATGAAAAAGGATGTTTTTAATATGATTTCAAAATATGCATTTTTAGTGTTTGATTAAAAATCAGTTTCTGTTTCGGTGAAAAATTTGAAAATGTTTGTGAAAGAGTGAGATTGATTATATGGAAAACCAAAAAAATATTCAACTCTTCAAAACTAAATTCCCCATTAGGAAATTTTCTTTAATTTAAACATATTTATCCCATTTAGTTTGTTCGTTAGTTAAGGTTTACTGGCGCACATTCGAAACGTTTATTTCACTTGGACTCAACCGAAAATTATTGAAATAATAAATAAAGATATGGGATACATTTTTTTCTTCAGGTTATTCTCAAATACAAACTGTCTACTTTCTGACACATTTTTAAATTCATTTTTGTTCTCAAATTCGTGAAATTGGCTGGCTTTCAGAAACTATGTAATCGAACAGTTTTCCAATTTTTTGGTGAAGACAGAAGATCTTTCAAAAAATGTTGTCAAAATTGGCGTTTTGAACCGTATTTCCAGACTCAAAAGCGCTGGAAAGGAAAAAAATGCCTTCCTGAGACAACAATTGCGTATAACTCAAGTTGTAATCCATTTATTGAAAAATGAAAAACACTGTTCGATTACAAATAGCTTCAATAAACACCCCTGCAAGTTTCATGCTTTTACGTTTAAAAATGAGTCAGAAAATGTGGCAGAAAGTTTCGCGTTGTTGAACAGGGAAATATATATATATATATATATATATATGTATATATGGACTACATATTTTCATTTGAATTTTGCCTCTGTTATTTCTTATAGTGATTTCATAATATTTGGTCAATATCTTATGTTTCAATGGTTTAATTATACAGAAAGTTTATATATATATAATCTTTTTTTTTTTTCTTTTTGAGAATTGACTCTTAAATATGAAAAAAAAATATTCCAATTCATTTCAAATTTCAATTCTTTTGTATATTAATTCTAAGTATAACAGTTTTATTTAGTGGGTCTCCTTTTATAAAGTCTAAGCGTATATATGTATATAAATGTGTGTGTGTATACACTTCATGACAAGTTCTGTGATAAATGTGGCACGTTTCATAATAGCCTTTCGCCCTTACACACTCTCTCTTATTTTAAATTCCAAGCATTAATATTTGCAAAGAGATCACATTTTAAAATAGTTATTTCCTTTATTGTTAATCTTTTCCGTTTGTGTTCCCTTGAATTTAACTTCTTGTTCTTTTTCTTTCTTTTTTTTTAATTTTCTTTCTTTCTGTTTTTTTTATTGTAATTCTTTTTCTTTTAATTCGAGAACAAATATTTGGTAAGAGAATTTGTGGAAGTGTAAGGTTAAAAAAAGTTTTAAATTCTTCTTTGAAAGAAGAGTAAAAAATAAGATGAATGAAGTTTTAGCCATTGCATTTTATTTGACCGCAATTGAATGTCGATAGATCCATTGGCTTTTTCAAAGGCTTGGATAAAATGATTTTGTTGCAGTATTTTTTAGTTATTTTTGATAATAAGTGAAACTTGAAAAACAATAATGACAATAGTAATTGGAATTATCATAATAAATAAATAAATAAATAAATAAATTTCATACTTTCCTGCATCATTTTTTTACCATTTTATCTGAAGAAACCCTTTTCGATAAACAAACAATACTGTTGAAAATTTTTACAACAATTAAATAAATTACTATAAAAAATAATCTTAACTTTTATCACAGTATACAGTTATTTGGTGCATTTTTTTTTCTGGTAAGGAATTTTCAATTAATATACAGGGTGGTTAGAAAATAGCATTCCCTGTTTCGAGACATCACTAGCTAAAAATAATGAATGGAATGAGACTACATTTTACAATAAAATTTTTGAATGCATGCAAAGATGAATAACGTGGGAAAAAATAGTAAAATTTAGCGCTAAAGTTTCCAATAAGGAAAAAGGTTTGCACTGTCGAACTGTAGAAAACAATCAGATATTTCCATTAATCCTTATTACAATGGATTAGGCAAATTGTTTTCGTAGTAAGAAAGAGCAGCGCCACTTATTTATCCTGAAAAGGCATTGGGAACGTTGAGGCCACTTGGAACGACAGGCGAGTTGTGCTGAATATGCGTATAAGAACATCTTTTTTAGTTTTTATTTCATTATCATTATCATTATTTATTTATTTTTGTGTTTATTTATTTATTTATTTATTTTTGTATTTATTTATTTATTTATTTATTTTTGTATTTATTTATTTATTTATTTTATTTTTTTATTTTTTTATTTTTGTATTTATTTTTGTATTTATTTATTTATTTATTTTATTTTTTATTTATTTTTTTGTATTTATTTATTTATTTTATTTTATTTTTTATTTATTTATTTATTTATTTATTGCAGAATTTACTTCCCCATATCTTTAAAAGTCTAAGTATAAAATGCGGTTCCTTTCCGTTCATTAATTTGGGCTACAAATGCTTCTAAAGACGGAAGTTACATTGTAGACACCACTTTGTACAACCACACTGTACATTCATTGCTAAATTCATAACCAGGTGAAAAAAGGGTTTTACTCTTTAAGCCCTTCGCGTCACGTATACGTGCCGTATCGAGTGCATTTAATGCTTAATTTTGACTACTCTTTCCGAATAGTATATTTCGCTTTATTTAATCACAAAAAGTGCGTGATTAAATGTGACAAATGTTACTATTTGGAAATAGTAGTGCTTAAAATTTCAACATATTATTTCGCGAAGGGGTTAGAGAAAAATAATTTTACAAGATCCATGTTTTTCCTATAAGTATATAACACTGAATTGATCTTTTCATTTGTTTCAGGAAAATTTCCATATCTATACTTTGAGAAAATTACAGTTAAACAAATTGTTGTTTAGGCTTCAAATTTAAAGAATGTTTTAGATCCAAAATTATAAAAAAAAAAAAATGCTTGTACATCACTCAAGTTTGTCTAATAGAAATAAAAATTGAGTTTTTTTTTTTTTCTTTTTTTGTCCAATATGTATAGCAATTTGCCTGTAGTGCCTCCTTGGATCTCAAATTGATCGTGTTCGTATGAAATAATTTTTCTTCCCGTCCACTTCAAGGATACAGTAGCAATCTGCTTACTAGACGGCTAGAGGCTTACTGGAAAGAATTATTTACTTATTGAAAAAATATTGGCATATGATGAAAAATAGAAAGCTTTCCTGTAGAAGAAAATAATATAAGTAACAAACAGATCGCACATATAAGTACATTTATTAAAAAACAACATATATTTATATCTATCAGTTGTTACAAATAAATATTCATTTGTTTATCAATAGCCTTTAGAAACATACCCTCCTTTATACGACAATCATCTGAGAACAGTGTCTCTTACAAGAATAGAATGACTCATTTTAAAAATGAGTTACTTTGCAGTCTCTAAATAGCAGAGGGTGAGAGAAAATTCATTTTTCTTTTCTTTTTATTTTTTTAATAAAAAGAGTGCGGATTTAAAATTGGTTACCTTTATTTCTTAATAGTAAAAATGAGAGTTTGAACTCATACGAGTTGAAAATTTCAAAACTGGGTGATCCAGGCCAACATGTCAAACCCGTTTCGCTTACTCTGTGAACTTTCTGCCAATTGAGCTATCTGGACAACGCTGAGAGACACAGTTCAGTCAGACAAATAGTTATTGCCAAAAGATTGTCTGAGTGAATTGTGTGAAAACCATGGGTTCGACTATTACAGGGCGGTAAACAGGTGGAGTCAGGGAGAGCTGAGCCCCCCCCCCACCCCACCCCCTAGTATTCTCTTGAACTCTCTCTAGCTCTCACAATATTTTAATAATATTGGTATATCTATTACTTTAAAGATTTTGACACTTCTTTTATTGCAAACATCACTTTAAAATTGTTAAAATAGAGAAATACATTAAAAAAAAAAAAAAAAAAAAAAAAAAAAAAAAAAAAAAAAAAAAAAAAAAACACCAAAAACTGATAATCATTTTAGGTAGAGTTTTTTCTTATTAATCCTGATAAACGTATTAAAAATGTCAAGCAACCAGAACCAGTGACATTTTCTAGTCACAAAAGCTATTTAACAGCACTGAGGAGAAAACAAAAGCTAATCAGGTGAAAGATTGCGGAATTAAATTATTTTAATTACATGTTATTTACTAGAATCGCCTGACTTTGAATGGATATAAATACGTTTTTAACATGTAAATAGCATAGTTCCTGTAATAGATTTTTAAAATTTAGAAAATTTAAATTATTCTTCATTTATAATACTTATATAATTTTTACATGAAATGCGTTCATGGTCAAAAGTACTTACCCTCTACTTCTATCTAAATTTGTTTTTGTTATTAAAGTGGAAGAAAAAAAGTCATGTGAATTAGCCCACCAAAAATTTTAAAGCTTTCTCTGACTTCGATATCTGGTTACTGTCCTGGTCTACTAGTATGGATTCTTTATCTCACAACTTGGAAAATTTCAACTCGTGTTTTCTTTTTCAAACACGTTGATTGAGGTAAAAATAATAAAATATTTATAAAGTCTGAACTGTTAAAAAAAAAAAAATCTGATATCATAAGATAATGTACTAACAACGTTTTATATTTTTTCCCCCTTGTTTAAACTTCTGATATATTAAACTACAAGTAAGAAAAAAAATCAAACAGAATTCTTGTTTCAAAGCAACGCATTTATGCTCCTGATAGGAAGCAAAACATGCATTAGGAAAAACAATTCTTACCCGATGTTGTTAGCTTTCAAATATGTCGTGACATAGTTCTCTTCATAAAAAGCATACTTGAAAATATCCCATGATTCTCAAGGTCAGTCCTATATGCCAATTTTCAGTAATATGAATGTAGCTATTTATCTTAATTCATTTTTCAAAATCCCAAAACCCAATTCACTTTTAATTTTCCACATGAGAAGGTCAGGTAAAGATAGGCAAACACAAGGAAAAAGAACAAGAGCTGCAACTAGACTTAAAGGAAGAACATCTAGTTCCCAAATTCGAATACATTTTATACTAAAGCTTCAATTTTCCACTTAGTTCAGAACAAAAATGAACTCATGGAAACTTGAATTAAGGAAACACGTTTAATGCTTTCCTCAAAAAAGAAAAGAAAAACCCTCCGAATATAATGGAAACTACTAAAACAAAAAATGTATAATGAGAGTATGGATTCATATGGAGACATGAAATCAACATAGTCGCAATATCACTTGGAGAGAAAACTGGAGGTGTGTATGCTTAATATTATGTATTAAGCGATATAGTGAAACAAGAACACGACAATTAGAAAACGTTTTTGTCAATTTGTAAGGTCATTGGATAAGTTGAAAACACCTATATACAGGGTGCCCCCTCTTATCATTAACCAATAACTAATTCTAACTAAGGTATATTATTGATTGAAAATATATTTCAAGTGTTGTTCTCCGTCATATTAAAAGCCGTTTCTGTCAAAATCTTTATTTCTGTAAAATTTACATTTTTATACGGTTCTTGGGTCCTATAAGTTATATTTAGAAAAGACGTTTTCCATGCTCTAACAAATGAAACAAACAAACAAAAAAAATAAAATTTTGCCCGACCAAAATTTACCGAGTTATGATATTTTAAACTTTATGAATTTACAGTGATTTCCGGCACTAAAAATGCGTTTCTCCGTATATAGTACCAGAAAACGCTGTAAATTCATAAAATTAAAAGCATCATAATTCGGTAAGTTTTTGTCGTAATGGAATGATTTTCTGTTTTTGCTGTTGTGAGAGCAAATATTTTTCTAACTCTAGGACATAGAGATAGTATAAAATTTTTAATTTTGTAACTTTTTGTAACAAAAAAAATATTTTGAAGTAAATGGTACAGAGAACTAAATTTGATACTT
Organism: Maratus michaelseni; assembly: GCA_963931845.1. Classification (NCBI taxonomy): domain Eukaryota; kingdom Metazoa; phylum Arthropoda; class Arachnida; order Araneae; family Salticidae; genus Maratus; species Maratus michaelseni. Next base: position 275,746,430 of record OZ007599.1, read on the forward strand.
TTTTGCTATTGGAAATATACTTCTAAAAGTAGTGGTTTTGGAATTAGCTATTAGTCAGAGTTGAGAAAAGACACCCTGTGATATTAATTTCGAGTAAAGAAAATATTCTTTCTTTAAATTAAAAAGAAAAATTTTTAGACTAAAGACAGTGTTAAAATTTTCTTTATATTCAATATTTTTAATTTAGCTGTATCAAGTGATTACCTTTTAATATAGGCTTCTTATTAACTTGTTCCTTGATATAGTTATTTATAAAGACAAATGAAAAAGAAGATGAATTTGATTCGATGCACAGTCAATAAAAATGAAATTTCACAACGAAATGCATAACAGTTTCATAACAGTGAAATATATTGAGTTTTACGGAAAAACGATAGAAAATGAAATGCGAGAAGAAAAATTGTTAAAAAATAAAATTTTAAAAGCTTATCATATGTTACTCATGCCATAAAATGTAAACTGGACTTCGCCAAATTGTCCATTGGAAATGCTTATTACTACCTCTGGCAGACAATCGGAAATATTCTTCAGATTTTAATAGTTTATGACATGAAAATACTGTGCATATTACAAAATGAACTTTTTTCCTTCCTTTTTTTTTCTTTCACTTTTTTTCTGATAAGAACAATGTGATTTAACACAAAAGGGTTACATTAATTTAACAGACTTGATTAAAATCTACTTTTTCAGTGAAATACAATGACTCTTATATATATTTTTTGTTATTCTACTTTATCACTGCCTTTAAAAATTTTAAAGTTTGAAAACTGTTTATATATTTTTTAAAATAGTATTAGTTACCTTCTGACCTTAGACTTTTTATTTATACCGATTTACACACAAATTTATACTAATAAGTATACTTATAAATTATTATTGATTTATACTTATAAATTAGAAATAAATGAAAATTATTAAGTTCAGTAATAAGTCAGCTTTAAATTGTTCATTTTAATTTTTTTTTAATAAAATATTCCTGAATAACTTAAAGAGCTAATTTTTGTTATATACTAACAGTTAATTAAATTGGAAAACGTCGCTGCCAAAAATTTTTCATTAAGAAATATAATAAATGAACAAATATATAAAATCTTGAAATCTCATATTTTTATATTTACTTTCATAGTGCAATGACAGTTAAGGAATAGTTTCATAAACATATTTAAAACCATAAATCTCGAAAGCTGATTACTAAAACTTTATACTGCTTGATCAAGCACGAATTCCAATATTAATCCTCATAATCAAAAGAAACAAAGGAAAAAATTACTTTTGAGGAAGAGAAGAACTTTTAAACACGACTAAAAAATAGATTAAACTTTTTATAGAAAGGGGAGAAAAACTGGTTACGAGTGAATAATCACATCCCTACTACATTAACAGTTTAATTTAAGGAATTTTGGCTTTAAGATTAGTCGTGAACGCAAAAACAAATTTTTAACATTGACTATAATTTAAAGAGTAATTTTGTCGTTAAGAAAAACATAAGATTATCTGACATTTTTGAATTATATCGTCTAACAAAAAGAAATTTAAATAGTATAATTGGAATGCCGCATTCTCTTTGATTCACATAAAATGTTTATGCAACTTTGCAAACATTATAATAATTCAAAGATATTATGATTTTATCCTATATGGAACATGGTTACTAAAATAAAATGCCGGAATGTTTCAAAATAAGTGAAAATTAAGTAATTTTTAAAAATTTTTTTGCAGAATAGTTTGTTTAATCAGCATAGTCTCTCTAAAGAAATAACAATAAAATCATTTAACACGTGCATGCTATTTCAAATTTGCATTAAATGTAGAAAGTTTTTTTATTTTTAATATCTTGCATTGTCGCATTCGTTTCGTTTATTTTGATTAAATGAAGTACAAAAGACATTTTTATAATTTTATATTTTTGAAAGGTAGTCAAAAAATATTTAGACGAACCTTACAATCATTATTCGTGAAGAATAAGATTTCTTATCTCATTTAAAGCAGTTTTAAAACCAGAATTTTAGCTTTGTAAAATCTGTTATTAAGTTTGTGAATATGTATAAGTTAAGTTCAGTGGGAAGACTGTTCCCAAAGCAAATGCTGGACTCATAAATTTCACTAAATTTAAATCCAATCGCCTGTAGATTTCAATTTCAACTTTCCATGTAGCATTTTTAAGAAAAATGGTAAAGGCATCATTGTTTTATGTACTGGCAATTCGTATACATATGCACGTGCGTGCAATCTTCTCAGCAGTTTAGATTCTATTTTCGACGACTAATAAAATGATTGGCAGAAACATATTATTTATATATATTTAGATTACAATAAATATGTATATCATTTACTCTTATAGTCCTAACATTTGAAAAAAAAAATTATATACTAGTAAGAAAATACGGATAGATTAAATTTCTGGACGAAATGTATGGTGTTCCCAAATAAAAAGAAGACTTTTAGTGTAGCGGCATTCTATCTAATCGAAGTGGATATACAGTGTATATGTTAGTGGATAGATGTCGTTGTGCTTTTGCAAGTTTCCAATAGTAGCGAACAGTTTCGCTTTCTGTTTCCTGAGCTGTGATGTGTTGGTTTGCGCGGTCAGGTTAGTGTTGTCAGATGTCTCGATTTTCAGGGGCGTCCCATGGAACCACTGTGCTGCACACCAAAATTTCAGATTTTTCATGATGCACAAATTCTTTTATCGTACCATGTTATTCGTTAGTCTACATAGAGTTGATTTAATACAGTAAAACCTATTAAAACTAAACCTATCTACAGCGGAATTTTTTTATGATCCCACCTAAAGCAATACTGTACAAATCTACCTGCTAAGACGGAAATCTGTGTCAAACAAAATATTATTCTGATCCCTAGGGATTCTGATCTTACAGGTTTTAATGTACTTTCCTTAGTAAAACTTGTGAAACGAAATCCTCTCTTAAACGTGAAAATTTCACAGTCTCTACGGTAGAAATACCATACAAAAATTACACTGCTTAGTGTCGGAAATTTCTCCAAAATGGTATTTTGTTTCGATCCCTAGCGATTCCGTTTAGACAATTTTACTGCATAAGATTATTGTGTTTATTTACTACAGTAAAACCTACTTAAGACGGAATCCCAAGTGTCCGGATAAAGATTCCGTTTAGATAGGTTGCCATATTAGGGAGGATAATTGTATAGTATACTTGCCTTAGAGACCACGAATTTGTTACTTCTAAGAGTGGGTTTCATTATAGACAGGCTCCGTTTTCATATGATTTACTGTAATTTCATGTTCCGATATAGAACCCGCTGTCCCGTCCTTTTTTTGTTTCCCTGTCCCGCTTTTTATAACAGCAGATCTGGCAACACTAGCTCGGGTGCATGAAGGATTCCTCCAGATCAACGCAAAGAGCTGTTATCCAATTTCTTCGCGGTACTGCAACACGTTGCTGGAACTTAATCGAGACATCAACACAACGGTAGACGGAAGCACTAGGAAAGGACAACGCTGCTTCAGGACAACGCAGACTAGGTCACATGTGGCCAAGAAGACATTCGACTTGTTGAAGCATTTCGATGGCAGGTCCTCAAACATCCTCTGTACAGCTTCGATATTTCCCCATGTGACTCCTATATTTTCGGACCCATAAAAAATCACTGAAAGCTCAATAGTTCACATGTGACAAGGAAGTCAGAGCACCGTTGAAAAATGGATCCTTAAACAAAACGGGAATCTACACTAAACCCATTCTCTCTTTTCCTATACACTGGGATCATTGCATCAATATCAATGTTAATTTTGTGTAGGTGTCATGCTACACTTTAACTTTAATTCAAATAATCCTGCAATTAATTTTTTACAATTAAAATATTCTTTAAAAATAATTGTAGCCTCCTATTTATTTGGGCAAAACATATACATCAAACATATAAACGTATATATAAAATCGCTATCAGATAGCTTATCAGTAAAAATTGTGTATATATAAATTTATGCGTATAATTTTAATCCTCAACTTTTCCTTTGACCTATCTGTGTCATCCTGATAAATCCGAGTCCGAAAAGATGAATGGCATTCTTGGAAATACGTATATCGCATTTAAGGCAATAACTAGGAAAACTTACTCAAGCGTGTGAAGAAAGAATTCTCGGGATTTGAGCGAAAACAAAGATTATTTTTTAAAAAATCACTTTCCAGTACAAAAGCTATTTATTATGCTAACAAATCTCTTTAATATAATTTGTAAACTTTCATTAAAATTTGAAATGCTGTTATTTTTCAATTCCTTCAAGCATTTTTTAAAGCAGATTAAAATTCACTTGATATCAGAATTGGTCTTATTTTTAGATAAATAAAAAAAAAATACATATATTTTCTATATTATACTAATATATTATCACTATATTAATTCAAAGAAAAGAATTATTCACTATATTATACCATTTTTACTATTTTATTCACAATATTAATATGAGATTCCAAATTCATCTTAGACGATGCATTTTATTGAAATATATAGATAAATAGATATAAGTCGAGATTTCGGTCTTAGAACATTCAAGGTGGTACAGGATAATGCTAGGTTTTTTTTTTTTTAGAATAAAATGACGCAAACCGAATATAAATGCAATAATTATATCCCTTTTTATTCTTGTTTACAACGCAAAAGTTTAAATATAAGCAACGTAAAATATATATATATATATATATATATATATATATATCGTCTATAATCCACAAATCGGCTGAATATTATAAAGGAAGGACTCGCTCTCTATCTTATATCTACAAAAGCTAAATATCACAAGATTGCAAACTTAATTTAAAAAAACAAAAATTTGAAACAAATTTGATAAAAAAATTTAAAAGTTTTATTTTTTGCTATCGTAAAAGTATAATTAAATTGCAAGAGAAAATGCATCTAAAAATTTTAAAATTAACTAATTTAAATAGAACGAATAAGTCGTAATTTTTTTTAAATAGAAAATTATTTTATGGTCTTTATATCCAAATAGATGTATGTAAAAGAATAGCTTCATAACGTTAAAGTTGTATTGAAATCGAATAACAAGCCAAAGCGAATGTTTTTATTGTCTGTAATACAGACCATAATGATGCATGGAACTGATAAATGAATTATCTTTTTTAAGCTTATTAAAACATAAAAAATACAATTAATTTACAGTAGCATGCATTGATTAAAAGTGCGCAGTATCTAAAACTAAGTATGTTTTGTTAATGTTTGTGGAATGACATCGGAAATCATATCTTTTAAAAATCTAATTTGCCAAGGAACAAAGAAGCAAAAAAAAAAACGCGAAATACTGATTCATTTTTGTATGTAAAATAAACTTACATTTGTTTCGCTAAACGCAATTTTAATTATATTTTTATTTATTCCAAATAAAAATCTGAAACTATTAATAAAACTTTTTAATTCCTTAAAATTTATTAGCATGATTATCCATTTTCATTGTTTGTTTTTTTTCTAACCCGCTTGATCAGATAGACTCAATTTCCTGAAATTATAGAAAAAATATCGCGACTTTGGAAAAAGCTTATACTTATCTGTATCATCTTCATCTTCAATCTGAAAATTTTCCGCTAAAAATCCTCTTAACATTTTACGTTTGCTTTTTATTTCGAATTCTGAAAAATCACACAAAAATTAACATACTAGAAACTTGCTTTATATATAGATGATGAAGATTCGGTTCATTGTACGCGCTCAATTTCAGGTCACTGGATATCTCATTCGAAATAATTTTTTTAAATTATTTTCAGATTATCGTTTTGAAAATAAAAGGTACACCGGTATAACAGTTTCACTTGAAACACAAGAAAGATTTTGTTTTCCTTTTCTTCAATAAAAGGGGATGGTGCACATTGTCACTACCCAACTTTGGCTAACGCGGCACGCATCATACTTAGAATGCGTGCATTACGCGTCTCTGCATATCTATCTATACCATAAAAAAAAAAAAAAAATGTCCGTGAGTAACGCTGACGTCATATTGTCGGTGGCAACGACATAACCATTAAATTTTGTATTTAGTGCACTTTTTTATAAACTTCTAGACATCGCACGATACAATTTCAATTTTTACACCGTCGAATAGCGGGGGGTGTTCTTTCAAATGCAATTTGTTTGAAAAAACTGCATCTCAATTTACCAATTTTTGTATGGTTTTTAAAATAATTTTCAAGCATGATTTATTTAAAAATTTACCTCTATCGCGTGCATTATATATACAATATAGATAGTTCAGCATTTGTTTCCGACTAATACTACATAATAAAAATTAAAATTTCATCAATAAATAAAAAAATAATAACATTAATGAACCATAAATTTAACAAATATGTAATTGAATTACGCGCTTAAACAACTGAAATTATGAGAATTAAAAGAGCTGCTATAAGTAGCGGTCCTTGGAGATTTCTTCGGCTATTAACTCCAGACTTGAGTCTAATACGAAAGTATCGCTTTTAATAATTTGCAAAACTTTATTTAAATACATAATGGATATTTTTTATATAAAAATGCTTTTTGGTGTTGTTAGGGGGTAATATATATATATATATATATATTAATCCATTTGTGTTTACATAATAGCAACTCCAATTTAGAATTTTTTTCCCCTTTCTCTCTCTTTCTTTTTAAATGTTCTTCAGGTATGAGTAAATTTGGCTAATTACCATTGAAGCACATGCTATGGTAATTTTATGATTGCACAAGTTAATTATTAGCTATGTGGTATTCTGATTACACAATATCATTAATTATCTCTTAGTAGATTTTATTAGAATGATATTAGAACTTGATATGTTTTTGAAATTCATAGATATTATAATTATTTTATTAATCCATTTGTGTTTACTTAATAGCAACTCCAATTTATAATTTTTTCCCCTTTCTCTCTCTTTCTTTTTAAATGTTCTTCAGGTATGAGTAAATTTGGCTAATTACCATTGAAGCACATGCTATGGTAATTTTATGATTGCACAAGTTAATTATTAGCTATGTGGTATTCTGATTACACAATATCATTAATTATCTCTTAGTAGATTTTATTAGAATGATATTAGAACTTGATATGTTTTTGAAATTCATAGATATTATAATTATTTTATTAATCCATTTGTGTTTACTTAATAGCAACTCCAATTTATAATTTTTTTCCCCTTTCTCTCTCTTTCTTTTTAAATGTTCTTCAGGTATGAGTAAATTTGGCTAATTACCATTGAAGCACATGCTATGGTAATTTTATGATTGCACAAGTTAATTATTAGCTATGTGGTATTCTGATTACACAATATCATTAATTATCTCTTAGTAGATTTTATTAGAATGATATTAGAACTTGATATGTTTTTGAAATTCATAGATATTATAATTATTTTATTAATCCATTTGTGTTTACTTAATAGCAACTCCAATTTATAATTTTTTTCCCCTTTCTCCCTCTTTCTTTTTAATTGTTCTTCAGGTATGAGTAAATTTGGCTAATTACCATTGAAGCACATGCTAAGGTAATTTTATGATTGCACAAGTTAATTATTAGCTATGTGGTATTCTGATTACACAATATCATTAATTATCTCTTTGAAGATTTTAGTAGAATGATATTAGAACTTGATATGTTTTTGAAATTCATAGATATTATAATTATTTTATTAATCCATTTGTGTTTACTTAATAGCAACTCCAATTTATAATTTTTTCCCCCTTTCTCTCTCTTTCTTTTTAAATGTTCTTCAGGTATGAGTAAATTTGGCTAATTACCATTGAAGCACATGCTATGGTAATTTTATGATTGCACAAGTTAATTATTAGCTATGTGGTATTCTGATTACACAATATCATTAATTATCTCTTAGTAGATTTTATTAGAATGATATTAGAACTTGATATGTTTTTGAAATTCATAGATATTATAATTATTTTATTAATCCATTTGTGTTTACTTAATAGCAACTCCAATTTATAATTTTTTTCCCCTTTCTCCCTCTTTCTTTTTAATTGTTCTTCAGGTATGAGTAAATTTGGCTAATTACCATTGAAGCACATGCTAAGGTAATTTTATGATTGCACAAGTTAATTATTAGCTATGTGGTATTCTGATTACACAATATCATTAATTATCTCTTTGAAGATTTTAGTAGAATGATATTAGAACTTGATATGTTTTTGAAATTCATAGATATTATAATTATTTTATTAATCCATTTGTGTTTACTTAATAGCAACTCCAATTTATAATTTTTTTCCCCTTTCTCTCTCTTTCTTTTTAAATGTTCTTCAGGTATGAGTAAATTTGGCTAATTACCATTGAAGCACATGCTATGGTAATTTTATGATTGCACAAGTTAATTATTAGCTATGTGGTATTCTGATTACACAATATCATTAATTATCTCTTAGTAGATTTTATTAGAATGATATTAGAACTTGATATGTTTTTGAAATTCATAGATATTATAATTATTTTATTAATCCATTTGTGTTTACTTAATAGCAACTCCAATTTATAATTTTTTTCCCCTTTCTCCCTCTTTCTTTTTAATTGTTCTTCAGGTATGAGTAAATTTGGCTAATTACCATTGAAGCACATGCTAAGGTAATTTTATGATTGCACAAGTTAATTATTAGCTATGTGGTATTCTGATTACACAATATCATTAATTATCTCTTTGAAGATTTTAGTAGAATGATATTAGAACTTGATATGTTTTTGAAATTCATAGATATTATAATTATTTTATTAATCCATTTGTGTTTACTTAATAGCAACTCCAATTTATAATTTTTTTCCCCTTTCTCCCTCTTTCTTTTTAATTGTTCTTCAGGTATGAGTAAATTTGGCTAATTACCATTGAAGCACATGCTAAGGTAATTTTATGATTGCACAAGTTAATTATTAGCTATGTGGTATTCTGATTACACAATATCATTAATTATCTCTTTGAAGATTTTAGTAGAATGATATTAGAACTTGATATGTTTTTGAAATTCATAGATATTATAATTATATATATATATATATATATATATATATATATATATATATATATATATATATATAAAATGTAAAAAATCTATATATATATATATATATATATATATATATATTAAATGTAAAAAATCTATTAGAGTTTTTTATTTAAGAAAATGTTTTTTTCCTATGTTCTATAACCCGGGAAGCCCGGGTCACTAGTTACCTTAGTTTATATAATGAAATATGTCTTTAAAAACCCATAATTTAAATAAACATGTAATGTCGATTAATATAAAGCACTGTATATAAATCAATGTAATATATGTTATATTAAATGTAAAAAATCTATTAGAGTTTTCAATTTAAGAAAATGTTTTTCCTATGTTCTGTAACCCGGGAAACCCGGGTTACTAACTACTCTAGTTTATATCATGAAATATGTCTTTAAAAACTCATAATTTAAATAAACATGTAATGCCGATAAATATAAAGCACTTGATTCCATCTTTGTGTCTCGATCATGAAGTCTCTTTTATTCATTGTACCCTGTTTGGTGATATCTGCGATGAAACAGAAAAAAATAAATCGATTTTCTGCGCCGGATAGAGTAAAAAAAAATATTTATTTTTTTCTAAGATGTTTTCGTTGTTTTAATGTAATTTAGGATCTATATTTACTGCCACTCAGATTGATTTTTGTTTGAAGGTTGTTTAAATGTGTTATACAAGATCGGATACATGATATGTTTATTTAGCAAATTTTAATGCAAGTCAATTATATGATTTTTTTTAGACACAATAAAATCATTGTAGTTTTTATATATGTTAATATATGAAAATAAATATGTAAAAGGTACGATGGTCTTATGACTCCATATCGAAGAAAAAAATCCAAATTGATATAATTGAAAAACATTAAAATTTGCTAAATAACTAATCCATGTTTCTAATCTTGCATAATTGAGTTTCGGTCACATTTGCAATCTTCAAACAAAATTCAATCAAAAAGACAGTGAATATAGATCCTAAATTACAGTAAAACAATAAAAACATCTTACTATATATACCATTATTAGTTACTCGAAATCTGTATGTGTTTACACTCAAATAATTTATATATTCTTATTTGTGCCAATTATTATTTTTGTATTTAATTTATTATTGTTTATTCTCATTAAACTCTCCATTGCTTAATATTGGTTTGATTTATTTTTCCATTTATTTTCTCACATGTGATTTCAAATTTATAGGGTAAAACCCCCAGTTATTGATACCTAACCAGTAACTGTCACTGCAGCAGAAATCTAACTCAAATAAGTATCTTCTTGTAAAATTCTGCAAAGTAATGTCATCTAGTGGTAACTTATTTGTCTTAACTGTTATAACTTAGTTTTCAGCAATTGGTTTTTCAAAGAAGTATTGTGTCAGTTACTGGAGATATTGACAATATTTATGACAAAAATTAATTTTTTGTAATAAAAAGTATAATTTTTCAAAATTTCGTCAACAATATTCTTTAAATGCATCTTTACTATACTTTCAAAAACAAAGATAAGTATAAAATATATTTAAAACTTTGTAATAGTGTTTTGAACAAGAAAAAATCCTTAAAGTGTCAGTTACTGGGGGTTTCACCCTATATATATATATATATATATATATATATATATATAACCATAAATGAAACATTATCATAACACCAACTTAAACAATGAAATAATAATTAAGTATGTAATAATTAATTGACAATGAAAGATTCCCCAACACACTGAATATGGAAACAAAAACATATTAAAAGAATAAGAAATTAAATTAAAAATGGAATAAATGGAATTAAATGAATGAATTGAAATGAAATTTGTGGAATTTAGACAAAATTATCAAGTCCCAAATGCCTAAATACCACAAATAAAATGAAATGAGAGGTTTCATCATCATATTAGCCATACATTGCTAAAGAATATATATGTATGAATGTATCTTGGCGCTAAAAATCAATGCTTATCTGCCTATTTCCTTTATTAATAATTATTTTTTTTTACCACATTAGACAAAGTTTTTTTATATCTGAAAATGCTCCATTTGAAAGTATGATTAAAAGAGCAAATGGGTAAATAAGTTTAAAAGTCGTTAATTACATTTTTGTCACAAACGTGCCAAATACGAAACACAGTGAGAAACAATTATAGGTTGTAGGTGAGTAGCCACTAAAATGGTGCATGCCTCTTACAAATACGAAGAACAGTTTTTGACTTACCTTAGACCAAATAGTTGTCCACTCAGAAGGAAGTGCCAAAAAAAGTATAAATTCGACATACCTAAAGCTCCATAATGTCTCAACTGACACTTGAAAATCTTTCACCCTCAATGCTTCGCCTAGGTAGCTGTCATGCCCGTGTTTGTGTTTCACAGACTTATATTAATTTACGAACCGTTACTTACTGAGTATAGTTATTTCACTTTTCCCTTTGTATTACGTAAAAAGTAAATAGGAAATTTTTTTCTGAAAATATATTCATAACACAATATTCTGAAATTTTGATATTTCAAATATAAATAATATAAATGTCCCCTTTCTACATTAACAAGAAAACTTGAATGCGCAATTTAATGTAGTAATTTTTAATCAGCATTATGAATTAAAATTACACTGAAAGAGATTTACGTCTTCTTTATTAATTTAATCTTATTAAACAGTCTTAAAATTTAACTATCTGTATGTTAAAATTTTCATAATTCATGCCGAATATGTTCAATATTAAGAAGTAGGTTACAGATTTTCCCCAAATTAGTTTTGCTTGTTTTACAAAAACAACACTGAAGTAATACAATTTCTTGAATTTCCAAATATATAGTTTCGTATGAAGATTATTTTGTATAGTAGCTTGGAATACGTTGAAAACAGTGCTTAAATTAAATACTTATGAACAAAAACTGATCATGGTTTGAAATGTATTGAAGATTATGCATTTATTATTTACTGAATACAAAGTTTGGTCAGTTTATAATTCTATCTTAGTTTGACGCAGTAAGCAACATAAAATAGGTAATTTTATAAATGCGACATTTACATCACCTTACACCTTATATCACACATAATCTTTCATTATGTAACACTAAACAGTAATTTTAAAAAATCCTTCAGAAATGTGCCATAGTATTTTTTTTAAATATACATCTAACAATGTATTTCAATGACAAAAATATAAATCTTTTACAGTTACTTATGATAGTTTGTATATTCAAAATTAAACTAATTGGTCAGTTTATATTGATAAATAAAATATGCTTTCATAATTTCTTGGATTTCAAAGATATTTTATAAATAGTGTTGCCTATTTATGAACAAAATTCTTAAGCAAATATATATATATTCTTATGTTTCAATGGTTAAATTTTACATAAAGTTATATATATATATATATAAAGTTTTTGCCTACACACGTGAACATCTTTAGTATAGTCATTGTATAGTCATGTAGTCTTTAGTATAGTCATGACATTTGAAACTAAACGGTTTTTCCCAGTCTTAGAATATTTATAATTATATATAATTTATTTTGAAATATTTATTTATATAATTTGTTATGGTAAATATGTTAACATATGACACATCACCACTGAAAAAATAAATATATATATATCTTTTAAAAAATAAGATGGTGTATATATTCCCTTATAATTTAGAATAAACTGAATTTCAGTGTGCATTGGCTATGAAAAAGTATTTCTAAAATAAAAATAATATGTAATTATAACATTTTGTTTTTTAAAGTATTTTAATACAATAATTGCTTGTTTTTTGCTGGTGAAAATATTCTACAAATAGAGGAGATACCTGTGATGTGTTACATATCATAGCACTGTAGAAATTATAATTTATAAAATTTGCAATTTTTTTTCGGATAAAAAATTTTAGTCATAGCCTAATTTTTGAAAGAAGCTTAATTTGTGAAATGAAATTGTGTCTCATTAGAATCCGACGCCGAGGACTAATGGGACTTTCCATGGGTCTAATGGGACGCATTAATTAAATATAAATTTATTCAAAATAGGCTAATTCAAGAGTTATATCAGCACTATTATAAATTCAATGAACAAAATCTTACTTTACACATTAGATTTTCTTCCTTTTCTTAAAATTTACTATGGAGTTGGTATTACAATGTCATGTTAACTTTCATTGAAAGTTAATTTGGTAAAATATACTAATTTTAACAGATATAAAATAATAAGGCACATTAAGTTTTTTGTAGACAAAAGGTATCATTTAACATGAATTTTAGATAGAATAACTTGAAAACGTGTATATATAATCACTATGGGGTCCCCGAATCTGAAATGTTCCATTAGACTCCATACCATTTTGAACTGCTTTTGGGCTTATTATAAATAAACTATTTAACACTAACACAAAACAAAGATTGCAAATGGATAGAATTGATTAAAAGCTTCATAATCACATGTAATATTGTTAAAAACATAGTTTATCAAAACAAGTCATTTATTAAACATGACAAAATTCTTCACAGTTAGGCATAGGGATGTTTTGCTTCTTACAATGAGACCAGCTAATGAGAAAAAAATATTCAATACATGTGCTAGTGTAATGCTGGTACTGCTATCTACTGAGAAAAGCTTGAACATTTATTGTGCTGTCCTCTAAAAAAAACCACAGTGAAATGTTTCCTAAAAAAAACACCCTAGTACTACATCAAATATTTCACTAAAGTCAATTTTTTTATTTTGTTCTATTTTTATGCACCATTTAAAATAATATAAATAGTTTAAAATACCTAAGGAGTGCTTATTTAGTTTTAAAATAATTTAAATTAACAATTTCAGAATTCTGACAAAACATGAGCTTTATTTTTACAGATTTTCTTGTTATAATAGAATTTTAGAATAATGTACATACATTTTTAATTGTTTTATGTTAAGCCATTAACATGCAATAAAATGCTTCATTTTCAAATGATTATGTCAGATGCGAGTATTTTTCAGACAACATGGGTTATTTTTTGGAAAAGTAGGTTTTTTTTTTTTCAAATTCTCGCATAATTGACTACCATTTTGTAATAAAGTGATAAAGTGAAAAATGCTCAACATTAAAATCTTAGAACAAGCTGTAAGAATTTAGCCATGTTTAATTTTTTTTTTTAATTCTTTATTAGACTTTATATAGAGAAAATTTCAAAATTTTTTTTTTCTTTTAGGACAGCACAATAACTGATTTATTTTATGAGAAAAGCAACTATTTCCATTAGCCCTATGTCACATTTGCTTCCAGTCTCACAAACACCAATTTATAAATTTTGTTTGATTTTACAATAAATAATTTTTACAATTTGTTAGGCATTATAAACAAGAAATTTCCCCATTTAAAAATCTGTAATTATGATATTCTCAAGCCTAAAATTTGACTTTATTAAAAGAAAAAAGCTCCTAAGTTTCCAAATTTCCTCTCCATCTGTAAATAGAATTTGTATAGTTCATAGAATATAGAGTGACTGACAATTAATTTGGGTGCAGATCAAACATTCTTTTGAAATTTATAATGATATATATTTAACCCTTTCAGGAACAAAGTAATTTTGTTGCAAACTCAACTGGTGTTAGAAACTTAACAGAATTTACGAACAATTTGTTTGAATTTTTTTTTTCATGTAAACTATAAAAGCAAAATTTTATTCAGATATTCTAGGACGAAGTTTTGCAGCTGGGGATTAAAATTGACCGGTATAAATAATATACCGGCGTTCTTCAAAGGGTTTAAAACAGATCCATTTAAAGGTAGATTTTTTTGCAAATGAAAATTTTCCAAATACTAAATATAAGTTCAATGGTCTAACTTTAATATAATAGAAGATAATAATCTTCTATCATATTTTCAGAAAATTCCAGCTATCAGTTTAAAAATGACAAATTTTGACTTTTGATTTAAGGATATTTCTTTCAAAGATGTGGCAGCGTTTTTATCTTACACTTTATAATGCAGTTACGCGAATCGTGATATTTTAAACGCAAATGTATAGACAGATCAACTTATCATTTGGGCTATTTGATTTATGCTACGGCAGCGGTGTCGAGCCCACATGTCACTGGGCCAATTGTCACCAAATTTTCCGAATAATAATTTTCCGCTTATTTAATCGCAGAATTTCTGTCGTTAAATAAGGCAAAGATTACTACTACTAAGAAGTAGGGGTACAACTATAGCAGCAATTGGCCTGCTAGCACGCGTGTTCGCCACCCCTGTGCTAGACAATAATCCAGAAGATATAATTATTTTTCGTGTTTCATACGTAAAAATTCGAATGCATTTCTTTCATGTTATGAAAATATTTAAGGAATATTCGATACTCTTTTATATAAAACAATGCAGAAAAGTGTATGTTTGAATTTAGACGGAAACTAAAAATTTCACTCAAGACATTTTTTGTTTAACCTCCAAACGTCTTACGAAACCATATTGTTTCTTTGTTAGATATTTTAATTGTTCATTTATGGCACTTTCCATTAAAATAGTCTCCACTTTTGATTGTATGAACCATTTCTGTATAGCATTCTTACAAAGGAGGTCTTTCAAAGATGATTGTTTCAAGTTCTCAAGCTGATGCTCTTGAACTTTATATATTTTTTATTTGCTAGCTTACTGGAAGCGTGTACTTCTTCAAATAATTATCTAATATTGGAAGGAGTTCTCAATCGATGAAGTAAGATTTTTCAAATGACAGATCAGATATCTTTCATTGCGATCCACATGTTGCAGAATACTGTTAACTGATATCCATACATTATTCATATTTAAGGCAACAAAACATTTAGTATAATTAGCTAAAAGCTCTGTTTTTCTCACAATCATTATTTTAAAATAAGAAAATATGAGACAAATTGCCAGATTTGATAAAACATTGAGCAACAAGCTTTTGGACTAAATGAATATGAAATGAATCCGGTGTATAAACTCCAGGCACTGGTTTCTAATAAACTGATATATGATGTTTCTAATCTTAACACTGATATATGCTAGACTGAACAAAAAATAAATGTGTAAATATCAACATAATTTATCTAAAGGCATGCACACCAATGTTTATAAATCCATTTCAATAACTAGTAATAAAGAAGGATCATTTATCTACTATTAGCAGTTTTTATAAATTTCAACATGATATAATTTATAAGATATGTCCAGAGCAGAATGCAAATTCAGTAAATTTATAAAGTAAAATGATAATTTGATGGGGTAGAATGTAGTACTTTTTTTTATACGATTTAAAACAAAAATATTGCACATTTAGTTTTGCGACAAATGTTTTGAAACTGGAACTAATTTCAGAAAGTGTCAAAGGCGTATTTTTGTTTGTTTGTTTAGTTGCCTTTGATATTTAAGAACAGTAGATGATACAATAAATACATGTTCTGTTTGTAATATATTGTTTATAAATTATGTACCAGCTATTTCTTTAACAAAAACAGCTTATTCCTAACAAGAAACAAGACGTACATGAATTAAAAGTAGTAGATCATCAGTTTAAAAAAGGTGGTCACACTGATGTAAAAAATTTAACATAAAAACAAGAAACTATACAATTCTTTTTATTATTAATAAAATTAGAAACATAAATTTTTCTATTTATTTTTTAAACTTTTTACCAGGTTTATTTATTGATAAGTCATCATTGATACTTCAGCTGCAAACTTTTTATTCGAAAGAGAAATCATCAGCTGCTATTAAGCTTTTTGATTCAAATATTGGTTAAGAATAGTTAGCCGATTATTTTTCATAGATAATATATTTGTGTACAAAAGGCACACGGTGAAACAAGTAGCGAAAATTCTGCTACCTAAAATTATTGAATCTTATATTACTGGGGATGAGATAAAAGAAAATCATTAAATTACTTACGATGCAATGCATATTTTTTTTCCAAGTGCCACATATAATATGATCCGAACGATTTACTGAGGATACTTTAAGCAAATGTGATGATTATGTTAAGACTCGTCTTATATGGAAGGCAGCGGGGCGGGGAGGCCATTCAGCCGAGTCGTTCCTAATCCGGGGAATGGGTCTATCCCTGACTGGTATAAACAAAGGTAAACTAAGGTATCAGACTAAAAGAGATGACATTTCCTTCATTTAGATGACTGAGAAGAGCAGTAGAGTAACAGGTCAATCTACTCAAGGCAAAGCGGTGTAGTAAAGAAAGTTGTGAAGAATACTTTGATTTTTATTACACACGGATGATTAACTTTGAAAAGCTTTCAACAAAAAGTCTGACAGCAAAAAAGAATATACAGTTTACTCTCAACGGAAGGAATTCCACTGAATGATTTAGAGAGCAATGAGTTAAAAAACAAAAGTGAAAGAACATTGGTAACTTTCTCTGGAAATATTTAATTTGACATGACATTTTCATTATAATTATACGGATTACCATGTCATTAAAGAGAATTCTAAATTGAAATTTTTTGAATAAACCTCATTTCTCATAAAACTGAATTTTACGTTTTTCGAAGCTTTTAAACACAATTTTCTCATGCATTATCTTTGAACGCAATTTTATAAGTTAAGCCAAGTTGCAGAAATTTTTTTGTTAGAATTCGCTGATGTAGTACTGAAAACATACAAGTTGGTAAATATATAGATTATATATATAGCCTGTTCAATTTTGCCAACATTGCTCTTGTGACTCATAATGACACCATAAATTATTTCAATTCTTTTCTATGGTTGCTATAGTAATAAAGAGTTAGATTCTATAAAGTTGAACGCTCACTTGAGTATTTTTGACGTTCAAAGTTTAAGATGGTTTTTATGTGCAATATTGTGAGAAAATGAAATTTAAATTAAATATTTTAATTTTTGGCATATTTATCAGTTTTTCTTTCATTTTCATAAAAGTGCCACTCCACTATTTGCAGTACTAAATTTATCCTTCATATGAGGGAAAGTCATTAAGTAAGCCACAAAAGATAATTAAATAATAACTTACAATGATATTCATTTCAAAACTATTTTTATTTCTCAACATATTCTCAAACCAATATTTATGCACTTATATCACCGTTTTATCAATGCCCCAACACCAGCTGCATAACATTCTTTGGGTTGCTGTCTCAGCAACATTAGGACTTCAAGTTGAACCTTTTCATCATCTGTGAACATTATCTTGCTTCCAAGATGGTTTTTTAGTGGACTAAACAGATGAAAATCGCTTGGGCTAAGTCAAAGCTGTATGGTGGATGTTGAAGAAGTTGCCAACCAAACTTTTGAATTGTCTCCTGTGTTCAACTTGAAGTCCTAATGTGGCTGAGACGGCAACCCAAAGAATGTTATGCAGCTGGTGTTGAGACACTGGTAAAACAGTGATATAAGTACATAAATATTGGTGGAGAATATGTTGAGAAATAAAAATAGTTTTAAAGTGAATATCATTGTAAGTTATTATTTAATTATCTTTTGTGACTTACTTAATGACTTTCCCTCGTAAATGACTCGCTTATCATTTCGGAAACATTATTAAGAAAGGCAATTCAGGGTAGGCAGGTTGAATGTCATAATTAGTACGAATTCCACTTTTATACCTAGTGATGTCTAAATATTTTTTAAACAATAAAAAAACGAGTATAGCATATTCAAGACCTTTTAAATACTAAAAAAAAAACCTAATTCTAATCACACACTTTGTTAAAAGATTAAAAATATTTGTATAGTCTTTCATAAGCAATGAATTTTTGTAAATCATAATGTTTTTCATTGACGAAATATTACATTTACATATAGTGATCATTGATGTATATAGTGAAAATAAAAATTAGAAAATGAAAGAAAGGAAGCATAACATTAACCATTTTTTTTTCCTCTGTAGGATAAACTTTTAGCATAACTGTAATTTTATATAATTGCGTCCATCATCGAAAATATAATTTAACACAAAGTTTCCTTCAGTACTGATAAGCTTTTTGGCATCACAACTTACATTAGAATAATGAAACGGAATTAAATTTTAAAATTCAGGCTTGCTTTGTTTAATTTAGAAAACAAGAGCTTTTACAAAGAAAAGTGACAATATAACCGAAGCAAATTCTGATAAAAATGGGATAAAAAGAAATGTTAGATTTTATACCAAGTATAAACTTATAATAATTATTATTTTTTAAACGTTTGTTCAAAATATTAAACACGTTCAAAAAATAATGAGATAAATAAATATAAAACAATATAACCATGATGATAATTTAAGATCATAATCAGTGAATATACAATCCTAAAAGAAAAAAAAAACTAATTCTGAAGCAAATCATCGTATAAAAATGTAACCGATACCAATGGATACCATAGAGAAATTGTACCAAACTCTGAAATTTTCAATAAGAATACCTAATTTTGACATCATATTAAGTTTAAAGTTTAAAACTCCCAATGTTCCATTCATTTTTAATCGTTGCAAAACAGATTGGAATACGGATAGTTTTTTAAACATAAATCAAAAATTACTTTTCGCAAAGAGCTATAATTTTAGATTCGCATATTTAAAGCTTCTAGAAATATATTTCTGTATGTATAGGTAACAATTCATATTTTCTTTTCGAAAATTAATTAAAAAATATATATTGTTTCAAAATTAATTTCCCAGAAAAATATGCAATGAAATTTATGAATTTTTTAACATAAATCAATTTCTAAAAGCTTCAAACACAGAAATCCACAATTTACACTTCATTTTGCCATAGTTTGACAGTTATACTTAAAAAACGCGTATTGCAATCTGTTTTGCAACGATTAAAAATGTATTTAACATTAAGAGTTCTAAACTTTAAACCTGCATAATTCTGAAACTATTTGACCGAAGGACTTCCCATTTGGTATCTGAAGATAACATTTACCGAAAAATCCAAATATGTTGTCAAAATTGGGTGTTAGTATTGAAAATTTTCAAGTTTGGTACAAATTCTCTATGTAAACGACACTCTAAGTAAAATTTAAGTACAGCATTCATTAGTGAACGCTATTACTAGTACTAATCGACTTGTGTCAGTCTAATATGATGATTTGCAACAGAGTAAGTAGGGGTGAAAACCTTTTTATTATTTTTTTTTTCAGGACTGGCTGACAGGAATGACTTCCCGTTTGGTATTCGAAGATTAAATTTACCGAAAAATCCAAATATGTTGTCAAAATTGGATGTTAGTGTTGAAATTTTTCAAGTTTGGTACAAATTATATATGTAGATGACTCTCTAAGCAAAATTTAAGTATAGAATTAATTAGTAAATGTTATTACTAATCCATTTGTGCCAGTCTTATATGATGATTTACAGCAGAGTAAGTATGGGTAAAAATCTTTTTTTTTTTTTTTTCTGTACTGAACAATATTTCACAATGCACCCATTGCTATTTCTCAAGTAGTAACCATTTTACGTTAAGAATAAAAAATTAGAATTAAAATAAATGTGACCAATTAGATAACTTAACAGATACCATCAGCAGAACAAGTTTGAGTCATGGGTACAGAACCCAAGAGTGGATAAAAGGGTCGGAGGCAAGTGGAGTTTTGATAATATTGTTTTTTAATTTTGAAAATCAGACAAAATTATTAATCAAAATTTAATAATATTTATTCAATTGTAATCAGAGGGTGAAGTTGTGTACTGGAGTGTGCTCAGTCAGAAAATGATGAGACTGTTATTAAGCAATAATTACTATATGTTCACTCGAGAATGAAATATTCGGATTCCGAAATAATGGAAACTTTTATTATTGCTTAGAAAGTAGAATATGACCTTTTTAAAAACTGCGTCTGGGATAGACATATACGTCTTGATCGCAGCAGGATATCTTATTTGTTCTCTTTTGTGTATGGCAAACTAATAGAAAGAAAGTAAAAAAAAAAAAAAGTGTTATTTATTTCATTCCTCAGAAAGTGAAATACTCAAAATAGTTTTTCACTTTAGCTTGTGTTTTACATTTTTATTTTTTCATCCAAGTACAGTTATTCCATATATTATATATATTATCAATGCTAAATTGCAAGTGTCGTTAATGTTTGGAATCCACTTCGCAACATCCTTTCTATACATTACGTTACTAATTACTAAAAACAGCGGTTTATTGAGTTATGTGAGAATTTCAAAACTTTCATTCAAAATTACATACTTGACTCACTTTTAAGATTTGAAGTTGACTGATACAAATGTAAACAAACCACTAAATAATCCAAAATTGGACTTGCGTAACAATGTAGTATTTGATATTTTTTTGGTATATCATGATAAACAGCCATTTTTACAATAATTTTAGAGTCTAGGTGTTTTGGATTTTAATTGTGATTAAGTTTGCAGTTTCAATAGTTGAAGCTTTTAATCATGTTACGATTAATTTTAAATTGTTTATTATTTTCATTCAAAAGATAATTAATTGTGTAAAACGATTATTTTTTATGAAATAGAATGCGTACCATTATCTATACTGTAGAAGACTGCCGTTCAATATGATCTAAATTTGTGCAGAAAATATTGCTTTTCTATTAACAAAATTTCAGTCAGTCTTTACGAGCGAAAATCTCATAAGTGTGATTTTCGGCTGTTCATTTTCTGCTGCTATGATTTTTAAGTGTCTCATATTATGCTCAATTTGAATTTTTAATAACCACTGATATATTTCAGAATAATAATTAGTAGATGGTCCTAAACTTTATTGAAAAATAAATATGATATGGCAGTTTTTATTAGACAAAACACAAATTGTATAAGGTGACAGGGTGACTTTTTTACAATTTTGGCACTTTACTTAAAAAAGAACATCTTCGGAATGTTTGTATGCCCTATTTTCAAAGACATGTCAAACCTACGATGGCTAGATATTGGTTAATCTATAAATATCAATATTTAAAATAACAATGGGGACAGTTGTGGCAGTTAATAAAGGTACGCTTACCTTTTCCCTATTCTTTTCAATCCAGAAAATCTTCTTTTTGAACAGTAAGTAATGGTGACTTTTTAAGAACAACGTGTGCTTCCCTACTAGAAATAATACTGAAAATGACTGCATACTGTCATATGGTGGAAATATGAAGAAATTCATACACCGGGACAGTAGTGACCAAAAAAGTGAGGGACACAACTTTAAAACCAGCAAAAACAAATATTACACATTTTACTCCTATAAAAATTATATTATTATGCTCCATAAGATTCATAATATTTATTATAAATCCATTATTTTTTCAAAAATTTTTAATAGTTATTGGTTATTGATAGTTTTAATGATCAAGTTATGGGATGAGTAGAGATGACAGTAGTGACACATTTGAGATATTTAAATTACATTTTAAAGGTTTAAAAAAATTCACACTAGAAGTAACATAATATTGTAGAACAATCACAAAGAAACGTTTTAACATTATATGAGAATTTATATTGTAAAGAAATGCCTTCAGGTATACTGGGGACTGAGAAACCACTCGCTCTTACGCGTACAAAAATATTTTATAGTAAACTATAAATAGTTACTAATTAAGTTATAAAATTCCATTGTTTCATACTTATTTAATTATACATTTTTTTTTTTTTTGTAAGTTTTCCAATTCACATTTTATCCAATTTATATACTTTTTGAGCTATGTTGTATTAAAAAAAAGGCTAGTGCCTTGAGTTCAGGTCTAAGACAATAAAAAGAAAGATATAAAAAAAATGCTATTAGCGCGAGATTTGTAGCAATGGCATTCAGAATGATTTTCATAATTTAAAAGTATTTAATTAGGTAAAAAATTAGACACGGTGTGATATTACTACGTTAATTAAGTCGGGAATGAAAGCAGAAATAAATTAAAAGAAGTGTAATATAGATAGCAATTTCTTTTAAAATAAATTATATGCTAGTACTATTAAAATAAGGTTTACCATTTTTTAAGAGCGGGAATTAAAAATAAAGCCAGATTTGTCGTATGAGGGAATCTGGTAATTTAAACGAACTAAAAATTTTATAATGTTTTAAATGTGAAAGGATGTTATGGCATTATGTCTGGATTAAAAGAACAAATAATTTTCAAGGAATACAAGTCAATTTCCTTTACGATAAATTACAGGTTATAATAGTTAAAGAAAAACAACTGCTTTCTTAATATGTCTGCACAGTCGTTTTCCTCAACCCCAAAGCTGCATAATCCTTTCAGTAAAAAAATCCATGAAAGATCAATAATAATACGGAATGAACTTCTTTAAGAGAAGAATAATACTCGCTTTGATTACTCTCCAAGGAAAGATAAACCGTTTCACATCACATTTATCATTGCAGTTCACGTTACAAAGTGTTCAGAGGCATTACATCTTCACTTTTCTCTGAGGAAGTATTTTACAGATTAAAGTTAAATTTCAAATTGTAACTGGCCGACTTAGTTTTTTTTTTTAAATCAACTAATAAATTCAAATTTTATAATTTGACTTAACAAAATATTATTAATATTAGTTTAGTAATTTATATTGGTTTCATAATATATATATATATATATATGTGTGTGTGTGTGTGTGTGTAGGATTTCAGTTTAAATACTTCATTTCCCTTATGACGTGCATGATTATCAAATTAACTGACGCTCAATATTACTATTATCCATGATTTAAATGCACGAGTTATAAAAAGTTTAGATCGCGAGATCAGAATATCTTCAAAATTGAAAAAGAGCCAGTCTTCTAATTTTTGTTGTGAAGCAAGCATCGAAATGAATAATAGCCAGTAAAGACGCCGTTAGGCCTAGTTGGTTTATTGGTAAATAAATATATTGTATATGTTTGGCGAGAAGTGTATTAGCTGAAAAGAAATTGCTAGTAAAGTATTGTAGAATTATATTTCTAGGACTGTGTTAAAGTTCATATTTTCTTATTCAACGTCTATTTGTTCATATAATTCAAGTAAATCAATTATTTACATATCATTTTCTTACAAATATATATATATATATATATATATATATATATATATATATATATACAAGCAGGGCTTCGCCCATCTAGTCGACGTTTCGAGGCTCCCGCTGCCGTTGGCAGCGTATAGTCCAGCTTTCTGGTTGCATTTTCGAAACTAATGTAGTGGTGGAAACATCACTGCCTTCTCATCTCAGAAAATTTCATCTTTAAGGGCTTGATAGAAACCTAGGTATAGTTTTGCCCTCTCAGGGGCAGAGGGGTCAAAATTTTAATTGGGAATCCCTTCATTTGTTGATATGTTTAAAAAAATTATCATCCTACAAACTAAAAATCATTTAACTTGTGCCTAATTTTAATAAAATTTACCATCGCACAAAATTTCATCTTCTAAAGCCTGTTAGATCCCGAGATAGGATTTTGCCTCCATGGGGGGAGGCGGGGGAGGATCAGAGGAATAATTTTTTCAATTACGAATCCCGTACCTATGTTAATTTAAGGATGTATTCAAATCCAAACTGCTTATTTTGAGACACATTTTTAAATTCACTTTTGCTCTAAAATGCATCCAATTGGCAGGTTCTCTTATTCAGAAACTTTATAATGTCCGTATTGTTTCGATTTTTTGATAAAGGCGGAATATATTTCAAAAAATGCTGTCAAAGTGGATATTTTGAACCGAATTTCCCGAAGCAATAGCGCTGGAAAAAAAATATCGTACTGTGAAAATAATTGTTTGTAAATCAATTTCTAATTAATTGAACGAAAAATAAAAACATGGGTCCCTTATAAATCTCTTCATAAATCACGCAGCCAAGTTTCATGTTTTTACTTTTAAAAATGAGTCTGAAAATGTGTCTAAAAATTTTGAGTTGTTGATCGTGGAAAATTTTTTCAATACCTCCTTAACACACAAAATATTCCCACAAAATTTCATCTAAAAGGGCTTGATAGAACCCGAGATGTGGTTTTGCATCCCTAAGAATGGGGGGAGGGGGGAGTAGAGCAGAGAGGTAAAATTTTCAATAATGAATCTATTTACCCGGGCATATGTTTAAAAAAATTATCCCAGAAAATTTCGTCTTAAGGCGGTTTCTAACACATTTTCTGATTCATTTTTAAACGTAAAGGCATAAAATGGACATGCCGTTGACTATTGAAGCGATTTGGGATCGAATTGAGTTTTCCATTTTTGCTTTAAAATAAATAAATTACTTATCGAGTTAGAAACGGTTTTTGCCACGTGACGACCGATTTTTCTCCTTTCTCGCGTCCAGAAATTCGATTCCAAACGTCAACTTTGATAATATTTTTTGAACGATCTTCTGTCTTTACCAAAATATGGAAAACGCTATTCGATTATATAATTTCTGACTAAAAAAACCTGCCAATTTCATGCGTTTCCGAACAAAAATTAATCCAGAAATGTCTCAGAAAGTAGCTACTTTGGATTTGAAAGCAGCCTTTAAAGGGCTTGAGAGAACCCTAGATATGGTTGGCAACAGGGGTCAAATTTTTAATTAAGAATCGTTTTACCCGTGCATATGTTTATAAATTTCCCCATAAAAAATGCGACAGAACCCAAGATATGTCTTTGTGTGTGTGTAGAGGGGGGCGGGGGTGGCAGAAAGGTCAAATTTTTAATTAAGAATCATTTAACCATTAACCCAAAAAAAATAACACCGAACAATTTTCAATTACGAATCCCTTTACCCGTGCATATGTTAAAAAAATGTATCATCCACGAAATTTCATTTTAACCCCTTGAAGGTAGTGGGATAATTTTTATCCCACTTAATTTTAATAAAGATTTTTACCAGTGTTCTTGAACAAAATTTTACTTCTATAACTTTTGAGAATAAAAGCTGTAAATTTGCATCTCCTTATCTTCAAATAATTTTTTTTCAAAAATTCTGGTGTAAATTCAACATTAGAAATACACACATTTACTTACTCCTGAAAGGGCTAAAGTGCTTGAAAGAACCTTAGATTTGATCCTCCCTTCAGGGAGCACAGGGGTAAAACTTCCAATTATTATTATTTTTTTTTTATCCGTGCATATGTTACAAAAATTATCATCCTACAAAATTTTATCTTATATAGGGCCAGATAGATCCACAAATATGGTTTCGCCTCCCAAGGCATGAGGGTAGAGTCAGTGGTGTAGTCGAGGGGGTACACTGGCGGACGGCGTCCCCTCACTTTTTTATTTTATCTCAAACGTCCCCTACTTTTTTACTTTCAAACAACTTTCAAATAAGAACCCCTGTGTCCGTGCCTATGTTTAAAACTTATCATCCCACAAAATTTCATCTTACAGGGCTCAATAGATCCCGAAATATGACCCCCCCCCCCCACTATAATAAATACGTCAACATTTTTAATGCATATTTATATATTGAAGTAATCTTTCGCAATCTTCAAGACAAAATTTTTATAATTTAAGCTGCTAAACTGAAACAAAATCGTAATTTTTGTTTTTAAATTATTTTATTTTTTCTTAATGTATAAAGCTGATTATTGAAGTTCAAAATACACACACTAAATATAAAGATATACGCCTGAAAATATTTCAAAGTAATATAATTTTAATTTTAAAAAATAGCAAAACAACAGGCAATTTGATATAAGAGACAAAAATAGTATGGTTTCATAAATTTTAGCGTCACAAAACACTTTTAACCCAGAAAATCATTAAAAAAAAAAAAAAAAAAAAAAAAAAAAAAAAAAAAAAAAAAGCAGAAGAAAGAATGGAAAAATTTTAAAAACAGTTTAAATTAGTTCTACATTTAAAAAAGCACAAACGAATGCTGTAGTTTTATGAATTTTGGTATCACAGATATTGTTGCTGAGTCCACTATCACAAAAAAGCTGGATTGGCTTCTGTGACATAAAAATACAGTAAATGCAATGAAAACGTAACTTGTCTATGACGGAATTCTGTCTTAAACGTTAAAAGTTCATGGTCCCGGCGGAAAAAGTACTATACAAATCAATCTACTAAGACAAAAATCTGCCTAAAAAGGAAACTTTCTTTGATCATTTGCAATTTTTTCTTAGTAGGTTTTACTGTATTAAATGAACACAATAATCTTCGTGGGTAAAATCTGTCAAAGTGGAATCGATAGTGACCGAAACAGAATTCCGTATTGGAGAGGTTCTTGATTGAGCAGTTATAATTACATGGTATATATTCTCTCCGAAGGGACCATGAATGTTTTGCGTATAAGGTGGGATTTTGGCAGGTTCCGTTTTTACTGAACTATATATAGTAAAACCTGTTAAAACAAAATCGGTAGGGACTAGAAAAATATTCCGTTTTAGAAAGGTTTCCCGTCTAAGCAGGTAGATTCCTTTCGGCAAGACCGTAAAAATGAGCCGTTATATACAGATTGTGTTTTAACAGATTTACTACATAAAGTTCCACTCGATGCAGATTAATAAATAGCATGATACTAAAAAAAAATTAAATAATTTGTACATCATGAAAAATCGGGACTTTTTGCGTCCCGCGCACTGGTTCAGCGGGACGGGTCTTAAAGCCTTGAAAATCTGGATACCTGGCAGAACTAATCACAGAACACTTTTAACACAGAAATGTTTTCAATTTGGAAGAAGAAAAAAAAAGAAACTAGTCGTTGGAGGCCACCGTAATACTTACCCATCATGGATATGGGTAATATAAAAATGAAAATAAAACATGTGTAAACTATTTATAAAATGCATTGCAATTCGAATAAAATCCTGGCTTGATGACGTCATAAACTTTAAATGCTCTATTACTGAATTGCGTAAAAGAAACATCCTTATAAATCCAAAAATGATAATCATATTAACTAACAGTTTACTGCGTCAGATTAAGCGTCTAATTTCCAATTAAATTATATATTTGAATTGAAATTTGAATGAAATACAGGGTCATGAAAAATAGAAGAATGTGGTAAATGGGATTACAAATACCTCGGCAACTAATTATCTGATAAACTTTATTCTTTACGCAAAATTTATGTATTTTTATTGTCTTTTATATTCACTCCTTAAAATAAACAATTTCGAAGATTTTTATATACCTTTTATCAGAACGAATATTTCGAGAGTGCGAAAAAAATAGTTTTGGATAATCGAGGTTGCTGAAATTCAATAAGCTTCTTCCCATTATTACATACTAAGTACATACCAAATTTCAAGTCTCTATCTCAATTTGTTCGGGAGATAGAGCGTTTACAGACACACACACAGACAGACGGATGGCAATTTTTTTTCCTAAAAATATGTTTTTCGGAATCTCCAGTGTCTGAAACGTGTAAATCCGTCAAAAAAAATTTTTCGATTTTCAAAACGATTAAAAGACTTACCCTATACTACGTATGATGGGTAAGTAAAAGGCAAAAGAAAGAATGTAATAACAAATAAACGCAGTTATTATTATAATTATTTTATTGACTAAAATGAGTTTGTGTAAACTTACGTTTTGAAAACAGTATTTATTGGGTTTTAAAGTTTCTTATTTTTATAGATGAAATATTTGCCTTATTTAATACATTTATGTAATAAAACAAAGAAACATTTCAACTATAATCAGCTTAATATGCAAAAAAAAATTTGGCCGGAAAAACCAACTTCAAAATTCAATAGACATCCACATATTTAAAGCTAAAAGCGCATTCTGTCAAATTACGCATTATTTTTTCTACACGAAAATGGTCTCATTGCGCATTTTTTTTTTTTTTTTAAGGCTTCTCCCCTCAGAAACTGGAAACCTGTTTAGCTTAAAGGGATTGAAAAGGGTTGATTGAAAATAGGTGGAGACGTACCATTGCATTGAAAGCATAGACCTTCTAATATATTTTTGCTCTGGGATTGAAAGCTAAAGCTTTTTTTTAAAGAACCCATGTTTTCTCTACTAAATATGTATATTTTTTCGCAAAATTTTAAAGAGACCTTGGAAACAGTTATATTTATAACCAATTGAAATTTCAGAGAGTTCGGAAGATGAGAACGATTTTTTAATTGTTATGTTAAAGGAGCCGACGCGAAAACAGGCAAAAAAAAGAAGAGAAAACATTTCTTTTACAACTAGATAAGAATATTTTTTCACGAAATTTTTACACGGGCAGTAAAAATGTTTTATTTATAACCAATAAAGATTTCAAAGAGTTCGGACAAAAAGAACTTTTTATTTTAAAACTATGAAACGACCCTACGTGAAAAAACAAGAAAATGAGCGCTTTTATCACTAAATATCAATATTTTTTCGTGAATTTTTCATTTTAAAATATAATTTCATACAAAAGCGGGTTAAAGATATAAAATAATAAAAACTTTTTTTTTTTTAATTTATTATCACGGGCTCGGGCAACGCCGAGCGGGTCAGCTAATATTTTTAAAATGTAAGGTTAAGTGCAAACAAACTCTACTTGCACATAAATGGCAAGAAACGTGTCAAAATACATTTTATAAAACAAAACAAAAATCTGAACTTCAATAATCAGCGTGATCTTGCTAGCTAGCCGTGTAATAATTTATTAAGAAAAGTTAAAAGAACATACAGTACCGCTCAAATTACTTAGAACAATCAATGTGTGAAAAACAGAAAAATTATCTTAATTCCCAATTTATTATAAAAAATACAGACTTAGTTCATTTTAAAAGTTGATATGTCCTCCCTTTTTTTTTTTAACCTAGTGACAACGTTCAGGCATTGATTCAGCTAGTTTTTCACATGTTTTTTTCAGTCATCGTCAATCTTGATTAGTGAAGAAATCATAGAAGTACAATCTTCTTGGGCAAGTTTTTGCTTACAAATTGACTTGAGATTTTTGATCGTTTTAAGTCTGGTGAATTTCCAGGTCATTGAAGAACATTTATACCACTTTGAGCGAAGAAGTTTTTACATTTTTTAGATGTATGGTAAGGTGCAAGATCTTGCTGGAAAATCCAATCGCCGGGTGAAACAATTCTTGTAAAATTGGAACCACTCTTCTCTAGAGTAAAGATATGTACTTATCATTATCCCTTCTACTGGAACCAATGGCCTGGTCATGAAAGGTCATACAGCCCCAAAACATTTTCTTTCAGTGATGGTTTGGATGCGAAATTGTTTCCAGTCCGCGACGGGATTAGACAACGTCATATATCTAAAAATGTAAAAACTTCTTCGATCAAAGTGGTACAAATGTTCTTCAATGGCCAGGTTACTCACCATACTTAAAACTGATCAAAATATCAGGTCAATTTGTAAGCAAAAACTTGCCAAAGAAGATTTACATCTAGGATTTCTTCACTAATAAAGATATGGTTTCATGACGATGAACTGAAAAAAAAAAAACCCACGTGAAAAACTAGTTGAATTAATGCCTAAACGTTGTCATGAGGTAATAAAGAACAAGGGAGGTCATATCCTAATATATTAAAGCAACAAGCCAAAAAGCCAAAAATTTCAGTGCAAAATCGATCTTCCTGCGCATGCTTCAACTTTTTTTGAACGTTGAATAAAGGAGGTATTAGAATTAACAAAAATCAAGAGGGTTGGGGAAAGAATAGCTGACCTATTGGCTTACTGCTCGCAACCCTAGCACTCCCTCTAAGACTTCTACTTTTTCTAACACTTCCCGGAGCTCCTTGATTGTGATGGATGATCTTTGCTTGACAGCGGGATTTAGAATGAAAACCCCATTCGTTGGTGTCCAATGGGAAAGCAGGACAGAAACCACATTTATTTATACTAGAATTACAGCCCTATTAATTTTTTTTTTTAATATTGCATTTATGGATTTGAAAATTATGCATTTATAAGTATTTTTCTACGACGAATCCAAATATCTAATTTTCATAACAATGAGATAATTAGAAGCGGAAATATCATTTATTTTTATTAATTGATTCGCTTTTTTAACGCATCCTTTCATAGCCGACATGCCCAACTTATCAGACGAGACATTGAAGCTACTCACCGAAAGATTAAAAAATTTTATACTGCCAAATTTCAAGGCCCTTTAAAATTTTGAAAAATATCACATTTTTGGATCTGAACAGTATGCATCTTTGTTTAAAGTGTGCTGGGATTTCAGTTTCAAAAAATTTTCGAATTCGGCCCATAATTTTTTATTTTAGCAAAATCCAGATTTTTATATAGAAAAAGAAAAAAAATGCTAAGGATTTTGCTATTTAATTTCAAATTATATCGGGTTGTATGGGTCGATCACGACGCGGTTTGGCTCATTCGACTCAATATTGATAGAACTTACCGATTTGGTTCCTAGTTCCACCAATGGAAAAATAAATTAACAAACACAGTTTTTAAAAATACATTTTTGAAATTTCTACTGGATTGTAAATGAAGTTTTCCTACTAAATAAAACCAACTCGCGTAGCGCCGAAGCTCCGCTAGTCAATTATTAAAATAAAATAAGTCTATACTATTTATAATAAATTGTGTATTAAGAGAAATCTGCTGTTTTTCCTCCAGTGTTCCAATTAATTTGAATGGTACTGTAATTACCAAAGACAATTAAATATTACTTGTCTGGTCTAGGAAATACTTCATATTTCATCATTCCATTCGATGAACAGTTCAAGTAAGCCAAGACTGTCTTTTGAACTGTGATTGGTTAATAGCATATGGACGTCCTTGAATAGTGCATGATGTGCGAGATTTGCAATATGATAGTGTTTTTTAAGCTGAATATGTAGCAATTATAATTTTGCCATGTGAATAAATAAATTGCTGGTTTGTTTACAGGTTTGATGCGGTTAGCCAATTTTCAACTCAAAATCTCTCAAATGTATGAGTTATTTGAATATGACTCATCTCTCAAAAAGTTTTTGTTTTATCACAATCTTTCCAAAATGTAAATTTTATGCCATTTTATTCAAAAAATAATTTTGAGAAAAAATGGCAGACTCTCAAACAATTGCACTGCTTGGTCAGCCTGTAATGAACACTATCAGATATGATATAGCCGAGGTTTTGTTATGATATTAATTATCATTTGAAATAAATATATATTGTAACCTATAAAATTTTAACAAATAGATTTTTTGAAGCTTAAATTATGTACAACCAAAATTACAGCTCATCCGCCAAGTAGTTTTTCAGTTATGCTTAAAAAACAACCAGCATCACAATATGTTTTGCAATGATTAAAAATGAATTTAACATTAGGAGTTCAAAACCTTACACCTGCATAATTCCTAATCTTCTTGATCAAATGAGTTTCTTTTTGGTAGCCCAAAGTGAAATTTACTGAGATATCCAAACATGATGTTAAAATAGGTGTTAATATTAAAAATTTTAAAGTTTGGTACAGTTTCAATATGTAGGCGACCCCTGTCACATAATGTAACTATAGCATGAATTAAAATACATTATTATTAATTGACTGGTAGTAATAATATTTTTATAAAAGGATTTGTATCAGAATGTGTGTGTGGGGGGTGGGGGATCTTTTTTTCCCATGACAGTAGATTATTGAAAAAATATGTCATTTAAAAATCCCACACTGCAAAACATTTCATTTGTGTTTGTTGGCAGCAAGGGTGTAGAAACTGGGTGGCAATCGGCTGATTGCCACCACTAAAGTTTTAGTATTCTTTGCCTAATAAGAATACTAATAAAATTTAGGCGAAGTATACTAATAAAATGTACACTGTAAAAAATTTGCAGCAAAGTATCTGGTCATTTGACCGTTTTTATAGAAAACGGTTACATAACCATAATTTGACAGTATTCTGACCATAAAATTGGCAATATTATGGTCAGAATAGCATTAAATTATGGTTATGTAACCATTTTCTATAAAAACGGTCGAATGACCAGATACTTTACTGCAAATTTTTTACAGTATAGACGAAGAATACTAATAAAATTTAGTGGTGAGAATCGACCCATTGACACCTAGTTTTTACAGCAATGGTTGGCATGCACTCTAAAGTTAATCCACAGCTGACAGAGGTACAGTAGGCCAAGTGTCTGAACAATTTATTCCATGTAGAATTCACAAAAACAAGGAAACAAAAGAGAAATTAAACTTTTATTGCATTTGCCGATATTTCGAATTGTCAGTTTGAGATATGCTATTGCTTAGAATAGTAAAAGAGCAGCCAGGCATGAAAGTGATCCAAAGAAAAAAAGGTGGAAAATTTTTCATGCTATACAGTTTATTTTATAGGATATATGTATATCCATTAAAATCTATCATTATATATCAAGAAAAATAAGATTATTTCAGGGTTTTTTTTTTTATTATTATTTAGAAAATACAAATTAAATGAAAATCAAATTTAAACTAACAATGAATGTAGATCATTGAATCAAAAGACAATGGAAGACAGTTTGTTAAAGGTTAAGTCCAAATATAGTAGTTTATGAATTTATGTAAAGTAGGGTAATAAATCTTTCATATCAAATCTTGTTCTGAATTGTTTATTTTCAGACTTTCCATTCCTGTTTAGGAAAAATAAAAGGGTTTTAAAACTATGTGTAAAGTCCTTCCATGTCATTTTCGTCTTTGTCCCAGCAATACATCTTTACTACACTGAAACTATCCAAAAGTACTTAGATATGGATGGGCCAAAATATATTTAAAAAAAAGAACCCTATGAAAACTGTATTTCTTTTAAAGTCAACCATTTTAAAAACCTTCATTCATATACTATTTTCAAATGTTCATAACATAATCTTAGCTTTCAAGAAAGAATAGAAACAAACTCTAAAGGTTTGAGTGGATAAAATGTTTCAGACTTAAATTTCCCTCCTCCCTCCTAACATGCACTAAATATTTTCTTTGCTTTTTTGCATCAATCCAGAGAATATCCAAAATTGCTTTCAAAAAGGGGAGGAAGTCTTTCATGCTTTGAGCAATGCCATATGGACACATTTCTGATTGGTTGAGATAATATAAAACTGGACTTGACGATGCAAGGTCTGTCATTGCATTTAAATCAGTGCTTTGTTTAAACTGTTTCTGCATTTAAATATTTGCAAAACTGCTTATTTATCTATATATATACAAATCATGCTAATTCCACATGGAATCTCAGATCACAAAAAAATATTCTTCAAAAGCAGAGAAAAAATGGTCCTACTTTCCATCTAAAATCATGATTATTTTTCAAATTCATAACTATCTCATGATTTCCATGACTGGTAGATATACTGAAGAACTGGCTGAATACCAGCAATGTTTTCCCCATCTCTAATTTCAAAACTAAAAATTATTTTAGGACAAGATGCAGGACTGACATTGAGATTATGAAGGAAGTTACTTGAATGTGAAAGTTTAATCTTTTATTATATATACTGAAGAACTGGCTGAATACTCGCAATGTTTTCTCCAACTCTAATTTCACAACTAGAAATGTATTTTAGGACAAGATGCAGGACTGACATTGAGATTATGAAGGAAGTTACTTGAATGCGAAAGTTTAATCATTTATAATAAAACAAGAATTTGGTATAATTGTGGTACAAAAAGAAAACAAGAATTGGATAATTTGGCATGGTGATATTTGTATTAGCTTAAGTGTACATTTTTTTTGATGATTTATTGACATTCTGTTTTATTTTTTGGTAACTTTAAAGTTAACTGGAATTTTTGAAAGAGAATACTTTGAAATGGTAGATAGAGTCCATAGTTCACATTTTAACAACAAATTATAAGTAAGCCAAAAGTACTTATTCATAAAAAAAAATTAAGAATTTGCCTGTTTAAAACAGGTATTTTAACCAGGATCGAATCAGAAAACCATTATGTTTAAAGAACTGGAAACAAAATGAAATATTGTAATTTAACTGAACTGGAACAATATATGTTTATTTAAAAAATATCCATATTAAAATAGCTGCCAACCTTATGATTTTTTTGTCCAAGACGAACATATTTTGAAGCAAAAAATTTATTTAATAAAATGCATCTTGTTTCTACAAGATATTTATTTGATTTCATTTATTAAATAAAATTTCTGGTTCAAAACATTTTTATTCAACTTGTAAAAAAAAAAAACACAAAAGGTTGGCAGCTACGTATTATGGTTTGGAGCCCTGAAATGTCACATGTTTTATAAAAAGCAAAAAGCATGAATTATTAATTTGCAATTCTTTTAATAATAAGTATGAAATATTTATTCATCATTCAAGTCAACAAACATTTATTTAACAAAAAAGTAGTCAAACTTCAAAAAGTCTAAGCATGTAGAAAAATGACACTGAAAAGTAAACAATATAATTTAATAGTAAAAAATAGTTAAAATGTAAATAATTAGAAAAGTCACTACTAGGTAAAACTAGTAGTGACAATACAACAATTGGAACATGGAGTGACTACGATTTGGATATGTAAATATGAAATGAAATGTGGAAGGTATTTATTACACATCCATGCAAATCATTTATGATGATGTAACTAACAGATATGCAATCATTCAGTGTAACAATTATAAAGCTGTATCTGCAATTTGTTGCTTTTGCTGTTTGGCTTCTTCATTTGGCGGCAACACTTCTGTTAGGATAACCACTTCATAAGGGGCACAATCTTCAAGATCAAGAACTCCACAGAGCCAGCCATAGAATCCTTTTTCCCAATCCTGGATTTCTCTTTTCCAATTATCATAATGCCATGACATTTGTACTATAGCTGCATATATACCAAGTCCAATTGTTAAAACGGTTATCAAAAATGGATAGGAAATAATTAACAAAGGACATGCAAACATTCTATGAAAAATTGGCTTTTTTTCACTGAAATAGACTAGAATATTATACCATGTCATTGTTCCCATGTAAAAGGAATACCCTGCAGACAAAAATAAAACAAAAGGAACAAGAATAACACTCATAGTGAGCACATGTGGTCCTTTTCTATAACCAAAAAAGCAACGATCATCATCATCCATCTGATGAGAAATTATGCTATGTTCCAGTTCATCCAATTCTTCTCTTGACATTTGAACCTTCATATCCATAGTTTGACCTTTTTTCTTACCTCTTTTCACAGTTCCTACCATTGTCACAAAACTACCACCACAGGAACCGATAGAAGAAACTGAGCAAGAATTCAGAACAGATTTTTCATTTGCTAATTCTGCCTCAGCACCATCACCATCACTGATATGAGCATGATCTGAAGCATCACTGTTCAAATCGGATTCATCACTTCGACCATTATATGACTTGGCTGGATATTGATATGTAGATTTTTTCTTAGGGGAACAAGATTTTTGAAATGACTGTCCTTTTAAACTAGACAGCTCTGTTAGACATTCTGAAGCCACAGGCTGAAGATGCAGCTTTCTGTTGGCACGATGATCAACCTTTGTGCTGTTCTTTGGAGAGTAACTACTGATCAATCCTGATCCAAGCATCTGGAGGTTTTCATTACTGGATTTTGATGACTTGGAACCACGTTTCCGAGGAGGTAAGAAAACAGGCTTTTCCATTACTTCCATAGCCATCCTAAAAAACAAAAAAGCATATATGAAGTTATTTTACATCACATTAATTTTTTTCCCAATTGTACTAAAGTACAAAATAAACAAATATATTAAAGTATAAAATACTATATATAAGCACATATATTTAGTCATATAATTTTTTCTATTTCTTAGTTGACATTTTAAGAAACTAATGAAAATAGGTTATTTTTTCTCAGGCCATATGGAAAACTATTTATTTGAAACAATTTCTCAAAAAAAAATTTCAGTAATTATCTCTCTCTTTAGAGAGTTATGAGCTATGAATCTCATTAAAGTCATCGCAAAATTATCACTAAATAAGCAAATGCAATATCAGGAATCACAGTAAATTACTGATGTAGTAAAAATAATTATTACAGATGCTGTACAACATAAATTCATATAACAGCACACATTGCTGCTGTTTATTTTTGACATTAATAATGTATACAATGTTATTCTATGTTTCAGTTATGACATAAGAAGTGTAATGAAAAAAGCAAACAAAATAAATACATTACTTAATGTAACAAAAACATTGCTTTATGTATAGGGTGCAAAATAAAGTCTGAATACACTCAAATAACGTATAAATGGATAAAGCTTTAGTTTCAGAACAAGTAAAAAGGACTGTGCTCTATCATATGAGAGTGACTTCAACATCCTCTAATGGTAAAATTTGGAAGTTACTGCTACTACCTTGAAAACTATGTAAGACTGAAAAAAGTCAATTACAAAAGTGTAGAGCTTTCTCGATTTAATGTGAAACAATATGCATGTAAAATTTATTAAAAGCCCTGAAATGGAATTTTTCCAATTTCATATAACCAGTTTAAATACATCATTAGTCACATGTAAAAGTGCAGCATCATAAGGCAGATGTACATTTACTAATAAAAATAACACATTCAGGCAAGGTACAATTT
Source organism: Maratus michaelseni (assembly GCA_963931845.1). Lineage (NCBI taxonomy): Eukaryota > Metazoa > Arthropoda > Arachnida > Araneae > Salticidae > Maratus > Maratus michaelseni. Next base: position 275,783,709 of record OZ007599.1, read on the forward strand.
ATTTTGATAAGAAAATAAAGTTAAGTATGCCTAATGTGTCCACAATACATATACAGTTGCATGCATATGCATATAATTGCTGCAGATGTCGGACTGCATACTCCCAGTAGCAGAATTTTCTGTGTCAATCTGCAGCACCAAAATTTTCAGCGACAACACTAAACTTTATCGGTGACCTCTAACATGCCAGACCTTGGCTATTGTCATAAAATATGATAATCAGTGGTGTACTCATAAAAACTCCAGAGGGTATATGGTACAAGCAGAGGGCATATACTAGAGAGTATATGCTATAACTATGGAGGGTATACAAAGCTTCTTTAAAAAATCCAGAAGGTATATGAATGATATATACCATCGTACATCCTCCACTACATGCCTGATGATAGTAACTCATAAAATACTCAAAATTTGCTTTACAAATGTCTGGCGTATATAAACAATACACACAAAAAAATTTACTGCAGTTTAAAATTGAATTTATAGTTAATTTATAAACTTAGAAGATAAAGGTAAACAAGCTAATGTATAAAGTTAAATAAATAATTTAAACACAAATGAATCTTCTTAAAAATATTTTTATTTTTACTCGCTGATACTTGAAAGAAGAGTAAGCAGTTGTCTGAACTATTTAGGATATTTTGAAACTTAGATTAATCTGTGAGAGGTAAAATAATTTGCAGCACTCACTGCCGTGCTGCACTGTTCCTGCTACTAGGTGCATACATAACTTAATTTACTTATTAAACTAAAATATATCTTGCTTACCTCCTTAGTTTATTAGTAAATGTGCACCTGCCTTATAGTGTTGCACTTAGACATGCGATTAGCAATGTATTTGAGCTGGTGATTGGATATTGAAAAATTTACATTTCAGGGCTTTTAATAAAATTGTTTTTACATGTAAGACAACATTTTAGATTAAACCACAAAGGCCCTACACTTTTGTATATAAATTTATTTTGCTATCTCTTATAGTTTAGGAGATAGGATTGATAACTTCCAAATTTTGCCAAAAGGGAGTGCTTAAGTCACGCTCATACGATAATGCATAGTAGTCGTTTTACTATAGGTAGACACTTGTTTCACAACTCGAGTTTTATCGATTCAGAAGTTATTTGAGTGTATAAGGACTTTACTTTGCAAACTGTAGTCTGCACGAGGAAATTTAACCATAAAAAAAGTTTAAATAAACTTAAGAGTTAATACAATGGTCAAAGAGACAATGTGTAACATATAAACGAGCACTTGCTTGATGCAATAAGTGCCATTCATCACACATAGATTAATCTAAAGCTTTGTTGTTTGCTGAATTCAAGTACCTTGTTACTACTGACTTAAATTCACCAAAACAGAAGTATCATTCAACATTTTGATGCACAGTAATGATACTATTTTGTGCATTTATAAACAATTGTGCGTTCTAGTAATGTTGCAGTGTGCAAATTTCTAGTAATAAAATTGGATGAGTTTCTCTTTCAAATTAAGTTAGGACTTATTATTATTGTTGTTTCCAAAATAATTTAAACTTCTCATTGGATGATATTTAATTGGACACATTTGATATTATAAAGCAGGGGTTGTCAACTTTTTTGTTTAAGTTGCATTTAAAATGTATAACCATCAGAGCCGAAAAAAGGATTTTTTTCACCCGAGGCAATCATGAATTTTGATGCCCCTCCACCTCCTTTTCAAACTAAATTTATAGTTTTTGTTTTATATTTTAAATAAGAAATAATTGTTAGAAAGTATATTAATTTTAAGATATCTAGGGTGATTGCTTTAGAAATTGAATTATGGCAATCAGTTTATATACAATGCAAATCTTGTAATCATGACAATGTTCGAAATACTGAACCAATTCGAACTTTATTGAGAGAGCATATTCATCTGATCAGTATCTTGGATAAGTTCGTTAATCAAGTATGTAGATTTTACAATTCATTTACAGGAACACAAAACATCAAAATTTGCAAAACGTGTCATCCCGATACCGTCCAAAATACTCATCCAATTCAAACCTAATTGAGACAGTGTATTGATCTTGAAAGTATCTTGGAATAATATATTAATTATGTATTGCTCTGGCACCCGTAGGTGGTTACCTAATAGAAAAACTGATTCTGTTCAAAGCAAAGAATATAAAATTAACAGATGCATTTTTACTTTGGGTTGTCTGGTTGGAAGCCTTTTATGCCCAAATTTTGTTATTTTACTTTTTTTTTTTTACCTAATGATGAACCAAAGCTATTTGCACCTCTTTCTACTCTGGCACCTGGGGCATATGCTCTGCTCGCTCCCTCCCTCAAACTTTCGGCCCTGATATCAGTCTTTGTTGGTTATTTACAAGTGTGTGTGGGGGAGATGCACAATGGATAAACATACATAATGGCATAGATATACGAGGTGGATTGATATAGATATATATTTATGAAAATTTTCATTAGCAAAAGTTAGCTTTTTCATTACTATAAAATATATGTATCATGTGGAAGCAATGTCCAAATATGTTACTTTTTTTAATGCTAGTGAGGCTTCCAGTACTTTCTTTACAACATATTTTATTTGCTATAAAGAAAAAAAAATTTTCATTCAATCAAAATCAAGAACTTATAAGTGCAAAATTTGTAATTTATACATATAAATTCACATAGTCTTCCTGGGAACAAAAGAACTCGGGGGTTGGGGACACTTGTTGTAAAGTAAATGGATAAAATATTAATTCAATATACAATAAAATGATAAAAACTCCTTAATACAACATAAACACCAAGAAAAGGCAATGCTTTTGATAGACTAAATCTTTCATCACATCAGGATTAAACAAAAAATACTACTTTAAGTACAGAAAATCCACATTTTGAAAGTTTGTTTCATAATGAAGAAAGTTTCTGTGCTTCAGAAGGCTTTGTCTCTTCTATATTTTAATGGATGTTAGTATCCTTATAATTACACTTCATAGTGTTGGCCTGAGTGTATGACCATTTACATAAAAGTAGAGACGAAGATGCTTAATTGTTCAATAAAAAGTCATTTGTCTAATTTGTGCATACTTATTACTCAACTATTATGATTGAAACTAGAGGTCTGCACTGGCTGATATTTTCAAATCCGGGCATTGGCTGGCCTAGTATAAAAGCTAACAGTTTGGACCAAGCCTGTACGAAAGTTTTATTGGCCTGGTATGATATAAAGGCTAAAAGTTCAGTCTGGCTTGTGCATGAATCAATTAAATGAGGCTCAGGTCAACTTAAATTCTTTAAATATTACACCCAACAAATAAAATTCTTTTAAGTAAAAGAATTTTAACACTCAATATACCAGGAACTTTACTCAAGTTTTGTAAAAACATTTCACACCAGAATATTTATTTAAAACTATTTAACTTTTTTATTTAACTTATTTCTATGTGATTTCTATTTATTTTGGGAAGAAATTGCTGTTTTGAATCGAAATATTTTCATTTGGTATTGGTCAAATGATTGGTTGTTAGTATATTTAGTGTTAAAAGAACATTGCATACATATTTATGTAAAAATTTTAAAGTACTGTAATCCCTCAGTACTCAAAAGCCCCAGTTGTTGAACAATTCTATTCTCAAACAAAAAATTCAAGCAAAATTTGATTTGGTTCTCTAAAATTTTTGGTGCAAATCAAACAAACGTATCAAAAACAACTGTAGTGGTTTTTTTTAAACTTATTTTATGCAAATTGCACATACATGAGAAACAGGAATCGCAGCGTAAATGAAATTCATGTATCTTTAGATTCCTGTTTAGCAACAAACCACAGGTCTTTATTTTCTTTTCCCCCCTTTTTTTTAGGTATTCATGAGCACAAACAGGATTTCTTTTCAACATTGTTGGGGTCCAAAATTTTTTTTAGGTATATACATACTATAATACCTGCTAAGACGGAATCGCAAAAATGTGAAAATTTTCGTTTTAGACAGGTTTTAGCCTTAGCAGGCGTATTGTATGGTAGTCATTTCGCCGAGACCAAAGATTTTTTTTCCTTTTAAGGCAGGATTCCATTATAGGCTGGTGCAGCACTCACAGCTATATAGGAAAAACTTTATATTTCCTACCAGCATCCCTAATCAATAACCTATAGGATAGATTTCTTTGACATATGCAAATGCAATAGAAATATATCAAAGATAATTATTTCGAAATAGTGGTAGGAACAATAACATTTCTCCTATACACTGTGAAGCCTGCAGATGTGTTTTCAAAAGTTTTTCTGTATCTATCTATCTACACACACACATATATATATACATACTTATGTTATCTCTATCTCTATAAAAGAGTAAGTGTCTGTCTGCCTGCCTGCCCGCGGATTTCTCCGTAATTATAACACCTAGGACTCTAAAATTTTTGTCATGTGTAGATGTTGTCACCGGACAGTATACCTCAGGGCCGGATTTTTAAATTTTAATTTAGATTTTTTTTTAAAAATTAAAACGTGTATATGGAATTTTGGGTTCGAGGCTATTTCAAGCTCCTCCCATGAAATAGCCTCAGCAACGCCATCCGTGGCAACGAAGCAGCCAGCCAATGAGAGCAGTGTAACAACCGAAGAAATCTATGGCCTAGCCTGACTCGTGAGTTGCTGGCCTAGAGTTGTCCAGTTTTTGTCCATGGTTTTGTCGCCTAGCTTCGGAGGTTGACTGCCGTGTAAGCCGTGTAATCGAATCGAAAGGACAGTTTTCGATATGCAAAGAGACTGCAAGAGATGTTAGTTGGCAGGTCAAAAAGAAGTGAACCGAGCTACGCTAAGAGAGATGCAGAGAGAGTTGAACAGACGATGGTGAACGGAAAATGATGTGTGCGCGTGAACAGTATATGATGGTTGTGTACGCTGGGGTTTTGATGGCAGAGTGTAATGTTTTTTAATTGTTCATCTTATTTTAACTTGTGTATCAACAATGCCTAATAAAAAGTGCTGGATGTTAATCATCACCTTGGATCACTGGAGTTGGTTAAGTCATTACAGTATGGCTCTTTCCACCCGACATCAATAGAGCTTACTGATTTTAGTTTGGATTTTTACCACAGGGGGCGCTTTAGTATCTTTGGTTCTATGGGCTGGATCATGACGGGGTATCCTCATTACACTCGACATCGATAACCTTAATGAATTCAGTTATGTTCGTATAGAACATATTGTGCCCCCTGGCGGTGGAAGGTGTAACTAAAGGATTTTGCAGCTAACTCGAGTTCTATGGGTCACATCACGACACGGTTTGGCTCATTCGACACAACATCAATAGAGCTTACCTATTTTAGTTCTGAATTTCACCACCAAGGGGTGCTTTCCTATCTCTGTTTCTATGGGCTGGATCACAATGGGGTATGGCTCTTTTCACTTGATATCGATAGAGCTGACTGATTTTAGTTCGGATTTTCACCACAAGGGGTGCTTTCCTACATCTGGTTCTATAGGCTGGATCACGACGGGGTATGGCTCATTCGACTCTACATAGATAGAGCTTTTCGATTTTCACCACCAGGGGTGCTTTCTATCTCTGGTTCTATGGGCTGGATCATGAAGGGGTATGGCTCTTTCGACTCGACTTACGGTAATATATGGGAGTGTGTATGGCATGCCCAGTGTTTGCTGTCTAAGGTAGTAGGGCCCCCAACATAAGATTTGTTTAAAAATAAAAAAATGTTCAACACTGATTTCAGGTACATTTAAGGTTGTTGGCACGGGCAACGCCGGGCGGGTAAGCTAGTATGTACAATAAAACTTGTCAAAATGGTACCTGTCTGTAACAAAATTCTGTCTTAAGCGGAAACAGTTTATGATCCCAACGAAAGGATCACCCTACAATTACACTTGCTAAAACAGAAACCTGTCTGAAACGAAATATTTTTACGGTTCGTTGTGATTGCGTTTTCACAGATTTTACTGTATTTAAATACTAGCTGACTCTCCCCGGCGCTCACGATAATAACCTTAAACAAAACTCAAGTTTGTATGATTTTATATCTTCGGAAAATCTTTCCGATGAACCTAGTTTCGGGGACCCCACTGACTTCGGCAGCGTAACAGTGTTTTAAATGAACTTAGCTTCCAGGGTCCCAATACTTTCGGCAACGTCTAGTGTGTTCCCAACAAAATTCTTTCCAAACGAACTTATGACCTGGGCAGCATTCCTAAGGCAGCGTATACCGGGAATGATCCGCACGCGCCGGAGATAACCAAAAACCAAGTTGAATGAGCCAAGTCCCGTAGTAATCGTGCACATAGAACAGGAGATAAGAATGCGTCCCGTGGCGGTGGAAGGTGGAACTAAATTCTGTAAGACAATCGAAAATCAATTTGAATGTACCGAACCTCGTTGTAATCGGGCCCATAAAACCAGAGATAAGAATGCACCCCTGGCGGAGAAAGGTGGAACTAAAATACGTAAAATAATAGTAAGTTAAATTGGATAAACCAATTCCCGTTGAAATCGAGCCCATAGAACGAGAGAAAATAATGCCATTGTCATCCATTTTTTGTGTGCTGCAACAATTTGAAACTTTACCAACAAAATTTCGAGTAAACAACACTTTAGAAAGAGCTAGCTTTATAATTTAGATAAAAGTTTCGTAAGGAAAAAAAAATGCATTTTTTACCCTGATTGAATTTTTTTTTCTAAAAATATTTTTGAAAAGTAAATTTTTTGGGGGGGGGGGGGGGGGCATTGTATTTCAGTGGGTAAGCACGGGCTTCCCGGGCCTATTCGGTAAACAGGCCCTGGAGGGGGATCCAGATCACCCAGGACCCCCCCCCCCTCCCCTGGCGTGGCCAAAAGAAAAAAAAAAGGAGAACACCCTATACATTTTAATTTCTAAAGTGTCACACGAAAAAAAAAACGGAAATAGCCATTCGACAGGAAATAAAGTCGTCTTTCAATTTATATTTAAAAAAAAAAAAAAAAAAAAAAAAAAAAGCTTAGTATTGTCTTCATATTGAAATCGTGCCAAACTCTGAAGTTTTCAATACGAACTACTAATATTCACATCATATCTGACTTTTTCGGTAAATTTTATCTTAGGATATCGAATGACTACTTCCGTTTTTTTCTGTGATATTTTAGCAATTAAAATGTACGGGATTTTTTTTTTTTTCTTGACCGACTGTACATGCGATACAGTGATCCAGCTGATAACGAATTTCGTACTTTTTGAGATTCAAAAACAGTGAGTTAATTTAGTGGTACTAATTATCTAAAAAAATAAGAACGGAAACAACCTTTTTTTTTTTTTTTTCTCTCCGTCATAAGTGATCTAAAGTTTTACCAATAAAAATATGGTTGTTGTTTTGGTTAAACTTTTATTAAAATACTATAAAATTGTCATTGTCTCATGTAATGTACAGTACTGCAATGTAATTTACATATCACTGTATTGTACTAAACACTGTATTGCTTGAAACATGTAAATACAGACAGTAACTTGGGAGATGCGAACCAATTAACCATATTTATATTTTGATTATAACATTTCTAATGGTAAAATTTAATTAGATTCTCTAAAACTTCTTTGGAACGAATTTTGTTCGAGAACCGAGGTACCACTAATTATATGGCCCAAACCTACGGCATCATTATTAATTACGGAATAACAATATTAATTATTGATCACTTAGACAATTACGTACATAAACACTCACTAAAAAATTAATATAGTTTAAAATGAAAGAAATGCGTGGTTAAAAAAAATCCTAATTTAAAAGCACGATAAAGAAAAAAAAAAGTAGATTTTTAAAGATACTTCTCTGCAATTTATTACACCAAGAATATCACCATTTTTACAATAAAAGAAAATGTGCCTGTCACGTGCCGACACGACTTCGAGCCAAATTTATTTTATTAGAATTCGAACGGGGTTGGCCGGGCTTAGAAATAACGAAATCCAGACCCAGCTTAGCCCGAAAAAAATGAGGAGAACGCTAGATACTGCACGGGTCGGGTGAAACCCAACCAGAACCACAAATTTCTGCTTAAAGTCAACCCGAACACCGACCAAAACCCGATAAAATTCGACTCGAACCTGACATATTCAAACCCCCACCCGAAGTGAAAGAAAATTAATCGATATTTTAATACAATTCGGGAAAAATTAAAGTTTAAAATTATATCTCTAATAACAATTTTATTTTTTGTATAAAAATGAATACATACACTCATTAATATCCATAGTATCCATTAATATCCAAATATATATCGTTTTATTAATTTGAAAAATGTTCAGGACTTTCTTTTGAAAAACAGGGTGAACCCGATCTGAAAGAGTCAAAACCGAACCCGGAACATTTAAAGTCAACCCGACCCGATGCAAGACTCTAGTCCAGGCCTGGCACGGCCTGGAAAGAATGGCCATCTCGGCCCGAATCTAATGAAAGAAAATTGACTCTAGAAAGAAAACAAGCTCGCAGACCATGCCGGGACGAGCTAGGGTTTCAAGACAAGCCCGCAGACCTCTAATCGAAACATCAAAAGCTTTCGGCATAAACACTCATTAAAAAATTAATATCGTTTAAAATGAAAAAAAAATGGGTGGTTAAAAAAAATCCGTACATTACATGAATAAAATGTAAAATATTACTAAAATCACTAACGACACACATATTTCTCACATCACGTTTGAAAAAGAAAGAGAGAATATGCAAAAGAAAAATCTAAACAAAATCTATGAGTATATTTCAGGGAGAAAGACAACACAAAAATTTAAAAAAGAAATCGCCGAAACGTTTTCCTTTTTCAAGGTAAACACACTAAAAGCTATAATTATTTCGCTATTCTATATATGCAAATAAAACTTATTGTAATATTCTAATTGCTCACTATGCGGAGTTGCCGGATATGCATATTTAATACATTTCTCACACGATTTTTTTTTTCTTGTTCGAACAAGAATAACAGTTAATCCGATTGTGAACACTAGGAAGATACGCTCGAATCATTAGTTCTGCGCTGAAGATTTTTTTTTCATCTTCCTTGCAGATTATAAAGTGAAAGTGTCGAGACATTTTCTGTGTCGTTTTAAAATTTTGAATTTAACTTTCCTTACAACACCGCTTAACATATACTAATTTTACAAATATTACGCAAAAGGAAAAAAGGAATTGGTGTTTTTAAAATCAAGAGACTACTGAGAGTTTTCAACAAAAAAAATAACAGCATATAAAATAATCCACTTATGGATGACAGACGGAAAACATAAAACAGCATATTATGTACTCGCATACGGATACACATTTTGCAACACTAATCAAACCATATTATTTTGAACTGAAGTCAATATATATATATATACTTACTGAAATGTAAATATAACATAATATATAGACGCAGTACAAAAATAATGTGGGTAAAATCCTTATTTATTTATTTTTTATTTATTTATTTATATATATTTTTTATTATTATTTATGATTTATTGATGTATTTATTTTTTTGTGGGGGGGGGGGTCGCTACAATAATAGATCCTTCTTAAAGCCTCTATTTTTAATTTAATTTACGCATAACAGCAAGTCACGTCAATAAGTCTAAAAAATTACACTTTTTTTTTCTAATTTGGGGTAATTTCGGAGAGTTTTAAAACTTTAAGTCACATTTCAGTAAAAAGCGTACTATGAAATGAACCTAAATAAATTGATGTTCTTACAGAAACTTATAAACTATACAATTTTAGTTTTTAAAAGTAGCGCCTTTTAGAGAGAGTGGTAGAAAAGTTTGGCAGGCCACGGCCTAACTCGACCTTTCTCCTTCCCCTTATTGGCAACATACCTTTTAACACGACTTACTGATAACTACCAACCTCCCGTAATTTTTTCCAGATTATTGAACCAGAAAATGTATTTAATAAAAGTATCCGTGTAATATGTATTTCATATAATTTAATACTAAAACTTTCTAGTTCCAAATATGTTTATTTCACTTGGGAGAAAGGAAAAAAAGGAAAAAAAAAAAAAAAAAAAAAAAGTGAGGTTTGACAGTTTTGCACCATTCCTTTCTATTGTATGCAAATGTAAAGAGCGCCTATTTTCAACAGGAAATATGGTGTATTCCTGTTGAAATGATTTATGCAAATTTCTTAGTGATTTAAACATTTTTATTATAGTAAAACAGTGTACGGACTGGCATATCATAAAACAGACGGGGGTGAAGAAACAAACCGAATTCATAAGCACTTTTCAAGAAACGTACTAAAACTTACTCAATTATAAAAAGTTATCATTAATACGAGTAATAATACCCTATAAAGATTTTTTTTTGTTGTTGTTTTTATACGACCCTTAAAAAAATAATTATCAAAGTGACTATTTTAAATACAGAATATCTTGTGATTCATTTCAATAACACTCTAATTTCAACTTGATCCAAATATTTATTTTTTGCGAAAGCAAAATCACGCACGGATACGTAAATGGTCTGACAGGCATGAAGACAGATAAACTTAATACTTTTTAAGAAGCATATAAAATTCTCCTTGTATTTGAAAACTTATTAATTTATAAACACTTTTATAAAAGAATCCTCACACATAATATATTCGGATTTGTTTATGCAGATCTGTATAAAAGCCACAATTATTACAATGGTCATTATCAATAAGGAATATGTTCTTGTCTACTTGAATAGCATATTTAAATTTCATGGGCATTCGAGCATTTTTACGAAAAATAAAAATTAATACATGGACGGGCAAAACGAAAGTCATAAATGCTTTGCTGTGAAAAGATAAAAAACTGAGTGTAATTTTTAAAAACTTTCAAGAGCTTATTGAAACTTTTAAAGAGCATAAAACAGCATAATACACGTTTCCGTTGATAAAATTCGGTGAAGACAGACATAAGTGCCTACAAAATATCGGAACAAACCTCTTCAATTCATTGATCTTTAAAGGAATATATTTTAAAATAAATTCAAACAGAAGCTTCTACTTATCGGAAATATCATACAAATCCGAAAACCCTTAAGAAAAGGAGTACTTTTTTTGAATGAAACAAAAGAAAATGAAATATTCATTCTGAAAGGAAAAGATTTAGTCATCGCTCAGACATTTAATATCGTGTGTGGCATTGTATATGGAGAAACTAACCGCGGGATATATTTCAAAAATATCTTATTAAAAATTATAGATGAAAAGTTATTACAAAATATATATAATAAGCAGAGTATTGGACATGTTGTTTTTACATTGTTTTAAGAAAAAGGAAGAAAGTAATATAGAACTGATATTGAACGAAATTTGTGAAGCAGATAATGATTTTTTTATAATTCCAGTTTAACAAAAAAAATCTAGCAATGTTTACAAATATGTTAAGAAAAGCAACATTAAACACATAAATGAAAACTATACACCCTTAAATAAAGGAATTAATCTACTTTATCAAATGTCCAGACAACGTTCAGGGGTAAGGTGTCTTTAACCCTGACAGTAACACCACAGGCCTATGATGTTGATTAAACGACTTATGCTGCGACATTATGGCATCACAGTTCTATGATGTTTGTTGATAAATATATCTTCCACAATACCACCTATTACGGAATGGAAATTATGATGAATCTCAGTGCAGAGGCAATAGAGGCATAGAATGTAACATGGGCAGTGAAAAAAGGGTGTTACTGTCAAAATTAAAATTGACCCAAAAAATCTTTTTTTTTTTTTTTAATTCACACATATTAAAATTTAGCTGATTTATATATTATTTTAAACAGACTCGCATTAAAAAATTTTCATTGGAATAAAAATTATGGTTTAAAAAATCCGCTTTTGCGATACACGGCAAAAAGAGTATTCTTTTTCAAAATTATTTAATTTGAAACGATTATTTTGCAGCTTGCGGGGACAATTTCATTGCTAGCCGGAATTTCAAGAAGTTTTAATATATTCTGTAGTAAATGAATGTATATGAAATGGTCTAAAATTTGTATCCTTCAAGTTAATAGTTTGTGTTAAACATTATATATGTATCATATATTCTAATACGAGCAAATCTTGTGGGATATATATGCAAAAATTATCTTAAAAACGGCTCTAACGATTTTGACGAAATTTCGTATCCTACCGTTTTGGGGCACCAGAAAACCATTGGGCTAGGTCACATGCTCGAGAAAATTCGATTAGTGGGTCATTTTGGGTCATGGTCTAGCTAATTGTATCTAAAAAACGGTTCAAACGATTTTGACGAAATTTTGTATCCGACCATTTTCGGGCATGAGAAGTCAATTGGGCTGGGTCACATGTTCGAGAACTTTCGATTAGTGGGTCATTTTTGGGTCAACGCGGGTCAAATTAATTTTATCTAAAAAACGGCTCTAACGATTTTGATTAAATTTTGTGTCCTACGAGTTTGGAGCACGATAAAAGCATTGGGCTAGGTCGCATGTCCGAGAAAATTCGATTAGTGGGTCATTTCTGGGTCAAGATCTAAAAAGCGGCTCAATTTACACTAAATTTTGCATCCAATGGTTTTCGGGCACGAGAAGACTGTTGGGCTAGGTCACATGTTCGAGAAAATTCAATTAGTGGGTCATTTTGGGTCATGGTCAAGCTAATTGTATCTAAAAACGGTCCAAACGATTTTGACGAAATTTTGTATCCTACTATTTTCGGGCACGAGAAGACTATTGGGCTGGGTCACATGTTCGAGAACTTTCGATTAGGGTGTCATTTTTGGGTCAAATCGGGTCAAATTAATTTTATCTAAAAAACGGCTCTAACGATTTTGATTAAATTTTGTATTTTACGAGTTTCGGGCACGCGAAAATCATTAGACTAGGTCACATGTTCGAGAAAATTCGATTAGTGGGTCATTTCTGGGTCATTGTGGGTCAATATCTAAAAAGCGGCTCAATTTACACTAAATTTTGCATCCTATGGTTTTCCGGCACGAGAAGACTGTTGGGCTAAGTCACATGTTCGAGAAAATTCAATTAGTGGGTCATTTTGGTCATGGGTCATGATATTCGAACTCAAATTTAATTTTGACCGAGCATAGCTCGGTCTTCCCTGCTCGTATATATAATATGGGTGCATAAAGCTTTCTAAATATTTCCGAATTTCCGACTAGGATTTTTTTAATTATTCAAAGGATGCAACATTTTTAAGTATTTTTGGACCACAAGAAATATAAATCTAGCTCTCATCTATGCTAAGGCAATCGTTTAGCTTACTCATAAGGTAAATTAAAAAACACACTCCTCACTTTTCATACCCTTATAAATAGTTATCAAGTAGTCTTTATTCCTCTTTAAAAATTCACGCACAAGTGGTTAACAAGTAGAGAATCACAAGTGACAAATTTGTTGCATTACTTAATAGGCGTAAAAAAGTGCATGTTATTTTCTATACTGGTGAATCTAGTTTGAATTAGAATCCTGCATCGGGTGCGGGTTGGCGTTATATTTTTTCGTTGCGAGTCGGATCAGGTTGACTACTACTTTTTTGCTGCGGGTCGGGTTGACTTTCATTGTTTCGGGGTCGGGTTGACCCGATTTTTTAACAGAATGTCCAAAATATGTTTTCAGGTTTAAAATATATATTCAATAAGACCTCCATAACGGACACTCCCGAAAAGCGGACACCTCTGTAAAGCGAACATTTTTCAATTCCTAACACATATATTTGTACGTTTTTACTTCTGAATAACGGACACCCAATCTACACACACGTATCTATCAAGAATACGATATATGTTTTTTGTGTGCATCAAAAACTAAATGTTGGTAATATCATATTCCGAGAGAAGAAAAAATGGTCTTAACTGTACCGTAAAGAAAGAATAATCTATGATCACATTTTTTATATACATTTTATTTCTCATGCAGTATATTGAATATACTCGTCCATACTCAAATACGTATTTTTTAATCTGAAATATAGTTCCGCTTGAACTTTTTTTTTTAATCCCAATAACCCGACTTGGAAGAAACTTAAATCTGATCCGCAAGAATTATTCTAGGGTAAATCAGACTCGCAGAAATAAAATTAGAGTCACCCCACCACGAAAAAAGAAAATTAGGGTCGGGTTGTTACCCGACCCGATGCAGATCTCGATTCAATGATCCCGAGGTGTCCGCTATGCAGAGGTTTTACTATAATTGAATATTAAAGAATATATATAGGTCCATTTTTCTATAAAAAAAGATAAAATTGTTATTAGAGATGTAATTGCAGATTACTTTTCAGAATTGCAATAAAACGTGATTTACTTTACTTTCATTTCGGGTCGAGTGCGGGTTGCAATATGTCGGGTTCGGGCACGGTAATTCGGGTCGCCGAAAATTATTTTGTCTAGTTCGAGTCGGGTTGTGGGTCGATGAAATTTTTTTTTGTCGGGTTCGGGTTGATTTCAAATGTAATTTTCGGGTTCGGGTCGGGTACAACTACAACCCAACCCATGCAGGATTCTAGTTTATCCCTAGCAGGACATGTTTGTTTCCACCCATCTCTTCTTAAATGACTACAATAATCATCAATAAACGATTTCCTTAATAACCCATTCCAGTATTCAGAAGTAGAGGACCAAACGCTTACGTAATCTATGCTCAATTATGAAAAGGACAAAACATAAAAGAAGCAAACGAAAAAAAAAAATCTCTGACGGCTCGGCCTACAGGCACAGGTAGATTTCGAAGACGCAGACGTGGGGCGCCTGTTTATTGAGAATCGCAGAAGAAATTACCTTTTTGCCATGATGCGGCAGTTGGGACCGCCCACTTCGAAATCTACCTGTGTCTGTATTCGGGGCCGGCAGGGATTTTTTTTTTTTTTTTTGCTGTAAGGATTGGTCCCACAAAAGAGCTGTCAATATAAAAGTTGTAGATAATATTAAGAGGATTTATAATAAATTTAAGCGGATTTGATATCGTGTGAATTGACGAAGTTATTCATTCTTTTTCTTCTTAAACCCCAATTTCCCCCCTCCCCGTGAGGCCATTTTTAATTATATCAAAAATCTGTCATACATAAATTTTCGGCCCTTTTTCTAGAAGTAATAATAACTTTAAACGGATTCGATACGTATCATAATTAAGAAATTACGGGTTTTTTCCTTTTTCACAAAAAGCCCCCCCCCCCCCCCCCGATTCGATTTTGCCTATTAACGAACTTGACCGAGATTTTATGTCCCTTGATTTTATGTATCAGTTCAGAAGAGATTTGTACAGAATTATTGAAGTTATCGTGTCCATAAAAAAGTGATATAGATAGATAAAGTTTTGAACTGGGGTGGTTTTGGGGTCTAGGAGTCATGATCGGCGTAGATCTGCAAAAAATTTTCAGAAATTCCAACATAGGAGAGAATGTAAATAGGTAGTATTTCTTACGAAATCTACCTAAAAAGGAAAAAACTGAAAATAAAAGAAAATCCTTTATAAGATTCACGGAGTGCAAGTGATTCAAGTGCAAAAATTAGAAATTTCCTAAAAAAGTGGTTAATACTAGACCTTTTTCTTTGTTATAAATTATCTGATAACTGACGGTTTAGATTCAAATAATGCTGATTTGTTTAGATGTAACTGGCATAACATTACTGTATTTAGATCTCTCAACCCAAAAGCTGAGTAGCGTCCGGGAATGCTGCATTATTTTATTACCTGTATTATTATGTACTAAATTTGGCCTTATTTAGTATTTGCACGTTATAAGATTAAATAAAGCCATATTTAATATATAATACTGAAAGGTAAAGTAATGCAGCATCCCCTCACTCTACGCCAGTGCAACCCAATCACATAAATGCACATTTCCATATATTTAAATTCCTCCAAACCATTTTTCGTCCGTCAATTTGTCTAGTGCAGCGATTCCCAAACTTTTATGCCTCACGTACGCTCTGTTTTTAAATTCTAAGAAACATGAAAGAAAAATGGAAACAGAGAAAACAACGAACAGATGTAAATAAAGCAGCCTTTTATTCCATATTTAATGCAAGTTTTTTAATGTGACGGTTGCGCTCTTTCATCCTAGCATATTTGGTGTTGTTTTGCTAAACTCGTAAATCATCTTCAGCATTTAGTATGATTTAAAATTTTGTTATTAAAACAGTCCATGAGATGAAAAACCTTTTATACTGATTCATTTAGCTGCGTTGCATGCTGGGTGCGAAAACACACTCGCCGCATAGCCCCCAAGGAGTACACCTACCACAGTGTGGGAAACCCTGGTCTAGGGATAACAAAACTGGCTACTAGTCAAGGGGTGCTGGCTACTAGTCAAGAACTGTTGGGTTCGAACCATAGACCTTCTAATAACAGTTTCGTTTGTTTATTTACGTTTTTTTTTTTTTTTTTTCGAGAGTGAAATCGAAGTTGCCAAGGAAGCGAATACCGCCAAAACAGAAAGCCTTTGACAGCCTTTAAAGCGCCAAATCTGGGGTGATGTGGGATTCAAATTTTCAAAAGGGATAACAAAAGAGTCCGCTCTCTAATAGTAATCTTTGCTCTGAAGTTCGAACCTCGGTTCAGTCGTGGATGTCCGGGATCGGATTCCACTTTAAACGGGGGTTCAAGCTCTGTTTAGTGGCTGTGTGCTAAAGATCACCATGTAGCGCCCCAAAAACAAATGAAAACTAGTGTCCATGGGCTTGTACTACTTGTATCCTAAGAGCATCATATGATATAGACCGGGAGGCGGCAGCACAGACAATCACCTCATCGAGTTCACGGCTGAAATTCCAGAATTAGTTAAAACTCGATTCGCATATTAAAACGCAATCGGTCTGCCAAGTCATATCTTGGTGGAAAACACCCGAAAACCCGATTTTAGCGGTTGGCTCGTAGGGTTTACCATTGTGTGTTTCTGCTCCCAGTCCTCCATGTTTTCATACCTTTCGGTGCAGGAAAACACAATGGTAAACCTACGAGTCAACCGCTAAAATTGGGTTTTAAGGTATTTTCCACCAAGATATGACTTGGCAGACCGATTGCGCTTTAATATGCGAATCGAGTTTTAACTAATTCTGGAATTTCAGCCGTGAACTCGATGAGGTGATTGTCTGTGCTGTCGCCTCCCGGTCTAATAACTATAATTTCTGCTTAGTCTGGTGTACAAAACGCTGTAAATAGAATATAAGAAGTGATCTTGTGGCTTCAGATGCATATTCTTATCATCGGATTAATCAAATAAAAAATATGTATATGAAAGGCAAAACAGTGGTCATAAAAAGACATCTGTTTTGCACTTAATATTAGTTCAAAGACCAAAACTGTTTAAAAATAAATTGCACATGCATTTTAAATCCATTCTTTACCGCTTAAAAAGAGAGATATTTCGCTTATTTATTCTACCTCTTAACTAACATTTAAAGAATCAAAAAATGTTTTAATGTGATTTTGAACAACGCGAATAAAAATTGTCCAAATTGACCATAATTTATTTTCATGAGAGGATGTTCAATAAACACACAGTGAAAATTGATAATTTATCTGAGATCGATCAGATTAAAACTGCTTTCGAAAAATACAAAATTTAACAATTTCGTAATGTCACAAAACAAGTGTCGACTATTCTGAAGTATTCGCGGGAAATTGACTCTTTTGTGAATCCCGGAGTTATTCAGTTTGCTGATATAATCTCGATGAATTGATATTACAAAAAAATATTTCCACTTATTTAAATTTTCACCTGATAAGACTGTTAATGACCAATTAAAAATTAAGTTTCAATAACGTGAAGAAATGCATATGAATACGCTTCTTTTATTTTTATTTCGCTCTCGCTTTATTCTGAACTTTATCGCTTAATGATGAGTCGAAACTTTTTAATAAGCACGCCATTTATCATTCTTTTCTAAATTGCAATTTATTTGGAAGGAGAAAAGAGTGAATTAAAATAAATGAATTATTTCGTTAATCCTATTTTTAGTTAATGAATAATTTCGTTTATGCTAACCTGCTTAAATGGCAAATGTTATATTTTTTTCATTCAATGAATTTTACAAATTCACGAAATACATTCACGGGCAGTGTAGGCTACTATTTTAAAATTCAGATTGTTTGATTCCCACCAGTTTTTTAAAATAGCGTAATTGGCTTTATGCTCGCATTATTTTATCTGCCATTAAGTAATCCGAATATATTTTTTAAAAAAATTGGTGGCAATCAAGCAATCTGAATTTTTAAAAAGTAGCCTACGCTTATCGGGCGCGACGATTAAGGGGTTAATATGGTTTACAACCTGTTAATATGAAAAAGTATATTTACATTACCTCATTCTTATTTTCAGGCTCAGTTATGACTTTTACTGTTTAAAACGCAATTTCTTAAAATTTAATGCAAAATTTCAGTATACCAATCTCCCCCCTCTAAATCTTCCAGTTTGATCAACTGTTAGTTTTAAAAAAATAAATTAAAAATGTGATTGTTTTCGCATATAACATTATGTGGTAAATTTTCAGATGTCAATGCACGCACCTGTTTCTCTCTTGCCATTTACGCTAAGACATTATTTAAAAACCCCCTAAAAATGTGAATAAAATTCTTCCCTTTTTAAAATTCACACAAAACGCACCCTTCCATTTTTAAAAATCCGAGTGCCAAAGAGCTTGAAAAATTTTTAGAACTTCTTCATTTCTTTACGAAAAACAGGAAATTATTCAATCATGTTGTAATTTAATTATACTTTTTTTTATTTATAATTTATAAAATTATTCGAAATAAATATTTTGTGAATCCCGGAATTATTCAGCTTACTGATATAATCTCATTCCAATTTACATTTTGAATAATTAACCAAACTTTCCCACCCCCTAATAAAAGAGATATACATCGTTTATTGCCAGATGATTTTTGCCATATTAGAGCAATGCAATCTTCACAAATATTGCAGTTGCCATAAAATAACAACAAAAGTTTTATACTTTCTTTTGTTCATATGTATTTATTCAGGTTAAAGAAATCTTTCACAGTTTCCCTAACCTTCAGATCATTTCAGAAGTGACAACTTGAGTTATTCCACAATTCTATTGTAAAATAGAAGAAATATGGTATAACTTTCTGCTTTTGAGGAAGAACCAATGCAATGCAATTTTGCTAAAAAATGGCCATTGGTCACTAAAAAATGATTTAAAGATATTTGGAAAAATTAATCATTCTTTAAGCTTACTCTGTTGATTGAAAATCCTTTCAGCTTTTTTATTTGAAACTTTTGTGCTTGTAAAATTTTAATACAGTAACCACTGCTTACAGTGCTCACATGCTATAAGAATCAATCGTTTATGAAGGATCGAAATATCAGAAACCAATACAAATACACTTTAAAATCAGTATGATTTTTCCTCTTAGATGAATCACCACTCTGGCTATAACTAATTACTAAATTACTGTCTACCGCAAGAAAAATAAAAAAGAAGAAAACTCATTTTTTAATATTATGTTTAAATTATTTTATAAAAACTTATTCAGATGTTTGAAAAATTATTTAGAATTTCCAGTCAAAAGTTTATAATTTAGGTACTTAGCATTATGAGCATGTATACAGATATATAAATACAACTATTCAGGTAAAAATTATTATAAATTTCGGTTATAAGATTCAACATTCAACCATTTATAACAGGAGGGCAAATCAGTGTGACAGAAGGTTAATTGCAACCACTTTTCCAGAGTAGTTTTCTTCACCTTCAGAATTTCTTTCATTAAATAATATTTTTCTGAATTAGTGGGTGTCAATTGACCCTCTAGCATGAAGGTTTATAAGAATAAAAAAATAGTAATGATAAACGTGATTTTTATAAGCGGAATTTACTGTATTTTACTTTGGAAAAATACGAAAAAAAGACAACAAATAACTTTTATTTATTTATTTTTAATGGCCTGTGGTTATTAAAGGTGTATAAATAAAACCATTAAAAAGCAAAATTTTTAAAAGTGCATAAAATAGCAAAAAGTACAAATATCATCAACATCCCAGGTCTTAGTTATAATTAAAATCCATTTTGGAAAATACAGTAAAACCTACTTCCATAACGGATACTTTTTCGATATTTGTTCATTTTTACCTCTAAAGAGTGGACACGTCCGAATAGCGTACAAATTCCGAGCGCCCAAGATGTCCGTTATTTAGAGGTTTTACTGTACATATATATATATATATATATATATATATATATAATATTTAAGAATATAGACAAAAACTGGTTCAAAGGTAGTCTGTTTTTACTATTTCTGGTTTTCAACTTCTGTGGTCTGTGTATTTTTGTGTTCCTCCCCCCATAGATAAATAAAATTTTTGTCATATTAAAAATTTAGCTTTTAATTATTTGGCTTAGCTTTCAATAAAAAATACATTAATGCACTTCATTTGATGTGATGCATTATCGAAAAACAATTTGTGTGTCCATATTTGACTTCTAGGCTGATGATGAACTGTTATACTGTAGATAAACAACAGAATTTAAAAAAAAAAAAAAAAAAAAAAAAAAAAAAAAAAAGCCATCTTAATAATAGTGATTCATCTTAGAAATAATAAATTAGCAATTTTTAGAATAAGACATTTCGTTACCTAAATAAACTGATATCAAAACAACCCCACTATTACAAAAATACAAAATAAAATAATTTTTTTATAACTTTGCTTCTGTTTACAAAGTTTGCTTTGCACCTTTTGAAAACAAGGGTAAATAATTATAAAGATCAATTAATGTAAATTATATAACTGATATTTTTCAAATTTTAGTTGAGAGGTTTTTTTTGCGATCCCTTCATCTTAATACTTTACAAATATAAATCAAAATCAATCAACTTTAAGATACCACTATCTTTGGCATATTATTTATTGCAAGTGTTAACAATATAACTATTTACTAAAGTTACCAACCCAGAACATTCTAGTTTTTCTGGAAAGCTTTTAGCATTAAAATATATAGAAAAAAATACAAGAATTCATTCTTTAGTCCTTAGCTATATTACAATTTGACTGTTTACTTTTTTGATCAAATAAAAAAAAAAGTAATGCAGTGATAGCCAAAATTGTGGACATGTTATGAAATTTTTATGTTTTCAAATCTGCAGTCTTATTCCATAATGCAAATATTTATGATCTGAAAGAAAATTTAACATGAAATTAAAAAATACAATTCAAGTATCTAATTACAAAAAAAAAGAAAGAAAGAAAGAAAAGAAAAAGGTTATCTTAAATTTAATCTGAAGAAGAAAATTTTAAGTGTCCACAATTTTGGCCAGTTACAATATTTATTCAAATTATTAAAGGATTGCACTCAAACATAAAATCGTTTCCCCTTTGAATAATCTGTAACAAAGTAGGATTTTTTTTTTATTAAGAGCAAAAGAGAAATCTTAAAAAATTCTTTCAAAACAAACAGAATTTGCATGCACTAAATGAGCACATAAGAATTATATGAAGTCTTCATATAAATACACTAACTCTACAAACAGAGTTGTATATAGATGCTGAGGAGTTTTTCAAAACTTCCCCACTCAGATTGGGAATCAGAGTCGAGCAGACAATAATTAAATATTTTCTTTAAGCAAGGGGGGGGGGGATGACATGATGAAGAGTTCCATAAGTTCTTCATAGAAAAATTAAAATTCACATACCTCTGTGAAAGCAGATTACATAGCTGTCAGCCTTCCGGGTTTTTTCTCGAGTCAAATAAAATCAGAAATTTTATTAAATAAAAGGTCAATAAATAACCACATTGAAAGAAAAAAAAATCATTAAATAATTTTTCTGGTTCAAATTATGTTTCTTTGACTGGAAGGTTGACAGCTATGCAATTAGACTGAAGAAGCAGGTGAAACTTTAAGTGTTATTGCAGCCATCTTGAATCCCACAGCTTTTGCTATTATGCTATAGGTCGGCTCAGCAGAGCACTGCAGCATTTCCTTTGTAATGAAAAAAGTTACAGGTAATGCTTCATGCATGTTACCCTTATCATATGACACTTTTCAAGCAACAGTTGCAGATCAATATCCACTCACATTGCAGGTGTGATTGTGCTTGAATTACGAGACAATTTAGATTTTATGTACCTTGGTCGAAGTTAAGTTATTGCTTGATTAAATCTTTTATTTTATTTTAATTCGTTTGAGATTATCACCTACAGTTAGATAAATAAATTTCACAAGAATCTGCAACAGTTATTTTTCTAAATATCATAAAGGCAGGGTTGATAAAAATCATGATTTTTTTTAAATTTAAATCGGACTTTTTTTAAATATTATCTGTGTACTGTGCATATATTTATTTATTTTCTCTGTATAGATTTACACATTTCAATTAATTTCATTACGATTCCTATATAAAAATAAAAAATCATTTAAAAAAAAAAAAAAAATTGTTGCAAACAAACTCAGATAATTTACTTCAAACTTTTCTACTATTAAATTGTTATAGATATAAGATATGTGTGTATAAATTTCTAGTTAATTTAAGGCATTAATTTTTTCATAATAAATGCAGCAAAGAATGGTAAATATATATGTATATTTCCAGTGATTCAAATTCACTAATGTCATCTTTATCACACAGAGTGAAAGTTTTTTTTTTTTTTTTTATTCTTGCCAAAATCTCCACCATTTCTACACTACATGGTTTGCATATTGCCATCACATCTTTTCTAGAAATAGTTTTTTTTTTTTTCTGTGAAATAAATCACATTGGAACTTTCTTTCTGCCAGCCATTTTTCTTATGTATCAATGTATCCAAAAGCTCTCTGTACTGTATCTAGTATTAGTAAATAATATTCTTGCCCCAACTTGTGTTTCAAACTATACTATATTAATGATTACAAAACAGTTACAAGATGCAAGGTAATCATGTAACGTAACTAAAAGTATGAAGCTATCAATTGTCAGTGTTATCCAGCCCTCAGCCATTGACAAATTCAGCAATCAATCATGTTTACTTGACAGTAGAAATGACTGCTTAGTTTAGAAATACAGAACAATAACATATTTTATATTTTCCATTGCAGTAAGCAATGAATTCTAGGAAAAGAAAGGGATCAGTCACAGGGATTAAATTATTTTCAATAGAAGAAACATGAAATTGGAATTTTATAATTCTATGTTAGACAAACAATCCAAATATTTATTATGTTACAATTAGTCCATGTATTGACCATATTATATGATCAATACATCAACCATATGGGATATTGTCATTTGCAGGTCTAAGCAACTAAACATAAAACAAACTTGTGAATCATATATATTCTACTTCAGAAGAAGTAAGTCCTCACTGAAAATACTATCATATTAAATACTTTTATATTGAATATATTTAACTTTAGCTTCAGCATTGAACTTGCAAAAATGAAGTGATCATCTCGGAAAGAAAAAAAGTTTTAAAATGATAGATCATTTATCAGTATTTATTTTGGGATGCACTATGGATAAATAATATTGTCAATACAATGTTGCATTTACTTTCATAAAAATAATAGCAGTTTCTATTTATAAAAATAATAGTAGTTTCTATTTATAAAAATTTTATTTAACATTATTAAAAGGTAATTTTTAATCTGACATAAATGGTGACATTTATTTTAACATGAATGTTTAATTTGATTCTTATAAACATCAATGTTAAAAATACTGATTTAAATCAAAGATTTTTTTAAATCATTTGATTTAAATCAAACAACCCTGATAAAGGGTAACAGCAATATGTTTTTAGCAGCTGTAGCAAGTTTTTTACTTCTTTGTTAAATATCTGATTATCAATGAATGAAAACAACGCCTTAGTCATATATGAGTTTATATGATAAAATTTTAAATTAAAAATTGTTTGTGCAGTAAAGGTAATTAAGTGTATTAAATAATAAATATAGTCAGAGTTCTCATTCTTTTACTCAGAATAAAAAATAAGGACTTTCAATGCACTTTTCAAGAGGGCTTGTATAACACAAAACAATGCACAACAACAAACAATATACTGAAGCACAAGGAAAGAAGAACCTGTCTAACCCTCCATTTTTATTTGGTGCATTAAGGGTTGCGATTCAGACAAACATATGTTTCTGAACTATTGCTGATTCTGTGATAGGTAAGCAGAAAAGCAGATTTATTATCATTAGTAAGAGGTAAAATATTGGAAGAAAATTGTATCACTTGACAGCTGTATTCCATTTTCAAGGGGGGGGGGAGGGAACTTTTAAAGAGGACTATTAGTGAAAATTAAGTATTTATAAGTGCCCTCAGAAATGAAAAGTAAAAAGAAGGCCTTCTAAACATTAAGATAGTGGGAAACCTAATAATATAAGATGTCTTTATGCCAAATTTCTTAACTCTCATAGATTCTGTCATAGCTTATAGTATAAATTTTTAAAATATTATATATATTTATATTGTGTTGAAGGTTGAAGATAATTAAGATGGGGTAAAAAGTTGTTTATGTCAATTAGAAACTTAACAATAGAGCTTCTAATCCTCTAGCAAGATTTCATAATCAACTCTCTCTTAGTCAAGGTACAATCCCCTCCCCTCAAGCAAACAACTTAGTCATGATACCAATTAAAACATGTGATTTAACAAATCTCAGAATTGAATAATGAATACTCTTAAGTATGAACAAAAAACAGTACAGCATTTGTTCACAAAATCTATTAAAAAATATACTGCTTTGTTAATACAAACAAACAGTCAAATAATCATTTCCCTAAATTATTATAGTAGCAGTATCCAATGAGAAACATGCAAAACAGTGGTACCCTCTACATTTTGCGAAAAGTAATATTTGCCTAATGATAGAAATACTGTGATTAAATAAGAAAAAGATTTGTTAAAAAAAGGTATCTCTGTGGCCCATGGAGTGAGTATACCCCTTGGGTATCATCATTTTGATTTAAGAAATGTTGTAAACAATTATGATTTCCATGAAATATTAAAATGCATAAAATCATATTGATATAAAAATATGAAAAATATCTGTATTCCCAAGAAAAAAAGAAAAGCAGTATACAAAATTTTAAATTAAGCTATTTTATGCATTCTACAGCAACAAAAACTTCATGGTGCTATAATCCAAAAAGGATCACTATGATGTATATTATCATACATTATTTTTTAATTACTTAATTAAAAAATATTTTTTTCAGCACATAAATAAGATATAAATACCCCCTTTTATCTTAAAAGAATTCAACTTTCATCATTTTTCCAATCATTAATGAACAAAATATAATTAAATAAATCTTCGCATTCTTTTAAAATGAAAGTATTTTACTACGTACATCTGTTTCCGAGTGTTAATGAAAAAAAGCAATAAAAAAAGATGAACAAACTCCTTCAAATGCACATTATATATTATCTGCCCAGAGTCCAGATAGAAGTAAAGCAAACTGAACTAACCTAAATATTTCCTAACTACTGTACAATACTTTTGTATCTTAAGGTTCATTCTATGGTAACTTACATTACATTTAAAATAATTGACTTCAGTAATTTTAGTAATGTAACACCAATAAATATTCAAAATGTAAAGTTGATGTGATTTGTTAATTAAACCTATCCAAACTCAAATTTGGATGAAAATTACCCAAATTTAGTGTTATTTCTTGAACAGTGGCAATTAAATTTATTATGGTAGCTTACAATTTTTTTTTTCTGTAACGTAAGTTCAAGAAATAGCACTAAATTTAAGTAATCTTCATGCAAATTTTCCTTTGGATAGGTTTAATTAACAAATCACATCAACTTTACATTATGAATATTTTTTGGTGTTATATTACTAAAATTACTGAAGTCAATTATTCTAAATGTAACGTAAGTTACCCTGGAATGACCCATAACCCATTTTAGGCCAAGGTCAGAAAAAATTCACTTTTTATGTGACATGTCTTTATGAATACATTCAAGATTTTTATAAATTATAGTCAGTATTAATCAAAATATGGCCACAGGTCATGTACAACACTTAACATTTATTTACTAGATCCATGAAATTCTGACCTTTGTATAATTGATATAAATTTTCCTGCACTTTTAGATAACCACTGTCAAATTAGGAACATTATAGGTTGATGTGTTTTCTAAATTAATTTTTGAAAATCATCCTATCTGAATTAAAAAGTATTTTATTATAACTCAAGATGTACATTTATAGAAAAACGAAAAATATTTGTTTCCAAATCACTTGAATAGTAATGTCAGCAAATTTCATGTTTTTATATATAAAAATTATTCCATGTATGTGTCAGAAAAATCCACATTGTTGAATAGGATTTTCTTTTTGATAACAGCATAATGCAAAGTCACTATATGGGAAACAATACTATGACTGGCACCACACAATAATAAAAAAAAATTATAAAAAACTACAAATGTGTGCATTTTTAACTTTTATGATCTCTTAATGATCTAATAAAATACAATGAAAACATCAAGAGTAATAATGTGAAAGATATATTTTTTTTTTTTCCAAAACAGAAAATATGACAGAAGGAAGCAAATTTTTAATAGAATATATACAATAAATGTGGGGATAATATTACAGAAATGTTTTCTCTTATTACAGTTTTGAAGATAGATATGGTAAATATCACACAGCTTCTACATGATAGACAGGAGAAGAATTATATTCTACATCATATAAAAAATTAAGGCAGAATCCTAGAACAAACAAGACACCCAACTTAGTGATTTTTATGACATGTGCCAACCTAAAATACAGCAACCTTCAAAGCGAAATTATCCTACTCATATTGTGTGACTTGCGGTAGACAATTCATTACTTAGAGAGAGAAAACAAGATTTTGAGATTCCCCAACGAGAATTTCTTTCACAAAGTAAAAATTTAATGCAAAAAAAGTTTGATTTTTCAGCAACTTACTAATATAATCATTCCATCATGCTTATTTTATTCCATTCTGCGACAATTTTTAAAAATTTATAAAAGGATTTCAATTTAAAACATTTAGCCTAAAACTAAATTTTTTCATTCATGATTTTCAATATTTTTAGCATTTTTTCATGTTCTACAACAATTTCTTAACGTTCATAAAAGGAATTCAAATTTGAACTTACTATAATACACCGAATTTTTAACATAATATTTTCATGTTCTAAAGCAAATTTTTAACATTCCTAAAATAATTCCATTTACAATGTTTTAAGCCAATATAATAAATTTTGTCCTCTACAAGTTTTGAAATTATACCAATTTTTTGACATTTTACTCTGATTTTTAAGCTATAAAATAACTCCAGTTTTAATCTTCTAGCCCAGTACATTAAAATTTCTTTATTCACAATCTTAAAAATGCACAAATTTGTCACACAAATTTCTAGAATGCACAAAACACAATACTTATCAAATAAAAATAAATCACTTAAATACACTTTTGGCCAACCTTTATTTTTATCATTGAATTTTGATTCTTATTGATGAACTGTATTGATAAAACTATGTATCATATTTCAAAACATGGCATGTCATATATCAATAAATAAAAGTATTTAAAAAGCCTTTCTGTACTTCTAGAATATAATCATAATTTTCTCTGTTTTATAAATGACATATTATACATTTTATCTATTAGATTACTTTATAAATGATTTATATTATTCATTTTATCAATTAGATTACTTTATAAATGATATACACTGCAACTTTTATCAATAAGAACTCTGAAAACTGCAATTAAACTAATCGGATGAAGTTTGTGAGCCTTACTGATAAACACTTTCAGCAACTCAAGCAATTAAACATCTGTGGAAGGAAGATCTAGAATACTGGCAGAATCAAATGACATAGCCATAATCAACATAAACATTAAAATATTCTGTTGTTTTTTCCTAAGATGACATGTTTATTTCTGGCACATTCACAAAGTAATTTTTATTCTGAAATGTACAAAATCTGCAGGTCTTTTTATTCAAATGCTAAGCAATCAAACAGCATTTCCCTTTTTTCTATAATAATAAAGGATATTTCAGAAAATTGTATCAAAGTTTGTGTTTAAAATTAATTTTCAAGACACAAGTCTGGTTGGCTATGATGTCTTACACTCACGCACCATTTTTTTTTTTTTATCCGTTATAAAAAGGAAAAAAGTCGGCAAATTTTGATAATTGTTTCCTTTAATGGTAACCTGGCTATTGTATTAAGTTATTTGTTTGGCGCTGGTTTGGAAATCGTACCAATCAAAAAGTCGCCAAACATCTGTGCGTGAGTGTAACACATCTGTTCAGTCTGGTTAATGTCATCATCAGAGACAAAGAGCAACTGATTATAACCCTAAATGTAAAACTTTCATTAAAAGATGAAAATACTATTATTAGATTCCAAATCACTTCAATAGTGATGTCAGCAAATTTCATGCTTTTATGTGCAAAAATGATTCAAGGATTGAACAGTTGATTAAGTAAAAGGTTTAAAGACTTAATGTGACTTTATTTATTATACCAAAAAACTACACAATTGTTATCGTTACTAAGCATAATATATTTGCTCTTGCAATACTGAATTTTTCTCAGGGGTCAATGCAGGGTTTTTTTCTCGAGGCCTATTTTGTGAAAAATAACATTTTGTAATGAAAGATTAAATCCAGTTACTCAAAATCGAACCAAGCATTTATTAATAATAACATCTTAAGTCCTTCTGCTAAAGTTCTTTTTTTTTTTTTTTGGAGAACTTGTTTTGTTTGCAAATTTTAAAACCTTACAAAATAAAAATAATTAATGAAGAGTATGTTTTTATGGAATAGAAATTTGTGAAAGAATTATTTTCAGGGTTGTAGTGGGTAGCTGACCGGATACCCGCCTGGGCTGGGTTTTTTTTAAACCGGGTTTTTTACAACCTTGATTATTTTATTAAGAAGAATTTTATAAAGGGGCCTGTTTCATAAACAGGAATTTTGTGAAGGATCCTGTTTTATTAAGCGTCCCAAATTTTGCCTGGATTGATCCCTGTTTCTTGTTTCTACTGAACAGAGGTCTGTCCAGACTTTTCTCCCAGGGTCCTGTTTTATGAAATTGTGAACATATTTTTACATTTGTGAAAAATCTAATCATAATTTTGTGAATTTGAAATGATTGTTATATTCAGGTTCAGGTTCTTGTTTATACATTTTTAAAAAGATATGTAAATAAAATACACATATTTTCTTTATATCTGTAAATGTGACAGTCAGATTTTACTTTTAAATGATTAAATTTGTGAAAGGTTCAGTTTGGAGAGGGAAGGGTTTTGTGAAAGATATATTTGTAAGACAAAGAATTTTGTGAGGATTCTGTTTTAATGTGAAAAATTTTGCAAATAGTCCTGTTCTATAGTGAAAAATTTTGCGAAGAGTCCTGTTTTAAGGTGAAAAATTTTGTGAAGGGTCTTGTTTTAAGGTGAAAAATTTTGTGAAGGGTCTTGTTTTAAGATGAAAAATTTTGTGTAGAGTCCTGTTTTGAAAGGGGAAAAAATATGAAGGGTTCTTTAAAGGATCCAATTTCTTCCTAAACAGATCCTTGCTGAACCATTACCCTTTTTCTGCATCAGTAGTGTTCTTTTTAGTAACTAGCACCCTGTTCTTTTTCTTTCTAGAGTAAAACACTATTTGTAACACAAGACTAAAATTAACCTTTTTTGTATTACACCATGAGGAAATCTGTTTCTAAGAAAATTTGAATGGTTTTCTTCAGCAATAACACCAATGCAGAGAGCCATAAGGATAAGAATAAACAGGTGCCTTACCTGCCTGTCAAAATGATTCTTTACCTGCTGGACTACTATAATCTTATTTCTTTAAAATACTTACCTGTTGTTTCATTTTTTAAACATTTGCTACTTTATGTACATTTGTTCTCCTTAAAAATGTCTCATTCAACACTAAATGTAGCAAATTTGAGAGCAAAAAATATTTTTCTAACAAATTATCCTTTTGCTCAAACTACTGGGGTTAAACATCTTTATCAAAATAATACTTACAACTAATTATTTTAAAACATAAAACATTAAAATCAGAAAGATAAATTTCATATTATTTAATGCAAACAAAATAATAAATTTAATATGAATAACCTATAGACCTAGAGAGAGCATTGCTGCTATAAAGATTTATTAATTTGTCCTAATTACATTAAAACACTTGTTGACTAATCAACCCGATTGATATAAAATTCCATATATGTACGGTAAGTAAAAAAGTTTATAATGAAAAATAATTTTTGAAAAGTTTATGTAGCAATTACGTAAATTTTCAAAATAAGAAGAACTTTTAGTTGCCATAAGTACTGATGTCGATTACCGAAATAAAATATTTTCGGATTAAAAAAAAAAACAGCAATTTATTTGCAGAGACAAATGCTGCAGCTTTTAAAGCTGATTCTTAGATTTAAAATCACTTTACGCAGCTGCCGAAACTCCCCAACCTGACAGGGGTTTTTGGTCTGAAACAAACAAATTCAATAAAAAGGGCAAAACGCGGCAGAAATATAAATAACAGTTTTTTTAAACCTACAAATTACTACTTATCACACTCTGTCACAAGGTGCAAGAGTTAAAATCAATATTGGAGAATGAATAGCTATAAATATACCTCTTCTCTTTCTTCAGCACATAATACTTTTAGTGATTTATATCTTCAAATATTTCAGACATCAAGTAGTAAAACTTTTGAGCAGTTTGAAAAACGACGAACAACATTATGTTACAAAACTAAAAAGCTTAAACTTTTCATAATAAAAAACAAAACATCTGATCAACAAACAAGCGGTGCGGTGAATTGATAATTGCCATCTTTGTTTTACAAAATTACTGCAATAAAATTATGCAACTGAGTTAAACAAATGCACATATAGGTGGCGCTCAAGCTTAGGAGGGCCTGATTCCGGACACTGTGGATACGTTTTGATATCAAAGTAAAAAGGACATTGTCCTTTCTCCATAGACTTGTGGAACTACCCTGACCTCCAGTTGAAACACAATAGATGATCAGCTGATTGCAACCGCCCTATTTTTGCCTTCGACACCAACTTCGATATCGAAAAATATTTTGATTCGAAATATATAAATAACTCAAATTTTAGAAAACGAAGAAAATTTGAAGCGTGATAAGGAAAGGGCATGTTTACAAACAAACAGTTCCATCAACCAATCTACCACTGCATTTTTGTCGCAGCTATCATTGCAGGAATCGTCATGGCGACGTAGGCCAATCATATCACGGACCAGTTTATAGGAGTCGTAAAGAACGAACAGGTTTTTCTCCCAAACCAACAGTAATTTCACCAACAGTGAAGTCAGTTGCCCCTTTCCTTATGAATTTATTGGCTATGATATATACACTCACGCACAGTTGTTTTTTTTTAATCGGTTATAAACAGGAAAAAAGTCGCCAAATTTAGAGGATTTTTTTCCTTTAATGGCAACCTAGCCATTGTATTAAGTTCTTGGTTGGTGCGGGCTTAAAAATCGCGCCAGCCAAAAAGTCGCCAAACATCTCTGCGTGAGTGTAAAGCATCTGTTCCAATTTCTTAAACATCTAAATGGATGGGTAATTAATGGCTTTTTAGGAAGCTACATTATCAAAGGACAAGCCAATAATTTTCTGCTGAGTGAACAGAGAAGAAAAAACGGAAAAAGGAAGAATAAAATATTCACAAAAAGATAAATATTAAAATTAAATATATTTTTATCATCCACATCGACATGAAACAGTTTAAAAACCCATCATAATCCACGTACGGTGAAAGAATTTTTTTGACGCGCTGTATGCCTATTTCTACTTACAATAATGAATATAGATTTATTTTTCTTTCATTTTTCTAATTATTTGATTCTGAAAAATTATTATCACTTGATACTCAAACACTTAGATGAGATACAGTTTCATCATTATAGGACAGTTGCAATTGACGTCACCTTGGAGGTAAACGAGGCTAACGAAAAAGAAAGGCTACCGCGGTGCTTTACGCGTATCTTTTTTTACAGACCGCGAAAGTCACGTGATGCTCGAATCCACCAATGCAGGTGTACGGAAAGAGCATCACGTCACTCTAGCGGTCTGTAAAAAAAGATAAGTGGAATGCACCGCGGTAGCCTGTCTCTTTCGTTAGCCTCGGGAGGTAAAAAGTACAAATAGGCAGTTCTGATTGGTGGAATTACCCTTACCTCCAAGTGAATAAAATGGTTGATCAGCTGATTGCAACTGCCCTATTCCCTGCTCCATAAAACATTTTCTACAAGGGTACTATTAGCGATAAACCTTTCTGTCCAGGGCCTGATTACCATCGGAGTAAACTTCCACCAGTAAAAAGGAATAGAAATTTATTCCTTATTCATGACAGTATTTTTGCACGAACAGAGTGTTTAAATAAAGTGAAAATTTCTATTAAAATTTACTGGTGGAAGTTTGCCCCGCTGGTAATCAGGACTTGCGTCTGTCACCGTAATCAGTAAACGTTTTCAAGTGGTTACTTGCCAGTTAGACCGGTGCACTTTTGAACGGTCCCACTAGTGTGCAAAAATTCAGGCCGAAAAAAAATACATAAAAACGAATATAGTAATAACAAAACTTCCAATCAGGATATGTTGGTTGTGTTCACGACTTCTCCCCGGGACTAACTCAACTTTGCAAACTGTTCAAAACAATGTCCTCAATAAGATATACAACTATTCATAATTACTTCCAGAGAAGCTTTATATATTATTAGATCCCTCAAAAAATTTCTTCGAGGAGGTAGGGTTGAAATTTAAACTTTCGTCACTACCGCCACTGATTCATCATTTTACTGTACTCGCTTACATCCACTCGCGATAACTTGATCGATGACCTTGAAAGAATTCACGATGTTACGCGGATACAAAAAGTTGCTTACAAACACAAAGGGAGCGTTCATGGACCGCAATCTGAGTTACATCGGGTAACACTTGAGTAACCCGAAGCGTTCAGAGACCGATATCACGAAACTGTTTGCGGGTTACTCGTAGCGTTCACAGCGAGGCTAACGAAAAAGAAAGGCTACCGCGGTGCTTTACGCATATTTTTTGTTTACAGACCGCCGGAGTCACGTGATGCTCGAATGCATCAATACAGGTGTTCGAAACGAGCATCACGTCACTCTAGCGGTCTGTAAAAAAAGATAAGTGAAATGTACCGCGGTAACCTATCTTTTTCGTTAGACTCGGTTCATAGACGGAAATTACTCAGACTTCTGGCAATCCACATTACCTACAGAATTTGGTTGGGTAAAGTACGTGATTCGGGAACCTGGTTAGTTTGTACACTTTATAGCTAACTGCAACTGTTAACTGTCGTTCTTTGTGACACCTGTTTGTTTGTTTGTTTGTTTATTGATAACATACATCTGACTTGTGTGCTTGACATCAAGTGCCCGCTTATAAGTCATCGTCAATATACAGGGACGAGATAGTCACAATGAAATTTACAACACCAGAAAGTTACATTCGGCAGCTCCACAAAGTGTGTGCAATGGAGCTGGCGTGAGTCGAACCCGCCGACCTACGCTCTCAAGCGATTAGCGGAATGGTGTCTTAACCACTCGGCCACGGAGGCCCCCAAAGTGACACCTATTGTACACCTGAGTTCTGACCATTCGATTGGTCTACATTTGACAAGTCTATGATATGATATAATTGGCCAACGTCGCCAGGACGATGATAAAAATGTAGTGGTAGACTAGTTGACGAAAGTGTTTGTTTGCAAAAATGCCCACCACTCTACCCAAAAGCGTTCACTCACAGCCATTTTAACCAAACTTTACCCTAATACCCTGTTCACATCGGACATTTAAGTTATCTTAGACCGCCATTTTTGAGGTGGTACCCTCCCGGAATTGAATACCTGTCCACACCGCAAAACTCTTCTAAAACTCACTGAACATCACCGTGTCCGAGATCTGAACAAACATAGAATGTGCGCAGGCGCATATGTTAAAGGTAACCTCAACAGCCAATCGGCCTCTAGAGCCAATGAGAGTGAGTGGTACTGGCTGTATCTAGCAATAGAAAGTTCGAACTCACAAAGTTAGTTTCTGGAACTCCCTCAGTGAGTTCGGCGGTCTAAGATATCTTAACTATCCGATCTGAACGTAGTATAATACCCGGTTCAGATCGAATATTTAAGATATCTTACACCGTGGAACTCTCTAGGAGGGAGTTCCAGAAACTCAATCAGTGAGTTCGAACTTTCTGTTGCTAGATACAGCAATTACCACTCACTGTGATAGGCTCTGAAGGCTAGCTGTAACTGATTGGCTGTTGAGGCTGAATTTAACTTATGCGCATGCGCACATTCTATCTTTGTTCAGATCGCAGACACGGTGATGTTCAGTGAGTTATCTTAGATGAGTTTTGCGATGTGAACAAGTATTCAATTCCGGGAAGGTACCACCTCAAAAATGGCGATCAGGGTATGAGGAAATCGAGGCTAACGAAAAAGACAGGCTACCGCGGTGCATTCCACTTATCTTTTTTTACAGACTACTAGAGTGACGTGATGCTCTTTTCGTACAACTGCATTGGTGCATTCGAGTATCACGTGACTCCCGTGGTCTGTAAAAAAAGATTTGCGTAAAACACCGCGGTAGCCTTTCTTTTTCGTTAGCCTCGGAGGAAATTATACAACGTCATTGCCCAATTATACGAGTAGCAACGCGACCTACGTTATAAACGGCCAGTGCATGACGTTTAAAACGTCACATGCAGTGGATCATTTTTGCACGGTGATTGGTGCAAAGCGGCGTGCCCCCCGTTTTGCACCAATCACCGTATAAAAATTACACTCCATGTGACGTTTTAAACGTCATGCACCGGCCGTGTATAACGTAGGTCGCGGTAACCCACGTTTCGGTCTCTGAACGCGCTCAAACTTTGCAAGAAATGTATTATTTAATTAAAAACTAGATTCCGTTAGTTGCTAATAGTGGTTGTCGCCTTAATTAACGAATAAATTAATCTAAATTTTCACTATTCATCGGCCAAGTTATCGTGTGCAGATTATTCCGGAAATATTGTTCAAAACTCCTCTCCTCGAGTAGTTCAGTGATGACGTGAACTGCTTGGGGTTTGTGAGAATAGGGGAGAAATCGTGAACACACCTGAGGTGAAAACTTAGCACATACGAATATGGGTAGTCATGTAATAAAAGTGACGTCATCTCTGACATTAGCGTCGGGCAGTATGGCAATAATGCTGAACGTTGTAAATAAACAAAAAGGCATGAACAAAAAGAAAGGTCAGAGGTGATATTTTCAACTGTTTGTTCCGAGGCTGGATGGCAGCAGTGAGTGCTCCTCAGCAGGGCTACACTACATACCGGGCTTGCTCATTCATTATGATGACGTCACAAAAGGTGGCTGACTAGGAGGAAAGACATACAGCGATTGGCACAAAACGATGGGCGCGTTGCTTTGGACCAATCGCTGGTCGCGGTCAGCCACCATTTGTGACGTTTTGAGAGTGAATGAGCAAGCCCGGTATCTAGTGTTGCCTTGTCCTCAGTCAAGCGAGGGGCGTTGACCGAATTAGCGGCTGGCTGTCGTCACGAAGGTTCTTTTTCGTCTCTGTGTTTTCTTTTAGTCCGGAATTATCGGACTTTTTTGTGAATATTTGAGTGTTTCTTCACCTGGGGTAAGCGAATAAATTTTATTTTCATTTTCTTTGGTGTAACAAGAACAGTTTTTACTGATAGACCGGGAGGCGACAGCACAGACAATCACCTCATCGAGTTCACGGCTGAAATTCCAGAATTAGTTAAAACTTGATTCGCATATTAAAACGCAATCGCTCTGCCAGGTCACATCTTGGTGGAAAACACCCGAAAACCCGATTTTAGTGGTTGGCTCGTAGGTTTACCATTGTGTATTCCTGCTCCCAGTCCTCCATGTTTTCATACCTTTGGGTGCAGGAAAACACAATGGTAAACCTACGATTCAACCGCTAAAATCGGGTTTTAAGGTGTTTTCCACCAAAATATGACTTGGCAGACCGATTGCGTTTTAATATGCTAATCGAGTTTTAACTAATTCTGGAATTTCAGCCGTGAACTCGATGAGGTGATTCTCTGTGCTGCCGCCTCCCGGTCTATGACCTTTTTGTCGTTCTTTCCTGAACTGGCCTTAAGGAGTTGAGTAGAACACCTGCTCAGCTGTCATGGCAAATTCTACAATTAATATTGTTCCAGACTCCATCTCATAAATACAACCTTTAAATGTCGAAATGCTGGAAAACTAAGAAAGTGGCCTTCAGTCTATAAATGATAACCCTAATGTGGTTCGTACATCTTTACCAGTGGATTCGCTACTACAAATGGCGGCTGACAACAGCGGTAGGGTGTTTAATATTATTATAACTAGTACAGAATATAATGCTTTACCTAATAGGAATATCCGTGCAGTACAGGTAGAAATTAAAAATAAAATAGAACATTTCCAGCAGATTAATAATGTTCGGTTCACACGCACAGGCAGCATTATAATTAGCACGATAGACGTTTCATGCGCTATCGAAATATGTAATATAGACACATTTCTAGGATTAAAGGTCAAAACTAGAGTGATATGGGAAAATATTACGAACAGATTTCTACTGTTCAATGTACCGGTGGCTATTCCGCTGGAAGAGGTGGGTCAAGATCTTACAAGTAGTAACAACATACAAATTCTGGAGCTGCGTCGGTTTTTGAAAAAAGATAGTAGAAATTAAGTACTCCCCGGTCTTAATAACAACCCTGGGTACCTGCCTCCCTATGGAAGTGAAAATTTGGTTTTCAATTCAACAAATAAAACAATTCGCCGATCGCCCTCGTTAGTGTACAGAGTGTTTTAAATTTAATTATACTTCGCAAAGGTGTAAATCCGACCAACTTTGTGTCACTTGTGGTATAGCACATTCTGGCTTATGCACAGAACCAGTCAAATGCAGCAACTGCGGGGATGAGCATAGGTCATATTATAACCAATCAGTGCCGAAACTAGCCTTTTTTGCTCCCGGGGCAAACAGGGATTTTGGCGCCCCCCCCCCCTCCTGCCAAATAAATTTGCAAAGATAATTTTACCAAATTTCTAATAGCCGACTCGACTTGTTTTAAATTAAAAATATGTAATCACAAAATACGTAATACTGAACTACGTAATCAGCTTTGTCAAATATTGATTCAATAAAACCTTCAAAACGGAACAGGAAAATGTTCCACTTTATACAGGTTTTCATCTTAGCAGGTATAATTGTTGGTATTCTTTCTGTTGAGAACATGCGATTTTAAAATTTAAAACTGTATTCCGTTATAGACAGATTTCATTTTCACAGATTTTACGGTATGTGTATCATTACAAATGAGGCGTTGAAGTCCAGTGATATGAATCACATTGTCTTAAGAGTTCATACTAATCATGCGAAGACATTTGGAAGCTAATGTTAAATCTGTGGGAGCGTTCTTAATACTTTTATTTTTTTTTTCATGGGATACTTGCGGTCGATATATAATGTTGTGCATTTGTACTTTTTCAAGTTTTGTTAGAATTTTTTTTTTTAAATTCGGACATTTTCACTTTTGTGAAATTGGTTGGAAACGGTTCTGAAATTTGAAAGTGTTCTCATATAAAAAAAACTGCAACCAAAGTCGGAAAAGTAAAAACGCACAACGTTAGATATCGAGATCAGGTATGATATGAAAAAACATATTATTTAAAAATATTTAAATGCAAGCGAGAATTCCGAAAAAACAACACTCCCATAGGTTTCACATTAGCATGCGAGTGTTTTCGCGTGACTAGTGTAGGCTCTTAAGAGCATTTTAATATTTTTAAATATTTTTCTTCTTAGGATAGCTGAGGTTGATGTTCCGAAAGTGAAAGTAACTTTATATATATATATATATATATATATATATATATATATATAAACCTGCAACAAAAATCGAAAGAGTAAACACTAACCAGGTTAGAGATCAACCGTAACTATTTTAAGAAAAAAATTATTTAAAAATAAATAAATGCAAGCGAGAAATTTGAAAAGAACGCTCCCATAGGTTTAACATTAGCTTGCGAGTTTCTTCACGTGACTATAGTATAGGTTCTTAAGAACTCAAAAACCAGGATTTTCTGCAAGCATAACAATGGCGGCTTTACTAACCATGTCACCCTGGGCGAGATTTTTTTTCTGCACCCCTACAAATGCTATATATAAAATAATAATAATAAAAAAAAGGTTTTGCTAAGTATTTTATTTTGCGTATATTGTAATTGCTTTGTTTTTAGTATCTCGAGCAGTCGTCCGACTTCTCCTCTAAGTCAGGATCTGGTTGTAAAAAAATAATTGTAGCAAAAGGAATGGGGCGGCATTTTTTAGCTGTCGCCTAGGGCGGCAAAACACATAGAAATGACAAAAAGACGAGAAAAGATAATTTTGGGAGAAAAAGGCAGGGGCGGCTTTACTAGCCATGGCACCCTGTGCGAACTTCTCTTCTGCATCTCTACAAATGGTATATTCTAAACAAAAAATAATTTCATTATTTATTTTGCATTTATTTCACCTCTTAGTTTTTAGTGTCGTTGGCAGCTGCCCGATCTCGCGCCCTTTGAGGCCGAATCTGTATGTAAAAAAGTAATTGTAGTAAAAGACATGGGCGGCATTTTTCAGTTGTTACCTGTTAAAAATGGCAAAAGGATATTAATAACAATTTGGAAGGATAAAGGCAGGGCTGATTTACTAGTCATGGCACCCTAGGCGAGATTTTTTTTTGTGCACCCTACAAATTATATATTAAAAAAAGAAGAAAAAAAGGTTTTACTAAGTATTTTATTTTGCGTATATTCTCCACACCTTTGTTTTTAGTATCCCGAGCAGTCATCTGATCCTATCCCCCTCTAAGCTTCCAAGGCTGGATCTGGATGCTAAAAAATAATTGCAGCAAAAGTAATGGGGTGGAATTTTACAGTTGTCGCCTAGGGCAGCAAAACACATAAGCTGCGTTTTCACTGGTCGACCCAAGGCCTAACTTACCCAACTTTCGACCTAAACCCAAGATTTTAGGCAGTTAG
This sequence comes from Maratus michaelseni, assembly GCA_963931845.1. NCBI lineage: Eukaryota > Metazoa > Arthropoda > Arachnida > Araneae > Salticidae > Maratus > Maratus michaelseni. The sequence continues at coordinate 275,822,675 of OZ007599.1, forward strand.
GTAGCGATTTTGAAGGTTTGATCAGTACTCAATCCTAAGCCCATCTAACCCAAGCTCAGCCAATTAGAAAAGAGCTTTTTCATACATAATGGCGGCGGATAAATATTTATTTTGGAATTATTCAGCTTTTGAAAAAAGAAATTCAATTTTTTGTGATTGAAGCAAAATAGTGAGTTTTCTTAACAAATTTATATATTTTATTAATGGCTTTCCGTTTAGTAAATAGCAATCCAGTATAGATTTATTGTTGCACTTATTTTGTACGATAAATATCTCTGTTTTTGGTAATGAATCAGATGCTTTTTATTAATATTAAAATACTAAATATATAGTTCGTTTAAGGATTTCGTTTCTGATGTAATAATAGATACCTAAAGTGCAGCTCCCAAAATTATTTTATTATGATTGAATCTTAACAATACAAAAAAAAAAGTAAATAAAAATATTATATATTATGATTATGGATTTTTCTTTCTCATAATGAATTAAATATACTTGTTTCATTGATTTTAATTTATTATATATCCTTATTTGATAATGTGTTTTTCGGCAATTTAGAATTAAATTTCTCTTTTCTCATTTAAAATAATTATAAGTATTAATAAAGATTTGTTTACTGTAGCCCAGCCCATTGATATTTAAATTGAAAATTAGTTAAAGACAAACGTCAATCCAGTTTTGTTAATACTTGAACATTCATGTTTATTCAAGCATGTAAACAAACTTTCTCTAAATTAAATAAGCCAGTGTATTTTGTATTATCATGTTCTCTTTTAAAGGTGAAATATGTATTACTAATTTCAAAACAGTTTGACTTTTCAGAGATTTACTTGTTAACTTTGCTATACAAAAAAAACTCTGCTGTTCTGTTGTTTAATTTTTCATTTTTTATGCATTTCACCTGCAGATGTACTATATTTGAGTTTAATCTTTTCTGTTATTCCATTCATGCTGAAAATTTTATGAAGATTTAAAACTTTGTATGAAATTTAAATCAATTGCAATCAGTGGTGCCAAACCCAATGACGCAAATTTCCCCCCCCCCAAAAATCTTCATACGTTAACATTGACCCTTCCTAAACAGAACATCAATTGTAAAATATATTCTACTGATAATTTATTCTTACGTATTATGACACAAACATGAAATAAAAGTTTTAATAAGTAATGAAGTTATATATTTTCTGATCGTTTCCACATTTATAAGTCCCGCGTTAATACGTTCACTAAGCTCCAGCTTTCACTGCAATACAAGCATTTTTAGGTAGCTTTCAATACAAAAAACTATAAAGCTACCTATTGTAGCCGTTCGGAGGAAAGCAGTTCCGAAAAAATTCGATATACTTTCACCGATCATGACCCCCAGACCCCAAAACCACCCTCCGTTCAAATGTTGATTTATATATATAGATATATCCATATATATGACATATGTCATACGATAGCGCTTGTATTTATAAATCAAATTTGATTAAACTAATTGTGTGTATTAAGCTCACTAATGTCTCGACCGAGTTCGTTGGCCAGCTTGGTCCGTCATTTTGTTTCAAGATGGCGGCCACTTAAAAATTTAAAACTAAAATAAATATACAAAAAAGTTAAAAATTCAAATTTATTTTTTAATTAAGTGTTAGGCCTTGATACGAGGATTCCAGAGCATTTTTTGGTTTACCTCTATCTTAAAAAGTGGCTGAGATAGAGCAGTTTGAAATTCTAGGGTGGCTGACATTTTGAAATAAGACAGCACATTATAAAAATTTTCATTGTTGTAATAATTTTCCCAATCATACGCATAAAACTATATATTTATATCCGTTAGCGCCAAAGTCTCGCCAAACTTGGCGACATTTGGCGAAATATCGCCAAATTTGGTGACCAATATAAGTCTTCATAAATGAAGCCAATTTGGCTATTGCTCAATAATTTGGCGAATTTCTTATTCAAATTCAGTATTAACGAATCTTTTGTAAACGTTTTCTTTACATTTTAACTTGCTGATTTCGTGTAACCATCGCTAAAATTTTAAAACGAAGATATAGGAAAGCTACCTTTTCCTCCCGGTACAGGCCGGAAGGACTTTTTAAATTAATATAATTCTAAAGATATCATGCAATATTAATGACTAAAGTAATGATTAATACTCTTAATGATTACATTCATATACGTAATCAATTTTTTTTTAATGTTAGAAAAATCAATTCTTTTTAGCATTTAAGATAAAATACAGAGAGAACAACATTACGATTTTGCCCATTTGTCCGTTAGCCGGAGGATATGAAAATTTAAATTCGTCCCAACATCAGTGCTTGTGCTTTGCTTTCTGCAGGACATGAGGCAGTGCTCTTGCAAGGCAGTACTACTTGTTTCTCGAGATCAGTATGATAGCTCGATATATTACACTTAATGGTTCATTTTTAAATAATTTAATAACAAATAAATACAATATAAACTTAAAGAATTTTTTTTATCAAAAATTTTAATCTACACATATTATAAACAAGAACGAAAAATCATGCGTCAAGCATATATTATGTAACACTTTTCAACGCTTCCAAAATAATTTTACAAATCATACTTTTTAATAAGCTAAAAGATAACATCTAAGTAATCCGAATACTTTTATTCACACCTGTATAGGATCTATAGATTTGTATATATACTACATAGGATGCTAAATTTTAGTTCAGTTAGGAAACGCGTAGCACAGTTTTAAATTCTCCGTCTGGAGTTAAATAATATGTTCGCGAAATTTTGTGCTTCCCTGTATAGGATCTACAGAATTTATACACACCACATAATAGACAAAAAGCGAGTTAAAATTAATATCCGTTCAGTAACTTAAAACGCACTTTCAAGAATTATTGTTAACATACAGTAGAGAATTCTTTGGGTGTCCCTGTAAATGAACGATGACTGCTATACACACACTATTCTGTAGTAAGCCTCTTGTAATGCATCTTAGTGATATATATAAATTTCAATGCGTTTAAAATAGGGAAACATTATTTAAATAAACCGCAGACGATTTTTCTCAATAGACGTAATGTAACGAAATTCTTTTGACTGTCCCTGTAAAGTAACTATAAGTGCTATGCACACCCTATTCCATATTAAGCTTCTTCTAATGCACCTTAGTGATATATATAAATTTCAATGCGTTTAAAATAGTGAAACATTATTTAAATAAACCGCAAATGATTTTTCCCCATAGACCGCAATGTAACGGAATTCTTTTGAGTGTCTCTGAAAAAAAAACTATAAGTGCTACAAACTTCCGTTGAAATAGGGAACATGCTATAGATAACGACTATAACATATAAAAATTGCAGAGCAATCCGAGCCTATTTACGGGAGTTAGAGCACGGACAGACGGCCAGACAAACCGAAGTCATAAACACTTTTCAACTAGGTTGGAAAGTGTTAAAAATATAAAATATGTCCCTTCTAAGCATTGATTAATAGATGATTTCTGAATTGTTAGTCTTTGATAAACAGTTTCAATTTCAAAAATATTTCAAATTAGCTGAAGGATTATGTTATATGCCGTTTGGGTCAAAAAATGGATTTTTGAAGACGTTATAAAATTTAACTTTTTATACGTCCCTGGGTCCTATAAGTTTAGTGAAACAATCCTCAAGCTCTGACATGCGGTGGGGGGGGGGGGATCATTTTAGTACAACCAAAAGTTACTGAGTTTCAAATTTGGAAAAATTTGTCATTTAACTCAGTGCCTGAAATAATGTACGATTTCGATCTAACCGCACATCACTTGGGCACCATGTTAAAAGCGAAAAATTTCCAAATTTTAAACTCTCATAACACGGTAAGTTTTGGTCGTACAAAATGATTTTTTTCATTTGATATATCAGAGCTTCAGGATTGTTTTAACAAATGTAACTTATATGACCCTGTTATATGGTTTCGTCGCCTTGCTCAGTCATCGTAATAATTCTCCTAGAATTGATACCTTAGTTTTATGGTATTCGCTGCCACCACCGGTATTAAACTGATACCGGACGTTGGAAAAGAAGTTCTCATATAAATGACCAATTAATAATTCATTGATTGAATTAATATGCAAGAAAAATGTTACAGTGATAGCTATTAATAGTTAATACAACTTATTGTCACTTGCAGAGCCGTCCTTAGGGGTGTGCGACAGGTGCGGCCGCACAGGGCCTCGCTCCTAGGAAGGCCTCGCGCCCGAAAAAATATTTAATACAAAATTGCTAAATATTTAGTATTTCTTTTGTTGAGTTATTTATTTAATAATAAAACTTATATGTGTAAACATGCTTATTTATAAAATGCAAAATGTTTTATCAATAAAATGCTTGTTGCACTTAAATCAATAAAGTTACCAGAAAAATTATACAGAACTTTTTAGTGTAAGATAAACTCACTTTTTATGCAAGGAAATACTATATATTTTCCCTCTTATTTTTCCTAAAAGGGACGTCTCCTGTCATCAAAGCATTCATAGAAAAGAAAATGTTAAATATTTTATCTAACATTTTCTTTTCTGTGGATGCTTTGATGACAGGAGGCGGCCCTTTTAGGCCACCAAAATGTAAAATTTAACTATATCTCGAAAAGTTAAATATTGGAAAGAATTGTACATTCACATACCCACGTTTTTTCTTTCTTTCTTTCTTCTTCTTGAAAAATTAATGTCAATCATAACTTATATTTTTTAAATACGATTTAATTAATAATTTTCAAAATTCAATTTTTTTTCACTTGAAAAAAATGCCTGAAATATTTTCCGTTTTTGCATTGTATCACATTAAACAAAATAAATTGGATGACTTTTGGGAAGATAATAAATAAAAGTCAGCATCCTCAAATTTTTATATAAATAAATTAACGTTAGCATCCTCAAATTTTAACTCATGTAACTCAACGAAAATTAAAAAATGTACACATTTGGTGTCTTTTTCTGTGCTATCTTGGTGAAAGGAACTAAAAAATTATGTAAAAAGTTGGTTGGAAAATTCAAAGTCGATACAATTTTAAATATGTAGATGAAAATTTGTATTCTAATTCAAAAATTAGACCCAAATCCCAATTGAATAACACTTTTCGCATCTCTCTGCGGCAAATTGGAGATTAAAAAGTATTGGAATGCTCTCTCTCTCTCTCTTTTAACGACTGTACATTGCAATATCACTAATTTACAATAATAATAATAATAACAATAATAATAAAAAGAAAAAAAAAGAACGAAAAAAAAAAAAGAAATGTCGCTCCGTCATGAAACGGTAAGAATGAATTCCCGGCCCGGTCCGACACAAATCTGCAGAAAAAAGATATGTGTACAGGCGGATGTATTTTTTCCCCCGAGTACTATGAAAGGAAATTAGCTAGAGTCTGTTTTAAACTCTACTAACTCTATATAAGGAAAGGGCATGTTCACAAACAAACAGTTCCATCAACCAATCTACCACTGCATTTTTGTCGCAGCTATCATTGCAGGAATCGTCATGGCGACGTAGGCCAATCATATCACAGACCAGTTTAACGTAGACCAATCAAATCGCTCTATCTCATGTGTACTGTAAGAGTCGTAAAGAACGAACAGGTTTTTCTCCCAAACCAACAGTAATTTAACCAACAGTGGCGTCAGTTGCCCTTTCCTTATATACTACCCCCTACCCACCCCCGACACACCCCCACCCACCAAAAAAAAAAAAAAAAAAAAAAAAAAAAAAGCGTAATCGTTGGTGCGCGCAACTGTATATGTCGTGTCACGGAATATCTCTCATTAAATAAAACAAAAATTACTATTGGAAAATTCTGGTAGATGAATAAATGATTTCACTTTATTTAATCGCTGAATGTGTCATTAAATAAAGCAAAAACTACTATTCGAAATTTCTGGTAGATTAATAAAATAACAGCTAAATTGGCAATATTGGTGGGAATGGGAGAGGATGAACTAGTTTGGAAGTGAAAGGCCTCGCAAAAGTTCTTGCACCCGGCCTCGCTTTCTCTAAGAACGGCTCTGGTCACTTGCCTGTATGTGACTGTCGAATGGCAATCTCCCTGATCGCCCGTTTTACTATATTTCATATGCACTACTCGTACATACCATTCCGTCTAAGTAGTAATAAATTCACTCTGGACCAAACTGTCCGATGCACATTCTCTCTACAATTCAATACACTCTTCTGCGCTCTTAACTCTGTACGTCTATCCTCTACGCTCTGCACTGCGACCCTCGCGTCCCACGCTATCCGCTACATATCAACGAAACAACTCCTACACTCTTCATGGCACACCATTGACTATGGCGTCCTACACTCTTAGCTGCACCTCCACCAGTGAGACTTCTCTCGCTCTCCCGGTCACACTACAAATCAACGGGGCTGTGTTTCTTCATTCAAAGAGTTTCCATCCTGTAGAAGCGTTGCTTCTCGACCATTCCACCCCTGCATTCTTCTCTGAACTCCAGCTCGCTAGGAATCTGGTGCCCATTGTATTTTCTTTCCAAAGCCGGATTAGTCCTTTCAGAAGGATCTCGTGAACATTCCCCAAATATATAATCGGATCAGGGAAATTCCATTGTCAATCACATGCAGAAGTTTTTCAGAAAGAGAAATATATATATCAGGACACAGTAATATATAATAATGAATAAATATAATTACTTAAATTAGTTAGAAATATACAATATAAGATTTGTTAAAGTCAGAAACCTGACAGACCCGTAGGCTGTATAAAAAGTTAATTTTTGTAACTTATTCATCAGAATTGCATTTTTTGATCCAAATTGTGTCCAACATAATTATTTAGCTAATTTTAAATACTTTTACAATTGGAACTATATGCCTAAGACTCACGAATACGAAATTATCCATTGGTCGACGTTTGGAAAAAACACACTATGTTAACAAATATAGAAAACATATTCTGGAAAAAATGGAAAGGAGAACAATTCTATAAAACAAATTTGATAAACGTTTGAAAACAAGTAGAAGTAAATTAAAATAATAATAAACTTCATTTTTTTCTTTCCGCAGACTATGTTGACTAAGAAAAACCTACTTTTTTCATTATTTTTCGTAAAAAAATACACCAATCTGAAATACACTATTATGTTGGAAAAAATATTTTCAGAAATGCGAGCTGCAAGTTTAAAAAAATGCAATTAAAAATTGCATTTTGAAGCCACTGAAGATGTCATATATTCAGAAAAATTATTAAACTCTTAATTAAACTTTTTCTCCTCTCTTTGAGGGAAGACTAGATGTCTTTAGAATTATCTGACAAAATTTAAAGCATTTTTTTTTTTTTCACATATTTGGTTGCATGAATGTTAAACTAAGTTATAATATTTTGCCTAAACATGAATTATGCTTTATAAATTTTTAAATATGGAAAGAGTTGTTTTAGAGATTCTAAGAAAACTTTTTTAAAGAAAAGACCTTGTCTCAACCCTCGTCTGAAAACAAAAATCGCATAAAACTGGAAATTTAAAAAAAAGAAAATCTAAATTTAAATTTGAAATAAATTTTAATAAATTCTAGAATTAAGAAAAAAAAAATCTGATTGATGTTTGTTTCATCTCGATCAAATATAAAAAAGACAAAAGATGTAAAAACGTCCAAAAATATTGTTCATATAACGAGAAATTAAAAGAGAATTCAAATTATCAAAAACAGAGCTTAAATATCTGGGATAATATTTTTTGGAAACTGTTATGAGTTGATGTAAAAAATCAAGATGTTAAATTTTCATTTAGACTAAGTTTTTAAATTTTTGTCAGTTGTTTTTTTCTGACTTTTGTAGTGGTGGCAAAAGACTTTATGATTTCCTCATTACTAATTTTGGTAAAAACATCACTTTCAGTAGAAAGAAGCATCAAGTTAGAAAGCCAAACATTCCTCATGCCAGATTGTAGCCTATTTTTTATAATTTTTACACGACTTATAGATCTTTTGCAGAACAGCTTGCAACTGCGAGAGATAGCAGGATTGTGTAAAATACATTCAAATTATTGAATCCAGAGAAATTGTTCAAACAACGATAGGGTTTTAAGAATCTCTTTGTAATCCACATATTTTTAACCTTCATTGCTGATGTTACTTCATCTGCTTCTTCGTCTAGTTTTCCATTCTCGTCCATTTACTTTTGAATATCGTTAGCAGGAGCAATGATAGTACTTATTTTACTTCTTATTAAGTTGTAGGAGTAAGTAATTGCAAGAACTACTACTTAAAACAGTATTATTGTATATGCTTTAACAACATATACAATATACTCTTACAAGTACCGATTCTTATAAAATGGCAGACATTGTACCATTAAAACATAGTCCTAAATCTATTGTAAGCCCCTGTATTCTGCATTTGTTTTTCTTTCATACTATAATTTTTCAGTCTTTTTACCTAGTAATTAATCCTCCTCCACCTCCCAAAATAATTTAATTTTTCTTTAAATTCCTCCCTTCCCCCTAAAATAATTAGTGGCTGGAAGTCTTTTTCTCTGTACAGATTGTTTACTGATACTGTTTTAATGACATACAATACTACTCTCCTAACGTCACTAATATATACTGTACTTAAATTCTAGTTTTCTGAAAATGGTCAAGTAATTTATTTTAACGTTGTCTCTCCTTCTGAAATGCATATTTATTTGTTCTTTCTTATCCCACCCATGAAGAATGTATTTTTGCACTCGGACCGTACGATACGACCCTGTCAAACAAGGTAATAAATTACTTAAGACGCTTCTGGGAAGCTATTCCTTTTATCACATCTTGTGGTCCAAATTGCCTTTCAGCATGTGTTAAACATTTTCCCACCTGTATTCCAAGTATTTTTTTTATTACCGCATTTTCAAAGATAGCAAGATGCAGAATGGGTTCTTATTGCCTTATCTAGAATTTAAAGAATGAAAAAAACAGGAACATTTCTGGAAATTGAATGTTGAAAAAAAGTTAAAAGTGATATTAAAAAAAATCCAGATTTTTTTTAATAGTGAAAAAAAAAGGAAATATTAGGAATTTAAAAATCCCTCCCAAAATGTTACTTTTTCTCTAAATCCCCCCCAAAAATAAATTGTATGACGCACTTTGCGTCACCAAACCCCTCTCTGGGCACCCCTGATTGCAATCATATACAACTTTTTTAAATAGACATCTCTAAGAATTGGCACACATTATCATGTATGATTTGTTATTAATTGAGCAATGTTTTCGTGTGATATTTCAATTCGAATGGCATTTAACTTTTACTTCACCATAGTTTAATCCACAAATCCTGTAATTTTGATCGGAATTAATGCTCTTTTTGTGTAAAAAATATTCTGTATTCTCTAAGTGAGGAGTAATGAATCTGAGAGTTATCCCATTGAATTTGTTATATGTACTTTATTTGGTCAACAAGAAAGCAGCAGGTTTAATATTATAAACAAGTTATTAGATTTGGATTCTTTGATTGCTCTTCAGTCTTATTATTTTCTTAATTATGAATGTAGAAAAAAGGAGAAATTTAGTTTCAAGTCTGTGTTTATCTTTTTCTTTAGGAAAATTTTAAGAATTAGATTGGAAATAAACAAACATTTATAAGGCATGTAACTTTATTCTTTCACAAATTAGCATTAGAATAACAGAAACCACTTTATGATTTAGGTTAGACCTTTTATGTGTACAATAAACTTTGTGTAATGCAAAAAGATTTTAAAGTCCCCATTTTAAATAGAGTTATACACTGTCTAAGGTAGAATATTCTCTATGATAGAAAATTTTCTCGGTCCTGGTCGATTCTGTTTTAGACGTAGTTTGCTGTATTTCATTTATAGTCTTATGTAACATTTTCTACTTCATTTTACAAATAGTTATATTTATATTGTATCAGTTATAAGATGATCGTTATATCCTGATAAATGTTATTGAGTCAGTTTAGGTTTCTACTATATTTTAATAAGGAAAACAAAATTTAGTAAATATTCTAGTGATAATTTTTTTTAACTGATACAATGTTGCATTATGCAACTTCTGTTATTTGAAATTTTATGCTTGTGTAATGATGTCTGAGAGATAGATGGTAAAATTCATTATCTGCAGATTGACAATAGTGCTGTGAACTTACCAATGTGGAAAAACAAAACCATTAATTTTTAGATGTTTAAAGATAATTAAGTATTGTTTTAATAATAGATTAGGAAACCATTTTATGATTTATCATTAATATTTAAAAGTGAATTTTTTTTGAGTGAGTCAATTTTAAATAAAAAATCTGTAAAATATAAAGGCACAGATGTCATATATGCACCACATTGGTGCAATTTTTTTCCTCCGCCAATTTGGCAAAAACTTTGTTACAAATAGCATGCAATATTAGCACGTGATTTTTTATTTCAATATAAAAATTAAAAAACGTTATAACATTAATATACATTATAACATTAGTGTTATAAACGTTAACATACATTATAACGTTAATATTCAAAAACAAAGTTTTTGCCAAATTGCTGGGGGGAGGGGGAATCACGCTAATGTGGTACGTATATGACGTCTGTGTCAATAAATATTGATATACATAATAAAAATAATTTATAGAATTGAAATAAAAAATAAAAGCAAATAAACAACAATTTATTTTGTTCGCCAAGTTGGCGGGAAAAAATTCGCGCCAATGTGGATGTCATATGTGGCACACATATGACATATGTGCCAATATAAATATATATTTTATGACATTTTTAACTTAATGAACAATATTTTGGAAAAGTCCACAAATTATCATTATCTATACTTCATATTGTGTATATTATTAAACTGAAAATTTTATAAAATATTTCTAGCCTAATTTTTACTTCAACCAAACTTTTAAAATCTGAAATCTTCTCTCTTTTTAGAGCCAATTTTGTTGTTGTATCCTGGACAACTGTAGATATCAATGTGATTGAAGGAACTGGGTTCACCCACATGTGAAACTTTTATTTCACGAGATACCACATGGCTTAACTGCCACGAGATTGGCATTTTTCTTTTATCTACTGACCTCCAAGTGAGAGGACTCTTCACACCGCTACTTTTTTGTGCAAGTCTGTAGCACTGACCTGGCATTCCCAAGAGCCATCCTCGGAAGAATTGACCACATCTGATGCTACCTAGCTGCCATTTTCCGGTGAAAACTACTGCTGCATTGTGGCATAGTTGAATAAATATTGCTTGGTGTATATTGATGCATAATTTGAACTGTATACACCAGCAATGCTTTTTCGACTGTAAAATGGGAAAAGCTGTGTTCACCAGCAACTGATCTAGCGGGGAGAAAGCTTTACCAAAAGTAAGCGTTTATTGTTATTGTAATAATTTATTCCTTTTTTATTAATATTGCGTAAGATGTTTATGATACTTAATAAAAAAGGTTGTATTAAAATTTGCGACATAACTCATGGGGCTTCACCAATAAAGATTTCAAAGAGTTCAGACAAAAAGAACTTTTTATTTTAAAACTATGAAATGACCCTATGTAAACAAGAAAATAAGTGCATCACTAAATAAATATTAATATTTTTTCACCAATTTTTTCATTTTAAAATATAATTTCAGACAACATTTTAAAGAGAGCTTGGATACAGTTATATTTATAACCGATTGAAATGTCAGAAAGTTTTGAAAATGAAAACTATTTTGTTATTGCTATGTTAAAGGAGCCAACATGAAAACACACAAACAAAAAAATATATATATAAGAAAACATTTCTTTTACAACTAGATAACAATATTTTTTCTCGAAATTTTTACACAGGTTGTAAAACCGTTTATTTATCACCAATAAAGATTTCAAAGAGTTCGGACAAAAATAACTTTTTATTTTAAAAATATGAAACGACCCTACGTAAACAAGAAAATGAGCACTTTTATCATTAAATATCAATATTTTTCATTTTTAAATATGTCATACAAAATCTGGTTAAAGATATAAAATAATAAAAACTTGATGTTTCTTTTTAAATTTATTATCATGGGGCCGGGCAACGTCATCCGGGGGTCAACTAGTATTAATATTTAAAATATATATTGATATAGCCCATTTATCACACAAATCTAAAAAAATTAATCAATTTAAGCTTGAAATTAATGCTTTTGTCTGCAAAAAAAAAGAGGGAAAATTTTCCTGCTAAGAAAAATTGAAAAGTCGTCAAATTTTGGCAATATGCATTTTCTGGTAAATTCTAGCAACCTTTTCCCTTTTGCTGGTGGTTCTGATGGAGAAGAGATATTTTTCGTCGAACATGAATAAAACAAAAGTTGTACGGTGATGTCATCTCTTAAGTGACCTTAGGGGGTCATTCAAGTATAACCGTAAGCATATTTTTAGTAATTTTATACCCCGTCCTTCCCTTATAAGAAAAAATAAGCAAATAGTAACCCCCCCCCATTTTTTTTTTTTTGCTTATGTATGATTTTGACATTTTGTACGTCAACACTGTTTGCCAGGAAAAAACAGTTACAATCAATTTACACTATTAATCTTACAAATTTATATAAATAGGCATAGGGGAGACCGGTACACACTGGACCTATGGACACAGTGGACCCCCCCTAATATTTTATTTATTTAAATTTTTTTTAAGCTTATCTTCTATCCTAATAGACAACAGCACTGCAATGATTATTTATAGCCTTCAGAAAATATGTTTAGCTCAGATTGAACTATTTTATCCTGCTTTGTTGTTTTGAGCTTCTAAAAGTAAAATTTTTCATCATCATATTTTTATTTTTTTAGTAATTAAAGGTTGTAGATAAATAAAATAAAACAGCTTTTTTGCAAAGCTAAGATATTTGTTTTTATTTTACTTTAAAGTTAATATGTTTAAAAGAAAGCTATAAACAATAATAATATGATTATTTATTGAACTTCAACATGGGGTACAGTGGACCACCCACTCCTGGGGCACAGTGGTCCACAATCTACTCTGCTCCTGTAATGCAGAATGTTCAAAATATTTAATAATTGCTTATTTTCTATAAAGAACGATTGTTTTAAAGTAGATTTAACTGTAAAATAAAGTAAACAAATAAAAATAACAATTTATTTAACATAGTAAGAATTACTTTGTTTTGTATTTACTGCCTTTGATAAATGTAACTGTAGTCTAATTGTTGATGATTCTATTCAAGTAAGATTCATGAGACGCAAATTGAATGGAAATCAGTTTATTTCTCCCGAAACTGTAGATGAATCTGCTGTTGATGTCAATGATTTCATAATGTTGCTCTCACACCCAAAATTATTTTTTGAAAATCCCAGGCTCAATCTTACTCATAAGTACTTTGGAATTTCATTTGCAAATTTTAATGTGCGCTGACTTTTTTGTACTTAAGTAATAACTTCAGCTAAATTGCAATTGTTCTTGTATTAATCTGTTATTATTTTCAAAATATAATTAATTTTTTTGTTTTTGTTTCAAAATTTATATTACTATGTTATTTTGCGGGTGAAGGTGCAACAAAAAAGAATTAGATTAATGAAAAATAGATTTATATCGTATTTTAGATAATACCTAATAGTGGTCCACTGTACCCCGGTGGGTGGACCAGTGTACCCCGCTTCCGGGTTACACTGGTCCACTTCACAAGTGCAAAAATTTTTTTTTTTTGAAAAATGTATTGAAAACTATGTTGTGAGAAAATTATGATGGATGTAAGAAGGTTTAAGGAATATTCAAAAATATTTTCATACATATCGGTCAGTCTGTTAAAGAGAAAAAAAAATGTTAACTGAAAAAGTGGTCCACTGTGTACCGGTCTCCCCTAGCACATTTTGCCTAGCACATTTTGCGCAAAATTTGATACCACACTTTAATACCATCACAGTGTGGTATCAAAAGAATGCAAAATGGTTTTAATATATTGTTGTTTATTGCATTGAACAATAAAACTTAACAATGGGCCCTAACTTAATTAGTCATCATAACTAAAATTTTTAACAGGAATCATAGAAATGTTATGTGTTTGAAGTTCCGAGCGGACTACAGAATACTCATTTCCCATCATGTATTTTTTCTTGTTGTTGCTGCGTTGTCTAATGCATTCATAAGAATTGTCATAATCCCCCCCTCCCCTCTTCTCCCTGTCAGCAAAACTAATCAAACCCTGAACTCCTCCTTACTGCTTACATAATACTTGAATGGCCCCTTAGTGTTATTTTTAATTTTAAGAATTGTACACTTGAGCAGTCAAAGATGCTTGTTTATAATTTTAAATCCTCAGATTATTTTGCTTTGATGGATTTGAATTGGAGCAGGTGTTCAATATTATTGAAATATTTATTTTACATGAATTTTATAAGTGAATACTGGATATCTAGCAATCAGTGCTTAATTTATGATGGAGCTCAGCTCTGATACTTCTTTGTTTTCAGTGAATACTTAAATATAGCCAGAGCTTATAAATATTGTACACCACAACTTACCAGGACATTCGTGAATGTTTTATATTGTTGGTTGATAAAAAAATGTTAGCGAGTAAGATTTTCTGAATTTTTTTTTATAAATGTTTTTGCTATTTGTTCATTTATTAGATTTTACTGTATATATATATATGCATAGCTGCTAACTAATCCTTATCTGTGTTGCTACTAAATCCGGATAGTAATATTAACATTATTTAATTGCAAAATTCTGCAATTAAACCAAGTCAAGATTAGGGGAAGACTTCTGTTCGGAAGTACTGGTAACAAAAAAGTGGAATAGTTGACAGCTATTTATAGACTGAATTTTCTGTAAACCTCAAGCCGAGGACACTAATGTAAAAACATTTGCCTTTTACTTCCGGTAAGTTAACCCTTACTTTTGGCACCTTTGCTTGGCGAAGTTTGTTTGTTTACAAATTTGATGCTGTCAAATCTATGAAATACACGCACTTAAAATTCAAGGTTTTGCGAAAAATAAAGTATTTATTTATTTAACTTATTTCTTATTTTATATTCTGACTACATTTTAACAATACAACAACCATAGTTGTATGGGAAAAAAAATTATATATTTTAGATACATATATGTAAAGATGCATTCAAAAACTTGTAACATTATTTAGTGCGATACACAGTAAATATTTACTATTCTCAAATTATGTTTATGATTATTTATTACTATCATTCAAAAATATAAAAAAGGATTTTATTTATTTATTATTGAAATCAAATACTAAAATATTTTAAAACCTTTGTTAATAAGAAAACAAAATACTTCTTTATGTTTATTCTGTGAATAAATTTGCAGCAATTTATTGGCAGGCAAAATCTGCACTCTATTTTTTGTGACGCTATTTAAAGTACAAATTAGTAATAGTATTAGGTTCTATTGTTTGTTATATAGAGTGAAAAAACTACAAGACTAAGTGATTGATTGAAGCATATTTGATGTAATATCCCTAATTCTTGAAATTTTAATGTTTACGCTATTGTTGTTGGTAATAGAACGTTGGAATAGTTTCATGTACATGAATGATTTTTTTTTCATTAGTCTAAATTATTTTTTATTGTGACAATATTGAAAATAAAATATTGATTCACAACCTCATATTATTTGTAATTGAAATCTTCAACAGTTATTTTGATTATTAATTTAAAATTTCCAACTGTACTTTATTTTTAAATTTTACAATTAAACAGTTTAAGATATTTTGAACGATGAGGAGAAAAAGTTTAATGAGAATAGTTAAGCTTAATATAATATAAATGCAAGTTTAACAGTTTAAGTTTATTAACATTGTTATTTTTAATAATAATCTTTTTAAGCTTATTAAGTTTAGTAAAGATAATTAATTTAAAAAATCTTATGTAAATTTCAAGTGAAAAATCTAAACGAAAGAAATAATATGTTATAAATAAAACAATACAAATAAATGACATATTAAGTTTACATTTAGGAACAAATTAAATGTTTACTCTTCTGTATAACTTTTAGTATTGATTTTTAAACAATTTAGATTAATCAAATACTAAGAGAAGCCTTCGTTATTATTTTTTTTATTGGGAACATACATCTGACTTGTGTTATTGATACAAATATCCGCCCCTTCATTATTAATCATAATTACAAAATAAACAAAAACATATCGCCAATGTAGCACTTTCACGATCGCTAGAAAAGAGCAATAAACCACCATTTATGGCATCCATGCCACCGAAAATGACTAAATTATGCATTTATTTAAGCAATATTGCATAAAATTTCATATACCTGCCCTATTTTTTCAAATTTTAAAGTATTTATGTATATACATTTTAAAAAATAATGATGTAAAACTATTTAAATTTAACGAACTATCACACAAAAAAAAATCAGAATCTTTGCCAAATGCAATGCTGGCTTTATGTCAGTCTAGCACATGAGATTAATCGCTAAATATTGTTGTTATTACCATTATTAGTATTCTATTAATTTCTTTTGAAATATAGACTTATCATTCATTTTATTTAAAACTAGCAAGCTACGCTGGTCAATTTCTCTTAACGAACTTTTAATCAAACAAAATATTGACATTTCATAATTCACTCTTATATTTTAACAGAATAATAAGGCTACTATAATTTGTGACGCGTGCCAATATACACGTCAGGACACGTCGCCCTTATCATTATCATTATATGCATGAAGGTTTCGCTATGGTACTCCATTGTGGAATTTGGTAATTTTTGAAATTCAATATTTGAAAAACGGCATAATCATTAGATTTGAAATTTATATCAAGAAAAATACAATTTTTTACCTTTCAAACGCAGTTTGTCTAACAATTTTCTGACAAATACTTTTCGAGCTATTATTTTTTCAGCAACTTCAAAGGTTTCATTTTCCGAGATTAATCTGTGGCAACAATTAGCAAAAAACCCAGTCGTCAATATCGCATAGCTTTTTATTAAAGAGGCTGTTGGAGCAGGGATTGTCACCATCACTTTTGAAATCGGTTCTGTAGTTCCAGAGATTCCATAAAAATTGTAATTTAGAATGATTTTAGAACGCTTTTCGCACATATCACCCTTTTAAATTTAATTTTTTTTTAAAAAATTCTTAGAGAGCATTTACATCTTATAAGTAACTACAATGCCGAATTTCAAATTTCTAGCTCCTTCAGTATAAAAAAGACGCAATTTTCGCAAATTTTTTGCTCCTGCACCCCATTGGGATTAGTAGCACCGACATAAAATATAGCCTATGTTGGAGTAGGGATTGTCACCATCAATTTGCCACCATTACTTTTGAAATCGGTTCTGTAGTTCCAGAGATTCCATAGAAATTGTATTTTAAAATGTTTTTAGAACGCTTTTCGCTTATTTCACCCTTTTAAATTTCGATTTTTTTAAAATTTGTTCCTAGAGAGCATTTACATCTTATAAGTAACTACAATGCCAAATTTCAAATTTCTAGATCCTTCGGTATAAAACTATCCTGCGCCGTCAGGCGCCCACGGGGGTCGCCGACGCGCGTAAACGACCATCGCACCCAAGCCTCTGAAGGGCTTTTAACGCACCAGGGCTTTGTCTCGCCCGGCGCTGCGATCGGCCTGAGGCCGCTCCCCACTGCGGACCCCCAGGTCATTTTACCAAGGTATGGTGACGTAGTCGTCGCGGCAGTAACCCCACATCTCGGAGGAAACTTCCGCAGAGACGGAACCTTGATGAACCGCCGTGGAACCCCCGACGACTTCGTTCGCGAGACCCCATAGGGGGAGACGGTCGTTAGGTCATATGTCGAGCTACCACGACGGCTCTTGCTTTACCACGGCTCGAGGGGTAAAAAAATCGCAATTTTAGAACATTTATAGCTCCTGCACCACCCCTGGGGTTAGTGGCACCGACAGAAAATATAGCCTACGTTGGAGCAGGGGTTGTCACCATCAATTTGCCTCCATCACTTTTGAAATCGGTTCGGTAGTTCTAGGGATTCCATAGAAATTGTAATTTAGAATGTTTTTAGAACGCTTTTCACTTTTTTCCCCCTTTTAAATTTCGATTTTTTTTTTAATTGTTTTTAGAGAGCATTTACATCTTATAAGTAGCTACAATGCCAAATTTCAAATTTCTAGCTCCTTCGGTATGCAAAAAATCGCAATTTTAGAATGTTTTTCGCTCTTGCATCCCCCTAGGGTTAGTGGCACCGACATAAAATATAGCCTATGTTGGAGCAGGGGTTGTCACCATCACTTTTGAAATCGGTTCGGTAGTTCCAGAGATTACCCCCTACAAACAAACAAACAAACAATCTTTACTCCTTTATAATATTAGTATAGATATGAATTTTTCATTTAAAATACACATATCACATATATTTAAAGTACATGCCTTTCACTCATTTATTTAAAAGAAAAATAATAATAAATGAAATAACACAAAAAACCAAAATATTTTATTTCAACATCAAGCCATTGTTTCTAATCTAAGCAAGTGAAAAATAAAAGGTGCTATAGCTGGAGGGGAAAAAAAGATATTGGCAAGATAATATAATATTGGCCCAGCTAACATAAAAGTTCCTTTTTTTTGTGATCTATTTGCAAAATCAGTGATTGCTTCTGACAAAAATTGGAACCACTTCACAAAATTATTCTTAATAAAAGAAGCACCTTCACAAAATTATTTTTTTATAAAAGTGAACACTTTACATTTAAAAAAAAAAAAAAAAAAAATGTTGGGATTTAAAATGTGTAATTTGCAAACAAAATAAGCTCGCCAAAAAGGTAAACTTAACACACACACACACACACACACACACACATATATATATATATATATATATATCATAGTTTGAATTTAAGAGTAACTGGATTTGACTGTTTGTTACATCATTTTATTTTTCTCAAAACATAATTAAAAAAAAATATATATATCCATGAGAGAGATGGGAAAAAAAAAATCTGCATCAAACTTTGATGTGAAATCTTTGATGTACAGTAAAATTTACAATTTTAAATACATTTAATTTGCATTTTACTGTGAAGACTTTTTTTTTTTTTTTTTTTTTTTTTTTTGTGGGGAGGGGTTGGTGGTGTCACAAAAAGTAGATGTAACTACATTCTATAATTCTATATTGTAGTGATTATATGATAAAACAAGCTGCCAGTGTGATCAACTGATACGTGCTATTAGCATGTACCTTGGAGAAGCCTCATGTATAATGACAATCCTGAAAGGGCCCTAGGAGTGAATGAAAGGGTTTCACTCATCACTGTTTCTTAGAAGGGAAAAAATAGTTCTGTGTTTTTAAATAAATGATAAGTATTACTATTTGTTTTAAAAGTATAACTGCACTGGCACAAAAATGATATACGCATGTACAAATAAAATGTATATAGCACTGAAGTAAATATCAAAAACATATTTAGACTTTTAATTTAACTTGTGAAAAACAGAAATATAATGTTAGATATACAAGTCATATGCAATAAAAATTACTCTCAGATAAAATAAGCTTTCACTGTATTCTGAGTGACTTCGAAATCTTATGATTTACGATCGTCATTATTAAAAAAATATAATGTTTTATTTTTTGAAACCACAAAAAAATTAATAGTTATCATTGATTTATTAACGGAAGATTAATATTTTTGTGTGGCATTATTTAAGACCCCTCTAATAGCGAAAACTAGCCAAAACTTTCGATTATTTCCACGCAAAACATTTGTTAATAACAAGACAAGGACAACAAATAATTATTTATTTATGTTTATAATCATTCACAGCTGATATGCTGATATCGATCCGTAAATATGACGCTTGCGCAGTAAAACCTTGTCTATGATTGGTTAGCGCTAGTGCTTCCCTATAACCAGTGAAAACGCTCTTAGGTTAAGGTCTTGGGTCGCTGGGTTTTTTAGGTAGTTGGGTCGACCAGTGAAAACGCAGCTATAGAAATGGTAAAAAGAGGAGAAAATAATTTTGGAGGATAAAGGCTTTACAAGCCATGGCGCCCTCTGCGAAATTGTTTACTGTACCTCTAACAAATGATATAGATCAGTTTCAACCACGTGATCACCAGCCCACCAAAAGTTATCAACCAATCATAATCGTGGATTTGTAGCCTGAATTACGAGTCAACCAATCACAATCCACCATTTTTGATGGGCAAACAAAAAACAAAGCTAGTTGCTAAGGTGGTTGCTAGGGTGTGACGTCAGTTGAAACTGATCTATACTCTTTTTAGAAAATTCTTTTACTTTATGCATTCCGCTTTGTTTTTATTGTCCCGGCAGTCGCCCGTCGGCCCGACCACGCCCCATAGCGAGACGGGGAAAAAGAAAGCTCCACGCTGCTCAGCGAGAAAGAAAAAAGAAGTAGAACACCCTTCTTGGAATTTTTAAGCAGGGAATCGCTTGGCAATTATTCTTGTTGGACACCGGACAGTGGCACAGAGACATGAGACTGACCTTGAAATATGTTAATGATTCTTACTACACAGGAAGTGTAGTGTGTGATAGATAGAAGACATAGACATGGTGTATTTGGAATAGGATAAAAATAGCCTAAGAGAACAGTTCTTTATTCTTATTCATTTGCTATCTAGTATTTTAGACGAATCTTTTTGTCTATTTGTCAATTTTAATGCATTTGGTTCAGTTTCTTTTTTTTCGGCTGCGAGATATTTTATACAAATTTAACATATATGTACATTTTTGTATTAAACGACAAACGAATTCTTCATTTGGCGCCCCCTTCGGCTGGCGCCCGGGGCACATGCCCCCTCTGCCCCCCCCCTTAGTTTCGGCCGTGTAACCAATGCCCAGTTCGCGTTAAAGAGGGAGAATTTCTACGATACAAAATGCTTAAATTTTCTAACTTTCATTGAAGCCAGAAGGCAATTTAACCAAAAATCAGAATCCAAAACATATGCAAAGATAGCTAGTTCTCAGAAAGCAGATAGAAGATATGCAGATAGAAGATAGAAGATATCTTCCTTGAAGATATGCAAAAAGCATTGGAAAAACGTACAAATGTAATGTTGAAACTCATTATCAATCACACTGATGAAAAGTACGAAAGGACCCAGGCTCTAATTACGGAAATTAAGATAGCCATAGAAAGCTTAAGTGCCACACACTGACAAATTGGTGCACTAAACTAAGCGATTTTTCATCGGATAGGCGCAAACGCCCTCATCAAAGTGGGGAGGTGCAAAGATAAAAAAAAAAACTTTTTATTTTTGGCTGCCTGCAGCTGCAAGGTACAGCCTGCCCGGGTTTACGCTTTGTATTTAATTTAGTTCTGTCCATGCTTCTTTTTATTGGTCTTCTTTTTTATGGGTTTAAACATCCTGCAGTGGAATTGTAGGAGTATAAGTAACAAACAAGCCTGGTTTCGCTGACCCCCTTTTTCCAAGGCGGATGTCTTGGTGTTACAAGAAACTTTTCTCTCGGAAGATAAGGACATTCATATACCCGGGAAAATTTTGTATTTGTCGGACCGGGTTGGTCGCCCAGGCGGAGGCCTAGCCATTACTGTTAACCCCCTTTTGTCTTCTCATAAAATCTCTCTGCCTATGATCAGTCCTGTTAATGAAATCATGGCCATCCGTATTACTCGTCGATCTTTTACTCTAAATATTATTAATGTCTACTCCAGTTCCGGCCAGGTGGTCGAAGATTTGGTGAAGATCTGTCGCGGCCTGTCGGGGCCTTCCCTCATCCTTGGTGATTTTAATCTACACCACTCATTGTGGGGATCCCAGGTGAGGTGGCATCTATTGCTAGTGAACGCTTCTTAGATTGGATGGCGGAGAGCTCCTTTTGCCTTCTAAATACGACATCTCCTACTCATAATGCTCCCAGCGGCGCTTGCTCTCTCATAGATTTATCACTTAGCTCTTCAGATCTTTATGCCAGCACCAACGTTCAGGTTGAAGACGAGCTCTTCGATAGCGACCATTTTCCAATATCTCTCTCGGTGAACCTTCCCCCCCCCCCCCCATCCAACCTAGAATCATGCTTTTCATGTGGCGCAGGATATGCCAGGAGGTTAACGACAAAGTTGCTGTGTATCCGAATTTAGACTCCACCTCCTTTCGGCACAGAGGTCCGAAATTCCATGAACAATCATAAGTTTCTCCGAAATTTGCCCTCCAAAGGTCTCCCGGCCTGGTGGACAGCCAGATGTAGTAATTTACATTTACAAAAAAAATTCCTTTTGAGGAAAGCCCGCCAGCTAGTGTCCTCAACTTTCTGGATAAGGTATAAAAAGGTGGCAGCCAAATTTCGGCAGGTGATAAAAGATTCAAAATGTCATTATTGGGACTCAATCTGTAAAAACGCCAGAGATCCACGCATTCTGCATAAAGTCTTTAGAAAAATTAAAAATCGATCATGCACTCCCATCCAGGCTCACTTTTGTTTACTGCACGAAAATTCTTTAATAACAGAGGCCAAAACTCAGGCTGAGGTTTTTTCAGGCTATTTTAGCGGGGATTCAACTCACAAGCCACTTCCCCTGACCTACGGTCCCGAGTGTAATAGTCTGATCAATAAACCTTTTGATCTGTTAGAGTTAAAGGAGGCCATCAAGAATACCAAAGCAACTTCTCCAGGCGAAGATAAAATCGGCGAGTTTTTTTAAAGGCCTGAACGATTTATCACAGTCAACTTTACTCCAAATTTACAATGATATCTGGCGTTCGGGCAACATACGTTCGGAATGGACATCGGCAGTCATACTACCGATACTTAAGCCGGGGAAATCGGAACAGGATGTCGCTTCATACCGCCCGATAGCTTTAACATCAGTGATGGGTAAAATATGTGAAAGAATGATTGCAAAACGCATCAGCTATCACCTGCTACAAAATAACACACTAAGTTACAGGTATCTAGGATTTCAGCCCTTCAGGGACAGTCAGACCACTCTAACGATGTTACATAACGATATTGCCCGAGCGAAAAATGAGAGGAGATACATCCTGGGTATATCTCTTGACTTGCAAGCAGCGTATGATAGCATCTATGTTGATGGCCTGATTTTAAAGTGCGTTCAAACTGGCATAACCGGGCCAATCCTCCGTTGGCTGCATCGGTTCCTGTCTTCCCGGACCATCAAAGTGTCCTGGAGGGGCTCTTTCTCTTCTCCTCACAACATCAGCAAGGGATTTCCGCAGGGAGCAGTCCTGAGTCCCATTCTTTACACAATTTTCCTGTCAGATTTCTTTGAAATGTGGATGGTCTAGGAATCAAATACTTAATAAATATATGCGGACGATATCTTCATCTATGGCTCTGCTGAATCCCTGGAGTTGTGTCGGGACAGACTTCAAGAGGCTCTGCGGTTAATCGTCAAATGGTACCAGTACTGGAAGCTGAATATTCGTCCAGATAAATGCCATGCAATTAATTTCTCTAGACGTCGTGGAGAGGTCGATTTCGATTTTATCATCAACGGTGGCCTAATCGGGTGCACCGATGAAATTAAATTCCTTGGATTCTACTTAACGCGACGGGGAGGTTTTCGCAGACATGGAGAGTATCTGCGGAAGAAGGCTTTCACAAAAGTTAATATCTTGAAGGCGTTATCCCAAACTCGCTACGGTGCCCGTTCGTCTCATCTTTTAACTCTGGCGACCTCCTCCATCCGGAGCATGATTGAATATGGTGCAGCCATCCTCTCTGAAGCTAAAGCGTCCTTTTACAAAAGGTTAGAGGCTCTACAAAATGCGGCACTTCGAGTGGCTTTGGGCCTTTCCAAGTGGGTCCCCATCTTGGTTCTACGGAAACATGCCGGGGTCCCCTCTCTCTTCGACAGATTTGAAAATTTGGCTTTTAATTTCTGGATCCGACACAGTTCCCTGAACAGTCTGTCTCCGTTGTGGGAGTTTCATAACAGCAATCTGCACGAGGTCACAAGGAACATCCCCTACGTCGCTGAAATTATGGATGAAATTAGTGCTCACCCTGAGCACTTGATTCCCTTTCAGGTTCCTCTACATCCTAACCAGGTTTCGGTTCGATTCCACCTTGAAGATTTGCCTTTTCAGTGCAAAGATCTTGCAAACAACGTCATTGTCCCATTATATAATGAGTTTATACAGAATTTCTGCGATTCCTGGTCCATTGTCGCCACGGACGCTTCGAAATCTTCATCCTGGACTTCGATTGCAGGTTGTACTGAGACCGCCCAATTTGGATATAGAATCCACCCTGTAAACTCCATATTTACCGCAGAGGCGTTAGCCGTAGGCACGGCGATTGATGAATTAATTCCTTTAGTTGGCCCAGTAATACTTTTAACGGATAGCCTATCTGTACTCACAGCGCTCCAATCGGTATCCCTCAAGTCTCCTAGTGTGATTCTGTGGCTCCATAACAAGATTCAGAGAATTGTGTCTTATATCCCTCAGATCTGTATTTGCTGGGTACCGGGACACCGAGGTATCCCACCAAATGAGAAGGCCGACTATATTGAAAAAGAAGTTAGTGCCGCTGATGTCTTTCTCAGCTGGATTTACCCGGAGGATCTCAAGAATTACAATAAGCAGCGAACCGATAGATTGTGCAATCAACAATACCTTTCCAGTAAATACTTCCAGTCTCACGGGAACATCCTCTCGATACGGCAGACTCACCTCTGGGCTGACAGCAGACGTGAAGATATCTTAATAACACGACTTCTATGCCAGATGCTGATCACCCCAGCCATTCTTCGACGCTTTGGTCTGGCAGACGACGATAGTTGTAGCAGCTGTCAGGTTCCAGACTCCCTGGAGCAGATTTTGCTTTATTGTAGAAAATATCGTACTCAGCGTAGTGACTGTTGGAAAAAGTTGGATATGAGAAACGAACCCAAGACTCTTGGAGAATTCTCCCGAAATTTCTGCGAGTTCCCAGATTTTCGCCGCTCCACTCTTCATTTCCTGAGCATCATAGGCCGGTTCTAATCCCACGGCCTGTTCTTCCTGTATAGTCATCGAGCGAAAGGATCAGTTGAGACGACAGCCACGCCGCTATAGGTCTCAAAGTCCAACCCCCTTCAAAGTTCAAAGGTCAGAGGTGAGGAAGTTCAGTTGGATGGTGAAAGGTTGCGTGCTCTCTAGTGTTGCTTTCGATTTTCACGTGGGGGCGGTAACCGCATACTAGTTGTCGGCTGTAGCGTTTGATATTGTTTAGGTCGTGGGGGTATTTCTGCGTTAGTACCGGTTTTCTTGTTATTAAAGTAAGTGTTTTTACATTTATCTGGTGCTGCTTTCCTATTTCCTGTTTCCCGGTAATTTTCGTTGTTATTGTAAGTGGACTTTGTATTATCTTTGTTGTTGTCGTTAGTGTTATGTCGGCATGGCCTTCGGTATCGAATATGGCTAATTCAACTGTTAATATGGTAAATGACGAGGTTTCAATACATCCTCCAGTCAGTAGTATTGAAATGGTGAAAATTGAAGAAAGCATATTAAAATGTGATACTAACAACCCTAACATAGCTCGCTCAACTGTGACTATGGATACTTTGCTTCAAATGGCTGCGACGAATGGCGGCAAGGACTTCAATATTTTCTTACACACAGGGCCGGCGCCAGGGGTGCGGCTGATGAGGCAGCCGCCTCAGGGCGCACCCCTAGAAGGGCGGCATTTGGCTCGCATATATTGAACATATAAGCTATTATATATGTCGAAACTTTTAAAGAGAGAGAGAGAGAGAGAGAGAGAGAGATTTATTTATTTTTTCTTATTTTAAAATAAAAGTACGGAGTACACTGCATATAATTACAGTCAAAGAAGTTGAACATAATTAGAGTGAAAGAATTCCGGTTACAATGTTTTAGTCCACTTTAGTAAATTTTGTTCTCGGCGATTTTTGAATTATTACTGTGGCGAGATTTTCAGCGTTCCCTTGCGTTTCGCGGTGATTTTTTAATATTTGTTAAAGGAATTGATTCTGTTTCAAACTTTTAGCCTAATATAGTAAATTTCGTTTTCCGCGATTTTGGAATTTTTAGCTGTATTTAATGCAGTTTTCAATGCGATTCTTAGCGTTTTTTCGCGTTCTGATGCGATTTTTGACATTCGTAAAAAAATCGGTTTAAAACTTTTAAACTAATTTTGTCAATTTTGTCCTCCGCGATTTTTGAAGATTTTGCTATTTTCAATACAATTTTTAGCATTTCCTTGCGTTTCGCGGCGATTTCTTCACATTCATAAAAGAAATTCCGTTTCAAATACTTAGCCAAATCAACATTTTGTCTTTCGCGATTTTTATCGTCTTTTCGCGTCGATTTTTTGACATTCGCGAAATAATTCCTTTTAAAATGTTTTAACCAACTGAAGTAAATTTGCTCCTCTGAGATTTTTTAACTTTTTGCAATCTTTATGCGATGTCTAGAGTTTTTTAGGTACGTCCCTAATTATATTCGTACATAGCACCTATAGTTTCATCCTGGTCCGTCCGTATGTCCGAATATAACAGTGCAAAAAATACCCGACCGAATGGTTTGAAATTTAATATCATTGAAAATAATTATAATCGTTATAATCGTTGAAAAATTTCGTCGAGTTATTTCAAATTTTATGAAAATTGAATCAAAACTTCTTCATTCTATTAAATCCTATCATTCGTTATTAATTCAATGATATCCCATGATAGGAAATGATTCTATGTTGTCATGGTGATTACGTCCTATTTAAGATGGAGTCAAATTATTTTTGTATTACTGAATTTAAAAACCGAATTTGTATACTATAATTGTTTAATTATAGCAATCCTATAATCTACCGGCAGTTTTTTGGATAGATGTTTCCGGAGAAATATGATATTAAATGGAAAAAGAGTCTAAATATGGATTTCAAGTTCTGAAATTTTCTAAGCTAGACTTAAGTTTCCCATTGGAATTTTCAGTAAATGTCAACAAAAGATAAAATGTGTTCTCAAAATGAACTCAAAATGAACTTATTTTATTACGGAAACTAATCATATCATAATAACAGACGATATAATTCATTTTTTCAGTGAAATAATAACGATGTTTTTGAAGTGAAAACTTCTTTAGGCATGTTGGGCATTTTTCGAGATGGGAAAAAACCATTGAACTCGCGACACTGTTATTGTAACCGACACTGTTACCGACACCTCTGTATATTTGAAGTGAAAACTTCTTTAGGCGCGTTGAGCATTTTTTGAGATGGGAAAAAACCATTGAACTCGCGACAATGTTACTGTAACCGACACCTCTGTATATAAGTATGTACATGTATTGTGTATAGTTAGGTATGAGGTAGGGCGGGGCGGACGCGTCGTGCGCCGCATGCTTGCCTGTGCGCTATTGCACCGCGGTATAGTAAGCGGTATAGTAAGCGCAGAAAAATGTAAGCGGTATAGTAAGCGCAGAAAATGTAAGCGGTATAGTAAGCGCAGAAAAATGTAAGCGGTATAGTAACACAGAAAAAATGTCAGCGGTATCGTAAGCGGTATAGTAAGCGCAGAAAAATGTAAGCGGTATAGTAAGCGCAGAAAAATGTAAACGGTATAGTAAGCGTAGAAAAATGTAAGCGTTATAGTAACACAGAAAAAAATGTAAGCGGTATAGTAAAAGCAGAAAAATGTAAGTGGTATAGTAAGCGGTATAGTAAAAGCAGAAAAATGTAAGTGGTATAGTAAGCGGTATAGTAAACGCAGAAAAATGTAAGCGGTATAGTAAGCGTAGAAAAATGTAAGGTGTATAGTAAGCGCAGAAAAATGTAAGCGGTATAGTAACGCAGAAAAATGTAAGCGGTATAGTAAGCGCAGAAAAATTTAAGCGGTATAGTACGCGGCATAGTAAGCGGTATAGTAACGCAGAGAATGTAAGCGGTATAGTAACGCAGAAAAATGTAAGCGGTATAGTAAGTGCAGAAATATGTAAGCGGTATAGTAAGCGGCACAGTAACGCAGAAAAATGTAAGCGGTATAGTAACGCAGAAAAATGTAAGCGGTATAGTAAACGCAGAAAAATGTAAGCGGTATAGTAACGCAGAAAAATGTAAGCGGTATAGTAAACGCAGAAAAATGTAAGCGGTATAATAAGCACAGATAAATGTAAGCGGTATAGTACGCGCAGAAAAATGTAAGCGGTATAGTAAGCTGTATAGTAACGCAGAAAATGTAAGCGGCATAGTAAAGAGTATAGTAAACGCAGAAAAATGTAAGCGGAATAGTAATGCACAAAAATGTAGCGGTATAGTAACGCAGAAAAATGTAAGCGGTATAGTAAGCAGTATAACAACGCAGAAAAATGTAAGCGGTATAGTAAGCGGTATAGTGCGACTGAAGTCTGGTTCCCGAAATTTTTGTATGTAAAATAATATGCATTATTTTTCCTACAATAGCGCATTAAATGAAAATTGTAATATAACTTTTGTAGTAGTAGTTTATAATAATGAATAAAAAACACTTCATTTAAAAGTATTTCCTGCACAATAAAACATTTCCTGACGATTCAAAAAATACACACGTAATTGTTCAAGTTTTCACTTCTGTCGGCACTCCCGGAGTGCCACTGTTTTTATTATTATTGTTTTGTATTGGATATTTGCGCATAGTATAATTTTAATGTAGCAGAATTGTAATTAATTGTTTATAAAAGTGTATTGAAACTTAATTTCATAAAACAAAATAAATATCTATAATATGAAAATCTGCACATAAAATAAATTTTGTATTCATGCATTTTTGCATAAGAATGAAACAGCTGTTGCACCAAGATTTGAATATTTATAAAACTAGTTATAGTATCAGCGCACCTCACTTGTCGCGTTTGACGTACAATTTCCAACTTTTTTCTTTGTGACCATTCTTCTACCTTAGTAAAAGGAATCGGTTGTAAAATTTTAGCCCAATATAATAAATTTTGTCCTATTTTCACTAAAGTTTATTCGGAATTCGTACAACGATTTTTGAATTTTTCTACGCGATTTTTTAGAGTGTTTTCCCGTTTCGCGACGATTTTTTGACGTTGTTAAGAGGAAATTCTCTTTCAAACCTTTAGAATAATATAGTAAATTTTGGCCTCTTCTATGTTTGAATTTTAGGGATTTTACGCGTTCTGCGGCGATGTTTTGACATTCGTAAGGGGCTCGTGGCTTCAAACTTTTAGCGTAATACAGTAAATTTTGTCCTCCGCAATTTTTGAATTTTTAATGTGATTTTAAATTCGCTTTATTCGCGTTCCGTGGCGATTTTTTGACATTCGTAAAAGGAATTCTGTTTCAAACTTTTAGCCTAATGTGTAAATTTTGACCGTTGAATTTTTAAATTTTTAGCGATATTGATTTGATTTGATTTTTTTTTTCGCGTTTCGCGGTAACTTTTTGACATTCGTGAAATAATTACTGTTACAATGTTTTAGTCCACTATTAGTAAATTTTGTCCCTCTGCAATTTTTTTATTTTTAGCGTTTTGTGGTAATTTTTAAAAATTCGTAAACGGAATTCGGTTTCACACTCTTAGTCTTATGTAGTAAATTTTGTTCTTCGCAGTTTTTGAATATTTTGTGATTTGTATTGAGATTCTTAGAGTTTTCCACGTTAAAATTTTTGACAATCGTAAAAAAAAAAAAAAAAAAAAAAAAATATATATATATATATCATTTTCAAACTTTTAGCCTATCATAGTAAATTTTGCTTTCCTCGATTTTTGAAGTTTTCGTGAGTTTTATTGCGATTTTCAATGCAATTTTAAGCATTTTTCGCGTTTCGTGGCGATTTTTTTATATTCATAAAAGAGATTAGGTTTCAAACATTTAGCCCAATATATTACAATTTGTATCCAGCAATTTTCAATGCGATTTTTAGTGTTTTTTCGCGCCGATTTTCGACTTTCGGGAAAGAATTATTGTTAAAATTTTTATACTCTCCGATTTTTGAATTTTTAACGAGTTTGTTTTTGCGTTTCGTGGCGATTATTCCACATTAGTAAAAGGAATCAAGTTTTAATCTTTTAGCCAGTAAATTTTGTCCTCTTTCAATAAAATTTATTCGGAATTCTTTCAGCAATTTTTGAATCTTTTGCGAAATTTTTGGAGTTTTTTGGCGTTTTGTGACGATTTTTCGACATTCGTAAAATATTTTTCTTATCTCTTAGTATAGTATTATCTCTCCAATATAGTAAATTTTGTCCTCTGCAATTTTTATAATGCAACTTTTAGCGTTTTTCCGCAATTCGCTGCGATTTTTCCACATCAGTAAAAGAAATCCGGCATCAATCTTCTAGCCCAATACAGTAATTTTTTTCTCTTTGCAATAAAGTTTATTCGGAATTCGTGGAGCGATTTTTACAATTTTCATGATTTTATATTACGATTTTTAATTTTTTCGCGCTTCGTGCTATTTTTTGATTTGCCTGGACAACGTTGGTCGGTCAGTTTCAGTTGGTTAAATTATTCTAGCAAATGAAAATACAACTTTTTTTTAATATTAGAGTGATATAATAAACGATTTTGACATAGAAATTTTAAGGCGAATTAGCATAGAATTGTTTATTTCACTGCTGATAGTTGAGTTTTTGTAAATAAAACTGGATATAAAATTAAATCTTCATGTATGCAATTTTAAATGATCATGTAATTTTCTATTCAGATCATAACTTTTCTATTTAATTTCAAGAACATAATGCGTAGTTTCGTTAGTATGTTTATCTATTTTTGGCTTGATAATGTGATTGCTTTGTAATATTTATTTCCGTATTATAATAAAGGACTTCGCCAAAGAAAAATTAAAAAAAAAATTAGATCTTCAAGGTTTGTCTTATTTTTGATAATTATTTTCTTTTAAATACTACTAATAGAGGATTTTATTTTTGTGCATATTATTTCAAAAAGGTATAAAACTTGTTATTGATACCATTTTTTTTTGCTATTTGAAATTCTATACAAATTCTATACGTAATTTGATTGTTTTTAAATGTTTGACATATTTTAGCTTAATAATGTATATTTTAAAATTAGCTTCACCTGATGTAACTGTTTTATTCCCCTAATATTCATAACGTCTATTACAATAAATGCATTTTCCAAAGGAAAAGAAAGGAGAGTGAGATTTTGAAGCGTCAGTTTAATTCTTGAGATGATGCTTTCTTGTAAATAATACTAGAATATGATAACATTTGTATTCGTTTAATTTTGAAATAACTGCTGTCATTTTTGGAAAATAGATGCAAAATTTCTTAAGTAATTTGATTTTTTTAAATTTCTTAAATATATATATTATTTTCTTTTAAATAAATTATAGTAAGCATATTAATTAATTTATTATTCAAAAAGTTTGAGAAGTGGTTGAAAAACAATCACGGCATAGGGGCGGCAAAATAATGCTCGCCGCAGGCAGTAAAATGTCTAGCGCCGGCCCTGCTTACACAGCTCTGTTTCCAAAGCAATACCCCCAACGTGACCCCAGGGCTGTACAGGTTGAAATTAAAAAGAAAATTCCTCATGCGGCGAACATAGTAAATATTAGATACACTAGACTAGGAAGTATTATTGTCAACACTAAAAAGGTTGAAGGTGCTGTGGACTTCGTTAACTTGTCAGAATTTTATGGGTTAACTATCACAAAAAGTGTTGTGTGGGAAAACTTATCTAATAGATTCCTGCTATTTAATATCCCTGTTGATATCCCATTAACTGAAGTGGGACAAGAAATATCTGCAAATAACAACGTGCAAATTTTGGAACTCAGGCTATTCATCCGTAAGGAATCGCAAAGTGCGGTATCTCCAGTTTTAGTGACATCTCTAGGCACAACAATACCGGTGGAAATCAAACTTTGGTACTCATTACAGCGAATTACTCAATTCATTGATAGACCCCGTCAATGCAATAAATGTTTCAAATTCAATCACCCTTCTGGTAAATGCCAATCGCGCCAGATCTGTGTTACATGTGGTTTAATTCACTCGGGTCCATGTGACTTCCCGGTCAAATGCGTGATGGGGAACACAGAGCTGATTTTAATCAATGTCCCTCATGTATCCAAGAAGCTGAAATTCTGCGTTTCAAAAGTAGACACTCCCTCTCATTCACAGATGCCAGGAGAAAATGTGCACAAAAATCTGAGGAAAAGTCGTACGCCCAGGCGGCCAGTATAAAAAACGGAAGTCGAGGACTTTCAGAAAATGTTGGAACTCCGCACAAACTACTTACTTAAAATTATTGTGGATGTTATTTCCAAACAATCGGATAATTTAACGGAACAAATTAAGGCTTTTAGCGTTAGTATCATGAATATAGCAAAATTGAGTGACTCTTTCCAGGAGTGCAAACGCCCAAACAAAAAAGACGGGATATAAAAAAAATAATAATAAAAATAAAGAAAAAAATAAATGTTTTAAGCCTTTTTTTTGTTTCTGTTTTCAAATATCTATTTTTTCTTTCTTTACTGATAAGGGTAGTTTGCTATATACGCTATTTTTGTGATATTTCTCGGTGTTCAGAATCATGTTACCTCTCACCTGAATGGGTATTGTAGTCTTACAATGGCACTGTCGCGTCGTAGCATTTTAAACAAACTACCCTGGTTGCAATGTCCCCCTTCTCCTCTGCCGACATCCTGGTTTTGATTATTCCCGGGAAAGTTATTTATCGGCTGGACAGGTTGGGTCACCCTGATGGCGGACTTGTTATAGCGATTAATGCTGCCTGGTCCTCTCTCCAGATCAATTTTGATTCACTTAACCTCTTGAATGAGTTGTTGGGGCTTCGCGTTTTCCACGGTTCCATGCCTCTCAATATAATAAAGGGAGCTGTGCTGACCCCGATCCTATTCACCATATTTTTGGCCGAATTTTTTGAAGTACTGAAGGGTCTTGGTAATAAATTCTTAATTTATGCAGACGATATATTCATTTACTGTGATAATAGCTCTTTGGAGAACGGCAGAGACAAATTACAAGAAGCACTCCGGCTAATCGTCCAATGGTGATCGCACTGGAAGTTATCTATTAGGCCAGATAAATGCCATGCCATCAACCTGTCGAGACGCTCTGCAGATTGTGACTTCGACTTCAGCGTCAATGAAGGCTTAATAGATTGGTGTACCGAGATTAAATTCCTGGGCTACTACATGGCACGTCGAGGAGGTGGGGGGGGGGGGGGGTCGGAAACACACGGAGTACCTCCGGGAAAAAGCCTTTACCACAATCAACATACTCAAGGCCTTGGCACAGAAACGGTACTTAGCACGATCTCACCATCACCTTTTAACTTTGGCCTACTCATCCATATGGAGTGTGAGCCCCACCAGTGGCTGAGAGGTTGTGCTCTCGAAGCTGCTAGACGGGAGGTGCTGGGTTCGATCCCAATCGCGCCCGTCGGCCTAATCGTTCGGAGTTTTCGTGGTTTTCTTCGAGCCGTGGATTTATCCATGCGTAAATACGGGTTAGGTTCCCTTAGAAAGACCCCCACGAAGGGCACTCCCCCCGGGCCTATATCCCAAGTGTAGATAATTGGCCGTCAATAATCAACCCAACCCAACCCATATGGAGTGTGATAGAGTATGGAGCGGCTATTCTCAACTCGGCATGCGTCTCAATTTTCCAAAAAATAGAAGTATTTCAAACCAGTGCTCTCAGAATTGCGTTGGGTCTCCCGAAATGGACACCGAACATCCTATTAAGAAAACATGCCGGTGCTATCCCTATTGCTGACAGGATTGGAGCTTTAGCGTTTAATTTCTGGATCAAACCACTTTCTCTGGGTAGTTTGTCTCCCCTCTGGGACATTCGGGCGGATGGTCTGGACTTGTTTGCTGCAGATATACCCTGTGTTTCAGAGATGTTGGCGAAGCTAGGTAGTACTCCGGATCATCTTCTTTGGTTTCAAGTCACCTTACCCAATAATTCTGCAGTTCAGTTTTTCACTGCGGGTCTCCCTTTTCAAAACACAGACCTTGACGCGGGTATTATTGCTTCATATTTTGCTGATTTCATCCTAGACTTCAATAATTCATAGAACATTATCGCAACAGATGCTTCGAAAACGACCTTTCTCACTTCGATTGCTGGCTGCTCTTCAACGAATCATTTTGCTTATAAAGTCCATCACGTTAACTCTATCTTTACAGCGGAAGCTGTTGTAATTGGGACAGCGCTGGATGAACTTGCTCACCTGTCGTCGCAAGCCATCATTTTGACAGACGGCTTATCAGTAATGTCTGCGGTACAGTCCACTAATCTGAAATCGCCTATGGTCATTCTTTGACTATATAGTAGAGTTGTGAAAGGTGACGTCACTAACAGGTTTTTGCTGCTGCTGTAGGACAGATATCGGTACCTTTATCAATGCTTTTTCTACCTGTGTGTCCTACAGCTTTTTCAACGTTTTACGGTAAAAGTCACGTGATGTGAACTGCTTATGATATGAGAATCATATATTAAGTTTAACAAACCCTATCCTTTATTTAATTTATATTTTCCCCCTTCCTTTATCAAAATTTAATCGTGTTATCTTTAACTTCAAACAATAAGCTCGCTGTAATTTATACCCTTTCCCTTTTTCATTTTCACTTATGCGCGATCACTAATATCTCACGGCTTCTCGATTAAAAAAAAAAAAAAAAAAAAAAAAAAAAAGAATTAAATCAGCACAGATGCCTTTTCGTAATTTTACTTTCCGTAACCAAGCTTATAACACAACATGTTCATAACGCATTTTTGTGGCCACAAGGTCCGTTAAAAATTATGTCTATCTGTGCATACTGCCCAAATGCATGCCCTTATATGGTAGTGGTAAGAACTCAATCACTCACACCCATGTCTAAAAATATATTCTCATTGTTAAAAGCATATAATGTTTTGTCTGTCCAAAATCCGTTCTCATGAGAAAGATATTTGTCGGTTATAGTCGCAGTGGCGATATTAATTTTGAAACAAAATTCGTCCTTTTGAAAAAATCTAGCAACCCGGCTTGCTAAATACCATTAGTTATGCGGCAGCTTCATCTGAAAGTATTTACGCCTAGACACTCTGTAACAACCCTATTTTGGCGAGATTATTGTCAGAGCAATTCCAACTTGTATCGTGGAAACAACTTCACTTCGCTTTCTGTCTCCGCATAATAATGGCTGCTTAAGAGCGGCCTTTCTTGTTTCCCCCTCTTCTGCCTTCGATCATCTTATGTTTACTGAATAAATCCTGAAGTTATACCGGATACTGGAGTTTTTCTTTTCCCATCAGACAAAAACCTGGATATTTCGTTAATCTCACAACCAATGAAAACATAAACTTTCTTCAACAAATAACATCATTATAGAATTTATGGTATCCGTGACCTGCTCTTTTCTCCAGTTTAAAAAAAAAAAAAAAGAGGTATATAGTTGGCAGAAGAGGGGACGCTTTTTCTTCACCTGCACCCGCCTGTCTCTTTGGATTATCAGCACGCATCTAAGAAAATTACCGCCTGCAAATTTCCATCCCACCGGACCGAGTGGACGGTTTAAAAAAAAAAAACTTTTACTTCACCTGTCTCCCCCAAAGTTATTCTCGGGACTTTGCTTTCTTCTGTTCCGTGCCCAATGTGCTCCATCTGCATCACTCCCACTGCCACGAACTAGAATACCAGTGTCAATGTTTTACTGCAAATGTGCCTATTACAAAAATCTTGCTACTAAATGGTGCTTTTCGTCATTTGTGGATTAAATATAAGTTCATCAGTTTTAGAAACTGCAGTCATCCGTGATAATCTTCCCTGTGCCTACCAACCCCCATGCCCTCTAATGTGTTTCATGCTCAATATGCTCCATGTGAATGACTCCCAGTGATACGATCCAGTCTACAATCCGTGTCATCTACTGTGCTTCACGCCCTATGAGCCCCCATGGGTTCTGCCCTGTGTCTACACCGCTCAGTCAATATGCGTCCACAATTCCATAAAAATTTAGTCGTTTATATTTATACTTCAAACTTTTGGGCCTCTCTGTAGATTTATGCTTCGCCAAAATCCTGCAGAATTCACGGACTTCCAAGCATTCAAGTTCAACAGTGAAGTTAATGTTTCGGTGCTTTTATTTTTCTTTATCCAACTGACAATAAGCTAAATAGAAGTTCCGTATCCCGCATTTAAGAACTCTTTTTTTCTCTTCATTAAACACTAGAATATTAGCAACAAAAAAAAGACTATGACGTCAAAAGTACTCTTAGTAACATCTGCGTAACCCAAACGATTCAAAACTTTCGAATTATGCGTTCGTAATTCTGCATATTTTTCTAGCTTTGTGGTTGTACAAAGAATAATAACACTTTCCAGTTTCCATATTCACTAGCCAGTGGACTTCGATCTACATTCAGATCAGTGATAGTTCTGTGGTTTTTTTTTTTTTTTTTTTTTCTTTCTCTGCAACTGAGACTCATCTAAAGTGAATAATGTCAGCTGTTTATGTTTCCAGCTGATAAGGAGAACAAATTAACATAGGATGAACTGTTTGCATCCATACACAAATAAACCACAATAAAACTTAATTATTAGCCACACACAGGGTGGCTTATTCTTTCAATCTCTATGATTTTTCATGTTTATGAAAAGTCACAGCAATCCATCGTTGCCACAGATTAATCTCGGAAAATGAAACATTTGAAGTTATTTAAAAAATTAATAACTCGAAAAGTATTTGTCACAAAATTGTTTTAAAAACTGCGTTAGAATGGTAAAAAATTGTATTTTTCTTGATATAAATTTCAAATCTAATGATTATGTCGTTTTTCAAATATTAGATTTCAAAAATTACAAAACTTCACAATGGAGTACCGTAGCGAAACTTTTACGCGTAAAAAGATAATGATAAAGGCATTGTGGCTCGACGTGTATCGTGTATACTGGCCATAGCATGAGTAACGAATTATAGTAAACATATTATTCTGTTAAAATATAAAAGTGAATTATGTATATACATTTTTAAAAAATAAAGAAAAACATTTTATCACAAACATCAACAAAATTTTTTCTTCTATTTATACCTTTATTCCAAAGATATCGTTTTATCGTCTGCTGCCATAGCAACATGAATTAAATTTCATTAAAAAAATTGCTCAGTGGTAGAAAAATATTTTTCTAAATCGAATGGTTATTGAACAACTCAACACTTTAACAGGGGAATTTTTATTTGTTATTTAGATATTTTAAAATTGTTTGTTGTCATTGCGTTTTTATTCTGAGTTACAGCTAGTTTATTTATTTTTTTAAATAAAAGCTGTGTGTGGCAATCTATATTCGGCCTTATAGCAGAATTTTCCCCTCTTGTATTAAATTTTTCTCTTACAGCTGATTCATTAGATAGATATTTTTAAACAACAGGATATGTTAGAACAAATCTTTTATAAAAAAAATTCTCGTACAACAAGGTAAGTTATCCTTTAAACAAAATTTTTGTTATGTCAATAATGTGCAGTATCTAATTGAATTATAAAAAAAAAGAGAATAATAATGATAAGATCACTTCAGTAATTTTATTTTTTTAAACCAATGTAACAAACAGAACTTATTAAATTTAAACAATTTCTGATTATTTTCTATTTTTAATGTTATATTTTTTGCCATATTATAGGTAAGTTGGTAAATAATGTTCTGTATGTAAAAAAAAAAAAAAAAAAAAAAAATTAATATTCACAGGATAAATCCTAAATAAAGAAAATAAGTGAAGAAGAGAATTTTTGCATATTATTGATTAATTCTAAAATTTTTTTCCTTTTTCCTATTATGCAATGACAATTTTTTTCAAGTATTGAACGTATTATTATTTTGAAAGGAGAAATGATAATTATATATGCATTTCTTTTAATATTTTTATAAAGGCTTATATATTTAGAAGAAACAATATTTATAATGAAAGGTATAATATAATTCTTATTATCTCTCGAAGGTTTGCCTAGATAACACATTTTTTTTTATGACTGAAATTTTATTTAATATATTGCATAAAAATTTTGATTTTATGATAAGGCAGACATACTTTTTCTATATAAAGTTCATATTACTTTTTATTTATCTGCCACAATGAGTATTGCAGTCTGCAGAATGAGCGATTAATTTATGTATTTACAGATATTTTTCCAAATTGTCCTTCTTTTGAAAATTAAGATATCTCTTGGTTAAGAATTAAAAAAAAAAAAAAAATATATATATATATATATATATATATATATATGGATGGATAATAATAAAAAGGAAAGATAATATATTTGTGGTGTGAATAATTGTTCATTCTGGAGATATAGGTATTTTGTTCTTGTGTTTTTTTTTTCTATTTCATAAAAGAAAGAGAGATTGCATTCAGTTATTTATTCATTTATTATATATATTTTACTTATAAGTAATTTTTGCGGTAAAATATTTTCTGGTAAGTTACTGTGAATATTTTAGGTAAACAAAATTTTCCCCACCTGAATTTTTAATATTTTAAGGTAAAGATTTATTTAGCTAATAATTTATTGCAAACAAAATATTTATATTTGCTCACTCGTTAGCCAAACATGGCCAGCAAACTAAATTTTAAAGTGACCAATTTTGATGGTGAACCCACGTTACTAGACTTTTTTTTTAACCAATTACGAACATTAGCCCGTATACAAAAATGGAAACAAGATGAAACTATTCAGTTTCTGGGTGGAAAATTGACAGGCCCAGCCTTAACCTTTTTTACGCAAAACCCTGAGATCTATAAATCTAACGATTTAGATTTCGTCGAGAAAGAGTTCAGAGCATTTTTCGCTCCCCCGAGTAAAACAGCTGCGCTTATTGAGTTTAATAATCTATTATTACTACCAGAGGAATCGATTCGAAATTTAGCTCATCGCATAAACACCCTCACTGCTCGCGTCCATGACACTATAGCAGATAGAACGGCTCTTGATAATATTAAATTTACAAAATTTATTTCAGCAATTCCCTCGAATTTAAGGGTAAAAATACAAGAAGAGGGAATATCAACGTACAAACAAGCGGTAGGTAGAGCACAAACTCTCCAGGAAATTATGCAGAACGAGAAAATATTGCAGCCCTGCGCGTCATCTAACTCTGCAGACTCGATCGCCCTGCAGTTGAAATCACTAAATGAAAAAATTAACGCTTTGTCGTTAACAGGTAGCGAGGACAAAAATAACACCCATAATCAACCCTCTCGCCCACAAAACTCGCATGATCAGTATAAAAAAGACTTCAAAAAAAGGCATACTGGTCATAGCTATGTCCGCACAAATAAACATAACAAATCGAATTCTCCACCCACTTGTCAGTTGTGTTTGAAACGTGGCCACACTGCAAAATTTTGTTTTAAATGGAGAAGATCAAATGCGAATAGAGGTGGTTATCAAAACTACAAATTCAATCCAAATTTTCGAAAAAAAAGTAATCAGAAAGGGGAATCTTTAAACTATTAAGGAGATGTAATTTAGCTGATGGCTTTGCATCTCAGGAAAACATTTTAACATCAGCAACTTGCCCTACATTCCCATGGTCGTTTGATGAAACTCTTCCAAAAATTTCTAAGGAAAGGTTAGTCAATTCGGTCGCTTCACAGACCACAACAAACATAAAAATGACCAGGAATGGGTCGTCACAAACAGTGCACAGATCAACTGAAAGTTCATCGCAAACTGCATCGCCAGGTGACGAAAAGAAAGTTGAGGTTATTTCAAATGTGAATAATAGTTCCCCAACACTTCCCCTCATAAAGGCCTCTATAGCAAGAACAGACACAATTTTACTTTTGGACACAGGTTCAACAATATCCCTTTTATCACAGTCCCTTTTCGATTCCATTAAGAATAAACTTAAATATAAAAGGTTAGGCACAACAGTTACTCTTAAAACAGTAAATTCCGATGTTGACTTCACCGCATGTATAAAAGCATCAATCAGAATTCATCACAAATCTTTTAGTCACAGTTTTTATATTGTTGACATTCCCGATACCTCTAGTTTTCAAGGAATATTAGGATTTGATTTTATTCATAAATACAGGATCATAATTGATGTTCACAAAAATAGAATGTCAACAAATGAATTTCACGTGCCATTACTTAGCGCGTCAGCTGATGGCAAAGACATAAATCTTCTAAGTGAACATGTAAACTCTCCGTCAAATTCAGTCAAAACGATTCGCCTTGCACATAAATTAAAACTTGAACCACATGAGAAAACATGGATTTCCATCGACACTGATTCTTTAAACCCTTCAATGCAGTACTGTTTTGAAAGTTCTATTTCTAATAAACAAATTATTTGTTATGACAGTCTGCTAGGTAACAATAATGATGTTGAATCGGTCGATCAGGAAAATCATAACAAACACCTACAAAAATCACATGTATACATATTCTTACAAAATTCTTCTAACAAACCCGTACACATAAACAAAAATGCACGAATAGGAATTTTATATGAAGTTTCAGAAATTATGGAACCATTTAAAAACGACAATTTTTCACAGACCATGAAGTCATGCGACAACATCAACAGCTTCAATATTCAACCTCATGATAATTTACAACAGTTTATTTGCAATTATATTCAAGCTTCAGATGAGGTCTTAAAAAAAAGAAAGGAAGATTTAACAATACAAGACTTCAAATTGGAACATCTAGACACTCAACAAGCAAAAACCTTAGGCTCATTATTGCTAAAATACTACAGTTCTTTTTCTAAAACAATGAAAACATTAGGTCACACAGACAAGGTTGTTCCAAATCTCAAATTCATTAATGACTACCCAATCAAAACACTACCTTTTCCTGTACCACAATCATTACACCAAGAAATGAAAGAGCAAATAAATCAACTTCTTGAAGCAAACATTATTGAACGTAACTGTTCAGAATGGGCATGTCCTATTTTGCTGGTTAGAAAGAAGTCTGATGGGTCTGCAAAACAAAAATACAGACTAGCTCTTGATTTAAGAATGCTAAATTCCGTCTTACAAGGATCTTCATATCCACTTCCCAAAATACAGACCATTATTTCAAATTTATCTGCATATAAATATTTCACTTCGTTAGATTTTCAACAGGCCTATCATCAGATTAATTTGCCTGAAAAATATCAAGATCCACTTACATTCACATGCATTTATGGTACTTTTCGTTTCAAAAGATTGGTATTTGGATTAAAGAATAGTAGTAGTTTCTTTCAAAATTTAATGGACACTATTATTGATGAATTAGAAATAGAAGGTATTTTTGCATATCAAGACGATTTGATCTTTGGTTCTAATTCTTTTGAGGAAACATGTGCAAAATTACAGAAAGTACTTGAAATTTTATCGAAATATAATTTAACGCTCTCGCCCAATAAATGTTCATTTCACAAAACCGCTGTTGACTACTTAGGTTTTCACATTGAAAATCATTCCATTTCTCCCGTCCAATCAAATATTGTCAAAATAAATTCTTTTCCTACACCGACAACAAAAAGACAATTAAAAAGGTTTATTGGTCTTGTCACATTTTATAAATCTCTAGTTCCTTCATTTTCAAAACTCATCCAACCACTTATCGATCTCACTACACCAAAAACAACATTTAAATGGACTCAAAAACATAAAAAATTATTTGATCAAATGCAACAGGTGTTCTTTAAGTCTCCCATGGTTCGTTTACCCGATTGGTCTAAAACTTTTTATGTAAACACAGATGCGTCAATTATAGCCATAGGAGGTGCTCTGTTACAGGAACATGAAGGACAATTACTTCCCATTGCATTTTTTTCTAAATCTCTTAAACAGTCTGAAAAACGTTATCCAGCACTAAAACTTGAATTAATGGCCATTTACAAATCTGTAATCGCTTTTAAATACTATCTATATAACCGAAAGTTTGTAATTTTATCCGATAGTGCTCCTTTAAAAAAATACAAGAAAACAACTAATCCCGCTGATATAACAACTAGATGGTTAACAGAATTATCAGAATATACATACACTTTTGATCACATTCCCGGTTCTTCAAATGTACTTGCAGATTATTTGTCCAGATGTTCTTTCGAGAAAAACACAGTTGATTTAAATTCCAACCCTGAGCTTATCAACGAACCATATGCATTGCCAATTGTAGATAATGATCTTCCAGACACTAATAATGATCATTTATCATACAGTACACATTCTCTAAATTACTTAGTTATTGGTAACAAGGATCAAAAAGACCCTTTATTGGAAATTTCAAATGAAACATTTGTAAACGAACAAAAGAAAGACACAAAATTATCCGAAATTTACAACGAAATTATGCAAAATGGCTCATCGAAACAATTCCCTATGTACTTCATTCATCCCGATTCAAAGGTTTTAATGTTAAAAAAAGAAAATATTTGTAATGACACCTTTTCTTACCACATTATTGTCCCAAATTCATTAAAAGCCAAAGTTCTAACAATATGTCATTTTTCACATTTTGGATTAACAAAAACTTATGCATTTGTCACAAAAAAATATTTTTGGAAAGGAATGTATGCTGACACTTTAAATTTTGTAGCGTCTTGCACAAAATGTTTACAGGCAAAACATCATAAAACTCCACTTGCTCCACTACAACCTACATACACACCTACGCACCCAGGAGACACAGTCAGTGTCGATTTGGTCGGTCCCTTTAGTAATGGACAGTCGGTATTGACAGTAATTGACCATTTTTCTCGACACCTAGAACTCTTCCCTTTGCGTACCATCACTTCTGAAAAGATAATTAAATGTTTATTCAGTTATATAACTATCTTTGGAAGACCTTCTGTAATTTTGTCAGATTTGGGAAAACAATTCACTTCACACATATACGA
This sequence comes from Maratus michaelseni, assembly GCA_963931845.1. Taxonomy (NCBI): domain Eukaryota; kingdom Metazoa; phylum Arthropoda; class Arachnida; order Araneae; family Salticidae; genus Maratus; species Maratus michaelseni. The sequence goes on from OZ007599.1 coordinate 275,865,380, forward strand.
CAAATTTAACGACACATTAGGCATAAAGGTACGTCATTCCAGTGTAGCGAGGCCACAAAGCAATGCCGTGTCAGAGCGAATCAATAAATCAATTAAATACTCTGTTTCTACTTTACTTCAAGAAGGTCATACTTTTGAAAATGCTTTATCAATTCATAAATCTCTTTATAATGGATCTCTACATTCCTCCACAAAATATTCTCCCAACTTGCTTCACTTTGGAAGAGAACTATCCTTAATATTTGATACTTATGACCATAATGTCAATCAAGTTCTAGATAAAGATTTTGAAGCTTACAAATTGTTACAAGATTTAAATTCTATTTACAGGAAAGCATATAATAACATCAAAGACTCTCAAAACAAAAGAAATGATCATTTTCAAAAACGTGCTAAACTAAGAAAAATTATGAATAAAGATATTGTGTATTTAAAATCAGTAGATAAGTTCAAACCAAAATATTCTGGACCTTACATTGTTATACACAAATATTCACCTGTCTCTGTTTCAATCAAACGCTTACATGCACCTGATTACTCTGCTTTTAGAGTACACATTGATAGGTTAATCATCGCTCCACCAAGAAGCGATCACTTACTTACAAGTCATGATGGTTACAATAATATTAACTTTCCAACTTATTCAACACGTTATAATTTAAGACCTAGAAAATAGCTTATAATTTTATAATTGTTGTATTTTGTGCAATTTTTTTGGTTTTGTTCACACTTGTATATATTGCTGCGCACAATGTACTGATGTTATATCTGATGTTTCCTTGTGAAAGTTCTCGGCTGGTCCAAGTTTGTTTCATCAAGGGAATGGCAGATATGGCAATCTTGTTGTGAACATTATCTTTCATATTTATGGGGTGTTTGCACATATACACTTAAAAAAAAAAAAAAAAAATTCTCCGTCTCAACTTTTTGTCATGTCATATATTTTTTTTTAATTTCATAAATAGTTATAAACATAATTGTAGTAACACTAATTGCACTAAAAAAAATTTTTTTTTTTTTCTCTTAAGGTCAGTTTTTTTTTTAAATTTTAATAATGCTAATTAAGTAAATATGTACTTAACATTTTTACCGAACTTGACAAAACTCTCTCTCATTACTCTAGGATTGACTTTTATTCGACATACACTAGGTGTATATATATATATATATATTTTTTCTAATTATTCCCTTTCGGAGTGGTGATCTGTTCAAAATTATTGCCCTTAGGATCTTCCACCCCATTGTAATGAGAGACACATTCGAATTGGTATTCCAATTCACCTTAAATCCCCTGTCAAAATGAGTATACGAGACTGCTCCTCAGTTTGTTGCATTACTGCTGCGGGAGCAACGGGGTCTATGTTGTGACAACAATGTGGACCTCGCCCTAAATATTCCCTCCACAAATAAGGCAATAGTCCTAAACTTGCGCCATTACACTTGTCCTTAGACAAGATTTAGGGCAGAAATTTTTTTTTGGATCGTGCGTCACTTTCCCTATTCTGTCCTGTGCGAAGGCACAAATTTTTTACCATTTTTAAACATAAATTTCATCCATTTTTTTTTTCGTCTTCATCACTTTTCATATATTTTTCTTGTACACATGTGTAACTGTAATTGTAACTGTATCTTATTTTTATATTTTGTATTTGCATTTATATATTTCATGTTTATTTGATGCAAGATTACATATATCATTATTTTGCATTATGTTCGAACAAAGAAAATTTTATTCTATTGTAGTTGCAACTTAACAGAAGCTTATATGTTCAGAGTTATGAACATTTTAAATTCATTTAGCATGCTTACGACCAGTTATCAGTAAAATAAACATTAGTTGATGATAATACAACTTTTCTGGTCATATTTTGGTCATCACTATATATATGTAGAGTAATTAAACTGCTATATGTTCCGGAACAGCAAAAATAACAACAACATCTACTTCTACAAAACAAAACTCTTATGAAGCCATGGACTCAAGTAATAAACTAGTGTGTACACTATGATGACCAGTAGCAAAAATTTTGGTATACCATTTCCATTTTCATTTCCATTTTCATTTTCATTTTTGATATTTGTATGTGTTTATATTTTTTTCTTATATTGTGCATTGATTATATGTAAACTTTCAGACGGAGCATGCCTGAAATTTAAACCCTAACAAATTATTCTTTTATCTGAGCAAACGGGGGAAATATATGATATGAGAATCATATATTAAGTTTTAACAAACCCTATCCTTTATTTAATTTATATTTTCCCCCTTCCTTTATCAAAATTTAATCGTGTTATCTTTAACTTCAAACAATAAGCTCGCTGTAATTTATACCCTTTCCCTTTTTCATTTTCACTTATGCGCGATCACTAATATCTCACGGCTTCTCGATTAAAAAAAAAAAAAAAAAAAAAAAAAAAAAAAAAGAATTAAATCAGCACAGATGCCTTTTCGTAATTTTACTTTCCGTAACCAAGCTTATAACACAACATGTTCATAACGCATTTTTGTGGCCACAAGGTCCGTTAAAAATTATGTCTATCTGTGCATACTGCCCAAATGCATGCCCTTATATGGTAGTGGTAAGAACTCAATCACTCACACCCATGTCTAAAAATATATTCTCATTGTTAAAAGCATATAATGTTTTGTCTGTCCAAAATCCGTTCTCATGAGAATGATATTTGTCGGTTATAGTCGCAGTGGCGATATTAATTTTGAAACAAAATTCGTCCTTTTGAAAAAATCTAGCAACCCGGCTTGCTAAATACCATTAGTTATGCGGCAGCTTCATCTGAAAGTATTTACGCCTAGACACTCTGTAACAACCCTATTTTGGCGAGATTATTGTCAGAGCAATTCCAACTTGTATCGTGGAAACAACTTCACTTCGCTTTCTGTCTCCGCATAATAATGACTGCTTAAGAGCGGCCTTTCTTGTTTCCCCCTCTTCTGCCTTCGATCATCTTATGTTTACTGAATAAATCCTGAAGTTATACCGGATACTGGAGCTTTTCTTTTCCCTTCAGACAAAAACCTGGATATTTCGTTAATCTCACAACCAATGAAAACATAAACTTTCTTCAACAAATAACATCATTATACTGCTCTATAAAATTGTTCGAACCGCTGATATTTTCTCGAATATTCACTTCTATTGGGTACCGAGACACCGGGGATCCCTTTAAATGGAAAAGCGGATAGTCTTGCTAAGGGTGTGACTTACTCTGATGTTCTGTTTGATTGGATTTCCCCAGAAGATATTATCCGGGCTCACAATCAAGTCAGTTTGAGCAATCTTACAGTGCCAGTAAATATAATGTTTCGCATGGGAATATTCCCACCGTCAGACAAACTTTCACCTGGGCTTGCAACAGAAGGGAAGCTGTTCTGATTACCCAGCTTCTTTGTAGGATGCTGATTACCCCCGAGGTTTTAGCGCGGTTTAACTTGGTAGCGGATGGCAGATGCAGTACGTGTGTTGTTATAGACTCCTTGGAACATATTTTGTTCTCATGCTCGATGTACCAGTCGCATCAGTTTTGAACAGTGGTTGTTTTAGTTCACTTGTGTGTTTTGTTAGCAAATTTGGTTCATCTCGGGATTTTCGTGTTTCAACCATGAAATACCTTCTTAGTATCGATCGTTTTTAGCTGGTTAGCGTTTCTGGTTTTTTTTCTTTGGTTGATTGCACTCGTAGTGGATCATTCGGAACTACAGCTGTACAGCTATAGGTCTCACCCCCCCCCCCTTTCAAAGCAGTGTTGCCAGATTGGGGATTTTGTCCCAATTTTGGGGACAAGTAATTCGTGGGGAAATTTTTGGGAACTATCAACATTTTTGGGGAAAACTTGGGGAACTTTTTCATCATTTCACGTAAAGTTTGCTTTTAGTCATTTGGCAAAACTAAATATGTGTCAAACTCATTTTGACTCGGAAAATGCAAATCATGAAGATAAGGTATCTACTTTCTATCTTCATGATGAAAATAAAATTCTGAAGTCGGAAATATCAATCATTATTCTCGTAGTCGCGCTCGTCGTTTATAATATTAAAATTAACACGTTTCTTTGCATCATTTTCACCCATTTGTATATCTCTTTAACGATGTGGCAACGGAAGATCTATTATTACTTTTTATCTCAGTTTTTTTTTAAGTTCAAATATTTCTTAACTTCTCAATGCACCAGTAAATAAATATAGTAAGCGAAATTCTAAATAATTAATATCACAAAGCATTGTTGCCTTTTCCCCGTTAATTTGAATATAATATTTTTCCTTCTAAACAAATTGTAACGGAAGTAGATAAGAATTTAGATTTAGATATTTGGTAAACATGTTGTTGTTGTTGTTGTTATTGGTTTGGCCCGTGGGCCCGGTGAGCAGCTTTTTATTACTATATAGCTGACTTACTCCGCAAGAACCCAACTCCTACCAGAGGCGAAACAATCCGAAAAGATCAGCAATCATCGAAAGACAAACACTCAAAACAAAGCCTGATACTCCCCTACCCAGCGTCGTCAATCCAACTCGGACAATGTACATAGATCTCATCCAACAACTGAGATAGCAAAACTATATGTTCTCCACCTTTACGCTCAGTCGCTCCAAAAATATCCTCGTACGAAATATTGTTCAATACCTGCAACTTTCGACACACTATGTCGCGCAATCCCGAAAACCCCTTACATCGCAACACCAAATGTATTCAGTTTGTTCTTCCAATCCACAAAGGTTACACGTCGATACCCCACTACCAAGAAACCTCTTACGCCGGGCCTGTGTTAGAATAGTCTTCGTTAAAAACCTTGCAAATATAACACCACTTTTCCTCTGTAATGATTGATGCGGATGCCCAATGCTACCATAATCCCAACAACGACCGGTACAGTTATTCAGATATTGCTCCCACTCCCATTCAGATTCTTTCTGTTTATTATTCCTCACCTTCATCATCCAATCTTCAGCCGAAAACCACGGAATCCGTACGTTGCTGAAAGGTCCATTCCTAGCCAAATTGTCCGCACACTCATTTATTTCAATCCCTTTATGCCCAGGTACCCAAATGAAAGTCATGTTATACTGCTCATTGCTTTTCCTATTAATCTCTTCTCTCAACTGTGTGATAATAGCAACTGATTTTGGGTTAACCTTTTGTAGGGCCTGTAGAACGCTTTTAGCATCCGTGAAAAACATATAATCCCCCCTGTCCAGCGTATAAAATTTAATTGCAACCAATAAAGCCATAGCTTCTGCCGTGAAAATCGTATTGATATGCGGAATCTGAAAGGCCAACTGACTACCTGTCTTCTGATTCATCATCCCAATTGTAGTCCTATGAGTATCTTTTGAAGCATCAGTTGCAATGAACATGGCCATGTTTTTATACGTCTGAGCAAAGTTATGGAAGGAATTCTTGATCACCTCATCCGGAAAGTCTTTATTTTGAAATGCCCATGTATTGACAACTATCCGACAATGATCACTGATTCTCGTCCCCCACTTATAATTCACCAACTCATTAATGTCCGTGCCATACCTTCTGAGTATATTTAGTTCCCGGTAGAGTAAGTCAGTCGAAAGCATTTCCGTATGATCCTGATATTTCACTTCTGAGATAGACCGTTTGGTAGCAAGATACTCAATCCTCTGTCCACACCTCCACACCCCACTTTCCTGTAATAAGACTGGGATTGGGCACCACTTAGGCAAGCCGCTAGCCCACCGTAAAGCCATATTGTAGATAACCTGGAGTTGCCGACCTTCCGTTTTGTTCGCATGCATTAGAATCCGAGGATTTCCTTCTAACAGAACTCCCATCATACTCTTTGTTATACGCAGTAAATGTTTAGTCTCCGTACCCCAACTCATTCCTGCAATAACTTTTATCAAATTCAGTCGCTTGCTAGATTTTTCCCTTAACATGGCAATATGATCTTTTAAGTTCCCCTGGCGATTGAAATAAACCCCTAATACTCTAAGGGAATCGGAAAAACCCACCTCCTGACCTCGCACCTGTAGATGATTTTCCTCTACCTCCCTCCACCTACCAATCTTGATGATTTGACATTTATTGGGATTTACCTCCAAGTTCCAAGCCTGAAGCCATTGAATCACCCTGGCAATATTCTCCTGTAAGATCCCTTTGAACCAAACCACGTTATCATGAAAACCATAAAGGAAAATGTCATCAGCATATACTACACAATGTATACACGAATCAAAGATTTCGAAAATATCTGCTAAATAAATTGCAAACAGAAAAGGTGAGAGAGGACTTCCCTGTAAAAGACCCCGGTGATACTGGAAAGGAGCAGACAGCGAACCCCTCCATTTCACCCGAATCCTCAACTCTTGAACCAGATTCCGAATTAAGACACAAAGATCAGCTCCAAGTCCCAGCTTTTTTAATTTGAAGAGCAACCCATCCCACCAGACGTTGTCATAGGCCCCTTTGATGTCTAAAGCCACCAAATAACCTTTCCGCTTTGAATGCCTTGCCCTACTGATATCCCTATAAATTTTGTATGCCGCAGCTTCGCAGTCTCTAAATGGGATAAACCCGTAATGATTCTTGTGGAAAATCTTCTTTTCCATGCACCAATTGAGTAAATTATCCAGGATCATTTTTTCGAAAATCTTTTGCTAGTGACCGTAAGCGCTATAGGTCTATATCCCCGTATATCATTCCTACTTTTGCCAGGTTTCTTGATCGGAAGCATAATCACCTCTTTCCAAACCTCTGGGATATTCTTTTTCTCCAAAATTGCATTATACATCTCCAGGAGTTTTGCCAGCGTCCTAATGCTCAGTTTTTAAAAAAAACTCATCTTTATGCCATCAATACCAGGGGTCGTTGATTTACCCTTACTAATTGTATTTAATAACTGTTCCATTGTGAATTTAAGTTCTATACCATCCTTCCCCGAAAAATCGATTGGGATACCCTGTCCCACCGGACTGTTTTGAAATATTATTGACAGAGCATTCGCTTGGAAATTTGCGTCAGGCGGAAAATTCGGGAAGCAGTAATCCGTGTTCACCTTTCTTTTTTATTGATGCCATGAATGATTTTGTAAATTTTTGGCCCCTTCCAGCCTCACTCGCCACTGTATCCCAAAATTTCTTTTTGTCCTTTTGAATTTCCTTTCTGAGTTTAGCATTGTACAGTTTGTATTTACACCATAAATCTAGCTGGCACTCCCGAACAGCTTTCCGATAATAGTATCGTTTTAACGCCAACAGCCGACGCGTCACCACTCCCTACCACGGAGGAAGATTCCCACTACTAATTGGAAACCGCTCCTTACAATTTTCAATAATCTGGGTGATAGTCTTTGTCCACTTGTCCAAATCATCCTCATCTTCGTGTTCACCAACAGCAGCCACCACCGAGCCAACACGATCCCAATTAACCAGTGTCAAAATTTCTCTCCTGACCTCATAACCACTATTCGATACCTGAATCTCAATGGGATAGTGATCAGAGCCCATCGGATCCGGATGAACTACCACATTGAACTCACCAGCTAACCTACTCGACACCATACTCCAATCTAGGAGAGAGACACTACCTCCGCCAGAAAATCTCGTTACCTGGTCCGTATTCAGGAGCACTACATCATTCCGATTAATCCAGTTCACAAGATTAACCATTTTTTGACCTTTCGGATTAGTCTGCCAGTTGAGACAATTAATATTGAAATCACCGACAATTAAATAATTTTCACCTATCATATCTTTTATGTTATCCAACCAATTCGTAGCCCCGAAGCCTTTACGAGCGTAAATATTTATAATGGCAATCCACCTCTTTTTAAACCAAATTTTAATCCCTTGCGCCTCATGATCCCGGTCAATAGTAGGCAGGTTAATGATTGTAACAGGAATTTTCTTGTGAACTTCTAAAAATAAACCTCCACCCCCTCTCCCTAAATTCCCTGTCCGATCAGCACGAAAAATGTTCCTATCCCTAAAAAAAAACTTGATGCTTATTCTTGAGCAGAGACTCTTGAAACGCCCAGACCACACTCTTGCGAAATAACCCAGTATAAAGCCAGGGTAAGTTGGCCCGTATACCTCTAATATTCCATTGTATCAAAAAAGTATCCATACAACACAACCCGACAAAACAAGTAAAACAACTAACCACAAAAAAAATACAAGAAATGAAACAACAAACACTTACCCCAAAAATGTCTTTACACAACAACCACCAGTAAAACAAACAGTCCATAAACACTACCATAAACATTACCATACAACAAAAAACAGCATCACCACTGTTCCAACATCGTTATGTCTCTCCCGAGTCCGTCATCGTGTCTTCACTATCCACAGTTATATGAATCTGAGATCACAGTTATATGAATCTCTTTGCTGACTTTGCTCACCCATTTTTAATCTTTTATTTCTCAAGCAGTTATATAGCTCCGTCATGACATCTCTATTTATAACTTTATTTTTTCCAGTTACTTCTTTCGTATTTTCCTCCGGTACGTTTTCTTTTTTAGCTTCAGATTTCTGCTGCATATTATCCAATACTTCCCAAAAGTGCATTATGAAGTCCATAATCTGTTGAAACTTATCTTCTATAACTAGAGCCAATTTATGGAGATTACCTTCCATATTTTCTTTTTCCACATGTTGTTTCGTCTTTGCCACGTAGCTGTTAGTTAGCCTTGAGTTGGATTGTCTACGTGCTTCTGCTAGCGTTATGTGCTTTTCGCATTTAATTTTTAAAATTTCTGCTTTTTTTCTGACTTCGCATTCGATATTGTCTGCCTCGTGTTGTTTTCCGCAATTTGCACATCTTATTTCTATTTCATTGCAGTTTATTTCTGGGTGAGATTTTCCGCAGCGTTTACATATTTTTTCATTTGGACATTTGTTACTACCATGCGTATAACTTTGGCACACATTACAGCGTCTCGGACGGTCAATAAACAGCCTGATTTTTTGTCTGACATAAAACATTTTTACATATTCCGGTAGTTTATGGCCGTAAATAGTAATAAGCACCGTTCCCGTGGGAACCATTCGTCCCTCTTGTCTTGTTAGGAATCTCTTGACATTTTGGACAACAATTTCATTTTCCTCCTCTAGTTCTACCTGGATATCTTTAAGCATTATGTCTACATCCATTCGGATTATTAAAAATCTTGTAGTGATGTTTTCGTTCATTAGGCTATGTTTGACCTGTCTTCCAAATAATTTTTTTTTCTTTATTATTTCCCGCTCACATTCATAACTTTTCGTCGTTATCAGGATTTTATTATTTCGAGTGTATCGAAAAGTGTCTATCTCGCTATGTCTTTCAAAAGTCTTCTTAATTTCTTGTTTCACTTGAATGGGGTTTAATGTTTGAAAACCTCCTTGTTGACATTCTGTGATAATTACATACTCTTGGAGTTCAGGAATAATTTCAATTTGTTCTTCTGCTTCTCTACCGTCACTCCAATTGTACTGATTGTAGTCTTCTTTGTCCAAAACAGGACTAGCTTTAAATTTGATCTCGGACCCCGCCATCGCTGTCGAAGGTATCCGGAGACCTTCTCGCAATAGAGGACTCTATGTCAAAAGAAAAAAAAAATCACCAAAACTGATAAATATGACCTAACCCTTTTTTGAAATACCACAAAAACCACACCTTAACGCACCACCACTAATCAACTAACACAAACCACGTATTTTGAATAACCGTCAGAGCTAGGAAAACCTACTCGCTCACCGACATTTGGTAAACATAAATAAATATGAAACGACTGGACGGCTTTCCGCTTTCGATCATGAATTGGGACTTAAAACGGCCTATAGAGACGCTTATCGCAGCTATCGGTACAGGAAAATTGTCCCTTTAACTAATGCTAAAGTGTCATTGAAACCATTACTTCTTGTAAAAGCGTTTGAAAGTGTCAGATATTCAAATTTGGATATTTTTTACCTTGTTATATAATCACAGAACAAAAATATCCCATGAAATTTTAAATTGTGCAAAAAAATAATCTTTATGAACAAATTAAAAATTTATGTAATGCAATGGGCTTGCAAGGGATTTTCCTGAAGCGAGAAGTTACATCTTTTCTTCACCAGATGGCGCATTCGAGCGCTTGAATTCCCAATTGGTGAAGATGAAACTCAGTAGGCTGGGTAAATGGAAGATTTTACTTATTTTTTTGTAAATGGGGAATTCTTTCATAAAAAGGCTTGATTTGGGGAAAATTTTTGAGATTAAATTAGTTAACTATTGAAAATTGAAAATTTACATTTTTGAGTAAGTAAAAACTCTAATTTGAGGAAATTTTCAGAAATTTTGGGGAAATTAACTTTCGACTATCTGGCAACACTGCTTCAAAGTTCAAAGTTCAAGGCATGAACATGATCTAAAGAAGGACTTCTAACGAAACGTGTTCATATCGTGTCGTGACTAACGAAATGGCAGCTGCACAGCTACACGCATGGTTCTGCGCAGCTAGCGAGAATCTCTGCTAAGGCAGCGCTACCTACAACATCAAATCGAAACTATTATCAGAAGCCTTACACTAGGGCTTCTATAATACAGGTATATAGGAGCCTTACCTTACACTAGAGCGTCTAGAGTATTTCTAGTAGCCCTACCTTACACCTAGGCTCTTACTTACACCAGACCAACTGGTGACGTATGGAGAAGCGGTCCTACACATGCGCCACCTATTGGAGACATTTTTTCCAGGAATGATTTCTTTTTGGAAAGGCTATTTGGCTAGAAGTCCTTCTTTAGATCCGTGTTCATGGTTTAAAGCATGAACAAAGGAACCCAGTTTAGGTGTAGTTTAAGTCTTTTATATTAAGTATAACAATATTAAGTACTTATATATTTAGTAGCTCTAGTGTAGTTTTTGCAAAGACTAGTTACCAACGTATAAAATAGAGAAAACCATGCCTCCTTGCATTTAAAAAACGTAGACGTACATTGGATGACACTCTGGGTTCGTAAATATACTTTTCATGGAATAGTTATTATATTGTTAAAATTACTTAAATGTTTTCAGGCATATAAATTTAAAATAGAATAGGTACCTTTTTAAATGTAAAAACGTTATATTTGTTCTTAATAACACGTACCATATTTAATGTAAAAAATTTGGGTACTTCTCCTTTAATGGAGCCAAACTGTAACGTCAAATAAACAAATAGAAGAATTTTGCATTGAAATCTCAAAATAAATAAATAAAATACAAGAATTTCGGAAAAACCTCACACACAAAAGTGCCAACTATCAGTAAGTTTAAACAATAAAATTTACAATATATTAATGAAAACAGAATAAAAATAATCTAATTTTATTCATTAATTTTATTTTTATTTATTTAAAAGTTGTAAATATTTATTTATATTATTTTTCTTAATTGTCCCTCTCAGCTGATGAATAATGTTTGTGATGTCAGTTGAAACTGATCTATTGTATGTAACTGTTCATCACAACGTTTTTCAATGCCTTTTCTTTTTTAATATCATGGCACTGCCGTTTACGGTTGCAATTGTTTTTTTTTATTAATAAATCAGTAAAACACAATGACAAATATATGTAGATGTCTAATTAAAAACCACTAGGTGTCATAACAAATACATATAATGTCTCTGACGTCAAGTGAATGGGTCATTCCATGTTACTTCATCCAGACCATGAAACCAATGGTCTCCGATTTTGTTAAAAATTTTTTGTAGTTGTTCTTTTACCAACCTTATTTATAAAATAAAATGATACTTCAATATCTCGAGTACTTTTTGAGTAAAAAAAAAATAAAAAATGCTGAAATAAACAGAGAAGTTGCATAAATTACACTTTGAAGACTTTGTATTTAAGAGGCATTCTTTCAGAAAAAATTTCATAATTTTACTCATTTTCAACATATAATGTTGAAATTTACACTAAAATGTGCACAAAAGAATGGAGATATAGGAACAAATAGTTTGATTAAATTTTATTTTAAGACCCCAGAAAAGATGTCCGAAACTTGTTTTTATAGTAAGTTTTGTAAGAAAAACTATGATTTTTCAAATATCATTTTTGTAAAGAAACATAAGAGTTAACTAAGCAATTTTTTTTTAATTACACGTAAATGTATAAGCTAAAAGACTACGAAAAAAAAATGGCGTTTTGAGTGTTAATACATTTATTTCATCATAAACTGAAAAAAAAAATGTACGCATTTTGTCGAAAAAGCAATTGTGTGTGAAAATATCATTAAAATAACTTTATATTACAAGAGATCACTTTAAAAAGACATTTCTATTTCTATTTATCACATTTAGATTAAAAAAATATATATAACATAATTCTGAATAATTTAGTAGATGAAATCTGATTTATGTACATAGTAGGTGTTTGGCAATAAATGTATGTACACATCTTCCAATAATTATTTAAATCAAAATAACTAATTAAGCTTTAAAACAGTGAAATGATTTTAAATCCATCAGAAAATTTTAAATGCATTACCTTTTAATTGTGATGATGTGTTTTCTTCAATAACATGGTGAAATGTTTTTGAATGTACTGTATTTTTCTACCTATTACCCGCGGATTATGTGCTAAAAAAGTCTCAATTTTTTTTCTGTGTATTATAGGCCGGTGCGGATAATCTAAGGTTTTTTTTTTTTTTTTTACAACTAACATCTGGAATAATATTGAAAAGAACTAACGTTTCTCACATACAACAACAGATGGCGCCAGCGGACCATTACTGCTCTATGGCTACAAAAAAAAAAAAATTTTTTTTTCAAAGGGCAAAGAGGGAAATATTGATAACTGTGACTCTGCTTTTGACGCTTTTTCTGATGACGATAAAGATGCTAATTTATTAGATGAAGAAATTTTAAATTTATTTAATTCAGAGTCTGATGACTCCACTTTTTCAGGTTTTTAATAAATTTTTTTAATGAAGTTTAATTATGTTTTCAAGTGTGCTTTATATTTATTTTTCAGTCTATTATACTAAAGAATATTTCAGGTAAGTGATTTTTAAAAATTATTTTTAAATAATAAATGAAAGGTAAAAATTTAAAAATATGACTGTGGTATTAATACCAGAAATGTAAAATATAATGCAAAATGTATTTTTCTCTATTCTTAAGTTCTTTTCTAATATTTGTTTATTTAAAAAAAATTCCTGTTGAATTGCATATCTACTAAAAATTTTCCGTTTCTGTTTATAAATTTATAAGTGTTTTATGCATTTGATGGAAGTAAAAAAAAAAAAAAAAAAAAAAAAAAATCACTAGCATTACGTAGTTTAGTGTCGCCATCTATTGACCAGATTTGAAATTTCTATAAATGGTGCAGATAATAGGGCAACATTTATTTTAAATAGCAAAAAAATATGCTTGCGGATTATACGCCGCTGTGGATAATAGGCAAAAAAATATTATCAAGTTTTGTTTTAATTAATTCTATTAATTAGGTGAAAAAGCTGAACATGTAGAAGCTGTGACAGGTGATAGTGATGAAGAAATTGCAAATTTAGACTTGTCTGTTTCCAAACAAGAGGTATTTGAAGAAATTAATGCATCATTACAAGATATAGGAGAATCTCCTTTGAAATTTCAAGGGAAGAAGAAAAAGTATGTGAAGCATTATTGTTTACTTGATCTTTAAAATTGTAATCATGTTTTAAATTTTCTTAATTTTTATTACTTTATATTATTTCAATATTTTACTTTATTCATTATAATTTACAGTGCATTATTACATTCAAATTACTGTTTAATAAATGTAAACAAAACAGTGAAAAGAAATCCGCACAACCTCTGGTTTTAAGCTATGCGGATTTGAGGGAGTCTACTGCAGTAGCTTAGCGAAGGGGGGGGGGGGGGGGGCAAGGGAGCCGGGCGCCGCTGCCAAAGAGTGCCAAATTGAGAGGGGTTTTTAACTGAAATTATCTGTCATATTTTGACAATAAATAAAAATTGTTGATCTTTTTTTGTGTGTGAATATGTTTTCTTCAGTAAAACATTTTATTATATTCAAATAATGAAAGAAAAAGCTTCTGTAAATATTTCTAGGGATGGCTCAACACACTTCGTACTTTACATGATTATGTACCTGAAAGGAGGCGCAAAATGATTAAATGGAAGAGGGAGGGGCACCCAATTGAGAGATGCATTAAATCAAAACTTGTAGAGAGCCCAAAAAGGTCCAAGCGATAATTTTGAGCAGTGCACTAAGATGAAAACATTTTAAAAGGTCCTATTACTTAGCGCTTTAGATCTTCAGTTAGTCAAAATTAAGCATAGGTTATGAATTAATCATTATAATAAAATTTTAAAGAAATGTGCCAAAAGTGGGGGGAATGTTTAAAAAAGGGCCCTAGGACCCTAACAAAAATATGAGGATTCTGGCCCGAGGAGAGGAATTAATACAAAACTTTAAAGTTAAGCATATTGAGAGGGTGACACAATTAGGGAGGTGAAAAATGTACAGTGGAAAAAAGTTCAAGGTGACCCGGATCGGGCCCCAGGGTCTTAACTGGGATGTTGAAATAGGAGAATACCTAAATGGAGAAAACGTCCCAAAATGTGGAAGATTGGAGTGAAAGGGGGACAAGTTATTAACAATTTAGAACACAAAAACATAAAGGGGCCCAGGTCTTAAAAAATTAAAAATCTGAGCCTCAGGTACATCAGTACCTGCCTTGGACTATCCACACCCAAATTTTCAGGCTTCTGCGGGCATCAGATTTTGCTTAGATTTTTATTAGATCTTCATATATATATAGGGGAGACCGGTACACACTGGACCTATGGACACAGTGGACCACCCCCTAATATTTTATTTATTTAAATTTTTTTAAGCTTCTCTTCTATCCTAATAGACAATAGCACTGCAATGATTATTTATAGCCTTCAGAAAATATGTTTAGCTCAGATTGAACTATTTTATCCTGCTTTGTTGTTTTGAGCTTCTAAAAGTAAAATTTGTCATCATTATATTTTTATTTTTTTAGTAATTAAAGGTTGTAGATAAATAAAATAAAACAGCTTTTTTGCAAAGCTAAGATACTTGTTTTTATTTTAGTTTAAAGTTAATATGTTTAAAAGAAAGCTATAAACAATATAAATATGATTACCGTAAAATCCCGTTAATCCGCCCCCCCTAAACATGACGAAAAGTCGTAAAATAAGCAGGGGGGCGCTTACACGGTATTAAAACTGTAGTATATGATATTTATGGGTGGTGGTGGGGGGGAGATGCTAATGGCTGATCATCACAAAGCATCCATTATTTTAATAAAGTAACAAAAGAAAAACATTTTGAAAACAAAATGATAGACAAAATAGAAAAACAGTATAACTTCACGATTAATGGCGATATCAAATTATAGAAAATTCTGGATTTCAGACGCTTTGAAACTGGAATGCGTTTAGATAAATAATAACACTAATATCTGTCATTAATATGGTAACAGAAAAATAAAAGGAACTTAATAATTAAAAATAATTAAAAAACACTGAGAAATTGCAGTTGAAAATGTCCTGAAGTAATTTCGAGAACTAGTAACATTTTATGTGGTGTCGCCATCTGTTGTAAGTTAGGGAGATTAAATAACTGTTTTTTTTATCATGATTTCGTATCTATAAATGTTAAATAAATAATACAAATCACAAAAATTGAGAACATATAGAACGAATTGGTAGTGTTGTCAGATTATTAAAACAAAAAACATTACTACCACAAAGATAGCACAAATTCGATTGTGTATCGACAAATCGATTGATCTGATCAATCAATCGATATTTTTTGTGATTCGTGTTCATAATAATGTTAAATACGACTATAAATTCTTTATTAAAATAAATAGATTATCTTTTAATCAAAATATTTTCCACACAGCATCAAACACACATTTTTTAAACTTATTTCATGAGAAACTTTCACCATCGATATTTTTAATACCCTCATATCGCCATGGAGATAAATTTACAGCAAAACTAATGTTTGGTTATATTGCTTTTTCAGATCGACAATGCGTTTGTACGTGTTTTCGATATATCAAACAATCGTCACGCCTTTCTGATCCGTCGGGAAAAAAAAACACTCGGGAGATAAAATTTTTGGTGTTGATCTTGACGTGCATTACGAAATTTCTTTGGGGAGGGCGCTTTCTCGGGATTTTTTGAATTTTCCAATTTGTTTACAAAGTGGGAGGGGGGCGCTTAATCGGGAAGGGCGGATTAACGGTATTTTACGGTATTTATTGAACTTCAACATGGGGTACAGTGGACCACCCATTCCTGGGGCACAGTGGTCCACAATCCACTCTGCTCCTGTAATGCAGAATGTTCAAAATATTTAATAATTGCTTATTTTCTATAAAGAAAGATTGTTTTAAAGTAGATTTAACTGTAAAATAAACAAATAAAAATAACAATTTATTTAACATAGTAAGAAATATTTTGTTTTGTATTTACTGCCTTTGATAAATATAACTGTAGTCTAATTGTTGATGATTCTATTCAAGTAAGATTCATGCAACGCAAATTGAATGGAAATCAGTTTATTTCTCCCGAAACTGTAGATGAATCTGCTGTTGATGTCAATGATTTCATAATGTTGCTCTCAGACCAAAAATTATTTCTTGAAAATTCCAGGCTCAATCTTACTCATAAGTACTTTGGAATTTCATTTGCAAATTTTAATGTGTGCTGATTTTTTTGTACTTAAGTAATAACTTCAACTAAATTGCAATTGTTCCTGTATTAATCTGTTATTATTTTCAAAATATAATTAATTTTTTGTTTTTGTTTCAAAATTTATATTACTATGTTATTTTGCAGGTGAAGGGGCAACAAAAAAGAATTAGATTAATGAAAAATAGATTTATATTGTATTTTAGATAATACCTAATAGTGGTCCACTGTACCCCGGTGGGTGGACCAGTGTACCCCACTTCCGGGGTACACTGGTCCACTTTACAAGAGTTTATAATTTTTTTTTTTTTAAAATGTATTGAAAACTATGTTGTGAGAAAATTATGATGGATGTAAGAAGGTTTAAGGAATATTCAAAAATATTTTCATACAGATCGGTCTGTCTGTTAAAGAGAAAAAAAATTTTAACTGAAAAAGTGGTCTACTGTGTACCGGTCTCCCCTATTTTTTAAAGAACAAAATTTTATAAATTAAATAAAAATAAAAATCCATTAAAACTTTCATAAAACGGGCAGTCCATATCAGGGCTTAATTTCTAACAAAAAACAGTACCGAAGCTCTGATATTCTGCAGTGCTAAAACCCGTAGTGTATACCCCCCCCCCCCACTCTCTGTCGTCACTCCAATCTGCATATTTATATTTCATACATTATTTTTAAATTTTAAAGCATTATTTTTTTATTTAGAAAAATAAAAATTTCAAATACATCTATCTGCATTTGTATACTTAGCTATCAACTATTCCACTTTTTAGTTATTACTACTTCTAAATAGAAACCTTTGCTTAACCTTAATGTTAATTAATCGCAAAATTCTGTGATTAAATAAGCTTAGGATTATGATTTAGAAATAGTGTTAACACAAAAAAAAAAAAAAAATAATAATAATGAATAGTTCGCAGTTATGCAGAATAGAAAAAGACTATTTCTGTTTACTCTTTATTTTTATCAAAATAGCATTAAAATGATTTGAAATTGAAATAAATAAAATTTTGAATTTAAGACAGATTGAGCTCGAGCGTGCCCAAACCTGAAAACTAATATAAAAATTGAGCCCGTTTCATATCCATCTCTTACGTGAGTGACACATGATGTCACTTATAAGTGTTTTGATGCAAAAGATTGGAGATGGGAGGGAAAGGAAAGGGTAATTTAGGATTCGTTTTGTAGAATTGTTACTGCACTGGGCTTCTGGAGCACAGTGTTTATTAGCTTCGGTGAATTCTGGCCAATATTTAAATTTTTACTAAAAAATAGAGAAGTACCGGAGCTGAACTCCAGTGGGCTCCAGTGAAAATTAAGCCCTGGTCCATATGCTAAACTTTTGGATTGATTATATGCTAAGGTCCATATGCTAAGATTTAGTATGTTGGAAATCAAATTCCTCGCTCGTTGTATCCGGGATTTATTATAAGTCAGATATGCTATTGCAGAGATCATTTGCATACTTTGTATGGCTAAGCCACAATATTAAAAGTTTCGGGGACGTAACTGAAATTACACCGCTACTTTTAAACAACAAGCTCATAAAGTTTGTAAATAGTTTTTTAGATTGCTTTTCAAACCAGGATTAGCCATCATGATTAAAAGAAAGCAAAAGAGACAAAATAACATCATTAAATCTGAATGGACAAATATATATATCTTTCTCTTTGGGCTAATCAAAGTAAAAATTTTACGGTAATAAAAGTTTGTAAATGATGTGCACCGATGTAAGTTTTAAGATGTAGTTTTTATTGATATTATTAAATGATTTTGTGAAAGTTTTATGATTCAATCAAGCAAAAAGTAATTCTTTAGGTAAAATTCATTTTGTGTTAAAAATATTTCATTCAAAATCTTTTAAAGAAAATTTCAAAGCCACACTTTTGTATAATTATAAACTGCAACATTTTTCTTTCATACTTTCCTTACAAATCTACTGTATAAATGTAAGGATCACATTTTCAATTAGTTAAAATGTCATGACAAATTTTAAAATAACATACAAAAGACATTTTACTTAATCTTTTTGTTTTTAGAAAAAAAAAAAAAAAAACTATCTATATCATATTTTTTAATTTTATAAAATGCACCTTAAGGATTTCAAAAAAAAAAAAAAGTAGAAGTCAATTGAAAAATAATTGTTGCAGTTTTATCACTTAGGATACATGAAATTCCTTGTAATTTTTAAAGAGTGTATGCACCTTGTAAATGAAACAAGACAGATTTTTTTCCATAATCGGGTTTAACTTAAGAGTTTTTGCAAACGTGATTTCTAGAAAATAATTTACTTTCATTGTTGTAATCATTGTTGCTACTGTCATACTCTTAAAACTACATAGCTAAACATCTTGGAGATAAAAGTAGGTCATCATAAATGAAAATATGTCAAATGAAAATGTCATCATAAATGAAAATATCGTCATAAATTCATGATAGCTGACAATTTTTGAAAGTCCCCAAATATTGATGCAAATTAGGAATCTTCTATAATCGTGTTCCATGCATTTTACCTTCGTATGTTTGAGTAAAATTCATTTAATTCTTAAAAACAAGGAAGAGGAAATCTACCTTTTCCTCCAGTACAAGCCGTAAGGACATTCCTTCCGTCTTGAGGAAAAATTTGGTGATTTTTTATTGTGGGGAGGGGGCAGAGGGGCACACAAGTTCTTCCTGCCCCGGGCGCCTAAAAACGTAGCTACGCCACTGGTCTACTGTATTCATTTTTTGAAATGATCACTTCATCTTTTGATCCTGTCATAATTCGGAGAATTCATCACTTTTGTAAAAACTCTTGACAGTAGCACTCACATTTTCTTCAAGTGAGTGCCCTTTCCTAGGTTCAGGCAGAGCTATTTATGCCTTTTTCTCTGAAAAGTTCCCTTGCTTTCCGCACAGCATAGTCACTGACATTGAGTTCTTCACATACTTTTTTTGTTTTTGCTCCATAAGACTGGCACAAGAGTTAAAATTTGTATTTTTTTCTTTTTTGTATTAGCAATATCAAGTTTTGTTTTAATTAATTCTATTAGATTATCCATATCATTTGCTTTTGTACAATGTCTTGGGGAAGGACTCTTTGAGATCCACTTTCTGTGGGAAATTCTGTTTCTAATACCTTACAAATCTTTCATTTTAAAGTATTACATGCAGATTCAACTTTTCTTTTAGTATAACTAGATTTCCGGTGTGGAGCTACTACTCCAGATTCTTCTATATCTTGTAATGATGTATTAATTTCTTCAAATACCTCTTGTTTGGAAACAGACAATTCTAAATTGGCAATTTCTTCATCACTATCACTTGTCATAGCTTC
Source organism: Maratus michaelseni (assembly GCA_963931845.1). NCBI lineage: Eukaryota > Metazoa > Arthropoda > Arachnida > Araneae > Salticidae > Maratus > Maratus michaelseni. The sequence goes on from OZ007599.1 coordinate 275,885,364, forward strand.
TTCATGTTCAGCTTTTTCACCTAATTCTGAAGTGTACTTATCCACTTTATTCTTATAAGCATTACATATTTTTTGTCCAGGAATTGAGTTTCCACAATTTGGTATTTTGTTATTCTTTTGTGAAAAATTTACACTCACATTTCTGAAGGATTTTGTAATTTTCTTTTTGTGACATTTAAATAGATTAAAGCATGATGATTGATATATTTCATATTTATTTAAGAAAAATATTTTATGATGTTCACAAACAGTAAACAATAGTTCAGAACTCACCCCACTTCTCACACTTAAAAGATTAATTTCTGATGGGTTTAATGATGCAATGTTTGATAGATTTTCCACTTCTGTGTAACTTTTTTTTATGACACTCTGTTCCATTTTCTTTACCAATGCTGCAAACTTCAAGTTTTTTTTTCTGACATTTTAAATGAAATTTATATTTAGTAGTAAAACTAAAGTATAAGCATTCCAATTTAAAGAAGAACTGGGCTTTAACTAGTTTGCATTTAATGAGAAATAATTAAATAAAAAACACTATACAAAAAACTATATGACTTTTTAAATATTTGCTCAAAATTGCTTAGTACATTTGTCTAATTAAAAAAAATAATTACTAGGAGTATACATTGTTTAAGCAGATTTAAGTCTAAAAACAATAAGCAAAATAAAATATTACTAAGCTTTACTAACAATATTGAGAACTGGGCATTTAAGTTTTAACTCTACACTCAAAATCTAATAAACTGGCCTGATTTCTTATCTGTTTACTCTCCCCCACCTTTCATCAACCAACCCCTTCAAAGGGGAGGGTCTTATGCCAAGATTAATGACTCCATAGAACAAAACCACATGGCCTCATTCGATTCACCCATCTGGGGAACCTAGTGGTGACTAAGACAATTAGCAAAAAACACAGTCTCCAGCAACGCATAGTTTTTTATTAAAGAGGCTGTTGGAGCAGGGATTGTCACCACCAATTTGCCACCATCACTTTTGAAATCGGTTCCGTGGTTCCAGAGATTCCATAGAAATTGTAATTTAGAATGACTTCAGAATGCTTTTCGCTCATTTCACCCATTTAAATTTCGATTTTTTAAAAAATTTATTCTTAGAGAGCATTTACATCTTATAAGTAACTACAATGCTAAATTTCAAATTTCTTGCCCCTTCAGTATAAAAAAGTCGCAATTTTCGAACATTTTTCGATCCTGCACCCCATTGATGTTAGTGGCACCGACATAAAATATAGCCTATGTTGGAGTAGGGATTGTCCCCATCAATTTGCCACCATTACTTTTGAAATCGATTCTGTAGTTCCAGAGATTTCATAGAAATTGTAATTTAGACTGTTTTTAGAACGCTTTTCGCTCATTTCACCCTTTTAAATTTAAATTTCTTTTTTATTTTGTTCTTAGAGAGCATTTACATCTTATAAGTAACTACAATGACAAATTTCAAATTTCTAGCTCCTTCAGTATAAAAAATAAAAATAAAACTGCCCAGTTAAACTGAGGGCATTGAGTTCACAGGCTATTCACACTAATTGTATATTATACTCTTATTTCAAAGAATTTGAAATAAGCCCATCGAAAAATAAAGAAATAAACAATATATTAAGGGGGGGTCATCCCCCCGTTACCCCCCTCATAGTTAACTAATGAACCCCTTAAACTAATCAGGTAAATCTCTAATTACAATGAATATATATACAAAATTTGAAGAAAATCGGATAATTCTGCATGAAAAACCCATTTATATAAATTAAGGCGAGATTAGCCCCCTCTGTTCCCCCCCTTTATACTTAACCAATCAATCCCGAAAACTAATCAGGGAAGCATCTTAACCCAATGAACCTATAAACAAATTTTGAAGCAAATGGGATAATTCTGCATAAAAACCCATTTATATAAATTAAGAGGGGGGGTTAGCCCCCCATTCCCCCCTTTATACTTATCCAATCAATCCCGAAAACTAATCAGGGAAGTGCCTTAACACAGTGAACCTGTAAACAAAATTTGAAGGAAAACGAAATAATTCTGCATGAAAAACCCATTTATATAAAATAAGGGGGGATTATCCCCCTGTTCCCCCCCTTTATACTTAACCAATCAATCCCGAAAAACTAATCAGGGAAGCGTCTTAACCCAATGAACCTATAAACAAATTTTGAAGCAAATAGAATAATTCTGCATGAAAAACCCATTTATATAAATTAAGGAGGGATTATCCCCCTGTTCCCCCCTTTATACTTAACCAATCAATCCCGAAAAACTAATCAGGGAAGCGCCTTAACACAGTGAACCAATAAACAAAATTTGAAGGAAAACGGAATAATTCTGCATGAAAAACCCATTTATATAAAATAAGGGGGGATATGTCCCCCGTTCCCTCCTGTATACTTAACCAATGAATCCCAAAAACTAATCAGGGAAACGCCTTAACACAGTGAACCTATAAACAAATTTTGAAGCAAATAGACTAATTCTGCATGGAAAACCCATTTATATAAATTAAGGGGGGGATTTTCCCCCCGTTCCCCCCTTTTATACTTAACCAATCAATCCCGAAAACTAATCAGGGAAGCGCATTAACACAGTGTACCTATAAACAAAATTTGAAGGAAAACGGAATAATTCTGCATGAAAAACCCATTTATATAAAATAAGGGGGGATATGCCCCCCGTTCCCTCCTTTATACTTAACCAATCAATCCCGAAAACTAATCAGGGATGCGCCTTAACACAGTGAACCTATAAATAAAATTTGAAGGAAATGGAATAATTCTGCATGAAAAACCCATTTATATAAATTAAGGGGGGTATTAGCCCCCCATTCCCCCCCTTTATACTTAATCAATCAATCCCGAAAACTAATCAGGGAAGCGTCTTAACCCAATGAACCTATAAACACATTTTGAAGCAAATAGAATAATTCTGCATGGAAAACCCATTTATATAAATTAAGGGGGGGATTTTCCCCCTGTCCCCCCCCCCTTTATACTTAACCAATCAATCCCGAAAACTAATCAGGGAAGCGCCTTAACACAGTGAACCTATAAACAAAATTTGAAGGAAAACGGAATAATTCTGCATGAAAAACCCATTTATATAAAATAAGGGGGGATATGCCCCCCGTTCCCTCCTTTATACTTAACCAATCAATCCCGAAAACTAATCAGGGAAACGCCTTAACACAGTGTCGCGAATCCAATTGAATTAAACGTATTCTTGGCTCCTACTAACAGGCGATGTTTGCATAAATGTATCTTTCTAAGCTGTGTGAGAAATATGTTTTTGTTTTTGTAGATGTAAATTTCTAAGCTGTGTGAGCAAGATGTTTTTTGTTTTTGTAACTGTATTTTTCCAAGCTGTGTGAAAAAAATGTTGTTGTTGTAGAAATGGTTTTGTAGAATGTTTTGTCGGCACGGAAGTGAGATAATAAAAAGATATTCGTTATGTTTTTTAAAAGGAATGTTTTTCACGTATTAAAGTATTATTTTCTATTGTTTTAAAAATGACGAAAGTATTAAAACGGGTAGTTTTAAGCTATCGAAAGTCGCTATGTATGTATTTGCGACAATTTGGCGCCCGAACAGAAGGACATAGGAAGTAATATTTTTTAAGTGGAAAACTGTTCAAGTATGGATGCGTTAAAAATAAAAAGAACACCCCTTAGAAGCGCATTTACGAAGACTTTAAATGCTTTAAACGAAGCTATTAACCAGTCAAGCCCAGATGTTAATCTAATAGAAGAGCTTTTAGATCAATTAGTAGACAAAGCATCAAGATTACGTTCCACAGATGACGAAATATTAAATTTTATGTTGGCGAATGGGTCTCCAGAAAAAGATTATGTAAAAGAGTTCGAGGCATGCGAGGAATACCATGAAAAATTAATAACAGTGAAGCAAAGTGTAAGACATTTTTTTGTTAAGCCTACCGTCGAACATCAGCCTCTTTTATCTAATTCGATAGAAAACGAAAGAATGGGATCCCGCACCCTTAGATTACCTGAAATTAGTTTGCAGCCGTTTGATGGGGACTCAAGATCGTGGCTAACATTTTGGAATACCTTCAAGAAAATTCATGAAGACACTGTGTTAGACGATCACTCGAAGTTCGTATATCTGATGCAAGCAATTACTCCGAAATCGAAAGCGTCTCAAATTGTGAAAAGTTATCCTATATCGGCTGAAAATTATGCTAAAGTAATTCAACATCTTAAAGAAAGATTCGGAAGAGAAGACACTCTGATACAAATTTATGTTCGCGATCTGCTGCAGCTGGTATTGTGTAATAATAATACATCGAAAAGAGAGTGTAATTTGTCGTCGTTATATGACAACCTAGAAACCAAACTTAGATCGTTGGAATCTCTTGGGGTCACAGAGGATAAATACGCTAGCATTTTATTCCCGTTGGTGGAATCGTGTTTACCTCATGATGTTCTCCGAATTTGGGAACGGGATCGTGAGAAGTCTGATCAAGGTAAGAGTGAATTAAATTCTATACTTAATTTCTTAAAAAATGAAGTGTTGTCTGAAGAACGTATTTTATTGGCGCGTACTAGTTTTGGTTTTGATAAATCTAAGAATTTTACTAGATTTAAAAATGTTGAATATAATTCTGTGCCAACTGCTACTGATTTATTTGTAAGTGATAAATCTAAGGATAAACATTTAATTAAGAAATATGAGGAAACATGTATATTTTGTGACAAGTGTCACTTATCAGAAAAATGTTTTAAAGCTAATTCGCTTTCTTTTGAAGATAAACGAAGTATAATTTTGAAAAAGGGGGCTTGTTTTGTCTGTCTTAAGAAAAATCATATTTCACGTCACTGTAAATCGAAGATTAAATGTTTAAATTGTGGTAAAAGGCATTTTGCTGTAATGTGTCAAAATGTTTGTAATGAAGAGAGTAATACGGCATTAGAAAGTCGTAAACATGAGTCAGGGAGTAGTGATACTGTTTTGACTACTCAAGGTTCCGACCCATCAGTGTTATTACAAACTTTGCATGTACGTGTAAAGCACGATGGCAAAGAAAAAATTGTACGGGGAGTCATAGATACGGGCTCAGAGCGTTCATATTTATCAGAAGATGTAATTAAGTATTTGAATTATAAAAGTATTGATGAAGTTAAATTAATTCATAAATTATTTGGTGGTGTTGAAACAAATGAGACAAACCACAACAAATATAGAATTCATTTAAGTAGTATTGATAATAGTTATAAATGTGATATGCATGTTTTAGATGTTCCTGTTATTTGTTCTAATATAAAAAAGGTGCCAAATGGACCTTGGTTAAAAGAATTAAATAAATATGGTATTAAGATTTCGGATGTTGAAAACAATGTATATAAAACCGAAAACGAAATTAAATTGTTAATTGGTTCCGATGTGGCGGGAAAATTACTCACCGGAAATATTAAAGTTTTAAAAAGTGGTCCGGTTGCTGTAAAGACCCATTTGGGGTGGACTCTCATGGGGAAAATTCCAGGCATTAAATCCGAAACAAATGATTCTCTTATGGTTATTTCGTCTCTTTGGAACGAAAGTTCCGTTGCTGACTTATGGAAGCTAGATATTCTTGGTATAACTGATCCGGTTGAATCTAAAACTAAAAATGAAATTCATGAAGAAACTATGCAACATTTTAAAAGAAACATAAGAATAGATTCAGATGGGAGGTATGAAGTAGCATTGCCTTGGGTACTAGATAATGCCCGCTTACCTAGTAATAGAGAACTGGCCGAAAAACGGCTTGCTGCAACGAAGAAAAGGTTATCAAATTTGAATAAAACTGAAGTTTATAATGAAGTATTTGATACATGGTTAAATGCAGGAATAATTGAAAGGGTGGTCGATAATAAAAAATCCAAAATACATTATTTGCCACACAGGCCTGTATTTAAAGAATCGAGTGAAACTACTAAAGTAAGGCCGGTTTTTGATGCTTCGGCTCATGTGAAAGGTTTTCCTTCATTAAATGATTGTCTAGATAAAGGATTAAATATGATTGAAATGATTCCGACAATATTGCATCGTTTTCGGAAATTTCCTGTTGGTGCAGTATCTGATATAGAAAAGGCATTCTTACAGATAGGTATTACAGAAAGTGATAGAGACTATCTACGGTTTTTATGGAAGGATAATATAATTTACAGACATAAACGTGTGGTTTTCGGAATCAATTGCAGCCCTTTTTTACTAGCGGCTACTCTGAAACACCATCTGGAAAGTACACCTGACAATTTTGTTTCTACAGCAGAAACTTTGAATGAATCTTTGTATGTAGATAATTGTGTTTGTAGTTTCAACACAACTGAAGAGTTAAACAAGTTCATAATTGAATCGAGAATGTTACTGTCCTCCGCGAAATTCAATTTAAGGGGATGGCTGTCAAATTATCCAATTCAAATTATGTCTGAAACTTCAACAGTTAACATAATACCAGTACTAGGCTTAAACTGGGATCTAGAAAACGATACCCTATCTTGCAAAATCGGCCCTATTGAGGAAGAGCAAATTATTCCTACAAAACGAGCTCTACTTTCATTGGCTCAGAAGGTTTTTGATCCTTTGGGATTTGCATCACCCGTGACTTTGCTCCCTAAACTTATTCTACAAGAATGCTGGAAGTTGAAATTAAAGTGGGATGAATTAATTCCAGAGAATTTAGCTAAACAATTTTTGAAGTGGGTGCAGGGAATAAAATTAATTTCTGACATCGAACTTGAGCGCTGGATGAATCTAGATAATTTTGAAAATGATGTAAGCCTTCACATATTTTGTGACGGAAGTAAACACGCATATGCTACTTGTATTTTTCTGAGAGTAAAGAAGAAAAATGAAATTTTGGTGAGTTTTATACAAGCACACGCAAGAGTAGCTCCTCTTAAGAACCTAACTATACCGCGGTTAGAGCTTTTATCATGCTGCATTGGAGCCAGGTTGGGTAGTCGTGTCATTGCTGATTTAAGAATTCCAAATTTGAAGATCTGTTATTGGTGTGATTCAACCACAGCTTTAAGCTGGATAAAGCGAGATGATAGATGGGGAACATTTGTCTGGAATCGTGTAGAAGAAATCAGATCTTTGTCACAGAAAGATCAGTGGCGACATATTTCAGGAAAATTTAATCCGGCTGATCTTCCTTCCAGAGGTTGTTCCATTGAACAGTTCTTGCAGCTAAAATGGTGGGAGGGACCAGCCTGGCTGGCTGAGCCAGAATTTACTTGGCCTCAAAGTGTCGAATCACCAGATGAAGAAGTTATTAATACTGAGAAACGGAAAAGTGTCATTTCAGCATTAAACAAGAACACGAAACCTAATGATTGGTATTATCGACGATTTTCATCATACAAGAAAATAATAAGATTGATTGCATGGATTCTAAGATTCATAAGTAATTCAAGAAAACCGAATTTAAAAGAAGTATCTGATCTTACATGTTTAGAAATAGAACAAGCTGAAAGAAAATTAATGATTTTGATCCAGAAAGACAGCTTTGATGAAAAGAATAATGAGAAAATTCGTAGCCTAAGACCAAGCCGTGATGAAGATGGTATCATCAGAGTAAAAACACAAGTCATCTATCGAGAAGATACTGTCAATTTTAAGTACCCAATTCTTTTGCCGTCTGACCATCCTGTAGTCCATCGATTGATCTCCTGGAAACACCAAGAGCTATTACATGCAGGAGTGGCTCTTTTGATGACATCTATACGAGAAGACTACTGGATCCTGAAAGCCAGGAAAACCATTCGAGCAGTAGTTCAGAAATGCGTGCGTTGTAAAATATTTAGTGCACAGAAGACAGAGTCAGAACCTATTGCATTGCCAGCAGAAAGAGTTCAAGATGCGGCAGTATTCCAAATAACTGGAGTAGATTTAGCTGGGCCCTTATATTTGAAAAATGGAAAAAAGGTATGGATTGTGTTGTACACTTGTGCAGTGTACAGGGCCGTACATTTAGAATTAGTGACGTCATTAGCAACAGATACCTTCCTCCAATCTTTTAGGCGCTTTATAGCGAGAAGAGGAAGACCGACGACCGTTTATTCTGATAATGGTAAAAATTTTGTTGGTGCAGATAGAGCTTTTTCAGACATCGATTGGGAACAGATCTCAGCTGCAGCAGCTGTACAAAAGATTCGTTGGAAATTCAATCCGCCTACTGCTGCCTGGTGGGGTGGTTGGTGGGAGAGGTTGATACAAATGGTGAAACGCATCTTGAGGAAAGTACTAGGTAGAGCCTCATTATCCTATGAAGAGCTTATCACAATTCTTTGTGACTGCGAACAAGTTGTAAATGCTAGACCACTCACGTATGTCTCAGAAGATGTGGATGATCTAGCACCTTTAACACCATCAATGTTTCTTCAAGAAATAAGATCTTCAGATGTGATAGATTTTGATGCAATTGACGCACAAGAATTAAACAGAAGAGCAAAGTATAGACAACAAGTTCGAGAACATCTTAGAAGACGATTCCGTATTGAGTATTTAGGGCAGTTACGCCAACAAAATTCCCTGCAAAAGAATGCCAAGCAACTGACCGTTGGTGATGTCCTTCTCGTAGAGTCTGATAAGAAACGTACGTATTGGACTTTAGCTCGTGTGCAAGAACTAATTTCTGGAAAAGATGGTCACCCGAGAGTTGCTCGGGTAAAAACTGAAAATGGTGAACTTTTAAGACCAATACAAAAACTGTATAATCTAGAGATTCCAAAAGAAAACTCTTTAGAACCAATATTACGAACAAGAAGTGGTAGAACAGTGGCTGTTCCAAAAACGTTTTCAGTCATAAGGCTATTTTTTTGAACACTGAACTTTTCAAACTTTTTTCCTTATTTTTTAGTAGATCTCATTTCCTAGTGTTAATTTGAATTTGTAATAATATGTTTAATTTTTGTTTGAATTTTTGCAGAAATTTGTATAATTTGTCTTTGAAAATTAGGATTAAGAATATCTATACTTTGGCCATGTAATGTAAGTATAATGTTACACATATTTTGTTTTATTTTGAATTTTGTTGTGCATATTGTTGAGTTTTCCTGTTGAAAACTCAAGGTGGGAGATTGTCGCGAATCCAATTGAATTAAACGTATTCTTGGCTCCTACTAACAGGCGATGTTTGCATAAATGTATCTTTCTAAGCTGTGTGAGAAATATGTTTTTGTTTTTGTAGATGTAAATTTCTAAGCTGTGTGAGCAAGATGTTTTTTGTTTTTGTAACTGTATTTTTCCAAGCTGTGTGAAAAAAATGTTGTTGTTGTAGAAATGGTTTTGTAGAATGTTTTGTCGGCACGGAAGTGAGATAATAAAAAGATATTCGTTATGTTTTTTAAAAGGAATGTTTTTCACGTATTAAAGTATTATTTTCTATTGTTTTAAAAATGACGAAAGTATTAAAACGGGTAGTTTTAAGCTATCGAAAGTCGCTATGTATGTATTTGCGACACACAGTGAACCTATTAACAAAATTTGAAGGAAATGGGATAATTCTGCATGAAAAACCCATTTATATAAATTAAGGGGGGATTATCCCCCCGTTCCCCCCCTTTATACTTAACCAATCAATCCCGAAAACTAATCAGCGAAGCGCCTTAACATTGTGAACCTATAAACAAAATTTGAAAGAAAATGGAATAATTCTGCATGAAAAACCCATTTATATAAAATAAAGGGGGATATGCCCCCCGTCCCCTCCTTTATACTTAACCAATCAATTCCGAAAACTAATCAGGGAAGCGCCTTAACACAGTGAACCTATAAACAAAATTTGAAGGAAAATGGAATAATTCTGCATGAAAAACCCATTTATATAAAATAAGGGGGGATATGCCCCCCGTTCCCTCCTTTATACTTAACCAATCAATCCTGAAAACTAATCAGGGAAACGTCTTAGAACAGTGAACCTATAAACAAAATTTGAAGGAAATGGGATAATCCTGCATGAAAAACCCATTTATATAAATTAAGGGGGGATTATCCACCCGTTCCCCCCCCCCTTTATACTTAACCAATCAATCCCAAAAACTAATCAGGGAAGCGCCTTAACACAGTGAACCTATAAACAAAATTTGAAGGAAAACGGAATAATTCTGCATGAAAAACCCATTTATATAAAATAAGGGGGGGATTAGCCCCCCGTTCCCCCCTTTATACTTAACCAATCAATCCCAAACTCTAATTAGGGAAGCATCTTAACACAGTGAACCTTTAACCAAAATTTGAAGGAAAAGGGATAATTCTGCATGAAAAACCCATTTATATAAATTAAAGGGGGGGGGGGTTAGCCCCCCCCGTTCCCCCCCCCTTTATACTTAACCAATCAATCCCGAAAAACTAATCAGGGAAGCACCTTAACACAGTGAACCTATAAACAAAATTTGTAGGAAAACGGAATAATTCTGCTTGAATAAAACCCCTTTATATAAATTAAGGAGGGATTAGCCCCCCGTTCCCCCCATTATACTTAACCAATCAATCCCGAAAAGTAATCAGGGAAGCGTCTTAACCCAATGAACCTATAAACAAAATTTGAAGGAAAACGGAATAATTCTGCATGAAAAACCCATTTATATAAATTAAGGGGGGGGATTAGCCCCCCGATCCCCCCCCCCCTTTATACTTAACTAATCAATCCCGAAAACTAATCAGGGAAGCGCCTTAACTCAGTGATCCTATAAACAAAATTTGAAGGAAAACGGAATAATTCTGCATGAAAAACCCATTTATATAAATTAAGGGGGGAATTAGCCCCTTGTTCCCCCCCTTTATACTTAACCAATCAATCCCGAAAACTAATCAGGGAAGCGCCTTAACACAGTGAACCTATAAACAAAATTTGAAGGAAAACGGATATATCTATGAAGAGTTGTCGCATTACATACGTACATACATACATACAGAACCGGCTGGCAAGCTCTCAGGGCTTGATAGCTAAAAAATCGTAATTTTAGAACGTTTTTTGCTCCTGCACCCCCTGGGGTTAGTGGCACCGACATAAAATATAGCCTATGTTGGAGCAGGGGTTGTCACCATCAATTTGCCACCACCACTTTTGAAATCGGTTCGGTAGTTCCAGAGATTACCCCCTACAAACAAACAATCTTTACTACTTTATAATATTAGTATAGATGTGGTCAATAGGGTACATATTTCCCATTGGAACTCCTTCATGTCCATATGCATAACTTAAGCTCTAAGACTTGGGGGGGGGGGGGTGCAAAAGTCTAGAGGCCCTTTTGTAAAATACACCCATCCTCCACCATCACCATACATACACACACACTTTAGTTAAATGCTTAAAAATGTTAATATTTAAACAACGTTTTAAATGTTTAACCATATATGAAAAAATAGAGAAAAATGATAAATTACACATTTCATACTTTTAAAGGAGTACTTAAAAATATTGGCTGTACGACTCATATTTATCTCTTATGTGTGAATCAATGTTCAATTGGAAACAAGTTTATACAAACTTTATAAAAATTTGTCAAAGCTTTGAGCTTTCGAAGATTTTTTAAAAGGGTTGTGGTGGTTATGGTAGTGAGAGGGTGGCTATGGTAAATATATGTTTTTAAAAGCTTCATTCAGGATAGCAACAAACAATACAAGTTAAAAAAAAAAGCTATCTAACATTCTGATTGGAATGACTCAAAAATTTTGCTGTGATGCATTTTAAGTTACACAAAATAATTTTAGCTTAAGAACTTAAAAATTGATACTGTTCTTAAGTTAAAAGTAAAAAAATTTTTGGAATTCTATCTCTTCACAACATATCAAGTAAAGAAAAACAAGAAAGAAAACTCGTGATTCGATTATAGAATAGATTACAAAACATTTTCCCACATTATTATTAAATACTGTTAAGAAATTTCATTTTTTCATACAATGAAATGAGATATCTAAATAAACAATTTAGAAAACACAGAACACAGTTAAAAATCCATTTTCACAAAAATAAAAGTGTCCGAATGAAAAAAAAAAATGTAACAAAACTCGAAAAAGTACAAACGCACAACATATGAATTTATTAACTTATTGATGATTTTACTAATTAGAACAACAATTTATCAAAATTTGTAAATTATGTAGGATATATCTGTTTGAGGACAGGGAATTTATTTACATGCATATGTATTAAAATCTACTGATTGTAAAAATAGTGACAATAAAAGGTATTGAATCAATAAAAAGGAAAATATTTACCAAAGTTTCATTAGCAGATTCAGCATATATAATATTGTAGCTTACCAAACAAGGCACATTAGGTAATACTGTCCTATAGTTGGCAGTCTACTCTAAATATAAGGGACCCATATCGATTACAGCTTCCCCTTCTTTAAAGGTATAAATGACTATGTGACTAACTCCACTTTCTTGCTTCATTTATCTTAGTTGCTGGTAGATCTCGACGTTAGGAGCAGGAACTCGCGGAAATCATCTGAAGAGGGTTGGGGACATTTTTTCTATTCTTTCCTCACATCTTTGGCAGTTGCCATAATGAAAATTGTAACGTCTTGTCACTAACAAGCGGCTGTCTTTTAGGTGACCACTCCAGGTTTAAATATTAAAATGATGATTCCAGGCTTGAATATTAACAGGTGAATATTACTTTTAGGAATATGGTCTTAAACACCCCAACTCTCGGTGAGAAATCTTGATTCGAAACACAGGGTTACAATATTATGTCACTGCCAGCATCATGTTTTGAATTGGTGGAGGCGCCGGGCATTTTAAGCAGACCTGCCATCTCCTCGGTTAGCATTTGAATGAATCCCACAATGCATATTCCATAAAAAAATGCCAACGGGGGGAGAGGGCGTAAGCCCTCTTCGAGAAAAAAAAATACACCTCTACATTCTCATAAGCCAAACAAACAACCCACAAAACAACTCCCTTCGAATATTTCCATGCAAAACTATGCAGCTGCTTCTCCTGCGGGTCAGCCTACTTTCCCAGAAGGGGTGTTGGTAAGTATACAGGTGTCGCCTCCGCTTTCCATGAAGAAATAAAAACTGCTGATTAAGCGACCACCCACAAAACCTTATGTGCTTACGTGAACGTTGTTTACGTAAACAGAATAATTGGGCTGGTAGAACAGTCATAAAACTCTCTGACAATACGAGCTGTTTTTCGTCGTATGGGAAAGTTGCTTTTTATTACTAAAGTTCTCAGAGCGTTGTAAATATTCACTGGGTAAAAGGACCACACGTGCATGAGAATTGATTTACAGGGAATATATAAAAATTAAGAATTTTAAGTAAAAAGGACAATGAATTTGTTTTAGCTTTGAAATTTAAAAAGAAGAGGTATTTTAACTCAATTATTAAAGAACTAATGTTAAACAATAGCAGAGAAAAGGGGGTGGGCTATGAATAGTAAAACTTATATAAAATAAAATGAAGAAAATATTAAATAAATGAAAAGCATTAAAGGTGTTAAAAAAGAGGAGGGGGGGGGGATACAGCTGTCTTAAGGACAGAAAATACGGAAAATTTAAAATAAATGAAAAAACCATCCTAACAATTGGTTTGATTGCCAGATTATAAAATATGCAAGTAGGCATAATTAAAAAAAAACAATTTGATTAAAATATTAAATTTATTTATTAGGTGAAATTAATAAAACCAGCTATCTATAAAATATATATATATTGCATTCAGGTAAGTGCAATTTAAAAATTAAACTTAATTACTTAACTTTCCAGTTAAATTAAAAGATTTTATGCACTATGAACATACCGAAATTGTACTCATAGGGGTTCATTATTGGAAATTGACTAATTAAGCATTCCAGTAATGGAATATGGTCCTAAAACCTTAAAAATAAATGAAATTTTGTAAATTGCCTTTAGTATATAAAATTCAAGTTTTTAAATTACTATCAAAACCAAAAGTGAAGTAAGCTCTTAGCATGTTTATTAAGATTTTTACTGAAAAACAGTGGAACTGTGAAACATATATTTTCTGCTTCTTGATTGCTTTAAGAGTGTCAACAATAACCCAAATTATAAAACATGCAAAGGACAAGTAATGACAAAATAATAAAAGCTAAATTTTTATTGGTTATTTTTTTTATAAACCAAAAACATTGCAGGGTATCCATTACTGGATACCCTGATCTACCGATAATACATCTGCCAGATATATATTACAAGATAAATATAGCTTTTTGAAAACCAAATCACTATTTCTGACATGACTATTTTTTAATGTATTTTAATAATACTATGAGTAATGTCATAATAATGTTACTAGATTTATGAGATCTGTTCTTAATGATTTAATCTATATAGCTTAAACAGTCTCTCTATTTATGTATGTTATTGATTAAAAACTTAACAGTTACTAATAAAGGGTATTGTTTATAATTGTTATAATATTTTAATTAACATAAGTAAACTCTTAATTAAATTTTCCCAGAAACTTATATTTTTTATGTAAAGTATGAATTTTGTGTTTAATAATTGAAGTTGCAGTGATAATATTTTATAAATCTGAAATGTATTTGTAACTGATTTTAATATAGTTTATATACAAATAAAAAATGGTCGGTGAGAGACTATATTAGTTTAACATATTATTTTTATAATTTTTTCTTTGATTAAACAATTAAAAAAGTTAGCAATATGTAGTGAATGTTCCAAATTTCTGTATTATGTATTGTGCTGTCCTCTAAAAAAAGCCCCACTTTTCAAAATTTTCTCTATATAAAGTCTAATAAAGAATGCAAAAAAATTAAGCATTGCTAAATTTTAATCTGTAAAAATGAAACTCATGTTTTGCCAGAATTCTGCAATTGTTAGTTTAAATTATTTCAAAACTAAATAAGCACTCCTTAGGTATTTTTAACTATTTTTATTATTCTAAATGGTTCATAAAAACAGAACAAAACAAAAAAACTGACTTTAGTGAAATATTTGAAGTGCTAGTATGTTTTTTTTTTTTTTTTTTTTTTAAAGGACAGTATAATATTTAATGAAGAAACTAAAGAATGTGCAGGTTAATGTTTTATGTTTGAATACATCATATTACATAATGTTTTTTTTTTTTTTTTTTTTTTTTTTTTTTTGTGTGTGTGTGATTATTAGTATTTTAAGCAAAACAATAATTAATCCTGAATTATTTTTCTAATTAATATTTAATATTAGGCTGAATAAAATTTACAATGTTTTCTAGAAATATCCAATATGTCAATATAATAATATTGAGTATCTATTAGAGTGTAAAAAATCATGATTATAAAAAAAATTTTTAGTTAAAATCAGATTTTTTATTAAATTTGAATCGGATTTTTGATTTTTCCCCCCTGCATTAAAATACAGAATAGCTACAAAGAATTTCAGCTTTCCAAAACAATTAACTATCTAATTAGTAATTATCTATGTTTTTATGCATTAATTAGTAAAATTATAATTATTAGTTAGTAATTACATAAATTATAAAAACTGCAAATCAGTAATTTCATTAGTTAGTAGCATACAATAATGTTTTGTACATTAATACTTTGTAATAATTATGTAAAGCTATTAAATACTATTTATATTTATTAAAATTATTAATAACGGCTTTAATATTAGACTAGCTGGCTTTGCCCGCTAGCGGGCCCCTAATTTACATCGGTGCCTCGAATCTTGTAAAACCTCGAATAAGATGAACCTCGAACTGAACGAACCTCCGACCTGGGTCCCCGCTGCCTTCGGCACCGTATACCGGTCGTGCTACGCACGCACCGGTTAATCCCTTAATTTGCACATTGAATAGTACAAACCTCTAATGGAACGAATCTCTGACCCTGGTTCCCGCTGCCTTCGGCACCGTATACCGGTCATGCGACGCAAGCACCGGACAATCACTTAAATTGCACATCGAATAGTATAAACCTCTAACTGAACGAACCTCCAGGTCGGGTCCCCGCTGCCTGCGGCACCGTATAGCAGTCGTGCTGCGCACACGCTGCAGTATATGTTAGTTCCACCTTCTACCACCAGGTGGTGCAAACTGATTATACGATCATATCTGAAATCGTTAAGGCTTTTGATGTCGAGTTCAATGAGTCATACCCCGTCGTAATCCGGACCATAGAAACAGAGATAATAAAACGCCCCCTGGTGGTAAAAAATGAACTGAAACGGATAAGCTGTAATATCCTCTATCGATGTCGAGCCAATTGAGCCAAACCGCGTCGTGATGTGACCTATAGAACCCGAGTTGGCTGAAAAATCCTTTAATTACACCTTCCACCACCAGGGGGCGCAATGTGTTCTATACGAACATGACCGAAATCTGTAAAGCTGTCGAAATCCAGTTGAAAGAGCCAAACCCCGTCATAATCGGGCCCGTAGAACCCGATTTCTGGAAACGCCCCCTGGTGGTGAAACTTGGAACTGAAATATGTAAGCGCTATCGATATCGAGTCGAATGAGCCAAACCGCGTTCCGATTGGACTCAAAGAACTCGAGATATTGTGAAATACAAATATAAAATCTGATATTATTATTCGAAAAGAGTGGTATAAACTCAGAAACTTTTAAAAATGTTATAGAGGGTAAACCTCTAACTGAACGAACCTCCGGCTCGGGTCCCCGCTGCCTGTGGCACTGTATAGCAGTCGTGCTGTGCACGCGCTGCAGTATATGTTAGTTCCACCTTCCACCACCAGGTGGCGCGAACTGTTTATACGATCATAACTGAAATCGTTAAGGCTTTCGATGTCGAGTCAAATGAGTCATACCCCGTCGTAATCTGGGCCATAGAAACATAGATAATAAAACGTCCCCTGGTGGTGAAAAACGAACTAAAACCGATAAGCTCTAAGTATCCTCTATCGATATCGAGTCGAATGAACCAAACCGCGTTCTGATTGGACTCGTAGAACTCGAGATAATGTGAAATCAAAGTATAAAATCTGATATTATTATTCGAAAAGAGTGGTATAAACTCAGAAACTTTAAAAAATGTTATAGAGGGTCTTTATTACTTTAATTATGATGTTTGGAATCAGTTTGGTGGAAATACGTAACATAGTTTCTTAGTTATAGAAACAGACCACAGTTAAAAGAAAAAATCCGGTAAGCGGGGGGGGGGGGGCAATGACACTGCTTTTCCTTAAACAACTGATTTAGACTACCGGACTTCTTGTTCAAAGACAGGGACCTGTAGAAAAACTTAAAACTGAAAAAAAAAATCGATAACGGGCGAAGCCCGCTTTTCCCTATCATAATATCTGGTTGCCACTCTAAAACAAAAACTTACTCGTAATGCAGTTTTTAGACGCGGCCTACTTCTTAAAATCCTAATATCTAGGCGGCACTGTAATAGAAATCTTTCTTTTGCTTTAATTATACAAATAACGATGATTAATTATACAATAAAATAATATATCGGCTCCTAATGAAGATATGAGAATAATTTTTAGATATTCTGAAAGCAGAAAAAATTTTGCGTCGCCCTGTGAAAGTTTGGAATTACTGCGTCCCTTAGATTCGGAGATGGGGCCCCCCTCTGAAAAAACGCAGTTGAAAGTCAGGTGACTATTTTATCTCTTTCCGAAATGACTTATTCACAGACGATTTGTCTGCGTTGAATGTTGAAATAAAAAAGCAGCTGTCTCTTTCGAATAGAAATAAATTCATTTGCCGTGTCATTAATGAGTTTTAATTGATATCTTTAAAAATTACTGGTCGATTTTTACGAATTTTTTTTGGTTGAATTCGCGATTTTTTTATACACGTGTTAGCAAATTTTCGTGAATGTAGAGTCATTATTTCCACTTGTTTCAAAAAGTAATAGAGTGATTTGATCTTGGATGTGTCGACCCGGCATTGTGATACCTTTTTCCCGTCTGGGGTCAATGTTGGATGTCTGGTCAGTTTTTGGCCGAAATAAAGAAAAGTTACGGTCCGAATTTAAAAAAAATTGACATTTTGGAACGACAAAAATCGGCCGCGTGTGTACCCCGATTTTTGGATCGATACCTCCGGTAGATTTTTTTTTTATTCGATGATGCGTTAAAAAGCGACAATTTGGATGTCTGCGATTATCAAAACGGAAATTTTTTTCAATTCTTTTTCAAGTTCGGTTTCGGTCGGTAATTAAAACAGTTTTGTCGATTAATAACTCCCCGGGTCCGGGTCGGACACCCGACCCGGCCAAACTTGAGCACCATGCCTTTTTTCCGTATTTTTCGGTCCGCGTCCGCCGTCCGTGCGCCAATTCGTCCCGGAGCCTTTGCGTGTACAGAGGGGAGTGCAGAGACAGACAGAAAGAAAGAAACACACACAGACGTTTACCGACATTAATAGTATTGATTGTTAATACACCTTAAAATTAATAATTATTAAATAATCAACTCTCTAATTGGGAAAATCATATACATTTTTATCATATTAGTGATGTCTTTAGTAACAATTTAGGGGAAAAAGTATATAATTTTATAATATGACAAATAAGATGACACTAATTTTTAATGAATTATGAATCACAAATTGAAAAATATAATTGAATTACAACATGATTTAATAAACTCCTGTTTTTCCTAAATAAAGTTGATTTTTTTTTTTTTTTTGCAAGGTTTTAGGCACACAGATTTAGAAATATTGTGGTATGGAAAAGATTTTTATGAGAACTCTCTGGGTACAACTGAAGGTGAAATTAACTATTAAAAAAAAAGAAAAAGAAAAAAAAAAGATTCTTTTCAATCAGTAACTAATTTCTTTATTTGGTGTATAGTATGAAAGTTAAAATATATAAATAAAAATAAATTCAACCTCTACTGAAAAAGCTCTTGCTGTGCTTATAATATTTTTTATACAAATTAGTTATTTTTCTCTTAAATACATTCTTTTACAATAGCTGTTGAGCAGATGTCATTTTTTCATTCTTCTTTAGCTCAAATTTGCTATAAATTTATTATTGCAAAAATCAGGTACTTTCTATTTTTTCTTTTACTAGCAGAAATTTATTATACTTAATATTCTTATTTTTATTTTATATAAATCAATGAATAATTTGATTACTTAAAGGAAATGATTACATTGCAAATTATATTAGATTTATCATTTTAAAATGAAATGCTTTTTATACCAATAAAAACTGGCTTTTTACAAACTTACTGTGCATATATTTTTTTTATTTTTTAAGATAAACCAGAGAAACAATTATTTTAAGTTTTTATTATTATTATTATTTATTCATAAGGCAAAATACCCATAGAAATTTTCCAAATTATGTTCATCTTAAATTTTTATTACTTTTTATGTCATTTTAAACATTTAGAAAACTAATGATTTTAATCAATGATTAAAAAAATCTATTTAAATCATTGATTAAAAAATCAAATTATTAAAATAGTTGACACCCTAGTATCTATATACAGAATTTTGTTTATTTGGCAACTTATTTGAATGTCTGATTTAGCTCAATATTTGTAAATTTTACTTTTGACAAATATAATTTTTTCAACTGAATATATTATGAATATTCAGAAGCATTATTTAGTAATCTGTTACTTTATGAATACTCTCATTCTGTTCTAGCACTTCAACATTGTACTTGATCAAGTTTATTTGTCTGTGATTCCCTGAATTCTGCTCAGATAGAAAATGCCAGCTATGAAAAATATTAAACAAAAAGCTAAGAAGCAAATTGAAAGTGCATTGCTTCAGGAAGAAGTAAATAAGTTGGTTAAATCTGCAAAACTTCCTCGTTATGAAGCTGATGTTGTAGAAAGTGCAAATCCTGTTAGGTAGCTTAAATTTAAGTTTAATATGGTTTTGTTACATTGAATTATTAAAAAGTGTAAAATCATTGCCCACTTTTCTATAATTTATAAAACATGTTATAATTATTTTCCATCTTTTTAAAATTAATGCGTACAGAACTTTTAATTTAATGAACATGATAATCTTGTGAGTTTAAACAAGCATTAAATCATAAGTGAATCCAATGTCAAAAATTTATTTATTTTTTATTTTTTTATATATATACATTAATAACAATTTCTTTTTTCTTTTCACAAAACCTGCCAAAATGCATCTGCTACCCATTCTACCTGTCATTGGGAGAAGAAAAATAATGCGCGCTGAGGTGCCGAGCAAGTGAAAGTTCTGATTCAGACTGGCGAGTCACGTGATCCGATGCGCTTCTGGAGCGGGGAGAAAACAAAGTGTGGCATGCCATTGGCTGAAAGGGTCTCTCCTCTCTCAGGTGAGAACAATGTAAAAAAGAACCTCTCCCTGTACTTTATGACATTTTCTAGAAAGAAAACGCCGTGCAATACAAAATATATCATTCAAAATTTTGGTCAGACGTTGATTGAAACATCGTAGAATTCACCAGCTAAATCTGTAAAATATTATCCTGTAGATGTTTTACTTACAAGATTATATGTTCATTTCTTATGTTTGCATGTTGGAATTAATATTTTGTCTAATCCTATATACTGCAGACAAGAAGCATATATTGATTTTGTGGAAAAACTTCTAAAATCATTTGTTGAAGATATGAAAATTATATATGGTGAAAGATCACTGGTGTATAATGTACATAACTTAGTCCATATAGCAAATGATGTTAGATTATATGGAGATATATCTAATTTTTAATGTTATGTTTATGAAAATTATTTTGGCCAGGTTAAAGAAATGTTAACTACTCAAAAAAAAAAAAAAAAAAAAAAAAAAAAAAAAAACTGAACAGACGGTTGTCAGAACAGGTACCTTTTAAATGTGAAAAAAGTGATGGTGTGAAATTGCTCCAGTATGTGGGTTTTTTTAATTTTGGCACATATACTGGAGAAGAATATTCTGATGCAGTGTTGGAGAACTTCAGACTATCAGCAGTGAAAAAAGGTGACAATTGCATATTATTAAAAGACAAACATATTATGGTAATAAAACATATAATTAAAAATAAAGAAGTTGTTTTGCTTTGTCATGAAGTGATACGCAATGGGAGCTATTTTTCCAATCCATGCGATTCAAATATAGTTTCTATTTTTAATGTTTTGCATGAAATTCCTACCTTAGTACTTGTATCACTTAAAGATATTTTTACAAAATGTATATCGAGTTGGGAATTTAAAGTTGTTCTTGCAACAATTCCCATAGTGTAAATGAAGCATTTGGTGATCCAGTGATAGATTTACTTGTACATAAATAAGTTAAGTGTGTTTAAAATTAGTAGTTATATTATTAAAATATTTTTTCAAAGTTATGTCTACAATTTTCTTCAAATTTGGAAACTTTATGTATTTTTGTCTTTCTTCTGACTCTGCTGACAAACATCTTAAAACAATTCATTCATGTAAATAGCTGTTTGAGCTTGTGCTGCTATTTAAAAAAAATCTGGAAGGTAGAATATTTCTTGACTATATAATGCACTTTCAATTTGCCTGCTTCGGCAAATTCAATAAATAGCATGTAAATAATTTGCAAATATTTTGTTTCTACATCAGATTCACAGTTTATCACTAAGAAAAAATATGCAGTAGTTTATTTTATGGACGAAAGCAGTTGTGAAGTCATTCCAACTATTTGGATGGTCAGCATGACTGAAGCAAAGTGGCCCAATAGTTCATCCAGATCTGTTTTAACGAAGTAGATCACTGATTGTTCACCTCTATCCAGCAGCTGGATATTAGTACAAATAAAAGCAAACAGCTTTACAAGTAAATTTCTGTTCATTTACTATTCTGTATATATCTTTCTTTCAAGATACGGTATTCGGCCATTCCACCAAATATTTGATTAGTTTGAATATTAAATTATTCTGTTTAATCAAATATTAAGACATTCAGCTAAACTATTTAAAAAAATATATTTTTTGCAACCTTCTAAACATATATATTCCAAATAATTGTTATATTTAAGGCTCTTCATCAGTAAAATCTTACATTCCCCTCTCTACCATTAAACCAATGGGCATGTGATGCATTTGTATTTTTAAAATAATATCTCCTTAGGAAATTAATATTTTTAACTTCTGTTAAATTATTTCTAAAATATATATTTAATTTGATGTGAAGTGTTAAAATCTTACTCAGTTTCATTAAGATTTCAAAACATAATATAAATACATAAATTACATAATACATTGTAAATACATAAAACAAGTCTATATTTTAGAAATAATTTGACTACTGAGAAAGAAAGACACATCCTTTAAGAACAGCTCACAGAACAGAAAACAGAAATTAAAAATATTAATTTTCTAAAGAGATATTTTAAAAATATGAATACACCACACACCCATTGGTTTAACATTAATGAGGGGAATTTGAGAGTTTACTTATAAAGTGTCTTAAGGGGCCACTTCACTGAAACTCCCTGATCACAAAATCCTGTTAATTTATGGGAAAACTCAAAAGTGATTACTTATGATAATTATCAAAATAAGATTTTCACAATTAGAAAGTAGACTTCTGGTGCTGATGTGTGTTTTTAAAAATTGTCTCCATAAATAATTTAAGGATTATTAATTTAAAAAAGTTTCTCTTTAAATAACTCAGTGTTTTTTTTTCTTTTAAAGTTTATTTGTGAAAAGGTCTTGCCTGAAATATGAGTATTCAGCATGCCAAATATTTAGTGTTCTGTATAGCAGTGTGTTGAATTTTTTATACTGAACTAAAATAACTATTTCATGCATCCCTAATATTTTAACTAAAGTATTTTTTTAATGGCTTTTCAGATTCCTTTAGCAAAGCCATGCGTAAGACTAAAGAAGCATAGCAGAAATCACACTTAAGCAGGGACTCTTCTGATGATGTAAACCAGCCACGTAAACAACAGAGACAAAAGCCTGCAAGGTATCGGACAGATTAATCTTATACAGAAAAGAGATTGAAACCTGCAAGACGCCAGACTGAATCGTCTGATACAGAAAGCGAATCACTCATGCACAGCCATAAAATGTATAACATCCCCACCATGCCTAAAGATGATGGATTGAATGGCAGTACATCCACACATATTTCAAGTAAGTTAAACTAAATGTTTATAATATTGAAATTATAAGTTTATCTTCTAAACAAATTTCAGTATTTATTTTAAAAAATTACTAATTAAGATTTTTATAATTTCAGATTCTCAAGGTCATTCTTCTAAGGACCAGAATGATGAACCAATTCCAACTGCATTATGTAAGTAATTTTTGCCACTATTTTTATTAAAAATATATTGATAATTATTTACTGAATTAATCTAAGTGTGTGACAGACTTTACAGAATAGCATTGAATAGAGTTTCTTTCAGGCATCTTTTCAGGAGAGTATGCCTCTTTGGAGCAAATTTGATGCTTCCCTCCTAGGAAAATGTTCATATTTTTAATTCTTAACTTAACCCTTTCCGGCACAGACAAATTCTGTTTGTAAAATGAGAAATTACTGACTGACACCAGAATTTTCAAACGACTTTTTTAGAAAAAAAGAACTCCATATTTTAAGCTTTCATTATAGAAACAAAATTTCATTAAAATATTCTTGGTGCCGAATGCAAGTTTGGAATTAAAATTAGGTGTGCCCGGAGTGGGACCACTGTGCCGGAAAGGGTTAAACTGGTGGTTCAGGACTAAGGAAAGCTATCTGTAAAAAAGGGGAGTAAACTATTTCTATTCTTGCTACAGATGAACATCTGTTCCAAAAGCATTTTCCTAGGTTCTGCTAGCACCCATGCTACATTCTTTAACTTTGTGTTGTCCTCCTGGAACAAATGTTATGAAAGAAATGCTGATTATATGTCAGGTAAATAAATTTTGGTGATTTTCTGTTGATAAAATATATGAAAATTGTTTTGCAGATAATCGTGTGTTCCAAGTACTTGGAAAAATTGATAAAAAACTTGAAGAACTAAATTCTAAAGTAGATTGTCTGAACTTTAAAGTAGAAAATGTAACAAACAGCTCTACAAACATTGTATTTGATTACTTACCAGAGTATGTTAGTCTACCTATAAAATCCTTGGAAGAACTTGGTCAATTAAATGACAAGTTAAAAAATGATAGAGTTTTCTGCTGTTGTGGTAAAAACAAAAAAATTAATGCTTCAATAAATAATATAAAATAACTGTGTAATGTAATAATAATTTTCAATTTTTCTTTCAGGTCTGCTTTCTCTACAATGCAGGGACAGGAAAATCTCAACACTCATTTATTTTGAGTTTAACGAAAAAAGTCCTCATAAAAGAAATTGCAGTGCAATTTAGCAGATTTGGTAGAAAAGGGAAAATTTTTTTTGACAATTATAATGAAACTCTTAACATGATATTGGGTAAATTTAAATACATATTTATTTTTGCATTGCTGTTTTATTTTTCCCCATTAATTAAGTATCTTTTAAAAAAAGTTTCTTTTGAGAGCAATTCAAAGATTGGATAAGAACATTGAGCCTTTACACACATCAATGTGCTCATTTTTTTTCAATAAGTTTAAATGACTGACATGCAAAAAGAAAAAAAAATTGTGTATAAAAATTTCTTAAATTTTTATTTATTAAGATTAAAATTGTAATTACATTTTAGAAAGTAATAAAATAAAATTGTAATTTTATTGCATTTTTAATGGCAAATAATATCAGGTTCATATTTAGTTATTTTTAACAAAACACTAGCTGAATTGGAGTCATCTAACAAGTGGGATATTTTTGAGTTTTTAATGTCATTTAAGAAATTAACTTGCAGGTATAGGTAATAAAAAAGATTGTCAAAAGGCAAATTTCATACAAATTCTCTAACTTAATCAGTGGGGTATTTATTTATACAGTACAAGACCCATTTTTGGGAAACCTCGGGCCTGAAGGTTTTCCTGATTTTTAAATTTTCCGTATTTCGGGACCTCTCAAAACTCGGCAACCTTTTGACAAAATTCAGTTTTTTTCCCCCTGCAATTATTTAACAAAATTAGTGATATATATATATACTGTATGTGAGAAGGTAGGGCACAAGCAAATATATAGAACTCTGCCTTTGTACAAGCATTCAAGTAACACAGTGGCATAGCCAGGAAATTTTCTCAATGGGGAGAAGTGGCTTTTTCTGCATAAGTATATTTTATATTTAGAAGAAAAAGACACCATCAATTAATCAAAACAGTGTTATTTCAAATGTAGAATAAAAAGTGTGCTTTGTTATGTTAAATTGCATTTTAAATGCATTCAATTTATTTTCTTTGTTGTATGTTTTTCCAGAAATGGATAATTTCATCTTCTAATGCTGTTAAAACAAGATTGTTCATTATAACTTTTTTCCCTCCCTCATGCGTGCCTTTTGTATATTCAATCAGTTTTTACAGCCCTTTAAACAGGGGCTCGGACAGCATCTGTCCAAGTTTGCATGTATTTTCAGACAGATGCTGTCCGAGCTCCCATGTAAAGGTTAATAAAAGACTATATTCTGACTTGACTAATGTTGTTTGCAGAAAAGTTTACCCTTATTTTTCCTTTAGAAGTTTAAATCTGCATATAAAAAATATTATAGATTGCTAAAAATTATTAGACTGCAGTGTGAAGTCCTTGTAGGGATCCACTGATCTTTTCTTAATTTGATAAATTATTGAATCCCATATATAGAAAGAAATATTAGAACTCAATAAGTTGAATTTTCATTCCTTCAATTTCAGAAGAAGAAAAAAAGAAAGGCTCAGCTAGTTTAAATTTGTGTATTTTAATTTTATTGTAGAACTTCAGTCAACACAGTGTCAAAAATATAGTCTTGTACCACTTATATCATGCATGCTATAGGTTTGTTGTCCCTGACATAGTGTATCATTAATAAAGGGCCACTGTATAATCTTCTCATATTTGCTTGTCATATTAATAAAGCATTTGTTTTTATTAGAGCTGTAATGGTAAAACTTAATTTTTTTTTATTTCTCCTTTGTAGATGAGCTTCTATGAAATGTAAAGCTGAAAGAGAAGATTTAGCTGATATGTTTGGCAAGTGTTTGGCTGGTGCACCTGATTGGAATAAAAGAAAAATTCGGCCATCAGATTATGCAGTAGCAGACTGTTCATTAACATTTACTGAAACTGAGCAAGCTAATAATAACTATTAAATATATATAAAAAATAAACCTTTCAATATATGAGTTTTTGTGATACGATTTAAGAAAACATAATTTGCATACATAATAGGGATGTACCGAATATTCAGTTTGGTCGAATATCAAGATATTCGGCTTTAGAAGTTTAAATCTGCATATAAAAAATATTAAAGATTGCTAAAAATTATTAGACTGCAGTGTGAAGTCCTTGCAAGGATCCACTGATCTTTTCTTAATTTGATAAATTATTGAAGCCCATATATAGAAAGAAATATTAGAATTCAATAAGTTGCATTTTCATTCCTTCAATTTCAGAAGGAAAAAAAAAGAAAGGCTCAGCAAGTTTCAATTTGTGTATTTTAATTTTATTGTAGAACTTCAGTCAACACAGTGTCAAAAATATAGTCTTGTACCACTTATATCATGCATGCTATAGGTTTGTTGTCCCTGACATAGTGTATCATTAATAAAGGGCCACTGTATAATCTTCTCATATTTGCTTGTCATATTAATAAAGCATTTGTTTTTATTAGAGCTGTAATGGTAAAACTTAATTTTTTTTTATTTCTCCTTTGTAGATGAGCTTCTATGAAATGTAAAGCTGAAAGAGAAGATTTAGCTGATATGTTTGGCAAGTGTTTGGCTGGTGCACCTGATTGGAATAAAAGAAAAATTCGGCCATCAGATTATGCAGTAGCAGACTGTTCATTAACATTTACTGAAACTGAGCAAGCTAATAATAACTATTAAATATATATAAAAAATAAACCTTTCAATATATGAGTTTTTGTGATACGATTTAAGAAAACATAATTTGCATACATAATAGGGATGTACCGAATATTCAGTTTGGTCGAATATCAAGATATTCGGCTTTAGAAGTTTAAATCTGCATATAAAAAATATTAAAGATTGCTAAAAATTATTAGACTGCAGTGTGAAGTCCTTGCAAGGATCCACTGATCTTTTCTTAATTTGATAAATTATTGAAGCCCATATATAGAAAGAAATATTAGAATTCAATAAGTTGCATTTTCATTCCTTCAATTTCAGAAGGAAAAAAAAAGAAAGGCTCAGCAAGTTTCAATTTGTGTATTTTAATTTTATTGTAGAACTTCAGTCAACACAGTGTCAAAAATATAGTCTTGTACCACTTATATCATGCATGCTATAGGTTTGTTGTCCCTGACATAGTGTATCATTATTAAAGGGCCACTGTATAATCTTCTCATATTTGCTTGTCATATTAATAAAGCATTTGTTTTTATTAGAGCTGTAATGGTAAAACTTAATTTTTTTTTATTTCTCCTTTGTAGCTGCAGCTTCTATGAAATTTAAAGTTGGAAGAGAAGATTTAGCTGATGTGTTTGGCTGGTGCACCTGATTGGAATACAAGAAAAATTCAGCCATCAGATTATACAGTAGTAGACTGTTCATTAACATTTACTGAAACTGAGCAAGCTAATAATAACTATTAAATATATAAAAAAATAAACCTTTCAATATATGAGTTTTTGTGATATGATTTAGGAAAACATTATTTGCATACATAATAGGGATGTACCGAATATTCAGTTTGGTCGAATATCAAGATATTTGGCTAAACCGAATACTTAAAGAAAACACTTTTAAAAACCCGAGAACTTTTATTTTTAACTGTCAATAAATATATTCAGGAAAATTAAGAAATAGAATCCTATTTATATAACAGAAATTGCTTTTACATTATTTATTTGCTGTTTGAAAAGTAACAATTAAGAAAATTAACTGTTAATGATGACATTCATAGGAACTAATGGTGCATTAATACAAGTTCTGAATATTGTTTGCTATTTCACAACTGGGTAAGAACTGGTGCTCTAAAAAGAAAACAGGAAAGTTACTAGTCACCAATAAGGCACTACTGTAGCATAAATAGTTCAATAGAAAAGGATAATGGTCTAGAGAGAACACTAGGGTACTAAAGAAATTAACCTTTTACTTAAAAGATCTTAAGATATACTGTTGAATATTACAAAGTTTTCTTATTTCTGTTAAAAAACTTAAAAAAGAAATGCTATTAAAACTTGTAGTAGCATAAATTTAAGAAAAATAGAAGTAGCTTTACTTATATAATAAATGAAATGTGAGAAGTGTAGACAAGAGTAATGACCTCTTTCTGTACTTCAAAGGTTTACCCACAATATAACAAAGATTTTCAGAAATTGTCCAATTACTTTTGATTACAGAGAGAAGTTGTGAACTTGCGATTCATTTCGTTTAAGAAGAAATATTTTGCTCAAAGAAAGAATAAATCTTAAGCAGAAATGTTTAAAACCTTTGAATAAATTGGAAATAATTAATAGCTGCTTCTTTTTCTTATTTAAACTAATTGGTGGCTATTCTTGAATAACTAAAAAATAGAAGTAGCTTTACTTATATAATAAATGAAATGTGAGAAGTGTAGACAAGAGTAATGACCTCTTTCTGTACTTCAAAGGTTTACTCACAATATAACAAAGATTTTCAGAAATTGTCCAATTACTTTTGATTACAGAGAGAAGTTGTGAACTTGCGATTCATTTTGTTTAAGAAGAAATATTTTGTTCAAAGAAAGAATAAATCTTAAGCAGAGATGTTTAAAACCTATGAATAAATTGGAAATAATTAATAGCTGCTCCCTTTTCTTATTTAAATTAATTGGTGGCTATTCTTGAATTAACTAAAAATGTTTTATAAACTGTTAGATATATTTGTGGTACTCCAATTATTCCTAACATACAAAATTTAAATTGTAAGAAGAAGGAATGTGGAAGAATTCTCACACCTGCTCAGAAATACAATGTTTTATTTATTTTGCTTCATTTAATAAATTGCTGTTTTTAACTTTAAAATCTTTGTTTAAAAAACTCCAAGTTACACAATCCTATAAACTGTTCAAAAGTTTGAATAATCTGTTCCATCAGAGGCATTTTTCTGATCTGAAAGCTGTTATAAAACAATTTTTAACTACCAAATTAACCAAAAAAAATAGATTGTAGCATTTTTTAAACTAGATATATTAAGGCAGTTCTCAAATACAAAAGAGCTACTTTCTGACACAGTTTTGAATACTTTTTCATTCAGAATTAATGAAATTGGCAGGTATATGTAATCAAAAGAAGTTTTCCATTTTTTGATAAAGGCAAAATATCTTTCAGAAGATGCTGTCAAATTTGGCATTTTGAACTGAATTCCTGACACGGTAGCACGAGAAAAAGGAAAAATGTGTCATCATATGACACCGATTGCTTATAACTCTTAAGTAATTTATCAAAAAAGGGAAAACTCATTTTGATTCCAAATCACTTTCATTGTCACGCCTGCCAATTATATGCCTTTGTGTTAAAAAATTAACAAGAAAATGTGTCAACTTATTTCACGTTGTTGAGCTGGTCATTTGAGAACCACCTTGATAACTTGGAACTTTTTGCAATATAGAAAAGTGCTAATATACATTCTATGTTAAAAATATCTGGAATTGTTAATAAAACACACATATAAAAAAATTGTTGCCCTTGTCTTCCAATTACCTTAATTTTTATCGTATAATCCATGGATCAAACAATCATGTTTCGACCCAGAAATTTTATTTTATGAAATTTGACTTTCTAGATTGCAGTAAATTTTTGTCTTCAATTATTGAAAAAAATTTCTGGGTCGAAACATGATTGTTTGATCCGCGCATTATATGCCGTAAATTACACTTAGTCCAATACAACTATAACTAATTTTCACATTAATAAAAGTTGCAGTGCATTCAAAATTATGATTAGAATGATAGCTGCAATCAACACAGTTAAATGGTTCTTAAATTCTACATTGTAAGTCTGTGGTGCCTACTTCCAGAAGAAAAAATAAAATCCAATGAATTCTGGATAATTTTTTTACACAGAATGAAAAAAAGAGTGAAAAAATTAGCTAAGTTCTGGCTTTTACTCCCGCAAAAGCCTGATATTTGTAAGTAACATTGTGCAATGTTTATTTTTAATATTTACTCTAGTTTAAAGAGTCTGAAAATGTATACTTTTAGAATTTATCTAAAATTAAATAAAATTATTGCATAGCAGAGTTTATGCTACTTGAATACTTTTGCACTAAAATTTAGTAAAAATCTCGCTGTTTTGCTTCTGGTAATATATTTTCTTTATATTTATGGTCTTTGTTTTGCTTTATATTTGTCTGATAATGCATACAGCTTTTTTAAATGCACCAGTTAACTGAAAATATAATAAAATATTAAAAAGAAATTGAGGATAAAATTCTATAATTTTATTTGTTATATTATGAAAAAAAAAATATTTTACTAAATTTTTATTAAAGCATTTTCAGTTAAATGGTGGCTAAAATAAGTATACCAGAGATTCATTATACAACATTTATAAAGCAAAAACATTGTTCAATGTTACAATTAGATATTCAGAAATACAAGAAACAAACATCATTCAATATTAAAAAGATATATTTAAAAATTTCAGAAAAAAATATTGCTGAGTATTGAAAAATGATATTCAGAAATGCCAAGAAAAGATTTCCAATATTTGAACACATAATGTAACAAAGGCCAGTGTTAAATTCAGACTTTTTCTCTGGGAGGGGTTACACGGATTTAAATCACTCTGATTTAAAAAATATTGATTTAAATCAATATTGAAATGTTATGCTTTTGGAATAGTATGTAGCTTTGCCTTGGTTTAGAATATATTAAAATTTAAAACAACCTACATGTTATTTAAATCAAATTAACAAAAACAGAAAAAAAAGTGCCTAAAATTCAGGATATTCAGGAATATCTGAAACAAATATCACTCAATATCTGATAATGTCATAAAATGATATTGCTCAAAGTCATAAAATGATATTCAGGAATGATAGAAAAAGATGTTGCTGAATGTCAGAAAATGATATTCTTCAATGTCAAAAAATGATATTCACAGATATTGGAAAATATTGGCCAACATTGCCAAATGTCAAAAAATAATATTCCAGAATATTACTTTAGGGTGGGGGTGGGGTAATTTAATGTTCCGATATTACATTACAATATCTACCTGGGTTCTCAAGAAGAAAAAAAGCAATGAACGTAGATACCTACAGTTACAAAAGTAAATTTTAGGCACTTTTTTTTTCTGTTTTTGTTAATTTGATTTAAATAACATGTAGGTTGTTTTAAATTTTAATATATTCTAAACTAAGGCAAAGCTACATACTATTCCAAAAGTATAACATTTCAATATTGATTTAAATCAATGTTTTTTAAATCAGAGTGATTTAAATCCATGTACCCTGGAGCTTCAAAAACCCCTCCCAGAGAAAAATGTCTGAATTTTAACACTGGTCTTTGTTACATTATTTTAACTCTTCCTTTACCTCACATTTCAACATAATCTGCCCTTGTAGTCTAATGAGTTCCTAACTTAGCTAAAACATGTATGAATTACAAGTATCAATAGATAAAATTATCATAGTAATTTAGATTTAGCAAAAGTCTTGTTTTATTATTAGCATCAAAGTCTTTTGTAATATTTAAAAAGTACATCAAGCTGTTAAAATTTTTAAATATAAAATAAATAAAATATCAATTTTAATATGTGTTTTAATTGTTTGTTGATTGAAATTGAATAATTTAAAAAAAATATATAACCAAAATGTTATATTATTTTTTAAATGTTGATATTCTGTTTTCAGCTTAAAATTTAGCCACATATTAGGCCATTTGGCCAAATCACTTTTCATTACATCCCTAATATTTATATTTTGTTTATAAATCTTTTTTGATAGATTGTTTTTTTCTTTTTACTTTTAATTTGCATGTCTTTTTTGTGATTTTATTTTCTGACAGTTTTTATGTATGTGGAAGAGGTTTGATTTTTTTATATGTATCTGTTTGAAGCAGGGTAGTTTAAAATTATGTTCTCTGAATTTAGTTTTTTTCTTTTTTCAGCTGCTGTTGAGATCAAGTGCCGTCTATGTGAAGAAACTGTGGCTTCTATTGAGTCCTATCTCAATCATCAGAAAATCAAGCATTCTCCAGATACGAAGAAATATGTATGCAATTTGTGCGTATATTCAACTTTTGTTAAAGATCACTTGAGGAAGCATTTGATGCGTCATTACAATATTAAGCCATTCACTTGCCCAAAGTGTACATGGCGCGGTGTCAGAAAACCAGATTTGACACGACATTACATCCATAATCACTTTAATCTAAAGTGACACATTAATTTTGTTGATGCAAAATGAAGTTGAACATTAATTTTAAGAATCATCTGTCATTATTAGTATTTATCAGGTATCTTACTCCCCCCCCCCCCCACTTTTTTTGATAACAAATCATTTTCCAGGTGCCTTATAAATCATGAGATTTAAAATAAATTTTAAGTATCGGTATGCAAGGTTACCACACAGGTGACTATTTTTATATTATTTTGTCCACCATTGTTTTCAAACAATGGTTGTACTAATATATTTCTAATAATGTTCAAGGTAGATTAGTATTCTTTGAAAATATTTTTAAACAAAATAATAGTAGTCTGTGGCAACTCTGTTAACATAAAACTCCATAAGCAAATATATTTTTAATGGAAAAGTAAACAGTGAAGAAAATATTTAAATAAGTAGTTTTTGGAGAAAAAAAAATTCTGTTTCTTAGCCAGTAGAATTAGCTAATGATATTTGATGAGTACTTTTTATTTTTTTGGCCATTATTATTATTATTATTATTTGTACAACTTTTTGTTAAAGATCTGATATTTCTATTTTAAATTAACCAGTGACTGTCCAACATTGTACGAAATATTCACAGTAAGTATCGATGGGATCATTTGGCTTAGTATCGTAATGGCTGACAATGTGATTAATATCGTAATGGTCATTACATGAATGGCTTAATATCATAATGATGCATCAAATGCTTCCTCAACACATCCAGTAAATCACTGGAAGTACACAGCATTGTCCAGAAATTATAAAATGTTTTTCATTCATATAAAGTTGTTTCTTGTCATTCGTTATTTTTTATATATTCTTTAATATGAATTTATGTGCCTTTCATTCCCTTTTAACTGACTGATGTAGTGAATAATTGTACTTCTGGTACAATATTGAATACTATAACTAAATTAATGTCCAATGTATTTTAAAATATTTTTTTAATGCAATAAGATGCCTTAAAATGCATTCCTATAAGTTGCATAATAAGTTTCACTCTGTTTCACTATTTTTGTTTGTTTATACAACATTTTTATTCTCCAGCAAGAATCTAGTCCTGAACAGGATGATTAAGGGGATATTCTACTGTAATGGATTCCTTCTCATAGGTTGTAAAAT
Source organism: Maratus michaelseni (assembly GCA_963931845.1). Taxonomy (NCBI): domain Eukaryota; kingdom Metazoa; phylum Arthropoda; class Arachnida; order Araneae; family Salticidae; genus Maratus; species Maratus michaelseni. The sequence goes on from OZ007599.1 coordinate 275,918,766, forward strand.
CCCTTATTAACTTATGGAGGAATTTGAAAACAAAATTGCTCCTTTTATAACATATTTTTTGAAATTTTGATTTTCACCATCAAAAAGTTCATACGTGTTATTGAAATATTATGTTTTTCTTAATTTAAAATATATAAAAGGACTGACAGGTGAAGTAGGTGCTATTTTATTAAACAATATTCTGCATAAATATATACTTTCACTTTGCTTACATAACTTAATGTGGATTTATGTAAATTTTTCAATAAGTAACAAACCACAATGTGAAGAGTAAGAACACATTAAAACATTCACATTCGATTTGAGACAGTAATATGCATCATGTAGAGCTGATAGGAAAATATACAAAGGTCTTCAGATAACTATGACATGACATCAGCTTCAAATTCTTCGATGATACTCCCTTATATAGCAAATGATCCCGATGATAGCAAAATTGAAGACTAATTTGAATGAGGTCTTCTATGTCAGTCATGCTTTGGAAGAATTCATTTAATAACATAAATATGCTTTTTAACCATTTACAGTTTTTTCTCCCAATATTGTACTTAAGGATATCAATAGTTGAAAATGGGAGAAAAAAAATTAATACAGTATTTTAAAATGGATTTTCATTTGTATGATTTATTTCACTAACTAGGAACATGAAAGTTTATGAAATTTATCATTTTTTTATAATTATATCTTATGGTTCTTTTGATAATGAGAATCATCTTAAGTACTTCTACCAATTTTTAGAAGTATTGGATCATTTTTCAATTTTATATGAAATTTTAAATTGTGCACTATGTTGAATATTTCCCTGTCTGAAAAATTAAGCCAATAATTTTTAATTGATTTTTCAATTCAATTTCTTGTATGGGAACAGTAAGCTGTGATACATATTATTACTTTGTGTAAGTCATTTGTGATACATATAATCACTTTTCTATCAACTTACATATCTGTAAATATTTTTTAGTGCTTTATATTTTTATTATGTCTTTTAAATATTTCTATTCTATTTTTATAATATTGTAATAAGTGTTAAATACGGACATGTTCACACACACATTATACAGACTTGTCAAATGAACAAATTAGGAACCAGAAATTTTACTTAATAAATAAAATCAAATAATTAAAGGTTTAACATTGAAATTGTTTATTAAAAATAATATTACAATATCTTCATTATTGTAACAGTTATGAATGAAAATCCAGATTTGGGTTAGAGGGAGACAACTTCATAGCTGACAATCTTTCGTTATTTTTCAAGTCAATTATGTTTTGAAACAGAAAATTTATTTAATAAAATGTGTCTTATTTCTATGTGGTACTTATTTGATTTCATTTGTTAAGTAATATTCCTAGTTCAAAATAAATTTGACTTAAAAAAAAAAAAAGGTGGAAGGCTGGTAGTTAAATGTGCATTTTTCATTAAATAAATAAATTTTGATCCCGATGTCCTATACAAAAATTTTGTGTGTCTTGATATGTAGTATTCTAACATTAAAAATTTTAAAACTAATTATGTGCCTATGAAACAAAATTTTGTAATATGGCCAGAAAGAAAAGCACATGATGGGATGTTCCGAAATAATTTGTTTAACTGCTACAATCAAGTGCTAAAAAAATTATATCACTACATAGCTCCCAACCTTCCAGTTTTTTTTTCTTTCTCAGATCAAATAATCATATTTAAGAAATGAAATCAAGTGACTACTACATAGAAACAAGATAAATTTAATTAAATAAATTTTGTGGTTCAAAGTATGTTTATTCGATTAAAAAAACTAGAAGGTTGGTTGTTACTAAGTGTTGTCACAGACTGACAAATGTTTTCTATTCGATGCTCAAATTTTGAAGCATAACGTAGGAAAATAGTGAGTACTGAGTTCTTTATAAAGAAAACACTAACATAGATAGAAATAATATTTCATGGGATAAAATATATTTTTTAACTTACTGGCACATAATTTTGAAGAAATTAGTTGATAAATCTATTGATAAGTAAAAATAAATAGAGATATAGCAATAGTATAGATTGTAGCAGAAATCAGGAGAATAAGACTTACATGCAAATCATTCTTGCATTCTACTTCATCAATCAGACTTATATTAAATTTCATGTGCATAATCAAGTGAACATGTGATATCAGATTTTTAAAAAATATGATATAGATGCTGAAATGTTAATTTCAGCTGGTTTTAACTGTTTTGTTCAGAAAATATAATTGTTCCAAGTTTTGGGAAAAAAGTTTGCGAAATTTGGAAATGCTTTTGGAAATGCTGCAACAATGTGATTTATCATGGCATCACATGTAATCGATAGACTGAAGTACAGATTAACACAGGAGAGTGCAATGGAATCTGTATGAATTGCAAGAAGCGACATTCCTCCTGTTGCATTGCAATTCCCATCCTGGAAGATTCAAGATTTTATTCTGCTGGTTCTTCAACTTTTATAACCACCGACTGCTACTGTTTTTTAAGATTGTAATATGTCAGTATGATATGGAAATAGGAAATTAAATTTTCAAGAAAGTATTAGGAGCTATCTCCTTTTAACTTTCTCCATTGGGTAATACACAATTTCAATTAATATTTAACTTATTAAAGAATCAAATAAAAATTTATGTACAGAAACAGGTTGATTGTTTTTCAGTTGTATTTAAATGGGCATGAAAAAATACAATTTTGAGTAAATAAAGATGTTATTCAATAGAAAACATGAATAATAATCCAACTTTCTCAACAGTGATATATATATATATATATATATATATATATATATATATATATATATATATATATAAAGCTATTTAAATATTTTTAATGATAATCATAATTTTATATTTGTTAAGAAGGCTTATTAATCTACACAACGTTTGTTCACATAAATGTAACATTGCCATTGTGGTTCATTTGAATTTGAAAAAGAGGTGAAATGTTTCCTGTGATTATGAATTTGTTTCTATTGAAATTATTGCATTTTATAGATGATTTGCTTTTTAATTGTTGTCACAACTCATTGTCAATTAAAACTCATGTTTTTAACATTATTTGTTGAGTTGAAAGCTGTGTATTCCTATCCCATGCTCATATTACCACTACTGTACATGCATAACTTGTAATATAAATATTGCATTTATATTTACAGAATAGAACTGTAAAAATTCCAAATTTGTCTTGTGGCTTTATTTTTGAAGGAAAAAAGTTTCAAGATAATCTTTTTCTTCTTTCAATCAAATGATTTAATGGGCTTTGTGCAAAAATATTTCATTATTGTTACTTCTTTTTTGTTTGTGTAAGGAATTTTTCAAGGTTTTTCATTATCCTTTTTATACTTTGTTTTTTGTTTTATTTAATCTAGAGTATTTTGTTCAACAATGGTGTTTAGTAACTTTTTCTGATGTTTTTTTAAAGTAAGAACAGCTTAAAAGCAAATGAAATGTAATAATGATTGTTAATTAAATAAAATTTTGAATTCAGAAAATGTTTTTCTTATGTTATTCCTGTCAAATTACTTGCTTCCTTAAAATGACAGATATCACATACCTAGCAACTTGAGTACAATATATATATAAATTAATCAATTGACATTAACAGTACACTGGTGTCATGTAAGCATATATATATTATATATAGGGGAACTTCAGGTATTATGGAATAGCATTTATGTTTGAGGAAATATCGCAGCTTGATATTGTTTTACACCCAAACACCGAATACTATCTGAGATTAGTTATTTGTAGACAAAAATCATTTTATGAAATTTCATCACATGCAAACAAATAAAAATAATGAAAAAATTTTTTGGAGGGCATTATGAGATAGTTGGGAAATATGGAACAGGGGGTTAAAAATTAAGAAAACTAACAGAATTTGGCAAAAAACAGATGTAATGCTATCAAGAGAGCATGATCAAAATATAGTGTCTAGGTAGTCAGCCAATATACTTCAGTTCATGCTTCAGATTATCATAAATATAAGGATCTGTCTTTACACCGTCATAATCATAGAGTATTATGAGGTAATTGGTCTTCCATATAACCTGACACTGCCAGTTTGGGAAAAAAATATTCTATATTTATTGTTGTGAATTGCAAGTTAAAAACGAGTATTGCATCATTAACTGTTAGTATTTCGGTGTACATTACGCTTAATTTCAATGAGAAAATATTAGATAATTATCTCCTGAAACTTTCCAAAGACGAAAAACAAATATTTATTTACACAATGCACCCTAATGCCGACCAACAAAATGCATGTTCTGGGAGGCATTCTGGAATTGTTCTTAAGTAGTTTATGATATTACGACTTGGTTGCAGCACTTTACCAAACAGAAACCTTGGTATTCCATATTATCCAACTATTGCATAATATCCAAAGTTCCTCTCTATATATACATACACACACACATATATATATTAATCAATTAACATTAATAATATACTGGGGTCATCTAAGCATATTGTACTCCTAGAACACCACCATCATAACTCAAATAAGTTGCTAGATGTGTGATATATTGTATTAAATGTCCTACTTTGAGTGTTTATAAAATTATTTTTCCATTGCCAACTTTTCATAAAAATTAAAGTAGTTGTCGGGTAATGCCATTTACAAGAAGATATTAGTCAAATTATTCACAATAAGTCAAATAACAATAATGAATTTGTAAAATTATACCTAAATCTTTGTTATGTAGTAACATTTGATGAGAAAATAAATATATATAATTTTTGCTTCAGGTAGAAATTTTTTGCAGAAGACCATTAACTGAAATATTTAAAATGAAATTAGCATTGTATCTAAACATTAAAAAAATATTAATAATATAAATAAATTAACTAAATTTCTCATAGTACATTAATTTTAGAAGTAAATTAAATACCTTGAATTAGAATCTTGCGTTGGGTCGGTTTGGCATTAAATATTTTTCTTGCAGATTCGGTTGACTTTTTCAGATTAGATTTTGACACAAGTCTGGTTCAGTATACTCAATTTCTACGAAAACCATTCCAGAATACTTCTTATGAAAAACAATATGTATGAATTTGAACAAGTGCACATATATATTCTCTTTTTTTATGTAAGGTAAGGTAAAATTGACAGAAATATTATTGTAGACTATTTATTGATAAATCAATTAAAATATTTATTAAAATATTTTCTTGTTTTGAGTTGGGTTCCTGTTGAGGTACATTGTTGCAAGTTAAGAAAAATAATTTTGTTGGATTAGAGTTCAAATAAAGGAAAAAACGGCCCAAGAACTATACCTGGAATGTCTCTTGTTCAGTCAACAAGAAATTTTTATGAAGAAAATGTGCCTTGGGATAACTAATAAATTTCTAAAAATACTAAACTAAACTAAATAATTAATATCTGTAGAAATGGTAATATAAATGGTATCCAAAAATTTGTCTCAATAATTTTTCATTGAATTTCAATATTTTCAAATAATATATGAAAAACACCAATTTCATCCATTTAATAAAAAAAAGTGTTCCTTTTTAAGTCTGTGTACACTTATTCAGAAGCTGCTGGATCCAGAGCTTAGAGTTTCAGCACAATAGTACTTCAGAACAAATATCTTAACAACTTTAAGCCCATTTTTTTTAATTAGAATTGTTGTAATTAATTCTGTTATAGTGATAAATTACTTTGTACAATGATAAATATCTGAAGATATAGAAGAATTTGTTATTTTTTAAATTCAATATCCCTCTCAGAAGGGGAAATCATGTTGCAGAATGTGTTGGAGACTTAGAGAGGAAACTTTACAGCAAGCCTGTCCAACCTTTCAGTAAACAGTGACACCCCTCTCCTGGTTACAAACAATGAAGGTTGCTATTATTCACATGACTCAAAACATGCAACAATATTATCTTAGTGTTGTAGTGGCAGAGGCTAACTTCCCCAGTATTTTTGTTTAGTGATTGTTGCCTTATTTAAATGCAGAATTTCTGTCATACATATAGCAAAAATGTACTATTCAGGAATGCTGGTGGCAGTTTGCCCCTGAGGAAATCAAGACCTGTGTAGAGGTTGTCTTATAAGTCGCACATGTATTATATGATGCACGTACATCTCATAGTGGTAGCTGTAAGGTCTCTACGATTCCGGAACTCTATGTAAAAAATCAAGAGATAACAGTCTGTAAATTTAGAATTACATTTTCTAAGAGGGAGAGGTGGGCTGCGTAACAAGTTGTGTAGAGGAAGGAGCCAGAAATATTAATTGCCCTATAGTCTAATAACAATTAAAAAAATATATGTAAATATTATTGATAAAAAAAAAGTCTTTAAAATGTATTTTTACCCATACAAAAACTTAGAGATGTACGAAAGGAATAAAAAAAAAAAAAAAAAACCTTCAAAATGTGGCATGATGATGCATTCAATAGCCCTGCTTTACAGCATAGGGAATCTCAGGATATGGAGTATTTTACAAAATTTACCCCCTCCCCCCTTTCCTACACATATTAGGGAGAGAAAAATCATCTCTGAGAATTTATCAGAGTCAACACTGATAAAATTTTGCTCAATGATAAATCTTCGGATATAAGCAGATTTGTTTCTTATTATTGGTATTTCTGCCATCCAAATTGCATCTTAAAACTTATCAAGGCCTTAGAGTAGAAACTTTGCTGAATAGTGAGACTTGTTATATAACACAGAGGCTCTGAAACACCCCAAGAATGTCTAAATTTCAAAAAGCAAATTCACAAACAAGAAGTGAAGGAGAGCTTTGTCAATTTAAGCCATGACTCCTAATAGTGATATGATGATCACACTTTATAATAAACAGATGGAGTTTATCTAAAGCTTGCCTTTGAGATACATATTCACGCCATCAAACATTACATTGAAATGTTATGAAATATATATTAACGATGGATATTTTAGATGACCACATTATCTTAACACTCGCATTTTATTTGGGATTTAAACTTGAATCAAAATTAGTTTCCACCTTCTGATATTCAATATCGATGGCACACCCAGGGTAGCCTTGGGAGAGGCTAGATTTTTAAATGTCTGCACAGACTGGGCTCAGCCCATTTTTCTTTCATTAGACTCAGACTTCATTATTTCTAAACTGCATCAAATTGGCAGTTTTTTATAGTGTTATTTTACATTTGTTAATGGAATATGTAGAAATTTTATTTTGGTTTAATAAATACAAGACAAATATTTTAGAAAATCGTATATTCATTCCTTTATAGAGCTTCAAAACTGCAATATTTTTAATATTTTTCTTTTCTTAACTATATTATCATTAATATTGGAATTTCATATACAATATTTTGCGAACATATAATTGGGGAAAATGATGCACTTTAAAATATTTGTATAAATATGTACACAATATTCTTTTCAAAATAATTTTTAAATTGTAGGTATGTTGGTTAAGAAATATAATATTTAAAAAAAAAATTGAAAAAGGATTGATTTTACTGATTTTTGCTCAGACCAAACTTTTAGCTTATAAGCTGGGCTGGTGTCAGGCAAAGATAGCTGTCCTCTGGGCCGGGCAGGCCTGGTATATGAAATTTTCGGACCGTGTAGACCACTATATTTACATGAAACTCGTGAGGAGACGATCAATGATCAGCATACAGTCAATTAAAATTAAAGAAAATCAAGCAATTTTTAAAACAGTTTGGAGGAAAATTTTTTTTACTTGTATCTGATAATTTAAACAGAAACAGAAATCAATTAAAGCAAATAGATAATATATTTAATCCATGAAATTACTTGACCGGTCATGTTATGGCAGTTATGAATGTGAGAAAGACTAAATCTGACATATAAAATTTATTTTTTCTGTAACATGTTAAAGGTTTAAAAAGTTTTTAATTAGCATATATTAAATGTGTTCATGTATTTTATTTAACAAGAACGTTTTAAAATATAATTCAGAAAGAAAATTAATATTTTCCAAAATTTGGAAAAATGTTCATTAGGATTTTTTAAAATTAAATAACCCTTCATAATTTTAAGAAACTTAAATTGTTGTCTGTCTTAGGGTTAGGGAGGGACTTCAGCCCCTTTAGCTTCCCTGTGGGTGCACCACTGTTCACTATATAAGATGTGCTAAAGTACAGTTTAGTTAACATTATTCTAGGAAAACAGACAGCATGATACTCTTGGAAAATAGCATACTGCATTCAAAAAATGGCATTGTGTGATCAGAAAATCATGGTGCATTCTGGAAGTAGTACAGTACAGTGCAGTGCTTATTCTATATAGAACAATCTCTGTATTCAAGTAATAATTAACTAAAGATGATAAAACTGAAATAATCAATAACATAAATTTTATAACTATTTTTTTTATGTTGCCCTTGTAGAAACTTGTACAAGTTGCTATGACCATTTACTTTAGGAGTAAATGCTATAGTACTATAGTCAAGCCTATTCAAATTGAGTCATTGTGAATAGGTTTCCAAATATATATATATATATATATATATATATATATATATCAACAACAAAACAGGAAAAGGCCTTAATTATATTATAATAGGAATCACATAGGACAGTGGTTCCCTATCTGTGGTATGTGAAAATGTTGATAATGATGAAAAATGCATACACAGACAAAATAAATTAAAGTTTGAAAGTTTAAAGTGATAATACATACATGATAGTTTCATAAATACAGAGTTTGTCAAAAGAGCATTTTCAACTTATGCATTATATTAATAAAAAGTTTCAGGCTACTTGCAACTAGAGATTGTGTCTTAAATTAAACCTGATTTAAAAAGAAAATAGCGTTATGAAACAAACTCAAGATTGCAGTGTAAGGGCATATGAATAATTATTATAAGTGTTCATTAAAAATTAATGTGATTAAGAGATATTTAACCCTGTTTTTATTTGGTTTATTGTTCAGCTGCTTACATAAAAAATTAAAATAAAGTGTAAAAAGAAGATAAAAAAATAAAGCTTTAAAATATCAAGTTAATTTTATTCAGCTAATAGGAGAATATTACTTATTAACAAATACTTTTATCACAAACATGTATTTTACTTGCCAAAATTTTACCCCTTGCTTGATTATGTTCTGAATGAGCCATGATTCCAATACATTTTTAATACTTTAAATGTGAAACCATTTCATTTATCCTGAACATAATTTCATTTAGATGTCTAATTTTTCAGGCTTTTATTTTAACCCCTTCCATACCAGCATATGTATATGAAGATTACATGTAAAACCAGATTTTCGGGCATTTAGATTTAAAATATCAAGCAGTAGTTTTCAGAAAAATGAGATGCTTTTATTCATATTAATAAGAAGAGATATAGGAATCGGTATATATGTATATCAATATCTAAATCGATACATAGAAACGACGACAGAAAAACGTGTTATTTAAGAACAACGAGAAAAGCAAGAAAAGTGCATTCTCATTTGTATGGTAGCACCATCTCTGCTGTGGATGGGAAATTAAACACTTTCCAGCATTTCTCATAATACCAGCTACATACAAACATATATTCCAGCTTTACCGTTGTTAGCAGCAACGATAGAGTAATAAATGGACATGGATCCACTGGTGTTTGTGGAGAATCAGGCGGTGGATCCACTGGTACAAAAGGGGTTAAACTAGATTATGCAGATAGTTTTTTCCCTCTTTGTGAGTGTTATTAAATAAGAATTTAATGATATAGCATTTCAATTATTCATTTTTTGATAAATGGAATCTTTAATGTAGTTTTTATTGTTGTGTGTAAAATCACAAAATCTCGAAACCTGGAAATTTTTTTTCATTGGTATGGAAAAGTCAGAGAAATTCATTGCTGATCTGGAATAAACCCCCTGATTTGAAAAATCTGTACTAAATTTATTATTTTTTTATAAATGATATTTTAAAAATTACTGAAAATATGTTACATACACTAATTTGTTGGAATGTATGATATTAAACTTTTTCCCAATTATAAATAAATATGATTATTATTTTTTTTAAATATCAAGATTATATATGAATTATCCACATTTGTAAAACTGATATAATTTGATTTAAAAATATTTTTCTTTCTACAGTCCTTATAATGCTAAAATAATTTTATTAAAAAAAAAAAAAAAAAAAAAATCACATTTTTGTATCTGTTACATCTTGAAAGTTTTATTTTATTTTTTAAAGTAAATTATTAAACAGATCTCATATCTTATACTTGTGGGGTATTTTAAATTAAATATTTATAAATATAGATTTGAAATCAATATAAACTATTATTCATTGATAAGAAATGCAAAATTATATATATTTTCCCCTGTCTGTTTAGAGTTTAGTTAACAAATTTTTATTGGTAAATTAAAATGAAAAAAATAATCTAAAGATGTGAAATACATATTATATATTTCAATTTCCGTATCTAAAAAACTTTCTTTCCTTCTTTTTTTTCTTTTATATAATATAACTTTTACTTAATATACAGGGTTGTTATAATTAAAATTCGCTTATTCAGAAGGCTCTAGAGCCGGTTCTATGGCTCCAAACGAAACAAAATTTCACTAGTACGTAGTTGAAGAGATGCGCTCTGCGAAAATTGAAAAAAAAAAATAGTTACATTTTTCGTCCGTAGGTGGCGCTGCGTCAATATTTAAGGCGATGTTTGCAGATTCATTATATCAATTTCAGTCAATCCAGACGAAGCACACAAATTTAAAAGTTTCAACAAACTTCGACGAACTGCGAATAGTTATAATTAAAGTTCACCTAATCAGACAGCTCTAGAGCCTGACCTATGACTCCAAACAATACAGAAAAATGAATATAATTTCATCTCTCCAGAAGATTTAATCTGCTCTCATAAGGAAAAGGTTAAGAGTCAGTTTGGGCTCACCTATAGCTCCTGCAAGTATCAGTACTCGCAAGGGAATATTCGCAGTGCTAAGCAGACGTTCCGTTGGTCTCGCAATAGACAGGAGGATGTTTTAATTTCAAGGTTTCTGTGTGGTATGCTGATAACCCCCGCGATGTTGGCTCGTTTTAATCTGGTAGCGACGGCAGTTGCCGCACATGTGGAGTAGCTGACTTCTTGGAGCATATTTTGTTTCGGTGTACTAAATATCAGTCCCAGTGTAGTTGTTGTTGGAATAGTGATACCTTGAATAGTGGGTCTTTTCGTTCGATGGTGTGCTTTATTAACGATTTCTGTTCTTCGAAAGAGTTTCGCGCTGCTACTCTGAACTTTTTCCATATATTGATCGCGAGTATTGATCGCTTTTAAGTGGGTGTTTTGTTCGTTGTGTTGGTTGTTTCTTGTGTACTAAATATCAGTCCCAGCGTAGTTAGAATAGTGATACTTTGAATAGTGGGTCTTTTCGCTCGATGGTGTGATTTATTAACGATTTCTGGTCTTCGAAAGAGTTTCGCGCAGCTACTCTGAACTTTTTCCATAGTATTGATCGCTTTTAAGTGGGTGTTTTGTTCGCTGTGTTGGTTGCTTCTTGTTTTTGGATAATTAGAGACAACAGCCAAGTAGCTATAGGTCTCATGCCCCCCCCCCCCCTTCAAGTTCAAATATAATTTCATGTGATGTAATCTGCATCAACAAAAATAAAACATGTCGCTCGGCAGCGAGGAAATAACGAAGAATAACATTACGCATGCTTAATGAATCCTCCACCATTTTCAATAACGCATTCCATTCTCAGAATTGTGCTTTCTACAGCATTGCGTAAACTGTGCTGTGAGATTGAGCGAATAAGAAGTCTAATATAATACTGTCTGTCAGATCAGAGATTGTCTGACATCTGTCTTTAGATACAGAATCTTTCAAAAATCCCCACAACCAAAAATCGCATGTCGCATGGTGTTAGATCAGGCGATCGTGGTGGCCAGACTGTTTGAAAATAACTACTTATGATGCGGTCTTCTGTAAAATGACTTGTTAAGAAAGTCCGAACTGCTCTAGTAATGTGCGGTGGTGCACCGTCTTGCATAAACACGATATCTTGAAGGCAGCCTCGCTGTTGCAGCTCGGGAATCAGAAAATTTGACAACATATTGAGATACCTTCTCCCATTTACGGAACACGTAATGGGTCCTGTGGATGTTAGTTCCTCAAAAAAAATATGGCCCTATCATAAACGTAGCTGTGAAACCGCACCACACCGTCACTTTAGCTGCATGCAATGGAACTTCTTGGACAACATTAGGATTCTCTTTCGCCCAAATTCGACAGTTGTGTATGTTCACTTGTCCGTTTAAATAAAAATGCGCTTCGTCCCTCCATAGAATATTCCAGGGCCAAGAATTGTCCACATTCATCCGTGCAATAAACTGTAGAGGAAATGATAGCCGACTTTCGGTATCACCCTGTATTAGTTGTTGCACCCTCTGAATCCTGTATGGATAGTAGCGCAAAATTTGACGCATCACTTTTCTCACAGTGGAAATCGGCATATCGACTTCATTCGCAATAGCTGGCACACTTGCATTACCAAATGATGACTGGCTTGCTAAATCCACGGCAGCAGTAACAATATCTTCAATGCTAGAAATGTGTACCTTTTTTCGTCCTCTGCCAGGAAGAATGTCGAGTTTTCCTGTTTCCCCGAACTTTTTAATAATTTTGTGAACTTCACGATCCGACATTGGTCCACGTCTAACATCTTTTAGTTTCCGGAATTCTCGAAGAGCTGCAGCTGCGTTGCTGTTATTTGGATAAAATAACTTTACAAGAAGTGCCTTTTCTTTCAAAATTACCATTCTCCACAAAGCGTAGATTCAAATGCTTTTCAGAAACAATCAACTGTTTCAGTGTCAAAGAAATCACAGACACACCTTTATCAGCAAGTTTTAAATCGTCAGGTGTTTAGAAGGGTATTTCAAGTTTTCGAAGTTGCGACGTCACTTTGACGTCGTTCGTCGAAAATTTGAATAAAATGTGATCTTTTTCAAGCGTTGGGTGAAATTTTGTGTGTTTCATCTGGATTGACCGAAATTGATATAACGAATCTGAAAAAGTTTACTTTTACCAACTGTGAAATAAAATTTCCTGTATTTTGTTTTTTACAAAATAAAGGAATCTGAAAATATCGGCTTAAATATTGGCGCAACGCCACCTATTGATAAAAAATTTAACTAATTTTTTTTTCGATTTTTGCAGAGCGCATCTCTTCAACTACGTACTAGTGAAATTTTGTTTCGTTTGGAGCCATAGAACCGGCTCTAGAGCCTTCTGAATAGGCGAACTTTAATTATAACAACCTTGTACTTTTATATAATATATAGATGAAATTTTTCGAAAATAAAATAGATCACATTTTAGCATGGTCGAAGGGGGAAAAAATAGAATAACATAATATTGCCAATAGTTTTAATTGGCCTGTTTAAATACGATTTGGTGCTATTTGTTAAAAATTCCGCACTACGTGTTGTGCTGAAAAGTTTTATTTACGTTTTGGAGAGTTGTTACCGGCTTGTTTACAGCTCGCGATGGCTTTCAGGCAGTAAAAAATTTTTATGACAACAATCACAACTCTGTGATGCCTGACGTCGGATGGGGTTTCATTTGTAATGTGTTTGGCAGGATTTGTGACTGCAACCCGAGTTGTTACTGAAACTGTTTTATTTGTATCCACGCAAAATACATGTTTGTGCCATGTATGTGTGCTATACACAGCCAATTTCATGGAACTATCTCTTCCTATTAATAGACTGATATGTCTAGATTCTTTCCTGAGGCGTGGATACAAATGAAACGGTTTCAGTAACAACTCGGGTTACAGTCACAAATCTTGCCAAATGCGATACAAATGAAACGCCATCAGACTTCTGGCATCACAAAGTTGTGACTGTTGTCATAAAAAAATTGTTACTGCCTGGAAGCAGGGCTACACTAGATACTGGGCTTGCTCATTCATTATCATGACGTAACAAAACGTGGCTGGTCGCTACCAGCGATTGGTACAAAGCGAAATGACAAAATGAAAGATATACAGTGATTGGCACAAAACGACGGGCTCGTCGCTTTGAACCAATCGCTGGTCGCGGCCAGCCACCTTTTGTGACGTCATGATAATGAATGAGCAAGCCCGGTATCTAGTGTAGCCTTGCTGGAAGCCGCCGCGAGCTTTAACAAGCCGGTAACAACTCTCCAAAACGTAAATAAGACTTGTCAGCATAACACGTAGTGCGTTTTTTTTAACAAGTACCACCAAATATTCAAGAAATAATCGTATTTAAACAGCACCAATTAAAACTATTGTCAATATTATGTTGTTCTATTTTTCCCCCCTTTAGACCATGCTAAAAAGGGATCGATTTTATTTTCGAAAAATTTCATCCATATATTATATAAAAGTATATTAAGCAAAAGCTATATTATATAAAAGGAAAAAAATAAGGAAAGAATGTTTTTCAGATACGGAAATTGAAATATATAATATATTTCACAACTTTAGATTTTTTTTTCATTTTAATTTACCAATAACAATTTGTCCTCCCGCTGGTGTTCCTGCCTTGTCGGGGCGGTGAGGCTTGCGTCTTGTGTGCACCAATGACCCAAAGAGCTACGTGACGTAGCCACTGGTAGGGTCTCCCAAGTCGGACAGGTCGGAGGGTAGGTGCTAGACTAAAAGGAACACCCTGGTCCTCCAGGTTGGGGGTTGTGTGCAAGGCTGGTTCCCTAGTCACTTAAAAAACACTCATAAGCCTCAAAAAGAAAAACATACACAGCCTGATAACAACGGAAATCGGCGGAACGGTTTTGGAAAAAATTTTGGCATATCGGAAACATTAAATATTGGTACATGGAACATAAGAGGAATGAGAGGAAAGGAAAATGAACTTGATAAAGAATTGTAAAAACGAGGAATAAACATAGCAATAATATCAGAGACTAAAAAGAAATTACAGGGTACAAAGAATATTGAAAATTATACTTTAATATACAGGGTGGTCATAAAAAAACTTTGCCGATATACCGAACTCTATAGTGGCCGGTCCGTTCAACTGATCGAGATGAGATATCAGATATAGTTATTCACAGGTATGAGCTCGGTATTCTGTGAACTCACGGTCACCGTTATAGCTACTGAAACTCGAAATTTTCAAATGGCAACGCCCATTTTTTTTCATCGTAAAATGCTCAGCGCATGCGGGAACGCTAAAGATCGTTGGAACGGTACGTGTATCGCAATAAACGGATGCGTTATGCATGCACAAAAACAGCTCTGTGAATGGCCAAAAAAAAAAAAAAACGATCAGGGCGCACGAAGGAAATTTGTATATGACAGAGGCAAAACACCACTCACGGAACGCCGTTCGCCAGATAGTCAGCGTAGAAAACGGATAAAAAGTGGAGTGGGAATGTTAGTTCTTCAGTAAGGAGCTCGCACATGCCGACGAAATGACTCTTCCAGCGAAAGTTCATGGTGAATTGGTAAAACTCTATTATCGAAATGGGATGAATGCTGCGAAAACCTTGCGTGTTTACCGTCGAAACCATCGCCAAATACGTGGCCCATGTAGCCCGCAAGCTCTTCGTGATTTAGTAAAGAAATTCGAAGAAACTGGCTGCACCTGTGATAGACCGCGATCCGGACGACCAATTGTTCCTGAGGATACTGTTATGGAAGTGCATCACATAGTGACTACAGGACACATGCAAACTGCAAGAAGTGCATCTCGTGTATTGGAATACCGAAATCCACGGTCCTAAAGCTACTGTGTTCTGTAATCCGCATGTTTCCTTACCGGTACCAGCGCGTCCAGATGTTGGAAGTGCGGGACCATCAACAACGTATAGACTTTGCAAATGAATTTCTTATTCGATATGATGGGGATAACGACTGGACTCTTCGCATATTATGGACGGACGAGGCACATTTCACCTTAACTGGCAACGTCAACACCAAAAATTATGTGCACTGGGCAGACATGAATCCGCACGCTGTGGCACCAGTACTTTTATATGGCGTCAAAGTTACTGTGTGGTGCGGTATTGCAGGCACAATTATTCTCGGGCCTGTACTTCTTTGAGGAAGCGACACCAACGGGATTTGTAACTTTCTCTGTAACAGGCTCCCGCTATACGGCAATGCTGCAAAATTACGTCATACCAGAATTGCTGCAGCGAGATGCACTGAATGACTACGTTTGGATGCAAGATGGTGCACCTCCACATATAGCGAAGTCTGTTCGCAAGGTCCTGGCGATCCCATTTTGGTGACCGCGTCATCTGACGCCATTTTCCATTTCCATGGCCTCCGCGATCCCCCGACCTCACTCCTGTGGATTTCTGGTTATGAGGATATCTCAAATCTAGAGTGTACATGTGTAATCCGCGAACTTTTCCGGATTTGAAAGATTCTATCAAACGTGAGATTGCAAACAACCCTCATGCGATATTACGTTCGGCTGTATTGTCCACAGTCGCCCGTATGCAATGTGTAATTGCCTGTGATGGTACGCATGTGGAAAATGTGTAATCAAAATAAAAGTTTTCTTTTCTCCGATCTGTGTTGTAATCAGTCATTAGTGTACTGACTCTGTGTCATATGCAAATTTACTTCGTGCGCCCAATCGTGTTTTTTTTTCGTACATAACGAGTCCGTTTCTTGCGATACACGTACGGTTCCAACGCTCTTTAGGGTTTTCGCATGCGCTGAGCATTTTGCTACGAAAAAAATTGGGCGTTGCCATTGGAAATTTTCAAGTTTCTGTACCTATAACCGTAACCGTGAGCACCACTTTGTTGCCGTTCACAAAATCCCGATCTCATACCCATGAAGATAGAGAGAAGGAGAACAACGATAATGTTTCTACTTATGGAACTAAAAGCAGTACATAGTATGGCGGCGTTTCCGTTTTTTTGGGCCTTTGGGGAGTGTAGTGCCCTCTATTTCCGGTTTCGACTGACAACTCTTTACCATGCTAGAAACCAAAATGCAGGAAGAGCAGACGACAATTTGTCATGTTTGACAGGTCACATGACCGGCCTTTGGGAGCACCAGCGCCACGAACCGGGTACTAATTTCCGGTTCATGTTCTGATCTTGAAAGCCTATCTTCACTGTTCTCCTTCTTATTTCTATCTCCATGCTCATACCTCTGAATGACTATATCTGAAATCTCACCTCGATCGGCCGAGGTGAGCGGCCTCGCTCGGCCGCTGGGAGCTAGAGCTCCATATATCGACAAAGTTTTTTTTTGACCACCCTGTACAAGGGTGTCAATTAAGATCAAAGAACAGCTGCAGGAATTGCAGTAATGGTAGATAAAAAATGGAGCAGAAGAATTTTGAGCTATACTTTTGTTAATGAAAGAATAATCATGACAAGATTCGGTATAGATCGAGGAAAACAGTTAGTGATGGGAGTTTATGGTCCAACAGATGGAAACATACAAGAAACAGAACGATTTTATGAACAATTACAGGAATTGATCGACAGATGTGATAAAAATGATTTCTTGATATTATGTGGCGATTTTAATGCAAGAGTGGGAAAACAATCTATTCCGAAAATTATTGGAACTGAGGGAGAGGATACATTAAATGAAAGTGGTAAAGTCCTACGAGAGTTCGTAGCTTTTAATGATTTGAAGATTACAAACACTTTTTTCGAAAAGAAAGACATTCATAAATTTACATGGAATGCTAGAGGCTTCAGATCTCTTATTGACTATATAATTGTAAACAGAAAAACAACCACACTGGTTAAGGATGTCCAGGTTCTTCGAGGAAGTGACATTGGCTCAGATCATTTTCTGACTTCTGCTAAAATTGGACTATGGACAAGATGGAGAAATTCAAGTTCTGCAACATCTACATACAATCATGATTTCGTATATAAAATACATTTATTATCACAGGAAAGTATTAGAACATTATATCAACAAAGACTGAAAGTACGAATGGGAAATTGCCATGTCACAGAAGATGTCTATAGTGAATGGAAAACTTTAACCACATGTATTAAACAAGAACGAAAAATTATGCGTCAAGCATAGATTATGTAACACTTTCCAACACTTCCAAAATAATTTTACAAATCATACTGTTTAATAAGCTGAAAGATAACATCTAAGTAAACAATTTGGAAAACGCATAACATATTTAAAAACATAATTTCAGGAATTTCTAACATATACAATATTCGGAAAAATATCCGAATACTTTTATTCAGCCCTGTATATGATCTATAGATTTGTATATATACTACATAGGATGCTAAATTTTAGTTCAGTTAAGAAACGCGTAGCACAGTTTAAAATTCTCCTTCTGGAGTTTCTGTCAATAAACGGAAATGTGTTCGCGAACTTTTGTGCTTCCCTGTATATGATCTATAGAATTTATACACACCATTACATTAATAAACAAAAAGTGAGTTAAATTTAAAATCGCGTTCAGTAACTTAAAACGCACTTCCAGGAATTATTGTTAACAGACAGTAGAGAATTCTTTTGTGTGTCCCTGTAAACGAACGATGAATGTTATACACACACTATTCTGTAGCAAGCCTCTTGTAATGCACCTTAGTGATATATATAAATTTCAATGCGTTTAAAATAGTGAAACATTATTTAAATAAACCGCAGACGATTTTTCTCCATAGACGTAATGTAACGGAAGTCTTTTGACTGTCCCTGTAAAGTGTAACTATAAGTGCTATGCACACCCTATTCCATACTAAGCTTCTTGTAATGCACCTTAGTGATATATATCAATTACGACGTGTTTGAAAGTGTGTAACATCATTAAAATAAACCACAAATGATTTTCCCCCATATACTGTAATGTAACGGAATTCTTTTGAGTGTCCCTGTAAAAAAACTATAAGTGCTACACACTTCCGTTGAAATAGGGAACATGCTATAGATAACGACAATATCATATAAAAATTTCAGAGCAATCCGAGCATATTTACGGGAGTTAGAGCACGGACAGGCGGCAGACGGCAGACGGCAGACAAACCGAAGTCACAAACACTTTTCAACTAGGTTGGAAACTGTTAAAAAGCTGCATTAGAGGCACTTGGAACCAGACAGCGAAAAAAGGTAGGAAGGAGGTTACGTGTCTGGAACATGGAACTATAAATAGACTATAAAATGATAGGAACTATAGGAACTATAAAATGTTCTGAGTTCCGTGGTCTGGAATGAAGAAATAGCAAATGATTCACTTACTTGATCCACTTACAAAAACAAACAGAGACAAGCATACACAGTAAATAGAAATAAAGCAATTATAAGAAAAAATCAAAGGGACGCTTGGGACCGTTTCGTAAGTAACATAGAGATTATATTATATATATTTATAGATATTATATATAGATATTATATATACAGGGTGATTATAAAAAAACTATCCCGATATATGAGTCCTTAACTATCATACCGTTCACAGAAACTGACTGAAATTTTGGTTTTAAGTATTTTGAGGTATGCGCTCAAGAATCGTATGAAAAACAACAGTTAAACTCTAACAATTACGGTTACAGTGACAAAATTTTGAAAATTTCAAATGGCAACACTTATTTTTTTTATTGGAATGTGATCTTCATAGTGTAAAACCATAAAAAGCGTTGGAACGGTACCTGTAACACGAAAATTGCCGGCGCTAGACAGACTAAGAAGAAAAGTGAAAACAACGAATAAGGACAGAGAATCAACAGAAAACAAAATATTTTATTGTGTTTCACAAATTTTCCACGTCACACACGAAGACACGTTGCATGCGGCAGATGGTGGATAGCACTGAATAATAAAATGTTTTACATTCTGTTGCTTCTCTGTCCTTTATTGGTTGTTTTCACTTTTCTTCTTAGTCTCTCTAAGCGCCGACAATTTTCGTGTTACAGGTACCGTTTCAACGCTTTTTATGGTTTTTCACTATGAAGATGACATTCCAATAAAAAAAAATAGGTATTTCCATTTTAAATTTTCAAATTTTGTCACTGTAACCGTAACTGTTGTTTTTCATACGATTCTTGAGCGCATACCTCAAAATACTTAAAACCAAAATTTCAGTCAGTTTCTGTGAACGGTGTGATAGTTAAGGACTCATATATCAGCATTTTTTTTTTATAATCACCCTGGTATATATATATTAGATATTATAGATATAGGATAGATATTATATATATTTATAGATATTCATGGTTCACAGCATATGGCCTATAAGGTATTAAAGCTTTTAAACAGCAGAGAACGAGATATAGCAAATATTAATTTGATTATGAAGGAATGGATTGAACATTATAAAAAATTATGGTTTAATGAAGAAGCAACAACAGATGAGACAGAGGATATAATTGAGAATTCTGATGAAGTAGACCCTATAGAGGAAAAAGAGCTTGATGAAGTTTTGAAAGCTCTAAAAAATCGAAAGGCTACTGGAACTGATCAAATAAATTCTGAATTATTTAAATATGCAGACTCTATTATAAAGACCAGATTGCTGCATCTCATTAACTTGTGCTGGAAACAATGTGTAATTCCTGATGACGGGAAAATCGCTAAAGTTATCTCTTTATTTAAAAAAGGAGATCGTAATGTATGTGATAATTACAGAGGCATTAGCCTACTGAACACTGGATATAGGATTTATTCAAGAATTTTAAGTAACAGGTTGAGAAATATCTCACATTCTCTATTACTAGAGGAACAAAATGGTTTTAGGAGAGGACGATTTTGTATAGACAGTATATTCACTCTGAAACAGCTTTTTGAAAAACGTCGAGAATTCAGTTTGGAAACGCATGTTGCTTTTATAGATTTCGAAAAAGCCTTTGACCGAGTAGATCGAGGGAAATTATGGATTACATGGGATACCCTCCCCATCTCATCAAATGTATTAAGAGCCTATATAAAGAAACTTACATTGTTTTGGATCTGCGAATTAAAGTTTCAGAGAAAATAATCTTTAATCAAGGTGTACGACAAGGATGTAGTTTATCACCACTTCTATTTAATATATATATTGATTATGTTATGATAATTTGGAAAAATAAAAACAAAACTGGAATAGATCTTGGAAACATCATGTTTAACAGTATATTATTTGCAGATGATTTTTGTTTATTTCAGGATAATGAAGACAACTTTCAACGTGCAATTTTTATTTTAAACAAAATTGGAAAAGATTATTATTTAAGGATTTCAAAGAATAAGACAAAAGTAATGGCATTTAGGGGCAAAGATCCTATAAGAACAAAAATTATTTTAGAAAATAAACCAATAGAGCAGATTTCACATTTTAATTACTTAGGATGTGATATATCTTATGACTATGACAACGATATACAAAATAAGCTTTATAAATTTCAATACATCTGTGGTACTATAAGAAGAACTCTTCGAAATACAAGAAAAGACACAAGAAGAAAAATTTTTAAAACAATGGCAATGCCAACTTTACTATACGGAAGTGAGGCATGGACACTCACAAAAAATGATGAAAGACAAATACAATCCTCAGAGATGAAATTTTTGAGGAGTGTGAAGGAATGTTCGATAATGGACAAAATAAAGAATGACTACATCAGAAGAGAGCTTTTGAGGTTATGCCAATATTGAATAAAATAGGAAATTACAGAAGAAAATGGAGGGACCACATGGAAAGGATGGATTCTGATCACATACCAAAAGCAGCCTTTACTTATAAACCAAATGGGAAAAGAGACAGAGGAAGGCCGCGAAAGAGATGGATTGAGGCCGGAACAGGCTTATAGCCTGAAACCATGTTTTGGGATGATGATGATGATGAATAAAAATTTGTTAACTAAACCCTAAACAGACAGGGAAAAAATATATAATTTTGCATTTCTTATCAATAAATAATAGTTTATATTGATTTCAAATCTATATTTATAAATATTTCATTTAAAAAACCCACAAGTATAAAATATCAGATCTGTTTAATAATTTACTTAAAAAAAATAAAACTTTCAAGATGTAACTGATACAAAAATGTGATTTTTTTTTATATAAAAAAAGGAAAGGAAAATATTTTTTAATAAAATTAATTCAGCATTATAATGACTGTAGAAAGAAAAATATTTTTTAAATAAAATTATATCAGTTTTATAAATGTGAATAATTCCTATATAATCTTGATATTTAAAACAAAAATTAATCATATTTATTTATAATTGCGAAAAAGTTTAATATCATACATTCCAACAAATTAATGATTGTAACATATTTTCCGTAATTTTTAAGATATCATTTATAAAAATATAATAAATTTAGTACAGATTTTTCAAATTTCATGGATATATTGAATCGTACTTTTAAAAATGTTTTCAACAATAAAAACTGCATTAAAGATTCCATTTATCAAAAAATGAATAATTGAAATGCTATCATTAAATTCTTGTTTAATGGCACTCACAAAGAGGGAAAAAACTATCTATATTATCTAGTTTAAATTAAAAGTCTGAAAAAACAGACATATAAATGAAATTATGTTCAGGATAAATGAAATGGTTTCACTTTTAAAGTATAAAGACTATATTGGAATCATGGCTCATTCACACACAGAACATAATCAAGCGAGGGGTAAAATTTTGGAACAGATGAACCTGTAGTTCATTATTGAAGTATCCAATGTATTCAGGATATATATATATATATATATATATATATATATATATATATATATATATATATATATATATATATATATATATATATATATATTAATGGAGAATATAAATATGAAATAAATTAAGATTTTTTCATTTTCATCAAGACCTCATGTACAAGAAATTTTTTAAAATATCAATATGTAACAAAAATAAGACATTAAAAAAACAAAAATAAGCTTTTTTTTAAGAAATGAAAATTGAAACATCTTATTATTCTTTTTGTCAGGGGTTTCTGTCTGCATGAATCCCTGCTTAAGATAAATTCACATGAACTTAAAAGTAAAACACAACTAAAAATTGTCTTCCATGGGGAGTTCAGGAAATGCAACGCTCCCCTGATGAAAAGTCCTCAGTTCCATTTTTGTTAGTGTTTAATTATTTTAAACAATTTGAGAATAATAAATTTAATTTTTTTTGTTTCGAAAATCATACGAGAAAAAGAAAATTTAATTAATTAAATTTTAAAATCTGAGGAGGGACAATTGCCCTCCTTCCTTGTGGGTACCCATGATTGAAATCATAATGAAATGTATAAAAGTAAATTTATATTAATGAGAAATGTCTCACTGTACTTCAATAAATAATATGATACAATTTTTTCTTAACAATAAGATATTTGTTCATTTTCATTTTATAAAATGCTGTTTTTCAATAACTAAAACTTTTTGAGCAGAAAAAAGTCAATTTTTTAATCAAAAACTCAGAAAAACATCCATAATGAACTATCCTGTATCAAAAACAACCACACAAAGGTGGATCCAAGAAAAGGAAGGTTAGGCTGCTCCCCCCCCTCCTTCCGTGTATCAATAAAAATAGCACAGAGCCCCCCCCCCCCCAATCTTTTTTATTTGAAATTATCTTGATTTAAAAAAAATAAAAATTCACTATAAAAATGAACTTTAGCTTTGTTATTAACAGCAGAAATATTTTTTTTTCAAGTACCCAAAGCAAATTTATTAGGTGTTTTAATTAATTTTATCTTCACTTTATAGAATTCATTTATAACCTCACTTTATTTAAACTTATCAGATGTCGATGCTGAGTTTTTTTCCTTGGGGGCCATTTTGTGAAAAGTAAAAGTTATTTTATGAATATGAAATTTATCTTATTTTTGTAAAAAATAACATTTTGTAACGAGAGATTAAATCCAGTTATTCAAATTCGAACCAAGCATAACTTTTTAAAGTCATTCTGTTAAAGTTTTTCCTTTCTGGTGAACTTGTTTTGTTTGCAAATTATACATTTTAAAACTGAAAAAAAAAATTACTGAACAGTGTGCTTTCATGGAATGGCATTTTGTGAAGGGCCTATTTTATTAAGAGTACAGTTGCAAAGACTAAAAAAAAACCCGGTTTAAACCTGGGAATAAACCGCGTTTTTTGGGAATAAACCGCGTTTTTTGGGAATAAACCGCGTTTTTTGGGAATAAACCAGGTCTTTTGGGAATAAACTGGTTCTATTGGAAATAAACCTGGGAATAAACCGGTTCTTTGCAACTCTAATTAAGAGCAATTTTGAGAAGGGTACTATTTTTTTAAAGGATTTTTGTGAAGGAGCTCTAAATAGGCCCGAATTTTGTCTGTATCAATATCGACCCCCGCTTATTGTAAAACTTTTCCCGATACACAAGGATGAGTTTTCAGAAAAATCTTACCACCAAGGATTTTTTAATATCTAGCAAGATGCAATGAAATTGGTGTGGTAAAATTTACACGACTCCAAAAATAATTCATTACTACAATACATTTATATTATTTATTTTTTTGTACAAAATTAAGAAAAATATATAAAAGGGGAAGGTTTAGGGTATAACTAAACACAATGCCATGTTTACATTCAAGGGCGACGCTAGAGGGCGGTCCGGGGGCATATGTCCCCCCCCCATCGGGCATACCTGCCCCCCCCCCCGTCGGGGTCAAAATTCAATTGTCGTTGGGGAAAATATTCTGACTTTTGGATTTCAACCTGGGTCGTGTTGGCACTACTCTTATGATACAAAATCATATATTAGTAAATTAATATACTCAAAATAACTTATTTTCTAATTTAGATTCCTTTATTTAGGCTATAATATCTTATATCAAAAACCTATTTTAAGTCTAATCAAAAGGCAATCTATTATCCTAGCTTTAATATATTTATTTGGGTACATGTAATATAACCGTTCCCTTTCACAGTGATTAATTTGTTCAGGCCTTCAATTGTTTGTGGTTTGTAAAAATAAAAAGAATTGTGTCAGTTTATCTGTTATGTGACCGTGTTTCCCATCTCGATGCATTTCGTTTAACTTAAACAAAGTCATTATAATGTTCTTATTTTTGTGTCGACAGGCCATCTGCTCCTGTCCGACGCGATGCCTTTAATTTTGTTGTTTAAAAGTTGTAATTTAATATTTGATTTCGGGTCGGCTTGGGTGTTAGTATTTCGGGTTCGGGTCGGAATGCGAAGGACGAAACTTTTTTTTAATCTGCTTCGAGTTGGGTGTGGAGTCCTGCATCGTATGGTGCAAACTGAACCTGACCCGGCTCGTGGTTTAGATCGTATTGGACTGACGCTAATATTTTTGTTGCGGGTCGGACTTGTATCTTTTAACTGTGGGTCGGTTCGAGTCGAGTTAACTTTAACTGTTTCGGGTTCAGGTCGGTTTCGGCTTGGGTTTTGACACTTCCAGGTATGGTTCGGGTTGACCGATTTCTCAAAAGAATCCCCAAAATACAGCTTAAAATGAAAAAAACTATATATATTTTTTAACATTAATTATTTCGAGAATTCTTTTTTGTTTCAAGTTGGGTTTCGGGTTGAAGTATTTCAGGTCGATGTCGACGAAAATTTTTTTGTTGATTTTGGGTCAAAAGAAATTTTTCGTGGTGTTCGGGTTGGCTTTAAATGGAATTTTCGGGTCCGGGTCGGTACGGTACAACTCAACCTATTTTAGATGAAAATCTATATATTTTTGACTATGAATAATTACTTACATGTTAATTTTTCAACATAAAGGACAAAATCGATATTAGAAATATGATTAATGGATTTTTTCCATAATTACATTAAGTTTTGAATCAATTTTCTCAGATTGGGGCTTTCGGATCGGGTTGAATTGAAATATTTCGGGTTCAAATTGAAGTATTTCGTTTTCGGATCGGGTGGCGAGTGGTAAAAATATTTTTGTTAGGCTCGGGTCGGGGTTTGGGTTGTTTTTAAATAAAATTTGCTGGCCGCAAATTTTACTTATTACACGAGCAGGGCTCTAGTTGGGTGTAACCAGGTTTCGGAAGTAAGGCGCTACAAGTTGCGAAGCTACTGTAGTCGTTATTTTTTCTATTAGTTTGTATTGTAGCGCGATACATTAAAAAAAAATGGTATACGGTGCAGAAGGCATCGGGGACCCGAGCCGGAGGTTCGTTCAGTTCGAGGTTTATCATATTCGAGGTCAAGGGCAGCGCTAGAGGGCGATACGGTGTCCAAATTCAATTGTCCGTCGCGAAAATATTTTGACCTCGGAGTAGAATCCTGCATCGGGTCAGGGAACTGCCCACGACCCGACCCGGTGCAGGATAGTTTTTAAAAAATATATAAAAACCCCGACTCATGGATCAGGTAGGTGCTGACTTATTTCTTTGTAAGCTGTTGACTACAATTGTTTCGGTTACGTGTTGAGTTTTGATTCTTGCGTGTCTGGCTTGGGTTAACCTGATTTTTCAAAAAACTGTCCAGAATATTGTTTCAGATTAGAATCCTGTATCGGGTCGGGTAAACCGATTTTACCTGAACCCGACCAGACCCGCAATTCGGGGTGGAGCTAATTTTGTTGTTGTTGTTGTTGGATTCGGGTTGGGTTGAGTTTTAATACTTTCGCGTCGTGTTCGGGTTGATCTGATTCTACAATAAAACTCTACGTTGTTGTTTCAGATGAAAAACTAGACATTTTAAATAACAATGAGTCTTTTACATGTTTATTTGTCTACATAAAAGGTAGAATTGATATTAGAAAAACGATTGTAGATTATTTTTTCATAGTTGAATTAAACTATAGATTTTTTTTTTTCGGGTCGGATTAGGATAGAAGTATTTCGAATTTCGAGTGGCCAAAAAAATTTGTCGTTAAAATTTAATTACTGTAGGGGAAAATATTTTGAGGTCGGGTAACCCAATTTTCCCGCGCACCCGACAGTCGGGTGGTGGTTAGTTTTTAGAAAATGACTCGAGGTTAGTGTTTTAAAAATAAATGACCCGTAGGTTAGGTTGGTGCTGATTTTTTTCTTTGCTTGTCGGGTTGAGTGCAATTGTTTCGGTTTTGAGCTGAATTTTTATTCTTCCAAGTCCTGATTTTTTCAAAAAAGTGTCCAGAATATTGTTTCAGATTAGAGTCCTGCATTGTGATTTGTAACCCGATTTTACACAAACCCGACCAAACCGCTGTTTGTATCGGGTCGGGTTGAACTTAATTTTATTCGTAGCGGGTCGAGTCAACTTTAAACGTTTTGGGTTGGGTTTTGACTCTTTCAGATCGGGTTAGGGTTGACACGATTTTTCAAAAGAAAAGCATGGTTATTTTACAAATGAAAAAAATATATATTTGAATTTATTGTAAATGTGTTAATTTTTATACAAAAAAAATTGAGTTTAGAGATATAATTGTAGACTACATTTCAGTAATTGTATTTCAGTAATTGTATCAAATGATCTGCTGAACAACGAAAAACTTTGACACAATTTCTGGCTCATTTTTAAACGCAAATACATAAAATTGACAGGCCTGACTATTGAAGCGATTTGGATTTGAAATGAGCTTTCCAATTTTTGATAAATAAATTACTTATCGCGTTATAAGCGATTCGTGTCACGTAACAATACGTTTTTCTCCTTTCTGGCACTGAAGCATCAGGAATTCGGCTTAAAATGTCGACTTTGACAGTATTTTCTGAAAGAAATGTCTGTCTTTACCTGAAAATGGAAAACGTGTTTCGATTACAAAGTTTTTTAATTAACGACCCTGCCCATTTCATGCGTTTGTGAATAAAAATGAATTAAAATATGTGTGTGAAAGTAGCCCATTTGTATTTGAGAACAGCTTTAAGATGTTTATTAATTTCTATCGCTTTGGGTTCAGGTTTGAATATTTCGGGTTGGGGATGAATTATTTCGAGTTTCGGGACGCATAGCTGAGGTTGATCTCTACAATTGCCGTTTTTTACTTTTTCGATATTTTGTAGGTTTTTCTTTTTTTATGGGTATACTTTCATTTTTGAAACCGGTTTCGAAAATAAAAGTAGCCCCATAAAAAAAAAAAAAAAAAAAAAAAAAAAAAACTCTTAAAAAAAAATCGAAAAGTAAAGAACGACACTTGTAGAGATCGACCTCAGCTATCCAATGCAAAAAAAAAAAAAAAGGTTTAAAAATATTGAAATGCAAACGATCTATTTTAAAAGAACTGTCCCATAGGATTAACATTAGCGAGCGGGTGTTTTCATGTGAGTGAAGTAGCCCCTTAAATCACAGACTTTCAAACTGAAAAACGACAAGAGTAAGCATTTATTAATTTTTTTAAACTAATAACTATTAATATTGCAATTTTAATTACCACATATCATGTTTTAAACAATAGAAAGCGTGCAAATGAAACCTGTGTTTAATGGAAACCTGGCTAACAGGGAAAATGGCGCAATAACGCACTTTCTAAGATAAAAACCTGTCTAAAAAGGGAAAAATTCAAGATCTTTACTAAATGAGGCAACTTCTAAGAAGAAAACTTCTCTAAAACGGAAAATTTCTTTGTCAGGGGGGACACGATCATTTTACTACCAGTATAATTATATACTACATTTAGCCTTATTTAATATTTGAATGGTATGAATTAAATAAGTCCAAATATAGTATATAAAAATACTGGTAGTAAAGTGATCCGTGCCCCCCTTGACGCTACGCCTCTGCTAAATCACACACTTTCTAAGATAAAAACCTGTCTAAAACAGAATTAAACGAAGCAGGTATTACATTTTCCAAAACATTCTTAGTTAAATTTGATATTTTCTTTAAATTTCGGGGGAGGGGGCTGCAGTACCATCAGATGCCCCTTTGATACTCCGCTGTTGTCAGTACAGTAAAATGGCACAATTACGAAACATAAATAAAGAACTGATTGGTATTTCCTATTAGCTTAACCAGATGGCAGCACTACTTAAATAGTTTCCTTTTAAAATGAAATCGCTAAGATATTTCTTTCTATTCTTCACGACTTTTGATTTCGAAATAAAATGAATAAATAAGCTTTAGGTAGTTTCAATGAAACAAAGAATAACTAATCCAAATAAAATTGGGAATTCAGCTTGGACAATTTTTGGCTATGATCTCATACACTCACGCACAGATTTTTTTTTTTTTAAATCGGTTACAAAAAGGAAAAAGTCGCCAAATTTAGGGGATTTTTTCCTTTAATGGCAACCTAGCCATTGTATTAAGTTATTTGTTTGGCGCGGTCTTGAAAATCGCGCCAACCAAAAAGACGCCAACCAAATATTTATATGTTTGCGTGAGTGTAAAGCATCTGTTCCCATTTTTTTTTTTTTTTTTTTTTTTTTAAACTGAGTTATGAGTCTTTTAAGAATTTAAATTAACGTAAGTTTTACTGGAATCTAATACAACCTTTCAAATTGAAATTTGGACAAAAAGAGTAACTGATATCTCGAAAATTGAATTCTTTAATTTATTTCAGCTCGCGGAATAAATTTCGGAAAAATGGTAATTGGATAGAACACCGTTCCCAAACTATAACTCGCGACACACCAGTGAGATTGATGGATTAAGTTTTTCAAAAATGTATTATTAATTTTATCTGCTGAAAAACGTAAGAACTACAATATGTTACATCTTTAAAGAAAAAAAAATCTAGAAAAAATATCCATTGTAAAATTACATTGTTTCATTAAGCTTTGTGTTAAGGGTTCTCTCCCCTCACGCGAAAACACCCGCTCACTAATGTTAATCCTATGGGGCAGTTATTTTCTAATATCTCGTTTTCATTTCAATATTTTTAAACTCATTTTATTTGCAATGGATAGCCGAGATCGATCTCTATACACCCACCGTTTTTAACTTTTTCAATTTTCTTGGCTTTTTATTTATTTATTTATTTATTTTTTTACGAAGATACTTTTATTTTCGGAGTTTCCGAAAGTAAAGTATCTGCGTGTTCCGATTCGTGTTTTCTATTCTCCTAAAATGGATGATGTTACTGGTTAGAATATAAAGTTTATACCCATTATTCGTATGTCTTGATATGATGACTCATGAGTTATAATTCCTGCACATAAGAATATAATTGATTTAAATAGGGCGTGAATAATTAGATGATGTATCTAGACTAGGATTATTGATTTTAAGGAAATAGCAATCATAAAAAACAGCGGATGTAGAGATCGATCTCGGCTGTCCAATGCAAAAAAAAAAAAAAAAAAAAAAAAAAAGTTCAAATCATTGAAATGCAAATGAGATATTAGAAAATAGCTGCCCCACAGGATTAACATTAGCGAGCGGGTGTTTTCGAATGAGGGGAGAGGACGTTTAAAAGCGAATTGAGGCTGAAATTAACAAGTTTCAACCCCGATATAAACAATCTCGTTGGTACAAAACATGCTGATTACTTATAAATCACACCGATTTTTAAATGTATTTTTATTGTACAATTATTAAAAAACATTGTTTTTTAATGCTTAGAAAAAGGGGTGTTTTGAAGCCTGGCAAATCCCCCCCCCCCAAAAAAAAAAGGAAATTTTCAGCCACGCGAAGACACTTGCAAGATAATCTTAAACCTATGGGAAGGTTCTTTTTCAAATTTCTCGTTTGAATTTGAATATTTTTAAACGATATTTTTGCATAGTATAGCTAAGGTCGATCTCTAATAGGGCCATTTTTTACTTTTTCGATTTTGGTTGCAGATTTTTTTAACACTAGAACCGCGATGATGGGTCATTTTGACCCGAACCAAATGAGTAGTTGTTGATTCGCACCAGAATTTTTTTCATAAAATAAGTTAAATATATGCTTCCCAAAAATAACTTGAATAAAGAAGTTAAATAGTTTTAAATAAAATTTCTGGTGTGAAATATTTTTATAAAATTTGAGTAAAATGTCCCGCGGTTCTAGTGTTAATAAAGATACTTTCACTTTTGAAACTAGTCCCGAAAATAAAAAAACCCTTATTAAAAAAAAAAAATCTGAAACGGAAATCGAAAAAGTAAATAATGACCCTATATCGACCTCAGCTGCTATACTATATAAAAAAAATTGTTTACAAAATATTCAAATTCAAACGAGAAATTTCAAAAGAACCCTCCCACTGGTTTAACATTAGCTTGCGAGAATCTTCGCGTGACTGAAGAGTCCTGTTAAAATGCGGCAGCTCCCCTTATTTGAAAGTTTGTAACTCTTCAGTAAAGAAAAGGGGCTAATCTGACCAGGAAATAACGGTGTATGATTGCATCTCTAGACCAGAAAGATGTGGGCGAGAAAAAATTGTCTCAAAATTTACAAACAAAATCTGTATGCGTACATTAGGAAAAAAAAATTTCTTGATTGATAAAGTTAAAAAAATGGTTTTATATTCACAATTTAAAATTTATAAGACAAACCAAGTAAAGAAATACATCGTTGTAATATGAATATGAATCAATGCCCTGCAAACTTGTATTTGGGTGGCAATATGTCGGTCTTTTTTAAAAGAAAACACGTTGAAAATTGTTCCTCAAACGTGACAAATGAGGTGCGTTCATACTATAACTAGTTTCAGTGAAATTAATTATATCGTCTGTTATTATGATATGATTAATTTCCGTAATAAAATAAGTACATTTTAAGTTGGCAACATTTTATCTTTTGTTGACATTTACTGAAAATTCCAATGGGAAACTTAAGCATAGCTTTGAAAATTTCAGAACTTGAAATTCCATTTTTTCCATTTAATATGTATTTCTCCGGAAACACCTATCCGAAAAACTGTCGGTAGATTATCGGATTGCTATAATTAAGCAGTTTTAGTATACAAATTCGGTTTTTAAATTCAGTAGTGCGGAATAATATGACGTAATCACCATGGCAACCTAGAATCATTACCTATCATGGGATAGCATTGAATTAATTACGCATAATAGGATTTAATAGAATGAAGAATGTGACTATAACTTGGTCACAGAGGTTATAAAAAGTTATATACGTCATATATGACTATAACGTCATACATGTCAGATAACTTGGCGGTATATCTTGGTCGCTTGACGATTAATCCT
This sequence comes from Maratus michaelseni, assembly GCA_963931845.1. NCBI lineage: Eukaryota > Metazoa > Arthropoda > Arachnida > Araneae > Salticidae > Maratus > Maratus michaelseni. The sequence continues at coordinate 275,950,650 of OZ007599.1, forward strand.
CGGAAGCTGCTACAATAAGGAAGTACCGATTTTTAAAAAATTCAAATTGCTTAATAAATATTTTTATTAAAATCTTTTAAAGTTTTGATTCGATTTTCACAAAATTTGAAATGACTCGACAAAATTCTGCAACGATTATATATATTAAATTTCAAACCGTTCGGTTGGGTAGTTTTAGCGCTGTTATATGCGTGGACAGATGGACGGAAGGACCAGACGACGACTATAGGTACTACGTATTTATATAATTACGAACGCACCTAAAAATGAACCCATAATCACGGCAAGAGCCAGAATTTATATATAAAAAAATATATATATAAATTCATTAAAAAGAAAAGCGCCAGAAGATTTATCGCAAAGATCTGGAAAACTATTTTTATTTATGCAATCTAATTGTATTCTAAATTTTGTAAATCAGAATCGTTATTCATGTCATGTAATTGTAATTCAAAATATTCTTGAAATAAATAAAAGTTATATCTATACACTATATTTCCAATGATGACCGGTCACTTGCGATTTTAGACGTTTTGTTAAATATCTGTAAAGATACATGAGGAATTGTCTTATACTTCAGGAGTGTAAACAACATGATAGACGTCATATATTTCCGTGAAGATTTTTTCCCGAAACCCTATAAGGGGCCGTCAACAAATTGAAGAAAAACGAATATCTTTTGGATAACCCTGTAAAAACTAATATTGCAAAAGCATTCAAACTGTAGATTATGATTAAGTGGCTTATTGTAATAATTTGGGTTCATTTGTATGAAGATAGCATGTATACTCGAAGAGAAATTCAGTTTTTTATAAAAACATTCCCAAATTTTACCAAGTGTTTTGCTTATAATTTACAGAGTTTTTAATATAAAAACAAGTTATTTTCAGAAAATATGACAAATAAAATTGTACACAATTCCCTGCAATTAGAATTAAAAAATAATAAAAATTGTATGAAATATGAGCGGGTTTACTAAATATTGTTTCTCTGCGCATGCGCGAATTCAATCAAAATATACTGTGCATAATATATTAGCTAAATGTATAGTCCAACTTTTATGAAAGTCTCAAAAACATAGCTTGAAAATTCTGATAGTAATCGCCGATAGAATAAGCTCGAAATTCGCTGTTCCCAAAAGGAAGCAAAAAGATGAGGGGTTGTATCAAATATAGAATGAGAAACACTTCATTCTTATTATGTCAACTTTCATAAGCTAGTATATTTGGATACAACCTCTCAACTTTTTGCTTCCTATTTTAACAGCGAATTTCGAGCTTATTCTATCGACGATTACTATCAGAATTTTCAAGCTATGTTTTTGAGACTTTCATAAAAGTTGGTCTATACATTTAGCTAATATATTATGCACAGTATATTTTGATTGAATTCGCGCATGCGCAGTGAAAAAATATTTAGTAAATGCTCATATTTCATACAATTTTTATTATTTTTTAATTCTGATTGCAGGAAATTGTGTATAATTTTGTTTGTCATATTTTCTGAAAATAATTTGTTTTTATATTAAACACTCTGCAAATTATAAGCAAAAGAACTTGGTAAAATTTGGGACTGTTTTTATAAAAAACTGAATTTCTCTTCGAGTATACATGCTATCTTCATACAAATGAACCCAAATTATTACAATAAACCACTTAATCATAATCTACAGTTTGAATGCTTTTGCAATATTAGTTTTTTCAGGGTTATCCAAAAGATATTAGTTTTTCTTCAATTTGTTGACAGCCCCTTATGGGGTTTCGGGAAAAAATCTTCGCGGAAATATATGACGTCTATCATGTTGTTTACACTCCTGAAGTTTAAGGATAATTCCTCATGTATCTTTACAGATATTTAACAAAACGTCTAAAATCGCAAGTGACCGGTCATCATTGGAAATATAGTGTGTATATATATATATATATATATATAGGGTGTCCCAGGATTATTGAAACAAACTTTAAGGGGAGGTAGGGAACATCTCAAGGATTCAGATTTGCATAGCAACCCATGGTCGGAAACGGCTTCGTTCGCCGTTAGGTGGTGTTGTTCACAATAGCATTGGAGCACCTCTAACATCTGCATATTATCGCATCTTTTTGTAAGAGGTAGTACCAAGCTTACTTGACACTATGCCACAACATGTCAGAAGCCGTATGTCGTTTCAACATCATGGGGCACCTCCCTATTATGGCAGATAGATGTGTTCGTGAACATTTGAATCAGGTGTTTGGTCACCGATGGATTGGCTGTGGTGGACCGGTTCTCTGGCCACCACGCTCTCCTGATTTACGCAACATAGATTTCTTTCTTTTGGGGTGCAATGAAAAGTGCTGTGTACGCAACGCCTGTGGATTCCGATATGGATTTGGTTGCAAGACTCGCCTGTGCTGCTGAGGATATCCAACAAAATCCAGGTGTATTTGAGCGAGTCAGCCAATCCATGGTCCGATGGTGTAAGGCATGCATCGCTAGCAATGGTAAAAACTTTAAACATCTTTTGTGACGTTTTCACATATCATATACCACAGTACATGTAATATCTTTAACCAATAAATTATTTCAGATGATCTCAGTCTAGTGCGTTTCTTATCCTTCTCATACTACTTTCCCGTGACGTTTCGGATCATGTTGAAACCACATATGGCGACTGACATGTTGTGGCATAGTGTCAAGTAAGCTTGGTAGCACCTCTTACAAATAGATGCGATAATATGCAGATGTTAGAGGTGTTCCAATGCTCCTCTGAACAACAACACCTAACGGCGAACGAAGCCGTTTCCGACCATGGGTTGCTATGCAAATCTGAATCCTTGTGATGTACCCTACCTCCCCTTAAAGTTTGTCCCAATAATCCTGGGACACCCTGTATATATATATATATATATATATATATATATATATATATATATATATATATATATATATATATATATTAGAGGTGTTCAGCCAATCTTTTCGTGGTTTCTCTTGGGTGGAGGCAGGCCCGTACACAGGGGGATAGAGCCGGTGCAAATTACTGGAGACCGGCTCTCCCCTTGGACCCGAGTTTGGTCCTACTTTTTAAATTTATCACTACAAAAGCAGACTCGTATTTTTTTACATTATAAGAATGGACGTAACTGGGGAACTATTCTAGGGGTGCCAAGGCCCCATCTATTTCATAATTTCCAAAAACAATAACAGTAAACACTTTTGTTAAAGCTAATAATACTCAATAGAAAGTTTCTCTATTGATACACTCCTGAAAACGTACAGTCGATAAAATAAAAAAAGACAACACCCAACACTTTTTAATGGCTGAAGCTTTTTCAGAGGAAACGAAAATAACGATTCTATTAACAATTGTGTCTTCTTTCAAATTATATATATTTAAAAAGTCCACTCATATTGATCATTTCATATTAATATTGTACCAAATTTTGAAATTTTCAATACGAACACCGAATTTTGATATCATATTTAGATTTTGGGGGAAATATTACCAAGGGATACCAAACTGGAAGTCATTCGACGAAGTGGTTTAGAATTATCTTTTACCACAGAGTTATTCTTTTACGCGGTTGCTCTATAATGTAGCTGTAAAATTTTCGACAGCTAGTGTTAACTTATTTTTAATAGTTTCAAAACAGACTGCAATGTGTGTAGACTTTTGAGTATAACTCATAAACTACTGGCGGAATGAGGTAAATTTTAGATTCACATATTGGAAGCCCCGTAGATTGGGAGTAAGAAAGGAGGAGAAAGTATTTTTCAGTTGAGATTAGAAGCCGTTCAGTTTGGATTGCATTCTTGATGTGGGCAGGTCGAGAGACCAGTTTGAATTAAGTTTTGAGAGTGGTTGTGCTGTGTGCAGACCACGAGTGTTTGATTTCTGGAAGTGCCTTGTAAGAGAAAGCCTAAGGGAAAACTGTTATACTGGAGACCTGCGTGGTCGTGATATCAGATAAATCTAGTAGTGTTCGTCTAAAAGAGACAAGGACAGTGTTTTAATACCGTTTAAACCGATTCGTAACTAGTATTCCAAGAGTAACTTAACAGGGTGCAGGATCTGCTATATCCTTGCCGGTAAATGTAAATACTGTATTTTTTCGAACTGACATCATGTTCGATATCACGCATCTGGCATCTCTATACAGGTGGTGACAGCATATCAATCAACGATAAAAAATAATATATTTATCTTCCCCAGTGGCGGATTGATACGTGGAGTAAAATATATCACAATATAAGTGAAATGTCAATAAATAAAATACAAAAAGTCCGAAGGTAGTATCTCTTTTCTTTGTAAACAAAAAAAAATCTTAAAAATAATGTAATTTTAGGCCAAAGAAGTGAAACTTCCGAGTTATACACATTGCAGTTTGTTTTGCAACTATTACAAATGAATATAATATTTGGGGTTGAAAATTTTTCACCTGTAAAATTCTTAAACCACGTCACCACATTTGGCTTCCACCGTATGGAAATTTTTCATAAAAATCCAAATATGATGCCAAAACTAAGTATTCGTATCGAAAATTTCAAAATTTGGTACAATGTCAGTATGAAGACGGCCCTCTAAACTTATTTTTTTAAAGTGTATGGAGGATTATTTCTCTCTGTCTCTCTCTCTCTCTTTTCTCCTTTTGGTCGATTGCACAATTCAGTCACACATAGGCACTTTTACTTAGATTTATAACTTGTTTTTTTAAGTATTTGCATTTGGGGTACATTTATGTTTAATACATACATATATGTGAAGTTAAACCTCCAAAATGGACACTCTAGAATAGCGGAAACCTCCATTTAGCGAACACTATTCAAAACCCTAATAACAATACACTGTATTCGTATGTTTTTACCTCTGAATAGTGGATGAATTCCAGATAGAGATTTTACTGTATCTGGTTAAATAGATAGAAGGTTGAAATTTAAATGCGCTTGAATGTATTTCATTTCGTTCATGGGGAGATTTTTACACAGTTATCAAGACATCATAGTTATCATTCATACAATGTTTATTTTATTTTCCATAAGTCAATCGCTCCTGAGTGAGAAGTCTCTTCCAAAAGACTTTAAAAAGTAATTTCGATTTTAAAAATAGGAGAAAAAAATAGTCCTCTATAATTATTTTGCCTTTAGTAGATGTAACTAAAGAACAAATTAATTTTAAGTTGATATCAAATTTATACAACACACTTTACGGAATAGTTTTATATAGGATACTAGCTGACCCGCCCGGCGCTGCCCGAGCCCGTGTAATAAACTTAAATCTCTTAAAAAACGAAACCTTGGCCATGGTCTCAGATGGCTTCGACACCGTATACCGGACATGCTCCTACGCTCCAGAAAATCTTTTATTTCCCCCTTCCACCACCAGGGGAGCATTCTGTTTTAAACAAACCTCTTTCGGAAAGAACCTCTGAGACAGGTCCCCGCTGCCTACGGTACTGTATAGTAGGCGTGCTACAAAATTGAGCTGGTTTCGAGAAGATGGGAACGTTATAAGCCGAATTATTGAAATAAGGCACAGTTAGAGAAAATAATTTTGAGTGATGTGCCGGGGAGAGGGGATCTTCAAGTGTCCTTCAGAAAATGACAAATTAGGAGGACCACGATGCATCTTTAAAAATTCGTTCGTTTGCTTAATCTAGGAACTTTATTACAAATTTGGCTTAAACTATTATTCGAAAATAGTGGTAACCGCTACTAATAAATTTAGTTTAATGTTATAAAGGGTGACTATTAAGTTAATTATAATATTTGGAATCACTTGCGTTGAAATCGAAAAGATAGTTGCTGACATATGGAAACAGGGCATAATTAGAGAAAAAAACCTTGAAGGAGGGGCCGGGGGGGGAGGAGATCTTCAAGAGCAAATGATTAATTACGAGGACCACTATGCACCTTTCAAAATTCGTTCATTTGCTTAAAAGCCTACACTAGTCACGGGAAGAAACACTCAAGCTGATGTTAAGCTTATGGGAAGGTGACAGACTTCTCGCCCGCATTTTAATATTTTAAATGATTTTTTTTGCATAGGATAGCTGAGGCCGATCCCTAACGTTGTTAGTGTTTATTTTTTTTGATTTTGTTTACAGTTTTTTTTTTATAAGCGAACATTTTCAATTTTGGAACCGGTTAGAATCGGTTCTAAAAGTGAAAGTACCTCTGAAGGATTGAAAGTGTTCGCTAAATAGAAGTGTCCGCTATTCGGAAGTGTCCATTCTAAAACATTTATTTACTCTATTTAAAAACGCACAAAAGAAAATGAAACAAAGGAATGTTTCACCGTTTTCTTTTTTCACTAAGGAAAAGCTGCCACGACATTACCCATCTAAAAAGTTGGAAATTGTACGTCAAACGTGACAAATGAGGTGCGTTCGTATTATAACTAGTTTCAGTGAAATGAATCATATCGTCTGTCATTATGATATGATTAATTTCCGTAATAAAATAATTTACTGAAAATTCCAATTGGAAACTTAAGTCTAACTTTGAAATTTTCAGAACTTGAAATCCATATTTAGACTCTTTTTTCCATTTAATATCTATTTCTCCGGAAAAATCTATCCAAAAAACTATTGGTAGATTACATGATTACTATAATTAAACAATTTTAGTATACAAATTCAGTTTTTAAATTCAGTAATCAAGAAATAATATGACTCCATCTTAAATTGGACATAATAATCATGGCAACCTAGAATCATTACCTATCATGAGATATCATTGAATAAATTACGTATAATAGGATTTAATAGAATGAAGAATGTGACTATAACTTGGTCATAAGAGGTTATAAAATATCATACGTCTATAACCTCATACGTGTCAGATAGCTTGGCGGTGCATTACTGTCGCTTGACGATTAATCCTCGGAAGCTGCTATAACGAGGAAATACCGATTTAAAAAAAATCAAATTACTTAATAAATATTTTTATTAATATTTTTTACAGTTTTGATTCAATTTTCATAAAATTTCAAATGGCTCAACAAAATTCTGCAACGATTGATTATTTGTATTAAATTTCAAGCCATTCAGTTGGGTAGTTTTTACGCTATTATATGCGGATAGACGGACGGACCAGGCGACTACAATAGTTAGTACATATTTATTTAATTACGAACGCACCTAAAAATTGGCCCTGCGTGGACCGAAAAAAGTGAAATACACGCCGACTCGGCCGGAATATGCAGAAAAAATGTAATGCCCCGGGCCCAGTCCGACTCGGAAAGAATGAAATGTAGGCCTAATTTGAATCTTCGGAAGAAAGTTAAGCCCGGGTTTACCACGAATCAAATGCTAGAAAATTGGCCTGAATTAGGGTTTTGGGCTCATTCAGACCTCCACCCCTCTTCCTTCTCCCAGAATTTGGAAATATCCGAAAGTAAAAAAATATTTATTTCATATTAGAAATAAATGTTCTAAAATCAATATGGTTGTAAGATACTTCTAAAAGGTATATATAGAGAGAATAATTGCGAGACATCAATTAATCGTTCACAACTGTGGTATGGTGCGTGACTAAAGCTAAATGTCATAGATATATTGCTAAGTGGATAAATTGGAATTATGATTTATAACTAGCAACACTCCAATAACACGAAACCATAGTTAAAGGTATGAACAGTTAGATAAACGTTCATGGAGAGTTGGCCAAAATAACAATAAAAATGTTTTTCTTCCTGTAAAACAAGATTTAAAAATAGAATTAGTAAAAACTAAAATACCCTTGAATATTATCTGTTTTCTCATACATAATATGGGTGAGGATAGCGGGTAGCGTACTCCTATGTACAAGTGATTCACAGAGAATGTTGTAGCCAAATGTGTAGCCAAAGTGTTGTAGCCAAATTAATATATCTGAGACAAGACAGAATCTGATTTTCTTAAGTAACTTCCTAGAATCTAGTGTATGGGGGGGGGGGTAGGACAACTACCGCCAAGGACGTTCTATACAAAAGAAAAGTAGTTGCTTTATCTCAGAACGTACAATAGTACTCCTCTTTGCGCTTCAGGCATAAAAATATCGAGACGTTAGGGACCACGAATCAATTTCATATAAGACTTTTGCCTGTGTCCCCCCCATAAATAGTGACATAGTAAACAAAAAGTTGCTTTTTATTCGGTCTTGCTATTAATACTTATCATCTTTTATAGCACTACTCTTTTAAAAATTCTTTAAAAAATTTACCGTTTTTTCACTATAAAATATTTTTGAAGAATCCAGCCGTAACTCTGGAGTGGGGTGAGATGGGGGGCTTCCTACGCCCATGGTTAATCAACTTGGGCATCTGCGTCTGAAATACCAATTCTGAAACACCACTGCAATATATATCCAATTGGACCACCCGCGAATTAGGGTTGCAGTCCGGTCCGTTCATTCATCTATTTGTTTAAAAAATAAATATATAGATAACCATCGCCACATAATATTTCCGTTTTAATAAGAAACAAGAACGAAAAATCATGCGTCAAGCATAGATTATGTAACACTTTCCAACGCTTCCAAAATAATTTTACAAATCATACCGTTTAATAAGCTAAAAGATAACATCTAAGTAATCCGAATACTTTTATTCAGCCCTGTATAGGATCTATAGATTTGTATATATACTACATAGGATGCTAAATTTTAGTTCAGTTAGGAAACGCGTAGCACAGTTTAAAATTCTCCGTCTGGAGTTAAATAATACGGAAATGTGTTCGCGAACTTTTGTGCTTCCTTGTATAGGATCTACAGAATGTATACACACCACGTAATAGACAAAAAGCGAGTTAAAATTAAAATCGCGTTCAGCAACTTAAAACGCACTTCCAGGAATTATTGTTAACAGACAGTAGAGAATTCTTTTGTGTGTCCCTGTAAATGAACGATGACTGCTATAAACACACTATTCTGTAGTAAGCCTCTTGTAATGCACCTTATATAAATTTCAATTCGTTTGAAATAGGGAAACATTATTTAAATAAACCGCAGACGATTTTTCTCCATAGACGTAATGTAACGGAATTCTTTTGCCTGTCCCTGTAAAGTAACTATAAGTGCTATGCACACCCTATTCCATATTAAGCTTCTTATAATGCACCTTAGTGATATATATAAATTTCAATGCGTTTAAAATAGTGAAACATTATTTAAATAAACCGCAAATAATTTTCCCCCATAGACTGCAATGTAATGGAATTCTTTTGAGTGTCCCTGTAAAAAACTATAAGTGCTACACACTTCCGTTGAAATAGGGAACATGCTATAGATAACGACTATAACATATAAAAATTGCAGAGCAATCCGAGCATATTTACGGGAGTTAGAGCACGGTCAGACGGCCAGACAAACCGAAGTCATAAACACTTTTCAACTACCGTAATTTCCGGCGTATAATCCGCAGCTCAAAGAGTCATTTTTCGACGCAGAAATTTTATTCAATAATTGTAGTTAAATATTTACAGCGATCTTTTAAGTTACATTTTATAAAATAATATTTCTGGGTCGAAAAACGACTCTTTGAGCTGCGGATTATACGCCGGAAATTACGGTAGGTTGGAAAGTGTTAAAAAGAAGACAGACAATCACATTTCAATTTAAGTATTATTAAACTTTAAGTACGCTAAAGAATTGAACGATTTTGCGGCTCCAAAAGAGAAAACGTAGACCGCCATTGTAAATACTTTCTCAAATAACAGTTAAGACACTCTCATCGTGATTAAAATTATTTTTGTATAATAGAAATAGAATTGGGCAGGAAACGAAATAAGAAAACTGAGGTAAGATAGAAAGGATACTTTGAAATTCCGACTACTATAGAATGCGGTCTTTTTGTTTTTCAAAAAGGAATATATAAGTTGAAATTGTCCCGCGGGCCAACAAGTTACCACTATTTTATGAATGAAAAATTTGCTCCATTTAGTGATAGAAATTTTTCGTTTAAATAAAACAAAAATTACATTTTGGAAAATTGTCATGGGAAACGATTTTCAAGCAAAACATTTGTGCAGCCCCACGTTAAAGGAAAAAAGCTACGCAAATTTCTACGACAAAAATCAGACTTAAGTTTTAGCATAAAGGCATGGATGAAAATTAGTAGTATACACAATTACAAGATTCTGTGATTATTTATCTTTTCTTGGAAATATGAAATTATGTGGGGACTTTCTTTCAATACATAGGTAATGCAAGAAAGTCCCCACGTAACTTTACATATTTCCATTCAAATTTGATCGCTATATTCTCCCTAAAACACAATTCATCATAAAAAAACAAAAACTTTTACTATTTTTTAACCTAACAGTGAAGATCGTGGATTTCATAAATATTCAGCATCATAAAAATATGAGCTATAATAAACTATTTTTACATTTACCCTATGCAATAAGGTTGAGCTAGCCATATTCGAAGTACACAGGCCTCCAAAAGTTAAGGTACAACCGGTTTTTTGCGTCTAATTTGCAAATGAATGAATATAGAAACAACAAATTTGGAGGAAATGTGCGCTAAACTGTTATTTATTAAATGAGACATAGAAATTTACTTAAGTTAAACGTATAAATGAAATTACAACAAAAAAGCACTCATGGTGGAAAATTCCACTCTTGGAGAAATCAGTACATCGCAGTATTATGCAGTAAAATGTGACAGAAACATTAAAAAACTGGATCTAATACGGAATATGTCCACCCGGACTTGAATGCATTGGCGGCATCGATTTTCCATGCTCTCAATTAAATTCTCGGACACCGAAATAGGTAACGTTGACCAGACTTAGAGTAAGCCTTGTTCCAGCTCATTTAATGGCCTTGGAGGAGGACTTAAAGCCGCAACCTGTCTTCCAAGATAGTCCCAAAGATGTTCTATCGGATTCAAGTCTGGAGAGTGAGCTGGACATTCCATTCTCTCCAAACCGTGATCCTCAAGATAATCCTCAACAACCACAGCTCGGTGTGGTCTCGCATTATCATCCATTAGAAGGAAACCATTGCCAATAGCACCAGCATATGGGAGCACATATGAATCAAGGATCTCATCCCGATATCTCGCACCAGTCACAGTTCTTCCATGGAACACATGCAGGTCAGTGTGGCCTCCGAGTGAGATCCCTGCCCAAACCATGATTCCACCGTTTCTGTACCTGTGTGTTTCGACAGTGTTTGATTGATGGTATCGAGTGCATTGTTCTCTCCAGATCAGAAGACGTCCTGAATCGCTCTCCAGTGTGAATCTGGACTCGTCTGTGAAGAGTACAGAAGCCCACTGTTGTCTGGTCTAGGAAACATGTTCTCTTGCCCAACATAAGCGGGCCCTTCTCTGTCGTCTGTTGAGGGGGACACACACAACTGGTCGCCTTGCATAGAGACCTGCATTGTGAAGGCGTCTTCGCACCGTAGTAGCGCAAATTCTTCTCCCTGATGCTGCAAAGTGGTCAGCAGTGAGTTGCGGCACAGTAGTGCGTCTTCTCCTTCGGGCCGAAAGAGCTAGAAACCGGTCTTCTGCAGGTGTTGTAACACGTGGGCGGCCTGGAACATGTCTTCTGGACACAGAATCTTCGGATTCATACTGATCCCAGAGTCGTTGGACTACACTGCGAGACACATTGAGCCGTCTAAGCAGTATCAGCCTGTGACAACCCCATTTCCATTCATCCTACCGCTCTCAACCTTAATGAATCGGCCAAACGACTTTTTCTAGACATTTCTAGACTCTACTGGCTGTTGTGAACAAAACTGACAACAATAGTTCGAATACAAGAAAACTTACACGCGAATTTACGAAAGCTTCGTAATTGCATATTTTTCTCTCATTCACAAGTACCTATTCTTTTCTATAAAATAAAAGTGGTAGCTGTAATTTTTGCGTAAGTTTTTTTAAAGCTTATTATTGTCATTCATATAAACTATGAAGTTTAATCTGAGTGCCATTTTTTGTCTGGTGAGCTTCGAAAAACATGTTCTACATTAACTTTTGGAGGCCAGTGTATATTAGAATATGGCTAGAATGAGTGAAACTTTTACTTCCTAATTTTGGTCAGTGTTTTGGAAAATTTCGCCTGTGTGAGGCGGGTGGTTCAGCTAATATTTTAATATTTTATTAGAATAAAGAATGTGATGTGTAACTTGTGCATTGATTATTGACAATATAATAATTACACTGGACAACAATAACAAAAAAAAAATACTAGTTCCTGAGAAATAAAATCTTTTGGTACCTTTGTTTTTAAAGCTGTTCCTGTGGTTAATTTAGGCTTTGATTCAGATTTTTTTTTTTGGCCTAGCCACACAAGCTCCAATTTCTGAGTTGAATGGAATTTAGAAATTAAAATAAAAGATTTTTGTATGTTGATAAATTATACGGTTTTTATCTTAAACTTTTCCTTTTTTTTAAGAAATAGCTAGCTTTTCATGTAGTACACTTAAAAAAATAATAACATGTTTCCTTCAATCTTCTTGTTTTTTATGCATTTCCATTACTATTTTGTTGTTATGTTGTAATTTAATAGAACAGTTGTAATAAAACCAAGAAAGTTATTTTGTACAATCTGTCCTTATACGTTATTAATTTAAACACTATATTAAAATAAACAAATATTTTACGAAGAAGTATACGAAATAATGGTACAGTCGTGGAAAAAAAGACACCCTCATACTAATTACGCCAAAAATCGTCCTATAAAACTCTTTCTGGTACTAACCGATTGATAATAGCGTCTACCATAAGATGCTGTGCCATTGTCGCCTAGAGTATAGATATCTAGTCTAGGTGGCAATGGCTGTAAACATATTAATGTTTGGGGCCGTATACATATTACAAATTGTACCAACTTTTATTTTTCAAACTGTAACATCCACTTTTGATCCCATATTTGAGATCCTTGGATCAAGCCAGCACAGAAAAAAGTATAGTTTATATAATTTTTCTTAAATATTCACAAATTTATTCTTCACAGGGTTCGAATCATAAAGCAAAAATTTTATTGTTCCGACCAGTCTCTCCAATAAATAATTTTCGAGGAAAATTTCTTTAACAAATGCAATAGATGAAGATAATTGTTTCAAAATAGTGGTAAGAACAATAAAATTTCTCCTATACACTTCAAGCCCTGCGTTAGACGGTCGAAAACTAAAATTTATCTATATCTAGAAAACTAATGTTTGAAATGAGCTGTAAACTTACACACCGATGATTTTGTCGATTGTGGTTCTTTTATGTAAAAATTAATGATGTTTATAATTCCTAATCTTTTTGAATATAGCTTTATTAATAATTTTCATAATTAAAAATGTCTTTTTAAATCGAGAAAATTCCTGGGATATGTTTGGGTTTATTCATTGTATCTCATTAAAAAAAGAGATATTTTCAATGGGATGATATTTTGGGAAAATATAGATTAAAGTTTGTCACGTACATTTATCATTAGAATCTTCAAACTTTGACCTCTTCTAACTCTATCACGATTTAAGAGAAAAGTATATAAACAACACTTTTTCTGGACTCGTTGATGGATTTAAGGATCTCAAATATATTATGAAAAGTAGTTGTTACTAAGAACTTTATGTACTTTAAATATACAATATATTAATATAATATTATTGCGTAGAAGCGTTAAAAACTAGTAAAAACAGTAAAATATACCACAGTTTACAAGTTTCGATCTCACTTAGATCATTTTCAAAGCTCAAACTATGATGTAATTGTAATTTGCCATTGTGTGGGTGTTACTATTTGAAAGTTTGTTCTATTTTTAATGTGTAGACGGCTCATAAACCCTAATTCGTGCGCAGCATTTAATAGTAGACGGTATTATCAAACAGAAAGTACCAGTAAAATTTTTATACAATCGTTTTTGGCTGAAATAGTGGGGGGGGGGGGGGGGGGGTATTCTTTTTTTCTCCAAGTCTGGCTTATGTTCTGTATCTCAAGAACTAGAGCTTATATAGCGGGTGGGGATGTCCATTGTGGTATCAGCAAGTCGAACAACAACAAAAAAAAGGTTGGGAGGTCACATTTTACAGACACAAATAAGTGTTGGACAGTGTTGTCAAACTGATTAATAAACATCATCATTTCTTATACATAACAGAAAGAGTGATAACAAAATCTAAGACCAATTGAAAAACTACGTGTTGTCCGGAATGACTTTCATTATTGTTCATGATACCTCTAAACCCTTTCAAATTAAACTGAGATTTGTTTTTTCATGTTTATAGCATTTTAAATGTTTATAGTGGACTAATCAAGTTGAGATCATGAATAATCAAAAAATGCATATTTCCTGTGATGTATACTGATAAATACATTTTATCTTTATTTTAATTGAAAGCACCGCGGAAGTCATAAATCGATCAAAGCTGGCAGAAGCCGAGATTTTTATTTTGTAAATTGTTAGCTTTCAAACAGAAAATGTTTTATCACGATCTCCTATCTCTTTTTGAAATAAAAATTGTGAATTAAGTGGCGAAATATATGTTTTTCGATAGAATACGCGTGGCAGAGATAAAGAAAAGAGTTCCAGTATCTAACACAGAGAACGGGAATGAGAGATAAATGCCCATGCTCATGAATCAATAACCTTCTGATAAAACACAATGTAAACACATTGATAATTTGTTTGTTACTAAAATAGGTGCAATAATTAAAACTACAGTTTTAAAACATTAAAACTATTAAATGTCAAAATGCATCAGCTTTCGGCTAAACATTGGACAGGTGGAAACAGGTTCGGCACTTCTTCGGAACTGCGTTTTTTCGACTGGTTGTTATCATCTGAGAGAAGGCTAATGTTTAGCCGAAAGCTCATATATTCTGACATCTAATAGTTTTAATGTTTTAAAACTGTGGTTTTAATTATTGCACCTATTTTAGTAACAAACAAATTATCAATGTGTTTACATTGTGTTTTATAAGTTTGATAAGGTGAATTTGACGTTCATATTATATAGAATTTTCTATATATTTTTATTAACCTTCTTCTGCTCATTCAGAAAAAAAATAAGCTTTTTTACATACTTCTTTTATTTTAGCCTAAATGAAACAAAACCGCAATGGATGTTAGATATGAATGCGAAAAAAAAAAAGAATGCCAAAATTGAAGTTCTTTGTATATATTTTACGTTTTATCATAGGATATTCTCCAAGCATTTGGCTTTCCCCTTTCAATTATTCAAAAATATTGGACTTATGTAACAGATTAGAATGATTTTTCACTGATATATTTATACGCCAGGCTTAAGTTTTACTTTCTCAATTTTGTTGGTTAAATAAAAATAAAAGAAATAACAACAGGAACCGATTACTCTCTGAAACTGGGGGAAGCACAGTATCATTTTAGGAGCCACCATTCATTTGGGAAAAGTTTTCTAAATTTTACATACATAGAAACTCATGAATGCTGCACGTATTATTCACGGGAGTGACTTAGTCGAGCTCACATATTTCATTAAACAGCTTTTTTTTTTTTTTTTTTTTTTAGGTATTTCCGGTACATATTTTAGATAGAGTATATTTGTAAGTATATATGGGTTTGGTATGTTCAGTTACCCGGGTTGTTTTTAATCAGAACATCAGGACGTCGTATGATTAGCTAATAGCCCATCACATTCAGATTTCCCGGTTAGATAAGTTTCCTGAAGTAGAGTGGATATTAGACGATTTACTCCCACACTGCTCGGGTCACGCCCCACAATAGAACCCTATTAGAGTACCCTTTCTTATCTCCCAGCAGATCTGAACTCCGGTGGGAAGAAAACTAGTTTGTTCCTTTCTAGTCGAATTTCTTACCAGTTGAAAGTAATTAAGATGGTAAAATATAGGGAGTCGTGTATATATATATATATATATATATATATATATTAACCAATTGTATATAAATATATTTTAATCGAAAGTATAATTTGCACATTAATTTTGCGCAAATATAATTACATTCATATATTTATCTGTTATAGCGTTTGATTTCTATTTGCTAATTTTTTCATGTTTATAACTATCACCATTTCACAAGTTAAATTCATAGATTGAATTCTGAATTTATACGAAATTTACCATGCTTAGGAATGATAGCAATTAGAAATAAAGGTTATTTTAAATATGCCAGTAAACTTCTGTTGCTCTTTCTGTTAAATAAGTTGTTAAAGTACTTACTTTAAGTAACATAACAAACAAGGACTATATTTTTATAACATAAAATTCCCCGATCATAAATCACCCATCAAAATCATGCTTCGACAAATGAAAATGACGTTATATTTCAAGAAATATTGCATTGGCATTCATAAAACTGTAATTTTATTAAAAGATTGCATTAAGTCTGTTCTCAAATCCAAAGGAGTCACTTTCGGACATATTTCTGGATTCATTTTTGTTTGGAAACGAATGAAATTGGCAGCTGCTTTTATTATGATACTATACAAACAAATGCTGTTTTTTGATAAAGACACAAAATACTATCGAAGTTTGTGTTTAGAATCGACATTCAGGACGTAACAACGCGGGAAAGAAGAAAACCTTTGTTCACTTGACAACAATCACTTACAGCGATAGACAATATTCATTTATCAGATGGTAAACACCATTCGATTCCAAATCACTTCAATAATCAGGCATGCATGTGCCATCAATTTTCCGTTTAAAAATGAGTCCGTGAATGTGTCAGAAAGATTCAAGTTGTCTTATTGATTGACAGATTAGTTCGGATGGTGATATTGACATCATTCTCAAAGAAAAAGATCATTTTCGTTTATGAGAATGAAATAATTTAGTATGATTGAGTCAGTATGAACTCATATTCAATAACTTTTATTTCTGCAAATAAAGTTCCTACTTATATTTCCCCCCCCTTTTTTTTAAATAAATTTTATATGCACCAAATAAAAAGTTTCCGAAAATTACATTATTTCCTTGAAATAAAAATAAGTAAATCTATAAAACTCAGACATTTAAAAATGATTGAAGTAATTAATATACTTAACTCAGGTAATAATTTAGGTAGTGATAATGAAGTCATTCTAAAAGAAGAAAAAGGACTTTTGACATATAAGAATAAAATACTTTATTATTATTGTGTCAATAGTCAGTGGATTTTATTCTGCACGTACAGATACTGAAACTTTACCATTTATTAAAAGATCTTCATAATGCATATATCTGGTAAGTAAATCAGAAGAAAAGTGAATTAAGAAATGGAAATATCAGGTTTTAAAAACTTATTCTATGAAAACACATTTTTAAACTTCTTATAAGTAATGTTTTATAAGTGCGTTTTGATGAATTTGAAAAGTTCAACGTTCTTACACAAGTAATAATAGTTTTTTATTCTTAATTTGTAAAATAATCAAGAATAATATTTTCAATAAACAATTGCAGCCTTTCACTTACAATACATTTCTGAATTCTTCAATACCATCATACACATATATGTCAAAAATTATTCCTCAGTTAAATGCAACATTTTATGCAATTAAGCTCAGCGGAGGGAAAGCACCAAGTGGTATGCAAAAAAAAAAAAAAAAAAAAAAAAACCTTAAATGTTAAAATGCGTACCACAACTGAAAACGCACTTCCAGCAATTACTTTTCAAAGACAGTACTCAAGCCAAATTCTTTTGTGTGTATTTGTGAAAAAACGACAAATTCTATGCATACCATAATTCTACAGTAAGTGCGTCTTGTAGCACACCTCAGTGATGTATATTTTAAATGTGTTTAAAATAATGAAATATCATTGAAATACACCGCAAACGATTTTTCCTGATACTACACCAAAATGTAACGGAATTCTTTTGTGTGTCCCTGTAAATGAACCGTAAGTGCTACACATTTCATTTTCAATACCGAATATGCCATAATAAACCTCAATAACATCATCAATACTATTAATGTCGGTATACGTCTGTGTGTGTTTCTTTCTTTCTGTCTGTCTCTGCACTCCCCTCTGTACACGCAAAGGCTCCGGGACGAATTGGCGCACGGACGGCGGACGCGGACCGAAAAATACGGAAAAAAGGCATGGTGCTCAAGTTTGGCCGGGTCGGGTGTCCGACCCGGACCCGGGGAGTTATTAATCGACAAAACTGTTTTAATTACCGACCGAAACCGAACTTGAAAAAGAATTGAAAAAAATTTCCGTTTTGATAATCGCAGACATCCAAATTGTCGCTTTTTAACGCATCATCGAATAAAAAAAAATCTACCAGAGGTATCGATCCGAAAATCAGGGTACACACGCGGCCGATTTTTGTCGTTCCAAAATGTCAGATTTTTTGAAATTCGGACCGTAACTTTTCTTTATTTCGGCCAAAAACTGACCAGACATCCAACATCGACCCCAGACGGGAAAAAGGTTGCCGTAAAGAATGCCGGGTCGACACATCCGAGATCAAATCGCCCCTTTCCTTTTTGAAACAAGTGGAAATAATGACTCTACATTCACGAAAATTTGCTAACACGTGTATAAAATAATCGCGAATTCAACAAAAAAAAATTCGTAAAAATCGACCAGTATTTTTTAAAGATATCAATTAAAACTCATTAATGACACGGCAAATGAATTTATTTCTATTCCAAAGAGACAGCTGCTTTTTTATTTCAACATTCAACGCAGACAAATCGTCTGTGAATAAGTCATTTCTGAAAGAGATAAAATAGTCACGTGACTTTCAACTGCATTTTTTCAGAGGGGGGCCCCATCTCCGAATCTAAGGGGCGCAGTAATTCCAAACTTTCACAGGGCGACGCAAAATTTTTTCTGCTTTCAGAATATCTAAAAATTATTCTCATATCTTCATTAGGAGCCGATATATTATTTTATTGTATAATTAATCATCGTTATTTGTATAATTAAAGCAAAAGAAAGATTTCTATGACAGTGCCGGCTAGATATTAGGATTTTAAGAAGTAGGCCGCATCTAAAAACTGCATTATTATTTTAAGTTTTAGTATTTTAAGTTTTTGTTTTAGAGTGGCAACCAGATATTATGATAGGAAAAAGCGGGCTTCGCCAGTTATCGATTTTTTTTTTTTTTAGTTTTAAGTTTTTCTACAGCTCCAACCAGATTGTATGATAGAGAAAAGCGGGCTTCGCCCGTTATCGATTTTTTTTTTTTTTTAGTTTTAAGTTTTTCTACAGCTCACTGTCTTTGAACTAGAACTCAGGTAGTCTACATAAGTTGTTTGAGGAAAAGCAGTGTCATCACCCCCCCCCCCCCCCCCGCCCTCCGCTTTTTTCTTTTAACTGTGGTCCGTTTCTATAACTAAGAAACTATGTTACGGATTTCCACCAAACTGATTCCAAACATCATAATTAAAGTAATAAGGACCCTCTATAACATTTTTAAAAGTTTCTGAGTTTATACCACTCTTTTCGAATAATAATATCAGATTTTATACTTTGATTTCACATTATCTCGAGTTCTACGAGTCCAATCGGAACGCGGTTTGGCTCATTCGACTCGATATCGATAGAGGATACTAGAGCTTATCGGTTTTAGTTCGTTTTTCACCACCAGGGGGCGTTTTATTATCTCTGTTTCCATGGCCCGGATTACGACGGGGTTTGGCTCTTTCGACTGGATTTCGACAGCTTTACAGATTTCGGTCATGTTCGTATAGAACACATTGCGCCCCCTGGTGGTGGAAGGTGTAATTAAAGGATTTTTCAGCCAACTCGGGTTCTATGGGTCACATCACGACGCGGTTTGGCTCAATCGACTCAACGTCGATAGAGGATACTACAGCTTATCGAATTTTGCTCCGAGTCTCACCACCAGGGGCGCTTTCCTATCTCCGGTTCTACGGGCATGAAAACGACGGGGTATGGCTCAATCGACTCGGCATCGAAAGCCTTAACGATTTCAGTTATGATCATATAAACAGATTGCGCCACCTGGTGGTGGAAGGGGGAACTAGCGTATACTGCAGCGCGTGCGCAGCACGACTGCTGTACGGTGTCGCAGGCAGCGGGGACCCGAGCTGGAGGTTCGTTCAGTTAGAGGTTTATACTATTCTATGTGCAATTTAAGGGATTATCCGGTGCGTGCGTAGCACGACCGGTTTACAGTGCCGAAGGCAGCGGGGCAGGGTCGGAGATTCGTTCAGTTAGAGGTTTATACTATTCGATGTGCAAATTAAGGGATTATCCGGTGCTGAAGGCAGCGGGGACCCGGGTTGGAGGTTCATTCGGTTAGAGGTTTATACTACTCAATGTGCAAATTAAGGGATTATCCGGTGCCGAAGGCAGCGGGGACCCGGTTCGGAGGTTCGTCCGGTTCGAGGTTTTACAAGATTCGAGATTTTCTACAATTCGAGGCACCGATGTAAATTAGGGGCCCGCTGGCGGGCGAAGCCAGCTAGTTTACATGAAAATCCGAGTATATTTACGTGAGTTAGAGCACTGTCAGACGGACAGACAAACCAAATTCATAAGAAAAACGAATATATATATTTAAAGCAATTAAAATGTTTTATATTCTTTTGCCAATAATTAGTCGTTAGCCCAGTTTAATAAAGAAATAATTATTATAATTTCTAAAGTTGCCCCTCCCCTTAAAAAAAAAGATTTATTTATAGATGTACATAACTTTTATTTTGGATAGAAAACAAATACTATCGATGGTAATTGAAATCTCAGAAATACTCTTTTGATTCGCTTCGATGTCGAAAAATATTTAAGTTCAATGGAAAAACAATGATTGTTTTTTAAAGTGAATAGTCTTATAAATATTCTAAAAATGTCTTAACGTTAAAAATTACTAATTGGGAGTTAAAAATCATTGATATTATACATTTTAAAACATTCATGAAGGCTTCAAATCAGGGTACGCAAAAATCATGATTTTTTTTTTTTTTTTAAAGGGATTTATTTCATTTAAATCATATATTTTTTTGTTATTTAAATCGGATTTTTTTTAATTATTATGTTAGAAAGTTAACTTTTCTACACATTATACATATAAATTTAGCAAGAATGCTTGATGATATTTTTAATTTTAAATGCAAGTACCATATGAAAACTAATAATTAGAAATTAATTAATTTTTAAATTGATGAAAATATTTGAAGAAAAGAAAAACATATATATTTTTTTTCTTTTTTGCAATATTAGGTAGCATTTGTCAGCATATAAGATATGTCCTATTTTTAAAAAATATTTAAATGTGTAAGTGTAAAAAAATATAGATATCTAAAATCTTTTGAAATTGCATTTCTCATAAAAATATGCATATATACACATTGGTTAATACAATTTATTTTAAATATATGACATAAATGTTCAAGGTTTTTCTCAAAAGATTAAAGTTAAAAAATATAACAATTAATAGTATTTTAGAGTCACCTCCATTTTCATTTCTAATTTTATTAATACCTGATATTGAAAGTCAATGGAAAAAAATTACTTTGAAACTGCCTTGGTGACTTTTAATAAGTAGATATATTGAAATGAAAAATAGACGAATAATTTAGAAAATATGAAAAATGTATTATTTTTTCAAAACACTCAAGGGTTTGGAATGCAAGCAGGCTTTGTATAATAAAAACAATTTTCCTGCTTTTTCATTCCCCACTTTGTTTCTAAGTTTTGAATGTATTAAACCGTAAGTAGAAAATAGTCCTTTCTACAGAGTTGCTTTATTGCTTTTTCACCTGACATTTCACAAAAACTTGACTTGAAATGGGCTCTCCACCTCTCCGAAGGATACATTTCGAATACAGTATTTTGCTCAAAAATAAAATCATAAAAAGGATCTGCCTTAGCTAGGAATCTCATGATTAAAGTTATAAAACTACTAGTAAATTTATTCTTCTTAGCAAATTAAATATATATATATATATATATTTCCGATCTCAGTCAAATCGCATCTTTTTTAATTCATCATGCATGCTCTTGACATTTGCTGCAATATCTGTGACAAGGCTACCAATAAAACAGTTACATTCAGCTTTGCACTTTAATATTACTTCATGAGCAATTTTTATAAGGTATATTCGGTTCTGTGTGAATTTTCTTATGTGTCAATAGAATCCACAAGATACCAATCCTTGCTGCATTTGGTGACAAAGTATTGTAACAAGCTATTGTTAGAAAGAAAACATGCAAAATTCATTCAAAAATTGATCAGCTATAAACATCTGTAGATTGACAGTATTCATCCTCTTTATTTTGCCTTTCTGTGCTGTTACAGCGTGTGACACAGCCATGGATAAAACAATTGCAAGATATTTAAAAATATATAAGGGTAGTAATGGCCTTTTTAATAATGTCATATTAATGACCAAATGAATTTTGGGCCACTTTTGTTCTGGCAATGCCATCAGGATAACCTTTTTATAATAAATGCTGTTCTATCATTAGTTAGAAGAAAAGAAAACAATATGTACAGATTGCAAATATAAAATTTAAAATTGAGAATTTTAAAGAGAGATTTCAGAGAGGCGGAGTTTTTTTTTAAATCCAAATAAATAACATGTGGGTCGCTTAAATTTTATTATAATCTAAATCAAAACAAAAATACATATTCCAGCAGAAATTTTTTTAAATATTGATTTAAATCAATGATTTAAAAAAATGAGAGTGATTTAAATTGTGATTTTAATCAACCTGATTTAAATCGGCGTACCCTGCTTAAAAAGAAAAAAAAAAGAAAAAAAATTGTAACTGGAAGATTAATTATTTCCCGTGTGTGTAATCTAATCTTTTTTAGTCATTTCTATCACTGGGCTTCCACAGGCAACAAAATGGGTTCTTCTAGAAATCAAGTGCAGTTTCGAAAAAAAATAAAAAAATAAACTGGGCTTCCACAGGCAACAAAATGGGTTCTTCTAGAAATCAAGTGCAGTTTCGAAAAAAAATAAAATAAATAAACTGGGCTTCCACAGGCAACAAAATGGGTTCTTCTAGAAATCAAGTGCAGTTTCGAAAAAAAATAATAAAACACTACCTGCTCTATCCTAATTTTGAAATGTGAAGGTTTTTAATAAAGGAAAAAAAAATAGCCTTTTGCATGTGTATTACAGAACGTTTTCTTGTTTTATTTACATGAGTTGGGTGCTCTGCCCCCTATGAGTATGCTCGCAAAGACCCGTCCACACCTGGTAGACTCTAAAAACATGCTAATTTGCCCTGTTAATTTTCATAAATACCAATAAATGTAAGAAGATCCTATTTTCTTTACTAGGGTATTTATATTCCGCGAAGAGAGTGGAATCTCGGTTCCATATTTTGATTTGTAAAATATCCCTCATTTTCTTTCCAGATAGAAAATTTTCGGGTAAAAAGGAAGCCATGTTACCCCAATCATTTACGGAGTTCGAATTCAGGCTATCTTCCTTTTAATCTACGTCTTTCTCCCTTCCTTGACCTTAGGGGGGAGTAAGCGAGCTGCTTGGGAAGTGACCTATTAGACGATTAAACTTGCCCCTCCAAAAAAAATAAAAAATAAATAAAAAATAAATAAAAAATAAAAAAATAATAATAAAAAAATCAGCGTAAAAAAATTAAAAATGGGAATTAGTGATCCTATTTTACAGTCTTTTTGGAGCCTTTCTTAAATTTTAGAGGGGAAACTCGTGCTCCATTAGTCCTTTTGGGTAATCAGAGAAATTCGGGAATAACAGGAAACAAGAACGGAAAATCATGCGTCAAGCATAGATAATGTAACACTTTCAAAATAATTTTAGAAATCTTTAACGTTTAATAAGGTGAAATATGATTATCTAAGTAAACAATTTGGAAAACGCATAACATATTTTAAAACCCAGTTTCAGGAATTACCGCCATAGCTGTAAAGGTACTTCAATTCTTTTGTGCAACTCTGTATATGATCTATAGCTTTGTATATATTCAATATAGAATGCTAAATTTTAGTTCAGAAAAGCACAGCACAGTTTAAAATTCCACTTATGGAATTTCCGTCAATAAACAGAAATGTACTCGAGGACTTTTGTGATGCCCTGTATATGATCTATAGAATTTATACACACCAAGTAATAGACAAAAAATGAGTTAAATTTAAAAACGCGTTCATCAACTGAAAACGAACTTCTAGCAATTATTATTAACATACAGTACCAAATTCTTTTGTGTGTCCCTGTAAATGATTGATAAATGCTATACACAAAATATTCTATAGTAAGCCTTTTGTAATGCACCTTCGTGATATACTATATCAATTCTAATATGTTTGAAATAGTGAAACATTATTAAAATAAACCCCAAACAATTTTTCTCCATAGACCGTAATGTAACGGAATTCTTTTGAGTGTCCCTGTAAAGGAACTATAGGTGCTATGCACACCATATTCTATAGTAAGCCTCTTGTAGTTCACCTCAGTAATATATATCAAATTCAATATATTTAAAATAGTGTAACATCATTAAAATGTACCGCAAATGATTTTTCCCCATTAACCGTAATGTAATGGAATTCTTTTGAGTGTCCCTGTAAAAAACCTATAAGTACTACACACTTCATTTTCAATACCGAACATGCCACAGTAAACTTCAATAACATATATCAATTGCATGACAAGCCGAATATATTTACGTGAGTTAGAGCACGGACAGACAGACAGAGAGACAGATGGCAGACAGACAGACCGCAGACAGACAGACAGACGGCAAACAGACAGACAAAGCCTAATTCATAAACACTTTTCAACTATGTTGGAAAGTGTTAAAAAGGAATAACTTGTCTGGCCGTCCAGCTCACGGGATAAAATGCAAGTATTATTAAAATGAAGAATAACAAGGTCACTGAAAGAATAAATGACAATTAAAAACATCTCAGACTATGCAATTTTTAAAACTATCTTTAGCGTTCAATTTATTATTAGATTGAGAGTATTAGTGGACTTATTAGTTTAACATAAGACCAGCTTAACAGTCTAACAACTGAAACCTTGAAATAATTTCTTTTATGCGGCTAAAAACTTGAACTTTGTAATAATAATTGAAAATTCCAGTGGACTTATTTGTTTATAACGAAGGTCAGTTTAACAATCTAACAATTGTGAATTTATTTTATACGGTTAATAATTTCAACTTCGTAAAATTAATTGAGAATACCTGTGGACTTATTTATTTAAAATAATGACCAGTCTAAAAATGCGAATGTGAAGTAATTTCTTTTATTCGGATAATAACTTCAACATCGTAATATTAATAAAAACTAAACATATTTCTATGTATTTATTTATTTTTTTTAAATGCGATTTGTAACCAGTGACCCAAAGTTCACTATTTTAATGAAACGACATTTTCACATTTAACCAACCGCGTCAGTAAAATGTGTGAGTGTAGACAGCTATTGTTAATTTAAAAAAAAAGCGAAGTAAAAGATTACAGTACGCGCTGTTTTTATTTTATTTTGGTTGTAGCAAAAGAAACGTACAGTGACTTCTTATTTATACGGCTCCCAAGGGGCTTATCAAAAGGTCCTATAACTCAAAGAGTCGTGCAACTGACAGATCACCCTATTATATCAATTTAACTTCGTACATGCAGTATTATGGATTGTATCATAAATATAGTCACTCATGATAAAATATGTTGTGTTAAATGACATTTATATAAAAAAAAAACTAACTGCGTGGCAAGCCGATGTGTTTTTACATTGCATGAGATTTTTGGATTTCTTAAGGGAAAAATAAATCCAATATTGTTGTCATCTAGAAAAAGTTCATAACATTAGTTTTATTAAATATAAAATTTAAAGTAAGAAGTAATACTTACAATGTAGGTTAAACAGAAATTGCGAAAATTACATTTTGCAGATTAAGTGATTTTTGATGAAAAAAGTTATTTCACGAAAGTACGTTGTTCTTTTAATATTTGGTTTCTAATTTTTCGGAGTTGGTGAAATGAAAATGACATCACGTTGACTAACTTATTAAAAAATATTTTAGATTTTTTAAATTTAAATAAATGCTATACAAGAAAATAAAACGTCACTTTTACCCGATAAACTATTTAGAGCTCATGTCAAACGTTTTAACGGATATCTTTAAAAAATAATTAATTAAAAATATTATATTATTTTCTTTAAATCCAATTCTTGTGAATAGGGGGGCAATAATTGTCAACCTAAATGCAAGTAGCTTAACTTTTCTCCTTGGTTAAATGTAAAGCTTAAAAACGTGTACATTCTAATGGTTTCTAAATATGAATATGTCGACAGAGGATTTTTGGTTTTGTATAATAAATTGATTCATGAAGCTTGATTTATTTCTTAGAATTTTCTTGGAAAATTTAATTTAATCAAGATTTTTTCACCATCTATTCAAGTTGAAAATAGTCAGCTTTGGGCCAAGTAGCGAAATAGTACAAGCATCGACCTATTTGCTAATCTGGGGACACAGGTCACTCATAATTTTTTTTAGAGTGGTAGATGGGAAGATTTTTTACATATATTTTCATTGCCTTATTTGGTCTGTTTTAATGAACCGAGCCATTCACATGTATGCATATATGCGTATAATGTAGGCATGGGTTTACCCATTCTTCTTCTTTTTTTTTTATTTGGAAGAATTTGATTAAATCAAAATAATTGGAAATTAGTTTTATTATTTAACAAATCTTACTAAAAAATTCAGTAGGTCTCTTTATATTTTATAAATCTATATTTATTCTTTTTTTCTTCTTTTCTTATTTTAATATTACACATTTTTATAAATGACATTATGATTAAAATTATTTTATTTTATTATTTAAAAAAGTCTTATTTAACAGAAATACAGTAGGTATCTTAATATTTTATAAGTCTATATTTATTCTTTTTTTCCTTCTTTTCTTTTTTTAATATTACATATTTTTATAACTGATATTATGATTAATAAAATGTGTATAGGAAAAATAAAAGCATATTTATTTTGCTTTCTAAGAAAATTGGTGAAAAAAGTGCATGATTCTTCTTTAGCTATCTTTATTCTTAAAGCGATTTTCTTTTCTTTCATTGCAGTGATTTGGTAATCTGTTATACAAAAATTTATTTATGGCGAACTCAGAAAACGTTACAATACTTACAAAAATTTTGATGTCACAGATAATACACTTGCTAGCGTATGGGCTAGAGTGAACATTATAATTCAGCTACACTCAGGGCCTGATCATCTCATGTGGAGACCGGTGCACACAGACCACCCCCTTCATTCGCCCCACCCCCTTTCACAGTAAAATTCATGCATTATAAACATGACAAATAGCTTTCTGTGCATTTTAAAATTTAAACCACAGCTTTCTAAAAAGAATATATTGTGGACACATATAAAATTGCATTAAAAAAATATATGAAGGTAAAATCTTCTGCATTATATGATACACTCTAAAAACTACATTTTCAAAAGTGAGCAAAAAATACTCAAATCTGAGTATGTTGCAGCATTGTCAAAATGGCTCCGCATCAATATTATCAAGTTTGAAACATATGTATATACTCATTTCTGAAAACCAAGAATAAAACATCATGTGCTCATATTTGAGTTGCGTCTATGTTTCAAAAATGAGTATGAACTGACCTCTATGTGCTCAGTTATGAGTATGTCCATGTTTCAATATTCTAAGTATTTCCGATATTTCCGAATTTGAAACAAAAAGTTTCATAACAAAATGAAAACATCGATTTACTCATCATTTTTCTCAGTGTATTTAGAGTGAATAAATCTTTAAACCTAAGGGATTGAATGAAATATTCTTGATGTAATATCAGTTCTTCTCTGAATTTCAAAGTTTACATTCCATTTTATTGTCGCAAGAACAATGAGATAGTTTAGTTTACTTGGCTTTAAAATAATTATTTTTTCTATGAACTGTAAATGGAATTTTGTAATAATTTGTATTTTCGGGCATTGAATGCATTTTGGGGAACTCTGAAAATGGATGCCCGGGGCACGTGCCCCATGTGCCCCTGTGATAATCAGACTCTGGCTACACAGTAAAAAATGGCAAATTTTATTTAATCTGCAAAAATATAATATAACCACGAACGAAAATATATAATATCCTCTTCCGAGTTAGCCACTATTCCGAAAAGCGTTTTTATCTTCAGAAACCTCAGAAACCAATATATTTTAGGATTTAAAGAACAATTTATGCAAACAAAGAACAAAGTTTTTTTGCTGCCATTGATTTTCGGAAACGTTTCCCAGTACTTTTTATAGTGTATTAATCAGTTTTCTCAAGCAGAAATATAGGTTTTTAGGTTGCTATTAATTCGAAATTATTCATTTTCATCTGCGTTACTTAATTTATACAGATAAGAGTAACAAAACAATATTAATTTTAATATTAACCTTAAAACTGTTAATTTATCATGTTTGTCTGTAAAACATGTTTCAGATTACAGATGCTGAATATTACATTAGAGATTAAAGTAAAATTAGTACGAAGTTAGTTTTTACAATACTGGTTGAGATCACAACATTTCTTAATATTATATATATATATATATATATATATATATATATATATATATATATATATATATAAGAAAAAGTATAAAAGAAAGTATTAGAAAATTTATGAAATGATTACTTAATCATATCACAACCAATAATTTTGCATGGTTCAAGCTGTAAGCTGAAATAGGAACAGTATGAGTACAAAAATGTGAACAGTATGTGAACTATAATTTACAAATTACAAAAACAAAATATATTCTATTAAAAAGTACTTTATAAATGTAGGAAAAATGATCATAGATTCTTTTTAATAAAGGAGAAATGTTTATTCTGAATGTTGTAATTTTCTTTTAGTTTATCATAATTTAAAGGATCAAACAGAGTTATATTCAGATTTTGTCTCACTGTGACATTTTTATTGAAATTGAAAGTATATCTCATTAGAGGACAACTACCATATATGTAATGTAGAACAGTTCCTGAACTTTTTTGGCATATACATGTTGGGGAGGAGCGTTTTCCTATTTTATTTAAAAATGATGGAAAGCTACCGTGTCCACTAATGTAGTAAGCTATGACTGTTTTTTTGCAAATAAAGTTCAGATCCATTTTTCGTAAAATTTCATAAGTATCTCGGCCTTTTAATTAATATGACCAATCCTGCTGCCAATCTGTGACTATTTTTAGTCTAAAAAATAATTTGAATTTTGGAAATGGGAATAAGAGAGTTTCCTTCTTGTTGTAATGATCATTTGTGATAGAACCTTTTGCCAGTAAATCTGCCCGTTCATTACCCTCTGTTCCAGCGTGCGATTTGGTCCATGCAACTGTTACTTGTTTTTTGGGAATTGACAATACAATAAACATTTCCCCTCGTGAAGAAAAGTTCCTTCCTATGCTGGATCTTCACGAGAGGGTGATTTCGTAAAACATGTTTGTTGAACATGATAATGTTTACTTGAGAATAGATATAGCATCTCAAGAACCTAATGTTCTGGGTTGAGAAAACAGATTAACACACTATAAAAATACTCGGAGGCGTTTTCGAAAATCAGTGACTGCAAAAGAAACTTTGTTTTATAAATGCTTCTTTAATTCTCGAAAATAGACTGTTTTTTTTAAGTTTCTAAAGATAAAGAACACTTTTCAGGATCGCGGGTCTCTCGGAAGAGGTTATTGTATACCGTGCGTATGGTTATATTATCCTACATGAAGAAACATCTGTCTTTTTTTACAGTGTATACAACGCATATATACACTGTAACAAAAGATAAATATTGTTTGATCTAGCAAGCATGTTTATGAAAATAAAATGTAACATCTTCCGAGTTGCACACGATTCCCAAAAGTGTTTCTTTATCTTCAGAAACTTCAGACACCAATAGATTTCCTTGATTTAAAGAAGTATTTTTGAAACAAAGGTTTTTTTTTTTTTTTCTGCCCGTAATTTTTCAGAAACGTTTCCGCGAGTAGTTTAAACAATGTATGAATCAGCTTTCTCATCTCCGTATCGAAACGAAATATCGGTTTTAGGATGCTATCAATTCTCAAGTAAGCACGTCATGTTCACGAAACATATTCAACAGACAAGCATGCTAAATTAAGACCGTAAAATGAACAAACAGTATTACACTCTTTTATTTAATTCAACTTGGTTTTTGTATGTAAAGATAGAATTTTGTAATCTTTTTTCACGCACTTCTTGATATGTTATAGAATTATAAAAATTATGTTCACCAGGTGTGTTTCCGATGCACTTAATGTCACGAAACATGTTCAACTGACAAACATACTAAATTAAGAGCTTAAACTGAACATTATTACACTCTTTTATTTAATCCAACTTGGTTTTTGTATGTAAAAATAGAATTTTATCTTTTTTCACTCACTTCTTGATATGCTAGAATTATAAAAATTATGTTCACCTGGTATGTTTCTGATGACAATAAAATATTTTAATATTTTAGGAAATTAATTATAAGTTAATATATTAATTTTAAGGTATTTTTCCGTTAGCCGGCCACAGGTGATAAATCACTAAATATTCTTTATGGTTAGAATTGTATACGAGCTACAACAACATTGGATTTAATTATGCGCCTAACCACGCTCGCCAAAAAGCCAACTGGATGTGAAACTGCAATAATGAAATATTTAAAACACTAAAATGTAGAAAATATGAATAAAAATCATGAATGTAATATATTTTTATAAAGATGCTTCAATCAATTAAGAGTTTCACATTAATTAAATTACGATTATACACTGAGAAGACAATTTAGAAATCCTAAAAAGATAGTTTAAATAATGTTTCATTTTTTTCTTCTTTTCTGTTGCGATATCTTAAAAAAGAAACAGAATAAAAATGATAATTTTTTAAAAATATATTCACTAGCTCGCGCTTTCTAACTAGCGTTAAAAAAGTGAATTTTACATATAAGAAACATAATAAAAATGATATTTTTTCCAAATAAATTCACTAGCTCGCGCTTTCTAGCTAGCGTTAAAAAAACAGTGAATTTTACATATTAGAGTTCGGTGTCCACGCCAAATTAATGTATTGTAACGGAAATTTTTGGTAAAAAACATGAATTGCAATCATGAAACTACACTGTTAAAAATTCGCAGCAAACTGTCCAGTCATTTGACCGTTTTTATAGAAAACAGTTACATAACCATAATTTAACTCCATTCTGACCATATTATTGCCCATATTATGGTCTGCAAAGAATTAAATTACGGTTTTGTAACCATTTTCCATAAAAACCGTCAAATGACTGGGCAGTTTGCTGCAAATTTTTAACAGTGTAAGTGTGATTTTTAAGATAAACATTGAATGCTTAAAAAAGAGCGTTTATTTAAAAAAAAAATATTTTTAATTTTATACTTATTTTGTTATTTTTGCATATGTATATAAATTTTGTTAAACAGCAGAAATTGTTTATTTGAGAAATTGATAGTATCCGAAAATTCGATAGTTCGTGTTGATACCGTTGTGAGAAAGCTTATAATTACTTTATAAAAACTACTCGGAAAAGTTTCCAAAAATTACGAGCAGCAAAACAAAAGAAGCAAAAGGAACTTTTACTTCAATAAATCTCGGAAATCTATTATAGTTACAGAGGCTTCTGAAGATAAATTGACGCTTTTTGGAATCGTGAGTAACTCGGAATAGGTTATATTATATTTTCGTAAATCTCCTTGCAATATAAAGGAACATTTCTCCTTTTTTTAGGGTTCTGTACTTAAAAAGTCCAAACGGAACCATTATAAGATCACTCCTGTGTCTGTCTATCCGTCTGTCAGAGCCCCTTTTCTCGTAAACCACAAGGGCATGGAAAGTTCAAACTTCGTAAAGTTATAAAGCCTTTTTACCCACATATTTTCAGATTATTAGCCATTCACAAATATGTTTAAGAAAAATTTAGGGGGCTAATTAAGTTACTCGAAAAAAAAGTTTTCGTTTTGTAACATCGTGTGGGTATCCTCTGAAAGATCCCGTAATACCGAACTCAAAAATATATTTGTTTTAATTTTAAGTATTATATTTTCTGAGATATCGTCGAAAATGCACTGCAAAAATATACCCCCTCCCCCCCCATCTGTTTCCAAATCTGCTGAAACTAAAATTATAAAAAAATTAGGGGTAGTAGAAGTTTATTTAAACCTTGCAGGAAAGCTATAGAGATTTTCCTAGGTAACATAGTTTTTGAGAAAAATGCATTTTTCCGTTACACACAAACTTAACTTTTCGGGCAAGTCAGTGGGAAAGTTGACGGACGCTTGAGGTATCTATCGACGCAGAATCACCCAAAGATATTTGATAATGATTTTCGAAAAAAATGGTTGGTAATTAGTCGAGATATTAATTAAGTTACTTCAAAATAAATATTTTTATGTATGGGTATCGTTCGAGAGATCTCGTAACATAGAACTCAAAAATATATTTGTTTTAATTTTAGGTATTATTTTTTCAGAGATATCGTTGAGAGTATTGGAAAAAATATGCCTCCTCCCTATCCTATTTCTGAATCTACTGAAATTAAAATTATGAGAAAATTAGGGGTAGTAGGAGTTTATTAATTAATAAATAATAATTAATAAATTCAATGTACGGAAGCTTTTGAGCGCGAGTTATACTCGCACTTGAACAATTAATTAGAATGTATGAAAAACGCTTGAATTTTCGTCTTTTTCCTCGTCAAATATTTGTTGTCTCATCTAAAATGACTATTTTTCATATGAGTACAAAAAGAAGAGATTTAGCAATTACATTTACACGGTTAACCTATATTTTTAAAAAAGAATTGGCAATAAAATAAAAATTAAAAGATGGAAATTTGCAAATCAACACTTGCATGGTTTATTCGATATTTTAAACACAATAATTGAAAAAAAAAAAAAAAAAAAAAAAAAGTTTGGCAACTAACGCGTTTGTATGGTTTCTTCGGCATTGTTGGATTTCGTCCCATATTTCTAAGTGTTTGCTGATTTGATTAACCATTTGTCATTTATGACGCCAAAGTTGTGCAGATTATTATTTTTATTTTTTTTTACTATTCAGTATTGTCCCATATTTCAGATTGTTTGCGGATTTGATTAAAAATCATTGCCATAATACAATACTACTACAAAGAAAAGACTTCCGATTCTGCTTTCATTTTGTTGTCACGCAAAATTCAATTATATTTTGTGTGAAATACCTGATTATAACTTCTTTTTTCTCTCGCGTAACTCTTCTCAAGGCTATACCAGGTAATTTTTTCTTCATTTCACTGTTACTTATACTTTTAAAGCTGATTCTTCTTGGAGAAAATGATTTTGATTATTTTCAAGGGGAAAGCTCTCCGATTTTCTCTCTTAAGAATATAAATGAAATCCACGTGTTTGTGCGCTTTGGATTATGTAATATGTGAAAAATGTTCATGAATTTCAAGTTTATTGGCAAGAACGAATCTTATTCTGATAGGCATGCTTTATAAAATTCAGGCTCGCAGATAAAAGTTTATCGCACAGGTTATCGTTAATCAAAATAATGGAATAAAAAAGTACTTTAAAATCCCCTTTAAAAAGGAAAGAGCACGTATATTTATCGATTTAATAAATGGAACAGACAATTTATGAAAGTTTCTGCTTTTTACTGATTTTAAGGCTCTCGTTATCAGTCTCCGTTTCTCCAGTGTCAATCCCATCGACTTGGAATGCTGTGTTTTAAAAACAACTCAATAGCTATATATATTTGAAAAATGAAAGAAAAATCATGCATCCAGCATCGATGATGAGACACTTTCCAACACATTCAGAATACAGTAAGAAAACTTCCCAGTATAATATTGTGAAAGATGATGTCTAAGTAAACAATTTGGAAAACGCATAACACATTAAAAAACCCAATGCCAGCAATTACCGTGATTAATTTGAAAAGTATCCGAATTCTTTTGTGCAGCCTTGTATAGGATCTATAGATTTGTATATACAGGGTGAATCTAAACTCTTGGGCAAAATTTTAAGGGGTGATAGTACACATCAAGACAAACGATATTAAATAGGAAAACTAAGGGTCCCAAACGTCTTCCGAAGGAGATAGGCGCCATTAAAGTTTAGGGTCCAAAATTTCAAATGAGTATAAAAAACAGAAAAATTAGTCGATTCGTTTGCGGTTTTCTCTAAAACTATTCTTTATGTCAGTATTTTCTTAAAAATAAATTTTAAAGATAAAGTTCAAAAAATGCCGATAGAGGGCGCTTTCGACTTTGGAGTAACGAAAAACTGTTTTTTACCGTTATTTTTCGTAAGTCATTAAATGTTTTCAAAAGCTTAGACTTAAATTTTTAGCTCAAAATCTGAATCTTTGGGACTGATTAAGTAGCGTAAACTGAACTGCGTTCAGGAGTTGAAATTTTGAAACACCTTCCTCCCCACCCCACTCCTGAACACAGTTCAGTTATTCCCGATCTTGGTGTCGTAGGCCAGGCGGAAACAATATGAGTTGTAATTTTCCAACTGGACGAAAAATGTGCGGGCAATGATTCGAACCTGGGATCTCTTGAAGCAGCCATGCTCTACCAACTGAGCTATCCCAGTTGAATCTGGAGGGCATAATTCATCCAGTTCATGCCGGAATAGCTCAATTGGTAGAGCATGGCAGCTTCAGCCAAGAGATCGCAGGTTCGAATCCTGGCCTGGACATTTTTCGTGCAGTTGGAAAATTACAACTCATATGATTTCTTTACCAATTTGAATAATTATGTTAAAATTAATCCAGGCAGAAACTACTACCCACTACACGTAAAATAAACGATAGAGTAATGACAAAATTAAATAGAAAATTTATTCATAACAGCCATGAGCAATTTCTCCGCGCAAAATAAAAAGAAACAATTTGATGTATGCATGTAGTGCGTAAGGTTGACGCGTTGAAAATGGTACACGCATGATGTTCGTGTGGAATCACAAAAACTGCTCGAAAGAGTGCCCACCAGCAACGATGCAGGCCTCACGCCACCGGCGAAGGGAGTTGCGAACATTAGTGAATACCCCGGGTGTCTCCCGGATATCGCCTGCTACGACGGCAATCCTCGCAACCAGGTCCTCGTCGGAGTTGACGGTAAAAAATAGTTGTTCATTATTCCAAAGTCAAAAGCACCCTCTATGGGCATTTTTGAACGTTATCTTTAAAATTTATTTTTAAAATAATTTTTTTATTTAATTTTGTTATCCCTTTATCGTTTATTTTACGTGTAGGGGGTAGTAGTTTCTGCCTGGTCTACGACACCAAGATCGGGAATAACTGAACTGTGTTCAGGGGGGGGGGGGGTTCAAATTTCAGCTCCTGAACACAGTTCAGTTTGCGCTACTTAACCACTTCGAACAATTCAGATTTTGAGCTGAAAATTTAAGTTTAAGTCTAAGCTTTTGAAAGCATTTAATCAGATACAAAAGATAACGGTAAAAAATAGTTGTTCGTTACTCCAAAGTCTAAAGCGCCCTCTATTGACATTTTTTTTATCTTTTTCTTTAAAATTTATTTTTAAGAAAATACTGACATAAAGAATAGTTTTAGCGAAAACCACAAACGAATCGACCAATTTTTCCGTTTTTTATTATTATTTGAAATTTTGGACCCTAAACTTTAATGGCGCCTATCTCCTTCGGAAGACGTTTGGGAACCTTAGTTTCCTATTTAATATTGTCTGTCTTAATGTGTACTATCACCCCTTAAAGTTTTGCCCAAGAGTTTAGATTCACCCTGTATACTACATAGTATTCTAAAATTTACTTCACTTAGGAAACGCATTGCACAGTTGAAATTTCCCCTAGTCCGTCAGTAAACATAAATGTACTCGAGATGTTATGTGCTGTCCTGTATATTATCTATAGAATTTATATACACCAAGAAATATGCAAAAAATTAGTTAAATTTAAAATCGCGTACCACAACTGAAAAAACGCACTTCCAGCAATCATTATATTATTATTATTGATAGACAGTACTGTAACCGAATTCTTTCGTGTGTAAATGAATGATGAATGCCATGTGCATCTTATTCTATAGTAAGCCTCTTTTAGTTCACCCCAGTGATGTATACCAATTTCAATACACCGCAAACGATTTTCCCCCATAGACAGCAATGTAACAGAATTTTTTTGAGTGTCCCTGTAAAAATGAGCTATAAATGCTACATACTTCATTTTCAATACTGAACAAGCTTCATTACATATATCAATTGCATGGCAATCCGAATATATTTACGTGAGTTAGAGTACGGACAGACAGACAAACCGAATTTATAAACACTTTTCAACTATGTTGGAAAGTGTTGACAAATGAGGCATATAGAATTAATTTTTAACTGTATAAAATAAAGAATAAAATCAGCATACCTTAATTATATAATTTAAAGTTTGAAGGGAAACTTTCTAAGACAAATGATGTTGCCTAAAAAAGCTACATTACATTAAGGGGTAACACTACTTTAACGCCCTGTTTAAATCCTTCTTCGCGATGCCCTTTTAAAAAAAGAAAAAGAAAATGCAAACTGTTTATAAAAATCCACTTACACTAAACTATTATACACACATTAAAGTAGAAAACTGTATTTTGTTTTAGAATATATATTAAAAATGTTGGCTTTACGGCGTATGGGTGGGAGCGTTTCGAAAAGCGGTGGACATTATAATTCATCCTAAAATTAACCTAGAACAGAAACAGGAAAAAAACCCTAGTTTTTTTTGTACAAAAAAAACAAAAAAAAAAAACAAATACGTAGCCGTTTTAAAAAATATGCATTTTTACGGAAATAGCATCAATTCAAATTAAAATGTAAATTTTTTATAAAATATTTCGTTAGTTAAAAGTTACACAGAAAAGATAGATAAAAATCCTACGTATTTCACTAGAAAAATATGCGAAAATTAGTTAAAAAAATATATAATTGTTTGGTAACTATTTGAAAATGCTGTTCTGGAAAAAAAAAAAAATAATAAATAATAAAAACGCACTTAAAATTTTCGCTACTGTTTAATAGCTATGACGTGCTTTAATTTTATAGCTCCAAAATCTCCCTTTCACTTTAGATATCGATTTCTAACTAGCAAAATAGGATTTCCGTGTATATAAAGAGTAAGTTAAGTGACAAAAGTAAATTTCATAAGAACGAATTTATATGTAAGCTTTGGCGTTTTCGGTATTCGAATACGGGATTTGAAGACCTTGGCTTTGGAATCAGGATCCTTCTTTCTCTCTTGCATATTCATTTTATTTTTTCTCTTTAGCATTTTACTGATTCTCGCGTCTTTTATTTTATTTATTTATTTATTTTGGGGAGAATTCTTTTTCATTTCTGCCAACCAAAATGCTTTTGCAGTCTTCTGTTTTCTCTGTGTATTTTTTAAATTTTACATTTGTTGTATGTACAAAAGTTCATCCTAATCACGCAATTCAAATTTGTTTCAGACGAATGTTTTGTGCATTATCCTGGATTCGATTGAATACAACCGATGAAATATACTTAAAGTTACTTTTTGTTGATTTTCTAGTATTTACAACCAGAAAAAGGAATTGATTAAAACTACAAAACATGTTTTGTTGAGTACATTTTGGTTGTTTTAGCAAAATTCAACTAAAATTGAACCATTTTACTTGAATTAACAAAACATTTTTTGCTGACGATACAAAAAATTTTTTTGGAATTGCAAACAAAAATTTTTGTTGTTGATTCAAACAAAATTTCCATTGACCTATATTTAAACAAAAAGTTTCGTTGGGTCAACCAAATGTTTAGTACTGAATCATGGATACAAAAAAAGAATGCAGAAAGCAAGAGACCAATGAAGTATTCCGTATTAGACAGGCTTCCGTCTTAGCAGGTGTTGAAATTGTAAGATATTGACTATACAAATTTTCCCTTTAAAACAGGATTTTGTTATAGACAAGTTCCGTTTTCACAGGTATCCACTAAGACTGTTAAAATATCCACTCTGTAGTATACCGCTGAAGAGCATAGATGTATTACAGTAAAACTTGCGAAAACGAAACCTGTTCATTACAGACTTTTTCTCAAACGGAAAAGAAAAATTCATTTTCGGCGATAAAAACACTATGCATTTATACTTGCTAAGACGGAGACCGTCTAAAATGGAACTTTTTACCAGTCCCTTTCGACTCCTTCTTTGCAGGTTATACTGCAGGGGCGCCATTTCAAGAGTTTCTGGTAGGGGGGGGGGGGGCAAGGTTTTCTTTGAGGGACAAGGGTTTGAAATAGCGTGCGGGATTACTCAAAATAGGAAAATCCTGCACAATATCTTGTGTGATTTCTGTACAAAATCTTGTGGGATTTTGCCCCCTTAACTTCTTTCACAGGCATGTGATTCTTCCGCGATTATTTCTTCATTTTCGTGGAAGTCGCGATTTGTTTTTCTTCTTTTTCGGAATTCCGCAAAATTCATTCGCCAATTAGTCGCGGAAAAAATCGCTAATTTCTTCAAACGACCGTGCAAAAATATTATGAATTTCGTCAAAGACCATGGAAACAAACTTTCTCAATTGGTCGCAGAAAAAAATCAAATTTGTCCATCGGTCGCGAAAGAAAAATTGTAAATTTTGTCAAAACACTGCGAAAAAAAAAAAAAATCACGATTTTTTTTAAACATTTGCGCAAAAATCAAGAATTTCGTCCAACAATTGCTCAAAAATAAATAAATAAATAAAACTTATTTTGTCGGCTTCAAGCAGTACTCCAGTCCTAGGCTCTGGAGATTTTTGAAAGTGTACTGTATATAATATGATTTAATAAAGTAAATGATTTGATAGCATTGTAATTATTGCAGTAAATATAATGTGACAATAATAATGCAAAAAAGAAAAAAAAATCAAATATTTAACAATTTTAATTATACGCCCCCTCGCTCCCCCAAAAATAATTAAATAGAAAAAAACCACCCCCCTGAATTTTGGATTAAAGGGGGACATTCACCCCTAAAATTCTAGCCCTGAGGAGGACGAGTTTTATTTTGATCAAGTTGCGCACATTTGAAATGCAATTGATTTTTTTTTCCATATATTGTTAAAAGTAGCCAAAGTGCTCATCAATGATAAATGTCTCACTTTAAGAATGTTGGAATAGCAAGGCTTTAGAATTTTTTTTATAATTACTAATTTCTGTGCTTAAAATGTTTATTTAATTCTTATGTTTTTATTTTTATCAAATTTGATGAATTAATTTAGCTTTTGAGCAATTTTTGAATTTTTTTTAGTCTGACCTTTGATCGCTGATAAATTTTCTGAAAAATCAAATTCCTTGGGGGGGGGGGGGGGTAACTAGTCTCCTTCAAATGGCGCTTCTTCTGTTTACTTATTTATTTATTTGTGTGTTTTAGATATGTAAATTAGAATTTTCTGCGTATTAAATCTTCATAGTAATATACATTTAATACACAGAGAAAGAGTATCCACAAATACAGTATGTTTTTTTTATTTATTATCATTGTATTTTATTTTTAGGATTTCTCTTCGCTCAGAATAATAAAACATTTTTCTTTCTTTTTTCTTTTTCTTTCTTCTTTCTTTCTTTTCTTTCTTTTGAATGAAGTAAAATGGAAGTTGTGGAACATTTGTTTCAAAGAAATCTGTCAATAAAACGTAAGTATATTTTCTTATATGAAAGATATTTTCAGAATGTTGTCGTTTTATTCTCAGACAATGTGAAAGAAATTTTTTGGTCATAACTTTGAAGTTACATAAATGCATTCCGCCTTTTGATCGAAAAATATACTTTACTTTAACCCACTTTAAGTCCCCAAAGTGCACTTTCAAACGGATTTTCTTTGAATCTAGTTGACATGAGATGAACTTGCTATCCGGAAATGGGGTTCAGGCACCCAAAAACTTCCGAAAATGAACCAACGTGACGGGAGTCATAAGGGATCACCAGTCATTTGTTACTTAGCTGTTCTCTCTAATTAACTTGTTCACTCGCTTCTTTTTTTTTTTGGTTATATTCACGGATTCGGCCATCTTAATCACTCTGTCAAATCGATAAAATATTTGAACACCTTAAATAACGCAACATTGCTATTGCTGTAAAAATTTTATCCTCTTACATCTCATCTGAGTATATTTTAGGTAGATTTCGTAAGAAATACTACCTATTACATTCTCACCTAAGTTGGAATTTTTGAAAAATTTTTGCACAGATCTACGCCGATCATGACTCTCAGAACCCAAAAACACCCCCAGTTAAAAACTTTAATCTATCTATCTATCTATCTATCTATCTATCTATCTATGTCACTTTTTTATGGACACGATAACTGCAATAATTCTGCACAAATATCTTCGAAACTGATACATAAAATCAAGGGGCATAAAATCTCGGTCAAGTTCGTTAATGGCC
The DNA here is from genome assembly GCA_963931845.1 of Maratus michaelseni. NCBI lineage: Eukaryota > Metazoa > Arthropoda > Arachnida > Araneae > Salticidae > Maratus > Maratus michaelseni. The sequence goes on from OZ007599.1 coordinate 275,990,911, forward strand.
AAAATCGAACCAAGGGGGGGAGGATGGGGGAGGGCTTTTTGTGAAAACAGAACCCCCCCCCATAATTTCTTAATTATGATACGTATCGAATCCGTTTAAAGTTATTATTACTTCTAGGAGAAGGGCCGAAAATTTATGTATGACAGATTTTTGATATAATTAAAAGTGGCCCCAAGAGGGGGAAAAAAGGGGTGTTTTAGAAGAAAAAATTCATAACTTCGTCAATTCACAAGATATCAAATCCGCTTAAATTTAATATAAATCCTCTTAATATTATCTAAAACTTTTATATTGACAAGTTTTTTATAGGACCAACCCTTATAGCAAAAAAAAAATAAAAAATAAAATAAAATAAAATAAAATAAAAAAATCCCTGCCGGCTCCGCCTGCAAACAAGTTATTTTTCGAAGTAGGCGGTTTCAACTCCCGCATCTCTTCAAAACTGATGCATAAAATCAAGGGGCATAAAATCTCGGTCAAGTTCGTTAATGGGCAAAATCGAACCAAGTGTTGGGGGGGGGGGGCTTTTTGTGAAAACAGAATAAAACCCATAATTTCTTAATCATGATACGTATCGAATCCGTTTGAAGTTATTATTACTTCTAGGAGAAGGGCCGAAAATTTATGTATGACAGATTTTTGATATAATTAAAAATGGCCCCAACGGGGGGGGGGGGATTTTAGAAGAAAAAAATTCATAACTTCGTCAATTCACAAGATTTCAAATCCGTTTAAATTTATTATAAATCCTCTTAATATTATCTAAAACTTTTATATTGACAAGTTTTTTTATAGGACTAACTCTTATAGCAAAAAAAAAAAAAAATTTTTTTTAAATCCCTGCAACAAGTCTGCAAACAAGTTAGGTTTCGAAGTAGGCGGTTCCAACTGCCGCATCATGGCAAAAAGATCATTTCTTCCGCAATTCCCAACAAACAGGTGCCCCAAGGCCTGCGTCTTCGAAATCTACCTGTGCCTGTAGGCCAAGCCGTCAGGGATTTTTTTTAATATATAGAGATTTGTGAGATATTAACAAAGAAATATAATTGCTTTTAATTGCACGTAGCTTATTGTATTCAGAATTTTCTAAGAACACATAGGGGTTAATCAAGTGGAATGTACTATGGAAACCCCACTGCGTTATGTAACTATTTTTAAAGCTTTCCAGCATAGTTGAAAATTGTTTATGAATTTGGTTTGCCTGACCATCTGGTTCTCTGTCTGTCCGTATTCTAATTCGCGTAAATATACTCTGATTTCCATGCAATATATATATGTTATTGGGGTTTACCATGGTAAATTCAACTATTTTTTTGCGTATTACTTGATGGTATAAATACTATAGATCATATACAAGGCTGCACTAAATAATTCGTACAATTTATGACTATAGATGGTAATTCTTAAAATTTGGTTTTCAAACGTGTTCGTCATTTTTCAAAAGCTTAACTCTCCCGGGTGGTTACCCATTTATCCATTTGTTTACTTACACGTCACCTTTCACCTTATTAAACGGTGAATTTTTGTTGCAGTATTCTGAATGCGTTGGAAAGTGCTTCATAATTTATTCTTCACGTATGATTTTTCTTTCTTGTTTAACATTTCTAACATCGCACAGTGGCAAAGTCTTCCGAAACTTTGATCATTCCTGGAATAGCTTTCTGCTTTTTTGAATTTCACCGAAAATAAGGATTGTCAGAATGTAAAATGTGTTACTAAATTGCTGTGGAACAATATTTTATTAAACACTAGCTGACCCGCCCGGCGTTGCCCGATCCCGTGATAATAAATTAAAACAAATCTCAAATTTGTATAATTTTATATCTTTAACCCACACTTGTATGAAAATATATCTTTTAAAGTACTGCGCACGCGCTGGAAAATTCTCTATCTCCACTTTCCAATGACAGGGGGCTCATTCTGATCTAAACGAACCTCCGACACGTGTCCCCGCTGCCTGCGGCAAAGTGTAACAGGCACGTTCTGCAAACGCTCTGCAAAAACTGCGAACGCTCTGCAAAATCTTTTAGTACCACCTTCCGCCGTCAGGGGGCACAATATGTTCTAAACAAACCATTTTCCGAATGAAACTCAGACACGTGTCCCCGCTTCCTCCAACACTGTATATCAGGCGTGCTGCGCACGCGCTACAAAATCTTTAGTTCCACCTTCTTCCACTAGGATGCGCAATCTGTTCTATACGAACATCCGATACGTGTATCCGTTGCATCAAAGGAGTTGAATGAACAAATTCCCGTCGAAATCGGGTACATAGACCCCGAAAAAATATGCGCCTCCTGGAGGTGGAAGGTAAAACTAAAATCTGTAACACAATCGAAAACCAAGTTGAATGAGACAAATCCCGTTGTGATCGGGCCTATAGAATTCGAGATACGAATGCGCCTCTTGGTGGTGGAAAGTGGAACTAAAATCTCTAAGGGTATCGTAAATCAAGTTGAATGAGCGATGAGCCAAACCCCGTTGTGATCGGATCCATAGAACCCGAGAAAATAAATCCTCAGCCCTGGAGATTAATATTCTGAAATAGGGGTAACCAAGGGCTGAAGAGGTGAAAAGTAATGTCCCTACCCCGCTTCCCCTTCCAAGGTCTGTGGATTCAAGATAGGATAAAAGCACAATAATTTTTTTCCATAAAAGAATCAGGTTTTTGATAAAATTAAAATTTACTGGTTGATATTTTTAATTTTTTTTTTTAATTTCTTAAATAAAATATGATTTTGCGTATATATACCAATTTTCAAATCCCAATCTTATATAGTTTAAGAATTTTGAACATACGTTAATATTTGTGAGTTGCGGTTTTTAATTATCCAAAGTATTGTTTTTTTTTCTTTTGTTTATTGAAAGTAAGTGAAATTTTTTTTTGATAAAATGAAAACATACCGGCCGATTTTTTCAATTTATAGAAATTTGTAATCAGCATATGAGTTTGTGTATACATACAAATTTTCAAATCCGTATCTTATTTATTTTTATAGAGCCCGAAAACTCTGTAGTACTCTATTTTATTTTGTGGTTTGTTTCACTTTGAGTGTGAAAATAAAAACAGGTGTCTTTGAAAGATAAAATAATTTTAATTTCAAAACAAAAGTTAATTAGTTGTTAATTAATATTTGGAGAAGTTGCTTGAAAATTATTTTAAAAACAGTAAAAGTCAATATATTGAGATACAGTTTTCAAACAAATTGTATTTGAAAGAGCACTTTTATTCCCTATTCGACGGTGTAAAAATTACAATTTTTTGATGTTTAAAAGTTAAAAAAATTGCAGTAAAAGCGAAATGTATGGATCAGGTATTGGCACCGTCAATATGACGTCAGCTTTACTCACGGGCATGTTTTTGTTTTATGATATAGATTTCGACGCATTCATTATTTCTACTCTTTTGGGAGAAATATGTACTTAAATACTATGAACTTACTCATATTTTAACGCTTATGACCTTACTCATAACCTTTATGAACTTACTCATATATATTTTTTAATTTTATATACTTACAATCAAAATCTACAGTTACAGAATGTGTGAAAGACAGTCCATTTTAAAAAAAACACACACACACAAAATATCTCTGAAAACATAAATTTTTGTATGACTTGAAAACAGCAAAGATATAGTTAATTTCAACAACGTATGATCTAAATCTAATTTTTAGAACATTTCCGAAAAAAATTACCTCCAAAGGTGGCTTCTGCAAAATTTGCAAAACAAATCTAAAAATAAAATTTTTCTACGAAAATACCGGTATTCAAAATGTTGACCATTTGGGAGCCCTGCCGGTGTATTGAAATGTGTTTATGACTTAGATTCGTCTGTCCATATATATCCCGCATTTTAATTTTCGTAAATATGCTTAGAAATCCACGAAGTATACATATATTATTTAGATTCAAAACAACATGAAAAGATGTGCGAAGCATCAGTAGTTCATTTAGAGGAGGGCAAAAAATTCGGATATGTTATTGTATATGAGCGGTAACTTCGTTTGAAGTTCACTTTAATGACGTTATTTTCATATGCTATCAAACAGAACGAACTTAATATACTGTAAAGCAAATTTTATACGTTGTTGAATGGGACGATAAAACAAGACGTATAATAGAAAAGATGTACAAAATAAATAATAATAAAAAAAGATATCTTGTGTGATTGAGGTTGACAGTGTAATTTAAAAAAAAAATAGAACTTGAATGTTATGTTTTTACTCGATATGACAGATAAAATTGTTTCGGAGAGTTTTTTAACTAACGTTATTGAAACATGTTAGTGAGAAATTAATGAGTTTGTCTTCGCTGCAGCTTCGTACTGCCATGTTCCATGCGTAGAGGTGTGGGCGTATCTAACAGTTTTACACCTATAAAAGAGTTTAAAGCATAAACTTTTAAATTAAATATTTTTATACTTAATTAACATTTATTTACCTTAAAAAAGCAGCGCTGATATCTAAAATATTATTTTCATATTTAAAAAAAATATCTGCAACACATAAAAATTATTATTTTTTTAAATATGAAAATGATGTTCCATAAAATAGATGATGTTGTTTTAAGCTAAATAAAAGTTGGTTAAGTATAAAAATATTTATTTTTAAATTTTGGTTTTCAACTCTTTAAATACAAAGCTATTTTATTTGGAAAATCGCCAGACATGCCTCCATGGATTGAGTGACATATTTCTTTAGATGCAAATATTTTATATAGAGAATATACTATTGGCGTCGGTAGATCTACAACAAAATTCACGTAATCCTCGCAAGTAAAATTGCAAACACATTACCCCATACAGTATTACCAACGTTTCATTTTACGCTTGGGCAGCGGAACTATTTCGGATGAATAGGTCAGCTTTGGAAAACTATACTACGCCGTTTCTTGTATTATGCCATGCAGCGGAAATTAGATTTAATAATTCAAAACATAAGATTTTATGGATTTAATTGCACCAATCATTGTTAAAACAAATAAATTTGATTTTTTTTTTTCAATGATACGAGCAATGAAATGTGTCGGTTACACTAGTAATTTTCATAGTGACGCATAAAAAAAAGTAATTGAAAATGCGACGTAATAAAGAAACAGTTTAACATTATCATGCATAGGAATGCATTGAGACTATAGGTAAAATCGAAGTACAGTCCGTATGAAAAAATAAACAAAGGTACACCCGCCTTTATTCGCAGATCATTAGCAATAAAAATAAAACAAAGAGGTCATTAGACTCGCAATAATGTCTTTTTTCAGAATAATGAACCCAATTTTTTAAATGGGGATCGTCCACATATTTCAAAAAATATACCAACTTTTGTTTTTAACACTTCCAACATAGTTGAAAAGTGTTTATGAATTTGGTTTGTCTGTCAGTCTGTCCGTGCTCTAACTCTCGTAAATATACTCCGATTGTCATGAAATTTTTACTCGTTATTGAATTTTACTATAGAATGTTCGGTGTTGAAAATTAAGTGTGTAGCATTAATAGTTCATTTACACGGACACACAAAAGAATTTCATTACATTATGATCTATGGGGAAAAATCGTTTGCGGCGCATTTTATTGTTGTTACGATATTTCAAACATAATGAAATTAATATGCATTACTGAGGTGTACTAAAGCATGCTTTTACCGGAGTATACAGTTAGTAGCATTTATAGCTCAATTACAGGGACGTACAAAATTATTAATTTACATTATGATCTATGGGGAAAAATCGTTTGCGGTGCATTTTGAACATGTTATGATACTTGAAACATAATGGAATTTAAAAAGATCACTAAGGTTCAATACAACTTATTTACTATAGATTATGGAGTGCGTAGGATTTATCGTTCATGTACAGGGACGTTTGAGATAATTCAAAAGCCTGACTATGATCGGTAATTGCTAGAAGTGCTATTTCCGTTGTGATATCCAATTTTATGTAATTTTTAGTGTAGTATGTGTTGTCTACAAATTCTGTAGATTATATACAGGGCTGCACGAAAGACATGGACAGCAATTGCTGAAAATGGATTTTTACTGAGTAATGTAATTTTAAATTAATGTAATTTTTAATTGCTTTTTCAGATATCACATTACATCGTATTAAAAAACTTAAATTTCTTAATAATATTCCGTTAGTGTTGGAAAGTGTTTCAGAATCTATGCTGAATGTATGATTTTTCGTTCTTGTTTCAAATAGTAACACCCACTTTTGGCATCATATTTGAGTTCCCTGGATCAAAGAATACCAGAAAAAAGGTAACAGCTTACTTACTGTTTCTTAAATCTTCTTAGGTTTATATAATAAAATGTGTTAGATAATTATCCATAAATTTAGGAAAATTAAATATTCTAGAGTCATATACATACAAGTTCCGTATATACTCGCGCATAAGCCGACCCCCCAAATTTGAGATGAAAACAGATTTAATACCAGTATTTTACAACAGTTTTCTTCGCCTTATACAATTCAGAATGAAATGTGATTAAATAAGCCGTTGAAAACCATCCTGAATTACTTGTATTAAACCTGTATTTATCTCGAATTTGAGGGTCAGCTTATACGCGAGTATATACGGTAATCAGTAAATTTGTGGAGAAAGTCCTCAAGTATAAAATAAACTAATTTTATATAAATTTTGTGGTTGCTGGTAATGATTTTCTTATTTGTGTTTGAACGGTAACAGGATACAGTCTCTTTAGACCGTCGAAAAGTAAAATGTCTCTATATCTTGAAAAATAATAATAGGAATGAACCGTAAACTTACATATCGATGATTTTAACGACTTTCATTCTGTTTATATAAAAACGAATGTGTATCATAATTCATAATTTTTTAATATGGATGTAGTTATAATTTTCATAATTAAGGGGACTCGGTACCAAAAATAAATTATTCTTTGAAAAACACCTATATTAAAATTTTTGTTCATGTTCCAATAAAGTAAAATCATTACAGATAGTAAAAGACCTTAAATTGTTAATAAATTAATAATTTTTTTTAAAGGTGATTTTTTCAAAAATTTAACGATTTTAAAATTTCTTTTTCTTTACTAATTTTGGTATTTCAAACTAGATTTTTTTACATTAAACATACCTCAGGGTAATTTCTTCTACAAACCTAAATCTAAAATTTTTCATACAAAGATTACATCAGAAGAAAAAAATAATAATTGGATGTATATGTAATAAACCTATGGAAATCGCATATATTTAAATTCAGATTTTATTTTTCTAAAATATAAAAAAAAAACAAAACTTAGCTATCTCTCATAGAATCTAAATATACATTAAAAAAATAAGATACATTAAGAACCATAGCATTTTTATTACATAGATCAGGGGTTCTCAAACTTTTAGACCGACGTACCACTAAACCGAAGTTCATACTTCCGCGTACCACCTGGAAATAAACATAAAGCTAATATAAAAAACCTGTCTAAAACGAAATATCTCTCCGGTCTTTTGTATTTCCGTCATAGCAGGTTTTATTGCATTTAAAAACTACATTACTAAATTTAGTGCTAGATTACATTACTAAATTTAGTGCTTTATAATAACATTCAAGTAAAAAGTAGTATCATCATTAAATTTTAATAATGCATACAATCTTAAAATACAGTATTTTGGTATAGTAAAAAAAGTCACAATACTTAATGACATATTGACGCACACTGATTCATATACTGTTGTAGTAGGCTAATGAAAAGGATGGCTTGTTTTATCAAGTACGACTTCCTCATGTCTGGCTCTATATTAGGAAATTTTAGTCATAAGTCGATTCGATGTTTAGTTTATTCCTGTATTTGTTTTTCATATAACAAAGAGGGGAAAAGCACATTCACAGAGATTTGTTGTGCTAAACACAAACAGACTGTGTATTTTTGACGGTACTCTGATGTTCTCGTCAGCGAAAATTCTGTTACATTCATCCTTTTGAATGTGGACTCCAATAATCCATCACAGGAGAGGAGAGCTGAATAAGTTCACTTCTTTCCTCTCTCGTGAGATACAGTGGCAGGATGTCTCAAATGAGAAACGAATTTCCAGAGCCTGATTAAGGTCATGTGGAGCTCTAGACCCAGTACCTTTTCGGAGCCAGTCTCAAACCAAGATAATAGCTATAAAAAATAGGGGGGGGGGGGTGGGTATTTGATGATTATCCTTAGATATTATGATATGGTTACGAAGTTAATCAAAAACTTTTTTGGTTTTGGGAGAAATAATTGGAAAAAACTGCATTTTTAAAAAACTTTATGTAAACAATTTTATTTATTTTGCCCCCACCCCCATCAGGGGTCGGCCCTAGCCGATGGCCTAGTCGGCCTCTGCATTAATCAGGTCCTGCGAATTTCGTATCTAAAGCTTAGTTAGCGCATTTAACATAGGCTTAATACAAACGTATTAATAATCTGCATACCTTTAAATGCGACAGTAATGTCGCTCAGTAGGCAAACATTTGCAAGTTTCTTCATACATTTACATGTATACCACCTCAATACATATGTACAATGCTTTACCTTAAATCCGCTCTGCATATGACCACAGTATTTGTTTGATTAGAATAATCTTACTCTCTTGACCATTTTAAATAACCTTACTTTCTTAAAAACTGATTTCCATGAAATAGGAGGAAACTATAACACTTTTTGTAAAAGAGAAGAAAATATTTCAATCAACACAATGAATCAATTTATGAATAATGTTTGAAATAAGACTTTTATTTCAACATTTCCTGGAAGCTCTTCTAGTACAAAGAGAACAATGGGTAACAAAACAACATTCCAAGTGTAATTTATAAATTACACTTGGAATGTTGTTTTGTTTTGACTCCTCCTACTCACACAAGCTCCTCCTATTTCCAAGCATTCAGACTTTACTTTCAGGTATTTCAATTTGTAAAGCTGTTTAAAAACAGTTCTTCCGCTAATTAAAAATACTTCATTCATTCATTAATTTTAAAATTAGATCTTGATTAAAAAATTAAATTTTTATCTATATAAATCTAATAATTGTGTTTTTAATTCTTGAAAACTGATTGTATCATAAGGGTTGAGTGTGAATTTCAGCAAGTCTGCTATAAAAGAAAGCTGTGCCGCCAGGAGCCAGAGGGGCGCCCGGAGCGTAAGCGACCACCGAACCCAAGTCCTGAAGGACTTTTAGCGCACCAGTAGGAGCTGCTTCTCACGGCGCTTCGGCCGGCCAGAGGACCGTCACCTTCAGACCCTCCAACCTTAAACCCACGTGTCGATGACGTAAGTCGTTGCGATACGTGGTGAAACCCAGTAGGGGAGTTACCACAAGACACTTGGGGATGGACCGGCGTCCCCCAACAGCTTCGGAGCTGGACACCCAGAAGGGAACCAGGCCCTAGGCCTTAAGTCGAGTTTTTCCAACCCGTACTGGCTTTACCAGAATTCGAGGGGTGTGGAAACCTACAAAGGTAGTCCCAATTCCCTCTCGTAATGGACCTGATAGAAGTTGTGTTAGTGCAAAATATGAAATAGAACTTCAAAACAACGATAAAACTTTAAGCATGCACAACAACGACAACAATAACATTTGCATGACTAGAGCAATATCACATTTTAAAGTGAGACGAGTCTCAAGCCTGCAAACTCTATGCACCATTACTTCCTGCACCGCGGGCAATTAGAATTGCGTTCGAAAGCTGTCTTTGACTGCGAGGAGCTCGGTGATTTTGGCCAGCACTTCGGCGACCCAGGTTGCGATCCAGTGTACGCATTAGGAGTCGGTAGATTATCAACTGAACTCCCTTTCTGACGTAGCCGTCCAGGCATAGATCGCGTTACGCACGCGTCCGGAAGTCGCGAGGGAAGTACCTTTCCCGCACAGACCTCCAGAGAACACACAGGTAAAGCACGTGCTTATGCTACACACCCCAACCCCACAAAAACATGTAGAGCCGTGGCGGAAGAAACGAACCTGGTGGTCACCAAAGGTGCCCTGTCCCGTGAAGACCTGATTAATGTAGAAATCGCCCTGCAGTCGGCGAGTGCCGACGCGTGGGAAGGATACATACGCCCTGCGGCCGGTGCCAGATTGATCCCATCTCTCTTGCCACTTGGACAAAGCGCGGCCAAAAAGATGTTTTTTGGCTTGGCGGCCCGTGACTGGAATCACCACATCAACAGACTGCCGGCCGTGTGGTGGCTTCTTTTGCCAATATGTCTGCCCTTTCATTAAAGATGTAACCAACATGGGCCCGGACCCAGTGCATGTGAACCTCGATTTCAGTCGATTTAATCAAGTCCCTAATCTCGGCAATGGCCCTGTGCTGAGGCACAAGTCCTTGAAGCGCTTGGAGCGCCGATCTCGAGTCAGAGTAGACGTCGAGTTCCCCGAGACCTCTTAGATGGGCATGGGTGATTGCTTTCTTGATCGCTTGAACCTCGGCCGAAAAAACTTCCGCACCATCCGAAAGACTAAACTGGCTCTCCGCTACAATTTGGTTCTCTGATACGGCAAGGAACGCACACCTGACAGTTTCGTTCTCCTGCTTGGATCCGGCCGTGTAGTACGAACACGTGGTTCGCGGAGTCCAATCCGCGGTCCAACAGACCCGCCAAAGATCCTCAAGTCTGGGAGTGGGCTTCCAGAGGTCGACCGACTCGGAGTCTACTCCGGTACAGTCAACGCTCTACTTCCATCGGATGAGGGCCGTGTAGTCCCTGTCCAGTTCCGCACGCAAGTTAAAGGGGACGACCCCTGACAAGACCTGCAGAGCAGCCGTGGAAGTCGTTGTGTAACATTTTGTTACACAGAGGAGAAGGTTCCTCTGCTTGCTGAGCAACCTGTTTGCTATCACTACCTTGCTTGAGTACCAAATAGATGCCGTATAAAGACTAATTCTTTCTGCTATGATCGAGTGAAGCATCTTGCGAAATTTTGGTCTCAGAGCCCAGTTACCTGCTGTGAGACGATTCATTTTGTTCAACACCTTAAAAGCCTTCTCCTGAACCGAGGTTAGGTGAGGCATCCAACTTAGGTGGGAATCGATTGTGACATCCAGATACAGGATCTGCCATTTAAAGCGGATCCTGTTCTCTTCCATGAGGATGGGAATAGATGGGGCATTGTGGTACCTGCCCAGGGGCTTCATAACCGTTTAACCGCACTTACCGAAACTGAACGTGAGGCTGCACTCTGTCGCCCAAGCATGGATCTCGGAGGGAACCGGACCAAGCAACTCCGCGAACCTCATGACAGCTCGTTGCCGTGCGGCTAAGAAGACGTCATCGGCGAAAACCAAAACAACATAGGTTTCGTCCTTCTCATCTTGCAACCGTCTCAACAGAAATTCAATTACAACCAACCAGAGGTAGGGCCCAAGACACGAACCTTGGGGTACTCCAACGTTGAAGTAGTGGTCCCCATCATCTGACAGGATGACAGAGCGACACCAGAGGTAGTCGTCTATCAACACCCAAAAAGCCAAGGTTCAACACTCAGTTCCTCCAAAAAGCGGAGGATGTCTGTGCATCGAACACTATTGAACGCTTACTTGATATCGAGCGTGAGAAGACGTGTGTAATCCCCACGACTCTTCGAAACAGCTATGTACTCCATCACGTGATGGAGCGCATCGACCGTACTAACCTTCTTTCGAAAGCCGTACTGCCACGCATAGAGCAAACGTTTGGACTCCTAGTACCAGACGAGTTGCACACAATTTATCCAATACCTTCCCGAGAGTCGGCAAATACAAATCAGACGGTAGGTCGCAGGGTCACTGCATTCCTTCCCAGATTTGGGAAAGAACACGGCAATCGCCCGCTTCCATGCCCGCGGAAAACAGGACTCTCTCAGTCAGTGATTATACAAGGATAACAGCCACTGAGGGTGGTGTTTCAGGACCTCACGGGCGATCTCGAGACTGAGTCTGTCATGACCAGGCGCCTTGTTAGGCGGCAGCGATTCCACTGCAAATTCAAGTTCATGAATCGAAAACCGATCTGGTTCACCGGTCCTAATGTTCGCGACCTGGAAAACATCATCAACCGATAGGAAGTGGTATCTCGTAAGTACGTCCTGGTCTCGTAAGTGCGTCTGTCGTAAGTACACAGCCGGACGGCGTTTTTTGTTTTTGAGACATAGCCAAAGTCAATGTCAAGTATTCAACTCCCGCATCAGGGGTCGCAAACTCATACGAAATCAGATCCGCGGCTTTCAGATCGCGGGAGAATGCATCCCAAACCAAGTCCCTCTTCAGCAAGTCTGCTATAACAAATATTTCGCGTAACAAGAAAATAGAAAACGCGTTTACAAATCCTAAATTGCGTTCGAAATTTTTTCGAAAATTTCCAAGTTAATAAAGACAAGCCTTTTTCGATTCCATAATAATATGCTGATTTTTGTATTTTATTCCACGTACCAGTATCGGACTTCTACGTACCAGTAGCTAAAGCTTCACGTACCAGTACTGGTACGCGTACCATAGTTTGAGAACCCCTGACATAGATAATATGAAAAAATACGAACTGAGAAATATGAGTTTAAACATTTCATTTACAAAAAAAGAGATATTATATTTCATCTAAATATATTAACCATATCTCTTTTACTATTTGTTAAATAGCCAAGAAATTTGGGCACAATGTTCTAGAAATGTTAAGGTTCATTTTAGGATAAAAATCTGAAATTCTATTTTTTTGTCATTTTTTGTCCAAATGAGAGGTACCGAGTCTCCTTAAAAAAATATTTTTGAATAAAAGAATGCCTAGCTTTCGTTTAGATCGTCTCACCGAACTTCATTTAAAAAAAAATATTCAATCGGAAGAGTTTTTCGTAAAATATACATTAAAATTTGTCACGTGGATTCAACATTAACAGCCTTAAATTTTGACCCCCTTCTACGTCTACGAATTTTTAAGAAAAATTATATAAACTATATCTTTTTCCTGGCTGTTTTGATCCAAGGATCTCAAATTTGGAGTAAAAAATGGGGTGTTACCACATGAAAACACAAGTTGGTACAATTTTTAATATGTTTACGACCCCTATTTCAAAAAGTGGGTTCTGAAAGTTATCTATCTCTAATGTTACCTGAAAGAAAACATTATTCAAAGTTTAATGAAACCTTTGTTACGATTTTATTGTAAACGATAAAGCGGATAAAGTTTGGTGTATTTATTTTTTGGATACTTTTTGTAAAATCGATAACAATGTATAAAGAAGAAATGTGTTAAAGATCTTCACAGTAAATATTAAAATAAAACAAATCATTTGTAAAATACATTTCTGAAAATGTCTCATACCTACAGATACAAAAATCTCTAATTTTACTCGGGAATTTTTCTGTTAGATAAAAGAGAATGGAAAATGCAGCCAAAGTATCAGTTGTCGGATTTTTGGTTGCGTATTCTTCATAAACTATACACAGAAAGCCAAACATTTGCATTCTTTGATAAAAAAGGGGAAAGTCGAAACGTAAACGCGGGTGACTAGAAAGACTGAACGTAATAAATAGTCACTTGCAAAGTTCCCCACGAAAAGTATCACTTTACCAAGTGATTTAAAATCTCTCACGGAAGAATGTGGAATGGGAAAGGTGGTGATAGTCTGGAGGTGATGAAATTCCCCTCTCCAATGTTAATCTTATGGACTTGGAATGCATTTGTATTTTCCAAATCTCTCACCAGAAAATTAATCTTTTTAAACTTATTTTTTTTATACTCTTCTTAACTTTATCTTTTTAACTTCTTAGCAAAATAATTCTGTTGCTAAAATGTAGAAATGATTGACCTCCATCAGAATTTACGAACAGATTGATTGGGTGTCTGGAGATGATGTAATCTTCCTCTCCAATGTTAATCATAATGGACTTGAAATGCATTTGTATTTTTCTAATTTCTAACCAGAAAATTAATTTTTAAACTTAGTTTTCTTTATACTCTTCTTAACTCTTTCAGGGACACAATAATTCTGTTGCAAAAATGTAGAAATGATCGACTCCACCAGAAATTATGAACAGATTGATTTGGTATCTGGAGATGGTGAAATCCCCCTCTCCAATGTTAATGGATTTGGAATGCATTTGTATTTTTAAGTTTCTCCCCAGAAAATTAATCTTTTAAACTTATTTTTCTTTATAATCTTTTTAATTCTTTCAGGGGAAAAATAATTCTGTTGCGGCAATGTTGAAATGATTGACCTCCACCAGAATTTACAAACAGATTGATTTGAAAATGAATAAATACCTTTCTTCACGAACGTCATAAAATCAAAATTTTATTAAAAAAAATATTGTACAATTTTGGAAGATGGGGATTAAAATTAAGTGGTATAAATAATATACAGGGTGTCCATAAATGATTGTCCCGATTTCCTTACCTCATAACTTTTGATTTAAGGGGTCTTGTACCTTTTAAGCGCGACGAAAATCGAGAAAAACAATCAAAGTTTGTATTAGTGCATTTTTAAAACCTTTATATGTATAAACATAAAGTTTTGATTATTAATTAAATAGATTGTGCTTTTTAATATAATACTATTTGGAACTGACTAATAGTTCACTGAATTTGTGCATTGCTGAAATTAAAATAGCTCTATTTTTTACTTCGTAAGTCATTGCGCGCATGATATTTTGAGAACGTAAACATGGATTGTTATGAAATTTGACTAAGATAATAAGCGCATATGTGTTTTTAAAATGATCTACTTTTAAATATTTACAATGACATGATTCTTAATTATGACTATTTTTATTCATTAAAAAATGTAAAATTTTGAAATTTTTTTACAAAAATATTTTTTTACACGGTTAATGAAATAATTTTGACCTAAGAGTAGGTCATTTTTAAAATACATATGTGCTTATTATCTATAACAAATTTCATAACAATCCAGTCATACGTTCTCAAGATATCATGCGCGCAATGACTTACGGAGTAAAAAAAAAAAGAGCAACTTTATTTTCAACAATGCTCAAATTCTGTAAAAGACTAGTCAGTTTCTAATGGTATTATATCAAAAAGCATAATCTGCTTAATCAACAGTCAAAATTTCATGCTTATACACAAAAAAGTATTGAAGATACACTAATTCAAAGTTTGAAAGTTTTTGTTGATTTTCGGCGGGTTTAAAAGGTACAAGACCTCTTAAGAATATAACGAAAAATGTGTGGTAAATTACAACTCAAAAAGTTTTTTAATAACACAAAGTTACATAAGGGTAAAGTTGCAACTGAAAACGTTATTAAGCAAATAACGATTATAATCAAATAAAAATTTATAGTAAAATTTTATCAAATTTATCAAAAAATTATTAATGAATGATGTAATATCTATATATATCTAACTTTGTACTCATAATTCATTAACACCTTTTCGATAAATATGATACAATTTTAATATTAATTATTATTTGATTATAATCGTAATTTGATGAATAGCGTTTTGAGTTGCAATTTTACACATGTGTAATTTTGTTTGTGTTATTAAAAAAACTTTTTGAGTTGTAATTTACGAAATTGTACTAATATTTTTCGTCATATTTTTAAATCAAAAGTCATGAGGTAAGGAAACCGGTAGAATCATTTATGGACACCCCGTACTATTGTCCTCCAAAGCGTTAAAGTATCATTTCTTTGCTTTTCGCTTGGCAAAATATTTCTAAAATATATATTTAATATTATTTTGAGTGTTAAAATCTTTAACCGCTCGAAAGCTTCACTGAGATTATAACACTTAAAATATAAAATTAAGTCTATATTTTTTAGAAAAATTTTGCCAAGCGAAAAGCAAAGAAACATCCTTCCAAAAGAATATACAGAAAAAAATAAGTTAAAAATTTTAATTTTCTGATGAGGCATTCGAAAAAGCCCATAAGAGAAATGAATCTGCTGTCTGGTTGATGATCATGATTGCCAGGAAAACTAGCCGTTGAGGGCCAACGTAATACTTACCCATCACGGATATGCATAATATAAAATATGAAAATAAAACATGTGTAAACTATTTATAAAATGCATTGAAATTCGAATAAAATCGTGGCTTGATGACGTCATAAACTTTAAATGCTCTATTACTGAATTGCGTAAAAGAAACATCCTTATAACTCCAACATTGATAATCATATAAACTAACGGTTTACTGCGTCGGATTAAGCGTCTCATTTCCAATTAAAATATATATTTGAATTGAAATTTGAATGAAATACAGGGTTATGAAGAATCGAAGAATGTGCAAGATAGGATTACAAATATCTCGGCAACTCATTATCCGATCGACTTCATTCATTATGCAAAATTTGTTTTTTTTATTGTCTTTTATATTCACTCCTTAAAATAAACAAATTCGAAAATTCTTATATACCTTTTATCAGAATGAATATTTCGAGAGTCCGAAAAAAAATAGTTCCGGATAATCGAGTTTACTGGAATTCAATAAGCTTCTTTCCATTATTACATACTAAGTTCATACCAAATTTCAAGTCTGTATCTCAATTTGTTCGGGAGATAGAGCGTTTACAGGCACACACACAGACAGATGGACGGCAAATTTGTTTTTCTAAAAATATGTTTTTCGGAATCTCCAGTGTTTGAAACGTGTAAATCCGCCAATTTTTTTTTTTTCGATTTTCAAAACGATTACAAGACTTACTCTATGCTACGTATGATGGGTAAGTAATACTAAAATGTTATTTTGAATACCTCTATTTTCGCAGAGAAATATTCGTCTTATTTAATTACAACAATTTTGTGATTATATAGGGTGAATAATTTTATACGAAAATAATGGTATTCAAAATATTTTTTTTGTCTGGCAATCTTGTTGATGACCAGCTTTAACACTTGGAATGGGGGTGGTACATTGTTTACACCACTTAATTTTAAGTCAAAACTGCTAAATGGCACCCAGAATATTTGAATAAAATTTTGCTCTTATACACTGCTGTCCAAAAATTAAGGAGCACAGTGACCAGACGCTTTCGCTTTTTACGCGGTTTGTCGAATATCTATTGAAATTCTTGACGAATTGTCCTTGAACTTTGAGGATGTAAAGCATATGTTTGACTTCAAGAACAGTAGAAACAGTATACTGCAATTAAAAGGTTAATATATTGAATATTTGATGAGATATATGCATTTGAATGAAATAATTTTTAACTGTGCATGCGCGAACTATACGAAAGATTATTTTTCATGATTTGTTAGTCAATTCTATAGAGCAACTCATATAAAAAAACAATGAAATATCATGAAAACTTAAGAAATATATCAGCAATACAGTGATCTAATTGACATATTGGGGGTATTTTACCCCTTAGACCAAAATGTAATACTTTTGTGTGTCACTGTTAACAAACATTCTATTTTCAATAGGAAGCATCCTATAGCAAACTGTAATGACATTATACCAATTTCGTGATAATCCAAGTTATATTTATGACAGTTAGATCAGGAACAGGTAGACAGGAGATGAACCAAAGTCTTACACTTTTAACTAAATTGAAAAATATTAAAAAGGATTCGTTATTTCAAAAAACTTTTTTAAGAACATTTTTCTGTTTTTTTAAGTAGTACAGTTATAATTTGTAATATTACATTGGCTTGTTTGTTTATTGATTTTTTTAATTGTACCAAATATGTTTTTTAATGATTTGATAGTCAATTCTATAGAACCACTCATATAAAAAGACCAGTCAAATATCGTGAAAACTCAGAAAGATACCGGCAATACAGTGCGCTAATTGACAAATTTGGGGAAAAACCAAATTGGATGATAAGGGATTTCCCCTCCAATTTGTCAATTAGCTCACTGTATTGCTCATATCTTTCTGAATTTTCATGATATTTGACTGGTCCTTTTATATGAGTTGCTCTATAGAATTGGCTACAAAATCACGAAAAAAAAAATCCTTCGTATAGTTCGTGCATGTGCAGTTAAAAATTATTCCATACAAATACCCATATCTCATCCAATACTCAATAAATGAATTTTTTAATTGCACTATACTCTTTCTACTATTCTTCAAGTCAGTCTTGTGCTTTACATCCTCGAAGTTCAAGTGCAATTCGTCAAGAATTTCAGTAGCTATTCGACAAACCGTGTAAAAGGCGAAAGGGTCCGGTCACTGGCCCTTAATTTTTGGACAGCAGTGTATAATATACGTGAAGAAAATAATTTATTTATTTCCATACCAGTTTGTTCGTAAATTCAGGTGACATTCAATCATTTCAACATTTTAACAGTAGAACCCTTGCCCCTGAAAGGGTTAAAGAAAAGAAATATCACGAGAAGAAAGAAATTATCCGAATCAAGTAAATTTACTAAATAGTAAGAGGAAAAGTATTGACAGACACAGAAGGCATCTGATGAAGAGGTGAGAAAGCTATAAAACATTTTCGCATGAGATTATCAACTTACAAGGAGAGGACCAAGCTTGGTAATCACAGATTTTGATTATTTTTATATATGTTGTAGGGTAGAAGACCTTTAATCTCATATGCAACGGATTTTATACAACGCCCCTTAGTTCTCGAGAAATAGGGGGTCTAATATTATAACACAACTTAAAAACTTACTTTGTAACGAAATTACTGCGTTGGTCGTAGCTCAGTTGTTATGGCGTCTGCTCGTTGATCGGCGGACCCGGGTTTGAGACGGAAAGTGCTAAGTTTGTTTTCTAAATTTTTTGTTTTATAAATATACTTATAATTATAATTTATTAATCGTAATTAAAAATTAAAATATTGTACATTAATTATAATGTTAACCTATTTATTTTTTTATTTGTAACTAAATCGTTGTATATCCATCATTAAACGGTTAATATTGTTTAAAATCACTTTTAAAATGTGTTTCATATATGCTTTATCGATGCCAAGATATTGAACAACTGTGTCAATTCGTGATTTTAAAGAAACATCATAAATATATGTTGCCTCAACAAGGGAAGTCAATGCGATAATAACACAACTCTGTTTTTAAAGTAAGAAGCATAATTATATTAAAAATTAGCATAAGAATTAAATTACAACAAATTTTCTTGCTTATTAAAGATTGTAATTTATATAATGTTATTAATAAAATAAGGAATGAGTTTGTAACGATTTAGGAATTTTTACTAGTCAATAATACATCCAATTTTTTTTAAATCTCTATAAATGATGAGAAATGTTTAATAATATTTTAAAAATCACAAATCCTAAATTAAAATTTAAATATGTTAACATTATAATTAATGTACAGTATTAAAATTTTTAATTGTGAGATTATTAAATTATAATTACAAGTATATTTATAAAACAAAAAATGAGAAAAACTAATATGGGGTGCTCCATTCTCGAACCCGGGCCCGCGGTTCAACAAGCAGACGCCATAACACCTGAGCTACGACCAACGCAGTAATTTCGTTAAAAAGTAAGTATTTAAGTTGTGTTATAATATTAGACCCCCTATTTCTCAAGAACTAAGGGGCGTTGTATAAAATCCGTTGAATCTGAGACTAATGGGCTTCTATCCTACAGCATATATAAAAATAATCAAAATCTGTGATTACCAAGCTTGGCCCTCTCCTTGTTAGATAAATTCTTTTAAATACATTTTCTAGCTTTTATAGAGATCAGGGCCTTCTTAACATATCCGGGGGTACTGGGTTCGATGGGTTTTGGGGTCCTTTCACAAATTAACTTATATTCAATTATTCCTTTTTCTAAAACCATTCAGCTGTGAAAAGCTATATAACTATCTTGTGATTAGAGAACAGAGTGTATTGATGTTTTAAAAATAAAAGGTACGATTATCCAGATTCTCCTAATTCGGAGCCCTTAAAATGTAATTCAGCGTTTTTAAATTGGTGTGTCACGACTCAGAAGTGCGCCTCAGGTGTTCCGCCTTAAACATTATATCCTCCTTACGATTTTATTAGTTTCTACCAAAATTTCGTTTATATTTTATTTTCCCTCAATCACCAATCGAAGGTGCAAATAGTTACATATAGAGACAGTACAAAACAAAAATTCCATTTCTTTCAATTAATCACCACACAGTAACAAAAATCATAGGTGTGAACTGAAAGAGTGACAGTGATATTTAGAATTATATTTTTGAAAATTTACTCTTGATGTATTATACAGAGGCTGTTCGCACATTTTTTAGACAAATTTGATAAATGATTTTAAAAAACGGAATTATTTTAGAGGAAAACTTTTTTTCAACAACTTATTATTTGTAATTCATATTATTGTCTGGTGCTTTCAGATTTATTCTTCTATCAAGATGGCGCATTCAAACAAGCTGTGAATCAGAGGATACTTTTTTTTTTTGTTTTCCGAAAAGAAATATTCTTATTCGGAAGTTTACAATGATTGTAAAGCGCATAGTATAAAAAATTCTAAGTGCAAAATAAACATAAGTATTAATTGGAAAAAGCTATCCGAAAATCAGTACTTATTCTTAGTAAAAAGACTCAAAATGAAAAAAAAATACATTAAAAAAGGAACCTATTTCAAGGCTGAAAACGAAGTTTCAGGTAAGCATTTATGACTGTCGCAAATTTATCTTACAATGGGAAAATAAAAATAAGAATATTGGAAAAAAATGTTACAATCAATTCATTATATTATTAAGAGAATGTGTTACATTCGATATTTACAGAAAAATGCTATTTTCTTTATTTAAACGACTTTTATAAAGGGTGAAACTGCATCAGAGCAAAGCTACAGCTTATACTTCAAGAACTACTGCTGTATTCGTCGAAAACATTAAAAACTCACACAGGTATTGCATTTATACCTTTCAACATATTCCTAAGAAGTCACCTGACGCTTCTCTTATGGTTTATTGTGCATTTGGTCTGCTGAAAAGAGCTTTTTCAAAGCGCAAAACCACCATGATTGATAGAATCTGGAAAGTTTTTAAAGAGGCATGGGAAGCAATAACCTTGTAAATTTTACAAAAAAACCTTCTACCATCGAAAGCATTACGCAGAATTAGAATCAAGAAACAAGATTATCATATAGATTATTTCAGAAAGCAATATTCATATTTTAAACGTTAAAAAAACAACACCGAAATCGTCTAAAAAATGTGCGAACACCCTCTGTATAAGTTTCACGGATAAATATATTAAATATAAGCAGAACTTGAAATAAAAAATGAATAGAGATTGTTTTTGTTAAACACAACATGATTGTTTCTGTGCACAATATGAGGCACTGAGAGCCACTATTCCACATTTTTGTGAAAAATGAGTGCTATTTTAAATAGAAGAACTAATAAAATTTTGCCGCCTTTACGCTATAAAAAAAAGAACATTTAAAAAAAATTAATCTATAGGAAAATGCAATATGGTTATATTGCGACGAAAAAATACAATAATCTCTTTCGAGATACCCACGATTCCAAAAACGTTCTTTATCTTTAAAATCTCTAGAAACTAATATATTTTCGAGATTTATTGAAATTTTTATAAAAATAAAGTTTGTTTGGCTGCCACTAACTTTCCAAGTTGGTAACGTTTTTGAGTAGTTTTTATAATGTATTAATCAGTTTTCTCAACCCGGAATATAGATTTTTCGAATGCTATCAATACTCAAGTAAACATTTTCATGGTTAACAAACATATTTGACTGATAAACATGATAATTTAACAGCATTAACATTAACATTAAAATTAATATTATTTTGTTACTCTTGCATGTAGAAATTCAATTAAACTGCTGAAAATGTTTAATTGAGAATTGAAAGCATCCTAAAAACCTAATATATATTTTTATTCATAATTTCACAGTTTTTGTTGGTGGTTGTAATGTTTATTTAATGGTTATATATATATATATATATGCATATATATAAATAGACGTGTGTGTCCGTATATTTCACTTTTCAGCCAAAACTACCCAGATCAGACCACTGGCGTTTATGTGCAGTAGTAGCCTCGAGTCCTTCACCGTACACTATGGTGGTTGCATGTCGGTAGCTGTGGGGATGTGAGAGATATGGTGGTCGAAAGTGGTCGATCTAGGACATTTTCAATATAAAAATAGACGTGTGTATCCTTATATTTCACTTTGCAGCCAAAACTACCCAGCACAGACCACTGGTGTTTGTGTGTGGTAGTAGCCTCGAGTCTCCCATAGTGCACTATGGTGGTTGCATGTCGGTAGCTGTGGGGATGTGGGAGATATGATGGTTGAAAGTGGTCAACGTAGGACATTTTCATATTTCGACCAAAGTGTTCTAAAAAATATTTGGAATCTTCTGGAATGTACTAGAATGTTCCTGCATGTACTAGAATTTTCTAGAATGTACTAAAATGTTCTTTATATTTTATGCATATATATATATATACACATACATATACATATTTTTTATTAGGTTTACATATGGACCGGAAGGATCGAGAACGTTCTGGAATGTTCAAGGACCATTCTGTGGGGGTGTGGCATATTTGGTGGTTTAAAGTGGTCGACCTAGGGCATTTTCATATTTCGACCAAAGTGTTTTAAAAAATGTTTGGAATCTTCTAGAATGTACTAGAATGTTCTTGCATGTACTAGAATTTTCTAGAATGTACTAAAATGTTCTTTATATTTTATGCATACATATTTATATATTTACATCTATATAAACATACATATACATATTTTTATTAGGTTTACATATGGACCGGAAGGATCGAGAACATTCTGGAATGTTCAAGAACCATTCTGTGGGTGTGTGGGTGATATGGTGATTGAAAGTGGTCGACTTAGGGCATTTTCATATTTCGACCAAAGTGTTCTAAAATATGTTTGGAATCTTCTAGAATTTACTAGAATGTTCTTGAATGTACTAGAATTTACTAGAATGTTCTTGAATGTACTAGAATTTACTAAAATGTTCTTTATATTTTATACATATATATATATATATATATATATATATATATTTACATTATATAAACATACATATACATATTTTTATTAGGTTTACATGTGGACCGGAAGAATCGAGAACGTTCTGGAATGTTCGAGAAACATTCTATGGATGTGTGGGAGATATGGTGGTTGAAAGTGGTCGACCTAGGGCATTTTCATATTTCGACCGAAGTGTTCTAGAAAATAAAAGAAGAAACAAAAAAAGAAATCTCTTTCAATGCACGTCTTCTGTATTAGACGTAGAAAAAAAATGCACAGATGTACCAAAAAAAAAAAAAAAAAAAAGAAAGAAAGAAAAGAAAAGAAAACAACAACAACAACAACAACAAAAAAAGAACCCCAGCAAAGCGAGTTGCCCTTAGCAACAAAACTCCACTATAAAAACTACTCGGAAAAATTTCCAAAAATCTGCAGCAAGAAAAAATAATCTGTTTTTATATATACCTCTTTAAATCTTGAAAAAATATTGCTTTCTAAAGATAAAGTTTTCGGAATCTTGGGTAACTCGGAAGAGATTATTGTATATTTTCGTTCGTGGTTATATTACATTTTCGTAGATTAAGAAGCATTTTTTTTTTCACAGTGTACTTCCTGTTTATGCTAAACGAGGTATTTAGCAATAAATGCAATTAAAAGTCAAGAGAAGACGAGGATATTTTCTATGAATAATATATCTGGCATTCTTATGAATAACGTGAACAAACAAAAACTTAGGTGATTTTTACTACATATTTTTATATTATTAATATAAATATATTTTATAAATAAATATATGAATTTATGAATAAATATGAATAATGAATTCCAGCATATATATATATATATATATTCACGTTTGTTGTAAATTCATAATTTTTTTTTCAAAATTAACAGCTATCCGTATGCCATATTTTCAAAGATGGTATACAAATACCGACAGTCTTTACAGTAATTCTGCGATAAAAATTTATTCTGAAGAGAGTTGCAACAAACAGGGTGCATGAAATGCCTCGTAACCAGCCAAGGTGTTTCATAAATGCCGTCATTGATCACACTGGCAATCGGTTAAAAAAAAAAGATAAAATAAAATCTCACTGAGACCAAATAGAGTGGCTGCGGTGCTGGTTTTAAAACCGGTTATAATCGTTACAATATGACTAAATTCATCAGTTCTTCCATATCAAAATAATAAAAGGTAGGTGCAGTGCTAAGAAAATGATACACTCGTTTCTAATAAATATAATATATTTATTAAATAAATAATTTTATTATTTAACTATTTTAATAAGGTACTTGTACCAAATAAGGCCACGTTAAGGTTTCAGGTCACAATAAACTGTGTTAGATCAGAATTAACATTTTAAATGTTGCTGGATGTAATATTTATACATATTTTTACAACATTAAATCATGCATGTTCTTATCGCTGTTTAACTGTGGTGAGGAGAGTTCAAAACAAAAGATACTTTAAAGTAGCTTTATTAGGAGTATTGTTTTAAATAAGGCCATAATTTTCCAAATAAATGATTTCATTTTAATTAACAGATATTTTGAAGATATTCACACCAAAATAGAACAAAATAAAGAGTTCTCTTTGTAAGACAATAAATATTCCGTGACTTCTCTATTTACGGGCATTCTGTTTCGCAGTATGGTGTATCCAGGGAGGTGGTCCAAATGCTCTGGATACCAGTAATATTGTAAATTTTTCATGTCCTTGATTATCGCGGAAAGTTTTCTTATTAGATAAAACAATGAAATCTTTAAAAAATTAGTGGTATACGGAGCATCTGGACCCCCACCCTGGCTACGCCACTGTGTTTCGAACAACCAAGACTGCTGATTCTACCCTTCACTCTATTGAGCTCGCTTTACCATCGCTTTTATTAAATTCCATAGTTTTCTACAAATAGACACAGAAAATGTTTAATTAGCTTTGGTAATGATAAAAATACTACTAAAATGAAGTGTCTTTTAATAAGACAAGGTTTTATACTGTCTGGCCTTATTAGTGAATTTCGGTTTTCACATATTTTACTTTCAAACATAAGCATAATTAAAAATACAGAGTATTTAAATATACATTCTAAAAGATTGTTAAATTTTCTAGAATATTATGCGAAGATTCTAAAATTCAATCAATAATTTACGCTGATTTCATATGAAAGTTTACTTACTGTTTTTAATAACGACATATTGAAAGATTCCGTGGTCCAAAAATGACGATGAAGTCGGTATCGATTGTAGTTGAAAGTATCCGCACATGTACAGGACAAATAAACTGTCAGGTATACGCTGCTATTTGTCGGTCCGAGACCGTTCCCTACAAGATATAGGCTGATGGCCTCATTAAGAGCGTGGCCTTATTTAGTAGAAGTACCTTATATTACATTTTTGAAAGTGATTTCTTCTAAAACATGTAACTTGTGATCATATTACTTAAAAAATTATGGCGTGTCTGTGTAGCAAACATTTTATTGAATGCAAAATGTGCCGCTGATTAAAAAAAAAGTTAAGACACTATGATACAATCTATAGTATTTTAATTTCTTCAATTACATTGCATCTGAAGATATTCCTCTTTGTGTGCACACAAATTATCAAAGTATAGGTATATAAAAGAAAACAAGTAACATAATAGATGATATTTACATTGCTTCTTAATAACATAAAATTCTAATATGTTATTTAACATATACTGTTAAAAATCTGCAGAAAACTGTCCAGTCATTCGGCCGTTTTTATAAAAAAAAAAAAAACGGTTATTTGATCATAATTTGAAGCGTTCTCATTCACTGTTAAAGATCTGTAGCAAACTGTCCAGTTATTCGACCGTTTTTAAAGATAACGGTTACTTGACCATATTATTAACCACTTAACAGTTTCGCCCGAACGCCGCTCAGGCTAGAAGATATTGCTTGCTTCGTTACTAAGAGCTTTTGGATACCACTAATTTTTAACTGTGATCTTCGCTTTATTGATTGGCAGACATTTTTAGATTATATAAGTCAAATATTTTATTACATAAAAAGTCTGGCCCTATTTTTAGTTTATTGCGTCAAAAAAAAAAAAAAAAACACGAAACTGTTAAAGGGTTAAGCGTACCTGACCATATTATTCACCATTACTATGATTATAATAAAGTTAAATTATGGTTACGTACGTGTATGGTTCGTGGTATGGTGCGTATGTGTTTTCAATAAAAACGGTCGATGACTGGACAGTTTGCTACAAATTTTAATAGCGCTGGGAATAGACATTACGGTTATGTAACCATTTTTTTTTTCAAAATAAAAAAAACGGTCGAATGGTTGGACAGTTTGCTGCAAATTTTTAACAGTGCAATGTTATTGAAATTAGACACTTTTTTACACGTATGGATGCACCTATAAGTATACTTAAGTATAATAATTATTACAACAAATAAACGTGTTACGTGTACAACTAAAAAAGTACTGCATTTAAAAAATAAAAAAATATATGAAGGCAAATGAAGCATGCGGTTTCGTAGTCAAAATGTAAGGGGAAAAAAAACTGTTTTCTGAATAAGGTTTTGAATATACCCAACGCACGAACATTTACTACTTTAAATGAAACTAAAAAAAATATTTCAGTATATTTAATATCGGTTGCAGAAGAAATGCACACTATTGTTTTAGTTCATTGCACAGAATCGAATATATTAAATGAATGAAAAGAAGAAATAATAGCAATATTATCGACACTCTAGTAGGTTGCCAGTATTTCCTATTTTTAAAGTGGGACCTGTCCATGTTATCCATTATTTTATTGTTTAGTATTTACCGCGATATGTTTAACCTGTTACTCACAACAATCCCTTCCGTCTCAGACACGTGCATACAATTAAAAAAATTTGGTCACACCAGTGTATCATCTTCTTAGTACTGCACCTACCTTTTATTATTTTGATATGGAAGAACGGATGAATTTAGTCATATTGTAACCATTATAACGGGTTTTAAAACCAGCACCGCAGCCACTCTATTTGGTCTCAGTGAGATTTTATTTATTTATTATTTATTTTTTTAACCGATTGCTAGTGTGATAAATGACGGCATTTATGAAACGCCTTGGCTGGTGCCGAGGCATGTCATAAGACTGTCGGTATTTGCATACCATGTTTGAAAATATGGCATACGGATAGCTGTTAATTTTGAAAAAAAATATCATGAATTTACAACAAACGTGAATATTTACATATGCTGGAATTCATTTCTGCTACGCTATATTCCACTAGGAGACATCCGTTCCCATAAATATAGAACCAGATGCATAGAAAATAGTAAAATATATAACTTTAAAAGCTTGAACTTCTTCAGGCCTCTATATTACGAAAACTTCAAGTAAAAAATCTTCTAAGATATACAGTCGAACCTTGATAGTGCGAACTCGCTCAACGTGGATTTCATTAACATGAATTGTTTTCACAATGAATACAAAGATTTAGTTACTGAACACGAATTACTGTTAACACGAACAAAATTTTTATTTACTATGAAATTCAAGTTAACGAGGTTCAAATTTATTTTTAGCTCAATTTTTATAAACTTTAATATGAACCACTAAAGAATGGATTGTTCTTGAAGGAGCATTTTGGAAATAAAAGAAGGATCTGTTAAAAATAAACGACGGTTAAACTCTTCATTTTATTCATCAAGTTCACATGCCAAGCTTCATTGTACTCCATTTACCCCACCCAATTATTTACTACGCCAGTGATATTTCTAGTTGACTTTAGTCCCAGGTGGATTTTTTCTTTCCTTTCAAATAAACAACTATTTTTTATGAAAATTATTCTCTTTACTGAACTGTTAACTACGTGTCTCTCTGCAAAGGTTATAACCTTGAGTCAGTTCACACTGAATAATGAAAGTGGATTTTCTACAATTTGAGCGAAATATTCATGCTCCTTTCAGCAGGCAATCGGACAAAATTAATACAGATTTGTAAAGCTGTATTTTCTCTTGCCAACTGTTTGTATTCAATAACTATTTATTATAATAGCTTTAAATGCATGGGAGCGGACAAAACAAAATCCAGGCAGAGTCAAGATTTTGAATCAGAGATGCCCGTAGTCCGTTACTTAGATTTTTTTCTATTTTCTTTTCTTTTTTTTTTTTTTACTGCAACCGCAACAAAACCAGGGGAAACCCCGATTGTCAATATGACGATTATTTTCAAAACTTTCTTAAACCTGAGTTTTTTAAAATGCAGAATATAAACATAAAATAGTCTAAACTAAGACTATTTTTTATCAAAACCCCTCGTGCATGACATATTTTAAACATATCAATATAAAAAGTAATGCAGAACTTTAACAATTATGAAATAGTAATCTTATTATATATCTCTTTATTTTCATCAGGTGGCCTCTGCCCTCCTGAATTTTTAAACACATGCACGTAAATATATGGTGTCAGAACCTGTGTTGCACTGGGGTTCAGGGGGCAGACGATAGGGGGTCCTCCTGACGACAAATTTTTAATTGTTTTTTCTCTTAGTAATGAATTATTTTAAGTCCCTTGTGATGAATACATTTTAGTTCTTTTTCTTATTATCAAATATAAAAATATTCCCAAATTCAGGGAAGAGCGATGGCCCTTCTTTTCTCCCTCGTTCTTGTGGGCGGTAAAGTCCGGACTCGCCGAAGCAGTACTTCGTCTCTATCAATCAAATACTTCCGGTAGGAAAATACCTGACGAAAGTTCTTGAAAGAGACTCTTTTTTTTATCCTAAAAAAAAAACCAAGCTGGCCATTTTGATTCTCCTCTAAACTGATTCCGTCGGGACGCTCCAAACTTCCTCCAAAACTGTAATCGATTAGTTGAATAATTGTCATTAGGGGGTAACTTTACTTGATACGTATAATGTTTCAAATCACCGAAGTACCAATCTATCTTTCTCCACGTATATATTTAATCTATATTCTCACATTACCTTTTTTCCTGTTGAAAATTTTTCGGAAGCATCTTTTACGTTTTTATTGTTTTTGAAATAAAATACAATTCAGATTTTTAAACATTTTTTATTACATATACATATAAATATTTATCACATATATACGTATCCACATATGTGAATACATATCCGTTCCGTAGTCTTTTATTTATTCATTTATTTATGTATTTTTTTATTATTAAATGCTTAAAATTGCAGCCATAACTATATGCGAATGATTTGGAATCAAACAGCGATTTTAAGTTATTGATGAATTTATTACATATTGAGTTATAATCGACTGAAAATAGACTTTGACACTATTTTATCGAAGGTAATTTCTTGTCTTTATAGAGAAAAAATATATACTGGATTTCTTGATATCCAAATAAGAATTTCTACTAATTTCGTAAATTTACGAATAAATATAACTTCTTTGATTGTATTAAGGTGTTTTACAAATAATTTATTATTTTTGGAGAATCGTAAAACTGGATTTAATGGATTTAAAAAAAAAAAGGAAACTTCTTCAAACATTTTCTCTCCCCCCCCCCTCAAATGAAAAGAAACAGTAAATAAAATTCAGCGGTTTGGATTAGAATTCTCAACTGCGTCGGGTTACCCGCACCTGACCGAACTCGCGGTCCGGGTCGGGTTGTCGCTACATATTTTCGTCGCGGGTTGGGTCCGGGTTTGGGTTGACTTTCATTGTTTCGAGTTCGGGCCTTTTTCGGATTTTGACTCTTGCGAGTTGGGTTCGGGTTGACGAGATTTTTCAAAGAAATTTTCACGATATTTTTTCAGGTTAAAAATCTATATACAATAAGACCTCCATAATGGAAACTCCCGAAAAGCGGACACCTTTATTCAACGAATACGTTTTCAATTCCTAAATACTCGTACGCTTAAATATATCTCTGATTAGTGGGCACTCCCTAATCTACACACACATGTGCGAGTGTATGTGTGCATAAATTATCACAAATACGATACATGTATTTTTGTTTGTTTGATAGACGAATTGTTGGTAATAATTTTCATATTCCGAGAAGAATAAATGGTTCTTAAAGAAGGAATAATTTGTGATCACATTTTTTTATAAAGTACTCTCATGCAGTAAATTAAATATAAGCTTATTCAGATTGAAATAGGTATTTATTTTCATCTGAAACATAATTCTGCTGAAACTTTTTGTGAAAAGCCCAACAATCCAACTTGCAAAAAAACTTACTATGACACGCAAGAATTATTCTTGGGTGAAACCTACCCACAGAAAGAAAATTAAAGTCATCCTGACCCGAAAAAGAAAATTAGGGATAACCCGACACGATGCAGAACTTTATTCAACGATGCCGAAGTTTCTATTCAGAGGTTTTACTATAATTGAATATTAAAAATATAGATTAGTCCATTTTATTGTATAAAACATAAAATTGGTATTAGAGATATAATTGTAGATTACTTTTCAT
This sequence comes from Maratus michaelseni, assembly GCA_963931845.1. NCBI lineage: Eukaryota > Metazoa > Arthropoda > Arachnida > Araneae > Salticidae > Maratus > Maratus michaelseni. The sequence goes on from OZ007599.1 coordinate 276,021,202, forward strand.
TGCATTAAAACAGGATTTACTTTCATTTTATGTCGGGTTCGGGTCGGATTGCCGGTTGAAGTATTTCGTGTTTGGGTCGAGTACGACCCGAATCTCCCCCTTCCCCCCCAAATTTTGCGAATTATTGAACATAGGAATCTTCACGATCTTCTGATTACATTTTTATGACTTTAATATTCTATCAAATAAGTCATATGCACCTAAATATGCTGAAATTTAAACTTATTTCATACTAATGCTTTCTACGTTGTGCTTTCTTGTAATACACATTTATTTTACATGACAAAATTAAGCATTAATACAATTATATATTTTTAGTCCTTATTTTTTAGGAAACCTTGATGTCTCAAGCAAGCCTGATTTTCCCTTATTTTCCTCTTTCGTTCAAGATAATGGGATTTGTTGTGTTAAAGAGCCTTTAAATATATCTTATTATTATTTTACTTAGAAGTAAATATTTACATTCAACATTTTTATTATTAATTTTTATTTAAAATTTAAAAAAGAGATATAAACGTTTTTTTATTAAGCAATCTCTTGTTGCGATTTTATTTATACAAACTCCCACCAATAATAGATTTTGGATACATTGACCACGCAGTAACTTTTTAAAGCGAAAATCAGTTCACTGAACATGTTAATATTTTCTTCTTGACCTAAACAATACTTTAAAATTATAAACTAATTCTTCTTCAAGACAGTATCACCCGATTGGCTAACTATTTTGTATAAATCTCAGTATCTGAGCTTAATTTAAAAAAAAAAATTGCGATTTTTTTTTTTTTTTTTTTTTTTTTTAAGACAACTGTAAGTCAACATTTTTGGCCTTTAAATTCAGTAAGTAACAAAAAAGATACACTGGTGTTACTAAAATGCTGTAACTGGCACCCAATTTTTGAATATCATTTTATTCAATTTCATATCTTGCGTATTCTTTTTCGAATTGTTAAAGGATAATCTTCCCAATCGAGAAAATTTTCTTTTAATATGACCAAATACTTTAAGAGCATCTTATGTTACTAATTGCTGTAAATAATCCCATTAATAAAAGGGGGAAAAAGAGAGAGAGAGAGAAAACATTTTATGCTAAATGTTGAATATTTTTTATCTATATTATTTTCTGTCAGTTGTATCATATAGTGTGCATATGTTTATACGCGTTGACAATGTTTTAAGATAACTCTTTAGGGAACCCGATAGGTTCATTAATGCATGTTAAATTTCATACTAATATACATACAAGCATGACCTTTGACTTACTATATATAGTGTTGGTTGTAGAAAAAAGATTATTTTAACCCTAAAAATGGAAAATTAAATTACAAAAAAGGGGAGAAACATTGTATAAGAATTGTTCTTTTTTTTAAAAAAAGGGGGGGGGGGAGGAACCAGTTGATTTAAACCACGGTTGATTTAACACAATACTTGTATCGAGCATAATAATTAGCAGCATATGAATTAAAATACAAATGTTATGCTGGATTATGATTATATTGAAAAATTACTCTTTGCAATACTATTAGTATGGGCGAAACAATTTTGGTAATACCATATTTATGCAGCGACATATCAATGATATGTTATTAAAAGATGAAAATTTCTCTTTATTTTAATGATAATTTATAAGTATGAATGAATCGAATTAGTAAAGTAATAAAATTTCAAGATTTTAATCTTATCATATACGATGATTCCTTGAAATAAAACGTGTGATTAAAATTAAAATGTTCCATTTAAAACAAATATCTTCAGATCAAAATTTGTGTGTATTTCTAAATATTAAACTGATTAAAAAGTGTTCGCATTATATGAGAAATACAGTTTGAGTTTTATTTAGACGTAATTAGTACAAAACTGTTTCGTGCCATTTTCTGAGTGCGCTGTACCAATTTACTATTAGACAATTCTAATTTTCATTCACTTGATATGTTTCTTTCTCTGAAATGCGGATTAGAAAGTTTCTATAACACTTAAGGTGGTTTTTTAAATATTTTCCCTCACTCAGTAACTCAAAACATATATTCACCGACTCATTTTATGCATAAATGTAAGGAATTTTCAGGCATGACTATTGGGGTTAATTTGAAATCGAACAGTATTTTACATTTTCTATAATTGTATATCATATTGAGTTCTAATTAATTGCTGTCTCAAAACAACATTTCCCGGGTTGTAGAATCCAGAAACTTGGCTTAAAACGCCAATTTGGACGGCATATTCTGAATGGTATTTTGTCTTTATAAAAATATGAAAAATGCTTTCCGATTCCTCAGTCCATGAAGAAGAATAACTGCTTATTTTGTGCATGAACAATAACTTTGTGAATATGTCAGAAAGAAGCCAGTTTGAATTTCAATGCTTCAGTAATTTTTAATTTTTTTAAAATAATTTGTTTCCTATAAAATATGTTTTCTCTCTCTCCTCTCTTTTAATAACCTTAGAAAAGTGAAAATATTGCAATAAAATATTGAAGAGACTTATCTAGCTTCATGAGAAATTAAATACAGACAAGTTCTAGAAGATACAAGACAAGTTCTAGAAATTGCCATTTTTCGTGCCTAAACAGCAGGAACGTGCACTGGACATTGAATATGGCTAGTATTATGTGGTACCACTAGTTTAATTACTGTACTTTTCGCGCATTTTTCTGGATGTTGTGTTTTAAATAATGCGAGGCTAATTTCATATTTTTAGTACAATATTTTCACTGTTATTAACAGTTGAATAGACTTTTATCCAATTACTTTTTTCCAATAAAATTGTTAAACATTTTTCTGTAAATTTCCTATATATATATATATATATATATATATATATATATATATATATATATATATATATATATATATATATATATATAATAGGTATGAGTTTAGTAATTCGGAAAGTTTTTCCTTATTCATTTTCTACATTATTTATATTTACTGTAATTATTGCAAAATGAAATTTCGTCAGCAACTGCACATTTATTTTCCATTGTAGAATTAAAAAATCATTGGCCACCGGTCAATTTCTGACGAACCACCCTATATGTAGGTAGATGATAGATATCATTTAGATAGAACATCACGATTTGCTTCGAAATTGTGTACTTTTAATTTATTTTATGCCGTGTCTTATTGGTATGTGATATAATATAAATGATAAATTTTACTAAAATGTTTACTTGAAAACAAGCACTAATTTAAACTTCTCACGAAGTAGACACTCATAATAAAAACTGCTATTTAAAAAAAATATATATATCGTTAATTATCTTATTAGTTATGTATAAAATCTTCACTTAGCTTCAAAATAATCATTTCATAAATATAGTACATATCAAATAGACAGAAAATCAGACAGACAGAATGTATTTATTTCGAAAAACAAAACAGGACTAGTCATCCAAATGTATTAAATAGGATATTGAATTAATATAATTATGTAAATCAATGGTGCCATTTATCAAACTACGTTTTAAACTTGCAATCTTTTCATTTAATTCTCTGTATTTAAAAATGACCTTTTCTAAATATGAAAAAAAAAAAAAATCTTGAAATAATGAAAATTTGAATAAAAAATTTAAAAAAAAAAAAAGAGCTCTAAAGAATTAAATTTAAAAAATAAGCGCAGTTTGCACACAGCTACACTCTAAAAACGACATTTTCAAAACTGATCAAAAAGTACTCATCTGAGTATGTTACATAGTCAAAATAGCTTTGAATCAAAATAACTCAAGTTTGAAACATGTATATACTCATTTCTGTAAACATGCGCACACTTAAGAATAAAACATAATGTACTCATATTTGAGTATGTCCATCTTTCAAAAATGAATATAAATTGACATCTATGTCTTTAGTTTTTAATATTTCCATGTTTCAAAAATGTGTTTGAACTGATTCTAATCCTTTTTGAGTATGTCCATGTTTAAAAAATGATTATGAGTATAAACTGACCTCTATGTTTTCAGTTTTGAATATGTCCATGTTTCAACATTCTGAGAATTTTTGGTATTTCAGAATTGAAATCATTGGGTCGTCCTATTTGAAACAAAAAGTTTCATAACAAAATGAAAACATCGACTTGCTCAGATTTGAAAGTGTCATTTTTCTCAGTATAGCTTGAGAAGTATATCCCTACAAAAAAAAAAAAAAGAAATTATGCATTGTTTTGTTCTTAAAAAACTTTTTTAATGGAACGATTCTGGCCGACTTTAATATTAAAAATCTCTTTAAATAATTCTTCGATTTAAAAACTGTCTATTTCAGCGTGTTTATCAAAGATTTCTCTATAATAATTCTATATAATTATTGTTAGTATAATTATTATTATTAGTAGTAATATAATTATTATTATAGTTATTATTATTATTATTATCATCAATGCATTAAATATGCGAGATAAAACATTTCTTAATTATTTTAGCAAAGAAGATTGTTGCAAATTCATCATTAATTGTCAGAAAACTATACCAATTTTTGACTTCTCTTTCAGCCGCATATAAAATACAAGCATTAAAATTAAAAATTTTTGTACTTATATAAAATAAGTATGTTTTGAACGTAAAAAGACCACTTTCGTCTTTGCTGAAGAAATACAATTTCATGTAATTTTCCAAGTTGAACTGATAAGAAAGATAATCAACAAGAAAGGATTTATCTTAATGGTTTAGTTTATTGCTTTTCTTACTTAATGGTTGGAGAAGTGTCATCTTGAAATTAATAGTCACCTCGAACATCTTTGGACGAAATCTTGTAATTAGTGGCCTAATCGTTTTTGAGGGGAAGATATTTTTTCTGAAAAGGGTTCGGAAATGTCCCATTTTTGAAGTTCAGTTTTTGGCGTTTCTTCAAACACGTTTTAACTTCTTTCCCTGTCATCTCCATTCGCTCGTAGGGGCTGTCAGAGGAAACAACAGGGTATCTGGGGAATTTGTTCGGCGAAAGAGGACAGAATCCCTACGAGCGAATGGAGATGACACTCCTTAGATTACTGTGTTGATTCCAATTTGACAATATAGGCAGATAAAACAACGATTTAAGTTCCAGAATTTTTTAACTAATTGCAGACTAGTTTCGGTAGTATTCCGCGTACTGTCATCAGTGCAAAGAATGATGGAATTTTGCTCATGTATATGGAGAAGAAGCCGATTCAATAGACAGGTTTATTAACGGCTATAATTACAGGAAATTACAGAGAATGTCAATTAGGAAATTGTACAGGAAAATAAACTGGCAATGTGGGAAAATGTTAATAGAAATTAAGAAAAGGAGGTTTTATATAATATTTCCAATAATTTGACAGTGGGGGAATAACGAAATGACAATTAAAGATATTTTTATGATTTTTATAGATATAAATGTTTCAAGAAAGTTAAGTTCAAGCATAAAAGTGCGTTTAGAGATAAATTAATGTCAATTAAAGTCAACCATTTTTCCAAATTATCAGTTTCTTTCCTTATGCAATTTCCTATTAGCTGATCTCTGTAATTTCCTATAATTCGATTGGTCACTAAACCTATCCTTCGAATCTGCTTCTTCTCCATATACGGGCAAAATTCCATCATTAGTTGCATTTTTGGCTATGTATCAGATTGTTCTTACTTCACAGGTCTGTATCAGAGGTATGAAATCTAGGATTCTGGGAACTCTTTATAGCATTTCGTCCAAGTCCAAGTATATTTGCATTAATAACGGTCCGTGGAATGCTACCAGTCGGTAACTAGTTAAAAAGTTCTGGTACATAAAACGTTGTTTTATCAGCTTATATAGACTGCTAACCAATCTTACAGTATCTTGATGTTCTGCTTAGTAATCACTCGGGTAATTGAACATACAGCAACTATGTATACTACAAAGTGTGCTCTGTAATATTTTGAAACAGGGAATATAAAATAAAAGAAGTTTAATGAAATGCGATGTCTGCCATGCCATCCTTGCGAATAACATTTATAGCGTTGATGATTTTCCATACACGTAGAATTTGAAAAATTTTCTCCGAATAAAAAGGGGTTCAAAATGGTACTGTGCTTCCCTAATTTCAGAGGTTAATCGGTCCTGGCTCGAAATTCTTCGGGGAGGAGAAAAACAAGAACGAAAAATCATTCATCAGGCAAAGATTAAGAAACATACTTTCCAGCACTGACAGAATATATTAAGAAATTTCATTATTTCATAAAATGAAATGAGATATCTGAATAGGCAATTTAAAAAACACATACCTCAGTAAAAATAAATGTTCAACTATATTCATATACGGTAACGTGTGTGTAACCATTTGTGCAGCCCTTTATATAATCTATAGAATTGATACCACAACGTAATACACTAAAAATTAGATAAGTTTAAAAATGAATACCACAGCAGAAAACGTATTTCCAGCAATCATCCACCATAGTCAGTCCTTTAACTGAATTCTTTTGTGCGTCTCTGTAAATGAAATATAAATACTATGCACTCAATAATTTATGGAAAACATGTTGTAGTGCATCTCAGTGATCCTTTTAAATTTTATTATGTTTGAAGAATCATAACATCATTAAAATGCACAGAAAACAATTTTTCCCCTTAATTCATAATGTAATGGAATTCTTTTGTGCGTCCATGTAAACGAACTATAAGTGTTACTTATTCTATACACCTGAGAAAGCATGTTAACATGTTGTAGTCCATCTCACTTGTGCATATCAATATAATTATGTTTGAAATATCGTAACATCAATGAAATGCACCGCAAACAATTTTTCCCCATATAGCATAATATAACGGAAATCTTTTGTGTGCTCCTGTCAACGAACTATAAAATCTACACGTTTTATTTTCAATACCGAACATTCTATATAGAAAACCTCAAAAACATATAAAAATTACGTGGCATTACGAAAGTTAGTGCATAGCCAGATAGACAAACCGAATTAATAAACACTTTTCGACTATGTTGGAAAGTGTTAATCACTGGTTATATTCCGTGAGTTCATTTTCTTTTAGCAAATGTGTAATGTAATTTAATGGCTATTTTTACGATAGATTGTAATAGTTGAGTAAAATATGACTATAATTCATTAATTTTTCTGATATATGTGAAAATATTAAACATAGTAGTTATTTCGTTTTTTTTTTTTTTTTTTTTTTTTTTGTTAAAAAGTAACACAATTGTTTTTAACTTTTTAATATAATGCACAAAATTAAAGGAGGATTTTTTTTTCCTTTTTTGACCCATTTTTCTTAAATATAGTCCATAAGTAAGGGATTAAGCCAAAGAAAACGAATTAACTTTCTCGAAATTTGAGCTGTTTTCTACTAATACACTGTTAAAAATCTGCAGTAAACTGTCCAGTCATTCGACCGTTTTTAAAGATAATTGTTACTTGATCGTATATTATGAAAAGGTCAGAATAAAGATAAATTCAGGTTATGGAACCATTTTCTATAAAAACGGTTGAATGACTGGACAGTTTTCTGCAAATTTTTAACTGTGTGTGGTGTTTTAAAAATGTCTTAAACGTTCACATATACATTTGAAAATGTTAAGCAGTTTTGCACTTATTTCTCTTTGTCGCAAAATGTTAAACAATTCTCTTTCATTAGTTGAAGTGTTATAGTCGTTTATCAAGGAATCCATAACGAAAACAATAAGACACCGTGATTGAAGGGGTAAAAATCACGTTTTAAGCTTTTTTTTTTTTTTTTTTTTTTTAACTTACGTTACAAGAGAGAGAAAGGTGCAATTGTCATGAGTATCACGTAAACTCACTTGACAAGTTTTTATTTTAGACGCATCCATGAATGGAATATTATCACCATTCCTCAGGATTACGTGCGTACTCATTTAAAAAATGCAGGCAGTAAATTCATTGATCAAAGACGCATTTATTTAAAATATATTTTAAAGTGAGAAAAAACACATTATTATTTTTTTTAATTTGGAAAATAATATTACAAAGTAAGACCGCAGGGTAACCGCAGAATTACCATAATTTATATTTAGTAATATTTGTCTTATTTAATGACAAAAATTCTGCGGTTAAATAAGGTGAAAATTACTATTTGTAAATGGAGGTGACAAGTGGTCCGCAGGCAGAAAAGTTGGGCATATCTGATTTAGATGGAGGTACACTTTAAAATTTTATAAATGCACCAATAAGGAAAATTAGAATCAGAATTATTTCCATTGAAGTGAAAAAAAGTAAGCTTTTTGTTAAGAATGATAAAAATTATTTCATGGTAGCATGGCTTATATACTATGCTAAATATACGTCAAACTGTTTGGTAGTTTGGCTTACGCATGCATTCAAAAGTGAAATTCTTTAAAATACTTTTGTTTAAACACGAAAGAGTTGCCGTTGAATATTACTCAAAACACAAATAATCCTTATACATCATCATTTCCCAACTGGGGTACCGCGGAACTCAGTGCACGCAATAGATTTGTTTTTACCTAGGGTGCCCCAAGACAGTACAAGAGGTATCCACAAATAAATATGTGACTGTTTGAATTGTGATAAAAGAAAAGAAAATGAGTAACGTAAAAAACTCCTTTAACCCCTTCGGGACCGGCGGTTTTTACACAAATTTTATTCGGTTGGCACCACTTTTTTTAAAAAGCTACCTTTAGTTAAACTATCACAAAAGTGCTCTAATTAGAGAAAGCAAATATTACTTTTATTTTTTACTGGTGCCTAAAACAAATTCTGTATGCTCTTTTTGAGGTTGCATATATGCGACCATGGTCCCGAATGGGTTAAACGTAATGTCAATCTACTTAAGTTTCGTGGGCGGCCACCACAATGCAATTTGGAAATTTATACTTCAAGCGTTTGAGTTATTTAACCATTTTATTACGGTCATGTCTGACGACTATTTTTATATTCAATCCTACCAAAATTTACAAAAATGCTTCCTTGTGGCATAGCTGCCATCTTTTACGCTTTTTCCTACCACTAAAATTTTATAGTAAATTTAAACTGATTAAATCGCCGAAATCACGTAATCCAACAAGGCAAAAATTTCTATTAATTTTTAGTGGTAGCAAAAATGCATAAAAGTTGGCAGCTATGCTTCTGGTAAATTTCTTCTGAAAATATCCTTGTATAAGTGTATGGCAGAGATTATTTTTCAAAAAGTGGTACGAGTAGAATAAAAAATAGTCCACAGTATGTAATCCATGTCCCAACCCATAATCAAAGAGTTACGAATCTGAGAAAATAAGGAATGTTTTTAGAGCTTATTCTCCAGAGTGATAAGAGTATTTGACTTATATAAATTTGAGGAGCTTAAAGCTAAAATTTGTGGGCTCGAGGGAACGAAAGAAGTGACATTTTGAAAATCAACAGTTTATTATTCAGTTTGTCGCTATATTTTCTGATACAATCGAATAATTTTGAAATTGAGAACTTCGTGAGCAAACTTTGTAAGCAGAAATCAGAATACAAACCCATTGTTAGATGTTTGGACTACTTTATTTACTTAAATTTGATAATCTGATATTTTCATTATTTTATCCAAATTTTTTGAAAACATATAAGTAAAACATTACGTTTTTACGGCACTTAATTTTTGTTTCCTTAAAGATCTTTAAATTCATAAATCATAAGAGTATTCGTTATTTGATGAAAATGTCTTTTTATTTGTATTTTTGTAATTGAGAATTCCGGAGAAGATAGTCCAGTTCTATACTGATAAATAATAACAGAAATCAGAATATACAGAAAACCAATCAATAGGCAATGCAGTGTGAGAATCAGTAAAACGAAATATTGCACCACGAAGATGGCACTGCACACTTTAAAAAGACACAGCTCTGAATCGTGCTAAATATGTTTAGCATAATCACCACTTTGTATAAGCCAACTACCATAGGCGTAGCCTGGGGGGGGGGGGCACGAGGGGGTACGTGCCCCCCGCCCAACTTTCTGAACATCAATTTCTAAAATATGATAGAGTCAATTAAGACTTGTCTTGTATGACTCAAAATGGAAATGAAATAACTACTTTAATTTTCATTTTATATTTCTTCAATTTTTTTTTTACTTAATCAGATGTCAGATCAGTATAGATAGCTCAGCTCTTTTTCTTTGGTGATGAATTTGGTAGCAAAAATTGTGTTGTGCAGTACAAACCCTGATACGAACATTCATTAAATGAATGTTTGAACTATCACTCTCTTACAGCGGCGGTCAATTTCAATGTGTCAGCTGTTTTTCCCACTGTTTGTGGTTAGTATCTACATGTACTTTTTCTCCTTCTCATTCCGTCTGTAGACTTTGGAAAATGTAGTTGTGTTTATCAGAGCAGGAGTTCTGTTCCCCGCAATATATATTTCATTTAATTTGTTGTACCTTTAATTATAGTTTAATCAAGTCATAAATATCCTGCTTTTCCAAGCTGTGTCGCTGGAATTATTTACCAATGGAATGCAACCACACATCACTAAGATTATAAAAAATAATTAATATTTTCTTCATCTAGTTATTAAATATGTTCCTCCCTCTTACTTATTATTAGTTTTTATTGAAAGCACTTAATCTGCTATTATACCTTCGCATTTTACTTACCCATCATACCTAGTATAGGGTAAGTCTTGTAATCGTTTTGAAAATCGAAAAAATTTTTTTGACGGATTTACACGTTTCAGACACTGGAGATTCCGAAAAACATATTTTTAGAAAAAAAATTTTGCCGTCCGTCTGTGTGTCTGTGTGTCTGTAAACGCTCTATCTCCCGAAAAACTTGAGATAGAGACTTGCAATTTGGTATGTACTTAGTATGTAATAATGGGAAGAAGCCTCTATTTCATTTCAATAACCTCGATTAACCGGAACTATTTTCTTCGGACTCTCGAAATATTCGTTATGATAAAAGGTATATAAAAATTTTCGAAATTGGTTATTTTAAGAAATGATTATAAAAGACAATAAAAAAACATAAATTTTGCATAAAGCATCAAGCCGATCGGATAATTAGTTGCCGAGATATTTGGAATCCTATTTACCACACTCTTCGATTTTTTTTTACCCTGTATTTCATCCAAATTTCACTTCAAAGATATATTTTAATTGGAAATTTGACGCTTAATCAGATGCAATAAACTGCTAGTTAATAGGAATATTATTTTTGGAGTTATAAGGATGTTTCTTTCAAGCAATTCAGTAATCGAGCCTTTAAAGTTTGTGACGTCATCAAGCCACGATTTTATTTGAACTGCAATGCATTTTATAAGTAGTTTACACATTTTTATTTTAATATTTTACATTATGCATATCCATGATGGGTAAGTATTACGGTGGCCCCCAACGACTAGTTTGAGATGCAATGGTTATGATTTTCTTTTCAAAATGTAAGCCTTCTTGAATGAGCTGTTTTAAAGTTAATATACAGCTGTACCTTGGTAAATGATGGTAATCCGTTCCAGAAATACCGTTGTTAAGCAAAACTGTTGCTATCGAAGGTGCAATTTTCCATACAGTTTTTCAGGCGTACATACATTAAATGATTAGTTACTTCTTAAAAGTGCCGTTTAAACTTATTTCAAATGCCTTAAAAGTTTGATAAATGGCTTTTATTTATTATCAGGGCCATACCAAGGGTGGTACGCGCGGTGCCCCCCCCCCCCCACCAGATACAGTTGTTGTGGTGCTGTTTATTATATTTGTTACAAAAATATTAATTTCCATAAAATGATCTAGTGGAGCCTTCCTCATTTACTTGTTCGGTTTTTTTTCCAAGTGAGCCTCGAATTAAATGAACCTGGTAATGGGGGGTCCAACTGCTTTCAACAGAGTACACCCGTGCAGACTACGCCTGATCTGGTCTCGAATCAAAACTAACCTTGAATTTTTTAAATTTTTTTTTCGACCGAAATTAGTTTAATATTTTGAGCATCATAGTTCACGTTACGACGATTTTGCATTCTTCCAACTTTAATTTAATCGCAGGAAAGCAAAATTTAACAGAGTTAGTTATTTCTGTTTCGAAAAAAAAAAAGGTGTAAAATTTGCCGAAAAAGCGAAAAAACACTAAAAAATTCGCGAGCAATTCAAAATTTGCAGAGGACAAAATATACTTATATTGGTTTAAAATCTTTAAAACTAATTCATTTTACAAGTGTTAAAAAATTGCCGCTAACAGCGAAAAACCGCAGAAAATCGGGTACAATTTTTTATGTACGCGATTTTAATACATTTAAACCGGATTCCTTTCGCCGCAGAATGCAAAGAAACGCTAAAAATCTCTTTCTCTTTTATAATCGCAGAGGATGAAATTTACTATATTGGGCTAAAAGATTGAAACTCGATTCCTGTAAAAAATGTTAAACAATTGCTGCAAAACGCAAAAAAAAAAAATAAAAATAAAATAAAATAAAATAAATCGCATGATAAATTAAAATTATTGTACGAATGATGAATAAAGTTTATTGAAAAGAGAAAAAAAATTACTGTATTGGGCTAAAAGATTGGAAGTGAATTTTTTTATGAATGTGAATATTTCTTTACAACACGTACAAAAAAAAAAAAAAAAAAAAAAAAAAAAAAAAATTCTACGAAAAATTGAAAAACTGCAGAAGACAAAATTTACTGTATTGTGTTCAAAGATTGAAACCAGATTTCCTTTACGAATGTAGAAAAATCGCCGCAAAACGCATAAAAACGTAAAATTTGAAAAAAATAATCGCGCAAAACTTTACAACATTACGCGAACAAAATTTATTACATTAGGTTAAAAATTGTAGCTGGATTCCTTTTACGAATGTCAAAAAATCGCCACGAAACGCGAAAAAGCGTTAAAATCGCTTTAAAAATTAAAATCATAGTACGGATTCGGAAAAAACTTTATTGAAAAGAGAAAAAAAAATTACTCTATTGGGCTAAAAGTTTAAAACCGGATTATTTCTACGAATGTGAAAATATCTCCACGAAACATGAAAAAAAAAATCACATAAAAAAATTCACGAAAAATTAAAAAATCGCAGAGGACAAAATTAACGGTATTGTATTTAAAAACTGAAACCGGATTTATTTTACGAATGTTAGAAAAATCGCTTCAAAATGCGTAAAAACTTAAAAATCGTAGAGAACTAAATTTATTATATTGGGTTAAAATATTGTAGCTGGATTCATTTTACGAATGTCGAAAAAATCGTCGCAAAGCGCGAAAGAACGCTAAACCCCGCATAACAAATTCACGAACGAATTCAAATTCACTATAACGAGTTCCGAATAAACATTATTGAAAGAAGCCAACATTTACTATATTGGGCTAAAAGGTTGTAATTGGATTCATGTTACAGATGTTAAAAATTTCCACGAAACGCGAAAAAACCCCCGCAAAAAGTCGCATGAAAAATTCACGATTAAAATCAGTGAGTACAAAATTGAGTACAAAATGTAATCGCAGAGTTCAAAATTTAGTAATGGGCTGAAAGATTAAAACTGGACTCCTTTTACGAATGTTTAAAAATCGCAGCAAAACGCGAAAAAACAGCAAAATATCTCATAAAAAATTCATGAAAAATTTAAAAATCGCAGAGGACAAATTTTACAATAATGGGTTAAAAGGTTGAAATCAGATTCGCATCACAAATGTTAAAAAACTGCCACAAAACGCGGAAAAACACTAAAAATCACATAAAAAATTTAAGAAATATTTATAAATTACTGAGGACAAAATTTTCTATATCGGGCTGAAAAACTGAAACCAGATGTATTTTACGAATGTTTAAGAAAATCGCCGCGGTACGCTTAAAATTGAATAAAAAATTCGTGAAAAATCTAAAAATCGCAGGTCACAAAATTTGCTATATTCGACATAGATTGAAGTTGGATTCCGTTTACGGATGTAAAAAAAATCGCCCCGAAACGCGTAAAATCGCATAATAAATTTTCAAAAAATTAAAAAAATCGCAGAGTAGAAAATGTACTATATCGGCTGAAAAAATAAAACCAGATTTCTCGTACGAATGTTCAAAAAATTGCCTCGGAAAGATAAAAAACGCTAAAAATCACATAAAAATTTCGCGAAAAATTAAAAAAAGGCAGAGGAAAAATTTTACTATATTGTGTTAAAAAATTAAAACTTAATTCCTAACAAAAATGTTAAGAAATTGTCGCAATACGCGAAAAAACGCTAAAAATCACATAAACATTTCGCAAAAAATTAAAAAATGGCTGTACGACGAATGTTTAAGAAAAATAAACTTTTAGGTCAAGGGGGCTTTAAGATCGAAACTGATTTCCTTTTACCCAATGTGAAAAATTTCTGCGAGGACGTTTTTAACCTGTATATATATGGGAATGTGTGCGTGCGCACGTGTGTTTAATAAACATTTGTGCCCCCCCAAAATTTTCGGTCACGCTACGCCTATGCCAACTACCAGAAGAAAATGGAAGTATGTATAACTGTACGCCAAAAATTATAGCGACTTATTACAATTCTTCTATCATTAGTGAAATCGAATGCAAATTGCTGAATTGGCCACAGATGATTTTGTGCTTTCGTAAAACAATAAAGTAAAAACAAGAAAGAAAAATCATGCATCAAACATACATTATGAAGCGTTTTCCAACACATTCTGAATATTCTAATAAGAGTTTACCGTTTAATAAGGTGAAAAATGATGAATAAGTAAATAATTTTGAAAAAGCATATAATAATTTCTCCAATTAACATCTATAGTCCGAAAAATATCCGATGTTTTGTGCAACCCTGTATATAATCTATAGATTTGCATAGATATTACATAGTATGTAAAAATTTAGTTCAGTTAGGAAACGCATAACACAATTAAAAATTCCCCTTCAGCAATTTGTGTAAATTAGCGTAAATGTACTCGAATTCTTTTGTGCCCTGCATATGATCTACAGAATTTCTACACATCAAGAAATATGCAAAAGATAAGTTAAATTTAAAAACGCACTTCCAGCAATTATTGCTCATAGACATTACTGTAACCGAATTCTTTTGAGTGTCCCTGTAAATGAACGATAATTTCTATGCACACCATATTGCATAGTAAGCATCCTGCAGTGCACCTCAGTGATACATATCAATTTCAATATATTTGAAATAGTGTAATATCATTAAAGTACACTGCAAAATATTTGTACTCTTTATAATAAAATTTTGCTCTAATTTGCACGTGAAAAAAGGCTTTTACTTATTTTCAAACAAATTTATTCGTAAATTCTAGTGTCATTGAATCATTTCAACATTTTCGCAACAGAAGTAATTTGCCCTTGAAAGGGTTAAGTGAAGTTCATACTTGGTATCCTAAGTTTTGTAACGATTTTTAAGAATTTAAAAGTTAAGGAAAGAAAAAAAAAACCTTTGAAAGAAGATTAAGCTCTTTGGAATGAAAAAAAAAAGGCTTCTTTACGCTTTACACTTACATAAATCAAAGTATGACAAATCAGATGAAATAAACAGATAACTGATTTCTCAAACATCCGTTAATTTCCAATAATATTTACAGGAAATGAATATTTGACATCTTTGTTTTTATTTTTGTTGAAAACTGATCAAAATGCAATCGTTTTCTAAGGCATCAAACGTATCATAAATATTGGTGAGGTATGAACATTGCGAGCGAAAGGCGAGGAACTTCGCAGAGCAAGATACGTGGGCGGTAGAAATAAATTCATTTTTATTGCTGTGAGTAAACTTCTGGAGAATGAAAGGTAAGAAATCATGTTACTCATTATGTGCTTCAAAAAATTATGTAAGTTTTAACAAACAACGTTCGGCACGTGCCAGAAAAACAGGGGTATGGAAACATGAATACGATGATTTGACCGGCAATAAAAAATCTTCTGTTTGCTTTTAGTGCCGGAACTAAACTAGTCGTCAGGGTCCACCGTTATACTTACCCATCATGGTTATGCATAATATAAAATATGAAAATAAAACATGTGTAAACTATTTATAAAATGTATTGCAATTCGAATAAAATCGTGCCTTGATGACGTCATAAACTTTAAATCGAGGCTAACGAAACAGACAGGCTACCGCGGTGCATTCGACTTATCTTTTTTTTTTTTTTTTTTTTTTTTTTTTTTTTACATCTACTGCAAAAGGGAACGTGACAATCTCTGTAGGTTGCTCACACCCCTCGAGCTGTGGTAAAGCAAGAGCCGTCGTGGTAGCTCGACATATGACCTAGCGACCGTCTCCCCCTATGGGGTCTCGCGAACGAAGTCGTCGGGGGTTCCATGGCGGTTCATCAAGGTTCCGTCTCTGCGGAACTTTCCTCCGAGATGTGGGGTTACTACCGTGACGACCTATGTCACCAACCTTGGTAAAATGACCTGGGGGTCCGCAGTGGGGAGCGGCCTCCGGCCGATCGCAGCGCCGGGCGAGACAAAGCCCTGGTGCGTTAAAAGCCCTTCAGAGGCTTGGGTGCGATGGTCGTTTACGCGCGTCGGCGACCCCCGTGGGCGCCTGACGGCGCAGGATAGTTTTATCTTTTTTTACAGACCGCTAGAGTGACGTGATGCTCTTTTCATACACCTTCATTGGTGCATTCGAGCATCACGTGACTCCGGCGGTCTGTAAAAAAAGATACGCGTAAAGCACCGCGGTAGCCTTTCTTTTTCCTTAGCCTCGCTTTAAATGCTCTATTACTGAGTTGCGTAAAAGAAACATCCTTATAACTCCAAAATTGAAAATCATATTAACTAACGGTTTACTGCGTTGGATTAAGCGTCTCATTTCCAATTAAAATATATCTTTGAATTGAAACTGGAATGAAATACAGGGTTATGAAAAATCGAAGAGTGTGGAAAATAGGATTACAAATATCTCGGCAACTGATTATCTGATGGACTTCATTCTTTATGCAAAATTTATGTTTTTATTGTATTTTATATTCACTCCTTAAAATAAACAATTACGAAAATTTTTATATACCTTTAATCAGAACGAATATTTCGAGAGTCCGAAAAAAATAGTTCCGGATAATCGAGGTTACTGAAATTCAATAAGCTTCTTACCATTATTATATACTAAGTGCATACCAAATTCCAAGTCTCTATCTCAATTTGTTCGGGAGACAGAGCGTTTACAGACACACACACACACACACACACAGACACACAAACAGACGGACGGCAAATTTTTTTCTAAAAATATGTTTTTCGGAATCTCCAGTGTCTGAAACGTGTAAATCCGTCAAATTTTTTTTTTCGATTTTCAAAACGATTACAAAACTTACCCTATACTACGTATGATGAATAAGTAAAACGAACAGACGATTTTTTAGTGCCGGAAAACTCCAAAGTTTCAAGAATTCAAAGTATGATAGCTCGGTGAGTTTTGATCGTAGAATAATGAAATTTTTATCGATATGCTTCTTAGAGCATTGTTGAGATTTCTCTAAATATAACTTACATGTGATGGATGCGCAGATATACTTTATTATATAGTGCTGCGGTATATTCTTTTGAGCTGTCTACATGGCAGACCAAATGCTATTGCCAATAAGGTTGTCTGAGTAAATTGTGTCGGCCTGTTGAAGTAGCTCAAGTGCTCGATCGTTGACGTATTAAGCCAAAAGTATTGGGTTCGACTCCCGACCTGAACACTTTTTCACTTAGTTGAAAAAATGTCAGTTTGTATGATATCTTTCCCAATCAGTATGATTGAGAAAGATAAAGTGTAACTTATACAGGGTTCCTACATGTCAGAGAATTTGCTTAACTTTAGGCCTGAAAACTACCAGTATTTACTTAGGGAAAAACACGCCTTATACAATCGCTCGATTATAGAAGTCAAGTTTTTCTGTAAGAAAATACTGGTATTTCCCTGAAATTGTAAGAACCCTTTTATAGAATCCAGGAATGGTATAAAAATTTAAAAAGTGTAACTTTTGCCAAAATAATGGAAGGACTATTTCATAAACATAATCTTAAATATTTTGACCAATTTTGCAATTTACATTGCCTACCTGTCTGCAACATGTAAAAAAATTGAAGCGCTTTTCAATCTTTTCGACACACCCTGTATAAAGTGAAACTCCAACTATCCGGATTAATGTGTTCTGAACGTAATCCGGATATGCAGAAATTCGAATAATTGGAGCAACCACACACACACACACACACAAAGGTTATGTTGTGAAATAAAACTTTCTCTGTAATCGCTTGAGTTTAACAAAATGGTAGAACTAATATATTTAACTTACATTAGATCTACCTTTTATTAAGATCACTTTTATTAAAAGCAATGAAAGAATATATGGTATTTAGATATATATAGACGTGGTTGTTTTACATATGCAACAAGTGAATTGTTTCGTTGTAGCCCGTTAATACCGACATAAAATTATCCAAGTATAGACTTCGAAAATTATAATTAACTATGAATTTTAACATTGGTATAAATATAAATTTCAAGGAAATTACATTTCTTACGAATAAATACACACAATTTAGCATTTCAATAAAGGGATTTTTTTCCTTAAAGGAATTTTTTTTATTTCTTGATATCGATCCAGATATTTGACGATCTGTGAAATTACTGCATATCAAAAGCAGGGTGTTGAGAATTCGGCTTATTTTGCATTCCATGTATATATATATAACAAACAATTCAGATAAGTGTGTCTCTTAATAAAGGAATGATTGTATTATAAAGTCAATTTCTTTATGTCATATACCAATAGGAAGCGTGCCATCAGAGTGGTTTTTCTAAGGAAAAAACTGTCAAACTCCCATTATTTCTAAGAAAATCTGCAAAACTTTTACACAATTTGTATGCTTGGGTTGTGCAAAACTGATCTACCTATTTCATCTTCGATTCCTAATTTTTTTTTAGAATGTGAGCACTACTAGGCCGCAACAGACAGTTGCAAATTACCACTTCAGTTGAAGATCTTATTGTTAACTCCTATAGCCAATATGCAGGCGGCTGCCTAAAAAGGACTGACCTTTTTTAAAATTCAGTAACCAGTGACGCCTAATGAACTTATTTTTGCAGAAGATTAATTTCTTTACCATGCTTCCTTGTTTTAGTTCCAAATATTATCGAAAAATGGCGCTGTTCTGTATTAAATTGGTAGAATACCCAAAATAACGTATAAAAATGGATCAAAGTTTTCTCCAATTTTACTCTTCATTCCGTTTAGCTGTTGAAACACCCAAAAATGTTTTTGCAAACGCAAAAACATATGACAAGTGAAACAACAAGTGACAAGTGACAAAACAAGTGATATTGCAAGGCTATTTTGATTATTACCTCAGTTTTAGACAGTTCAGCTTATCTATCGGTGATATTTGAAACCAAAACAAACAAGTGTAGTAAATAAATTCCTAGCTTCACACAATTACTCTCCTCCAAGAAAAAGTTCATTAGCTGGCACCCAAATATATATATTTATGACATAAAATCCATTTTCTTTCGGACTCTGAGCCTGAAGTTTATTATTAATTTCTTTCTTCATGTTTTTGGATAATCATTTACTATACTGGTGAAATACATGGACGCCAATAAAGCAAAACTCAACCTGTTATAGAATTTTCAAAAAAGGTCAGTTCACTTTAGGACACCCTGTATATCACACGCGTTTAAAGCCGTAAATCTATTCCTGCTTTTTTGATAGGAGTGTTTTAGGAAAATGAATGTTTGTAGTTACCTTCCATAACCCAAAATAAAATAAACCAAGGAAAAAAAACTATCGATGGCTGAGTTTTCCTTTATTGGCGTCCATGTATTTCACCAGAATAGTAAATGATTATCCAAAAAAATTAAGAAAGAAATTAACAATAAACTTCAGACTCGGAGTCCGAAAGGAAACGGAACTTATGTTCGATAAAGGATTTTATGTCGGTAGAATTCAGGAATTGCTGAACGACAAATTAAGCAATCTATGTGAGAACAAATATAACAGGTCAATGATAACTTCTATAGAATTTATGAATGATAAAATTATCATAGATTCGTTATTAAGCGAAAGTTGCTAATTCTTATAGAATTTCTGCTTTTCAATATAGACTTTAAAACTTGGAAAATTTTACATAGTTAAAATATTACAATATTTTTCGAAAAATTTTAAACTTCTTAAAAATGTTTTTCTGATTCTTATTTTATTTTTAATGCATAAATATAGAAGCCGTGTAATGTTTTCCAAAGAACCATTACATGTAAAAGGGTATAATTCAGTTTTCTTTAAAAAGTACAGTCAACAGTAATATGATGTAAACTGTTTCATCACAACTCTCATTTTTTTACTTTCTTCTATCTTTACAAGAAGAAAGTATTGGATTCATAAAATTTTTTTACTTCTGGTTTTCGACCGATTTATACGTTTTAGAAGGTCCTGAAAACGATTTTACTGTTTTTAGAAAATGTCTGTCTGTGAGTCTGTGACTCTGTCTGTCTGTATGTATGTGACAAAAATTATGTGGGCACTCTATCTCAAGAACTAATGCACGAAATTTAATAAAACTTTATATTCAGTTAGTCCATGATATAAATTGGTGCTGATTAATTTTTGGTGAAAATCCCCAGCAGGGGGGCGCTGCTATTCTGCATTTCGCGATTTCCGCAATAGTAACTATCTCAAGAACTGACGCACTTATTTTCATGAAACTTCAGATTCAGTTAGACCTTGACATAAATAGACGCTTATTACGTTTTAGTGTAGATATCCCAACAGGTGGCGCTGCTGTGCTACATTTTTCATGATTTTCACGATAACTGTATCTCAAGAACTAATGCACGGAATTTCATCAAACTTCAGATTCTGTAAGACCTTGACATAAATAGCTACTAATTACGTTTTAGTGTAAATAGCCCAACAGGTGGCGCTGCTATGCTACTTTTTTCATGATTTTTACGATAACTATATCTCAAGAACTAATGCATGGATTTTCATCAAACTTCAGATTCAGTTAGACGTTGACATAAGTTGTTGTTGATTAGGTTTCGGTCTAAATCTCCCAACAGGTGGCGCTGCTATGCTGCATTTTTCAGGATTTACTTGATTTTAGCGATAGTCATATCTGAAGAACTAATGCACGGAATTTAATAAAACTTTAGATTCAGTTAGACCTTGATATAAATTGGTGCTGATTCGTTTTTAGTGTATGCGAAACCTGTGTGAGATAGAAGAAAGTTTTGAGATTGGCACATCCGACAAGTTAAAATATATATTTGAACTTTTCGTAGAAAGTTAATACAGAAGCTGCCACATTTCAAAACCAATAATGTCTTAGTAAAAATCGTAAAATCTTATATAAAAAAATAATATTTCCTTGTTTTTTTTTCTAATATATTTTTAAAAATATTTTATTTAAAAAAGTATTGAATAAATATGTTTCTATACACACTTAAATAGATTTTGTTTTAGAAAGGAAGCTCAAGTTGAGGCACTCAAGGAAATGGCTCAGTGTGCTCAGAAAAGTGAACGTTGAACCAAGTACTGCATCTACACTGCAAAAAATAATTGTTGATTTTACAGTATAAAACTGGTACCCAGCTGCCAGTATTATACCGTAAAATTAACAGTATTAAACAGTAAAATAAGCAGTAATACGCTGCCGTGCAAGCAGTAATACGCTACCGCGCATGCGCGGTAGCGTATACATCTCTATTGCCAGTATAACTTCTGTATATTTACTGATTTATTTACACTGTATAAACGAAAACTGAGTATGATCAGTACTTAATTTTGTTACCTTCGACTTTAAATACATTTATTGCGAAATACTTTACATGGGAGCAAAATGAATATTATTTAAGACTCATCATTCCGGAAATGAGATTTCTGAACGTAACAATGCCAATAAAAAAATCTAAACCAAAACATTTTATATAAACATTCATAGTTTATCATTCATCTCTTTTTTTTTTTTTTTTTTTTTTTTTTTTTTTTTTTACTAGATGGTCGTAAATTCTTCTCATTATTTGGTGCTTATTTATTTTCTAAAGATTTATTGAGTAATTTCCTTAATAATATTGTAACTGATGATACATCTAACGGAGAATACAAATACACAATGTTTTCTTTTATAATGCCATGCTTATTTAGCGTAAGATATAAAACTTAAAATAAATATATTTAAACAAAGATTTATGTACGTAAATTAAAACATATTTATTAAATGAAGGATGAATATGTTTCAAATCAAGGACGAAGGATACATTAAAGTTCATGCCCATTTTTATAGTTCAGTAAGAATAATTCAAAATTAATGACAAACGACAACGTGCACATTCACAGCTGACAACTGAAATTTAAAAAATCCCTGATGGCTCGGCCTACAGGCACAGGGAGATTTCGAAGACACAGACCGTGGGGCGCCTGGTCTGGAATTGCAGAAGAAATGACCTTTTTGCCATGATTTAGCAGTTGGAACCATCCACTTCGAAATTTACTTGTGTCTATAGGCAGAGCCGGCAGGGATTTTTTTTTTAAATTATTTTTTGCTTTAAGGGTTGGTCGTAAAAAAAAAAAAAAAAAAAAAAAAAAACTTGTCAATATAAATGTTGTAGATAATATTAAGAGGATTTATAATAAATTTAAGCGGATTTGATATTTTGTGAATTGACAAAGTTATGAATTTTTTTCTTCTTAAACCCCTATCCCCCCCCCTTAAGGCCATTTTTAATTATATCAAAAATCTGTCATACATAAATTATTACTTTAAACGGATTCGATACGTATCATAATTAAGAAGTTATGGGCTTTTTCTGTCTTCACAAAAAGCCCCCACACCCATTTCTCCCCCTTGGTTCGACTTTGCCCATTAACGAACTTGACCCAGATTTTATGCCCCTTGATTTTATGTATCAGTTTGGAAGAGATTTGTGCAGAATTATTGAAGTTATCGTGTTATATATATATATATATATATATATATATATATATATATATATATATATGGCAATATATATATATAAACTTAATGTAAAATTTAACCAATATATATAAAGTTTTAAACTGGGTGTGGTTTTGAGTTATGGGAGTCATGATCGGCGTAGAGCAGCAAAAATTTTCCAGAAATTCCAACATAGGGGAGAATGTAATAGGTAGTATTTCTTACGAAATCTACCTAAAAGGGATGCCCCCTGTCTCAGAACATTTTTAGTAGGTCACGAATGGTACTATATTTTGGAAATTATTTTACAGAATTTTATTGTAGCAGAGGATATACAAGAAAGATTTGTAACAGTAGTTGAAACACAATTTTTAAGAATGTATTATTTTCATAATAAAATTTAATATTCATATGAAGCGATTTAAAGCGAAAAATGCATTATTGAATTAATAATATAATTATCCCATTCACAAAAAAAGTGAAGATGCTAATAGAAGAAATTAGGTATAACATGTATACCCTCGTTCATTAAAATAACAAAACGAAACAAAACAAAACAGAAACATAAATCACGAATATTCATCAAATATTTATTTTTAATGTGTTCTAATTAGTAAAACCTCAAAAACTATTTCAAAATTGTATTTTGTCAAAAATTAATTACCATGTACCAAAAAAGTAACTTCTTTTTTGTGTAGAATGACCTTTACATTAGAACGGAATAGTTCAAAATTTTATTTTCAAACTCATTCATTCACTCTTTTGCTTGATGGATGGTTAACACAGATAAATGTAATAATTATTTTAAACTAATATTTTAAGCATTTTAATTTGTTCACTAAAAGCAATTTCATGTTAAATATTAGCAAACAAAAGTTGAATAAAATAAAATAATACAATAAATTTGGTTATTCTAAAGAAAACTCTAAAGAAAGATTTTTTTTTCTTGAAAATACTGCATTGAAAAAAAATTTCGTTACATCTTTTTCTCAAATTTTATTATGCGTTATTTATATAATTTTATTTTTAACTGTCTCCATTACAAAAAAAAAAAAGCCTCTCGGATTTTGTAAAATTACGTGAATGCGTTTTAATTGTAATAAACTTGGCTGACATTTTGAGTGATTTTAGGCTACAATCGTCTTTTTTTTTCTTTTCAAGCTAAATTCCATTAACGATTCAGCTTTGTGATGTTTAACGGTTTAAATAGTAGCACAAAAGGTGATTTATCATCACTTTACAGAAAAGTTAGAGCCACAGCAACGCGGATATGGACGGTGCCCCGGCACCTAGTGCCAAGCCTAATAACCTGTTCATTAGTGGTATGAATTATTACTACCAATTATAGGTACATAAGCAAGCGCAGTTTTTAGTATCTGGTGCCAAATAGACGCTGATACTGTAGTATCTAGCTAGAATATTGGGAAGCAAATCTTTGCAGTACAAAGAATTCTCAGGCTGTACTCATCTGAGGTCAAAAATTAAAAGTTTCTTTAGTGCTATTGAAAAACACGTCAGAAGAGAAATTTTCTATTTATTTCTCTCAACACTTTGAATTTGCAGCATTATTTTTCACAAAATATTTTCTCTCATTTCTGTTTATAAAATAATAATAATAACATTAATAATAATAATAACAATAATAATAATAATAATCTTAAAAAGTTAAGGCTTAAAAAGTTTTCGATATGAACAAGATAATATTACACTTAAAACTATGAAGAAATTTCAGCGATTGCAGAATTATTTTTGGTACTGATGTTCTTATGTTTCATTTCAGTAAATTTAGCACACAACTGCTTCAAGGCTTCATAAAGGGAATTACCACAATTTTTATAATTTTCGACCAAAAAAAACATTTAAAAAATTTTAAAAGTTAGATAACATACTTAAAAAACATTAAAACTTATATCTGAAATAGTCTATAGTACATTACAGGGCTGTATAGACATCGGTAGGGCCTCGGTAAAAATGACAGCATATTGCGCATTTTCATTATGCTCTGTGTTGTATCTTCTATATAAACGCAAGCTGTCCGCTTTGTACACATATTAGACGATATATACATACTATAAATAAATCAGTCAAGTACGAATATAACTCGCGCTCAAAGGGTACCGTACATTAAATTTATTAATTACTATTTATTAATTAACAAACTTCGTCTGCCCCTAATTTTTTTATTTTATTTAGTTTCAGTAGATTCGGAAGGGACATATTTTTGTAGTACACTTTCAACGATATTTATGAAAATATAATACCAAAATTAAAACAAATATATTTCGGTGTTACGAGAGCTATACAATATATAAAGAAATTTTTGTTACAAGTTCCTTAATTAATATCTCGGCTAATTACCGACAATTTTTTTCGAAAATCATTATCAAATATCCTTGAATGTTTCTATGTCGATAGATACCGCAAGCGCCTGTCAACTCCGCTGACCGTTCGAAAAGTAAAGTTTGTGTGTAACGGAAAAATGAGTTTTTCTCAAAAACTATGTAACCCACGAAAATCGCTATGCTTTTCCTGCAAGGTTTAAATAAACTCCTACTACCCCTAATTTTTTCATATTTTTAGTTTCAATAGATTCGGAAATACAGGGGAGGAG
Organism: Maratus michaelseni; assembly: GCA_963931845.1. NCBI lineage: Eukaryota > Metazoa > Arthropoda > Arachnida > Araneae > Salticidae > Maratus > Maratus michaelseni. The sequence goes on from OZ007599.1 coordinate 276,046,605, forward strand.
ACATAATTTTGCAGTGTATTTTCGACGATATCTCTGACGATATAATATCTAAAATTAAAACAAAATATATTTTTGAGTTCGGTATTACAAGATCTTTCACACGATACCGCGCACGATATATATATATATATATATATATATATATATATATATATATATATATATATATATATATATATAAATGAAAACACATGTGAAGACCGAAGGAAAATACATTATAAAAAGCTATAGAATGATCACTGAAGAAAGTATACCCAAAAGGATGAAAAAGCAAAAACTGGAAAATCAAAATTGGAAAACTATGAATATCTTATACACTGCTCAAAACAATTAAAGGATATTTGAAGTTTTATATAAAATAAAGATATAAACGAAATTTTTTTTTGCCGAGAGAATCACAAATGCAAATTTTTCTGGTTTTCAAACTGTGGAGTATGCAAATTTTGAGTTCGACGTCAAAAACGTCGCTACAGCGGCAGTGAATGAAATTTGACTTTCAACTGGATAAAAGAGAATGAAGACAAGGATGATCGGCATTCAGTGATTGCTTTGTTTCGATGAGTACGATGTCTCAGCGAAGTCATTTGACAGATTCAGAAGCTTGGAGAATTGTTGGTAGGTTAGAAGGGGGCCAAACTCAAGCCGAAGTAGCGCAAGCCATTGGAGTGTCACAAAGTGTCATTTCCAGGATCTGGAACCGTTTTTTGGAGAGTGGATGTGCAGGCCGAAGACCAGGGCAAGGTCGTAGACGGGCAACAACACCCAATGAAGATCTGTATTTAGCGTTAACAGCTCGGAGACACCAAAACATGAACGCTACTCTTCTCCAACAACACCTTCGCTCGGCTATAGGCACCACGATTTCAACTCAGACTGTCCGAAACCGGCTCCATGCTGTAGGTCTGTATGCTCGCCGACCGATGGTATGTGTTAGATTAACATCAAGGCATCGTCGTGACCGCAGGAAGTGGGCAACCGAGCATGTCAACTGGAAGAGAAATGAATGGAGCAATATTCTGTTTTCTGACGAGTCCCGTTTTTCTGTGCATCCGGATAATAGGCGTATTTTCATCTGGAGGGACCGTGGCAGTAGGAATAATCCTGCGTTCGTGCACGAAAGTGTCAGATTTGGCGGTGGAGGAGTGTTGGTGTATGGTGGCATCTCCATTGACGGGCGCACTGACCTCTACATCATTCGAGATGGAGCTCTGACTGGTCGCCGATATAGGGATGAGATCCTCAGACCTATTGTAGTCCCTTACGCTGCAGCAATCGGAGATAACTTCATTTTAATGGACGATAACTGCAGGCCACATCGTGCAAACCTGGTGGAGGATTTCTTTTTCGAGGAAGGAATCGTTCGAATGGAATGGCCAGCGTGTTCTCCAGACATGAATCCAATCGAGCACGTTTGGGACGCTCTAGGAAGACGAGTTTCTGGCCGCCAACAACCCCCACAAACTCTCCAAGAACTGGAAAGAGCTCTTCTGGAAGAGTGGGGCAGAATACCCCAACTCGTCATTAATAGCCTCATTGAGTCCATGCCTCAAAGGTGTTCAACGTTGCTGGCCGCCCGTGGAAACCATACCCCCTACTGAAAATGATTTTCTTTGAAGAAAACACCTTTTCTTATTATTTTTTTCTCATATGCACAAATTGTGTTTTTTTCCTTTTGTACACAAATGCGCAATAAAATGCATTTTTTTCTGCCAAACATGTGTAATTTATTCTCATATAACCTACTATGTCTGTCGACCATGTATAAATCAGCTAAAAAGTTTCTCAGATACAAAATCCACCTAAAACTGCAATATCCTTTAATTGTTTTGAGCAGTATAGAATCTTCAGAAGGGTTTTATAAGAATACTAGCAAGCTACGTCCGCTACGCTGGTCAATTTCTTATAACGAACTTTTAATCCAACAAAATATTGACATTTCATAATTCACTTTTATATTTTAACAGAATAATAAGGCTATTATAATTTGTGACTCGTGCTATAGCCAATATACACGCCAGGACACGTCGCCCTTATCATTATGTTTTTACTCATGAAGGTTTCGCTATGGTACTCCATTGTGAAATTTGGTAATTTTTCAAATTCAATATTTGAAAAATAGCATAATCATTAGATTTGAAATTTATATCAAGAAAAATACAATTTTTTACCTTTCAAACGCAGTTTGCCTAACAATTTACTGACAAATACTTTTCGAGCTACTATTTTTCTTTCAGTAACTTCAAATGTTTCATTTTCCGAGATTAATCTGTGGCAACAATTAGCGAAAAACCCAGTCGTCAGAAACGCATAGTTTTTTATTAAAGAGGCTGTTGGAGCAGGGATTGTCACCACCAAATTGCCACCATCACTTTTGAAATCGGTTCGGTAGTTCTAGAGAGTCCATAGAAATTGTAATTTAGAATGGGTTTTAGAACGCTTTTCACTCATTTCACCCTTTTAAATTTCGATTTTTTTTAGTTTGTTTTTGGAGAGCATTTACATCTTATAAGTAACTACAACGCCAAATTTCAAATCGGTTCGGTAGTTCTAGAGATTCCATAGAAATTGTAATTTAGAATGTTTTTAGAACGCTTTTCGCTCATTTCACCCTTTTAAATTTCGATTTTTTTTTATTTTGTTCTTAGAGAGCATTTACATCTTATAAGTAACTACAACGCCAAATTTCAAATCGGTTCGGTAGTTCTAGAGATTCCATAGAAATTGTAATTTAGAATGTTTTTAGAACGCTTTTCGCTCATTTCACCCTTTTAAATTTCGATTTTTTTTTATTTTGTTCTTAGAGAGCATTTACATCTTATAAGTAACTACAATGCCAAATTTCAAATCGGTTCGGTAGTTCTAGAGATTCCATAGAAATTGTAATTTAGAATGTTTGTAGAACGCTTTTCGCTCATTTCACCCTTTTAAATTTCGAATTTTTTTTATTTTGTTGTTAGAGAGCATTTACATCTTATAAGTAACTACAACGCCAAATTTCAAATCGGTTCGGTAGTTCTAGAGATTCCATAGAAATTGTAATTTAGAATGTTTTTAGAACGCTTTTCGCGCATTTCACCCTTTCAAATTTCGAATTTTTTTTATTTTGTTCTTAGAGAGCATTTACATCTTATAAGTAACTACAACTCCAAATTTCAAATCGGTTCGGTAGTTCTAGAGATTCCATAGAAATTGTAATTTAGAATGTTTGTAGAACACTTTTCGCTCATTTCACCCTTTTAAATTTCGATTTTTTTTTTATTTTGTTCTTAGAGAGCATTTACATCTTATAAGTAACTACAATGCCAAATTTCAAATTTCTAGCTGCTTCAGTCTAGAAAAGATCGCAATTTTAGAACGTTTTTCGCTCCTGCACCCCCCTGGGGTAGTGGCACCGACATAAAATGTAACCTATGTTGGAGCAGGGGTTGTCACCATCAATTTGCCACCATCACTTTTGAAATCGGTTCGGTAGTTCCAGAGATTACCCCCTACAAACAAACAAACAAACAATCTTTACTCCTTTTTAATATTAGTATAGATTCATAGTAAGTATATGTCATTTCATCAAATATTGTCAGCATTATGCCTAAAATCGTCAATATTAAGCCCCTAATGACATACACAAATGAAACCAGAAAATCAAAAACCATACATGAGGTCCAACCAAATATATATATATATATATATATATATATATATATATATATATATAAATGAGTTTTTTAAGTAACTTAATTATCCCCCCTAAATTTTTTCTAAACATATTTGTGAATTTCTAATAATCTGAAAATATTAAATATATACAATTATTATACAGACAAACATACATTAAATACAATAATCCAACATGGAGTGAAAAATTAGCAAGAGCCAGGAATCGAACCTGGGTCCACAGCGTTCCAGGCTGTTGCTCTAACCAGCAGCCCGGAACGCTGTGGACCCAAGTTCGATTCCTGGCTCTGGCTAATTTTTCACTCCATGTTGGATTATTGTATTTAATGTATGTTTGTCTGTATAATAATTGTATATCTTTAAAATGCTGAATGCAGGCGTTATTTATGTGTGTTTTAATATATATGCGTAGATCGATGGAATAGTAAAAATCTATTCACCGTTGTCTGGTCATCCAAGGCTGTCTGTTAGATGGCTGGTGACCTTCTCTCCAACATGGTTTATTAGTGAGAAATTGCAAACTCAGGAAACGGCCGGAGTGGCTCAGTGGTTAGAGCAACAGCCCAAAACGCTGTGGATCCAGGTTCGATTCCTGGCTCTGACTAATTTTTCACTCCATGTTGGATTATTGTATTTAATGTATGTTTGTCTGTATAATAATTGTGTATCTTTAAAATGCTGAATGCAGGCGTTATTTATGTGTGTTTTAATCGGAAAATATGTGGGTCAATAGCATTTATAACTTTCCCAAGTTTGAACCTTTCACTTCCCATACTTTACGAGAAAAATGGCTCTGACAGACACAGGAGTGATCTTATAATGGTTCCGTTTTTACTTTTTAAGTACGAAACCCTAAAAAGGTACAATAATATATTTTTTTTCGAAATTTTACAGCAGACTAAGTTTTTAAAGATCAGCATTTAATGACATTATGTTTAAGAATTAGATAGTCATTTGCTAAGATTATGTCATTAGTGCAGGAAAGGGGAGATTTAAGAATTAAAACCATTTTAAAAACCATAAAAACCTTATTAGTCAAATGCAAAAACCTTTGTGCTAAGTTCAGTACGTGACGCGTAAAAAACGAATTAAGGTAAGACACAAACAGTTAGCACAAATTCAGCACACAACTACTTCAAGGCTTCATAAAGGGAATTTACTTATCAGATGAAAAGAAAGTAAAAAGAGAGAGAGAGAGCAGGAACAATACAAGTACTCCAAAAAAAAATAAATATTCGTGGGAAAATTCGAAATAACAGTATTGGCGAGAGAAAATATCGAAATAGGAAGTCTCTTATTACTTATGGAGACCAGGCGACTTGGTAATGGTAAGAATTGATTTGAATTATTTTATATTTGAGCACACAATAACTAATCCGAGGATCCCTATATGTGTTTTGATTTACGGGTATTTAACTTCTATATATATATTAAAAAAATGACTCCTTAGCGATGAATTATTAGTTGTTTGTGTTAGCAAGAAAAGAAAAGAGAAGACGATTTTTTTCTTCCGCGATCCGCAAGGTAAAATAACTAAGCCGTCACCGATTAGTAAAGAAAACGGGAGAAAGGGAACGCAAAATGTGAAGCTCGACTGTTACTCGTCTGGGGGGTTAGCTCGTCTGTTACTCCTATGGCAGAACTTATTTTTTTCCTATTTCTTTTTTCCATTTATTTTCGGGAGACATAGAAAAGGAGAGATATAGGAAAGGATTATCGTACATTTTAATTTTTTAAAGAAAACTATTTTCTTTATTGATGTGTGTGTATACAGGAAAATATTTATCATTACTAGATTCTATATTTTGAGAAGCCATATATAATCTCCTCAAACTTTAAAAAACGATATTGTACTTCATTTTCTCTTACTTACTTCGAGACATTTCGACAAGATTTTTTTTGAAATAGTAGATTATCGAGAGCTATTAGAAAGGGTTGGTTTTAATCCAGACAGCCAATCGGATGCTCCTCTGCTCTTCTTTGCAACTCATCAGCTGTTCAGCTGACGAATCATATAGCCTAATTTCCGTGACGTCACTCCTGTCTTAGAGAACTCTCTGTTTTGGTCAAATTCTTCTCCATTCATTCTTCCGGCAGCTTTTGCTTAGTAGAGAGTTGATCAGGTGTTTTAGAGACGATTTATATTTTTCGGACATTTAAGCGAGATTTATTTTATTTAAAGTAATGGATCTAAGTTGCAATGAAAATATTGCCGATCTTGATGATTCATTAGATATCGAAAGGCTTTTACTACTTGAGCCTTTATATGTAATAAACGAGGATTATTTTCGTACTATTCAAACCGAAATAAGCAGTGATATGAGACAAACTTGCTTAGAGTGGCTTTGGGAGGTAAGTTACTCAGATTCATAGCTACTTCTGAAATACTAGAACTAAAGTAATTGGCATGTGATAAATACTTTTTAGACACTAAAAATATACTGGCGGGAAAAATTAAAGGAACAAGTATAAACATTCATGCAACTTCAATGATTTTGCAGCTAAAAACACGGAACTTCCCTAAAAACCCTTATTTTGTCATGCTTGAAATGTCTTCAAAATTCAGAATATATCTTATTTCTTCAAAACATAAAGCATAAAAACTCATGTAACTTCAATGATTTTTCAGCTAAAAGCATGGAACTTTCACGAAACTTTTATTTTGTCATGCTTGAAATATCTTCAAAATGCAGAATATCTTATTTCTGACAAAAAATAAAGTATAAAAACGCCGGTAACTTCAATGATTTTCTAGTTAAAAACATGGAACTTCCATAAAACCCTTATTTTGTCATACTTGAGATACCTTCAAAATGCAGAATATTCTATTTCTAAGAAAAAAAAATAACAAAAATTTAGGAAATAGAATATAAAATGGGGTTGTTTATGATATTTTTAACAACTTTTTAGAGATATGTGGAAAAGTTGTATGCTATCGCTCCTGACCCAAATGAAATTTACGGCTTTACAAGCTTACTTTTCTCCTTCAAATTCTTGGAATTAAACGCCATTTTGCACAATCCGTCAAATGGCTTCTCCGACATGTTTCACCTGCCATATGCGAAAATGTTAACGAATTTGCATATTTCTGCGTAGCAAAGGTGAATACCATTGGATTATAGGATAACTTTTTTTTTTTCATTAGACTTTACTTAACAGAATTAACATAAAATACCTTTAATTTTCTCCACCTTGTTCTTTTAATTTTCCCCACCTTGATTATTTATTTTTCCCGCCAATGTATTTTCATTCAAGTTTTATAAAAATATTTCACACCAGAACTTTTATTTAAAGCTATTCAGCTTTTTTATTTATTATTTCTGCATGTAATTTATATTTTATTTATTTTACGAAAAAAATTCTGGTTCGAATCGAAATATTTTCATTTGTTACAGGTCAATGACCGATTGTTGGTATATTTAGTGTTAAACTATTTTACATATGAATAAAAATTTATAGGGCTTTGGTTTCACGTATACCTGACGATATTCAGTCTCCGCATGGCGGCTAAATAAAATAAACGACCAGAAAATATTTTATTTTTATTTTATTTTTATTATTTTTTTAAACGCGATTATCATTAGGAATTTGTTTTCATACGTAATTATTAACGTTCGTTGAATTCTGAAATTTTTATTTATTTTGCAGCATATTTTATCGTAATTACTATAATGTTAACTGCTGCTATTTATACCAGCAATTTTAATATATTTTATTTTTTCTCAACAAGAATTAAAATTGTAAAAAATTGGCCAGTGGTTACTAACTAAAAATATTAATTTTCAGGTTTTATGATTACCCGTTCGAAAATTTAAAGTGTGCAAAAATGCTCTTGTATATATTAAAAAAAATCCCCACTTTGAAAAGCAAAACAAAAATTAATAAATAAGTAAGCAAAATGAGGGGGGGGGGGGATATCTCTTAACAGCGTTTTCTGACCATTAAAATATGCTTTCATTAAAAAACGAAATAAAAATGTTTTTAAATGTGAATTTGACAAAAGCTATAAACAATAAAATACTATAATTTTATTTAAATCCTGAAAAGCCTAATAAAATCCAATTTTAATTTTATACATTATATTTAAATTATTTACTTAAATGTGTGATAAATGCGTGCCTTAAATTATGTGAAATATTACTGTAAATTTTGGTTGTTTACATGTTCCATTTTTTTACGAGAAAATATATGTATAATGAGAAATAATACTTCTTCATTTATATTTTTTTTACATTTTTTTTCTCACCAATATTACTTTACTTCTTTGGCTCTTAAAAAGATGCCCATAAAAACGGGTAGGTGGATGAAAAACATTCAACAAAAAGTTTCATAGGCCTTGAAGATGGCAAAAATGAATTTTTAGTTACGATTTTACAGTCATGTATAGGGATGTAAAATTTCCGGAAATTTAGAAGTGAAGGGAAAAAAAACAGTTTTTTCTGGAAAAAGTGGTTTATCAAAAATTTTCTTTAAAAATATAAAATAATAAACATTTTTTAAATTCATGCAGCCTAGCCATAAAAAACAATTTTCCCTTTACATGAAATTATTACAAAAAAGAAAAAAGGCAAACTTTTAAAACTTTTGCCTATCGATCTCAGAATTTTGAAATTATCTTTTTTTTTGCTTAATTTAACACCATTGTTTGTAATATATCATGTATCTGTTGAAATGATTTTTAAGTTGCATTTGCTTAAATACCAGTAGAGCTAATTTAAGATAATAACAAAAACCGATTTTAATTTTATACTTTATATTTAATAAATTACTGTAAATTTTAGTTGTTTACATGTTCCCTTTTTAAGAGAAAATTATATGTATAAACATAAATATTTCTTCATTTATATATTTTCACAATTTACGTTTCTCACCAATTTTATTTTACTTCTTTGGCCCTTAAAAATATGCCCCATAAAAACGGGTGGGTGGATAAAATAATTTTCAACAAAAAGTTTCTCAGGCCTTGAAAATGCCAAACAATGAATTTTTTGTTACGATTTTACAGTCATGCATAGAGATATAAAATTTCCAGAAATTTTGAAGTAAAGGAGAAAAAAAAACAGTTTTTTTTCGGGAAAAATTGGTTTCTCAAAAAGTTTCTTTAAAAATATAAAATAATAAACATTTTTCAAATTCATGCAGACTAACCATAAAAACAATTTTCCCTTTACATGAAATTATTACAAAAAAGAAAAAAAGCAAACTTTTAAAACTTTTGCCTATCGATCTCAGAATTTTGACATTAGCTTTTTTTTTTGCTTAATTTAACACCATTGTTTGTAATATATCATGTATCTGTTGAAATGATTTTTAAGTTGCATTTGCTTAAATACCAGTAGAGCTAATTTAAGATAATAACAAAAACCGATTTTAATTTTATACTTTATATTTAATAAATTACTGTAAATTTTAGTTGTTTACATGTTCCCTTTTTACGAGAAAATTATATGTATAAACATAAATATTTCTTCATTTATATTTTTTCACAATTTACGTTTCTCACCAATTTTATTTTACTTCTTTGGCCCTTAAAAATATGCCCCATAAAAACGGGTGGGAGGATAAAAAAATTTTTCAACATAAAGTTTCTCAGGCCTTGAAAATGCCAAACAACGAATTTTTTGTTACGATTTTACAATCATGCATAGAGATATAACATTTCAAGAAATTTTGAAGTAAAGGAGAAAAAAAGTTTTTTTTTCTGGAAAAATTGGTTTCTCAAAAAGTTTCTTTAAAAATGTAAAATAATAAACATTTTTCAAATTCATGAAGACTAACCATAAAAACAATTTTCCATTTACATGAAATTATTACAAAAAAGAAAAAAAGCAAACTTTTAAAACTTTTTAAACATTTGCTTTTTTTGCTTAATTTAACACCAATTGTTTGTAATATATCATGTATCTGTTGAAAAGATTTTTAAGTTGCATTTGCTTAGTTACCAGAAGAGCTAATTTAAGATAATAAAAAAAACAATTTTAATTTTGTACTTTATATTTAATAAATTACTGTAAATTTTAGTTGTTTACATGTTCCCTTTTTAAGAGAAAATTATATGTATAAACATAAATATTTCTTCATTTATATTTTTTCACAATTTACGTTTCTCACCAATTTTATTATACTTCTTTGGCCCTTAAAAATGTGCCCCATAAAAACGGGTGGGTGGATAAAAAAAAAAAAAAAAAAAAATTCAACAAAAAGTTTCTCAGGCCTTGAAAATGCCAAAATATGAATTTTTTGTTACGATTTTACAATCATGCATAGAGATATAAAATTTCCAGAAATTTTGAAGTAAAGGAGAAAAAAAAGTTTTTTTTTTCTGGAAAACTTGGTTTCTCAAAAAGTTTCTTTAAAAATATAAAATAATAAACATTTTTCACATTCATGCAGACTAACCATAAAAAACAATTTTCCCTTTACATGAAATTATTACAAAAAAGCAAAAAAGCAAACTTTTAAAACTTTTGCCTATCGATCTCAGAATTTTGACATTAGCTTTTTTTGCTTAATTTAACACCCTTTTTTGTAATATATCATGTATCTGTTGAAATGATTTTTAAGTTGCATTTGCTTAAATACCAGTAGAGCTAATTTAAGATAATAGCAAAAACCGATTTTAATTTTATACTTTATATTTAATAAATTACTGTAAATTTTAGTTGTTTACATGTTCCCTTTTTACGAGAAAATTATATAAATAAACATGCATATTTCTTCATTTATATATTTTCACAATTTACGTTTCTCATTAATTTTATTTAACTTCTTTGGCCCTTAAAAATATGCCCCATAAAAACGGGTGGGTGGATAAAATAATTTTCAACAAAAAGTTTCTCAGGCCTTCAAAATGCCAAACAATGAAATTTTTGTTACGATTTTACAATCATGCATAGAGATATAAAATTTCCAGAAATTTTGAAGTAAAGGAGAAAAAAAAACAAATTTTTTTTTTCTGGAAAAATTGGTTTCTCAAAAAGTTTCTTTAAAAATATAAAATAATAAACATTTTTTAAATTCATGCTGACTAACCATAAAAAACAATTTTCCCTCTACATGAAATTATTACAAAAAAAGAAAAAAAGCAAACTTTTAAAATTTTTGCCTATCGATATCAGAATTTTGATATTAGCTTTTTTTGCTTAATTTAACACCATTTTTTGTAATATATCATGTATCTGTTGAAATGATTTTTAAGTTGCATTTGCTTAGTTACCAGTAGAGCTAATTTAAGATAATAAAAAAAAATAATTTTGTACTTTATATTTAATAAATTACTGTAAATTTTAGTTGTTTACATGTTCCCCTTTTAAGAGAAAATTATATGTATAAACATAATTATTTCTTCATTTATATTTTTTCACAATTTACGTTTCTCACCAATTTTATTTTACTTCTTTGGCCCTTAAAAATATGCCCCATAAAAACGGGTGGGTGGATAAAATAATTTTCAACAAAAAGTTTCTCAGGCCTTGAAAATGCCAAACAATGAATTTTTTGTTACGATTTTACAATCATGCATTGAGATATAAAATTGCCAGAAATTTTGAAGTAAAGGAGAAAAAAAAGTTTTTTTTTTTTCTCTAAAACTTGGTTTCTCAAAAAGTTTTATTAAAAATATAAAATAATAAACATTTTTCAAATTCATGCAGACTAACCATAAAAAACAATTTTCCATTTACATGAAATTATTACAAAAAAGAAAAAAAGAAAATTTTTAAAACTTTTGCCTATCGATCTCAGAATTTTGACATTAGCTTTTTTTGCTTAATTTAACACCATTTTTTGTAATATATCATGTATCTGTTGAAATGATTTTTAAGTTGCATTTGCTTAAATACCAGTAGAGCTAATTTAAGATAATAGCAAAAACCGATTTTAATTTTATACTTTATATTTAATAAATTACTGTAAATTTTAGTTGTTTACATGTTCCCTTTTTACGAGATAAATTATATGTATAAACATAAATATTTCTTCATTTATATTTTTTCACAATTTACGTTTCTCACCAATTTTATTTTACTTCTTGGGCCCCTAAAAATATGCCCCATAAAAAAGGGTGGGTGGATGAAAAAAACTTTCAACTAAAAGTTTCTTAGGCCTTGAAGATGGCAAAAATGAATTTTTAGTTACGATTTTACAGTCATGCATAGAGATGTAAAATTTCCGGAAATTTTGAAGTGAAGGAGAAAAAAAAAACAGTTTTTTTCAGGGGGGGAGGGGGGGGGGTTATGGAAACATTGGTTTCTCAAAAAGTTTCTTTAAAAATATAAAATAATAAACATTTTTTAAATTCATGCTGACTAACCATAAAAAACACTTTTCCCTCTACATGAAATTATTACAAAAATAGAAAAAAACAAACTTTTAAAATTTTTGCCTATCGATCTCAGAATTTTGATATTAGCTTTTTTTGCTTAATTTAACACCATTCTTTGTAATATATCATGTATCTGTTGAAATGATTTTTAAGTTGCATTTGCTTAGTTACCAGTAGAGCTAATTTAAGATAATAAGAAAAAACAATTTTAATTTTATACATTATATTTAATAAATTACTGTAAATTTTAGTTGTTTACATTTCCCCTTTTTACGAGCAAATTATATGTATAAACACAAAAATTTCTTCATTTATATTTTTTCACAATTTAAGTTTCTTACCAATTTTATTTTACTTCTTTAGCCCTTAAAAATATACCCCATAAAAACGGGTGGGTGGATAAAAAATCTTTCAACAAAAAGTTTCTTAGTCCTTGAAGATGGCAAAAATGAATTTTTAGTTACGATTTTACAATCATGTATAGAGATGTAAAATTTCCGGAAATTTTGAAGTGAAGAAGAAATAAAAACAGTTTTTTTCAGGGGGGGGGGGGGGTTATGGAAACATTGGTTTCTCAAAAAGTTTCTTTAAAAATATAAAATAATAAACATTTTTTAAATTCATGCTGACTAACCATAAAAAACACTTTTCCCTCTACATGAAATTATTACAAAAAAAGAAAAAAAGCAAACTTTTAAAATTTTTGCCTATCGATCTCAGAATTTTGATATTAGCTTTTTTTGCTTAATTTAACACCATTTTTTGTAATATATCATGTATCTGTTGAAATGATTTTTAAGTTGCATTTGCTTAGTTACCAGTAGAGCTAATTTAAGATAATAAAAAAAAAATAATTTTGTACTTTATATTTAATAAATTACTGTAAATTTTAGTTGTTTACATGTTCCCTTTTTAAGAGAAAATTATATGTATAAACATAATTATTTCTTCATTTATATTTTTTCACAATTTACGTTTCTCACCAATTTTATTTTACTTCTTTGGCCCTTAAAAATATGCCCCATAAAAACGGGTGGGTGGATAAAATAATTTTCAACAAAAAGTTTCTCAGGCCTTGAAAATGCCAAACAATGAATTTTTTGTTACGATTTTACAATCATGCATAGAGATATACAATTTCCAGAAATTTTTAAGTAAAGGAGAAAAAAAAAAAACAGTTTTTTTTCTGGAAAAATTGGTTTCTCAAAAAGTTTATTTAAAAATATAAAATAATAAACATTTTTCAAATTCATGCAGACTAACCATAAAAACAATTTTCCCTTTACATGAAATTATTACAAAAAAGAAAAAAAGCAAAATTTTAAAACTTTTGCCTATCGATCTCAGAATTTTGACATTAGCTTTTTTTGCTTAATTTAACACCATTTTTTGTAATATATCATGTATCTTTTGAAATGATTTTTAAGTTGCATTTGCTTAAATACCAGTAGAGCTAATTTAAGATAATAACAAAAACCGATTTTAATTTTATACTTTATATTTAATAAATTACTGTAAATTTTAGTTGTTTACATGTTCCCTTTTTACGAGAAAAATTATATGTATAAACATAAATATTTTTTCATTTATATTTTTTCACAATTTACGTTTCTCACCAATTTTATTTTACTTCTTTGGCCCCTAAAAATATGCCCCATAAAAAAGGGCGGGTGGATGAAAAAAACTTTGAACTAAGAGTTTCTTAGGCCTTGAAGATGGCAAAAATGAATTTTTAGTTACGATTTTACAGTCCTGCATAGAGATGTAAAATTTCCGGAAATTTTGAAGTGAAGGAGAAAAAAAAACAGTTTTTTTCAGGGGGGGAGGGGGGGGGGGGTTATGGAAACATTGGTTTCTCAAAAAGTTTCTTTAAAAATATAAAATAATAAACATTTTTAAATTCATGCTGACTAACCATAAAAAACAATTTTCCCTCTACCTGAAATTATTACAAAAATAGAAAAAAAGCAAACTTTTAAAATTTTTGCCTATCGATCTCAGAATTTTGATATTAGCTTTTTTTGCTTAATTTAACACCATTTTTTGTAATATATCATGTATCTGTTGAAATGATTTTTAAGTTGCATTTGCTTAGTTACCAGTAGAGCTAATTTAAGATAATAAGAAAAAACAATTTTAATTTTATACATTATATTTAATAAATTACTGTAAATTTTAGTTGTTTACATGTTCCCTTTTTAAGAGAAAATTATATGTATAAACATAAATATTTCTTCATTTATATATTTTCACAATTTACGTTTCTCACCAATTTTATTTTACTTCTTTGGCCCTTAAAAATATGCCCCATAAAAACGGGTGGGTGGATAAAATAATTTTCAACAAAAAGTTTCTCAGGCCTTGAAAATGCCAAACAATGAATTTTTTGTTACGATTTTACAATCATGCATAGAGATATAAAATTTCCAGAAATTTTGAAGTAAAGGAGAAAAAAAAGTTTTTTTTTTTCTAAAACTTGGTTTCTCAAAAAGTTTTATTAAAAATATAAAATAATAAACATTTTTCAAATTCATGCAGACTAACCATAAAAAACAATTTTCCATTTACATGAAATTATTACAAAAAAGAAAAAAAGCAAAATTTTAAAACTTTTGCCTATCGATCTCAGAACTTTGACATTAGCTTTTTTTGCTTAATTTAACACCATTTTTTGTAATATATCATGTATCTGTTGAAATGATTTTTAAGTTGCATTTGCTTAAATACCAGTAGAGCTAATTTAAGATAATAACAAAAACAGATTTTAATTTTATACTTTATATTTAATAAATTACTGTAAATTTTAGTTGTTTACATTTTCCCTTTTTACGAGCAAATTATATGTATAAACACAAAAATTTCTTCATTTATATTTTTTCACAATTTAAGTTTCTTACCAATTTTATTTTACTTCTTTAGCCCTTAAAAATATACCCCATAAAAACGGGTGGGTGGATAAAAAATCTTTCAACAAAAAGTTTCTTAGTCCTTGAAGATGGCAAAAATGAATTTTTAGTTACGATTTTACAATCATGTATAGAGATGTAAAATTTCCGGAAATTTTGAAGTGAAGGAGAAATAAAAACAGTTTTTTTCAGGGGGGGGGGGGGGGGGGTTATGGAAACATTGGTTTCTCAAAAAGTTTCTTTAAAAATATAAAATAATAAACATTTTTTAAATTCATGCTGACTAACCATAAAAAACACTTTTCCCTCTACATGAAATTATTACAAAAAAAGAAAAAAAGCAAACTTTTAAAATTTTTGCCTATCGATCTCAGAATTTTGATATTAGCTTTTTTTGCTTAATTTAACACCATTTTTTGTAATATATCATGTATCTGTTGAAATGATTTTTAAGTTGCATTTGCTTAGTTACCAGTAGAGCTAATTTAAGATAATAAAAAAAAATAATTTTGTACTTTATATTTAATAAATTACTGTAAATTTTAGTTGTTTACATGTTCCCTTTTTAAGAGAAAATTATATGTATAAACATAATTATTTCTTCATTTATATTTTTTCACAATTTACGTTTCTCACCAATTTTATTTTACTTCTTTGGCCCTTAAAAATATGCCCCATAAAAACGGGTGGGTGGATAAAATAATTTTCAACAAAAAGTTTCTCAGGCCTTGAAAATGCCAAACAATGAATTTTTTGTTACTATTTTACAATCATGCATAGAGATATAAAATTTCCAGAAATTTTTAAGTAAAGGAGAAAAAAAAACAGTTTTTTTTTCTGGAAAAATTGGTTTCTCAAAAAGTTTCTTTAAAAATATAAAATAATAAACATTTTTCAAATTCATGCAGACTAACCATAAAAACAATTTTCCCTTTACATGAAATTATTACAAAAAAGAAAAAAAGCAAAATTTTAAAACTTTTGCCTATCGATCTCAGAATTTTGACATTAGCTTTTTTTGCTTAATTTAACACCATTTTTTGTAATATATCATGTATCTTTTGAAATGATTTTTAAGTTGCATTTGCTTAAATACCAGTAGAGCTAATTTAAGATAATAACAAAAACCGATTTTAATTTTATACTTTATATTTAATAAATTACTGTAAATTTTAGTTGTTTACATGTTCCCTTTTTACGAGAAAAATTATATGTATAAACATAAATATTTCTTCATTTATATTTTTTCACAATTTACGTTTCTCACCAATTTTATTTTACTTCTTTGGCCCCTAAAAATATGCCCCATAAAAAAGGGCGGGTGGATGAAAAAAACTTTCAACTAAGAGTTTCTTAGGCCTTGAAGATGGCAAAAATTAATTTTTAGTTACGATTTTACAGTCATGCATGGAGATGTAAAATTACCGGAAATTTTGAAGTGAAGGAGAAAAAAAAAACAGTTTTTTTCAGGGGGGGAGGGGGGGGGTTATGGAAACATTGGTTTCTCAAAAAGTTTCTTTAAAAATATAAAATAATAAACATTTTTTAAATTCATGTTGACTAACCATAAAAAACAATTTTCCCTCTACATGAAATTATTACAAAAATAGAAAAAAAGCAAACTTTTAAAATTTTTGCCTATCGATCTCAGAATTTTGATATTAGCTTTTTTTGCTTAATTTAACACCATTCTTTGTAATATATCATGTATCTGTTGAAATGATTTTTAAGTTGCATTTGCTTAGTTACCAGTAGAGCTAATTTAAGATAATAAGAAAAAACAATTTTAATTTTATACATTATATTTAATAAATTACTGTAAATTTTAGTTGTTTACATGTTCCCTTTTTAAGAGAAAATTATATGTATAAACATAAATATTTCTTCATTTATATATTTTCACAATTTACGTTTCTTACCAATTTTATTTTACTTCTTTAGCCCTTAAAAATATACCCCATAAAAACGGGTGGGTGGATAAAAAAACTTTCAACAAAAAGTTTCTTAGTCCTTGAAGATGGCAAAAATGAATTTTTAGTTACGATTTTACAATCATGTATAGAGATGTAAAATTTCCGGAAATTTTGAAGTGAAGGAGAAATAAAAACAGTTTTTTTCAGGGGGGGGGGGGGGGTTATGGAAACATTGGTTTCTCAAAAAGTTTCTTTAAAAATATAAAATAATAAACATTTTTTAAATTCATGCTGACTAACCATAAAAAACACTTTTCCCTCTACATGAAATTATTACAAAAAAAGAAAAAAAGCAAACTTTTAAAATTTTTGCCTATCGATCTCAGAATTTTGATATTAGCTTTTTTTGCTTAATTTAACACCATTTTTTGTAATATATCATGTATCTGTTGAAATGATTTTTAAGTTGCATTTGCTTAGTTACCAGTAGAGCTAATTTAAGATAATAAAAAAAAAATAATTTTGTACTTTATATTTAATAAATTACTGTAAATTTTAGTTGTTTACATGTTCCCTTTTTAAGAGAAAATTATATGTATAAACATAATTATTTCTTCATTTATATTTTTTCACAATTTACGTTTCTCACCAATTTTATTTTACTTCTTTGGCCCTTAAAAATATGCCCCATAAAAACGGGTGGGTGGATAAAATAATTTTCAACAAAAAGTTTCTCAGGCCTTGAAAATGCCAAACAATGAATTTTTTGTTACTATTTTACAATCATGCATAGAGATATAAAATTTCCAGAAATTTTTAAGTAAAGGAGAAAAAAAAACAGTTTTTTTTTCTGGAAAAATTGGTTTCTCAAAAAGTTTCTTTAAAAATATAAAATAATAAACATTTTTCAAATTCATGCAGACTAACCATAAAAACAATTTTCCCTTTACATGAAATTATTACAAAAAAGAAAAAAAGCAAAATTTTAAAACTTTTGCCTATCGATCTCAGAATTTTGACATTAGCTTTTTTTGCTTAATTTAACACCATTTTTTGTAATATATCATGTATCTTTTGAAATGATTTTTAAGTTGCATTTGCTTAAATACCAGTAGAGCTAATTTAAGATAATAACAAAAACCGATTTTAATTTTATACTTTATATTTAATAAATTACTGTAAATTTTAGTTGTTTACATGTTCCCTTTTTACGAGAAAAATTATATGTATAAACATAAATATTTCTTCATTTATATTTTTTCACAATTTACGTTTTTCACCAATTTTATTTTACTTCTTTGGCCCCTAAAAATATGCCTCATAAAAAAGGGCGGGTGGATGAAAAAAACTTTCAACTAAGAGTTTCTTAGGCCTTGAAGATGGCAAAAATGAATTTTTAGTTACGATTTTACAGTCATGCATAGAGATGTAAAATTTCCGGAAATTTTGAAGTGAAGGAGAAAAAAAAAACAGTTTTTTTCAGGGGGGGAGGGGGGGGGGTTATGGAAACATTGGTTTCTCAAAAAGTTTCTTTAAAAATATAAAATAATAAACATTTTTTAAATTCATGCTGACT
This sequence comes from Maratus michaelseni, assembly GCA_963931845.1. Classification (NCBI taxonomy): domain Eukaryota; kingdom Metazoa; phylum Arthropoda; class Arachnida; order Araneae; family Salticidae; genus Maratus; species Maratus michaelseni. The sequence goes on from OZ007599.1 coordinate 276,064,995, forward strand.
AACCATAAAAAACAATTTTCCCTCTACATGAAATTATTACAAAAATAGAAAAAAAGCAAACTTTTAAAATTTTTGCGTTTCGAGCTCAGAATTTTGATATTAACTTTTTTTGCTTAATTTAACACCATTCTTTGTAATATATCATGTATCTGTTGAAATGATTTTTAAGTTGCATTTGCTTAGTTACCAGTAGAGCTAATTTAAGATAATAAGAAAAAACAATTTTAATTTTATACATTATATTTAATAAATTACTGTAAATTTTAGTTGTTTACATTTTCCCTTTTTACGAGCAAATTATATGTATAAACACAAAAATTTCTTCATTTATATTTTTTCACAATTTAAGTTTCTTACCAATTTTATTTTACTTCTTTCGCCCTTAAAAATATACCCCATAAAAACAGGTGGGTGGATAAAAAATCTTTCAACAAAAAGTTTCTTAGTCCTTGAAGATGGCAAAAATGAATTTTTAGTTACGATTTTACAATCATGTATAGAGATGTAAAATTTCCGGAAATTTTGAAGTGAAGGAGAAATAAAAACAGTTTTTTTCAGGGGGGGGGGGGGTTATGGAAACATTGGTTTCTCAAAAAGTTTCTTTAAAAATATAAAATAATAAACATTTTTTAAATTCATGCTGACTAACCATAAAAAACAATTTTCCCTCTACATGAAATTATTACAAAAAAAGAAAAAAAAGAAAACTTTTAAAATTTTTGCCTATTGATCTCAGAATTTTGATATTAGCTTTTTTTACTTAATTTAACACCATTTTTTGTAATATATCATGTATCTGTTGAAATGATTTTTAAGTTGCATTTGCTTAGTTACCAGTAGAACTAATTTAAGATAATAAGAAAAAACAATTTTAATTTTATACATTATATTTTATAAATTACTGTAAATTTTAGTTGTTTACATTTTCCCTTTTTACGAGCAAATTATATGTATAAACACAAATATTTCTTCATTTATATTTTTTCCCAATTTACGTTTCTCACCAATTTTATTTTACTTCTTTGGCCCTTAAAAATATGCCCCATAAAAACGGGTGGGTGGATAAAATAATTTTCAACAAAAAGTTTCTCAGGCCTTGAAAATGCCAAACAATGAATTTTTTGTTACAATTTTACAATCATTCATAGAGATATAAAAAATTTTTTTTTCCTGGAAAAATTGGTTTCTGAAAAAGTTTCTTTAAAAATATAAAATAATAAACATTTTTTAAATTCATGCAGACGAACCCTAAAAATAATTTTCCCTTTACATGAAATTATTACAAAAAAAGAAAAAAAGCCAACCTTTAAAAGTTTTGCCTATCGATCTCAGAATTTTGACATTGGCTGTTTTTGCTTAATTTAACACCATTGTTTGTAATACATCATGTATATGTTGAAATGTTTTTTCAGTTGCATTTGCTTAATTAATAGTAGAGCTAATTTAAGGTAATAATAAAAACCAATTTTAATTTTACATATTATATTTAATAAATTACTGTAAATTTTAGTTGGTGGCATGTTCTCTTTTTACGAGAAAATTATATGTATGAACAGAAATAATATTTTTCATTTATATTTTTTTACAATTTACAGTTTTCGCCAATTTTTATTTTATTTCTTTGGCCCCTAAGAAGACGCTCCATAAAAATGGGTGGATGGATTAAAAAACTTTCATGAAAAAGTTTCTTAGGCGTTGAAGTTGGCAAAAATGAATTTTAGTTACGATTTTATAGTCATGCATAGAGATGTGAAATTTCCGGAAATTTTGCAGTGGTGGGGAAAAAAATTTCAGTTTTTTTCGGGGTCTTTTTCTGGAAATTTTTTTTTCACAAATGTTTCTCAAAAAATTTCTTTAAAATATAAAGTAATAAACATTTTCAAAATTCATGCACACGAAACATAAAAAATAATTTTTCTGTTCCATAAAATTATTACAAAAAAAAAAAAAAAAAAAAGCCAACTTTTAAGAGTTTTGCCTATCAGTCTGAGAATTTTGACATTAGCTTTTCTTGCTTAATTTAACACCATTGTTTGTAATATATCATGTATCTGTTGAAATGATTTTTCAGTTGCATTTGTTTAATTACCAGTACAGCTAATTTATGAAATAACAGTTTCAAAAAACTTTTTGCAGTTTGAAAGCAAATTTAAACTGTATGTATATATTGTTGTTTTTTAAATATTTAAATGTTGCGATTTTAAAGAAACAAATTATTGTAATTCTGGCATTATTATAAATATTATCATTTTTTAATTTTCCATTGTTTAAAAATTGATATTATTTTACAATATTATATATATTTTTTACAATTGTAACTTTTATTTACAGTGTATTTAGTTTTTGTATAGCGTTCCAGTCTAAACCCAAACCCAAACTATGATTTAATATTAGTTTAAGTTTTAGATTCTTAATATGAAAGCAGTAATTTATTTTTAATGAAAGTTTTATAATACGCATCTTATAAAAATTGTTTTCAACTAAATTTTTCAAAAACATTGCTTACCTTTGCAAAGTTATTTGTATGCATATATATTTTTAAAGAATACAGTTAGACATCTCTAAGAATCTATATTGAAGGAAAAGAAAGAAAACAGTAAATAATTTCAACTACATGTTATTATGTTTTTCCTTCTAATAATAGTGAAAGATTGCAGCTATGCCAATAAACACGGCTTTCAAATTTTATATTAAATTTTCAACCTTACCATTTTCACTAATTGAAATAATTTTGCATATGAATTTAAATTTTTTAAAAATACAAGTTGCATTTAATTATCTTACCCGAGGTCTGCTTGGATGTTTTTCACATGATCCAGTTTTCGCGAAATTGTGACCTTTTTTTTTTTGTATATTACTTGTAAAATATGTAATAAGAATTTTTTGAATTAGAAATTATCATTATATTTAGGTTCCTAAGTTAATTGGACATTTTTATTAAGGCCATTTTTCATACATACAGCTAAGATAATAGATTCAAAGGTGATTTCTCAGCTATTACACAACAGTTCTTTTTTCTAATTTTAAAATCATTACAGTTGTGAAGTATTCAGTTCAGAGATAAAAAAATCTTTTGAAATCTCTATTTTTAAGATAAATAATTTTGTGAAGTGTCCTATGTAATATTTTAAGAGGAAAAAATTGTGAAGTATCCTTAAAAAAACTCAAGTTCTTCCTAAACTTATCCCTGTTTACATGTTAATGTTTTCATGTGGGACACTGGACATGGAAGAAAAGAAAAAAAAAAGAAATACATATATATAAAGAAAAGTATCAGAATATAGCTTTATAAAATTTTGAATGCATTATTTTATAAATGAAATTTCAATTTTTCCACTTTGAAAAAATTGGAACATAATCCCTTCGAAAAAAAAATCCCGGAAAAAAAACTGTTTTTTTTTCTTCCCAAAATGTACGGGTTTTTACCGAGCATTCCCATTTTCAGTCATGCATATTCTTAACATAACTCAAAACTCATTTATTTCAACGTTTTTTTCCGTTTAAAAATCAGCCAAAAGAAAAAAAAAACCTTTCAGTTTTTGATTTTTTAAACCCATATAAAAACAAATACATATTTATATATATTTTTAAAAAATCGTAATGTACTTATGTAATATACTTTAACACTAAACGTACCGGGAATTTTACTCAACTTTTATAAAAATATTTCACACCAGAATTTTTATTTAAAATTATTTAACTTTTTCAATTGACGTATTTCTGTGCAATTTAAATATTCATTATTTTATGAAGAAATTTCTGGTTCAAATTGAAATATTTTCATTTGGTACCGGTTAAATGACCAGTTGGTATATTTAGTGTTAAATTTCCTATATTTAATATTTGGTTCTAACATCAATTCGTTACCAGAAATAAAGTAGAAATAAGTAAATAAAAAAATATCATTTATTTATCCCACCCTCCCAGTTCTCCGGTTTTACTCTATTTTAACATTATAGGTAGTGGTGCAGGTGTTTTGTTACAGCCGATTATCTATGCGCAAGGTATTTCTATGTGCAAGGTATTTCTATGAGCAAGGTATTTCTATGCGTAAGGTATTTCTATGCGCAAGGTATCTATGCGAAGGAACTTCCTAAATCAGCATAAAGAAAAGAAAAGAGAAAAGCTCAACACATTTTGAAAGAACTTTTCTTGCTACATATGTCATGCTTCTGCTCTTAAAGTGATAGCACGTCTTCTTTTGCATGATGTAGAAAGACTAAGTTCTTTCGAAACGTGCTATGATTTTTATATCCTTTATGGTGCTTTAAGAACGTCTTTTCTTTGTATTGTGTTTTGCACCAGATTATTTAGGGGAAACATGGGAGGGTTGACCTGCTTTTCACAAAAATATTTTTCTATTTTTTTAAAAACGTAATAAAAATTTCATGTTGACATTATTTGCTAGCTTATAATGTTTGGCATCATTTTACATCATTTTACATTATTTTTTTTCTATTTAAATTATAAACTATTCTTTTGATTACTGATTTTTCAAGAGTCTAGAAACAAGGTCAAACCATAGACTTGAGGGAGGTTTGACCCACCATGAGAGAGAATTCACCCACAGAAATTAAGCATTATTAAAAACTGTATACAACAATAATTAAATGTCTAAAGAAATGCTATTACAAGCTACAGGCAATAATTATGTCCACAAAATACCAAATATTTATTTAATGATTAAAAATAATAAATAATCTTAAAAAAAAAATTGTTAAATGAATTTAGTTTGAATCAGTAAAGATTGTGATACTTAGAAATGCTGCAGTCAAATTTCATTTCTAAAACAATTATTTCCGTGCCTGCTCCACTCATGCGAAAACACCTGCTCGCTAATGTTAAGTCTGTGGGAGATTTTTAAAAAAATATCTCGTTTGTATTTAAACATTTTGAAATGATTTTTTTTTTTTTTTTTTTTTTTTTCATCGGATAGCTGAGGTTGATCTCTATGCTTGCTGTTTTTTACTTTTTCGATTTTACTTACAGGTTTTTTATCTATTCGGATACTTTAATTTTCAGAACCGGTTCCAAAAGTGAAAGTAGCCTCATAAAAAAAAACCTGCAACCAAAATCGAAAAAGAAAAAAAAAACAGCATGCATAGAGATCGACTTCAGCTATCCGATGAAAAAGAAAAATCATTTCAAAACATTTAAATACAAACTAGATATTTTTAAAAAATCCTCCGATAGACATAACATTAGTGACCGGGTGTTTTTGCGTGAATTGAAGTACCCTCTTTCTTTTGGACATTGTTGCAACATCTTCTTTTTCAAGGTAAATAAAACAAACTATACATGCATAAGATCTGAGAAAATTTATAGAAAAATCATCCTTATTTACTGTCATGACACCACCATTATATTGCAATAAACTAGATTTGGTTGCAAATTTTACCATAACAATCTCTTGAAACATGAAAAATTTCTGATTCAGCTTCACTGTCTAAAGACAAATCTATTATTCGCTTTTTCATTTGTTTCTTCACCTTTTTATTATTTTATGCAGTTTTTTTTTTTATCTTTAACATGTTGTGTTTCTTTAGTTAACTCATATTTCATTAATCGTAAGAAAATTATTATGCGATGTTCATTTTATAAACTAATTTAGGAGAAAAATGGCTATTTCTAGTTTAATTTTATTGAATTTTCATATTATAAATATAAAATAAAGGTTACAAAAGAAGAAATACTAGCTGGTGAGTGAGGAATTTAAAGATGGATTTTTCTTAAAAAGTCCTAACAAAGTAAAAAAAAAAACATATTTCAGTTATATTTAAGTTGATCAGAATAATGCATAAACAAGAAATGTTTTAAATATATTTATATTACATTCAGTAACTTTGAACACAAGAACAAGATTTCTTCAATTTGAGTTACAGAGAAACATTTCTTTTAAGAACTAATTAACTGTTATACAGTTTAAAATATTAGACTATCAAATTGAACTAAACAGGAGGTTTGACCCGGGCCAAACTTCCCAGAATTATATGGGTCAAACCTCCCTTAATAGCCATTTTGGGAAAAAAATGTAAAAAACACATTCAAATAAAAAGTAAAAGTAAAAAATAAGTATACTGTTTTTTAGTATGTTAATCTAAGTACACAAAAAATTCAACTAACTTTTATATATGTTAATGACAGATGACACAGGAGAGAAGACCTTGCAACAGAGAAAAAAAATAATAATTTCTGTCTGAAAATGATATTACATGTGATTTCTCCTTGATTCTGCTTGCTAATGGCAAACATACCGAAACAATATGTTATTTTGCTTGATGCCATGCTACCATCTGATACTCATCAAGCTAAATAATTGTTTAAATATGAAAAAGATAGGGTGGGTCAAACCTCTCCTATGTCAAACCTCCCATGTTTCCCCTACTTTTGCTGTTTCGTTCCTACTCTTCACCTGTGTATTCTTACACAGTAAGAGAGATCATCAACCATTATATTATTAAGAAATTAAAAACTTCATAATTTTTTAATTCAATTCATTAGTAATTTTTTAAATTGAGACTAAACAAACTAATATAAAGCATAAAATGTTAAGAAAATCTGTCATGCATTTAATTTATTATGAGAATGTTAAAAAAATTTATAAATAACTGACTGAATTTAATTAATAATTTTGTAATATTTATGCTGCTGTTTGTAGAAAAGTATTTTAGTTGCTAAAAGAGCTTTAAAGACTCAAGTTAATATATAAATAATGCGATATATTTTTTAAAAGAAATTTTAAACATTTTTCAAGTTAATATATAATGAAACCTCTTTTTAACGTTTTTGTAAAGAAGAAAAAAAATAGACACAAATAGCGGAAAAGGAAAAATTTTTGAAAGTATAAGTCAGATCAGTAAAATCAGGGAAAACGTCCAATTAAAGAACGTATACACGAGACTCAGTCATTGGAACTTCTTATATAACTCTATCTCTTAGGCAATTAATGTATTTTTCGTTTAGGGAAAAGATGGGAACAGTGGTTTGAATTATTAAACCATAAAATGTCTGTGTTTATCTGTGCTTTCCGAATACCTAATTATTATTATTTGCAAATGTTTAACAATAATTATTTAAAAGTGTTAATGAACATTTTAAGAGCTTCTTATTTTATAAAGAAATGTTTAAGTGGTCAATGTTATCGTGGTCTTTAGGGAATTTTTATGGATTTCTGAAATATCTGTGAAATGAAAATTTCTATTATCCTTTTAGCAGATTACTAGTTAGCCTGTACATGCTGGTAGAGGAGCTACCTGCTGAAGTTCAAGGGTTGAGTTCCATCTATTAGATTAGGACTCGGTTGTATCTTTCGATTAGCAGTTATCCCCTACTTGTCTAGTTGTTAAGGCTGCGTTTATATGTTGTTTTTTTTTTCAAAAATCTTCGACAAAGTCTCGTAAATCATTCGACTGGCCAAATGTTCTGTGGTCATCAACAAAAGAAATGGTAGTATCAACAAAAGAAAGAGGTGGTTATACACCTGTCAGCGATGTCCCCTGCTGATCTCTGACTTTTAGACAAGCTAAGGAAGGCCAAAAAGAGCGAATGACCACATGAAAAAGAGTGCCTTACCACATGAAAAGTACCGCTTTAAAAAAGTAGTAGCTATACAGGATTCCTTCTCTCCGATCGTGAATTTCATGTTAACCTATGAGAAAATGTAATTGGATGAATCTTATTACCTTACAAAAAATATCGAAAGACGGTTTTCATCATTAGGAAAAGAAGACGTCTGATACAGAAGTAGTTGCGGTTTCCAAAATATTTTTAAAAACACGAAAAACTTCGAAATTTTCACTTAGGCAAAATTTTCAAAATTCATCGTCTTCTTAAATATACTTAAAATGTAGGGAAATACTCTTTAAAAACACACTACGTCTGCATTTGACGCTAAAATAAATTATTGGAGAATCTGTTGCTTTTGGGCTAATGATACTGTTGACAAATTTAAAAATATGGTCAGAAGTAGTAATATATTATTTTAAATCATTTTTTTGTGTAATTATTTCCATTAGCAATAAATGAAAGTTTCGGAAATCAGTCCGAATGTAAGGAATTTATACTGTTTACAAAAATACAAATATGGTCCGTAGTAATATATTATTTTAAATCCTTTTTTGTGCAATTATTTTCATAAGAACTAAATTAAAATTTTCGTGAATCAGTGGGTGGTAGGAAAATTATACTTTTAACAAGAATAAAAATATGAACAATAATAGTAATATATCATGTTAAATAAGTTTTTTTTTTTTTTTTTTTTTTTTGTTGTTGTTGTTGTTGTAATCAGCACTACATTAAATTATTGGGGAATAAGTGGGTTTTGAGAAAATTACCGTTAACAAGGATACAAATATAGCCAGTAGAAGTAATGAATTATTTAAAATCCTTTTTTTGTGTAATTGTTTCTACAAGCACTAAATTAAACTTTTAGAGAATCAGTTCATAGTACAGAAGTTATACTATTTACAAGAATACAAATATGGTCAATAGTAATATATTATTTTAAATCCTTTTTGAGCAGTTATTTATATAAACACTAAATTATTTTTTTAAAATCAGTGGACCGTATGAAAATAATACTGTTAACAAAAATACAAGTATAACCAGTATTAGTAATATATCGTTTTAAATCCTTTCTTGTGTAATTATTTCCATCAGCACTAAATTAAATTATGAAAGGAAACAGTGCGTTTTAGGGAAATTGAACTCTTAATAAGAATATAAACCAGTAGAAGTAATGCATTATTTTAATTCTTTTTTGTGTAATTAGTAACACAATCCCTAAATAAAATTATTGGAGAATCTATGGGCTGTAGGAAAATTATACCTTTTACAAGAATGCAAATATGATCAGTAATAGTAAAATATTTTAAAAAATTATTTGTAGTGTATTTTTTTCCATAAGCACAAAATTAAATTATTGGGAACTCAGTGAATTTTGAAGAAATTATGCTGCTAACAACGTGAAATATGGTGAGAAGTAGTATAATCATTTAAATCATTTTTTATTACATTATTATTTCCATAATCATTGAATTAAATTATTTGGAAATCAGTGGGCGGTAGGTAAATTGTTTTACAAAAATGTAAATCTGGCTATTACTAGTAATACATTATTTTAAATCATTTTTTTTCGCAATTAATTTCATAAGAACTAAATTAAATTATTAGGAAAATAGTGCGTAGAGTAGGGAAGTTATAATTTCTACAATAATACAAATATGGCCAGTAGTAGCAGCAATATGTTATTTTAAAACTTTCTTTTTTTTTGTGTGTATAATTACTCCCATAAACGTTAAATTATATTATTGGAGAATCAGAAGCATTAGGGAATTTATATAGAAGACAAAAATACATGTGTGGTCAGTAGGTTTTCTACCTACTGGTCTGTTATACAGCCTAAAAAATATTCTTTTTTGTTTTCCATTCTGAATTAATGTATTTTTTTGAAATATTTGTTTTCCTTAAAAAAAATCATTGTATAAAATTTACAGATTCGTTTGAAAAATTTTAAATCATGTGAATGAAATTTTCAATTTCTGATGACAAATAATTAAAAAAAACTTTTTTGTACATAAAAATAAAATACCGTTATTTCTGGCATATAAACCGCGGCTCAAACAATTATATAACTTATTTATACTTGGTAATTATTTGACAGCATTTATTAAGCAAAATTTCTGGTTAGAAACAGATTTATTTTAGACGTGACTTATGCATCGGAAATTGCGGTACATCAATATGTTTAAAATTTCAAATTTTTAAGTAAAAAAAACAAATTTTTAAATTGTATAAAATCTTCTCAAATGCCTGCATAAGCATGCGCTTTATTTAAAAGGTTCATTTTAAAATATCTCACGATAAAAAACAAAAAAAAAACAAAACAAGTATGACTGTTGTATGACAGACTCTATTTAATATACAAGGTAGTTATAAAATAACATTTCCTGTTTGGAGGCAAACATAGTTAAAACTATTGAACGGAATGGGGTCATATTTTCTATTTAGACATTTGAAGACATGGTGATTTGAATTTCGAAACAATTTTATACAGCAAGGATTACATTTATTATTTACATTTATTATTACATTTATTTTATGCAGCTGATTACAATTTTTCAGTCATTCGAATAAGTTGTTGCCTGAACGTTCCTAACACTTAAAAAAAAAAAAAAATGCATAATACAGTTTGTTTGCTTATCATGCAAATATTTGGCTGTTTCCTACTCTGACAGTGCTAAAATTTTCCAAATTTATAATTTTTGTACTACATGAGTTTTTTTTTTCTTGAAAATTCATCTTCCCACGCCTTGAATATTTTAAATAAAAGTGTATAGTTTCATTCCATCCATTACTTTTAGCTATAGCTGCTTTAAAATGGAAAACGATATTTTATAACCGTCCTGCTACTCTGTAGAGTAGCACCTGCTGAAGAGAACGATAGAAAAAGTCCCATAAAAGAAAAGACATCGAGTGATGGCAGTAAAACCTATTTTGTATAGTATATAAATGTTGATTTTTTTTCTTTTTTGTTCTTATTAAGACATATAAAATAGTTTTGGGTAGCATTGATGTATTTAAGAGGATATAGGACTCTTAAAGCTTAAAAAAATCCATTTTTTAAATATATTTAAAAATATCTTAATAATTTTTGAAAACTTTAAAACAATATGAATGACAATAGTTGTTAAATATGAAATATTTTCAAAGTGAGAAATTTAAAGTCATTTTTCTCAAAGTGTAATTTTAGGGCATTGCGCCTAATTGGTATAGTTAAAAAACTTTTCAATATTTTTTCATGAAAATTTCAGGATATATAGTGTATGGTAGGTTCTATAAAGTGAACCTAAAGTTTCATCTTTTTTTGTTGAACAAATATATTTTTCTTGGTGTTATATTGCTAAAATTTTGAAAATTTTATATAAGAAAGATACATTTTTGTTTTTAAAACATAAGAGTGCCGTAAAAAAACAATATGAAATGAATGAAGAAACATGTATCTATTACTGCCGCTAAAAACTGTGTTTTTGTAATTATATTTTTTAAAATATAAAATGGCAAAAATGGTCAATTGTTTTCGCTTTTCACCCTTTTAAAAGCTCTAAATCCCCTTAACAAGTGTCATTAAAATTTGAAGATGAGAAAATTATTGTGTGTTGCTCACGATGCAGCCTCTATTATCTGCATCTCTGATGCAAATAATTCATATGGAGATGACTCTATTATCGTAGGGAATCTCTCATAAAAATTCACGTATGCTTCACAAGTAAAATTGCAAGCAAATAATTTCATACAATAACATCAACTGTTTCTTATCTGTTTGGGCAGTGAGATTGTTTCGGATATAAAATGTGAGATTTGGCAAAATTAAGCTGTAGTGTTTTTAATTAATCATACAGCTAAACAGGTGCGGCTTAAATAACCACGGGGCCGTGTGCAAGATTTTGTTCAGTATCCATACAAATGATATCTTCTAACGAAGCTATTAAGTTTTAATCAAGTATTTTTCGTATTTTCTGCCGCTTAGTTTCTACCTCAAATTTCAAAGGACCGTACACACTCTGAAAAAATTCCGCTAACGACTGCCGCAATTTTTGTGTCAGCGCTCAGGCCTAGTATTCAGAGGGCGGCGACCCAGGAATAAATTGCCGTTCTCGGCGCAAATAAGAGGATCTCGACGTCGAAACTTGCAGACTCAATTCCGAGGAAGATTCCGCAGTTGGTTCTGTACACGTAATAATGGAAAAAGAAAAATCGTTTTTTATCCCAATAAAATTCATATTGAACCATATTTAAGCAGAAAATGTTGTTTATATACTTTTTTTTTTCTGTATTAACAGCATTTTATTTTTCAGTTTGTTGAACAAGCCTTTTTTTTTTTTTTTTTTACTCAAAAAAATAGTCTGCTTAAATATAATCCAATAGGAATTTTGTTGAAAGAACGTTTCTTTTTTTTTTTTTCTTTTTTCTTTTTGTATGTGTGTGTGTGATTCTGCTTTGTACCTTGCCTGAAAGCTACTTTCTCTGCAAAAGTGTTTCATGGAGGAGCTCTTCTTGGATAAATATCGCTAAAAATGGCTACGTCTGTACCACAAATCACCCATCTCTATGTAAAGCCATTTAAACATACCCAGCATAATACTCAAGCAAACTTAATTGCTAAAATTATTTGCTAATTATTATATTTGAAATTTTGTTCATAATGCAAATTTAATCTTATACGTTTAAATTTAGATTTGAATATGTTTAAGAAATGTAAACCTTATTTTTTTTTTACATCTTGTGTGGAAAAGTTTTGCAGTTTATTAAATTTCTAATATAATGTAAATTCATTTTCAAGATATACTTTCATAAAATATCACATCCTGAAGAATTTAAATTAATTATTTTTTATTTATTTTAATAACTTAGTATGAAAAATGGAGTTATAGTTTGATCCAATAATATTACTAGAAGAAATTGACATTTTGAAGTTTTCCTAAGAAAAAGTCACTTCACAGATTAAAAAATTGTATTTGAAATTTTTTTTTCAAATTCAAAACATATATAATTATTAATAATATATATTGAAATTTAAAACTTGTATAATTAATAATTATATATCTTTAAATTCAAAACATACATAATTAATAACAATATGTACTTTAATTCGAAACGTATATAATTTTTTTTATTTACTTTATACTCACATGACAAAGAAATAATCCCTGGATAAAATAAGTTATGCGGGTTATCCTTTCATTATTTCTGAAAATATTTTTGATAATTTTGGAATATCACTGACAAAAGAAAAAAGTTATTTGATTAAAAGTTGGTGTTATTTAAAATAAACTATTTTTGAAGCCATTTTTTTAAAAATTGAAATTAACATTTCTAAATTTATTTCCTTCAAACCAAGATCAAATTAATTTTGCACAAAATTGATTGCCTGATTGCGTGATCGCTTGATTGACATATACGTTTTAAACTTTTACAAACATTGAAAAGTTTCCCTTTTAATTATTTCCAATAGCTGTTTGTAAGCTGTTTTCTATTTTCTTCTGGTTATATATATTTTGTCAACTTATTCATGCCCAAATAACGTAAAAAATAATTCAATATATAAGAAGGGCATCCTGGATAAAATTAGAAAAACAACAAAATATTCTCAAATTTTGCAATACTTTTAAAGGGTTTCAGAAGTCTACGTTTTCACTAAAGGTGCAATTTAGCATCATGTCACATTTACTTTTATTTCTGATTCTATATAAAACACAAATACATGAAATTTTTACCACTGATTGCTTAATATCTGTTCTATGTAGCATAATTATTTCAATATTCTACAACTGATATTTTACTTTTTTTATTTTTTTATTTTGGTTTCAAAAAATTAAAAATGTTTTTTGACTTTCATCCATTGCGCACGGAATTCCTCAATCACTGATAAACAATTTGTGTGAAACTAGGCAAATACATTAATTTTGATGAAAATAATAACTTATACTTTAAATTCAGTATGATAACTGCATTTGTTATTTCAAATTAGCATTTTATCAACAAAAGAAGGATTTTTTTTTATAACAAATTTAAATTTTAGAAAAATTAAATTTTTATCTGGTTAAAAATGAAGTATACGTTCAAGGTACATTTGTTTTACACCATTAACAATACTATTTGGGACTCTAAACCAATAATGTTGCTACAGTCTTACGCGCAGTGGATGGAAGTAAAAAATAACAATTTTTTTAATTAAAATTAAACATAAAAAAGAGTAAAATATCAGTTGTAGAATATACAAAAAATAATTACGATACATAGAACAGATATCAGTGGTAAACGTTTTATGCATTTGTGTTTCATAGGGAATCAGAAATAAAATTAAATGTGGCATGATTCTAAATTGCACCTTCAGTGAAAAAGTAAGACTCCTGAGACCCCTTAAATTCCCCTTAGTTCTAGTGCAATTGTGAGTCCCCTAATTTTAGTTTTTCAGTTGTGATCTCATATCATTATTCTCAGGCTTGTTTTCATTATTAAAAAAAAATTATACGGCGTGTCCCAAAAAGATTGAAATGCTCTGTAATTTTTTACCTGTTAAAGGTACGTAGGCAATGTAAATTGCAAAAGTGTTTAAGGTAGGATTTAAGAGGTATAAGGTAGGATTTAAGATTATGTTTATGAAATAGTCGCGCCATTATTTTTCAAAATTTATACTTTTCAGATTTTTATACGATCTCTGAGTCTTTTAAGTTATTTTTAAGAATTTTTTCTCCATGTTATGACAAGTAAAACAGTAAAATATCAATTCTTCTGCTACCAGATCTCAGTGAGTTATGATACTTTGAATTTTATGAAATTTCGGAGTTTTCTGGCACTAAAAACAGTGCTCTAAATATTTTCACGGTTGGATACAATGTAAAAATTGAATTAAACTTATATTGGATTATTTTTAACACAATTATTTCAAATTGGTAAAGTAATCATACAAGTTGCAAATTTCCAACTGGACGAAAAATGTCCGGGCCAGGATTCGAACCTGGGATCGCTTGGCTGAAGCTCTACCACTGAGCTATCCCGGTCGAATCTGGAGGGCATAATTCATCCAGTTTACCTTATTGATCAAAGCATCTGGTCTGATATTTTAATCAGCACAACAGAAAAGATCGCAGGTAATGGAACTCCAGTAAACGCTGGATACGTGAATACACTGGATTATTTTTAACACAATTATTTCAAATTGATAAAGTAATCATACAAGTTGTAAATTTCCAACTGGACGAAAAAGCTGATTAAAATATCAGACCAGATGCTTTGATCAATAAGGTTAACTGGGTGAATTATGCCCTCCAGATTCGACCGGGATAGCTCAGTGGTAGAGCGTGGCGGCTTCAGCCAAGCGATCCCAGGTTCGAATCCTGGCCCGGACATTTTTCGTCCAGTTGGAAATTTACAACTTGTATGAAAACTTATATTGTTTTTATCATATTTCTGTATATGGTACCTATATGCACAAAGGTACTATAAAAGTAAAAATGAAAGACATTTTCCCCCATGAACTTCATTTTTCGATTTCCACGAAGTTTAATTACCCTCGAAAATCTATGAAGTGAGTTCTACTAAAATGCCTCTTAAACATAATGTGTAATGAACGAGAAAGGAAACGTTACGAGACATTCACATACTACAAGTACATAAAAAAGGGTGTACGAAAATTTTCATTATTCTCACATTTTTTTTAAAAAACATATACCAATAAGCAGAAAATTTGCTTACAAATTTTCCTTATCTATTTGTTTGTCTTTTCGTTAGCATGCTAAAATATTTAGGCCAACACAGAAAATAGTCAATGACAATATTGTTATATCACATTTCTGTATATTGTACAGAAGATATGAACAAAAGTACTATAAAAGTAACACATTTTCCCCATAAACTTCGTTTTTTTCGATTTCCACGAAGTTTAATTTCCCTCAAAAATCTATGAAGTGAGTTCTACTGAAATGACTCTTAAACATAACGTGTAATGAATGAGGAAGGAAACACACATAGGGATGCCCGACGTTACTCAGGGAGGGGGGGGGGGCATTACTCTACCAATTGCTTTCTTATTTACTAAATCTATTTGTCGTATGCTGCAACAATTTGAAATTTTACCATCAGAATTTCGAGTAAACAACACTTTAGGAAGAGCTAGCTTCATAATTTATATAAAAGTTTCGTAAGGAAAAAAAATGCATTTTTTACCCTAATTTAAATTTTTTTTTCTAAAAAAGTAAATTTAGGGGCTCTTTTATATTTCTTTGGGTAAGCATGGGCTTCCCGGGCCTATTCGGTAAACGGCCCCTGGTTCTGAGACATTCACATACTGCAAGTACATAAGAAAGAGAGTACGAAAAAGTTCATTATTCTCACATTTTTTTTAAACATATACCAATAAGCTAAAAATTTGCTTACGAGTTCTCCTTATCTCTTTGTTTGTATATACTTCCGTTAGCATGCTAAAATATCTTGGCCAACACAGAAAATATTCAGTGGCAAATTAGATACAAATATTTACCGGCTTGTATAGCCATTGTTTTTAATTACTTCAAATATTCTTGTTTTCATGAGCAGAACAATTTTAAACAAGTCCAGGATCAGTCCAGGATCCATTCGTCTTCAATTGTGGATTTTAACTCATTAGATGAGGTAAAATTTCTTTCTCCCATGTTGATAAACACTTCTTACCAAATCACCATACAAGTTTTCGATTAGACTGATATTAGAGATCTGGCTGGCTATTCCAAAGTTTCAACATTATTAGTTTGGAAACAACTTTTGTGTTATATTTTGCATTAAAGGTGCCTTGTAATGTTATTAAGACCATATTTTTCCTGCCATAATAAATGTTGCATTTGTCAAAATATGGATGCTAGGGATGATTTTGTAAGTTTCTGAGCAGCAAAAAGAAAAAAATTAAGTGACTTAACCCACTTTAAAAATTTTTAGGAATACTTTCTTAAACACATTTTCTTGCTTTTTAATTTTCTCTATATTATTAGAAAACAAAATTTTTGTTAAATTGAAAGGCAGAATTTAAGTACAAAATTACACTTTATCATTGCTATATATTTATATTTACTAAGCAATTTCTTAAATTTGCATTTCTGAATGTAATGTGTAAAATGTTCTTGTTCGGCCGTATCGTGGCAAGATATTTCGAAAAGTTCCAAACACATCGATGCACAATTTCATTCTCCAATACTTTTTCGACGAGTGAAAATCTATATTATAAAGGAAAAACATGACCGTCAATTACGCTGATGTCATATCGACGGTGGCAACACCTGACCAGTAAGTTCACTTTTACTGCAATTTTTAAACTTCTAAACATCGCACATTTTCAAGTTTTAGATCGTCGAATAGGGGAAAATTTTTCTTTCAAATGCAATTTGTTTTAAAACTGTATCCCAATTTACTGATTTTATTATGATTTTTAAAATAATTTTCAAGCTTGATAAAAAAAAAAATCTATCTCTGCCGCGTGCAGTCCAATTACGAAAGATTAACCCGTTTGCACTTAAAACAATATAAATAGTTCAGCATGTGTTTACGGCTAATATTTCATAACAAAATTAAAACTTCGTCAATAAATGAATAGAAATATATAAATAAAACAAAAATTTAACAGCCATGTAATCGAAATACGCACTGAAATTATCAAAATAAAAAAATCTGCTGAAAGTAGCAAAATCTTTGGCAATTTCTTCGGCTATTAACTCCTGTCATGCGACTAATACAAAAGTATTGTTTTTAATAATTTTCAAAAAATTATTTGAACATAATTGATATTGTTCATATAAAAATACTTTTTAGGTTTTTAGTGGGGTATCTAAAAAAAAATATATATTAAATGTAAAAAATCTATTAGCGTTAAAAAAATGGTTTTCACCAATATTCTGTGACCCGGGAAGTCCCGGGTCAGTGGTAGGTATTCTGTGACTCGGGCAGGATGGATTCCTTAGTGATTTTAAACGGGTAAAATACTCGTCTATATGAGTAATGGCGGACACTATTTCTGAGTTATTTTTGGGTGAAAGGAATGCAATAAAGCCCATGCCGTTAAAAGAAAAATGTCCCCATCTTACAACGCAACTTCCACCTAATTGGTCCTTGGAGAAATTTTGCGTTTCTCGCTACAAATCATGCTAACAGTCCTTGCATGATCATCCCCATTTTCTTCAGTCGGGGGAAAAAAATTATAGCCATTTGTCGACCCAAGACATAAATTGTTAGGCACATTCCAAACCTTGTATTTTGAACCTTGACTCTTCAGTAACAGAGACTTAAACAATTTTGCTGTACAGTGGTACCTCGGTTCTCGAGCACAATTAGTTTCAAAGACTTGTTCGAGAGCCGAATATAATTTTACCATAAGGAATAATGAAAATACGATTAATTAGTTCCCACCTTCCAAGTTATTCCCTATATTTACCTGTTTCAAACAATACACGATATAGTACTATGCAATTAAAAAATAAAAACATATTGCATTACTGTACAGTCATTAAAAAATGAGAGAGAGAGGGGGGAGGAGAGAGAGAGAGAGAGAGAGAGAGAGAGAGAGAGAGAGAGAGAGAGAGAGAGAGAGAGAGAGAGAGAGAGAGTATAAAAAACACGATAACATTTTATTGGATATGTAGTAATAGTTTAAAGGTATATATATTTAGAGTGGGTTTTCTTACCCGTCTCTTATTGCTCTACCTTTCTCTCTCTCTTTTTTTTTTTTTTTTTTTGGGTATTAAAATATACACTGATAAACTTTATTGTCCTTTATTACTCGATGCTGTATATGTCTATGTTTAGTGAACGCTGAAAAAGAGAAGAGAAAAAAACAACAGCAGGAAAACACCGTGCGTTCTGCTGCTGTTTCTCATTGTCTCTGTTTTATTCACTTTGTTCCAAAGAAGTTATCTTTCCATGAAGTATTGAAATAGCTATGTAGTAAAATTTATCTGGCTGTTGTGCTTTTCATTACGTTGGTTTCTGGGAATTAAGTAGTCATTTGTAGCACAAATTGTTTTTTATTTCTTCTATTACATGTTTTATGTTCCGAGAATACAGATAGTTCAAGCCCATCAACACTGGTTTTAAGAAATTTAGACGCAAAAAATATGCAATATTGCCTAAATGATCTGAATGGCGCAGATGCAAAAGTCACATTATCCACTTTTTTAAGGTAATGAGTTATGCATATCACCGTGTTCGCCTTTTTAAGGCGCATCGGACTGCAATAGTGATTAGGACCATAAAAAACATATTACGGTTGAAAAAAATGCTGAAAATCTCGTTTTGATGCATAACTCACATTATCCAACTGTTTTGCTTCAAAACTCACACTCTCCATTTCAACCAATAAGGGAGGTACAGAAGTAAGAAGTAGTATAAAATGTTGCACTAGTTTAATGACAGAGAAGAAGTTGAGCCATGTCTAATAGTAAAATTTTTGCACAAATTATTTTTAATAAATGTTTTTCGATTTTTGTTGTTTATTACCCTCTAAAATAACATAACAAAAACTAATGTCCAGATTTTTTTTTCTTTTTGGTTCTTGTTTTAAATTCACAAATATTTTGGTTTATAACTAACATTACCCATAAAAGTTTGCTCCAAAACTCACATTTTCCATATTTAAATTTAAATTCTAGCTTTACCACAATTATTACAGGTTTAGGACTATGTGCAACTAGTTGTTATGGCAACAAATATATCACACAAAAAATTTTGTGCCAATATATCATATTTATTAATAATAACATTTTTTTTTTGCATTTTTCTAAAAACTAGGTTTGTGGAGAGTATGAATTTCGCATCAACACCCTTCATCTAGTAAAGTTATGCCATTTTTATCTAATCAAATCAACCGTGAGGTTATTTTTACCTGTTATGAGAAAAAATACCGTATTTACATATACTTTAAACCCATTCCCAACAATAATTGAATTGTTTGAGTTGAACCACTTGTATTCTAAGAGCCTCATTTATTGCTCCAAGAGGAAGTTTTAGCCTCTAAATATCCCCTGTCACTGCAATCCTTTGTGTAACTATTAAACGTTTTTTTTTTTTTAAACTAGCATTTTCAATCCCTTATACATTCTACCATAATAACTTCCTATTTGAAAATTTCCTTTTTAAAATTCCTCTAAATAAGATATATAACTATTTTTTCTTTGCTTTTTAACGAATGTATAAAAACCTGCTTTTCTTTAATCATACACCCACAAGTCAATCTGACCTTTTTTCTGCTAAAAGCGGCTCGGTTTTAAACTTTTACCGTCAGTAATAGTAGTAATTTTCATATAGCTGCTAAAAAGAAGGGTACCGTGAGGGTTTGAGCCTATTCTTCTTGCCTCCAAGAACCGACTAAAATATGGGATTTTCGCTTTTGTCACTTGTAAATGGGTATTTATTTTTATTTTATTCCCTTATCTTTTTCCAACATATCATTGGGACAGATGCATATTTAGGATAAATCATATGTTCTGGATAGCTGTTTACTAAAAGGAATGTTGGAATTAGACTGGGTGGAATCAAATGAAGAGTATGGAATAACTTAGAATCCACGGTGTCAAATAATTTTTTTTTTTTTTTTTTGTAAAATAAATGAATTCTGCTTTTTTAGTAACGTATGTATAAAAAATCGTATTCTGTGTCTACAAAACATTTTATTTATGGCAAGGGTTGTTAAATAAGTAGTCATTAAGCAGAGGTATGCCAAGCTCTCAGCTCTCACTAATTTTCCGTAATATGTGGGTTAATTTGACCCAGGTTTAATACGTTTCGCACCAGAAAATGTTTTAAGAAATGAAATTAAATATATTCCACGTAGAAATTTGAAATTAAATAAATAAAGATTCAGCAAATAAATTATCTGGTTCGAAACGTTGTTAAACTTTGTCGAATTAATCCACATATTACGGAAGATTAGTGGGAGCTTGGCATCTCTGAGTTAAGTTTCATCAGGGAATTGCTATCGATTTACATAGTTGGTTTTGGTTGTTGATTTTATGTGTAACATATGACGCACTTTGATTCAAAATTGTAGGGCGTAACAAATTAAGGTAGTAGATGTACTGGTATACTGCAAAAAAAAAAAAAAAAAAACATATATATATAATAATGTTAATTTTACTGTATAATACAGGCACCCCAGCTGCGAGTATTTTACCGAAAAATTAACAGTAATAAACAGTAAAATAAGCAGTAATACACTGCCGCGCCGTAAAAAAAAAAAAAAAGCAGTGTAGGGTGTATAAGGTTTCCCCTTAAGTTGTATGTTTCTCAGCCTTATTGTACGTTGTACGTCTAAAACACCCCTACAACAATTTCTTCCCTTTTTTATTATTATCAAATGATTTATCCACAATAATTCCTTATATATACGAATCTATAATAATAATCTTAAGTAATTAAAAACCTTATATTAAAGCTTTTTTATGCCACAGTTGTATACAGTACTTCACCCAGATTATGATGTAAATTAAGACGGACTTTCATTTTATTATTTTTTTATTATCTAAACTTGACATTATTGTAAACTAAGAGTATCTCTATTATATAATTTTTTCTGTTGAATCATATAACTAGTATATAATAGTATTATATTAAAGATCGAAAACGCTCACTGAACGAAAATAACGATCACAATCGGGGCATACGAGACGTAAAATAAGGCCATTTCTACCGACAGTGACGTCACTACACCTTAGGGTCAAGAAGGAAAGTAAGGAAGATATCTATTTTGCGTATGCTTATGATGTTTTAGGGATACTGGGATGAGAATTTTTCGCTTTTAGTCGGATTTATAAATTTATTTGCAACTTCAACCTCTCAGAAACTTTCGTCTCCCCGACCCCCACCCCTGAATACATTTGCGGTAAAAACATCTTTAAAGCTGATTTTTTCTGGATTTCTATTCTACATGTTTCTTTTTTGTAACAATAAATAAAGTTGATATCTAAATATAGGGGCGAGGGCAAGGTTTTTTATTATTCCTATTCAGTTTGGCTCTTCTCAACCTTGAGTGAAGCTTAGATATTGAAGAATAGATATTGCTCATTATTGAATTAATGCTGAAACATCATAATATTACGAAATTTCAGCCCTTAAATTAAGAGCACTATATTTTAATTTAACTTTCCCAAACAAGTCATTCCGCTAAAAATTAAGTTTCATCATCATAGTCTTCAAAATAAATGGGTGTTTCAAAATAATCATTGGGTGAATAACATGTAATTTTTAGATTATTTCAAAACAGTTGTAAATAATTAAAATATATGTAAAATTATATATTTTTGAAACATTATAGGAAGCATTTTTTTAAACAATTATTCTTAATAATTAGAGTTTTTATTCTTTAAAATGTCTTAGTAGTTTAATTTTTAATACAAAATACCAAAAATATGAAGAAATTACCTTGCTTTAAATGTTGCAATTATATAAAATTTTAAGTTTTAAAAAGAATATTTTATCAAAAGCAAGTTGTCATCGACTCATTTTACTTACATTTTCATAATATATGTCAATAACGTCCTACTCTTATTTCACAAAATGCTAGTTATTTAAAAATGAGCAAATTAAAAAAAATCTAAGCTTCAAAATCATTCTTATCTAACTTTTATATTTACCAATTAATCTTACCTTTTACAAACTGTTTCTTCTTAAAAATTTTCATTTGCCTTCAATCGATTTATCATGTTATAAAGATTTCAATTTTATCTAAAATTGATTCACGACTAAATGTAATTTTATTTTTTTTTCTAACTATGTGAGAACTTGTTAATTATATCAATTATACAAATACATAGTTTTTCTTCCGAGTTATGAAACATCTTATTATAATTTTTTTGCAACTTTAATATATATTTTTCGAATTTTCACGCACCTTTAAAAGAAAAAAATATATTTTATTTGTTTTACTAAAAAATTTTAGAAGAAAAAGAAAACAGAAAGAAAGAAAAAATTGATACACATAAGCATGTCAAAAAGTAAAATTTTATTTACTTACATTAATTACATAACATATATTAATCAGAAACATTTATTATATATAAATTACATCAAGACCAATAAATAAATTTTAAAGTACTTAATTTTCTTTTCTGGTTTTTTTTTTCAGCATAACACGCTGAATTTTTAATCTTACAAAAGTTGTTTAAAAATATATTCGTTGCTGTCCATAATATATTTTTTTAATGTCTCGTGGATTAGGATGAAATTCACAAAAGGTTTCAAACTGAAACAGATTTTTATTAGTAATGTAATTTTCTACAGTTGTAAATGCTACTTCTCTTTGATTTGAGCATTTAAGGAATTCCTCCTCTTTCTCATTTAGTATTTTATTAAGAATTAATTAACCATATAATATTACATTTACAACATGAGGAGATGAGAAAAAAAGTTTACCGCGATCAAATTTTAATATAAGATCATCTAATTCAGTCAAATCGAACTGTTTGTCTACGCTTAATTCTTCTTTACAGCTTTCACATTTATTGTTTTTAAATACAAAAAACATACAATAACGTGATATATAAACTAAAACAGGCATATATTATTCTGCCTCTACTACTTCATTGGCATCTATATTTATTTTAAAAGTGATTTCACTTCTCATATTTTGACTGAGATCTTCAAGATGACCATTTAAAATAATATGAGATATTTGCATGTTTTGATTATTTTTTCCTAAAATTCCCATTTTCATGTTAGCTATTCACGAATTCTAAGTTTATTTTTTGACTCAAACAATTGTCTAATTGAAATATGATAGTTTCTCCCTGATAATTGTCTATATAAACTAAATTTCAGTTCCAAGTCATCAGTTTGAAATTTCCCAGGTAACTCAAATTTAGTTCATTTTTACAATAAGAAGCCATTTCAATTATACCATTGGTAGTTAATTTTCAAGCACTGTGTGTTTGTCTTGTTAATGCCTCTCTAGTTCATTTCATCTTTTCCCATGCGTCCAACCATCTAAGTCATTCTGTAAAAACTTCAACTTATGGTCATCATCTGAAAAAATTAGGGATATTTTTAAAGGGTCATTTTGCCGAATACAAACATTTTTAGATTTAACATTCATAATTTTCTACCAATTTAAATGTATATGTATGTAGTTATCTGTGTCTTTATAATGTAGATTTTTTTCACCAATCTATTAGTAGGGCATTTCTAATAAACTTATTAAAAATTTTTAATACCAATTTAACATTTTGCCTTTCAAGGTTGATAGAAATAAAGATTTTAATGTTAAGTTATAACCATATTTTAGTAAACTGTTTGTTTCACACTAATATAAAAATTTAAGATGACCAAAAGCTACCATATGAAATTCTTGAATATCTGTTATATTTTCAAATGATGGAAAATACATGCATTTCCCATTGTTTTTTTTTTTTTTTTTTTTTTTTTTTTTTTAATCTAGTTTTTCCTAATGTTTTTAAAAAGATGAACTGGATCAATTATGAAAAATAATGGTTTTTGTTTATTAACAGGATGAGGATAAACAAACTGAAGTTTAGGAGGTTGAACAAATTGTGACATAGCTTTTCTATTAATTCATTATTGTCAGTAATAACAACAAAAAAAAACACATTAAATCCATTTTTTTTTCTAAATGCACAATTATTTTTTTACGAAGTGATGTAATTCAACATAAGTTAATGTTTTTACAGGAGTTACATGTGCGACATATTTGTATGATGATTGAAGACTATTAATCATAAACACTTGAGCACTATATGCTAATTTTGTGTAATCATATGACATGTCTACAATATTGCCTCCTTTATAATCTAAATATTCCTTTAAACGGATTTCATCTGTCATGAGCATTACGTGAAAATCTGTGGGTTTTTTAAATGAAAAACTTTTTGTTTAAGATAATTAAAAAAGTTTATATCATTTTTCTCAGAATAAGGATTCAAATTCAAATTAAAACATAACCTTTGAATTGTTGATTTATGTGGTAAAATTAATTTATTTGACTGCCTTATAAATTTATATACGGGGGGGGGGGGGGATAGTGTATGAAGCAAAATGCTAAAAACTAACATGTCAAGGATACAATTTGGTTTTGTCATTACTTTTAAACTAATTTGTTCATAAAAAATTTTGAAAAAAGTATCTTCATTATTTCCTTTAACGTATGACCTTAACAAATCCTTTAAAAAAATTAGAAAATTAAAAATATCAGAAAACTTAGAAAAATGTGTCGAATTACCAAAAGCATTCAAAATTTCACTCAAAGTATTACAATTATTAACTTTAACAGGTAGAGTAAAATTTCCAATTTTTGAAATAGAAATTTTCTTCACAAAAACAGTTATGTTTAAGTCTTTATCTAAAATTATAGAATATTTTACCTTAGGAGCAGGTAGCAGTTCTATAAATAAAAACCTAAAACTATCGCCTTTGAAACATGTATTCCAATTTTCAATGTGATCAACTAAATGTAATTTATTTTGAAGTTCTTCAATAGACTGAAAAGAATGCATTTTTCATATTGTACCTTTTCTTTCACACTTTCTTTTCAATGGCTTTAGATAATTTTTCAAATACTATTCTTTTTAACACTTTCCAACCTAGTTGAAAAGTGTTTATGACTTCGGTTTGTCTGGCCGTGCTTTAACTCCCGTAAATATGCTCGGATTGCCTTGAAATTTTTGTATGTTATTTTCGTTATCGATAGCATGTTCCCTATTTCAACTGTAGCACTTATGTAGCACTTATAGTTTTTTTACAGGGACACTCAAAAGAATTCCGTTACATTACGGTCTATGGGGAAAAATCATTTGCGGTTTCTTTTAATGATGTTACACAATTTCAAACACATTGTAATTGATTTATATCACTAAGGTGCATTACAAGAAGCTTAATATGGAATATGGTGTGCATAGCACTTATAGTTACTTTACAGGGACAATCAAAATAATTCCGTTACATTACGTCTATGGAGAAAAATCGTTTGCGGTTTAATTAAATAATGTTTCACTATTTTAAACGCGTTGAAATTTATATATATCAATAAGGTGCATTACAAGAGGCTGACTACAGAATATCGTGTGTATAGCAGTCATCGCCCATTTACAGGGACACACAAAAGAATTCTCTACTGTCTGTTCACAATAATTTCTGGAAGTGAGTTTTAAGTTGCTAGACGCGATTTTAAATTTAACTCACTTTTTGTCTATTACTTGGTGTGTATAAATTCAGTAGATCATATACAGGGCAGCACAAAAGTTCGCAAACACATTTCCGTTTATTCACAGAAACTCCAGAAGGAGAATTTTAAACTGTGCTACGCGTTTCCTAACTGAACTAAAATTTAGCATCCTATGTAGTATATATACAAATCCATAGATCATATACAGGGCTGAATAAAAGTATTCGGATATTTTTGCGAATATTGTATATGTTGGAAATATATGTGGGAAATTCCTGAAATTACGTTTTTAAATATGTTATGCGTTTTACAAATTGCTTACTTAGATGTTATCTTTCAGCTTATTAAACGGTAATGATTTGTAAAATTATTTTGGAAGCGTTGGAAAGTGTTACATAATCTATGCTTGACGCATGATTTTTCGTTCTTTGTTTTTCTTTACTTAACTTTAAATTCTTTATTTCCATCCAACCTTGAAAGACAGAATGTTAAACTGGTATTAAAAATGTTTATTGAGTTTATTATTAATGCCCTACTATAGATTGGTTCCTCTCTAGTAAATTTAGCAGTCGATAAATAACCTGGACAGTTTGGCAATATTGTAGGGATTGCTCCAGTCTTTAATCTTACAATTTTTTGACCAACTTGTATCAATTGTCTGTTTTCGCTATATTCAGAGACTTCTTTAATGATGTCATCGTCAGAGAAATATCTTTCACAAACCTAAAATATATCACAAAAACATATACAAAATAGAAATTCAATAATATTCACATGTAAAGCAAATTTAACTGAAATGAGAATGCCTGAAAAAAATATAAAATAAAATAAAATAAAATAGGGAGAAAACAATTTTGTGGATGGGTGTGTTGTACTAATTTGTTTTTCTCAACTAGCATTTATGTAATTTACTGACATAAATGGGATATGAAAAACAATTAAATTTTTCTCTCAAACCATAGCAATTTTATATTTTAAAAATTGGTATTAAAGAAAATTTAAAATGGAAAGGAAAGTACAATTTAAATTATTATTTTGAAAATTTAATGACATGGCATGTTATAAATCGTAATGTTAAATTAATAAGAGAAATTATGATGATGAAAGGTTAAATTTTTAATGGTAAAAAATCAATATTATAATTATTGTTATCATCTACATTCATTTAAAGCAGAAAAAAAATCTAGTTTTAAATATGCTTATTATTTTCCATTTTATAAGAAAATATAACTGTAAGAAAAACATTTATATATAAAAAAAAAATTCCCCAAAACTTCCGATTTTTTAGAAATTTTTTTTCATTTTTTTCATCACATATATATTTAGAAGAATTAACTTCAATAATGCAACAATATGCAATAAGTCAAACTTAAGATTTCAGATTTTTAATTACGAATTCTTTTTTTTCTTTAAAAAGAAATATATTCTTTCATTAAAAAGTGATAAAATATATTAAAATCTTTTTTTTTTCAAGTTGCACATGATATAAGTATTATGGAAACTTACGGGCATATTCAAAACTTATTTCACACCAATGATCACAAAATAATTAAATAATTTTCAAAATTTAAATATAGTGAATTAGAAATGATGAAATAAATATTACTTATATCATTAAAAATCTTTTTCAAAAAAGAAAAAAAAAGACTCAGGATTCGTTTTTAGTTAGAAGTAATATAGTCACTAAAAATGAGCATTCATATGCAAAATAATCTAAAAATTTCAGTAAAAATGAAAATTCATATACAACCTTAGTACTAGTTGACAACTTAATAATATGGCATCATCTGAAAATTTCATTTGTATAATTTATATTAGGCATATTTTTCTTATAATCAAGAGATAGCTATCACCAGATGTATTATATTTTTTAATAACATGCAGATGAAATTGCACTAAAACCTGTTTAATGAACACCTCTTTTTAGCGCATACGTTTTCAAAACCCAGAATCTACATAGTTTTGTGTTTTTTATAGTTTTGTGTTTTTGAATAGTGGACAAATTCGGTGTCCCGGTGTCTGCTATTTAGAGGTTTCATCGAATATGAAAATTATAGTTTTTATTACATTTCCATTTTTAACACTTTCCAGCCTAGTTGAAAAGTGTTTAGGACTTCGGTTTGCCGCCTGGCCGTCTGGCCGTGCTGTAACTCGTGTAAATATACTCGGATTGCCCTGAAATTTTTGTATGTTATTCTCGTTTACTACACCATGTTCCCTATTGAAAATGAAGTATGTAGTAGTTATAGTTTTTTTCACAGGGACAGTCAAAAGTATTCCGTTACATTACAGTCAATGGGAAATAATCGTTTCAAGTGCATTTTTATGATGCTACGCCATTTCAAACATGATGAAGTTATAATTATGATTATAATATATATATATATATATATATCAATAATATATGTATATTATTAATATATAATTATGAAGCGAATTAAAACATTTTTTTTTGTAGAACATGGGGTGCAAAGAATTTATTATTCATTTACAGGGTCGAACAAAAGAATTCTGTTCTACGGGAAATATCGTTTGCAGTAAAATATAATGATGTTTCACTATTTAAAACATAATGAAAATTATATGCATTACTGAGGTGCACCATAAATTACTCGCTTAAAAGTATGGTGTGCATTGTGTTTATCGTTCATTTATAGGGACACACAAAATATATCGGTTGCAGTACACGTGCGATAATTACAGTCTGTGTGTGATAAGTGCGTTTTCACCTTTGGTTTGCGGTTTTAAGTTTAACTAAATTTTTTCATAGCAAATTGGTGTATATAAATTCGGTTGACCATATACAGGGCTACACAAGAGAATTCGAATGTATTAGAGACTATGGGAGTGAATTGCTTGAGGGTAGTTTTTAATTGTGTTACGCATTTTCCTGCTAAACTGTATTTAATAGACTAATAGAAGTTATATTATAAGAAGAGTATAAATAAATTCATATGCAGGGCTACGCAAAGAACAAGATACATTGTCGTTTACGGTTGGTAATTTCTGGAAGTGAGTTTTAAGTGGCCTTATGCGTTTTTTACATTTTAGTTTAATATGTGGTGTGTACAAAATTCTTTAGATAATATACAGGGCTGTACAAAAGTTTCCGAGTACATTTCTATCGATTGACGAAAATTGATAAAGGTGAATATTCTAACTGAAGTAAATTGCATCACGCTATGTAGTATATATCCAAGTCTATAGATCATATACAGGGATGCACAAAATAATTAGATTCCTTTTTTGACAATGGAAGGTAATTTCGAAAAGTGTATTTTTCAATGTGTTATATGTTTCCTATACTGTTTATTTACATATCTTCTTTCACCTTATTTAACGGTGAAGTTTCGTTACAGTTTTCAGGATGTGTTGGAAAGTGTTTCATAATCTATGCTTGACGCATGATTTTTCTTTCTTGTTAAGTTTTAAATAGATATATATTAAATATAATTTAAAAAATAATATTAAAACCAGTTTCCATATTCTCAAGCTTTTAAAACCGAAGCAAAAGTTTAATTATGCCAAATTTTTATAATTATATAATATTTGATTTATATGTATAGTATAAACAAAAACTAAATTATGACATTTTCTTCCAGAAGATAAACTGATAATTAATAAAATATTATATATTGTAAAAAAAAAAAAAAAAACACTTAAAAATGGTAAAATAAATCCTGATTATATTAATAATACTGATAAAGTCAAAATCATTTTTTTGCTCAACTAGCATTTGAGTAATTTACCGGCATAAATGGGAAATAAAAAACAATTAAATTTTGCATTCAAATAAAAGTAATTTTACGTTTTAAAATTAGTATTAATGACAGTTAAAAACGGAAAGGAAATTACAATTTAAATTATTATTTTGAAAATTTAATGACACGTTATAAATCGTAACGTTAAATTTATCAAGGAAATTATGATGATGAAAGGTTAAATGATGTTTAGTGGTAAAAATCAATATTATTATTGTTGTTATCATCAATATGCATTTAAAGTAGAAAAAAAGTAATTTTAAAGATACTTATTATTTTACATTTTATAAAAAAAATTTACTGTAAAAAAAAGCATTTATTATAAAAAATTATTTTTCCCAAAACTTCCAATTTTTTCAGAAAAAAATGTTTTTTTCCATCACATCAAAATTGCGGAAAATTTTACATCTTTATTTTAATAATTTTTATGCATTATTTATTTATTTATTTATTAAGAATTAACTTAATAATACAAAAATATGCCAAATTTAAGATGACACTTTCTAATTACAAATTCTTGTTTATCTTTAAAAAATATATAAAGGTACGCTTTCATAAAAAGTGACATTAAAAATAAATGACTCGTTATTTTTTTATTTTATAAGCTGAACCTAATACAAATATTATGCAAACTCACGGGCACATTCAAAACCTATATTACAGCATTAATATTTTCAATAACTTCCAATTTTTTCAGAAATAAATAAATTTTTTTAGTCACATCAAAATTGCTGAGATTTTTACATCTCTTTTTTCTTTTTTTTAAGAATTCACTTTAAAAATACAAGAATATGTCAAATTTAAGATGACAGTTTTTAATTACAAATTCTTGTTTTTCTTTAAAAAAAGAAAGATATGCTTTCATAAAAAAGTGACATTAAAAATAAATGACTCGTTATTTTTTTATTTTACAAGCTGGACTTGATACAAATATTACGCAAACTCACGGGCACATTCAAAACCTATGTTATAGCAATAATAACAAAATCATTAAACAATTTTCAAAATTTAAATATAATAAATTAGATATAACGAAATAAACATATCTTATCTCACTTTGAAGAAGGGAGGAAAAAAAGATCAAGGATTCGTTCTTAGTTAGAAGTAATATTTGCAGTGTTCTCTTGAAATTTTTGTCATTTATTCAGATTAGTCAATAAAATGAAGCACAAATAATTTAAAATAGTACATTTTTTAAATAATCCTTTGAAATACATTTAAAAAATATCAAACATAAATGGCATTGAGTTTGTTAGAAAATAGACACTACAAACCTATTTTATAGCAATGATTACAAAATAATTAAATAATTTTCAAAATTTAAATATAGTCAATTAGATGTAATGAAATAAACATTGCTTATATCACTTTAAAGAAGTGAAAGAAAAGAAAAGAAACGAAAAGAGAGAATGCTTAACTCGTGCCACAAATTGCAAAAATAAATTAAAGAATAAAATAAAGTTAAATTAATTAAAATTAAAATTAAAATTAAAAATTTGAATTTAATTTGTAGATTTAATAATAGTTGGATACTATTAAGACCTGAATAAATATCTTCAGAGTTCATGTATTGTGATAAACAAAAGTATAAATGTTACCATACTGCAGAAAACACACAGAAACAAAATCGATTATTTAAGTATAATAAATATATAAATAAAAATTGTAGAGTTAAGTACATGTATATCAAGTATGAATATGGATAGATTTATGTAATTTTTTTAAAATCTTTAATGTAAAATCAGGCATAGATAAAGTATTACTTCAAAAGCATAAAACTGCAAATAGTATCAAATTAAATTATTTCTGTCAACTGTATGATCAAAGATCAAACAGAAATGATACATATAATGAATTCAAAATGATAACATTGGCAATCAAAACATTCTCACCGGGATAAATTTATTAAAATAATCAATCAGATTTTTTTTTTGAGTATATAAATTTTAAAACAGGTTGGTTGGTTGGTTGATTTTATGACGGCCGATTATCTACACGAGGGATATAGGCCCTGGGGGGAGTGCCCTCCGTGGGGGTCTTTTTAAGGGATCCTAACCCGTATTTACGGCAAGGTTCGAAGAAACCCACGGAAAACTCCGAGCGGTTACGTCGACGAGTGCGACAGAGGTTTGAACCCAGCACCTCCCATCTACCAGCTTTGAGAGCAGAACCTCTCAGCCACTGGTGGGGCTAATTTTAAAACAGGAATAAATTTTATGATTTTTATATTATATAATGTATAAACAAAAATCAAATTTAAATGCACGTAAATGTAATTTCTACCAAAGTATCCGTTACTCGAACTATACAAATTTCTGTAAGACGTAAAGTGACATCAACTATAAATAATGTACACGTTAATGTAAAAACGAATCTACAATAGTAAGGAAAACATTGTTAAAAATCTAAGAAAAATGGAAACTTACCTTACTGTTTGGAGTACGGATGAAGTCTTTACGCTTTAATTACAGCAATGCACTTGGAACGAAGAGGATCATTCTTAGGAAAACTAAATACATTGACTTTGGGTCCAGATTAGAGTCCTGCTCGTATCGCATTGTACCCGACCCGAACGCAACAAAGTAATTTCCTTGACACGCAAACCGACCCAAAACCACAAAAATAATTTTCGACGTCCCACAACCTGACCTGAACCCTACATATTTTAACCCGCACCCGACCCAAACCCGAAATACTTCGACTCGCAACCCGACCCGAACCCGCAATGAAATATGAAATGACAATAAATCATGTTTTAATGCTATTATGAAAAATAATCCTGTATATTAAAGCGACAAGCTACAATTTTCAACGCAAATTCGATGATTTTTTGGATGTAATTCATTTCAATAGTATCAAATTTTCAGGAAAAGAAGTTACCTATATAATTTGTATTTTTTTATTCGAATGCCTTTGAAGTAAAGTTTAACACCCAACAATATTTTTACTAATTAAATTTGTATTAAAATATAATATAATTAAAAAATATTTGTATTAAAATATAATATAATTAAAAAATATTTGTATTAAAATATAATATAATTAAAAAATATTTGTATTAAAATATAATATAATTAAAAAATATTTGTATTAAAATATAATATATTAAAGCGAGAAGCAAAAGTCTTAATTTTTCAGTACAATTTCCACCTTACTGTGCATGCGTCAACTTTTTATGAAGGGTGTATAAATCAGGAAATAGAATTAAGAAGAATCAAGAGCGCTGGGGAAAGAATAGCTCTCCTATTGGCTTGCACTGCTCCCAACCCTACCACTAGGAAATATTCCTTCTAAATTTTTCTAAATTCTATTCTAATTTCCCCTTCCTGGAGGGAGCATCCATTCTTCCACCTGCTTTGTTTGAGAGAGGGGTGAACAAAAGGGAATTGGTGATTTCAAGGGGAAGGGAGGGGTTGAAAAGGGTTCACTTTTTTGTTCACTTTTTTTGAAAGCAGGAATGGAAAGGAAAATGGGAGGGGCAGTTCCCCTTATATAGAATTTGAAAAAGGGTCCTTTTTCCCAGGAAGGAAACATATTTATTTTACAACCAGATAACAATATTTCTGAGGTAATTTTTACACGGTCTGTAAAACCTTTATATTTATAACCATTAGACATTTCAAAGGGTTTGGACAACAAAAGCTTTTTTTTTTCAATGTTTTCTTATGAGCACTTTTATCACTAATTATCAGTATTTCTCATTTGGGGTTCATTTAAGGTTTTACCACGGGCCCGGGCAATGTCGGGCGGGTCAACTAGTATAATATGAATAAAAAATATTTGTATTAACAATATTTAAATTTAAAATAAATGCATGTAATTATTATCTATTAAATAAATTGAAGTGATCTACAATTTTGCTATATTTTGTATTGCCAAAATAAATTTTCTATACATCCGTGGTTTAATAACAAAAAATTTCTAAGGATTTGGACAACAGAAACTTTTTTTTGAAAAACTATGAAACGACCCTACGTGAAAAAAACAAGAAAATATCTTCTTACGACGACTTTTACCACTAAATATCAATATTTTTTCGTGAATTTTTCATTTAAAAATATGAATTCATACAAAATTGAGTTAAAGATATAAAATAATAAAAATTTGTGGTTTATTTAAAAGTTTTTATCACGGGCCCGGGCAACGCCGGGCGGATCAACCAGTGTACAGATATATCTCAAATAGCAATTTTATATTTATATAGAAAAATGGACAAATCTATATTCTTTAATATTCAAATATAGGGAAACCTCTGAATTGCGAGCACCTCGAGATCGTTGAATAGACTCCTGCATCAGGTCAGTTGTTTCTATATTTTTTTCATGTCGGGATGACTCTAAGTTTCTTTCTGCGTGTCGGGTTCGCCCTAGAATAATTCTTACAGGTCACATTTAAGGTTTTTGCAAATCGGATGTTTGGGATTTTCGCATAACATTTGAGCAGACCTATGTTTCAAATGAAAATAAATACGTATTTGAATATGAATGAGTATATATTCAATTTACTGCATGAGAAAAATAAAATCTATATAAGAAATGTAATCATAGATTCTTCTATTTTTACGGTGCAGTTAAGAACATTTTTTTATTTCTCAGAATATGAAAAACATTAATAAATATTTCTTTTATGATACACACAAAACACATGTTTTGTATTTGTGATAGTTTATGCACACATACACATGTTACATGTGCGTAAATTTAGAGGTGCCCACTATTCCAAGATATAAGCGTACAAATATATAAGTGTCAAGAATTGAAAAAGTGTTCGATAAATAGAGGTGTCAGCTTTACGGGAGTGTCCATTATGGAGGTCTTATTGTATATATATTTTTAACATAAAAAAATATTGTGAACATTCTTTTGAAAAAGCGGGTCAGCCCGAACCTGACCTACAAGAGTCAAAACCCAACCCGAAACCGACCCGAACCCTAAACAATGAAATTCAACCCGACTCGCAGACAAAAACTAGAAGTCAACCTGACCGGAACCGGAATCTCAACGAAAAAATATAACGCCAACCCGACCCGGACCGTGGACCATTATACATTTAAACATAAACATACGAATTTCATAGCTAAAACTGCACTTATATGCTACAAAACGTATATTCAATTTATATTTTTCGTAAATTTCAATAATTATACTTTTTTTTTTCAATTGTAGTTCAAAAGTAATTGATAAAAATGTTCGCTACGAAAAACAAGTCTAGCTGGGGAATCGAACCCAAACACCGAATCCAGCGCGTTACCGACCAGACTACGAAGACGCGTGACCAAGAAAGAAATTTATCCAATTATAAACTGTGACGTCAACTTTGAGAACTTTTTTCTCAAGTCCCCCTGTGTATTGCACTTTATGGCTTTCATATATTTATATACTAACTATACTCTATCGATACACAAAGGTTCACCGCATTCTGTAACGCCAACTTCAGAACCTCTCCTTGTAAAAATAATGACGTCAGAGAGTATTGGCGGAAAGCATAAAATGGCCTTATGTCTCGTATGCCACGCCAGAACGCGTCGTTTTCGATCCATCCACAAGAGTCAAAAGTCAGCTGGATGGGGAGGCCTATCAAATGGCTTAAGTACTTACAAGCCCCGTCCAGAAGTTGGTCTCTTAATTTTGAACCAATTCCAGATGAGAGAACTGCACCTGGATTGGCACCTCCAGAGGTAAAGCTTATTTTAAACTTGGAGGACACTGGAGCCACGAACAGATTTTATGTGCACCAGCTCCCATTAACATACACGGTCCCAAAGCAGCCGCAGTCGAGAGAGGTTGACACCCTCCCAAGCAGTGACCACGGTCGATGCTGCTTCCCTGTCGGTGATCTTACGGGAACCGAGCTTATTCGTACGCACCACTGCGGGGCTCCGATACATCCACAATGCAAAATTCGTATTACAGTACTTGCAAAAACAAACGCATGTTACGAACACACGTTTTGGCTAACTCGAAAAGGCCGCCACAAAATGAAATTTGTGTTGTGTTCCTTTCTATATTCGACTACTACGCGTTATGGTAATAACGAAATGTCACAACGCATTCTAAACGGTAGCTGATAAACCATTACACCGTTGACAGGTTGTAGCTTTGTGTTCCTTTTTGCAAGTGCTAATTAAAGTATGAAATCAATCCTTGGGAAATATTTAACAATTTATTTATATTTTTTTCCTTAAGATTATTTGAATTTTTATGTATAAATAAAAGAAGAAATACTTTTATTCTGTTCGTAATAAAGATATACCTACAAAAAAAAACCCAGTATAACTGAATGTAGACTTTTGATGTAAAAATATCCATTAAATAAAAACAAAAATGTTTGTTTTTAGAGAACATTAAAATTGAAAAACTCTCTGCCGTGTGACTTGGAGACCGCTGACCAGGCCCTTACCTACCGGGATTCGACCCAGTTTGACGGGTTTGAGTGCCTGGAGAGTGGGGCGAAATTCGCCTGATCGCCTCATGGGGCGATTCACAATGACAAGTACCCAGGTCGGCTGACCTATAATGTCCGGATTTTACTGGGTTGATCACTCCTAGGTTTTAGTATTCTGAGAACTGTTGCCGCTCGCCACATACTCGTCATGATAGTTGGAATGGGACTGGACAATTTAGTGCCGAAACTATGGTACTCAACTTAGCTTGAAAAAGGGGGGAGAATTTTGAGGGAGGACAATTAAAACCAATGAAATTATTATTATTATTTATTTATTTATTTATTTATTTAATTTTTGCCAATAGCTAAGTCATACCAGCAAGGAAAATTTTGGGGCCGAATAGCAAGGCAGACGAAAACGCTGCGGGGGCTGACGGGACAGCGCCTTTCTACCGAACCCCACCTGGTAAAAACTGGCTCCGTGGACTGTCCCATTGGAGCGGGTCCGGTAGCTTGTGCGGACAATGTCCATTTGCACCTAATAAAGAGGCGAACAGTCAAAAATAAAATGAATAAAAAAAACTGCTGCTAAAAAAAATCCTTTGTGCTACCACTTGGGGCCGGCCATTGGCCCGTCCCAACCGGCGGCACGAGGAGCTGCAAGGGGAACCTGGAAGAGAAGAATGTTAGTAACATTTAAACTGAACTTATTCTGAATTATACTTTAACTACATTATTGAAATTAATTTACTTTTATTGTGCTAATTGACTTGGTTACCCGTCCTTTGGGCCCAAGAAAGGTTGTTAAATAATTAACAATTTGCAATTTAAAATAAGTACTATTGTCGTTAACTGACTAAACCATAAGCCCAATGGGTTGTTGTTGTTGTTGTTGGTTTGGCCCAAGGCCCTGTTTTGTAGCTTTTTATTTCTATATAGTTCACGTGATCCATATAACTGTGAAACTAGTCTCCTAATTTTGAACCAATTCCAGGTGAGAGACCTGCATCTGGATTGGCACCCCCAGAGGTAGCGCTTATATAGAACTTGGAGGACATTAGAGCCACGAACAGATTTAACGTGCACCAGCTCCCATTAACGTACACGATCTACTTTCCATACTTATCCTTTATACTTATCACCTCTTTCCTTCCAGTTCTTCTTCTTCTTCTTTCTCATCTGTCTTCTTCCCCTTCTTTTTATTATTATTATTTTATTTTTTGACACAAGGACGGACAAACAGTGCCGGGGGCTATTATAAGCTTCTTACTGTGTCATGGTGCACAACTTTCTGGACCGTTGATGACATGCGTCGTGCTGGTAATACTGTGATTACGGGGCTCCTGTTTCGGGCCGTGGTGCCAGCTGATATTGTGCGACTACCGCACACTGCTACTAGGACAAAACACATAGACATTTTATAATTTTTTTGGTGGCTTTGGATTGCTCCTGGGCCCTTTTTTTTTTAACATATAACATATAAACACATAAATAAACACTTTTTTTTTCTTTTACACTAGGACGGACAGACAGTGCCGGGGGCTATTGTAAGCTTCTTACTGTGTCATAATGCACAACTTGCTGATCCGTTGGTGACGTACGTCGTGCTGGTAATTCTGTGATTACGGGGCTCCTTTTTCGGGCCTTGGAAGCAGCTGATGTTGTGCGACTACCGCACACTGCCATTGGACAATACCCATGGACAATTTTTTAGTTTTTTTTGTGGCTTTGGATTGCTCCTAGGCCTTTTTTTTAACATATAACACATAAACACATATACATATTCATTTTATCGTTGTGTTACCTTCCGCCTTCGACTGCTGCTGGGGTGCTAAATATTATTGTGTGTTGTTTTGAATTAGTGTCGTGATGCTGTCGCAGTTTTCTTGGAGCCACCTGATTACTGTCTTTGCCTTGTTTTGTACGTGTTTGTTTTTCGCTAATTGTTCATACCATAATTTCTCGTTGTCTGTTGTTATTTGTGCCAGGTGGTGTGCTTGGGTGAGTGGACATTGAATTAGGTAATGTTTTGGTGAACCCACCGTTCCGCATTCGCAGTCCGGTGTGTCCGCTTTCTTAAACCTGTGTAGGTATGCTGGAAAAGCTCCGTGAGCTGTGTATAGCTCTGCTAGCAGGAAATCGCTTATTAGTCTATTTTTATCTACTTTTGGGAAGTACCTGTGTGTTTCCCTACCTGTGTCCCCATAGTCCCACTCGAACTGCCATTGTTTTAGTGTTATATCTTTTAGTGTTCTTTTAAGTTTTGAGATTGGTTTAGTCAGGTTGTATTTACTTTTGCTGTTTACATTTAGAGCTGCGGTTTTGGCTAACATGTCTGCCTCTTCGTTTCCTTGGATGCCTACATGCGCCTTAACCCAGCTGATTTTAAATTTGTTGTTAGCTTCTTTTATGAGTTTTTGGATTGTGTCTACTGTTTTGTTTACATTGAATGGTTTACTAAGTGATTCGATGGCCGATCTGCAGTCCGAGCGGATGCTATATGACTCACCAATGGTGTTGCCCCATTTTGCTGCTTCTTGTATTGCCAGTAGTTCGGCCTGGAAGACGCTGTTGCTGTTCCTTAACGGCACTGACCATGTTTTTATTTTTAGATTATTTTTATATGCTACAAAGGCCGAACCTGTAGCACCTGATTCCAATTTAGAGCCGTCCGTGTATATCGTTGTGTCTTGTGTATTGTACCCTATCCTAGGTTCTATTGTGTCTGCTGGATGATTCTCCCATATGTTTATTTTTTTGTCGTATTCGATGTGATGTAAAGTTTCATTATGTATTGTTGCATTTTTCCTTAATCTTGAGACTGTGCCGTACGCTGCTTCGTAGTAGACTTTAAGATGGATTGGAATCAGGCCTGAGAGTACCAGAAGTGCCGAGGTTGGGGCCGTTCTATAGGCCCTGACTATGGCCAGTGCAAAATGTCGCTGGCAGCTTGACAATATCTGTATGCACCTTTTGCTGAGGCAGTGTCCCCAGACCGGTGCTGCGTAGGTTAGCGTCTTCTCCACTACTGTGGTGTACCAGATTTTTAGTATATTTGCTTTTAGTCCCCAACCCTTTGCTACCATATGTGCTAAGTTTGTGAAGTTTGCTCGTACCTTATTTGTTTGTGTTTGACAGTGTGGTATCCAGTTTAGATTTTTGTGAAGTATGACTCCCAAATATCTTATCTGTTCTTTTACATTTAGTCTCTGGCCGTTGAGTTCTATTCCCTCTATATCATTGGTGCTTTCTGTTGGAAGGTTTCCCCTGTGTCCCCTGTTAAGATATAATAGTTCTGTTTTTTCCCTGTTCAGCGTTAGGCTATTCCCCTCTATCCAGTCGTTAAATTCCTTTAGTATTTTGTTTGCTAATCTCTTAAGTTTGTCCTTTGTTCTGCCTCTTAGAATTATAATAAAATCGTCTGCGAAGGCTTGTAATCTAACATGTTTTCCCCAATTTCTTTTAAGTGCTGTGTCTGCGATTAATAGCCAGAGGAGCGGGCCGAGACAGCTTCCTTGGGGGCATCCGCCAAATGTCTGCTTTGTGACTTTAATGCCGTTTTCCTCTAGTGAAACGTACCTGTGTTGGAGGAAGCTCACTATCCAGTTTACCAGGTACCCTGGACAGGGAGATTGCTTAATATTATTAATTAATATTGGCCAGCGTATGTTGTCGAAGGCCCCTTTGATGTCCATGGCTATTAGGAGTGTTTGGTATTTGTTTGTTTTATCTTCTTTTATTGTGTTGATTAAATTTTCTAATGTGTGTTCTGTTGAGATCCCCTGTTTGAAACCATACTGTTTGTTGCTCCAATAGTTATTATTGTTTAGGTGGAAGTTTATCCGACCGTGTATTATGCGTTCTAACATTTTGCCAATCGCTGGTAAGAGGCAAATTGGCCTGTAATTTTTTGGATTTGTTGGGTCTTTACCTGGTTTTTGGAACAGTACCACTATGCCTATTTTAAACGATTTTGGGAAGTATTCTAACCTTAGGCATGTATTGAAGAGTGTCAGTAGTAGTTGCGGTGTTGCATTATTAATTCTTTTAATTAGGTTGTAATCTATGAAGTCGAATCCGGGTGCTTTATTTTGTTTAATGTTTCTGATTATTCTGTTTAATTCCGCCTTTGTTACTACCGGTGGTGCTGGTTCGCTGTTTTCTTTGTTTGCCTTTGTTAGTGTGTGAGGTATATTTTGGTCTGTTATGTATAAGTTGTCCAGGAAATGTGTTAGTGTGTCTTTAATGGTTACTTTTGTATTTGGGGGTAGAATGTTGACTAGTTTTACCGGACCTGTTCTTTTGTTGCTAGCGTTTTTATATTGGGAGCCATATGTGTCTGTGACCTTGTTGCAGTAATCTTTCCATGTTTTGGATTTTGTTCTGTTTATTAGTTTTTTTAATTTGGCTTGTTCTTTTTTGATGTTTATGTGTTGTTTTACTTTTAATTCTTCGTTCTGTTGTTTTTGAAATTTCCTCCTGAGTGCCCTAACCTTGTTCCTCGCTGTTTTAATTTCATCCGTCCACCATGGAGGGGCAGTGACCGCAGGTGTAGATTTTTTCCTATAGCTTGCAAACGCTATCGATCTGATTTCATTTTGCAATCTGAGTGTTATGTTGTCTAGCTGGTCTGTTGTGCTTGCTTTTTGGAGTTCTTTAATGTATGTGTTTCTGATTTTTCTAATGTTTTTATCAAATTTTGCATGTTTGCCTATCTTTGTTTGTAGACCATGTCTTTGGTAGTCTATGTTCTCGTAGTTTTTAATTTTAAATTTTATGTATCTGTGGTCACTGAGTGAGACATCGTCACTGACATGCCAATCACTTATGTCATTACCTAGTGATGCCGTTGTTATTGTCAAGTCCGGCCATCTCTGTATTTCCTTTATTGTACCATCCCTGTTATTCCCTCGTACAGTTTTGAATGAGGGTGGTGCGTCCGGCGGGTTGTAGACAAACAACGCGTGTAGCAGGAGGAAATCTGTTAGCTCGCGCCCTCTGTGGTCTATGTCATCGTAGCCCCATGCTGTTGAGTGTACATTAAAGTCCCCCGCTAGCAGTACTTCTCCGACCGCTTTACTCAGGGCCTCACCTATCTCGTCTAGTACTTCTGAGAAGTCCGCCTGTGGGGAGGCGTATGTATTTATTATCGTGAATGTTTTATCCTTGTTTTCTAGTTTTATAGCTGTTGTGAACTCTTTTTCTAGTATTGTTATTGGCTTGGTGCCTAGTCGGGTTATAATTGCAGCTCTGTTTTGTGGTGTTTTTGTGACATTCCAATTTTCTGGTTTGAACCCTGTTATGTTACCCGTTTTTTTATTTTGGTGGAAATCCTGTAAGAGTGCTATTTGTATTCCTTTGGCTGCGACATAGCCTGCGAGTGTGTCTGTTGCTTTATTGCTGCCGTGTAGGTTAATTTGTATCAAGTTTAAGGTGTCGTGTGTTTGTTGCATATTGGTTTGTTTTTTGTCGTGTGGATTTTTTTGATTTTGCGCTGCGCTCCTTGAGCGTGTGGTTCTAGTATTATTTGTGTCTATTACCATAATTGCGGCGCTGAGCGTCATGTTGTATTCTGGCTTCTATGTCTTGTTTGGTCATTCTGACCAACCGTGGTTTGCCTCTGGTGTAAGTTAGTGGCACCCTCCCTTCTATTACCTCTTCTGCTGAGGCTAGTGCTATGCCCCTGTCAGACTGTACTTGGCGGACCGTTAGCAGGTGTCGACGCACCCAGCATGCACCCGAATTGGCTTGGTGATCCGTCGTCTTCTGTGTTCTTAGCCATTCTCTGTTGACTTCGTTGTATTTTGTGCATGCATAACATCGGGGGGTTTGCCGAGTACAGTCAGTGTACAGGTGATCGCCCGCGCAGTTAGAGCATCTCTGTGTCCCCTTGCAATTTGCTGCCACATGATCATATTCAAGACATTTGTGGCAGCGCGTCACACTGATGAAGGGCTTTATTGGGCAATCCCTCAGCCCCAGGCAGATCGACCTCGCCCTTAGCAAGTGATCTGCCAGAGGCTCAGGGAGTAGGACAGGTTGATGCTTGCTTCCCTCCCGGGAGGCCACCTGCCTGTGCAAACTGATGACATCCTCCCTTGTTTGCGGCCCCAGTCCTAAGGTCTTCTTTATCTTCTCTGTTATCTGGTCTTCTTTCACGAAATCTGGGACATGGAAAATCATTATCTTCTTCTTTCTAATATTTCCTGATCTTACTCTTATAGTCTCTTTCCCTTCTTCGCTGTTGGTGATGGTATGTTTTATTTTCATTGCTTCTTTTTCATCCTCACAGATAAGTTTCATCCCATTCTTAATTCTTCTGATCTTCTTTACTCCTCCGTGGTGTCCCGTTGTTGTTCTTGCTATTTGTTTTTCTAAGTCTTCAGCGTCTCTTTCGGTCGTCCCTTGGATGATGAGGGTGGATGTAGCCGCTCTGACTGCTTCCGCATATCCTCTTAGAGGCCTGGTTTGAGTCTCGGCGGTCACCTCCTCCTCCTCCCTGTGTACGTTACCTGGGTTTTCTTCTTTGTCTTCTTTTTCTGTTGGTTTCCAGTGTTGTTCAAAGATTTCTACTTTTGCACTCGCTGCTTGCATCTTTACTTCTAGGTCCATTATGTTCTTCGTTATGATTTCAACTATCTTGTCTATCTCGCTTCCTGTCGCGACTGGTATCCTTGTGCACCTGTGTTGTATTACCTGCAAGTAGTTTAGGGCTTTCATT
Organism: Maratus michaelseni; assembly: GCA_963931845.1. Lineage (NCBI taxonomy): Eukaryota > Metazoa > Arthropoda > Arachnida > Araneae > Salticidae > Maratus > Maratus michaelseni. The sequence continues at coordinate 276,107,548 of OZ007599.1, forward strand.
ACTCTTTCTGCCTCCATGCTTCTTTTTATCCCAGTGTCTGTTTCTTTGCAGTATTCCATGAGTTCTTGTTTGAGCCTTCTCTCGTATTCCGTTGCTTTACCTGTGTTGTTTTCTTCTGTTGTTTCGCCATCCTCCACTTCGTCTGGGTCGCTATCACTGCTATTCAATGTGATCATGAGATGTGTGTTAATTTTCTTTTCTACCTCTTCCAGTGTTCTTTCTGTCTTCTTCTGTGGTTTTTTATGCTTTGTTTCTTCTTTTTCGGATGTGCTGGTCGTCACCGAACTTACTGAGCTCGCCCTGTATGGTTTGAGTGTATTCCCTAATTTGTTGTTTTGTGAACCCTGTTTCGTCACCTTGAGCTTGACAGGGAGCACGGATGGGAAACCATTGCCTTTAGACATTTTTTGTTTAGTTCCGCGTGTGTTTGATATTTGCTATTGAAAAAATTGCATTTGAAATTGATTAGTTTCGAACTATCTATCTGTCTATCGCAGTAGGCGGTGGGAAAGGGGACCCCGGACCCCGGACGAACTTTGTGGGTGTGTCAGAAAGTGTTAAGATAAACCATATATTTTTGGATGAAACATTAAACTGCAAAACACAGTTTGATACAAATTACACTATAGAGAAATTGTGAGTGCTAAGGCCTCTGCAGTACAAGTGGATGGCTCATGGGCTTAACTTTTATTTAGCTGAAACTCATATTACATTATACCAAAATATTTATATTTATATATATTAATCAGTACAGTAGGAATACGAATTTTTATTTTTCTGGACCACCTTGGCAGATTGAATGTACTAATTAAACTGTAGAGCCTACTGCTCGGGGGAAATATTGAATTTTAGCAGTATGCGACCACTGCAGCTATTTAAACGCCTGTCATAGATAAATGCAGTAATTAGTATATTAACAGTGACTTTATTGAAGCAACTTGGGGATATGCGGGGAATCGAGATCTGCAGATTGAGCGGAGAAGTTTAACACCAAACACAAGCCTTTAAAACCCCCTAAGTATTCTAGTAATTATTTTAATTGGCCATCCAAGTAATTAGACAGAACAGTTATAGTTTGACAATAATGAGTGATGCCAATCAATTCTCCACGCCTTAAAACCCCCAGGTCATCTAATCGAATTTTACTGGAAGACCATTGAGCCCACCGTTAGGAGATATATTGATTTTTTTTAAATTATTACAGCTGGAATTAATTGCAATAATTAGTATATAAACTATGACTGAGTAGAGATTTAGCTTGGGATATTGTGGAGAATCGAGAACTGCTGGGTGAACGAAGAAGTTTGACACCGAACACTGACCTATAAACCCCCCTAAGTTATTTTGCAAATCATTAATTAGCAATGTTATTAATTAAACAGAACAGTTATAGTTAGATAAAAATTAATGGGGCCAATCGAAACCCCGCAACTGAAAACCCCTAGTGCATTTCAATAAATTTTACTGGAAGGCCGAAGAGCCCTCCGTTAGAATATATATTGAGATTTAGCAACATATAATAGTTGTAATTAGTTATATAGATGGATAATTGTATTAATTAGTCTATAATCAATGACTGAGTTAAGATATAGCTTGGGATATTGTGGAGAATCGAGATCTGCCGGGTGAGCGAAAAAGATTGATACCTAACTCTGGCCTATAAACCCCTATGAAATTTAGCAGAATCATTAATTAGCAATGTTATTAATTAGACTGAACAGTTAAAGTTAGACGAATATTAATGGTGCCAGTCGAATCCCCGCAACTTAAAACCCCTAGTGCATTTCATCAAATTTTACTGGAAGGCCGTTGAACCCTCCGATTAGGAGATATATTGATTTTTAACAAAATATAACAGCTGTAATTAGTTAAATAGATGGATAATTGCATTAATTAAGATATAAACAATGACTGATTTAAGATATAGCATAGAAAATTGTGGGGAGTCTATATCTGCTGAGTAAGCGAGGAGGATTGACACCTAACACTGGACTATAACCCCCCCCCCCCTAAGTAATTTAGCAATCCATTAATTAGCATTGTTATTAATCAGACAGAACAGTTATAGTTAGACAGAAATTAATGGTGCCAATCGAATCCCCGCAACTAAAAACCCCTAGTCCATTTTATCAAATTTTACTGGAAATTGGGCCCGCCGTTTAGGAGATATATTGATTTTTATCAAAATATCACAACTGGGATTAATTATAAAGTATGACGTAGATAATTTCAGTAATTAGAGTAATAACATTGACTAATTTATAAATAAAGCTTGTTATGTTCTGCAGTGAGAGCCGCGAAGTTTGATACCAGACACAAGTCGTTAAACCCACTACCAATTTAGCAAAACTCTTAATTAGCAAATCAATTAAATAGGTGAGAAGAATTATAAATAGACAAAAATTAGAGGTGCCAAACGATACCCGGCAACTAAAAACCCGCAGTGCATTCAATCAATTTTTACTGGAAGGCCGTAGGATCCCCCGATTAGGAGAAACCCTGAAAAATAGAAAAGCCTAACGGATTTAATTAGTTATAAGCGATGAGATGGGCCATAGCAGTAATTAATTAATTAACATTGACTTAGATAAAGATAAAGCTTGGAATAATGGGGGGAATCGTGAGCTACAGGATGAGCAAAGAAGTTTGACACCAAACACATGCCTATTAACCCCCCTAGTCAAACCAGCAAAACGTTAATTAGTAGTACCGTTAATTAGTGATAACATTGTTAAGCTAAGTCAATAATCATGTCGATGCCCGTTGGGAAATATATAATTAAACTCAAATTACATGCTTAAAAAAAAAAAAAAAAAAAAAATGCGGAGTCCGGAACTTTGAGGCCACGTGCCCCTAAGACGCTACGCTGTCGAAATACACGTGATGGGAAGGTATACTTATCCTAATACATAACCAGTTACTCTGAAAGCTGTCACGATAGGCCTCACCACGTGTTCTTGAAATTGGTAATTACAGCACTAAAATCATTATTAAAACTTAACTAATGGGAGCACAGCCTTCACACTGGTATCAAACTTTAGCATAAAATCTGGGCAACAACAATATTTAGTCTAATTGGAAATTTAACCAACGCAACATATCTAAAATAGAGAAAACTGACCTGAGAGACACTTATAGTTGAAAATAATTTATTATAATGCAGTAATTAATTAAGATTTTAACACTTCATATTTACCAATATACATTTAGAATAATGGGTAATCACAATAATATATAGTAACTTGTGCCAGTACATTGAAACGGGTATATAACAGACAAAATTTACAAGAACTTGGATACTGCAGAGGCCACGTGGTAGTAATACTGAGATTTAAACAATTAAACATTTATAACTTGATGAATAATTAACTTAGAAACATGCAACATACCTTAATCTGGAGCTGACACCTTCCCACGTCAGAATCATCCTGAATCGCCCGTCCCACGGTCCTTGGTCGCGTCTAGCCGAGCATTCTAGTGGAGCTTACCTGAAACACAACCTACTCCTATGTCTCGACTGAGTCGAATTTTTCTCTGCCGTGTGACTTACTGTACTACTAGAAAAATACATCCAGGAAAGGAAAAAGGAAGAAAAACACTTTTTCGAAATTCCAAAAAATGCTTCCCCATAAAACGTAAACAACTCTTTAAATGCAACTATACTCAGCGCTGAACATGTTGCTGACAAATTGCAATTCCCAATTACAATTATTTTGTTGTACAATTATTTTGTCAGTTGGTCCTGCTGACACCTCTTTCAAGTTAAACTAAACATTAAATTTCCAGCTTTTTTTTTATCTTGCATTAACTACCGTGAAGAACGCGTTGTGACATTTCGCTATTGCCACAACGCGTAATGGTCAAATATTGAAAGAACTACAATACAAATTTCGCTTTGTGGCCTTTTCAAATTAGCTGTTGCGTTCGTTTTTACAAGTGCCAAAATAAGAACTTTGCGTTGTGGATGAACATGAACATGAGAAGCCATAAGGAGTTGTGATCAATTTTTTTGGTCAATGAGCGTTTGCTATCTTTAAGCCTAACATAGTATATATAATATAATTATATATATATATAGTATTACAGTATTTAATAGTATAATATATATTAAGATTAGTTCTTTTTTTTTCAGGTAATACAGAATGAGAGATTGGATCCTGCATTGCTTGCATTAACAGCCAATTATATGGATAGGTACCTGCTCCGCACAACAATCAACGTATCCACGCTACAACTACTTGCCGGCACTTCCTTAATGGTTGCAACCAAAATGCGTCATGAACGTCCGATCAGCCCACTAACGGTTGCTACATACACTGACAGCGCATACTCTGTTTCTAACGTTATGGTAAGTTTCATATTTAGTTATAGTAACCTTTATTTTTATATCATTTAACCCTTTCCGGCACGGAGTAAGTCTGTTCTTAAAATGAAGAAATTATCGACTGACACCAGAATTTACAAAAGAATTTATTAGAAAATAAAAACTTGCTTATTTTCCCGTAGTTTGTAAAATGAAAAATTTAATTAAATATTCTTGGTGCCGTTTTTCAGTTTTGGAATTAAAATTATGTGTCTTTTTTTGTGGACACTGATCGCTAAAGGGTTAAGGGAATACGTGTGAGACACAACTTTTGAAGTGAAAACTTCTTAAATGATATAACGTACTAGACAATGATCACCACAAAATATCATGAAATTAGCAGACATGAAAAAAAAGGCATGAAAACAAGAAAATGCAACTGAAAGTAACAGTGACGGAAAAAAAAGAAAAATAATAGAGAGACAGAATGCTCGTGATTCAGTGAAGCACCGGTAACGTAATGGTCTACCAACTTTCCGGAGAATCTTGACGATACAAATGCTGTTAACAAATGAGAATTGTATTAATGAAGTTTTATCACTAGTTAGTAGTTTTTATATCTTGGACAGTTCTTAACCAGAAGTATACTGCTACGTTCGATTCGGCAGGGGTTAAACTGACGTAAGATATCTCATCTCTATCAAATGTAGGAGTAAAACTACACAAGTTTAATATTGCGTTGAGGCGTTGCTTGATGACATATTGTCATCATGTTGTGCTTGATGTTTTCACATCAATTTTGTGTTTACATAAGTAAAGCATACCAATTCTGTACACTTATTCTGTCTTATACATTTTGAAAAAAAAAAAAAAAAGAGGACTAGGGATTAGACCCTTATCTGGCACTCCTTGACATTTGTGGTTTATTAGTAGTATAATCCCCCTCTCATTAAAATATATTGTTTCATGTCAATATTAACAATGCGACAATTGTCATAGAATATACTAAAAGTAGAAGGAAACATTAATGCTATAATTGTTTTTATTAAAACAAAACAGAGCTAATTCTCACTATACATTTTATTAATTCCTCTTCCTCTTCCGACCATGTTCTAAAAATAAAATGATAATTAATTGACGGTTTTGTTGGATGATGCTTATTGTCTCTATAATGTCCGAGAAACTATAATACAAAAGTAACATAAGCACAGCATCATACCATACATGACCTTATCAACTTACTGTGACAGTATTACGACCTGTCAGTAGCTCGATTGAATTAAATCCATAAAGTATATACTTTTAATGATGCATAATGATGATACAGTATAAACACATTGGTTATTTTTTTACTATGAGCACAAAGAAGTACCTCTCTTATATATGTTGACTTTGGATGCATACACAGCAAGATTTCTCAACCCATTTTTCTGAAATCTCACAACACACTTAAATTTATAGTTATACTTTTGTGGCACACTTGAGTGAATTGGTTATATTTTTGTGGCACACTTGAATTATGATGATAAAATAAAATAATTTAAGGAATATATCTTTTAGAATCTATTTAAAAACAAAATCAAAATGCGCCATTACAGCTCATAACATTTAATATTCTGTTATGTTTAAAAAAATAACAATTAAATTCTAAATAACTTATTTTTTCTCTTTATTATTTAGTATATACAATAAGCGTGACATTTTTAGACTATAAGCATTGTAAGATTGAATGTTTAGATAAGGCATACTAGTGCATTTTATACCAATAAGTATAGGTGGGCTGAGATTTTCTTCAAATTTGTATAGAATAGATCTAAAGTAGGGAACTTCAATTTGTGACCCGCAGGCCATCAAACTACCGCTATTTTAGAATAGAAAAATTGTCCTTATTTAATGACTAAAATTTTTGCCATCGAAAAGGGGAATATTACCTTTAGGAATTTGTGGTGGCAAATATATTTCATGAAAAGGTTGAATTAAATTAGTTTGAGGCCAAACCTAAAACTTATAAAATAATTAATAATTTCACAAAATGCCTGCTGTTTGAAGTTAGAGGTAAATATTTGGCAATAAATTTTCATTTTCGAAACTTTAAAAAATCGAAATTATTAAAAAAATTATTTTTTTAAAGGTTTGCACTCCAATTAATAAAGTATGATTTAATTTCGAAAAAACAAAAACAAAAACCCGTCTGTGACTTGAAATGTGACAGCAACGATCCTAAAGGTTAAGTATGGGAACCTACATGGATTTTTAAAAAAAATCTTGTTGCAAGGAAGATGCATTTAAAATTTTTTTATCTCTCTTTTGTCAGAATGGTTTAACACCGGTCCATTAAACTGGTTGTCACGACTTAAATATTAGGTGAAACGAAAAACGGTTTTAAGGGTATATTCCTAGACATTTTAGGGGTTCACAAATTGCAAAGAAAAAATTATTCTTTGAACGTTTTCCGGGAGAAACTCCCCTTAAATGGCTTCTAAGATGATGATGAAGAATATCGTTTGAAACATTTTTGAAATTGGAAGTATATCTCTAAAACTAATTGTTTACGAATTAGCTTATCAGGCAGCAGTAAGAATGTACATAAAAATCATTTTAGCACCTGTTTGAGCTTTACAATAAATAGCTAAGTAAAAAGTACAAAAACAGAAATTTTCGGCATGTTTTTGTGAATTGGGTAAAGTTTTAATAATTTTCTATAGTAACAATTGAAAGTTTTATAAAATGTTTAGTACACATACAGAACCTTGTAGAGTTATTTAAGAAACATACAAATCAAAAATGACTTTTATATATTAGATTTACAGGGATACTCAAAAGAATTCGAATTAATTAAAGTTGATGGGTAAAAATTTTTGAAAATGCGTTTTTAAAAAAATAACAATTTTTTTTCTTATTTTTAATCTCCAAAAATAATGTTTGCTTTGGCGAAAAAGCGCCTTACTGCAACTTCTCATCTCCTTACTGAGCGCCTATGCCAGGTCCTGGCCTATGCAAACATCAATTTGTGACTGAAAATATTTTCTATTATTTGTATCCCCCTCCCCGTAGTTTTAAACCTGTTTAATTATATATATAGCTATATAGTGGTTATTCTAGATTTATTTTTCATGGTATTGAGCTGTGCCATCTTCCGCGTCCAGAATGTTATTTTTTGAATGCTCTATACCCTTTTCTCTGTGCAATGTTTTACCTTTTCTTCAAAGAATAAACACTAACTCTTGAACAAATTACTGTTAGTTTCCGGGGTATAATCCGCCGATCAAACAACCATGATTTGACCAAGAAATTTTATTTTATAAAATGTAATTTAATAGATCGCAGTAAATATTTGTTTTCAATTATTAAATAAAATTTCCGGGTCTAAACATGATTGTTTGATCCACGGATTATACGGCGGAAAATACAGTAATTATTCTGCTTACTTTTTCCGTTTTGAGTGCAAAACATTTTTCGGTAAATATTTTTTTAATAAACCAACTAGCTGACCCGCTCGGCGTTGCCCGGGCCCGCGATAATAACCTTAAATAAAACTCAAGTTTTTATGATTTTATATCTTCGGAAAATCCTTCAAATGAATATAGTTTTGGGGAAAAGAGTGTTTCATTGGCAGAGTGCTTAAGTAGTGAAGAGTGTTTCATTTGTGGAGTGCTTCAAATGAACTTAGATTCCGGGACCTCAATGCCATCGTCAGCGTTTAGTGTGTTCCCTACAAACCTCTTTCCGAACGAACCTGTGACCTGGGTCCCCAATTCCTAAGGTACTGGAGATTATCGAAAATTATGTTGAATGAGTCAAACCCCGTAGTAATCGGGCCCCTAAAACTGGAGATAAGAATCCACCCCCTGGCGGTGGAAGGTGGAACTGGATCTGTAAGACAATTGAAAAACTAGTTGAATGAGCCAAATCTCGTTGTAATCGGGCCCATAGAACCTGAGATAAGAATTTGTACTTTGCGAATACTACTTTGCGATGGAAGATGGAACTAAAATCTGTAAAACAATCGTAAGCCAAGTTGAATGAACCAATTCCCTTTGAAATCGGGCCCATAGAACCCAAAAATAAATTCACCCCCAGTTCAAGGGCCCCCGCACTGGGTGCCAGGAAATATACTAGACAATAGAAATAACTGGAATATAGAAATAGGGGCATAACTAAATGGAGAAAGGGCCCCCCAAAACGAAAAAGATTGGATTAAAAGTGGGCAAGTTATTTAAAATTTAGGGAACAATAACTTCAACGGGCAGCGTACCGGGCCTCAGGGTGTCTGGGTGTTAAAAAATTAAAATTCTGATTCTCAGGTGCATCAGGACGTGCTTTGGACTATCAGCACCCAAATTTTCAGACTTCTACGTGCAGTATATTTTGCTAGTCATCGCACACAGACACACAAACAACTTTCTTTTATTAGTATACATACATTAGAAACATTTTTTTTAAATTTAAAAGCAAAATAAAGACATTATTTACATTATGAATACTTTAAAAAATAAAATACTTTATTTATTTATTTATTTTTTATAGATTAAAAGTATTTCTTGAAAAGTCCCGTTTCTATTAAAAAAGATCAATCTAACAATATACACGATCATTTTTGTACGATGATGAATGAATACGTCGCAATATTAAAGCCAACGATAAATATATAAAAATCTTTGTAATTTTCTAACAAAGTGAAAATATTTTATTCGACTTTAGTGATTCAGAAAAAAATTATCACCTAAAAAAGAACACATAAATTAGTGATATGCTAAGAGAAAGCACGAAGTAAAATGCAGAAGATTAAGAACGGTCTTGATGAAAATATTGTAAGTTTATTAAAGAAAATATTTTTAAAAAATGGAATGTCTGGAGCATTTTACATTAAAAAAACTTATTACTAGCTTTAAAATGTGAAATTTTTAGCAAATTGATTTTAAAAAAAATATTTATTAAATTGATGATCCAGAATACTTATTTGAAGAGTTTTGTTATTGGAATAAATAATTTTTTAAAGTCTACCCCCAGTTTAACAGTGTAAAATGCAAAAATTAATACAAAAATATTCAATTTTGTTAGTTAAAAAACCATAAAATTCTTGAACTCAGTGAGAGTCGGATAAAAGTTTATGAAATTTAAAGTTTTTTTCGTTTTTAACTGTTAAAAGTTGGGTGTATATTTATGAAATTCTTATGAACTGTATCTTTACGGATTTAAGAAGTGCCGAATTTTGAATGATTCAGGTTTACGGTGATCATAAAACTTATTTTTTTTTTTAAAATTAATTTATGTTTTTAAGAAAGTCGCACTTTAAGCAATGCCTAAAACCAGAAAAGATAGCAAGTATTAGCAATCACTTTGGAAAGAGGAATTCACAGAATTCAAATAGAGTAGGACTAAACGATCACGTTGGTTAGTAATCAACCTAATATTCTCTAGAGATGAATACGAGCTCTTTTTATGGAGCACGAGCCCGCCTGAGCTTGATATCGAAAGCACACAATAGCAAATTATTAATAAAATTTTTAAATTATTTAAAAATTAATTTTTTCATTTAAAAACCTTTTCTAAGATAGAAATAAGTATTAATCCTAAATACTCTCTCATGACAACGTTTCGTGAGTTTCATGTCCATGAAAATCTGTTTAAAATGGCATTTTTTTTATTTATAGCAACCACGGGCATAAATCTGCAAAAGTTACAATTTCTATTCTTTTAAATATCATTATGCAACTACGGCAGAAAGACATTAGTTCTGTTTTCCAGTAATTCTGGAATAAGACTTCAAACAGAACATGAAGTTGGACAAGGGATATCACACGGCTTCTTAATGTTAGTAAAACTGACCGTGCAAAGGCTGCAGAATCAGATAGAATATTCATCCTTATATCCCATGAATAACAATTCAGTTCCCTGTCGTACTGATTTTTAAAGGATTGTAAAACAATGTAAGAAACTTACACAACACCATCCTTCTTTCTTAAATAGCAAGTTTGTTTCTTCATTTCAATTTGCGAATAAATAAAATTTTCACTTTGTAACCGAGCCCGCCCGAGTCAGGTAACTGGTATAAAAATCGGGCCCGTTCGGGACCGGGCTCGGGCTCACGGGCTTAGGCTGGACACATCTTATCTCTAACACTCACACCTCGTTTTTCATCAACCTGTAACTTCACCCTTTCATTGCCTTCAAAGATAATTGTGCGGAAAGAATCGGCTCAAATGAAATATATTGGTGCATGCTGAGCACCTATGTAACCTAAACGTAAAAGTATATGTCTCTCATCGAAGAAAAAATAATAATTTCGTTAACGGCAAGTACTATTCTCGGAATCAAAATGCAAGCCTTTGCACAAACTCGCAAGAAAAGACCACCGGACGAATTAGAAGAAAAGACTTATGTTAACTTCCTTTTCGCATATCCTGTCGTTGTTTTGGATTCTATTTCTAAGTGGAGATCAAACTGAAGGTTTAATCAGGAACTGATATTGTTGAAATATATAATAAAGTTCCTTTTTTATTTCTTTTGAATAAAAAATATATTTAATTGTTATCGACTGACCTAGAAGATTATTAGTTGTAATCAGATGTTTGGGAATTATTTTTTTAACAGCCAGTTTTACTGTACCAAAGAGTTTTAAATCCGCATCAAATTAAAAAGGAAAGCAAAATATTAAGCTCAAATCTGAACTCGCTACTTTCTGACACATTCATTAAGCCATTTTTATTATTGAAAACTCGACATATCCATCTATTCTTATTCAGATACTAAGAAATCAAATAGCGTTTACCTTTTATCTATAAAGGGATATCTATGATATTATATATTTCAGAAAATAGTGTCAAAGTTTTCGAGATGCACGGTAAAAAATGAATATGTCAGATTACAACACAACGTGCGGGTAAAAAAATCGCCGACACTTTGTGCTATAAATTTCAAGTAATGCTGTAAATGAACATGTGCTTGAATTTTTAAGTACGGTGATGTAATTTTACAGCACAATGTGTTGTAAATTTCAAGTATGCTGTAAATGAATATGTGCTTCAATTTTCAAGTACGGTCATGTAATTTTACAACACAATGTCTTATAAATTTCAAGTATGCTGTAAATGAACATGTGCTTGAATTTTCAAGAACGATGATATAATTTTACAACACAAAGATTATAAGTTTCATTAAAGTATGCTGTAAATGAACATGTGCTTGAATTTTCAAGAACGATGATATAATTTTACAACACAAAGATTATAAATTTCAAAGGTAATTTCAAACTTTGTTGTAAAAAACATGTGCTTGAATTTTCAAGTATAGTAATGAAATTTTACAACACAATGTGTTGCAAAAATCAGATTTTGTTGTAAATGAATTTGTGGTTGAATTTTCAAGTACCGTTATGTAATTTTACAACACAATGTGTTATAACATTCAGATTTTGTTGTAAATGAATGTGTGATTGAATTTTCAAGTACTATGATGTAATTTTACTGCACAAATCAGAATACATATATTCCCCCAGGGGGATACCTTCTTTAGGTATTCACGGGTTTCGCAACCCCGGGCACCTGAGCGATCTTTCTCTTTTCTTATTTCCTCTCCATTCTCTTGTCTAGTCTTTCTTCTTTGTTTCACTCTCACGGTGGTTTCCTCTTCTGAGGTGAGGGCGATTCTGCATAAGCCGATATCATCCTGTTTATATCGATTTATGGAGAATTGTAAACCACCCACGCGTTTGCCGTGCGTGGCAACCCGTGTCCCTGGAAAGGGGGATCCTGGCAGTTGAGGGAAACCAACACACTGCTTTGGCCTCTGCTTCAGGTAGACGGGAGGTGCATATTGGTCTCGTATGCATCAATCGGCTGGTCAGCTGACTTGTATGTCACTGGCTGGGGATCAAGTGAGCAGGCACATACTAGTCATTTCGTTAAGGGTGGAAACTGAAATAGGTGTGTCATGTGAGCGTATGGGCCCTGGTTAGCACTGGTGCATGAATGTGCATCCCCTTGTTGGGCTCGGTAGTGGGTGGTGCGGCCGGGGTCTGAATTAGTTTTCTCTATATTATGGATGGAAAAACTTTAACTCCTTCTATCTCTCTCCCATCTGGAGAGCAACGAATTGTACAGAAGTCATTCACACGTTTTTTCATAATTAAACGCACTGATAGTCACTCTGATAGTTCTTTTAAGAGAACTTCACCGTTTCTTATCGCAAAAACATTCCAATCTGTATTTGAAGATGGTTACTCACTTAAAAAACTACAGTCTGGAGATTTGCTCGTTGAGGTTTCTAAAGCCAAACATTCACAATTTCTCTCAAATTCAACAACAATAGGTTCCTTTTCTGTTTCTATTCAAGCTCATCAAACTCTAAATACTAGCCGTCGTGTAATATCAGAACCAGAACTTTTATTCTCTACAAAGGAAGAACTTCTAAAAAACTTAAAAGATGAAAATGTTATAGATGCACGCCGTATTACAATCCGTCGGAATGAGAAAGGGCTTCCTACGAAGCACATAATTCTGACTTTCAATAGCCCAACTTTGCCAACCAGAATTAAAGCTGCCTACCTGAGCTGTCCTGTCCGACCTTATATACCTAACCCACTCCGTTGTTTTAAATGCAAGCGCTATGGTCATACTACAACTTCCTGTCGTGGTTCTGTTACCTGCGCACGTTGTGCAGAAGTCGGCCATGATGGTAAGTCATGTGAAAAGCCTGAGCGTTGTACAAACTGTTAAGGTGAACATACAGCATACTCCCGCTGTTGCCCAAACTGGATTCGTGAGAAAGAAATTCTTGCAATCAAAATCTCTCAAAAACTTTCTTATCCTGAAGCTCGTAAACTTGTTGAATCCAGAACACCATCTGTAGGAGTTTCATATTCTAGTCTACTCAAGCAACAATCAAAATCCTTAAGACATATAAGCACCCAAACTGAATTACTAACCAGCGCTATGAAGAAAAAAACCCGTAGTATTGGTGCTTCCGCTAGAATAAGACCTATGCCTGCACTAAAACTTTTGCCACCAACATCCGAACCTGTAAAAATAGAATATTATAATAGTCAATCTAACCAGTTCATTAAAGAGGATACAGGTCAAACCTCTGCTTCATCTGCAAACAATTAAAAAAAAACCTGTTTCCCCTACACAAAAAGCAAAACACAAATCATGTACACAGAATGAGAGAAAGAAAACCTCAACAGTGGAAAACTGTGAAGGGCAAAAACAACAAGAAATTTTGTCTTGATACACTGCTTCCTATTACAAAGGATTCCAAACAGCTGCTGCACTATGCAGAGGTAGATATGGTTTCAGAGTCTTACAGCTCTGACTCAAATGATGATGATAATACTGTTTTTGAGGAATTTGAGCCCACGTGATTGTAAATGTATTTATTCTCGAAACTTTAAAAATTTTACCAACTGTTAGTTTATTGAAAATTTATACCAACTGTTAGTTTTATACCGACTGTTAGTTTATTGAACGTTTTACAAATTGTTAGTTTAAAGATTGTTTATATTTTAATTGTGAAAACATGTGTTTATTTCTATTACATGTGTTATATTTTCATTGAATGATTTTAATTATACATTTATCATCATATCACTCTGTTTATTTAATTGTGTTATTTTCATTCATCTTGTTTTTATGACAAAGTTTTAAATCGATTTTATATTTCAATTAGATGTTCTTATTTTAATCTTTTTTTTTGGCGCAGCATGTCCCTAAAGGGACTTTCTGCCATAAAACGCCTATCAACCAACCAAAATAGATATATAAATAAGTCCAAAAAGTTATAAAATTGAAACGCCACTAAAGAGGGTTGAGGTTGGGATTGCTAAGAAAACGTTAAAAACCTTTTATTATGAAAACAATAAGGGTGTGTTTTTGGCTACACTTGCATCCGTCTTAAATTCTTATAACCTTATTTATTTAATAATAATTTAATATCTACATACTTATCACTACTATCCCTTTAACACTTTCCAACGTAGTTGAAAAGTGTTTATGAATTCGGTTTGCACCCAGAAAAAGGAATTGATTAAAACTACAAAACATGTTTTGTTGAGTACATTTTGGTTGTTTTAGCAAAATTAAAGTAAAATTGAACCATTTTACTCCAATTAACAAAACATTTTTTGCTGACGATACAAAATTTTTTTTTGGAATTGCAAAAAAAAAAAAAAAAAAAAAAAAAAAATTTGTTGATTTAAACAAAATTTCCAATGACCTATATTTAAACAAAACTTTTTGTTTAAATATAGGTCAATGGAAATGTTGTTTGAATAAACAAAAAAAATTTTTTTTTTGCAATTTAAAAAAAAAAAATTTGTATCGTCAGCAAAAAATGTTTTGTTAATTCAAGTAAAATGGTTCAATTTTACTTGAATTTTGCTAAAACAACCAAAATGTACTCAACAAAACATGTTTTGTAGTTTTAATCAATTCCTTTTTCTGAGGTTGTCTGTCTATCTGTCTGTCCGTGCTCTAAGTCGCGTAAATTATATTCGGATTGCCATGCAATTGATATATGTTATTAAGGTTTACAATGATTTGTTCGGTATTGAAAAGGAAGTGTGTAGCACTTATAGTTTTTTTACATGGCCACTCAAAATAATTCCGTTACTTTACGGTCTAATGGGAAAAATCATTTAAGATTTATTTTAATGATGTTACACAATTTCAAACATATTGAAATTGATATATATCACTGAGGTGCACTACAAGAAGCTTACTATAGAATATGGTGTGCATGACATTTATCGTTCATTAACAGGGACACAAAAAAATTATTCGGTACCGTCTGTTTGCAATAATTGCTGGAATTGCGTTTTCAGTTGCTGAACGCGTTTTTAAATTTAATTCATTTTTTGTCTACTACTCTTAGTGTATAAATTCTATAGATCATATACAGGGCTGCACAAAAATTCCAAGGATATTTCCGTTTATTGACGGAAATTCCAGAATTTTAAACTGTGCTACGCGTCTCCTAACTGAACTAAAATTTAGCATTCTATGTAGCATATATAGAAATCTGTATATCATATACAGTGCTGCACAAAAGAATTCGGATATTTTCCCTAATATTGTTGGTAATTCCTGAAATTGTGTTTTTAAATATGCTATGCTTTTTCCAAATTTCTTACTTAGATATCATCTTTCACCTTATTAAACGGTAAAGATTTGTAAAATTATTTTGGAAGTGTTGGAAAGTGTTACATAATCTATGTTTGACGCATGATTTTTCATTCTTGTTTGAGTATTTATTTTAATAATTATTTAATACTAATTTAACACCCATATTCATCATTTAGTAATAACAATTAATTTTTCTTTTATTATTATGATTCAGTTTTACCTTATCCTCCTTTTATCTTCATTTTATTTCAATCTAGATTTTTAATAATGTGATTTCCTTTGTTGTTTTCTTACCCATTCCACTGACATCTTAATAACGAGGTTTCAGCATCTGCTTTCTCCCCTTTTCGCTTTTTCTCTTTCGGCTCAGCTATTTAATGGGGCGTGGTCTTTTGGAGCTACAGTTCGAATATCCCTCCTGTCTCTATTTGCATATATCTTAGTCAGTTTCTCCTTTTTGGTGAGTTTTTTTTTTAAAGCTATTTTTCCAGTTTTTTTTCGTCATCTTATGTTAAATATTCATCTATTTCTTGGTTACCTAATTATATTTCAGAGTTTTTATTTCGATATGTTATAAGAAGCTTAATATTGTCATTTTTAGGTCTTATGCCGACAATTTTCGATGAAATAATATATCTTCACTATGAGTTGTGGATACGAGTCTCCTCAAACGATTCCGTACCACATTGATAGTGTTTTATTTTGTACTTTCACTCTATTGTTTAATACTTTTTATCTTTAGTCTTTACATTTATTTTAACACTTGAAATTTAATTTTAACTATCCTCATTCACCGTTTTCAATCCACTACAGGATGTAAGTCTCCCCGAGATGTTTTTATTGTTTCCTGTCTAGTACTTTGGTCATCGAATTAACTCCAACCACTTTTCTGATTTCGTTGCTCCATCTTATCTGACGTCGTCTTCTTGGTCTTTTTATATCTCTGGGATATCACTGTATTTGTATTCCAACTATTGTCTTGTCTTCTTGCAATGTGGCCAGCCCATTTCCATTTTAACCGTTTAATTATCTCGATGATGTCGAAAACTTTAGTCTGATTTCTTATCCAGGTTATTCTTTTTCTGTCCCTTCAAGTTATGTCTAGCATACACCTTTTCATACTTCGCTGTGTTGTTTGTAATTTTTGTACTATCCGTTTTGTTAGCGGCCATGTTTCCGCACCACAAGTTAGTATAGGCAAAACACATTGGTTAAACACGTTTTATATTTCAAGCAAAGAGGCATGTTACTTTTCAAAATAAAACTGTTCTTCTTCCCAAAAGCACTCCATCCATCCCTTATTCTTCTGTTGACTTCATTTATGATGCTGTTCGATGTTATATTTCCTGTCCAAGGTACACATGACTCGGCACTGCCTTAATCTCAGTGTGTTGTAGAAGATCTCCTTTTTTGGTGCAAATAAATTGAACATCGCCTTAGTCTTTTCCAAATTTATTTTTAATCCCATGTTAATGCTAGCTTCTGCCAATTATTTTAACATATATTCCAATTATTCAAGGCTGTTACTAAAAATTATTATGTCATCAGCAAACCGGAGATGACTTAGGTGTTCCCCACTTATTCTAATCCCTTCGTTTTCTCCATCCAGTTTCTTGAAAATATTTTCTAAGACAGCAGTAAAAAACTTAGGCGAAATGGTGTCTCCTTGTCTAACTCCTCTTCAGAGCTTCATCTTTGCTTTTCCTCTGTCCAAACGGATGGCTGCTGTTGCACGGATGGTTGCGCAGTATAAAACTTCATATTGTAAGAATTTACATAGTTTGTAGAATATATTATCAAAAAATTTATCGGAAATAAAATACAAAAATTTAAATAATTATTCCCACTGGGGAAAAAAATCAAAATACTATATTAACATTTACCTGATTAGAAGTACTAGAATAATACATTAATGCATTATAAATCACATATTTAAAAATAATCAAAAACGGTGATATGTAGCACCCATTTTACACTTTATAAGAGCATGAATTCGATTTGGCAAGCAAGTTATTAAGGGGCTGAAAATGTTTTCTGCCCAGACATGACCGTATCAATTTTATATTGGAAGTAAAATCGACTTTTTTTTGGCTCAATTACTTGAAGTATTTCCTTCTTTATTCCCCACAATTTCTCTATTTTGTTTAAATCCAACGAATTAACCTGCCAAATAACTATGTTAATTTGGTGTTGACTAAGCCAATTCTTAGTGGACACTGACCTGTAGCAAGATGCTAAATCATGTTGGAAATTAAAATCGTCATCACATAAATCTCCCGACGATGGTATCAGAATATTTTCAAGGATTTTTTGATATATCTCGTCGTTAATCTTTCCGTAAGTGATATATAAGCCAGGACCATTTTCAGCCATACAGTCTGTCTCAAAAGTTTAGGTACAACAAGAAATGTCGTTTATTAAATAACAATGCAAAATTAAACAAAAACGTATTATTTATTTATTAGCTTCTGTAAAATTATTAAAATAAATCATGTCTAAATGAATAAATGGGTATATTGTCAGAAGTTTGAAAAAAATCTTTAACGTCTGTAACTATGTAGTGTCTCAAAAGTTTAGGCACAATGGGAAAGATACATCATTTAATACTTTTACATAATGCTATTTATTAATAGTAGTTCCCTGCTTTCGAATAACTTCAAATAATCGTGTTTCCATTGAATCAATTAGTTTTTGGAATATTATTGGTGACAAAGAATACCATGCTTTTTCAATGGCCACTTTTAGTTCTTTAGTAGAATCATATTGCTTATCATTCTTGTATACTTCATGGGTTAAGATACTCCAAATGTTCTCAATTGCGTTTGAGAACGGACTTAAACCTGGCCAATCTAAAACGTTAACATTTCGGGCGGAAAGCCAAAAGCCTTGTTTCGTACTATGTGAGTTATGGATTGGAGCATTGTCGTGCTAAAATCTCCACTCAGATGTCATCATATGGACGTAGATGTTGCTCTAGTGTCTCTTGATACTTTGTTGAATTTTGTTTCCTATGGAGAAATGCCATGCAGATTCGGCCATTAAAAGCAATCGCTTCCGGAACCACCAGACACTTACCGCCTTGTCGTATATTGAAGAATGTACGTGGCTGTTTCCTGAGGTCATGCCACTTAACAGTTGCAGCCATAAACACAATCCAGATTACACATCTTTTCATCGCTGAATAATACGGTGAACCGCTTGTCCCCGTATGATACGCCCAATCCATTCTGGCATGTTTATGGTGTGACTTTAAGCGCGTTTTCAAAATATATTTTTAAAAATAATGTTCCTGCAGACTCTTATGCGTCCATGTATTGTGTACTTTGAGATATTAATACCGAGATTATTTTAAATCTACCTAATGGACATATTTTGCTTTGACACCAATCTTCCAATTTTTCCATCAGTCGGAACACTTGTTACACATGCCGCTGCATCTTGGTTTTCGGCCGAAATTGTTATTTCTAGCAAGTACTCTGTATATCCCTCTTTATCCTTTTTATCTCTCTTTATCCTTTCAACGATTTAATATTCTACAATTTTCAATATTGGGCTTTTTTTCAATTTCAAGTTAAATATCTTTCAAATTTGCTGTTTTGTGAGTTTCGTAGCTTTCGATATCTTATATAACTAATGGAAATTGAATATTTGCTGTTATACTCAGTGGCGGATCGTCAGGGGGTTCACAATCACTTTATTACCAGAATTTTAGTATATTAAATTTGACCTTATCTAATCGTAGAATGATCTACGATTAAACAAGGAGAAAATAAATTTATTAAATACTGGCAGCAAAATGATTGTGAACCCTTGAACAACCGCTACTAGTTATACTGCTAAGGGAAAACGATTCGTTGTCCGGAACGGTTGCTTGTTTGAAACCAATTCAATTTTTATTAACGTTTGCATATGATATAAACACATTCTCATCACTAAACAATACATTTTTCCAACCATTCAAGCCCCATAAATGCCTTTTTTTAATGCACCACTGCATTTTATCCCTTTTCTGTTTAGTAAATCATGAGAGGATTTATCTTCGGTTCAGGATGATGATATCCAAGTTTAGGGAAACGTCTTAAGTGTTATAGATTTAGACACATCAACACAGTTCTCTTCCCACATTTCATGGAAATATCTTATACTTCTAAAAGTGTTTTTTTTTTTTTTTTTTTTTAGTAATACTCTACAGTTTTCTATCATCCACCGGAGTAGTTTTTAGTCTTTCGGCCGTTATTCAAGCGATTGTTGTCAAAATAACCGTCGTTAAAATACTTCGTTCTTTACCTACTAATACTTGATTGAGAACGTTTTAAGTAATTGGCGATATATTGCTGATTAATGCCTTGTTTATGCAAGTCAATAATACTAGTCCTTCTAAATGCCGTTACGTCAGACGAATGACCCATGTTTCGAACAAATTAAAAAGAAAAAAATCATGCGAATAAAGTTTTTCTAACTTTAAAAGAAGTCTCCCAGAAACTTAATATATGCAATTTTCTGAATCAATCAGGAAAATTCATAAGTATTCAAATTTTTTGAACTACCTATTTTAGTATTCTAATAATTTGAATAATTAAAACAACAACAATATACTTACGAAACAAAATCTTTAATTTACTTTACAAAGTTTTAATTTACTTTAAAAGCATGCAAATTTATTAAACCATCAACCGTTGTCCCTTTTTTTAAATGTACGACACTTAGGAGCATCCCTAGTGTGATGCCAGAGGGGTGTCATTATACCACTATTTTTTATAGAAAAAAAAGTAAATAATTAATAATGTTTATTAGAAAGCTTCGCTTTATTTAATTCTTGAAAATCACGATTAAAGAAGGATAAATTTACTATTTAAAAAAAAAGGTGGTATGATGGCACTACCTAACCTCCTCCAAGGGACGCCCCTGACTACACTTAAATTAAATTAAATGCAATTCCAATTACAGATAAAATGACTTATTCTAATATTTTGACTCCGAGCTATATAATTTTTTTCTAGTGTTTGCTTTTTACATTAACCGGTTCATATGCAATTCGGAAAAAATGGCCCGAGTCACATGACTTCTTTCATGATTCCGCCTCCCTAATGCTTTCTCGGAGTTCTACAACGAAAAGAGTCTCAGTGAATGAGTAAAAAAATGAATGAGTAAAGAAATGAATGAAAAGAACGAATTCAAAGCTGCCGTAAAGTCTAAATTACAGAAGGTGGTTGTTTTCTCCCATCTTGCCTACTCGTTTATTTGGGTTGCATTTTTTTTTTTTTCAAACAGAATGTACTGCTCTATGTTTTTTTCTAACTTTAAAAGAAGTCCCCCAGAAGCTTAATATATGCAATTTTCTGAATCAATCAGGAAAATTCATAAGTATTCAAATTTTTTGAACTACCTATTTTAGTATTCTAATATTTTGAATAATTAAAATAATTAAAATAATTAAAAACAACAACAATATACTTACGAAACAAAATCTTTCAAAGTTTTAATTTACTTTAAAAGTATGCAAATTTATTAAACCATCAACCGTTGTCCTTTTTTTTTTAAATGTACGACACTTAGGAGCATCCCTAGGGGTGCCAGAGGGGTGCCATTATACCACTATTTTTAATAGAAAAAAATTAAATAATTAATAATGTTAAATAGAAAGCTTCGCTTTATTTAACTCTTGAAAATCGCAATTAAAGAAGGATAAATATACTATTAAAAAAAAGGTGGTATGATGGCATTACCTAACCTCGTCCAAAGGACGCCCCTGACTACACTTAAATTAAATTAAATGCAATTCCAATTACAGATAAAATGACTTATTCTAATATTTTGACTCCGAGCTATATATATTTTTTTCTAGTGTTTGCTTTTCACATTAACCGGTTCACAATGCAATTCGAAAAAAAAGGGCCCGAGTCACATGACTTCTTTCATGATTCTGCCTCATCGGAGTTCTACAACAAAAAGAGTCTCAATGAATTAGTAAAGAAATGAATGAAAAGAACGTATTCAAAGCTGCCGTAAAGTCTAAATTACAGAAGCTGGTTGTTTTATCCCACCTTGATTACTCGTTTATTTGGGTTGCATTTTTTTTTAAACAGAATGCACTGCTCTATGTTTAGCTGAACGATATCATTTTATTGGAACAAATTTTGCTTAATTTCACCTGTCAGTCTTGACTTTCGTTAAAGGTGCTTCATTGTACAATTCAACTTTAAAGCTTTGAGCAATTTTAAACTAGTCGTTGGGGGCCACCGTAATACTTACCCATCATGGATATGCATAATATAAAATATGAAAATAAAAAATGTGTAAACTGTTTATAAAATACATTGCAATTCGAAAAAAATCGTGGCTTGATGACGTCAAATTTTAAATGCTATATTACGGAATTGCGTAAAAGAAACATCCTTATAACTCCAAAATTGATAATAATATTAAGTAACGGTTTACTGCGTCGGATTAAGCGTCTCATTACCAACTAAAATATATCTTTGATTTGCAATTTGAATGAAATACAGGGTCATGAAAAATCGAAGAGTGTGGAAATAGGATTACAAATATCTCGGCAACTAATTATTCGATCGACTTCATTCTTAATGCAAAATTTATGTTTTTTTATTGTATTTTATATTCACTCCTTAAAATAAACAATTTCGAAAAATTTTATATAACTTTTATCAGAACGAATATTTCAAGAGTCCGAAAAAAATAATTCCGGATAATCGAGGTTACTGAAATTCAATAAACCTCTTGCTATTATTACTTACTAAGTACATACCAACTTTCTAGTCTGTATCTCAATTTGTTTGGGAGATAGAGCGTTTACAGACACCCAGACACACACAGAGACAGACGGACGGCAATTTTTTTTTTTTTTTTTTTTTTTTTTTTTTTTTAAATATGTTTTTCGGAATCTCTAGTGTCTGAAACTTGTAACTCCGTCAATTTTTTTTTTCAATTTTTAAAACGATTGCAAGACTTACCCTATACTACGTATGATGGGTAAATAATAAAATAAAATAAAATAAATTAATAAACACGACCCATAATGGTGCAAGACATACTTTCAAAATTTGCCATTTTAGCAGTAGGATAGGAATTATTAGGTTATTTTGTCTCTGTCTAAATATTTATTTACTATTTTTTTAAACTGAATTACTGTCCATAATAAAGTTTCTATTTTATATTCTTGCAAGTTTATGTATTACTTATTTATAACACTACAAAGTACAAATAATCAAAGTGTTTTTTTTTTGTTTTGTTTTTTGACAAATAAAATAAGGTTATTATGTAGAAAAAATATTTCATATTTTTGTTGAAAATTGACATTTATGTAAAATGTTATAAGGAGCAATTTACAAAAGATTTTCTTGGCACACAACATAAACTATTTTATTTTCATATAAGTTATTATTATTATTATTATTATTTACTCTTCTGATATGTTTATTGTTTAATTTCACATTATTTTTGTAGTTTGTGATTTTTTTGTTCAAAAAACTTATATAGAGCAGGGCCAGATTGCTCATAAGGCACATGGGCACGAGCTTCTCATCTAAAATTTAATAAGGGCCCCAAAATGATTATAAAACGGGGCTTCTAATTTTCATTTTTATTTTATATTTACATTGCATTTTTATTTATTTATTTGGAGGGAAAAGTTTGCCTAATGCAAGAAACTATCCACACCACTTCAGGGAACTTATCTAACAGGGAAATCTAACTGTGATCAATCGGCTGTTAACCAATCACATGACATATCCTGATACGTTCGTTATAGAAATCGCCCAAGTAACTGAATATATAAGAACTACTCTATCCAAAGTATATTCAGGGACATAAAAAAGGTTGTTTAATGAAATATATGTGAACTCGGCTAAGTCACTCACGGGAATAGCATTTGTAGAATTGATAGCTTTCAACGTATGTAGAATTCAGAAAACTTTACCCGAATGAAGAGGGGTCCAAAAATTATACTGTACTTCCCCTAGTTTCAGGGGTTAATTCTGAGATAACGTAAAACCTGCTAAAATGAAATCGCAAGGGATTCGAAGAAATCAGTTTTAAAGAGATTTTCGTACTTTATTTAAATGCTAGCAGACCCGCCCGGCGTTGCCCAGGCCCGTGATAATAATCTTAAATGAACCTCAAATTTGTATATGATTTTAAATCTTTAACCCAATTTTGTATGATTTTTTTTTAATGAAAAATTCGCGAAAAAATATTGATATTTAGTGGTAAAAGCGCTCGTAAGAAGACATTTTCTTGTTTTTTTCACGTAGGGTCGTCGCATAGATAAAAAAAAATAGTCCGTGTTGTCCGAACTCTTTAAAATTTTTATCGGTTATAAATATAACGGTTTTGCAGCCTGTGTGGAAATTTCGTGAAAAAAATACCGATATCTAGTTGTTAAAGTAATGTTTTTTTTCTTTCTTTTTTGCTCTTTTATAAAAGACCCAACGCGTTGGGACTTTTAATATAACAAAATATATATATATATATATATATATATATATATATGTAGTTATTTTCGTTCGAACGCTCTGAAATTTTAAGAAATGTAACTGTATCCAATCCCTCTTTAAAATTTCGTGAAAAAATAGCATATTTAGTAGTGAAAACATGTAGCTGAAGCCGCGCCGAAACAGCGTTTTAGCGTTTTCATCGGAATTTTCTCAGATTATATTATTATTATTTCCAAATATTTCTACTCGTCTGAACGTTTTGATATTTTTAATAGCTAATGTAAATCCGGTCTGCCGAGATGATTGTGTTGAAATACCGACGTTTAGTTACTTTTATCGTAAAAAAAAAGATCGTCTCCGGGAAACGCGAAGTGACATACGGCCACGAATTTTTTGAAAGGATTAAAATTGTATTTTTGAAAACCCATTTCATCGACGGAAAGAAGAAGGTCTCATCTTTAAATGATTATGCTTTGTTTATCGATACCTTTGAAATCAAGTTCTGGGGAGTGGCGCCGAAAGAAAGAAAAGTTAACTGAGAAAAGACCCTTTTAGAAAGAAAAAATTCAAAGGGTTAACAACGATATTTTTTCAAACTGATTGCGGCGTTTAAGACGTAATAGTACGAACTTTAAGAATATGACATCCGTTTTACCGTATTGTAAACGGTGCAACCGATGGGCGTTAAAACAAAACACAAAAAAAATCGGCATTTGGCTCTTCTACGCTCTGTGGGAAGCAGGGACTGAGCATGGTTGCGCGCGTTTGCCAATTTTTATAATAAAAAAATGGCTTTTTCATGAGTTTTTAATTAATACCTCGGATAATTATAAAAAAATTACAAATGTGAGCCACAGCTGGACCATACTCATAGAAATTTTTAAACTTCTACGTGAGGTAGATTTCGCCAGGCATCGCAGACAGACACACACACACACACATATAGACAGACAAACAACTTTCTTTTATTAGCATAGTTGCAATCTATTGTTATTTTATTGTATTATTTATTCCAACATAATGAATTTTTTCCGTTTATTGCAGGATTCTGATACAAACAGGTTCCATTTTCACAAGCTTTACTGTGTCAGCTTCCAACCTTCCTTATTTCTCAAGTCAATTAAACATGTTTGGAACCAGAAATTACATTTAATAAATGAAATAAAATAAGAACCCTACAGAAACAAGATACATTTTATTAAATAAATTTTTGGTTCAAAAATCTTTATTTGGCCTGGGAAAAATCCCGGAAGGTTGGCAACTATACATTTGTAGATACTCCTAGAATTTTTTTTCTTATAAAGTTTTATTTTCGGGGGGGGGGGGGGTTAGGAATGTAGGGAGCCTACTGAAGTTCTAAACTGTTGGCACGCCCCTGCTGCCGACCGAGTTGGGTTCGGGCTAAATTGGGTTAACGTACCTGATGCAAGCCTATAACACACAATAGACGTGCGACAAAGGTCGCAAAATACACAGCGCTGGTACGGTTGTAAATAAAATAGAAAACTTCAGTGTAAATAAACAGTTTTTTAATTTGATATACTCAAGCACAAGAATAATTTAGACTGATCCAAGAGAATTTTGTGTTTTCATTTCTAGAGATTTATATTTTGACAAAATAATGTATACCCATTAAACATTTTTGCTTACCCCTTTTCTCCAAACTAGTCTAAAGAAAAAAAAATGCACATTTGATTTATATAAGTTCATAACTGAGTAAGATATCAAATCACAGAAAGCGCTTTTCTCGGAATAATTAAAACACTTGTGCGGCCTGAGGTCCAAGCTTATAAGCATTTACGTGCAAACAGTAATACAAACCTTTTAGGTAGCTTTCAATACAAAAAAGTATAAAGCTACCTATTGCAGTTGCTCGGAGGAAAGCAATTCCGGAAAATTTCGATATATTTTCACCGATCATGACCCCCAGACCCCAAAACCACCCTCCGTTCAAATGTTGATTTATATATATATATATCTGACCTATGTCATACGATAACGCTCGTATTTATAAATCAATTTTGATGAAACTAATTGGGTGTATTAAGCTCACAAATGTCTCGACCGAGTTCGTTGGCCAGCTTGGTCCGCCATTTTGTTTCAAGATGGCGGCCATTTAAAAATTTAAAACTAAAATAAATATACATAAAAATTAAAAATTCAAATTTATTTTTTAATTAAGTTTTAGGCCTTGATACGAGGATTCCAGAGCATTTTTTGGTTTACCTCTATCTTAAAAAATGGCTGAGATAGAGCAGTTTGAAATTCTAGGGTGGCTGACATTTTGAAACAAGACAGCACATTTTAAAAAATTTCATTGTTGTAATAATTTTCCCAATCATACGCATAAAACT
This sequence comes from Maratus michaelseni, assembly GCA_963931845.1. Lineage (NCBI taxonomy): Eukaryota > Metazoa > Arthropoda > Arachnida > Araneae > Salticidae > Maratus > Maratus michaelseni. The sequence goes on from OZ007599.1 coordinate 276,133,778, forward strand.
ATATATTCATATTCGTTAGCGCCAAATTCTCGCCAAACTTGGTGACATTTGGAGAAATATCGCCAAATTTGGCGAGCAAAATAAGTCTTCATAAATGAAGCCAACTTGGCTATAGCTCAATAATTTGGCGAATTTCTTATTCAAATTCAGTATTAACGAATCTTTTGTAAACATTTTCTTTGCATTTTAACTTGCTGTGTTCGTGTAACATTAGTTCAAATTTTAAAACGAAGATATAGGAAAGCTACCTTTTCCTCCCGGTACAGGCCGGAAGGACTTTTTAATGTGAGCTTACATTTCTTAAGGCTAAACAAACATCAGTTGTTCATTTCTCTCCAAGAAATCGGCACATTGTACTTTCTTGTGAGAGTTACAAGTAGTGAAAGTAATAATTTCTCTTCAAGGGAGTCGGTTGTATCAATCATCATAGCAATAACGTTTTTAAGGGAAGAAGCGATAATAAAATACCCTTTTTTGTAAAGAAAAAATTCTTCCAAAAAATGCATTAAATTCCACAATTCTATTAAAGCTTGACATTTTATTTTCAAAATTAAAGCCAATTTTTGGTGTTTATTTATTTATTTATTTATTTATTTTACGCTATTCATAATTTCTTATGCTATTCACTATTAATTACGTCATTCATTCATTACGCTATTCATAATTTATATTTATTTATTTATTTATTTTTATTTATAAGCTATTCATAATGAAAACTTTTGTAAATAACATAAGGCTCTCAATGTCTGTTTCAATTGCACAGAAATAGAAGATTTAAACTTGTTGCTTGTTTTTATTTGACCTGGGGAAAAAAAAACCGGGAGGTTGGCAGCTATGCATTTACAGATACTCCTACAATTTTTTTATGAAGTTTATAGGGAGCTTACTGAACTTCTGCACACAGGCGCCGAAACTGCTGGCACGCCCCTGCCGTCGGTTGAGTTGGGCTCGGGTTAAATCGGGTTAATCTACCTGATGCAGGCCTATAACGCAGAGTTAACAAGTATGACAAAGGTCGGCAAAATACATATAGCGCTGGTACGGTTTGTAATTAAAATAAAAAACTTCAGTGTAAGTAAACAGTCTCTTAATTTGATATATTTTGAATCTTAATTTGATATATTTGACTTTTTTTTATTTCTTAATTTTACTACATGTTTATGAACCGTAAATCACGCTGAAGTTGAAAAATAAAAGAAATAAAAAGTAGCACTAACTAAGGACAAAGAGTTGTTTTAAGCATTTTGTTCGATTTGCATAAAGCATTTCCGTGAAGATAAATAGTTATATCATACAGACATGCAATAGAAAATTAGGAAATCTTAAAATATTAAGTAATTATGAATAATATTATTTAATTTTTATTGAATATTAATATTAATTATTAATTAATCTTAAAATATCTTTAAAATGTTATCAAAATTAACTCCTCCTCTGCTGTTTAATCATTTATACTCTATTCACAATTGAAACTTTTGTAACTAACATAAGGTTCTCATTGCCGGTTTCAACTGCACAGAAATAAAAGAATAATTTATTCTTGTCGCTTGTTTTTTATTTCTGTTAATGAGTTTTCTTTCACTATTCTTAATTTTACTACATGTTTATGAACCGTAAATCACGCTGACGAGAAAAAAGAGAAAATAACAACAGCACTAACTATGAATAAAGAGTTGTTTTAAGCATTTTTCTCGATAAGCATTTCCTTGAAGTTAAATAGTTATATCATAAAGACACGCGACCGACAAGGAAGCGCCAGATAGCACCTGTTTGTCTATAATTCAAAATAAAGGCTATGCTTGGTGCTACAAAGCGTATTTAATCATAATTCAATATAATTAATTATTGTGATATTTAGCGTAAAAACAAACGTTCTGTTTCGGTTTATATTCACGCTTTTGTAGCTAAACACAGACGGAAATATAAAGAGCACGAAAATGCGTGATAGCATAATATAAATTTGACAGTAAGACTTTGTTTAAACGATCATCCAAAATAATTTATAACGCAATGCTTTTAAACATACCGCTTTTGAAAAAAATTCTTAATATGATAGTTGTACCCATAAATAATTTAACTTTTGCGGGCAACGATTTTGGCGATTTTTTTTAGGATTGCATAAGCTAGGATAAAAAAATTAATAACTACACAGTTAAAAATTTGCAGCAAACTGTCCAGTCGTTTGACCGTTTTTATAGAAAATGGTTACACGACTGTAATTTCACTCTATTCTGACCATATTATGGTCAGAATAGAGTTAAACAGGGTTCGTACGGATCTGGGAATTTTCCAGGAGTTTCACCAGTATTTTTTTTACAGAAAAAGAAATCAGGATTAAAACTCGCGAAACTTCAATTCTTTTAAGGACAGATTTTCTGTAAGAAGATACTGGTAATGAAGAATTTCCTGGTCGCAAAATTCCAGGAGCCGTACGAACCCTGGTTAAATTATGATTATGTAACCATTTTCTATAAAAACGGTCAAATTACTAAACAGTTTGCTGCAAATTTTTAATAGTGTAGAAAGAGGAAATAATGGACATCAATGGTGACTAAGTTGATTAAATGCTACTTACAAAAATGTATTGTAAATCAAAAGCATTTACATGAGTAACGCTGACGTCATCTTGACGATGGAACAGTTGACCAATAGATTTTGCTTTCACTGCAATTTTTTTATACTTCTAAATATCGCAAAATTTTAATTTTTACACCGTCGAATAAAAATAAAATGTCCTTTCAAATTCATATTCCTTCAAAACTGTATCATAATTTACCGAATTTTTATGGTTTTAAAATAATTTTTAAGCATATATATTTTTTAAGTGTATATACATCTCGATCGCGTGCAGGCCGATTAAAAAAGACGAACCTTTCACTTATTTAAAACAATATAATTAGTTCAGAATTTGTATCCGGCTAATATTCCATAACAAAATTAAAATTTCAGCAATAAATAAATAAATAATAAAATAATTCTTATCACAAATTTAACAAACATGGTAATCGAACTACATACTTAAACCACTGAAATTATCAGAATCAGAAAGGCTGCTGTAAGTAGTGAAATCTTTGCAATTTATTCGGCTATTAACTTCTTGCATACGGCTAATACGAAAGTATCGCTTTTAATACTAAATTTTAAAACTTTATTTTTCATATAAAAATGCTCTTTAAAGTTGTTAGTGGGCAACCTGAAACGTATATATGAGGGGGTATATATATATTAAGTCAAAAATTTGAAAAATCTAGATAACCATATTTTTACTGAACGTATATTAATTTCTGTTCAGTGCGACAGTCAAATATATCATAGTTCACTTAGGGAGTCGCTAGAGGGCAAGACAAGTTGGACCACTTAATCCAACGGCAATACGACAAGTTTCACAAAACCCTTCCTTTCTCAAATTACTAAAAATTGACTTGCTCTACTGTCATTCTAACCCCTTCATATATTAAATGTAAAAAATCTATTAGAGTTTTTAATTTTAAAAAATGGTTTTCACTTATATTTGTAACCCGGGAAGCCCGGGTTGGATCCCCTAGTAGTAATAAAGTATATATAAATTAAATTTACATTTTACGGTAAAATATTAACTTAATTATGAGCACATACAGGGTGTTTCAGTACCAGGTTTACAAATTTTAAAAAGTGGTAGAGCACACTACAATGAACAATTTTTATATGGGAAACCAGGATCTCAATCTACTTATTCATTCAAAAATTACAGGATTCTTCACTTCAATTTACTAAACAGATTTAAAAACACTTTAGGCCATCCAGAAAAAATGTGTTCATAAACTGACTTTTCTGTAATTTTATTATTGAAGCACTTACCAGTATTTGTTATTATTATTACTATTTTTAATATATTTTTAAAATATTCATTTTTACCAATTCACACAAAATTTATTTGCATCACTTTGATTTAGATAGAAGTTATGGTAGTCAGCATTAGCTCTTCAAAACAAAGAGTTAACCAGTGGCTCAATTAGTTGCATCGCATTGCCCCCAAAAGTAAATTTTAGACTCCAGAGTGCGTTTTAGAAACTGCGTATATTAACATTATTTAGATTTTCATGTTATTTATATGTATTACATTTTTAAATAGTTATCAAGGTAAACGTTAAATGTACCTTAATAGAAATTGGCCTGCTGATTTGGCCTTTGAACAAAACATGGCTGCAGGGCCAGCGCAACGTCTGCGGGGTCCTGGCAATAGTGGTTAGTGGGTTCCAACATATATACTGCAATACTGGACCAATAAAATTTATTTTTAAATTGTATATATTACTTAATTATATATAATATAGATAATAAAACATACGAAAAATTCAACTACTTTCATATTTAATATGCATAGTTATTTTTTAATTTTGCAAAATCTTCTATGCTTTACAATATTTTGAATATTTATTTTTTGCTTTCACGGTTATTTTCACAATCATCAAATCTGTACCTTCCCCGTTCCCCGACAGTAGTATCAATTTCGCCTGTGAGAAATACAGTTAACACTCACTTTTCTCTCACGAAGAAGCAATTAAAAACAGATCTAAAACAAAAATATTATTTTTTTACACAGAGGAACGTTATTCCGAATTGTATAGAGAGGTTAGAATTCCCTATTAAGACACCTGTCGGAGCTAGAGCTCCTATAATATAATCCTTTATAGGAGCCTTAGTCGGAGCGGGCCCCAGGGCACATCAGTGTTGTCAAAACGGAATACCTGCTTTTAGGGTGCTATCAATTCTCAATTAAGTATTTTCAGACCCGTAATTGAATTTATACCTGCAAGAAGGACATTATTATTTTCTAAGGACAAATGAACAGAATAATATTAATTTTAATGTTAATGTTAATGCTGTTAATTTATCATGTTGTCTGTAAAACAAGTTTGTTGAACATGTACATGTTTACTTGAGAATTGATAGCATCCGAAAAACCCTTATTTCGGGTTCAGGAAACTTAATTAATACACTCAAAAATCTACTCAGAAACGTTTCCGAAAAACAGTGACAGCAAGAGAAAGTGAGTTTTTATAAATATATATATATTTTTTTTAATCTCGAAAATATATTGATTTCCGAGGTTTCTAAAGATAAAGAGTCGTGGGTAACTCGGAAGAGGTTGTTGTATATTTTCATTCGTGATTATATTATATTTTCCTGGATTAAGAAACATTTGTCTTTTTTTTAGAGTGCACGAATTTTTTAGGGTTCAAATTTTGCTTTACTATTCTAGAATTTATTTCCAAATTAGAAAGTTACTTTTCCCTATTTGAGATAAGCGAAAAATGGTTTTATGAGATAAAATTAAAAATTATGGGCTACTGATCTAAGATTTGGCAAGTCATTCCATTATCATTCGGTTCATAACAATGCAATGACAATAAAATGGCGCAAGATTAATGAAAACAAATTGCTACATATTACTTAAAATTTACATTTACAATTTTAAGGGGTATTATTTTATTTTCTACTTATATCAAAGTAGTGATACTGATCACTTAAAATTTAGTTTAATAGCAATGTTATAGATTATTTCCCATTTTTCCAACAATGTGCAAGATACAAAATAATCCAAATGATCATTTAAAAGGATTTTAACAGAAATTTTATCTAGTATTCCCTTATTTTCTATTTTTGTTTCAACACGATATGATTAATTATTCAAAGACGTTCATCCGAAGACTATATATTTCAACTTTATATCCTTCCGTTTTCTAAAATTTCATTTGTTGATATTTTGTCATACGCAGTTAGTTGTTGTTATCTGCGTTGTTAAAATGTTTCATCCGAATTCATTTCTAAAAATAATATGGGGAATAGCTATCACGTTTTGTGTTCTATATATAGCTATGCATAAACGTCAATCTTAATATAGTTGAAACAAATGTAACAAAACATTTAAAAGCACACTATATAAAAAGAAAAATATTTCTTAATCTAAGAAAATATAAAATATAATTACGAAAGAAAATATACGAGGGAAAGTCATTAAGTAATTCACAAAAGATAATTAAATGATAACGTACAATGATATTCACTTCAAAACTATTTTTATTTCTCAACATATTCTCCACCAATATTTATGCACTTATATCACCGTTTTATCAGTGCCCCAACACCAGCTGCATAACATTCTTTGGGTTGCTGTCTCAGCCACATTAGGACTTCAAGTTGAACCTTTTCATCATATGTGAACATCATCTTGCTTTCAAGATGGATTTTTAGTGAACTAAACAGATGAAAATCGCTTGGGGCTAAGTCGAAGCTGTATGGTGGATGTTGAAGAAGTTGCCAACCAAACTTTTGAATTGTCTCCTGTGTTCAACTTGAAGTCCTAATGTGGCTGAGATAGCAACCCAAAGAATGTTATGCAGCTGGTGTTGGGGCACTGATAAAACAGTGATATAAGTGCATAAATATTGATGGAGAATATGTTGAGAAATAAAAATAGTTTTGAAGTGAATATGATTGTAAGTTATCATTTAATTATCTTTTGTGACTTACTTAATGACTTTCCCTCGTACAATAACTTCTTCTGAGTTACCCATGATTCTGAAAAGCGTTCTTTATTTTTAAATACTTTAGAAACCAATATATTTTCGAGATTTAAAGAACTGTTTATAAAAACAAAGTTTCTTTTGTTGCCATTGATTTTCGAAAACGTTTCCGGGTAGTTTTTATAGTGCATTCATAAGTTTTCTCAAACTGGAATATCAATGTTTAGGATGCTATCAATTATTAATTAAACATATTCAGCTGCGGAACTGAATTAATACACGCAAGAGTAACAAAATAATATTAATTTTAATATTAATGTCAAAGCTGTTAATTTATGATGTTTGTCTGTAAAACATGTTTGTTGAACATGAAAATTTTTGCTTGAGAATTGATTAGCATCCGAAAAACTTATATTATGGATTGAAAAAACTGATTAATACACTATAAAAACCACTCGGAAACGTTTCCGAAAATCAATAGCAGCAAAAGAAGATTTGTTTTTATAAATTCTTCTTTAAATCTCGAAAATATGTTGATTTCTGAAGCTTATTAAGATAAAGAACGCTTTTTGTAATCTTGGGTAACTTGGAAGAGTTTATTGTTTATTTTCGTTCGTGGTTATACAGAAGGTCGTTCACACTTTATGGAAACGATTTTCACAATTAATTTCTGAACATATATGCCATAATTTTTGCAACAATTTTACTCTACTGTTTTTGCTCTGACTCTTGAGTATAACACTGGATCGAAATTTTCGTCATAGTCGATTTTTCTGTTATAGTACAATCATATCAATTTTCTCCCACACCTCTTGGAAAACTTCCCAGTCTTCCAATGTGTTGTGGATAGCGCTTTCTAATGCACTCTTTAACAAACACATAGGTGGTGATAAATGAAAATTTATCGTAACACTGGATGAAACATGGCTTTATTTAAGTGAGTGTATTAAAAGAAGAGAAATTTTTATCAATTAATAAAAAAAGGAAAGAAATGTGTTTGTGAATGTAAAGAAAAATTTCCAAAAATTTCCATCATAATTGCTGCTGGATTTTGTTATGAAATTGAATTAAATGTAAAAAAAAAAAATGCGGTAAAGCTAAAGTGATTTAATTTTATCATCAGTAAAATATTTTAGAACCCATTTTTTAAGAGGAAATTCCAGCTTTATATGAAAAAGACATTAATTGAGCCTCGTATGAACAAAGTCTCCCAGCCGTTCTTCCATAACTCAATTGACGCACATTTAGCAAAGAAAGACTCCCAAACGGAAATAAATTGTGTATTAATTGATGAAATGCATGTAAAATCACCTGACGCACCCCCCCCCCCCCACACACACACACTTATCAATGGCCTTTTTCTGCATTTGGATTGTTTAAATGAATTCACGTACATTGAAAAGACTTTGGAAAGTTTTCACAAGAGGTATCGGGAAAACTGACATGACTATAACAAGAAAATTCTATTATCATAGAAATTTCAAGCCAGAGCTATAGCCAATAGTCAAGGCTATCCAATAAAGTTAAATTGTCGCAAAGAATATGTCATTTATGCGTAGAAATTAACTTTGAAAATCATTTCCATAAAGTGCGAACGACCTTCTGTATTATATTTTCCTAGATTAAGCAACGTTTGTCTTTCTTTACATTGTAGAGATTTGTGAGACATTGAAAATCCTAAAATTTGATATTCCGGTTTGAGAAAACTTATTAATGCACTTGAAAAACTACCCAGAAGCGTTTCCGAATATCAATGGCTCAAATAAATGTTGTTTTTATAAATGCTTCTTTAAATATCGATAAAGATTTTAAAAAAAACTCTGTTAGGAATCGTGGGTAACTCGAAATAAATTATTGTATATTTTCTTTCGTGGTTATATTATATTTTCCTATTTTAGGAAACTATTGTCTTTTTCTTTTACATTGTAGTAGATTAAATAATAATAAAAGTATTAAAATATTTTGAAAGATTTTTTTTTTAATTTAATGATATGTGAAGGCCTGAGTAGAAGAAGATGTTATGCCACATTTTTTTCAAAATTGTTTTATTTTATGGATGAAGGTGTTACGAGGTAATCTATCATATGGTAAAGCTAAAATACTAAGATTATATTTTGTCTGGAAAATATGAGAAATTATTTTTTAATATTTATTATTGTGTACTTAATGCTAAGATACTACTTTATACTCTCAAAAATAACACATATTTTAATTATTTAATTATTACTTTATTTAAGAGGTTAGATATGTAAATACATACATTCATATAAGAAGAGAGATGGAGAATCAAGACTAAACTTACCCAGGAGTACCATCATGAGGGGGGAGGGGTTGCGGAGCTCAGATCTATAACTTCTGAATTTTACTCGTTCCGTGTGTGTCTTTTTCTACTCGGGATCCTGTATATATCACCAATATTCCACAAGTTTATGCTGCTTAATTGACCTCTGATCATTTGCCTATAAATTCAAACCCGCATGATTTTTGCTAATTCGAATTTACGCGTACTACATTATCGAATTATTAAGCAGTTGTTTGCTTATTCTTAAGATGTAGATGAACTTTATAGCAGCATATGGTATCTGAATAATAGATAATAGATTATAATTTTCACATGTTTGAAAAACATTCTACGATTTATCGCAAACAGTCATGTGAATTTAGTAAAAGTTGTTTGAATTTGGGAAACCTTAACTTAATTAATTGTATTTTGGAGTCCAATTCATGTGACTTCGTCACATTGATAAATTCGCATACCATTAATAGTTTATAATATTTAATAATAAAATGTAAGTTTTTTAGCCAGTCTAGTATATACTTGTTAACATTTTAAACATACCAACAAGAAAATAAATCAATAACATGTACAACAATATGCTTTCATTTCAATTTTCCCGAAATTGAAACTTTATTACTTCTACTTAGGTCTTCATACATGATTTAACTTAGAAATTCATAAATTTAAATAAAAATATTTTTTAACAGAAAATCATAAAATGTATGTTTATTCCTATTGTGTACTTGGCGGGTACATCGGTACCTTGTGTACATAGGAATAGAAAGTAACTTAACTGTAAATTTTTTTTCACTCATTGTAAGTTAATCTTGCATTTGCAAGCCAATGTACCTGATTGAAAACACGAAAGTTAAACGAATTACCCCAAGTGCATTTCCTATCTTTTATTTCATAACATATACCAATTTGTATATTATTGGTTGTATTTTACGTTTTATATGAATTTTTTAGCTGTGCGATGAAAAATTAGTACAAAAAAGTCGTTTTATTCATTCTACATTTTTATCATATTTAGGACTTAAGTGTAATTTATCTCGAAAAAATCTTTCAGCTATGCCGTCTAATTTTGTAAGTTATTAAAACTAAAATTTAATTTTTAAATGGTTTTTAAATTTGATATTTAAAATTGAAAGCGGAACTGTGCTTTTGTTTTGCATCAAATAGATGATAATATCAGTCATCATCTTAAAATAGATATAGTGCCGTGTTTCCTCGAAAATAAGATCAGGTCTTATTTTAATTTTTCATCCAAAATTTTTCATCCATACACTAGGACTTATTTACAAAGAATGTCTGTTTTAAATTTACGAACGTCCGTTTCAATTACAGTTATAGCTTTATAATATACAGCTTTATGTTTTAAGAGCCATTTCCATTTTAAGTATTTTCTGTCGACTTTCGAAAGATTTTATCTTGTTTTATTAATTACTAGCAAGCTACGCCCGCTACGCTGGTCAGTTTCTTATAACGAAATTTTAATCCAACAAAATATTGACATTTGATAATTCACTTTTATATTTTAACAGAATAATAAGGCTACTATAATTTGTGACTCGTGCTATATCCAATATACACGCCAGGACACGTCGCCCTTATCATTATCTTTTTACGCATGAAGGTTTCGCTATGGTACTCCATTGTGAAATTTGGTAATTTTTGCAATTCAATATTTGAAAAATGGCATAATCATTAGATTTGAAATTTATATCAAGAAAAATACAATTTTTTTACCTTTCAAACGCAGTTTGTCTAACAATTTTCTGACAAATACTTTTCGAGCTACTATTGTTTTTCAGTAACTTCAAATGTTTCATTTTCTGAGATTAATCTTGGCAACAATTAGCGAAAAACCCAGTCGTCAGAAATGCATAGTTTTTTATTAAAGAGGCTGTTGGAGCAGGGATTGTCACCACCAATTTGCCACCATCACTTTTGAAATCGGTTCGGTAGTTCTAGAGATTCCATAGAAGTTGTAATTTAGAATGTTTTTAGAACGCTTTTCACTCATTTCACCCTTTTAAATTTCGAATTTTTTTTTATTTTGTTCTTAGAGAGTATTTACATGTTATAAGTAACTACGACGCCAAATTTCAAATTTCTAGCTCCTTCAGTATAAAAAAGATCTCAATTTTAGGACGTTTTTCGCTCCTGCACCCCCCTGGAGTTAGTGACACCGACATAAAATATAGCCTATGTTGGAGCAGGTGTTGTCACCATCTATTTGCCACCATCACTTTTGAAATCGGTTCGGTAGTTCTAGAGATTCTATAGAAATTGTAATTTAGAATGTTTTTAGAACCCTTTTCGCTCATTTCACCCTTTTAAATTTCGATTTTTTTTTTTTTGTTCTTAGACAGCATTTAAATCTTATAAGTAACTACAACGCCACATTTCAAATCGGTTCGGTAGTTCTAGAGATTCCATAGAAAATGTAATTTAGAATGTTTTTAGAACGCTTTTCGCACAATTCACCCTTTTAAATTTCGAATATTTTGTTCTTAGAGAGCATTTACATCTTATAAGTAACTACAACGCCAAATTTCAAATCGGTTCGGTAGTTCTAGAGATTCCATAGAAATTGTAATTTAGAATGTTTTTAGAACGCTTTTCGCACAATTCACCCTTTTAAATTTCGATTTTTTTTTTGTTGTTGTTCTTAGAGAGCATTTACATCTTATAAGTAACTACAACGCCAAATTTCAAATCTGTTCGGTAGTTCTAGAGATTCCATAGAAATTGTAATTTAGAATGTTTTTAGAACGCTTTTCGCTCATTTCACCATTTTCAATTTCAATTTTTTTTTTTTTTTTTTTTTTTTTTTTGTTCTTAGAGAGCATTTACATCTTATAAGTAACTACAACGCCACATTTCAAATCGGTTCGGTAGTTCTAGAGATTCCATAGAAAATGTAATTTAGAATGTTTTTAGAACGCTTATCGCTCATTTCACCCTTTTAAATTTCGAATATTTTGTTCTTAGAGAGCATTTACATCTTATAAGTAACTACAACGCCAAATTTCAAATCGGTTCGGTAGTTCTAGAGATTCCATAGAAATTGTAATTTAGAATGTTTTTAGAACGCTTTTCGCTCATTTCACCCTTTTAAATTTCGATTTTTTTTTTTTTTTTTGTTCTTAGAGAGCATTTACATCTTATAAGTAACTACAACGCCAAATTTCAAATCGGTTCGGTAGTTCTAGAGATTCCATAGAAATTGTAATTTAGAATGTTTTTAGAACGCTTTTCGCTCATTTCACCCTTTTAAATTTCGAATTTTTTTTATTTCGTTCTTAGAGAGCATTTACATCTTATAAGTAATTACAACGCCAAATTTCAAATATCTAGCTGCTTCAGTATAGAAAAGATCACAATTTTAGAACGTTTTTCGCTTCTGCACCCCCTGGGGTAGTGGCATCGACATAAAATATAGCCTATGTTGGAGCAGGGGTTGTCACCTTTAATTTGCCACCATCACTTTTGAAATCGGTTCGGTAGTTCCAGAGATTACCCCCTACAAACAAACAAAAAAAACAATCTTTACTCCTTTATAATATTAGTATAGATATGCATTTTAAGAGAAATGACAGATATACAATCGGCAAAAAAAAAAAAAAAAAAAAAAAAAAAAAACCAAATTCTTCCCCAAAACAAGCGGAAATATTCATTATTACCCTCTTTGAAAGTTCTGTCAAGATGACAGTGAATATGAGACTAAAATATTAGTCAAAGCGATCAAAATTTATAAAACCAAATTTACATGCTAACACATCTTTATTGCTTGATGCCGCCAGCGTTTTATAAAAATGCATACCATCAATTCTTAGGAAATCTTTAAAAAGTTTCTGGAATAGGACTTTGTAATATGAGGAATTTCAACCGTTTAAAATAAATTCGCTACAACAGTGATATAGATCGTCCACCTTTTTAAAATTAAATTCTTAATATAGTATAAGTCTCATTCAGAAATCTATTCAAACTTTCAAAAAGTTTGGCAAACTTAACTGTCTCGACGCATGCTCCTTGGAAAGATTTTTGACAAAAAATATTTGAAAACGTGCGTATAAAACTCCAGAAAATATTAATTTAGTTCACAGTGATGTTAATAACGAAGCAGGATCAAAGCAAATGAGATTATAAAGTTATTTTCAAAGAAGAAGGCAACCACAGAGGAAAATTGAATAGATTTAAATTTCATTTGTAATTATATTATTGAATTATTTTAATGCCTTAATTAAACTGAATAAGCGTTTTAACTCTTATGTGCTACGACAGAAACTGTCGCATAGCTACTGTAGGCGGTCTCTGAGACCACTTGATAGAAAGATGAATAAAAGACCGATTAACTCATATGTTACTGTTTATGTACTAAATTTTATGTACAGGACTATTATAATTAAAATTTCCCTATTCAGAGGTCTCTATTGATAGTTACTAGGGCTCCAAACGAAACAAAATTTCACTAAGTATCTACAGTTAAAATGAAAATCACAAGTAAAACCGGGAAAAGTGAAAAAAGCAGCGGTCTGTGAGACCGCTAACAGCAGCTAAGGATTAACACTCCCATCTATCAATATTATAAAGGACAAACGTGTCCGTGCGTAACTCTGATGTCATTTTGTGAATGGCAACACTTCATGTGATGAAATTTCAGTTTCGCGACTTTTGCTACTGCAATTTTTTTAATTTCTAAACATCGCACATTTTAATTTTTACACCATTATATAGGAAAAAAGATGTACTTTTGAATGCAATTTATTTGAAAACTATATCTTAATTGACAGATTCATTATAGCTTTTTAAAGTAATTTGAAGCATGAATTAACAGGCTATTAACTCCTGGCACGAAGACAATATCGTTTTTAATACATTTCAAAACTTTATTTGAATACGCAATTTCTGATTTTTGATATTGTTAGTGGGCAATCTAAAAAAATACATTAAATGTAAAATATCTGTTAGAGTTTTCAATTAAAAGAATGTTTTTCATCTGTGTTTTGTAACCCGGGAAGCGCGGGTCGGATCCCTTGGTTCAATTAAAAGAAAAATAATCTGAAGTAACATATTAAGAATCAAATTTTGAACCTACAAAACCGCCTACATTTTTTTTTTATGGTACAGCCTTGCTTTAAGTGGGATTTATTTTTAGGGTAGGGCTTATATTACGAGCATCCTGAAAAATTATGCCAGGGCTTATTTTCTGATTAGGCCTTATTTTTGGGGAAACATGGTAGTAGATATGACTTCAGCTTTTGACTGTGAATGTAACGAACTCTATTGGCGGCCAGGAATTCGGTGGGATCTAGCAAAATTCGGAGAACTTCGGCTGTGGGGGAGAGGGTCGAAGATTCAAATCCAGCTCTTTTCAGAGGGAACGATATTTATTGCATCGCCACCATATGAGTGTGAAAAATTTGTGAGCAGTGTTTGGTAATTCTATATGGAAGAACGAAAATCCTCCCACTGAGGTTGAGAAAGGTTAGTCGAAAAAAAAAATCTCTAATAGTCCCGGGAATGGAATTAATGAGATAAACAGTGAAGAATGAAGGTAAACCAGAGAGAAGTTATGTTGACTGTTTGCTATCTGTTTCCTGAGAGAAGGTCAATTTTCAGAAGCAATATTCTAACGACATTAGATTACCACACACAGAGAAAAATCGGATGAGTTCATTAGAAAAAATTCTATATTTTGTTTACATTATCAAAAGTGCACTTCATATAATACACATGAACCTCTCCACTCCCCCTCCCCCCCCAAAAAAAATAAATAAATAAATAAATGGATTGATTTTTTGTTTTTTTAATTTTGCTTGCATATAATTAGTACTGTAAAAATGAATAACTAATTACAAAAAATAATCTTTACAAGCATTCATTCTAATTTATTATTAATTGCAATTGGAAAAATAATTATTTATTTAATCCTACTTATTAATTATTCTGTAAAAAATCATTAATAAAATAATAAAGTGATTAATAATATAATTATAAATTAATAAATTAATAATTAATTAATGTAACATCAATACTAATTAAAAATTTTATTCATATTATTTTTTCAAAATAACATCATCAATTAACAACATTAATTTATATAACGTAATAATTAATTAATTAATAATAATAACATAATTTGGTGAAAATTTGTGAACAATGTTTAGTAATTCTATATGGAAAAATGAAAAACGTCCCTCTCAGTTTAAGAAATGTTAGTTGAAAAAATCTCTAATCGTCTCCAGGAGTGAATAAATGAGCTGAACAATGAAACAATAATGTAAACGAGAGGAACTGTGTTGGCTGTTTGCTCACCGAAGGTCGATTTTCAGAACAATATTCCAACGATATTCGTCGCTACAATGTCAAACTATCGAATGTGAAAAAATGCATTTTTCATTACTTTTGAAAATGGGCCGATTGTCACCACTAAATTTTACGAGTGTTGCAGGGTTACAACATCTCTTCACAGAAATTTTATTATTTTTTTTACTAGGCGAAGAATTCTAATAAAATTTAGTGGTGACAATCGGCCCATTTAAAAGTAATTAAAAAGGCATTTTTTCATATTCGATAGTTTGACATGGTAGCGACGATTGCCACACACAGAGGAAAATCGAATAAGTTCACATTAGAAAAAAAATCTATAATTGTTTACATTATCAAAAATGAATGCACTGCATATACTAAACATGAAATCGCGCCCCCCCTCCCCCCCCCACACAAAATTTTTTTTACACATATTTAGCACTGTAAAATGAATAAGTAATTAGAAAGAAATAATCTTTTCACGCAAGTCTAATTTATTATTAATTGTAAATGCAAAAATAATTTATTTATTTTTATTTGTTAATTATTCAGTAAAAATTCATTAATAAAATAATAAGGTGATTAATAATACAATTATAAATAAATTAATTAATAATGATTTAATAATTAATTAATGTAACATCAATATTATTTAAAGTTTTAATTAATATTATTTCTTCAAAATAACATTATTAATTAACAACATTAATTTATAAAACGTAATAATTAATTAATTACTAATAATAATACAATTTTGTGAAAATTCGTGAACAGTGTCTAGTGATTCAATATGGAAAAATGAAAAATTCCCCACTCAGTTTAAGAAAGACTTGTAAAAAAAATCTCTACTCGTTTCAAGAAGTGAATTAATGAGCTGAACAATTTAAAAATGAATGTAAATCAAAAAGGAACCGTGTTGTCTGTTTACTCGTAGAAGGCTGATTTCCAGAAAAATATTTCAATGATGTCTTACAACAACACACAAAGAATGGTCATAAGAAAAAAAATATAAATTCTATTAAATTCAATGTGAAGAAGAAAATAATTCTGTTTGCATATGTTAAGAGCTGTAAAGGAATGTATAATTTATTAAGAAAAAAATATATACGTTTAATTGTTAAAAAAATTGTTATTCATTAAAAAATAAATAAAAAAAATTCATAACTTGTTTATACT
This sequence comes from Maratus michaelseni, assembly GCA_963931845.1. NCBI lineage: Eukaryota > Metazoa > Arthropoda > Arachnida > Araneae > Salticidae > Maratus > Maratus michaelseni. The sequence goes on from OZ007599.1 coordinate 276,150,056, forward strand.
AACGAAAGTGAATAATACATGTCACAGAACAATTTTTAGTTAAAATAAATTTCGGCCACATGAAAAAAAAAAATTGCAAAGAAAAGGAATTTTGTATACCCTTAAATTTTAAAATTTCTGTTTAAAAAACAGAAATTTTATTAAAAAAATAAGTTCCACATAGATGTAATAAATAATGTAGAATCAAGATACGTTGTCTTCAATACATTTTCTAGTTCAAAACATGTTTGGCTTGAGTCAGACTCAAAAAGAATACCGAAATATTAGTATCTATGCATAAAAAAATTGTAAAATGCCGAATTAATTGACAAAAATTAATCTTTATACGCATTAACTCTAATTTATTATTAATTGCAATTACAACAAGAAACGTTTGTTATTGTAATCATTAATTAATTCTGAAAAAAATAATCAATAAAATAATAATTTACTGTATTCTGGAAGCGCGGAAAAAAAAAACATATTTAGAGCCAGAAATTGTATTTAATAAAATGTAAAACAATGATGTGTCGTGCCTATTGTATCTTATTTATTTGATAAAATTTGCTATTTTAAATGCACCTAATTCTGCTTTTACACGAGCATAAGTTTAAAAGTTTGGGGACATTGAATACAAGTGTTTTTAATAGTAATCTTCGCCTTATTCAATCGCTAATTTCTATGATTAAATAAGGTGAAGATTACTATTAAAAATAGTGGTACTGAATGTGGGCCATTAAATCTATAGACAGGTAAAAACAGAATTAGGGGTATTTTTCTTTGATCGTTATACGCCAGATTAGTACGATAATTCATAATATAACTATAAATGGATGAATTAATAAAAAAATATAGCCATTAATTAACGTAACAACATTGATTAATATTGTTGCTGCTAAATAACATTATTAGCAACATAATAAATTAATATCGGGAAATAGTGTACAAAATGATTGGTAATTTTATGTAGAAAATTACAAATCTTTCTACTGAGATTAGATAGTTTATTAAAACAACAACAGAAAAGAAATATATATATATATATATATATATACATTTAATCTCTAGTTTTAAACTAAGAAATGCTGAAGTATTTCTTTAATTATAAAATATAACGATAAATTATACTATTACTTTTAAATTTACCGTAACTTTCCGCGTGACTTGGGACATTGCCATCTCATCAGGTAACCCGATTTCACCCGAACTCGACCCAACCAAATGGTTCAGAACGGGACGCTAATTTCTTTCGTTGCGGGTCGGTTTAGTTTAAATGCTTCGTGTTCATGTCTGTTTCGGGTTAGGTTTTGACACTTTCGGTTCAGGGTGGGGTTGACCCGATTTCTCAAATGAAAGTCTTGAATTTTTTTAAAATAAAACAAGAACGAAAAATCCTGCATCATGGCATAGACTATGAAACACTTTCCAACACGCTCGGAATATTTTCATTGTTCATACAATGTAATGAGATATCTAAATAAACATTAAAACAAACACAACGCTGTAAAAATTTATTTTCAGCAATAGCTCTCCATAGGCGGTAATGTGTGTAATTCTTTCGTGCAGCCCTATATATGATCTACATACCTCGTAAAGCCCAATAAATAAATTAGTTTTAAAATGCATATCACAGCTGAAAACGCACATCCAGCAGTTATGGCTCATAGTCAATCCTGTAACCGTATCCTTTTGATTGTCTCTGTAAATAAACGATAATTTCTACGTACTCAATAATCTATAGAAAACATATTTTAGTGCAACTCAGTATTTTATACCAGTTTCATTATGTTTGAAATAGTTTAACATCATTAAAATACATACCAGTTTCATTATGTTTGAAATAGTTTAACATCATTAAAATACATACCAGTTTCATTATGTTTGAAATAGTTTAACATCATTAAAATACATACCAGTTTCATTATGTTTGAAATAGTTTAACATCATTAAAATACATACCAGTTTCATTATGTTTGAAATAGTTTAACATCATCAAAATATACTTCAAACGATTTTCCGCATAGATCAAAATATAATGGAATGTTATGCGTCCCTGTAAACGAACTGTAATTGCTACTTACTCGATACTCAATAGAAAACTTATTGATATCCAACTCATTGAGGCATATCGATTTAATTATGTTTGAAACAGTGTAACATTATTAAAATGCACTGAAAACGATTTTCCACATTGACTGTACTGTGACCGAATACTTTTGAGTGTCCCTGTAAACGAACTATACTTGTTACTTATTCCATACTCTAGAGATAACACGTTGTCATCCAACTCAATGATGCATGCCAATTTTATTATATTTGAAATAGGTTAACGGCATTAATATGTCCCGAATAAATATTTTCCCCATTGACTGTAATGTAACCATTACAGTCAATGGAATACTTTTGAGTGGCCCTGTAAACTAACCATAAACGGTACACACTTAATTTTCAATACCGAACATGCCATGGTGAACCTCAATAACATATATTAATTACATGGGGATCCGAGTATATTTACGCGAGTTACAGTACGGACAGACGGACAGACAGACATACATACAGACGGACAGACAGACTGACATACAGATAGGCAGACAGACAGAAAAATGGCTAGACAGACAGACGGCCAAACAAACCGAATTCATAAACACTTTTCAACTATGTTGGAAAGTGTTAAAAAACGGAAGATTCAACCATGCGTATATTTCTTCAAAAAATAGTGTCACCATTTTGCTTCAATATTTTTCGCTGGAAAACAGTCGTGGTTAGTCTCGCAGTGCAACTAACGTAATTTTATTGTTAAATATTAAACGCTTCTTTTGTAAAATTCTAGTTTTTCACATTTCATCTTCTTCCAAGTGGATGGCATACTAAAAGTTTTATATTTTTTTCGTTAAAATTTGTCAGCAATAGATATGATGTACTTATATCTTCTATTATGCACAAAATATAATATTTCTTAGAAAAATATCTATGCATTAATACATATATTTATTTTACGATAAAAAATATGATAAAAAATGCTGCGATTTATTTATATCCCCGTTTATGAATTTAAAGAAAATCGTTGTTTTAAACTTTATTTATGAAATTGAAATAAAGGGGATTTTATAGGATTTGCATTTTAATGTTAAAAATTTATCAAATGTCGATATTACCTAATCAAACTTATATCCTTTTTATTATCAGATTATTAAGAAGCTGCTGTTATTGATATACACGGCACACACGCAACACTAACATTCCTAGTAAACAAAGCATACCTTTACAAAGAATTTCTTGACAAAGCATGTTTTCCATTACATAATTCCTGATATTAAGGTAATTCATTACACAATGATTGATATTGGATCAAAGTTTAAATTAAACTAGCGCACGAATTCATTTCAAAGTTAGTTTTGATTGGTTTAGTTTATTGTCTTTTGCAATATACCTTTATAACAGTTGAAGATATTGAAAACTATTTTTTTTTTTAAAAGGCCACCTGAAGTGTATGAAAGCAATGAGAAATGACACAATAATTCATCAAATTTTAATTAGCAAAGTTAACGAGGAAAAAAATTAAACTACGTGAGCGAAAATATTATATAATTGAAATTTATTGGTTTTAATTACTTTCTTGGAAACAGTGCAGTCGTTAAGAAATTTTCCATCATAAGTTTTCAAAAGTTTTAAGTGATTTTAGTGAGAAATTTATTATAAGAATTTGAAAAAAATAGAATGTTCCATAGTAAAAGGTTTTCGAATAATTTTATCAAAAAATCGATGATGCATTCTTATTAAGAAGTTTTCTGCTAAAAAGAGAATGTCAAGAATTATAAAAAACATTAGCATCAGTTTTCCAAATACGCAGAATTTTCCAACAAAAAGTTTAAAAATATATTATGGATATATTTTCAAAAGATTTATGAAAGAAACAGACATGGTTGACATGAACTTCAGATAATCTGTCCAAAGAAACTATGTCGTTGGAGGCCATCGTAATACTTATCCATCATGGATATGCATAATATAAAATATGAAAATAAAACATGTGTCAACTATCTATAAAATGCATTGCAATTCGAGTAAAATCGTGACTGGATGACGTCACAAACTTCAAATCGAGGCTAACGAAAAAAGGCTACCGCGGTACTTTACGCTTATCTTTTTTTACAGACCGGCGGAATCACGTGATGCTCGAATCCACCAATGTAGGTGTAAGAAAAGAGCATCACGTCACTCTCGCGGTCTGTAAAAAACGATATGCAGAATGCACCGCGGTAGCCTGTATTTTTCGCTAGCCTCGCTTCAAATGCTCTATTACTGAATTGTGTAAAAGAAACATCCTTATAACTCCAAAATTGAAAATCATATTAACTAACGGTTTACTGCGTTGGATTAAACGTCCCCTTTCCAATTAAAATATATCTTTGAATTGAAACTGGAATGAAATACAAGGTTATGAAAAATCGAAGAGTGTGGAAAATAGGATTACAAATATCTCGGCAACTCATTATCCGATCGACTTCATTCTTTATGCAAAATTTATGTTTTTATTCTATTTTATATTCACTCCTTAAAATGAACAATTTCGAAAATTTTTATATGCCTTTTATCAGAACGAATATTTCGAAAGTCCGAAAAAAAATAGTTCCGGATAATCGAGGTTACTGAAATTCAATAAGCTTCTTGCCATTATTATATACTAAGTGCATATAAAATTCCAAGTCTCTATCTCAATTTGTTCGGGAGATAGAGCGTTTACAGACACAGACACACACACACAGACACACAAACAGACGGACGGCATTTTTTTTTCTAAAAATATGTTTTTCGGAATCTCCAGTGTCTGAAACGTGTAAATCCGTCAAATTTTTTTTTTCGATTTTCAAAACGATTACAAAACTTACCCTATATTACGTATGATGGGTAAGTAAAATCCATTTAAAAATAGTGAAATTTATTATTTACAGGTTGCCAGTGTTTTCGCGTGCCTAGCTTAAGCATGAAATCCACAACTTTTATTCTTCAAACAATTTGGGTAAAATATTTCCGATTTGTACATGCACTTTTATTAAACAACTGTTCTTGAAATCTATAATACCTAAAATCGAGCAATACATAAATATATCAACAAGGTTATTTTAAGTATGTAGGCTAATTATATTTGAGCATTACATGCACTAAATATATGCAAGAATCGCCTTCGTTACTTGAACCACCTATTGACGAAAAGTTTTTAACACTTTCCAACCTAGTTGAAAAGTGTTTATGACTTATTCGGTTTGTCTGCCGTCTGGCCGTCTGCCGTCTGTCCGTGCTCTAACTCCCCTAAATGTGCTTGGATCGCCCTGCAATTTTTATATGTTATTGTCGTTATCTATAGCATGTTCCCTAATTCAACTGAAATGTGTAGCACTTATGGTTTTTCTTTTTTTTACAGGGACACTCAAAAGAATTCCGTTACATTACGGTCTATGGGGAAAAATCACTTGTGGTTTATTTTAATGATGTTACACAATTTCAAATACATTGTAATTGATATATATCACTAAGGTGCATTACAAGAAGCTTAATGTGGAATAGTGTGTGCACAGCACTTACATTTACTTTACAGGGAGAGTCAAAAGAATTCCGTTACATTACGTCTATGGAGAAAAATCGTTTGCGGTTTAATTAAATAATGTTTCACTATTTTAAACGCATTGAAATTTATATATATCACTAAGGTGCATTATAAGAGGCTTACTACAGAATATTGCATGTATAGCTGTCATCGTTCATTTACAGGGACACACAAAAGAATTATCTACTGTCTGTTAACAATAATTCCTGGAAGTGCGTTTTAAGTTGCTGAAGGCGATTTTAAATATAACTCACTTTTTGTCTATTACTTGGTGTGTATAAATTCTGTATTTCATATACAGAGCAGCACAAAAGTTAGCGAACACATTTCCATTTATTGAAAGAAACTCCAGAAGGAGAATTTTAAACTATGCTACGCGTTTCCTAACTAAACTAAAATTTATCATCCTATGTAGTATATATACAAATATCTATAGATAATATACAGGGCTGAATAAAAGTATTCGGATATTTTTCCGAATATTGTATATGTTGGAAATATATGTTGGAAATTCCTGAAATTACGTTTTTAAATATGTTATGCATTTTCCAAATTGTTTACTTAGGTGTTATCTTTCAGCTTATTATACGGTAATGATTTGTAAAATTATTTTGGAAGCGTTGGAAAGTGTTACATAATCTATGCTTGACGCATGATTTTTCGTTCTTGTTATTTTCTACAGAGTGTGTCGCTTGAACTACATAATAGTGAAATTTTGTTTAGTTTGAAACATACACCCACTCTGAATAAGCAAGCTTTAATTATAAAAATCCTGTAATATATATATATATATATATATATATATATATATATATATATATATAATAAAAAGTAGGCTCTTATTTTTGAATAAATTTATTTTTAACAGCTTGACATTATATATTTCATGTAATATCTACCGGGTGTCCCAAAAAGGAGGGATCTTTTTTAAAATTAAATAATTTGAAAGCGGTTAACGATAGAAATGCCCCGTTTGTTGCATTTTTATGAGAAAAATAATAAATGTTTAACCCCAGATTTCAAAATTAGTTTAAAATTTTTTCAATAGGTACGCTCTAAACTGAAAAACTAAATGACACTATTTTTGAAATATCCCACATTTGCAGGAATGACATGACGTAGTCTCATAATAAAACTAGCCGATACCTGTGAATATGTCTCTTCAAGAATGTTCTCATATGTCTTACAGATGTAATACGTTCTACTACACTTTGTGGGTTTTGTAGGTAAACTTTGTCTTTTAAGTGTCCCCACAGAAAGAAATCTCAAGGATTTAAATCCGGGGAATATTATCCTTTAGTTTCTTTTTTCAACTTACAGAGCCACCAATCAGCGAAATTTTAAACTAATTTCGAAATCTTATGGTTAAAAATTTATTGTTTTTCTAGTAAAGATGCAACAAAAAAGGCATTTCTATCGTTAACCGTTTTCGAATTATTTAATTTAAAAAAGGGTTCCTCCGTTTTGATACATTCGGTAATACAAAAAATGTCAACATTTTTATATTTATTTTTTTCTATTTTTTAGATGTTCGAACAGCTTCTGCTGGGAGTGCTGGAATGGAAAGTAAACGCTGTTGTGGTTAATGACTTCCTGGATCCCTTGTTAATTTCACTTCCTCAAACTGAAAGAATTTATTCCGTGACGAAATATCAAGCAATTTACGTCATCGAAAAGGTTGTGTACGGTAAGTTTCATATATGTATTCTGTCAATTTATATTCGTGCAAATACTCTGCGATGCTATGTTTCTTACTGAAAAAGATATTCCGGCCTGTAAAAGGTAGCTTCCCTATACCTTGTTTTTAAAAATTCAGCTGATTTTACTCAAACACAAGAAGCTAAATGCATAGATCTCGATTATAGAAGATTCAAACCCATACTGAATTTGACTGAGAATTTAGCCAAATTAGTCAGCTATATCCAAGTTTCCTTTATTTATGGCAATTTATCTTTGGTCACAAAAATTGGTGATATTTCGCCAAGTATCGCCAAGCTTGGTGATAATTTGACGCTGGTGGGTATGACTGTGCAGTTTTAAGCGTATGAAAGTACAAAGAATGGTTTCAACAATTAAAGTAAATTTGCGAGAAACCACGTTTTCTAAAGCTCATAAATGAAACCTGGTTATGAAAAAATTAGCCACACTAGAATTTTAAACTGCTATATCTCAGTCATTTTTAAAATGGAGGGAAAACAAAAAAATGCTCCGGAAACCTTGTATCAAGGCCGAACGCTTAAGCGTAAAAACATTTTTCATTTTTGATTTTTTGTAAAATTTTTTAAATTATAAATCTCCAAGTGGCCGCCAATTTGAAACAAGATGACAGATGAAGCTGGCCAACGAACTCGGTCGAGACTTTGGTATATATATATATATATATATATATATATATATGATAAAACTTTTTGTAACAAAATGACTGTTAAATCCTAAGATAATATCGATGCCAAAGAAATATGACAAAGACTTAAATTGCATTAAAAATAACTTCAATCCAAAAGTGCAAATGCATTGTATCGATAAAAATCCTAAACAAGGGGAAATAACATTGCAATATCTAAAAATGAATCTTCTATTGTGAAGCATGTTATCAAGGGCAATAATCCACAATATAAGGAAGTGATGTCTGTTAAAGAAAAAGTTTTTAAGCAAAATTGTCTATCTAACATTGCCTGATCGAAGCGACAAACCATAACAAAATAATAGATATGAAGTGTATATAAATCATCAACTATATATATGTTTGACGTGTTCTTTATTAAGAAAGTATATATTTATTATATATACTCTATATTTCTTCACACATCTTTGTGCTTGAACCCTTTTATTTCATACATTAAAAAAGAGGTAAGTAAGCTTTTCCACTTATCTTTTATTGGAGTTATCCAAGATAATTATCGATAGCACCGTATCCGTTTTGGATTGCTTCTTCATTTAGAAAAGAACCAAGGGCTGGACGCGAAACAGGAAGAATTCTCTTCTTAGTTGCCGTATCACGTTAAGCTGCTGTAAATACATAAACATGATTAATAAATGTGATTTCAATTGTGAAATCACCAGAACGATTTTTCAACTTAAGCAACTTTATTTTGATCCACAAGTGTACATTAAAGTATTTTATTTTAATATATATATGTGTTTTTTAAAGGATTAACAAAGGGGCAGTTACAAAGAGCTCCACTGCATTTAAAAGCTACATCTACACTTATCTGAAGAAAAAAAAAAGTTCAGTCAAATTTTCTCTAGAGGACCAGAGAATGGTATAAGTTCAAAAACTCGGCGCGCGTGATTGTGCATGTGGGAATTCCTTGGCATATGTGTAATAAAGTTGAAGATCACGATAAATTTCGTTCTCATTTCTTTCATCCGGATTAAAGGAGATTAATTTCACTTTCTCACTTTCCCCTTTAACCTCTGAAGAGGGGTGAGGTAGCAACTTCAACTTCATTCGGTGTTTCTGGAACTCAGGTTCGGGCACGCGTTTGGTTAAAATATCTGGAGTCATCAGCTTGGAGGAACAGTATTGTATGTCAATGATTCCTTCTTCTTTTAAATGTTTGATGGTGTGAAATTCAATGTCAGTGTGTTTCGTCCTGCGTGTGTACTTATCTGATTCCATCATCTTAATGCAGGACTGATTATCTTCATATAGTTTTATAGCGCAGGTTCTCTGCGGTGTGGGGTCCCGTCCAATGTTGGGAGCTTCCTCCCTAGGTGGTGGAAGGCCACCTCATAGGCTAATTTCAGTTGCCCGACCGGGATTCTCCGTATCGGGTTGGTGACGCTGGGCAACAGACTAGTGAACAGCGATAGGACCGTTTTCCAGAATTTATCCGGGACGATGACGGAGGTGAGATCGGACTCCAAAGAGCAAGGTGCGTGGTGACTGTTGTGACGTCTCGTCAGTGCATGAGGCGGCATGCAGCGACCCTCGGTACTGGCAGGCGACAGAGTGCAAATACCGGCATGTGGGCATACACGCATGGTCCGCATCCACCACGTCTCCCTTTGCAGCTGGAGTAGTTGTGTGTCGACCTCAATAGTCGGGCAGAAAGGGGACTGCCCGTTTGTACCAAGTGTGGTTTGTGTCCTCATAGGGCCACTCAGGTTATTGCGGTTCGTGTCACCTCTTTGGAAGGGTGTTGGTTCTTTCCCTAGACTGTCCGATTACGAGGAACCGGACCGGTGGCTCGCCGACTAACGTGGCGGTGATCAAACCAAAACTCGACCCCCGGGTCGAAAACCAATCCAGCGTGTCTATGCGTAGTTGGAGCTTTCTGCGCCCGACGGTTGGATCAGCAGGAGTCTAAGAAATAACTTTCAATCTACTAAACTCTATCGGGACCGCCACTTTAGCTCTTTTGAAGGAAGTTTCTACGGCTTTCAGAGTCCGATAGTAGTGTCTTACATAACTTTCCAATTTTGTCTAACATTTGTTGTGTTTCTTTTTGTATTTGTGTGTTGTTTTACATGTCATGTGTTTTCGAATGACCCTCTATTGAGTCGAACGCATCCATCTTCCTGCCGGCGGTAGAAGTCGGAGGGAAAGCTCTCGGGGGTCACGCGGAGACAACCTAAGCCAGGACGTGTCTATGAGTTTAGGGATGCTTTTCCTCGTCATAAGAGGGCTGGCGAGATGCCCATAAAAGTCACCGCAGCCGATGAGACAAGTCGTAGCCTCCATAGGCTCTCGATGATCGGAAGCTGCGGCAAAACAAGAGTCGTTGGGGAAGCACGGCCTAGGACCCGGTTTCCTCTTTTGGTTTTCGGCTACGAAGTTGTCGTGGGACTCCAACATCTAACCAAGTGTAGAGTGGTGATGGCCTAAGAGGGTAGGCACCTCCGCTAATCGCAGCGACCTTTGTCGTCAAATACTTGAAAAAATGGGAGTGGAGAGCAGGTGGCGGCACTCCCACCGGCCATAGAGCATACAGGAACTCTCCTGGTCGTGCTCGTTAAAAGTTTCTCAGAACTTGGGTACGGCGGTTGACGTGCCTGATGGGCGCCCTCAGGTGCCTGGTTGCGCAGCTCAGTTTTGCTGGCCCAGTCAGCCTCTGCATATGTTTCAAGAACTGATTCTGTTTCTTCATTTATTTTTTAATTTAAATTTTTATGTATTGTTTAGATAACGGATTGTTTTTTGACTGCGTTCCAATCCCTTCTTCTGCTTAGTATGTATACGGCGGCGGATATGTTAGGTCTAGTTACGGTTGCGTCGTAAAGTAAAGTCCCCACTGCCTGCCTGTATTTTGTGTTGTTGAGCAGTGGGTTATCGTCGTCATCCAGGCGAAGATAGCCCGGTTCCATGGGAGTGTCGCATTGTTTGGCGTTTACGAGGTTCAATTTCTTAACTATCTCTTGTATTTTTACCTTTTGGTTCAGAGCGAAACCTTCGTCTGTTTTCTGAATTTTGATGCCTAGGTAGTTATTGACTTCGCCTAGGTCTTTTAATTAATAATCGCTTCTAAGTCATGTGATGATTTCTATTATTATTGTGTTTTTTCCGGTGATTAAAATATTATTGACATAAACTGTGACGTACATCGAATGTTTGTACTGTCACCATTATATGTTTAATAAATGGTGGTGGTGCTTGCCGGCTGGTGCTGCGGTTTGCCTGGCTTTTTCCGACAGCGCTCGTGTCCTTGCCTCCTGGTGGACGTTCTGCTCATCGGGGGCGTTTTTCTTTGAGGGACAAGCAAGTGCTTCGTTGGAGGCCTCTGCATGCATCTCTCTGCCCGACGCTCACTGGGGTCACCCAAACGAATCCCCGCGTGCCGGGGAGCATCCCGGGTGGGACGTTAAAGGTCCACGGTCTGGCTCTGCCGGACCGATCTCTCCGACTTAGGCATTAAATCCCCGTGTATTTATAGACACGAGTAGGCGGTGCTTTGCACGAAAGTTAGCTTTCTTAGAGAATCGTCTATTTTTACGTGCCAGGCTCTAGCCGCCTATTTTAGCCCATATATGGCTTTATTTAGCTTGTACACCTTAATTTCTTCTTTTAGGATGATGTACGCTTCTGGCTGTTTTATACAAAATTTCATCCTCTAAGTCACCGTGAAGGAACGCGGGTTTGATGTCAATATGATTTACGTGTAGCTTTTCATATATACCTGCGGCGAAGAAGGTTCTAATAGTAGTGTGAGAAACAGGCTCGTCATGGTCTTCGCCGTATTTCTGTGAGAAGCTTTTAGCGACTAAGCGTGCTTTATAAATTTGCACTTTCCCTGTGTGGTGACATTTTGTTTTAAAGGTCCATTTGGAACTGATAACCTTTTCTCCTTGTGGAGGATCAACAAGTGTCCAGGATTTTTTTTCTTAGTGATTTTATATCATTATGTGTGGGTTTGAGTCAATTCTGTTTTTCTTGGGAATAATTTATTTCGTCTATCTCTTTCCTCTCTTTTTTTTCAATTATTGAATCATGTATAATTATATAAGCAAATCTGTCGGGTGTTACGGTTTTATTGGTTCTATACGATCTCCTCATTTGATTGGATGTTGTTGGTTCGGGTTCGTTTTGTTTACCGTGTGCGTCACTGATTTCTATCTCGAAATGATTTTTTATTTGCTGTGAGTATTCAGAGATTTGAGTTATCTTCAGCTTTGTTATTTGGACTTTGAATGCTGTTTCCAATAAATTTGACAGTCCTGGCAATTATAATGTCATATTCTTTTGTGTATATTCGATGCCCTTTTGAGCGGTTGTTGTATTCGACAAAAACCTTTTTGTGGTCTATCTTCTAGTTTACCGCGTTGTGTCTTGTTTATGTATTTATAAAACCTGCATCCAAAGACCCTTAAATAATGTAAATTACATTTACGGTTGCTCCAAAGTTTATAGGGGGTTTTGTCGTTTGACTTGTTTGGCAGTGTACTTTACAGATGTGCGCATGGCTTCCCCCCAGAATTTTTTATGTAAAGTGGCCTCTGAGAGCGAACTTCTGGCTATTTCAAGTAGGGTTTTATTTTTCTTTCAACGACACCGTTCTGTATTGGACAATATGGTACGGTCAGCTAGTGTAGTATTCCGTTTACCCTGAAAAAGTCCTATATCTCATGATTTACGTATTCGCCTTCGTTATCGGATCTAAATGTCTTTGTATTTTTCCAAAATTTATTGTAGACTATATAATTTATTGTAGACTACGAATTCTTTGAATTCTACGAATTCTTTTTTCCGAACACTTCGATCTTTTTGGATAACAAGTAAATGATTGTAAATCTCGAATAACTATCTATGAAGGTGAGGAAATATGTTTCTCCGTCTATTGTGGGGGTCTTTATGCGTCCGCATGAGAGTCCTGCATCGGGTCGGGTTACCCGCTTTTACCCGAACCCATCTGACCCACGGTTCGGGTCAGGTCGAGTTGGCGCTGTATTTTTCCCTTTGCGGGTCGGGTTCGGGTTGGATTGACATCTAGTTTTTGCTGCGGTTCTGGTCGGTTTCGGGTTTGGTTTTGACTCTTGTGGGTCGGGTTCTGGTTGAGCAGGTTCTTCAAAAGAATGTCCAAAATATTTTTTCAGGTGAAAAATGAATATGGAATAAAACCTCCATAACGGACACTCCCGAGTAGCGGAACACTTTACTGTTTAGCGAACACCTTTTCAGTTCCCTAATACTTACTTATTGGTATGCTTTTACCTCTGAATAGTAGCACCTCCGAATCTGCACACACGTAATATGTGTGTGTATGTGCGCGCATAAACTATCACAAAGAAGATACATGTGTTTTTCTGTCTATCATAAACGAAATGTTCGTAATATTTTGCATATTCCAAGAGAATAAAGGAGGGTTCTTAAATGTACCATACAGAAAGAATAATCAATGATCATATTTCTTACGTACATTTTATATCTCATGCAATAAATTGAATATATATATATATACATATATTCTCATTCGTATTCAAATATATTTTTCATTTCAAACGTAGTTCTGCTCAAAAACGTTTTGATAAAACCCCAGCAATCCGACCTGCAAAAACGTAAACCTGACCCACAAAAAACATTCTAGAGTGAACACAACCAACAGAAAGAAAATTAGTGTCACCTCGAATTGAAAAAAAAGGGGGACAACCCGACCCGATGCAGGACTCTATTGAACGATAACGCGGAAACTATTCAACGGTGTCTTCTATTCAGAGGTTTTACTATATTTGAATATTAAAGAATATAGATATGTCCCTTTTTTGTACAAAAAATAAAATTGGTATTAGAGATATATAACTGAAGATTATTTTTCATAATTGCATTAAAACATGAATTGATTTCCTTTCATTTCGGGTTGCGAGTCGATGAATTTTTCTTTTTGTCTGGGTCGAGTCGGGTTGGGGGCTGACTTCAAATGGAATTTTCGGGTTCGGGTAGGATTCAACACGACCCGTGCAGGACTCTAGTCCGCGTACATAAGATTGAATCCGATCAAGGATTTTAGTTGCTCTGTTTTCGGCCAATTTTGGATATAGGGTTTCGTTAGTTTTGGCATTTATACGCGTTTCATATTTCATCTCGTGTTTACAGTTATCTATACTTATGTCATTGGATAATTGTTTTGATCGATTTATTATAGTGTTCCTACAATTTCCAGGAATATATACCAGTATTTTCTTATAGAAAAACGCGACTTATGTAATCGCGCGATTGCATAATTCGAGTTTTTCTGTAAGTACTATACTGGTGTATATCTGACTTAAAATCAATGAAATTCCCTGACCTATAGCAACAATGCATTATTTCTGTGGACTAATCGTTTATGCCAAAGGACGATACGGTTTTTATTTACCCATCATACGTAGTATAGGGTAAGTCTTGTAATCGTTTTGAAAATCGAAAAAAAAAAAAATTGACGGATTTACACGTTTCAGACACTGGAGATTCCGAAAAACATATTTTTAGAAAAATAAAATTGCCGTCCGTTTGTCTGTGTATGTGTGTCTGTAAACGCTCTATCTCCCGAACAAATTGAGATAGAGACTTGAAATTTAGTATGTACTTAGTATGTAATAATGGGAAGAAGCTTATTGAATTTCAGTAACCTCGATTATCCGGAACTATTTTTTTCGAACTCTCGAAATATTCGTTCTGATAAAAGGCAAATAAAAATTTTCGAAATTGTTTATTTTAAGGGATGAATATGAAAGACAATAAAAAACAGAAATTTTGCTTAAAGAATGAAGTCGATCGGATAATTAGTTGCCGAGATATTTGTAATCCTATTTCCACACTCTTCGATTTTTCACGACCCTGTATTTCATCAAAATTTGAATTGAAAGATATATTTTAATTGGAAATGAGACGCTTTATCCGACGCAATAAACCATTAGTTAATAATGATTAACATTTTTGGAGTTAAAAGAATGTTTCTTTTACGCAATTCAATAATAGAACATTTAAAGTTTATGACGTCATCAAGCCACGATTTTATTTAATTGCAATGCATTTTATAAGTAGTTTACACATGTTTTATTTTCATATTTTATATTATGTATATCTATGATGGGTAAGTATTACGGTAGCCCCCAATGACTAGTTTATTGTTGCAAATGTACGCTATTTTTGCGTGATTCATAGTTGTGGAATTATTTAATAGTTTGATTTCAAAGAAATTGTTATTTATTTTGTCTTCTAGATAGGTTCTTCCATTAAACATTAAATTGCATTTCTCTTTTTAAATACTAATTTGCATCCGTTCCGAGTTGCTTTACTGACAGAGCAAGTTAGACTCTATGGTCTCTATGTCCTGCACATAAAGGACTTTTAGTGGATTTTTTTAATTTCCTCATCGGATGTTTTTGTTTGTATTACTGCGTCTCCTGAACCGTAGGCGATTACAATGTTCGTTTTTTCGGTGGATTTGGTTTTGGAAACCAGCTCCTTGCAATTTGAAATGTGCGAGGAGTTCCCACGATCTAGGTTTGTTTACCTTGTCGATCGATTAGAAATGCTAAATCTTTGTTTGCGTTTAATTTCTTGTCTTCACAAAGTGTGTGTTTAGATTTATAGTTAGTATTTGACCTTTGAGTGTTTTTTTTTATATCATGATGATTTCTTTCAAAGCATAAAGATGAAGAAGACTGTTTATGTTTGTTTTGTTGGTAATTTGGTGTAGGTGTGTTGAAAGTCTTATATTTTATATGTAAACATTCTCTGTTTCATACAATCACCGAATTGAACCTGCAAAAGCTGTTAAAGTACAAAGAAAATACACAAACGCAGATAACAAAACAGATGGTAAATACTGCTCAACTGCTCATATTACAGAAATAGGAGCCACTCAAACACTATATATATTGTATATATATATATATGGGTCGCCCAAATGAAAGTGGTACTACACTCTAAAAAAAATCCGTGAAAATACAAGAGATTTTCCGTGAAATTTCACGGAGAAGTTTCATTTTTCCAAAACAACAGTATAATTTCCGTAAATGACATTAGTTCCGTAAAGGAGATTTCATATCCTTAAATATGCAGAAAGTTTTCCGTAAATTTAATAGATTTTGTCCGTATTTCTTTCAAAACAGTTCAATGTCCGTATTTCTTCCAAAACAGTGCAATTTCCATAAATAACTTTTAGAGGTTTGCGTACAGAAATCGCCTGGTTTGAAACGGGAATTAAGATTGTTGTATTTACTAGAGTTCTTCAAGGATCCAGGCCTGACCCGGCTCGACATGCTGGCCCATTCTAACCGGGGCCGTGTCTGGACAGTAATTTGTTGTGAAAATAATAGCAATATTTATATATTTTTTAATGAAATAGTTAGAAATTGATTTTGTTTTTATAATTTTGAGATTTTTTTTTTAATCTGTTTTTTTATTTTTATTGATAGTGCTTCAAAATTAGAACTTTTTTTTTCACTAATATTTTAACTTTTCTAACGTGAGGCAATATTGGGTTATTTAAAAGTTTCATAACACAATATCTCTGCAAGTTATCGCTACGTAAGTTGTATTAAACTAAACTGATTTGGCTTATAAATTTATGAATTAAACTAAAATTTATTATTCTATAAATTATAATTTTACAGCGTTAAAATTTTTTCCTTAAATTTATAAAAATAGTTAAAATTTTATTTACTTTTATAAAAATGAAGTTTATAATTTTATTAACTTTATAATTTATTTATTTAGCTTATAATTTTATAAATTAAACTAAATTAATTTAAACTAAATCAATAGCAAGTCCAAATTTTACCTATCACAAGATCATTAATTTCGAAATTGTCTTTAAGAATCAATTTTTTGTTTTAATATTATTAAAAATATTCAGTTTGACAGAACCGTACACAAAAGTTCTCAGCATAGCTCAAATATAATAATTTAATTTATTATAAAATTGTTTATTTACGTATGTTTTTTAAAATAAGAGATAACGAGAAGTTATTTTAATAGCATGTAATAAATACGTCTCCTTCAGGTAATTATTATTTTTATTGGAATTGATAAATAGATCATCAGACAAATAATTAAAAAAAGTATATGTTCAAAAAAAGAAAATGTTGTACCATTACAAAAGGATGCAATCATACAATGACTCTTAATACAATGTCTCTTAATACAATGTTTTACGCATATGATACATAATAAGTTAAAATTTATCTGTTATAAAGCATCAAATAATAAACAAAATACTGAAAAATATGAAAAGAAAAGATTGAAAAATATGAAAAGAAAATATTAAAAACTTTGGAACTGAAAGAAATCCATGGAACCTTCAAATTTTTGCATCATAAAAAGTCGCTGCAATAAGTAGCAACGCTTGAACAAGTCGAACATCTAATCATGGCGTAGGGGTTGAGACCTCCGGTTCAGTAAGCGAAAAATTGCGGGTTCGATTCATATCGAGTGAAGGGTTGGTTATTTACCCAAAACTCACTCGGAAGTGAGGAAAAAAAAAAAGCAGTATATCTGTATAAGGTTGTTTTTGAGAAGAAACATTTTTTTTTGGTCCTATATTGTTTATTTTAACATTATAAAAATTTCTAAAAAATACGGAAGATATCTGTTATAAAACGGAAATTTAAAAACGGATATTTCAGAAATCACGGAAAATTTCCTGGAATTTACGGATTTTTTTTTCCGTTAAAAAACGGAAATAGTACTGGCGTCTCGATTGCCAGTACAATTTCCGTTTTTTTTCAGGAAATTTTTTTTACAGTGTACAGTCGGTTTGAGAAATGGTTTAATGGTATTAATATAAATTCGTATACAAAAGAAAGAAGTAATACAGACGTAACAGATAGGCAGACAAAGTCACCTTGTAGGTTGAAACAAGTGTCCCTGCGGTAAACGAGACGATGGATACCCTAGGTGAAGAAGCTCTGGGGTTGGTTGTGGAACCAATTTTCAACAGAGGCTTGGACCTCATTATCGTCAACAAATCGCCGTCCCTTCAGAGCTTTCTTGAGTGGACCGAAGATGTGGTAGTCACATGGCGAGAGGTCTGGGCTGTAAGGGGGATGTTCGAGAACCTCCCAGCGGAATTGCCGTAACAATGTTTGGCACGCCACCAGCCACATGAGGACGAGCATTATCATTAAAGAAGATAACCCCGCGTGACAGCATGCCAGATTTCACTAGCACTCACATTTTCCGCTTTTAAAAAATGGACGACCACGCGTTGACACCGTTTGGAGGCATCCATGATACGAATGATGCCTTTTAACGTGCTCCCACGCTATCACACACGCATCTGACGGGATCTGACGATATCGCATGCATTCCCAGCACTCTGCGCCCTTTATAGGAGCATGCGCAGTCATCTTTCTCTTCAACTGGTAGAGTTATTACAGCAATGCCACTTTCATTTGGGCGACCCTTATATATATTGATATGATACATAAACATTGAAATAATTAAGTTGTATTATTTTATATAATAATAATAATATCAAAGAGCATAAAACTGATTTAATTGGTACTATGTACAAATAATTATAATCTATGAACATAATCAACTAAATCATGGAACCTGAATGAGAACATCTGATAATTTACAAAAATAGAGTGATTAAAAACATAAGAATTTCATTTAAGACTAAACAAGAACAAAAAATCATGCGTCCTGCATAGATTATGAAACACTTTCCAACACATCCAGAACGAAAATTCACCGTTAAATAAGGTAAAAGAAGATATGTAAGTAAACAGTTTAGAAAACATATACCACATTGAAAAATACAGCTTTCGAAATTACCTTCCATTTAAAAAAAATGGTCGAATTATTTTGTGAAGCCCTGTATATGATTTGTAGATTTGGATACATAATACATAGCATGTCGAGTCGAGCGGCTAACATAGCACACATAAGTGTACAGTTTTGAAAATTATTGGTGGGGCTCAACTCTTTTTATACAAATATGCGTATGTGGGTGTAAAAAAGATCGATTTCGAATTTAATATTGCTTTTTTAACTCCCTTTTAAAGAAATTAAACAGAATCGTATACTAATAAATAATCACAAGTTAAATAAACATTAAGACAATATAAAAATTCGAATATGCAGACCGTTTATAAAATGATACTCGCTGATATTCGCGAATCGTTTATAATAAAATCACAACGAAAGTTGACTTTGAATAACGTCTTTTTTTTCCGGAATATGGATTTTTTTTCTATTTTAATTTTTTATATAAAACTTTCAAACGTTGAACATTTTGTTATATTTAAAAATAAAACAGAACATAAAAGGAAAAGGTTTACCTAATGTCGTTTATTCCTATAACAAAAGAAAAATAGGGGGGAAAATGGAACATTTAAAAATTCTATAAAATACTAAAAAAAAAAAAAAAAAAAAAAAAAAAAAAAAAAAAAAACTAAACTTTTTTTTATATTAAAAGGGAAAAAAAAGAGTATATTTTTTTAATTATTGGTGGGGCTCCACCAGCCCATACAACTCTACGCCTATGATAGTACAGGTACTATACGCGCAATGAACGTGTTAATTACGTGAGAAAGTTAATATGAGGGTGAATGTGTTTCAAATGCTCCCAATAAAAATTTATGTTGAGATCTATTTTAAAATGTTATTTTAAATATTATATGCTATTACATGCTGCTATATTTTTAAAGTGTTATAGCGGACTCAGTACCAAAGATCTTTAAAATATAGACGAAAATGACAACAATCAGAAAACATGGCAAATTTAAAAGAAAATCGAACGTTTATAAGGGGGAGATTTTCAATGTAGTATCTGTATTGATATCTTGCGCGGCATATGTAAATAAAAAAATTAAATAAGTGACAACACGTTAGAGGAAATACAATATACTATGTTGCCGCACACAAACAATGTTCAACATTTTCTCGTTAAACTCATGGTTTTCTAATCTTGTATTTAAAGATCCAAAGCTTGTATCCAAAAAATGAATGTATAAAAAAAACATATTTATATTTAACTGGCAACCCACTCCGGCTTCGCACTGGTGCCATGATATTTTAAAGACCTCTAAATACATTAATCTGTAAAGGTCAAACTCGAAATCATTTTTAATTTGCACAAATAAAAAATTACAGACTACATTTGAAATCTTTTTTAAAAATTATTATTCTACCAAGTAAAAACCCTGTCGACGTCATACATAAAAATTCAGCTGGAAATGCAAAAATCGTCTGTATATGAGAGATAAAATTTACCGTACAATTTTTAAAAAATCGTCTGCTGCGAATGTCACGATTTTCATATATATCATAAAGCAAGGTTCCCGAAAAGTAATTTTTTTTCTTATCCAGGTGCCAAGTATATGCAACAAAAGTGATAAATTGCCAAATATTGTTTCAATGGCCACCTTTGACATCGAATACTTCTTTTAAGCCTTACAAACATTCCTTTCATATTTAAATTAAATATCTTCGTATTAATTTTTTTTGTCATTATTTTTGTTTCGTTGTAGTTAAAATAAATTCAGTAATAGTTTTTTTTCCCCTTGAGGTGTTTTTAATTTTTTTTTTTTTAATCTCTGATACAGCCGTTTCTCAAAGACCGTTTTACCAAACGATAGCATAATATACCGCTGCCATATGGAAAACATAATGGCAAACTTTTCGTCCAAAATAAGGATAAAATACCGAATTTTATTATAAAAAAAATCATGGTTATATCGGCGTATTATATTGTAATGAGCGCGGGAATTTTCTCGATCGGATGGTGGAAATCGCAAAAAAATCCATCGGGTAGATTTTGAAATTACCCCTGGCATACATTTTTAGGGCCTCTTGCTTTATAATGTATATTATGATGATATTCTATAAGAATTCTATAAATATATTTATTTGTGTTTTCAATAAGTTAAAATTAAAGGAGTTGGAGACTATTATTTTCTCAGGAGTAAAAAAGAAAGAAAATAAAAGAAATTTTAACATAGACAATATTAGAAATTTAAAAATAATTGAATATTTCAGATGAATGGTCGCGACATACCTACTACAAACTTATGTGTTGCGACATACTGGTTGAGATATGCTCTTTAAGTATACATAAATTGTTTTAGCATTAAGATTTCAAAACCAATACTTTCATTAAATTTCAAAATTCTTGAGGGTTTTGATCCCTTTATACATTTTTTTATATGACAAATTTCCTGGAAGATGGATCGGACGGGATGGACCAACACCATGGCTTCTTCGCTCACCCGATATTGCTCCTCCAGATTTGTTTTGTTTTAGGGGGGGGGGGGTACATAAAGGGAAGAGTGTTTGCAACACCAGTAAAAGATATTGAAACCCTCAAGGTCATGATCACAGATCTGACAGCCCAAATCTTGGGCAATACGTGGCGAGAAATGGAATACCGCCTTGACATTCTTCGAGCTACCAAGGGTGCTCACATCTAAATTTACTGACGTAAGTACTTGTAACCGTCTTGACATTCTTCGAGCTACCAAGTGTGCTCACATCTAAATTTACTGACGTAAGTACTTGTATTAAAAACTTCATAATTATCTTTACAATACATTGAAACAAGCATAAGCCTAATTATATTAGTTTTTCTGCAATAAATTATTGCAATCAGGGAAAGGCTTTGTTACCACCCTATATGTCATTTTATAGCAGATATTACTTTTGTAATGAGGGTAAGAAAAAGAAAATATATACACATTTCCATTCATTATTTATTCTCCGATTAAATAAAACAGTTTTATTTTTGTAAATTTTCCTTTGAACTTTTCGGAAAAATACGTATTAAAACTAATGTAATGCAATAGTGACATGCTGCAGCACTGAGTTTAGTGCTGCAGTATTTGCATTATATTAATTTTTCTGATTTACTAAAAATTCTTCATTTTTTTCACAAAAATGTTTTTAAACTCTTGTAAATTTATGTGTGAATGAAATAGCCGACTAAATGAAACTCTTTCCTCTAAAATTTTATTTATGTAGCAGTGTTTCGACAATAGCATTTTAATGCACCTGTTACGAAAATTTCGATTTACTTCATTTTTTTAAATATCTGTATGTAATGAATTGGCCAGGTAGAAATAACTCGACCCGGGACCTCTTTGTTGGCCGAACGTATTTATTTAGCAGTTGAATGATATAGTCTTCGAAAAAAAGTTGATACCCTTACGTACTATGCTACAACTCGTCGTATAAAAATGTGATTAGTGCCAAACAATTAGTAATAAGCTCTACTATTTAATGAGACATTTAAATTGTGCTTAGGGGACCATCTACATACAGATATTTTAACAAACTTTAAAATTTTCAATACTAACGCCTAATTTTGACATCATATTTGGATTCTTCGATAAATTGTACCTTCAAAACCCAAACGGGAAGTTATTCGGTCAAGAAGTTTAGAAATTATGCAGATTTAAAGTTTGGAACTTGTAATTCATTTTTAGTCATATATAGTCATATAGTCATTTAGTCAAAACTATACTTGGCAAAATGAGCTGTAATGTTGGATTCGCATATTTGAAGCTTTAAAAAAAAAAATCTTTTAAAAAATCCATTTTTTTTTTTTTTTTTTTTTTTTTTTTTTAACATATATTTTTTTTAAAGTTCATTTTCGAAAAAAATATGAACTGTAATCTGTATTTTTTTAATAAAAACAGAAATCGATTTTTTGAAGCTTCAAATATGTGGATCCAAAATTCTCAATAACTACTTGGCGGAATGAGCTGTAACTTTGGATTCGCATATTTGAAGCTTATAGAAATTGATTTTTGTTTAAAAAAATAATTGGTTACAATTCATATTTTTTTCGAAGATTAATTACGAAAATATGTATATTTTGACCATACACTTGCTGCAATATGTGCATTGTTCCTGTTGACGATTTTCTCAAACTTTGGCAAATTTTTATATTCGCACTTCAAATGTCATTTCTGCTTTCGATGAACGCCAACGAGTACAATTCAATGATATGATTTTTCTGGAAAATTTCTGTCATTGAGAGCTTACTGCTTCCTTAACATATCTCACGTTACATGTGCCTGTACAATACAGTAAAATATTAGTTCCCTCTCTTCCAATCCATGTTAGAGATATTAGATCCGTCTCCGAACTGTGTGATCTTAGTAGTAAGAAAAGATGAGCCCTAAGTGAGCTATTCGCTGATATATTTAAATTAACATTAATGAACATCACTTAACCTGTTATCTTGGGATCCTTTAGGAGAAAAACTGTCAAAAAAAAAAAAAGATTCTGGTTGTCATAAAGAGAAATTTAAATGCGTTAAAACTATAAAATAAAGAAATTTTGAAATTATAATATAGCTTGCGTTTTCTCATTTACTTTCAAAAATTTCAGTACCTTTTATAACAAATTATCTTTGCAATTATTTTAAACATGTCACATTACACTAAAAACAATTATGGCAAATATCAGTGAAAAAAAAAAAAAAACAGCCTAAAACATCTTTAAGAAAAATTAAACACACATGAGTGTAATTTTGATTTACAATTTAATCTACAAGCTAAGTGAAACGAAGAATTAATGTTAAACGTTTTTTGAAAGCAGAAATGAATATCGTCACATAATCTTTAACAGAAAATAACATGTGTATAATCTGATGAGTTTTGCCACTGTATTTGAGTGATAAAAGACATGTTAAACTATGTTCCTGATTTCTTCAATCAAAATATCGATAAGCAGTGTATGTTAACGAAATCATTATAAATAGATTTACAAAGATTTTAAGGATAGTTGCAAAGTTTAATTGGCTTTCAAGAGGTTGATACTCTTCGTGTGCGGTCGAAATATACGCTGTGTTTATTTTATTTTATGCTACTGAAATCCGTTATCTGTTTTGAAAAATTGATTTGTAATACTTTGTTGAAATTTCGCATGATAGTTATAAAAGTGCAATGGATTTATTTACATTTTTATACGATTCTTATACGGAGCCATCCATCAGTTACTTCACGCAAATTTCGTGGTTTTCTTACGTCTTCCTCCTCCTATCTCACAAGTCGTCACGCTCGAGTAATAGCCCTTTTCCCTCTTGTGAGTTACAATGTTTTACAACTGTTAATATAGAGATAGTTTTGATTAAAATAACATTGCGATTAATAGTTTTTTAATCTTTTGAGAATGTGTAAGAAATTAAAATCAACTTTTAAAAAATTCTCTAATTTTCTTCAGCTGTAATGCATTAATTGTAGTTACTTTTATACATACAAGTTAGTATTTATATGTATTTTTAAAATACTATCTTTGTTTTGACGCAGCAGGTCCATGTGTGGACTGTGCCATATAATCTAAATCAACCAAACAATCATTAATCATACTTTAATTTACTCTATTGGATGTACTTATCTATACTAATAAACGAAGGTTTCGCTCTGTCTATGTGTCGGCGATGGCTAGCGAAATCTAGCGCAGGTAGAAGGTCTGAAAATATGTATGAGGATAGTCCAAGGCAGGCTCTGATGCATCTGAGGCTCAGATTTTTAATTTTTAGATAATTAGACGAGATACTAATTAAAAACTCATCAAAAAAGGCTATCCGTTTTTGCAAAAATCGACAAAGGTGCCCGCGCATGATCAGTCTCTGCTTTCGCAAAGTGTTGAAAGGATAAAAACAAATGCCTATTTTTTTTTTTTTTTTTTTTTTTAGCTTTGTTTTAACGCCCATCGGCCGAACAGCTTAAAATACAGGAAAACGGATGACATATTCTTAAAGTTCGTACTTTTACGTCTTAAACCCGCAATCAGTTTGAAAAATATCGTTGTTAACCCTTTGACATTTTTTCTTCAAAAAGTGTCGTTTTCTCAGTTTTTTTCTTTCTTTTGGCGCCACTCCTTCCAGAGCTCGATTTCAAACGTGCCGATAAACAAAAAATAAGTATTTAAAGCTAAGACCTTTTTCTTTTTGACGCTGCAATAGCTTTTCAAAAATGTATCTTTTAATCCTTTAAAAAAATTCACGACCGCAGGTCACTTCGGAGACAATCTTCATTTTGTGCTAAAAGTAACTAAACGTCCGTATTTCGATACAATCTTTTTAGAGAATTCGGCAGACCGAATTTATATCATCTAGAAAATTTTTTAAACGCTCGGACTAGTAAAAATATTTTTAAAATTAAAATCTCAGAAATTTTCGATGAAAACTCTAAAAAGCGAAGTGTTTCGGCGAGGCTTCGGCTGATGTTTTCAGTACTAAATATACAGGGTGATCGAAAAAGAATACCGGAATTTTGCAACCTTATAAAAAATTAATTCTTGAACGTACGGAAATAATTATTGTGTTGAAATGTAGTGAAAGAATGTAAGTTTTTCGTTCAGCCATGAATGAGAACTTTCCCAACTCATGGATTGGACGAGATAGCCCAATTCCGTGGCCTCCACGAAGACCCGACCTTACTCCTCTGGCCTTCTTTATCTAGGGATAAATTAAGAACATTGTGTACAGTGAAAGAATTCCTTATATCAGCCATTTAAAACGTCGAATCATATCCTCTAGAGATGCTTCACAGGACATGGAGGGAGATTCAATATCGTCTGGACGTCTATTGAGCAGCTAATGGTACACATATCGGAACGTATTGAAATGAATATAAAACTTGGTAGTTTTCTTAATATTTTAATACTAAAATTATGTTCCTATGTGTTTCTTTATTTGCGTAATGCAAATTTGTAATCCCGGCATTCTTTTTCGATGACCCTGTATTTTCACAAAAATTTAAAGAGGGTGTGCATACAGTTATATTTATAACTTATAAAATTTTTAGAGAGTTCGGACGATAGGAACTATTATTTTGTTATGCTAAAGGACCAGGCGTGAAAACAAACAAACTTAAAAAAAGAGAAGAAAACATATTTCTTTTACAACTAGATATCAATATTTTTTCACGAAATTTTTACATGGGTTTCAAAACTGTTATATTTATAACCAATAAAAATTTCAAAGAGCTCGGACAACTTTAAAAAAAAAAAATCTGAAACGACCCTACGTTGAAAAACAAGAAAATGTTTTCTTTCGAGTGCTTTTAGGACTAAATATCAATATTGTTTTGCGATTTTTTCATTTAAAAATATAAATTCATGAAAAATAGGGTAAGGATATAAAATCATACAAATTTGAGGTTCATTTAAGGTTATTATCACGGGCCCGGGCAACGCCGTGTGGAACAATTAGTTAGTATTATAAAACAAAAAAATATTAAATAATTTAACTTAATAATTACTTAAATAATTACTTAACTTAAATAATACTTAACTTAAATAATTATTAAATAATTTAACATTAATTCGAGATTCGTTTGGAAAAACCGACCATCGTAGCGGGTGAAGCCTGCTAGTTTATGATATTAAAAAGAGTTATGAACTTATAATGAATTATCACATTCACTAAGGATCGGGATTTGTATGGGATTTATTTAAAATACAACTAGTTAATTTTATACTTACATTTTCTTAACATTTTTTCTGGTTAAAAATTGCACGATTCTCGAAGTTTTCCCTGTCAATCCTTAAGTTTGTTTGTCTGTGGTTTGTTTGCAGTCTGTTGTAAGTTTGTTTGACACGGGGATGTGTGGAGCAGGACTTTAGATAAGATTTAGTTTCGTCAAGCAACCGCCCAACTAGGTTCATCAAAGTAACAATTATGTCCTCTAATTATGACGGCCTGGGTGCCTGTCAAGTAGAGCGCCACTACGCGGCGATCAGGTCATCTTCGCCCCGTTGCCAGACAGTAGGGGCCTTGTCATCGGTTTGAGATGGCAGATACAAAGACATGTATTGCAATGGCGCCTGATGCATGTAAAATCCGTCGTGAATCAAAGTCCTCCAAGTGCCCTATGAACTATACCTCTGGAGGTGCCTAGTCAGGTGAAGGTCTCATCACCTGATCAAGGTTCTAAATTACGAGACCAATTCCTTTCTCTTTTTTTTAATTTTTGCTCTTTTTTAAATCTGGCAATTAACAAAATTAAATAGAAACCACGAATCGGCAAACAAAGAAAACTGTAGCAAACCACTAGAGAGCACTGCAGTGATGCCAACAAGGCTCTCTTCAGGCGAATACCACCCCGCGTCCAGGAACTAACTCATCAAGCTAGGCAGAGCCCGACTTAGACTATATTAACCCCGGGGCAAGCAACATTCTGGGGGGGGGGGGCTTTCTATCTGTCCATAGAAATTGTTTGGGAATTATATTGAAGTGACTAGTATTAAACTTCATACCTATTGTATGTATACATAAATTTCGAACCAAGTATTATTTACATCTGTATACAGGGTATCACAAGAAGGATGGTCACAACAGATGACAGAACACTATTTTCTTGTATATGAATATAACGACTCATATGAGCTTTTGAAGTGTAAATACAGGTTTTTCAATCACTCTTGGTTATTTGTTATAATATAAAATTTTCTACCACATTATAAAATTTAATCTTTGTATTGCATCAACATGCATTTGGGCGATTCCATACTATAGAAAAACAAGTGAAGGCATGCACTTATACTAATAGCAACAAATTTCAACATTTGTCATGTTGTTACTTCATTCCTGATGCTCTTTAAAGTACTTTTGTATAAAATTTTATAACAATAGTTTTATGATGATGCAGATTGTTCCTTTTTGGGTAGGAGGGGACATGGGGCACAGGAAGCAGATTGTGGAAATGGAGGGCTACACTCCCTTCCTAAATCTTTGAAAATGTAAGAATTTTGGTCACTTTTGGCCAATTTGAATAATTTCGCACTCTTTTAACAAAAATCTTGATTAATCCCAGAGGGGGGGCCGGGTCAGCTGCCCCGAATACCCCTGCATAGGTCGGGCCCTGAAGCTAGGCACTCATGCCCGGCTGGTAGGTGCCTGGTTAGCGGTATATAAAAAAAAAGTGTATCTGTCTAAATTTAAGGATAAATCCCTATAACACGTTTCCATAATTTATACCCTTTTCCGGATGGACGTGATCCAATGAACTCAAATATGGTATTAAAAGTAGGTGTTACTTTGTAAAGTCAAAGTTGGTACACTTTTAATACGTTGATAACCCTATTTGAAAAATTGTATTCATACTAGGAAAATAAGACAGAATTTCCTGTCGAATGGTACCTCTCGCATCTCTATGTGACAATTTAGTAATAAAATAACATAGAGTGATAACTTTTTTCCAAGGTTGTACCGTTTATATATCAGTAAATATGAAGTTAATTTTTACAAAGCCAGTTACGCGCGTAAAAATATATTTGAATCGATTACAATAAATGCATTGTTAATTTTACAGTTCTCAAGATGTTCGACAAAATGTTTATTAGAATTTAGTGTAGATTAAATTTATACAACTAAATTTACTATAAGAAACCAAACATCGCTGAGTGAGGTTTATTGCAAGTTCTATTTTTAAAAAACTATCATCAAAAATCTCAGATGAACAAACTACGATTTGTTTAATTTTCTCTATGTGATTCTTTAACTGAATAGATGACATTTTAAAATTTGTGTGTTATTAACCACACAAATTAGTTGGTTAAGTCCAAATTCATTTCTTAATTAAATAAAAATTTTTAAGATTGATTCTTAGATATAAACTATTATCATTCACTGTTCCCTAAATTATCACGATAATTCTCTTCAGATGATGTAACAGAGTTTCTACTGTTTCTTGTACTACTTGTATATTTCCCTCAAAATATTTTAATGATACAGATTTAAATAGAAACAGGAAATTTTCCAGGAAATAATAAGCAAGAAAGAAAAATCATGCGTCAAGCGAAGATTATGAAACACTTCCCAACACATTCAAAATACTGTAACAAAACTTCACGGTTTGATAAGGTGAAAGATGATGCCTAAGTACACAAAGACAAAGTCAAACCAGGCGGGTAGGCCTACCTTTCAGCTTAAGCTCAACTATCCCCGCCCAGCAGGTTTGTTTACTATGCGGCAAAGCCTTACAAGATAATTTTTAAAGTTGAGAGAAAACAATAAATACAAAACAATACTAATAGCTCACTTATTGAATGATAAATAATTAATAAATACGATAATGTCAAAGAAAATAATCATAGTTTGGATAGTAGCATCGAGTGTATAAAAAGACTTATTTGGGGAAAAACTTGAATAATTAGATAGGGTTATTTACAGTAAATCGTTAACACAATTTAAGTACAGCAACGTACTAGAACCAAGATAGAATTACATAAGTGATTGTATAGAAATATGTACATGAAGCGAAAACAATAAACACAAATCAAATACCACCATGAGATTAGAGAAGTAGTACTGAAACACAAATTCCAAAAATTCAAATTTTGATGATATAATAACTGAGAAAACAATTTACTAATTATACTGAGCAATACTAAATAATACTTTGTGATATTGAGCAATAATTACACTATGTAATATTGAAGTACGAATTATACGAAATGCAATGCACACCATATTCAATAGTAAGCATCTTGTAGCGCACGTCATTGATGTATATCAATTTCAATGTGTTTGAAATAGAGGAACATCATTAAAATACACTGCAAACGATTTTCCCATAGACCATAATAATATAACGGAATTCTTTTGAGTGCCCTGTAAACGAACTATAAATGGTACACACTTCATTTTCAATATACAGAACATGCCACGTTAATCCTTAATAACATATGTAAATTACATGACAATCCGAGTATACTTATGCGAGTTAGAGCACAGTCAGACAGGTGGCTAGACAGACGGCCAGACAGCCCAGACAAATCGAATTCATAAACGCTTTTTAACTTTGTTGGAAAGTGTTAAAAAGGAATTTATAGACATGTATCTACTCTCTCTCATAAAATCTTTTACAGCACAAAAATCGCATGACGTTTTTCATGGTTGTAATACATTAAAAGCTGGAATAAAAAATGGTATATTATTGACATAAGACGTCTTTAAACAGCCCGTATAACTTATAATGCAATGTAATATGCAGGATTTTTTCAAAATTCAATAATTTTCATTTGTTTTACAATTTTCTATTTTTATATTGATGATTTTAAAAGTTTAAGAAAGTTTCTTTTTTATCTCTTTTCAGAATTCGATTTTGCGTTCTGGCCGGCGTCACACATAGCGATGGGTGTTATAGCAGCAGTATTGAAGAGAATGCCAGACATTGAAAGTGTTTGGCCTCATGTAAACAATCTCCCCCAGCATTTCCACTATCTTACTGATATCGATATTGTAAGTATTCTATTGTTTAATTATTATTATTATTATTGTAATTATCTTAGGGCAATCTCTGGCAATGTTTTCGAAAAATCAACGAGCAATCCAATAAAAAGTGTGAAATGTTAAAGTTTCATTGAAATCAAATCGGCATTCACGTAATAGTCAAGGCAGTTCTTCAGATATTTCCCATCCATGTTGTTTTGTTGTCATAAAGCACAAATTGTTATTATGTTTAATTCGATACAATTCAAATGTTTGTGTAAAAGTGTTATCATATTTACCAAATGTTTGAACAATAAAAATAAACATTTAAGCCAATTCCGAATGAATATTCACTGAAAAAAAAAATAGCTCCAGAGTTATAGTCGTGCAATATGCCAGTGAAAAGTTGTATAAAATGCTACTAGATGTCCCAGATTTACCACCCTTTCCTGAAGTGGATTCGCAGTTTACTTGAAATTCATGCATTATTGGCACTTTTAAAATAACTTTTAAATTATATTTCTAGTTTGTTTGAGGGAATGTGAATTTCCGTTTATTAATCTCTTAAGATAATTCATTTTCTAATGCTGCTTTTCAAAACTGATTTAAATAAATGAGAAATTGGAAGAATAGGAAATCCATTTTAGCTGCAATTATTTGTTCTCGGTCAATATGGAAAAAGAAACTGTTCAACTGCACGCAGACTAGCGTATTTGGGTCTCAGAGCAGTCTATTTAGTTCAAAAATTTTCCGAAAGTATAGCCTTAGTATTGAAGAAAATAGCATTAATGCGGTTCTCATTTCCCCATTACACAACGAGAAATTTTATGACTCATTCACAAAGTCATTTTTATACATAAAAATATGAAATACCCAGTCATGAATATTGAAGTGATTTGTAATCGAATAGTGTTTTAATTTTTCGATAAATGCGTTACATTTTAAAATATATTCGATTGCAACCTCATGACGACATTTCCCGGCTGCCGCGTCCCGAAAGACGGCACAAAACACTAAATTTGACACACTTTTCTGAAAAATCTGTTAAGTTTATAGAAAAAAGAAAAATTCTAATCGATTTCCTAGATTTTATATAATATAATAATAATAATAATAATACCTGCTAATTTCGTGCGTCTAAGAATAAAATTGATTTCGTGAATGTGTCGGAAAGTACCTAATTTGGATTTGAGAATAACTTTAACTTCACTTTGGAGAATTTTACTAATCTTGTCAGAAGTTTTCATGATTTGAAAGAATACAAAATATTTTTGCCTAGAATCTTGCTTCCAAAATGTTCGTTTCCTTTGTTGTGTGAAATGTCTATTCGGAGGTCCAAAGACAGCTGCAAAATTTCGCAACTCGAACTCTCATTTTTCGGAAATGTCACAAAATAACCATATTTATCACGTTGACAAATTACAAAACTCTTTGTGAATCCTGGTTTTAGCGTATTGCATGGTTTTATTAGTTAGAAAAGATTGTGACGGGGGTGTTACCTCAGCCCCGGACTAAGTCAGTCATTACAAGAATTTAAAGTTCAAACAATGTTTATTGGAAATAATCGGATGGGGTTGTTAGCAGTCCTTCCACAATTTCGCTTAAAAAGAGCAATGTTTCCCCAAAATTAGTTATTAACCCGACACTTCACTTTAAATAACTATAAAGTTTAACTAAATGAAGATTCACTTGCATATAGCGTACTGCTAGGAAAATCCCCGAATAAGTCCACAAAACTCTTGATGCTTTCAGCTAAAACAGAATTACTTGACAAATTTGACAAACACAAGCTTCACTTTTCTAAAATATTGGAATCCGTGGCTGCGAAAATATCTTTATTTCCAGTATAATTTGAAATTATCTTACCAATGGCTACTCTTTACTCTATATGATCGCCGCTTCCGGAAACTATCACTATCTTCGTGACTAGAGCTGGTCTAGACTACCTTGAGGCGAGATCCGACCCAAATCCGATGAAAAACACTTTCATCCTGCTTATATACCATTGCTGACTGACCAGAGAAGCCAAAATTTGCATAAAACAACTGCGAAACTCAGAAAATCCACAAATTCTGAAGGCTACATGCATTCTTCGAAAGTTTAAATAAAATAAAGTACATAGGTCTCACAAATGTTAGGTTTTGACATCACGTCCACAATCAAAACACTAGAACGCCTTTATAAGACAGTTGCTAGTCCACTGCAAGATCATTTTATTTTACTTCCATAATAGCTTTAAAACAACTGAATGGGAATTACAATTTACTTTGAGTAAGATTTTATTCGGTTATATTTTGTTTATTAACCCATTTGCATCATTGACGCATATATGCGTGCATTTTAGGAATTTCTTTTTTATTCATAAATTTCGAATTCATACCAAAAATTTTGAATTGTAATTTCATTTATTTAATCACAGGCGTTTCGTTATTACATACAGAAAAATTCTTCTTTCGGAATTTCCGGTATGGTTTCGGAATTTCTGGAAAAAAAAAAAATCTGAAATGCATAATGCATGGTTCGTACAATGTCCAGGAAGTTTCAAAAAGTTACCAGTATTTTCTTATAGAGAAACTCGCCTTATATAATCGAGCGATTACATAAGGCGAGTTTTTCTATAAGAAGATACTGGTAGTTACCTGATAATTCCAGTACCCCGTACGAATCCTGCATAATGATTATAAATATGTGCGCTGATGATGCAAATATATTTAAACTTCTGTAAACAGTGAACGTTAGTTCATGTATTCATATTTAAATGTTGAGTATGTTCATGTAAACAAATTCATAAAGAGTTATATTTTTTGTATTATTTCTATCTATGCCCAATTTTCTTACAAAAAATTTTCCATAGTTTTACCAGGAAAAGTTACTTTTGTGTGACGCATTTACGTATGTTTTTTGTAGACTGTATGATTACATAAATATATATATTCGTTGTGGGAATATTTACTGATATAAAAATGTGAAAAACATTCTAAATGACTAAGACTAATGTTCCAAACACTACAAGAAGAGGGTTGGACTACTAATGTTTGAGAGTTTGAGAATCTAGGAATGTACGAGTTTCATATTGGAGTTAACACTAGAACGACCGGAGTTTTTACTTAAGTTTTATAAAAATATTCTACATCAGAAATTTTATTTAAAACTATTTAACTGATTTCTGTGTAGTTAACTTATTCTATGAATTTGCTGGTTCAAATCGACATTTATTCATTTGGTCGGAGCCAAATTGACTCCTACTGGGTGCTCAGTATTAAAGAATAACAGCCTGTTAAATGTAAAGGTGCCAAAGATTGCGGATTTTAAATGCCACTATTTACGAATAGTAATCTTCATCTTTTTAAATCACAAATTTCTACCACTAAACCAGACGAGTAATAAAACATGATATTCAAAATCCGTAACCCTTGGTAACTATGGAAACAAGATAGTTTCTAATGTAAATTTACCCATGAACAAACTATTAAAAGTCTACACTTGTTGCGCGACAACATTCACAAGTTAATGATAAACAAATTGAAGAGTTCTTTGCAAATTTCTCGTTTGCCTTTCAATATTTTTAAATGATTTTTTTTTCCCATAGGATATCTGAGGTGGATTTTTAACGAGATATTTTTGTACCTTTTTTTCGATTTTGTTTACAGTTTATTTCTAAGGACACTTTCGATTTCGGAAATAAGTTGGTTGGTTGACTTCGAAATTGAAAGCGACCTCAAAAATAAACTGCAGCCAAAACCGATCAAATCTATCATTATTGACGTCGACTTCAGATATCCTAAGGATATAATGTAAAAAGAATTAATTTAAAAATATTATAATGCAAACGAGAAATTTGTAAAGAACGTTTCCATTCGTTTAACGTTAGCTTGCGAATGTCGTTGCGTGACTAATGTAGACCCTTAATACTGGTATTGAGGTAATGATTTTTTATTTATTTATTTTTTCAGCGGACCATCGAGAGTCGCATTGCAGCTATGGACATATTCGTGACGGGTATCGTCCAGACTGCTCAGATAATTAATGAGCTGGCAAGTTTGGTCCACAAACGGGATGATCCGTTTCCAGGTAGTCCTCCAAGTCCCACGGATATATTTGAATTTCTCTTTTAAACGACTTTTTTCTATTTCATAAAGACATCGTTATCAGCTTACAAAATTTTGTTCCTATTGTTTTGTTTAAATCTGAATTCTGTTAAGCGCTGTGCTCTTTTTAGTAGTAGTTGCCGTTGTTGTTGTGTTTCTATTTGAACTAAATTTATCAGTTTTGAATCAATTATTTCGTAAACTAAAATATATACAAAACCGTTGATGTTTCATGTATTTTTTTCCCCTTCCTTGTTGCTTTCACAGAAAGAATCTTTCTATGTTATAACACTGTAGTGGAATAATATCAGTGCAATGTGAATAATTTCAAATTTGTGATACTAGTGTGATATGACGAAGTAAAAATACAAAGTATGGAAATGCACTGCGAAACCGTTTATCAGAAAACAGGATTTCCACGCGTGCTTACTTTTGAATACTACTATTTCTGAATAGTAATATTCACCTTATTCAATGGCATAATTTCTGTAACTAAATATGCAACCACTGGCATTTAAAAGTAAGCACCCATTGAAACCCTTTTTTCGGGTAAAAGGTTCCATGAGGTATTCAGAAAAATTCGAAAAATTGGTTAATTGTAATAAAGTAGTCATGTGATCTAGTCTTGAAAATGTAAAATGTTTGATTTTGTATGTTAATGTTATATAAAATTTTCTTAATCCTTTCTTTAAAAATAGAAAGCAGGTATATTTGAAGGGCTCTGGTGTAAAATAAGTTTTATGTGTATATAACTAACAAAATGCAAGTTTTGAGGTTTTCAAGATTGAAATTTTCTAAAGAAAACTACAAACAAAACTATTATGATTACTTTCTCTACAACAGCTGATTTGTTAAGACTGGACCTTCAGTTAACTTATGTGCTACATTTTTTATCTGATAGATTTTATTTTATTGAATTTATGTGCAACATTTTTTATCTGATGGATTTTATTTTATTGAACTTATGTGTAAAAACTTATCGTTATTAAAACTTATATCTAGAATTTATCTTTTTTTATTATTCCATATAATGGGAAAAAATAATCCTTGTACTTTTAAATGAATGTGAAGATTCAGTTGAATAATTTTACATGAAAATCAGAAAAAAATCAAAAACGTCACTTTCTATATGTTTTACACCCCAGCCCTTCATTTATTAAAAGTATAGAAAAAATATCCCCAACAATAAAGTATATATATATATACATATATATATCGTATGTATGTGTATATATATATATATAATTTGAATATATATGTATGTTTCTGTATAGAAAAGTATCGTATATTTTGGTGTATAACACACAGCTCAAACAAACATATATAATTCTAGAAATTTAGTGAAATTATTACACTGTAAAAAAAAAAAAAAAAAAAAAAATCTAAGTTACCAACGATTCCGAAGTGCGTTCCTTTATCTCCAGAAACCTCAGAAACTAACGGATTTCCGAGATTTAAAGAACCATTTCTGAAACAAAAGTTTCTTTTACTGCCCGTAATTTTCGGAAACGTTTCCGAGTAGTTTTTACAGTATATTAATTGGTTTTCTGAACCAGAAATATCGTTTTTTGTTTCGATACGTTATCTATTCCATGTTCAACAAACATGATAAATCAACAGCATTAACATTAACATAAAAATTAATGGCATCAATATTAACGTTAAAATGAACATTATTTTGTTATTCTTGCATGTATAAATTCTGTTAAGCAGCTGAAAATGATTACTTAAGAATTAATAACATCCGAAAACCCAATATTCCACATAGAGAAAACTGATTAATATAATGTAAAAAGTACTTGGAAACGTTTCCAAAAATTACGGGCAGCAAAAGGAAAACATTTGTTTCAGAAATGCTTCTTTACATCTTGGAAATCTGTTGGTTTCAAAGGCTCCTTAAAGGAGAGCTTTTCGAAATCCGTGGAATCTCCGAACACGTTATATTATGCTTTTATAAACTTTAAGAAAGATAAGAGCTAGATTAAGAAACATTTGCCTTTTTTTACAGTGTACGACGACCCCATAAGTAACATTTCATTAAGTAAAACTTCTGGGTCGAAATATGATTTTTTAAGCTGTGCGTTATACATTAGAATATACGTTGATATTAAATTTTCAAATAAATATCAGAAATTATTGACTTTGAAAACATACTTCCCCCTAAATACAGTATAAACATTTATAAAAAATTTCCTCAGATATAAAATGTAAAAAACGAATAGTATCATATAACTCAAAAAATGTGAAAATTCATTCCTAATCAATCATCTTGAAAACTGTGATAATCTTATGTAATGTATGTGCAATTATCATTAATTTAAGAACCACCTGTATCCATTCGTGTGATTTGAATGAAATGGTTCATTACGTTCATATCTTTCTGCATAATCTTCTGATCTGTGGTTGTTTAATATCTTAAAAGTTTTATATTTTATTTTTTAAATTCTCATATTCGAAAATTTTTTTAATTGCATGAAATATATTTTCTAAAGAAAATTTTTTTATACTTGATAAAACATTTTATTATAACTATTTTGATAATGAATTTTTGATAAATGAATTTTTGATAAATGATGATTCGGCTTCTAAAATAAAAAATTTAAGAGAGCATGTAAAAATACTTTCGAAAAGCTTAAAATTCACATTTCCTATCGAGAATAATACATTGAAATCATGAATCCTATTTTCTTTGTACACATTATAGAATGAAAACCTTCGTAGTTTAGAATTTGTCACTGGTAAAATTGCATTTTAGAAAAATAATGTGCAAAATTATCTTGATTTTTTTAAGTGCTCACATAAAAACATTTTAATTAAGAAAGAGTTGTTCAAATATATTGAAATTTCTGTTTATAAAGAACTATTGTAGAAAAACCATCTGCCCCTGAAACTTTGTATACTCAAATCTCACTGACATTTCTGTGCCGACTATTTCTTTTTTATATACATGTAACACCACGAAAATTCATGAATGAAATACTTTATACTCAAATGCATTACACTGCATTAAAATCATGAACCCTGATTTCTTTGTATACATTATATAGAATTAAAACCTTCCTAGTTTAGAATACGTCACTGGTAAAATTACTTTAGTAAAAGAATGAGCAAAATTCTCTTAACATTTTTATATGTTTACAAAAAAAAAAAAAAACCTTTTTAATTAAGAAAGGGTTTTTAAATGTATTGAAATTTCTGTTTATAAAGAACTATTGTAGAAAAACCATCTGTCCCTGAAATTTTGTATACTCAAATCTCACTGATATTTCTGTGTCGACTATTTCTTTTTTATATATTACATGTAACACCACGAAAATTCATGAATGAAATACTTTATACTCAAATGCATTACACTGCATTAAAATCATGAACCCTGATTTCTTTGTATACATTATATAAAATTAAAACCTTCCTAGTTTAGAATGTGTCACTGGTAAAATTATACTTTAGTAAAAAATTAAGAAAGGGTTTTAGAATGTATTGACATTTCTGTTTATAAAGAACTATTGTAGAAAAACCATCTGTCCCTGAAACTTTGTATACTCAAATCTCACTGATATTTCTATGTCGACTATTTCTTTTTTATATGCATGTAACACCACGAAAATTCATGAATGAAATACTTTATACTCAAATGCATTACACTGCATTAAAATCATGAACCCTGATTTCTTTGTATACATTATATAGAATGAAAACCTTCCTATTTTAGAATGTGTCACTGGTAAAATTATACTTTAGTAAAAGAATGAGCAAAATTCTGTTAAAATTTTTATATGTTTACAAGAAAAAACCTTTTTAATTAAGAAAGGGTTTTTAAATGTATTGAAATTTCTGTTTATAAAGAACTATTGTAGAAAAACCATCTGTCCCTAAAACTTTGTATACTCAAATATCACTGATATTTCTGTGTCGACTATTTCTTTTTTATCTGCATGTAACACCACGAAAATTCATGAATGAAATACTTTATACTCAAATGCATTACACTGCATTAAAATCATGAACCCTGATTTCTTTGT
The DNA here is from genome assembly GCA_963931845.1 of Maratus michaelseni. Classification (NCBI taxonomy): domain Eukaryota; kingdom Metazoa; phylum Arthropoda; class Arachnida; order Araneae; family Salticidae; genus Maratus; species Maratus michaelseni. The sequence continues at coordinate 276,188,346 of OZ007599.1, forward strand.
ATACATTATATAGAATGAAAACCTTCCTTGTTTAGAATGTGTCACTGGTAAAATTACACTTTAGTAGAATGAGCAAAATTCTCTTAACATTTTTATATGTTTACAAAAAAAAAAACCCTTTTTAATTAAGAAAGGGTTTTTAAATGTATTGAAATTTCTGTTTATAAAGAACTATTGTAGAAAAATCGCATGTTTCTGAAATTTTGTATACTTAAATTTCTCTGATATTTCTATTTCTTTTTTATATACATGTAACACCACGAAAATTCATGAATGAAATACTTTATACTCAAATGCATTACACTGCATTAAAATCATGAACCCTGATTTCTTTGTATACATTATATAGAATGAAAACCTTCCTTGTTTAGAATGTGTCACTGGTAAAATTACACTTTAGTAAAATGAGCAAAATTCTCTTAACATTTTTATATGTTTACAAAAAAAACCCTTTTTAATTAAGAAAGGGTTTTTAAATGTATTGAAATTTCTGTTTATAAAGAACTATTGTAGAAAAATTGCATGTTTCTGAAATTTTGTATACTTAAATCTCACTGATATTTCTGGTGTCGGCTATTTCTTATATATATATATGCATGTAAACCACGGAAACTTATGAATTTAATTCTTTATACTCACTTTATATATATATATCATGTTCATCAAGCCAATTTTACGTATGCTTATTATTCCATCCTCTATATTTTTGTCTATTATCGTAGAATTATGTTGCTTCATTTTATTGTGATCTGTATGGTTTTACTTTGAAATAAAAAAAAAATTAAAAAGGCAATGATCGCAATTAATATCATAAATGTTTATCACATAAAAAATTTTTAAACACACCTGAAATTAAAAATATGGAGTTTCACTTTAAAAAATGATTTTTATATCCGTATGTATGGAAAACCTTCATTTTGAGAATTAGGTATTTATATATGAGAAACGTTATTTTAAGCATATAAAAATAAATAAAATAATTGAGAAAAAATAAAATATTTATTGCATAGTTGCCAGATCTACCGATATTTTAAAAGCACTATTTTCGAATAGAATACTTGCTTTATATAATCTCAGGGGCGTAGCTACCGTGGAGCAGTTGGAGCAAACTGCTCCAGGCACACGAATTCCAAGGGCGCAAAATTAGAAAGAGCGAAATAAAGATTTAAAAAATATATTTGTACTTTTTATTATTATTATTAATAATCAGATATTATAGTTGAATCTTGTTACAATCAGCATATTCCTATGATATTTTTTAATTGTTTTGAATTTCAACTACTTCGATTTAAAACATGTTTTTATACACAGTTAAAACAAATTACTTCTATTCGTGAAGTTTTAATTTCAATTCTTACCCTATTGCAAGCTCAAGTAAATTTTCGAACACAGTTTCAGCATGCCTGATTTTCTTTCTTTAACTTTTTCCGTATGGACGACAGTTAAAGATTTTCAAATCTTAAAGTAATCAAAACTTATTTACAGGGTTCTCATCGGTCACTTTATTGGCTACCACTATTTCCAAACAAAAATCTTCCTGGTATATTTCTATTGAAAATAAATTTATCATGATGATTACTGTACGGATATAATGGTAGCCAAAGAAGTCACCGCTGAGAAACCTATATTTAAGATGTAAGAGCAATGCCTTATCTATTTAGTTATTTTACGATTTGAAAAAGAAAAACTAGTCGTTGGGGGCCACCGTAATACTTACCCATCATGGATATGCATAATGTAAAATATTAAAATAAAAAATGTGTAAACTACTTATAAAATGCATTGCAATTCGAATAAAATCGTGGCTTGATGACGTCATAAACTTTAAAGGCTCGATTACTGAATTGCTTAGAAGAAACATCCTTATAACTCCAAAAACAATAATCCTATTAACTAGCGGTTTATTGCATCTGATTAAGCGTCTTATTTCTAATTAAAATATATCTTTGAATTGAAATTTGGATGAAATACAGGGTCATGAAAAATCGAAGAGTGTGGAAAATAGGATTCCAAATATCTCGGCAACTCATTATCCGATCGACTTTATGCTTTATGCAAAATTTGTTTTTTTATTGTCTTTTATATTCACTCCATAAAATAAACAATTTCGAAAATTTTTATATACCTTTTATCAGAACGAATATTTCGAGAGTCCGAAAAAAATAGTTCCGGATAATCGAGGTTACTGAAATTCATATAAGCTTCTTCCCATTATTACATACTAAGTACATACCAAATTTCAAGTCTCTATCTCAATTTTTTCGGGAGATAGAGCGTTTACAGACACACAGACCCACAGACGGACGGCAATTTTTTTTTCTAAAAATATGTTTTTCGGAATCTCCAGTGTCTGAAGCGTGTAAATCCGTCAAAAAAAATGTTTTCGATTTTCAAAACGATTACAAGATTTACCCTATAATACGTATGATGGGTAAGTAAAATAATAATAATTTTACAAGTTGAAGAAAATTATTGTCCGTTTTACAAACGAAAAACCAAGAAAACGAAATTTTTTAAGTTTGTCATTTTGTTTTGTGGAAACTTTATATGAATATGCTTTTCAATACAGATTACAAAACAGTAAGAGCCAGATTTAGGCATATTACAGTAGGGGGGAAGCGGAAAATTAAATTTTGTGCGGATTGTTTTGAGACTGTGAAAATATGGCAAACATCAACTGCTGAATTGATAAGCTTTCAAAAAGAGAGAAAAAGTTAGGTATCAAACAAATTTGGTGTTCCTTAGCACCTGATTATAGCCTATGAAAATTTACACCATTTTATTCCACATTAGTCTTTATTCTATCGTAGAATTTTAAGATTAAATAAGGCAAATAATATTTTTCGAAAATAGTAATGTGAGTTTGACTAGGCTGTAATCAATGTTCCCACCACACACACGTGCGCGCACACACATTACCACCACCCGATATCACATATTAGTAGTCAATGAGTTTTCGAATTATAAAATGTATAAAAAAATGGAGTTACTCCACTTAACTTTCTGAACACTTTACAGAAAAAGATTTTGTGTGTCAAATAAATAACAATATAAAAATAAATAAATAATCCTAATTTTATACACAGGTGAAATATTTCAACTGGCGATAAAGGCCTCGTGTTTTTTTAAAAACGCACACTTTCATTCGTAAAGCTTAAACATTTTTCTAATGACATAATTTTCAACAAATTTTCATTACGCTCGTAATTAAATAAGGCGTATAAATAAATAAAAAAAAGAATAAGAAAAAAAAAGGTTTTTACTAAATTAAATTACATTCTGCTGGCACGGATTGGCCAGCCGGGGCCGACCCGAGAGTCGGTGCGTCCCAGGTAAAGCTGCGCCCTCCCTCAAGTTAAGATAATAGTTACAAAATACTTTTTTTGAGAATTTTTTTATTAATGATTTTTTTCTCTTTGCAAAGCAGAATAATTTCATACTTTTTTTTAAGTTTCTTTGTTTCAGAAGACCATTAAAATCTTTTAAAACCTAATGTATATTCTGAGATTCTGTCTGTTACCAATAGCGACATGCAGGGCCTGACTATCGCACGGGCACCTGGGGCCTGTGCCCTGGTCACGAAATTTCTGAGGGGCACGAAATTAGAATTTAAATTAGAAGTTCTTTGAATACTTTTAGGACTTTTGTTTGCTCTCACTATCAGTTTAGTTTTATCATTTAATACCAATAACATCATTAATAAGTAGATTTCTCATCAGAATTTTCTAGAAATTGATGTACTGTATTTATCAAGTCAATAATTCAATAATTCAAGTCAATTTTCAATACAGATTACAAAACAGTAAGAGCCAGATTTAGGCATATTACAGTAGGGGGGAAGCGGAAAATTAAATTTTGTGCGGATTGTTTTGAGACTGTGAAAATATGGCATACTATTGCATTATAAAATTTGCAATTTTATCATATTGCAAATTTATTCGAAAAGTGACACAACTGACAAAATGTGATATTTGAAATACTAATACTATAAAATGACAAAAATATATCTCAATCTATGGTTAAAAGCACATTTCAATAAATAATAGAAAATATATTTTATTTTTATTCCTGGAATCATTTTTCAATTTTTCGGAGAACTTAATTTTTTGAGTTGATACTTTCCGAATAAGTGTGTAATATGTTAAAAAAAAAAAAAAAGAAAAAACTAGCATCAGTAAATCAACCGGTCTAAGGGGGCACAAAAAACGGAAAGTGCCCTGGGCACAAAAACTTGCTAGTCGGGCCCTGGCGACATGATCTGCCCCAAGAATTTTCAGCCTGTCTGGCACCAAAGAGCGTCCGCCTACGCCTATATTTCAAAATATATATATTACTTTTTTTTTCTTATTTAGTTTTTTTGTAAAATCATTTATTAAGTATTTGTCTGAAATGTGTAAGTTTTGTGTATTCGTATGTAAATGCAAATGCTATGATTGTGATTCCCCCTTTATAAATCTTATTTATATAGATTTTTGTGTTTGATGCGCAAAAATTTTTATAAAGAATACTTTCGGTCATATATATTAAGTCAAACAGTCTTTTTTGTTATAAATTACATTTTAATCTGCAAAAAAATTTAAACTAGGTTTAATTAATCATAGCATTCTTATTTAGTACTAAAATTCTGTATACTTAGGATGATATGCTAGCCACTCGCAAGGTAAGTTAACGCCAATTAAACCAATGGTAACGTTCTTTACAAATTTCTCATTAACTTTTTTTTTTTTTTGTATGGGATACGTGAGGTTGATGTCTAAACGGTTATCTTTATTATTCTGTTTCGATTTCAGTTTATTATTATTATTATTATTATTATTATTATTATTATTTAAGGACACTTTTACCAGTTCCAAAATTGAGAGGGTCCCCAGAAAGAAAAACTGGAATGGTAATGGATATTATTAATTTCTACTAGCAAGGTGGTAAAATAATGAGTTTTGTTAAAAAAAAAAAAAAAAAAAAAAAAAAAAAAAAAAAAAAGTTGCGCTATCCAAAACTTCCTAATGTAATTTTGTCTGCCCATTTGACAGTGACCGAGTCCGACCCTGCCTGCAATAGCAGCTGGCTCTTCAGATGGTTCACAATCACTTTTCTACCAGAATTTGAATAAAATTTGATCTGTTTTAATCGTGGAATTTTCTACGTTTAAACAAGGAGAAAATTAGTTTATGAAATTACTGGTAAAGTTATTGTGTATCCCCTGACGAGCTCCCACTGTCTACATAGTGAAATAACGTTGTTGTATAGATATAAGAGGAATGAGAGCAATAAAAATAATTTAATTGAGATATAAGAGAAAATGTCTATCAGTTATCGTCACTGAAAGTGTAACTCATTATTTGTGGTTTGATATAAGTGTTTCACGACGAATCTATTACTAACAATATTTGAAAATTTTCTTTAGTGATTAGCCAAATTACAAAGATTAGTCAAAAGCCTGTGAGAACCACGATGATAAAATTTATCGTTATCCATTGGCTAATTTCTAAAAGCTTTAGAAATACAGTTCTGATAGTAATAAAGTTTCAATGTTGTTCTTCATCCTCTTAAAAGCAATCCATGTCAAAATAGTTATATTTTAACAGTTTTCGAGGTTTACACTTTTATGCGGTTCCAGTGTTCTATACGTTACATTTAGAAAAATCTTCTCCGTACTTTAAGAGGTAAAATAATAAAAAAATATTTTTTGTACGACCAAAACTTACCGAGTTATGATAGTTTGCATTTTATGGAATTTTAGTATTTTTTGGCACTAAAAACAGAAATACGCGTTTCAGCCATATGCGAAAAGTTATAAAAAATAAAATAAAAAAAAAATTTGACAAAAGTGGTTTTATTTATTATTCGAAACCCTTGTAAAGAAAAAAAAAGATATTAAGGGCGGAAGATTTATACTGACCCATTGGCGCATTTTAGACGAAAATCCTGTCCAATTCGCAATAAATATTGGTAGGTAATCCGTACTACTTAAAGAATTATATAATTCATTTCATTATTTAATTGTTTGTATTTAATACATTTTAAAATACTTTGACTATCAAATAAAAGTAAGGTTTTAAATCGAATTAAGAACAGTATATAAGTGTTAAACTTCAAAACAAAATTGCGCAGAACATTTGCGTTTGACAAAAGGGCGCATAAACTTCACTTGCTCCAGGGCGCTGAATATTTACAATTTGAATTTTTATATACACATTTATATACACATTTTTATATATACATTTTGAATTTTTGCTACGCCACTGTATAATCTCAAAATTTCTGCAAATATTTCTTTTCGAAAATACTGGCATTACAAAATAGGGAGCTCTGACAGCTTATTATTGACTAAATATTATATAAATGAAAAAGTTTTGCTATTATTATTAATTTTATGGCACAAAAATGCACACAAAAATTGCATGTAGGATTATTATGTAAGCACAAATTGTTATTCGGCAATTTATTTTATTTTATTTTAAGAATTTTTGGTTAACCAGAAATTTAGTTTGAATTGTATCAAAAGAAGAAAAAAGAACAGGGTTAATGAACTAAAATTTGAATCGAAATAAATATTTCCAGCAAGTATTACGAACTTACTGGCATAAAAATATATTTGCATGGAACATTAATTTGATACATAAGAAAAACATCATATTAACCATTTACAAAAATAAATATTTAAGAACAAACAATGTAAGTACTAGTTTTAATTGTATCAAAAGAAGAAAAAAGAACAAAGATCTGAGGGTTAATGAACTAAAATTTGAATCGAAATAAATATTTCCAGCAAGTATTACGAACTTACTGGCATAAAAATATATTTGCATGGAACATTAATTTGATACATAAGAAAAACATCATATTAACCATTTACAAAAATAAATATTTAAGAACAAACAATGTAAGTACTAGTTTTAATTGTATCAAAAGAAGAAAAAAGAACAAAGATCTGAGGGTTAATGCACTAAAATTTGAATCGAAATAAATATTTCCAGCAAGTATTACGAACTTACTGGCATAAAAATATATTTGCATGGAACATTAATTTGATACATAAGAAAAACATCATATTAACCATTTACAAAAATAAATATTTAAGAACAAACAATGTAAGTACTTATTGACTAAAATGAAATTAAAATGAAATATTTTCTGCAAATAATATGAAATTTTTTACCTAAAAATGCATATAAAATTTGCATACAAGAATAATTGTGCAAGCCAAAACTGATATTAAAGGATTTTTACGTTATTTTAATGACTTCATCTTAACCCTTTATATAGCAACAAGTTGCTTGAATATGAGAAACGTAATTTTAAATATTAAAAACAAAGATAATAAAGATTTATTGACCAATGTGATCAAATACAAATATTTTCAGCTAGTACCATTAATTTAACATAAAAATAAAAATACATAAAAAATACATAGAAATTTGCATGTAAAGATTGAAAGGTAAGCAAAAAATAATATACAAGTACTACATTTTATGACACTTTTGGTAACACTGTTTCTCTTTATATTGAAGCAATTTTAATTTTAAGTAAAAAGTTATTTAAATACGATAAACATAATTTCTAGCATGTTAAAAATAATTACATATTTAAGAACATTATATTTATTTTAAAATATATAAAGAACAAATATTTAAAAACCATATTCAGTTGTGTCGCTAGGATTTTGGAATCCTGGGTCGCTTGAACCCAGACTCTTAACAAAGGGTTCAGCAATTTAAAAAAAAATTAAAACATGTCCTCTTTTTAAAAATAAAATAAATTCAATTTTTATAATACAAAATATTCCTCTTTTGGGACTATCCAAAACGTATTTTATTCCTTAAGAACAAAATTATGCATCTTAAAGGACCCATCACATTTTTTTTATGTATTTCTCAAATTGTTTGCTTAAATGATGCACTATAGCGCATCTGCGGAGAACAAATAAATAAATAATTACAAACTAAAATGTGCTCAGAATTAAATATTTCCAGAAAGCATTATTAATTTTTAACATAAAATATGTTTATATATAAATTTTGTATTTAGATGAGTAATATAGGTACACTAGATGCCACTAAATTTTCTAATTCACCTAAACATAACTTTATGATTTCAGCAATCATCAGATGTGTCTACTGAAGACATAAATGAAACTTAGCTTTTTTAAAAGAACACTCTAAGATCATATTTACAGAATTCTTGGATTTACAATAATTTCGGATTAATTAAAATATAGCTTAGGACACGCTACAGTAAATAAAATGGTTTTTGGAAACTCTAATTTGAAAATAACCAACCTAATCTGTAAGATGTTAAATGATGTAATATACTCGTTTCAATGTATTTTGAGTCTTTATAATTTTGAAAGGTTCCATTAATGGCCTTCCCTTTTTTGGAAAACTGGATTGTTTGGTTTTTAACTGTCTTGTTTAGTAAATGATAATAGCCATCAGAAGAAAGTTAAATTTATATAACTTTTCAAATTAGACGTACGATACAAATTTTTCCCGAATATTCATCGAGAATACACTGTTAAAAAATACAAATGTTTCTTAGTTGAAGAATATATACAATAACGACTTCAAACGAAAATATACAATAACCTCATCCAAATTACGCACGATTCCGAAAAGCGTTATTTATCTTTAGAAACCTTAGAAACTAATGTATTTGTGAGATTTAATGAAGCATTTATAAAAACAGTTTCTTTTACTGCCACTGATTTTCGTAAACGTTTCTGCGAGTGTTTTTTTATAGTGTAATAATCAGTTTTCTCAAACTGGAATGTAGTTTTTTCGGATTCTGACAATTCTCAAGTAAACATTTTCATGTTCTACAAACATGTTTTTTCATGTTGTTCTAGAAACAGTGTTTTTTTTATAGTGTAATAATCAGTTTTCTCAAACTGGAATGTAGTTTTTTTTGGATTCTGTCAATTCTCAAGTAAACATTTTCATGTTCTACAAACATGTTTACAGACAAACAAGATAAATTTACAATATTGAAATTCATATTATTTTTTTACACTTACACGCATAAATTTAATTACGCAGCTGAAAATGTTTAATTGGGAATTGATAGCATTCTAAAATCTGATATTCTGATTTGAGAAAACTGATTAATACATGATAAATATCTACTCGAAAATACTATTTCCAAAAATCAGTAGCAGCAAAAAAAAAAAAAAAAAAAAAAAAAAAAAAAAAAAAAAAAAATTGGTTTTTATAAATACTTCTTTAAATATCGAAAATATATTGTTTCTGAGATTTCTAAAGATAAAGAACGCTTTTCGGAATCATGCGTAACTCAGAAGAGGTTATTGTATATTTTCGTCCGTGGTTATGTTATATTTTCGTAGATTTTTTTCAGTGTGTGATTGCACACCCTTTTCTCAATAAAAGCGATATATATCAAACTGACGAATGTTTTTATTAAGAGCTATATGAATTGCACAGTTCTACGAAATAATACTTTTTCTTTGCACCGTATTAGGTGTTTCTAATGTTTTTTGTATCGCTAGTTAAGAAATGCCCAGCTTCTTCTCTTTTCATCAAGTAAGCTTTTCTCACAAAGTGACGATAAAGATCCAGGAAAACAAAATTCCATTTTGAAATGGGTAGACATGTTGTATATGTTGATGTAAAAGATGATATATCATCAGTACTGTAAAAACTACGCAACATGAACATATCAATGGTTAAACTATGGATGCAAAAAATACCTTGCTTTTAGGTTGATTTCTTTAGAAATCGACTTATTGCAATCACTTCGTTATATATATATATAAATCTTTGAATTCAAAATGAAAAAAAAAAAAAGTTCTAGCAACAACATTGACCAAATCTTCAATTTTTTAAAGATAGGTAAGTATAAAGCGTATACAGAATACTATAAAGTTAATAATTAATTAACCAATTCAAACATCAAATTACCGTAGCTCCAATTCAGAGACGGCACGCAGCCAAACATACATAATAGTTTTAAAGAAAAATTAGAAAATAAATATTTAAAATGGTAAAAGATGCCAGAAGAACAAAATGAAATTTAAATATAAACTGATAGTAAAATGGAATTGGGAAAAAAAATAGGAAGACATGTGCAAAGCATTATATATAATACTTTTGGAAGCAAAAAACATCAAACAAGTTCTACTGAATGCTGACCCAAACATCAATTTAAAGATGGCATAAAGTGAGTTAATAAAGAATATTTTAAGTTAATAAAAAATTACTAAATTCAAGAAACAAATTACCGAAACACCAAATTAGAGATGGCATAGTAATACATACGTAATAAGTTAAAAGCAAAGCAGAAAAAAAATGAAATGATAAAAGATGCAAGAAAAGTAAGATAAATAAAAACCAATCACAATTTGAATAAGAAATGGTATTTAGATACCAAATGAAATTAAAATGGATTTCGGAAAAAGACATGTGACCATGTGTAATCATCAGTTGGCAGCACATGTCACATGTCAAATGGAAATGCAATATTTCATAGAATATACTGGCATATTTGCCAAGAATAGTGTATTTCTGCCAATATATTGCACTAATAGAAGGATACAAAAGGGGAAAAAAAACAAGGAAGAAAAATTAAAAATAATACAAAATAACTCACAAACCATGCGTTGTATGTTATACGGTACAGAAATATCATCTTATCTACATTTGAATTGAGCACATGAGATCAGAAAAAAGTTGTATGACCACAGTTGCAGTAATTAAAGTGAAACAATTATAAATGAAAGAAAATTCTTAAATATTAGAAAAAAGGATTAGAATGAAAAACACAGAAAACTGTAATAAAACGATTTTAAAGTTTGAGAAAAATTGCAGTTATTTGAAAGAATTGCATAATTAATATCTAGAAAGATACAACAGAGTGTGGTATCGTGGTCGCATACATATAATTAAACACATCACTTCCTATTAAACGAAAAGTTTTAGTTCAAAACAACAATTGTAAAAACTGACATGATAGTGAATATTTAGATGATATTTACAAGATCTTTTTGTATATCTCCGGAACCCCCCAAAAACAAGGTCCGACTCTCCAGAACTCAAAAACAAGTCTGCACCTTTAATGACGAAAAACTCTATCCTCTTCTCTTGTGCATAATCCACTGATCCTCCTTGATTGACACATCCTTCTTCCATCCTCCTACCCCTTGGTATCCAGGGTTCTTCGAAATACCATTCTTTAGTCATGCCATTCATATCAATACCTTCCTGACACATTTTAAACCCCTTCAGATAATCTTCTTATAGACAAAATTCACACACATTTGGCAATGCTATACAAAGCATGGAAGCTTTTCGTTCTTACTTGAAAGAACTAAAGATTTCTTCTCTCTAAGATAATCCTCTTACAATAGTAGCCAATCAAGACCGATCACTCCATTTTATTCTGGGATTATTTTAATCCTATCAGAATGAAATATGTTGATGGATCCCAATCCATCACAAGAACATGAGCGCCCTCTGTAGCCCAATGAAATATTAATAGCTAAAATGATTTTGTAATGCATAGTGCTGCCTCCTATATATATTTTATCCAAAATAAATAAATGTATACAAAATTTTTAAAATTAATTTAAATAAAGAGGTATATTAATTTTACCACATCTAAAAATAATAACTATAAAATTTGACGTCTATGGTTGCAGTAAATGGATTTAAGACCATAATATATGAAAGAAAATTCTTAGAATATTAAACAAATTTCTTATATAATAAAACAAAAATGAATTATGAGACAAACAATTAGCTGAAGGAATTTTTAAATTATCTATCATTAAATTATTTGAAAGAATTGTATAATTATCCATAAATAAATATATAAATACATTTACCACACAGAACAATAAAAATATTATTATTAGCTAAGATGTACAGTTGTTCACAAAGCTATCATTTTTAACTTATATTTAAATATACAATATAACTTATATTTAAATACACAAATATACAAAGTACCACAAATAGATCTTTATTTTAAATAAATAAATACACAAATAAACCTTATTAAAGTTAATTTTTAAAAAAGAAAGAAAGAAAGAAAGAAAATATATGAAGAGCATATAATCAAAGAGCATTAATTCAATAATACCACATCTAAAAAATAATAATTATATAATCAATATTAATGCTATTAATAAACAAGATAAAACAATAAAGACATATTTTTCATTAACTACCTTAAATAACTGTAAAAATAATGTTCATAATTAATAAACAGTTTCAACATTAACTTAGAACAACTATTTTAATATCAAATTCAATTTAATCTAAATGCAATTAAATTACCCAATTCCTATGTGTGTGTATATATATATATATATATATATATATATATATATATATAATTATAATATCTATGAATTTCAAAAAACATATCAAATTCTATTATTCTACTTAAATCTCCAAAGAGATAATTAATGATATTGTGTATACAGAATACCACATAGCTAATAATTAACATGTGCAAACATAATATTACCATAGCTTGTGCTTCAATGGTAATTGGCCAAATTTTACTCATACCTAAAGAATATTGAAAAAAGAAAAAAGAAATAGAGAGAAAGGAAAAAAAAAATATATATATATATATAAATTGGAGTTGCAATTAAGTAAATACAAATGGATTAATAAATTAAATATGAACCATATACAATGGAAAATTGGACCACATGAGAATTAAATATGAATTGGATATGAAAAAAACACATGCACATGTACTCATCAGCCTGGATACACCCACATGTGTTTTAAATAATAATTCAGTGTTTCATAATTCTACTGGCATAATGCTAAGATCAGTAGAATCATCCAGGTACACTGAATTATTACCAGACAACAATTGGAAATATTAAAATTTGGAAATATTTAAATAGGAAATAAAAAACCATTAAGAATATACAATATATTTCACTCACATCGATTATCCAAAAAACTGTATTTAACACCTCACGAAATTACAACGAGATAACAGTTTTGAAATAATAAAATTGGAAATATGAACGCGTAAAGTGTAGATAAAATATTTTACTCACAATAATTATACAGAATCCTTAAAATGTCACAACTTCTGCGTAATACTCACATCCACATGGCAATGCATTATACATGTTGACTAAGTCGAGTTGAGATATATATATATATATATATATATATATATGTGTGTGTGTGTGTGTGTGTGTGTGTGTATCTATACAGAGAGACAGAAAGGGAATCATATATATACATATATATATAACCATTAAATAAACATTACAACCACCAACAAAAACTGTGAAATCTATACTAATATTATAAAGGAGTAAAGATTGTTTGTTTGTTGTTTGTTTGTTTGCTTGTAGGGGGTAATCTCTGGAACTACCAAACCGATTTCAAAAGTGATGGTGGCAAATTGATGGTGATAACCCCTGCTCCAACATAGGCTATATTTTATGTCGGGGCCAGTACCCCAGGGGGGTGCAGGAGCGAAAAACGTTCTAAAATTGCGATCTTTTCTATACTGAAGCAGCTAGAAATTTGAAATTTGGCGTTGTAGTTACTTATAAAATGTAAATGCTCTCTAAGAACAAAATAAAAAAAATCGAAATTTAAAAGGGTGAAATGAGAGAAAAGCGTTCTAAAAACATTCTAAATTACAATTTCTATGGAATCTTTAGAACTACCGAATCGATTTGAAATTTGGCATTGTAGTTACTTATAAGATGTAAATGCTCTCTAAGAACAAAATAAAAAAAATTCGAAATTTAAAAGGGTGAAATGAGCGAAAAGCGTTCTAAAAACATTCTAAATTACAATTTCTATGGAATCTCTAGAACTACCGAACCGATTTGAAATTTGACGTTGTAGTTACTTATAAGATGTAAATGCTCTCTAAGAACAAAATTTAAAAAAAATCGAAATTTAAAAGGGTGAAATGAGCGAAAAGCGTTCTAAAAACATTCTAAATTACAATTTCTATAGAATCTCTAGAACTACCGACCCGATTTGAAATTTGGCGTTGTAGTTACTTATAAGATGTAAATGCTCTCTAAGAACAAAATTTAAAAAAATTCGAAATATAAAAGGGTAAAATGAGCGAAAAGCGTTCTAAAAACATTCTAAATTACAATTTCTATGGAATCTCTAGAACTACCAAGCCGATTTGAAATTTGGCGTTGTAGTTACTTATAAGATGTAAATGCTCTCTGAAAACAAAATGAAAAAAATTCGAAATTTAAAAGGGTGAAATGAGCGAAAAGCGTTCTAAAATATTCTAAATTACAATTTCTATGGAATCTCTAGAACTACCGACCCGATTTGAAATTTGGCGTTGTAGTTACTTATAAGATGTAAATGCTCTCTAAGAACAAAATAAAAAGAATTCGAAATTTAAAACGGTGAAATGAGCGAAAAGCGTTCTAAAAACATTCTAAATTACAATTTCTATGGAATCTCTAGAACTACCGAACCGATTTGAAATTTGGCGTTGTAGTTACTTATAAGATGTAAATGCTCTCTAAGAACAAAATTAAAAAAAATTCGAAATATAAAAGGGTGAAATGAGCGAAAAGCGTTCTAAAAACATTCTAAATTATAATTTCTATGGAATCTCTAGAACTACCAAACCGATTTGAAATTTGGCTTTGTAGTTACTTATAAGATGTAAATGCTCTCTAAGAACAAAATAAAAAAAAATCGAAATATAAAAGGGTGAAATGAGCGAAAAGCGTTCTAAAAACATTCTAAATTACAATTTCTATGAAATCTCTAGAACTACCGACCCGATTTGAAATTTGGCGTTGTAGTTACTTATAAGATGTAAATGCTCCCTAAGAACAAAATTAAAAAAAAATTCGAAATTTAAAAGGGTGAAATGAGCGAAAAGCGTTCTAAAAACATTCTAAATTACAATTTCTATGGAATCTCTAGAACTACCGAACCGATTTGAAATTTGGCGTTGTAGTTACTTATAAGATGTAAATGCTCTCTAAGAACAAAATTAAAAAAAATTCGAAATATAAAAGGGTGAAATGAGCGAAAAGCGTTCTAAAAACATTCTAAATTATAATTTCTATGGAATCTCTAGAACTACCAAACCGATTTGAAATTTGGCTTTGTAGTTACTTATAAGATGTAAATGCTCTCTAAGAACAAAATAAAAAAAAAATCGAAATATAAAAGGGTGAAATGAGCGAAAAGCGTTCTAAAAACATTCTAAATTACAATTTCTGTGGAATCTCTAGAACTACCGACCCGATTTGAAATTTGGCGTTGTAGTTACTGATAAGATGTAAATGCTCTCTAAGAACAAAATAAAAATAATTCGAAATTTAAGAGGGTGAAATGAGCAAAAAGCGTTCTAAAAACATTATAAATTACAATTTCTATGGAATCTCTAGAACTACCGACCCGATTTGAAATTTGGCGTTGTAGTTACTTATAAGATGTAAATGCTCTCTAAGAACAAAATTTAAAAAAATTCGAAATATAAAAGGGTGAAATGAGCGAAAAGCGTTCTAAAAACATTCTAAATTACAATTTCTATGGAATCTCTAGAACTACCAAGCCGATTTGAAATTTGGCGTTGTAGTTACTTATAAGATGTAAATGCTCTCTGAAAACAAAATGAAAAAAATTCGAAATTTAAAAGGGTGAAATGAGCGAAAAGCGTTCTAAAATATTCTAAATTACAATTTCTATGGAATCTCTAGAACTACCGACCCGATTTGAAATTTGGCGTTGTAGTTACTTATAAGATGTAAATGCTCTCTAAGAACAAAATAAAAAGAATTCGAAATTTAAAACGGTGAAATGAGCGAAAAGCGTTCTAAAAACATTCTAAATTACAATTTCTATGGAATCTCTAGAACTACCGAACCGATTTGAAATTTGGCGTTGTAGTTACTTATAAGATGTAAATGCTCTCTAAGAACAAAATTAAAAAAAATTCGAAATATAAAAGGGTGAAATGAGCGAAAAGCGTTCTAAAAACATTCTAAATTATAATTTCTATGGAATCTCTAGAACTACCAAACCGATTTGAAATTTGGCTTTGTAGTTACTTATAAGATGTAAATGCTCTCTAAGAACAAAATAAAAAAAAATCGAAATATAAAAGGGTGAAATGAGCGAAAAGCGTTCTAAAAACATTCTAAATTACAATTTCTATGAAATCTCTAGAACTACCGACCCGATTTGAAATTTGGCGTTGTAGTTACTTATAAGATGTAAATGCTCCCTAAGAACAAAATTAAAAAAAATTCGAAATTTAAAAGGGTGAAATGAGCGAAAAGCGTTCTAAAAACATTCTAAATTACAATTTCTATGGAATCTCTAGAACTACCGAACCGATTTGAAATTTGGCGTTGTAGTTACTTATAAGATGTAAATGCTCTCTAAGAACAAAATTAAAAAAAATTCGAAATATAAAAGGGTGAAATGAGCGAAAAGCGTTCTAAAAACATTCTAAATTATAATTTCTATGGAATCTCTAGAACTACCAAACCGATTTGAAATTTGGCTTTGTAGTTACTTATAAGATGTAAATGCTCTCTAAGAACAAAATAAAAAAAAAATCGAAATATAAAAGGGTGAAATGAGCGAAAAGCGTTCTAAAAACATTCTAAATTACAATTTCTGTGGAATCTCTAGAACTACCGACCCGATTTGAAATTTGGCGTTGTAGTTACTGATAAGATGTAAATGCTCTCTAAGAACAAAATAAAAATAATTCGAAATTTAAGAGGGTGAAATGAGCAAAAAGCGTTCTAAAAACATTATAAATTACAATTTCTATGGAATCTCTAGAACTACCGACCCGATTTGAAATTTGGCATTGTAGTTACTTATAAGATGTAAATGCTCTCTAAGAACAAAATAAAAAAAATTCGAAATTTAAAAGGGTGAAATGAGCGAAAAGCGTTCTAAAAACATTATAAATTACAATTTCTATGGAATCTGTAGAACTACCGGACCGATTTGAAATTTGGCGTTGTAGTTACTTATAAGATGTAAATGCTCTCTAAGAACAAAATTTAAAAAAATTCGAAATTTAAAAGGGTGAAATGAGCGAAAAGCGTTCTAAAAACATTATCAATTACAATTTCTATGGAATCTCTAGAACTACCGAACCGATTTGAAATTTGACGTTGTAGTTACTTATAAGATGTAAATGCTCTCTAAGAACAAAATTTAAAAAAATTCGAAATTTAAAAGGGGGAAATGAGCGAAAAGCGTTCTAAAAACATTCTAAATTACAATTTCTATGGAATCTCTAGATCTACCGAACCGATTTGAAATTTGCCGTTGTAGTTACTTATAAGATGTAAATGCTCTCTAAGAACAAAATTTAAAAAAAATCGAAATTTAAAAGGGTGAAATGAGCGAAAAGCGTTCTAAAAACATTCTAAATTACAATTTCTATGGAATCTCTAGAACTACCGAACCGATTTGAAATTTGGCGTTGTAGTTACTTATAAGATGTAAATGCTCTCTAAGAACAAAAAAAAAAAAAAAAAAAAATTCGAAATATAAAAGGGTGAAATGAACGAAAAGCGTTCTAAAAACATTCTAAATTACAATTTCTATGGAATCTCTAGAACTACCGAACCGATTTGAAATTTGGCGTTGTAGTTACTTATAAGATGTAAATGCTCTCTAAGAACAAAATTTAAAAAAATTCGAAATATAAAAGGGTGAAATGAGCGAAAAGCGTTCTAAAAACATTCTAAATTATAATTTCTATGGAATCTCTAGAACTACCAAACCGATTTGAAATTTGGCTTTGTAGTTACTTATAAGATGTAAATGCTCTCTAAGAACAAAATAAAAAAAAATCGAAATATAAAAGGGTGAAATGAGCGAAAAGCGTTCTAAAAACATTCTAAATTACAATTTCTGTGGAATCTCTAGAACTACCGACCCGATTTGAAATTTGGCGTTGTAGTTACTGATAAGATGTAAATGCTCTCTAAGAACAAAATAAAAATAATTCGAAATTTAAGAGGGTGAAATGAGCAAAAAGCGTTCTAAAAACATTATAAATTACAATTTCTATGGAATCTCTAGAACTACCGACCCGATTTGAAATTTGGCGTTGTAGTTACTTATAAGATGTAAATGCTCTCTAAGAACAAAATAAAAAAAATTCGAAATTTAAAAGGGTGAAATGAGCGAAAAGCGTTCTAAAAACATTATAAATTACAATTTCTATGGAATCTCTAGAACTACTGAACCGATTTGAAATTTGACATTGTAGTTACTTATAAGATGTAAATGCTCTCTAAGAACAAAATAAAAAAAAATTCGAAATTTAAAAGGGTGAAATGAGCGAAAAGCGTTCTAAAAACATTCTAAATTACAATTTCTATGGAATCTCTAGAACTACCGAACCGATTTGAAATTTGGCGTTGTAGTTACTTATAAGATGTAAATGCTCTCTAAGAACAAAATTTTAAAAAAATCGAAATTTAAAAGGGGGAAATGAGCGAAAAGCGTTCTAAAAACATTCTAAATTACAATTTCTATGGAATCTCTAGAACTACCGAACCGATTTGAAATTTGGCGTTGTAGTTGCTTATAAGATGTAAATGCTCTCTAAGAACAAAATAAAAAAAAAATTCGAAATATAAAAGGGTGAAATGAGCGAAAAGCGTTCTAAAAACATTCTAAATTACAATTTCTATGGAATCTCTAGAACTACCGAACCGATTTCAAAAGTGATGGTGGCAAATTGATGGTGACAACCCCTGCTCCAACATAGGCTATATTTTATGTCGGTGTCACTAACCCCAGGGGTGTGCAGGAGCGAAAAACATTCTAAAATTGAGATCTTTTTTTATACTGAAGGAGCTAGAAATTTGAAATTTGGCGTTGTAGTTACTTATAACATGTAAATGCTCTCTAAGAACAAGATAAAAAAAATTCGAAATTTAAAAGGGTGAAATGAGCGAAAAGCGTTCTAAAAACATTCTAAATTACAATTTCTATGGAATCTGTGGAACTACCGAACCGATTTCAAAAGTGATGTTGGCAAATGGATGGTGACAACCCCTGCTCCAACATAGGATATATTTTTTGTGGGTGCCACTATCCCCAGGGGGGTGCAGGAGCGAAAAACGTTGTAAAATTGCGATTTTGTTTATACTGAATGAGCTAGAAATTTGAAATTTGGCATTGCAGTTACTTATAAGATGTAAATGCTCTCTAAAAACAAAATAAAAAAAAATTCAAAATTTAAAAGGGTGAAATGAGTGAAAAGCGTTCTAAAACCATTCTAAATTACAATTTCTATGGACTCTCTAGAACTACCGAACCGATTTCAAAAGTGATGGTGGCAAATGGATGGTGACAACCCCTGCTTCAACATAGGCTATATTTTATGTCGGTGTCACTAACCCCAGGGGGTGCAGGAGCGAAAAACGTTCTAAAATTGAGATCTTTTTTTATACTGAAGGTGCTAGAAATATGAAATTTGACATTGTAGTTACTTATAAGATGTAAATGCTCTCTAAGAACAAAATTAAAAAAAATTCGAAATTTAAAAGGGTGAAATGAGCGAAAAGCGTTCTAAAAACATTCTAAATTACAATTTCTATGGAATCTCTAGAACTACCGAACCGATTTGAAATTTGGCGTTGTAGTTACTTATAAGATGTAAATGCTCTCTAAGAACAAAATTTTAAAAAAATCGAAATTTAATAGGGTGAAATGAGCGAAAAGCGTTCTAAAAACATTCTAAATTACAATTTCTATGGAATCTCTAGAACTACCGAACCGATTTGAAATTTGGCGTTGTAGTTGCTTATAAGATGTAAATGCTCTCTAAGAACAAAATAAAAAAAAAAATTCGAAATATAAAAGGGTGAAATGAGCGAAAAGCGTTCTAAAAACATTCTAAATTACAATTTCTGTGGAATCTGTGGAACTACCGAACCGATTTCAAAAGTGATGTTGGCAAATGGATGGTGACAACCCCTGCTCCAACATAGGATATATTTTTTGTGGGTGCCACTATCCCCAGGGGGGTGCAGGAGCGAAAAACGTTGTAAAATTGCGATTTTGTTTATACTGAATGAGCTAGAAATTTGGCATTGCAGTTACTTATAAGATGTAAATGCTCTCTAAAAACAAAATAAAAAAAAATTCAAAATTTAAAAGGGTGAAATGAGTGAAAAGCGTTCTAAAACCATTCTAAATTACAATTTCTATGGACTCTCTAGAACTACCGAACCGATTTCAAAAGTGATGGTGGCAAATGAATGGTGACAACCCCTGCTTCAACATAGGCTATATTTTATGTCGGTGTCACTAACCCCAGGGGGTGCAGGAGCGAAAAACGTTCTAAAATTGCGATTTTTTTTTATACTGAAGGTGCTAGAAATATGAAATTTGGCATTGTAGTTACTTATAAGATGTAAATGCTCTCTAAAAACAAAATAAAAAAAATTCGAAATTTAAAAGGGTGAAATGAGCGAAAAGCGTTCTAAAAACATTCTAAATTACAATTTCTATGGAATCTCTAGAACTACCGAACCGATTTCAGAAGTGATGGTGGCAAATTTGTGGTAACAATCCCTGCTCCAACAGCCTCTTGAATAAAAAACTATTCGTTTCTGACGACTAGGTTTTTCGCTAATTGTTGCCACAGATTAATCTCGGAAAATGAAACATTTGAAGTTACTGAAAAAAAATAGTAGCTCGAAAAGTATTTGTCAGAAAATTGTTAGGCAAACTGCGTTTGAAAGGTAAAAAATTGTATTTTTCTTGATATAAATTTCAAATCTAATGATTATGCCATTTTTCAAATATGGAATTTGAAAAATTACTAAATTTCGCAATGGAGTACCATAGCAAAACCTTCATGCGTAAAAAGATAATGATAAGGGCGACGTATCCTGGCGTGTATATTGGCTATAGCACGAGTCACGAATTATAGTAGCCTTAATATTCTGTTAAAATATAAAAGTGAATTATGAAATGTCAATATTTTGTTGGATTAAGAGTT
Organism: Maratus michaelseni; assembly: GCA_963931845.1. Lineage (NCBI taxonomy): Eukaryota > Metazoa > Arthropoda > Arachnida > Araneae > Salticidae > Maratus > Maratus michaelseni. The sequence continues at coordinate 276,209,331 of OZ007599.1, forward strand.
CGTTATAAGAAATTGACCAGCGTAGCTTGCTAGTTATGAATAAAAGTAAAATAACTAATTGACAACAATACAGATTCCCCCCAATACACTGAACATAGATTCCAAAATCAGTAGAAAAAAAAAGGCAGAAATTGAATAAAAGAAATTGAATGATAGAAATTTGTGGAACTTAGACAGAATCATCAGGTCCCAAATGCCTAAAGCTCCACAAATAAAATGTGTGGTTTCATCTTCATATTAGCCATAAAATAGCTAAGGAATATGAATTTGGGACAACCACACTCAGAAAGTACAGAAATAAACAATGAAACAACAATTAAGTTAAAAATAAAACAAGATTAAAAAGGATAGTGGAAAAAAACATAAAATTACCACATTGAAAGCATAATCCAAGCATGAGTCAGCTCATAATACAAGCATTGGAGTTTACCAGTTATGTTGCCAAAAAAAAGTTTTTAAAAAAAATGATGGACCATGGACCAAGGATCAACATGTACAGCATAGCCATGCACACACCCCAATATATAAAACCAGCTCCCTCTATAGAAAATTTAAAATTGAACACCACTATACATTCAAATGAATCAGTGAGGTGCTGCCATCTATTGAATTATTAGTAAATATATACTATTATATAATAAAAACAATTTATTACTATTAATGGATTAAGTTTTAAAACAAATACTGTCAAAAGACAGATAATTGATAATTAAATAATAAATAAAATTATGTTAATAAATTTATGCAATTGTTTTAGAAAAATGAATAATTGATGTATTAAAAAAAAGCTATATGAAAAAGGGTGAAATTGATGATTATTGATTAATGTTTCACATAAATAATTGTACCTAGCTATGACATATCACCATTTAAATCCCTGTGAGAGCATTGAATCATCACTTCAGTTAATTTATAATTAATAAAAAATAAAAAAATTAATAGAATTAAGATGCTAAGGAATTAATATTAATAATAATTAAATTTTGAAATTAATTAGTTACATTTAATGTGTCTACAAACTTGCTTAAATATTAAATATCTATAATTTAAGGGGAGAGGGTTGAACGAATAATAAAAATTAAAAATTAATACATGCATTATATTCTCATTTAAGAAAATATACTTTGTATTAGAAGATAATATGATATTGTCCGCAGTGGGCTAAAAATTAAATACAAGTTAATCGTTAAATTTATTATATATATATATACATATATTTTACAATGAGTTTTATATATATATATATTTACATTTATTTTAACACATGTGATTTCATTTTAATTTTATATCTATTACATTTATAAAATGAAATCACACGTGTAAAAATAAATTGAAAAGTAAATGTATTCAAAAACATGAAACTTTGAAAGTGTTATGGATTCTTCATAGGGGCTTCACAGCACAATTCATTCACAGTATTTCACAGTAAAGATATGTTATTTTGTCGAATATTGTAGGCACGAGACCTAAAAATGACAATACTATGCTCCTACAATGATGCTCCAAAAATGACAATACTATGCTAAAAATGACAATACTATGCTCCCACAACAGAAAATGATCCTCTTAGATATCAACACCACAATAACAGAAGAAAAACTCAAGGAAGTAATTACAGCACACTACGAGATCACAACACAGGAAATAACAATCCTAAAGGAGCTCCCCAACAGAAGAGACGAGACTACCAAAGACGTGATCCTGCTTCTACCTAAAACCTTGGGACACTCCATCATTACAGACCGGGGGCTCACTATAGGACTTAACACTCACAAGCTCCGGCCACACACCACAGTACCCCGATGTCGTAAATGCCAGGCACTAACACACGTAGAAAAGCATTGCCCGAGCGTCGCACCCTCTTGCGTCAACTGTGGAGAAGAACATACCAACACCAATTGCGCAAAGTCTCCTAGTTGCGTAAACTGCAAATTCTACAATGAAGAACACGGGGCACATTTCAACACCAAACACCAGGCGTCGGACTCATCCTGCCCCACATACAGGGAAAAATATGCAACCCTCAGAAGACGTCTGGATGAGGAATTTGCCCCAGTATCACCAACACCACCCACACTAAGAAACCCAACATACCAACAACAGCCACAGCCACCACTACGCCAAGACAGAAACACATCATCACGGCCACAAGAAGGCAGCACCTCGACACCCCCACCAGAGGGAATCCTCCCACTGCAGACTCAAAACCAGGATGAATGGAGTAACTTTAGGTTCCCTTACTTCCATCCGTACTCCCGCTCGCCCTATCTTCCAAACCCCTTCAGGCCACCAATGGATCAGCTGAGCGGTCCCCGCAAATCACGGTAAACAAATTCAAACTTAATCTAGTAAATGAAATCTTATTGCTTATTATCTTTAGCTTGTTAGTTAATTTATTTTTATTATCGGTGCAATGTCTTCTCCGTTCGCCTCCAATCCAGAGGACCCTCCCCCCCATTCGGCCACATCAAAATTCTACAAATCAACCTTAACCACTGCAAAGTGGCAAATGCGGCCCTTAAGGTGCATTTAATCGATAATAAAATAGATATAGCCCTGCTGCAGGACGCATACTGCGGGCCGGTTGGCACTCTTGGGCACATACCCACATCTTGGGCTATCTTCTCATCCAAAGAAAAGAGTGCACATCTAGTAATCCAGAACACATCACTACAGTACTCACATCTCTACACAGGCATGCACTGTGCATTTGTCACAATTACTGCAAAGGAGGGCAAATTAATTGTTGGTTCCACCTATGCAGCACCCAAAACAAACTTTGAAGATTCTCTCAAGGAGTGGAGCTCACTTATCACGCAAAGGCTATTCTTTATCTGCGGAGGTGATTTCAACGCTAGCTCCACCTTATGGGGTTACGATCATGAAAGCCTTCGTGGGGATACCCTTATTGAACATCTGACAATCCATAAACTATCCCTAGCTAACATAGACAACACATCACACACCTTTGTCAAAACAAACACCAGAGGTGAGATAATAGCTCAAGGCTTCCCTGATCACACCCTGGTGAATTCCAAAGCACTCCAAAAAATCAGACATTGGCGTGTCTCAGATGTTAACACCGCCTCGGATCACAAATACATAGAATTTGGCTTCGAAATTACACCACTCTATACAACACAGCGTAGATTTAACACAACCCGAGGCAACTTCAAAAAAATTACCCACATTATCAAAACACAAAAATCACTCCTCACCAGTCAGATAAAGGACGTTACAAACACAGCACAACTTAACGAATTTACATCCACACTAATCAAAACCATGCAAACAGCAGCGCGAACGTCCTTTAGACTCAAAAACACCCGAAGAACACCTATTTTTTCTTTCTGGACATCGACCTCAAAACGAAAAGAAACCATCTCACAGCACTTCGTAAAAAACTTAAAGCACTGCGCAACACAGACCAAGACACCGAATACTTCCGCGATCTAAGTGCCAAATACAAACACCTTTCGGCAAAATACAAACTCAGTGTTCTGGATGCACGAACAATGGCTTGGAGGAACTTCTGCAGCAACCAAACAGATCCTTTCGGCACAGCACAAAAATTTTTCTCAGGCAAGTACTTCACGCCTGACGAAATAAAGCTCGAACTGCCGCCTAGCAGATCATCCAGACAGCATAATATGGAGCACCTCACGACAACCCTTTTCGGCCCATCACAATATCCAAACATAGATAACTCAGACCTACGTTTCGACTCACCTCCAGATAAACCCTTTTCAAAATCTGAAATAGCAAATGCACTCAAAACATTAAATGACAAAAAAGCCCCAGGCCCAGACTGTGTGGATTTCAAAATCCTAAAACTCACGCACAAAATTATACCCGGTGTTTTCACCAGTTGGGCCAACCTGTCCCTTAAGCACAATTACTTCCCGCTCACTTTGAGACAGGGCGAAGTGGTATACTTCCTCAAACAAGGAAAGGATGCCTCTGAACCCACATCATACCGTCCGATTTGTTTGCTTCCAACTCTAGGAAAACTCCTGGAGAAACTAGTAGTCATCAGACTAGTTCACTTCCTGGAAAGCAACAATCTACTCCATCACAGGCAGTATGGATTCAGAGAAGGTCGGTCATGTGACAAGGCCCTATTTGACATCCTTTCTACATGCACAAAAAGCATAGAGGAAGGCAACTATACCTCGCTCGTCTCCCTCGATATCAAAGGTGCTTTTGATAATGCGGAGTGGCGGGACATTTTGTTACGACTAATAGAGATTCACTGCCCGGGCAACATAGCGGGAGTCATCGCATCTCATCTAAGTAATAGGAGTATATTTATAAACTGGGGCTCTGGGTCCTCAGAACACCAATTGCAGAAAGGTTGGCCTCAGGGCTCCTGCCTTGGGCCAATCCTTTGGCTAATAATTGCAAATATCTTTTTAGTAGAGTTAGAAAAATTGGGATTCGTCCTGTATGCCTTCGCCGATGACTTCAGCTTTGTACTCTCGGGCCGCAGGCGTTTGGACCTGGAAAACTCGGCAGCTCGAGCTCTCCCGGCCTTTTGTCAACTTTTGGAACGTCTCCACCTCCAGCTCTCTACAGACAAAACACAATCCCTAACATTCGCAAAACCCAAGAAGCTTAAGCGCAAACCCATAATGAGAATTTATGGGAAAAGCGTTTCACATGTCACACACCTTAAATTACTAGGAATCGTAATAGACGAACACAGGAGCTGGACGGAACACATCAACACCCTCAAGACAAAATTAACTAAGTATCAACACAATGCACGCAGATTAACTTCTAAGTCTTGGGGAATTAAACCTGCAATGTTAAAAATCTGGTACCACGCAATCATAGAACGGATCCTCATCTTTTACTGTGTGCGCGTCTGGGGAGGAAATCTCACCAAGGCAGTCAAGGAAAAGTTGGTTTCGATCCAAAGGATGTTCTTGCTGCAAATGGTGAGAGGGTATAGGACTATCTCAACGGACGCACTCACAGTACTAACGGGGATCCCTCCAATCCTAATATCACTAGAATACGAGCACCAGAAAAACAGAATCCTACACCTAGAATTTGAACCAACAACCACGCAATACTTTCCACAAACAACTATTCAGAGAAAAGTTCCAAGTTGGCAACTGCACTCCGCTGAGGAGACATCGCAACTACAGGTATGCATTGCCAAGAACAGTCACAGGCCCTCGCAGCATCCTACCATTTACACTGATGGGTCGCGCACCGAAACCGGCGTGGCCGCAGCTTTCTGCGCCATGGTAAATGGAGTGTCGACCCATGAGTGAGCCTCCAGAATTGGAGACGATAACTTAGTGTATCAAGCTGAACTGTTTGCAATTCTGAAGGCTTTGGAATGGATAGCTGCATCCCCGCGCAGGATAACTTCAAAATTTATAGTGATAGTCTGTCGGGTCTTCAGGCAATCCATGCACTTCGAACGAAGCACCCCCTCATTCTAAAAATTAAAATTATCCTACATACTCTGTTAAATCAGGTCACCCTGGGACACGTCACAACACACATCGGCATCACAGGAAATGAATTAGCTGACAGCCTGGCAAAGGAAGCAACAAAAATTGAAACAATAGAATACTCCCTTCCAGTTCCCCCTTCTTTCATAAGAAGGGAACTAAAAGATAAAATCATCCCAGCATGGCAAGTCTACTGGAACACCTCCACAAAAGGTAGACATACTCATAATCTCATTCCCAAAGTTTCCAGAGAAATGTACAACTTGTCTCCACATACCACGGCATTCCTCACGGGACATGGTCCCTTTAAAAATTATCTATATAAATTTAAAAGGTCTAGAACCGATGTGTGCAATTGTGGGGCCAGTGGTGAACCCACTCATTACTATTTTACCTGTCCCCTGACTGTTTCTTGGCACCTCAGATTTTCACCGTCTCATCCGCCACCATCCTGGCTGATAAACATAATAACGAGGCCAGTCTTAAACCATAAGCTACTAGAAATTTATAAATTTCTACTCAATCTCTCAAATCTCACCTAATCTTTGCATTTGTTGTAGTCTTAAAATTATTTATTAATTTCTCTTTCTTAGTTTAATTCATAATTCTTAAGTTCATCCTAATCTTAACCCTATTTTTTTGTCTTTAAACTTCTAGTCTAAGGGACAAGCTCCCACTTATAATTTTAATGCTTTTTAACTCATCTTCATTGGGACCGCTCTTATGCTCAGCAACATCATCACTGGCGCTCAGTACTTTATATCAGCCTTCCTACAGTGCACGGGTTTCAGCGCAAATGTGTGGCGCTCCTTGTCGCGTGGAAATCCTGCACTGTCACCTCTTCAAAGGGCCGTCAGCTATGAACTGTACAAGTGGTGCAGTCATACCACTGAACTGCTCATCTATTCTTCAAGCGGACTGTACAACTGGTGCAAGCGCACCTTCTCCATCATCCTGTCTGTCGCTGCCTGTCGCGTAGGAACGCTGGTTCCAGCGACAGACCCTATATTGTAATTTTTTTTTTGTCTTTACTTCCTGCCGCCTGTCGCGTGGGGCTTTGCCCGGCAGGACCAGCATTTTGTACTGCCACGTTTAATCCCTGCGTGCCGGGGAGCTAGCCGGGGAAGACATTAAACGCTCAACGGCTGGGTTCGCCCTCAGCCGAGTGGTCTTCCTCAGGCATTAAAATATTAAAATACTATGCTCCTTATAACGTATTAAAAAAAGCAGTATAATTGAAATAAATTAAGATATACAACAAATGAATTAAAATTCAACTATAATAGATAAAAAACTTAAGAGGCTACTTCACTGACAGGAAAACATCTGCTAGCTAATGTTAACCCTATGCGACAGTTATTTTATAATATGTCGTTTGCATTTCAATATTTTTTAATGATTTTTATCTCATTGGATAGGTGAGCTCGACCTCTATACAGGCCGTTTTTCACCTTTTCGATTTTGGATGCAGATTTTTTTTTTTTTTTTTTTTTTTTTTTTTTGAGGATACTTTTACTTTTGAAACCGGTTCCGATAGCGAAAGTATCCTTACGAAAAAATCTGTAAACAAAATCGAAAAAATAAAAAACGGCCTCCATAGAGATCGACCTCAGCTATCCAATGCAAAATAATCATTTAAAAATATTGAAATGCAAATGAGATATTGTAAAATAACTGTCCCATAGGATTAACATTAGCGAGCGGGTGTTTCTGCGTGAGTGAATTAGCCTCTTAATAAGAAACAAAAACTACTCCCCAGGAAATTAAAATTGACATAGACGCTACAGTATTTAAAATGTGTGTAAAGAAGAAAATTTGACCAAGACAGAGAGGAGAATAAAAAAAACTAGTGCTGCTACCATCTAGAGTTCAAACGAAGAACTATAACTTAAGGCTGTTAATCAGTCAACTTCCCACGCTTCCCACTTCCGTTCGCTAATGTTAAACCTATGGGTGCAGAATAGATTCATCTTTTTGAAATATTTTCTCAGAAAATTATTATTTTTAACTTCTTTTTTCTGCGTACTCTTCTTATAGGATCCTTCTTTTTTTTCTTAATTGTCAAAATATTTCTAAAATATATAAATTTTATGTGAAATGTGTATCTTACTCACAGCTCGTCAGCTTTTAACACATAAATATTAAATTAAGTATATATTTTAGAAATGTTTTGACAACTAATAAAAAAGAGACATCCTTTATGAAGAGTCCACAGAAAAAAAATTTAAAATGTTAATTTCTCGAAGAGATATTTTAAATATACAAATGCATTCCAGGTTTAACATTAACGAGGGGAATTGGAAAATTGACTGACCAACAGCCTTAAAAAGCTACTGGGTTACAATCAAAGTTATTACTGACAGTGGCGTAGCCAAGGGGGGGGGGTCCAGAGAGTTCGGACCCCCCCCCCCCTCCCCGAATGAAAAAATGGTTTACTGAATCATGGATACAACAACACTAAAATCTGCTAAAACGGAATTGCAACGAACTTATGAAAAATTTCGCTTTAGACAGGTGTTTGTTATACCAGGTTTAATTTAAATGTATATTTTTAGCTGAGGATATGAAATTTTTCCGTTTAAGACGGGTTTTCGTTATAGAAGCGTTCCATTTTCACATGTGTCCAATAAAACTGTTAAAACGTATCAATTCTATATTACACCTCGAAACAGTGAATGTACTACAGTAAAATCTGTTAAAATGACCTATCTTAAACGGAAAAAAATTAAGGTTCGACAAAAACAACACTACATATTTATACCTGCTAAAATATGAAACCTGCTATAAAATGGAACTTTTTCCAGTTATGATTTCTTCTTGGCAGGTTTTCTATGAACACGAAATCCTTTTGTAAACGGAAACATTTCATGGTCTCAATGATGGAAGGATAACTATACAAGTATACCTGTTAAGACGGAAATCGGTTTACAACGGAATTAGTTAACGTTCTCTAGCGATTCTGATTTCACAGATTTTACTGTAATAAGATTAAACGTAAAACTTCTTCAACAGAGACTTCGATGAGACCAACTGTAAAGGAACACTACGAGAAAAGACGAGATTACACGAATGCAATAATGATACATTGATCAGACTTTGGTGATCCTTAGCTTTGTTCATTTTATAAATTTATATAGAGTATTATCAATTACTTTAAATATGCTGGTTGGGGAAAAAAAAGTAAATTTATTATGGGACTGGTTATGTGTGAATTTTTATTCACCATTACATTGCTACTTGCAAAATACCTGCAAAAATCTGAACGTGATTTGTCTTTGGCTGTAAAACAAGGTGATGATGTCATTTTTCAGCTATATTAACTTTTCGTTAATCGCTAAGCAAGCGACAAGAGACTGGTGTTAAAAAGTTTGCTGACCTGTTCAAAACAGCAGAATCCTTCGCGAAAGAAAACTTTGACACAATTTTCTGTAGCCACACATATTCCTTTTCAGGTATAATTAGGTCTCATGACAATCCTGAAGAATATTTCTGGAGATCAATGTTTCTTCCTTGTTTGGATACTTTTATTTCTTGTCTCAGTGATCTCTAGAGAAAGAGCAGAGGGATATTGAAAGGTTTTGTTTTTCTCCTGGGTTTGTACAAAATAATGTCGATTTTTGTTATTGAAAGTTTCACCCCGAATTATTTTTAATAAACTGTTAATGTAATATCACGTTGTTGCATATCATTTTGAAGGACAGATTTTTTATCTACTTATTTAATATTATAATTTTCATTTTCGTCATTGTACAGGGATATTTAAGGCCGTTACAGAACTATGGAGAAGTTCGTACCGTATGCTTTTTTGTATTAATTCAAAATGGTACGAAAAACAGCGAAAACGGCTTTTTTATCAATTACACTACTGCGTTGAATTCTGGGGGAGCATCCCCTGGAAGATTTGGGATTTTATGTTGATTAATGGTCTAGAACTTCAACCCCTCACTGTCCCTTCCGGAGCTGTAGAAATCCCTCTCGAATAAAAACGTCTGAATTCAACATTATATTTGAACAAAGTACGATTTGTGAACGCACAGTTTAATATTGCTTCCAGAATTTTCATGGTGGCAATGACAATTTTGAATATGGAGAAGATCGTGGGTGCCATTATGTCATTAGCAACGGGAAATTGAAAGCATAAGTTGAAGCTAATTCACTTTCCAAAGTAAGAGACCTTTCTGCTCAACTTGGAGTATGTTCTAAAACTGTTTCCAACCATCTAAAATAAATTAGTAAAAAAGTAAAATAAAAGAAACCACCAATATTTTTTACACAACCTAATATTTCTAAAAAAATGCTAATCCATTACAATTAAAATTGTTACAAATACACTATATTTCCAATGATGACCGGTCACTTGCGATTTTAGACGTTTTGTTAAATATCTGGAAAGATGCATGAGGAATTACCCTGTAACTTCAGGAGTGTAAACAACATGATAAACGTCATATATTTCCGTGAAGATTTTTTCCCGAAACCCCTTAAGGGGCCGTCAACAAATTGAAGAAAAACGAATATATTTTGGATAACCCTGTAAAAACTAATATTGCAAAAGCATTCAAACTGTAGATTATGATTAAGTGGGTTATTGCAATAATTTTGGTTCATTTGTATGAAGATAGTATGTATACTCGTAGAGAAATTCAGGTTTTTATAAAAACAGTTCCAAATTTTGCCAAGTTTTTTGCTTATAATTTGCAGAGTTTTTAATATAAAAACAAGTGTTTTTCAGAAAATATGACAAACAAAATTATACACAATACCCTGCAATCAGAATTAAAAAATAATAAAAATTGTATGAAAAATGAGCAAATTTACTAAATATTGTTTCACTGCGCAGCGCGAATTCAATCAAAATATACTGTGCATAATATATTAGCTAAATGTATAGACCAACTTTTATGAAAGTCTCAAAAACATAGCTTGAAATTCTGATAGTAATCGTCGATAGAATAAGCTCGAAATTCGCTGTTTCCAAAAGGAAGCAAAAATATAAGGGGTTGTATCAAATATAGAATGAGAGACACTTCATTCTTATTATGTCAACTTTGATAAGCTAGAACATTTGGATACAACCCCTCATCTTTTTGCTTCCTTTTGGGAACAGCGAAATTCGAGCTTATTCTATCAACGATTACTATCAGAATTTTCAAGCTATGTTTTTGAGACTTTCATAAAAGTTGGTCTATACATTTAGCTAATATATTATGCACAGTATATTTTGATTGAATTCGCGCATGCGCAGTGAAACAATATTTAGTAAACCTGCTCATTTTTCATACAATTTTTATTATTTTTTAATTCTGATTACAGGGTATTGTGTATAATTTTGTTTGTCATATTTTCTGAAGAAAACTTGTTTTTATATTAAAAACTCTGCAAATTATAAGCAAAAAACTTGGTAAAATTTGGGAGTTTTTATAAAAACCTGAATTTCTCTTCGAGTATGCATGCTATCTTCATAAAAATGAACCCAAATTATTACAATAAGCCACTTAATCATAATCTACAGTTTGAATGCTTTTGCAATATTAGTTTTTACAGGGTTATCCAAAAGATATTCGTTTTTCTTCAATTTGTTGACGGCCCCTTATGAGGTTTCGGGAAAAAATCTTCGCGGAAATATATGACGTTTATCATGTTGTGTACACTCCTGAAGTTTCAGGATAATTCCTCATGTATCTTTCCAGATATTTAACAAAATGTCTAAAATCGCAAGTGGCCTATCATCATTGGAAATATAGTGTACTTAACATCTTTTAAGCCGACCAGATGCCGGAACATTTATTGAGGCCGAATATTTACTTAAGTATCAACGGCGAATCTTGAAACAGAAAAGCCTAGAAGAATTATGACTGTTTTAGACAATTGTAACCAAATTATTATTCCCAACATCACATTTGTTGCGCGTGCTGGTTACATTACTACCTTCTGTAGCCGAAATTGCAATATCTTTTGCTTCAAGATTTAAGCATTATCTCAGAAAACTTCCATGGGGAATCAACGTCTAAATTCAATTACAAGAAATGAAAAATGTAAATTGCTGTTATAAATATAAACATTTGACCCTAACTTTAATCTAAGCAAATGTCCATTTTATATAAAACTTGATTTAAATACATTAAACTCTTCAGTATGTGCTTATTTTTAATATCATAGTGTTTGTAAAAACCTGTTTCACTGGTAAATATTAATGTAACATCATTGTAATATTAGCTGCAGTTGTAGAGAGTGATCTTGCTTTATTTCACACGTGCTATTTATTTATATTAGGAAACTGATAAAGATATACCTAAATTCTTAAATTTACTCGAAACACTTCTGTTGCCCATACGTATGCACATAGTCAATCCTGTCAAGTCGGATCGTAAAGGAGCGAAAAAAAAGTTCCATTTTAGACAAGTTTTCGTTCAAAGAAGTGTAATTAACTCTAAGATACACTTACAGGGCCATAACCCGTCAGCAAAGTCAGAGGGGCTTTGAAATTTTTTGATGTGGCTAATTCACAGCCTGTCTTTTTCCTTCTATTTTAAAGATTTATAAATATAGACAGAAGTAGAATCAAGTTCCCACTGTCATAAAACTTTTTATTATAAAATTTTAAAAATCTTAAATGTATAAATGATGTTATTCGTATTGAAAGATTTTGAAGTCGAGAGGGGGCTCAAGCAGTTTCTAGGAGGGGCTCAGCCCACCCTGCCGCAGTCTGGTTACGGCCCTGATACACTAACCTGAATAAGATGTATTGTTCGTTTCGTCGGGATCCTGAAACTCTTATCTTTGAGACAGGATTCCGTTATAGAAAGATTCCATTTCCACAGGTGTTACTGTATTTACTGTAAAATCTGTTAAGACGGAATCGCAAAACAGCAGTGAAAAAGCCCGTTTCAGACAGGTTTTGAGCAGATTTAATTGTATGGTAATCCATATCAGGACTACATAATGTTTCAATGTAAGAAAGGATTCTGTTATACACAGATTCCGTTTTGACAGGTTTTACTATACATATAACATAAATAAGTAAATTAATAGAAATAGATCAAAAATTGTGAAAACGGAACCTGCCTATAACGAAATGCTGACTTAAAAGGAAATATTCCTTGGTCCCACACACACACACAAAAATTCAATTACACCTGCTAAGACAAAAACCTGTCTAAAGCGGAATTTTTTAAATGGAAGGTTTTACTATATATATAACCTGAAAAAAAATTCTGGACCCCTCCCGAAAAGAAATCTTGGCTAGGCCATTGATTTCTAAAAATCTAGATAGAGGAGAAATAACAAAGGAAATTTAATTCAAGTGAGAGAGAGAGAATAGAAAGCCGCTGCAGCTGCCATCTAGATATGAAATGAAGAACTATAACTTAAAAACTAATAGAGTACAATCAAAGGAGTTATTACTGAAAATCTACATAGGAAAATACTGATATGAAAATTATATATATGTATAATATGCCAATGGATTAAAAACATAACTAACAAGTTAGTTTAACAAAAATGAAAAAAATCTCTTATTTAAAGATGATGTATCATAATATTTTACATTAATTCTTATTGTGAAAAAATATACATAAAAACATTTTAATAAATAAAACGTACCAAGAAATCTCAATTATGAATTATTATGTAAAAGAAATATCATAGTAATAACCACGTTTTTTTTGTTTTTTTTTTTCGATTAATTGACCGATTTTTTACGATTAATTGATTATCACATATCATACATTTTTTAAATAAATAAAAAATAAAATAATAAAATATATGTGTAAGATGTATACGACGAGATTCCATTTTCACAGTGCACAGCAATTACGGGATTGCCGAAGTTGTTTGATTTCGGCGAAAAACCATATGAAAACTATTATACAGCCAATGTATACTCCAAACGATCGCATATTCAAAGACGTTGGGGAGGCAAAATACTAACTTTGCAGTCATACCAGCGTACATTGATTGCATAACGAAAATCAGGAGCGTGCAGTCAATTAAATGAGCGACCACAATTAGTGCAATCATATCAGCGTAGAACCGAGCTAATCAAAAACAGTAGTGGCAATCGTCGAAAATGCTGGGGGTTTTCTCCGAGAAAAAATCAAACAGTTAGCCAAACTTCTTTATTAACATACTCATCAGAAAAATGGAGAACTCTCAAATTAGTCAGCATGGCATTTTATAAAATACATCTTTACGGCTAAAATTCTAAGATATCAGAAATAATTCTTCTAATGCCGAAATTATTTTTTAACAGACGATATTACTGAAAAAGTTCTGTTCCAATGTCGTGCAACTGGTTTTAAACCCATTCGCGGAAGACCACAAATGTGTACTATAAAGGATTTTATACAATCAAAATCTCGAATTTCGGAATGACGACGGATTAATCAAAACTGAGAGATTCAGCTCCCGAAATACCCGGAAAGAATGTTTCAGGTAAATTCCAGAATCGTGTCAAAAAAAAAAAAAAAAAAAAAAAAAAAAAAAACATTTGATCGAAATCCATCGAAAAGAAAATTATACTGGCGCAATGCAAAAATGAAAAGAAATTGACGCGTAGCAATCAATTAAATTTTTGAAAAGGGGAAACGGGAAAAGAAAAGAAAAATAGCATTTTAAGACGAAAATAATAAAATTAAGTGGAGAAATTTTAAAATAAATTTAAGATAGGTTAATTAATAAATATGTGTTATCTTTACCCCCCCCCCCACCACCACCAAAAAAAAAATATATATATATATATATATATACATTATCTCTCTCTCTCTCTCTCTCTCTCTCTCTCTCTCTATATATATATATATATATATATATATATATATATATATATATATATATATATATATATATATATATGTATATGTATATACTGGTGAGACTTGGAGATCCATAGACCTACAAGTTGCACGATCTCAGAATTGAGAAGTTGATAGGCATCAGAAGAAGACTGGCTGAAACAAATTACTTATGTTAAAAAAAAAAATCCAACATGATTGAAAGGGAGGAAAAGTAGAAGAGAATACCCCATAATTAAACACAAAAAAATATTTACAATTTCTAAGTATGATATAAAAAAGATATATAGTAAACAAAGAAGTAAAGAGTAATTAAGAGTAAAACAAAAACTTGTTTCAATTTGCAAAAAGAAAAAAAAAGAAGGAAAAGAAAAAGAAAAAGAAAAGTCCATTACTGTCTGTGATAAAGTTCATGCAATATCCTTTTAAAAAGTGTTATAGTATCACAACTCAGTGTTCATTGTTACTTGTTCTAGTCATTGACTTTGGGAGTCGTTTATCACATTAATTCAAAATTTAAAAAAAAAAATGTAAGTCTTTATAATTAACAACTATGGTTTTAAAGTTTCTCTTCTTTCACGGGAGTTCCACTTGTATTTTTTAATTCAACATTTGTTACACTTCTTAAAAATAAGATTCAGATATTAACTTTTTTAAATTATCTGTTACATGATAACATTAATATACATATTTTTTTAATCCTTAACATTCTTTAAAAAAAATTCTTAATAAATGCTTTAATATTTTCATAACAATTATTAAATGTTTTCTTCGTAGCATATTTAAATCTTTCAATGCAACAATGACATAATTTGCTGTTATTAATATTATTGTTAACATTATTATTTTTATTATAACAACAATAATTAAGTAGATTTATGCTTTCAATGATCTTGTATGGATAAATTTCAGCATAGTATAAAGATAAATCATTTATTAAAATTTATATAAGAATTGAAAATACTAATATAAAAAAGAAAAGTAACTTTTATTACATCCAGCAAATTGCTGTAGCAAGAACCTTTAACATGTGATACTCTAGTCATGTGCAAGATTTTTTAAGTCTTTCATTCCTACACATACTGGAATAAATAATCTATCATCAATTTTTAAAAAGTGTCCTAGTAATTGTAATTAGTAAGTATCAATATATAATCCAAGGTAAGTTAACAAAACTTACTCAATATAACATTAACTGAAAATTTTACAAAAAAAATCAACTAATTTACACCTACATAAAAAAAAGTTATTCTCCAATAAAATTCCTAACAAGTAAATACCCTTTTCGCGATTCAACGGTACATTTGTAATTTTAAAAAGAATGCTATTAATTACTTTTATTAAATACAATGGAATTAAGTTTATCAGCTTATTATTTTTATTATTATTTTTATTATTATCTTTACTCTTTATAATAAATCTATTATGTTAAATTAGTATTACTTAAGTCTGTTGATTTTCATGAGATAATTTAAATTTATCAGGTGAATTATAAGGACGTAATTTGGAAACATATACAATTTCAGAATTATTGCCTGCATGGTAGTTAGGGTGATCTATTTCCTAATTTACATTATATAATTTACTAAAAATTCTATAAGGACCATTAAAAGAGAATCAAAAACAGTAATGGCAATCGTCGAAAATCCTGGGTCTTTTCTCCGAGAAAGAATCAAACAGTTTGAATCCAACATCTTTACTCATCACACAAAATGGAGAACTCTCAAAATAGTCAGCACGGCATTTAATGAAATACATCCTGCATTATACACACACACATTGTAATGTCATTTTTTAATGTCCCCTGTATATACTCAGCTAAAGTATATTTGTGGTATATATAGTTGTATGTTCGGTTACCCGGATGGTTTCTAACCTTCACATTAGGATGCTTTATGATTGGTTAACAGCTTATTGATCACATTCAGATTTCCCGGTTATATAAGTTACCTGAAGTAGTGTTTTCTTTTACGTTATGCAAATTTTCCCCTTAAAAAAACAAAAATTAAATACAATGTAAAGAAATGAAAATGGGAATTAGGGGGTCCATTTTGCAGTCTTTTTTTTTTGGGGGGGGGCTTAAATTTTAGAGGGTAAGCTTGTGCTTTGCGTGTCTTTAGCATAGCTGCCAACTTTTAATTATTACGTTTACAACTAAAATTTAATAGTTAATTTTGTCTTATTTAATCACCGAAATTTGCGATTAAATAAAGTTAAAATTTCTACTAAGTTTTAAGGGTAATAAAAAGCGCAAATGTTGTTGGCTATACTTTTGGGTATTCAGTCCCCTGTGGCTTTAATTTGTGATACATTAACCGGTTAACTGGGGAATAAACTTTTGTTCAACTGATATGCCTGATTACTAGCGGGGCACACTTCACCAGTAAAAAAAAAGAATAGAAATTTTTTCCTTATTTATTCCTTATTTATTATTTTATTTTATTTCTGGCAGTAATTTTGCCTGAATTGGAGAGGTTTTGGGAGACAAAAATTTCTATTAAAATTTTATTGGTGGAAGTAATGCGTTCAAAATATTACGGTATAGTAGTTCATGTATGACGAAATATTTCGTCATACCCAGTTAACAGGTTAACTGGTAGTGTGGCATTTAAAATAGCTTCCACTTTGTCGTTATTTTTATGAAGACCATGTTTATCCACACTTCATAATTTCACCAGCAATAAAGAATGATTTTTCTTGTCATTATCCTAAAATTATGTTCCCGCAATCTTTCTAATATGTATTTCAAACATTACGAATTTATTTCTCCAGTTTCCCCAGTAAGTCTTATATCAGAAAATAAAATTTTAATTCTATCAGTAACACTTAAACTTTGTTCAATCTTTCTTTATCATATGGAAGGAGAATTTGAAGGACCCACAGGTAACTTTAAACACTGGAACAGTCCTTTAAGAATGATATTGTCTAGAGTTCTTATGATTTTTCATCTACTAGTTATTCAAAAAATGCTTGATTTAAAAATGTATTTTTAAGGTGCAATCAACTCCTTAATGTAGCCAGAATATCTTCTATCTTTGGCAAGGGATACTTTTAACTTGTAAGAAATTTATTTAGTATAACTTTAATTTCACCACATAGACAAATTTTTCAATTAGGCTTAACAACTGGAACTATAGTGGTTGCCCACTTACCGGTAGTGACAGGTTTAATAATAACCTCATCCTGTAACCTTTTTCATTCTTCATTTACTGCCAGCATGTAACGCATAAGTTAGTTCTTGTTTTACAGAATATGGGAGTAGCATCTTTTTATAAATGACGTCCTGCCTTCATACCCTTTATTTTCTCTAGATTATCGGTAAATAAATCAGAATACTCAACTAATAATGCCTTTAAACTATCAGAAGAATTTTAAATTCCATTTACATACACTGACTTCACTTTATTAGGAACATATTAAATTCTGAAATTGAATCTCTACCTAATAATAAAAGAAAATTATCTTATTTTATCAAATGAATTTTAACATTCTTAATTTCGTTATCATAAGAAACATTGTCATCTACATATCCAGAGGGTTTATATAAAATAACCTCTGCTATGCGTAGCTTCTTTTATTTATAGACCGGGAGGCGGCAGCGCAGACAATCACCTCATCGAGTTCACGGCTGAAATTCCAAAATTAGTTAAAACTCTATTCGAATATTAAAATGCAATTGGTCTGCCAAGTCATATCTTGGTGGAAAGCACCTTAAAACCCGATTTTATTGGTTGACTCGTAGGTTTACCATTGTGTTTTCCTGCACCGAAAGGTATGAAAACATGGAGGACTGGGAGCAGGAACACACAATGGTAAACCTACGAGCCAACCACTAAAATCGGGTTTTCCACCAAGATATGACTTGGCAGACCGATTGCGTTTTAATATGCGAATCAAGTTTTAACTCATTCTGGAATTTCAGCCGTGAACTCGATGAGGTGATTGTCTGTGCTGCCGCCCCCCGGTCTATTATTTAATTGGGTACTTGTTTGCTTGACCTATGTCCGCTTTAATAAAGCTTCGTTGAGGTGAGGACTGGATGGATGTCACTGAAGAATGCAGACGGGAACTCCACAAGCAGTGCGCAACGGATTCACTGGGAGTCGAACCTAGCACCTTCTCCTAAGCTCGCAAGCGATTACTAGAGTGGTGCCTTAACCACTCGGCCACGGAGGGAACCATAGGTTCTCTAAGTTTAGAATACTTAAACATAAAAATATCAAAACCATCATATCAATTGAGTGCCATTTCAATTTTAATTTGTGCTTTTTTTTCTTTTTGTGGTATATTTAAGAATTTTTTCGTTGTAATTATTTTGTATATTCCTGGGGGAAAAAACGCACCATACCTACTAATTATACCACAAATCATCGTTTAAAAAAGTGACTGGTACCAATCGTAATTAGTAATACCGTCTTATATACGTGATAATGATAACGCCTATAATAATATACTTAAATTTTTCTTGGGGGGAGGGATGTCGTCTACATAAAGAAATTGTAATAAACAATTTTTTTCAATAATAACGCCTAATTTTGACATCATATTTGGATTTTTGAAGACATTTTACAAAACTACTTGACGAAATGAGCTGTAATTCAGGATTTCTATGTTTGAAGCTTCTAGAAATTGATCTGTATTAAAATATTCATATTTTTGTCGACAAATAATTTCGTATATATATAAATATTGAAATTAATCTTTGAAAAAAATATGAATATGAATTTTCTAACAGAAATCAATTTCTAGAAGCTTTAAATATGCGAACTCAAAATAAAAGCGCATTTCGCCAAGTAGTTATGAGTTATTCATCAAAAACCACCCGCTTTGCAATCTGTTTTGCAACAAAAAAATAAATTAACATGAGGAGTTTCAAACTTTAAACCTGCATAATTCTACTAAACCGAATGACTTCCTGTTTGGCAATCCCAAGGCAAAATTTACAAGTGAATCTGAATATGATGTCAAAATTTAATTTTCAAGTTTCGGTGCATTTTATTTCTGTACACGAACACCCCCCCCCCCCTCTCCTAAGCAAAACTTAAATATAATATTAATTAGTAGACGTTATTACTAATCGATTGGTACGAGTCAAATTTCTATACGGTGATTTGGGGCAAATTTATTAGGGAGTGGGGCATTTATTTTTTCTTTCCCAGGATTGTAAAATCAAGAAAGTCTGTAAATAAATTTTGTTTCGTTTAACAAATTTCCCTGAAATTAATCAGAAATAAGAATATTCAGAACTCATTAACAGGTGTTTCAAAAGTGACAAATAATTGGCACAAAAATTATTATTCCTCTAGCAAGGCTTAACGATAGAAATATGATCTTTCTTGAAATTTACTTTACCACGGATAAGCTCAATTTAAATATAAGCCAGTTTCATATATACGCTTTAATTGTACATTAAAGTATCATAGAATATGAAACATGAATTCGAAAAGACGACTCTGTATTATTAATGTTTTTTGCAAATTATTTCTCCAGGGTTAAAAAGAAAAAAGGATAATTTCATACTGCAGTGTAACTGGACGAAAGAGAAATCATTATTCCTTTGACAACTAATCCACAATTTTTTGTCTAAAATGGACAAAATAACGCCTATATCGAATATACAACAGACAAATATACACTTTTTTTTTAGTAGTGGTTAGAAAGAAGTAAAGCGATATTAAGTAGTATCATATAAAATCTAGAAATATAATATAGCATAGTAAAACTAATTATTATAAACAAGTGTTAAAATTATACTCTCTATACGAAAATAATGGGCTATTATGTAAGCATGGGATGAACACATATGAAATTTCAGGAATAACTAGGCTGCATGCAAATGAAAAAAAAATATATATGTAATGAAATAAAATAAGTGAGATCTTGGAGAAGGAAGAGGAAAAATATAAGAATAAGGATATGACTTTAAAAATTACGTACATTGTACAAACATAATGCAACTTTCTGAAAAGTATTACCAAAAGAATATTTAAATTGGGGATTCCTTATGAAAATAATGGGTTATCATGTTAGATAAGACAAAACATGAAATATTGCAGCGAAAAAAATAAATAAAACAGGCAAGACAAAAGAATGGAAATATTAATTAAAGAGAAAAAAGCTAAGAGTAAGTAAATAAAATGTATAACAAAGTAGGGCAAATTCATCTTTAGAGAAGAATAAAATCCGGGAATTTAAGGATGAGGGACAAAATAAAGACACAGTTTTAAAGGCAAAAATTAAGTTCAAATCTTCGGGAAGGAAGTCCACAAAAAGGGTGAACCGGTATCGCGCGTTAGGAAGAAAGCAAAAGAAATTTTTCGGATCTAATTGTTTAGAAACCCCCGGATTCCTATCGCCGCAAAACAAAACCAGAAAGTCAGCGACGTTAAACAATTTGAAAACGACGCCGTAAAGGATTTCTAATTAATTAGAGATTTGGGAAAAGGTCAGGATATTCGTCGATCCTTAGGTTATCGGCCAGGGATAGGAAATTCCACAGACTGACTGCTTGAGTCGTGTAAAATTATTTTTCTGCTTAAAAACGTGTATATAGATCTCTAATTCATTTATTTATGTAATTGTATTGTTTTAATTGTGTAATAGAATTTATGTGTTTATGATAATATATTCAGGAATGTAATGTACAATTAGTGTGAGTAAGAGCCCATATTTGAGCCTCTATTGCGATTGAAACAGGTGTTTAGGGTGCTCCAGTATAGATTTTTCCCTATTATGAAAAATCTCTTCGATGTGCGCGGTGATGCTGTGAGATTTTGAAGCTTTCCCAGCTCATAAATATAGGTTCTTGCCTAAGATCAGTTCCCACGTCTCAGAGAAGACCACCTATGCAGGTCGGAACATCAAAAGCACTGCTCGATCTTTTCCTGGTGACAGTTTAGACTGCTAAGCTGAAAGAGATAGACTTGGAGGTGACCTGGTATGACACTTAATGGATGACGCAGACCCCCATATTCTCACGGAGGCAACTTTGTTTCCCAGGGCAGTCGAGGATGATGAAATCACCGTGCCCCAATAGATTTGTAAGTCCCCGATGATGGGTCTAAATGTTACGGAGGTCACCGCCCATGTCCCACCCCCTTGCGTCGCGGACTTTAGAGAGAAATTGGCCGAAGAGAACTTTTTTTATTCTGGTTGGAAATCCGAAGAGAGAGAGAAGCCTTCTCTTTGCTTCGAAGAAGAGACAATTCTGGCTTGAATATCGGAGATGTTTTCTCCCTGCCACTGAGTGAAGACGACCCTGTTGTTGCGAGATAAGGAGATGACGATGAGCGCTAAGCGCCGCTAAGTGACGGGTACCTTTAGTGCCCCATGATTTAAAGAAACAAAGACTGCAAAGACTGTATCCTACGAACTCTATTCCGTCTACGGACTCTGACCAAAAACTCAACCCATGACTCTGAGGGTAAAAGAACTTTTAATGATGAAAGATAACTTGTAGTTTTTCCAGTGAATAAAATTCTTCTGGTTTTGATAATTAACCTGTACCCCATGTGTATACGCTTCCGAAATAGACAGATCCCGCTTGGAACACTGGGGTTATGACAGAAATGGTGGCAGCTCGGAAGGGATCTAGTTTAGCAGAGAGAGAACGTGACGGAAACAGCGAGTGCAGCTGAAACCAAAGTGGATTAAATATACTCTACACCCGCCAGTTTGGGCAGGGTCGGACAGCCAAGCCGCACAGCCGGACACTACACCCGCCAGTTTGGGCAGGGCTGGACAGCCAAGCCGCACAGCCGGACAATACACCCGCCAGTTGGGCAGAGAAGGACAGCCAAGAAGCACAGCCAGACTCTACACCCGCCACTTTTAGCAGGGACAGACGGACAAGCAGCACAGCCGGACGACTACCGCCAATTTTGAGCAGAGACAGACAGCCGAGCCGAGAGAAACTACACCCATGTAAGCACTGTTTTAAATTCCAATAGAGGCTTTGAGGTGTTTTAACTATAGTGAAATGGGCAGAAAGTGTAATTTAACTTGTTTGTAAACTCTTAAATATATAAAATTTTAAAATATTAAGGTCAGGAAAATTTTTTTAGAGATAGTAAATTAAAATTGTTGTGAAACTAAGTTATTTATGTCTCAGGAAACTAAATTTCTGTAATTGTCAAAATTTTTAGAAAGAGTGAACTCTGAAAATTTTAGGCCATAGAATTGTTAATAATTTCACGAAAAAAAAGGGAAAGAAAATCCCGTTTCTAAATAAATAAAATTAAGTGCATTAAATTTAATATTTGAATATTTCCTGTGAGTTCTCGCATATTGTGAAAGCAATTTTCAGATACCAAGCATGTCATATGTGGAATTGGGTTTTTCCGGAACTCAAAATTGCGAAAATTTAATGAGTTAATTAGCAGTTAATTTATCTGTCAAAATGTTATGAATTCATGTATATTAATTGTATTTTGTGTCGAGTTTAAACTACTGTATTTATTTTTATGTTGTTTTGAGGGTGGAAAAAAATTGTGTATTTTTTATTGTATTTATGTGAAGGGAAGTGGAATTAAATTGTGTTAGAATTTAAAATTAATGATCATGGCAGGCATATCTGGATTTCGAAAATGCGATTTGCAAATCCTTGCTATAGAATTTGAAATAGAGGTTTTGTCAAATGACACAATTCCTAAATTGGTTAAAAAGATAATGGAGGCACCGGATTATGATGAGACAATGGCGTTAAACCAATTAAAGTGGATTGAAGAAGACCGTGTAGAGAAATCGAGGTTGAAAAAAGACAAAATTGAGAAAGAACATGAGCTCGCGAGAATTAGGGCTGAACGAGAAAATAACACTTTAACGTTATCATCTTTTCAAATAGAAAGGGAACCTAAAATTCTGTTAAAAAATGTTACCTAAATTTGAAATGGGACAATCAGAGATTTACTTATTTCTCAACTTATTTGAGAGACAGGCACTAAAAGCGCAAATTACATAAGTCGCAGTGGGTAACAAATTTGTTAGGCTTGCTTCCGATGGAATTAACAGAAGTTATTCTTAGAGAACCACCAGACGAAACGGACAATTTTGATTTTGTAAAAGGTAAATTACTCGAAAGGTTTAAAATTAGTGCAAAAGACTTCAGAATCAAATTCGTAACTATACAACGGGCCGAAGAAAAAAATTGGAAAGATATTTCGTATGAAATTACGATATATTTCGATCAATGGTTAAGCGGTATTCAGGTGTCCGAATTTAGTAAACTTAGTGACCTGATAATTACTGACCAGATCAAACGGAAGGTGCCCTCTGAAATTAGACAGCATTTTATTGATTCTTGGAGTACAATAATTACGCCATTGGATCTGATCCAAAAACTGGATCATTATGAGGTGGTCAGAAGAACAGAGAGATAACAGACCCCACCTGAAAATCCAAATAACGGCAAACAGTTTGAAAGAAACAGATTTGTCGATAGATCAGAAACAGAACCCCAAAACACTGAAATGAAAATAAATTGGAGGGATAAGGATGATAAAAAAATAGAGATGTAATTTTCGATAAGCGAAGAGGCAGAACTTGTTTCCAATGTAATGTTTTTCTCATATCCGTAATTTTTGCCTAGAACTAAAAAGGATAAATGATAAACCCGAGATAGTGAATCAACTGGCAGACTGGGACGAATTAGATGAGACTTTCGAGCCCTATCTAAGCGAAGGGATGGTAAATGGAAAAAAATGAAGTTATTTAGGGATACGGGAAGTTCGTTAGACTTAATTTGTGCAAATGACGTAACCAAGGAACAGTATACGGGAGAGGTAGTGAGAGTAAGACAACCCCTTCATAATGAACTAAAATGTCTTCCTCTCGTAGAAATACGACTTAACCTAACAGACGTGGGTGAACTTTTAACCAATGCCGCAGTGGTAGAAAAGAATACGGAAATGTCTTATTATTTATTAGGGAACAAAACGCAAAATTTGTTAGAAAAAATGAAAGCAAAACTGCCTATTAGCCTTGGGAGTTTGACACAATAAAAAAATCGCGAAGAAGACAATTCAATTCCCCCTAAACCCACAAACTTGTTAGCTTCGGATTACGACAATAATCCACACGGTATACTTCCTATGGAAAAAGAAAGGAAAAGGGGAAATAAATAACCCCCCAAATCTAAGAATATAGGAACGACTAACATTGATAGTCAGAAAAGAAAGGGTCTTGTTACTATACTCCCCTACGGTCAAAACGAGGAAGAAACGCATTGTGAATCTCCCCCTAGAACAATTTTAGCCAGAGAATCCGTCTTTCTATTTTCAGCGGAAAGAACAAAAGGAAGCAGTAAAAAGGGTCTAGTGAGGTCCCTGAAAGAAAAATCTTGGGAGACGCGAGTAGCTGACCGTTTATTAGTTGCTTTTAAAAGAGGCATATTCAGGGAACTTGCCTTATACAAATCCCGTCACAAGGTTAGTCCACAGAGAGAAATAGGGCGCGCCATAACTGACTCTATTCAAACAGTATGGCCTTCTGAAAAAGAGCTGGGACATTTAAAATCAAGTCCTGAAGAAATGGGAAAATAGTTGAAAATACATAATTCCAATGCGAAAGGTATGGATAACTTGTTCCAGGATAGGGAGTCAGGGAGTGTTAAGTCATGCGTAAGTGAAACGAAAACAGGAAGCGTACTGAACAGTGATTCCAAAGTGAATGGTAGGTGTGAGATTGTCACAAAGGGATGTTAATCTTTAGAGAAGAGTAAAATCCGGGAATTTAAGGATGAGGCACAAAATAAAGACACAGTCTTAAAGGCAAAAATTAGGTTCAAATCTTCGGGAAGGAAGTCTACAAAAAGGGTGAACCGATATCGCGCGTTAGGAAGAAAGCAAAAGAAATTTTTCGAATCTAATTGCTTAGAAACCCCGGGATTCCTATCGCCGCAAAACAAAACCAAAGTCAGCGACGTTAAACAATTTGAAAATGACGCCGTAAAGGATTTACGATTAATTAGAGATTTGGGAAAAGGGCAGGATATTTGTCGATCGTTAGGTTATCGGCCAGGGATAGGAAATTCCACAGACTGACTGTTTGAGTTGTATAGAATGAATTTTCTGCTTAAAAACGTGTATATAGATATCTAATTCATTTATTTATGTAATTGTATTGTTTTAATTGTGTAATAGAATTTATGTATTTATGATAATATATTCAGGAATGTAATCTACAATTAGTGTCAGTAAGAGCCCATATTTGAGCCTCTATTGCGATTGAAACAGGTGTTTAGGGTGCTCCAGTATAGATTTTTCCGTATTATGAAAAATCTCTTCGAGGTGCGAAGTGATGCTATGAGATCTTGAAGCTTTCCCAGCTCATAAATATAGGTTCTCGCCTAAGATCAGTTCCCACGTCTCAGAGAAGACCACCTATGCAGGTCGGAACATCAAAAGCACTGGTCGATCTTTTCCTGGTGACAGTTTAGACTGCTAAGTTGAAAGTGATAGACTTGGAGGCGACCTGGTATGACACTTAATGGATGACGCAGACCCCCATATTCTCACGGAGGCAACTTTGTTTCCCAGGGCATTAGAGGATGATGAAATCACCGTGACCCAATAGATTTGTAAGTCACCGATGATAGGCCTAAATGTTACGGAGGTCACCGCCCATGTCCCCCCCCCCTTCCGTCGCGGACTTTAGAGAGAAATTGGCCGAAGAGAGCTTTTTTTATTCAGGTTGGAGATCCGAAGAGAGAAAGAAGCCTTCTCTTTGCTTCGAAGAAGAGACAATTCTGGCTTGAATATCGGAGATCTTTTCTCCCTGCCTCTGAGTGAAGACGACCCTGTTGTTGTGAGATAAGGAGATAACAATGAGCGCTAAGCGCCGCTAAGTGACGGGTACCTTTAGGGCCCCATGATTTAAATAAACAAAGACTGCAAAGACTGTATCCTACGAACTCTATTCCGTCTACGGACTCTGACCAAAAACTCAACCCATGACTTACCTACCCGCTACCGAAATAGACAGATCCCGCTTGGAACACTGGGGTTATGACAGTGGGAAATATTAAAGAAAAATGCTAAAATGTCACTGCATTCCATGAACACTCGCTGATTTGCCCGAAAAGAGAGTGTTAAACACTCCGCACAAACAAATTCCTGGTATAACATCAAGTATAAATAATACTTTAATCAACTTTAACTTCAGAAACACGATCAGAATTGAATAGTATTAAAAATTATATGGATACATTCTTTTGATGTCATCTATTAAGTTAAAAGTATTGACTGCTATTAATTACAGAAGTACAGTAACACAACATCGCCAAGATACTATCGGTGTACAAGTTGGTAATTTATCTGGCCTTATTGGTGATTTATAGAAAATAAAAGATTCGTGGGATTCGTTAATTCATGAATGTAAATTAAACAGTAAAAAGAAGCAAAAAATTAAAACTGTTTCCAGGCGAATCAAGCAGCAATGGTGTTATTCAAGCCAGTCCTGTATTAAAGTATTTAATAGTATCTTAGATAGTGTAATAGGTATAATAATAACTCGATTTATTGCTGCGAAGGATATCTACTCTAAATTCGATATTTTATGGACATTTAAGAAAAATCTAATGAAGTGGTTAAAACACAGATAAAAAAATTGCAAGAGCATTATCAAGAAGATATTTTTGAAGATATAATGTAAGGAAATTTTGCATCTTTAAGCTAAATACTTGGAAAATGTAGGTGAAACTAGTCATTCTTTAATCTAATATGTTAAAGCGAGAAGCAAAAGCCTTAATTTTTCAGTGCAAATTTGACCTTACTGCGCATGCCTCAACTTATTTTGTGTGGGAAATATTGATAAAAAATGTGTGTTTCATCGTAAGATTGTGTTTTATGAAGTTCGAAAGAATTGTGTGTGTGAAAAAGTGAAAATATTGTTTGTGAAATATGCAATAGATAGCGCCACATGTCAAGGCTCGTACCGTTCCTTCGGAACAATATCAAAAGGATTTAAGCTAGCAGAACTGTGCGAGTTCGTGGTGTTGTCAAAACTCGATAGATGGAGACACTACAAAACTTAGAAGGAATGGCAAGAAATTAGCAGTTTTCTAGACAATGGAAAGATGCTTATATCAGCAATTTTCTTCGTATAACAGACTTAATTTTTAACTCTGGACTCCGTACTGTAACTGTTGAAAACCCTTTAGAATGGATTTCCACAAGTGTACCTCCTAATTTATCACTGGATACTCGACAATAATTATGTGCTTTGGCATTTAAAATTAGTACAAATATATGTTTTTAAATTCAGTTTAGTGCGAAATTTTTCAGATAAGGTTTAGGTTAAATTAAAACCGCTGCATTGTACATCTCCACAGATTCTGGTGGTTCCTGGTGACAAGTTAATGACCAATCAAAACATTGCACATGGGAAATTCTAACTAATAAATACAGGCATAAAAAAAACTTAATATTTGCAACAAATTATATAAATTGTAAGGCAGAAAATAAATATGTTTAATAACAATTTTAGAAATATAAATAATTTTTTTTAAACAAAAAGCATGATAGATATCTGTATTTTGAAATGATAAATTAAACTTTGTTGTATAGCCTTTTCACAGCCATAATTTGTTCAGCAATATTCGTTCAATATTTAATGAAATAATGTTCTAAAAAGAATAATAAATTTACGAAAACAGTATTTATTTTATAATCTGGATAAGAGATGGCGATACCTGACAATCGTTCATAAATAAACTACAGGAAGAGAGAGAAATCGTTTCAGAATTAAAAGATTTCATGGAGAAAATACCATGTCAACTAAAATTATTCCGGATTTAAAATGTATTTACATGCTTTTAAATTTTTTTACCGGATTTTGTTATTTTGGGGCATTTTATTGAAATTTTACAAGTAATTCGTTGACTGTTCAAGGACGTTTATAATTTCCGCAGGTAACATCTCTGGAATTAGGTTATTCTGATTATAGATTAAGAAATGTTAAATTTTCCTAATGAACAAAAAGCCCATTTAGCCTACATAAAAAATTGCCCCTAGAACCTAAACAAAAGAGTATAATCGCATAATGCGTTATGGTTTTTTCTGACTAGTAATCTTCGCTTTATTTAATCACGGAATATCTGTCTTTGAATAAAGCAAAGATTACTTTTCTTGCAATAGTGGTAGAAAGTTTTAATTAAAAAAATTTCTAAAATGACAATGCTGTAGCCCAGTCAACCAGCGTAGGGGAGGGGGAGAGAATGGGGGCCATGGTTGTAGGCAGTGGAACGTATACAGTGTTACATCCGTATATATTCTGAAATTTTTAAAGAAAATCTGTATACCCTCTGTTTTTCAAATAAAGCTATTGCATTATACTCTCTACCGTATTCTCTTTGGTTTGCAGCATTGCTGGGGGCGATTGCTCAAAGCGCAGAATTTTTCGGGGCGCCAAAAGATTTTTGCAGAAAAAAATTATTGCGTAGAAAACTATAGTAGCCACAAATGAGGACGCGCAATATTTTATATTGGCCAGGGCGCTCAAAATCCATTCTACGCCATTGCATTCTCCAGCACTAAAACTACTATCTATAAGATAGTAAATGCTCGTCTCAGCAAAAGTGCATAATTCATAGATTTTAGAGCCTAAAGTTTTAGTCCGTTGAATAGAGTTTTTGTAACAGATATATAAACGTTTCATAAAAGAAACGTTGATAAACATTTTCTAGAGCTCGTTTAATTTTTTATTAATATAGTTCGTTTTCCATTAAACCGCTTTATAAATTGCTAAAGAATTAATAAATGCTAAAGATTAAAATTAATAATGCTAAAGAAGAAATACAAAGACACACAATTTTGTGAACACGATTTAGTAGTTAGGGCTTTCTATTTATTTCAATTTATTTTGAAAAGCAAAGCGTATTTTTTCACTCGCCTATTTTTATAGTTAGAGCGCCTACGTGGGAACACACGTCATGTAGGAACCCGCTTTCTGAAGAAAATTACATTTTAAACATGCGAAACAGCATTATGTGCAATTTAAAATTTAAACAATAGTTTTCTGAAAAAATAATATATTATAGGGTAAAACCCCCAGTAACTGACATTTTAAGAATTTTTTCTTTTTCAAATCACTATTACAAAAATTTAAATCTATTTTATACTTTGAAAGGATAGTAGATTATTAAAAAAATTATTGTTGGCAAAATTTTGAAAAATTATACATTTTATTAGGAAAAAAAATTTTTATTCAGAAATATGGTCAAAAGCTCCAGTAACTGACACCATCCCTATTTTGGAACACCAATAACTGACATAAAGTGAACCAATGACTGACACTTTATTTTAAAAAATTAAAATGCTTTAAAAAAAAAAACTTTATTTTTTATTATAAAAACAAAATACATTAATATTTATTATAAAAAGTGGGATTTAGTAAGCTATACAGTATTACTAGTAATGCAGAGTATACAGTAAGAGTAAAATGGGAGTAAAATTTATTACTGGATTATTAGTGATGCAGATATCCAATAACTGACATTTATGAACCAGTAACTGACATCTGGTGTCAGACACCGTTAAAAGAACTTAAATTTTAATAGTGTTTACTACAAGATTAAATTAATTTCTTATTATGCATTTTTAAACAGTTCAAATAATAGATTTCAACTTTCTTTGATATAACCAATAACACCTCTGTCAGAGACTGGTGAAATGAAATTCTAGGTACCAATAACTGACATCCCCCATTAATCTAAATTAAATAACCATAAACCCTAAATCATGGCCCTTATATATCATACGCATCTTTAAACTAATTTCTACAAGTATAACTTTAAGAAAAAAGATTAGGATGGTTGCATTACAAATAGATAATAGATTATAAAAACGCTTCCTTAATTTTAGAAATAAGATGGTTGCTTCAAAATGGCACTTTTTGCATTCTCAAAAGTTTCTTTCTCTTTGAATATATTCTTGACCCTCTAGTGGTGAATAGATTGACTCAAAAATAAAAATAAGTTTCTCTTTACCACTAGATGACATTTACAACAAAATGCTTATTTGAGTTAGATGTTTGCTCAAGTGTCAGTTACTGGTTAGGTGTCTGTCAATAACTGGGGGTTTCACCCTAAACACACGTAAAATTACATTAAAAAGGTATAGAAGGGTACATTTTTTTGCACTATATGCTATTTAAAGTAAGTAAAACTCTAAACCTAAGGGATTGAATGAAACATGTTTAATGTGACACCCGTTCTTCTCAGAATTTCGAAGTTTACATTGCATTTCATTGTCATTAGTGAAGAACAAGCACTGAGATAATTTAATTTACATGAATGGGAAAAAAAAATTTCTATAAACTACAACTGGAAATTTTATTAATTTGTATCTTCAGAGAGTGAGCAGAATGCATTTTAGGGTCACCTGAAAATGTGGGCCTGAGTTAGAGATTTCGTTTTATTCAAATTATTATTTTTTTTTTTTTTTGAAAAAACGCTTATTGTAGCCATATAATTAAATTTAATGGGATGTTGATGTTTCGAGATTATGTTTAAGAAGATGTTTCACCGATACTGGTCTTCCATGTTAACCTATTTCCTGAAATTTCATGTTAACCTATGAAAAAAATTTATTAGATGATTACACGTTACCTAATGTAATTATCAGAATATGTTTTTCACCACCAGAAAGAAAACGTTCAATGCCGACGTAATGAGTTAAAAAAAAAAATCTTAAATTTTAAGTATTTTTAAGAAGACGATAAATTATGAAAATTTTACTCAAGAGAAAATTTCAAAGTTTGTAGGGTTTTATCAAATATACTCAAATGCAGCACAATATTTTTTTATGCACTACGTTGCCGTTGAACGTTTACTCGCTAATGGTGAAAAACATAATTCGATAACTACATTAGGCAATGAGTAATCACCCTAATTAAATTTTCTCATAGGAGTTAGCATGAAATTTCACGCTCGGAGAGGAGATAATGTTGGATGTGTTCTACTCTTGCGAGTATACATGTATTTTTATTACAGTTCATGAAGAGAATAGCTAAATAATTGCTCCAAAACATTTTTTTTTTTAGGCTAACAAAAAAATTTATGTAAAGAATAATACTAATTGAAGTAGACATTTTTTGTTGTAAGAGGAAACTACGTTCTTATGTAGAATAGGAGTGGCGAACCCGCGTTCCAGCTGTCACCACTATTTCCGAATAGCAATCTTTGCTTTTTTTAATGACAGAAATTCTGCGATTAAAAGAGGCAAAGGTAATTCGGAAATAGTGATGACAATTAGCCCGCTGGAAACACGGCTTTGACTTCCCTGCTCCAGACACTCTTCATAAAACTTGTTTATTTTTAGCTAAGTATGCATCTCATTATTTTCTTTTACTAAGGTAAAATGTTCTTGTTATTCATTTGATTTTCATCATTGATGTTGCAGAATTTTTCATTATATCGTAAATAGTTAATGAACCACAAAAAAATCGCAGAATTTTTTTTTTGTTTTTTTTTTCTACTAATTTTAATGAATTATTTATTATGATTGAATTTTTTAAACGACTTTTAAAAAAGAAGGTTCTATTTTTGATCGTTATTATCGTAGGGCTCAGCCCGCGCGAGAGTAGTGTTTATAACAGTCTTGGGCTCGGCACAAAGTGAAAATTTTATTTATTAACAGATTGTAAAAAGGAAAAAAAAAACTTGCCAGATGCTATTTAAGAGAGAGAGAAACAGGATGTAGTCCAAGTTTCTTAAAGTGTTTTACAATCCACTAAAAATTCGTTTGTAAGGGAATTTAAATGCTACTGACGGGATATAAAAAGGAATATCTATCTAATTTTGAAACCTTGGCACGGTCAGTGTTAGTAACAGAAAGAAACCGTGGGATATCCCTTGTCTATCCTTTCTTTCTATTGGAAGTCCTTTTTCAAAATTACTGGAAAAGAGAACACATGTCTTCCTGCCATAGTTGTACAAAAATATTTTAGAAGAATAAGAATTGCGACTTTTGAAGCTTTCTGCCAGTGGTTGGGTATAAATAAAAAAAAAATTCTATTTTAAACGGAATTTGAGGTACATGAAATCCACGAAACGTCGTCGCGGGAGAGTATATAGGATTAATAACTATTTCTATGTAAGAAGAGATTTTTAAACGAGTAAATTAATCTTGAAAAAAAATGTTTAAATGCTATTAACAATTTTCTACTGCATACTTTCTGTATCGGGCTCAGAATTTGATGACATAAATTTTTAGGCTTGGGCGGTTTCTGGTTAATCATAGGGCTCGGGTTCCAAAAAAATAGTCTGAACAGTAGTAAGAGAGTGAGGGTTCAACGACAGCAGGCGCAGCCGCAGTGCGCAATTCCGCAATCAAAGTACAATCAAGGGTCGCGACGACCTTTCTCTTTATCGCACTAGTTATGTATATGTGTGTCTGCGTGTATGTGTCATTATTCTTTCTATTCGATACTGTGATGTGAAATATTTTAATTTGCCACTTCTCGAAAATGCTGATTCAGAAGCATCTTGATTCATGACTCCATTCATAGGAGATGTAAACATTAATTTGCAGTGATTTGAGATTCTGGTTATTCATGTTGTATTATTTCTTCTGTGTTTCACTGTTTTCTGATTATAAACACTTACAGTATATGCCATCAGTGCTTTTTTTTTTTTTTTTTTTAGTATTTCAGATTTATTTAACATGATTACAAAATTTCTAAAATTAATGGGAATTTTTTTTATCATATCATAAGATTTTTGAAACATTGTTAAATCTAATGACGAAGAAGCATTTTATTCGTCTATTGTAGTTTATGTTGTTGTTTAATAGTATAATTTAAAAATAATAATTATTATTATTGGTGTTTTTTTTTAATTGGTATATTCCTTTTTAAAAAAAATGTATGTAGGTATTTTTCTGTGATATTTCCTTTATGATTTTAAATTTTCAAGATTGAGAAATATCAAAACATTCATTTATAGACATTCGGTATCAATTATTAAATTTACTTCCACTGCAAACACACTTGCTATGTTTATGACACAAGTAATTAATGGCACTAAAAAATGAAACATAGCATTTAAATAAAATGTTATTTATGCCTGATATGAAGTTTATGTATAAAACTACTTTCGTATATTTTTTAAAGAGTTCATATTTGCTTATGGATTCTATTTATTTTTAAAGAGATTAATAACTACTTGTTTATTCAAAATATTTCCAAACAATGAAAAACAGTACATATGCAGTCATTTGTTTCATTTTTTTAAATTTCCTTCTCTTTTTCTATTTCTTACTTTTTTTTTCTTATTTTATGAAAAAATTAAATTTAAAGGAAGTAAATGTTAATAGATAGCAGTCATACATAAATCTGAAAAGGCTTTGTGGACTTTTACAAAATATAAAAACGAGATCAATCTTTTCCTATAAAACATATGGAATCTATATAACTTATATTCACATGATTCACAAATCTACAGGAATAAAAAAATTAAATTAAATATGACTAATCGTGCCGTTCTACAAATAAGCACAGTATTAATATCCATTTTTCAGCAATAGCGGGCGAAAATTTGAAAGCATGATTAAAGAATATGCTTAAAAGAAAAATATATGCATATTCAGGAGAATTTATAAAGTTAGACACCAAGTTGGTGTTTTCAAACTTCATAATACACACCTCCTTAGTTTAAATGCCAAAAGGCACCACACCAAACATTTGTTGCCTTCAATCTTACTTATAATAAAATCCATCTTTCTTACTTATAATAAAATCCAAAGGCGAGAAAGTGTCTGTAACGGTACCGGGCTGTACCACTCTGATCTGCGAGTCGACCGTAGTTAAACGCCATGTTAGGCTTACTGAAAAATATATGCTAACACATAATAACACTAAATGATAATATCTTCTACTTGAAATAACGTCTGTTCAGCATATTTTCGTATAAAACATGTATATCATATCCAGTTATAATGTTTTAAGTTTTAAATTAAAAATAACAGATTAAACATCCGATTACCTGATGTAAATAAACGAATAATGTTGCCATTCAAAAACACAAATCCCATATCTAGAAAAAAAAAGGAATGACTCTTTGAACGTTTCATTAAAATATCCAATTATGCTCTTAAAATATTTGTAAAAGCATTTTAAAGTCTTTAAATATTTAAAGGATTTTCTAAAATTTATTTCTGTAAGCATTTTGTTCCTGAAATCACTTTTTCAGAAATAGCGATGATACCTTTCGAGGCTTTGCGATGCAACTACCCACTATCTTCCTCCGTGCAACTACCAGCATTTTAGATTTCGTTCGTAAATACTATTCTGGCGCCATCTTCTGACAATAAATACAAATTATACGTTTCTGTTAGAAAAAAAAATTAATAATACAACTTTATTATAATTTACATAATAATAAAGTTGTAAAATAATATAAAATGTACATAAGCATATTTTTAGAATAAGAAAATTCAGGATGTATTGATTTTACAAGATTTTATTACAAGATCAACTTTTTTTAATGATTTAAATTATTTTTATTATTAATTTTGAAAGGGAAATATTTGACTTTGTGTAAAAATTAATGCATTCTTTTAGATTATGAAGAAGCTAAAAGATCGTTTTCGTATTATTGAGAGAGAAAATTAATACCTATAATTTACTAACCATAGTTAATTATTGAGACCTTAATTAATTATTGGGATCATTATTAGGATTAAAATTTTAATTATTCAGAAAAATATTTGGAAATTTTGAGTTGAAAAACCAAAATAAGGGAAAAGATTACGTTTCGTAAAATTTACCATTAACATAAGGTATGTACATTCAGGATGTATTGAATTATTACAAGATCAACTTTTTTTAATGATTTAAATTATTTTTATTATTAATTTTGAAGGGAAAATATTTGACTTTGTGTAAAAATTAATGCATTCTTTTAGATTATGAAGAAGCTAAAAGATCGTTTTCGTATTATTGAGAGCGAAAATTAATACCTATAATTTACTAACCATAGTTAATTATTGAGACCTTAATTAATTATTGAGATCATTATTAGGATTAAAATTTTAATTATTGAGAAAAATATTTGGAAATTTTGAGTTGAAAAACCAAAATAAGGGAAAAGATTACGTTTCGTAAAATTTACCATTAACATAAGGTATGTACATTCAGGATGTATTGAATTATTACAAGATCAACTTTTTTTAATGATTTAAATTATTTTTATTAATCTTGAAAGGGAAATATTTGACTTTGTGTAAAAATTAATGCATTCTTTTAGATTATGAAGCAGCTAAAAGATCGTTTTCGTATTATTGAGAGCGAAAATTAATACCTATAATTTACTAACCATAGTTAATTATTGAGACCTTAATTAATTTATTGAGATCATTATTAGGATTAAAATTTTAATTATTCAGAAAAATATTTGGAAATTTTGAGTTGAAAAACCAAAATAAGGGAAAAGATTACGTTTCGTAAAATTTACCATTAACATAAGGTATGTACATTCAGGATGTATTGAATTATTACAAGATCAACTTTTTTTAACGATTTAAATTATTTTTATTATTAATTTTGAAAGGAAAATATTTGACTTTGTGTAAAAATTAATGCATTCCTTTAGATTATGAAGAAACTAAAAGATCGTTTTCGTATTATTGAGAGCTAAAATTAATACCTGTAATTTACTTAACATAATTAATTATTGAGACCTGAATTAATTATTGAGATCGTTATTAGGATTGAGATTTTAATTATTCAGAAAAATATTTAGAAATTTTGAGTTGAAAAACAAAGATAAAGAAAAAAATTACGTTTCGTAAAATTTACCAATAACATAACTACCATTAACAGTAAAATTTACCATTAACCCTCTATATTACCTAATATTACCTTAACGGTTCAGGTCAGTTTTCCCTATTGTCGATAAACAGTATATGAATATTTTTATCAATTATTTAAAATTTTAACTGAAAACCCCAATTTGTACCCACCGTCTTAGGACGGGCATTTACACTAGTTTTTTTATATTAAGCACTTCTAAATTTTCTAAGGAGCGTTAAATATTTCATTCTTTCGTTGTCTTTTAAGATACATTACCTAAAACATTCCTTATCAGGCCCCCTCTTAATACTACGTTCAGATCGGATAGTTAAGATATCTTAGACCGCTGAACTCACTGAGTGAGTTCCAGAAACTCACTTAGTGAGTTCGAACTTTCCATTGCTAGATACAGTCAGTACCGCTCACTCTGATTGGCTCTGGAGGCCGATTGGCCGTTGAGTTTGCTTTTAACATATGCGCATGCGCACTGGACACGGTGATGTTGAGTGAGTTATCTTAAATGCGTTTGGCGGTGTGGACAGGTATTCAATTCCGGTGAGGTACCACCTCAAAAATGGCGGTCTAAGATATCTTAAATGTGCGATGTGAACAGGGTATTACAGTAGAAAGCCTTTTTTTTTTATCTCCCCCTCTCCCCTTTTTCTTATCTCACCAAAAAATCCTTATCTCCCCGTACTCTTAGAGTACCATTTTTCTCCCCATTCCGTGACGTACTTCCGGCGTGACGTCCTTCCGGGCTGCATTGACCTTCACAGAGCACAGAAGTCGGTGCAGCGCGTGCAACTGGCGTAGAACTTTCATTTTATATCAACTTTTGTTTAAAAACTAGTTTTTAAGCATAACTCAAAAGCTACTTGGCAGAGTGGGCTGTAATTTTAGATTCGCATATTTGAAGCTTATTGTCGGATTCCACTTCTCAGTCCACACAACTTCGAAATAAATCCGGTCTATCGATATGCTGCCACCACCGATATTAATACGTGATATCGGGCACGATCCGTGATGTATATTCAAGAACAACCTAACTCTTTCAATTAAAGTTAAAGTAACAATTTATTAACAATATTTACACTTAAACTCGGATGTAAATTATCCGGTTTAACACTAAATCAAAACAATTACAGAAAACGCTCTACGTGTACCGTTAGACTACGTCAATTCATTCCGAACTCAGATTTCTATTAATCTCACACACTCCAATCCTGCGTTCGAACTCACTCAAGTCTCAGCGCTCATTTCTCGCGCAACCTTCACCCTTCGCCACCACGCTAGAACTCAACACTGGCCTCCGAGCTCCAACTCTGAACGACCTTACACCTTCGCTTCCCACGTTAGAACTAACTTTTTCTCTCTCGTAAACTCCAGAGCACTCTCCTTTCTACGGGGCTTCTCCTCTGTTTCCAAGGGTCCTTGACAACCCCTCCTCCCTCTTGACGGGTCTGTCTTCCTAAACAAAAGGGTGCAATAGTTTTTCTTATCTATGAAAGACTACATTGCAATGGAAATACTTCCTTCATTCTGTTCCACTCGCCACCCTTCGGATTAAGATTTTCTAAAGGACGCCTTTAACGGTACACAATAGATACATATACCATACATACAATATGCTAATCACTTAAGAATAGCTCTCAACTCTTGCAGCTGTGAGAGAACCTGACACCCCCCACCTTAGCGGAAAATATGCCTTTTAGGGGCTAATTTTCCTCAAACTATGTAATGTCTGAGAAGAGTTCAACAGTTCCTTGATAGGTTTCTTCATTACTACAATTACATAAATATTTCAAGGTGTCTGAAAATTTAACTACTGACATCTCTAATGAACCATATACTAATGTGATAACTACAAAAAAAATTACACAATATGCTAATACACTGTTATAAACACAAGATGCAAATACAATTATAAATACACAAAAAAGAATAAAGTTACACTAGTATTATGTCATTTCAATGTCAGTCCTTAGGCTGAGCTTGCTGGAGGCGGAACTTTTTCCTTCCAGTGCTTCCTCGTTAACTTAATTGGTACATCCCTTTTCGTAATGCACCCGCTTGAATGGCTAACTTCTGCCTCTGAGATCTTAATTAAATTTTCCTCTAACCAATCAGGCACTTGCCTGTCCAAGTCCTCTTTGTACGTAATAAAGACATTGTACAATTTCTGCCTTATCTTACCCCTCTCCGGTTTACGACCAATCCGATTTTTCTCCATTTCTACCAGTTCGATAGGACCCATAAATAATTCCTTATTTTTCCTTAAGATTGATTTTATGTCCCCAACTTGAATATTTGTTAATCCTTTTATCTCAAATCCCTTCCTGTCTTTATTTTCCGGTTGTTCTCGGTCTAACAACAGATCTTTCCTACAGTCTTCAAACGCCCCGTCACTATCCAAGACAATATCGACTGCTTTATTTTTAGCCATAAATGCTCTCATTTCATCTTGATACACCAGTTTCTTACTCCCGTCCACTAACTCAACTATAACTGTAGGTCGACATATTTCCTCTTTCTCCTTATTACTCACATTCATTTCCCTCGTTAATCGACATTCTACACATGATTCACAATATATTTTAGCTTCCTTCGCCATATTTTCCCAATAAAATGAATGCTCGATTCTTTCTAACATTTTCTTAACCGTCTGATGTTCTCCATATAAGGCGGTACGCGCTAGTTTTAGAATTTCCTCCCTTCTAATTTTAGGTATTACTAATTGAGCTACAGTTTCATCTACCAATTTCTCTTTATGATATAATAACCCATTAACAAGATAGTAAGACCCTTTATCATTTTCAGCTAATTCCCAAGCTTTCTCTAAATCTTTACAATTCATTTGGGATTCCTGAAATACATTTAAACTACTTTCCGTAACTTGATTAATCTTACTTTTCTCTACCTCTGCTTTTTCCTTCTCCTGACTTTGTAAATTTTCCGATCTCGCGTCTACGACATAACGATTATTATTACCATTTCTAATCCTTTCCCCTTCTTTCACTTTATTCCTACTATCTTCCTTACATTCCCTTTCTACCGATTCTCTTAATGATTTCTCGTTGTTTAACCCTGACAATTCATTAGCCACGTCAGGATGTAAAATTACCTGTTCCTTACTATTATCAATTACTGCACAAAGTACATCCTGATGAATTACATTAGTTTGACCACGTTTTGGAATAGCTAAAGGTAACTGAATTAACGGCGATTTGACTGCCTTACCAAATATCCCTTGTAAATAGATGCTCCCAGCCCCTCTTAATTGTTCTGCTGGTACTAAATCTTTATGAACGACGCTAATTTGGCAACCAGAATCCACCAATCCTTTTGTTATCTTCCCATTTACACTAACTTCCACTTTCTCGAGATTTTTAATTTCTCTCCAATAACTTTAGCTCTCCAATTCCCTCTTGCTCCGATTCTTGCCATACTCGCTCTCCTTGGTAATTCTTTAATTCCTCGCACTGAGACATTATTGATACTAGCCCTTGGTTCTTGTCGGTTATTAATTTGATTACTTCCCTCATTATTTCCTTTTGTACAATATCGCTGTACATGGCCTCGTTGAGAACACTTGAAACAGATAGGCGTCGTATCATTAGGTTTCTTATATTCCGGTTTTCTACCCAAAAATGGACTAACCTCATTATTCCCATTTTGTCTCCAATTACTACTAAATCCCTCATCTTTTGCCCTTCTAGAATCTTCATTATTCACATACCTTTCTTTACCTTTATAACCCTTATAAGTTACCGCATAAGATTTTTGTTTAGCATCAAAGAAATTATCACATTCCTTAGCAATTTTAGAAACTTCTAACCAATTACTGTGCTGAGTTAATCCAACATGCGTCGCGGTTTCCTCATCTAGAGTAGTTAACAACTTATCCGTGACAATTAACTGATTAACCTTCTCATACGTATCTGCACCTCTAATCTTACAGTAATTTTCCCACGTTGCTATTAAACGTGACACAAATAATACATGAGTTTCATTTTGATTCCTTCTAGCCTTCTTGAAATTTTCCAAACACGCCTTCGGTGTCGGCTCGTGTTCCCTTAGAACTAATTCCTTTAACTTCTCATAACTCTCAATTTGTTCTCTAGTCGTGTATATTAGCAAATTATCAGCCTTATCCCCTAGCATATTTAGTAAAATTTCGGCCTGCTGGGTTTCCGGTACATTTTTTGTTTGGAATGCTCGTTCTAAACTGCTAAAAAACAGATTCCATCCCTTAGTCCCTTCTGGAACTTTGATAGACAAAGTTTTAACACTTTTAATCAATTTCTCTAGGCTACTCTCATGATTAGATTCTCTAGTCCCATTAGCGTTATTAGCCGAACTTTGAATCTTTATCCTTTCCAACTCTAACTCATGTTCCAATCTCAATTTTTCAGCCCTTTCTTCTCTATCTAACTTCTCACGGTCTAACTCTCCTCCCTTTCTAACTTTTCTCGTTGTAACTTTACATTTTCCTCCCTTTCTAACTTTTCCCGTTCTACTACTAACGCTTCTTGTTCTAACCGTTCTGTAACAATAGTGCTAGATAATTCCATAATGGCTCCCTCTTCATATTCGTCGCTCTCCACTATCTTTTTCTTAAGCTTAAACCTGGTATCATCTTCCGAGACCTCAATTCCTAACTCTCCACATATCGCCTGAAGATCCACCCTTTTTAATTTTAGTAAGAAAGCCATACTTTCTACTGATAACTATTACCACCCTACAATAATACTTAATCACAATATCAAATTAATACTTCCTCAAATCCTACCCTCATAAGTTACCTCCACATATTATACTATTTAACATATTTCAAATAAGTAATAATACAATAATAAATTTCCTTAAACAATGATACCCCACAATTTGCTTCCAATAACAAAGTAACAATAATCTCAATTTTACTATTATGCAATACAGATTTTAAATTTATACCATTAAATAATAAAATACAATTTACACAATAATACTGATACGTTGCAATTTGAATAAAACACTGATGCCAATCACTACATAAAAAATATCCACCTAACAAAAATTTGCATGAAATACACATAAATTCCTAAATTTAATCTCAATAAAATATTTCAATTTCAAAATTAGTTCTCACATTAAAAAGTAAATCACAGCACTTTTTTTTTTTTCTTGGCCTTCAGTTCTTCCTTGAAGGTTATTTCAATTTAATTTAAATTCTACACAAATTTGATTTCCTCATTTACTATCAATATTTCAAACTTAAAGCAAACAATATCACTTAATTTAAATATTACTTTAATAATAATTTAAATTTAAGAAATTTCAATTATTCCTTCCCACTATTAACACAATGCATTAATTTTAATCATTAATCTTATCCGTTTAAAACAATTTGAAAATCACTTCTAGTAATTAATATAAGATCCTTTTCTTAACACAATAGTGTAAAATGGCTGTTAATATCTCATTTGATTTAGACCAATTATTATATTGCACATAAATTATCATAAATTATACACAATAAAAAACAGTAGGTTTGAGAATGTCAGTAGAGTAAAATGATCAAAACACCTTACCTCGTACTTTATTCGCTGGGCGATCCGGCACAAACTCTCTGTAACACGGCTATCTGGCA
Organism: Maratus michaelseni; assembly: GCA_963931845.1. Taxonomy (NCBI): domain Eukaryota; kingdom Metazoa; phylum Arthropoda; class Arachnida; order Araneae; family Salticidae; genus Maratus; species Maratus michaelseni. The sequence goes on from OZ007599.1 coordinate 276,251,006, forward strand.
CTAGTCTACAACGATAGGGCACGAACACTTCCGCTAGATGATCCGGCACAAACTCTCTGTAACACGGCTATCTGGCACTAGTCTACAACGATAGGGCACGAATACTTCCGCTAGACGATCCGGCACAAACTCTCAGTAACACGGCTAACTGGCACTGGTCTTCGGTGATTCAATCCCGTCGCTGCCAACATTGTCGGATTCCACTTCTCAGTCCACACAACTTCGAAATAAATCCGGTCTATCGATATGCTGCCACCACCGATATTAATACGTGATATCGGGCACGATCCGTGATGTATATTCAAGAACAACCTAACTCTTTCAATTAAAGTTAAAGTAACAATTTATTAACAATATTTACACTTAAACTCGGATGTAAATTATCCGGTTTAACACTAAATCAAAACAATTACAGAAAACGCTCTACGTGTACCGTTAGACTACGTCAATTCATTCCGAACTCAGATTTCTATTAATCTCACACACTCCAATCCTGCGTTCGAACTCACTCAAGTCTCAGCGCTCATTTCTCGCGCAACCTTCACCCTTCGCCACCACGCTAGAACTCAACACTGGCCTCCGAGCTCCAACTCTGAACGACCTTACACCTTCGCTTCCCACGTTAGAACTAACTTTTTCTCTCTCGTAAACTCCAGAGCACTCTCCTTTCTACGGGGCTTCTCCTCTGTTTCCAAGGGTCCTTGACAACCCCTCCTCCCTCTTGACGGGTCTGTCTTCCTAAACAAAAGGGTGCAATAGTTTTTCTTATCTATGAAAGACTACATTGCAATGGAAATACTTCCTTCATTCTGTTCCACTCGCCACCCTTCGGATTAAGATTTTCTAAAGGACGCCTTTAACGGTACACAATAGATACATATACCATACATACAATATGCTAATCACTTAAGAATAGCTCTCAACTCTTGCAGCTGTGAGAGAACCTGACACTTATATTTTATATAAAACGATTTCTGTTAAAAAAAACTCATATTTTATAATTCTTATTTTTTATTTTCGAATACTAATTTCAAAATATATATTGTTTGTGTCTAATTCAAACTCTTATAAATAATTTAAGTAAAACCTGTCTATAACTTTTTATCAACCTCTAGCAGAACTGATTTTCAATAATAATGTCTGATGTAAAGTAAAAAATGTAAATATAAAAGGAACTGAAGTCAAGTTATCACTGCAGAAGAATGTTATATTTGAACTGAACGCCTCTAGTTTTTCACTTTAAATTTATTTATTTGTAAAGATACAAAGGGTGTTTTTCTCTGGAAATTTAATTAAAATCAGACAGGCTTAGGGCATGGTATTAGCAAAGTTCATCTGGGCAAAGTTCATCTCTAATGTTTTACTACGTTTTAAGAGATAATTAACAGCACTCATTTATTCAATTGTATTTGAAGAATGAAACAACTGGAAAACGTGTCTATTCACACACTTATATAATTTGAGGAATCAGAACCTTCATTGATTTTACTTTTATTTCCTTCTATTATATAAATTTCTTCAATTTCTACAAAGTTTGAAAACTAAAAGTCTATTTTTATAAAATCTGCTTTATTTGTTGCTCTCTAGTAAAAAATAAATACATTAACCAATCATCTAATTATCCCTTTCTTCCCCAAAAGTTCCACTTCCCCCCATAAAACTGTTTCTCCAATACTAAATTTTAAAAAAATTTTGCCCTTTTTTTATTTCACGGTAAGGTTAAATATCAGTCGTCTGAAATCTCCCCTACCTTCGAAATTTTCACTCTATCCTCATATTAAATCCTTTCTCTTATTATCCTTTCATATTAAAAAGGATCCTTCACAAAACTTTTCACCTTAAAACCCTTCACAGAATTTTTCCTCTTAAAAATAGACCTTTCACAAAATTTTATCTCTCCGTTCACAAACTTAATCATTTGAAAGTAAAATCTGACTGCCGCTTTTGCACTATAGGTTGTAAACTCAACTAAAAAAAAAATTATTTAATTTTATTATTTCACATAAAATTCGATAGTTTTTCAAACAATTCTGAAAATATTTCCCGAAAAAAAAATAACTATCATAATTAATTTTTAATTAATATTTATAATTAATATCTTTTCAAAGAGTACTGAAAAAACAACGCTAAATCTAACACCATTCACCACTCCAGAAAAAAATAATTCTTGTGAAAATTCTAAGTCCCATGATTATTTCTTAATTAATATTTTTAATTCATTTTATAATTAATCTTTTTAAAAACTCCACCTCATCAAAAAAAAAAAAAAAAAAATCCCCTCAAAAATTTCATCTCATTCTGTAGTACTACACACAATTAATTTAATATTAATTAATAATTGTTAAAAAAATTTTATTAACATGTAATTTTTTTTTAACTTTTTGGATAATTTTTATAATTGTCTTAAATATTTTTACAAATTTGTAAATTTTTTAATAACATGCAAATTATTTTAAAAATTTGAAAAACATTAACTTTTAAAATATACACTAAAACACTTTTTATTTTGCTTAAAAGACGTCAACATATCAATATAAACATTAAAGATGTTAAAATTTAAAATTTACGTGTTTCGATTTGTTCATCAAATCGCCATCAGAATATACACAAACCACAAATACAATGTACATAAAAACCAGAGATTAAATTAAATTAAAAACCAGAGAGTTTGAACAGTGACTATGTGAAAGAAGGTACAACGCCCTCTATACTTTTAACACCGCTCTTAGATCCATCTATAGACCGCTTCCCACTATTATTCAACCACTCAACCCAAATCTTCGGAATATTAAATGACAACGTATCATTACATGCTTTCGAGCTGCTTAAATAAATCTAAGAGCGGTGTTAAAATTAAAAGTATAGAGGGCGTTGTACCTTCTTTCACATAGTGACTGTTCAGACTCTCTGGTTTTTAATTAATTTAATTTAATCTCTGGTTTTTATGTACATTGTATTTGTGGTTTGTGTATATTCTGATGACGATTTGATGAACAAATCGAAACATGTAAATTTTAAATTTTAACATCTTTAATGTTTATATTGATATGTTGACGTCTTTTAAGCAAAATAAAAAGTGTTTTAGTGTATATTTTAAAAGTTAATTCTAATGGACGTATTTTGACTCTCCATTTTATTTGAAATATAATAACATTTGAATTGAAAAATATTTTTAATAACTTGTAAATTTTTGAAAACTTTTATAATAGATGTTTAAAAGGTTTTTTTTTCCTCACTTAAACAAATATTAGTTGAATAAACTAGTAATATCACATGTTAAAATCATAGTAAAATTTATACACACGTACATGTATACACACACATATATATATGTAAACATGTATACACATACACTCATAGAATTTAATTAATTTTAATATAAAACTCTGATGATTTCAACAGATATTCAGAAATATATAAGTGAATTATAGAGAAAAGAGTAGAGAATTTGCCTATTTATATTTGAACATTGTACTAAATGAGTTTCCAAGCCATAACTTATATGCAAGGGTCTAATTCAAGTTAGGACTAAGCCTATATCCTCTCTGAACTTATCATTACTCTAGTTTCTTAAAATTTCTGTACTTGTGCAGATATAGAAAATATGGTTGATAGGATAAACAATTGGTTACTCAGGTGGAGAGTTGGTTGAATGGTTGATTGATGATGTAAACAACTGGTTAGTAGGATGTATTTGTTCGACAGTTAATAACAGAAAATTTTAAAATTTACAGGGATTAAAGGGATATCGTGGAGCCTTTAAAATGAACTACTCCAATAAATCATCGAAATGAATTTTATTAAATTCAGCACTTAAATAAATAAAAATTACAGGTTCTAGATTAACTGGATCGCACAACAAAAATATTAAGGGTTCTTTCAGTTTATGATTCTTCTGCAGTCAAATAAGTATCCAGCACTAACAATAGTCTATATTTTCAATGAATAAACAGTCAGCATTTCCCCTCCAAAAGTAGAAGTGGGAAGGACGGTCAGCTTGTCTGACCCTTCACAATATATAACAGATTAATAAATCGGTCAATCACCTTCGAAATACGGGAAGGGACTCAAAGTTGTCATTGTTCAAGCAAAATTAAATAACGGCCTTGCTTGCTTTACAAAGTCGTTACGCAACAACTTTACAGTTATAATAGAAAAAGGGTTTCTCTGTCCGGCGATTCAACAATCACCTGAATGTAATTTCTTTCCCGGAGTGAAGACTCAGTCTTTTAAGGTTGAAAGGAAACTGCAACCTCTCCCGAGTACTACCTACTCGTAACTTCACTCTCAGCTAACTGTCTTTTCTTTTCTATCCTCCAAGTTATCTCTCGAACAATAAGATTCTCTCCAGCCACTGAAACGTCTTTCAGATGACGTAATAGAAAAAGTCTTTCATGATAGGTGGAAAAGGGATTTCACGTGAATATTCTCTCCTAACTGAGGTCAGCTCCATTCCCACAATACCTGGAATGCGCCGCTTGACCACTAGGATTCCGGCCGCACTCTCTATTTATCTCACTGTCTCCAAATCTTCAAGTAATAATATTAGTGATGATTGAGCGAAACTTTTTAAGTTTCGCGGCCGATTAGTGAACTTAGTTTTATTTTGGAAGAAAAACCCAAACACAAGGGAAGTGCCTATACCTGGTTTTTAGGCTTCGCTAACAGAGTTTTCGGTGAGATATAGTGAATTTCTCACAATATATTTATAAAGTCAATTTTCGAAAATATTTTGACTAACTTGCAGTTATTTTTTTATATTAAAAAAAATGTGAATATTATATACACATATATATTAACACACATAAAACATGTTTGCTAACATGCATATATTTTTTTAATTTACAACTAATTTTAACTTTTTTCTTGACTTGCAAATATTTGTTTAACTTATTTTATTAATATATACATTTTTTAAAGTTTTTTCTTATTAACTTATAATTTTTATAAACTTATTAATAGTTTTTTAAACTTTTCTCGTTCAATACTTATATCATATATTCTTTCATACATATACGTATGTGTACTTATGCCTACCCATTTTATGCCATTACATTTAAAAATATAATAGAAAGTTTAGCTTTGATGAGTAGAACACTAATCATCTTAAGTTAAATATATATAAATACTCACACACACACACTATTTCTTTTAAAACTGGCTTATGCTTGTAAAATGTCTTTCAAAAAGTTTACACGCTTGATTCTTAAAAATGTATAAATCTTATTATTTTCACATACAAAACAAAATGTCACTTACTTTTAGAGTCTTTTCTAATAAGGTAAAGACTTGGCTATTTCTTGACATTTTTTAACTATTAATATAAAACACCTGAATTCGTTAAATAAAACTTTGAATATACTAATTCTTTGAAAATAAACAGCGAGAAATAATATGTGTTCACTAGGAGCTAGCTAGAATAAGAATGATCACTGACAGAACCCTATAAGTTTGTTATCTCTTTCATTCTCGCTCTTGATTGGTCGAAACATGTAGATGAGAAGTCAGCGACTTCAAACACATTCAGACATGTCTAAACAGGTTTTATCTTGTTGCTCATTTGATCCTGAACCAATCAGGAATTAGTCACATGTCTTACCATGGAATGATGTCACTGATAAAGAATCAAGTGATAATGCTCTCAACCAATCCAGCGGCAGATATAAGAGTCACATGGTAACCGGTTTAAAATTTCTGGGTCGAAACTTTATTGTAGGATCCGCGGATTATACGCCGGAAATTACAGTTGTCTCTATGTGAAAACTACATAAAAAAACATTTACTGATACAATTAATTCTGTTTAAAAACTTAAAATTAATATTCGCAAACATTAAAATCATATTCCCTAGCATATATATATATACAGTAGCTCATAAAAGTTTTGAGACGATATGTTTTTCTGTAAGCAAAATATCTTAATGATGTAAATTACTATTTTGTACCCCTTTTAAAATTCAACAAAATGCAACATTAGAACAATTGAGATATATGCATGAATTAAAAATAATTAGGAAATTTGCAAAAGTTTTGAGACGATTCAGTTTTTCTAAACTTTTATTGAAATTAAGCGCCTTAATGTAACGAAATACAGCAATATTTAATATTTAGTTCCATATCCTTTTGCTGTGAGGACTGCAGCATATTGTCTGAGCATGGAATTAACAAGGCTTTCTAAAGTGGACCTGCGGCAGCATTCTCCCCTCATCGGAACGGAAGACTTTCTCGTAATGCGCCGACGAAGTGATAATTTCGCATTCTGCCCCTACCGTCTCGGAATTCGTTCCCGTATTTCGGGGCTGTTATGTGGTAATTTCTCCGACTGCTTTAGGCAGCCGGAAAGCGTTCCCTTTATCGTTTTAAGATGGCGCGCGTATATATGCAGCGCTCCGTTATATATGAGGATAGTTATATGAGGATAGTTATCCGTTAGTATATGAGGATACAGGGCAAAAAGACAGTGTTTTAGAATAGGTACATTTTCTAATGAATACAGTTTACACGAAATTTTTAAACATAAATTATTTTTCAGTTAAAATTTATTTTAATACTATTTTGAATTGTAAATAATAAAGTATTATAGACCCGTTAGGAAAAGAAAAAAATACGCCCTAATCCAATAGTACTAATAATTAGTTAAAAGTTCACTAGAGTGAAAAGATTTTTATTTGCTTACGAAATTATTTTTGCATGTTACAAGAAAACAGTTTTACACTACCGATAGAATTTATATACTAATGAAATTTACCGGAATATTTTTGCACTGTCTTGTATATGTATGAAATATAGTGTGAGTCATAATACATACATAAAGATTGAAACATATTTTCTATTGAAAACTAATAAGGGAAAGCATTACTACTTATTTCGTTTTGTTTCCAAAATGTAATTAACACATTTCGTTAAAAAGATAATTCGTAAAATAAATAAATAAATAAATAAAAATAACTTAATGAAAGATTTTGCCTACATTAAATATTTATTCAACACTAAAAAATTGTTTAGTTTAAATCATATTTCACAAACAACATTAAAAATGTATATAGTTTAATTAATATATTTCGCTAACAGCATTAAAATTTTCCAAAATCTCATAGCATAATTAGCATAATCAGAGGTCTGTCCAGACTTAACTCCCTGGGTCCTGTCCTTGTAAATTATGAACAGCTTTTTACATTTGTGAAAAATCTAGTCATAATTTTGTGAATTTGAAAGGATCGTCATATTCTGGTTCTTGTTTATACATTTTTAAGAAGATATGTGTATGTAAAATATACAGTTTCTTTATGTAAAAGTGACAGTTAGATTTTACTTTTAAATAATTAAATTTGTAAAAGTTTTTTAAGACAAAGAATTTTGTGAAGGGTGCTTTTTTAAGACAAATAATTTTTTTAATGGCCCTGTTTTGAGATGAAAATTTTACTCAAGGGTCCAATTTTGAAATGAAAAATATTGTGAAGGGCTCTTTAAAGGGACCCAATTTCTTCCTAAACAGATCCCTAATAATTTACTAATTAACATGATAAAAAAGGTGGGAGTGGGCGATATTTTAGTGCAACCGGTCCCTGTGTAAGAGATTAAAAAAATATTAATCTATAATTAAAAGCCTCAACATTATTAATCACCCACTACGGAAAAAAAAAAACTCGCTTTGCGAACGTTTTTGCTACAAGTCATAAGATAATGTAATATATGTTTAAATAACTCTATATATCTATAAAATTTAGATAAACACCTCATAAAAATCTTATTTAGTTTGAAATATACTTGCTGCATTCATACTTATGCGGAATGTAATTCAAATTGTGGAAAGGAAATACAATTTGCAATACACATAATTCAAGTTTTAAAATGAAATCTAAAAGGTATATTACACGAAATTAAAAAAAAAAAAATCCCTGACGGCTCGACCTACAGGCACAGGTAGATTTCGAAGATGCAGACCGTGGGGTGCCTGTTTGTTGGGAATTACGGAAGAAATGACCTTTTTGCCATGATACGGCAGATGGGAACTGCCCACTTCGAAACCTAACTTGTTTGCAGCCGGAGCCGGCAGGGATTTTTTTGTTTTTACTTTTTTTGTGCTATAAGGGTTGGTTCAATAAAAAATTTGTCAATATAAAAGTTATAGATAATATTAAGAGGATTAATAATACATTTAAACGGATTTGATATCTTGTGAATTGACGGAGTTATGATTTTTTTTTCTTCTAACCCCCCCTTCCCTTCTCCCCCCCTTGGGGCCATTTTTAATGATATCTAAAATCTGTCATACATAAATTTTCGGCCCTTTTTCTAGAAGTAATAATAACTTTACACGGTTTCGATACGTATCATAATTAAGTAATTATGGGTTTTTTCTGTTTTTACAAAAAGCCCCCACCCATTTCCTCCCCCCCCCCTTGGTTCGATTTTGCCCATTAACGAACTTAAACGAGATTTTATGCCCCTTGTTTTTATGTATCTGTTTGGAAGAGATTTATGCAGAATTTTTCCAGTTATTGTGTCCATAAAAAAGTGACATAGATAGATAGATAGATAGATAAAGTTTTGAACTGGGAGTGTTTTTGGGTTCTGCGAGACATGATCGGCGTAGATCTGCAAAAATCTTTCAAAAATTCCAACTTAGGTGAGAATGTAATAGGTAGTATTTCTTACGAAATCTACCTAAAAGGAGCGAGTGGGCGGAGGGACGGTGCCATATGACTACGAATATTTAATTTATATAGAAAATATTTATTTAATTTTAAGTCTAATGAAAAAGGCATAAGAACAACACTGTAAAAAATTTCCAACCCTTTTCCGTTTCGTAAAAGATAAATTTCCTTTACGATACGGAAAACAACCGATAAAATAATTATTCCGAATCACAACAGAAAGGTTTTCTACAGTCATAAAAGTAATCTATTTATATCGGATTAGTTTCCGAAAAGATGGAAAACAGCTTTCTCCGGACTTTACTGCGCAGTCTCGCTCTCTGCTGACGTATGAAAGGCGTTGCGTCACGTGATTGATAACAGAACAGAATCGAGTTTTTGGATGAAGATAGACGCCATGTTTTTAAATATTGGACAACTGCTCTACGTACTTCTAACTTCGCAATAGTTTTACCTCTGGTAGGAGTCTGGTTTTTGCGGAGTAAGACAGCTGCATAGGAATAAAAAGCTGCTCACCGGGCCCATGGGCCAAACCAACAACAACAACAACAACTTCGCAATGGTAAGTACTAAAATTTATGTGATTTTTAATATTTTGGATTTGATATGTACATATATTTATAGTGCATGATTATCAAATCGAATAACATGTTTAAGGAGCTGCGTAGCCTGAAATAAAATGCATGTTATCTTATTTCTCGCTCAGTTTATTTTTTATGAGAAAAATATCCCCGAAGTAAAAAATATTTTGATGTGCCAGAAATTAGATATTATCTTAATGAAACTTATTTTTTGTAGGCTGTTTTTTTAAATAGTTTTTAACTTATTCTAAATTAAATTCCTTGTTTATTTGTTTAATTCTGTAAGACATCCAGTGTTGAATTCAGGGGGTGGGGGGACAGTCCCCCCCGGAAGATTTCACATTTTATGCTTTTAATAGTCAAAAAGTATGTCTGAATTCAACACTGAAGACATCAATAATATACCTATGATCTTAAAATAAATTGATGATATTTTTCTATGTTCGATGCTATATCAGAATCATATTGTCTTTTTTCAGGTACTGCATTATTATAGAATCAATTTTACATTTTATTATTTGTAGGGATGTAACGAATAGTGATTTGGCCGAATAGCCGAATACCGAATATTCGGCGGCCGAATACTGACTTAAAAAAAAATTATTTTATTTGTTTATTTATTTTTTTTTTCAATTTTAAAATCAAAAATTAAATTAAGGACTAATTGAAATAAATTTTTTGTTTGAGTGTTCAAAAATCATAACAGCTGAATGTATGTAAGAACGGTATATAGTGAACGTATGTTTTCTGAAGCTGGTAATATATATGAAACCAAACGAAACAGACTTTTTCCTGAAAATGCTGAAAAGTTATTTTTGCATCACAATTTCAGGCTTTACAGTGATAAATAATTTTGTTACCCCTGTATGTTATTTTGAAGTAACTCATTAAATGTTTTTTCAGTATAGGTAATAGTTTTTTTCTTTTCAATGTATCAAACTCATTAGTTCGTTTAATCAACATCTAATGTTTAATTTTTAATTAGTAAAGTAATTATATAGTCATATATTTATTATTTAAATGTAAAACTAAAAGCTAGAAAAATGATTTAATTTGTGAAAGATTAAGCATTTTTACAAGACAGTAAAATATTTGTTTTTAATATTTATGAATTTTATTGTTTAAGAAACTTATCATCATTATAAATCAGATTAAAAAAATAGATATAAAGTTAATTTTTTTAAATTCACTGATGAGAGAGAGAGAGAGAGAGAGAGATTTAAACTTTAAATGCAGTATATATTTTGCATTTTAATGTAAAATAAATTAATGTTGCAATACTTACTTAAATTCATATGATGCCTAAATATGCAGCAAGAAAAATATTTTTTATTTATGTAATTTCATTATATACAGTTATTTATAAGTTGTCATGAAGCTTTAAAATTGAGTAAGTATTAGGATTTATTTTTCTTATAATAATTAATGTATTTAGATATCATTCTTTAATATTGTTTGTTAAAAATATTTAAAATCACATTTTATTTTTATTTTCTGGAACTTATTTCACCAAATATCTTAGAATATTTGGCCAAATAAGCAAGTATTCGACATTATATCTAAATATATTCGGCTACAGGTATTCGGCAGAATATCTGTTCAATATTCGGCAAAAGGGCCGAATAAGCCGAATACCGAATAGTGGTCGAATATTCTTTACATTCCTAATTATTTGTAGTGTATTAAAATTCAATTGAAAAGGGGAGTCCTTTAAATTCTATAATGTTAATTAATAAATTGAGAACTTTATGTTAGGACGATATAATGAAATTTATATTGGTATATGGTAAAATAAATTTCAGTATTTTTTGCATATCAGACAAAATTTTAGTTGTAACAAACGTAAAGTTGAATATGCTGAATATCTTGAGGTTGATATTATCTATATTCATGCTGTAAAAGCTTGCATGCAGAAGCTTACATCTTGGGCAGCAGAGATCAACTGCCTCGCCCTGGATATTCAAGTTTAATTGGCTAAATTTTATTTTTCTTACATTATTTTGAAAATAAAAAATGACATTTAATATTTTCTAATAATTTAAAATAAACAGAAAAAGAAAAAAAACAAACAGGGAATTTTTGTCAGTAGAGATGGATGGGGGAGATCTCCACTGCTGAACATCATGTCACATGTGGAAAGGAAGACAATTTTTTGTTCAGATTTTTATTTCGTGCTCATGTCTTGAAATATTATATTGAATGGGCTTCAGGGAGAATAAACCCTCAAAAGGCTTGAATTTTTTTTATTTAAAAAATATAAAGCTTCAATTCTTCATTCATTCATTTAAAAAAAAAAAAAAAAAAAAAAAAAAAATGTGGTGTTTTAGCCAAAAAAATTTCTTACTTGATTTTATTTCATATTTCTGCTTTCATTTAACTAAATCTTGTCATGTATTTAAATGCACGTGTTAATACTGTTCAAATTTCAAGAAATAAAAAATGTTCAAAAGAGTCATGATGTCAACATATAAATCATAAATGTCACTAGAACCCAACTTTAAGCTTCAGAGTCCTAGGCACAGCATTTTTGCGTGCCCTTCCAAGCACTACTTTTAAGTAATCTCAAAGCTTAGAATTTTTGTGATACGTCCTCATCCAATCATTTCTTCCAGGGCTGTGGAGTCTGAGTATAAGTCAGGCACGTTTTTTTTTTTTTTTTTTTTTTTTTTTTTTTTTGGGGGGGGGGGGGGAGGGGGAGATTCGGTGTCGCTAAAAAACTGGCCTACTTGACTCAGTCTCTAGCTTGTTTTATGGACAATTCAAAGTGAAATTAAATTAATTATATGTGATTTTAAATTTATAAACTGAATTATTATTTTTATTTCGGGACTATATACCGCATAGATGAAAACTGTTTTTAATTAAAAACTCTCGTTGATATTTTCCATTTAGTATACAGTCTTTTCACTCAGCTTTTTGGGGTTTGCAGAACCCGAGGTAAGGCAAAAATTGAAAATTCTGCTACTTTTGGAGTCTACAGAACCCGAAATACCATTGTAATAGAAACCTTTTTTAGCTCCCAGTCTGTCAAAGCTAGAAAGGGGGGCTAATTCGCCACCCCCTTAATTTAGATAAATAGGTTTTTCATGCAGAGTTATCCGATTTCAATTTTTGAAATTTTGTATATAGGTTGATTCTGATAAGGCGGTTCCTTGATTAGTTATGGAGGTTCATTGGTTAAAATATAAAGGGGGAGGGAACGGGGGCTGATAGCCCCCTTAATTTAGATAAACGGTTTTTTTATGCAGAATTATCCGATTTGTTTGAAATTTTGTATATAGGTTCATTCTGATAAGGCGCTTCCCTGATCAGTTTTGAGGGTTTATTGGTTAAGTATAAAGGGGAACGGGGGGCTAATCCCCCCTAATTTAGATAAAGGGGCTTTTCATGCAAAATTACCCAATTTGCTCCAAATTTTACATAAAGCTTCATTGTGAAAAGGCGCTTCCCTCATTAGTTTTGGAGGTTCATTAGTTAAGTTTAAAGAGGGAAACGGATACCCTCCTCCTTAATTTAAATAATTGGGTTTTTTATGCAAAATTATCCGATTTGCTTCAAATTTTGTATATAGGTTAATTGTGATAAGGCGCTTCCCCTTATCAATTTTGGTTGTTCATTGATTAAGTATAAAGGGGGGAACGGTGTCCAATCCCCCCTTAATTTAGATAAATGGGTTTTTAATGCAGAATTATCCAATTTGCTTCAAATTTTGTATATAGGTTCATTGTTAAAAGCCGCTTCCCTGATTAGTTTTGGGGGTTCATTGGTAAGTATAAAGGGGGGAACGGGGAGCTGATACCCCCTTAATTTAGATAAATGGGTTTTCCATGCGGAAACATCTGATTTGTTTCAAATTTTGCATATAGGTTCATTCTGATAAGGCGGTACCCTGCTCAGTTTTAGGGGTTCATTGGTTAAGCATAAAGGAGGGAACAGGGACTAATCCCCTCTAAGTTAGGTAAATGGGTTTTTCATGCAGAATTACACAATTTTCTTCAAATTTTGTATATAGCTTCATTGTGATAAGGTGCGTCCCTCATTAATTTTGGGAGTTATTTCGTTCAGCATAAAGAGGGGAACGGGGGCTAATCCCCCCCCCATTATTTAGATAAATAGGGTTTTTATGCAGAATTATCGTATTTGCTAAAAATTTTGTATATATGTTCCTTCTAATAAGTCGCTTCCCTGATTAGTTTTGGGGGTTCTTTGGTTAAAGATACAGGGGGAACTGGGGGCTAATGGGTTTTTCATGCAGAATTATCCGATTTGTTTCAAATTTTGTATATATGTTCATTCTGATAAGGCACTTCCCTGATCAGTTTTGGGGTTCATTAGTTAAGTATAAAGAGGAGAACGGTGGCTAATCCCCCCCCCCCTTAATTTAGATAAATGTGTTTTTATGCACAATTATCTGATTTGTTTCAAATTTTGTATATAGGTTAATTGTGATAAGACGTTTCCCCATATCAATTTTGGATATTGATTGATTGATAAAGTATAAAGGAGGAAACGGTGTCCAATCACACCTTTAATTTAGATAAATGGGTTTTTTTATGCAGAATTATCCGATTTGTTTCAAATTTTGTATATAGGTTCATTCTGATAAGGCGCTTCCCTGATCAGTTTTGGGGGTTCATTGGTTTAGTATAAAGGGGGAACAGGGACTAATCACCCCTAATTTAGATAAATGGGTTTTTAATGCAAAATTACCCAATTTGCTTCAAGTTTTGTATAAAGCTTCATTGTGATAAGGCGCTTCCCTCATTAGTTTTGGGGGTTCATTTGCTAAGTGTAAAGAGGGGAACGGTGGCTAATCCCCCCCCCCTTAATTTAGATAAATGGGTTTTTATGCAGAATTAACCGATTTGCTTCAAATTTTGTATATAGGTTGATTGTGATAAGACGCTTCCCTATATCAATTTTGGGGGTCCTTGATTAAGTATAAACAACAGAACGGTGTCCAATCGCCCCCTTAATTTAGATAAATGGGTTTTTAATGCAGAATTATGCAATTTGCTTCATATTTTGTACATAGGCTCATTGTGATAAGTCGTTTCCCTGATTAGTTTTGGGGGGTTCATTGGTTAAGTATAAAGGGGAAACCAGGGGGCCAATCCCCACTCTTAATTTAAATAAATGGCTTTTTTATTCAGAATTATCCGATTTGCTTCAAATTTTTTATATAGGTTAATTGTGATAAGACACTTCTCCTTATCAGTTTTGGGGGTTCATTGATTAAGCATAAAGGGGGAACTGTGTCCAATCCCCCCTTAATTTAGATAAATGGGTTTTTAATGCAGAATTATCCGATTTGTGTCAAATTTTGTATATAGGTTCATTCTGATAAGGCGCTTCCCTGATCAGTTTTGGGGGTTCATTGGTTAAGTATAAAGGGTAGGGAAGGGAGGCAAATCCCCCTCCTTAAATTAGATAAATGGGTATTTCATGCAGAATTATCCGATTTGCTTCAAATTTTGTAAATAGGTTCAATGTGACAAGTTGCTTCTCTGTTTAGTTTTGGGGGTTCATTGGTTAAGTATAGAAAGGGGGAACAAGGTCCAATCCCTCCCTTAATTTAGATAAATATGTTTTTCATGCAGAATTATCCAATTTGCTTCACATTTTGTATATAGGTTCATTGTTATAAGGCGCTTCCTTGATTAGTTTTGGGGGTTCAATGGTAAAGTATAAAGGGGGGATCGGGAGGCTAATCTCCCCTCCTTAATTTAGATAAATGGGTTTTTCATACAGAATTATCCGATTTGCTTCAAATTTTGTATATAGGTTCAGTTTGATAAGGTGCTTCCCTGATCAGTTTTGAAGTTTAATTGGTGAAGTATAAAGAGAGGGAACGGGGCTATTCTCCACCCCCCTAATTTAAAGAAATGGGTTTTCATGCAGAACCGGTAAATTTTTACTTTATAAAAAACATGAGTTTTTTTTGTTGTTGATGCTAAATGAAATTTATTTGGATTTATTAAAGAAAGGACAAAGTGTTTTGAAAGGAATATTAAACGAAACCCTTTGAGCGATGTTCGATCACACTTACCCACTAGTTCTATTATATTACTGTGGCACCATTTTTTTTTCATTTAATGCTGATCGTGAAATCCCATGGTAACCTATGTAAATTTTAAAGAGGTAGTAAATTCCCTTATACAGTTATCAAAATATAGCTTTCACCAGCAGGAAGCAGATGTCCAATGTGCATCTTTAAATTAACATTTTTAAATTGTACATTTTAAAAATTTTCCTTAATTTTTAAGTATTTTTAAAACTTATGAAATTTGAAATTTTTACTTAAAGGAAACTTTTCAAATTTTATGCTCTTAAAAATACTTATCGCTGAAGACGAAGAGTCCTCTTAATCATTCATTACTGTTGTGCTGTTTTTGTCCCATTAAATATACATGATCACTAGAAATTAGTAAAATAAAAATATATTAATATTATTATTGTTATTATTGCAGGATAATACTGCAGTGATCAGTGTCGCATTCCAGCTAGAGCATATCATCCTTGCCTAGTAGCGAATGATGATGTAAGAAAGGAAATCATGCTGTTCTCGAATAATATTGATGGTTTGACAGTTTTTTCGGAGAAATGTCCTAGGACAATCTTGTTTTGGTAGCATCATATTGTGTAATCAATTAAGGCCTGGAAGAAATTAAAGAACCTAGGCCTACTTTTTTACTAAGTGCAGCTATTCGGAGGCAAGAACTGTCAATGGAAGTAATATCAGTATTGCTGTAATTTTTATTCATTATAACATTTTGATTGATAGTTTTGTTGCAAATAAATGTTATTTTTCAGTATAAATGTTTGTTTTATTTTTTCTGTCTTTTGTAGTTAGCCAGAAAAAAAAATCGAGTAACTTATATATATTTTTTAAAATAGTATTTTGTTAGTATGTGCAATTTAATGTTTGTGCAGATTAAATGCGATTGATTTATTTTACTAAGTTTAAGTTTAAAAAAAATAGCACATACACATTTGCGAAGTCAGATTTTTTATTAAATAGACACTTATTTTATATATATTTTTCCTGAATTATTTGTAATTTTTAATATTCTTCTATTAAGTGATCTGCCATTGAAGAATAAAAGACTCACAAACATTTCTTTCTTTGTCATTAATGATGATAAAATTTTGACTTTAAATATACATAAATTTTTACAGGCAACTGGACTTCATAAATATAGTAAAATAAATATAGGTCAGTCAACAGTATATTTATTGATATTTATGTAGATATCTCATGACTTCATTGTGCACATGTAAATAACAAATGGTTCAATATTTCAACGTAATTTATTAATGAAAGATTCGGAAAATAAAGATTGCATGGTAAGTAATATACTTTGAAATGTTATATATATATTTTTTCATACAATTTCAATTACTTGCAAATGTAAACTCATAAACAACTAAAGTTTCAAAATCTTAAAAAAAGGCCTGATTTAATTATTTTTATTTTAAATTCAAATCAATCAAACTTTAATTCACTGTAAACTCTGTAATCGCTTAGGAACTCATAAAGCTGGAAAATTGGTGTTTCTTTTCAAACATTTTAATAACAAAGAATATTTTTTTCATATCCATTGAAATTTATAAAATATAATCATAACCATCTTAAGTGTGTTTAATATATGCTCTAAATTCATTAAATGAATAAAGAAATTTGGTCAGAACAAAAAGCTTTAGCTTTTAGTAATGCAGAGTGCATATGCTTTTTATTTTATCAAAGGGGTAATTCAAGGTGGTATATGTATTTTATACAGAATAGGATATCTGTTAAATTGCAGTTTTTGTAAATAAGTGATGACACAAGACAATTTGTTTTATTTATTTCATGTTTTCAAAAGTAAAAGAGAATTCACATTTCTAAATTAAATCTTTTTCTGTAGCTCCATTTTTTTAAACTGTATATTTTTAACTATTTATATGATTAAAATATTTTAATTTAACCAAGTGAATGAGTTTCTATATATTTTTTTAATTTCAAATATATTTAAATGGACACTTCTAATTGTTAATTTTAATTATTTAGTAAAGTTTATTTTACTGTAAAATGTATAATTTTAAAATTGTATTTTGAATTTAAAAAAATAGCTGATTTAAATAATTAAAAATATATATGATTTTTTGATTAAATAAATAAGTAAAATCACGAACCCTGTTTTTAAAAAAAGATTTTCATTTAGCAAGGCTTTTTGTTATATAATTTTCAGTTGAGCTTCAAGTTCAAAGTCTTGTACATTTTCAAATTGCATGGCTTCTAAAATTTGTTTATCATCAAGCTATTTATTAGGATTAGCTGAATTCTGTATATTCTTATAAGTTACATGGCTTCAAAAGTTTTTAGATTTACTTTATTAATATTACACTGGTGTCCAGAAATTAAGGGGCAGTGACCGATTTCAGACGTTTCGTCGATTATCTTACTGAAACTCGTGAGGAAATGCTCGGAATGCCCTTAAGCTTTGAGGATGTAAAGAACATGTTTGACTTGATGTTTTTCAGTGAATATTTTATCGCGAGGACAACTATGGGGGGGGGGGATAATAACTTTAATAATAAAATAATATTTTCGATCACCCAATTAACGAAAAATGCTAAAAATGGTCTGTCAGTAGTAGGATAATGAGAGTTCACCGGCAGAAGGCGCAGCCCGCAGCTGAGCAACCGAGCAACCGATAGTGCATTGTTCAGAATCAACCCTCTTTTTCTCACTGTAATCTTTTCATCTCATTTTGTTGGTACATCTGATATTTTGTAGAAAGTTTTGTGTGTGTAAGAGTATGTTTTAAAAAGCATGGATGTCTTATAGTTATTATAAATAGTTCTATGTGTGTATGTATGTGTGGGTGCGACAAATAGTTCTCTTTGTGTGTGTGTGTGTGTGTGTGTGTATGTATGTATGTGTGTGTGTATGTATGCGGGACAAATAGTTCTCTTTGTGTGTGTGTGACTATCTGCTTGTTTATCAAAGTTTTAGAAATATTTTTCATGTTTTTATAACGAAAAAAAAATATGCGTTAGTTAGTTAAAAAGTTTCACAAATTAAAAAAAAATTATTTTAGAAAAAGTTTCACATTACTTAAAAAATTAAAAAAAAGTACTCAATAATAAAATCAACGATTTTTATTATAACAAAATAATTTACAGAAAGGTATTTACAGATCAAAATATACATCGCGATTTTGCGTTAGCAATACAAATCAACATTTTCTTCTTTATTACAAACGGTATTAATGTCATAATGGCCATATGCTAAACTGCTTATTCCATCATCCAATAAGTAACGCTTGTCGTCAAAGGGACTTAAGCTAATTTTATTTTGAGTTAATGTATATAGGCGATGGTCATCTTGGGCAATCCTTACCTGTTTCTCCATACTTGTTTTTTGTTGTTGAAGGCACTCCAAGTAGTCTTCATGTTTAATTTTCTGCCGAACAATCTGCGTAGATACGCCTTTTGCACGCTTCTTTTCATCTTTAACAGATTTTAGAGAATACATTTTTGATTTCAGTCCGACAAACTCAAGGGCTAATTCACCATTAAGTTCATCCTTAAACTTTCCGAGCGTCTTCTTATTATCCTCAGAGTATAGACGATGAGATTTCGGGTATTCAGAAAAGTCAAACAACTCACGATGCTGCTCCAGATCCTTATAAATATTATTGGTTTGAATATGATACGTTAGGGAATCTGTATCCGTAAAGAGTAAAACTGCACGATCTTTGTATGTTTTCTTTATAAAATTGTAATGGAAATCATACATACAAAGTTTAGATAGTTCGAGTATAGAAAATCCAACATAGATGGGTCGGTTCATATGTATGCTAGTTTTTAATCTCTCCACAGCAGTCAAGTCTTCATCATAAGTTTTAAACGATTTAAAAGTAGGCGATGCTACTAATTTTTTGGCTCTTTTTTCACCGTTACAAAGCACAATATTTCTTCTTTTTCGTAGATTTTCCATGGTTTTACCAAAAACAGAATTGTTCATTAACTTAAAAAAGTCTTTCTCAAAAGAAGATTTTGCTTCTTTCCTTTTTTCGGTGTTGAAATTAATATATTTCTGCAACCATGGTCCCTGTTTAAATTTTAAAGCTTTATGCACAGCTGTAATTTTTAAACCAAGTTCTAAATAAAATTTGAGATTACGATAATGGGTTATATAATTTCGTTTATTATTTAAATTTGGTATAAGTTTAGGAGTTCCCACGAATTTCCTATTGTTAAGCAAGCTTCTTGCATGAGAAGACAGCATCTGATCCTCCAAAGTTACTCTCTCAGGGGCGACAGGGTATTCATTATGCAAAGGATGTAAATGTTTCGGGTATTCCATGTCTACCTCGAAAAGATACCCAATTTCGGAGCTATCAGATAAAGATAGAACCCACTCTTCTGTGATATGACTTGTTTCACACCATTCAAAACCGCCATAAGGTAAAAATTGGCTCATAGCCCACCCGTATAAGTTATTGGCATCCCAATACATAATGTAGCTGGGTGCCTCATTTTTCTTATAATCGGGCGTACCAGGGATGTTTGCTCGGGCATATCTTTTACTTATCATGCTAATGCCGCCTCGTATTCCATTTTCAACCATAAGCAACATATCTATATCACTGAGTAACTCTAAAGGTGTATCAGACATCTTCAAACAAGCCTGCCATGCTAGCCCAGGTGCTGTAAACAGGTGAGCAGGGTCAATTTCAT
This sequence comes from Maratus michaelseni, assembly GCA_963931845.1. NCBI lineage: Eukaryota > Metazoa > Arthropoda > Arachnida > Araneae > Salticidae > Maratus > Maratus michaelseni. The sequence continues at coordinate 276,270,970 of OZ007599.1, forward strand.
AATACTGCTGACATAATTTCCTAAAGTTTTGAAACACGTCAGCAAGTAGTAGAACATCTGTCTTCACATAAAGGTTGTGATAATCACCAAGAGTCTTGATATCAAATGTTTTCCATACATTCTGGGCATGTTGGTATTCCTTTTCACCTATAGGCTCATTGGTTAAACTATTAAAAAAGGCAGAAGGTGGAGGAAGCTGTTTCTCAGTAAATTTTTCAAAACAAGTAAAATAATCATAGGGGTAAACCCCTTTCCGTATAAGTAAAGATAAATTATTATTTTGGGGGAAATTTTCTTCAAGTACAGTGAATTGATCAGGTTGAAGGTTTTTAACAAGTTTTTCCAATGACGTAGGCAAAAATTGGAAAGAATCTATAAACACCATCTGAATAGGAGATGTAGGCTTTCTGATTTTAAAGGTGATATAGTTTTCCATAGAAATAGCAATAACATCGATTTCATGATCTTTGAATTTTCCAAGCTTTGTCATAATATGATGACCATCATAGTTTTTCAAGTTATGGAATATAACAGGAATTGTTTTACACTGCTTATAGTTCAAGTTGCATTCCACATGTGCAGCTCCTCTGTACGCACCTGACAGGTGATCATGGTCACGTGTACGTTTCTCATCTAAAGTTTTCTTACAAATATGACAAAACTCTGCTTCTCGAAATGCCTTTTCTTCCTTGGGAGAAAGCTTCATAGGTTTAATACTTTGTAACTTTTCTCCTAAAATTTCTTTTTCTTGCATCATTCGGTTTAAAAAATGATCAACACAGTTTCTACCACGATATACCTGTGCTTTCTTCACACACGTTCCATCGGGGCCAATAACCACATAGGCATAACCACATGGTAAGTGATAGGTTGTTTTCTCGGTATAGGATGCTTTAGAAGAGGGAGGGGCTGATGAAATAGGTATAAGGAGACTCTCAAAGTCCGCATAGATCGTATAGGCAACAGGATGTTGTAAATGAATACCTGTAAACTTTAATATATTATCCTTTTCATTAGGCATCTTTATAGCTTGCGCAACATGTTGAGAACAATATTCATTATGCTTATCCAATAGATCTTGTCTTGAAAATCGATGCAAACATCGATAACAATAGTGTTGTACACCATTATGCTTGGTAAGATCACCTAAAAGTCTTGAAAAACTTCTTATCAAACAATAGTGCTGCTTTTCACCATCACCAACCAATAACAAATTAATCACATCATGATCTTTCTTTTCAGATATATACAGGGGGCAAACTTCATCCTCTTCATAACCAAACACATTAACCCGTAAATTGTTGAGTTGTTCAATAACAGGTATCTTCTGAAGAGGTACAGGGCATTCTACATTACCTAATTTAATATCATGTTCAAAAGGTCGATAATGTGAAACACGTTCAGGTTTTTTTGTATAATCCAAGTTCAGTTTAAAAGCCAAAAGACACCATACTAAACATTTCTTATCTTCGTTTTTTATATTCAACACTGCTTTTTTATCATCGAGTTTTTTAGACAAAGGAATATAGGAACTCGCAGCGAGGGGGTGATATTTAGCAATCTTGAGTTCTAAATGAAGAATTTTTCTAAGTTTCCAGCCAGAACCTCTTTGTACAAATTCTTCAAAGGATTTAATAATCTTCGAAAATCCTTCCTCAATATGTTGTGAGATAGTATCTTCTATAAGTTCGGTCATACACGAACATCGAAAATAACATTGAATTTCTTCAAACTCCTCATTATCAGTCAGACGTTCAAGTGATATTTTTTCTACCATATACCATTTAATTGCACCTTTTTCATGAATTTCACTTATTAAACGTTCTTGTATTTCAGTTTGTACATGTCTATGAAATACCTCTAAATCATTTTCATCACGTTCATCAGGATGCAAAATCACTGTTTTAAACACATTAAGTGCATCAGAATGCTTTATGTTTTTCGACTTTGCATTAGATAAGCTCATTTTACGTTTTACACTCACAAGAGGTGTGCGGGGGTGTTGAGTGCGTACATGTTGTCTCAGATCAAATTTTCTTCTAAACACTTTATCGCAATCACAGCAAGTAAATGTTGAATTCCGATGCGACTGTAAATGCTGCTTCAAATGATCCTTCCGGGTGAAAACTTGATCACATTCATCACACTTAAATGTAGACTGTCCATAGGCATTATGGATTTTCAGGTGTCTAATCAAGTCCGATTTCCTTCTAAAACACTTTCCGCAAGTTTCACAGGAAAACGACTTTTCATTAATATGAATCTTAGTATGTTGATGCAAATTAAAATATGTTGAAAAAACTTTGTCACAAGTGAGACAAACATGCTTTTTTTCCACATTCGTAGGAGTCACAGTCTTTAAAGAAACATCCTCTTCAACTTGCTGATTAAAATTAGAAGAACTTTGAGATATAGTATCTTTTTCTGTAAGAACTTCAGAGAATCCATCATGCTGTATCAATCCAACATTATCATGTGTTTTTAAATGTCTTTGTAGGTTTGATCTTCGTCCAAAAGGCTTCAAACAGATATCACAAGTATATAATTTCTCGCCAGAATGAATTTTCATATGTTGGTTCAGATTAGAAGTGCTCGAAAAATCTTTACCGCAAGTAAGACAGCTAAACATCTTCTTAGCAGATACAGAATCTCCCACAATCGAGGTTTCATCAATAGGCATATCAACATCCATAATATAAAATCAATAAAAAAAACTTTAACTCTTAATAGCAAACAACAGCGATTCGCACTGATAAAAAGCGGGAGCAATTTAAAACACGTTTAACCACTAGCGATATGAATCCTCAAATGATGAAAATCCTAATTTTTCCCCGTCTATTTATACCGACCCGAAGGCAAAGTTGAGTTGTAGTATTGCTTGATATGATTGTTATTAAAGCGCGTCATACGATTTCGGGGGCCTATAAGTTTCTTTCCCCTCTTTATAATATAACATAATTTAACAGATAAACCCGAATGTATACAAATTTAAATTCGTAAATTATATTATATCACAAAATATAAAAAATCCTACAAAATAAAAATAGAATTTAGCACTTACCCCAAAAACACATCCACTTTAGTTGTTAGTCTGCACTTAACTAATCTTTCTTCCTTATCTATAGTAGGGGGCGCTGCCATCGCCGCGAGAGGCACTGCCCGTCTTCCGGTTTGTGACGTCATTTCCGGTTTGAGATAAGAATAAACCTTAAATACACGCACTTAGTCATTCTTCCTTCCCTCTTTCGCGCTAGTAGTTGTCAGTTTCTTGTTTAGACGTGTTGGGTGACGTCATTACATGTTTGCGATAAGAACAAGATTATCCCCTTATCAACAGGTAAAAAGCTGCACTTCAGTGACGTCATAAGTGTTATGACATAGCTGATAACGGTAAGATTAGCTGATAAAAATTTGTACTAATCATCTATTTCTCTTCAAGTCATTGCATGAGACGGTTGAGCTCCAACAGCTGTATATAAGGTAAGAGTAATTTATATATTATAATAGGATTTTAAATTAATTTAGTAGATGTTACAATTTGATATTTAAAAAATTTCATGCTAAACGATATGATTATATGTTGTTCATCATATTAAATCCACAAATTTTAATTCGAAATAAATATTATTAAAACTATAATCTAAAATAAATTAGCGAAAATGCATAACAAATTTCAACAAAAAGAAGCTAATTATAAAAGGAAATGTACAAAGTTTATAAATTTACACATGTGTTAAACGCGTTTACAAACCTTATCATAGGCACAAATCTAATTCGACTAGCCTATTTGTTATAAGTTTAACTATAAGTCAACATGTAAGATATTTGCGAAAAGGAATCTTATGATTTTTAAATTTCCTAGTTCAGTTTCAATCATATTGTAAAAGGATAATTCAAACTTTGAGATGAATCTATAGTAAAATACTTAAATTAAAATGTATTTTTGATAGTTTAAGAATTAGAAACTACAACTTTGACTACTTTTTAAAATGTTTGCCTGATAGAAAACTGTGATAACATGTCTATGTTTGAATTTTTCTGATAACATGCCAATGCCTGAATTTTTCTGACAACTTGTCTGTGTTTGAATTTTTCTGATAACATGTCTGTGCTTGAATTTTTCTGCTAACATGCCTGTGTTTAAATTTTTCTTATAACATGTCTATGTTTAATTTTTCTCTTCTTTTGAAATGTATAAACTTTTACTATACGTGTCTTTCGATTTCATTGAAGAAAAAAGTGATCGATCAACTTTATCAAACCATTTTAATGTTAATATTTTTAAACGAACGCGATAATCAGATAAAAATATATGTAGCTAATTCATATTATCCCACTAAACATTGCAAAACAATAAAACTCTTACAAAAATTTTATACTTCAACATTCAAAAATTGACAATATTCACATCTTAATACTAAAAAACAATCCTTATCTTGAAGTATTTCCTGTAACAAAATCTAAAATTTTCATATCAACAAGACCCAAGTTAGAAACTTTACCTTTGAACTTAATACCAATCTTTAATCATAAAGTGATAAAACTGATAATTTTTTTTTAAAAGTTACTTCTAAAACATCTCATAGATGGCGCTGTTGAAAAAAATTAATTCAAAACTTGTTTAAAAGACTTAAAAAAATTAAATCTAACTTTAAACTAACAAAAACCTGTAGAGCAATCACTTTCAGTTAGAAATATTTAAAAAATAATTGTTAATTCTAAAACCGCTCACAGAGGGCGTTGCTGAAAAAAATAAACTCAAAGTTGTTTAAAATATATTAAAAAATAAATCTAACTTTAAACTATCATCAAACTCCAGAAAAATTACTTTTAATTAGAAATATTTTAAAATAATTAAAACTTCTAAAACCGTTCATAGGGGGCGCTGCTGTGAAAAAATCATTTCGAAACTTGAAAAAATTAATCCAAAACTTATTTAAAACACTTTTACAAAAAAATTGACCAAAATACCGATAAACATCAAGTAGATAATAAATAAGGTGCGTCGCAAGTGGAAGGAAGGTTATAGGAAGTGGCAGGTGTGGACATCGGATGTAGCAGGTGCTAATAACAGACATGCTGGAACAGGAAGTGGGGCATGTTTAGACAGAAGTGATCCCGGAAGTAAGACCGGAAATACGACAGGAAGTCGAAGCTGGAACTTCCGGCTTCCACTTCCATCGCGTTTCCGGTCTTACTTCCGGAATCACTTCCTGTCTAAACATGCCCCACTTCCTGTTCCAACATGTCTGTTATCAGCACCTGCTACATCCGGTGTCCACACCTGCCACTTCCAGTGACCTTCCTTCAACCTTGAACCTACGCCGCGTACGCCGCTGATGTAGAACTCTCTTTTATTATCTACTTGATGTTTATCGGTATTTTGGTCAATTTTTTTGTAAAAGTGTTTTAAATAAGTTTTGGATTAATTTTTTACAAGTTTCGAAATGATTTTTTCACAGCAGCGCCCCCTATGAACGGTTTTAGAAGTTTTAATTATTTTAAAATATTTCTAATTAAAAGTAATTTTTCTGGAGTTTGATGATAGTTTAAAGTTAGATTTATTTTTTAATATATTTTAAACAACTTTGAGTTTATTTTTTTCAGCAACGCCCTCTGTGAGCGGTTTTAGAATTAACAATTATTTTTTAAATATTTCTAACTGAAAGTGATTGTTCTACAGGTTTTTGTTAGTTTAAAGTTAGATTTAATTTTTTTAAGTCTTTTAAACAAGTTTTGAATTAATTTTTTTCAACAGCGCCATCTATGAGATGTTTTAGAAGTAACTTTTTAAAAAAAATTATCAGTTTTATCACTTTATGATTAAAGATTGGTATTAAGTTCAAAGGTAAAGTTTCTAACTTGGGTCTTGTTGATATGAAAATTTTAGATTTTGTTACAGGAAATACTTCAAGATAAGGATTGTTTTTTAGTATTAAGATGTGAATATTGTCAATTTTTGAATGTTGAAGTATAAAATTTTTGTAAGAGTTTTATTGTTTTGCAATGTTTAGTGGGATAATATGAATTAGCTACATATATTTTTATCTGATTATCGCGTTCGTTTAAAAATATTAACATTAAAAGGGTTTGATAAAGTTGATCGATCACTTTTTTCTTCAATGAAATCGAAAGACACGTATAGTAAAAGTTTATACATTTCAAAAGAAGAGAAAAATTAAACATAGACATGTTATAAGAAAAATTTAAACACAGGCATGTTAGCAGAAAAATTCAAGCACAGACATGTTATCAGAAAAATTCAAACACAGACAAGTTGTCAGAAAAATTCAGGCATTGGCATGTTATCAGAAAAATTCAAACATAGACATGTTATCACAGTTTTCTATCAGGCAAACATTTTAAAAAGTAGTCAAAGTTGTAGTTTCTAATTCTTAAACTATCAAAAATACATTTTAATTTAAGTATTTTACTATAGATTCATCTCAAAGTTTGAATTATCCTTTTACAATATGATTGAAACTGAACTAGGAAATTTAAAAATCATAAGATTCCTTTTCGCAAATATCTTACATGTTGACTTATAGTTAAACTTATAACAAATAGGCTAGTCGAATTAGACTTGTGCCTATGATAAGGTTTGTAAACGCGTTTAACACATGTGTAAATTTATAAACTTTGTACATTTCCTTTTATAATTAGCTTCTTTTTGTTGAAATTTGTTATGCATTTTCGCTAATTTATTTTAGATTATAGTTTTAATAATATTTATTTCGAATTAAAATTTGTGGATTTAATATGATGAACAACATATAATCATATCGTTTAGCATGAAATTTTTTAAATATCAAATTGTAACATCTACTAAATTAATTTAAAATCCTATTATAATATATAAATTACTCTTACCTTATATACAGCTGTTGGAGCTCAACCGTCTCATGCAATGACTTGAAGAGAAATAGATGATTAGTACAAATTTTTATCAGCTAATCTTACCGTTATCAGCTATGTCATAACACTTATGACGTCACTGAAGTGCAGCTTTTTACCTGTTGATAAGGGGATAATCTTGTTCTTATCGCAAACATGTAATGACGTCACCCAACACGTCTAAACAAGAAACTGACAACTACTAGCGCGAAAGAGGGAAGGAAGAATGACTAAGTGCGTGTATTTAAGGTTTATTCTTATCTCAAACCGGAAATGACGTCACAAACCGGAAGACGGGCAGTGCCTCTCGCGGCGATGGCAGCGCCCCCTACTATAGATAAGGAAGAAAGATTAGTTAAGTGCAGACTAACAACTAAAGTGGATGTGTTTTTGGGGTAAGTGCTAAATTCTATTTTTATTTTGTAGGATTTTTTATATTTTGTGATATAATATAATTTACGAATTTAAATTTGTATACATTCGGGTTTATCTGTTAAATTATGTTATATTATAAAGAGGGGAAAGAAACTTATAGGCCCCCGAAATCGTATGACGCGCTTTAATAACAATCATATCAAGCAATACTACAACTCAACTTTGCCTTCGGGTCGGTATAAATAGACGGGGAAAAATTAGGATTTTCATCATTTGAGGATTCATATCGCTAGTGGTTAAACGTGTTTTAAATTGCTCCCGCTTTTTATCAGTGCGAATCGCTGTTGTTTGCTATTAAGAGTTAAAGTTTTTTTTATTGATTTTATATTATGGATGTTGATATGCCTATTGATGAAACCTCGATTGTGGGAGATTCTGTATCTGCTAAGAAGATGTTTAGCTGTCTTACTTGCGGTAAAGATTTTTCGAGCACTTCTAATCTGAACCAACATATGAAAATTCATTCTGGCGAGAAATTATATACTTGTGATATCTGTTTGAAGCCTTTTGGACGAAGATCAAACCTACAAAGACATTTAAAAACACATGATAATGTTGGATTGATACAGCATGATGGATTCTCTGAAGTTCTTACAGAAAAAGATACTATATCTCAAAGTTCTTCTAATTTTAATCAGCAAGTTGAAGAGGATGTTTCTTTAAAGACTGTGACTCCTACGAATGTGGAAAAAAAGCATGTTTGTCTCACTTGTGACAAAGTTTTTTCAACATATTTTAATTTGCATCAACATACTAAGATTCATATTAATGAAAAGTCGTTTTCCTGTGAAACTTGCGGAAAGTGTTTTAGAAGGAAATCGGACTTGATTAGACACCTGAAAATCCATAATGCCTATGGACAGTCTACATTTAAGTGTGATGAATGTGATCAAGTTTTCACCCGGAAGGATCATTTGAAGCAGCATTTACAGTCGCATCGGAATTCAACATTTACTTGCTGTGATTGCGATAAAGTGTTTAGAAGAAAATTTGATCTGAGACAACATGTACGCACTCAACACCCCCGCACACCTCTTGTGAGTGTAAAACGTAAAATGAGCTTATCTAATGCAAAGTCGAAAAACATAAAGCATTCTGATGCACTTAATGTGTTTAAAACAGTGATTTTGCATCCTGATGAACGTGATGAAAATGATTTAGAGGTATTTCATAGACATGTACAAACTGAAATACAAGAACGTTTAATAAGTGAAATTCATGAAAAAGGTGCAATTAAATGGTATATGGTAGAAAAAATATCACTTGAACGTCTGACTGATAATGAGGAGTTTGAAGAAATTCAATGTTATTTTCGATGTTCGTGTATGACCGAACTTATAGAAAATACTATCTCACAACATATTGAGGAAGGATTTTCGAAGATTATTAAATCCTTTGAAGAATTTGTACAAAGAGGTTCTGGCTGGAAACTTAGAAAAATTCTTCATTTAGAACTCAAGATTGCTAAATATCACCCCCTCGCTGCGAGTTCCTATATTCCTTTGTCTAAAAAACTCGATGATAAAAAAGCAGTGTTGAATATAAAAAACGAAGATAAGAAATGTTTAGTATGGTGTCTTTTGGCTTTTAAACTGAACTTGGATTATACAAAAAAACCTGAACGTGTTTCACATTATCGACCTTTTGAACATGATATTAAATTAGGTAATGTAGAATGCCCTGTACCTCTTCAGAAGATACCTGTTATTGAACAACTCAACAATTTACGGGTTAATGTGTTTGGTTATGAAGAGGATGAAGTTTGCCCCCTGTATATATCTGAAAAGAAAGATCATGATGTGATTAATTTGTTATTGGTTGGTGATGGTGAAAAGCAGCACTATTGTTTGATAAGAAGTTTTTCAAGACTTTTAGGTGATCTTACCAAGCATAATGGTGTACAACACTATTGTTATCGATGTTTGCATCGATTTTCAAGACAAGATCTATTGGATAAGCATAATGAATATTGTTCTCAACATGTTGCGCAAGCTATAAAGATGCCTAATGAAAAGGATAATATATTAAAGTTTACAGGTATTCATTTACAACATCCTGTTGCCTATACGATCTATGCGGACTTTGAGAGTCTCCTTATACCTATTTCATCAGCCCCTCCCTCTTCTAAAGCATCCTATACCGAGAAAACAACCTATCACTTACCATGTGGTTATGCCTATGTGGTTATTGGCCCCGATGGAACGTGTGTGAAGAAAGCACAGGTATATCGTGGTAGAAACTGTGTTGATCATTTTTTAAACCGAATGATGCAAGAAAAAGAAATTTTAGGAGAAAAGTTACAAAGTATTAAACCTATGAAGCTTTCTCCCAAGGAAGAAAAGGCATTTCGAGAAGCAGAGTTTTGTCATATTTGTAAGAAAACTTTAGATGAGAAACGTACACGTGACCATGATCACCTGTCAGGTGCGTACAGAGGAGCTGCACATGTGGAATGCAACTTGAACTATAAGCAGTGTAAAACAATTCCTGTTATATTCCATAACTTGAAAAACTATGATGGTCATCATATTATGACAAAGCTTGGAAAATTCAAAGATCATGAAATCGATGTTATTGCTATTTCTATGGAAAACTATATCACCTTTAAAATCAGAAAGCCTACATCTCCTATTCAGATGGTGTTTATAGATTCTTTCCAATTTTTGCCTACGTCATTGGAAAAACTTGTTAAAAACCTTCAACCTGATCAATTCACTGTACTTGAAGAAAATTTCCCCCAAAATAATAATTTATCTTTACTTATACGGAAAGGGGTTTACCCCTATGATTATTTTACTTGTTTTGAAAAATTTACTGAGAAACAGCTTCCTCCACCTTCTGCCTTTTTTAATAGTTTAACCAATGAGCCTATAGGTGAAAAGGAATACCAACATGCCCAGAATGTATGGAAAACATTTGATATCAAGACTCTTGGTGATTATCACAACCTTTATGTGAAGACAGATGTTCTACTACTTGCTGACGTGTTTCAAAACTTTAGGAAATTATGTCAGCAGTATTATGAAATTGACCCTGCTCACCTGTTTACAGCACCTGGGCTAGCATGGCAGGCTTGTTTGAAGATGTCTGATACACCTTTAGAGTTACTCAGTGATATAGATATGTTGCTTATGGTTGAAAATGGAATACGAGGCGGCATTAGCATGATAAGTAAAAGATATGCCCGAGCAAACATCCCTGGTACGCCCGATTATAAGAAAAATGAGGCACCCAGCTACATTATGTATTGGGATGCCAATAACTTATACGGGTGGGCTATGAGCCAATTTTTACCTTATGGCGGTTTTGAATGGTGTGAAACAAGTCATATCACAGAAGAGTGGGTTCTATCTTTATCTGATAGCTCCGAAATTGGGTATCTTTTCGAGGTAGACATGGAATACCCGAAACATTTACATCCTTTGCATAATGAATACCCTGTCGCCCCTGAGAGAGTAACTTTGGAGGATCAGATGCTGTCTTCTCATGCAAGAAGCTTGCTTAACAATAGGAAATTCGTGGGAACTCCTAAACTTATACCAAATTTAAATAATAAACGAAATTATATAACCCATTATCGTAATCTCAAATTTTATTTAGAACTTGGTTTAAAAATTACAGCTGTGCATAAAGCTTTAAAATTTAAACAGGGACCATGGTTGCAGAAATATATTAATTTCAACACCGAAAAAAGGAAAGAAGCAAAATCTTCTTTTGAGAAAGACTTTTTTAAGTTAATGAACAATTCTGTTTTTGGTAAAACCATGGAAAATCTACGAAAAAGAAGAAATATTGTGCTTTGTAACGGTGAAAAAAGAGCCAAAAAATTAGTAGCATCGCCTACTTTTAAATCGTTTAAAACTTATGATGAAGACTTGACTGCTGTGGAGAGATTAAAAACTAGCATACATATGAACCGACCCATCTATGTTGGATTTTCTATACTCGAACTATCTAAACTTTGTATGTATGATTTCCATTACAATTTTATAAAGAAAACATACAAAGATCGTGCAGTTTTACTCTTTACGGATACAGATTCCCTAACGTATCATATTCAAACCAATAATATTTATAAGGATCTGGAGCAGCATCGTGAGTTGTTTGACTTTTCTGAATACCCGAAATCTCATCGTCTATACTCTGAGGATAATAAGAAGACGCTCGGAAAGTTTAAGGATGAACTTAATGGTGAATTAGCCCTTGAGTTTGTCGGACTGAAATCAAAAATGTATTCTCTAAAATCTGTTAAAGATGAAAAGAAGCGTGCAAAAGGCGTATCTACGCAGATTGTTCGGCAGAAAATTAAACATGAAGACTACTTGGAGTTCCTTCAACAACAAAAAACAAGTATGGAGAAACAGGTAAGGATTGCCCAAGATGACCATCGCCTATATACATTAACTCAAAATAAAATTAGCTTAAGTCCCTTTGACGACAAGCGTTACTTATTGGATGATGGAATAAGCAGTTTAGCATATGGCCATTATGACATTAATACCGTTTGTAATAAAGAAGAAAATGTTGATTTGTATTGCTAACGCAAAATCGCGATGTATATTTTGATCTGTAAATACCTTTCTGTAAATTATTTTGTTATAATAAAAATCGTTGATTTTATTATTGAGTACTTTTTTTTAATTTTTTAAGTAATGTGAAACTTTTTCTAAAATAATTTTTTTTTAATTTGTGAAACTTTTTAACTAACTAACGCATATTTTTTTTTCGTTATAAAAACATGAAAAATATTTCTAAAACTTTGATAAACAAGCAGATAGTCACACACACACAAAGAGAACTATTTGTCCCGCATACATACACACACACATACATACATACACACACACACACACACACACACAAAGAGAACTATTTGTCGCACCCACACATACATACACACATAGAACTATTTATAATAACTATAAGACATCCATGCTTTTTAAAACATACTCTTACACACACAAAACTTTCTACAAAATATCAGATGTACCAACAAAATGAGATGAAAAGATTACAGTGAGAAAAAGAGGGTTGATTCTGAACAATGCACTATCGGTTGCTCGGTTGCTCAGCTGCGGGCTGCGCCTTCTGCCGGTGAACTCTCATTATCCTACTACTTCTGTCACTGTAGTAAATGACTATGTAGGTTCTGTTCAACATTTGTGTGCATTTTTTTGTAAGTATAGCATGTATATTCGTGAATATATTAACGTTTCTGTGAAAAATTCAAAAGTTTTTTTTATAACATGCAGAGTTTTCAGCCAAATTTAACACCACTTTCCAAAAACTTGACAAAGAATCGTAGAAATAGTATACTGTGATTAAAATATTAAAATATTGAATATTTGATGAGATATAGGTATTTTTATGAAATTAATTTTAACTGGGCATGCGCAAACAACAGCAAACATTTTTGTTATGATTTGATAGCAATACTATAGGGCAACTCATATAAAAAGACCAGTGAACTATCGTGAAAACTCAAATAGTTACAGCATTGATAAATACATTGATAAATTGAGAAATAAGTCTCATATAATTCTATGTTTTAAGCATAACTCAAAAACTACTTACCAACTATCTGTGATTTTGGATTTGCATATTTGAAGCCTCCAGAAATCCACCTCTATTAAAAATTCATAGGTTATTTTTTTTCTTTTTTGAAATGAATTTAAAAATACATTTTTTTTTTTTATTTATAAGAGAGAACTAAACATAATCTATACAATTTTAACAAATAGATTTTGAAAATTTTCAAATAAGCGAATCCAAAATTATTATGTCAAGTAGTTTTTGAATTACGCTTAAAAAGCTACCCGCATTGCAATTTGTTTTTCATCAATTGCAAATTAATTTCACATTAAGACTTCCAAATTTTAAACCTTCATATTTCTTAAACCATTTGACCAAGTGATTTCTTGTTTCGTATCCTTGGGAGAAATTTACAGAAAAAAAAGTATAACGTCAAAATTAGGTGTATGTATTGAAAAGTTGGAGTTTGGTACAATTTAAGAATGATGACGACCCCCTAAGCTTATTTTTTTTAAACCTATTATTGGAAGAAGATAATTTTCAGTCAAATAGGGCTATTTCTGTTTTTTAAGGAGGGGTGGGCAATATTATGATTTAAAAAGATAGGTTTTGTATGTCCTTTGTTTTAGAAATATAGCTATAGAAATTCTTTCCAGCAACAATAAACTTCAAAGTAGTTGCATACACCTCATATGCATAGAACATGTTTCATACTTGTGCTACACCCAGTGGAATAAATTTGAGCTTTTTGAGGATACAGGCTTGTCCCCCTTTTTTTAGTAATATTGAACAGTTGTTTGGCACTGTATTGAATTCAGGGGGTGGCCCGCTGGGACCCCCCTGGAACATTGAAATCCCCCCCCCCCCAGAAGATTTGAGATATTATGCTTTTAATGGTTAAAAAGTGCAATTTCCAAAAAGGAAATATATAATTCCTCCCCACCCCCCCCCCCCTCCCCGCCGGAGCCGCAGAAAAGGCTCTGAATTCAACACTGGGTTTAGCATCATCTGAATATTTAGTTATATTATACCCATGAGCGCATCAGTATACTTGTAACAAATAAATAAAATTTTAAGCTGATTCTGTATTGTAAAGAAACTTTTGTTATAAAGAGTAGGACCAATAACAGATAAAAATATTGCTTTTGGACACTGTTTTGATTTCCTTTTATCTCAATTAAATATTACTAAGAACTTTTTTGAATACATACACACATTTCGTATCATAAAATGCATTTTGTTATCATAAAATGCATTACATGTAATGCATTTTATGATAACAAATACTTAAAATGTGTGTATGTATTCAAAAAAGTTCTTAATAATATTTAATTGAGATAAAAGGAAATCAAAACAGTGTCCAAAAGCAATATTTTCATCTGTTAATGTTCCTACTCTTTAAAACAAAAGTTTCTTTACAATACAGAAAATTTTCCGATCATAATGAAAAAAAATTCCGTAAAGCAAATAAAAAGTTTCTATTCTACACAGGAATTTTTAATTTTTTCAAGATTAGTTTACTGACTGATTCGGAAAAGTTTCCTTTTTAAAACGGAATACTTTCTATCTATTCTCCCATTCTTCCAAAACGTTTCTTTATGTGAATGGAAAGTTTTCCTTTTTAAAACGGAATACTTTCTATCTATTCTTCCATTCTTCCAAAACGTTTCTTTATGTGAATGGAAAGTTTTCCTTTTTTAAACGGAATACTTTCTATCTATTCTTCCATTCTTCCAAAACGTTTCTTTATGTGAATGGAAAGATTTCCGTAAGACCCAGGAATTTATTCTGTGTCTAAAGATTAGTTTCTGAATCAAACGGGAAAAGTTTCCTGACGGAAAGAAAAAACTTTCGTTTTTTTCCGTTTTTTTTCCGTGTTGTTTCGGAAAAGTTTCCTGTACTATACGGGCAACTGGAAATCCTATTCCTACCGGAAACTTTTCCGAATTTTTTTTTACAGTGAATTCATATTCACTGAAAAGTAGAAAAAAAAGGGGGGGAGGGAAATGTCACATGACTACGAAGATTTAATTTCAAATTCAAGTTACAATAAAAAAAATGCGTTACAACAATTCAGATTAACTGAACAGTAAAAAAAATAAATGTATAATTTACATTATTTACAAATTAGCAATAAAATCTTTGCTGTATGGTCATAAGAAAATGTAGTATATATTTAAACAATGTATATTTACAGAATTTAGATAAATACCTCATATTTTTTTTATTAAATTTGGTGTATTCTCCTTTATTTCATCAAAATATTTAAATTCTAACCTAAAATCCATATCCCATCTAATCTCCCTAGTCTCATCATTAATTAATATTTTAAAATTATTTCTTAATTAATATTTATAAATAATATTTATCATTGACTTCTAAATTCCCGCAAACCTAACTTCGGAAAAAAAAAAAAAAATCAATCATTTGAAAAAAAATTTCAAAAAAGTCTGCATTTAAATAGGTATAAAACACACGATAACATCTCGCGTAAATAAACAAACCACGCGTGACCTTGGAAATGATTGGTCGAAACTGGTAAACTCAAAGCAGGGAGATTGAACGTCGGTCGAAATCTCGTTATGAATTACGGGATCGGTTGGTTCCGAGTCCGGTTTGTTTCGTTAAGGGCAGAATACTGCCACTAGGGCCACATCGCCCATTCCAATTGAAGATCTTGAAGGAGTTCTGCCTTTGAAGAATGCTTCCATGTCCGGAATTTTCTTCCATTGTGTTCCCAAAAATGTTCAATTAGATTGAGGTCAGGTGACTGACTCGGCCAGTTCAAAACTTTAATTTTCTTAGCTGTAAACCATTTTGTCACCACTTTGATGGTGTGCTTTGGATCATTATCCTGCTGAATCATCCATCCACGAGGCATCTTTTTACAAGCAGAAGGACATGTGATCTTCTAAAATGCTTTTATAAACATTTTGATCCATAATCACATCGATGTGTACGAGGAGGACGATGCCATCATGATGGAAAACTCCCAGAACCATTACTGATCCATTTCCATGATTCACTGTTGGACGTTGGTACCGGGGAACCATTCTGGTGCTTTTTTTGGGCGACTAATACAACGTTATATTCATCCAGAATGGATCCCCGGTACGAACGTCCAACAGTGAAGCACGGAAATGTATCAATAATGGGCTGGGGAGCTTTCCATCAGGACCTTACACATCGATGTGATTATGGATCAAAATGTTTATAAAAACATTTTAGAAGATCACATGCTGTCTGATGCTCGTAAAAAGGTGCCTCTGCCTCGTCTATGGATGATTTAGCAGGATAATGATCTAAAGCACACCTTCAAAATGGTGACAAATTGGTTTACAGCTAAGAAAATTAAAGTTTTGGACTGGCCAAGTCAGTCACCAGAGCTCAATCCAATTAAACATTTTTGGGAACACATTGGAAGAAAAGTCGGGACACAGAAGCATTCTTCAAAAGCAGAAATCCTTCAGGATCTTCAATTGGAATGGGCGAAAATCTCTAGGTCTACCTTAGAAAGCCTTGTTAATTCCATGCCCAGACGATATTCTGCCGCCCTCAAAGTAAAAGGATATGCAACTAAATATTAAATATTGCTGTATTTCTTCACATTAAGATGCTTAATTTCAATAAAAGTTTATAAAAACTGAATCATCTCAAAACTTTTGCTTAGGTAATTTTGCGAATTTCCGTATTATTTTTAATTCATGCATATGTCTCAATTGTTCCAATGTTGCATTTTGTTGAGCTTTAAAATGGGTATAAATTGCTAATTTACATCATTAAGAAATTTTGCTTACAGTAAAAGTTAGGACAGAAAAACATATCGTCTCAAAACTTTTGCCAGCTACTGTATATTGTTCAATAATAAAATTTTTATGTAAAATTTGAAATTTTTTGTTCTTAATTTTTTTTTTCTCATTCATCTGTTAATTTTAAACTCGTTGTTTATTTTTTCATAGTTAATCAATTAAAATGGTGATTGGAATTTTCAACCAATATTAAGTTTCAGATATCTGTTTATTTAATATTTAGTGTAACATTCCTTTTTTGTTCAATAGCAAAGTTAACTTGAGCTAAAGGTATAAAATGATAGTCTTTAAGTTTGATAGGTCATATTAACATACTAAACATAGGTTTTCTTATGAAGAGTCTACATAATTTCAATTAAAAGTTCACATGCAATTAATCATAAAGTAAATATCTACTATTTTCTTTAAAAAATTTGTGTAAAATACTATCACGTGATCTAACTGTTGTTTAAAATAAAATGCAAATTTACTAGTGACTATTATAAGATCTGAATTTAAAATTATACATGTACCATTTAAAAAATTGGTTATTTCATGAAACATTCCTGTTTCATGTAGAAATATTTTAACATAAAGTGTGGTAGTGTTTTCTAAATATAGTTACGTATTGTATATCATACTTTCACGAGAACTAATTTATGATGAAAAACGTATGTGTGACTTATCTGTTCTATGAAAAATAGCTAAAATTTACTAATCAAGAAATGTAAAATTCCCTTTGTGTATGTCTAAATAAAAGTATAAAGTAGTACAACTATGTAGTTGCATATTTCAAATTGTATAACTGAAGCGAGTTTAAAGATTGTTTAGATAATATAATCTTATCATGTGAGTTAATTGCAAAATAGATAATTAATATAGAATGTAATTAAAACTATATTGAGAATTAATAAAAAATAATTATTCATTAAATGGCAATCTAGGTAAAGCTATGTATGTACATGTTAGAGAGAGTATAACTATAACAAGTACATAAAAAATGGTATGTTAACAATAGCATCACCTCCGGTTAATAGCTAAGAACTTGCATTAACAATAATTTCTGTTGAAGTTTAATTAACATATAATAATAATAAAAAAATATAATGCATTCATTTTATTGCAAAGAAAATTTACTCTTGAAGTTTATATAACATAGATGAAATGTTAAAAGTAATTTATGTAAGATTGCTAAGTATATGTCTGATTGAATATGTTAATTATACGTCTGGAAAAATTCTTAAGTTCAATCACATTTTAGTTTAAGTGAGTCCTCATTTTTCTTATGATCAGATGTATTCGGAATATATTCTTTGGCATATCATTGACTAAATAATAGTTATACTATCACACGTACCATTCTCAATCATAAGCAACCTATCACATAATAAGTTCAAGCTTAATTAATAACATTGCCTAACTGAAATTTTTAAATACATTTCCAGTGTATGTGCTATTAAATATTCATAATTTGCAATACTAATATCTAATATCAAGTTGCTTATAAACATCTAATATCAAGTTGTTTAAAAACATCTAATATCAAGTTGTTTATCAGCATCTAATATCTAGTTGTTATGTTTATAACTTAAGATTTTTTTTTTTTTTTCTGCTTTAACATCCCAGATGAAAATCTAACATTTAACATGCCTTTAACCACATTTCAGTATATTATTCGTAATTCAACATACATTGATTTTTTTACCAATGCTGTCTTTATCTGTAGGGGAAATATTTGAGTAGTAAATGCGATTGCACATCGCGCTGAAGTGTCTAGATGGCAAATCACAAAGCCTTTTTTCTCTTACTGATGACATACATAGTGTCGCTTCACTGTCTACAAGATCAACGTGTTTGGGGTAAATGCGAATTTTTTTATGCCTTTTCCTGATAACATATGATCTCACTCTACAAGTTTGGACACAATCTGTTTCACACATTCTTGAGATAAGAGATATGCGATAAGATTTACTAGTCAAGAAACCTTACTGTGCTAAACATTTCTATCACATCGCATAAAGAATTGATATGCAAGTAGAAAATTTTATTAAACTAGCTAAAATGATAATTGTTGCTATAATGTCGATACAATTTTTAAACTTCTGATTTACATGTATCCTTTACTAAAATTTTTCTCATAAACATTATGCATAAATCAATTTAGTTTTCTGAGCAGTTCTAACAGTTTTGCCAAATGTTTGAATGTATACTAAACAGTACAATATATATACATATACTGAGAGAGAAACTTGATTTTATATATTTTTCAACTCCACTAAACATTTTATTATTGTTATAATCTCCATAGTATAACCTAATATTATTTCAATGTTGTAAGATATTAATATTTCAGTGTCACTTGTTAAACAAGAATCTTCTACTTACTACACTACATTCAAACATAAAAAAGTCAATTTTTAAACATAAAATACATTTTTCTTTTATTTACTACTAAAAAAATTATTTTCAAAATATTCGCACATGAAAAAATAAATAGTGTGTGACAGTATCGAAAAATTAAATGTTTTTAATTGTGTGCATATATATATATATATATATATATATATATATATATATATATATTTAAATATATATATGTTTGCACTCTGCATTAATTAATAAATTTCATTGACACTATATTTAGTATGGTGATAGGCTTTAAGAAAACAAGACATATAAGAATTTCATTTAACATATGCAGTTATGCAATTCATCGTATCATTAAACCTGTAAACATTTTTTGTATGAAGTTCATTTATTACTTAAATAGGCACAGCAAGTGTTTATTACTCAAAAAGATTAATGTTTAAATTTATTTTGCTGTTAAGAAGATCATAAATACACAGTATCATTTAGCCTAGAATTTTTCCCTAAATACCGTTAAATGTTTATTTCACTATGCAATTATTTAAAATGTATTTCATCACTATCACTTTATTCAGAAGCCTCTAATTTTATTTTTTGATGACAGATATTTGCTCTATTCATACCTTTCCAGAATGTTTCATCTCAAAACAGGACCCTTCACAAAAGTTTTCATCTTAAAAAGGATCCTTCACAAAACTTTTCGCCTTAAAACAAAACCCTTCATAAAAGTTTTCGTCTTAAAAATAGACCTTTCACAAAAATTTTACCTCTCTGTTCACAAACTTAATCATTTGAAATTAAAATCTTTCTGCTTCTTTTGCACTAGGTGGGAAACTCAACTATATATATATATATATATATATTATTTTATTAACTTATTTCACATAACATTCCGATAGTTTTTCAAATAATTTTGAAAATATTTCCCGCGAAAGAAAAAAAAAGGTAAAATTTTTAGGTCATTATCATAATTAATTTGTAATTAATATTTTTCCAAAGTGTGCTGAAAAAGCTCCCGCTAAATCTAACACCATTCACCAGTTCAGAAAAAAAATCTCTTGTGGAAATTCTTAAGCCCCATCCCATCATTATTTCTTAATTAGTATTTTTAATTAATTTTTATTATTAATCTCTTTAAAAATTCCACCTCATCAAAAAAAATTTCCTGCAAAAATTTCATCTCATCCTGTAGTACACACATTTTACGTGAAAAATTTTTTTATGCAACATTTTTTTCAAAGTTCACAAATTTTTTTCTGAAACATTAAATTTTCTAATTCTCCATAATAAATATATTGAATCTCACATTGTGCTAGAGTATGCACAACTTTCTGCAAAAAAAAAATTTTTACTCAAAATTTTTCGAAATTATTTTCAAAAAATTAAAATTAATCAAAAATATTCCCTGCGAAAAATCTTTTATCAACCTTTTTTTTCTATGTTCGAAAAATTCTTTTTGAAAAATTAACAATATTCCCCATGAAAAAATTTTTATCGACATTTTTTCTAAGTTCTCAAAGTACAATCCATTTTTTCAAAAATCATCCTAGTCTTAGAGTAGATGCTCCACCACTCAGAACCTGCAGTGGCACCTTCCACCACTTACTGGCATGCTCCTCCACCTGCACAGTCTCCACAGCTCCAATATGCCGCATGCTGCACACCCTTATATAGACTATTAAGGAGTAAATAGACAAATGTTGCCAGCAAGAAAATTCATTCTGTGGGTTAGTACTTGATTTTAGCAACAAGTGTCAATCGAAAAAATCTATGATTTCATGCGATGCATTGCTAATACACTGCAACTGAGATTCACAAATTGTTGAGCAGAAGAAATGTTACAGAAAAGAAGCAAGTTTCGGCCATGTGATTTGCAGAATGGCACATTTTTTTCCTCCTCAAGTAGCATTAAATGTAGCATTGTTTCTCGCTACAAACTATTGATTATTTGTATTGCGCTACTCGCTACACTATACTGTTAAAAATGTAGCATGCTACACTACAAACTACTGTAAAAAGTAGCGACTACTGTAGTGCACTACTTCTGACCTTTGCATTTGGTTTATATTTTTTTGTATTGTATCTTGATCTATAAATAGCTACACATGTTTGTTGAAACATTAAATTTTATTTTAAAATTTTCAATATCCATGGCCAAATAGTGTAAATACATGTATAAGGATTAAATAAGAATTTAATAATTTTTATATTTATTAATGTTTATTTAAGAGATTAATTTATTAGTTTTGGAATAAATACTTTTATATTCAATTTTATAAATAATTGTACTTATTTCTAGATACTGTAAAATCCTGATTATAAGTCCTGCCCCTTTTGATAAGCAATATTTAAAAAAAAAAATCATTAAGAAACACTTTTTATCATTAAATTAGAAGTAAAAAATATAAAGAGATGAGAATCTTCCACATTTCGATGGATTGCCACAAAAAATTTAAATTAAACTTCCTAAAATTTTGTTTTCGCCCTACACACAAAATTTAAAATCTTTAAACATATTTATTAGTTTTTTTAAATTTTGCTCTATTTGTTACTTAATTCTAACAATAAGTAATCGATCATCTAAACCCCCTTTTCATCCCACCTGAAATTACCGCTTCCTCTATGCCACCAAACATACAAAGTTTAACCTTTAGAAATCTTCAATTAATTTTTTCTGACATAGTAACAATAAATAAATAATCTATCAACTAAATTCCCTCCCCCGATGTATCTCATTGATATTAAAATCTTTTTTTTTTCTGTTCTATTTGTGATTTTGTTGTAACAAATAATCATCTAAATTACCCCCCCCCCTTATTAAAAAAATTCTACTTCTCTCCTTTGCCCCTCCCCAACACACACACACAAAGTTTAAAATCTTTAACCCTGTCACTGAGAAATTATGATAAAATAAAAGAAGAAAATCATTCTCTGTATTGGTTAAAATGATTAACCAATAGAGATTTAATGACTTAAAATGATATTTATTCTAAATAGTGTAAAAAAAGAATTCGTTTAGCCATAATCCAATTAATCTTCCATGCCCCAACGCACGACGATACTTTCAAGTACCATACAAGAAAACTTGTTTAAAATTCATTTAACACATTGATTGACAGTAATACATTTTATGACCAGTTAGATACTTTATCATATTCAAAAAGCATAATTTGTTATACAAAGTAAAAATATTTTTAATGGTTAATTCCTTTTCCAATTATTACTGTTCAGCTTTCCTGATATGGAAAGACATGGAATTTGAAAATATCAACTCTGAAAAAATCTTGTGCTATCATATGCTATAAAAAATTTAAACAAATTGATGCAACACATGAAATCCGAAAGCTTTATTCAAAAAGCATAATTTGTTGTACAAAGTAAAAATATTTTTAATGGCTAATTCCTTTTCCAATTATTACTGTTCAGCTTTCCTGATATGGAAAGACATGGAATTTGAAAATATCAACTCTGAAAAAATCTTGTGCTATCATATGCTATCAAAAATTTAAACAAATTGATGCAACACATGAAATCCGAAAGCTTTAGAGATGTCAGTCAAAGTATAAGTTAGCCAGAAGAAGTTTTCAAACCACTGTTTTATGACTTAAGTTAGAAGCCTCATATGGGGCGAGAAAGAGGGTTATACCTCTATTATTTTCTTTTTAAAGATGTGTATACTCTTTGTAGCAACAATAAACATTCATCTAATTCTCCAATTAAATCCCTACCTTCCCTCAAAAGGGGTGAATTTTTAGGCATGAAGGGGGTGAGGGAGGCAGGGAGAAGATCCCCCTCCTGTTTTGGAGTTTGGCTGTTCTCACCCCTGAAAGGGGGTGAAAAAGTTATTTTAAAGCAAGATATTTATTTTAAAACATTCAATTTACATTTGATTTTCAGCGGTTAGCCAAATTGCAAAGAACACAGAAAAACTGCAAAAAAGAAGACAATTTTTGCACCCCCCTCTCCCCCAGCATATTTAGAAATTACCCTCTTGGGGGGGGGGGGGATAAGGATGGAGGGAAAATTTCAAAGGTGGGAGAGATTTCAGATGACTGATATTTAACCTTACAGCAAAATAAAAAATAGGGCAGAATTTTTAAAAAATTTAGTATTGAAGATTTTAAATTGTTTTATTGTTTTATGAGGGGGGGGGGAGGGCAGAGGAAGAAGTGGAACTTTTGGAGGAGAAAATGATAATTAGATGATTAGTTATGTATTTATTTTTTACTAGAGCGCAACAAATAAAGCAGATTTTTTTTAAATAGATTTCAAACTTTGTATGCGGGAGAGGGAGGAGCAGGCATTTTGGGAGTAGAGGGGTAATTTAAATCGATATTTATTTATTGTTATTAGAGATCAACAGATAGAGCATATTTTTTAAATAAAGAGTTTTAATGTTTTGTATGCTGTGGGAGAAGAATGAAGAAAGAATACATTTCAAATGGAAGAGGGGGGGGGGGGATTTATAATTTAGATAATGGGTTATTTATTTATTGATACATTGTTTTGATAGTGACAAACAGGACAGAAGAATTTTTTAAGATTCGCAAAAGGGGAGAGCTTATATTTGAAAATGAAAAAAAAAATCAAAATTGTTTAAAAGTGGATAGGGGGCATACTTTCGAGGGGGCTTATAGTCAGGATTTTACAGTATTGCCTATGTAACCATCTTTCTTTAAGCCAAATACTTTTTTTAAAGGATAATTTTTTTTATTTACAATGTAAATAATTAATGTGGTTCTCAAATTCCCTGCTCAACAACGCGAAATTTTCTCACACATTTTTAAATGTAAAGGCAAGGCTCCCTATTGAAGTGATTTGGAATTGAATAGTGTTTTCCATTTTTTGTCACATGACAAGTTTTTCCCCTTTCTCATGTAGTCACATTGGGAATTCGGTTCAAAATACATACATAAAAAGTATTTTCTGAAAAATCTTCTGCTTTTACCAAAAAATGGAAAATGTCTTTTGATTAGATAATTTTTGAATAACACCTGCCAAATTCACGTGTTTCCAAATAAAAATTAGTTCAGAAATGTGTCAGAAAGTTGCACATTGCTGAGCAGGGAATTTCAGAACCACATTAATTATTAGAATTTGAGAACAGCATTAAATAATAATTCTCTTGTATAAGAACAATCCTTTTAAACTATACAAAAAAGATTTAAATGGAATATGGTTAATATGTATCAGAAATAAAATTTAAATTGGAGGAAAAAATGAAGAAAAATTGGTCACTGATAAATTATTTGTCTTTTGTTTACATTCATATGTACAGTGTGGATTACAGGTACAGGGTTGCCATTAGTGACTATTTTTAAATTCTATTCACACCACTATTTGTAAAAAATAAATTTTGTAGTATATTTCTCTTGCACATGTTGCTATATTGTCAAAATATATGTGAAAGATTTTTGTTTTGAGAATGTGGTGGGATTAAAAAATAGTCGCCAGTGGCAGCCCTGCAGGTTTTTGTGAAATACAGGTTTACCAATTAACAGTACTCTAGTGTATATATATAACATCCTTTTCTTAATGCAAGAAAACTTCTTTGGTGACATTTTTAGATATTCGACATCTTTCTAAGAAGTACGGAAAAATTTTTATAAGGAGATTTTTATAAGTCAAGATTTCATGATTTATTTTATAAGGTAACATTTTAAGGTGGTATTATATCTAAATCATTTATATTTCTTAATGTGTTGGGTAGTTTTTTTTCCTAAATAAAGAAAAACAATATCATTCTGTATTTTACTTTAATGTGCTATATAAAACTACAAGGAGCTGCTAACAATTACAAACATGCCAGAAAAACATACAACACTTAACACAATATGGAAGTTGAAACAAATACTTTACAAAAGATAATGACAATGACAGCTGTGAGCATGATCATCGTTGTTTTCACAGACTGATGCACGAGGTAGAATTAAAACAAATGAACATCTGAAGTTGTACTATTACATATAACTTAGAAATAATTCATATTACTGAGTATGCATGAATAAGAATAGTTCTTTCTCAAAAGTTTTTCAAAAATTAAACCAGAAAAATGGCCAAAATAATATCATTGCTTTAAATTCCTTCAAATATAAATTACATTATCTTGACCATGCTACTAAACAAGAATGCATGTTGGGCATTTAGATACAGTGTGGTACTTATGAAATTTATCATATTATAGTAATTTAATTTTAAATATTAAATTGAATAAATTTTATTTGTTTTCATAGAAATATTTTTACAAACATTTTATGATATTTTATAACAAGAGATATTAATATCCACAACCTTCATTTATAAAATAAATTGAATAGTACTATAATGTTACCTAGTGTAAATCAAATACTCAAATGTTATCAGAACAATCATTAACCATAAAATGGGAAAGTTGTAAATACTGTATCTATAATACTGTCCTTTATCTAACTTCAAGCACAATGAGTTGAGTTAATGTATTCAGAAATGAAAATACTTTAAATTTTTTTCATTGCCTCCCTGCAAAACCAACTATCACTGGAGTCAAACAAACATCAAAAAAGAAATTTCTACACATTTCACTCTAAGATTTACTAATATCTATTTCAAAACTGAGCATTTTATCAGAATTTATATAAGGCATCAATTTTAACATGCCGATATAACTATCAATGAATGAAATCAAAGAGGATACAAATTAAAAAGCTTTGCACTCTATTTTAATATCTATGTTTATAAAGTAATATATGAAATAAAATGGTATTCAAGATCAAAAATCTTAATGCATAAACTATTCTTAAAAAAAGATTGTATTAACAATTTAATAATAGAGATAAGAAAAGCACAAATCTATTAAACAAAAATTAAACAGTTATTTTGTTAAAATAAGATTATTCATAGGATTTTGTTATTAGTTTAAAAAGTATATGATGCAGAGAGGAGACCAGAATGGCTGTTTCTGGATTATTTTATAAACTGTCATAGATATCTGCATAACTTTATCAAGCAAATATTACTATAGAATTGTTTGACATTAACTCAACTTACCTATTTACCAGTTATTTTAAACTTTACAGGAGTTCACAATAAAATCTATCTAGGTAGAATTACAAACAGCACCACACTCTATTTATCTTGAATGTTATAAGTTATAACATTGCATTTCTCTTTATTTTTACTGAACCACATTTAACAATGCTTATACTACTAAAATAATAATTTTAAAAAATTATATATCAACATACATACATGAATTACTTCCAGGTTATCAGACCATTAAAACACATAAAAAGGGAAAAAACAAAAATATGAGCAAGTAAATGCAAACTACTTTGCTACTGCATTGAACTAAATATATTACAGTAGTGCAGATGATATCACTGTTAAATATTACTATTTGCATGTGCAGACTCATGACATACATTTAGCCACAGTTATATACTTACAAACTTTAATTTAAACAAAACTTGATTAGTCATTAAATTGTATCACAGTATGTCAATCAGAAATATGCAAATGACAGACCACAGATTACTTCTGAAATGAGTATAATGCGTCTAAGTATAGAACATCCTCTAATATCTCACAATGAAAAGTATATTATATTAAAAAGCATTTATCAACAAACATGCTTCAAAATGTGATCAAAGTTTTATGAAAGATTTTAAATGCATGTTCATAATGATACACATAATACAAAAATCATCAATATGAGTAATTTGATAAAACACTTTGACTAGCAAAAAGTAATTATTCAGAAACTTTTGATTCAATTTCATTTATAAAATGTCTATAATGTGTTTACACACTTAACAGCTGAATATAAAGCTTTATGACAGACAGAAACACATGAAAATAAAAATCCATTTAAAAGAAAAACATAATTTTATCAAAACTCTGATAAAACAATTAAGACAATCAGGAACAGTTTCATATCAACATTTAATTTCAATAACAAGTAGTTCACAAAAGTGTTACAGAGACAAAACCATTTCCACTATAAAAAGTGCTAAAGCTTATAAATGGAAATATTGTTCTGCTATTTAAAAGTTTAAAATAATAAATAATATTTTCTAAAAGAATTTTACTGATAATTGTTTTAAAACACTTTAAATATATAAATAGGTACTAATAAAATATTTTTGCATAAATGCATGCAAAGTGATGAGAATTTTGTTTTGGTATGTTGGGCTGTTTGAAACATGCAGGGTTTTGTTTTCTCCTTTCAATTACTTAGCTAAAACAAAATATATTTCAAAGTTGAACAAGAATTTAAAGATACAAATGATTATCTTTTACTTAATTTTAGGTTGAGAGGACAAAGGAAAACAAAACAGTTTTCTAAAGTTAATAAACAATATCTCAAGATTTGACTAGAAAAAGTAATTATTCAGAAACTTTTGATTCAACTTCATTCACAAAATGCCTCTAATGTGTTTATAATACACTTAACAGCTGAATATAAAGCTTTATGACAGACAGAAACACATAAAAATAAAACCTATTTAAAAGAAAAACATATTTGCTATATTCATACTATAGTATATATCTACTATAGGTGTCTATGCATGAATTCATACATAAAAACAAATTATAAAAACGAAACAAGTACAAACATTTATTTTCAATAATTCTCAAAGTCTCTGATTTCCTAATAAACTCTAAAAGGTAATATAATTTTAGGAAATGTAGAATAATCCTTATCAACCCAAATGACACTAAGCATTAGGTAATTTTCAGAGTAAAATAAAACCTGCATTAGTCAAATATTATATATGAATTATAAGATATCCAGGAAGAAATGGAACTGAAATTACATACATATAACAGATACTTTTCGCAATTCAAATACAGCAGAAAAGTTGCCTTCTCTTATGAACTAGACTTCAAAATCATTTAAGAAAATATTATTCACTTATGCACATGCTCAAATAAGTTCTAAAATACAATGAAAAACGAGCAAAATATAATAATTGCAATTCCTCTCATGGAGGAGAAAAATGTGAAATAAGTCTCTCTTCCTCTCTTTCAATGAGTCTATTAAAAAAGTTTAAACCATATTCTAAAATCAGAGCAATAAAACCATACTGTAGTGTTATTTAAACACTCTTAATAGAATCCACCAAAATTGGATAGTTATCTGTTATGTAATGAGGCATTAATAAGGAGATAGGTTTCTAGGATATGCAAATTATTCATAAAACTTTGAAATTGAATATTGAGGCTCTTCCTTCAGGTATGGTAGTATGTGCTAATTTTCCCATAAAATTGCTATGGGGGAATGCACAGTACAAGCATAATGAAATTTGAAGCTATTAGCAATAGAGAGCAGATTTGAGGATAGAAAACCCAGTGCAACAGTTAACATTTGGACTTGTGATTCTTTCAAGAATGCTGTGCTTCAAATAGCCAAAAAGAATATTCCACACAATTTCTCCTGGATTAAGGTAGATTTTTATATAAAAAAAGAACATATATATACATATAAAAGCTGTCTAACATATGATCGACCTATCAATTGATAGCCCCAAAAAAGATTATTCCAACTATTAAAATGTAAGAAAACAGTAATGAAAATACGAGTTCAAAATGGTAAAAAAAGAGTGGAAGAGAGAAAGATGAGAATTACATGTAGAGTATTATAGAATTTCCATCTAACTCCTAAAACCTACATAAATTTTGACTTTATCTTTTATCTTACTAACAGCTTATCACTATATTTTAAAGTATTGACTAGATATACTAAGAGAAAGAAAAAAAAGGAGTGCGCTAAAAACAGTGCACAAAGAAATAATAATATCATAAATGTTAAGTATTTATCAAACACTACATTACATTAGAAAACATTAGAATATTTCTGTCTTTGCATAGTCCAACTGCACTCTGTAATGAAAAGCATATATGATATTATTTTAATAAAATCTAACAATCCACTGACAATGAGATCATACATAGCTGATATATTTACATACTTACCATAAATGAAATGGATAATGATTTCCACAACACATCAATTGATTAAAAAGAATACTGCTACATGGTAATGAAATGCATCTAGTATGTTAAAAATGATATTTCAATTAAATGATTCACAAATAAAGAAGGGAGAAGAAGCTTTGCTGCTTTCCCTAAGCTCAACACTCTCTTGGTTAAATGAGTACCACGCCATAAGGCACTCTCCTGTCAGTGTCAGAACTAAGAAGCATTCTTTGCTTGAACTTTTTTAGCAAGAATAGTAAAACATTGTTGCATAACTTGTAAGATATAATTTTAAATATATAGATTGCAATAAGGATTTAATCAAATTTCAGTTTTCTACTGCAAATTTCAATTATATCATTTCTGTTGCTTGAAACTTTTAAATCTATATTTAATATTTCCATTCATTTAAATTCTAATTGAATAAGGAATTGAATTTTGCAATCATTACTTTTTATGTAGCTAGAGCTCCTTCAATACAGACCAACACATCAAGTAGTTTTTACCAACTTAGTGATTGTTGCCTATGAGGCTTGAATTATTTTAGTGGTTACAGTGTCATGAAATACTCAAAACTGGATGGTTGTTTGGTCTCAAATTGTTTTAATCAATCAATAAATAGATGTAGGATGTTTAGATTCCATATATTAAAAAAAAAAAGAAAAAAAGAGGCCATAAACTTCAGAAGGTATTAAGATTGAAGAATTTTGCTAAACATAAAAAAATCTGATCAAATATAAACACCTCCTTGGTTCTCCAATTCAGCTATATTTTATACCACACATTCTTCCTTATTAACACCTTGCCTGTGGAATATAATTGAGAAAAACATGCCAAAAATGGAATTTTTTTCCCTTTAACCCTTTGCCTGTGATGCCCGACCTCAGTTCAGGCAATGCAGCCAATTTTGGAATGCCTGACCCAAGTTTGGGCAAGAGAAAAATCAGTGTTTCAATTCTGTGAAGCCCGAACACAGTTTGTCCAACACATAATATGTAATTTACCATTTTCCCAATAAATGGTGATACTTTCCCACGAAAAGTTCGGTAGTTTCGCGCCATTTATCAGATTTTTGCAATTTTGCAGTTCTTTCCAAATTTCTTTCAACCGACATTATGTTTGACAGGCAGGTATATAAATTTTTTGCAAGTTAAAAGTTTCCTTGCATTGTTTTTAAGCATTGGACGAACTGAGTTCGGGCTTCACGGAATTGAAACACTGATTTTTCTCTTGCCCTAAACGCAGGTCAGACCTTCTAAAATTGGTGCGTTTGTGTTACCCGAACCGAGTTCGGGTGTCAGAAGCAAGGGGTTAAATTATTATGTTTAAGTTTTGCACATGCAATGAAGCCTTGGAAATTGTTAAGAAGTTTACTCTATACAATATTATTAAAAAACTAACATTGTAATTAATTTTATTAATAACAAATCATATTATAAACAAATTTAGCAAATGTTTGTATATATATATTTCTCCCATTAAATCAAATATTAGTATAACTTATATTGTCACCCTAAATTATCTATGTAAAAATATAAAAACATTAATTAGCAATTAAAAAAAATTATAAGTATAATAACATGCGATTTTTTTTTACCTTCTTAAATATTACTTACTATTATTTCAACTGCTTACTGATATTTTCTCCCCATATGATTAGTAACTGAATTCACTTACCATTTTAAATGGTAAACACATCAAATGTGTATAGTACTGAATGTCACCAGGCATTGTTCTCTTGTATGAAATAAAATGACAGTGATGAGTCAGCTTGTATTATAAGAGCCTTGGGTGTAACCATTTGTGGTTCAAGATACAGGGTAGAAGAAAAAGTTAAACTACCTTTTCTGCACTATCAAATAATAATTTATAAAAAGTGGATTTTTGTTACAGGTTAAACAAAATGGGAATTTTACTGAATTAACATGTTTAAAATATCTTCTAAAAAATTTAAACTCATTCATATTTTTATAAACAGAAATTTCAAAATTCTAGATTTATCTGGATATGAAACTATAATAAAGGATCCCCATTTTTAAGACTATGACTCAGCAATTATTTCTTAATGGATTGTTATAGCAGTTTCTGTAATAATAAATAACATCTGCTGGTTGCACACTGTGTAGCAAAGTGAAAAAACACTTTCACATCCCTTGTTAGTGTCATTAATTTCTGGTATAGTTTCAGCCCTGCTGAAAATTTAATTATATAAATATATTCTCCAATGCTGGGAACTTGTTTGTCTCATGTATGCCACTAACTTGTGTGCTTATGTATGACTTTCTATCTTGTGCTGCAGCGTTGCCAAACATATAAGAATGAAAAATGCCAGACTGGATGTCGTCCTGGTACTTAAATGGTAAAACACTTGGTGCACTATACCAAGGTATCCGGATTCAATCCCCAACTTGGATATTTCTTGCTCTGTTGGTTGTATGCTGTGTAGCAAAGTGAAAATTCACATCCTTTGTTAGATCCTACTGTCATAAATAACATTTTTAAATAAAGATAAGTTATACTGTGTCTAGTAGCATAAGCAGGGGTCTGACCAGACTTTTTTTCCAGGGTCCTATTTTTGTGAAATTGTGAACAACTTTTATAATTGGGAAAAATCTAGTCACAATTTTGTGAATGTCAAATTTTACTTTTAAAAGCTTAAATTCATGAAAAGTTCATTTTAGAGATGAAAAAATTTAGTTAATTTTGTTTTTTAAGACAAAGAATTTTATGAGAGGTCCTGTTTTTAGGGGAAAGTTTTATGAAGGGTCATTTAAAAGACCCAATTTTTCCCTAAACAGATCTCTGATAAGACAGATATAACCCACAATTATATCATCAAATGCAAGGTCTACAGTAGCTGAATAATAAACAGAATGAAAGATCCATAGCCAGAGGGCGCAGATTAAGGACTCTGCTGTTGAACATAACCGTGTACAGGCCATAGACAGGCCTGTATTTAATCTATGCAACAAAATGTCTTTTAGTTGAGTAATTGATACATGGGAGATAGTTGAGGAACCAAGAGTCATAGACTCTTTGACACAAAACAATGCAGAATCTTTGGGACAATACCAACTTCTACCTTTGAGCACTTTAGGGATCTGTCAACCATTCTAAACCTATCATTGTACTCTGCATCCATAAGCATATGGATTTGGCCAAGCTGAGGCTTAGAACAAGGGCTAGAAAGACCTACATTATCAAATGATTTCAAAAGCTGCAGAAAACATACTGACAGATCTAATTTATAGATATCGATGTTTTTTCTGTCAAAATTCTGCAATGAAACTTTGATATCATTATTAGAGTTTTTAAATCATATAGTATGATGACTTTGTTGCATTATTATAAAGTCACCATTCAGCACGAATGTGACTCAGTTAAAACAGAAGATTTTTAGTATATAGAAATATTTTCTCAAATATTTTGATATCCAGAATTTCTTTAATTATACTTAAAGATTTATAACAAAACAGAATAATTATTAATTTCTTAGTTCTGACACGCAACCTCACAACATCCATCGCTAAATCCTGTTATATACATACAACCTGCACAGATGTAACAAATTCTCATTTTAATGCATTATATAAACTAGATATATACTTGACTAATCAATCTGAATTATCACATATATACCTTTTCACAGACTAGGATACAAACACTTAGGAGTGGCAGTGTAAGGGACTAGCTAACTATAAAATACCGAAATTTGTGATCTACAATATACTTTTTAAAACCAACATTTTTTTCTTCCGATAGAATAAAATCCATCACATAAAATTCATTAGAATTTTGAGTTTTTAACATGAAACCTCTTCAAAGTATGTCAAATGCTGACAGAGTAAAGTCTCTGACAATAAATCTAGATTATCATTATCCACGTCGTTCCAGCAAAATGCAAGAAAATATTTCAATTATATTTATATAATATATACTCTTTCTTTCTAAACATACTTTTCAGTATCAGTACACAATCTTTTATAAAATGTGCTTCGCACCATTTCCCATCAGATCACAGTAAACACGCTTGCAGAATGTTAATGTTTACATTATTAACATATTTTATGTTACATCTAATAAACATCAGCACCTGTACATACATAATCATACTTTTAAAGTCCGTTGCCTTTATGTGCACAAATCAGATAATTTAACAGCAAAGCCTAACTTCAAAAACATTACATAGTTAAATTTTACATCACAAGCTTACACTTAAAGCAGCATCAACAATTATGAGTAATGCCATACAAACTGTAATTAAAAATTTCACTGACCACATGATTTGAACAAAATAGAACTTCATACACTACATCATTAGAAAAAGACAAAACAATTACAAAAATTTAGAATTGATTAAAAATTTCATAACATGTAAAATGCTGAAGTCTCAAACTTCACATTACAAATACTTCACAGATACAGAGAAATACACAAATATTTGATCATGCTAATACCAAAATGTTAAATTCAAATAAAAAATCTCTAATATAAAAAATCATGTGGTTGACATGAGTTTAAATATATATGAGTGTGAAATAACATGCATGCTCATTCTCACAAATAAGCCAAAAGCATTTATACTGGCAGTGATATTTCAGTTCCATAAAATATAATTTATGAATAATTGTTTTAATTTAGGGAATGGAACTATTTTGTAACACAGAAAAACACAAAAATATTTACTTTTAAAGAGAAACATGTTAAAATATTATTTTTACAACTTGTTATAAAATATAATTTTAATAAGAGACACACCATAAAGATAAAAATTAATGTACATTCCGGAGGTGTGAAAATGTACATTATTAATCCATACATATTTTCACACTAATATACAGATATAGTTATGTATATATATATATATATGTGTGTGTATATATTAGTCACATTTCTAATTAAGCATCATTTTTATCACTATACATACATAAATAGTAACCCCTAGAAAAATTATGCCTGAAATACAGGCGATTATAAAAGGGGTAATTTTCCCTTCAGTTATAATAAAATAACTAAGAACAAAAAAAAATAATTTAATTGAGAACACATTTTTCCAGTCAAATATAACTAAAATAATTTAAAAATATATACAATATTAATAAAATAATTTCATCTGAAATTCTATGCAATCTGTTTTTAATTGAATAAACTTTACTTAATGAAAAAACTTAGTTATGGAAAACAACAAGATAGATGTTTTAAAAATCTGACAAATTTGAGATATATTCTTAATGGCTAAAGGGGCTACTAAATGAAATAAATGTATTGTGTGTGCACGTATGTGTGTTGTGGTAATTATCTCAAAACAATAAAGAAAATACTGAAATGCAGAAAACTACTCAAGAAAAGTGCTACAAGACAAAAGAGAAGTTCTGACAGAAATATATGCACTTAAAATTTGAAAAAAAATTCATCTTATCTATCATTAAGAAATGAAGTTTGAAAAACTTAAAATACTCAATAGTTTTTATTCAAAGATGCACTTAAAAAACTGTTGTCAATTAATAAATAAGGATAAGAACTTTCATAAGATACAATACAAAACATAACAAATCATAACCCTCATTTTACATTTTTTTTTTTTTTTATGTACCAGTCCTTCATCAAGTTAAAAAAAAAAGAACATTACATGAAAGTAGATTACGTCATGTAATATTATATGACATTCAATCTGCTGATGCATGCTTTTAAACCTGAAGAAGAACTAGCACAATTTTCCAATTCAAAACACATAGTTATTTTTGTATGGTAGCTTATCAAAGTTGTTTTTACTTTTACTTAATATTTTTTATCACAGCACTTCTTTCTGTTTTGCAGTTTTAATTTGCATAATTTTAAAAATTTACTGGTAAATAAAATTAAGTGAATGTATTTATACACACACACATGCACTTTTGTATAGCTTAAATGTTTAACAATTTTCTTTTCTTGGTATATATACAGATACATAAGTGCAAAAACATACTAAATATAATTAATATCAAAATTACATTCACTAATTATCAAGATAACTACTGTAATCAAAATCCTCTATGGTTCCGATGAAAATCAAAATTTGAAAGTTATACGTATATAAAACATAATGTTTTAAAAGATAATCAAAAAGATATTTATGAAAATAATTTTTTTAATATGCTTTCTGAAAAGAAAAATTTATTAAAAATGTTGATGAAACATTGCCCAGCCTTTTAAAAAATGACAGTATCAAAAACTCACATTAATTAAAAATTCTTAGCAAAAAGTTTAAATATCCTCATAATTATGATGAATGTTCAAGAAGAAAAAATATTAAAGCATTTTACAATTTATAACTGAATTAGTGGGAAAATTCGTAAATATAAGAAACATCATTTTTAGACAATATTTGCTGTATATTATGTATTTATCATATAAAGCATTTTTTTTCTTTTTTAACATTAACAATATTAACTATTTTTCTTTTTTGATTTACATTCAGGATGACAGAGGTTTTAAATATAAAATTAAATGTAACAAGTTTTAAGTACATCTTTTAATAAATTTTCAAGCCATGCTAAGCAATAAAGCTTCATGATCAGATAACAGTGCTATCCAAATATAAAATTTTAAAATAATGTAACCTCATATCATAACATTGTAAAACAATAAATTCTCTTTATATGCTGAAAACATCAAATTAAGTCATTCATATTTGTTAAGACTTGCTTTCAAAAAATATGCATTTTTTAACAGCATCTCTTTATAAGCAAGGACAAATGTTTTGTAATTTTGCAATAAACTATCACGAAAAGAAATTATTCTAAGCAATATTTTGTTTTAAAACATAACAATTTTTTAAAATTATTTACATCAAAATAAACTAGAATAATTCTTGCTTAGCTATAAATAAGTTATTTAAATATAATAATTTGACAAACATAACATGTAACAACAAAATAAAATATTTAAAAAGAAATACAAACAATCATATTTTTTTCTTAAAATAGTAGCCTTAAGTTTAAAATTTACAACAGTTCAGAAAAGGATATAATACTCCATAAATGAACACTCAGAAGGAATCGAAAAGTATCACAGAAATTTAAATAAATACAGCCAAATGGAAAAAATAAATATGATCATTATTTTTAATATACATAATGTCATTATGAAATAGGAAATACTACTCAGGGACCTATACAAATTTGTAACAAGTAAATAAATATTTTTAACTTTGCTTGATTCGAAGTAGATTGTTGAATAATATGGAACTATACCTTTGGGCTCTCATAATCTTTCGTAATTCTGGACTCAAACCATTTAAAACACATTAAAGTCCTTTACGTTTTTAAAAAGTATATTTATGCAAAAATCTTTAATTTTCATCAAGAACTTGTCAACTGTGTTGATAATAAAATTTGTTATTGACTAGCTTGCAAAAGATCTGTCTGACAATGGAATGTCTTATGTAGGGCTTTTTTGATTAAATCTAAGTAGTAAACAGGGATGAAAATGCTGCATATAATGAAAAGAAGAAAATATTCATATCTACTTAATTTAATCTAGTAATTTTTTTAATAAGTACTGACATATCGTTATTAAATTGCATTGATTGATGCATAAAAGTACATTAAAGTTCTAAAAACACAAGTAGTCAAGACTGCCTCAAATTAAAATAAGAAAAAAAGAAAGAAGCAGAAAATCTATGGATATGCTGATTTTCACCCCTGTATAAAAGAGAGCAAAAAAGATGTTTTTTGGCAGATTTCACATACATAAATTAAATTAATTCCTACATGAATAAAGGGATGAGTATTTAAAAAATTTACAATTATGAGAGCATATGCTACTAATTTATCTTTATTTTTCACTGGCCAGGTGGAACCTAAATAGTTGGTAATTATAGGTTTCACAAAACATCTGTTTACAATATTATATATAAAATAAGATGAGTATAAAGATCTTACTGATTTCTGCCATCTGTTGATAATATTTCTATAGATTTATAGAGATTTCTGTTATGAAGATATTTTAAACAATGAAATAATGCTGAAAATGTAAGTAGATGATTTTTCGCAGACAATAAAATGACAGTCATTTTACCATATAAAATATCATTAAATGCAGTGAAAAAATAGGCAAGATCTTCAGTTTTATTATCTACTGCCCTATTTTTTTTTTTTTTTTTTTTTTTTTTTTACCTTGAACTAGTTATATTAAAAATCCAAACTAGTTTTGACTTCAGTACCTTTATTATTTTGGTACATCAAACTGCTGCAAAATTAGAAAAAGATTTTCTTTTCTTTTTTTTTTTTGGCTTGCATTAATGTCCATTTCTTTAAATGACTATATATTTAGATAATCTTAACATCATGAATAGAAAATCCAAGCTTTCTGGGAATTAAACATTCAGTTTCCTAAAAGGCAAAAATCTGTTTAATACTAGCTATCTAAAAAGGGGAAAAAAAAGTTTACACGAGGTAGAAAGGAAGGAGGTTGGGGGGGGGGGGGGGCAGTTGAAATGTGATTCAAAGTGTTCAAAATTAAATTATTTTTCTGAGAAATTTAACAAAAAAATATTCAAAATGAAGGTTTTCAACCTTAATCTTTTTCTATCAATCAATTTCAGAAATGTAATGTTTCTTACTGTATAGTTTACAGCATGATATAAATATTTTGACTATGATTTACGAAAAAAATTTTGAACAGTAATCTATATTTACAATGTTGCATAATTCAGATATGTGTTCATTTAGAAAAAGGCTTTATTAATTATATGCATAAACATATGCAAGCTTTTGAAAAGTACCTATCAAAGTAGAAAACGTTTTGTTAAATTGTATTCAGGGTAAGTTTTATTTCACATTGAAGTCAAAAATCTACATTTTTCAATAATTTAATTAGGCTTAATTCAATATTTGTTTCCAGAAATGACTCTCTGAGAAAAGAAATCTATTTCAGGTTGAAAACCGTAAATTTATGTATCTGACTTGAATTAATAGGCCTTGGACGAAAAAGAAAAAAGAGAGAGACAAAAAAATAAATTTCCAGATTACAAGCATACATAAAAGGATTTTGTTAAGCATATAAGACTACTATACAGAACAAAGAGAGGGAGGAACAGTTATATCCTCGCAAGGATCCATACATTTTTCTTTTTATTTTATGCATTTATATTTGTGTGTGTCAAAATGACTAGAATTTCTTTTAGATGTCATAATAATCTTATCACATTACACATAAAAGTTTTCAAAAGCTATTACAATAGGTAATGATTTATATTTTTCAGCTAAATATTTTTTAGTTTAAAAGACACAGAATTACAGTCATACATTTTTTCTAGAGAAATAGAATTTTAGTCTTTTTGTTGTTGTTGTTTATTTTGTATCTATATGACTATTTTCTGAAAAAGGTTTATAAAGGCTATCTGTTTCTTTGTTTCCATTATATTTCACAAAAAAAAAAAAAAATCTTTTTTTGAAGTTATTCAACATGTGTTTTAGTTTAGCATTACTTGTTAAACACAACAGATGTTAAAGCATCAAAATCTGAATCATTTTTAAAGTAAAGTCAATATTGAGGGTAAGGATAGTTAATAGCCAAGATCAAATAAATTTGATAATCCATCAAGATCTTAAATCTTTATTAATGGATATTTCATTATTTCCATACATATTAATTTATTTTACTAACATATTAAGTTTATATTACAATGTAATAGCTTTTAGAAGTGATAACAAATCATACCTCGTTAAATCTTATTAGATACTGCAGAGGCAGATTATATACAATGGTAAAGGTTATGAACAAACGGAACCAAGTGAAAATAAACTTTGAGATTCAAATTAAATAAATTTAGAAATTAAATAGTAATTTTAAAACTCAGTCTTTAATATCACATAAAAAGAATTATCAAAACTATCATGAGTAATCATAACAAGTAAAAATAAATATCTGAACAAATATGTAACAAAACAATAAATAATATCAATAAATAGCAACAACATTATAGGATTGCTTTGTTTTATGACACACCATAGAAAACTGGCAATAGAGTAAAACAGATCAGTTTTTTCTTTTTAAAAAAAAATAGCATTTCAGGATTAATCACAAAATGATTTTTGATAATACCAGCTAAACTGATGTACACAGCAGAACATTCTAATATTTAATCCCAAACTTGTTTCATTTAAATGCATTACTATTCAGTATTGTGACTAGGACTTGTTTGTATTTTAAGAAAGTAGCAGATACTTACAAAAACACATTGAAAAATTGCTGTTGATTCAAAGAATCAATTACTTTAAAATGATAAAATCTAGAAAAATGAAAGTAAAACATATGAGCAAAGTTATAATGTTGAATAAAACTAACATAGTTTAAAATGATACTAACTTCTCATTTACAAAATGGAAGCACAAGTAGATGCCTTACAAAATAGAATGAAAATGTACACCAGAGCAAAAAAATTTACTCCGATACAAAATAATAAACCTATTCAAAATACTTATAACAAAAGAAAATTACTCAAAGGGATAAAAAAAAAAAAAAAATTACACCCTAAAATAAATTATTGTTAAGCACTTATTCCATTAGGAAAGTGGTTATGCCCAGGTGAGCAGGCAATATGTGTGGCAGTGTTATTTGCATCAGGTAGAAATGGCGCAGGCCCTCCTTGAGACAAGAATTGATTTCCAGAGTTTCCGTTTCTTCGACAGTGGCATGGACGGAGGAGCTTAGGATATATTAGTGCCTCTCCATGTGGTCCTCGGAATATAACTCCACAGCAAATTTGCTCTCTAAAAAAGATGAAAAAAGTCAGAATTTTCCAACAGAAAAGTATTACCTTTTTTCAAACATAAAAAGGGTTTCAAATTGTGTAAAAAATTGAAGGCAGGAAAAAAAATGTGTTAGTTCTAGAAACTCTATAAAATCCTGAAACTATGACTGTAATTTTAAGAACAA
Source organism: Maratus michaelseni (assembly GCA_963931845.1). Classification (NCBI taxonomy): domain Eukaryota; kingdom Metazoa; phylum Arthropoda; class Arachnida; order Araneae; family Salticidae; genus Maratus; species Maratus michaelseni. Next base: position 276,310,863 of record OZ007599.1, read on the forward strand.
TTAGGCTTCCTTTACAAGGGAAGCAAAACTTGAATGCACCTAAACAATAACAGTAACACTGCTAAGACAGACATACAATTCAATTTGTACACTCTACTCCACTTAGTGAAGGAAGATGTTAGTTAATTGATCTTTAAACTGTAATAGCAGTTTGAAATGATTTTTTAGAGTTTCAGAAAGTTTGATACACTGTTTTTACTCTCTAGAGCTCAGAAAATAAGGAAAGATTTAAAAACACATTTTTTTTTTGGTTATTAAGATATAACCAATAAAAAATTTTCTTTATTCCATGTATGTACTTTAACCAGATTTCAAATTAAAAGTTTGCTACTATCAAAATATTTTCCTAAAGTAAGAATTTTATTAAATTTTTCATTGTTAATATTAGTTGCAATAACTAAAAAAAATTAATATTTTATAACTAAAATTTAAAAAATAATTTCCTGTCAGATTACTCACTGACAAAGAGTTGAGATACAACATATTGGTAAAGCATAAAATATCATTCATTTTGGGTTTATGCACTGCAAACTAGATTATGAATTCAATAGAATATTTTTTTAATATTTAGTACAATTTTTTCCAAAGGTTACTAAAATATTTTCCCTATCTTATAAAACATTATGTTTGATTGCAAAAGGGAAATAAAGAAACTTACTCTCTCCAAAATGTCATATCCAGGAAAGAAGATATCTTATGAATGTTGTAAGACTTGTTGCGTTTTCCAATTTTATTCAAGATATCTCTCCTCCTCTGTTTCTTTTCGATGATTTCTTGTTCAATATCTTCATCAGGTTCTTCCAATATAGTTGAATCATCTGAGGAGTTACTTGGAGAGGGACTTGGCACTCGACTATGTGGCACTGAGAGAGTTGAAGATTCACTGAGGCTATCTTCATTCCCTAGATAGTCAAAAATAATTGTTTATTATGACCAACTGATATATTTAATGATAAAGTACTTTAACTATACTGTACTGACTAAAATTTAATTTGTAATACTTTAATAGGTTTCACTAACTATTCACTCTCAAACTTTTAAGCAACTATCTTCAATAGTAACGATTTTATTGATTTGCGGGTGTTTCCTCCATGTCTATAAATTAGTTTAATAGAGGGCGCAACAGAGCGCATGAAAACTGTAATGAGGAGCGGGAAGAGATCCCGCCAGTTCTGTGATCAGCCTTGGACGTAAGCGCAGCGAACCCACCGCTGCCTGTCATTTCATCTTTATTTTGTAAATAAATTGTGTGTTTTAACATGAAGTTTCATTAACGAAAATCACAACGTAATAATACAGTCCACTGAAAATCGCCGGATCATTTATGGTCCGAGGAGCCGCAGTGCTCATATTTAATTGAACATTGTTCGAATCAGGACTTTTGGATACAAAAAAGAAGCGTGATACCTACTCACGTAGCTAAAAATGGCAACTACAATTTCTGGAGCTGTGGTGCTAAACAGAAAACGAGGAAACATTCGAGGACAAATAACAAGAATCGCTAATGCGTTGAAATCAAAAATGAGCGAAAAAGAACTGGAAATCAAGATGAATTCAATACAGAATTTAAAGAAAAAAAACGATGAGCTGAGAAACGAAGTGTACGCCATAATACCTGAAGATCAGTTGGAAGAATTCGAAAATTCTTTAACGGATATTGATGGGCAACTGGAATCTATAGAGGTGAGTCTTCTCGATCTAATAAAACCCTGTAGTTCTAATATTGTTCAAAATGCTACTCACGATAGAATAATATCTAGTGATTCAAATATAAAATTGCCACAAATAACTCTACCACAATTTTCAGGTCGTTATACAGAGTGGATGAATTTTAAGTCACAGTTCACCACTCTAATTGACAATAACGACCAGTTAAATGATTCACAAAAATTGTATTACCTGCAGTCAGCCTTGACAGGCCCAGTGAAACTTCTTCAGAATATCGATGATTCTTATGAGTCCTTATTCGAAGCCTTAAAGAAAAGGTTTGAAAACAAAAGATTGATTGTTAACGGACATGTAGCAGAACTGCTAAATATGAACAAAATAAAAATTGAAAACTCTAAAGAAATCCGTAATTTGGTAGACAATTTACTTGGTCATTTAAGAGCACTTAAGCAATTAGGATTAGAAAAAAATAATTTGTCTGAAGCAATTTTAATGCATTTTGTGTTGCAACGCATTGATGACGAGTCGAGAAAGGCTTTTGAAATGACTTTAAACTGTAACGAATTGCCACAATGGGATGTTTTCATTGATTTTCTACTAAAAAGAATTCAAGCGTTAGAAAATATACAGAGAAATGTCTCAGCTTCAAGGCCCAAAACGGAATTCGTTCATAAACAAAAAAGTTTCGTTTTGCAAAATGATCGAATTGTATGTCCCATGTGTAATCAATCTCATTTAATTTTCAAATGTAAAGATTACCAAGATTTATCGGTTCAGGATAGATTAAATTTTGTGCGGAAATGAATGCTTTGTTTTAATTGTTTAAATAAACATGTAGTTTCTCGTTGCCCGAAATTAAATAATAAATGCAAGTCATGTTTTTTGAATCATCATACTACATTATGTGGAGCTAATTTTTCGAAATATAAACAAAATGACAGTAATCAAATTAATCAGTCGAATAAAAGCCAAACTCAATCAGAAAAAAACGAAAGACGCGTAAATTCGGAACTTTCAACTTGTGGAGAAACTAGGTCAACTTCTTTAACGTTGAGCTGTCAGAAAAAAGGCGAAGCGTATTTTCCATCTGGTGTTTTTTATAATGGGTTATTATCGACTGCGATAGTTTATATTAAGGGAAATAATGATTATTTTTTTCCGTTCCTAGCTATTTTAGATTCAGCAAGCACAATTTCTTTAGTTACTTATTCAGCTTTAGAGATTTTGGGATTGAAAAAATATAATCTAAACTCTTTAATTAGCGGCTTAAATGAATCAATCTGTAAAATTAAAAATGGAATAAAAACGGAAATATCTAATAAAAACAAAGATTTTCAGAAATCAGTGAATATGTTTGTCGTTTCCAAAATTACTGATTTAACCCCTTCAAGTCCGATCGAAATTTCTAGTCTCCATTTGCCTGAGAATATAGCATATGCGAACCCGAAATTCTTTGAACCTCATAGAGTTGACATCTTATTAGGAGTAGATATATTTTATGAATTACTATTGTCCGGCCAGATAAAATTACCGGATAGTTCCGTCATTTTACAGAATTCTTGTTTTGGATGGATTGTAGCTGGGACATTGCATGATAAAAATGACAGAGAATTTCAGTGCCATTTATTGCAAAATGAAGAGGAATTGTCATATTTAAGGGCGTTTTGGGAATTGGAGCAGATGGGCATAAAAGATGACCCAAACAGTGTTAAAAACGAGAAAATTGTAGAACAATTTCATGAAACTGTGCGTTTTGAAAATAACAGATATGAAATCAGTCTCCCTTGGACAAGAGATTGGAACCATTTAGAAAATAATTATAAAACCGCCGAAGTGCGACTCACAGGTCTTATAAAAAAAATGAAACGTGATACAAAGTTATACGAACAATATTGCAATATTTTGAATGAGTATTTAGAGATGAACATAATTGAAAGTGTACCCAATTTAGAAAACCCTTCAGATAAACCAGTTTTTTACTTACCGCACCATACAGTATTTAGAGAAGATAGTGTTTATACTAAATGTCGAATAGTTTTTGACGCAAGTTCCCATGAAGCAGGACAATTGTCTTTGAACGACTGCCTTGACGCAGGAACTAATTTAAACCCTAATATTTTTCACTTATTGATTTTTTTCAGACTAAACAAAATTGCCTTTCTAGCAGATATAGAGAAGGCTTTTCTACAAATTGCCATAAACGACAAGGACAGGGATGTTCTGAGATTCTTGTTTATAGATAAGAATCCTGTCGACAATGACGCATTTAATGTTATCGTCTACAGATTTTTACGCCTAACATTTGGCTTGAACTCAAGCCCATTTTTGCTATCTGCTACAATTAAGCATCATCTTAACAAATTTGAAACGGAATATCCGATAACGTCAGAAGTACTCCACAATTGTATTTATGTGGATGATTTGATAACCGGGACAGACACAGTCGAAGATGCGGTGAACATTTCGGAACAATCTCATAAAATAATGAAGGAAGCTAGCATGAATTTACGGAAGTGGATTTCAAATAACAAACTCTTAATGGAAATATGGGGTAATCGTGGATTTAGTACTATGCCACAACCTTTTGAGGATACTACAATACATAAAGTTTTGGGAATATCGTGGCAACCCAAGCAAGATATACTTTTGATAGATATTGATAATTTGCTCGAATTTTTGCGTAACTCAAAAAATACAAAACGTTTTGTATTACAAGTTGCAGGTAGAATATTTGACCCTCTGGGTCTAATTTCTCCGTACATAATAAGAATAAAATGTTTATTACAAGAACTATGGAGTAGAAAGTTGTCTTGGGATGAAGAATTGCCTTCCGATATTAGAGAGACGTGGGAACAGTGGAGTTCCGAACTTCCCCAGTTGAGAAATCTAAAAATTCAAAGGAACATTTTTCAGTTTCCCGATGACTCCAATTATACCCTAACGTTGCATACCTTTGCCGATGCCAGTCCAAAAGCATACGGTGCTTCCGTTTACTTAGAAATCAATTCACTAAATGAATCGTCTATAAATCTGATTACATCTAAATCCAGAGTGGCACCATTGAAAAAAGTGTCACTTCCGCGACTTGAACTTCTAGCAGCATTAGTTGCTGCACGTTTAACCTGTGAAGTGAAAAAGGTACTAGATCGCAAGGGACCATCTTCTGTGTATTTGTGGACAGATTCGCAAATTGTCTTGTACTGGATCAAAGGCTCCGCAAATAGGTGGAAATCGTTTGTGTCCAATAGAGTACGAGAAATACAAACACTCACCGACCCATCACGATGGTTTCATTGTGCAGGGTCAGAGAATCCTGCAGATTTGCTAACAAGAGGCATTAAGTGTGACCTTCTCGTTCAGAATTCAAAATGGTGGACTGGACCAGAGTTTTTGAAAGACTTAGATCTGTGTAACAACGACAAGACTTTAGTGATTCCTAACAAGGACATATATATAAACGAACTAAAAAAAAACTGTGATAACCTAGAAAACAGAGACTTTACAACGTTGACACTCTCACCTGAAGTTCCTATGATGGAACATATTTTTTCTTTATCTAATAACCTTGTTAAATTAATTCGTATAATTAGTTTTATTTTTAGGTTCATATGTAATTGCTCTCACGCGCGTGAAAAGAAAAGCGGTCCATTAAGTGTGACTGAGGTAAAAGAAGCCGAAATCTTTCTAATAAGGTCAGCGCAAAGGGGTAAGTTTGGTGAAGAAATCGCTTGTCTTGAAAAGGGTAAGCCTATTAAAGGTAAGAGCAGACTTTCATCGCTAAATGTATTTTTGGATGATGATGGTTTAATTAGAGTAGGTGGACGTTTATGCCAAGCAGATATACCGTTTAACGCCAAATTTCCAATAATTTTGCCTGAAAGGCATAAATTAACCGATATTGTATTGAAATATTTTCACTTAAAATATTTGCACTTGGGCCCACAAGCCTTGCTTTTCCAGGTTAGGCAAAAATTCTGGCCACTGAATGGCAGAAATAACTGCCGTAGAATTGTTCATAAATGTATCACTTGTTTCAAAAACAAACCTGTAATTAATTCACAATTAATGGCCGACCTGCCAAGGGAACGTATAACTCCAAATTTTGCCTTTGCCGTAACAGGCATAGATTACTGTGGCCCATTTTTTGTAAAATTTAAACACCAAAGAAAGGGTGTATTAAACAAGGTATATGTTGTGGTATATGTATGTTTATGTACGAAGGCAATACACCTGGACTTTGTATCAGATTTGACAACTCAGGCCTTTATAGCTAGTTTAAAACGTTTCTTTGGCAGAAGAGGCAAATGTTCGAAAATTATGTCTGACAATGCAAAAACATTCATTGGAGTGGACATTGAATTGAAAAAATTACAAAAATTGATTAGCTCTCCAGATGAGGAATTGTATAATTTTTTAACCCATGAAGGAATCGAGTGGGAGTTTATTCCCCCCAAATCCCCAAACTTTGGCGGAATATGGGAAGCGGGTGTAAAATCCTTCAAGTTTCATTTGAAACGGGTAATAGGGAATCAAAATTTAACTTTAGAGGAATTCTTGACGATACTAGCCGAAATTGAAGGTGTTTTAAACTCGCGGCCACTCACCCCGTTATCCTCAGAATTTGAAAATTTCGAGACTTTAACCCCTTCTCATTTTCTGATTGGAAGAGCTATCACTTCGATCGCAGAACCACAATTAGATAATATCAATGAGAACAGACTAGGTAAATGGCAGAAAATACAAAAATTTAGTCAGAGAATTTGGAAACGAGATTATTTGAATAATCTCCAAGAGAGGAATAAATGGAAATTCAAAAAAGATGATGTACAGAAAGGAACTTTGGTACTGTTGAAGCAGGAAAATTTACCTTCTACCAAATGGTTGGTTGGTAGAATAATTGAGGTTTTTAAAGGAAGAGATAACATAATCAGAATTATAAATTTACGTCTGCCAGACGGACGAATTTTGAAGCGAAATGTCAGAGACGTATGCATTTTACCAGTTGAGTAACAAATTTCCTTTCTTCCTTTAAGTATAACTGTACGGTACAATAATTCAGTATTTAATCTAGTGTGATAGTGCATTTAATGTTGTATTTATTTTGTGTGTAACTTTATAATTTTCCTTTGTGTGATAATTTTTGCAAATTTATATATTGACTTTATATTGAAAGTTTGATTTCAATCGCCGGGGGAATGTTTCCTCCATGTCTATAAATTAGTTTAATAGAGGGCGCAACAGAGCGCATGAAAACTGTAATGAGGAGCGGGAAGAGATCCCGCCAGTTCTGTGATCAGCCTTGGACGTAAGCGCAGCGAACCCACCGCTGCCTGTCATTTCATCTTTATTTTGTAAATAAATTGTGTGTTTTAACATGAAGTTTCATTAACGAAAATCACAACGTAATAATACAGTCCACTGAAAATCGCCGGATCAGCGGGCAAAGCCCGATTTTCCGTACTGGCCAAATATTAATATCTGATACTTAGATGTATTACACTTTTAATTTTGACCAATAACTACTTCCTAAAGAAATTCTAAGAACAAGCACTATAATAACCCATAATATTTTACTGCTCTGACTTTGAGAAAAAAGAAAATCATTTTAATTTCAGATGAATACCTAAATTGAAAATTCATGAAGCAAATGAAATAATTCGCAAACAATTCGTAAAATAACTTTTGAATATAAAAAAATATTATTCATGCCAGAGAAAATAATTATGTACAGTTAGTTAAAAAAATGTTACCCTTATGTAGGACTGGGCGATATTAGGATTTCTACATCGCGATACATCATCGAGGCTAAATCGCGATATTGCGATGCATCACGATATTAGACTTTTAGTATTACAAACATGGTCGTAATTTTAATATAAAATTTAAGAGTATTTATTATACATACACGTTAAGCTTATATTATGTTTTAAAAAACCTTTTTTCTTTAGGCTTATGTTTACAGACAAAAATGCAAAATATAATAAAACTTGCTGCAAAAAAAAAATAAAAATTTGAAAAAAATGTTATAATTAATTAGAAGAATCTTTTTTAAAATGAGATTGAATTCTTAAAATAATATCAAAAACCAGAATTTGATATTTAGATGTATTTCACTTAACTATTCCACCATAAAATTTTATGGAATTATCTTTAATATGATTTTAGTATATGAATTTAGTATTAATTTGCGGGCATAGCCCGTCTCCTGTACTGGACAAAATTTAATTTCTGATACTGAAATAAATGACACTTAACTATTCACACTGAAATTTTCATGCAATTATGTTTAATATTAACGATTTTATTCATTTGCGGGCGAAGCCTGCATTTCTATACTTCCCAAAATTCAATTTCTGATAATTAGATAGGTAACACTTAACTATTCACCCTCATATTTTTATGCAATTATCTTTAATATTAATGATTTTATCAATTTGTGGGCGTAGCCTGCCTCCTGTACTGGCCAATATTTAATTTCTGATATTTTAATGCATTACCCCAGTGGCAGAACTATCTTCAAGTGTCTGCAATGCTACTAATGTTTTCAAAAATAGTCTGCAACATGCAATATATCATACAAAATTCACGTTTTTTCTGCGATCCTCCGACGAAATTTGCTGTTTTTTCGAGATACTTTGACGAAATTTGCCGTCTTTTCGAGATCATTCGACAAAATTTACCATTTTTTCGAGTTCCTTCAACAAAATTTACCTTTTTTTCGAGATTCTTGGACAAAATTTACCGGTTTTTGGCGATCCTTTGACGAAATTTGCCGTTTTTTCGTGATCTGTCGACAGAATTCTCCGTTTTTTCGCAATCTGACGACAAAATTTGCCGTTTCTTCGACGAAATTGACCGTTTTTTCATGATCCTTCGACGAAATTAACAGTTTTTTCCACGATCATTTGACGAAGTTGGTGTTTTCTCCGTAGCCCTTCGGCAAAATTCGCATTTTTAAGCGATCCTTCAACGAAACTGATGGGTTTTTTTTTTTGACGAAATTCACGTTTTTTCACGGCCTTTTGATTAAGTTTGCATTTCTTTTTCGCGATCTGTCAACGAAATTAGCCATTTTTCGTGATCTTTAAATGAATTTCGCTTTTTTTTCCGCAATTCTTTGACAAAATTCGCCATTTATTTCGACAAAGTTTGCCGTTTTTTCGCGTAATTTACGCACTATAGCGCGTCCGCGGCATCGCTGTATGTTTTTAGTCTGCAGGTGTCATAAAAAGTCTGCGACGCCTGTCGCAGCGTCACGTACATTCTGCCACGGGGTGTATTACACTTAACTATTCACTCTCAACTTTTAAGCAACTATCTTTCATATTAACGATTTTATTGATTATTTGCGGGCGAAGCCCGCGTTTCTGCACTGCCCAAAATTCAATTTCTGATATTTAGATAGGTTACACTTAACTATTCACCCTCATATTTTTATTCAATTATCTTTAATATTAGCGATTTTATCAATTTGCGGGCGTAGACCACTTCCTGTACTGACTAAAATTTAATTTGTAATATTTTAATAGGTTTCACTAACTATTCACTCTCAAACTTTTAAGCAACTATCTTCAATAGTAACGATTTTATTGATTTGCGGGCGAAGCCCGATTTTCCGTACTGGCCAAATATTAATATCTGATATTTAGATGTATTACACTTTTAATTCTGACCAATAACTAGTTCCTAAAGAAATTCTAAGAACAAGCACTATAATAACCCATAATATTTTACTGCTCTGACTTTGAGAAAAAAGAAAATCATTTTAATTTCAGATGAATACCTAAATTGAAAATTCATGAAGCAAATGAAATAATTCGCAAACAATTCATAAAATAATTCCCCCCCCCCCCTGACAGTTGAAATTTATCAGGCTTTGAATGCTTATTGCACATGTTCTAAGTGACTAATTCATGGAAATATATATACTTCACAAATCGCATCCCCGTTTTTTCTCGAATGAACATCGTGGTGCTGCTCACTGATCATTTATGCAGCTAGAAAAACAGACTTGTAATTGGGCATGCAGTTATTTGCGATCGGCATCGATTTTGGATAATCCCGATGTCCACTAAATCAACAATGCTCCACGGGAGCGTTGTTTATCCACTTTGGAAATGCAAGACCAGCAGAGGAGAAACGAAATCGCCCTTTCCCCACCGGTCTAGTTCATGCATGCGTTGTTATGCACATGAGATCGGAGGTGAAGACGATCTCTGACACCGGTCTAGTTCAGGCATGCGTTGTTTATCCATTTTGAAGATCGCGGGAGAAAGCTTTGCCCTCGTTCATCGTAGATCTGGTGTGCGTGTGATGCATCACGGCGGCCGCGATGCATCGCTAAACGAAAGATCAAGAAACCGGTTTGACGATTTATGATTTAAATTGATTTTTCACGATGTATCGATGCATTGCTCAGTGCTACCCTTATGCTATTTTATTGCCAAATAGATGCAGAGAAAAACAAAAATAGCCATTTGATTGGAAATTATTTTTCTAACATAAATTGAAAAAAGACCTTTTCATATAGAAATTGTATCAGACTCTGAAATTTCAATATGAACAACTAATCTTGATATTTGGATTTTTCGGTATTTTACTTTAGGCTACCAAACTGGAAGTAATTAGGTGAAGTAGTTTAGGAATTATTTTAATCACCTTATGTTCAATTCACTTTTAATAGATTCAAAACAAGCTGTAATGCTGGTAGTTTTGAAGCATAATTCAAAAAATACTTAGCAGAATAAGCTGTAATTTTCTATTTGCATATTTGATACTTCTAGAAATCAATTTCTGTTCAGAAATTCACAAGTGAAATTTCATATTTTTTTCTAATATTAATTTAAAAAAAATATATTAATTGTAACCTATACAAAATCTAACAGAAATTGATACCTAGAAATTTTAAATATGTAAATCCAAAATTAGCACTCACTCTGCAAATTAGTTTTTGGTTTATGCTTAAAAAACTACCATTTTTGTTTTGCAGCTATTAAAAATGAATTTAAACATTAGGAGTAGAAAACTTTAAATCACATAATTCCTAAACTATTTCCTCAGATTATTTCCCATTTGGTATCCTAAGATAATAATTACCAAAAAATCCAAATCTGATATTTGTATTGAAAATGTTTGAGTTAAATACAATTTCTGCATGAGGACAACCCTAAGCTCTTTCTCTTTCAACATACATTTAAAGAAGACATAATTCCTAATCAAACAGCTATTTTAATTTTTCTCTGTGTTTGTTTGATGAAAAAATAGTGTGGGATAACTTTTTTTTTTTTTTGAACGACTGTACATATGTTGAAGAATTTGTGATATATTGTGTGACTCTGAAATAAATCCATGCTCAGTAGCATATTTAGATTTAAATATTTGAGTATTTATTTAAACAGAAATGTTACTTTCCAGGGGAAAAAAGGGGCTGAAGTTGATGTTCTAAGGTATAAAAGTAATATGCATATGTAATAAACTGAGTTGGCTTGTGTATTTTCATAAGTATGTGAAGAGCAGAACATTCAAGACCTGCCCATCGATATTTTTTTATCTAATCGAATTGAGTTGGCGATATGGAAGGATGACTTTTTATGAGAACTCCTGAGACGCCACCAACCTGATTGGATGGCTTATATGCCGGGGACTGAAAAATGACGGTCCGTGGTGGTCCTCTCTGATGCTCCGTCAGTGTCCAGTGCTCTTCATAGAAATAGTTTTGTGTTCAGTGTCCAGTGCTCTTCAATAAAAATAGTTTTGTGTTCAGTGTCCAGTGCTCTTCATAGAGATAGTTTAGTGTTGGTGTTTTTTAGCTTAATAGTGCCATTATATAGAATGAGGTTTTATTTGCATTCTTGTCCAGCTTGTGATTCTTGGGTGATTTGTCAAGTGTTTTCGCTACTTCTTTGTCCAGTGCTGCCCAGCTGTGCTCATGCACCTGTTATTTCTTTTTTAAAAAATCTGAAAAATAAATTAAAGTCTTCGCATCGTTGTGACTGTTGCAAAATAATGCAAAATCTGTTCTTGTTGTGCTAATGGAGTCTTTTATAAAAATGAATAATTTCTTCTAATAATACAGCTTGATTACTGCACGTGCTAAGCTATTCAGAAATTAATCACAAGGATATCATGCATTATTTCATATTCAACAAAAAAATCCCGAATTAAAATATTCATAATCACAAAAAAATGGAACAAGAAATTTACGTATATGGTATGTTTTTTTTCTTATATCAGCTCATATATATGTATTTACTTATCATATATAATACACTTATCTACCTTTTTTATTATAATGCATATATGTACTTATTATCCTGCTTAGTGTTTTTTTTTATCATTATATTATATCCATTTAATTGATGATACTCAATATTTTTTTGATGCAATAAAAAAGACAAAAAAAAAAGAATAAAATTTTGAAAAAGACAATTTTATAGTAATTCTTCATTTTATCTGGTTATTGTATTTTTTTTAATTCTCTTTTTTTACAGCTCTGCTTTTTCTTATTAATAATTTTTGGAATAATAGATATACATAATTTTATGACTTTTTAAGAACTTTTTATAAATTCTATTATTTGCTATATCCTTGTCCCTCTCCCCCACTATACTTATATTACGGTCCTCATAACATATTTCTTTTTTCTGGGTTTTATATAAGATTTTTTTGGGTAAGATTTTCTGGGTTTCATCTTTTTCCAACTTGTGTTTACATTTCATTGTATGCATCACTCTCCCTGCGTTACGCACTTTTTCATTCATCTTGTTTTGTTTCCCCTTTGGCTCAAGGCCAGTGCGCGCGAGCTTGCACCATTTTCTCTTTGTTTTTGGCCGCGAGCCAATAAGTTACCACGGTTCGGACCATGAGTTTCATCAGCTACGCACCTGGTGCTCTCCCACGCATGCACATACCGCCATCCATCGTGGCTCGCCTCCATTTTCTACTTGCCGCAATGTTTTTGGCGAGCGCATTTTGTTGCGTTCTTTGGTGGTTCTTCACTTCCATAAATTTCCGCAACCGTCCGTTTCAGCAGGCAGTTTAAGTTTAAGCATGAGAGAAGTAGGTTCTCTCTTCAAGGAAGCGTGCCCGGGGTTCTCCCCGGCATGTGATAACATGTGCTATTGGGCACTTGGGCAGCGTGTTACAGCTTTGAGAGGTTTTGGACTGTGCAATTAAACTGGCATCAACATTCTCCTATTTAAAATCAAGATCTACTAAATCACCGGTGTGATCCAGATGTCGGAGAAGGACCCCCATATATGACATAAAGAAATGCTGGATAAAACAAGTAATATTGTCCATTCAAGCATGCCTCTTCAATTTATTTTATTCTCCAACATGAAGGTATGAACTCTTTATCTTTACTCATCTTTAATTTCAAGATATATACAGAATCTGAAATATTTTCGACTATATAATCATTTAGATCACATACCTTTTCATTTTGCTGTAATTTTAAAGTCATAACAATAAAGAATCTTCTATACATTCTGTAATATCTAGTTTTATTTATGAATATTCTATTAAGATGACAGAATAAACACCTGTCAATAAACATTTTTTCACCACATTTTCGGAAATTTTCCATGTTTCACCTAACCTGGTCTATAAAAAGCAAAATAAAGCATATAGTAATGAATTTTACTACCCATTTCATTTTGTACTAAAAAAAAAAAAAAAAAAGAAATTCAAAAAATCGATAAAATAAAAATGATATGTCCAAAATATAGTATTGTGTAATTTATTTTAATCTTAAGATTTTAGTGAAGTAAATACACCACAAACACTAACATTCATGCAATGAAGGAAGACAGATTGAACACAGCAAATCATGATATGGCTTTCAGTGACAGAATATGGAGAAAGATTAATTTTTTTAAAGAATAATTAAACAGCAAAATAAATATGTTACAAAATATTGAAAATTAGGAGTCTCCTACCAATATTGATAAAGTTGGCATCTGGTTTTGCTACATCATTTCATTGGTGAATGTTATTAGAAAAATTCTATGGAAAAAGGGTGAAAAGGGGATTTAAAAAAAAGTGGAAGAAAGAGGATATTATAAAAATAATAAAAAGCAGAAAATCAAGGATCTGCAGAAGATTTTCACCCCTAGCCTTAAACAACATCTACTCAAATGAAAAATATTTTTTCTTTTCAACTTTAATTTTAAAAAAATGGCCTCAATAAAGAGATGATAATTCTCCATCATTTCCCTTTTTTCACAAAACTGAAATAACACAAATGCCACCATTCGAATTTATAACAGAATTTTCATTAAAAAATGAAAAAACTACCATCTTAGAAATTAATTTGAATTTCGAGAGCTATTACAATAGAGGAGAAGGTGTAAAAATGGGCACATGTGTAAATATGGGCACCCCACCATAAGTGGCTATATGAGGTGCTGAAGACTGACGACCAGGACTGTAGATGATGCATTTGTTGATATGAGATAACAGAGAGCAGTTGGAACCATTCATTCAAGTAGTGTGGATGCATGTTCTGGACTGCAAACTTTTGACAGCTATCTGAAATCATTTTCTTTTCATGTTATTACAGTTAGTTTAAAATAATTTCACAGTGATATCTGAAAAGCAGAGATCCTAAGCTACTTTTAGAAGGATGCCTTTAGCTTATATGTGAAAGTGGCCATCTTTCTGAGGTGGAGTTGGTGTAAATATGGGCACTCATTTAAAGGCAGACGCTAATTACACCTTTTCTCTTAAACAACATAAATTATTTCAATATTTTTTTTTACGTGAAAGCAGCAATTGCCTACATTATACACATTACCATATATATTATAAAATAAACCTAACAAATGCTTTGAGGCAAGAAAACTTTAAAATTACCTTAATGTAGATAATAATAAATTTATAGGTAATTATAAGGGCATTTTATTATCTATAATTCCTCACAGCATTCTTTGGTTTTATTTTATAATATATCTGGTAATATGCATAATCTAACATAATGGCATAATGCCAGGGGGCAGGGGTGGGAAGACCAACGACCTTCCAGACTCATCAGATTACTGTGACCCTCTTCTTGTGGACAGTGATGATGATGTCAATCTGGATATCAACGGTGGGGATAAACCGGACTCGAGCGATGCAACTTGCATCTTTTCTGATCGAGAGTTCTCTGAAGACACTCGCGGAGAAGTGTGGGTTAAATGTGTATGTGCCATATACTGTGAGTGCACTTAGATTGTGCCGGGGCTGAAAGAGCCGGTTATGTTTGCGATTTCTGTAACTATTATTTTTTTCTGTAATAAATACATTCTCTACAATTTTGTATTGTTTTAGCCTGTTTTAAAACATTTTAAGTTATTTTCGTGACATTTTTGGAGAGGGCCCATATTTGCATCCCATTTTTTCTGGTGCTTTTTTAAAAGCTTTTTGTAAACCTTCGTTTTCGAATTGAAATAATTGATATTAATCATTGTTTTGCCTCCCATCATTTAGTAATCTTGTTACAGCTGTGAATGAACGTGAAAAGTCTGGAATTTTTCAAAGGGAAAGTCACTTTAAGACAAAAGCAAAAAAGGGTGCCAATATTTACACCTTTTCCTCTATCCTTGGATTCTTATGAAAAATTTATGTTACTTCCAACTTACAATTTGCTATATTCTTAGAGCAGTAGATGTGAAATACATAAACAGTCAGATTTCAATATACAGTCGGCTCTCGTTAATTCAAACTCGTCGGGACTACAAGAAATGTTCAAACTATCCAGAGTTTGAGTTATGGAAAATATGAGAGGAAAACATGTTTAAAGGGAAGTACAAAGGAATTAATGTTATAGTATTTATTTTATTTATTTCGGCTGTTATCTTTAGAATAGGACTTAATATTAAATTAAAAGATATAAATACATAAACTAATTAATAATATTAAAATAAAACATAAAAATTACAAATACAGTATAAAACAACTGCATTTTAAAATTTTTATTAATTGTACTATAATTTTCTTACCTGAAATTAGATTAACATTTAAGAAATTATTTACACTATTTATCATCACTATGAAAAAAATTGTCAATTGTTGTTTGCTTAATTTTATTCATTTTTTACTTTATAGCCAGTTTTTCTATTTGTAACAAACAGTTAAGCCCAGTAGCAGAAAGTTATGGTTGTGTCTGCGACAGCAATTTAGTGGGATGAAAATTGTCTGCAGAAATCACGTGCTGCAATTTTCTTATATACATTATAAGTATGTTAAAAAAATACGGTTCTTACTGATTTATGTTATAAAAATATAACTATATTAAATAGGCAGAGTTTCCCCCTGGTTTAAAAAAAGGGCAGGGTGCTGCTGGTGAGAAAAGGGCACTATTTTATTCTTAAGGGCACTTTTTGGATTCTTGAGGGCACTTTTCGGATTCTTGAGGGCACTTTTTTTACATTGTTAAAGGGTATTATTTTGGTTTTTAAAGCCACTTTTGATATTTAAAAGTCAGGGCACTATTTTCAAGACAAAATTGAGTCAATTTTTACTATGAAAGCAAATTTTTTAATGCAAAAAGGAGAAAGGGCACTTTTTTTACTGATGGGCAAGAAGGGTGCTACTGAGGGGGCAAGAAGGGTGCTAATTATTTTTATGAGGGGCAAGAAGGGTGCTATTTTGTAAACCAAAGGGCAGGCTGGGTGCAGCACCCTTCTGAAACTGTCTGGGAGAAACTCTGATATAGGTCATAATTTTATAGCAATGACACCTTGTAAAACTAAATAAATATTATGAAAAAAAAATCTGAATGAGAATAATTTTTTACATACACTGGAAGAAAATCTAATTTTATTGAATAATATGTGTAACACAATATCTTTCTTATTAAATCAAACCAACAATATAAAACATAAATTAAAATGAAACTGTAAGAATTAGTCTGAAAACATCTATATACAAATGCACAAAAAAAAAAAAAAAATCATTTCAAATTACAAAATTTTGGTTATTTTTTTTTTTATGTGCCATATTTTTATGACATACAGTTTAAAACAAGGTAGACATTCAAAATTATTCGTATTTTTTTAAATAACATTTGATACAATATTTTTGCTAAATTGTGCAGAAATGTTGGGTGACACCTTGAAAAACTAAATAAATATTATAAAAAAAAAAAATCTGAAAGAGAATAATTTTTTAGAAACACTGGAAGAGAATCTAATTTCATTGAATAATATGCATAACATAATACAGATATGGTACAAGCTCACCAAAAAAAAGCTGAACTTTCACGCCCTCACGCAACCCCCCTTGGTGGTCTTTTCACAAAAATTCATGTTTTTCAGCGGCCCTTTGACGAAATTTGAGTTTTTTTCGCGATCTGACAACGAAATTAGCCATTTTCCGAAAGATCCTTTGATGAATTTCGCGTTTTTTCTGCGATCTTTCGACGAAATTCGCCGTTTTTTGTTTCAAGAACCTTCGATGAAATTCGCCGTTTTTTTTTTCAAGATCCTTCGACGAAATTTCCGTTTTTTCCCCCCAAGATCCTTTGATAAAATTTGCCATTTTTTTGAGATCCTTCGACAAAATTTGCTGTTTTTTCGAGATCCTTCACCAAAATTTGCCGTTTTAAAGATCCTTCGACAAAATTTGCCGTTTTTTCAAGATCCTTCGACAAAATTTGCCATTTTTTTAAGATCCCAAGCAAAAATCAGTAAAATGAGACTGGCGTAATCTGAAAATAAAATTTATGCACAAGTAAGTGTGCTTTTTGAATAATTTTAACTGTAGGATAATGTTGCTTCAGAAATATCAGCATGTTTTGTAGAAATTAGTTGGGCTGGGCACGGCCAAAGAAGTTTTTGTATGGGCCAAACTTTTAACTCTTATACCAGGCCAGGCCAAAAAAAATTTTGTATGCATCAGGCCGGCTCCTG
Organism: Maratus michaelseni; assembly: GCA_963931845.1. Classification (NCBI taxonomy): domain Eukaryota; kingdom Metazoa; phylum Arthropoda; class Arachnida; order Araneae; family Salticidae; genus Maratus; species Maratus michaelseni. The sequence continues at coordinate 276,328,424 of OZ007599.1, forward strand.
GATGGGAAATTTTGGCCCATGCAGACCTCCATCACACCCACACACATTGGTCCAAGTAAGCCCCTCGTTTTGTGGTCAGCATGCAAGTCACTGGGCTACATTACACTTTGAAACAAAGACCTTGGCATATATGGCAATTTTTTAGAACTAAGATATGCTATGTTTAGAAAACAAAAACATTTTAGTGGTAACTTTGTTTAAGTACTATGGATAATTTTGATCAATCTATCTTATTCAATCTAAAGACATTATATTGTATATTTTTAAAGAAAATTAAATAGTTTTTAAACATAAATAATCAAGTCATAATAATGAAATCTTATTAAATAAGATCTTTTGCTTGCTTGAAATAAAATTCTTAGTTTTGAATTATTATTTATTTATTTATTTATTATTTTTACTTCACTGACATACATGATTTTAAGTTTCAGCATGTTTAATACATGCTGAATTTAAAATCATTTATTGTACATACATGATTTTAATTTTCATTCATGAAATAAAAAAGTTAATATATAATAATTACCAGCAATATCATCAGACAAAACTTCTGTGTTACTTTGTTTACTTCTACATAGCCTTAGTCGCAGTTTCTTTGCAGGTTTCTTTTCAATTTTTGGCTTATTCTTGCTAACACATTTTGTTCCTGGTCCAGCTCGTGCATCAACAACCTAAAAATGTAATAAAACAAACAAACCAATGTAATATTACAAATTATAACTGTACTACTTAAAAAAGTAGAAAAATGTTCTTAAAAAAAAGTTTTTTGAAACAATGAATCCTTTTTAATACTTTACAATTTAGTTAAAAGTGTAAGACTTTGGTTCATCTGTCTGTCTAGCTATTCATGATCTAACTGTCATAAATATAACTTGGATTATCACGAAATTGGTATAATGTTATTACAGTTTACTATAGGATACTTCCTATTGAAAACAGAATGTTTGTTAACAGCGACACACAAAATAATTACATTTTGGTCTAAGGGGCAAAATACCCCCAATTTGTCAATTAGCCCACTGTATTGCTGATATATTTCTTGAATTTTCTTGATATTTGACATGTCTTTTTATATGAGTTGCTCTATAGAATTGACTACCAAATCATGAAAAAACATATTTCGTATAGTTCGCTCATGCACAGTTGAACATTAATTTATACAAATGCCCATATCTCATCAAATATTCAATACATGAATTTTTTAATCGCACCATACTGTTTCTACTGTTCTTGAAGTCAAGTATGTGCTTTACATCCTCGAAGTTCAAAGACAATTTGTCAAGAATTTCAGTAGCTATTCGACAAATCATGTAAAAAGCAAAAGCATCCGAGTCACTGCCCCATAATTTTTAGACAGCAGTGTATATTATGGATGTTATAATATTTTAAACATAATGAAATTGATATGCATTTCTCAGGTGTGCTACAACATGCTTTCTATATATTATGAAACGTGTAGCATTTATCATTCATTTACAGGAACAAACAAAAGAAATTAGCTACAATATTGTCTATGAGCGATAATTACTGGACGTGCTTTTTCAGTTATGTTATGGTTTTTTAAGCTTAAAAAAAGTTTAGTACATTACATGTGGATAAATTCCCTAGTTTGCATACAGAGTTGCACAAAAGAATATGTAAACATTACTGTTTATGGGAATGAATTGCTTAATGTGTCTTTTAAAGTGTGTTATGCATATTCTACCTCAACTATTTTGGTATAATGACAAGGAAGATCACCATTAGGGCATATTCAAAACACCTTGAAAAAAAAATACTGAAGATACTCCTCATGTGAATAAACAAAATTATAAAAAAAACTTGGGCGGAATCTCATTTATAACCTTAGTTGAAAAAATTATGAAATTTTCATTATTTAGCGAAACATTGCTCTGTTGCCAATGGGTTAATACAGGCCCGTAGCCAGACGATACTCCCAGGACGGGCAAGTCGTTTTCCAGAAGGGGCAAAAAATTTCTTCATTTTTTCTAGTCTTTTGAAATTTCTTAATATATATATATATATATATATATATATATATATTACATATTCAGTAAAAGTTTATAAGCCTTACCAATATAATTGAGAAGTATTATTCGTTCATCTCCCTGTCTATCCACAACGTGGGAGGGAGGGGGGAGGGGGATTGTCTTTCTACAATGTTTATAAGCACAAAATCCCAAACCTCCCGGGAGCGGCATTTCGATGTTCAGGAGTGGGAGGAATAACGCCCCTCCCGGGTCTTCCCTTGAATTCATCTCTTATTGTATGGTATTCCTTTCAACAGGACCATGAAATTTTTCCATCTAAGATAAAATTCCGTTATAGACAGACTTCGTTTACACAGGTTTTACTGTATTCATGAAATTTTAGATATTTAGTTTTAAAATTTAATACTAGATGGAACCCGTCAAAACTTGACGGCAAACAACTTGATAGTACCATAAAAATAAAATTCATAGCTGCTTTAAAATGTTTGAAATTTTTGAGGAATCATTCAAATAAAATAAGAAAAATCATTCTGTCCATAGCAGGGATCGAACCCACACGATAATTGGAACAGAGAAGCTTTATAGCACTCGGCCACCGTTTTCTCATTTGAATGTGCTCTAAAACTGGTTAGGTTCTAGATTTAAGTTTACGCATGCGTAAATGGGGGCAAATTCATGTGAAAAATGAATTTGGTGGAAATCCCTTTTCGTTTTAATATGTAAGATGTTTAGGATGTTATTACTGCCGATAGCGTAAATGGTGCCATCTGTTTCAAGATAAGAAAATAAAATACATGAACACAGACCCTATTCTGCAATAATTAGATATAGGACAAATGTCAAACTGTAAGAAAATCTAGAATCTTTACAAATTAAAGAAGCTTACTTTGCGAATTTTCAAAGTAAAAGCCTTATTCTCATATATCCTTTGGAAAAATTAAAGGAATTTGTAAATACTTCGTTCCACATATTTTAGAGAGCTATTTTAAAACAATGGAGTTTTTATTTGAATATTAATCAATTACAATTGTAGAGCTAAAAAGAGAATGTGCTAAGGAAATGAAAATGCCATTACTTAAAAGAACAATTTGAAACATATTAAACTCTTTATACTAAGTAGGGATGTAACGAATATTCGGCCACTATTCGGTATTCGGCCCTTTTGCCGAATATTGAACCGAATACCTGTAGCCGAATATAATTTGATATTTTGCCGAATAGTTGCATATTTGGCCGAATATTCTAAGATATTTGGTTAAATAAGTTCCAGAAAATCAAAACAAAATGTGATTTTAAATATTTTCAACAAACAATATTAAAAAATTATATCTAAATACATTAATTATTATAAGAAATTGATATTGAGTGATAGTAAATTATACTTTATACATAAATAGCAATTTTATTAGCAAAAAACTTTTAATCTTTCTTTTACTATACATATACATAATCTCATAATAATTATTGCATTATTTATACTAATCTGAATATTCTGTTTGTGGATTGTGTAGTATAATATAATCGTAAAAAAAGAAGATGGAACAAGAAATCTGTCTAACATAATATTAGTTTATTTCCGAAAAATTAAAACTTCCCAATTTTGGGAGACTGGGCATGGGCATAAATGAGTAGCTAACGTTTTGTGAAGTTTTTTTTTTTTTTTTTTTTTTTCACAAAAATAATTAAATTTACAAAAATAGTACTCTGGGGGGAAAGAATCTGGACAGACCCCTTGTGACATACAGAATGTAAATTTACTAAGTTTGAATTGCATGAGAAAGGATATAAAAAGACAGAGGACACATGCAAGTTCTATCTTTGCTCGGTGAAATGATTTTACTAAAATAAAAAAAGTTTCATTTTTACAGAGGTAATAAGTTTCTTATTTAGATAAAATATAAATTACTAGAACTATCTATGGATTAAATAAAAAATTATGAATTAAATTATTATTTACATTTTTTAAAGTCATGTTATTTTATAGGCATTAAAGTATTTAAAATATTACAAAAAATACATTCAGTTGTTATGATTTTTGAACACTCAAACAAAAAATTAATTTCAATTAGTCCTTAATTTAATTTTTGATTTTAAAACTTAAAAAAAAAACAAATAATATTTTTTAAAAGTCAGTATTCGGCCGCCGAATATTCGGCCGCCGAATATTCGGTATTCGGCCTAAAATTTGGCCGAATATTCGGTATTCGGCCAAGTCACTATTCGTTACATCCCTAATACTAAGTATATCCAGCTTGATTTTTTTTATAATTCATTATATGGATATTTTTGCTTCTTTCTTTTTCTCTTCTTTCCTTTTCATTTTTTTAAGAAGCATAATCATATACTTTTCTTATTTTATTTACCACAGTCCCAATATTTTGGAAAAATTACCATATTTAGTATTTCTGATTTTTTTTTTTTTTTTTTTTTTTTAACTACATGACCTATAAAAACTATCATTAAATTATTTTTTATCATTTCTGATTCTAAAATCCCAAATTTAAAATTTGCTGTTTGCAGCTAACGATACATATTTTTTATTTAGTAATTAAAACAAAATATTCTTGGGTGTTAAATTTTACTTAATTATAAAACATTCTAATAAAAAAATACAAATTGTATAACTTTTTATCCTGTATTAAATATGGCATTATTAAAATGAATTATTGCCAATAAAGTAAGAAAAATCATTCAGTCCATAGCAGGGCTTGAACCCACACGATAATCGGAACAGAGAAGAAACGCGCCTTATACCACTAGACCACCGTTTTCCCATTTGAGTGTGCTCTAAAACCGGTTAAGTTCTAGATTTAAGTTTACGCATGAGTAAATGGGGCAAATTCGTGTGAAAAATGAATTTGACGGAAATCCCTTTTCGTTTTAATATATAAGATATAGAAGGCATTGGAAATCATGTTTTAATAGCAATAATAACAAATAAATATTCTGCAAATATTTATTTGCAAAATAGGCAAGTTTTATATTTTGGCTATCCACAAAAAGTGCATATTTGCATTTATGAAGCATTTCTAATTTTGTTATATTAAATAAGTGCATTTTATATTAATAAATTTGAAGTTCTCTAATTAATATTGTACAAATGAGATGGCGTTTAAAAAAAAAAATCATATTAATGCTCTGGAGATTTTAAAACTGTGAATTTAGTGGTTTGAGATGTCCAAAAGGCTCGCAACCATTGCATTGCAGTATGTTGCCTATTAAAATTGATGTGTGTAGCATATTTATCTTTTTTTTAAAAAATATGCACAGAAAAAAATTCGAATACTTTACTGTTTATGGGTAGCAATTGCTTGAAGTACACTTTAGTGAATTTTTTAATTTTTCAGACATAACGAAAATAATATCCGGTATTAAAATCTACTAGGATTAGTTCTTTTTAGAAAAGAGTGTTTGTAACATTTGTCATTAGTTTATGTTTATAGGGATGCACAAAACATTTTCGATACATCACAGCCTATTGTATCATTGTCGATATGCAACACCATACAGGGGGGGGGGGGGGTTGAACCAAAGCATATAGAGGAGTAGATATTCTTTGGTTGGGCATGTGTTTGGTTAAGGTCTTGTCTGAAAGAAGTTTTAAAAAAATGAGGAAAATAAAAGGTTGGAAATTTAATTTTGTTTCGATCAGGGTGTCAAGTCAATCATGCTAGGATGGGCAAAACGTTTTCCAGGTCGGGCTTTGCCCGTCCTGGCCCCCACCTAGCTACAGGCCTGGGTTAATATTAATATGACTTAGTAAATTTTATAAAAAAGAGACTGTTTGCTATGTTTAACATTAATGGTAAATTATCAGTCAGAACTCCAATATAATTTTTAAAAACACTGTACAAAAGAAACATGTTTTATTTAACTATATTTAAAAATAATATTTCATTTCAGTGTAAACGTATAGAAAATGAAAATTTCAAAACATAAGAAAAAAAAGAGAGAGAGAGTTTTCAGAAAAGAAGAGCTATTTCTGTAACCATGCTTATTCGTTACAAAAACTTTTATGTATAACACAGATTAGAGATAAAGATAAATATGAGTAAAACTTAACAACCAAGTCTAAAAGCTGATATTTTAATGATATAAATTAAAAAAACTTTTGAGGATTTCAAATACCTTGGATTTATCCTTCATCAATGTGGATCATGTTCAAAGAGGCGTAGAAAAGAGAATTGGTGAAGGCAGAAAAGCCAATTGCAATGTTGAATTCTGTTCTGTGGAGTAGTAATATTTCCCCCAAAACTAAACAATTAATTTACAGGGTAATCATGGAAAGTATTTTACTGTGTGGTTCAGAGACATGGACCTTAAATCTCTCCCTAAAAAAAGAAACCCATCTCTACTGAAAAGGACTTCTGGTGAAGATTAGCAAGAACATCAAGGCTAGAAAAAGTTAAAAATTCAACAATATATGAAATCATGCAAGTCTAACAGGATGTTGTACAGATGACTGAATACAATAAGCTTAGATGGTATGGGCATGTTCACAGAGAAAATGAAAGAAGAGCACCTTCCAAAAATCGTTTTAGAATGGAGCCTGAAAGGGGTTGAAGGAAGGGCAGATCAAGAATGATTTGGAAAATTTCTTATGAAGAGTCATTGAAGGCTTGTAAGTGATGTTATTGCCCTGGGCAAAGAGAAATTGAAAAAAAAAACTCTCAAAAATACTTTTATTGGTCATGAAAACCAACTCTTTAGTGGAAATTCCTAAGGATGATGATGATGATAAATTAGGGCTAGTAAGTATGCAAATTATTTGGACATTTTCCACTAACTGAACTTCCACAGTGTGTTTGGAACATTCAGGCTTCAATTATTCATCATATGGAATTAGTAAATTCTCCAGTTCCAGTTTTTCTATATATTCCCTGAATAACATGCAGACGATATTGTATACATGTTTCTTCCACTATGCACGGCTGTGATCCCTCGGGAGAAGAAAAATAAAATAACATCTTAATAATTACACCATAGATTAGAAGAAAGTTTCAGCGTTTTAAAAGCATATTTTTGGTTTCTCAGTAACTCTAAAATTGCACCCTGTAAGGATATTGCCATAAGGTGAGAAAATGTCCTATGGGAAAATGACTCTTTCAGAAATTTTTTTTTCAACGGGTTACCAACTTTTTTTTTTTTTTTTAAACTGATTGTGGCATTTGAGACATTGACGTATCTTTTCAAATATGTCTTCCAATCTTAACTGTACAAAATGGTTTGGCCGATTTAAGTTAAAACAAAACTACAAAATAACACAAAAATCACGCGTTCGGTTCTTTATTTCTTCCCAATGTGTAAATCGGGTTCTGAGTATGGGCAAGAGTTTTTGCTGGCTCAGAAAGAAAGAGATAAATTTTTAATTAATATCTTAGCTTAATTATCAAAAAATTAAAATGTGAGCCTCAGGTGCATCAGGACCTGCCCCTGCCTTGGACTATTCTCACCAAAATTTTCAGACTTCTATATGAGCTAAATTTTGCTAGCCATTGCACACAGACACACACACAAACAACTTCATTTTATTAGTATAGATAAATGAACACTTTTTTGGGTGTAGTATTATGTAATCCGAATTCAGAATGTGTTGTATCAGGGGGAAAAAAATGATAGTTTGCATTGACTAACAATTCATGATTAAAAGCAAATAGCAAATAAAAATAAAAGAGAGAAAAAAAAATAAACGTCCATGTGCATTATTCTGCTTTTGCTTCTGCAGCATGATTTCATTATTTATTTCTGGACACCATATAACAGAAAATAATTGTAGCTGATGTATTCTACTTATGCAGTATTTCTTTTCTCAAAATAGCATATATGAAGAAGTTAATTTTTGAATTAATACTCTAATCATTTCTGTAAAAAATAAATAAAAATAAATAAAAGTTCTCTCTTTTTTAAAAAACATTTTAGCCTATTTTCTCTTTTTTCAGGAGTAGCTTACCACTCCTAGGTATACATTTCATGAATCTCGATTAGAAAAAGTAAACACTTTTGACTCCCCCCCACACACATTCTAATCACGTGACATGCTAACTTTCTGGAGTGGAGAAAGGAAGAAATTGGCAATCAATGTGGTGTTTTACGTAGGTGAGAGGGGAAATGCCATTTAAGCTCAGTTTCTTCCAGTACAAGAGAAGAGGAAGATCACTGCTTGCTATAAATGAAGGAGAAATAATGCCATTTACACTCATTTTTTAGGTTGATTTTGGCACTAAAATATAATTTTTAAAAAGTTGAGGGGATAGGAGTATACTAAAAATACACTCACATTTAATTTAATTTAAACATAAAACATTTCAGTAATTTAAACATATTATAAACATCTGGAATTTTAACTCATGAATTATCTAATAATAATTGTTTGTTTTATGAAATTTTAATGTTTGTTTCTTGTTTATCATACAATGTAAATTTAACATTTCAGGGAATAGCCCTAGGTACAAGAACTGCCAGCCCTATGTACAGTCAGACAAAAAATAAAAAAAGAGAACACCCCATACATTTTAATCATCAATTATACCAGAAAAAAAAGAAAGAAAAAGGCCATTCAACAGGAAATTATATCTTCTTTCAATTTATAGTGTGAGTAAAAACTTTAAGGATAGCAAAAAATTTTTATTTTTTTTTTCATTTCAAATCAGATAAAAAAAAGTTTACTATAATGTGTTATGTAAAAAAGTCAACAAAATTTATCTGTAATTATTTTATTAAAAAAATAAAATAATTATACAGAAAACACATTTCCGCCTTTATAAAAACTTAAGGATAGCAAAATAAAAACAATACAGTAATATAGAAACAGATACTTAATATGTTGTGCACCCACCATTGCTTTTAATAACGATACATATTCTATCTTTCATGGACATTATTAATTTTTGGCATAACTCGGGACTGGTTTTGTACCATTTGTCTTCAATCGTAGGTCTGAGTTCTGAAGCTGAGGAAAAATGCCTTCCATTTTTGTAAACTTGTTTTGCTAGATCGCCCCACAAGTTCTCGATAAGGCTTAAACAGGGGTCGGAAGTAGCACGCTACAAATAGCGAAACTACAGTAGTTGCTATTTTTTTTAGTAGTTTGTAGTGTAGTGCGCTACATTTTAAAAAATGTAGTGTAGCGAATAGCACGATACAAAAAATCAGTAGTTTGTAGTGAACTTTCACGCTACTTTAAGAGACGAGGAAAAAATGCTATTCTTCTAATCACTAGATCATAATTCGCTTCTTTTTTACGAAATGCGTTCGCTGCAGCAGTTTGTGAACGCCAATGACAAATCTCAGTTGCAGTGTTATACATTTTCCCTTTGACTTTTGTTGATAAAGCAAAAAAAAATGCTTACTCACCAAAAGAATAAATTTTCTTGCGGTCAACACTTTGTCTATTAACGCTTTCTTAAATCTTATGTTTTCATGCACGGTATCTTCTTTTGGAATTAAAATTATGACAGAGAAAAATAAAATTGGACTGCCTGTTCGGCATATAGCCAATATTTTAAAGTTATCCAATGGTAATTACACTGTATCTTGTAAACTTTGAACATTTAATAAGAAGTTGTCAGTTTCAAAATCATCCGCTTTGAACAGAAAGTTAAACATAGAAGTGAGTTAGCATTTTATTTATTAATAATAATTACTGGATCGCATTTCGCACCGATTATCTAAAGCCTACGTATAATCATTAAAAAGAATATTTCCAAATTAAGATTTCTAGTTAAGGAAATATTATCATTCAATTGTTTATTATCATAAAAAATTATCTTATTAACACGTCTTTTGATCATTGTAAAGTATTTGTTCTATGCATGCAGAAAAATTAATTGAATGCATATTCCCTTCTTCCAGATTCCAGTAGATAAAAAAATGTGCTTGGGGGGAAAAAAGCCAAAAATATGTAACTTTATTTTTATCAGGAATATAGAGTATAGTAGACATCTCTATAGTCCTGATTTTTATGGGTTTTTTTTTTTTTTTTAATTTTAGCCACACAGGTTCTTTATCACTAAAGAAATTGATTCATAATGTTTTATAGTTGATTTGATATCGATCAGAACATAAACTTGGTTTTTCAATACTTTTGATACTAAAATACAAATCTAGAGCTAGACCCTCAAATTAGCCGAGTTATAAATTTTGGTGAAGTTTATAATGATTAGTGCTCGATATATTAAATATTAAAAATTGGGTTAATTTTAGAGGTCGTCTAAAAAGTTAAATCATTACAAAAAATTTTGATACTTTTCAGTGGAAAAAAACATTAGTATTAAAAAACCTTAAATAAATCAATTAAAAATTCAATCAAATACAAATAATTAACCGTGCTATTACATATGTTCTAATGACTAATCTCCGTTTTCTGAGATTAGTCACCTTTTTGATAAATTATGGTCTCTCAAACTGTCGTTCAGCTGATTTTTTAAGCATAACTCAAAAATTATTTGCCTGAATGTGATGAAGTTTAGAAGTTTTTTAGAACTTCTTCTAAAATGGGTTACAGTATACAGTACAAATATTTACAGTTTTTTCGAAAATTAATTTCCTATTTCATATCATACAATTATAGAAATTAGATACAAGGGATTTTAAAACTTTTAGTCCAAGTTACTTGAAACTTGGTATATGGCCATAAATTTTAAAGTAGATTAAAAATATTTTTTTCAAAATAGAGTGTTGTTATTGAAAGTTGCTATTGACCCAACATTTCAAAAGAAAGTCCTGAATATTTTTTTTTATAAAAATACTATATATTTGAATATTATGAGTGTATGTGTGTTTATTTTTATACAAAAAAGATAAAATTGATATCAGAGATATAATCCTAGACCACATTTCCATAATTGTATTAAAATATGGATTAATTTTCTTTCACTTCAGTTTCGGGTATAAAGATTTTGGGGTTCGAGTCGTTTTCAAATTAAAGATTTTTTTTTTTAAATCTGGTTTGGGTCGGGTTGCGGGTTGACTTTAAGCAGAATTTTCAATTTCAGATCGAGTACACAACCCGACCCGCACAAAACTCTAATTCTGTGCCCTCAATTTCGATTGTAGATTGATGAATCCTTCGACAAAATCTAAAAGTAGCGAAGTAGTGACTATTTTTGAAAAGTAGTTTGTAGTCACTACTTTTTAAAACAAGTAGTTGTATTTGTAGTTAACTACATTTTTGATAAAGTAGTTGTAGTTGTAGTTCGCTACTAAAAAAAAGTAGTTTTTCCAACCCCTGGGCTTAAATTGGAACTTCTGGGTGGTCATTGCAAAACTTCCAATATTTTCCCCATGAAACCAAAGTTTTGTCCTACAGTTTGTATGGATAGGCACATTATCTTGCTGATAAATTCATTTTTCCCCTGCCAAATCAGAAGTGTTGTAACAGGTGAAAGATGGTCAGAAAGAGTATAAATATGCCCTTGAATTAACTTTTCCTGAAAAAAATGCAAGTGACCCTGTGCAGTTAAATAAAAAGCAGCCTCATGTCATAATGGATTCACCACCTAATTGGCATTTTGAGAAAATTTCTTTTTCTTTTCTCAAATCATGCTAATGATACTTCCAGCCATCAGGATCATCTAAGCTCCATCCTATTTTCAGCAGAGAAAATAACCTGCAGCCATTTGTCGTCCCAAGTCATCACTTGTCTTGCAAACTGTAACGCTCGTATTCACGAATAACTTCGACACTGAGTTCAGTCGAAAACCCGGGTCGAAAGCTAAAATGGTATTCATCGTCTACCTGACTGGACCGGTTTGAAGGCAAAATCTAACGCTGGGTTCAGTTACTGGGAGTTACTGGACCTGGCTTTACAGAGGGTTGAAGTTCAAGTTTTTCAACCGAGCATGCGTAGTTAACAAAAACAAGACGAGAGAGCAAGTCTGGTCCCTGGTCACATTTTACAATAATGGCAGCTTACGAGCTTACGTACTAAATCAAGTGTCTGTGTATAAGATATAATAGAAGTTTAATACTATTATAAAACAAAAAAACAATATGCAAAGGTATGTGATCTCATATATATGTATTAGCTTCAATTTTTTTTTATCTGGTTTGTTTATATTTATATATAAATCCTCTATATTTTATGTTCAATTGTTTGTTTATATAAATAAGCATGGTCGCGAAGAATTTTATTTGCCATAAAAAAATAGTCAACATTACATTAATGGTAGATACATTGCTATTAAAATAAAAATTGTTGCATTTAAGGTTATTTGTGTTTGCAATTTTGATCTTAAAAATAATTTACGAATGTATTTTAATAGTAGCGAAATAAATGTCGTACGTAAGTTCTAATTAAAATTTGAGACATCGGACTAATTTGCATTTTTCTTTAAGTAAAAAATACTTAGATTATGTTCAAGTATCCATCGACTCAATGTAGGTTTTTGATTTTGGTACTCGTAGAATATGGGTAAAAGTTAAATTTTGTGTCTTGTGTGAAAGATACACTATTATTATTTATGTACGATCTGTTATATAAATATAAGATTAGCTCTATAAATTAGATATTGTGGTTTTAAACTAAACAATATATCATCTGAGTTGTATTTATCTATTGAAGATTTTTAGTAGGTTTATTCTTTGTTTAAATCACGAATATGTTTATATTAATTAAACAACTCTATCATTGATTAACACTATACTATTGTTATTTCTGTTTTTGAGCTTTACGTTATATTTCCCAATTTTTGAGAAATTTAAAATATTTATTTAATTACATTTAAGTTTCAACAGTGTTTTAATTTCAAAATTATATATAATTTAAAATATTACAATAGAAGTAAAGGGCTGAAATACATTGATAAAAAATTGTTCATTTTTAAAATAACACCAGGCAAAAAATCCAGAAATACCTTTGTTTTAAAACAATGCTTCTCTTCAAATAAACGTTTTGTCACTGCCAATTTTGTCTATCATGACAGAATTGATATGACCTAAACCATTGATTGTACGGTATATAAAAAGTTATAACAGCTGTACATAATAAACTTACAGAACCAAACTTATCCCCTCCCCCTTTTCCCATCATGTTTTCACATATACACATACTAAGGATCAATCCAGACAAAACTTGGGGCCTATTTAGGAATTTAGATCCCCTATCAAAACAAAACCCTATCCCCCTAACAAAAATCCATGTCATAAAACAGGGCCTTTCATAAAATTGCTTTTAATAAAACAGGGCCCTTCATAAAATTGTTTCACAAAACTCCTTTTAATAAAACAGAACCCTTCACAAAATTCAATTCCACAAAAACATACTCTTCATTAATTATTTGTATTGTGTTAGCTTTTAAAATGTGTAATCTACTAACAAAACAAATTCACCAAAAAGTAAAACTTTAGAAGAAGGACTTAAAGAAGTTATTTTTAATAAATGCTTGGTTGAATTTGAATAACTGAATTTCCTCTTTTGTTACAAAATGTTTTTTTCACAAAAATATAATACATTTCACAAAAATAACTTATTTTACTTTTCACAAAAATGCTCCCCCCCCCCCCCCCCCCCCAATCCAAAAAACCTTGAATTTTTTTACTTTAGCTGGTAAATCAAAAATATTAATTAGTTTGATATCTGAAATTTCATTTATGTAAACAGGAGTCATTTCGCTACTGTTAAAATACATTCGTTATTCCTATTTTTTTTTAATGAAATTTTTAAAAATAAATAAATAACCTTAAATGCAAAATATGTTATTTTAGTAATGTTTTATTAGCCCTTTAGGTAATGTTGACAATTTTTTAAGGCAAATAAACTCCTATTCATGATCTTGAATATTTATGTAAGCAAATAATTAAACATATAATATATGAGTTGTATGTATAAATATAAACAAACCAGCTAAAAAGTTTGCAGATAATATATTATATATATATATATATATATATGAGATTACATACATTCTATTTTTAATACTTTAAACTTTCTTTTTATTTCTATATCATACACAGAATCTTGATTCACGTTTTAATTTACTTTAATTAACTTATAACACTGACAAAAAAAAAGAAAGATAGACAGTGATGCATGGGTAGGGTGGGGCAAATGGGGCACTTATTCTTCTCCACTAAGTCACATTCAAAAAAATTATATTCCTTAAAATTCAGTGCTATAAAATTATCTGAAATTATCGTTAATAAATTCAGATTGTTTTATCAGATTACCAACTATCATTATTTTCCCTATTGTCTAGAAATCTATCGCCATTCATTCATAAAAAAATATTTAAAAATCTTTTTTTTTTCTCTCTCTCTCTCATAAATAAAATTGTAATTGAATCTATGAAGTGACATCTAAACGAGTGAAAAAAATAAAATTTAAAAACTAGAAAGAATATAGAAAATGAAGTATAATTTTCTATATAAATAAATCTTTTTCAATGATGCACTGGATCTAAAAATAGATGTCTATGCATGTAAAAATATTTTGTAATTACTTAGGCTAATTTATTAAAAAATATTCAAAGGCAGTCAAGTGACCTTTGAACTTGTAAATCTGATAATGGAAAAATTCTTATACAAAAGGGGTGAGGGGGGCTTCTAAAAGCTACCAAAAAAAAAAAAAAAAACTTTTTGTAATATTTCACAGTTTTATGTCCAGATAGTATACAGAATATACATTTATCATTATTTAGAAAAGACTTTACTCGATTCTGTGTTGAATGAAAATTTATATAGTAGCCTTAAAAGGTTTAAAATATTAGTGTTCATTAAAATAACATCTAATAAAACAGCAATATATCCATGGTCGACAGTTTAAACTAAAAACAAGTTTGGAGTTTATTATTTAGCGACTAGTTAAAATAAAGTGTTTGTTAACCGATCGGAAGCGATAATTGAATGCGCCATTGGAGCTCCTGAAAAACTTGGGTGCACTGTTAGAACCACAAACACCACCTTTTAAGCACTCTTTGAAGCTCTGTTGATATTATTTCCACTCTTTTGTTGTTGTTGTTTTTGTCAATGTGCATATTAATTACTATCTAATTGTATTAGAATTAATCATTTTAATTAGATTGCTGAAAATAAAAAAAATCAAATCAATACATCTGGATATCATTTAATATATAAATTGATTCGACAAAATAAAAATAGTACTAGAGGCTACTTTCTGGAATTTTTTCCTTTTTCTCCATTTTAATATTTTCTTAATTAGAAATTATTTAATTAATTACTAATTATAGCTATTAATAATAGAAATCAACATAATTGCTGTTGAAATAAAATTTTAGTTTTGATCAAATCAAGTTTTCGTTTAGCTACTAAGACAAATTTTATTTCAAAAATAAACTTATAAAATTTACTTTAGCAATTAACACATTTCATATCCCTTTCTTAACTCACATATATGTTTAAAAGTAATAATAATAATACATAAAATTTGAATAAATTGTTAAAAAAAATATTAAACTTTGTAAGAAATTAAAATAAGTTAATCTCCATATTTAGTAATTACAAGTTTTTATTTTGTGCATATATTTTGTAAAAAATAAAATAAGTACTACATTTAATTTCCTTTTTTTCTGGCACTTTTCTTCCATAATATAAACAAACAAAGCTTCAACGCGAAACCGAAAACGTCATCTGATTTTTTTAACCAATTAGCACGCTTTATTCAACCGGGGTCGAGTAACTCTGAGTTGGGTAACTTTTCGTCCGAAGTAGACGGTGAATACGAGTTTTCAACTCTCGGTTGAAAACCTCAACCTGGGGTTACTGGACCCTCGGTTCAACTCTCGGTCGAAGTTATTCGTGAATACGAGCGTTAATGCTGGGTTTCATATTGCTGCTTTCATCAATGCTGTCAATCATATTTGACGTAACAGTAGACAATTTTAAAGCTATTAAAAAAAAAAAAAAAAAGGCAAAACTTTCTAACACACTTTTAAACATAAAAGCATGATACTTGTAAGCATCAGGGGTGAGGTGATTTGTTATTGAAATCTAAAATGTTGCAATTACGAGCATACGAGCACATAAGATAGTTCTTTATTTATATGAACATTTCATTGTTAATATTAATTTTTCATCATCTTAATCAAAAATGCAGTGGGTAACATTTATAATTCGTTAACAAGGACACACAAAAGAATCTTGTTACATTGTGGTCTATGTGGGAAAATAGTTTGAAGTGTACTATTTAAAAAAATTGATATGCATTACTGAGGTGCACTAAACATGTTTTCTTTTGAATATGATATGCATAGCATTTGTCATTTATTAACAGCGACACACAGAAATCAGTTACAGTACTGTCTGTGAGTGGTAATTGCTGAAAATAGGTTTTCAGTTGCACTGTTCATTTTTAACACTTTCCAACATACCATAATTTCCGGCCTATAAACCATGGATCAAACAATTACGTTTTGACCCAGAAATTTTATTTTATATAATGTAACTTTCTAGATCACTATAAATATTTAACTTCGATTATTAAATTAAATTTCTGGGTCGAAACATAATTGTTTGATCTGCGGATTATAGAAATTATGGTAGTTGAAAAGTGTTCATGGATTTGATTTGTCTATCTGTCTGTCCGTGCTTTAAATCGTGCTGTCGTGTAATCAATATTTGTTATTGTGGATTATGGCATGTTCAGTATTGAAAATGAAGTATGTGACATTTACGGTTCATTTACAGAGACACTCAAAAGATTTCTGTTACATTATGGACTATGGGAAAAAATCATTTGCAATGTAGCTTAATAATGTTACACTATTTCAAACATACTGAAATTGATATACATTACTGAGGTATACTACAAGATACATAATCACTAGTCTTGCAAACTGTAAATGTTGGGTTTCATATTGCTGCTTTCATCAACGCTGTCAATCATATTTGACGTAACAGTAGACAATTTTAAAGAGATTAAAAAAAAAAAGAAAAGGCAAAACTTTTTAACACACTTTTAAACATAAAAGCATGATACTTGTAAGCATCAGGGGTGAGGTGATTTGTTATTGAAATCTAAAATGTTGCAATTACGAGCATACGAGCACATAAGATAGTTTTTTATTTGTATGAACATTTCATTGTTAATATTAATTTTTCATCATCTTAATCAAAAATGGAGTGGGTAACATTTGTAATTCGTTAACAAGGACACACAAAACAATCTTGTTACATTGTGGTCTATGTGGGAAAAATAGTTTGAAGTATACTATTTAAAAAAAAATTATATGCATTATTGAGGTGCACTAAACATGTTTTCTTTTGAATATGATATGCATTTGTCATTCATTAACAGGGACACACAAAATAATTCAGTTACAGTACTGTCTGTGAGCGGTAATTGCTGAAAATAGGTTTTCAGTTGCACTGTTCATTTTTAACATTTTCCAACATACCATAATTTCCGGCCTATAATCCATGGATCAAACAATTACGTTTTGACCCAGAAATTTTATTTTATATAATGTAATTTTCTAGATCACTATAAATATTTAACTTCGATTATTAAATAAAATTTCTGGGTCGAAACATAATTGTTTGATAATTTGTATATATTATTGAGGTTTACTATTGCATGTTTGCTATTGAAAATAAAGTGTGTAGCATTTATAGTTCGTATACAGGAACATTCAAAATAATTCCATAACATTATTGTCCATGAGGAAAATTGTTTGCAGTGTATTTAAATGATGTTACACTATTTCAAATATAATGAAATTGATATGAATTTCTGAGGCACACTAAAATATGCTATCTGTAGAATATGGATTGTAAAGGAAGCATTTATCATTCATTTACAGGGACACACAAAAGATTTCAGTTACAGTACTGGCTATTGTTGATAATTGATGGAGGTTCATTTTTAGTTATGGTATGCATTTTTAAGTTTAACTAAATTTTTACATATTATGTGATGTGTATAAGTTTTGTAGATCATATATAAAACTATATAAAAGAATTCAAAAACATCACTGTGTATGAGCGTGCATTGATTAAAGACAGTTTTTAATTGAGTTATGCATTTTCCAGTTGAACTATATTTAGCATACTAAGAGATGTTTGTAGAATATAAATAAATTCATATACAGGGCTATGCAAAAAATTAGATGTATTGCCTTCTATGGATGGTAATTTATGGAAGTGTGTTTTTTATAGTGTTGTGTGATTTTTCCTTAATTTAAGTTTAGCTTAATATGTGGTGTGTGTAAAAATCTGTAGATAATATGCAGGGCTGTACAAAGAATTCAAGCACCTTTCAGTCTATCGGCAAAAATTTCTGAAGCTGAATTTTCAACTGTGCTATGTGTTATCTAGCTAAACTAAATTTTAGCATATTATGTAGAATACATACAAACCAATAGATCATATACAGGGCTGCAGAAAAAATTTGAGTACCTTTCCAGCTATGAATGCAATTGTTGAAATCTCGTTTTCAAATGTGTTATGTGTTTTCTAACTTTTTTACTTGGATATCTTCTTTCATCTTATTAAACAGTGAAGTTTCGCTAAAGTATTATGGAAGTGTTGGAAAGTATTTCTAAATCTATGCTTGATGCATGATTTTTTTTTTCTTGTTAAAATTAATTTCAGTACATTATGTGGTGTGTAAAATTTTCATATACAGAGCTCCACAAAAGAATTTAAAGTATTACCATCTACTGGTGTGAATTTTTTAAACTGTGTTTTTGAGGGTATTATCCATTTCCCAATTTAACTATATTTTAGTATACTGAAAGATGAATATTAAGTAAATTCTCATACAGTGTTATACAAAATAATTCATATACATTGCTATATTAGGATGATAATTGTTGGAAGCGGGTTTTAATTTTTTTTATGTGTTATTGAGCTGAATTAAATGGTATAATATGTAGTGTGTATAAAAGTCTTTATATCATATATGGGCTGCATAAAAAATTCTATTATCTGAGTTGTAAAGTGTGCTTGGGTTAATCTGTCTACATGCACTCTAACTTCCACAAATATTCTCAGATTGCCATGAAATTAATATATGTTATTGAGGTTTATTATAGTATGTTGCCTATTTAAAATAAATTGTGTATATTTCATAGTTTTTTAACAGAGACACTCAAAAGAATCTGGATATATTATGGCCTACAGGAAATAACTATTTGAAGTATATTTTAATTATTTGTGCTCAAACAAGTTTCCTATAGAAATTGGTGTTCATAGTAGAGATGAGAAAAACTGTTACTTTTTGTTAGCAGGTTCCATCATTAACCCTCTGACTACTCAATTTTTTTTCCAAAATCCTTTTGACCAATATGAAATCGATCTTTATCTCCTATACTATTACATATTTCAAATCATCCTATATCTGAAAAATTTAATAAATTTATCATTTTCATCATCTTTAACCATTAACTGTGGAATTTTTAATACAAAATTGCTTCAAAAATTGTAAATCACATAATATTTTCTACAAATGTCTTGCCCGTGGAAATCACAGGATAATCAGTCAGAGAGTTAAACCACCAGCTTGGTAATAGGTGGGTAATAACCTAATAATATTTAAGTTATAACCAATTACCAGAGCTTAAAAGAAATTTGAAATATAGATTTTTTTTTTCATTTTCAGGAATTTAAAACCTTTTTTTAATGCAGGACATTTTTATAAATTTTAGGTAATTTTTTATACTTTTTGGACACTATTTTTCATATTTCATCTTTTTTTGAAATATCAAAATCTTAAAAAAGATTCAAAGCTCACATTGGAAATGTAGAATTAAAATTGACAAATAATCAAAATAAACTTTTGAAAATAATTTTTTGCATTATTGATTTTTAAAAGTATTTGTACTGAGCAGTGGTAATAAAACAACAAACAACATTGATTTGCATTTTCTCTTTAATAAAGCAGATACAAATTCCACATGCCACAATCTCCCATTCTTATACCTCTACCCCTGTTCCCTTTGCTCACTCACCACCAAACTGAAGAAACATATCCACAATGAACAACTGCACATTTCCATTTAACTAAGTGCACCTTTTTCCAGATTTTTTTCTTAGTTTAAGGAGATGGGATCACTGAGCCCCTTTGAATCTCTCTTTGATAGCAAAAACTGTTTTTTAATAGAATGAATTTTAATGAATTTTCTAAGAAAATGAGACACATTGTCATTATTAAAAAACTGATTGATATTCCAAGGTAATTCTTACATGTAAGCTCCACCACATTTTAGTTGTAAAAATACAGTTATCTAAAAATGCTAATGCAAATTATTATTACATGAACTTTTGTAAAATTTAAATATTACATAAAGATAGTGAAATAAACCTTATAAGTAAGTTGGATTCGTTATTTGGTAAAATTGCAAAATTAGCGTAATTAATTTGTAATCATAATTAACAAGTTAAGTAATCATAATTTAACGAAAAATATGTAATCATAATCTAAATGCAATCGTATTCTCAAATTTTAAATATTGGTTTTCAAAAATGTAATAATAATTAATTTGTATTAATAGATACATAGTAGTAATCTCTTCTCGGAAATTGAAGGTAACTGTAATCAATTACAACTACCTGCAATCAACTCGAAGTCTGGTTGGTTAATAGCATAAGTACTGAATGAGCCTGGAGAAAATTATGACAGCTATGTCAAAATGACAGATGACAGCGGCAACAAATTTGCTGTTTCTAATCATGAGGAACAGTCTGCTAATGAAGATTCCAGGGAAACCAATGAGGTCATTGTTAAAGTATGTGTTTGTGATTCCCAAATTATTTGCATAGAATCTGCAAAAATCATAGGTCTGGTTTATGCTTACAATGTCAAATCAGGACAGACTAACAATACAACACAATGTATAATGCAAAAAGATTTATTTTTGTATCAATAAATACATTTCCTTTGAAATAAAATCATGAGTTGCCTATTTTTTCAACCTTTACAAATACTCCAACTTATAGCTCACTTTAAAAATACTTAATAATTATGTATTGAATAACACTTTACTTATTTTCAAAGCATGGTATTTTAGTAATAAAATCCATTAATACTATTTTACTTTTCTTTCTATTTGCATAAATGCCCTTAATTAGAATAAAAAGGTATTTTCAGAAACACTCTTTTATTTACTGTTAAATAACAACAATATTTTTTTTTTCTTTGACTTGACCACTGAACTTACGGAATTTACATTGAAAAATGTTTTTAACACCATAATTTTATGTAATTTTTACTTTTTAAATAAATGATGAAATTGACTGGTGCAAATTTGCATCCACATTCTTTATGGTTGCTCAAATGGGTAGTGTTCTTTGATGGTTAATTAATGTCCATCTCTAGTATGTAGCATACTTTGCTCATAGAGTCATTTTATAAATTGTTGATTCAAAAAAGTGCATAAACATCATTTCCCATCAGAATACCAAAGTTAAACAGCATTGGGTGTGGCAAGTACTTTGGAAGATGACATCATTTCGCTGTTGCCATAGACCTGCATATAAAATTAGTGTAGAGGATCCTCTTTTTGGAAGGTCAATAGGTGGGAGAAAGATATCAAACTAAACCATTTTCTCTTCATTTCAAAAATTTTGAAGCTCTCCAAAATGTCTAATATGTGCCCAAATAGGAAACTAATGTGACTTGGAGACTATCAAGCGGTTTCTGAAAATGTATACATCTGGTTTAAATATGTAACACAAAAAAATTTCCCATTTCAGGATCTATATTATATTGCAAAGCCAAAGATGTTTCACAGTCACACATGTCACAGATGAATAGCATAGTATAGTATAGAAAAAAAATTTTGGAGAAGAAAAAGTTGTCGATGCATCATGAGAATAATTTCCATGCCGATGAAATTGTTTTTGTATCAACTTCTACTAAGAGCAAGTCGCTTCAAAGCAATGAAAGTTGAAAACTGTAAAGGCAAGAAAAAATCTAAAGTGCAAATTTTGGTTTTGTTCTTTTGAAATGCTACCGACACAAGATAGCTAAAACACTTTGAAACCCTATAAAGCTCTTTTGGGAAATCTGCAAGCCATGTAGGTTTTAAAAATGTGAAAAACTTCCATGTCATTATCAAAGTAATAGGCTTGTATGACTCAGAAAGCACTTTTTAAGTGGCTTAGGAGTTTGAATAAACAAAAGTGAAAAAAAAGACTTTTCTCAAATAATAGTGTTAGTTAACAGAAATTTTATCTAACATAAAAGTAGAATTTTAACTTCTTAATGATACTTCCAATTTGTAGCCATCAAGGTAATACTTTCTATATTATAAAGGCCAAACATGTCCGTGCGTAACGCATACGTCATTTTGCGAATGACAACAGCTGACGATGAAATTTCGGTTTTGTGATTTTTGCTATCGCAATTTTTTTAATTTCTAAACAGCACATTTTCAATTTTTACACCATTATAGAGGAAAAAAAATTTACTTTCAAATGCAATTTGTTTGAAAACTATATCTTAATTGCCTGATATATTATGGCTTATAAAATAATTTTTAAGGATGAATTTTGAAACGCCCAATAAACAAATGGAAGAATGCTGCCATTATAAATTTTTAAATAGTTACAGGTAGTAAAATTAATGAATTTTGAAATAAAAAGTCACAAGAATAGGGTGCCTTTATATGAGAGTAGCGTTATACCGGATACAAAATTTGATTAGTTCAGACGATTTTGGAGAAAAGGAAGCTTTGTAATAATTTAAAAATTTAAAAGAAAATTATTTGTTTACACCATAAACAAACATCGGATATTTTAACAGATAATATAAACAGAAGATATTGTTTTAGATATTGCATTTTTATGAATAAAATATAAAAAAATTATTTCACAAATTTAATAAAAAGGCATATAAAAAGTTAATATGAGCAGTAAGAAACAACGTTTTAATTCATATTTCATCAGTATTACAAATAATGTTAACGGTCATTGCGAAGTTGGAAAAAAACGAATATACATGAAATTCGTTAATATTGCGATCACTATATTACATGCATAAGATAAAGAATAATAAATTAACAAAGAAGCATCACTGGATGCAGAGATACCAAAAAAATAAAAAATAAACAAAACCCTTGAAATTCGTTAATGTCGCGATCACTATATCGCATGTATGAAAGCTTAGTACAAAAAAAAAAAAAAAAAAAAAAAATGGATGGATACCGCATGTATGAGCGCTTCACGCACAAGAAAAGCACAGAAACCAGTAAAAAAAAATCACTAAATGCAGCAATTTTGACAAATAAAAATATGAAAAATCTATTAGATTTAGGGAAAAAAATGGTTTTCGCCTGCGTTCTGTAACCCGGGAAGCCCGGGTTCGATTCCCTAGTTTTTTTAAATGCCAAAGTGAATTTTGGACACCGACTAATAGAAAAGGCTGTTCCAGACTTAAAAAATGAAGTCTCTGCAATGATGAGTGTGAGACAGGCAATTGATGTGATACAGGCTGCCTGGCAAAATTATTAGTCTACCACAATTAAAAACTGCTGGAAAAATTACGGCTTTGTGCATTTGACAAGAAAAAGCACAGAAGAGTGTACTTATTGCATTGAATTTCCTACTGATCTCTGAACCACAACTACAGAATATTTTCAACTTACAACATCTACTAATGATTACATTGAATGTATGAAGGAGTCGCCACATGCACTGACATAAGCATGTGACTTTTGTTGAAATTTTAATAAAAAAAGGAAAGAAAACTACAATGAAAGCCCAGTGGCAGAAACACCGCGACGTAGTCGGGGACAAAGAAAACCTCTTGCGGACAATTGTTGTCTGCACTAATGAAATTAATTTTAAAAACTGTCCGCAATGTGTGAATTTCGGAAAAGGATCGCGGTAAAAATACGGAATTTTGTCAAAAAACGCGGTAAAAACACGTGAATTTTGTCAAACAACCGCTGTAAAAACACACGATTTTCGGCAAAGAACCGCAGTAGAAACACGTGAATTTCGGCAAAGGATTGCGATAAAAACACATGGATTTTGGCAAAGGATCGCGGTGAAAACACGCGAATTTCGTCAAAAAATCACGATAAAAACACGTGATTTTCGCCAAAGAATCACGGTAAAAACACACATTTCGGATGAATTTCGGCAAAGGATTGCAGTAAAAACATGCGAATTTCGTCAAAAAATCACGGTAAAAAATGCGAATTTCGTCAAAAGAAAGCGGTAAAAACATGTGATTTTCATCAAAAGATCATGGTAAAAACACGCGATTTTCGGCAAAGGGTCGCGTAAAAACACGCGATTTTCGGCAAAGGCTCGCGTTAAAAGCACGCAAATTTCGTCAAAAGATCGAGGTAAAAATGTGAATTTCGGCAAAGAATAGCAGTTAAAAAAAAAAAAAAAAAAAGATTTTCATCAAACTATTTTGGAAAAAAATAATCCTTAGTATCGTCAAAATCGTCCAGTTAAAAGGACTGCTAAAATATTGAAACCCAGTTCCTTTTACTAATGTCTAAAAATCATTGCAAAACGAGAAAAAATGCTAAAAATTGTATAAAAATTCAAAAATAGATGGAGGAATTCCGGATTCCTTTTACTAATGTAGAAAACTTGCTGAAAAAAAAACATAAAAAATTAAGAAAACTAGTCCAAAGTGGGCTTTCAGGTGCATAACTTCAGACAAAACAACACTTCAGACTCTTCCTGCCAAATCTTGCAGCTGTACTTAGCGGTCTCTTCAGAAAACATCTACGTTTAATACATAAATTTTTAAATCTGAAACAATATACAGAACCAACTTTTAAAAAATTGGGTTAACCCGAATCCAACCTGCAGGAATCTAAATTCATTGTAAACTTGATCTGCAGCTGATGCAGGACTTTAATTAAGACATTTTTCTCCAGAAGGAATTTCTGTAGGGAAGGGAAATTTCTCTCCCCCTAAGCAAACCCTTCCTATTTTAGAAATCCCACAAGAAGTGAGATGATGAAACAATATGCAACATCAAAAGTTATAAGCAAAATTAATGAGAATGCATCAAGCTTACCCTATTTTAAATAAAATAATGAAAATTTCCTAGTTTAGTGTATTATTCATTCATTAAAATTACACGCAAAATTTGCAGACAGATTATGAAATTTTATAAGCTTGTCACAGACAGCTACAGAACTTTCTGCCACTGAGAATGAAAGTGAAGATGC
This sequence comes from Maratus michaelseni, assembly GCA_963931845.1. Lineage (NCBI taxonomy): Eukaryota > Metazoa > Arthropoda > Arachnida > Araneae > Salticidae > Maratus > Maratus michaelseni. Next base: position 276,353,508 of record OZ007599.1, read on the forward strand.
CATCCAGTACTGAAAATTGTGTTTTAAGAACAAAAGAAGCTCGGTCAAACATGGGAATTTTTAAACAGCATTTATCCCAGCAAAACAATGTGCCAGAAACATTTTCTATAACATTCAGTAATATTGAAGATTTTGGGTTGAAATTTTTGTTGTCAATTTCAGAAAGGTGGAAATTTTCTTAATTTTTTGAAAAAAAAAAAAAATCAAAAGTTACTTTAAGGCGTGAATCAGTTACTATTAGTGTGAATTTTTCAGCTAAGGATGTAAAATAAATTATATATATATATATATATATATTTTTTATAGTCATGACTAAAATCTTGAAATTTAATGATTTAATAACTATCTTTTGACAAATAGGTTCCAAATAATATTTATTGACATGTTTTAAGAAATTTAATATAACTTTTGTAATAATATATAATTTTATTCAATGTGTATCCAAATTTAATTTTTTAAATCTGCCATATTCAAATTTCACATCAACGAATTTTTCAGAATAACGAATTTAATCAGGCCTCTAGAAATTTGCTGTAATAAGATTTTACTGCATAATATTTTGTTAGTGTTGGAAAGTGTTTCATAATCTATGTAAGATGCATATTTTTTTTTCTTGCTTAAAACTTTTCATGCTACTGCTTATATATTTAAATATGTCAGAAAACAAGAAAATAGTCTAAGTTCCAATATGAGATATAAATTATATTTGTATTTTGAGACATGTCAGATTTAAGTACATTCAATATATTACTATAATTTTTTTCGTTGAACACACCTGAAAATGAAACTACATAAAAATAATTGCATACTAAGGAATAACATTTATTTCCATGTAAGAAGCATTTGTAAGAAAGAAAATTATCTTTTGAAAAAATTAAAAATGCTATCTGAAATTTTTTTACTGAGCTGTCTTTGTATCTAGTTCAAGAGACAGATTTTATAAATCTGAAGATTTGATTCCTCCAAGAAAAGCAAGATCCACATATAATATGCAGGAAAGGAAATTGGACATATTTTTCAATGCATTTTTTTTTTAATTAAAAAGAAAACTCCATTTCCCACATTGCAAATTATGGCAATTTTTGAAGTGGCAGAAATTATAAAAGAATTTAGTTTTCACATAATAATAGCTATGGATATATAATAGTTAATATAATATTATTAATTTATTTATTAATTATTAAGAATGTCTTTAAATTTCAAGAAGAAATGTTTTCTGAACATAGATTATTTTAAAATCATGCATTTATTGAAAATATCAATATTTAATTGGTAAAATTGAACAGTCGATGAGCTTCATAAAATTATTGCAGTTTAATTTAAAAATAGACCACTAGTACAAAAATAATACCGACATAATGTGTAGCTCTGAAGCTCTCATAAGAAAGTCTCTGGGTAGGGTTGCTGCTTAAGAAGGTTCCAAAACTTCTAGGGAAGACTAAGGCTCCTATATACTGGGCTGACTCACGCCTCCATTTAGTTGCTCAAGCAGATGCCTGACTTGGCGTCTTATCGCGTAGATGGAGAGTGAATTTAGTTACTTAATCACAAGCAAAAATATAAGAATAAATAGCTAAGATATTTAATAGCGCCATACATTAAAAAAGTAAAAACAAGTAATTATGCTTTTGTATAATAATATATTAAAATTAAAAGTTCATTCTCATCAACTAACATTTATTGCCTTGCTTTACATGAATAATTAAGAATGACAATATAAATTTAACTAATTCTAAATTTGATTTAATGTGAAAATATATAGTCACTTGCATTGGACTCTCATATTTTTATTACTTTCAGTATGAAGTTAAGTTGTGGTTGTGATATAATTTGTTATTAATAAAAGAGTCTTAAAATGGTGATATTCAAGGGAATAAATTTCGTATGTTAGATATTCAGTTTTTACAATTTAATCGCATGTAAAATAATCCTTATTAAAATAAAATAATAATAAAGAATGAGAACCTTCCGTGTTTCGAATAATTTCTGTTTTCTTTTAATGTTATCTCAATCTCTCTCAACCCCCCCCCCCCCCATTCCTACAATCCAAAAATTTCAACCAACTCAGTACGTAAAAGTTTAAAATTTGTAAAACTTATTATTTTTTTTCTTGTCTACTCATTTATTACTTTATTGCAACAATAAATAACCAATTATTTAAATTCTCCCTTTTAGAAATTACCGATCTCGCCTCCTCCCCTCTGTTCTCAAATCCAAAGAAACAAATTTCTGACATATTTCTAAATTCACTTTTGTTCAAAAATACATGCAAATAGCAGATGTTCTTAAAATCTTTCAGAAAATACTGTCAAAGTGGATGGTTTGAATCAAATTCTCGACGCGGCAGCGCGAGAAAGGGAGAAGCTTGTCGTCATGTGACAGTGATCGCTTATTACTCGATAAGTAATTTATTTGTCAAAAACTAGAAACGCTATTCGATTCCAAATCGCTTCAATAGTCAGTTCTGCCAATTTTATTCCTTTTCGTTTAAAAATGAGTCAGAAAATATGTCAAAGTTTTGCGCTCTTGAGCAGGGAATTTAAAAACCGCATTAAACAAAACCCTTTGAATTAAAAATGTATAGAAAATTCCATATAGTAAAAATGTCAAATTCACCTTCTTAAACTTGAAAAAATACAATGCAAACACATTGATAAAAATTTATTTGTTATTATATAAAAACAAGGTATAGTTTTTCGACTGTTTTTTTATCCTCTGGTGATGGCTAATGTTTAGCCAAAAGCGCTTAGGTATTTTGACATCTGATTTTACATCATAAATTTTTTTAATGCTTTAAAATTGTGTTTTTAGTATTTGCACCTATTATAGCAACAAATAAATTTTTATCAGTGTGTTTGCATTGTGTTTTTTCAAAACTCTTTAATTAAAAAAACTTTCTGCCCTATTTGTAATTTTATAATAACAGTAACTAAATAAGGAATCGTCAAAATTTCCCCTCCCCGCCAAAAAAATAATAATAAATCTTCTCCCCCTTCTCTCTCTCTCTCTCTCTTCTGCAGCTGATGAAATTAAAAATCTCCAATTTTTTTTTTCTTATGTGTTTGTTACTTTTTTCAAACACGAAATATATAATCATTTCAATCATGCTCCCCCTCTCCCACCCTACTCTCAACTTTCAGTTTTTTTCCTTTTGACGACCCCCCCCCCCTCCCCCCGGGTGCGCGCAAAATTAAAAGTGTAAAGTGTAAAATCTTTAAATTTCGATTAAAGAAAGTCCCTTTTCTACACTTTTTAACAACAGTAAATGAATTTAACTATCTATATACCCCCCCCCCTCCCTCCACCCATCCAAAGAATAAATAATGAGGAGTTTCTAGAAATGGGGGGTGAATAAGATTTTTTTCTCTCTCTTTAACAATTAGGCTTTTCTCAGTCACCCGTCCTGCAATATACCATATCGGACTCGAAGAACCGGTTTATTGTATACAAGTGATCTGGTTGGCGTGGCATTTGGCGAAATTCATCAATCCTGATCTATTCTTCTAGCATTTATAGACAAATTATTCCGCCTTTCTTCATTTATATGGATTTTAAATATTCTAAATCCACTCCTTGACAGATTAGAACAATTTTATGCGAAACAACCGTCCATTTAAAGCAATTTTGAAACTCTATAATCGTTTAAACATTTCTCGCCTCATAGGCAACAAACGGTAAGTTATAGGTGAAAACTAGCGGTCGCCACTCGCCACCTGGCGATTTAAGTTTAAAAAGTGGCGATTAAAAAATCAGCCATCGATCGTCACCGTAGTCGCCATTCACCAAGTGGCGATTAAAAAATCTGTTATCAATCGCCAAGTGAAATAAACCATTTTTGATGGAAACATGCATCTCTATATTGATTACGTCTAATTAGAGAACTGGTTAATTCTTTTTCCTACCAGATGCAAACAGATTTCAACGACTTAGCTGTATTTTCAATATTTCGTCTTTTTCTCATGTGCTCATACGTGCATGTTATGATTACTCTGTAGTTGGATTATTTTTTCAAGAAATACAGTTTTATTCTGCAAAATATATTCATCAGCTTTGATTCCGCATGCATTTCAAGTAATTTAGTCCTTTTTTCCCACCAGATACAAGTGGATTTTAAGGATATTTCAGTATCTTCAATATTTCTACTCCTGCCACCTGCTCACCAATTGGATTATTTTTCTTCAAGAGATACTGTTTAATCATGCGAAATACACTCATACTCATACAATAGGTATAAAACTCTTATAGAAAAATATGTTTTTATACAACGATTATAATTTATCTAGATGTCAAGAAAGATTGAAACATAATAGTGGCCACTAACTTTAAAAAGTGGCCAGTAATGAAACTGAGTCTACCGGCCACTGGCTACTAACTAAATTTCCCAGTTTTCACCTATACGGTAAGTGGGCATCAAAATGCTTGATGATTCAGCCTGCATTAGAGGAGCCCTAGGGAAGACAAATTGTTTGGTAGGAGTGAATGGGGTTATGATACTTGGCATCATTCTCAGTATTTTTAATTTTTCTTTGTATGAAAATTTGCATGAAAAATTTCTTGTGCACAGATTTACAAGATAATAAGTAGTCTCAAGAATTTGAGCATAATCTTAAAACAAAATTTTCATATGAAATTCAGGAGGAAAAGTATGAAATTAGAAAATAGACAATTCATTTAGCAATTTTTGAGGCCCAAGTGGAGTAAAATATTTCACATCAAAAATGAACTATTACAGTGACTTTTTTTTTTGTTGATAAATTTAACTTTTCTCAAAATCAAGGTAATTAAGGGTTATTTTTCAAGGTATTATTTTGAAATAAAATTTATTATTCATTCTAAAACTTTTATTCCATCTAAACTAAAAAATGCATTTATGTCTTGAGTGAAAATTATCATTTTATATACATGCTCATGTACACTCATATATTTGTTTTGCTGCTGCTAATTTGCCAAGTTTGCTTCTTTTATATTCTTTGTGATATACAATTGTGACAGCTAAGGCTTAAAAGGATATGGAGGCATAATATAACAAAGGGTTAGTGTATTTTTATTAACTTTAGCAGTTTCAAATTCACAGCTTAAGTTCTATTTAGAAATTCTGGTCAAAGAAGATAAAAATAAACTAAGAAGATAACTGCCTTTTCTTTAAAAATGCTTTATTATTAAATTCAGCTTTCAAATTATTAAAACTTAACAGCAAAATGAAAAGAGAACAATAACAGTTACAAAATTGTATATTTTGAACATACAATTGGTTTCAATGAAATGACATTAATTATTGCAATGATTCACTAATAATGGGATGAAATTGACAAGAAAAGAAAATGCTGGAATTCCCTAAATTAAAATTCAACTGACTGGTTACTCTGGCAACACAGCTGACACTAAACTGATTTCAGAGTCATTCTTTTCAGAGCTACACAGTACTATGTACATGACATAGGTGTTAAAGGGGCGATTGTGGGCTCATGAAAAAATATCTGAAATTTTAGTGAGAAAACATTTCCGTATGGAGAGAAGGGGAGGGAATATATAATTCATTACAGCAGGGTTGCAAAAATTTCTTGAAAATCTACAAGCCAGCTCAAAAATCTAGGAGCCAGTTACTATCAATAACAAATTTATAAAATAAAATTACAGTATAAGTTAATAATAGTAAACAGAAATTACACTTTTTAATAAAATTTATGTGACACATGACATAAAACTTTCTTGCATGAAAAAAGTAAAATTATATAAAATAAATATAGATATTTAAAAAAAATTGGAAGTGCTGATGTAAAATACAAATAATAATCATTAAAAACTTCCCTAAACACTTCAAAAGTACAAATATGTAATGCACTTCAAGGCCTATAATAGGGTAAATGTGCCAGTAATGGACACCCTTCAATGTTTTTCATTTATAAAAAAATAACCAATAAAAGTTTAACTTTTATTATTTTTTTCATAACTGCCCCTTGCATATTTTATAATCTTGCATTATTGTTGACACTCTTAATCAAACCAATCAAGAAGCAGAAAATAATCTTTCCAAGTTCTACTGTTTTTTAGCGAAAATCTTAAATGAACATACTAAGAGCTGGTTTCATTTAGTAAATTTATATATTATGTATTTTCGTGCAAAATTTACAACTTTTTGATTTGCTAGTAATAGAAAACTTTGAATTTTATATACTAATAGCCATTTATAAAATTCCATTTATTTTTAAGGTTTTAAGAGGTCCATTACTGGGATGGTTAATTAGTCATTTTCCAGTAATGGACACCCCATGTAGACATTGTTAAAAATGGGATTTCAGTAATGTTTATAGTGCATAAAATATTTTGATTTAACTGAAAACTTAAATAATCAAATGTAATTTTTAAATTACATTTACCAAAATGTAATAATACCAAAACTTTAATAAATCGCTTTTAAGTTATTTTATGTGGTTAATTTTTTTATATTTTTTTAGTTAAATGTATAACCCTGCCTTGAATATTTTATAATCTGACAATCAAAACAATCAGGAAGCAGAAAATATTGTTTAAGGTACAATCAAAGAGGGGCTCATAAGACTTAACACCTCCCAATTTAAATAAAAACAATTAAGTTACAGAAACTATTAAAAATCTATTTTCTGTCTTAAATGTTATTCACCATCCATAAAAATCCATAAATATTCAAGATGATAAATACAAATTACTTTTTATTTCATAAGAAATATCTAGGTGCCAGTGTCGAAAATTTAGTCGCCCGGGTGACTTGGCACCCGGTAATTTTGCACCCCTTGCATTACAGGGAGGTTAAATTATGAAAAACTAGCTAACCTGCCCGGCGTTGCCCGGGCCCGAGATAATTACAATCTCAGAGAAAGGCGTTAACCCCCTCCCTCTCCATACCCGCAAATATAATGAATAATTTGTTCAAGAGAACCACCGTCACCTACATTAACGCGATCATTAAAAAAAGAATTACATTTTTCTGATAATTAGAACATAACGAAGACGCTACGCTAAAATAGAAGGCAGATGACACCCTTTCCCGACCTCAATTTCAAATCTATATCTTAATTAGTTACCTAAATTTTTTTTCATTAGTAAAAATTGGCAATTATTTCCTTTCATTTTTGCCAACTAAATGGAGGGATCGGCCAGAGAAACAGATCTCTTTGTAGTTCAGTTTTTAATGAAAGCAGATCCCTGTCTGAAACTTTCTCGGATTGTTTTCACTGGCGCGGGCAGATTTTTGCATAAATTAAGAAAAATTACCGACCGAATTTTTCAAAAAGCACATAGTCAGATGCAGAATTTTCTTTTACATATGCTCAGAAATTTTCAAATTGATATCTCAATTAGCTTTCTTAAAATTCGCTAATTAGTAAAATAATTTCGCATTCGTTCATTTCCGCTTGCAAATCCAATGCGCCTGTTCGTTTCTTTCGTCATTTTGATTTAAAAGATGTAATTTTAGAAGCGATGGTTAATGAGAATCTAATTAATATCTTGGATAATTATCAAAATATTAAAATTCTGAGACTCAGGTGTACATGGCTAGACCTTGGACTATCCATACCTAAATTTACAGACTTCTAAGTGGGCTAGATTTTGTTAGCCATCGCAGACAAACAAACAAACAAACACACAGACAGAGCGGAACTTTCTTTTATTAATATAGATATCAATTTTAATTATGTTTAGCAATCATATGAAACTGATATTTTAGTCATATTTTATGAATTTAACTACCAGAAAAACTGGAATTTCTGTACTGGAAATGAAAAAAAATACCTGAATTCAGGTATATAACAGGAACACAATCACCTCTGGTGTTATTTGACAATGAGCAGTCTTTTTTCACCCAGAAATATTATTATCTGCTATTGCTTACAGTTTACACCAGGGGTGGGAGAATTTTCAGAAAATCTTACCAGCTAGCAAGAAGCAACATACAGTTGAAAATTGTTATGACAGAATTTACTGCAAAAATAATTCATTACGACTACAATACATTTTCGTAATTTTTTTCAATAATTTTAAGAAATATGTAACACAGAGAAAAGTTTAGTATAGGATAGAACTTAGTACCATATTTACATTACAGTAATTTGGAGAGTTGCAAAATATAACTAACAAGTAAAAAAAAAAAAAATTTTATATAAAAGGCAGAAAACCAACATTAAAAATGCATAAATAAAACACAAAAAAAACAGCAAACAGCAGTTTCAAATCCACAAGCAAGATTCTTCTTCAGTGCGATAAAGAGCAAAGCACAGCGTGCTAGAAAAAGCAAGACTGGGCAATATGACAGAGAGTCGGTGGCTTATATATCCAATGCGGGTAGAGACCATGCCTAAAAGCAACCAATGAGAAGAAAGCAGCATGAAACAACTGAGTGGACAAGTAGAGACATCTACTGTAGAATGAAAGATACAAAACTAAAAAAGGGAAATTAAATTAATGCTTTCAAATACTTTGAAAATCAGGAGTACCAGATAAGTCATTAACTAAGAAGTGAGAATTTTTAATGATGTGATAAAGCTTCCCAAAAATCAAGATCAAGGTTTGAAGAACATTTTTGAATAATGGTGAGGGAAAACATAGGTTCAACTTTTCCTCAGCCACCATTATCCAAAAATATTCTTCTAACCTTGATCTTGATTTTTGGGATCACTGCAGCCGATGAACAAACCACTTCCTCCCTCCCTAGGACTTGACGATCAGAAGCTGCGGCAAAGCAAGAGTCATTGGGGAAACCCGGCATATGGCCTGGTTCCATGTTTTGGATTCTGACTCCAAAGCTGTCAGGGGATTCCAGAATCTCCCCAAGTGTTCTGTGGTGATGTCCTCGAAGTGTGGGCTCCACCGCATATCACATCGACCTTTGTCGTCAATCTCTTGGGTTAAAGGGAGTGGTCAGCAGGTGGTGGCACTCCCCACCAGCCGCAGCGCTTACAGGGGACCCTCCTGGTCGAGAGCGTTAAAAGTCCCTCAGGACTTGGGTGTGGCGGTTGATGTGACTGGCGGGCGCCCCTCAGGCATCTGGCAGTGCAGCTTCATTTTACCACATCATTAAAATTCTCACTTTGATAAATTATCTAGTACTCCTGATTTTCCAAATATTTGGAAAGCATTAATTTAATTTCCCTTTTTTGGTTTTCTTTTGTATCGTTTGTTCTCCGGTAGATGTCTCTATTTGTCCACTCAGCTGTTTCATGCTGCTTTCTTCTGACTGGTTGCTTTTTGGCGTGTTCTCAACCCACATTGGGTATATAAGCCACCGCCTCTCTGTCGTTTTTCCCAGTCTTGATTTTTCTAGCACGCTGTGCTTTGCTTTTTGTCACACTGAAGAAGAATCTCGCTTGTGGATTCAAAACAGCTGTTTGCTGCTTTTTTATGTTTTATTTGTGCATTTGTAACGTTGGTTTTCAGCCTTTTAATATTCCTGTACAAAGTTTTTATTTGCTATTTTTATATCTTCTATAGCCTGCAGTTTTTAAATGACTTCTTAAAGATTCACTCACCTTGTCAGAAAATCCACTCACCAGTGGTGAGTAAAATGATGTAATTCCCCAACCCTGATTTACACAAACATTTTTTAGCTCACAGGTTATCAAAGCCTGAGAGCTAATGTGCCTGCCGGTTCTGTATGTATGTAATGCGATAACTCTTGATAGAAATAACCATTTTGCTTCAAATTTTGTTTATAGGTTCATTGTGATATGATGCTTCCCTGATTAGTTTTTAAGGTTCATTGGTTAAGTATAAAGGGGGGAACGGGGAGCTAACCTTCTTTTAATTTAGATAAATGGTTTTTTCATGCAGAATTATCCGATTTTCTTCAAATTTTGTATATAGGTTCATTGTGATAAGGCACTTTCCTGATTAGTTTTGGGGGATCATTGGTTAAGTATAAAGGGGGGCTAATCCCCCCTTAATTTAGATAAATGGTTTTTTCATGCAGAATTATCAGATTTTTTTCAAATTTGGTATATAGGTTCATTCTGATAAGGCGCTTTCCTGATTAGTTCTGGGGGTTCATTGGTTAAGTATAAAGGGGGTAATGGGGGGGGGGCTAATTCACCCCCCTTAATTTTGATAAATGGGTTTTTCATGCAGAATTATCTGATTTTCTTCAAATTTTGTATATAGGTTCATTGTGGTAAGGCGCTTCTTTGATTAGTTTTGGGGGTTCATTGGTTAAATATAAAGGGGATACGGAGGCTAATCCCCCCTTAATTTAGATAAATGGGTTTTTCATGCAGAATTATCAGATTAGCTTCAAATTTTGTTAATATGTTCATTGCAATAAGGCGATTCCCTGATTAGTTTTGGTGTTCATTGGTTAATTATAAGGGGAGGAACGGTGTTGATCTGCTTTAATATATTGTCGATTTCTTTATTTTTCGAGGGGTTTATTTCAAATTCTTTGAAATAAGAGTATAATATACAATTAGTGTGAATAGCCTGTGAGCTCAATGCCCTCAGTTTAACTGGGCAGTTTTCTTTTTTTATTTGTAGAATTTATCAAAATCCTCTTGTTTTTCTCTCGGGTATTATGCAAACCTAATGTAATAATGAGTTTACATGCTCTTTAATAAAAGGTTTTGATATGCAAGACTCAAATATTCAAGACTCTATTGTATTTTTAAATAAATTGCAAAGACAAAGTAAAAACTTACATGGTGCCAGTCTCGATTAGTTCCAATGGGCAACTTTTTCCATCTTTTTACCAAAAGAACACAAGCATTGCAAATTTCACCAGATCTCTTTTCACTCATTCGAAAACATCTTTCAAATTCAGGTTCATACTTTTTGCTATCTGTAAATCTAGAGCTTGAAGACTTTGCTTTACAAATGCAACATCCGTTAACTGATCGATAAATCTTTGGCTTATGGAAACTAAACATTGCTTGGTCTTAACGATATCCTTCACGCACGACACTGCAAATAGAAAAAAAAATGCATGATATTGTTAGTAAAAAAAAAAATCACAAAATTTAATGATAGCAACTCAGCATATATAACATTCTCAATCCTATGATAACGACTGGCATGAGGCACTTCCCAAGACTTCATTTCTGCTTTGAATAAAAGGAATTAAAATTGTAAGCGTACATCCTCATTATAGTGATATTTTTTTTATGTCCTCTCAAAAAAAATTTTGTTTCATAAACAAAAAATATTTCTGCAAGAAATGCCATTCTGAAACATTGTTGTCATGCTGATGGAATTCTTCTGTAAGGTACTGACATATGTATCATTTCTCTCTTTGTAAGAGCTGGAGCTTACATCAATGGGATTCCCTAAAAAATTTAACAATGTTGAATTCCCACAGTAACAGAATTTTCTGTGTCAATATGCAGCAAACAAATTTATCTGTGTCCCAAAAATGCTGGACCAAGCGTACTATCATAAGAAATAACAGAAACCTATAAAATACATAAAGTTTGCATTTACAAAGAAAACATAATAAAAAGATGCAATAAATCTAAAAACTTAAAGCATATTTTTTAAGTTTAGAATTTCTTTTTAAGCTGTTAGATTAGTCTGCAAGGTCTAAAATAATTCTGCAGCGGCCACTATCATGCTGCACTGTTTCTACTACTGGGCTGAATTCTATGTTGAAAAGTAATGGTCTATATAAAAATTTATAAAAAGTGTAATTTTTTTAATGTATTATTTAGTTTCAATGTCTTTAGGATTTGATTACAGGGCTTTTGACTCCAGAGCCCGATCAAGCTGAAGTTGGGCCCCCCCCCTACCTCCCCATTCCCGACGACACTTTCAGAAAAAAAAGTAGGTTTATTTGATGAATTGACAAAGTTGTTTTGGGTGAAAGTTTCAAGTTTACAAAAAAAAGTTAACTTACAAGAATAATCAAGAAAATGAATTACCGTCCACTTTCTCAAATAAGCATTTGTATAATTCACAAACATCTATGATCCACAGTTTATGTTGCAGATTAAATGAGGACGTCTTTTTCAAAACTCGCCTTATCCAAAATCATAAAAATTGTGCTTTCCCTAACAGTCTAGTTATCATTTTAAACTATAATTCTGACATTGTAAAATCCTCGTTTATATTGAAACCAATAGACACAGTATGCAGTTTTTGGCATTTTCCCAAAATTTGATTATCTGGATACGACAAGTTTTGAAAATTATAGGTACTCTCAAATTGAAAAGGACTCCCAAATGGGGAGTAATGACCATTCAGGAGTTATCAAGCGTGAGTAAAGTCCATGTTCGGTTCTTGGTCATTCACTTTTTCAAGTAAAAGTGCCTAGGTTAAAAGCTTCTAAAAATTTTATTGAGTCATTCAGAATATTTAAATTTTACGTTTCATATTTTATAAAACAATATTTGAAAAGTATTTGATTAAGGAAAAAAAAAATCAGCCACATAATTTATGGGCCCCTGAAATTGGTGGGCCCAGGGCCGAGGCCCGTACATTAATCAGGCCCTGTTTGACTCGGAAAGCCATGGTGCAGAGTATGTGCTGCAGGATCAGTTTTTTTTTCTCTTATTTTACATTGTCTTCTTCATTTAGCACTTCACTAATTTCTGCATTGTTTAATAATTCTGTATTCGCAAATATATATATATACATACATACAGTAAAGCACTAAATTTACAAATTTCTTTTCTTTCGAGCTTCGAGTATTTTTTTTTTCGTCGCATCAGAAAAACATTCCGATTCTAAACATAATATCGCCAACCAGAAGGGTTGCCGGTTGACCTAGATTTATAAACAGTTTTTCTACTCGCGAGCACTGCTGTCAGATATTTTTTTGTACTTTTCATGTATAAACACAAAAGTAAGTATCATAAACAAAGGTTCTGTTCACAAACAAAGATTAGGTAGCGTGCGGGCGAAGGAGATGTGCATACGGAGTAGGTCTTATCGAAGCAAGTATATTGTAATTATTTAATTATTTCATGCTTTTATAGTTCAGAACAGGTAAAAAACAACAACTGCATATCCTTATCTTTCTAAAACAATGGCTCTCGTAATAAGAATACATGTCTATATTTACTCAGACAAAATCCAAAACATTCATGAAACTATCACGTGATCTGATGTAGCCGATCAGCATTCATAACCCACAAAATTTTCACCTGCGCAGCACTCGATCAACCCAGAAAAAATCTGTGGGGGGGGTGTGATCATGTGACTGGGCTTTTTGTGTTTATGTTTTACTTTGTTTGGTAGGTTGATTGATACAGCTGCAGCAGCCTGATCAGAGATCTTTAAAATTTTTATCATTCTAAAATGATTTTTTAAACCTTCATATTATCTAATGATCCAACAGAAAAATAATAGAATATTGAAGAATGATGTATATATATGTACATCATATATTTATATAACTGCTGTCAACTTATATGTCACTAAAACTACAGTGTCTACTAAAGCTAAAATATTAGTTTAGTTGACAGCAGTTACATAAATATGTGTATTGTACAAAACAATGCATATAATAAAATAAAGTTTAATTTTCTATAACCAGTGTATCTTTAACTAACAAGAACATTCGGATCACTGATTTCCTCAAACACAGTGTTGCTTTGAACAAAAATAATGTAAACCCTCAAAAAAAAAATAAATAAAATAAAAATATATATTGTTACGTACTTTACAGGCGTTTAGGTTGTCCTACACAGATGAACCTGGACGGTATGGATACAAAGGTCATGCTCGCCGTTTATTTGAATTTTTTTTTTTTTTTTTAAATGATCTATCAGTTGCTTTATATTTTTTGAGATAAATAGAATACTGTTAATAAATCAAGATTGTGATATCAACAAGGTATAAGATTTATTTTGTTATCTGTAATAGTAAAATAAAATGTTTGTTAAAATTTGATAAAAAAGCTATTAAACATTTCATTAAAATATCTTTTTCGATAACAACATTGGTGAAACATAAATATATAATTAGCAAAATTATTAATTTCTAAAAATATATTTTTTTTAATTAATTTTTTGATGTGAATTGCATTATTTATTATATTTCAATAAACATCATTAAAAATGAGAAACAAATGCCATTCAATACTCAAAACCATGTTAGTATTTGCAAAATACTTCCAGTAGAAAATTTATAAACATTCTAACTATATTTTATTCATAACGAAACTAGACTGTAAACCACATGTATTTTTATCTCTTTACAAAAATAGGTACTGATATTTCTAGTTTTAAATGTATATCTTTTACATTTTATTTTTATAATATTTTTCATATTGAATTTTACATTGCAAAATTTGCTTTGCATTCTATTCGAAATAAAATTCACTGTTGAAGTACGCATAATAAGAAACCTAGAGAAATTAATCTTACGTGCAAACTGATATTTTCATTTTATTTTTTCATACTTACTTTACATTTGCTAAAAGAAAAAAATATAATAATGTTTAATTTATTAAAAAGCACTGTAATGTAAAATTTTAATCGTGAAATAGCTGAATTTGTCGTATTTAAATAAGTAATTGTTATTAATATCAAATTTTACTTTTATGAAATATATTCTATTTATCATGAAAAATACAAAGCAACCAATAAAACATTTTTAAATAAAAAAGTAGAAAAATCAAACAGAAAGGTAGGGAAACGAACCTGCAACCTCCAGAGTCAAGCGCAGTGCTCTAACCATTTGGCCACAAGTTCACTTCTAGACTTCAACAAAATATTATTAAAATATGCAAATTAGTAAAATCAATGTTCCAAACGCAGTCCCTTCAATTTCACTAAGCATACATTCACAGTATAGACCCACTCCATATTTTATTGTCTCCTTCTCCCGCGCGCCACCTGATCGTTGCCTGTGAACACAGCCAAAATACAATCTGAAAAAACAACATGAACAAACATTCGTTTAGCTGTTTATTTAAATCCATGGAGATATGAAGATAATAAAAATATCGATAATGGAAGTTTTTCATTATATAAGTTAAATGTGCCAATTTAAAAAAATTATTTATTGTTTCAAAAGAATTTAAAGTTGTATTTTAAATATTATTATGAAAACTAAACACAAAAAAATTATCGATTGATTGATTTGTAGATGGCACCAAAGTTGAAATTGTACTATTTTTTTATGGTAGCTGTAGTATTTTTCGTTTTAAAAATCTGGCAACACTGACTCCGAGAGGCCCAGCCGAATTCATTTGCTATATTTTTTATGTTATAACTGTTATTTTTGTGATTTGTATTATTTATTTAATATTTATATACCAGAAATCACAATTTAAAAAAGAAATTGTACGGTTTTTAATCTGCCTAATTTACAACAGATGGCAACACTGTGTTAAATGTCATTATTTTTAGAATACATTTTAAGACATTTTCAATTGAATTTTCTCAGTGTTTTTTAATTATGTTAAATAATCAAATTCCTTTCAAGTTTTCTTTTTCTATTACCATATTAATGACAGATATTAGTATTATTTTTTATCTATATATAAATGCATTCTAGTTAGAAATCTTCTGTAATCTAGAATTTTCTATAATCCAAAATCGCCGTTGCTTGTGAAGTTATACAGTTTTCTATTTTGTATAGTTATTACAGTACATAATGCAGAGATTCTCCTAGGTTTAAAAAGGGGCAGGGTGCTGCTGGTGGGTAAGGGCACCTTTTTGGATTCTTGAGGGCATATTTATGTTTTTTAAGGGCATTTTTTTAATTGTTAAAGGCACTCTTTTGGTTTTTAAAGCCACTTTTTTAATATTTAAAAGTCAGGGCACTTTTTTTATGATAACATCGAGTCAATTTTTACTATGAAAGCAAATTTTTTAATGCAAAAAGAAGAAAGGACACTTCTTTACTGAAGGGCAAGAAGAGTGCTAATTATTTGAATGGGGGGCAGGAAGGGTGCTATTTTGTAAACTAAAGGGCAGGCAGGGTGGAGCGCACTTCTGAAACTGTCTGGGGAAAATATTGCATAATGTTTTCTTCTTTCCTCAATTTATTCAAAAATACATATTTTGCAACAAATGGCAATTAGCATACCCCCTACCCCCACCCATACATGTTACATATCCTTTTAATCCCATGTAAGCACCCCCTCTGATTATTTTACGATTTTTTGTCACATCTGAGGGGGTGGATTAAGGGTCCTCTTCAAGCACTTGAAAACACCCGTTCGCTAATGTTAATCCTATGGGGCGTCACCCACCTTGAGGACCCGCTTGTGGCATATGGTCGGGACAAGCCCCGAGCTCAAGGCAGAATCCTATGGGGCATTATTTTTCTAATATCTCATTTACATTTCAATATTTTTAAATGATATTTTTTGGATTGGATAGCAGAGATCAATCTCTATTTTTGCCGTTGATTACTTTTTCAATTTTCTTTCCGGATTTTTTTTACGAAGATACTTTCACTTTTGGAACTGGTTTCGAAAGTAAAAGTATATGCGTTAAAAAAAAAATCCGAAAAAAAAAAATCAAAAAAGCAATCAACGGTGGAAATAGAGATTGATCTCTGATATCCAATGCAAAAAAAATCCTTTAAAAATATTGAAATGCAAATGAAATATTAGAAAAATAATGCCCCATAGGATTAACATTAGCGAGCAGGTGTTTTCAAGTGTGTGAAGAAAGAGGACCCTTAATGGGATTTTACGGTACTCACTTATTCTCAAACAAAATGCCTAAAAATAATTAATAAATACAACCCGGAGATCCAAATTCAAACCACAGCATAACAAATTAGCACCAACTGTAACTGCAGGTCAGATTGGGTTTAGGTTAAGTTCAGTTACCCAACTTAATTCAGTATTACTTCATACCCAGCACCTCTCACAATCAGCAGCCAACATCGTAACAACTATACAAATAGCTGAGTGAAATCAATGTAAAATAAATTGAAGAAATAACTTCCTGGTTGTAAAGGATTTCTTTTTTTAATTATTCATATGATTTTTGCTTAATCATGCTACATTATTAATATATAAAACTACAATACTAGTGAAATGAAATGACTAAAGGTTAAAGAAAACAGTGGTGTATGCAGGATTTTGGGCTGAACAGGGAAATGGGTTAATTTATGCCCAAAATTCGGGGAAAATCAACGATTTTGAAGGGGCTGTACCTGTAAGCAAAGACCTGTATGGGTCAGGTTATACCCGAACCGAACCCAAAAATTCCATTCAAAGTCATCCCACAATCCAAACCAGACAAAAACAATTTCATCAATCCACAAAATGACCTGAATCTGTCAAAATAATTTTCACTGACCCACAACCCGAAAAATGAAATATTTCAACCGAAATGAAAGGAAAATAAATCCTGCTTTAATGCAATTATAACAATTAATCTACAATTATATCTCCAATACCAACTTTATCTTTTATATAGAAAAATAGACATATCTATATTCTTTAATATTCAAATATAGTAAAACCTCTGAACAGCGGACACGTCAGAATTTTTTAATAGAGTCTTACATCGGGCCGGGTTGTCCCTATTCTTTTTTTGGGTCGTTTATTTGGTTCAGGTTCATTCTAGAATAATTCTTGCAGGTCAGATTTTGTTTTTTGCCAGTTGGGTTGTTGGGATTTTCACAAAAAGTATGAACAGAACTATGTTTAAAATGAAAATAAATGTGTATTTGAATGAGTATATATTCAATTTACTGCATAGGAAATAAAATGTATATAAGAAATGTGATCATAGATTATTCTTTCGTTACAATACAGTTAAGAACCTTTTTTTTATTTTCCCAGAATATGAAAAATAGTACCAACATTGCATTTTTGATACACACAAAAACAAAACCACATTTATTGTAATTATAATAATTTATGCATACATACACATATGTTACGAGTGCGTAGATTGAGAGGTGCCCACTATTCAGAGGTAAAAGCGTACAAGTATATAAGTGTTAGAAACTGAAAAGTGTTCGCTCAATACAGATGTTATGGGAATACTGTTTCAGGACTCTCCGTTTTCGAGGTGTTATTGTATATAGATTTTTCATCTGAAAAAATATTTTGGACATTCTTCTGAAAAATCAGGCCAACCCAAACCCGACTCATAAGAATCAAAACCCAACTTGAAACAATGAAAGTCAACATGACCCGCAACAAAAATATATAGCATCAACCGACCCATTGTAGGACTCTAACCTGTAGCCCCTCAGGCTGCATCTCTGTATGCCGCTGAAAAAAAAAAAAACAATAGTTACAAGTTTTTAATTTTTTACCCCCATGAAAAAGTTTTTTTTTTTCTTTTTTTAACTAAAAGCAAATTTAAAACTTAACAAAAAGTAAAGTAGAATTAGGAAAGAAATCCCTTTCTTACTGAACCCTGTTTTTTTCAGCCATATTTCTACATTACAACTGTACATCAAAATGTAGTAATTTATCAGTTTTACGGGACAGAATTTGAACCATCAAGGTGACCCCTTACCTATGAAAATGCAAAACAATGTTCCTGAGGCCTCGAAAGGATGGAAAAAAAAGAAGGGGGATTAGAACGTTTTACATACCGCCCCTTTGTAAGATTTACAAATGAGCCATGGACAGGAAAGAGCATAGAAGAAAACCTTTATTTGTTCACCGATTTATACACACATTACCAAGTAAGCCAAAATTTATATCAAATTACTAAAAACATATGAATTAGAAGTATAGAGCAAAACAGCAATTCTCAACATTCCATATTTACACTGCATATAGATTTTAGCTGTGCCCCTGCACCTTTCAAAATTCTCATGCGTTGCAAAAATATGTTACAGTGTAATTTTGACTACCACTGAATAAAAAATATAAGATAAAAATCAATATAAATTAAAACTCATACACATCTTTATATTATTTATCCAGTCCCTACCTTGTGAGCTATGCACCACAAGTTGAAAAGCACTAGGATGAAACATAGCAGAGCAATTCAATTTTGTTTGCATCCAATGAATAAATTGAAAAAAAAAAATAAGTGCACATGGAAATATGAATTATTTGTATCAAAGATAAAATTATTTATATTTTAAGAAAATTCAAATTTTATCACGTTTTCAAAACAAGTTATGGGTAATAATAGAAAACATTAGGTCAGATTCTTATTTTTAAAGTCATATAACTATATATATGAAAGTTTTAAGCATGTACAGTATGTGTGAACAATGTAAACAAGTGGTAAATATCACAACAGATAAGTGCACCTGTAACTATAAATGCATTTAATAGACTATTTAATTTAGTGACCACAGAAATGCATTTTTTAAACAATTCCATAAATAATATTCTATTAGACAATTTTACCTCAATGCTTTTAATTTCCTTTTCAAACAAATTTTATCAGATATTTATTAGAAAAATAGCAAAAATTATTTAAAAAAAAAAAAGAAAAAGGGATTAAAAAAATTATTAACTATAAAATATGTCAGCTCGAGTGGCTTTCAATAAAATATGCAACAGAAATAACGAAAATATATATTTTTCCTTTTAAATTTATTCAGTACAAAAAATTACTTGACATCTCAATCCAACATATTACCTAATAAAAACAAGAAAATACCATAATTTAAATACAGCTAGTCAGTTGTGAAGATACTTTACTTCAAGCATAAAATACAATTTTTATTGTTTGTAACTGACATGAACGACTCCTCAGTACAAGAAGCTAATCCTTTTTCGGGTGCTATATTTATTTACTACAGGAATTCAAGCATACTAAAGGATTGTAAATGTAAATTAATTATTTTAAGCCACTATTATTAAAAAAAACAACCAAGTGAAGATTTCAAAAAAGTTACCAGAAAATGTGCCAAAATAAACGCTACTGGACTTGATTCACTTTCGATCAAAGCATCAGCTGTATTTCATATGAATATTTTAAAAAATAGATTAAATGCATTTCTAACCAAATGACAGCTCTTGATACCAGTCTAAAAATGTTTAAAACTGCTATGGGTGGTATCTGACAGTAAAAAAATGGAAATTTCTTCAATCATTTGTTTAAATTTATGTTTGGATCATGTGCTGAAGCGCTGAACGCATCTTCCAGGATCGTTTGTTTAGGCATGGATACGCGACATTTTATGGGAAGGGTTGAAACTGAAGATTATTAAAGTGATCAGTAATATTAACTAACAAAATAATCCATTTATTTACATTCCCGTAAGATTGTTTACATTTGCCCTACCTGAATTTCTTCCGCTGGGAAGACACTTCCTTCCGCCACAATCTCTCACCGGCGATAATCAGACACTATTCAGCTGCACACGGTCAAGCGATTGGCTACTAGCCAACGTAGGTAAAGCCCAATGTAAAGGGGTAGGGGCTAGAAGTTTTGAAGAGCGTGGTTTTCCCTTAAAAAATGGTTTCATAAAGTATTTTACTGAAGAAGTTGATAAAATTTTCGACCAAAAAAACAGAGAATTATTCAAATGTAAAATTTCTCAAAGCATGATAAAAGACAATTGCATGTTAAATAATTCAGTGACACTTTAAACATTTCTCTGGACGTTTAAACCTTTTTAAATTCGAAACTATTTTTAATTAATAAAATCTGTTTAAAACAAGTGTCTAAACTAACGCTTAGTAGTAAATTAACAGACATAACTTATTTTGTATGTATGTTTTCTAAAATAACTATCTTACATGATAATAGATAATGAAATGTTCGTGTCTTTTATTTATTTTTATTTATTTATTTTAATGACACAAACTTTACAGAACAGTTTTAACATTGTTGATTTTTCTTTCGTTCAGTCAATCGCGTCATTCATTATTTTTCAGGGAGGGTCAAGATGTTTCTATAAAGTAATGTTTCGGAAAAGCTATATTTTACTAAAATATATTTTATGAACTGTCTGAACGCAAATAACTAAGTGAATTTTTATAGTTTAATTAATTTTCATATTTTATAGCATTTGTACGAAATATATTTTTAAATAAATGTATTGATAAAAATAATACAAAAGAAATAAAAACTCTCTGAAGAACAAGAAACGGACGGTGAGGTGAAACGAACATATAAAACAGGGATACGGATTCATACAAAAAAAACTGAAAACAGACGAAATGAATAATTGTGATTACACTGTTTCAATTTAAAAATATGATGTAACGAAGTGTTTCAGGTCAATCATAAGTTGGTAACGCAAGGGGTAGATATGTAAACATTTCCGAGCGAAAGAGTTTCTAGCCAATCAGAGGTCGCAGGCACTAGTTTTCGATTGCGCGCGCATCTTTATTTTACGATAATTTCAGAGAGATCGTAAAATGACCATTCTGAACACTGTTGATAAAGTTTCTATATCAAGTGTGGGTTTTGGAAATAGATAATTGTTGTATGTTCGGAGAAATATATTTGTTGTCGTGAAAAATGATGTCGATATTCAAAACATTCTAAATTGAGTTCAGAATCACACCTAAATATAGTATATTAAAAAGCAACATATGTTGTTCTTTAATGCAACTGATACCTATAGCCCTATAGTAAGGGACAGGGGCGTGCCTAGCGGGGGGGTGTTGGGGGTGTGACACCCCCCCACTTATTTATAACAGTTGGTAAAATTTAGAATAGTCGGTAAGTCGCAAAGTTAAGAACACTCTCTGCAAAAAAGTCCCCTCCACCGTCGTCAGTTTAATTTCAATTCTCAGTTGTCCGTCTTTAAAGGGGAAAAGAAAGAGAATTTCTAGTGTCTATGACTATTTGCAGACTTAAAGAAAAATATTATTTTTTGTTGTAGTGGGGGAAGGGGGCTTAAACCAACTTCTCTTGAATTTTTCGATAAAAGAGTACTTAATCTTTCTTAAATCTTTCAAGAATGGAATACTTTTGCAGGATTATTATTTAGCTCTGCTTCGGCTTCCTCTGGAATTCTGTTCAAAACGCCGACTTTGACAGTATTTTCTGAAAGCCTTTAACTTTTGATTTTTCTAAGTAGTAATCCAGCCGATCGTATTAGAAAGAATTTAACCGAAAACCAGAAATTTTTCATCCTGTCTCGTGGACCTTATCAACCTCGGAGGTCATCGTACCCCATGAATCATGACATAGATCTCAAGAAGCAGAAATACATTTAGCTCCTGCTGGTATAAAGGATATTCATATTTAGAATACAGTGACCAACTGGATGCCGCGTTTTGTTTTCCTTGTTCACTTAGCTCTGATGGCCCGGGGACTGAAAACGCAGAAGAAGCTTGGATCAGTGTTGGTATTCGTGCATGGCATAAGATGAAAGGCCGAGGAAAAAACCGTAAAGGCAAGTTAATGGCTCATTTTACGAGCAATGCGCATAGAGCTGCATTTTATAAATCAGATCATTTGGGCAAACAAAGTAAGCACGTTGACAGGTTTCTGTATAGTAAACGTAGAGCGTTACAGATGCTGGGGAGCAAATTCGTCTAAGAAACAAAGTATTAATATACTTCTAGACTGCACCAGATACCTAAGTGGTCAAAAACTTGCATTTTGGGAACAAGAAAGTGACAGTGGTAACTGCATTCAGCTCATTAGATTAATATCCAGGTGGATTCCAACTTTAAAAAACTGGATTGATGATAATCATCTTCTCCCATACCATGCCAACTATCTCAGTAATAAGTCGCAAAATGACTTTATTGGTGTTCTTGGATCATGTGTCCGTGAAAAAATAGTTGCAAATGTCAAAAATTGTGGATTTTTTAGCGTTATGGCTGATAGCGGCAATAATGAACATTCTCAAGGAAGCTTACAACATCTGCGAGACACATGGAATAAATCGAAAATATGAGTTCAATTTGCGGCACAGGCGACGGAGGCCTCCATCGAAGATAGACGAAAATCCTGAAACTGCAGTTCTATTTACAAGAGAGAACTATTTTAAAGCAGAAATTTTGAAGATGCTAGATCAACTTACAACTGCATTTGGAGACATTCATAAGTTGGTATTTGAGAAAGTTAAACCACTGGCCTGTCTTCGTCCATCTAGTATCAAGTATAGCTCTATCGAGGACATTTCTAAACTATGTGAATTATTCTCTGATGGTCTCAAAGATGTAGATAACTTGGAATGTGAAATTGATCTCATGTCCTCAGAAATAGCTAGTTCTGAATCGGATACAATTGGCGCAGCAGCGCAAAAACTTGTGAGGAAGGCTCATTTGTATCCTACCCTTTCTTTGGCTTACAAGTTGGCCTTAATTATTCCAGTAACTGTGGAAATGAATGAAAGAAGTTTCAGCAGGTTAAAGTTAGTTAACATTACTTGCGCACCACCATGTCGGAAGAGCGACTGGAGGAACTGATGCTATTAACCTATAGAGCAGACATAACTGACATGTTGGATTTAGACAGTGTAGCTGGAAAATGAGCTATTCTGAAGGATATGCGGGTGGTAATTTAAAAATGTAGAGAAGGAAATTTTTAGTCTTAATAGACCAAAAATTTCCTTCTCTACATTTTGATATATCTAAGATATATGATATATGATAAGATATATGATATATGATATGACTAAGATATATCTTATTTTTAACAAGCAATATTTGTCTTTTTTATGTATTTTAAAATGTATACACTTACATTACACAACAGCATGCGACTTTACTTATACAAACATAAATTCCAAAGTACTTCAACGTTCTTAAATTGTTACTTTTGAGAACTGGTTAATGCACGGTACATCCGTACACATTTCCTTTTAAATCGTAAGCAGAATCCTAATTAATAACAGAATTCTCAACTTTACTTTATAGTAAAAGAATAAAAAAAAATTACACATACTGAATAACAGCATTTAATTTTGACTGTGACAACAGAGTGTGGTTAGGCAGAATGCATGTGAGCACTTAGGACTTTGAGTGATTTTTTTAAATTCACAGTATTGTTGAACAGTTGACTCCGTGACTGAGGGGGGGACTATCACAAAGCCTTTCTCACCCCCCCGGTCCCGAACTCACTCGGCAAAATTCAGTTGACACCCCCCCACTAAAACAGCCTTCGGCACGCCCCTGGTAAGGGAACGTTTATTCTGTAGTCTATTTTGTATAAAACTGTCTCAAACTGCACAACATTTTATCTAATTCAAGAAATAACTTGGCATAAGTTGTGATTGAATAAAATTTTCTGCAAACTGAATCGAAATTGCAAAGCTGTATCACGAATCAGGGACGTAGTAAAAGGAAGGTTTGTATGTCCACCGCGGATAGACGATTGCGATTATCATGATTTCTGATTAGTTGTTAAACCGAACGCTTCTTAAGTCATTTCCGGTTGAACTTGGTTTCTTATATAATATCTATTAATTTCTATATAATCTAATTAATTTATAACTGTAATATAATAAATATTATAGTAATATAATCTAATTAATTTCTATTGAGGCTTTCGCTTCGTAAATTCTTATCTATACATGACACTCGATCATAGAATTTTTTAAATATGTATTTTAAAGTCTTTTGATTTACAATTTAAAAAAAATTGCAATTTCACATTTTAACAATGCCTCAGAAATGATACTACAGAAAGCTAATCATAACTATAAACCTGAATGTTGATTTGTTTAATGGTGTTTAAAACTCGAACGAAGCAAATAATATCTGAAATATATAAAACCTCTTTAGGTCCGTAAATCGTTCCGTCGTTCGATTTTTTTTTAAATTATAATAATAAAGTAGTTGCATTTTAAAACTAATTAATTCTCCATTTAAATTTTAACGAATTAAATGATTTAGTTTTATTGAATAATTTATGATTGAAATTAAAATAAAACATTCCATTTAATTTAAATATTTTGAACTTTTTTTTAAATTTTACGAGATGGCATATTATTTAAAAGCAACTCGTTGTTGATCCATTTAAAATAATTTATAATTTGGTAATTTTAATTAAAATGTTCAGTTGTTATACAGGATAATATGATAGAATAATTTATCGTAACAAATTAAGTAACACATTAATTAGAATAATTAACCAATTGCCCTACAATGACGTCTCGACTCCAATGCGTCATCCCTTTACGTGCCTTCTTCTCACTGACGTCTCTGTGACATGATCAGCTTTATTATTCTTTTGCATATGCAATTTTTTTTTTATATCGAAGCAAAATAAAATTACACCAAGACTTTAAAACTTTTCTGCGTGTGACTAAGTAATAGGTAATTGTTGATATCTTGAAAATATGATATGTATATGAATGAATGATATGTTATTGACATTCATTATATGTATAAATTTTTCAGTTGTTCATAAATTGCTTACAAATTTTAAATAAAAAGAAATATCAAGAAAACTGGTGTCAATTATATAATACCCAATAAATTTTCATGTATGGTTTACTTCGAAAAACAACACAGTTCTCACCAAGTTTGTAAAAAACACCTACGGAAATTAACATGACAACGAAAAAGGAAAAGAAACATTGCAAGGAAAGAAAGCAAATCAAAACCAATCCAGGGAGCAGAAACAAGTACAAGTTTTTTAATACATACATCACAGCTTGTGCTAAAGCTATCGCGTTAATTTCTTCTTAGAGTCTTCTTAAGCTACCTCATTCAGTCACCATTCATGAATTAAAAAATTGCTTTAAAGTTACATTTGACTTACCTGGTTATAATAACATTCCATAACCCTTTGATTACGTGGCAGGACAGGCGATTATTTTTATATTCAATCGTACCACAATTACCATTTCCTTATGGTAAAATTTTCTTGAAAATATCCTCGTGTAAGTGTACAGCAGAGATTATTTTTCAAGAAGTGGTACGAATTGAATAAAAAAAAATAGTCCATTGGGACGTATACCGACTGGTAGTCAAAGGGTTAATTTGTAAAATTGTGAATGTCAGGTATTAACATATTGGGAATCATCAACTTTACCCAGTGGTCAGACCAAATACATATGTTTCGCACCAAAAATTTTATTTATTAAAATATATTAAATTAATACGGTACAAATATAAGTTACTTTTCCTTAAATAAAATTTCTCGTGAATATATACTTTTTTTGGTTTAATGAGTCAAACCTCACTTACGTTGGGTCAAACCTACCTGAAGTGTGGAGGTTTGACCCAGTTTACAGAGTTATGGGAAATGATTTTTTTTAACAATTCCAGTGGCTTTTCAAAATTTTGGCGCTGTAAAATATAAAATACCTAAAATAAGCAATGTGGCAAAACGCAAGTTACGAGTATTTTAGTAAAAAGTGTGTGAAACATCCCCAGTCTCTTCTATATATATATATATATATATATATATAGTTTTCTTTTGATTCTATTTTCTCTTCATTCATAATAGATGGCAGCACTACACTTATTATATAACTTGTCTACAATTTCAGCTTTTGCTTGTATTTTTCTGGGATAGATGGCAGCACTACACATTTTATTTTCTATCCTCATTTTTTCTATGCAATGTTTCAGCATAGATAGCAGCCATTTTAAGTTAATGATAACTGGCTGTTTGTCAAGTACTTATAATCCTATTCAATCTACAGTAAAATTTGTCTTTTGTGGTGAGCCTTGCGCATTATTTTATGATCTAATTTCTATTTAAGTTGAATAATTGTTTATTTATCTAATTTCTATTTAAGTTGCATATTTAATTATTTTGTTATTTGAATCTCATGTAGATTATTAATTTTCTTGTTTCATATATATATATATATATATATATATATATATATATATGTTATTAGGGACTTAATATTGTGGATTTTAGGCATAATGCTGACAATATTTGATCAAATAACATATATTTACTATGAATATTCTTATAAAGCCCTTCTGAAGATTCTATAAGATATTCATAGTTTTCCATTTTTTACTTTTTCATCCTATTAATTCCTACAGTGTCCATTCCATTACTTTTTATAATGTCTTATCCTTTATTTTTCACATGTGTTTTCATTTTTAAATATATATATATATATACATAAATTTCTGCTTAATACGAAGTCTTCTAATTCCAAACAGAAATCATTGTGACTTCCTTATATTGTGGAATATTGCCCTTGATATAACGTGTTTCAGAATACAAATTCCCATTTTCTTATTGTATGCATAAAGAGAAAATTCATCTGTATTCCCTTCTGTTTTGGGATTTTTATATTACAGTACATTTAGCACTATTGGAATGAAGTTCTTTCCTGAGACATTTTAATACTTGGTCAATTTTTCTTGTGCTGATTTTATCTTATGATGCAATAGGCATTTTCTTTACAAGATGCTTTATTATATATAATTAAAATTAAATCACTAAAAATCAAAGGAACATATATAAAAATTAAGGCAAAAGATATTGCAAAAATTTAACACTAAAATGAAAATATGTAAATCTGAGAAAGTATGAACATCTTATGGATTCGTCAGAGGAGTTTCATAAGAATAATTCATAGTAAAGATATATTATTTCATGGAACAATGTCAGTATCAAGCCTAAATATGAAAATATTAAACTCCTTGTAACATATAAAAAACCCAAGAAATATGAAAATAATAAGATAAATAAAATATAAATTATGATCCATCTGTAATAGATAAAAAACTTAAAAAAATAATAGATCACAACTCATCAGTAAATAAAATGTGGTAAGGACAGTGCTATAGTTGGGCGGGAACGCGTGGGAACGCCGTTCCCAGAAATATTTGGTTTGTTACTGTTGAAAAAAAATATCGCGTTTGAACACAAGACTTTTTTTTCTCCAGACTGTGTAAACTACACCCATTTCAATGTCTGAATGTGAAAGTGCATTGAGCTGTATGAATGACATCATGACCGATGCGAAAAATTCACTATTGAAAGAGCCAGTTTACTTATATTCATAAACCCGTATAAGACCTCTCTTTAAAAAAATTTGGCCTGGACCTTATGTGAAATCTTGGTTGCGATCAGGAAGACGATTATTAGACGAGACAGGTAGTAAATAGAAAACACAGAAAACACCTCTCATTATCGTTCTTTATGGAAACTTCTAGGATAGATGTGCCAATAAGTTACATATGAATTTATTTTTGTTATTTCAGCTAAATTTGGATTCATAATGGAAAATGTTACTATGAGATTGATTAAGTTTGCTTTTAGATGAATGCTATACAAATGCAATACTATAAAAACTAGAATATAATAATTATAACTGCTAATTAAAAAAATAGGCTTTTGGATAAATGTTTTAAATTGGCTTTTGACTTAGCAAAAATACGGTAGCATCAACATCTACTCTATGAAAAAGTGAGTTCCCACAAATATTTTTTTCTAACTACAGCACTGGGTAAGGATGAATTAAGATGCAAAATTGTAGACTTTGTGCAAGGTCAATGGAAACAAGACCAAGCTCTGCTCTAGGATATGCTGAAGCATGACAGACAGATAAGAACATATATATTTCTTAGGCGCGAAACACTGTGCGGTCACACCTATTAACGGTTCTGTATCCCGTTATAAAAGATGCATAGAAAATGTTAAATTCCAGAATGGGTAATAATAGTGCAAATGTTGCCCGATGTAAGATCTTATATCTTATTTGCATGATAAATTTCATACACTTATACACCAGCTTCTATAAAATTCAAGCCATGGTGCATTTTGAATATGACGTCTTCTTACAGTATTAGCTTGTAGCATTTCACAAAATAATGTAAACACTGATAAAGAATCAAAGCGAAAAATCTTGTCAAAATGGAATGTCCTTTAAGTTTCCTTTTTATTTTTAAACGCTGCAATATGCGCTCAGTAAATTCGCCTTTAATGAGCGTTACAAAATCATTAACGTTTATACTATCAAGGGTCGATCCTGGAAAAATTTGGGGCCTATTTAGGCCCCTTTCACAAAAATCTATTTAATAAAACAGGCCCCTCCACAAAAATCAATTTGATAAAACGGGATCCCTTCACAAAATTCATTATAATAAAACAGGTCCCTTCAGAAAATTCAATTTGATAAAACGGGTTCCCTTCACAAAATTCTTTATAATAAAACAGATCCCTTCACAAAATTCCTTTTAATAAAATAGGTCCTTTCACAAAATTCTATTACATAAAAACTTAACATTTATTAATTATTTATGATGTTTCAAAATGTGTAATTTGTAAACAAACAAGTTTACCAGAGAGGAAACTTCAACAAAGGGATTTTGAAAAGTTTTTATTAATAAATGCTTGGTTTGAATTTGAGTAACTAGATTTCAACTTTCGTTACAAAATGTTATTTTTCACAAAAATACAACAAATTTCACAAAAAATACCTTTACTTTTCACAAAATGGGCGCCAAGAAAAAAACCTGCATCGACCCCAGATTATGTTACTATATTTATTGAAAGAATATTTTAATGTTTGGTATAGCTTATTTTTCGAAGAATACATGAAGTTTTATCAGCACAGTATATTTTTTAAATATTGGGGATAATGTTTTGCAACATTTTTCAGTTTCATTGCAAAAAATAAAATTACTTGATTATTGTAATGATATATAGTGTGGAATTACTCTGAAAGACCTAAATAAATTCATTATAACATAAAAATTAATATAATGTTCTTATTCTAAATAAAATACTTATACCTTGGTGACATTTAAAAAGTTTTTTATTCTTTCTGTTGCAAAAGGTTATAGTCATGCGGAAATTCTAACAACGGAGTCAGACGGGAAAACCACTCTAACAATCGGGGGAAAAACTAGGGCAATATAAAATAATTGCCACGTTAAGTTGGATATTAAAAAACCCATTTCGATTAAAACAATAATAATTGTATTTTGTATTAAAAATAACAATAAATACTACGAGTAAGTTTGTTTAGCTTGACAGCATACACAAAAGTATCAACACATTTTTTTTCTTCTGCATTTGATATCTACGTTTACTGGATTTCTATCTATAAGCTCTAAATTTTTAACAGATTTTAAGAAAGCTGAAAAGCGTTTATAACTTATATTTGTCTGCCCGATAAAGCTAAGGGGAGAAAAGAGTGCAATATAAAAGAATTGTCTTGTTAAGTGGATATTATGAAACTCATTTCGATTAAAACTATAATAATTTATGTATTGTATTAAAAAATAACAATAAATGCTAGTTTGTTTAGCTTGACAGCATGCACAAAAGTATCAGCACATTTTTTTTGCATTTGATATTTACGTTTACTGGATTTCTATCTATGATGAGCCTTTAAGGTGGTTCTCAAACAAATATTTTCCCCTATTCAACAATGCAAAACTTTGTCTAAATTTTTTGACTCATTTTTAAACATAAATGCGTGAGCAAGCAAGGTTATTGAAGTGATTTGTAATCAAACAGGGTTTTTCCAATTTTCCGATAAATTAATTACATGTTGAGTTATAAGCGATTATTTTCTCATAAAGACGGGTTTTTTCTTTTCTTGCGCTGTCGCGTGCGGAAATTCTGTTCAAAGCTTCCACTTTGACAGCATTTTCTGAAAAACCTTCTGCCTTTACCGAAAAACGGAAAAACAGCTCGATTGCATAGTTTCTTAATGAGATCATCTGCTAATTTGATACGTTCCTGAAAAAAACTTTCCAACATAGTTGAAAAGTGCTTATGAATTCGGTTTGTCTGTCTGTCTGTCCGTACTCTAACTCTCGTAAATATGCTCGAATAGTCATGAAATTTTTATACATTATTGAATTTTACTATAGAATGTTCGGTATTGAAAATTAAGTGTGTCTCAATAATAGTTCATTTACAGGAACAAACAAAAGAATTCCATTACATTGTGATCTATGGGGAAAAATTGTTTGCAGCGCATTTGATTGATGTTACGATATTTTAAACATAATAAAATTAATATGCAATACTGAAGTGAACTACAGCATGCTTTTACCGGAGTATACAATTAGAAGCATTTACATTTCAATTACAGGGACGTACAAAATAATTCTTTTACATTATGATCTATGGGGGGGAAATCGTTTGCGGTGTGTTTTGAACATGTTATGATACTTAAAACATAATGAAATTTAAAAGGATCACTGTGGTTCAATTCAACTTATTTTCTATAGTTTATGGATTGCGTAGGCTTTATCGTTCATGTACAGAGACGCACAAGAGAATTCGTTTAAAGGACTGACTATGATCGTAATTGCTAGATGTAATTGCAAGACTTTCCTAGAATAGCTTTCCGCTGTGATATGCAATTTTATGTAATTTTCAGAGTATTAAATGTGGTTTACAAAATTTGTAGATCATATACAGGGCTGCACGAAAGACTTCGAATATCGACAGCAGTTGCTGAAAATGGATTTTTACTGAGTTATGTATATTTTTTAATTGCTTATTTAGCTATCTTATTTTATCGTATGACGAAATTAATTTTCTTAATAATATTCTGTTAGTGTTGGAAAGTGTTATTTTTTTCAGGGAATTTTATAAGTATGACGGGTCCGATGTTAAGGTTTTGAGTAGTAGTAGCGTGGGCCTTCAATGGATCCGCTCTCATTTAATATAAAGATACTTTTATTGTATTCTATATGGCAGCAATAAAATACATGTTCTTGAATAAATGAAAATACACAACAAATTACAAAAAGGGGTTCGTTAAGCTTCTAATCTAGTCCAATTTATATCAAGTCTAGTTCTCTTCAAGTCTATTCTCACGGCACGAAAGTTTCTAAAAGTTTCTCTAAAGAATTGGGCGGGAGGGGGAATTTATTTTCCCCCAACAAGTTCCCTTCTCTCGAAAACAAGATGCACTTTCAAATGGACGGGAGATGCCTGTTCTCGCTGTCCTAATGAATCAGGAAGAGTATCTTACTACGAAGACAAGTTTGACAGCATCAACCTCAAAGCATTAGCCGATAAAGGCTTTTCCAACAAGGACCCTACGCAATCGCCCAAAGTATTTGCTTCCTGCCCGGAGTTACGACTCCGCTCTGCGGATTCAAAACAGCTGAAAACTATTTCATTCACTAACTCAAAAAGTCTCTGCACACTCTTCTGTTTTGTCGCACAGAACAAAACTAGTTTCTTTAGTCAGTAGTAGCTTTGAAAAGTGATATCACTGAGAAAGTCTGATTTCATTGGACAGTAAGATTTCTCATGATGCCATTGCCATTTATAGTTTCACTCTCCTCCGCGCCCTGCTTGTGGGATCACCGACAGATTTGTGAACTCTGTTGAAAATATATCTTACCTGGGAAAATCCTATGTTGGTTCTGAGCTGTATGCATGTGTTTCGAGTGAGATATTGTGGATTGCTCACAACATCCCCCCTAAACTGATTTCCAGGCTGAAAGACATAAAATCTGCAAAAAAATGGGTTAGATGATACATTTGAGTGGCTCAAACATTCTTTCACTTTAACGCCTATCAGTGAGAAATTATTCTTACTTTTTACACTCAGCTTACAACTGCGATGTACGTCTGAATTTGATTTCACACTTTGCAATATAAAATTTTACATTTAAAATTTATACCATTACACTTTATATAAAAAAACAATAACACAAAATATAAATAGGTATGTACATAAGGTTGAGTTTCTGATAAACTCATTCTAATCTATCGTACTCAAACAGTCAACTTGCGGTATAATTTTACCAGGTCAATGTTTGCTGGCGCATTGAAAGGGTTGCACGGTTAACGCACACCGGAGTAACCTGGGGTTGTTTACTGCATTGTTTTTTAGAAACAATAATGTGTTGTGGTCTGTTTCAATACGAAATTCTTGTCCATCAATGTAATGTCTAAGTTTCTTTATGGCAAAAATTATAGCGGCACATTCTTTATCCGTAGCGCTGAAACTTTTTTCGGGATCCGTGAATTTTCTCCTGAGATAAATTATTGGGTGCTCTTCCGAGCCCTGTCTCTGTGCTAAAACCACACCATTAATATAACTTGATCAGTTGATGTTTAATGGCGTATTGAAGGGGTTGCAGGGCTAACGCACACCGGAGTAACCTGGGATTGTTTCCTACATTGTTTTTAGAAACAATAATAGGCACTGATATGTCGGCATTTGTCCGACATATCAGTTTGCACAACAAATTCTAATTCATCAATTGGGGCATACAAAATTGGGTTCTTGGTGAGCTTCGGCTTTAAGAGTTCGAAGGCAACACTCATTGCGTTACTCCATGTTATCTTTTCTTTTTTGTGTTTTCCTTTTAGAGCAGGCATAAGAGGTTCTACTATAGTCGCATAATTTTCGATATAGTGATAAATTTGCCATAAATTTAGAGAACAGATACGAGGCGTTGACTAACCCGAGGGGCAAAGATAGAGGTAAAAAACTGCCAAAACTAGTCACAAATGCGGCCAATTTCTGCGCATTTCTTTGGGTCATAGGTATCTGCGAATATCCTTTAGTTAAGTCAAGTACTGTTATATACTTGACAGATGCCACTTTCTTTAATCTTTCCTCAATATTCGGATGTGGAAATAATTCGGCTTTCGTTATAGCGTTTAACTTTCTATAATCGATGCAGGGGCACGGGTCTTTACGACGGGCTTGCACCAAAATCATTGGAAAATTAAAATTTTACTCCCCTTCCTTTATTATATTAAGTTCGAGCATACGCTTGATCTCCTTCTTTAAAATTTCGTTCTGTCTGGAGGATGCTCTGTATGGGCTTATTCTCACCGGTTTTTCCTCAGTAAACTCGATATCGTACTCCGTGAAGTCCGTTAGTCCCGGGTCGTTCAGAAACACCTCATTATACTTATCCAGCAAATATTCCAACGTTTATAATTGTTCGGGCGTGCAGTGGTTCCTCAACTCTCTTTCTTCCACTACTTCGCTGAATTTATAACTGCTAGAATCCGCTATTGGATATACTATCTCTAAATCTTACGATTCATCTGGGTTGTGAAACTCGTGGGTCAAAACATTGATTTTTTCTATCCGTTTTACATACGTTTTAATAGATTTACATGGTAGATCTGTGATTTTGTCGCATACTGAGAACGCTTACTATATTTAGTCGCGCAAATTTTAGATTCGATTTTCCCTTGGTCAATCTATCCTACTGACCTTTTATTTGGTTTGCTCGCGGCCAGAACTAATACTTCATCCCCTGGCACTAAATTCCTTTCAATTGCATTTCGATATTACCACACTTTTCTCTTGTCCCTGGCAAGAGTCACATTTTCGACTGCTAACTCTTGACAATGTTTCAAACGATTCATTAATTTAAAAACATACTCGGTGACCAATTCCTGGTCCTGATTCTTTCCTGTGCACTGTTCAAATAACAAAGATTTTGGGGTTCTTAGATTTCTCCCGTGAACAAGCTCGGCTGGACTGAGTCCGGTTGACTCATGAGTCACTGTTCTCAAGGCCAAAAGTGCATGAGGTAAATTAACGTCCCAATCACTTCCATTCTCTACGCTTACAACCTTTAATAACAGACATGTGTCATCGTTCAATTAAATTACTGGGGGTTCTGCATGCACTCGAGTGATTTAATTTTACCCCAAATTTCTTAAGAAAAGTAGTAGTCAAATTTGACGTGAAACTTTTTACCAAATCTGTTTGGAGCTCGAGGGGGTAATCTAAACGACTGAACACTAACGTCACAGCCTCGATTACTGTCTCTGAAAGTATGTTTCGTATCGGTATAGCCTCAGGATAACGAGAATATGTGCATATTGTTGTCAACATATATTTATTTCCTTTATTCGATTTAGCAAAGGCCCTACAAAATCGCAGGATAATTTCGAAAGTACCTTCGAAATGATCGGTACTACTTTTAAAGGGGCTCTTTTCTGCTAACCTGCTTTTTCCACCTTTTGACAAGAATTGCATGATTTCACAAAATTCTCTGTTTCTTTTATCACGTTTGGCCAAAAGAAATATCTCAATATATTAGGTTTAGTTTTTGTTTTCCCCATGTGTGCTCAAATACCTTCATGGCACGCGCCGGTGATCTCGGGCCCCCCAGGATTGCACTAAAACTTGAAAGCATATGCTGGGTTTCCTATGGTGGCCATCCTCTATTAAAGAGTCCCTAATTTCATAGTGCGATTTTTTCCTTTTGCTTTTTTCCTAACATCTTCTAAAGAAGGATCATTTTCTTGTTCCCTTTTAAATTCTGGTTTTCCCACCTTAGCTAAACCAACGCATCGATTGTTTAGCACTTCGGGAGCAAGTCGTTTTCTCATTCTTCGGTTGTCAACTCGTCATCCATCTCCAATTGAACACCACCCCTTTGCTCTGGTACACATCCCTTGCTCTCTACCACAATTTTTTTTCTTTTGTTTCGTTTTTGTTTGATTGCGGGACAAAACAGCGTGAGGGATTTCGTTTTCCATTCTCCTTTTTTATCAATTATCTTTTGCGTCTCGTTACCCAAAATATAATAGGACATATCAGTCTCGCTATCCACTACAATTGCTTTGGTGGTTATACCCCCAACCCCTTCGATTTCTAAAATAACGTCAGCTGTAGACAAGCAACTCAAACCGTTCATTAAGGGTTGTCTAATTCAAATTACTCCATCATCTAACTGATTGGGGCTAATGAATTTTCCAGAGATGACATCAGAACACGTTCCTGGATTTCTTAATACGGTAATTTCTTCTCTGTTAATTAGGGCACAGCTTAAATAGGGCGTAAAATCTACATCAAATTTGGGGTTTCTGCTAACGTGATTAACTTTAGCAATTTTTTTTCGTCCTTTTTGTTTTCCGGAGAATTAGGCTTGGGGTGTTGGCCACGCCCACAAAGAAAACATTTATTCCATCTCTTTTGTTCGAAAATTCTGTGTCTGTCCTTATTTGCTTCTTTATGACACCAGCTGGTTTTGTTATCGGAATATCTATCATTCCGCGATTTATCCTCAAACTTTGGTTTTTCCGATCTTCTAGCGGGAGGGTATTTCGTATTCCACGGTTTTTTGGAGACCTTTGATCTCCTGATACTCATCGGGACAATTTGCTAGAACAAACAGATCTTTGTAGTTCGCCCACGAATCAATAAAATGATCTTTCAACTCCATGGACGCCCGTCGCTTAATTTGATCTATAATCAATAAACGTTTCAAGTCGGCAAGTTCTGAGAATCCCAAACCATTCAACCATCCTTCCAGATAACTATTTAAATCGAAAATGGTGTCTTTCCAGGGACTTCCTGGATTACGGGCATGTTTGGTGAGTTTCAGTCGGTAAGCTTCGTGACTCAATCTGAAACGAGCTAATAAAATCTATTTGAGATGTTCAAAATCGTCTGTCTTATCCGTCGGCTCGAGTAAAATCAATTCCGTAATTTGTACCGGTACCAAAGCTAATAAGTGGGTCTCGAAATCCCATGTCTCTATCCCGGATCTAATCGCCTGCCGTTGAAACAAATTTAAAAATAAGGTTATGTCAGAACGCTAGGGATCGAATTTATGCACAATCACCTTTAGTAATAATTTAGGGGGGCGCTCGGAGTCACTGCTTGACGTGGAGTTACGCCTGTCCAAAATATGCGTTAATTTGAGTTGCTCCAACGCAAATTCGCGTTCTTTCAGTTTATCCTCCCTATCTGTGTCTCCTCTCTCTCTCTGTTTTTTCCTCCTTTTTCCTCTCTCTCCGTTTCTTTTCACGCTGCAATTTGATCTTCGCGATCCTTTACTATGTACCCGAGTTGCGTGAATGCAAATTCTTTGTCGTAATCTGCCGCAGATACTACACTGCTCAAAACAATTGAAGGATATTGTAAGTCATATAAAATAACGGTATAAGCGAAATTTCTTTTGCAGAAAATGGAAGACGAGAGTCACAAATGCAAAATTTTTTCATTTTCAAACTTTGGTGTATGCAAATTTTGAGTTTGACATCAAAAACGTCACTATAGCAGCAGCGAATGAAATTTGGATTTCAACTTACTGAAAGACATAAAGCAGAAAACAATGATCGACATTCAGTAAGCGCTTTGTTTCGATGAGTGCGATGTCTCAACGAAGTCATTTAACCGAATCAGAAGATTGGAGTTTATTTTTCGAGTATTTCCTTTTCGAGGAAGGAATCATACGAATGGAATGGCCACCGTGTTCTCCGGACATGAACTCGATAGAGCAAGTTTGGGACATTGTAGACAGACGAGTTGCTGGCCGCCTACCACCCCCACAAACTCTCCAAGAACTGAAAAGAGCTCTTTTGGAGGAGTGGGACAGAATACCCCAATTCCTCATTAATAGCCTTATTGACTCCATGCTTCAAAGGTGGCCAACGTTGCTGGCTGCCCATACCGCCTACTAAACCATAAGGAAACCATACCGCCTACTAAAATTTTTTTTTTTGAAGGAAACACATTTTTTATTCGTTTTTTCTCATATGCACAAATTGTGTTTTTTTTTTTCCTTTTTATCCAAATGCTCAATACAATGCACTTTTTTCTGTGAAACATGCGTAATTTTTTTTCTCATATAGCCTACCACGTCTGTCGATCATGAATCAATCATCTAAACAATTCCCCAGTCGCAAGATCCATCCACAACCTCAATATCCTTTAATTGTTTTGAGCAGTGTGTTTTCCGAATAATTATTGAAGTCGTGTCACCCGTTTCTGTTTCAACCCCCAGTTCTTCTGCCAAACTCTGCAGATCGACTTTCCTGCACTGTTTTAATTGAATTATTTCCGGATTTTTTAACAATTACGCAAATACATTAATTAAATTAAATACACTAATAATTTTGCTTACGGACTTATATGATTCTAACACTTCACGGGGAATATTCTAATACTATACACATATTATAAGACAAAATTAAAATAAAATTTCAATTTGGAAAATATATATATATATATATATATATATTTGCAGTACTGTGAGATTTTCAAATATTCTGAGCTTTTGTGCCAATCCTAAAAATAAAAATAAAAAAATTAAATTTTGAGTTTCTACACACACAATGCAAATAATATATAATCTTTCAAACACAATAGGTAAACAATTTTTCCAATTTTCTCGTATTGAACGCTCTCTGCAACCGCTATTAAACTTCCTAATATTTTAGACGATAAATATTCTTTAATATCAAACTCAAACATGTACGGTTTTACAATAAATATACTATTTTCTAAAATTTCTCATTGAGGATTTTAATGCACCTACAATATAAACCCAAATTTTTACTACTTTTCTTTCTTTTCTTTTTCTTTCCTTTTTTTTAATCGAGAGAAAACAAATGTACACTTTTAGTCTAACTCTATTTAATCTGTACTATTTTTCTGCCAAATAGAATTTTTCACAATATCAAATTTCAAATAATGACAAAGAGTGACAAAGTAATATACCTTTCCCCGATTAATTATGTATCGATTTACCAATATGTATCATAATTTAATATTCTTTCAAATTAACTTAAAAAAAAAGAAAGAAAATTTCCTTTACAAATATTACATAAATAAACAGTTTGAGAGCCACTCAAAAAATGAAATGAGCCTCAGTATTTGCTGGAAGCATCTGCTACGTTTGACTGGAGGACTGACTGGAGGATCGGACGGTTTCGGGTCTCCCACAGGTATCGTCGCCGCTCGTCGCAAGGGCTTTATTCGGGACTGTCATTGTTCGGGATGAACTTCCTGTCTAAAGCTGTCGGAACTGTCGTCTGACGGAACTGTCTGTCTGTTGGAACTGACGTTCGGACTCTCCTTGACTTTCCCTGCTGAGCTGGTGTCAGAAATCCTTGGGTGGTCCTCGTAGCAACTGTTTTTACCTGGTCTTTCTTAATTGGTGCTAATGATTCTTGCTAATTGATCCTTATGAGCTGTCACCAGCTGCGACAGGTCCGAGGGTCTTCAATGGATCCACCATGATTTAATATAAAGATGCATTTATTGTATTCTATATGGCAACAATATAATACATATACTTGAATAAATGAAAATACACAACAAATTATCGTTAAGCTTCTAATCTAGTCCAACGAAAAACATGCTTTAAACCACGAAACTTTCATTTAAAGATCTTCATCAATACAAATTATTTCAAGAAATTTCTATTGCATATTTTTGTACCACAATTCAATAAACACACACACACACACACACATTCATATATGGATTTACACTTCTAATTTAATATATGATTCCCACTCATAGTGGTAAATGATTAAAATTAAGCATAAATCATTCAATTTTAAAGATACAGGTATGTTTTTTTTTTGTTTTTTTTTTTTTATCTTTTTTGTAATGCTCTTGTTGCAGCAAAAGAAGAAAAAAATAATCCAAATTTTGCTTAGAAGTGTCGTATAAAAATTTTGAAAGTGCAACATTTTGAAAACTATTGGCAAAATTAATTCATTAACTTTAGTTCCTATCTTTTTTTTAACACTTTTGCAATTTAAATTTTTTTAAACCTACAACAGGTAAACAATTAAAGCGAGTTTCAGCTTTTTTGGGATACCCCACATTAATCCCCGTTTGTTAATCTTATATTATAATGCATACAAACTTTTTTCACAGAAAATCTATTTCTAATTTATTTATTTCATATTTGGCTAAAGAACTGAAGTTAAAATCCTAAGTTTAAATAAACAAGAAGGTTAAAAAATAAATAAAGCTTTCTCTCTTTCAGTTTTCATATTTGACTAAAGAACTGAAGTTTAAATCCCAAGTTTAAATAAACAAGAAGTTAAAAAAAATAAAGCATTCTCTCTTTCAGATAACACTAATTTAACTTTGGTTATTAGTGGTAATAAATAAATCATTGAAATTATACCTCATTTCAGTTTACTTTAACAAGTAA
Source organism: Maratus michaelseni (assembly GCA_963931845.1). NCBI lineage: Eukaryota > Metazoa > Arthropoda > Arachnida > Araneae > Salticidae > Maratus > Maratus michaelseni. The sequence continues at coordinate 276,393,103 of OZ007599.1, forward strand.
GTAGTATAAACAAACCTATAAAAGGCAAATTACAGTTTCTTATACGAATGATGAAAAAGAGAAAATAATATATGAAAATCTCATCAATCAAACACAGAAGACATTTATATGGATAGGGAATATGAGGGAACTTTGGACATTTGGATATATCCAAATGTGAAGTTCCTCTCTAAATTTTGAGAAAATACTCACAAACTTTTATTCTATAATATAGAAAATACAAAATTGAGCAATTTATTTTGTTATATTAATTGAAGGAAACATGTAGAAATTTTCACTAAAAGTGGACATATCATATTTTGATGGTGTCGAGTGGGAACATAACAATTTTTCATCACATTTAGAGATAGGTCTTAAATCGGCTTTATGGTGATTACTGCATGCAAAATGTCTTTTACTTGGAAAAAGTTAAGATGAATTTATGAAAATTCCCAGTAATTTAGTACAGCAAGTAATAGAAGCAACCAATAACATTCAGTGCAATATTTTACATTAAAAAAAAACTTTCCTGGTACCTTTCACAATCCACAGCCTTTTAAATTGCTCTTCTGTATTTTTTCTTTTCTTCATTTTCTTAAAGTAAATTATCTTAATTTTTGTTCAACTCTAAATTTGATGTAAAAATTTGACATTTTACTTTAACAAACATTTCCCGTTAACTTTTGAGTCACATATATCTCTCAAGCTCCAGTTTTCTTTTTTTCTTTTTTTAATGAATAATTTTTGAAATATATTTGAAGATACAGTAAAATTAAATGTTTTTTTTTAACACTTTCCAACATAGTCGAAAAGTGTTTATGAATTCGGTTTGTCTGTCCGTAATCTAAATCTCGTAAATATACTCCGCTTGCCATGTAATTTTTATATGTTATTGAGGTTTAGCATAGAACGTTCGGAATTGAAAATGAAGTGTGTAGCATTTATAGTTAATTTACAGAAACACACAAAATAATTCCGTTACATTATGGCCTATGGAGAAAAATCGTTTACGGTTCATCTTATTGATATTACGATAGTACAAGCATAATGAGATTGACATACATGACTGACATGAACTACAGCATGCTTTTTCAGGAATATAGAATATTTAGCATTTATTATTCGTTTACAGGGACGCACAAAAGAATTCTATTACGTTATGATCTACAGGGAAAATCGGTTGCATTTTAATGATGTTATGATATTTTAAAGATAACGAAATTAAATAAAAAGAAAACTGCCCAGTTAAACTGAGGGCATTGAGCTCACAGGCTATTCACACTAATTGTATATTATACTCTTATTTCAAAGAATTTGAAATAAGCCCCTCGAAAAATAAAGAAATAAACAATATATTAAGGGGGGGGTCATCCCCTCGCTACCCCCTTCATAGTTAACTAATGAACCCCTTAAACTAATCAGGGAAGTCTCTAATTATAATGAATATATATACAAAATTTGAAGAAAATCGGATAATTCTGCATGAAAAACCCATTTATCTAAATTAAGGGGGAATTAGACCCCCCTTTCCCCCTTTATACTTAACCAATGAACCCCCAAAACTATTCAGAGAAGCGCATTATCACAATGAACCTATATACAAAATTTGAAGAAAATCGGATAATTCTGCATGAAAAACTCATTTTTCTAAATTAGGGGGGGTTATCCCCCTTTCCCCCTTTATACTTAACCAATGAACCCCCAAAACTATTGACAGAAGCGCATTATCAAAATGAACCTATATACAAAATTTGAAGAAAATGGGATAATTCTGCATGAAAAACCTATTTATCTAAATTATGGGGGGTTAGCCCCCCGTTTTCCCCCTTTATACTTAACCAATGAACCCCCAAAACTATTCAGAGAAGCGCATTATCACAATGAACCTATATACAAAATTTGAAGAAAATCGGATAATTCTGCATGAAAAACTCATTTATCTAAATTTGGGGGTGGGTTATCCCCCCTTTCCCCATTTATACTTAACCAATGAACCCCCAAAACTATTGACAGAAGCGCATTATCAAATTGAGCCTATATACAAGATTTGAAGAAAATGGGATAATTCTGCATGAAAAACCTATTTATCTAAATTATGGGGGGGTTAGCCCCCCGTTTTCTCCCTTTATGCTTAACCAATGAACTTCCAAAACTAATCAGGGAAGCGCCTTATCACAAGGAACCTATAAACAAAATTTAAAGTAAAACGGTTAGTTCTATCAAGAGTTATCGCGTTACGTACATACATACGTACGTACATACATACAGAACCGGCGGGCACATAAGCTCTCAGGCTTTGATAGCCTGTGAGCTAAAAAGGATCAGCGAGGTGCGCTACAACATGTTTTACATAGATTATGGAGTGCATATCATTTATCTTTTACAGAGACGCACAGAAGAATTGGGTTACAGGATTGACTATGTTTGATAATTCATGGAAGCGCATCTTCCACTGTGGTATGTATTTTTAAACGTATCTAATTTTTAGTATATTACGCGGTGTGTATAAATTCTATAGAAGCTATAGAATTTGTTATCTATAGTATAGATCATATACAGGATTGCACGGCAAAATTGGCACGCATTATCACATATGAGCAGAATTAGCCAATAATGGATTTTTACTGAGTTATGTATTTTTTTAATTGCTTATTTAAATATCTCATTTCACCGTATGAAAAAATGAAATTTCTTATATTCTGTTACTGTTGGAAAGTGTTTCATAATCTATGCCTAAAGTATGATTTTTTGTTCTTGTTTTAATTAATAAATGAAATATGAAAAAAATGTAACTTTACTTTAAATAGTGCAGGTAAAGCCTAAATAGTGCACCTAATGCCCTTTAATATTGCACTATAAATTTAAAAAATATTTATAGCGCATTAAAGTTGATATAAAAAAGAAATTTGTCATTTAATTAATCAAACATCATATTTTATTGAATGGATGTACAAGGAAGTTCAAGAATCTTAATTTTGCCTTTTCGACTCGCAAAATAGTCACTGTTGTTTTAAAAAAATCAATTTTATGTTTTATGTATCTAACTGAAATAAAATAGTTTATTATTATTATTTATCTTGTCACATAGTGACTGGCGGCCATTGTTATCCAGGACCATGTCATTGTTCCGTAGACGGCTGAAACATGGTGGGGTCTGCATTGTTTCCTGATTTCATTGTATCGCGCAGACCACCGACGAGGTCCTGAGAGAGATTTGACGATCAGCTGGAGTGCAATTGTCCCATGCATGCTACTTTACATACCGTGCAATCATACCTTGTGGAAGCATGGAATTAGAAATCTATATATATTTTTAGTACCTCCTCTGGTAGACGAACGGGGAGTCGAGGGAGATACAAAAAAGAGGAAGATGGGAAGAGAGAGTCTCTTTTTTCGAGACATGAGATGATCGGAGCAGATTAAAATCTAAAGAGGTTAGAGACAGTAACCGGGCTCAGTAATGATTCTGTGTTTTATTTGAGCAACTGTCAGGAGGTTGCGCCTCAGTCAGTATACCGGGCCTAGTCGTGGTGTTAGTAAATGTAACATTTTTGTTGTTGTTGTATCGTTTTATTGTTGTTGTTATGGTTATGTTTAAGTTTTTATTTATGTGTTCAAAAAAGAACTTAAAAAATATATATTAATATGGCTCTGTCTCACTTACAAGGTAATAATTCCCTGTTGTTATGCGTAAGCTTTGATTCGCTGCATCACAATCTCTTTAAAATTATTAAAACAAGTCTTAATACAACGTTAAGACTTTGTATTATGTTTTAATTATTAACAGCAACAATATCCCCAAAGATACTTTATGCTTTGCGTGCAATGTAAATTAATATCATGCTTTATTATTTGTACATATATAAATCTTGAACTATAAAACTTCCGTATAAAGAACCTACGGAAAATATATTTGCCAAGTACTATCTTTAAATTCTTTTATCGTAATTTTATGACTGGGATAAAAATTTTGTAATATTTCATCTTTATGAGAAAATATTTGCAACATTATGTAAATCTCAGTAAAATAATATCAGTATTACAAGAAATCATTGATATCATATATTATTTTAGAATAGATTTCTTTTTGCATGACAGGTAGAAATGAAAATTTATTCAATGATCCATAAATAAAGAATATTAGAAGTAAATTTAAGTCAGTTAAGCATTATTATAATCAAGCATCATTATCGTCACTTTAAGAAGTCCAATTTTATAAAAATTTGCATTGATAACTTAGTGAATCGCATTAAAACAAGACACATTTTAACGAAGTAATCACACCTAGGTTATTAAGTGTTATTTACTTTTGAATTTTATTTAACAAAAATAGTTAGAGTGACTAATTAGCAACACTAAATTTCGGAAAGATTAATTAATGATTCATTAATCTTTCAAGATTAAAGATTAATCAATGCACTGTGAAAAGTAAATTTATCACTTATACAAAAACGAAAAATAGTAATTTTGGAATAGAAAATTTTTCCGTAATAAATTTTATCCAAACAAGTTATTGCCGTTTAAATAATTATTTATTCATAACAAAAAATATTTTGCCAATGATTTTATCAAATTTCAGTAAATGCAGTATAAAAGTAACTAATTTAAACGGTCATTTATGCTTATATTTATGTAATATTTAATCACAAATTTCTAGATAACGAAGTCGATTATTCAGAATAAATAAAAGACATTCAACCAATGAATTCCAGTTCTTCCTTAAATCAATTACAAAATAAAAATTAATTATGCAACTTTTATTGCAGCATTATTTTACAAATAATCCCACGTTATATTTTATTTTTTAATACTGTCTAACAAAAATGAAAAATATTTATATTATCGATGTCCAGCCGCTTGTGCAAGGAATTAATTTTTTCAGTTATAAACTAACTGGGGCTTGCTTTCTCAAGACTACTACACAGTGCGTTTTATGACTTTCATATATACCTATTGACTATATCTATACACAAAGTTCCACCGCATTATTTGTTTCTGACCTCGGATACTTCCCTTGTAGTAATATGGCTGAAAGTGACGACTGCCTAAAACATACGTTCACTATGTCCTAACATCATATATCGATAGGAATAGCAGCATATATCGAATATCGATAGGAAAAGCAGCATTGCGTCAAACACTTTACAGACGATTATAAGTAAATCAATTTTATTCAAGACTATTATTGACTTCCATTTCATTGGCGTCCTCTTGCAGAAGTGTTTCCTGAAATTAAGCTCGAGATTTGGATCCCGTAACTACAAAACCCTTTGCAGTGATGATTCAAGATATATAATAAGGTTGATTTCCGACGATTATTGATGTGAAGAATTTCTGGAACTTGTTATCATGTCAAGAATATATATTAGTGCATGCATTGCATGTATAGGTAGTGGTTTGATGATTTGAGCAACAATTGCTGAGTGGTCGCACTAGGGTGCCTCTATATATGATAGCAGCGACATACGGGATATAAAATTTGAGACTATTTTGGACAAAAACGAATCGCCAAGCAACTTGGCAAGCCTGCCATTATTGCCAAGCTAAAGTTTGTTAACTTGTTTTACTCCTCTATAGCGAACTCACCCAGGCGAGTGTCGCCAAGCTCTGGAATGCAGGTTTGCCATAGTTTGGACAAAAGATTCTGTATGAGCACAGTCTGTGCGTATGTTGCCACACTCATATAAAGGCAACCTAGGTCGCACTGTTTTCCTCATCTGCCTTCGCATAATTGTGAACAGTAACGCGATGCACAGATGACAACTTTATTCAATATGTTTCCTCATTCTACCGGGATTTGAAGTAACCTTTATAGACGATAACAAGAGATTTCTAACCCAACTCTCTACATCGTCCTGTACTAAAAATAGAAAATACTCATTCCTAAGGATGCCCATCCAGATCAACCGTTATGAATCTCATCAACAATATGCTTGCTTTCTCTCCGGGGCTCTCGGAGAAACTTTATTACAATTCAAATGTCCAAATTAATACAAATACTTCAAACAGCATATAGATGATCATTTTTTAACAGAGAGCATCAGATTCCATCTTGCTAGACTTACACCCTCAAAGTTTCCTGTAGCCCAAAATCCTGTATAATTTTAAGAGTGTATTTTTTAATCATACATTGATGATTTTCTTTGAGTTACGCTCTCATAGTACTTTTTTAACCTCATAATCTTTAAAAGTTTGAATAAATTGGAATAAATATTTACCTTTTTGTGCATTTACTTTTTACATCATTGTTTAACTTTTCAATATGAGTGCATAAATACCAGTCAAACTGACTACTTTCTCGTTTTAAAATATTTGACAGTATTATCTAATATTCTGAGAGCTCGTAACAAATATGTACAAGAGTTTTGTAAAGGCTTAAATTTAATATTAACTTATATTTTGGGTGTAAAAAAGTATACTGGATTTTGTGCGCCAGATGTGGAGAGCTTTGACGAAGTTAAGCTTTGAAAGTTGAAATAAATAAATGTTTTTGAAGAGTTTTGTAAAAAATGAAAACTTGATCTATAAACAGTCAATGCAATCGGAATTACTGCTATGATAAAATGCATCACGTCAGCACTACCACATTTGTGTGATGAAAATTAGGTCAGTGAAAGTGATTTTTAGAATCTTAAGCAACTTATTCAAATAAATTCATTACCATTAAAATTAACATTTATTGCGCCCCAAAAAAGATTTGTCGCAAACGAACGAAATTTTACAAGTGTGATTGCAACATTGATATAAACGATTACGGAAAAAAAAAATCATTTTTTGCAAGAAAAATTACAAATAAATGGCAGTTCTTGTATCCTGTTGGGCTGCTTCTAGCGTGAATATATATTAAGATATGGCCAAACATTCAGGCATGGCATACTAGGATACTTCTATATGAGAGTGGCGACATATGCACAGGGACTACGCTCAGACAGAACTTTTTGTCCAAACTTTGGCAAATCTACATTCTAGAAATCGGTGATAATCGCCTGCGCGAGTTCAATTAGACGAGTGAGACAAGCTAACAACAAGTGGGTAAGTGTGGTCGAAGATCGCACAAAGGGTTTCGTTTAATATTCCTTTCAAAACACTTTATCCTTTCTTTAATAAATCCAAATAAATTTCATTTAGCAAAAAAAAAAAAAAAATCATGTTTTTTATAAAGTAAAAATTTACCAGTCTATTTTTCTCATTTTTTCGAATATTTGAACCGGCCCGATAGCGGGCGAAACCCGCTATTATACTCTGTCATAATAATATCTGTCATGTTGACTAAATACGATATTAAAAAAAATTAATTTCAAAATTAAACATGTTGTACACCTTCAAAGTGTTAAAATATGCGAATATTTCCTTAATCGGGTTTTTATCATGATTCAATACGTTCCTCAAACTCATATATTTACTATTCTCTATTACTCATATTGATACTCGCTTTGTATTATTCTCAAACATTTGAAAAATCCGTTAAACTTCCAATATGATGTCAGATTAATTTTCTTTTTAATTCTCTAATGACGTGATATTAATTTGCTTTCTGTTACTTACACACACTTATACTCCTTGTATTATTGAGAAATCTTTGAAAATTTCCGTTTTATTACCCGAGGCTAACGAAAAAGACAGGCTACTGCGGTGCATTCCACTTATCTTTTTTTACAGACTGCTAGAGTGACGTGATGTTCTTTTCGTACACTTGCATTGGTTCATTCGAGCATCACGTGACTCCCGCGGTCTGTAAAAAAAGATTAGCGTAAAGCACCGCGGTAGCCCTTCTTTTTCGTTAGCCTCGTTTATTACCAATATCAATATTATCATATTAATCTTTTCGTCATATTAATATTTTTTTCAATTGGTGAAACTTTTTATTTCATTTTCATTTTTCACGTGGAAATCTTTCAATAGAAAATTAATTATTGTAGAAAGAATTTTATTGTGGATTTTTAATTGTTGGCAACTGCTATAACGAAAAATGTTTAAATTTAATAGGAAAAGGCTGTTAGAATTTTGGTTTTTTATCTCTATTTATTAAAACAATACAATTTTTTCAAATTTTAATATTTTGAGCTTCATAGTAGGTATTTACTTATAACTACACAAATTTTCATGCCTGTAAGTTATATAGTTTCTGAGAACGGCTCTGTGACGGACAGACAACGGAGCGGGAGTAATAGGGTTTCGTGAGATGAACGAAACACTAAAAATTAGCATGGCGATAATGGCAAGTTCAGGTATGAAGCCAAAAATGGCCAATTGTCAGCACAAAATTTTAATAGTATTCTTCGTTTTGTTAAATTTCAGAAATCCTGTCATTAAATAAAATGAGAAATACTATTAAAATTTAGTGGTGTCAATCGTCCATTTGTGGCGCAGCGCTTTCATCCCTGCAGGTTCACGAAGATACGTGGCGATTAGTTTTTCTCCAAAATCGTCTCAACCAATCAAATTTTATATCGCGTATGTCGCAACTCTCATACAGAGGTACCGTAAGGCATACTAGTTCCACATGGTATCCTGCGGCCTCTCATTCCACAGTTACTGTAAACGTGCATCTTGTTTGACCAAACTCCTACTTAGACTTTTCAATTTGCCATCCCAGATACGCTGGAGATCGGGATGGCCACAGAACTGTGGGTTTATTTGGGAAACTGACCTGTGACAACCTTGCTGTATGTTGCTAAACATCGTTGTATTTTAAAACACCTCTTGGAGTGCTACCACGAGAGGCAACACATGTGACTGAAGGATGTCATGAAAGTATCGCTGCGCTGGGTTTTCATGTTGTTATCGTGTCATGGATAAATATTTAGAGTTGACTGGATTCTGACATGCTTTTCATGACACAAATGCAATGGTGCTGACGTAGTACGTTCTGTCATAGCGGTATCAAACGATTTCTTTTTCTTTCTGGTTGCATTAATTGCTTATATGTCAATTTTCAAGCGTTATATCAAAGCACTTTCTAAACACTACTTTCTTTGCTTTTAAAGCGTATCCTGCATTTGATTTGTTCCCGGTAGTATGCTTATTTACATTTTAAACGTAATCTAATATTCAATTTTGAACCTTGTCGCAGTATTTGCATTATTTTTTATCACGAGCACTTGGACCAATGAAACGGGGAAGCACTTCCTCAGTAATTTTAATAAAAAAACTGGAATACATTTTATATTTTTGGTTAGATGATCCGGAAACAGAAAACTTAGTAAAGATCTCAAATATTTCACTTACAGGTATTCTACAGTAATGTGAACTTAAAAGTAATGGAGGCATCATATTGCTAAACAATGAAGCTATTTGCATAACTCTTAGCAGAAAATGATTTTTATTTCAGCCAACGAAAATCTCTTCAATAAATAAAAGAACAATGCAATCTCTTCGAAACAACAGGAAATTAGATATGGATTACACTATTATTTATCAGCAACTTCTGTTCGATTCTTCTTACTTATTCAAAATTCTAACTCACGCAAATCCTAATGAATTGAATCTTTCTACAAAGATCGAATCCAAAAATTTTCTGTTACAGTTAAATAAGAGAAATAATGTAATTTTTAAGGAATGAAATATTTTATTATGTTAAGGAGAAATGTTTACAATTAAATTTTTTCAGTTAAAAATGAACAATAACAAAATATTATGACATAACAAAGAACACGTGTTAGATTACAGCATTTTTTAAACCATAATATAAGTAGAGTTGCTCTGCTCCAAAAGAATGAATACTTTTTTTAAAGCTAAAGAGCTTGGCATGTTATCACAGTGTTGACACAGTGGAGAAATTTCTTATTCAAAATATCTACCACTATTTCAGAACAGTAATTTTCACATTATTTAATGACAGGCATTCCGTGATTAAATAAAGTGAAGGTTACTAGTCAAAAAAAGGTGGTAGATATTTTCAATTAAAAAAATCCCTAATGTGGCAACACTGGGTTATCACTGCTTACAGCAAAATCAAGGACTAACCAAAAATTGACAAAATTGATAGCCCTGCTTTTGTTCTTTTAATGGCTGTTTATCATTGAAAAAATAAAGAATCATTCCTTTGAAATAGCCTTTCTTTGCTTTTAATGATGTTTTAAGATTTTTTTTTATACTTTACAATTGCGAGTGATGTATTTATGAGAGTTTATGCTATTGTGGTTGAATTGATATTTTCATTAAAATAAGTCTCGGAAATATCAAACAGACCACCATTTTTAAGAATCTTTCAATCTAAAGATTGTGGTAAAATGGGATATACTTTCTACAACGGTAATTATAAGCTTATAATAAAAAGAAGTAATATGATTGTAATTTATTCTGTTTTTTAATCAGGTGATTCTATTCTAAAAAGTATGTGGTTCTATGTTAAGCTATATAGTATATACATTTAATGGCATCCTTATGCTGAAGAAATGTTCAACTTCTTGGATTTTCGGCAGATATGAAAATAACGAAGCTGAAGAACTTGCTAATAATTTACTCGTTAAAAATCTGAAGTATTTTAGAACAATTGTGGCTTATTAAGAATAGCATGTGCCAGTTTTTGCTAAAATCTACAAAGTATTCTCTTGTTAAACGCTTTCGAATGAAAGTTGCGATTTTTATTGTTAGAGTACGGAATGTTTCTCTGAAAAAACGTTGCACATCCTACAAGAATATTTGTAGAATTTAAAAAAAATTACTAATCGTGTAAACACATTTCTTCTATTTTCTGTATCTTACTTAATATGTCCAAAAATCTGGAAATTGATGTAATAAACTTATTTAATTTGATAATCTGAAAAAAAAATTCTCGACTTCTATGAGTTAAATAAATTTTAAACTGTACAAAATTAATTATTCTAATACAGGGTGATTATAAAAAAAACTATCCCGATATATGAGTCCTTAACTATCACACCGTTCACAGAAATTGACTGAAATTTTGGTTTTAAGTATTTTGAGGTATGCGCTCAAGAATCGTATGAAAAACAACAGTTAAACTCTAACAGTTACGGTTACAGTGACAGAATTTTGAAAATTTCAAATGGCAACACCTATTTTTTTTTTTTTATATTGGAATGTGATCTTTATAGTGAAAAACCATAAAAAGCGTTGGAACGGTACCTGTAGCACGAAAATTTCCGGCGCTAGATAGACTAAGAAGAAAAGTGAAAACAACGAATAAGGACAGAGAATCAACAGAAAACAAAACATTTTATTGTGTTTCACAAATTTTCCACGTCATACACGCATGCGGCAGATGGTGGATAACACTGAATAATAAAATGTTTTACTTTCTGTTGCTTCTCTGTCCTTTATTGGTTGTTTTCACTTTTCTTCTTATTAGTCTGTCTAGCGCCGGCAATTTTCGTGTTACAGGTACCGTTTCAGCGTTTTTTATGGTTTTTCACTATGAAGATCACATTCCAATAAAATATTCAGTATCCATATTATCAATCTTTCATGGTACTGACTACTGAGATTAAATGTGTTTTGTTAGACTGTGTTTTGTATATTTTAAACTGTTGTTTTTCATACGATACTTGAGCGCATACCTCAAAATACTTAAAACCAAAATTTCAGTCAGTTTATGTGAACGGTGTGATAGTTAAGGACTCATATATCGGGATAGTTTTTTTTATAATCACCCTGTAGTTAATTAAATGTAATTAATCCCATAATTGGGAATAGTGCACATACTTGTCAAATACTAGGAGTGTTTCCAAGATTTTATGTAAGAACTGACACACTTTGAAAGCCGTCAGAATATTTAAAAAATATCTTTCCCATTGTAGTTTTATTAAATTAAAACCTATACTTATAAGATATTATATTATTTTCAGTGTATTTCCGAATAATTTCGAAAATTACCCACTTAACAATAGTCTCAATACACGGAAGTTCGAATTTTAGGAGAAAAATTGATAACTGTATTTGCACTGCAGATAACATTGCACGACTGTGTTTTTACAAAAGACCATTCAGGAGAGAATCACTGGCTTTCACTGCAATGCACTCAACTTTTAAGGGGACGAGAATTCACCAATACCAGTTTGACCTTGCCGGTCACGAAATCCAAATTTAACCGATGGAAAAAATTAATTAGCCGATTACTCATAAGCATAATTATCAAAATACGGTTTTCACCATCAGAAAGTAGACATCAGATGACGACGTAGTACGTTTTCAAAAACTGTCTCTTTAAATTTTAAGTATTTAAAAACCCTATAAACTTTGAAATTTCTGCTTGAGAAAAATTTTCAAGTTTTATCATCGTTTTAAAAATATTTAAAATTTAAGAGGACAAATTTAAAAAATGCACTACGTCGGCGTCGGACGTCTACTTTCAGATTGTGAAAAAACCGTATTTGATAATTATATTGAGTAATCACTTTATTAAATTTTCCAATAGGTTAACATGGGATTTCGCAAACGACGAGGGGAGATAACAGGTATCGGTAAAGCGCATAGATCTATGATAAAGCGTCCCCTTAAATCCCCAAGTGTTAAAAATTTGTACAAGACATTGTTTGGAAAATAATTTAAACACTATTGCAGATAACATTTTTTCAATTAGCCTTATATAATTTATGTTATTTTAGTGCTAAAAACAGTAAAAAAATTTCTTTTCAGTTTTTTCAGCTTTTCTTTTAAGATATTACTGTTTTGCTATGAAAATACTGTTCTTTTCTTCCTATGATATCGATATTTTTATGATTTAAAACGCTCGATAAGACATTTATTTAATGAAAGTATAGCGCTTGAAAATCAAGTTTCAGGTACAAAAGAAACTTTCTGAATATTTTGGTACTTTGAAAAATAAATAAAGAAAGAAAGAATAAAAGTATGTCCAACTTCGTGGCAATATATTTTCTTCATTAGAATAGCAAAATAACTGCATAATTTATCTTAATTTGACTCTTTACCACGAAACAAATATATAAAAATATAAAGCATGAAGAGCTTGAGATGAATATTTCCTCTTTAGTTGGGCCGTTTGGGCAAGCGTTCATATTTTTATGTATAAAAAAATTAATAATAATTAGTCTTTATCTATTATAATATGGATACATGTTTGTCAATATACTTCATTTTTAGTGATGGAAATTTAGTGATTTACGTACATTAAATGAAATAAATAAATAAATAAATATATATATATATATATATATATATATATATATCTGAATCAGATTTAGTAATTAATTTGAACAGTTTTTTAATTGTTGTAAAGTCGTCTACTATTAACTTATGCAATCAAACTACTATTTTTGTTCAGCATCCATATTATCAATCTTTCATGGTACTGACTACTGAGATTAAATTATGGGTGTGTAGGTTCAATACGAATTAAATGTAACTTCTTTGCATGCACGGAAACATTTAATAAAACAGACACAAAGATAAAAAAAATTCAACAAATGTTATTGATTTGCAAATAGGAGTCTTCAACCTTTGGCCCTGGATGCACTGTCGTCTATGGATGTTTATTTCTGGACGTACATTTTCTGTGCCTGAGAGCTAATGTGCCCCCCGGTTCTGTATGTACGTACGTGTGTACGTATGTATGTACGTAACGCGATAACTCTTGATAGAAATAACCATTTTGCTTCAAATTTTGTTTATAGGTTCATTGTGATAAGGCGCTTCCCTGATTAGTTTTGGGGGTTCATTGGTTAAGTATAAAGGGAGGGGAAGAGGGGGGGGGTAATCCCCTTAATTTAGATAAATGGGTTTTTCATGCAGAATGATCCGATTTTCTTCAAAAATTTTTTATAGGTTCATCGTGATAAGGCGCTTCCCTGATTAGTTTTGGGATTTCATAAGTTAAGTATAAAGCGGGGAAAGGAGGGCTAATCCCCCCTTAATTTAGATAAATGGGTTTTTCAAGCAGAATTATTCAATTTTCTTCAAATTTTGCTTATATGTTCATTGTGATAAGGCGCTTCCCTGATTAGTTTTGGGCGTTCATTGGTTAAGTATAAAGGGGGGAAAAGGGGGGCTAATCCCCCCTTAATTTAGATAAATGGATTTTTCATGCAGAATTATCTGATTTTCTTCAAATTTTGTATATAAAGTTCATTTTGATCAGGGTAGTTTTGGAGGTTCATTGGTTAAATATAAAGGGAGGGAACGGGGGATGATCCCCCCTTAATATATTGTCGATTTCGTTATTTTTCGAGGACTTATTTCAAATTCTTTGAAATAAGAGTATAATATATAATTAGTGTGAATCTGTGAGCTCAATGCCCTCAGTTTAACTGGGCAGTTTTCTTTTTATAAATTGTTTTCTAAAGATATCTTCTTTCACTTTATAAAACGGCGAAGTTCCGTTACAGTATTCTGGAGGTGTTGGAAAGTGTTTGACAATATATACTTGATGCATGATTTTTCTTTCTTGTTTAATCGATGCTTTAACTTGTGAAAATGAAACTCTTGTTCTTTTCTAGCATTCATTTTTATAAAAAAGTTTCAACATAATACATAGATTTTATGTTATTTATTTTTCCTTTTTTGTTACCACTTAAATTTAATAACTATTTATGATTTATTCAATCGCTGATTTCAGCGATTAAATAAGGCAAAATTTACTATCAAGTTTTAGTGGGAAGTGAAAAGCTTAAAAGTTAGCCGCTATGTTAATACAACTGTTTTTAATTCAAAAATGAAGCCAAACAGTGACTCAAAGCCCATCAACTGACTTATCGAAAACACAAACATACAAATACATAAATAATTCCCTAAGAATAGTCCAGTTTTTTGAACGCAAAAAACCTCGTTTATCAATGTGTAGTTTTATGAATGAAAGAGCTCCAATGAAAAAAACATTTTTATTATGAAATACGATTAACATTGAGGTATTGAGGTATGAAATGAAATATTGATACAACAGGAGGGTGACGTAAATGGATAAGCTTGATTGCTACGCAGATGTAGTTCATGAAACTTTTTTCTTTCTTTAAATCTCCACAAAAATCTCTGAAACTATTAAAACCAAAATAAAATTTTATTAACTTTTTGAAATTAAAGAATTTTTTTATGAACAAAATACGTCTTTAATTTACTGAAAAAAAATTACAATTTAAAAGTTCAAAAAAGTGCAACAATAATAGAATATCAAGAAGATGTCAGCGAGCACTGATATAACAGATTAATAGGTACAGCAGGACAGATGCGAAATTAAATTAAAACGTAAAACATAATTAAATCGTATATAAGGCATAATTAAATTAAGTATACATGTGTTAATAATTTAACCACTTTCATAAGCCTGAAACTGTAACATGCCTCCACCCCCCCCCCCAAAAAAAAAACTTTTGCATTAAAAAAACACATTTTTCAGCCTAAAATTCCAACCTAACATGGGGGGGGGGGGGGCGATCAACTCTTTGAAAAAAACTTATGCAAAAAATATTTTTCTTATCGTACAGAGAGAAAATAGTTTAATTTAAAGTTAAAATTTCAGAAAAAAAAAAATGCCGATGTAAAATATCAGGAAGTTGTTAGAGAAATGATATAACATCGCTTTTTCGATTTTCTTTGTGGATTTTTTTTACGAAGATACTTTTAAGATACTTACGAAGATACTTTCACTTTCGAAACCAAAAATCTTCAAAGAAAATCGAAAAAGTAATCAACGGCAGAAATAGAGATTGATCTCAGCTATCCAATGCAAAAAAATCATTTAAAAATATATAAATGCAAACGAGATATTAGAAAAATAACCCCATAGAATTAACATTAGCGAGCGTGTGTTTTCGCGCATTTATTTCTTTACACAATTGTCTTTTTCTTAAATGAACGTTTAAGCCTAAATTATATCTAAATCTTTTAATCCTATATCCACTGTTTTCTGTAATTGCAACTTTTTCACAAAAAAGACCTTTTTAAGCCTGAAATTTCAACCTGCGGGGAAAAGAGTTAGCGTTTGCATAATAATTTCATGCATAAAACGACATTTTTAAAGAAGATTTTCTTTTAATTTAGTAAAGAAAAAAGTGACAAAAGAAATGAAAGTACCACTGCAAAATATCAAGAAGTTATCAGAGAACTGGTAAAACAGCGCTTAATTTAATTTCTTTGCAAAACTTTCTATTTATTAAATGAGCACGCAAAGTGTAAATTAAATCTAAATATCTTAATGCTATATCAACTTTCATAAGCTTGTAATTACAACTTTAGCACATTTTTAAACGAGCGTGCAAACGTAAATTAAACCTAAAAACTCTGAATACTGTTTACTTTTTCATAAGCACGTTTAAAAGTTGAAAAAAAAAATGGTAATAAAACATTAGAAAATGTCGATGATTAAAAACAAATTTATAGTATAACAAGTTGGTTGAAAATTTTCTATTTTGTAAATAAGGTTGCCAGCGTAAATTAAATCTAAATCTTTAAATGCTTTTATCTTATCTTAACATAGTATAAAACAAAGTCGCTTTTTCTGTCCCTATATCCCTATGTACGCTTAAATCTTTAAAACTACGCAACGGATTTTGATGCGGTTTTTTTTAATAGATAGAGTGATTCAAGAGGAAGGTTTATATGTATAATAACATCCATTAAATAGTGGATAAATACTGTTATTTTTGAGGTTTTTAATGTGATGTCGTAAATAATTTCATTTTTTCCGCTTATACATTGCAAACGCAGGCTGAACCCTACAAGATTTATCAAAATAATGTACTAATTATTGTACACATTAAAAAGGTCTACAGAAAACACAAAGAGATGAAGGTTTTCAAGGTTAACCCGAAGCAAAGCGAGGGAGGGCCGCTAGTAATTTATAAAGTCTAAAATTCAACTTTTACACAGGAGAAAAAAAAATTGCCTAAAAGAGCACTTTTATAAGCATGAAAGTCCAACCCACAAGAGGGGGGGGGGGGGATCTTTTGTAGTTTATGCACAATATTTTATGCACAAATATATTTTAATTTAAAACTTTAAAAAATGGCAAAAGAAAACATTGCCCCAATGTAAGATATCGGGAAGTTGTTAGAAAACTGATATAACATCACTTAATTTCGGTTCTTTTAAAAACTTTCTATTTCTTAAACGAACGTGAAAACTAATTAAATATAAATCTCTTAATACTATCTACTTTCCTAAGCCTGTAATTCCAACCAACGAAAAAAAAATGAAACCAACTTTGTAAAATTCGAAGAAAACACTTTCTCAGCGCGCGCTCAGAAAAACAAATTTCCCATTCAAGTCTTTGCCCTGCCCCATTACGTTCCCAGTGCGTACGTCTTTACTTACTCCACCGACGCGGAATTCTACAGCCGTCTGATGCGATGTGTGAGTGCGAGAGTATTTTAAGCAACGATACGTTGCAGCTAGCTGCTTCCGGGCCGGGAACGCAAGATCAATGTCTCCAAAACTAGGTCAGCGAACAAGATCGTTTGATGGGGAAACTAGGTCAACGAAGTTGGACGCTCCCGCGGTCTCTCACACTGATGCATCTGGAATTTTTACATTATTATTTTTTTTTATTGAAGGGTTGTAAAGGGTAGATGTACACAAATAATTTATTGATTATATTTTGTGAATCTTCGTGGATTTTTTTAAAATTAAAACTTGCTTAGTTGCACTTTATTTAATTAAATGAAAAATGCAGGAAAAGAAAATACGAAAATGGAGTTTTATTTTGAAAGATGACATTGTATAAAGATTCGTGACAAATTGACTAAATTAGAACCATTAAAAATGCTGTAGGATGTATGAATGAATGCAAGATGTCATGTATGAATGGATAGGTAGCAATGAACAATTTTATTTATTTCATTTCATAAGCATGAAGAAAATAAAATTTTAGTTTTTCTTATAGGAAATATTAATAAAACAGTTTAAAAATATTAATTACGAAAGTATTCATAATTTCAACTATTAGCAAAAGTTTCAGGAGATAATTATATGCATATTTTGTTATTAATCAAGTATTTTTTTTCCATTGTTAAACTATACAAAACAAATAACAATAATAATAATATTAACATTAATAATTGTTTTTTATTTTGTTGTCACCATTTTGTTATTCACAGATCTGGTTCTCAAACTTTTTTTAATACTTTTAATGGTTTTTAGTAAAAATTTATTTCCATTCACTTTATGAAAAATTGTTTAAAAAATGATAAAGAAATCTGGAATACTTACTATTTTATTTTTTCTTTTGGAAGAAATGCAAAGGGTAGATATACATAAATGTTTATTCATTATATTTTATAAATATTCGTATTTTTTTTAAAATTAAAACTTAATGAAAAAGACAGGAAAAGAAAATACAAAAATGTAGTTTTATTTTGAAAGATGGCATTGTCTAAAAATTAGTAATAAATTGATTAAATTAAAATCATTAAAAACGAAAGAGAAAATGCTGTAAGATGTATGAATGAATATAAGATGTAATGTATGAATGGACATGTAGCAATGAAAAACTTTATTATTGCATTCCATAGTGTTCGAAGAAAAATAAAATTTTAGTTTATCTTTTTGAAAATGGATAAAAATGTTTTAAGATGTTCTATAGTTAACTGTTAAATGGAGAAAGTATTTTTAGTTTTATCTGTTAGCAAAAGTTTCAGGTGATAAGTATTTGCACTTTTTATTAATAAGCAAGTTTTTTTGTTTCATTTAAACTCAACACATACAAAAATATATAGCTTGTTTTTTTCTTTGTTTCAACGTTTTATTGTTTACAGAACTAGTTCTCAAGTTGTCATAATTTTTTTTAATAATTCATAGTAAAATTCTATTTTTGTTCATTTTATGTACAAGTGTAGAATAAAAATATAGTTTCATTTTAGGTTAAATCAAAGTTAGAAGTAGAGAATTCTTAATAGCGCTAAAATTGTTTTAAGCAATTAAAAATATTGTGATAAAAAATAATGCTTTGCCATTTTAAGCTAACAACAAAGATGTGAAATCTTTAATAGTGTAAATGTAAGGGTTTTAATTTCAGAATAAAGTTGACATGTAAAGGTGGCATGTATTACTCTTGAAAAGTCTATGTAAGATAAATAAAGGTAATTTATACGTTGTGAATTAATTACGGTTTATTTACCTGATTTATTTATATGAAACAACAACGGAGATCTCGTATGAAAGTTTATTTGTAAAACTTATAAAATGAACATGTTTTAAAAAGAATAAAACTCGCGCTATTTTCATGACGTATGTTGCATTTTAAAACTAAACATATACTGAAATAATAATACAGGAATAATTAACAGAAAGTCGTCTTTTGCACACTCACTGTTAAAAATTGACAGCAAACTGTCCAGTCATTTGACCGTTTTTGTAAAAAATGGTTACACAACTGTAAATTAACTCTATTCTGACCATAATACGGGGAATAATAAGGTCACAAAAGCGCTAAACTACAGTTATGTAACCGTTTTCTATAAAAACGGTCAAATGACTGGACAGTTTGCTGCAAATTTTTAACAGTGCTGATCACAGCAAAATAGTATAAATATAAATAAGTTTACTCCGTGTTTGTTTGTGGTTATTTCAGTATTTATTAAACCATAAATGTATTATGTAATTAAAAATATAGAAAATTCCATATATTAAAGGTAAAAAGTTATTATATATTATGTATTATGTATTCCTTTGTATTATGTATTCAAAATGCTTATACTGAACAGCTTAAAAAATGTAACAGCTAACTGTGTGAAACACTGTGGTATGCAAGTAAAATATGAGAAATTTCCTGGATCTTATCGCTATTATTATTCTACCCTTTAGCCATCCACAAAATCATCAGTATGAATTTCGCTTTGATGTTCATTTTTAATACATGTTTAGGTTGTTATCGTTTACCCCCCTTCCCCCCCCCCCACACACGCACACACATACACATATACACATGCTTTTCTTTTTTTCTGATGACAATGTTAAGGTCAGATAGATTCTAAGAATGCCGAAAAGTGTTCAAATTCGGGCATTACATGCAGCTTAAAAGTATTAATTAATTTAGAAAAATAACAATTTTGTAAATCATATCAGGGAAAAAAAAATCCTCAAATTTGTAAAAATAATGGAATTGTGTGCATATTTCTTTGGTGAGTTTTTTTTTTTAATGATTTTATTTGTTCTGGGATTACAAAAAATCCTTCACTTCATCAAATAATTGTAGTATACATCTGTTTACTAAAAAAAAAATTAAAAAAAAAATGACGCAAAAATATATAATAATAATCTTCGAATATTTTGCAGAACTACACATATAAAAATATATGTATTCTGATGTTTTAAAATACATTCTGTTATTATAAAAAGCTTGTGGTGTACCCGTTTCTTCAATCAAGCATAGATGATTAAATAATGAATAATTTAATTGCTTTTTTAGATTATCATAGTGGAATAATTTTATTCGCGGGCACACAAACACACACACAAAAAGAGAATAAGAATAACTGCTAATTTCTTTAAATATACAATGAAACTAGGTACTTATTTCAAAGCTGTCTCGACATTTTTTCATAGCTGTAAGATTTCGTTTAATGTGGTATATTGACTTGTTTCATTTATTTTTTATTAAATGCATAAAAAAACGAACTGTATGAATGAAAAATCACCAATGTTAAATATAGTTTTCTCTATATTAACCAACATATCCTCTTAAACCTAAAAATTTCTCAAATACGTTTTAGAGAATCGATTTTTCAGTTCGAGAACAGCTATTAACGATGAAGAGAAAAAGTGCTCGGATGCGGAGAGTTACAGACGCAAATTATCAACAGGACATTCAGGAGCGCAAGAAACACGTGATATTGAGAGTTTTATGGACGCAAACGAGAGCGTATTGCATATTGCATGATCTTTTTAACGCATCACATGTAGGTTTTCCTTGCATTTTCCAATGGTAGTATGCGGGGAATTTCCTTTTCTGAAATAAGACAATGAAAAGTCTAGATAAATCTGAATACTTGAATAGTATAGTGTATAGTTACACTATACTATTCAAGAAAAAGAAGAAAGAAAGAAAAATAATCATCTGCTTTTCATGTTGAAGATAAACAGCTAAACGACATTTAACTGTATTGAAATAATGGAAATATAATTAGAAAAAAATATATTTAAAAGAACTTTAACATGTAAAAAAATATGTTTTCAATATGTTTAAAGTATGACGAGTTTTTATCAATAGATGAAATTAGTAAAAATTAATTTAAATGTTATTTTTAGAGCTTATGAAAGCATATAGTAAAAAAGACATGTACATTGAAAATGTATCATTCTTCGCAATAATTTATGTTAAAAATTTTTAATTCGAAATTGCTGTTAAAATTATTTAAACCAGCCATACACAACTTGTGGCCCGGCGACTTTTATGTGCAGTCCGAGACATATAATCATTAATCTATATTTCTAAAATCAATTGACATATGCATAAAAAGTATTTAAGACCTTCAGTGTTTTATTTATTTATTTATTTATTTTTTTTTTTTTAAGGAAGGCAAAATCTGTCCTGTTATTTATGATTCATTAGAAATTATGTTAAAACATCTTACATGCCGTTTTCCCAGTCAAAAGTTCTTTTTGCATGTAGTGCTATTTGTGTGTATACCTTTCTTAATCTTCAACACTAATCAAACATTATTCCAAATTAATTAAATTTGCACTATATATTGCTACAATTACAAAAAAATAATAAGAAGTTTTTGCACTGTGCAAAAAACTAATTTATTAGAGAAAATTGCCTGTTTCTTTCTTCTTTAGAGCTTGGAAATTCTGCATTATTATATTATTATGTTTTATTATAAAGCTAATACCTGCCAAATGAGGTTAAACATTTGTCAGTAAAAAAAATTGCACCAACATTTTTTTGACACTTATTATTTCCAAACAAAAATCTTTGCGGCTAATTTTTACAACATTTGCAATAGAAATCTAGCACGAAGTTTACTGTTTGGAAATAATAGTGCTAAAATTTTTTGGTGACATTTCTTCCGTGACAAACGTTCAACCCTACTAATAATATGAACTTTGGTATACTAGTTATGTTAACTTACTAATTTATTATTTTTTTAATCCTCTTTTAAGTGTGTTGCGGCCCGCCTAACGTCGCAAATATATGTTTGCGGCTCGCGAAAGTAAAAGTTTGTGTATGGCTGATTTAAAGGATGTGAAATTTTTTTTTACGTTGATGATACTCTGATTAAGTGGAACTAGTGTTTTTCTACCATGAATTAGAAAAAAAAAAGATCAAGGTAAACATTTCATGCACATGTTTTTGATTCCTGAATTCATTTTCTAGCAGAAATATTAGTATAAATGTGTATAAAGGAAAAAAAAATTTTTTTTTGAAGAGTTTTTTTTCTATCATTTTTTTAAAACATAACGTTATTAGTATTATTATTTATTGAACCCCTGCGAACGACAGAATATTTACAAGGCATACGAACTGTTTAGCTTTAGATAGTAAAATAGTAATTTTTAGTAATAAAACATTAGACGAAGAAAATAGTAACAATAAAGATTAAAAGAAATTTGAAATATGCATAACTATTAATGAGCTGATGCATATAATTTTCTGTACACAGTAATTTATGTACTTATCAAATTATTTTGAAGAGTCAAAAGTGTGAAAATAATTTTACTCGAGCTTTTCGTGTCCATAAGATTATAATTTATTTATTTATTTATTTATTGAATAACATATAAGTTGCAATAACATTTTTTATTCCTTTTATAAAAGAAAAAAAAACATAACTATTAAGTTTAAACATATTTTTCCCAACATTTCCCCTCTTATTAGACACGTTAATTAGCTACCAAAATAAGCTGTACCAATGCCTAAAGACACAAATTTCAATAAACTATATCTCTAGCAATCATGAGTAACATAATCTTAACATATTTGAATTTAACTAACAGTTTTAATAGTTTAATAAGTTTGTTTTAATTAATTAGAATATTTATTTTTTTAGTACCATACCAATAAATTTAACTTTTGTCCAAAGAACACAATCTCCGTTATTACACTTCCATTTCGTAGAATAAATAGTAAAAACTCTATCTACTAATAATCTGTATTGCAGAAAACACTTTCTAGAAAAGAAATATTGTGCATTTTGACTTTTTTAATCACAAGTTTAGAAGCTAAAACTATATCGTCAGGTTGTCAGGTAAGTGTTTTTTGTAACTTTTGTTACTGAAGTTTTAGATTTAAACATTGTTTTAAAGATCAATACATTTGTTTTGATTAATTAAAATATTTATTTTTTAATACCAGGCAATCAATTTAACTTTTGTTTTTAAAAACTGCTATCTCTGTTATGATATTTTTATTTAGTAAAATAAATAGTAACAACTGTGCCTACCAAATAGCACTAATAATATTTATTGCAGAAAACACTTCCTAGGAAAGAAAACTGGTGCATTTTGACTTTATTTATCATGTTATGTTTAGAATATAAAGCAATAGTTTCAGGTTTCCAGGTAAGTGCATTTTTTCTTTGTAACTTCTGTTTTAGATTTAAATATTGTTTTAAAGATAAAATTTTCTATCAAGTTTTATAAAACTATAGGTAGTACCTGTAAACGAACTATAAATGATACACACTCCATTTTTAATAGCGAACATGCCATACTAAACTCCAATGACATATATAAGTTACATGGCAATCCGAGTATACCGGGTGGTTATAATATAAGTACAGTGGAACTCCAGTTATACGTTTTGCCCGGGACCGGATAAACGAAACGTATAACTCAGTAAAACGTACAACTCAATTAATGGTTTACCGGAACAATTTTTAAAATATATCGTGAAAACTTTGATCCGCTGAGGTGTTTGCTACCTTTTATATTGAAAACAGAAGTTTCCTAAGTAGTACTGCACCCATGACATAAATTTTTGGAAATGGAAATGAGAAGAAAAAAGTACATAAGAGAAGTACACGTGAACTTATTTTATCTTAAAAGCTTTATTAAAATTATTTTTAATACACATAGAGTACTTAAAAGAAATCGTTGGAATCGCCTTGGCATATAAATCATTGAATCTTGTTGAAATAATCACTATTCTTCGGTTGTTTCTTTTCGGCAGAGCCGACACTGAACAGCAAATTTTGCATTTCTGTTAATAATGCAGCCGCCTTATGGTTATTGCTTTTACTACTGACGAACAGATTTACTACGTCAAAAGCTTTCACATTAGCTCTGAAGTTTGAGTGGGATCTTTCAAATCAGACTCCTCGGCCACGTCGTCAGTGTTTCAGGTTTCAAAATGGATAAATGAAAAATAAATTCGTCCGGGGACGCAAAAACGTAACGTATAACTGAGGGAAATGTGTAATTCAAAACGTATAACTCAGCTAATTTTTAATGGCAAGTGGTCGGGACCGCTGAGTTGAAACGTATAACTGAGGGAAACGTACAACTCAGGTAACGTATATCTGGAGTTCCACTGTATCTTTATTTGGAGCTGTCTGTAGTTTGAAGGAATAACCCGAATGAAACCAAAATCGGTACATTTACTATTCAAGAAGGGGAAAGAAGAATGGAACAATGAAAAAAATAATTGCCATAATCACCGACAGATAGCGCTTTTGAGTTTGAAATGTAATGTGTAATACAAGAACAAAGAATTAAGGCGTAAAACCGGCTGACAAACTTAATTTATTGGAAAGTGTCACAGTGAATGTGGTTACTCTTTTGCATGGCGCTGCCGATTAAGTTCAGGTTCCACACGGCCTATGTGCTGGAGGTTACAATTCAGGCGGTGCACGACGTGCTCAACTGCTGAATGTAACGCATCAGGAGCGATGTTTCCTACATGTCGTGATATGCGAGGTTTGCGACACCTCCACGGTGCACAACGACGTGTGCACCGAAGGCCCCCGTGGTGCCATCTGTTAGTGATTATTGCACCTACTTTTTTAATGTTCCATTCTTCTTCCCTCTTCTCGAATAGTAAGTGCATCGATTTTGGTTTCTTTTGGGTTATTCCTTCAAGCAACAGACAGCTCCAAATATAGATACTTATATTATAACCAACCTGTATTTACGAGAGATAGAGTACGGACAGATGGCAGAAAGATAACAGACAGATGGCAGAAAAGGCAAACCGAATTCATAAATACTTTTCAACTTCGTTGGAAAATGTTAAAAAGAAATAGCGCACAAGGAGGTATTTTACTGTATTAGATTATTTAAAGTAATTCTGTGTTCAAAGTGATTTACCTAATTGTCTTTTCTTTGACTATTTTGTTTATTCTTGATTTTTTAGGCATGAATTTGTAGAGAGAGGAAATATTTATAAAAAAAAATTAAACGCACGAAAAGTCTATGATGATTATTATTTTTTGAAAATAATTACATATTATTATGATTTGAATTTTCGATATAAAATAATATAATGATGATGGGTATTATTAAATGATTTGAATCTTTGACCACAGCCACAGCTCTCTAAATACTAAGTCTACGAGCTGACACAAAAATGGCGGCTGTCGTAGGCAGAGTTTTTTCAGCGTTCATACGGCCCCTTGAATTTTAATACCAGCAATTTCTGAAAATATTCTCATAAAGTATTTAATAAGGCGAAAAATACTTTTAGAAAATTCTCGTATTTAAATTGAAGGTACCGTACAAACGCTGCAAAATAGTCGACTATGGCAGCCGCCTATTTTGTGCCAGCGCATAAGCCTAGTATTCAGAACGCTGTTTTTTGACAGTAAATACAATAAATCCAAAATGCTGAAAAAATTAATCGGGGAAATTTATAATAAATTCCTTGCTCTATAAAGAATATTAATAACAATCTTGGCGTAAAATTCAATAAGCTAAATTTAAGTGAATAATTTAATAATATTGAGAATGCTGAATTTTCCGCTTTCTCTCTGAAAGAGCCAAAACCTAATAACAGATGAAATATGAAAAAAAAAATAGCAGACATGTCTGTTTAAATTGATTGTAGATTGTTTAAAGCAAATCTGTATTCAAAGTTAGTTATTTATCTTTGTTTTCTTTGCCTATTTTGTTTCTTCTCGTTTTTTTAGACGCGAATTTGTAGGAAGAGAAAACATATTTTCATTTTTAAAATGCACGAAAAAGTTCATGATGATTATTGCTTTTTGATAATGATTGTATGATATTTTTATGATTTGAATTTTTATATTATTTAATGCAATGACGACGAATATTATTACCTGATTTATATTTTTGACAATAAATCCAAAAAAAAAAAGAAAAAAAAATCAAGGACAGTTATATTAAATATAATTCATCGATCTTTAAAGAACAACGAAGAAAGCATTTGAATATTAATAAAAGAAAAAATCTTTGCATGAAATTCAATAAGCGGAATCTAAGTGAATAATTTAATAATAATGTGAATGTGTGAATCTTTCTTTCTATCTCTGAATGGACAAAACCTAATAACAGATGCAATTTGAAAAAGAAATAGCACAAAGGGATGCCTTTTAGTGTATTAGATTGATCAAAGCGACTGTGCGTTCAAAATGGGTTATTTATTTATTTTTCTTTTTTCCTATTTTGTTTCTTCTCGTTTCCCTAGACAGGAATTTAGAAAGAGAAAATAACTTTAATTTTTAAAACGTATGAAAAGTTCATAATGATCATAACTTTTTGATAATGATTATATGATATTATCATGATTTCAATTTTCGAGATTTTACAATACAATGACAAATTTTATGATTTTAATTTTTGACAGCAAATCCAACAAATCAAAAATGAAGAAAAATAAATCGAGAAAAATAAATCGAGAAAAATTATAATAAATATAGTTAATCTATCTATAAAGAACAGTGAAGAAAACATTCGAATATTAATAAATACCTTAGCGTGAAATTCAATATGCTAAATTTAAGTGAATAATTTAAGAATAATGAGAAGTGTGAACTCTCGCTCTCTCTGAATGGGCAAAATCAAATAACAAATGCAATATGAAAAGAAAAGAGCTAACATGTTTGTCTTTCTCTGTATCAGATTGTTTAAAGGAATTCTGTGCTCAAAGTAAGTTATTAATTTTTGTTTTGTTTGCCTATTATAATTCCTCTCGTTTTTTCGAGACATAATTTTGTAGAAAGAGAAAATATTTTTTCAATTTCTTAAAATGCAAGGAGAGTTTATGATGATGATTTTTTTTTTTTTTATAATGATTATATGATATTATTATTATTTAAAATTTTCCTATTATAGAATATCATGATGACGAATAATATTACATAATTTAATTTTTTTTACAATAAATCCAATAAATTCAAACTGATGAAAAAACATTTACGCGAAAAATTTTATAGTAATGAGAATGCATGAATCTTCTATTCTCACACGGAACAAACGTAACTTTTGAGTAAACGCAATAATAAATAAATAAATAAATAAATAAATAAATAAACACTAGCTATTTTCGATGTATTAGATTGTTGAAAGCAAATCTGTATTCAAATACAGTTATTTATTTTTCTTTTCTTTGTTTATTTTGTTTTTCTAGACATAAATTTGTAGAATTAAAAAAAATATTTTTTAATTTTTAAAATACATGAAAGCTTATTGGTGATTATTATTTTATGATGTTGATTATATGATATGATGATGAAGATGATGTATATATTATAATATGAATTTAATCTTTTATATCTCATATAATATAATGATGATTGTTATTTTTATATAACTTTAATTTTTAACAGTAAATCCAATAAAAAGAAAATTACAAAAAACAAAACAAATCATGAATAAATATAATAAATATATTTTACCGATTTATAAATAAGAACGAAGAATGCGTATGAATATTAATATAAATCTTGGCGTGAAATTCAATAAGTAAAATTCGAGTGAATAATTTAATAATAATGAGAATATGTGAATCTTCTGTTATCTCTCTGAATGGTCCAAAGCTAATAACGGATGCAATATGAAAAGAAAAGAGCACGCAGACTTTTGCTATATTAGATTGTTGAAAGCAATTCTATGTTCAAAGTGAGTTACTTATTTTTGTTTTCTTTACGTATTTTGTTTCTTCTTTTTCTCCTTTCTTGTCGCGAAAGAAAAATATTTTTTCATTTCAAAACACATGAAGAGTTTCTGTATTTAAAATTTATTGTGTGAATTATTGGTTTATTTCTATCAATGAATTTATATGATAAATATTTTATAACTTATATTCAATATGCAACATTCCTTACTCTACCAAAATATAAAGTGTGCATTCGAATTTTTATAAGGAAAATGGATAATCTCGTGTAATCACTCGTTGTCAATCTAAATACTGAAACTTTTCTCGCACTTTAAATATAAAAAATATATCCTCTTTTAAAAATTCACGTTAAGAAAAAAGTTTTATTTTACTTATGTATTTATTTATTGATTCATTTTTGGTAATTTCATTGATTAAAAAAGAAGCAATGCAAATACAACAAGTTCTAAGTTTCATACACAATAAGTCAATCTTATTATTTTTTTTTTTAGACGGAATTTTAGAAAGAGGAAACATTTTGTTATATTTATAAAATTCAAAAAGTTGCTGTATTTAGCAATTGTATCATTGCTTTAATTTTTTACAGGTGAACTGTACACTGTTAAAATTTTGCAGCAAACTGTCCAGTCATTCGACCGTTTTTACAGAAAATGTTTACACAACCAACTTAACTCTATTCTTACAATAACATGGGCAGTAATATGGTTAGACTAGAGTTAAAAAACGGTTATGTAGCCGTTTTCTATAAAAGGTCGAATGATTAGACAGTTTGCGGCAAATTTTTAACAGTGTATAAAAAGACTTAAAACTTTTATTATTTTAATTAATACCTTATTCACTTAAAGTTAGTTTAATGAATCGGACGTCAAGATTTCATTAACATTCAAATGATTCGTTCTTATTTTTCTTAATTTTGAAAATGTACGAAAGTTATTATTGTGTTTACATTTTTTTTTTTTCAATGAAATTGTAGAAAAATTAAAACCTTTCTTTCTGGACAAGAATTTTCAAAAGAGAAAATACTTTTCAAATTTAAATTATTATTATTTTTAAATATTGCATTTATAGCTTATTATATCTATCTCAAAGCTATATATACTATATATATATATTTTACCAATGAAAAGTATAAATAGACGTAATTTTTTTTCTTGATGGAAATTTTTAAAAAGAGAAAAATATTTGTATTTTTAAAAATACTCAAAAAAAAAAAAAAAAAAAAAAAAATAGAAGTTAGTGTAAATTATATTATTGCTTTATTTTCATCTATGAAATAAGCATATTTTAATATATATGTGTTATTTAATGACTTTACTGTAGTTTTTTTTGTAAAAATATGGAGTAGTACACACATTCAGGTTATCAGTATAATTTCCGTGCTTTTCCTGAAAAAATAAAAAATAAATAAACTAATGAAAGTGATTTTGTAAATGTGTTAGAAAGTAGCAAATATGGTTTTAGAATATCCTTATAACAATATTCAAAGTGTAGTTAAACTCACGCTAAGTAGCATACATTAAAATACATTACGTATTCTACTTACCGTGGTTAAACTGTCATTTTCACTAAACAAATTCCGTAAAGTTACGGAAATTGTATTGGCAACCAAATTGCTAATTATTTTCTGGATTTTTACTAACTTTATCGCAGTGTACATGAATTTTGTTTTCTGTTTTCTAGATTAAGTGTTGTTTAATTATTTATTCCATATAAACAATCCTTATAACTTATAATCTTTGAAGAAAATTCTGAAGTTGCAGCAAAACCACAAAGATTATCTTTTATTTCCGGACATTTTTGCTTATCAATAAATATATCATTATTATTATATTTCATTTATTTTTTTAACTAGATTCGGATTCAAAAGATTTAACCTAAAATATTCTAAGAAAATGATATTATCCTAAAAGACCCAGTTCATGAACATTCATGTCTTAATCAATAATTAAAATCTTCACGAAATACAAGCCGCGACATTTCCAAGTATTACTGTATAAGTAAAAATACATACTTCCACAATACTTTAAATATATATCTGTATAATATTTTCTATTTTCAATCCGATGTTTTATAATAATATTGGGTAAAAAACAAACCTACAAAAATACTCAAATAAATACTAACCTTAAATAAATAATAACCAGTAAACTATAAAGCCCGGCAACATTTTATCTGTGGCCCGAGACAGACTATCATTAATCCATATTTATAAAATTAATTGAGATGTGCATAAAAAGTATTTAAGACCTTATATATTTTCATGAGAAACCAAAGTTTGTCCTATTATTTATAATCAGTTTAAAATGTGTTAAAACATCTTAAGAGCCTACATCAGTCACGCGAAAAATGCGCAAGCCAATGTTAAGTCTATGGGAAGGTTATTGCGCGATTTCTCGCTCGCATTTAAATATTTTTAAATGATTTTTTTGCATAGGATAGCTGAGGTCGATCTCTAACGTTGTTAGTTTTTATTTTTTTTATTTTGGTTCCAGTTTTTTTATATAAGGGTACTTTTACTTTCAGAACCGGTTCAAACCGGTTCCAAAATTGAAAATGTCCGCTTATAAAAAAACTGTAACCAAAATTAAAAAAGTAAAAACTAACAACGTTAGAAATCGACCTCAGCTATTCTATGCAAAAAAAAAAATCATTTAAAAATATTAAAATGCGAGCGAGAAATCGCGCAATAACCTTCCCATAGACTTAACATTAGCTTGAGCGTTTCTTCGCGTGACTAGTGTAGGCTCTTAAATGCCTTTTTCTTAATCAAAGGTTCCTTTTTAACATGTAGTCCTGTTTGTGTTACAGTGGTGTATACATTTTTTAATCTTCAACACTAAAAAAACATTATTTCAAATTAGTTAAATTTGCACCATATATTTCTACAATTAAAAATATAATAATAAGTTTTTGCATTGAGTAAAAGACTGATTTATTAGAGAAAATCTCCCGAATTTTCAGTTTTAGAACTTTTGAAATTCTATATTGTTATAGTATTACGTTTTATACTTATCATAATTATATCAGCTAATGCTGCATTTTATGGATGAACGATGGTCGCGGAAAAAAAATTGGCATAAAAAAAATTTACATCACTATTTTCAAACAACAAACATATTTTTACAACATTTGCAAAAAAAATCTGCCATGAAATTTATTGTTTGTAAATAGTTACATTTTTTGGTATCATTTCTTTCACAACAAACGTTCTACTGATAATATTACTTTGTTATACTACTTATGCTATCCTAATATTTTAATTATTCTTTTTTTTTTTTACCCTTTTAAGTGTCTTGCCTTTAAAGTGTAAGTCTTGCATCAACTCGTCTAACGTCGTAAACATATCGTCGCTACCATGTCAAACAATCGAATATGAAAAAAATGCATTTTTCATTACTTTTAAAAATGAACCGATTGTCACCACTAAATTTTAATAGAATTCTTCGCATAGTAAAATAACTAATAAAATTTCTTACGCTGCCAATTTGGCTCAGGATTGTCAATTTGGCTTTCTTTTTTATTCGGAGATACCGAATTGATACCGGTAGTTTTGAGAAAAAAAATTGCTTTAAGTAATTACGAAATGCCTGTCATTAAATAAACCAAAAATTGCCATTTAAAATTTCTGGTTTGAATTCGAAATTTTTGAAAAAGGAGGCAAAATTTGCAACCCTGCTGAAGAAAGCTATTAAAATTTAGTGGTGAAAATTGGCCCATTTTAAAAAGTAATGAAAATGCATTTTTTCACAGTTGTCTCTATGAATCGCTCAACGTTAAATAGCGTTGCAAAGGGTGAAAAAATCGGGTTTAATTACGAAAATAAACCATTCTTTTAAAAAGAAATTTTGAAATATCCTGGGAGTTTCAAAAATTCTTAAGTGTGAAATTTATTATTATTATTATTATTATTATTATTTCAGTTTTAGTGTATTATAGATCTTTAATAAAGTATTGCACGTTTATTTAGGCGTGGAATTCATAAAAATACATTCAGGATAATTGAAATTAAAATGAAACATACCAATTAGCCATAACAATAATTAGGTAATTTAATTTCATTATTATTATTATTATTATTATTTTGAACGATGATGATAAAAATCCATTAATATTATTTTAAAAACTCATAATTCTGAGTAAAAAATAGAGGAGCCAAAACAAAAAAATATATTTAAAATCAATTGTTTTGCTGGAAAACGTTAAAAAAAAAAACCCGGTAAGTGAGGAAGAAAGAAATTGCAAACAATTAAAAATGTGCCAAGCTATCCCTTTTCCAAAAATACAGGGTGTCTGAAAAGTCTCACCCTCCCTGATTACAAAATTTATTCATATCTGCTGTATATGAAAGACAGACCAGACGTGAAATTGGTGCCAAAATGTTCGAAAACTAACGAAGTTTGTTGCAGGTGTCCGTAACGTGGTTGTAGTGTATAACAGTGTCAGTGTCCAGAAAACAGGACTACGTATCGGGAACTGGCCGATCATCAGCTTCAGCTGAAAGGGTGGAAGAAGTGAGACAGTCTTTTGTGCGAAATCCCAAGAAAGCAATGTGTACGGCGTACGGCCTCACGTGAATTACAGATGCCAAAAATGTCTCGTGATACCAGAGGACACACTGAGCTTTTTTCTGATTTGTGAACATTTCCGGTTTCCTGGACACTGACACTGCAACATTACTGCCACGTTACGGAAACCTTTAAAAAAAAAAAAAAAAAGTGGTTAGTTTTTCAACATTTTGGCACGAATTTCACATGTCTATCTTATATATAACGGATGTGAATAAATTTTGTAAACAGGAAAAGACTTTTCGAACGTCCTGTATATTTAATGGTATAAATGGTGACAACGATCAGGGACAGGGAAAGTTGCATTAAAACTGGTTTATGTGCTATACCCATAGATACTATATTTGATATATTTTATGTATAGACTAACTTCGACTGGTTTTGTTTATTCCCCCAAAATTCCGAATATTTACCAAAGTTCCAAGTTTATTTCTCAAAAATCCCGGCTTTACTTCCGTCCTCGAAAATCTGCGCGTTTTTTTGGAACTCTAAAGCTAATAACAAATTCAATGTGAAAAGAAAAGAGAACACAGACTTTCGCTATATATTAGATTGTTCAAAGCAAGTCTTTGTTCAAAGTGCTTATTTATTTTTTGTTTTCTTTGCCTATTTTGCTTCTTCTCGTTTCTCTAGATATGAATTTGTAGAATGAGAAAATATTTTTTGTAATTTTTAAAATACACAAAAGATTCATGTATTTAGAAATTATTGCGTTTGCATTATATCTTTATTTCTATGAATGGCACTGTAGAAAGATTTAAAAACTCTTTTTCTGGAAGTAAATTTATAAGTGAAAATATTTTTTTACATTAAAAATATGCAATTTTTGGAGCTTATCGTTTCTATATCAATGCACTACTTTTCATTAATTAATTTTTGAAAATAAATTATTTTTAACAGAAATTTTTAGAAAGAGAAAATACTTTTTAATTATATGATTTAAAATTCTGTAGTTTAAGAAAATTAAGTTTTATATTTTTGTTTTATGTATTTTTAGTATATAATTTAAAATTTTGTACAAATAGTTTTTCGAAAACATTTTTTTCGAAATGGAAATTTTAGAAAATGAAATTGTTTCAGTTTTGAAAATTATGTACAATAAATAAAAAATAATGAAGAACTAAATCATGGAAATCATAATAAATATAATATATAAATATATTTTAATTGATATACAAAGAATACCGGAGAAAGCATTTCAGTATTAATAAAAAGCTTGGCGCAAAACTCAATCATCGAAATTTAAGTGAACAATTTAATAATAATGAGAACGTGTAAATCTTTCACTCTATCTTTGAATGGGTCAAATCTAATATCAGATGCGATATGAAAGGAAAATATCACACATGATGGTTTTCGATGTATTCTTGTTCGAAGCAATCCTGTGTTCAAAGTGAGTTATTTCTACTTTTGCTTTATTTGCTTATTTTGTTTCTTCTCGTTTTTGTAGACAAGAATTTGAGGAGCATATTTTTGTTATTTTTTTAAATACATGAAAAATTGTCGTATTTAGAACTTACTGTGTTTGAATTAATGTTTTATTGCTATAAATGAGATTGCAGAAAAAAAAAAATCCAAACATTTCCTTTGAATCAGAATATTTTACAAAGTCCTTCCGGCGGAGGAAAAGATGGCTTCAATATTCCATGTTTTTAAAAATTCAGCTAATTTTACTCAAACACACGAAGACCCTGATTACAGAAAATCTGAACCCATTTTTCGTCAATACTGAATTTGAATGAGAATTTCGCCAAATTAGTCAGCTATATCCAAGCTGGCTTCATTTATGGCTATTTAGTTGTGGTCGCCAAATTTGGTGATACTTCGCCAAGTATCACTAAGCTTGGCGATAATTTGATGCTGGCGGATATGATTATGTAGTTTTAAACATATGCGAGTAGCAACAATGGTAAGAACAATTAAAGTAAATTTGCGAGAAACCAAATTTTCTAAAGCTCATAAATAAAACCTGATTAAGGAAAAATAAGTCACCCTAGAATTTCGAACTGCTGCATTTCATACATTTTTTAAGAAAGAGGCAAAACAAAAAATGCTCTAGAATCCTTTTGTCAAGGCCGAACACTTAAGGGTAGAAACGTTTTGGATTTCTAAATTGTGAACATCTTTTTGAGTTTGAAAATTTTAAGTGGTCGGGATTAGAAAGAAGGTGGCGGATGTTGCTGGCCAACGAACTCGGTCAAGACCTTGGTAAGTCCTGTACACATACTCAGTCACATGCAAGACGGTTGAGAAATACAAGTGCTACAGCATGACAAAAATCAGATATATATAGATTTGAACAGGGGGTGGTTTTGGTGTCTGGGGTCATGATCGGTGAAAATATACCGGAATTTTTCGGAATTGCTTTCCTGTGGACGGCTGCAATAGGTAAGTTTTACCTTTTGTAATGGAAGCTATCTAGAAGAAAATCTATCTAGATTTTTTATATTTGAAATACTCAAAATGTTGCAGTATTTAGAGCTATTTGAGTCCATATCATTGAACTATTCTTTACCAGAGTGATTTATATAAACAAGTTTAAGGGAACTCATTACTTTTCATTTGGCGAAATAAGGACTAAATTACAAATTTTACAATTTTTTGATTAAAATGTATTTAGACATCCCTAAAATATTCTAAAGGAAGTTATGTAAATATCCGATATTTATAAGTATGTGGAAAACGCTTTTTACTGCATCAATTTCTCTTTAAATGAACATACCGATCCGAATTAGAATATTTAAATCAATTTTGTCAGTCTTGTGTTTTTTAAATAAATCAATATGTTCAAAATGCTAAAACTCAATATATATTTCTCAATTTCTTGGATTTATTTTTTATTATTGATATAAATATGATCGTTTGTTATAGTATGTTTTGTGAAATTAAGAATCAGATTTACAGTAATATAAATAGATTATTAACAAAAATTGTAAGTAAAAGTATTCTTTTTTGCTCTATTTCTACATATGTCATTACATTTTGTTTTTTCTCCTCTGAAATTCGTTAATTTTTAGTTAATCTGAACTTTGAAATTATACACTGGTAAAAAGGACACATGTTTCTTAATCTACACTGTTAAAAATTTGCAGCAAACTGTCCAGTCATTTGACCGTTTTTATAGAAAACGGTTACATAACCATAATTTAACTTGTCTCTGACCATAATATGGGCAATAATATGGTCAGAATACAGTTAAATTACGGTTATGTTACCGTTTTCTATAATAACGGTCAAATGACTGGACAGTTTGCTGCAAATTTTTAACAGTAGGACAATGTAATATAACCACGAACGAAAATCAACAAAATAACTTTAATATAATAGAAGAATATTCGAAACGAAAGATTCGCCTTTGCTTATTCACAATAAGATAAACATTTTTATGAAAAATGATTTATTTTACACATTACTAAAATAGATGTCCGATAAAAACATATGTACAAATGTCTTAAAAACTTTAAAACACAAGATATTAGCAGTATATAAACACTTTCCTAGCGTTTTCGACTCTAATCTAAGCCATTATCAAGGATTTCAATCAGCAGATACCAAAGCTCTGATGTTGTTCAAGACTTTTTATTATTTAAAGAAGCATTTATAAAAACAAGATTTCTTTTGCTGCCACTGATTTTCGAAAACGTTTCCGAGTAGATATTATAGTGTATTAATCAGTTTTCTCCACCCGGAACATACGTTTTTCGGATGCTATCAACTCTCAAGTAAACATTTTCATGTTCGACAAACATGTTTTACAGACAAACATGATAAATTAACAGCATTGACATTAACATTAAATTAATATTATTTTGTTTATCTTGCATGCATAAATTCAATTACGCAGATGAAAATGTTTAATTGAGAATTGATAGCACCCTAAAAATTTATATTACGTTTTGAGAAAATTGATTAATACACTATAAAAAAACTACTCCCAAACGTTTCCGAAAATCAGTAGTAACAAAAGAAATTTTGTTTTTATAAATGCTTCTTTAAATCTCGAAAATATATTGGTTTCTAAAGTTTCTAACGATTTCGAAATCATGGGCGACTAGGTAGAGATTATTATATATTTTTGTTTCTGTTATATCATATTTTCGTAAATTATTGAAACTTTGTCTTTTTTTACAATGCATGTCTAAGAAAAGCTTTAAAAAAATACTTACAAAAATTTATATCTATAAAAGAAGAAGAGCTTTTAAATTTTCTTAATTTACATGCAAATTGAATTTTTATATTGTTCTATAACAGAATTGACTATTTTAGTGATAGAATCATTTTCCTTCATAAAATCATTTAATAATAGACCAAAATTGCATTGTAAAATACTTAAAGATTTGTAAAAAGGGATAGTCCCCTTAGTTGTATTTTCTTGTTTAATCTTAGACGGGAATTTTTAGAAAGGGAAAATATGGAGAAACACGGAAGCGAACAACGCTGAAACCACTTGAATATTAATAAAAACTAGGCGTGAAATTCAATAAGCAAAATTTAAGTGAATAATTTAATAATAATGAGAATGCATAAATTTTCTATTTTCACTCTCTAAGTGTGCCAAAGCTCATAAACAGATGCAGTATGAAAAGAAAAGAGTATGCAGGAAGGCTTTCTCACCATATTAGATTGTTCAAAGTAATTCTGAGTTCAAAGTTATTTATTTATTTTTGTTTTCTTTGTCTATTTAATTTCTTCTCTCATCTCAGGTTTTTATGTATTTTTTCTAGACGTAAATTTGTATAAAGATAAAATATTTTTTTAATTTAAAAATATACAAGGAGTTTCTGTATTTAGAACGTGTTGTGTTCAGAGCCCGGTGAACTCTATGTGTAGCCCGGAGCATATATGTTATATGATGGGCACCTTTTCAAAATAATGTCAAGTTACAAAATAATTACATTATAACCATAAAATGCAAATTTATGATGCAGCTTAAATTTTTCATCATTGTTTTATGTTTGAAAAATGCGTTGTTTTGTCTTTGTGATGCTAATTAGAACCCCAATGTCTTAAGTTATTCCCATAAGCATGTTTTACATAATATTCAATGTTTAGGATTTTGGCAGTCTCTTTTAACCTCTTAATACAAGTCCTTGAAAAATCCCAGCATGTACTATATATGAATGGCGAACTTGCATGACCGCGAGCCAATTTTCACCAGCAGAGCCGTGTTTTGAACACGTGTATAACAAGTGCACTTTCTTACTGTTATATCAGAAAACTAATCGTCGCGTTATTTAATTGCAAAATTAGGTGATTAAATAAGGTATTGAAGATCACGTCAGATTTCGTCGGCAGTTAGGGGGTTAAACTTATTTGGATATACTGAGATAGTTCAGTGAGATAAATAGGTCAAATGCATTTTTAAAGCCCAACTACAACTCAAAAATTTTTTAAATGTGTATTTTTCAGAGAGTATTAAAAATGCATTTTGGGGCTCCCTATAACTGGAGGACTAGAGTACATACTCCATGTGTTCCTGTGCAGGGGTCGATGCAGGTTTTATTTCTTGGGGCCCATTTTGTGAAAAGTAAAGGTTATTTTTGTGAAATTTATTATATTTTTGTGAAAAATAACATTTTGTAACAAAAGTTGAAATCCAGTTACCACTCAAATTCAAAATTCGAAAAAAAAAAAAAAAACATTTGACAAAAACTTTAAAAAATCTTTTTGCTGAGGTTTTCTTCTCTGGTGAACTTGTTTGTTTACAAATTCACATTTTAAAAGTCACAAAATAATAAATAATTTCAATAGATAGTAAGTTTTTATGGAATTTTCTGAAAGGGCCTATTTTATTAAAAGGAATTTTGTGAAAGGGGATATTTTATCAAATTTATTTTTGTGAAGGGCTCATTTTATTAAATTTATTTTTGTGAAGGGGTCTGTTTTATTAAATAGATTTTGTGAAGGTGCCCTAAATAGGTCCCAAATTTTGTCTGGATCGACCCTTGCTGTGATAATCCGGTTCTGTGGTTGTGTTTGCATTATTGCCTTATTTTTATCAATGAAATTTTATGATAAATATTTTATAAACTATTTTCAATGTATGGTATTTCTTACACTATAAACGTATAAAGTAAATATTTAATTATTTGTAAAGGTTAATCTCTTAAATTTACTCGTCGCCACTCTAAAAATACGGCAACATTTTGTATATTTTAAATATAAAAAAAAAAAAAAATTTCTTTTAAATATTCATGTTCAGAAAAAGTTTAATTTTTTTCTGTTATTTCATTAATAAAAGAAAGGCAGTAATGCATACACAATTAATTCTAATCTCATTACATAATAAGTAAATTTCACATTTTTTCTGAGCGTGAAATTTTAAAAGAGAAAAATATTATTTAAAAATATGCAGAAATTATTGCTGTATGTAGTGTTTCATTTGTCTATATCATCGCCTCATTTATTTATTTTACTGAGATATATTTTCAACGTGTTCTAATGAATTGTATAAAAATAAATCAAAGCTTTATTATTATTATTATTTTAACTATTCATTTAAATCCGTTTTTTAAGTTTCATGCCAGGATTTTCAAGTTCTTTCTTCTTTAAATTTTTATTTAATGTATATATTATTTTCAAAATACGCGAAAGGATTTTTTATTTAGAAATTATTGTGTTTGTTTAATTTTTTTAACAATGAAATTGTAGAAAAATGTTATTTTTTTTCCTTTCTGGAAGTGAAGTTTTAAAAGAGAAAAAAATATTTTTTATATTTAAATTATAAAAATAATAACTGCTGTATTCGGAGATTATTGTATTGTATCTATATTATTTCTATATTTTTTACCAGCGAGTTGTATAAACAGGCTTAAAAAATTTTGCTCTAATTGGTAATTTTTACCAACAGAAAAAAAAAAATCTTAAAATACACGAAATGCTGCTATATTTAGATATTACTTTCTCTATATTGCTTTATCAATGAAATTTTATGCTCTAATTTAGCATGTCACGTGTTATTGAATGACTCCATTAGAGTTCTATGTGTATTTTTCCCCATGCAGTTCTATGTCATTTTTTAAGGATTGATTATTGAAAGGTTACCAGATAGTCGGCCCCACTTAATCGGGTAACGGATAATTGCATACCCCGCTTATATGCATAGAATGCTGTGGAACGGAAACGGTCCCCATAAGGATAATGTTAAATATACTCGTTTTATCGCATAACAATCCCCGGTTAATCGCATAAAATATCTCCAATCTAGGCCTCTGAGCGTCTAAGGGTTTTCCTGCATTTTCACAAAAATACTCATAAAACTAATGTTTATTTAATTTTTTTTTCGCGGTTTGTTTCTGAAATACACTTTCACATCTCTTTATCTTACATATATCTTAAAATACAATTCTATAAAAAATATTTTTCCTAAAACCGATTTAAGGGGGTTCAACAACGCGAAATTTTCTGACACATTTTCTAACTCATTTTTAAACGCAAAGGCACAAAATTGGCAGACCCTAGTTTCTGACTAAGAAAAACTGCCAATTTCATGCGTTTCTGAACAAAAATGAATTTAAAAATGTGTCAGAAAGTAGCCTGTTTTCAATTGAGAACAATCAATTGAGCCTTAAGTTGTTTTGGGGAAATGGAAAAATGCATGCAAAATGCTTAGAGAGCTAGTAATCCGGATTTTAAGAATTCCTGTGATAGCGATGAATGGAGAAGGAAGGATGAACGGAAATATTTTATTTGGTAAAAATGTTTTGTTAGTGACTGAAGATGAGGGGGGTAGTATACTTCTTGGAAAATCCTGGATTTGGGGAAAAATACAATTGGGACGGTCAAGAAAATAAAATAACAATATAACGCCAGTGTTTTCCTTTTTATTGTACGATCCTTTTTATTGTAAAATCATCTTTTTTTTTTTAACAGTTTTTGTATGCTGCAACGAACTAGGAATTTAGATTAATAATTTCCAAAAACATTTTTTTCTAAATTTGCTGCTTATACAGTCTTAAGATTATACAAATAAAGACAAAAATTCAGTTCAAATTTCTCCATTTCTTGCTTTTTCTTTATATTTTTCTGATGGCTATATGGGCCAAAGTCTCATAAGTGCGATTTTTGGCTGCTGATTTTTTGCTGATATCTGATTTTTAAAAATCCTATACTATGCTCAATTTGAATATTTAATAACCACTGATATATTGCAGAATAATAATTAGTAGATAGGACAAACTTTATTGAAAAATATATATGATATGGCAGTTTTTATCAGACAAAACACAAATTATAAGGGATAGAAAGTGACTGGGGGCAGTAATGAAATTTTTTGCAATTTTGCCACTTTACTTAAAAAGAACATTTCTGGGATGTTGTGTTTACTTTTTCAAAGACATATCGAACCTACGATTAAATGATTAGATATTGGTTAATCTATAAATATCAATATTCAAATTAACAATGGGGACAGTACACAGTAGTGATGGTTAATAAAGGTAGGCTTACCTTTTCCCTTTTGTTTTCAATCCAGAAAATCTTCTTTATGAACAAACAGCAAGCAATGGCCACATTTAAGAACAACTTGTGCTCAGCTACTAGAAACAGTACTGAAAATAACTGCATACTGCCATCTGGTGGAAATATGAGGAAATTCATACACCGGGACAGTAGTGACCAAAAAGGTGAGAGACACAACTTTAAACCCAACAAAAACAAATATTACACATTTCACTCATATAAAAGTTATATTATTATGCTCCATGAGATTGATATTTAGAATAAATGCATTGTGTTTCAAATTTTGTTTTTGTAATTTTTGTTTGTTGGTGGTTTTAATGATCAAGTTATGTGTTGAGGACAGGGGATAGTAGTGACTTTTAAGATATTTAAATTCCATTTTAAAGATTAAAAAAACAGACTTTCACAGTTAATACAATAAAGGCTATATACCACTGGAAAGATAATTTAATAAAGGATTTTATGCAATACAGTTTGTTGAATTATAATTATATTTTATCGAACGTTATAGCCCAACAATAAAAAAAAATTGCAGTGAAACATGGTGAGGTTGATGGTAATTATTTTTCTTTTCTTGAATGTAGCCAATGCATATGAATGTTTGGAGAGTGACAGACAGATTCCATTTTATTTGGTAATGTGTCAATCAAAGCTAGGGTAGGATTTAAAAAAAAATATGTCATATTTTGGTACTTATAGGCGAACTTTTATGACTATTTTTTATGATTGCTATCAAGTTGCTAAAGTCATCTTTGCCGTCTTTCAATTTTTTAGCTTAGTAAAGCATAATAAAATTAATCATAAAGAGTTGATTAGTTACCCAGAAATCAATGTATAAGAATATTTTTAAGTGTAGAAAGCTATGGTTATGA
Organism: Maratus michaelseni; assembly: GCA_963931845.1. Taxonomy (NCBI): domain Eukaryota; kingdom Metazoa; phylum Arthropoda; class Arachnida; order Araneae; family Salticidae; genus Maratus; species Maratus michaelseni. Next base: position 276,434,904 of record OZ007599.1, read on the forward strand.
TGAAATTGGAAGTAAATTAACAAAGGGATGTGCAAAACAAGACAGATAAAGGCAGAAAAAGGTGAAGGAGAGCAATTAGCGGTAGAAGAGTAAGGTCCCTGTGTATAGGTCACAGAAAACAATCATCTCGGTGTATGCAACATGCAATGGTACACTGCTTTTATGACATGACTTTTATCTCATTTTAATATTTTTAACCTTTATTTGATTTATAATTTTTTTCATGAAATTCTAGCATGTAGACCAAAATGCTGCACTCTCTATAAAACTGTACTTTGATTCAATTCCCCATTGCAGTGCACCATTTCATGTGGCATACACCGAGATGACTATTTTCTGTGACCTATACACCTTATATACCTTACTCTTTTACCGCCAATTGCTCTCCTGCACCTTTGCCTGCCAGTCTTGTTTTGCGTCACTTAGATATCCCTTTGTTAATTTACTTGCAATTTCTTCATAACCATAGCTTTAGACACTTAAAAATATAGTTATACATTGATTTCTAGGTAACTAATCAACTCTTTATGATGTTTTCTTACTTTTATTATACTTTACTAGCTCAAAAATTGAAAGGTGGCAAAGAATTTTAGCAACTTGTTAGCAATCATAAAAAATAGTGATAAAAGTCCTCCTATAAGTACCAAAATATGACATATTTCTTTTTAAATCCTACCCTAGCTTTGATTGACACATTACGAAATAAAATGGAATATGTCTGTCATTCCAAACATTCATATGCATTAGCTACATTCAAGAAAAGGAAAAATTATTATTATCAACCTAATCAGTTTTTTCTGCCTTTTTCTGATTATTGGGCTATAACGTTTGATAAAATAATTATAATTGAACAAACTGTATTGCATAATATTTCTGATTAAATTATCTTTCCAGTGATATACAGCTTTTATGGTATTACTAAGAAGTATTTGGTTTTATGATCCATTAAACTTCAAAAAAAGCATTTTTTACAAAAGGTGTCCACAATTTTTGCCACCACTGTCTGTATATATATAGGGTAATAGTTTTCCACATTTTGTCTATAGAAAAGAGGAATTTGATTTTTTTTCTTGCGATTCCTTTCAAAGATCCCATTCTATTCATTTTTATACAATGTAGAACCCGAGATAATTTAAGTATATTTCCTTAATAACCGATTTAGGAAAGGTTTCAGATGCCCGGACTTAAACGGTGAAACAGGGACCGTCCAGTGAAAACCACGATGTCTAGTCATGTTTCTTAATTATTTATTCTATATAAATGACTGATACTTAATTGATTAATCTTTGAAGAAAATTGAGGAACAGCTGCAACACTGGAATTATTAGTTTTCATCTACATAAATATTTACTTGCTAATAAGTGGATTATTTTGTTTCATTTTCTTTTTATGAAATGTAATTCAGATTCAAAATATTTAACATAAAATATTTTAAGAAATAGATTCTATACTAAATGATCATTTCATGAATATTCACATCTTAATGAATAAATAAAAAAAAATCATGAAATTCTTGCCGACATTTTAAAGAAACATTTTACGCAAACAAACATACCAATTTCCACAGTAAGCACTAATAATAATAATAATAGAATTTTTCTTTGAAATCGAATGTTATTTCAAAGTATTTAACGAAACAGGAAAAATAAACTTTCAAAAGAAAATATTTTCTGTTTATTCAGCTTTAATAGCAACACATAATATGTTCATGAATTACAGCTAAATCTTTCAGAAGATAAATCATGCATATATGAGCGTCTCTCGGAGAAAAATACTTCAGTTCATGAAAAAAGGAAATTAGATCAATCTTGATTATTTTATTAAAAAGAAGGAATTGAGATTACTTCTGACTAATTTTATATGAGCTCAGATTATTTTGCACAAAGTTTTCCTGATGAGCAACATGTCATCAACAGTTCAATTTCATAAAATGTGGACTGAAATGTTTTCCCCTTGCATTCTTCATATAAACCCATACAACCAGAATTTGTCCTGTGGATGTCCTACGGTGATCCTACAGATCCTATGGTTGTCATATCCCACAAGTACTATAAATACTATAGATACACCAGATAGCCAGAAGATACAGAGATCGAATTATTCATTGTAGATTATCTTTAGAAAGGACTGGATTCTCTTATGGAATGCACATGCGCATTAAATTTCTTTTCGTGGTTTCTTTCGGTCAACCTTTACCCTACAATTGTTCTAAAAGTATCATAAAATGTCATCCACTCGACATCTATAGTTTGTGACATTCTGGCATCCAGAAGATATGTTGTGGCTGACTACAGGATAATTTTAACCATATAGAAGATATCGGTTATCCCTCTGGATGTTTTTCTGGATATCACTGTGTTATCAGGGTATTACCCTTTAAATTGAAGTCTTGTAAATTGTCTTTAAAGTAGAATTCTCATTCATAATTATATTTCCAACTTTAATTTTGGGATGAATTTTTTAATGTTATTTATTTTAAGATATTTTAAAATAACTCACTTTTTATTAAAAAAAAAGAAAAAAAAACTGCATTAACAGAAACTACGAAAAAGGTTATTTTACTTTGTTAAATCATTTGGTATCTTTCTTTGGGAATACACTTTTTTTTTAAGTTTATGAAATTGAATGAATAAGATCTTTATATTAAATATTCATGTTATAACTTTCGACAACAAATTTATAGAATGACTATTATAATAAGATGTTTTAAACTATTGCTTTAAGACAAAATTTTAGGTGGAGTTTATTGTAAAATTGTTTTTAACGAGATAAAATTATGCAAAATTTACAAAGGAAAATATTTGTTAATTCAATCTATTTGATTTGATATATTCCTTTTTTTTTCTATTTCAGTGAATTGTATTCAGGGTCGCAAAGGCATTCTTCTGATAGGGCTAGACTCAGAGATTTTTGTACCCAGGGTACTGTCTATATTTTGCACCCCTCAGTTGATTGGATGGTTGGTTGATTTTTGGACCATGAGACCATTTTTTACACATATAGTATTAAAATCTGAACGTCTTGTCTAATAGAAAGCAGCTTAATCAGTGAAAATGTTAATGCGTTTTCAGAAAATTGGTCCTTCCCGTACAGTGAAAACCGGTGCACATCGATGCGGCGGCAATATTTTGTGCGCCCAAGCGATTTGTGCACTTATCCGTAACCCCTTAGTCAAAACCACTTAACTGCACATACCTGCTAACTATTACGGAGTTTTGCTACCACTATATTTTAATAGTAAAATTGGCCTTATTTAATCTTACATTTTTTTTAGATTAAATAAGATAAATTTTACATTAGAAAAATAGTGGTTGCTATAAGTGCACATCGATGCGGCAATGATATTCGATCACTTAAGCAGTTTGTGCACTTAAAAGGTTTAGACTGTATTAAACATTTCATAAAAGAATAGTATCGTTTTTTAACAAAATTTCATCGCATTCTTAAAATAATAGGCAATGCTTCTAAAATAATTTTATATGTTATGGATTTTTACTGCTCACCGAACAGAATTATTTCACAAATCATGAAAGAGTGGAATGTTTGTGATATAATAGGTAACTTTAACTATTTTGACATTTAGAAGTAAAAGTCGATAGAACAAAACTATGAATAACTGTAACATTATTACATGATTTTTCAAAGCTCACTTCAAAATTTTAAATGAGCTTGAAAGTCAACTTGCTTACATTGGATCAAAATGTTATGAAGGAGGAATACATAGCTAATTTCTAACTTCCCTTTTTTTTTTCAAGTCAAATAAACATAATTTGAACCAGAAAAATTATTTAATGAAATGTTTTCCTTCTCTATGTAGTCGCTAATTAAATTATTTTATTTAATAAAATTACTGGTTTTATTTGACTTGAAAATAACCGGAAGGTTGGCAGCTATGGGAATAGGTGAAAAAGAACATTCATAAATTAGGTAGGTTTATTCTATGAAAAGTAAAAATGTTTACCGTTTTAGATGCTTAATAGTAAATTATTTTTTTAAATATGAACATATATTTCATGACTATGTTAACTAACATTACGGAAAGTTTTAGTGCCTTCTAGAAATTTCTACCCGTGTGATAATCAAGTCCTGACTGCTCGCCTTTGTAGTGATGTCAATGCGGGTTCTTAAGTACAGTATTAGAAAATAAACTTGTTGAATAGTTCACCTAATATATATATAGGGGAGATGGGGGATGAATAGGACATTTTCACAAAAATATTTATTTTAAATATTTTATTTAAGTTATTATCAATATTATATATCACATGTCATACAATAAGTGTTTGACTACATCTTATGCACAATATTTGATCAAGATTATTATTAAACAGAAATATAAATAAAATTAAAAAAAAAAGTTCTTCTATGTCCCAATCATCCTCACAGCAGGGATGAATGGGACACAAACATTTTCCTCCCCGTATTCAATGTTAAGGACTAAAAGCTGACAAAAATGCCTCCTTGGCCAAAGCTAAGAGATTATAAATTGTAATATGATCTCCAGGATTATTTGTTAGCCAATCATCTTGGACACATCTCAGCTTTGCCTTAAAAGGCCCATAAACGGAAGCATTCAATGGCTGAAGACGATGGCTACAATGAAGATGAAATGTTAAATGAATAATTACCATAAAGTATTAATTTATCAACCTATATAATATTATTTAGTTAATAAATATATTTTTCAGCATTCTCTAGGGATGAATGAGACAGTTCCATTCATCCCATTTGAAATGTCCCAATCATTCCCATGATGCATATATTCAATTGTCAGCCATTTTGTCTCAAAAATTATTTTGTCACAATGGTTAATATGCATTCATTTTAATTACCAATATTGAGCCTTGAAATAAAAAACTACAACATATCTTAATTGTTTATATTGCATAAGATATTTAAGTAACTTCAAATGTAAAAAAAATTACTTTTAAGCAGAGTTTTCAGGAAATGCAAATTTGAAGAAAACTGAAAACAGCCATGTGCTCTTGCTTTTGGTTCTGAAGCACACTATGGTAGTGAAATCTATAAGGATAGGAAGCAACTAAAAAAAAAGTTTATTGCCTGAAATATTGAGAATGTCCCATCCATCCCTTATCTCCCTATATATATATATATATATATATATATATTTTCCATATCCAATTCATATTTAATTCTCATGTGGTCCAATTTTCCATTGTGTATGGTTCATGTTTAATTTGTTGGTCCATTTGTGTTTACTTGATTGCAACTCCAATTTATAATTTTTTTTTTCCCCTTTCTCTCTATTTCTTTTTTCAATATTCTTTTGGTATGAGTAAAATTTGGCCAATTACCATTGAAGCATCAGCTATGGTAATATTATGTTTGCACATGTTAATTATTAGCTATGTGGTATTCTGTATACACAGTATCATTGATTATCTCTTTGGAGATTTAAGTAGAATAGAACTTGATATGTTTTTTGAAATTCATAGATATTATAATTATATATATATATATATATTTGCATTTAAACACCACTATATAAACAAAAAAAATATATAATTAACTCCCAGGTTCAAAAGTTCCACTGTCGTAAACATTTCCGAGGGGCCGAGGGGTCCTCTGAGAAGTGATTGGGGCTCTGTTGTTTCATCAACTTAGAACCTCTTTAATTGTGATGATTTCTTAGCAGATGAAAAATTTTATTTTAATTGTTTTCTCAGCACTGTATATTAATATTAACAGGCACAAACTATATTACTATAAATCAGACGTTTAATTTTGTTACTTGTTAGTTCAATTAAAGCAATTAGCAATTCAGATTTTATAACTATGAAAATTCCATGCAGAAAAAAAGATGCTCAAATTTATTTGTTGCTATTTTAATTTTAAAATCATGATGCCCCCCCCCTTTTAAAAAAATTGTGCAATTTAAGAGAGACGAGCCCCGGTAATTTGTATCGGCTTTACCGCCTACTCCGATTATATAAATGAGGTATATATATCCAAATTCTCATCTACAAACTATTTTTCTTTCCCTGCTGGATGCATAGTAATTTCGAAATGACGTTATTTTTCATTTCTGCCATTTTGTATTTGACTGGCATAACACATAATTCATTACAAAACATTCAAATAGTAATTTTTAAAAAAATTTGACTTTTTTTAAAATTAAGACATTTGATTTTGGTAGATCCCCCCCCCCCCCCCCCCCCACACCGTCTCATTTTTTTAAATTATACAGTTGTTATAAATTGTGTAAACAGTTGCCTGTAATGTAAGAATTCTCTGCCGAAAGATCTTTTCCGTTTCTTTATTAATTGTTTAGGCAAAGTAAATAAGAGGAACTTTATTTTCTTAGATTTCCGAGCTGTACAATAAGCTTATAGAATATTCAATCGAATACAAAGGGAATAAACTGAAAACAAACAAACAAAAACTCTCTACTTTTATAAGCTACAAGGAACACCTTTTAAATAAGATAGCATAAATTCTCAAGAAATATAAAATTACTGCATAATGTTAATTTTACCTTTAGCTTTTTATTGGCCAATGTTCCAAATTAGGAACATCGAATTGAAAAATCAGTTAAAAATTACATTTCATTCACATTAGGTTGAAAAAATTATCAGTTATAATAAAGAAGTATATAAACTATTATAATCTATGAATTATAATAAAATGATGAATAAAAGCTAAAGTCAAAAGATTTTATAAAGCATTTATTCCATTTTATTATCTTTAACTCAATCATACTTATTGGTAAATATATCATACGAAAATACACATCTTAAATAAAGATATTCAATCAGTTGGAAAAATTTCATTTCTTATAATATCTTTGCCGATCAGTGTGATTGACTTAAAAATAATAATGTGTATCTACGTATCATTAAATATAATAATGTGTATCTACGTATCATTAAATATAATAATGTGTATCTACATTCATTACCTGCGGTATATTCAGTTGAGCTGTCTACATAGCAGAACAGATGCTACTGCCAATAATGTTATCTGAGGAAAATGCGTCGGCCGGTTGTCGGTTCCGGTAGCTCAATAGACAGAGCATTAGCAATATAAGCCAAAAATCTTTGGTTCAATTACTGGCCTGAACCCTTTTTAACCCAGTTGGAAATTTTCATTTCGTTTACATGTTTGAATTATTTAATTCGTTTTTAGAATATCTCTGACTGCATTCATAGGGCAATCGTAATGTGAGAAATGAGAGGCATAACATGAAAAAAATTAATCTGTTCTTCAGATTAAAGCACATGCAAGCCCTTTAAGCGCAGAAGCTGAACTCAATTCTGTCACTGCGCTTGTAGTGGCTGCATATTCCTCTGAAGAAGGATCGATTTCTTCAAACTGAATTGCTTTTGTGTTTTTGAGAAGTTTGTACATTATAAACAAATATATAAATTTGATCTTATCTTACCTATTATAGAGTAAATTTTGGGAAAATATCGAATATGGATCATTTGACTATTTATGCTGATCGATAATTTCTTAAAACGGTCTTATTTTCTTTAATATTGCTTTTCAAAGTGTACTGGTAATATTAAATACTCAAAATCATCTGTTAAAAATAAAGTAGAAACAAAATAATTTCGAGGGAAAAAGAAGCATTCTTATTTCTTTTTGAATACATTAAGCAGACGAAATAGTGTTCTAAGTCCAGAACTCTCGAATGCACTCAAATTAAGACTTCTTTATACTCATGAATAATAAAATCTTTTTATTTGCATCTGAATTTCCCTTTCGTTTTATTTTATCTCCTCCAGATTTAGACTATTTTATTTTACTAATGGCAGTATAAAGAGCAGATTTCAGAGAATTACAGTGGTATTTATAAATTATTTATTTGTTTATTTATTAATCAATTAAAGACATGGTTAGACATTTTCATGAAGGCCTGATTAATGATTTTTATGACAACTGCCTAGAGAAGCAACTAAAATTAATTTTATCTCAGGAGAAAAAAGCTGCTACATTATTCATTCTTAACTCTTTCAGATCGTTTTTATTGACTGTGTATGTTTCAAGCCAGAATTTTTCGAAGTGAAATTTTTTATGACTAGCAAGTTAGAAAATGCAAAGAAAAAGAAGAAAAGAAGCGAGAGCAGAAAACAGAGATAATTTCATGTCTTCCCACATTCATAGAAGCTTCGTGGTTGAATATGAAAGATGTCAATTCTACATATACTGGGTGGTTCAAAAGGTCATGTCCAAACGGCATGTATGGGTATGTCAGGTCATGAGGAGCAAGAATTACATAAGAACTGCGGGTCGGAAACGTGATCGTGACCGTGACGCAAAGAAAATATAACAAGCGGTGTAAAAAGACCTTTATTTTACAAATAACTTAATCGAAGTACAAAATACAAATGAAAAATGTTACATCTCATAACAAGTGCTCAAAATGTGCCCCATTAGCCGCGATGCATGATTCACATCGACCTCCTCGCCAACTGGAACGTGTTCGCGATTGCATCACGGCTAAAATTTAAATGTTTGCTTTCTGGAATCCTCTTCTTAAGTTGTGGAATTTCTACTTCTACATGCTTTTCGCAGAAAAAAATACTTGTAGCTATATGTGCGTTATTTTTGAAAAACCATGCATTTATGTTCGTATTTCTAAATATTGACCAAACACAAGAAAGAAAAACCTCAAATTATCGAAAAGAAGAATATAAGTGCCACTTTTTTATACCGCGGTAGTGGCTATCATAACTCACCCTGATGGTCTTGACGATACACACCTGTTATAAGCAATTACTGAAAACATAGGCGGATTGAACGCGGAAAAGTTAATGGTCATAATGCATTTACTAAATGATGTCATAGAAACTTTTTTTAAGATGCGAAACTTTTATTGGACACTACAACATCACGCGATATAAAACTGATACATCTATCGATAAAACAACATCCAAGATGAATGTCGAAATGGTTAAAAAATGGAAGAGAGCAGTATGCTCAAAAAGTCATCGGGAAGTTGTGCTTCGCCCTCAGTCAAAAAGAAAGACAGAACAACAAGATTTTGTGTAAATCATTGAAAACTTAATGATTTGACGACAAAAAGGTAGCAAGTTCTGACGGCACTTTGGAAGCACTGGATGGAACCCAATAGTTTCCTATGTTGTATATAAAAAGAACTTAGTGGCAATTCGAGATACAACCCAAAAACAGAGAAAAGACAGCCTTTAACACGCAACATCCCTCCTACTTTTGAAAGATTAGTATGGATTATACTACACCGATTGTCATCCGTAGACTACTGATTAAGGGGACCGTCAAACATGATGCTCATGAATTTTGATGAACTTGAAATATGTTGTGCAATTCCTATCCTTAATTCGTCTCAGTTGATATAAATGTAAATAGGAACAACTGTAGACAATCTATACGAGCGCTCACCCCAGCGTTAGCAGAAGTAATAGATAAGTGAATTCATATCGCTCCATCATCACCCAGAAGTGATATTGCTAGTTCCTACCTTTTTTGTGCTACAATTGGCAGTGTCGTTATCAAAACAATTTGGTGATGCTGAAAAAACTGTTAAACGAAATTTATACTCATCATTATTTCTTGCTGCTGTTGAAAATATGCCAGAGATAAGTCATTTTGGATATTTATTGCTGTTAGTGATATATTTTTTCGACGAACTTCTTACTGATATTTCTTCCTTCATGTTTCTATTGTGCATCAGATCCAGAAGCATAAACTGTCACTGAAGTGGTGGCACAGAATTGGATATCACGTTTTGGAGTTGCCATGAAACTGCACTCAGACCAAGGTAGGAATTTCAGCTCTGTACTACTTACGGAACTTTGCAGATAACTAGGCTGTCGAATAATTTGATCATATGATCAACCTTACATTTCGAATCTGATAATATGGTTCAGAGGTTATATTGAACAGTTCTGAATCATCTGTCATTCAAGTCACGCTATAATACAAGAAAACAGGAAAATCGCCTGGTGAAAGCTGGTAAAGTGTGACCGCATAATCTGAAGTTCCAAAGAGGATTCTGCCAAAAACTACAATGCTGGTAAGAACCTTACATTACAATCGAGAGATTGAATGATGTCGTCGTTAGAATTCAAAACAAAACTAATTCACATTACTCGGATAAGCCCACATCATGCATCGTCGTAAAGAAAAATAAAGTTCCGAAGCGATCAGGTTTCAGAAAAAGGAGCAGTGTTTCAAAATACGTCAGTTATGGTTGTATTTACAAAAAATAGATTTATGGGTGTATGTATGAATAGACAAAGTTTAAGTGAACAAAAAGTCGCACATGGAGGAATGGGCTAATTGACTTTGATGACTTTCTTGGTAATTTAGCAATTTTGGTAACTAATTTCGCTGCCAAATATTCATTAAAAATTTCAAGAAGCCATAGATGTACGATGTATAGGAGCCAAACTATTCAGAAAATATCAGAAAACCAATCTGATATCCAAAGGTGATGTATCAATTTTTCTTATAATCGAAAAATATAAAAGGATGATCGCACTCGATGTCAGGAAGTTCATTAGCAAGTAGACTTCCCTCTGAGCGATAATTGCGCTCTGCTAATTGTATCACGCTTTTTTCGTGATTTCGAATAGTAATCAGTTCAAATAGTAATGGTTGTGTTTCTGGAACATTTTTCAAATAAAGCGAATTGATCATTAGAACCTATCTGTTTACTTATGAACCACCTTTCACTGCTCAGAATAGGAGACTTCGTAACAGGTGCAAGTCTCCTTAGGAAAGTTTGTGTTATTTAAAAGTAGAATTCTGCGATTAAATAAGGCGAGTACAGAAATACTGGTATCCATATCCCTCCCTTCATTCCGGGTACGCCACTGAATTTCACTTTCTGTTGTTTCATCTAGTGGTATATTGCCAAACATTCTCGTTTGCAGCTCTATTCCTTTATTTTCTGTTGCGCTTTCTTTTGCTTCAATTATATCACTCTCAGAAATAACTGCCAGAAACATTTTCAAAACAACCGCTAGTATTTTCTTCAAGAATAAGATGATTTTTTTAAAGTGAAGATAAAATGCGTCATCACAACTTTCAGTTTAGTAGTACACGTTTCTCTTTCGCCTCTTTTTTTAGCTTTAAGTATGCTTCACTGAATATTCCCAGGAAGAAAATTTTGATTAAAAATGTATAATCGCATTTAAAATAAAATTTATAATCGTATTCAGTTTAATAGCATACGCTTTTTTCATCTTTTTTTGCCGTCTTAGATATTCTTCAAGAAAAATTTTGATAAAAAATGTATAATATTGCGCTTCAAACAAAACTTATAATCTTATACAGCTTAGTATTATAAATTTATCTCAGATTTCCTTTCTGTTATACAGGGTGTCCCAAAAGTCCTTGACACACTTTAAAATTCAATAAAAGATCAAACAATTGGCGTACGAGAGTGCAGTTTGGACGAAAATGCTTCTTATGATCTGAAATTTTGTTTAAGCAAATAAAAAATTAGTTCCAAAATTTTCTCATAGATGGCGCTGCTTCTGCAAAGTTATCGAATAGGTAGAATGGCGAAAAAATGTCAAGCCAATGGCGAAAGACGCAAAATGCGTATACACAGTTTTTGGTTAAACTGTGGCAACCCACATTCCAGAAGTTAACAATACTCGTCTATCCATCCTCACTCGTTTAATCGAACTCAGAAGGGAGAGTATTGTTAAGTTCTGGAATGTGGGTTGCTATAGTTATGTATAGCTGTGTACGTTATGTTGCGTTAGTTTTGCCATTGTTATGTATAAAGGCATTCTACCAATTCGATAACTTTCCAGAGGCAGCGCGATCTATGAGAAATTTTTAGAACTATTTTTTTTATTTGCTTAAACAAAATTTCAGATCATAAGAAGCATTTTCGTCCAAACCGCACTCTGGTACGCCAATTGCTTGATCTTTTATTGAATTTTAATATGTGTCGAGGACTTTTGGGACACCCTGTATATTCTTTATTAAATATTTTAGAAATCAAAATTTTAACTAAATATGTGTGATAACTTAAAATTATACTTAAAATCTACTTATAATCTTATTTAATTTAGTGGTACACATTGCTTTCTGCCTTCTTTCTTTTATTTAATTTTTTTTCCTTTATTCCCCTTTAACTTAATTATTCTTCATTCAGGGCACAGAATGAGTCAGTAAACCCCGGTAGTGATTGGAATGCGGGTCATGAAGTAAGGTTTAAAAAATAAATTTGTTGAATAATTACTATTTAAAAGTAATACATATTTTGGTTAAAATTTAAACATCACTATATTAACAACATACAGAAAAAAATTAGCATCACCGATACAATTATTTTTAGATGTCGTGAAGACCTCTGGAGCTGGTAGGGGGAAGGGATCCCACTGCAGCTAAAAATTACTATGCGTCGGTTGCACTGTAAATAAAAGACAGATATTTCTTAATCTAGGAAAATATAATATAACTACGAATGAAAATATATAATAACCACTTCCGAGTTACTAACGATTCCGAAAGGCGTTCTTTATCTTTAGAAACATCAGAACTCAACATATTTTTGAGATTTAAAGCGTCATTTATAAAAACAGTTTCTTTTCCTGCCACAGGTTTTCAGAAACGTTTCCGAGTAGTTTTTATAGCGCATTAATCAGTTTTCTCAACTCGGATTACATGTTCTACGGATGTTATAAATTCTCAAGTAAACATTTTCATGTTGAACAAACATATTTTACAGACACACATGATAAATTAACATCATTAACAATAACATTAAAATTAATATTTTTTGGTTACTCTTGCAAGTAGGAATTAAATTACGTCGCTGAAAATGTTTAGTTGAGAATTAATAGCATGCTAAAAACTGATTAATACACTATAAAAAGTACTCGGAAACATTTCTGAAAATCAGTGGCAGAAAAAGAAACTTTGATATAAATGCATGGAAATTGATTGCAATAATGACGTGAGTATAAAATATCACAATTTACTAAATGGTGTATAAAAATGTCATAAAGTTAAAACTACACAAACATTAACCGGTTTTGGGGGTTTCATTTTACGGTTTTGTTTATTCTTGGGAATTCTTCATCGACAATTCATTTATACTTTTATGTTTTTGTCCGTTAGATGGTGCTTCTGCATATTTTCTGCTTGTGGTTGGTTGGAACGATGATTGATGGTTTAACCTAGTGAACTTTCCAAATTTTTGAAACTTTCGAAGCAATGTAACAACTATTTCCTGAGGAAAGCCATAGAAGATGGCTGAAACGTTAAATTTGATTTTAATGTTTATGTAGTTTTAACTTTATGACACACCATTTAGTAAATTGTGATATTTTATACTCACGTCAATAAAGAAACTTTGTTTTTAGAAATGCTTCTTTAAAGAGGTTTTTAAAGATTTCGAAATCGTGGGAAACTCGGAAGAGGCTATAGTATATTTTCGTTCGTGGTTATATATTTTCGTAGATTAAGAAACATTTGACTTTTTTTTTATAGTGTAGGCTCCGTTGAGATCACATTCTGTGACGAGAGTCATAAATTATTTCTCTGGACTTTCTTTTCCAAAGACTCTGTGGTCAGTTGTGACCTTTTTTATTGCTCTTCATAGGTTTGGAAGCAAAACTCACAAAATCAATAAAACAAATTCTCCCCAGGGGAGGTGATAAGCATATCAGGGACCCTCATCTCTTGCAGCTCACAAAAGAGTCCCCGCATCAAATAACACGAAAAAAGAACCGCCTTTTGTCGCGTAGATATATGGCGAACTTTATAGTTTCATCATTTCTAATGATTTATTAGTAGATGGAGAAAAAATTAAAGACTTTTTACTTAGCGCTGTGTAATAACAATAAAATACACATCTTACACTACTCAAGTTTTGACTTTTTAATTCTTTTACTTGTAATTTATTTTAATTTGAAAATTTTACATTAAAAGAAAGTCGCTTGCGTCTACTATTTAAGAATTTTTTAAGGGACCTGTGACGGGCCCTTGAAGAGTTCCGGGCTCCGGTAATTTGTACCGTCTAGACCTATTTAGACCAAATGCAATCTGTGTAAGAACAGCCTTGAACTCAATTTTACATTTCATTGCTCCATTTCATTTTATACATACTGAGATGATTTTTTTTTCTTTTACCTAAACACAGTCTCACTATTCTTCTATCATAAATTTCTGTCGTGCACCTTTTCTAACCTTTATTTCTCGGTTTTATTGTAACCGAGTATCCTTATAACTCTTCAAAAATTTAGAAATGCCACTTTCGAATAATTTTTATCAATTTTTCTTATATTTTCTAGATGAATGTAGCAATTTTCACGTTACAGCACACTTCTATATCACACAAGGCCGTAGCCAGCAGGGGGATCACCAGGGATTGATCCCCCCCCCCCCCCGAAGTTTTTATCAAGGTGTATCAAAGATGGCATAAAATCTAGGCTATAAAAGTAAATTTCAATGCAAGTATCTTCGTTTTTATGATTAATATTTTAGTACTTGCATTTTTAAGTAATTGAATAAAGTAAATGACTCTATTAAACGGAGAAAATGACATTAAAATTGCAGTACTGTCGCTTTTTTGGGGTAGAAAATATTCTCAATAACGTTATCTCGTTTCTTTCCATTTCCCTTCTATACAGTACAAAATATCACAATACTCTTGGAATAAGTGCGAGAAAGGAGACACATCACATTTTAGTACATCCTTATCCTGAGGGTACGGTCAAGTTTCTTTGGTCAAGCGTGGGTCGAAGTGAGGTACTATTGTATTACTTCTACATTGCGATAACAGCTTCAGAATGACCGTGATTTCCCTTTTCAAGGTCAAATAAAATTTCACAGTATAGAACTATGTTGTTTTTTCTTTCCCTTTTCTCTTTTTTTTTTTTTTTTTTTTTTTTTTTTTTCGCAAACTCATCCTACATTTTACATTACTGACAGTGGGGGTTGAAAACACTTTCTCACTTCCTTCTTAGTTCCTGCTGCTCTAAATGATCATTTTTTATTCAGCCTTGTTTGCGAGTAAAAGTTAAAAGAGTTTAGTTGAAAATTGTGTTTTGTTTACAGTTTTTTAGATGGTCAAGAATTCTTAACATCAAATAGGTAAGAATAAATTAAATTTCTACGTATATATTTTATGAAATTCTAAGTAAGCTGGTAAGCTGCTATTTTATTATAAAATATAACAGCATTTCTCAATCAATGTATTGCAGTGTTTCCAGGTGTCCGATTTACGTTGGATGCCCTGATTTTTTTGAAAAAACCCATAACTTCTTAATTTTTATGCATATCGAATCCGTTTAAAGTTATTATTACTTCTAAGAGAAGGGCCGAAAATGTATGTATGGCAGATTTTTGATATTTTTAAAAATGGCCCCAAGGGGGGGGGACAGGGGGTGTTTTACAAGAAAAAATTCATAACTCCGTCAATTCACAAGATACCAAATCCGCTTAAATATATTATAAATCCTCTTAATATTATCTAAAACTTTTATATTGACAAGTTTTTTATAGTACCAACCCTTATTAAAAAAAAAAAAAAAAAAAATCCCTGCCGGCTCCGCCTGCAAACAAGTTATTTTTCGAAGTAGGCGGTTCCAACTCCCGCATCTTTTCGAAACTGATACATAAAATCAAGGGGTATAAAGTCTCGGTCGAGTTCGTTAATGGGCAAAATCGAACCGGGGGGGGGGATGGGGGGCTTTTTACGAAAACAGAAAAAAAACCATAATTTCTTAATTATGATACGTATCGAATCCGTTTAAAGTTATTATTACTTCTAGGAGAAGGGTCGGAAATGTATGTATGACAGATTTTTGATATAATTAAAAATGGCCCCAAGGGGGGGAAGGGGGTGTTTTAGAAGAAAAAATTCATTATTCCGTCAGTTCACAAGATATCAAATCCGCTTAAATATATTATAAATCCTCTTAATATAATCTAAAACTTTTATATTGACTTGTTTTTTATAGTACCAACCCTTATTAAAAAAAAAAATCCCTGGCGGCTCCGCCTGCAAACAAGTTATTTTTCGAAGTAGGCGGTTCCAACTCCCGCATCTTTTCGAAACTGATACATAAAATCAAGGGGTATAAAGTCTCGGTCAAGTTCGTTAATGGGCAAAATCGAACCAGGGGGGGGATGGGGGGCTTTTTGTGAAAACAGAAAAAAACCCATAATTTCTTAATTATGATACGTATCGAATCCGTTTAAAGTTATTATTACTTCTAGGAGAAGGGCCGAAAATGTATGTATGACAGATTTTTGATATAATTAAAAATGGCCCCAAGGGGGGCGGGAAGGGGTGTTTTAGAAGAAAAAATTCATAACTTCGTCCATTCCCAAGATTTCAAATCCGCTTAAATTTATTATAAACCCTCTTAATATTATCTAAAACTTTTATCTTGACAAGTTTTTTATAGGACCAACTCTTATAGCAAAAAAAAATAATAAAAAATAAAAAAAATTCCCTGCTGGCTCCGCCTGCAAACAAGTTAGGTTTCGAAGTAGGCGGTTCCAACTGCCGCATCATGGCAAAAAGCTCATTTCTTCCGCAATTCTTAACAAACAGGCGCCCCACGGTCTGCGTCTTCGAAATCTACCTGTGCCTGTAGGCCGAGCCGTCAGGGATTTTTTACATAGATGTTTTTCTTCTTTTCCCCCCATAAAGTATTTGTTTATTTACAGATTTCTTTTCAAATGTAAATTCTTAAAAAAAAGTTTAAATTTAATTTTTGAAAATTCAAAACTTAACCATTTTAAAATTTGACATATTTTCCGAAAAAAAACCTCTTTTTGTATGCTTTTTTATATTTTTGAATACAGTAAAGAGTAAATATTAATCTGTCTTCGGGATTTAAAAAAGAAATATTCCTTTTTAAAAATTATCTTTTTAGGGTTTTGTTCATCTCACGAAACCCTATAGAAATTCAGTGTGTTCAAATAAATAATAATATAACAATAAATAAAAACTTAGATCCTAATTTTATACAAAGGTGAAACATTTCCAGTGGTGATACAAACCTCGTGTTTTAAAGAAAACGTGCACTTTCATTCATAAAGCTTAAACATTTTTCTAATAACATGATTTTCAACAAATTTTCATTCCGCCCATACTGAAATAAGGCCTATGAATTAAATAAAAAAAGAAAAAAATGATTTTATTAAAATAAGTTACATTCTGGCAGGTTCGAACTCGCCCGCCGGGCAAACGACCCGTTGATCGGTACACCCTAAAGAAGGTAAAGCTGCGCTATCTCTCAGGTGAAGCTAAAAGTTACAAAATTTGCTACAAGCATTAGATTTAAAAGTCTTAAATTATTATTTTTTTTTATTCACTTTTTTGGAGCATTTTATAATTAGTGATTTTTTTCCTTTTTGCAAAGCAGAAAAATTGCAATTTTTATCTAGAAAATTTCTTTGTTTCAGAAGAAAGCATAAATGTATATTCTGTGATTCTGTCTGTTACCAATATGGCGACATGATCTGCCCCAGGAATTTTCAGCCTGTCTGGCACCAAAAACCGCCGCCTCTATTTCAAAATATATATACGTATTTTTTTCTTTTTCTTTCTATTTTTTTTAGTTTTTTGTAAAATTCTTTATTAAATATTTGTCTGAAATATGTAGGCTTCGGGTATTCATATATAAATTCAAATGCTGTAATTGTAATTTCCCGTATATAAATGTTTTTTTAGATAGATTTTTGCTCTTGATGCACAAAAATAATTATAAAGAATATTTTCGGCAAAGAAAAGATAATTCAAACATTCATTTTTGTTAAAAATTACATTTTAATATGAAAACGGAACTGTTTCAATATTGCTTTATAAATGGGATAATCAGAATGGCCGGAGCGGCGATCATCTATTTTGTATAAAGCTTTAGACAGAGTTTACGTTTTAAAAACTAAAAACCTATTTTAAAGATACTTTGCTTTAAAATCAAATCAATAATATTTACACGTTTCGTAATATTACTAGCAGTATTAAGTTTTTTTTTTTTCTCCCACTGAAAAAAAGTTAACAAATAGGTTTAATTAATCATAACATTCTCATTTAGTACTAAAATTCTGTATACTTTACTTAGGATCTTACGCTAGCCACTCACAAGCTAATGTTAAACCAATGGCATGGCAGCGTTCTTTAGAAATTTCTCCTTTACATTTCCATATTTTTTTTTCTCATAGGATATGTGACTGTTAATGTACCAACGGTCGGCAACTGGTTGTTTCATTTGGCGAGAAAATTAAAGATTGAAATCTTGCAAGATATTTTTTTTTCTTTCGGCGGCACTCTTAATGATATTATTGTACGAATAAACCTTTTCTGTGTAACTCATTATTATTATTATTTTTTTATATTCTTAGTGTTTCACAACAAATCTATTACTAAACACTGGTCAAAAGCTAAAGCTAGTGAGAACCATAGTGACAACTTTTATCATCGTCCATTGGCTAATTTTTTAAACCATTAAGAAACCACTTTAGAAATATAGTTCCAATAGTAAAACAGTTTCAAAGTTGTTCTTCAACCTCTTAAAAGCAATTTACGTCAAAATAGATAATTTTAAAAAGTTTCCGAGGTTTACGTTTTTATTCTGTTCCTGGTTATATTTAGAAAACTTCTTCGTACTTTAACAGGCAAAATAATAAAAATTTATTTTTTTTACGATCAAAACTTGCGGAGTTAAGATAGTTTTAATTTTATAAAATTTTAGTATTTTCTGGTACTAAAAATAGAAAAACGTGTTTCATCCATATACGAAAAGTAAAAAAAGAAAAAAAAATCTTGACAATAGTGTTTTTTTACTAGCTGGCTTCGCCCGCCAGCGGGCCCCTAATTGTAAAATCTCGAAAAGCTATCGATGAGCCATACCACGTCGTGATCCGGCCCATAGAAACAGAGTTCGGAAAGCGCCCCTAGTGATGAAATACGGAACTAAAATCAATAATCTCTAGTAATCTCTATCGGTGTCGAGTCGAATGAGCTATACCCCGTCGTGATCCGTCCCATAGAAACAGAGATAGGAAAGCGCACCCTGGTGGTGAAACTCGGAACTAAATTCGGTAAGCTCTATCTATGTCGAGTCGAATGAGCCAAACCAGGTCGCGATCGGACCCATACGAAGGGATATATTTTGAAAAGAAATAGCAAATTCCTTAGCTTTTTCTTTTTTTTTTTCTATACAAAAATGACCATTATTTAAAAAATTCTAAAACTTCTAAAAATAAATGTTCCTGCGTTGAATCATAAACCGGGAGTTCAACAAACTATATAGAATCCGATATATAAAATATAGAAATTAAAAAAAATTATTTTGATATCTTTTGCAGCTTTTGAAAAAAGTAAACAAAGCAAGTATTCGGAGTGCAATCGACTGCTTCAGAATACAAATATCCTAGTAGAATAGAATTTTAGCCATGAAAATATAATTATTTCTCAAAATAAATCATATTTTCGGAAAACCAAATTCAATTCTGTACGCAAAATGAACAACGATTTTTGATTTAAGATCGTTAATAAATAAGATAATTACGGCGAAAGCAAGGTGACTTATTACATTTTGATTAAACTGTGCTTGCGCCGAAAAACGCTCATTTCTAGAAACGGGTTTCACAAAAGAATTTTTTTTAATTGATAATAATCGAATTTTTTAAAGTCGAAGGCATCTTTCTATAGCTGAATGTATGTACTTTTAGCCTCTTCTCTCGGAATTTGTGTAATTCGATAAAAAAGTCCTGCGGCGGTGGGGGGGGGGGGGGGGGGGGTTACATTGGCAAATTAGCGGAAATCGTGAAAGTGAGGTACGGTAACGACCGGTTTCTAAAGGGTTAATGTACATATTTTTTAAAACTGAAATATATGTTTCGAAGAATAAGAACGTGGCTATGATCTGGTGTATTTTATTTGTCTCTATTAACATTTTCCGAGTCGATGCGGATTTTTAAACATGGGCCGAAAAACAAAAATTCACGCGAGTGAGTTTCGGAAACCATTTTTTTAGAAGGGTTAAAAAACGAATTTTTCGAAACTGATACCTGATTTTGAAAGGAAAAAGAACGTAGATTAGGCTCGGTATTTTTATTTTTTCGTATCTTGTTTAGAAGCCCAGAATTGAATTTTTAAAGATTGCAGAAATCGCTGAAAAACCGAAAGAGACTTACGGAAAAAAACGTTTTCGAAAGGGTTAACTGAAATATTTTTTAAAACTAAAGGTTTTACAGTGACCTCGAAAAGAGGGAAATGTACTTGGGTGTGTTTGTTTGATTTTTTGTTCTTTCAGAGAGCCGATGCGCGATTTTAAAAATCGCAGAGAATCGGAATTTGCAAAAGTGAGTCTGCGCGCGAATTTTCTTCGAAGGGTTAATATTTGTATTTTTCAAAAACGATCACAGATTTCGAAAGGATAAAGAATGTAGATCTCGTCTGGTATTTTTAGTTTTCCCTGACTCATTTGGAACCGCCGCAGCGAATTTTTCAAAATAGTCGAAATTGCCGAAATCGCGAAACGGTGTACGGAAAATATACGTTTTCGAAGGGTTAACTGACGTATTTTTTTTAATGGAAGGTGTTATTGGAGAGGACAGAGACCGATCTTTTATTTGGTGAAATCCGTTTATCCGAATCTTTCTTAGTCCGGCGGATGCGAGGTTCGGACGAAGGGAGAAAATCAAAAACACGAATTCGACGCTTTTTGATTATTTTTTTTGAAAGTGTTAATATCAAAATTTTTTCGAACCGACTGAATCGTTAGAGACGTAAAAATACGTTCTTTGAGAATATGTTGACGGTTTTTTCGTATTTCTGTCGGTTCGCCGTCGGCGAGTTTAGACAGTCGTGAAACGAAACCGGCCGAAGCGATCTTTCCTTCTTCTTTTTGCGGAAGATGAGGATTGAGCTCTTCTGGGCATGCGCGGAATAATTTCCAGATAGGTTTCTTTTTAGTAATTAAAACAGTTTTGATCGTTAATAACTCCCTTAATTATGGGCCGATTTTTTCGAAACTGCAATTCCTGGAGGACCGGATTTTTCTGAATTTTTTGACACAAAAAGCGCTTCGCTACTCGCTACGCTCGCAGAGTTTATCCGGGTACAGATACACAGACAGACAGACACACAGACGTATACGAACATTAATAATAAGGACTAGCTGGCTTCGCCCGCCAGCGGGCCCCTAATTTACATCGGAGAGCCATACCCCGTCGTTATCCGGGCCATAGAAACATAGATAAGAAAACGCCCCCTGGTGGTGAAAAGCGAACTAAAACTGATAAGGTCTAGTATCCTCTATCGATGTCGAGAAGATTGAGCCAAACCGCGTCGTGATGTGACCCATAGAACCCGAGTTGGCTGAAAAATCCTTTAATTACCCCTTCAACCGCCAGGGGGCGCAATCTGTAAGAATAGTATGTAACTTTTAAACTTAAAAAAAATCGCGCAGAACTTTTTCGAGTGATAAGAGGGCGCATAAACTTTACTTGCTCCAGGGCGCTGAATATGTAGCTACGCAACTGGAAGGATACAACATGTCATTCTACGTTGCTCAGTTATAGAATTATAGGAGAATGTTCTATAATCAGGTGAATCAGATTATAAAAGATTAACCTTTTGAAAAAGATTCTGTCGAATGGATTTCTATGGAACTTGCCCTGTTAGTTAATTTTTCAAAAATGCTTTTTAAATTTTGTCCTCTGCTATATATTATTTTTTTGTGATTATTTGATTTTTGAATTCCAGGCCCGGACAACATCGGGCGGATCAGCTAGTTTTAATATTTGTGTTTCAAGTGTTGAATAAAAGATATGAAAAATATAATTTCGAGTAATGACATACTTATTACTTATTATATCATCGATATTGTTAAAGTTTTAAATAAAAATTTCGTTAACTAATGTTTGAGATACTAAAAGTTGATTTTTAGAACCGTTACTAGTGAATTAATTTTGAATATTCTGAAAAGAGTGTTAGTAGATATTACATTTTTTTTTTTTCATTTTTATACTTTTGTTTCATGACGATTTTTTTCTTATAGGTAATTTTCTTCCAAAATGTCAAAAAGAACAAATCCACTGTCTAATTATATGTTCAAAAAGCGTAAAGAAACTAATGATTCTGTTAGTGACGAAAAAAATGCTACTGTTGACTCTCAGTGCATGATTCCCAATATTCCTATGTCTGATTCCAAAACTATTAGTGATAATTTTACTGCTAGTACTAGTTCCAACATTGAAGAAGTGGATAATATTTTGATAGAGAAAAATGCTTTAGACATTGGTTTTTACGTAGGAATAAAGTACAAAATAGATGATGACTTGAAATACAGATTGTTAGATACGCCTTGGAAACCTACAAAATCTTTTGTGTTCCCAATAACTGATGAAAAAAGGAAACTGAAATTTCAAATGCATTGGTTTGAAAAATTCTCATGGCTCGTATATACGACCAAGGGGCAACAAGGTGCTTTATGTAAATATTGTGCACTATTCGCTGGGGAATGCGCAGGAAAAGGGTCTCATCAACAGTTAAAATCGTTAGTTACTCAACCACTTAACAGATGGAAAGATGCCATGTAAGATTTTAAACGCCACAATGACAGCCATTATCACAAAAGCTGCCTATTATTAGCAGATAATTTTCTTAAAACCCACAAAAATCTGCAAAAAGGCATCATGGACCAACTTGATACAGGCCGTTCAGTTCAAGTTGCCGAAAACAGAAATAAACTTACTCCTATAGTTAACACCATCAAACTATGTGGTCGACAAGAAATGGCTTTAAGAGGAACGTGCGATTCGGGTCCAATTAAGTACAATGAACGTGAGCCGGAAGTAAATGATGGGAATTTTCGGGCTATATTACGAATGAATAGCAAATCTGGTAATTCCAGCAGTGTGAAGGACTCACAAAGTATAATGTTAAACGCAACATATCTTAGCCCAATGATACAAAATGAGATCATTGCCGTATGTGGTGAAATTGTTCAAAAACAATTGGTTCAAGCCATTAATTCCGCGCAATGTTTTTCTGTGTTGGCCGATGAAACGACCGACATTTCAAGAGAAGAACAAATGTCGATTTGTGTTCGGTACATCGAGCCCAAAGACAAAATCTTTCTTTTGCGAGAAGATTTTCTGGCATTTGTTCCTGTTGAAAATACTACGGGAAAATATTTAGCTAATGCTATTATGTCAACATTAAACTGTTTGGGTGTTGACTGCAATTTCTTGATTGGACAAGGTTATGACGGGGCATCGTCTATGAAAGGCAGTTTTAACGGTGTGCAGGCAGTAATCCGTGAATCCCATCCAGAAGCCTTATATGTACATTGTAGCTCGCATTCACTGAATTTGGCTTTAAGTCACTCATGTCAAATTCAATCCGTTCGAAATTGCATAGGTGTAATAAAATCTATTGGGCAATTTATTAAAGCATCAAATAAACGCATAAAAGGCTTGAAAACAAATATAAAAGAAAACTTCCCAGAGACAAAATGGAGAAATCTGACAGCAATGTGTGAAACTCGTTGGGTTGAAAATCATGACAGGTTAATACGATTTAAGGAAACTTACAAAGCGATCGTTATCACACTAGAAATATTGAGTACTGACAAGGATTCAGATACTTCATCGAAAGCAACATCCTTTCTAAAATCAATTTTAGACAGCGATTTTGTTGTCAGTTTATGTTGCTTAAGCGTTTTATTTTCATTCACACTGCCACTTTGTAAAATATTGCAGTCACCTACGTGCGACTTAGTAGCCGCATTGGAACACGTCAAAATAATAAATGACACATTCAAAGAAATGCGCACCAATGTTGAAGTTGAATTTGCAACAGTTTTTAAAGCGGCAGAAAATTTGCTCGAAATGGTAGATGAAAAAATAAAAATTCCACGAATCGCAACAAGACAGAAAAACAGGGTAAATGTTAATGTGCATGATCCGGAAACTTACTTCAGAATTGCTGTAATGAATCCATTGTTGGATGATTTTATTGGGCAATTAGAGTCGCGGTTTGAAGATCACAATTCCATATTAACATCATTGTCGTGCCTAATTCCATCATTATGTGCCAAACAGGAATATAATATAAAAGACGATTCCCTTGAATTGTATAGGAAGTTTTTGGAAATTGAAACTTTTAAAGCAGAATATAAACTCTGGCAAACAAAATGGCGCCAACAGTCTGTCACAAATCTTCCAACTTGTGCGATTGATGCTCTTGGTGAGTGCAATGCAGATTTGTTCCCAAACATTCATAAACTTTTAAAAATTTTAGCAACGTTACCAGTTTCAACTTGTACTCCCGAGAGAACATTTTCAACGATGAAACGTCTTAAAACATATCTGAGAAATTCCACTGGCCAAGAAAGATTGACTGGATTAGCACTAATGTCAATTCATAGAAGAATTGACATAAACACAGATGAAGTAATAGACTTGTTTGCAGCCAAAAAGGCTCGCAGACTAAATTTAATTTTGTAATAGTGCTAATAGGTTTAAGCAATTAAAATATTTTCTTCCGCATTGTCCTTGTGCATTAATTGTATAGAATAGAAAGCAAATTGAATTGCTAAAGTTATGAAGAAGAATCAAGCATCCCGTGGACTGGTCCGCTGGGGGAAACCACGTTTAAAAAAAACGCATCCATGCGCTTAACCTCTTGGGTGGATGTGGAATTAAGCACAATATATATTTTGTAATCTTGTTTCATAAATTTAGAATAAATGAACATCAAAGGATAGTTAAAAGTTTTCTTTTCTTCAAATTTTGGTGTTATAAAAACTTAGTCATAAAACTTTACAAATGGATGCGTTTTAGAAAAATGAAGATGGAAAACAGGTATAAAATTAAAATTTTAACTACATTAAAACCTAATTTTAAATACATTAAGATTGAATGTAAACCAACGGTAAAAAATTTCGTTTTTAGAAAGGTTTCCATCTTAGCGAGTACAATTGAAATGTATCTTTTTGGTCGAACCATAAAAAAATTGTGTTTAAAGATATTTGCATTTTCACAGGTTTTACTATATAAAATTTGTAATCGGTATATCCCCCCCCCCGAAATATTTTTCTGGCTACGGCCTTGATATCACATTATAGGTGACTATTGTCAACTCTTCCGACATTTCTATAATTTTATTTCGTTTAAAAGGATCACTAATTTAAAAGATACAAAAACTTTACTAACTTAACTAAGAAAACTGTTCCATAATGCACTGACAAAAGTCCTCCTATCAGCACAAATTCATGACATTAATAGCTGAAATCTTACCGTAGGTTTGATTTAGGTTTTATATACTCGTCATTAATGGTTTCATTCAAATGAAGGAAAATCACTTTACAATCTTTACATCAATCTAACCCAGCTCTGCAACATATATGTGATTATTTGGCTATGACTTTTGATAAAGTGCTAAAAACTGATGACAAAATATTGCATTAAAATTTTGATTAATTTATCTTTCCATTGGTATATGCATTTACGATATTACTAAATGTAATGTACAGTTATGAGCCTCTAAACCTCAAAAAGGCACTTTTTCCAAAATGTTTCTTTAATTTTGAACACTAGTGTATACGCTGTTGTTTATATATTGTTGCTTTATTCATTTTCTACTGTAAAAAAAGTGCAGAAATATTTCCGGATATAGCAGAAACGTTCACGAAAAATTTGTGCAACCTCGTAGTTACATGCGATTTCGACAGCCTTTCGCTTATCTTAAGAAAACATCGGAAGAGGAAAAAGAACCAATCAGAAACCTCAACGAACTAATATGTTGCTGAAATTAATGGAAAACTTTCTGAAGTAAAAAGGCGCCATTTGCTGCCCATAGATTTGAGAAAAATTACTCAAAAAATTACGCAAAACAAGGGGGTTCTTTTATTATAGAAACTTTTCCGTTAATCTCGGAAATCTATTGGTTTTCTAATTTCTCTTATTGGTTCTTCGCCAAGTGGTTTCTGTATATAGCAAAATAATTTGGAAATCATGTGTACCTATATACATTAAATTAAATTAGGCTTTCGAAAGCATATCAGCAACAGTTTTTAACAGTGCAGGAACACTTTTATTGATAATTTTTAATTATTTCCTTAGTACTCGATCCATCAGTGATTTATTCTTTCAATGACCATGAAAAACTCAAAGCAGAAATTTGCGGGTTTGAAATCATGTAGTCTGAGAAGGGCTATCGTTTCAGTTTCCCAGAAATTTCCCAGAGAGAAGGACAATTTCCCGCAAAAAAATCTCTCACAGGCATTTTCCTCATGGAAGTTTAAGCATGGCCAAAACTTGGCAAATGGTTTATAATATCTTCACAATTGTTAACATAAATGAGTGAAATGAAATCATTGTTTTTAAGATAAAAGTATCTGAGATAAAGGTTTTATAAGATGAAGATGATTCTGCAGTCTTATTTACAAATGTCCCATGTTGATTTCAACGAGTTAGCATTTAGTTGGTTAAATGATTTAGAATATAATACAATTTCAATGTGCGATAATGTTTCATCTGATGTGTTTTGGTGTTTTTGTTAAGGCCGATTATTTGTGGCAGGGATAGAGGCCGAGAAGGGGAGGGATTTCACTCCGTAGGTTTCTTTTCTAAAGGAACCTAAATCGTATTTGCCCAAGCTAAGCAAGGTTAGAAGAAAACCACATGCATATCGTTATAAAAAATAAAAAAGTTAACGTCATAAAAGGAAGTTCTGTACTTCATTTAGGAGGTAATGACACTGTTAATAACATAATTATTAAAACAAAAAATAATGTAATATATAAATGAAATATAAATAAATAAATAATGAAAGTGTTATTAAATAAAGTAAATAATACAAAAAGCTCTATTATAATTTATAATCATTCTGGATCCTGTGCCATCCGTCAATCTGGCTCGAAGCATAAATGTTTTGCCTCCATTTATAGCTTTTTTAAAAAATTATTATTTAGTATCTCCTCCTTTGGACTGAATCCGGAGAAAATGACCTTATTTATATATATTAAATTAAATAAAAAAGAATGATGTGCATTTTTACAAATTTTATCTGCTCTCGTTACATACATTAGAAAATGCTTTGCTTCCATCCATGAAAATACGAAAAAAAAATTAAATCGACACTTGAGCTTTTCTTTTGACCTTATTCTAATCGATAAATTATTCATCGGGATTTTCAACAAAAGAGTTGCGTTAACAATTTATCCAAAACCTTTCATCAAAATAAAAATTATTTGGTGGTGCCATCTACAAATCACTTGCAAAATTAAATAGCAGATTTCGTCTTTTCTAAAAAATAAAAATTCTTTTTAAATTATTCAGAGAAGATTTGCACAGAGTCAGAAACAGAAATAAGAGGGATACGGCGGGTGCAATATAGAGAGAATACTCCACTCTCCCTTAATGAGACTTAAAGCCCATTTTTCTATATATTTTTAATTTGTAGGGCCTCCAATTTCTTGTAGACCAGCCGTAGTTTTGAATCATGTTCTAGTCGTACAATAATTTTAAACGATCTTCTTGGAAGGCAATTAACAATTTATTAACAATTTAAAAAAAATGTTTTGGGTTATTATTCACAAAAGCTTCAAAACTGCTTTCATCTTAATAAATAAAAATGGGCCGGGGGGGGGGAGGGGTTTTGGATAATTATAAACACAGTATGCACTTTATGCTCGGGATATATGGTTCCGTGTCTATCACGGACGTCTATCGCGAAAACGAACATAGCTACAACGTCTATAGAGCTAATGTTAATCCATTTGTGAAAAAAAAATCTTTTTTTTTTAATTAGAGAGGGTCGAAAACTACTATTTTACAAAATTTAAAGGTTTATAAAATCTTTGCATATTTTATGAACTAATAGAGATAACAAAAAATTAAGAAAGACCAGAATTCTGAACACCTTTTCTATTAGATCATGTAATTGTAGTGGATTTATCTGTATTTTTTTTTTTAATTAAGCACTTTAAAATATACTGAAATATTAGTCAAAATGCCAGTTTTTGAAAAATTATATCTCATGAAGGAAAATAGATAACAGTATACATTTTTTAACATTTTCCAACCTAGTTGAAAAGTGTTTATGACTTCGGTTTGTCTGACCGTCTGGCCGTGCTCTAACTCCCGTAAATATGCTCGGATTGCCCTGCAATTTTTATATGTTATTGTCGTATCTATAGCATGTTCCCTATTTCAACTGAAGTGTGTAGCACTTATAGTTTTTTTACAGGGGCACTCAAAAGAATTCCGTTACATTACGTTCTACGGGGAAAAATCATTTGCGGTTTATTTTAATGATGTTACACAATTTCAAACACATTGTAATTGATATATATTATTAAGGTGTATTACAAGAAGCTTAATATGGAATAGGGTGTGCATAGCACTTATAGTTACTTTACAGGGACAGTCAAAAGAATTACATTACATTACGTCTATGGAGAAAAATCGTTTGCGGTTTAATTAAATAATGTTTCACTATTTTAAACGCATTGAAATTTATATATATATCACTAAGGTGCATTACAAGAGGCTTACTACAGAATAATGTGTGTATAGCAGTCATCGTTCATTTACAGGGACACACAAAAGAATTCTCTACTATCTGTTAACAATAATTCCTGGAAGTGCGTTTTAAGTTGCTGAACGCGATTTTAAATTGAACTCACTTTTTGTGTATTACTTGGTGTGTATAAATTCTGTAGATCATATACAGGACAGCACAAAAGTTTGCGAACACATTTCCGTTTATTGACAGAAACTCCAGAAGGAGAATTTTAAACCGTGCTACGCGTTTCTTAACTAAACTAAAATTTAGCATCCTATGTAGTATATATACAAATCTATAGATCATATACAGGGCTGAATAAAAGTATTCGGATATGTTTCCGAATATTGTATATGTTGGAAATATATGTTGGAAATTCCTGAAATTACGTTTTTAAATATGTTATGCGTTTTCCAAATTGTAGATGTTATCTTTCCGCTTATTAAATGGTAATGGTTTGTAAAATTATTTTGGAAGCGTTGGAAAGTGTTACATAAACTATGCTTGACGCATGATTTTTCGTTCTTGTTATATGTGTTATTACTATCTCCGAACAGTACCAGGAGAAGAAAAAAACAATTATCTCTTTTCCCTCCTCTGAATTCTAACAATTTATATGTTGAAATATTTTGAAAATCAGCCTTTTCGATAGCTTGAAAGTGGGAAGTGGTATTCATATGCAATTTTGCAAGGAAGGATCTCCCCGTATACTGTCTGAAATCTATAAGTCGTTTTCTGCTTTTTCAAATGGTCTATGAGTCTTGAATTTGGAGAAATGACTGCCAACCATGAATAAAAAACATTTAGAAGCAAGAAACCATTATATTAAATAAATTTTCTGGGTTTAGTTATTTAAAAGTACAGTGATTTCTCGAAATGTTTTTCTAACTAAATCCAGAAAAATTATTCAATAAAATGTTTCTTGTTTCTACATGTTCTTTTTATTCGTGGTTGCCTATCATTTCACAAGACTCCGTATCCCATAGACTGGAAAAACAGAATACGACTCAGATTTAGACAGAGTGAGATCCTTTCTTGCCATATCGCATATGAATACCACTTCCCGTTTTGAGTTACAATTTGTCGAAAATAGCTGATTTTTGAAAATCTTCAGCATTTAAATTGTTATAATTCAGGAGGGAAGAGCAGTAACAAACTGCTTTTTTCTGAACAAGTTCGGAGGTAGTAATAACATATATAAAAATGCTTACTATTATCTCTTTCCTTTCATGATATATAATTTTTCAAAAACTGGTATTTTGACTAATATTCCAGTACATTTTAAAGTACTACTCAATTAAAAATATATATACAGATTAGTACACTACAATTACTCTAACACAATAATCTAACAGAAAAAAGTGTGCAGATTACATGATCTAATAGAAAAAGTCTACATACGATAACCAGCATTTATCGTTTTTACAATAGTTTTAGAAGCCTTGTCTGTGAAAATTGTCAAGGAATTGTTGCCCCAGTATCTATTGCACACTGCAGTGTGTAGTATTATAACAACCAGATTTTAATAAAAGTATATTTGTCTTATTTAGAGGCTAAATAATAAAAACAATTGAAAATAAATCTTCCAGTAGATCCTATTTAGGAACTAAAGGGTTTGATTGTGTCGATTTAATCAGTGATCGTGTCGGTTAGTATTTTTAAAGTTCACCTTGGATAGTTATTGGTTTTGTTTGAATTTGGTTTGAAAGTTCCTTAAGACTCAAATTCTCAATGCACACTCCGGTGTATTACTCCTTTTTTTTTTAATGCGGTAATTATAGACAAAATCACCACAAGCAAGTTCAGGGGCTATTGGCTTCTTGGGGAACTATTGAAGGTGTTGATATCTAAACAACACTTGCAGTAACAACCTGATGAATAAAGTTTTACAAGACAGTTCCAACCAGTTCCACTTCCAACAGTTACAACTGTTTAACTGTTTACAAGTTTTCAATAAACAGTTTGTTAAGATGAATTAAAACATTCCAAACTTTCTCGTTCCCCTGTGACTCGCAAAATTTCGATGTTGCCTACGTTTTGTATATACCGTGACTTCTAAAATGTACGTACTGATATCTTTTCACGCTTTATCGTTTTTAGAATAGTTTTAGAAGTCTTGTGTGTGAAATTGTCAAGAAATTGTTGCTCCTGTGTCCAACTATAAAAACCAGATAAAAACAAACATTCAATTTCAAATATCTGTGTAACTTAGAGGTTAAATAACTAAAAACATATGAAAAAATGAAAAATGTTTAGGTTGATACTACTTAGAAACTAAAGGGTTAATACAAAATGTGTTGATAATAAATGAATGAACTTTTTTTTTGTGCTACAATAGAGGGATTCTCAGATGAACAAAAGGTCCTGGGGGCGATCTTTATGGTATTCATGCTAGATGGTGATTGTGTCGTTTTAATCAGTGATCGTGTCGGTTAATACTTTTAAGGATGACCTTGCATGGTTACTGCTTTTGTCTGAATTTGGTTTGAAAATTCCTTAACTCTGAAATTCCCAATGCACACTCCAATGTGTGCTTCTTTTTTACACCGTAATTACAGAAAAAAATCACCACAGGCAAGTTCAGGGTCATCTATTGACTTCTTGGGAAACTGATGAAGGGGTTGATATCTAAACAACACTTTCTGTAACAACCTGATGCTTTTATTTTTACTTTCCAAACTTCGTCGTTCCCCTTTGACTTGCGAAATTTTGAAGTTGTCTATTTTTTGCATATGCCATAACCTGTAAAAAGTACGTACTGATATCTTTTTACGATGTATTGTTTTTAGAAAAGTTTTGGACGTCTGGTGTATGAAAATTATCAAGGAATTGTTGCTCCAGTGCCCAATGCACACTGCAGTGTGCACTACTATAACAACCAGATAAAACCAACTATTAAAATCTATCTATATATATATATTTGTCTTACGTGGCGCGGAAATAGAACTGAATTTCTAGCTTATTGTTGGCAACAACCGTAGTTTCCAGAGCTCAGACCAATGAAAAGACTAGATTGTGTTAGATAGATCAGCCCGCCTCCAATATGGCGGCCAGTGTCGGAGCAGTGAAAATCAAGCTAGCAAATATTAAAAATAAAATAACATGTACGTAATCCAAAGCGTCTGAGATTATTCCTCATTTTAATTATGAGTAATATTGCTAATTTCAAATGAATTCTCAACTCTTATTTAGAATTTATTTATGAATTTCACTCACATGAAAAATCGGAGAGAAGTAAAAATATCAACTGTCTAGGTTGCACCTGCTGCCATCTATTTCAGAAATCTATAATCAATTAGAATAGTAAACTGTCGAACGAAATTTAAACAATCATTGATGATAAACTATCTTCCTATTACGTAGTGTTTTTTTTTTTAATGAATAAGCCGTGCTGTACAATATTATAGGTGCAATAAGTTTTAAACAAATTATCAAAATTACAAATTCAATCCAAATTTTCGTAAAAAAAGTAATCAGAAAGGGGAATCTTTAAACTATTAAGGAGGTGTAATTTAGCTGATGGCTTTGCATCTCAGGAAAACATTTTAACATCAGCAACTTGCCCTACATTCCCATGGTCGTTTGATGAAACTCTTCCAAAAATTTCTAAGGAAAGGCTAGTCAATTCGGTCGCTTCACAGACCACAACAAACATAAAAATGACCAGGAATGGGTCGTCACAAACAGTGCACAGATCAACTGAAAGTTCATCGCAAACTGTATCGCCAAGTGACGAAAAGAAAGTTGAGGTTATTTCAAATGTGAATAATACTTCCCCAACACTCCCCCTTATAAAGGCCTCTATAGCAAGAACAGACACAATTTTACTTTTAGACACAGGGTCGACAATTTCCCTTTTATCACAGTCCCTTTTCGATTCTATTAAGCACAATCTTAAATATAAAAGGTTAGGCACAACAGTTACCCTTAAAACAGTAAATTCCGATGTTGATTTCACCGCATGTATAAAAGCATCAATCAGAATTCACCACAAATCTTTTAGCCACAACTTTTATATTGTTGACATTCCCGATACGTCGAGTTTTCAAGGAATATTAGGATTTGATTTCATTCATAAACACAGGATCATAATTGATGTTCACAAAAATAGAATGTCAACAAATGAATTTCACGTGCCATTACTTAGCGCGTCAGCTGATGGCAAAGACATAAATCTTCTAAGTGAACATGTAAACTCTCCGTCAAATTCAGTCAAAACGATTCGCCTTGCACATAAATTAAAACTTGAACCACATGAGAAAACATGGATTTCCATCGACACTGATTCTTTAAACCCTTCAATGCAGTACTCTTTTGAAAGTACTATTTCTAATAGACAAATTATTTGTTATGACAGTCTGCTAGGTAACAATAAAGATGTTGAATCGGTCGATCAGGAAAATCATAACAAACGCCTACAAAAATCACATCTATACGTATTCTTACAAAATTCTTCTAACAAACCAGTACACATAAACAAAAATGCACGAATAGGAATTTTATATGAGGTCTCGGAAATTATGGAACCATTTAAAAACGACAATTTTTCACAGACCATGAAGTCATGCGACAACATCAACAGCTTCAATATTCAACCTCATGATAATTTACAACAGTTTATTTGCAATTATATTCAAGCTTCAGATGAGGTCTTAAAAAAAAGAAAGGAAGATTTAACAATACAAGACTTCAAATTGGAACATCTAGACACTCAACAAACAAAAACCTTAGGCTCATTACTGTTAAAATACTATAGTTCTTTTTCGAAATCAATGAAAACATTAGGTCACACAGACAAGGTTGTTCCAAATCTCAAATTCATTAATGACTACCCAATCAAAACATTACCTTTTCCGGTATTACAATCATTACACCAAGAAATGAAAGAGCAAATAAATCAACTTCTTGAAGCAAATATTATTGAACGTAACTGTTCAGAATGGGCATGTCCTATTTTGCTGGTTAGAAAGAAGTCTGATGGGTCTGCAAAACAAAAATACAGACTAGCTCTTGATTTAAGAATGCTAAATTCCGTCTTACAAGGCCCTTCATATCCACTTCCCAAAATACAGACCATTATTTCAAATTTATCTGCATATAAATATTTCACTTCGTTAGATTTTCAACAGGCCTATCATCAGATTAATTGGCCTGAAAAATATCAAGATCCACTTACATTCACATGCATTTATGGTACTTTTCGTTTCAAAAGATTGGTATTTGGATTAAAGAATAGTAGTAGTTTCTTTCAAAATTTAATGGACACTATTATTGATGAATTAGAAATAGAAGGTATTTTTGCATACCAAGACGATTTAATCTTTGGTTCTAATTCTTTTGAGGAAACATGTGCAAAATTACAGAAAGTACTTGAAATTTTATCGAAATATAATTTAACGCTCTCGCCCAATAAATGTTCATTTCACAAAACCGCTGTTGACTACTTAGGTTTTCACATTGAAAATCATTCCATTTCTCCAGTCCAATCAAATATTGTCAAAATAAATTCTTTTCCTACACCGACAACAAAAAGACAATTAAAAAGGTTTATTGGTCTGGTCACATTTTACAAATCTCTAGTGCCTTCTTTTTCAAAAATTATCCAACCACTTATAGATCTCACTACGCCAAAAACAACATTTAAATGGACTCAAAAACATCAAAAATTATTTGATCAAATGCAACAGGTGTTCTTTAATTCTCCCATGGTTCGTTTACCTGATTGGTCTAAAACTTTTTATGTAAACACGGATGCGTCAATTATAGCCATAGGAGGTGCTCTGTTACAGGAACATGAATGACAATTACTTCCCATTGCATTTTTTTCAAAATCTCTTAAACAGTCTGAAAAACGTTATCCAGCACTAAAACTTGAATTAATGGCCATTTACAAATCAGTAATCGCTTTTAAATACTATCTATATAACCGAAAGTTTGTAATTTTATCCGATAGTGCTCCTTTAAAAAAATACAAGAAAACAACTAATCCCGCTGACATAACAACTAGATGGTTAACAGAATTATCAGAATATACATACACTTTTGATCACATTCCCGGTTCTTCAAATGTACTTGCAGATTATTTGTCCAGATGTTCTTTCGAGAAAAACACAATTGACTTAAATTCCAACCCAGAGCTTATCAATGAACCATATGCATTGCCAATTGCAGATAATGATCTTCCAGACACTAATAATGATCATTTATCATACAGTACACATTCTCTAAATTACTTAGTTATTGGTAACAAGGATCAAAAAGACCCTTTATTGGAAATTTCAAATGAAACATTTGTAAACGAACAAAAGAAAGACACAAAATTATCCGAAATTTACAGTGAAATTATGCAAAATGGCTCATCGAAACAATTCCCTATGTACTTCATTCATCCCGATTCAAAGGTTTTAATGTTAAAAAAAGAAAATATTTGTAATGACACCTTTTCTTACCACATTATTGTCCCAAATTCATTAAAAGCCAAGGTTCTAACAATATGTCATTTTTCGCATTTTGGATTAACAAAAACCTATGCATTTGTCACAAAAAATATTTTTGGAAAGGAATGTATGCTGACACTTTAAATTTTGTAGCGTCTTGCACAAAATGTTTACAGGCAAAACATCACAAAACTCCACTTGCTCCACTACAACCTACATACACACCTACGCATCCAGGAGATACAGTCAGTGTTGATTTGGTCGGTCCCTTTACTAATGGACAGTCGGTATTGACAGTAATTGACCATTTTTCTCGACACCTAGAACTCTTCCCTTTGCGTACCATCACTTCTGAAAAGATAATAAAATGTTTATTCAGTTATATAACTATCTTTGGAAGACCTTCTGTAATTTTGTCAGATTTGGGAAAACAATTCACTTCACACATATACGACAAATTTAACGACACATTAGGCATAAAGGTGCGTCATTCCAGTGTAGCGAGGCCACAAAGCAATGCCGTGTCAGAGCGAGTTAATAAATCAATTAAATACTCTGTTTCTACTTTATTTCAAGAAGGTCACACTTTTGAAAATGCTTTATCAATTCATAAATCTCTTTATAATGGATCTCTACATTCCTCCACAAAATATTCTCCCAACTTGCTTCACTTTGGAAGAGAACTATCCTTAATATTTGATACTTATGACCATAATGTCAATCAGGTTCTTGACAAAGATTTTGAAGCTTACAAATTGTTACAAGATTTAAATTCTATTTACAGGAAAGCATATAATAACATCAAAGACTCTCAAAACAAAAGAAATGATCATTTTCAAAAACGTGCTAAACTAAGAAAAATTATGAATAAAGATATTGTGTATTTAAAATCAGTAGATAAGTTCAAACCAAAATATTCTGGGCCTTACATTGTTATACACAAATATTCACCTGTCTCTGTTTCAATCAAACGCTTACATGCACCTGATGACTCTGCTTTTAGAGTACACATTGATAGGTTAATCATCGCTCCACCAAGAAGTGATCACTTACTTACAAGTCATGATGGTTACAATAATATTAACTCTCCAACTTATTCAACACGTTATAATTTAAGACCTAGAAAATAGCGTATAATTTTATAATTGTTGTATTTTGTGCGAATTTTTGGTTTTGTTCACACTTGTGTATATTGATGTACACAATATACTGATGTTATATTTGATGTTTCCTTGTGAAAGTTCTCGACTGGTCCAAGTTTGTTTCATCAAGGGAATGGCAGATGTGGCAATCTTGTTGTGAACATTATCTTTTATGTTTATGGGGTGTTTGCACATATATACATTAAAAAAAAAAAAAAAAAAAAAAAAAAAAAAAAAAAATCTTAACTTTTGTCGTCATATTTTTTTTAAATCTCATAAATAGTTATAAACATAATTATAGTAACATTAATTGCACTAAAATTTTTTTCTCTTAAGGTCAGTTTTTTTTTAATTTTAATAATGCTAATTAAGTAAATATGTACCTCATGACTTAACATTTTTACCGAACTTGACAAAACTCTCTCTCATTACTCTAGGATTGACTTTTATTCGACATACACTAGGTGTATATGTATATTTTTTTTATTTTTCTAATTATTCCCTTTCGGAGTGGTGATCTGCTCAAAATTATTGCCCTTAGGATCTTCCACCCCATTGTAATGAGAGACACATTCGAATTGGTATTCCAATTCACCTTAAATCACCTGTCAAAATGAGTATACGAGACTGCTCCTCAGTTTGTTGCATTACTGCTGCGGGAGCAACGGGGTCTATGTTGTGACAACAATGTGGACCTCGCCCTAAATATTCCCTCCACAAATAAGGCAATAGTCCTAAACTTGCGCCATCCATCACACTTGTCCTTAGACAAGATTTAGGGCAAGAATTTTTTTTGGATCGTGCGTCACTTTCCCTATCCTGTCCTGTGCGAATGCACAAATTTTTACTATTTTTTAAACCCAAATTTTATTCATTTTTTATCTTCATCATTTTTGTATTTCATTTTTACACATGTGTAACTGTAACTGTATCTTATCTTATATATCCTGTATTTGCATTTATATATTTCATGTTTATTTTATGCAAGATTACATATATCATTATTTTGCATTATGTTCGAACAAAGAAAATTTTATTGTATTGTAGTTGCAACTTAACATAAGCTTATATGTTCAGAGTTATGAACATTTTAAATTCATTTAGCATGCTTACGACCAGTTATCAGTAAAATAAACATTAGTTGATGATAATGCAACTTTTCTGGTCATATTTTGGTCATCACTATATATGTAGAGTAATTAAACTGCTATATGTTCCGGAACAGCAAAAACAACAACAACATCTACATCTACAAAAAACTCTCAACAAACCATGGACTCAAGGAATAAACTAGTGTGCACACTTTGATGACCAGTAGCAAAAATTTTGGTATACCATTTCCATTTCCATTTCCATTTTCATTTTCATTTTGATATTTGTATGTGTTTATATTTTTCTTATATTGTGCATTGATTATATGTAAACTTTCAGACGGAGCATGCCTGCAATTTAAACCCTAAAAAATTATTCTTTTAGCTGAGCAAACGGGGGAAATATATGATATGAGAATCATATATTAACTTTTAACAAACCCTATCCTTTATTTAATTTATATTTTTCCCCTTCCTTTGTCAAAATCTAATCGTGTTATCTTTAACTTCAAACAATAAGCCCGCTGTAATTTATACCCTTTCCCTTTTTCATTTTCACTTGTGCTCGATCACTAATATCTCACGGCTTTTCGATTAAAAAAAAAAAAAAAAAAAAGAATTATATCAGCACAGATGCCTTTTCGTAATTTTACTTTCCGTAACCAAGCTTATAACACAATATGTGCATAACGCATTTTTGTGGCAACAAAAGTTATGCGAATCTTCCATTTGGCCCAAATGCATGCCCTTATATGGTAGTGGTAATAACTCAATCACTCACACCCAGGTCTAAAAATATATTCTCATTGTTAAAAGCACATACTGTTTTGTCTGTCGAAAATCCGTTCACATGAGAAAGATATTTGTCGGTTATAATCGCCATGGTGATATTATTTTTGAAACAAAATTCGTCCTTTTAAAAAAATCTAGCAACCCGGCTCGCTAAATACCATTAGTTATGCGGCAGCTTCATCTGAAAGTCCGTTCGCCTAGACAATTATTAGCAACCCTATTTGGCGAGATTATTGTCAGTGCAATTCCAACTTGTATCGTGGAAACAACTCACTTCGACTCCTGTCTTACGCTGATCTAGACCGTGTAAGAACGGCTCTTATTTTTCCCCCTCTTCTGCCTTCGATCATCTTATGTTTACTGAATAAAATCCTGAAATTATACCGGATACTGGAGTTTTTCTTTTCCCATCAAACAAAAACCTGGATATTTCGTTAATCTCACAACCAATGAAAACATAAACTATCTTCAACAAATAACAACATTATATATGCTCATTAGTAGCTCCAACTAAATGCATTTTTAGTTGTGTTTTCAACGGAGTACAATTACTTTTTTACATTAAAAAAATTGTCAATTTCATATATTCAAATGATTTATGGTAGTACTTATTCCGGCTAGAATTACTGCAAAAATAAAAAGGGGTGAGCAAGCGAAGCGAACTGGGACCGCGTAGCGGTCTCAATGTGAATTGCTTCGCAATTCACGGGGGGTTGGCGAGCGTTAGCGAGTAGGGGGCTGAGCCCCATAGTTTCATATATTTATCCCATTTAGAGGCTGAATAACTAAAAACAATTGTAAGGTTCGCACACTCCTGGAATTTTGAAGGAGTCTGGCACCACTATTAATGATAAGAAATATGTTATTTAATTTTTTTTAAACACATACCTTGTTTATTCACAGAATTTGCAACACTTTTCTGCTGTTAAATAAGGCGAAAAAAACTGTTAAAAATTTGTGATAGAATTGTGCAAACCCTGCAATTGGAAAATAAAAAGAGAAAATTGTTCCGATAGAGCCTACTAAGGAACTAAAAGGTTAATACAAAATGTGTTGATAATAAACGAAGGATTAATAACTTCACGTGTAAAACAACAACAAAAAAAAACAAGTTTGCTTCTATCGATGAATTAAAAAAAAAGTAGAATATTTTGTCACATGATTGTCACTACTTCAGTATGTGACATTAAAATATTTAAAAGAAAATCAATCTCGTCATTTCTTTAATTTAAAAGGAATGACACAAGTGGCAGGCTTTTACAAATTAATTGAATCGCGAATTTCAAATAGAGCTCATATCCAGAAATTTGAACTTTTCAGGAAATGTAGAAAACTGCACGTTCCTCGTTGATAAAGTACGAAAAAAAATTCTTTTGAAACACGCCTTTTTCCTTTGAAATAAACAAGATGTGAGCCTTTCTTGATCAACATCGGTGAAATGCCCTTTTTAGATTAAAATTACGGAAGGGTGAAAAAAGGCAAAATTCGAGATGAGTTCTTTTTGAAATTAAACATTCAATTAATATATCTATGAAAGTCATATTAGCAATTAAATAAAACCTTTCACTGCATTAGAAATTGTCTATAGTTATTCAGCTTTAATCCACTACTTAAATAAAATAAACAAGTAAAATTGTTATAATTCAACGACTGATAACGCGTTGTTTTTTACAAGACTTAATTCGGGTTTAAAGATTTTAAATTTATTGAATTTTTTTTTAAATACATCAAATTTAAATTATCATAAACATTGACGTAAAATATAATTATTAGAAAACAAAATTTTAAATTGTGATAACGAACTGAAGCTGTGCTTTTCGAAGGAAAGAATCCTCCTCTTCTAGGCCATATACATATATTACCACTACAAGAACAAAAAAAGCACTAAATAAACAATATATCGGACCTGTTTCTCGTACAATGTGATAATTTGGTGCGGGATTTAGATTGAAGGAGAGTAGTTTATTTCTTTGTTTTGAATAAATTTTTCTGTTATCCCTTTAAAAAAAATTTTAACTTTGACAATTCTCAAAATAGTAATGAATTATAGATTTATTAATGTAATTCATATCGAATTTGCATTAGAATTTGATGAAATTTTATTAAAATTCTACTATTAATAACTTCACCTTTACTATTGTCACAGTGGTAAAAATTGCGGAAGTATTTTTTTATATATATATTTCAGGGCTTAAAAACGGGAATATTTCTTTAAGAAGACATTTTTATATACAAATGCATACCAAATTTTTCATTTTCCTATAAATATGATACCTTTTGAGTTATATTAGATTGCTCTCTAATATCGACCTTTCCGTGGCTATCATATAGCAAAAAACGGCTTAAAAAGCTAACTTTTCTGAAAAATTCTGTGCTTTTACAGAAAAATAATATATGCTATTCGATTTCATTTGTTTTTCTGAATGCTTGCGAATTTTATACGTTTGCGAATGAAAATGAATTCGTGAATGGATCCAAAAAGTACCTTGTTTGTATGCAACCTTAACTGAACTTACTTTCACATTGCCTTCAGTGAGAAAAAAAATTTCTGACACCGAATTTATTCTTGAAAATTAAACAGTAAATGTCTATTTACTCCCTGGTATGAATTAGAAACATTTTCTACCTCCATAAGTTTATACACGTACTTCTCCATATGATAAAGTAAGTGGTATATTAATTGCTTACTATAAAGTTTTTTTTTTTTTTCGTATTTTACATTGAATGAAAATCCAAAATATATTGTAAGTGAATCTAACATTTGTTATAAAAGAATACGTATAAACATAAGTTTCTCTTAAAGAAAAATATTTATTATTTCATATCATAGATTATATAATATTCATTATAACGATATAGAAAAAAAAATCCTTTTCTGTTTATTTTCATACAAAAATTCCGAACTAAACATGACGTATATTTCTAAAATTGTAAAGAAAAATATTTTTCAACAGCACATCCCTATAGTTGAAGTACTTTACATACTTTACATATCTTATTCGATCAAACAATCTGTTTATTCAGGCATACTTTTGATGAATGACGTGAAATATATTTGATTTTATCTATATACCCTCTCATCACTTGATCACTTCATTTCGACATGAGAGCTTCAGATTCGTAAACTCTGAACCTAAAAATTCCTTGCCGAATTAAGCATAGACGTAAATAGACCTGATGCTTTAGGGGGCAAAAAATTTCTTATCAAATTGGATTGTGAAGTAACTTTTATTTTTGCCTTGCTTTCTGGAAAATTTTGCAAACTCCGTTGTCTTATTATGACCCTGGTAACTATGGAGGTAGAATCGAGAAAAGCCTGTGATTTATGAATTTATATACAGGGTGTCCCAAAAAGATTCAAACGAAAAATGAACAGACGATTTTTTAGCGCTTGAAAACTCCTAAATTTAATAAAATTCAAAATATCACAACTCGGCGAGTTTTGGTCTTAGAAGAATGGAATTTTTACTGTTTACTTCTCAGAGCATAGAGAAAATATTTCTATATATAACTTATAAAACCCAGGAACCGTATAAAAATTTAAAAGGTGTAACTTTTTGAAAATGAACGGCAGGACTGTTTCATCAACATAATCTTAATTCCTATTTTATTTTGAACACTTTTGCAATTTACTTTGCCTAAGTATCTCCAACAGGTAAAAAAATATAACGCGTTTCAATATTTTTGGGACACCTGTATACAGGGTGGTAGGAAAATAACTGGCAAAAATTTTAAAGAGTGGTAGAGAGACCCTAAATAAATATTTTTCGTTATAGAATGCGCGTCCGAAAATAGCACGTTTAAGCGCTGGTGACGAAGAAAAATATGAAAAGCGCAATGATAGACAGCGTAAGCTCCAATAGATTGCGCTATACACGTCAATTTCGGACACACATTCTATGAAAAAAAGTGCTTATTTTGGTCCCCTGTACCAACCTTTCAAATTTTTCCATATAGTTTCGGATCACTTTTTACATATATATTGCATCTAAAATTATAAATTTTTTAAATGTGTTATAAATAAGGTCTCCCTTTCTTATCGCTGGTAAATAATAAATTCCTAAACCATTAGTTTCAGCGATATACTTTCAATTGCAAAAAAAATATGTACATGTTATTCTCTATATTATTAAAAACTATTTTTGTCAAAATAGTTATTTTTGTAACAGCTAGGAAATTAAAATTTTTATACGGCTCTTTGGTCTTATAAGTCACAAAAAAAGCATCCTGCAAACTCTAACAAGTTTTTTAAAAAATTAAGCACCACAGATTGCCGAATTATATATTTTATGAACTGTCAGTGTTTTCTGGCACTAAAAATAAAAATGAAAAAATTTGTTTATCAGAAAACCAAAAACGCTGAAAATTCATAAAATATCATAACTAGTTAAGTTTTTGTCCTAAAACAGTGGCACAGCAAGGGGGGGAGGAGTTAAAATCCCCTCCCCAGAGCTAAACAGGGGTACAGTTGTTGCTACTTATATGAATCATTGGTTAATCAAATTAGCCGCTTTTATAGATCAATCAAAACCAAAATCAGTAATAGTATTGTTACCTTAATCGGAATCCACTGCTTCATTGAATCAAATTCTATTCAACAATCGGGATTCATTGAAACAGCGGTTATTGAATTTAAAAATGGAGAAAAAGACTGTAAATAAATACATGTGAAAACAAGATATCCTACATACGAGTATGTAGAATCTCTAGTAAAAACTGGTCACTTGTTTCGTAAAAAGGGTAGTGTTAACATGATCCCTATTAAGCCCTAGGCTACATAAATGAATGATCATTTCCTGTCGCACTGCTGTACAGTGGCGAGTCTTTTGATTGCATTTCTTTCTTAGCTTTGAAGAGAGAAAAAAAACTTATTTAGTGCCTGAAAATGCTGAAAGTTCATTAAATGCTAAGTATCAGAACTTGTTAAACTTTGGACGTGCAAACACGTAATTTTTACTGTTTTACTTTTTAACGCAGGAAGAAAGTTGGGAAAGGGTACACAAGCGACTCCGTGAAATGCATTTGAAATCTTTCTCCCTAACCTTTTTATCCTGGCAGAAATCGTATTTCTTCCTTTGAAGCCAGGAGTGGAGATAAATCTGCCAAACGAAAACAGTTGACGAGACGTGGCTAATATTTTTAAGACGTACGTGGTCGTCGCACTCGAATAGTTTCTAAAAAATTCGAAATTTAAAAGGAACAAAAAATGTTCTAAAATTACGATTTCTGTGATACTGTTGTTTCTAGAAAATTCAAATTTTACATGGTAGTTCGTTTAAAATGTAAATTCTCACTAAGAATAGTTTGGGCATAGAATGGCATCTTACATCCGTCCGGCAAGACTTCGCTACCCTGTGCAGTGCTGAACCGTCTCATCCAAAATCAATTAGCAACCGGCCAACTAAGAAAAAGCAATTAAGGCAACAAGACGCACTGAAGCCACGTCGGTCTATAGATTTATCAAACACATCTCCGCCAAACGGAGAGCAGGCGAATCCAGGCGTCGCCAGGCGTCAGCCCGATAAGCTGGGCAAAAGCCTGGCAGGTAGGGGCCTGGTCAGTGGTCTAATAAAAAACGGCTACACCTGTCTTGTAGTGGGGCTCACCTTAACCCTAAAATGCATAGGTTATCCAATTGGCAACACTTTTTATTTAACTTTTAATAAATAAATCAAGTTCTTCGCAACCACTAGATTTATATAGAAATATTAATCCTGTAAAAATAACATAAATATGCTACTAAATAAAGTTAAAAATCTATCTCAATATTTCTGGTGTCTAATTCTTAATATAAGTATAAAAAAAACACAATTCTAAAAGAAAAATTCATGCACTGTAGGGTTAAATAAGGAGCGCTCCTCTCTCTTTTAACAAGGTGATGCGCTTTGCACGAGCAAATGCAGCTCGCCGGGACGTTTTAAAGTAGAATCCACCGCTTATTTGAAATCATAAATCAGAACTTCCTTGGTGTACATTCCGTACTCTACCAAACTTTGAAAAAAATTCGAGATACTCTTCAGGATGGTTAATACACTCCTTCCTTTTCAGATTTTTCTCAATCAAAAACTATGTCTGGTGGCAAATAAAAATGACCCACAATGGGAAAAATAAAGTCAATAGGTTTAAAAATCGAAGGAGCTAATTCAATGACCCACTTTGCTAACATCCTTGTTATTGTGATGTTCTTATTTCGGCCAGGACAACCATCAGAAAACATTTTTTTTTTCGAATCCTTCCAGATTTACGGATTTCAGATTTAAAAAAAA
This sequence comes from Maratus michaelseni, assembly GCA_963931845.1. NCBI lineage: Eukaryota > Metazoa > Arthropoda > Arachnida > Araneae > Salticidae > Maratus > Maratus michaelseni. The sequence continues at coordinate 276,479,139 of OZ007599.1, forward strand.
ATAGGGATGATATCTCATTTAATCCCTTGCTGCGTTCGTGCTCACCCCAAATAAAGATATTTACTGTTTCCCTATTTTGAGTGTTTCTTGTTGTTCCCTCACGAAGTTCAGGAGTTGATTCAAAGTCCATTAAGCACAATATACATGGTAAAACTTACTTAATCAGTTTGTATGAATAGAACATATCAAAACTTTAAACAAAAATAGCAACAGGTCGCAAAGGAATGAAGGAAAATTACTGCGATAGTAGCTGATAAGCTCACCGTGCGTTGGTCTACGAAAAGCAGGGATAAAACTAGCTTTGTTCCCAACTTCCTAGTGAATAAGGCGAGTTTTGAAACTAAACCATGATTTTACAATGCCAAATACACACTATAAAACTAGTTTCATTGCAGATTGCAGTGTTTTTTCGGTGTAGATTTAGCAAAAGAATAGATTGATACAGAAAACAAGATTTTTTTAGTTTTGGATAAGGCAAGTTTTGAACTTCACGTCATCATATGAACACGATAAGATAACACATATTGGAGGGGGGGGGGGAAGTGAATTAACGAAATAATGAAATATTCGTAATACTGTAGCAGAATTGACTGGTCCAAATTACTACAGATACCACAAAAAATGTACTATTTCATCCATGTATAAACTGCAATTAGCTAAAATAATACATGATTTGGGTTATCGTACATTATCTATACCAGGGGTTCTCAAACTATGGTACGCGTACCAGTACTGGTACGCGAAGCTCTGGCTACTGGTACGCAGAAATCCGATACTGGTACGTGGAATAAAATACAAAAATCAGCATATTATTATGGAATCGAAAACGGCTGGTCTTTATTAACTTGGAATTTTTCAAAAAAATTTCGAACGTGATTTAGGATATGTAAACGTTTTTTTTTCTATTTTCTTGTTACGAGAAATGTTTGTTACAGCAGACTTGCTGAAATTCGCACTCAACGATTATGATGCAATCAGTTTTCCAGAATTAAAAACACAATTATTAGATTTATATAGATAAAAATTGAATTTTTAATAAAGACCTAATTTTAAAATTAATGACTGAATGAAGTACTTTTAATTAGCGGTCCCCAAAGCAGAATATGCTTAAAGTGCGACATATGTCGCAGAACAATGAACTTCTCTGCAGAACATTTCAAAGTTTCAGTTTCAACAAAATTTCCCCATTCATTCGTTGGAAAAAGCGCTAAATTCGTTTGTCAATCACCGGAAAACTTCTTCAATCATTCATTGAAAAATATTTCGAAATTCATCAGTTGGTCGCAGGAAAATCTTCCACAATTTGTCAGTCGACCATGGGGAGAAATCGCGAAATTCTTCAGCTGGTTGTTGAAAAACATACATTCGTAGAACAGTCATGGAAAAAAATCCACGATTTTCACCAATCGACCGCATGAAAAAGCTGCAAAATTTGCCAGTCTGTAGAAGGAAAAAATCTGAAACTCGCGTAAAAATCCCGCAACTTTTGCCAATCGGTCACAAAAAAGTGACAAGATTGGCCATTCCATAGAAAGAAAATATTGCTAAATTCACCTATCAGTCGCGGGTCAAAAAATGTGAAATTCGTCTATCAACTGGGTGATTTTGGATTGAAATTTCGCATTTTTTGCCAAGAAAAAGAGAAAAATATCGCCAATCGGTCGTGGATAAAAACCAGGAAATTTTGTCAGTGGCTCGTCGAAAAAATTTTTTTAATTTGTCGATCAGTAGCACAAAAAACCCACAATTTTCTCCACTCGGACGAAAGAAAAAACTGCAAAATTTGCCAATAGGTAGAAAGAAAATATCTCGAAATTTGGCTATTGGTCGTGGCTAAAAAAAACACTAAATTATTCAATCAGTTGTAGGAAATCCCTCGCTTTTTGTCAATCGGTCGCAAGATAAAACGACAAAATTTTCCAATTGGTCGAAAGAAAATAATGCGAATTTTTCCTATCAGTCGCAGGTTAAAAAAACTAAATTCATCATTGGATCGTCAGAAAAAAATCACGAAATTCGTCAATCAGTCAAGGAAAAACCCACAATTTTTTCCAATCTGTCACATGAAAATTCGTAACACTTATTGATCAATAAGGAGAATATCACAAAATTTAACAATCGGTTGTGAGTAAAAAAAAACGAGAAAGTCGGGGATCAGTCGTTTGAAAAAAACATGCGATTTTTGCCTATTGGTCCTAAGAAAGAGCCGAAAAATTTGTCAGTCGGTCAAAAGAAAATATCAAAAATATTTGAAATTCGCCAATCGGTCGTGGAAAAAAAAATGCAATATTCGTCAGTGAAGTGTTGGAAAATATCTCCCAATTCTTCAATAAGTCGTGGGAAATTATTGTGGAGTTCGATGATCAGTTCCGAGAAAAAATAGTGAAATTAGCCAGTTACCCGAGAGAAAAATCTCAAAAATATTGCAAAACTCGTCAATCGATTACGAGTAAAAAAACGCAAAATTCGTCATTCGATCGGAGTAAAATCGCAAAATTCGTCATTTCTTTGGTTTGTATGTGTGTTAGCATTTTACAAAATGTCTAACATTTCTATACAAGATGAAATTGCACTCTTAGTTACATATAAAAGAAAATCTCCCTGTGTTTTACATTTTTATTCCCGCAGAACATTTTTGATAAGCTGAAGGTTAGTTGCAGAACATCGCAAAATATTCTGCTTTATGGAACGGAAGAACTGCTTTTAAACATGCTTTACTAATTGAATTATCGGAGGGTAATGTCTGAATGCTTGAAAGTAGGAGGAGCATGTGTGAGTAGGAGGAGTTAAACAAAACAACATTCCAAGTATAATTTATAAATTACTTTTGAAATGTTGTTTTATTACCCATTGTTCTTTTTGTATTAGAAGAGCGTCTAGGAGGTGCTGAAATAAGTCTTATTTCAAACATAATTAATAAATTAATGCATTGTGTTGATTGAAATATTTTTCTTCTGTTGTACAAAAAGTGCTATAGTTTCCTCCTATTTCATGGAAATTAGTTTTTAAGAGACTAAGGTTATTTAAAATGGCCAAGAGAATAAGATTATTCAAATCAAATAAAAACTGTGGTCATGTGCAGTGGTATATATATATATATACAGGGTGATTCTGAATTCATCATCAATATTTGGTGGGGAGGTAGGGAATAGGAAAAGAACACTATTTCACATAGGAAAGCATGGGCGCAGACGTCATGTAGTAGGGCAATATGAATCCTGTTAAATGATGGAAAGAAAACATAACAAGAAAGTGGTAAGAGAAAAAACATTTATTTGTGCATCTTAACAGACTTACAAGAGGTGCTCGAAATTCTGACCATTTGCTAGAATACATGCCTCAAAACGACGTTGCATGGACAACCGAACTTTCTGGAATATGCCTGGCGTTTCCCGGATGTTTGCGGCGGCAACCGATATGCGTGCTACAAGGTCCATAGCACTGGCAACAGGGGTCTCGTACACCATGTTTTTCATGGCACCCCATACAAAGAAGTCTATTGGAGATAAATCCGGTGACCGTGGTGGCCAACAAACCGGTCCACCGCGACCAATCCATTGAGCTCCAAATTTTCTGGTCAGGTAACAACGCACATCATTTGCGAAATGTGCTGGAGCGCCGTCATGCTGGAACCACATTCGCCGGAGAATAACAGCAGGAACCTCGTTCATAAGACCCGGTAACACAGTCTGAAGAAATATGAGGTAGTTTGCGCACTCTAAACGGGATGGTAGTAAATACGGTCCCAGCAAACAGTCGCCGACGATCCCAGTCCACACATTGACGGCAAAGCGTTGTTGCGCAGCTCTGACTCTCGTACCGTGTGGATTCTGATTAGCCCACACATGCGAATTGTGTGTGTTGAAGACACCTTCACGAGTGAAGGACGCTTCATCTGTGAAAAGAACATACGTTGGGAAATTGGGATCAACGGCTGTTCTCTGCATGAACCACTGACAAAAAGTAACACGCTTGGGATAGTCCTCTGCTTCCAGTAACTGCACTCTTTGCAAATGAAAAGGATGTAAACGTTCCTCGTTTAGTATCCGCCACACTGTTGATTGTGAAACTCCAAACTGGCGAGCCATACCTCGTGTGCTAGAACTTGGCTGTTCTTCGATAGACTGTAGGACAGCTTCCTCGACTGAAACTGTCCGTGTTGATCGGCGGCTGCCTCGATCAACATTAATACCAGCAAATGATCCAGTTTCGCACAGTTGTCGATGAACACGTGAAAACATTTGATGCTGTGGCACGCGCCGGTTGGGGTAGCGCTCTGCATACATTTGCCTAGCTCTAAGACAGCTTTCTCCTGCGGCACCGTAAGTTAGATGCATATCTGCAAGTTCTTGAAACGTATACCGGTTCATGTTACTTCTGCGAAGTCACCTTGTCGAATGACGACTGGCTGCACACGGCAGACAGCTATGCGCGTTCATGGGAGATGCGGACACAAAGCGCCCTCTATACACCGTCATGCGTTCGTTTGTGCCTATGCTTTCCTATGTGAAATAGTGTTCTTTTCCTATTCCCTACCTGCCCACCAAATATTGATGATGAATTCAGAATCACCCTGTATATATATATATATATATAAATGTTCGAATAAACTTGCAAGTGTTTGCCTACTGAGCGACATTACTGTCGCATTTAAAGGTATCCAGATTATTAATACGGTTGTATTGAGCCTATGTTAAATGCGCTAACTAAGCTTTTGATAAGAAATTCGCGGGACCTGATTAATGCAGAGGCCGACTAGGCCATGGCCTATGGCCCAGCACTGATGGAGGGCCCCAAAATAAATAAAATTGTTTACAAAAAGTTTATTAAAAATGCAGTTTTTTCCAATTATTTCTCCCAAAACCAAAAAAGATTTTGATTAACTTGGTAACCATATCATAATATCTAAGTATAACCACCGAATATTCCCTTCAAAAATTTATAGCTATTATCTTGGTTTGAAACTGGCTCCGAAAAGGTACTGGGTCTTGAGCTCCACATGACCTTAATCGGTCTCTGAAAATTCGTTTCTCATTTGAGACACCCTGCCACTGTATCCCACCTGAGAGGAAAGAAATTAACTTATTAAGCTCTCCTCTCCTGTGATGGATTACTGGAGTCCACGTTCAAAAGGATGAATGTAACAGAATTTTCACTGACGAGAGTATCAGAGTACCGTCTAATATCGTCAAAGTCTGTTTGTGTTTAGCACAACATATCTCTGTGAATGTGCTTTCACCCACCCCTTTGTTATATGAAAAACAAATACATGAATAAACTAAACATCGATTCTGACCTACGACTAAAACTTCCTAATATTGAGCCAGACATGAGGAAGTTATGTTTGATAAAACAAGCCCACCCTTTTCATTAGCCTACTACAACAGTATGTGAATCAGTGTGCGATAATATATCATTAAGTATTGTGGCTTTTTTACTACACCAAAATACTTTATTTTGATATTGTATGCATTTTTAAAATTTAATGATGATACTACTTTATACTTGAATGTTATTACAAAGCAATCAATTTAGTAAGATAATCATTCATTTTTAAATGCAATAAAACTTGCTATGACGGAAATACAAAAGACCGGAGCGATATTTCGTTTTAGATAGGTTTTTCTATGTTAGCTTTACGTTGGTGGTACGCGGAAGTATGAACTTTGATTTAGTGGTACGTCTGTCTAAAAGTTTGAGAACCCCTGATCTATACTAATAAAAGAAAGTTTGTGTGTGTATGTGTCTGCGGGCGATGGCTAGTAAAATCTACCGCACCTAGAAGTCTGAAAATTTGGGTGCAGGTAGTCCAAGGCAGGTCCTGATTCACCTGAAGCTCGGTTTTTTAATTTTTTGAGACCCGGGCCCCCTGGCGCCCCTTTAAGATTTTTGCCCAAAATTGTTAATAATTTGCCCAATTTTTATCCGATCCTCTTCGTTTTTGGAGCCATTTCTTCATTTAGCTTTTCCATCATTTCTACGTTCCAGTGAAGACACTGGCCCCTTCGGGCCCGGTGTGGGGCCCTTGAAGTTTTTGTTTAATAAACTGTTAATAACTTGACCCATTAATCCAATTTTCTTAGTTTTTGGCGCCTTTTCTCCATTTAGTTATTCTCCCATTTCTACTTTCCAATTAGGACCCTTCTTAAAAATATCAGCTGGCCCCTTTTGGACCCCCTACTGTTATTACCCCCTTAAAATTCGTCCTATTCACTAGCTTTTTTTTCTAACAATTCTTAGTATTTCCTGCCACAACATGAACGACAAAAAAACTTTGGAGAAGAACCGGGCCCCCTGGACCCCATGAATTTTTTTCTGTAAATTGTTAATACCTTGCCCTCTTTTAATCCAATCTTTGTTTTGGGCTTTTTCTTCAGTCAGTTATTCCCCCACTTCTACATTCCAGTTAGCACCATTCATCTTAGGGCCTGCTCAAAACTATCAGCGGCCCCTTTTGAGCCCCCTATTATAACTTCCTTAAAAATCGTCCAATTCACAAGCTTTTTTTTTCTAACAACTTCTTGGTACTTCTAGCTACTACATGAATGATAAAAAAATTTCTCGAACAAGGGTTGGGCTCCCTGGGCCCCTTTACGATTTTCTGCCTTAAATTTTTAATAACTTGCCCCCTTTTTATCGGATCTCCTTCATTTTTTGGGCTCCTTTTCCCTTTTAAGTGTTCGACCTTGGTAGAAGGATTCCGGAGCACTTTTGCCTCTCCTCTAGCCTGAACAATGGCAGAGATATAGCAGTTTAAAATTCTAGGGTCTGTGACATTTTTAAAAAATTCTGATTTTTGTCATGCGACGGCACTCGCATTTATTAACCTAATTGTATGTGACTGAGCATGTGTACAGTACTTACCAAGGTCTCGGCAGAATTTCTTGGCCAGCTTCATCCACTAACTTGTTTCAAAATGTCGGCCACATCAATATTTCAAATTCAAACAGATGTACAAAAAAATTAAAAAGTTTTTCCACCTAAGTGTTCGGCCTTGATACAAGGATTCAAAAGCATTTTTTGTTTTGCCTCTTTCTTAAAAAATGTATGAAATGCAGCAGTTCGAAATTCTAGGGTGACTTATTTTTCCTTAATCAGGTTTTATTTATGAGCTTTAGAAAACTTGGTTTCTCGCAAATTTTCTTCAATTATTGTAACCATTGTTTTTACTCTCATACGTTTAAAACTAAATAGTCATATTCGCCAGCGGCCAATTCTCGTCAAGCTTGGCGATACTTGGTGATATACCGCCAAATTTGGTGATCAAAATAAATTGCCATAAATTTGATTCCAACTAAATTGATATAGCTGACTCATTTAACGAAATTCTCATTCAAATTCAGTATTGTCGAAAACTGGGATTGAATCATTTATAATTGGGTGTGAAGTATTTTAGCTTCGTGTGTTTGAGCAAAATTAGTTGAATTTTTAAAAACAAGAAATATGAAAGCTACCTTTTGCAACCGGTACAGGCCGGAAGGACTTTTTTAGAACTGAAGCATTGTTTCGGCAATAAGAAAGCTAGATGGTTATGAATCAAGTGAAAATTATATTATATATTTATTTGATTCGAAGAACCGGCCGTGTTTTTTAGACATGGTAAAATAAAATATCTAGCATTCATACTTAATTTTACTATTAATTAATGACTGTGTTCAATAAATTTTATAATATTTTAATTAACCTTTTATAGTATGAATTTTTCTATAGTTAAAAAATCCTGATAATCCTCGAAAAATGCAAAAAAAAAAAAAAAAAAAAAAAAAGTAAGGAAAAATAATTTTAAAAATATAACTTCCTTTCTTATGTCAAAATTTCAGTTTTATACTTGATGACATAATTGGCACAAAATGCAGTTTATCATAGTTCAAAGCAGTTTGATTGATAAGGCACAAATCGTACTCAAATTAATAAGGACAGTTTACTAACCAGATACATTTTAAACTGCTGTTTTTAAGTATTTATAAATAAGAATAGAAAAGTAACTTTTCCTCAAACGCTTGATTCCGGTTAATTAGATTTTGTTAAAGAAAAAAAGAGAGAGGGAGAATTTGGCAATTGATACAGCAGTGCCATCGAGTCAGAACTGGTGCCATTTCATAAGTCTAAATATTCGCAACAAGACTCCTTCTGCGTAAATCTATGACACATGAGTAAATGAGTAACATTTAATGATATATCATTTATGCTACGTACACAACCTTTCACATTACCTTATCACCCTGAGCATAAAAGTGAACTGAAAATTCTTTGTTTTCTTGAACACACATTGTATAACATACATAAAAAATAAATATTTGCGTTGATTTAATTTATAAAATTCTCCCTGAAGTGTTGAATTTGGACATTTATTTTCACGGAAGAGAATATATAAAATGTCACGGAATATATTAAATAATATATTCTGCAGTATTGGCGGAAGGGGGAGAATTTGCACCTCTAAACCATATTCAAGCACAAAATCCTAAACTTTTGAATCCCCGTCCCCCTGGTGCTAGCACCTGACTTCATCAATGTAGTAAAAGGGTAAAGTCATGTCAATAGGGGCATGAAAAGTAATTTAATTATTCACAACGTAATATTTTGTGTATAATCTTAAAGAAGCATTATCTACCGCGAATGCAGTTTTAGTATGATGAAACACATGACGTATAAACCTCACTCGTGTTATTAAGCTTGGAACGTGTGACGTAAATAAAGTGCAAGTACAATATATTTTTCTTTTCCTATTTGTTTAATTTCTGTCAGTGATTAGGTAGATAAATATATCTTTTATTTAAACAAAATAAAGTTAGCTGAGTTGCGGATGAACAGTAACTCACACAAATATTTGTTCATATGGCTATCATTGTCAATGTCAAATATATTATATTATGCAGAAAAAATATTTTGAATAGAAAATGTTATTCACTTCAGCATAAAACGTATGAAGGTAGAGTGAAACTGAATAAATCAAGTTTATGACGTAAGTACTTTTGTGAAACTTCGTAATCTGTAATCTTCCACGGTTTTTCTCGTGATATCAGATTTTTCTTATCTGATATCCAGCCGTATTTTACAGATATACAAAGAAAATGGTTAACTCGTTATCAACAACTATTATCACAAATGTGTATCTTATCAGCAAAAATTTTGAATGGTTTAATTTTCACATGTGCGAAAGATAAGATTTCATATATTTTTCACAAAAACAAGAAGAACAAAAGTAGCTTTTAGAAAGAGGTAGCGCGTGTAATTAAAAACAAAATAGTCTACGCTTGTTTCAGCTGGGATAATAGTTAACATTAAAGGAATAAATTTCACCAAAAAAAGAAGAGAGGTGTAAAATGTGTAGAAAAACTGTTTTCAGGATACTTTTTGGTTCGTTTTTTTAAGGACATCTAAGTAGCGATGTATTTACACACACGCTTGCAAATAAATTGATAAAAAAAAGGCTGTTGAAAATTTGAAGAAAAATTTAAGAAATACTTTATTCTTATACTTATTCTTTTTAAACAATCATAATAATACATATAATTTACCTGAATTTGACAATATTCATTGCAAATTATGTTACTCAAATTACTCCAATTTCAAAGAATGCAACAGGACAAATACAAATATGTAAATTTTACATAAATTTAATTTTTGTAAAATTCCTATTTATGAGATAAAAATGTTAAATAAATGCTAGAAAAATTGGGCATTGTGTGGATAATGAATAAATTTTTGTAATATAAAAACGAACCTTAAATTTAAAGCTAATAGATTTTATTCCGACATTTTATGTGGCAATAAAAATATTTCTTCCTGTTTTTACACGTCATTTTTGCGAGTCTACAAAAGAATTTAATCAGAGAACTCTTTTTGATTAGGCAAAATAATTTATATATAGAAATGTATTTATATATTTATATATATTATGTAATTAGCTTCATTTCTATTTCGGATAAAAACTGATGTTGGAAATTTCAGTTTAGAAACTACACAATTAAGAAGCTACAAAGTAATAATAATAATAACAACAATGAGGGAGATAAATATTATTAATCCTTCCAAATATCTGCTATTTTTTATGATTTAATTTGATTAATTCTCGAGTTTTAAAAAGTTTTTTACTCTTCTATGCGTAATGAAAAAGGTAGTCTTCCACTTCGATTTCAAAAATATTTCTAACAAAGCGCTATCAGGCTAGATAACTTTGATTTTTGAGCCAACCGTTAATTTGACTCAGTTTAGCAATATGAATTGTTTCAACAGTAGACAACAGATTGTTTCAACGAGTATAACAGCAAATAAGAATGTGTACAAATTCTTTTCTGTACTGCTGAAAAAAATATTCATATAAGAACCATCTCTTCCGATTACTTAACCAAAGAAAAGCACTTAGAAACTTTACTTCCAAGAGCAATGAATATTTAAACAGATAACCAATGTTTCTTGCAACCCTTCTTTTGATTTGTATACGGGAAGGTATTCCAACTAAAATCAACTCAAATATTGGTTGAACTTTGAAGAAGGGGTTGCTTTGAGACCTATAGCGGCGTGGCTGTCGTCTCAAATGATCCTTTAACTCAGACTACATAGGTAGACAAGGCAGTGAAATTAAAAACGTCCTATGATGTTCAAAAATTGAAGTGTGAATCGGCGAAAATCTTGGGACTTGCAGAAATTTCAAGAGAATTCAAGAAGAGTATTAGGTCCATTTCTCATATCTGAGTTTTTCCAGCAGTCACTACGTTGAGTACGATATTTTTCACAACAAAACAAAATATGCTCCAGGGAGTCTGGAACCAGGTAGCTACAGCAAATGTCATCATCTACCAGACCACAGCGGCGAAGAATGGCTGGGGTGATCAGCATCTGGCATAGTAGGCGCGTTATTAGGATATCTTCACGTCTGCTGTCAGCCCAAAGATGAGTCTGCTTTATAGGGAGGGGGGGGGGGTCGAATAATATCTACTGAAACAGTATTGTTGATTGAACAATCGATCAGTTCGTTGTTTTTTTTTAGTTCTTGAGGTCTTCTGGAGAAATCCAGTTGAGCAAGACATCAGAATAACGAACTCCTTTTGCAATATGGTCGGCTTTCTCATTTGCAGGGATACCCCGGTGTCCTGGTACCCAGCAAACCCAAATCTTAGAGATATAAGCAGTAATTCTCTGAATCTTGTTATGGAGCCACAGGATCACACTAGGCGATTTGAGGGATACAGATTGAAGCGCTGTGAGCACAGATAAGCTATCAGTTAGAAAGATTACTGGGCTGACAAGAGGGATTAATGCATCAATAGCAGTGCCTATGGCTAAAGCCTCTGTGGTAAAAATGGAGTTTACAGGATGGATTTTATATCCAAATTAGGCGGTCTCAGTCCATCCTGCAATCGTAGTCCACGAAGGAGATTTCGAAGCATCCGTGGCAACGATGTTCCAGGAATCGCAGAAACTCTGTATAAAATTATTGTATAATGGGACTATAACATTGTCTGCGAGATCTTTGCACTAAAGGGGCAAATCGTCAAGGTGGAATTGAACTAATTCCTGATTGTAACGTAGAGGGACCTGGAAAGTAATCAAGTGTTCAGGATAAGCGCCAATTTAATTCATAATTTCAACGACGTAGAGGATGTTACTTGTGACCTCATGAAGAATGCTATTATGAAACTCCCACATTGGAAACCAACTGTTCAGGGAACTGTGTCAAACCCAGAAATTAAAATCCAAAGTGCCTATTCTGTCGGAGAGTGGGAAAACACCAGCATGTTTACGCAGAACAAAGATGGGAAAACTTAGGGAGACCCAAAGCCATTCTGAGTGCAGTATTTTGTAGAACCTCTAACATTTTGAAGAAAGACACTTTAGATGTATAAAGGATGGCAGCACCATACTCTATCGCGCTCTGGATGGAGGAAGTCGCTAGAGTTAGAAGGATCAGCGATCTGGCACCTTAGCGAGTTTGGGATAATACCTTTAAGATGTTAATTTTTGTGAAAGCTTTCTTTCGCAGACACTCGAAAGTAGAGTTGCAAAGACTAGAAAAAAACCCAGTTTAAACCTGGGAATAAACCGGGTTTTTTGGGAATAAAATTGGTTTTTTGGGAATAAACCAGGTCTTTTAGGAATAAACCTGGGAATAAACCGGGTCTATTGGAAATAAACCCAGGAATAAACCGGATTTTTGCATCTCTACTCGAAAGCCTCCACGCCGCGTCACGTAGACGCCGAGGAATTTGATTTCATTGGTCCACCCGATTAGGCCACTGTTGATGCTGAAATCAAAATCAACCTCTCCAAGGCGTCTAGAAAAATTTATTGCATGACATTTATCCGGTCGTATATTCAGCTTCCAGTATTGGCATCATTGGGCGGTTAACCGAAGAGCCTCTTGCAGTCTTTCCCGACATAAATCCAGGGTGGCGGCCGGCGGTGCAGTAGATAAAGATGTCATCCGCATATATTAGGTATTTGGTCCCCAGGCCATCCAGAATTTCAAAGAAATTTGACAGGAAAATTGTGAATAGGATTGGACTCAAGACCGTTCCCTGTGGAACTCCTCTATCAATGTTGTGAGGAGATGAGAAGATGCCCCTCCAGGATACTTTATTGCTCCGGGTAGTCAGTAATCGATGCAACCATCCAAGGATTGGCCCCGTTATGCCAGTTTGAGAACACTTTAATATCAGGCCATCAACGTAGATGCTATCATAAGCTGCTTGTAAGTCAAGTGATATTCCCAGGATGAACATCTTCTCATTCTTCGTCCGAGCAATGTCTTGATGTAGCATTGTAACTGTGGTATGGCTGTTCCTGAAGGACTGAAATCCTAGATGTCTGTAACTTAGTAACAGTAGTAATAATAACTTAGTAAGTTATTATTATTCTGTAGAAGGTGATGACTAATGCGTTTTGCTATCATTCTTTCGCATATTTTACACATCACCTCTGTCAAAGCAATAGGGCGGATTGAAGCTACGTCCTGATTAGTCTTTCTCGGCTTGAGTATCGGTAGTATGATTGCAGATGTTCATTCCGGAGGTATGTCTCCCGAGCGCCAGATATTGTAAATTTGAAGTAGAGTTTGCAAGGAGAGATCGTTCACAGACCTTTAAAAAATCTCGCGTCAATTTTGTCTTCACCTGGTGATGTTGCTTTAGTACTCTTAATAGCCTCTCTCACCTCCGACAGCTCAAAAGATCTATTTATCTGGCTATTATTCTCTACTCCGTAGGTCAGGGGGAATGGCTCGTGAGCTGAATAGCCTGCGAAATAGCCCGCTCGCAGGCCAAAATAGCCTGCAAAAATCTCAGCCTGAGTTTTGGCCTCTGTGGTTAAAGAATCTTCGGGCAATAGGCAAAAGTGAATTTGAATGAGACTACTTGACTGATTTTTAATTTTTCGAAAAACTTTATGTAAGATGCGTGGGTCTCTGGAATTTTTACATACCGAGTCCCAATAATGATGTTTTGAGTCCTTTATCACCTGCCGGAGCTTGGCCGCCACCTTCTTGTAATGTATCCAGAATGTCAAAAACACCAACTGGCGGGCTTTTCTCAGGGATTTTTTTTTTTGTAAATATAAGTTACTACATCTGGCTGTCGGGGGAAACGGGATGGCTTCAGTTTTGAAGTTAATCAATTAGTTAACTGGTGTTCGAATATTCATAAACGCGTTTACATTAATATTATCATAGGTCAGATCTTTCGCTACTAAAAAATCTGTACGAATAAAAATTTATTTCTTAAAGAACTTTTTAATTTAACCAGTATCTTGTATTATAAAAATAATATTCCTTTGAGTTTCATTAATAGATATACTAGTTTTACAGACAGTCTTCCTTTTTGAGAGTTGCTACGTGATTGACAATTAATGATTTGTATCACTTAAAGCCTTTTGGGGACGGTTTTACAAGGATGTTTGCAGTTATGTGGCAACAGACATGGAACGTACATGGACAGATTTTGGACCACTGGATTTGGTTATTGTTTATTGTGGCTGTGTGTCTCAGGATGGGGTAAGATGGTCATTCTATTGTTGGTTCAACGTATGTTAAACATACGTTTTGAATTCAGCTGTGCTGTTTATTGTGGCGTTGGGTCCGGTGGGGGAGTGTTCGTGATATGCTTTCAATTGTTTTTATGCATTTGATTTATGCTTCACGACATTCTGGCCGAAACCCACTGCCACTACTGAATAATAGTTTGTTGTGCATTGTAATTAGTCTGAAACATCGCTGTGCTTTTTAATATGCCCACTGCTGATGAGGCCACAGCTTTTTGGTTGTTTTTTCTTGTTCAAGTTATATCTGTTTATTTATTTTTTCAATGTCTGTTATTAATTCCTAGTTTAATTATGGTGCGAGGTTCTGGGTCTGCCGAATACATTTCATACATAATGCCTATATTTAATCTGTGTGATTATTTGCAGCTATAGCGCTTATCGCATGGATTTTAATTTAATTTCAGTTTTACTTTTAATCTTTCTTGAGCTTTATATATATATACAGGGTGTCCCTAAACTCATGGTACATACGCTAGGGGGTGATAGAACACATCAAGACGAGTAATAGTAAATAGGAAACCAAGGGTCCCAAACGTCTTCCGAAGGAGATAGGCCCATTAAAGTTTAAGGTCCAAATTTTCAAATAATTATAAAAAACGGAGAAATTGGTCGATTCATTTGCGGTTTTCGCTAAAACTATTCTTTATGTCAGTATTTTCTTAAAAATAAATTTTAAAGAAAAAATTAAAAAAATGTGCACAGAGGGCGCTTTAGACTTTGGAGTAACGAACAACTATTTTTTACCGTTATTTTTTGTATCTGATTAAATGCTTTCAAAAGCTTAGACTTAAACTTAAATTTTGAGCTCAATATCTGATTCTTTGGGAGTGGTTAAGTAGCGCAAACTGAACTGTGTTCAGGAGTTGAAATTTGAACCCCCCACAACACAGTTCAGTTATTCCCGATCTTGGTGTCATAGACCAGGCAGAAACTACTACCCCCTACACGTAAAATAAACGATAGAGAGATGACAAAATTAAATAAAATAAATTTAAAAAAATAAATTTTAAAGATAAAGTTCAAAAATGCCGATAAAGCGCGCTTTAGACTTTGGCGTGATGAACAAGTATTTTTTACCGTCAACTCCGACGAGGACCTGGTTTCGAGGATTGCCGTCGTAGCAGGCGATATCCGGGAGATGCCCGGGGTATTCACTAATGTTCGCAACTCCCTCCGCCGGCAGCGTGAGGCTTGCATCGTTGCTGGTGGGCACTCTTTCGAGCAGTTTTTGTGATATCATGCGTGTACCATTTTCTACGTGTCAACCTTCATTCATATTGCGCACTACATGCACACATCAAATTGTTTTTTTTTATTTTGCGCGAAGAAATTGCTCATGTCTGTTATGAATAAATTTTCTGTTTAGTTTTGTCATTACTCAATCGTTTATTTTACGTGTAGGGGGTAGTAGTTTCTGCCTGGATTAATTTTAACACAATTATTCAAATTGGTAAAGCAATCATATCAGTTGTAATTTTCTAACTGCACGAAAAATGTCCGGGCCAGGATTCGAACCTGCGATCTCTTGGCTGAAGCTGCCATGCTCTACCAACTGAGCTATCCCGGCATGAACTGGATGAATTATGCCCTCCAGATTCAACCGGGATAGCTCAGTTGGTAGAGCATTGCAGCTTCAAGAGATCCCAGGTTCGAATCCTAGCCCGGACATTTTTCGTCCAGTTGTTAAATTACAACTCATATTGTTTTCGCCTGGTCTGCTACACCAAGATCGGGAATAACTGAACTGTGTTCAGGAGTGGGAGGGGGGGAGGGAGGTGTTTCAAATTTCAACTCCTGAACGCAGTTCAGTTTGCGCTACTTAATCACTCCCAACGATTCAGATTTTGAGCTCAAAAATTAAGTTTAAGTCTAAGCTTTTGAAAGCATTTAATGAGATGCAAAAAATAACTGTAAAAAATATTTTTTCGTTACTCCAAAGACTAAAGCGCCCTCTATCGGCATTTTTTGAACTTTATCTTTAAAATTTATTTTTAAGAAAATACTGACATAAAGAATAGTTTTAGCAAAAACCGCAAACGAATCGACCAATTTTTCCGTTTTTTATAATCATTTGAAATTTTGGACCCTAAACTTTAATGGCGCCTATCCCCTTCGGAAGACGTTTGGGACCCTTGGTTTCCTATTTAATATTGTTTGTCTTGATGTGTTCTATCACTCCCTAGCGTATGTACCTTGAGTTTAGGGACACCCTGTATATAAATTTTATCTGATGATTTAATAGCCATTTTATTTACAAAAAGTTTTATCATATGTATTAGGCATTGTTGCCAACCTCCCGATTTTTTTCATACCAGTATTTTTATGAAAAAATATTTGTTTTATTTAATCATGCAATTTTTGCTATTTAATAAAGCGAAAAATTTTGTATGATTTTACTGGTATACAAAAAATCGGGAGGTTGGCAACTATGTATTAGGTAATGAATATATTTTCAGTTGTCATTCAGTCGTCTTAACTGATGTTTTATACGAACACATTTGAATGAACGCATTAAATTTCAGAAATATTGCTATCAAAATATTATGCATTTAAATAAAGATAAAAACTACTGATTGTGTTTTATCGGACATCACACCATAATACATATTTCAAAATTTCTCCTTATATTTTATCTAAAATGTAACTTCTTATCATTATCTCTATCAACCGCAAAGTTTCTTTTAAAAATAAGTAAATTTAAGTTTTAGTTCGGAGCTCCAGAAGTTGAAATATAACGATTTTATTTTTTTAAGATTTTGAATTCTTTTGCCTATCAATTACTAACCAGTAAGCCTATTTTTAGCACTTTCCAACATAATTGAAAAGTGTTTATGAATTCGGTTTGTCTGTCCATGCTCTAATTCACGTAAATATTCTCGGATTGTCATTCAATTGATATATATTATTGATATATGTAATGATATGTTCGGTATTGAAAATTAAGCATGTAGCACTTATACTTCGTTTACAGGGGCACTCAAAAGAATGTCGTTACATTATGGTCTAAGAGGGGAAAATCCTTTGCAGTGTATTTTAATGATTCATTTACAAGACCACAAAAAATATTCGGTTACGTAATGGTTTACGGAGAAAAACTGTTTGCAGCGTATTTTAATTACATTACACTATTTCAAATACAATGAAATTGATATACATTACTGAAGTTTACTACAAGATATTTGTTGTATAGTATGGTGTGCATAGCATTTATCGTTCATTTACAGGGACACACAAAAGAGTTCCCATACAGTATCCGAAGTATTGTCTATAAGCGATAATTGCTCGAAGTACGCTTTCAGTTAGGTATGTGTTTAACTAAGTTTTCGCATACTGTGTGGTATGTAAATGCTATAGATCATATAAAGGACTGCACAAAATAAATTTTCGTAAGCAATACTATGTATGAACTCTAATTTCTTAAAGGGTTTTTGTAATTGCGTTATGCATTTTCAAGCTGAACTATATTTAGTATACTAAGAGATTTTTGTAGAATATAAATAAAACCATATACAGGGTCACGCAAATAACTGGATACATGGCCGCTTATGTATGATAATTTCTGGAAGTGTGATTTTAGCTGTTTACAGCGGTTTTTTTGCCAGAATTAAACTTTAGCTAATATGTGGCGTGTATAACAATCTTTAGGTAATATACAGGTCTGTACAAAAGAAATCAAATATGTTTACATCTATGAGTAGAAACTGCTGAAGGGGAATTTTCAACTGTGTTTTCTTACTAAACTAAATTGCAGTAGACTATATATTGTATATAAAAATCTATAGATTATATAGAGGATTGCACAAAAGAATTGGAGTACTTTTCTGGCTATGGTCTGTTAATTGCTGAAATCTGGTTTTCAAATGTGTTTTGCGTTTTCAAAAATGTTTACTTAGGTATATTATTTACCTTATTAAACAGTGAATGTTTGTAAAAGTATTCTGGAAGTGTTAGAAAGTGTTTCATAATCTATGCTTGATGCATGATTTTACTTTTTTCTTTTCTTTTTATTTCTTGGAAGTTCTATTTCATTAAAAGTTATTTTTCACATAGGAATGTTAGAAATATTCAAGACCTTCACAAATTTCTGTAATGAGCCAATTAACTTTTTATAACTCTTCGCAAGCAAAAAGAATGATATTATCACAATAAGACAATCATAAAAATCAAAATCACAATCATATAATATCACATTCATTTTTGTGGGGAAAAGGTGTCAAACCGGAAATGCGAATAATTCTGTCGAAATATACTTGTGACTATGATCGTACGCAGAAGGGGACAAGGGAGGATCTACCCCCTAAATATTTTTTAAAAAGTAAGAAATATGTATTTTCCTAAAGTACTGAGATAGTGTAAACATAAAAAGCTATTTGCGATTAAAATTGAACTGATTATTCTATTACTGCAATTACTTAGTGCCTTTCGGACTTCATAAAATTCAGGTAGCTCAGACACAACAGGTCCAAGAGATACTGAATGGACAGAGAGTGGGGATGGGAAATCTGCCATTTTATTTGAAAGTACAGCATTTGTATCCGTAACACTGTAAAGGATATTTGGATAATTGCTAATAAAACTTTTAAAAAAATTACATCGCAGTGCGATACAATTAGCTAACTGGAATTTTATTTTACATTTTTTATTCGTTTTATTTTATTTTTTCACTATTTTGAGAAAACAAATGTAGTTTTTCTTAGAATTTCATGTAAAATTATCAGTCAGACAATAAACATTACTTCCCCCCGCTAGCCTTGTTTCTTATACAGATCTGAACAACTGTAACTATTAAAATTTAGCTATTTTTGAATAGAATATTTAGCAAGTAAGAAAAACCATGCGTTAACCCTGGATTATGAAACACTTTCCAACGCATAAGAATACTGTAACAAAATTCCACCGTTTAGAAAGGTGAAATGTGATATCTAAGTAAACACTTTGGAAAACGCATAACACATTTGAAAACCCAATTTTAGCAATTACCATATTTAGTCGGAAAAGTAACCGAATTATTTTGCGCAGTCCTGTATATGCTCTATAGATTTATATATATACTGCCTAGTATGATAAAATTTTGTTCAGTTAGAAAACAGATAAATCAGTTGAAAAATCCCCATCAGCAATTTCCTCAATAAACGGAAATGTATTCGAATTCTTTTGTGCAGCCCTGTATATGATCTATTCTATAGAATTTATACACATCAAGTAATATGCAAAAAATTTGTTCAATTTAAAAATGCATACCAAAATTAAAAACGCACTTTCAGCAATTATCGCTCATACTGGAGAGACAGTACTGTAACCAAATTATTTTATATGCCCCAAATTCTTTTGTGTGTCCGTATGTATTAAATGATTTTCGATAAGTCGAACTTAGGATAACTCGAATATTTTTACCGGCCCCTTCGAATTCGACTTATTGAGAATTCACGATATTTTTTTTAACCAAAGACGTCGTTAAAATGGAAAAAGTACCATCAATAAGTAGGTATTTTGTTTTTTGTATTTCAATTTGGAAATCGGAGGCAAATTTTTAAAAAATGCGGAAAAAAAACGAAAAACACGAAATCGACATTAAGATTTTTTTTTATTGAAAATAAAATCAATTTTCTATAGATCGAATTTGAAGGGACCGGCAAAAATATTCGAGTTATTCGAAGTTCGACTTACCGAAAATCATTTAATACATACGGAAAAGATAGGGAAAATCATTCAGTCATACAGATTGGAATTTTACTGTGGTAACTGAGTCTGGCAAAATGAGTACTGAAGAAAAATATAATTTTATAGTACAAGAAAGGTACTTACAAACTCAAATTTTCTGAAAAACACTTGTTAATGATGACTATTTGATGCTATATCTTGTCTTTCAAAGGGTAAAAAATCGCCCACTTTTTCTAAATAAAGGAAAAGCGAATCGTCCACACATTCTCTACTTTCGAGATATTGCTGTGGTATAGCCACTGCTGCATGTGCTTCTTGATTGTTTGAAAGCGAAACGCAATTTACTGCCTTATCATCTTCAGATTCAGGATAGTTCTCCATTTTTTTTTATTGCTTCAACTATATCTAAGTTTTCATCAAATTACAACGTTTTCGTCAATATTCAAAAACTCAGTATCGTCATCTTCGGAAATAACTTGGTCTTGCAGATTTTCAACCACAACAAATGAGTCTGCATTGCTTGCAAAGAAGCAACATCTATTGAAACAATTTTTATAGCGGTTTGTTTCACATTGTTGTTCCACCCAGGTCGAAATTCATGCTAGTACCAGCAACAAAAAATAGGCTAGTTACTGCTATGTATGCTAGATTTTCATGCTATTATATGCTTTATAATGCTATCCAGCATCAAGTGGATCAATACACACAATGACTTTCTGTGTAATTCTGGTGGAACCAGCAAATGTTTACGCTAGTACCAGCAACAAAAATAGGCTAGTTATTGCTATTATATGCTTTATAATGCTAGCCAGCATCAAGTGGGTCAATACACACCATGACTTGCTGGTAGTTCTGGTGGAACTAGCAAATGTTTATGGTAGCTTATGCTATTTTATTGCTGGAATACAGCATTTAAAGCTAGTCTAGCAAACAAATACCAGCATAAATTTTGATTTGGGCAGGCACGCGAAATCTGTTTAATCGCTTCTAAGACATCACACTTATGACTTATTCCATTTTCACCATCCTCGATTGTCTTCCTCATTAGATGTTTTTCATCATCCTCGATTGCCTTCCTCACTAGACGTTTTCTGTAGGGATGTTTTTCATCATCCTCGATTGCCTTCTTCACTAGACGTTTTCTGTAGGAATGTTTTAAGCATTTAATTATTCCCTGGTCTGCGGGCTGTAGAGTTGCAAAAATTCGGTTTATTCCCAGGTTTATTTCTAATAGACCCGGTTTATTCCCAAAAGACCTGGATTATTCCCAAAAAACCAAGTTTATTCCCAAAAAACCCAGTTTATTCACAAAATACCCGGTTTATTCCCAGGTTTAAACCGGGTTTTTTCTAGCCTTTGCAACTCTAGCTGGCTGTAGTTTACAAGTTGTGTTAGAAGGGAGAATTTCTAACTTGATAGATTTCAAGTTCAAAAGTTCATCGTGAGTTGTACACTAATCAACAAAGATCAACAATTTACCCTTTTCTCGCATGAAACTTTACATCCAAGTGTACCTACTCTTCGAACAATATTATAGTCACCCAAGGCTTTTTATTTGATCTCTCTGAACGGGAAGTAACTTTTTATTCTTGAAACGTTGAAACAGCAGGGATTTTTGTACTTACCGATAACCAGTAAAGGTAATTTCTCTATTCCAGAAGCATTTGTTCCGACAAGCACAGTTAAACGTTCTTTACTTAGCTTTCCTCTGGAACATGATTCGCCCTTAAACATCATGATCTTGTTAGGAAAATATTTGTAAAAATGTCCTATATCATCCATATTGAAAACGTTGTCCGCATTATAGCCTGCAAGAAGTTTGATTAAAGAAACGGTCTTCCATTCTTCACACAGCCAGATCTTTTGCTTCAGCATGTAATGTCCGAAACACAATGTTGTGTCTGGCTTTAAATTTTTCAAGACATCCCGCGCTTGAAGTGAAGCTTTCTACATTCAATAATTTTGCGAAATCCCAAGCTTTCTCACGTAACATTGTAGCACTTAAAGGAATTACACTCTTCTGTTTCCTGTAATGTGTAAACCATTTTACGAGGTCTGATTTGATATTTGGGAAAGCACACGTCTTCAACCTTTTGCACTGTGGATTAAACTTGACTTATGTCTTTTCGCAATGCTTTCTTTATCCTTCAGTATGGTAGATAACGTGTTGGGAGGGATACCATATTTCAGGGTGAGATCTTTTTTCTTTAAATTAGGATTGTTTTCAATTTATTTTATCAAATTTATTTTTTGTTCTAAATTAAGAATTTGTAATTTCCGCTTTGAGATTTTAAAAGACTCAACTGAAAACGTATCATGATAGCAATAAAAAATAAAATGAATGCACAAGACCACAAGACTCAACATTACAACAAAGAACCTTCACGAGAGCTTAATGGAATCGAAAGATTGAAAAGAAAAACAATCACCAAATAAAAAGGTAGGGAAATTCATGATCAATCAGAATACTCTTAGCCTTAGACACCTCCTTTTGTTTCGGCAGAGTTCGGTTTGCGAGGATGGCATAAGAGAAGTGAACTGGGGAGGGCGAACGATTGCTATCATAATCATAGACGCTTGACGGTGACCAAGTGGGAAATGAAAATAGGGCTCTTCAAAGCCGGATAAAAATTTTATATTTCAATGTGAAGAATGTCAGTCCACCTTTACACGTAAAACCGACCTTAGAAGACACCAAAACAAGTATAATGCACCACCTCCTTCCCACGTTTGCGAAACTTGCAATAAAAATTTTGCCAAAAAGTCAAAACTTTTACATCAAAGAATACAGTCAAGCCTTAGCGTTAAAAAAATCCACAGCTAAACCACGAAAATCAGGACCTAGAGAAAAAGCCCTGAACACCTTTAATAAAATCACCATTGAAGCCATAGAAGAAACGACTACAACATGAATTTTTTTAATTATCAGATCATTGAAGAAGTTGAAAACCACATTTTAAATGCCCTCTACGAAATAGGTTCGGTGAAGTGGCATCCAATCCACGCAGTCAGGTTTCAATGAATAACAAGAACGAAAAATCATGCGTCAAGCATAGATTATGTAGCACTTTCCAACGCTTCCAAAATAATTTTACAAATCATACCGTTTAATAAGCTAAAAGATAACATCTAAGTAAACATTTTGGAAAACGCATAACATATTTAAAATTATAATTTCAGGAATTTCCAACATATACAATATTCGGAAAAATATCCGAATACTTTTATTCAGCCCTGTATAGGATCTATAGGTTTGTATATATACTACATAGAATGCTAAATTTTAGTTCAGTTAGGAAACGCGTAGCCCAGTTTAAAATTCTCCATCTGGAGTTTGTCAATAAACGGAAATGTGTTCGCGAACTTTTGTGCTTCCCTGTATAGGATCTACATAATTTATACACACCACGTAATAAACAAAAAGTGAGTTAAATTTAAAATCGCGTTCAGTAACTTAAAATGCACTTCCAGGAATTATTGTTAACAGGCAGTAGAGAATTCTTTTGTGTGTCCCTGTAAATGAACGATGACTGCTATGTACACAATATTCTGTAGTAAGCCTCTTGTAATGCACATTAGTGATATATATAAAATTCAGTGCGTTTAAAATAGTGAAACATTACTTAAATAAACCGCAGACGATTTTTCTCCATAGACGTAATGTAACGGAATTCTTTTGACTGTCCCTGTAAAGTAACTAAAAGTGCTATGCACACCCTATTCCATATTAAGCTTCTTCTAATGCACCTTAGTGATATATATAAATTTCAATGCGTTTAAATTAGTGAAACATTATTTAAATAAACCGCAAATGATTTTTCCCCATAGAACGCAATATAACGAAATTCTTTTGAGTGTCCCTGTAAAATAACTATAAGTGCTACACACTTCCGTTGAAATAGGGAACATGCTATAGATGGCGACAATAGCATATAAAAATTGCAGAGCAATCCGAGCATATTTACGGGAGTTAGAGCACGGACAGACGGCAGACGGCGATACGGCCAGACAAACCGAAGTCATAAGCACTTTTCAACTAGGTTGGAAAGTGCTAAAAAACTTTGAAGAAGCAGAGGTAATGAATGGCTATTTCCGTTGTGATCCCTGCTCAGAACACAGCGTAAAAACTTTGAAGGATCACCTAATAGACAAATTACAGAAGATCAAGACCCCTTTTGAAACGTTCATACAATTAGGATCAGGTTGGGTACTAGACAGAATTATTCATACTGAGCTATACATCGCCCACTACAAACCCTTAGTCGGGAGCAGTTTTTGTCGAAAACATAAAAACTTGCTCTCAAACATGCCCTCATCAACGTGCAGAATTTTAATGATCAAAAATGTCTTATTTGGAGTCTCCTTGCTCATAAAAAGATTGAAACACACACAGAACGTGTCTCTAACTCTGTCGCCAAGCACTGTCGAGAACATAATCACTTTTCTGGTGCTCATCACGGAGCAGCACACATTGACTGCAATATTAACTACAAACAATCCAAAACCATTCCCGTCGTCTTCCATAATTTGAAGCACTATGATGATCACCATCTGATGACAGAGTTAGGAAAATTCAAAGATTATTCTATCGACGTCATAGCTAATACCATGGAGAAATACATCGCATTTACAATTAAAAAAAAACAAGACTGTCCTATCAAATTTCTCTTTCAGGATTACTTCAAATTTTTGCTTACGTCCCTAGAAAAATTAACAGCTAATCTCCAACATTAACAGCTAATCTCCGACAGACTTTCATCTCCTTAAAGATAATTTACCAGATGACAGACCTCTCACTTTTAATCAGAAAAGGCGTGTATCCCTCCTACTCGTATTTCACAGACTTATTCGACAAAATTCAACTCCCTCGTCCCTTCACCCCAAAAACCACTTTCCACGATTATCAACATGCCAAGAACGTTTGGAAAAATTCAATATACAAAACTTAGGACA
Source organism: Maratus michaelseni (assembly GCA_963931845.1). Taxonomy (NCBI): domain Eukaryota; kingdom Metazoa; phylum Arthropoda; class Arachnida; order Araneae; family Salticidae; genus Maratus; species Maratus michaelseni. The sequence continues at coordinate 276,503,790 of OZ007599.1, forward strand.
GTACAACGATCTGTATGTAAAATGCGACGTCCTTCTGGCTGATATCTCCCAAAACTTTAGAAAATTATATAGTCAATATTATAAAATAGACCCTAATCACATGTTCACGTCTCCAGGACTATCATGGAAAGCCTGTTTAAGGATGACTCGTGTATAACTTCAACTTCTCACAGACATCGATATGCTTCTGTTTTTCCAGAAGGGAATAAGAGGGGGTTGTAAGCGTGTTTAGTAAGCGTTTTACGCTCAAGCCAATAATCAAGATACCCCAAATTATAATGACAAACTTCCAACGAGCCATATCATGTACTGGGATGCTAACAACCTATATGGGTGGGCTATGTCCCAGTACTTGACTGTTGGGGAGTTTGAATGATCGAGACATCCAAAATAGATGAAAATGGAATCTTCTCTCACCCTGATAATGCAGATTACGACTATGTCCTGGAGGTGGACTTACATTATCCTGATCATTTTTCCCACCTCCATAATGAATATCCGTTCGCACCCGAAAATATCATCACCGAAGACATGCTATCCCCTACGCAAAACCTCTGCTGAATAATAGACCCTATAAAGGAACCCCAAAACTTACACCTAATTTAAATGATAAAAATAATTACATCGTGCATTACAGAAATTTGAAACTGTACCTGCAACTTGGCCTCGAACTGAAGAAATCCACAAAATCATTTAATTTAAACAGGTACCTACAAGAGGAAATAGGCTACCACTTCATTTGAGGACTTTTTTAAGTTGTTGAACAACTCGATATTTGGAAAACGATGGAGAATCTTCACTTAAGACGAAATATTGAACTGTGCAACAACGAGAAGAGGTAAAAAAAACTCGTTGCTTCTCCAGCATTCACCAACTTTAAGATCTTCAATCACGGACTGTTAGGTGTTGAAAAGAGTCAAAACCACACTGATCATGAATCGATCAATTTATGTAAGGTCTCGAACTCTCTAAGCTACAACGGTACAAGTTCCACTACGGGTTTATAAAGAAACAATACGAAGAGAAATCCCAGCTCCTCTTTAGACACTGACACCCTCATCTACCACATGCAAACTGAAATCCTCCAACATGACATGCAAATCCACAAAGATGAATTTGACTTCTGAAACTATCCCAAGAACAATTCCCTCTACTCGGAAAATAAACAAGAAAATCATCGGCAAATTCAAAGACGGGATGAATAGCACAACCATATTTGAGTTTGTGGGTTTAAAAGCCAAGATGTACAGCATCCTTTCTGAAGATGGAGAGAAAAAAAAAAGAGTTAATTCAATACCACCTCCATCGTTAGAAAAAAATCAAACACTCTCAATATTCTGATTGCATTCATCATCTAAAGACCTTCTCCCCAATAAACAATAGAATCCAACAAGATCATCATCAGCTATTCATCATTAAACAACACAAACTAGCGCTCAACCCGTTCGATGACAAGCATTACATTCTTAAAGATGGCATGAACAGTTTGGCTTATGGTTACCAAAAAATATAAAAACAAGAAAAAAAATAAAAATTGAAGAGCAAGTAAAAAAAAGGGGGCACCACATAAGGAACTGTGGCAGGAGGCGGTAAAACCTCATACAAAAAATTATTTTTTTAATCATTTTGTTTCAGATTCCTTCCATCTTTAGATGAAAAGAAGAGGTGTCCATCTTGATGCAGTGAAACTGATTGTGTCAGTGTAGTAATTGTTGAGAGGGTGTGTTTTTAAAAAATCACTCTACTAATTTACATTGCTACACTAAGACATGCACATGTTAAACAACATTCTTCTCATTACCGGAGAGTTACAACACATTAAATCTGAATTCGACAGCGGGTTTCTTCAAGGTCTGAGGTTTTTGGAAAATATATTTTTCAATTACCTAGCTTTTCTGTCCGTTAAAGAGAGGTCTTACTCAAAAGAGGGGATGTTACTCATTCTTACGCCCACCACTCATCTTATATTTGAAAAAATCATTAAAATTTACCCCTTTTCCCGGTAGGGAGCGTTCGAATCGGTTTCTGAGGCGGCCGGCTGACCCAGAACTGCCATTTCCCTACTACTGTCTAACGTAGGCCCTGAAGCTCAGAATTTTCATTTTTTGTTAATTAGCCTATATTAATTAATAACCACAACGAACACTCATCAAAAAGGCATTCTTTTTTTCAAAATGGCACACAGCGCCAGTTTTGGAAGAACGCTAGCAGTAAAGATACGACGGCCGTTAACGGTTTTCTTTTTTCGTGTATTTCGAAGCCGCTGTCGGCTAAATCGTTCGGAATACGGAAAAACTAAAAATACACACTTAAGGCGGTATTAAAAAAAAATATTTTTCCATGCTCAACAACTCAAAATTTTGAGACACATTCACAGACTCATTTTTAAAAGTAACAACAGAAAACTTGGCGGCGTGATTTATAAAGACATTTATAAGGGCCCCATGTTTTTATTTTTCGTTCAATTAATTAGAAATTGATTTACAGACAATTATTTTCACAGTACGATAATTTTTTTTTTTTTTGCTTCCAGCGCTATCGCTTTGGGAAATTCGGTTCAAAATGTCCACTTTGACAGCATTTTATGAAATATATTCTGCCTTTATCAAAAAATCGAGACAATACGGACATTATAAAGTTTCTGAATAAGAGAACCTGCCAATTGGATGCATTTTAGAGCAAAAATGAATTTACAAATGTGTCTCAAAATAAGCAGTTTGGATTTGAATACACCCTTAAATGTCGTACTTTTTACTTTCGAACAACATCGCAATCAGTCAAAAAAAATATATGAATTTTAACCCTTTTGAAAATTTGAATTAAAGTTTTCCTCAAAGTCTGCATCGGCCTAACTTTTAGAGATACGGAAAAACGAAAAATATCCACTTAATTCTATATACTTTCTTCTCTAGGACCCACAATCTGTTTAGAAAAATACGAATATTAACCCTTTCAAAAAAAATTCCTGACTGGAAGTCACTTTGTAAATTATCAAGACACCTTTTTTTTTTTTTCCCCTAGGCTCAAAGTACCTAATGCCGATATTTTAACTCAAATTTTTTTACACATTCTTCAGACACATAAAGGAATCTCAAAACATTCTGACCATTAGAAGTATTAAAAAAATTAAATCTGCTATATATTCGTCCAGAACGCGAATATGTGGGTGGCTTTTGCTCATGTCTTTACAACTAATATCAATATTTTTGCACAAAAAACATATGCACGCTTCGGAAACATTTTTATAACTCAGAAAAATCTCAGAGTTTGGACAAATAAAAATCATTTTGTTTTTAATATTAAATGGTCCAATGTGGAATAAAAGTTAGAAGAAAACATTTCATACAAGCCCATTTACCACTAAATATTCTTTTTCATGAGTCCTTTACACAAGCTTCGGAAACATTTATAATTAATAAAAACTTCAGAGTTTGGACAATAAGAACTTTTTTTTTAATATAAGTGATCCGATGTGAAAAAAGTGAGAAGAAAATACCTGGGTGTATGCTGCCAAAGGCAGTGGGGTGGGGGTGGGGGGGAGCCCAATATTAAGTTCTTTTGGAAAGATTTTCGAAGGGGCCATTTCACCAAAACTCCCTGATCTCCAATTCCCATGTTAACATATGGGAAAACTTAAAAGCACGATTATTCATTACTTAATATAATTATTGAAATACGATTTTCACCATCAGAAAGTAGGCATTAGATGCCGACGATGTGCATTTTTAAAAATTGTCTCCTTAAATTTTAAGTATTTTTAAGAAGATAAAATTTCAAAGTTTATAAGAATTTTTTATATACTTAAAATTTAAAGAGAGTTTTTTTAAATGCAGATTGTTGACATCGGACATCTACTTTCTGATAGTGAAAACAGCATTTTGATAATTATAATAGGTAATGAGTAATTGCGGTTTTAAGTTTTCCCATAGGTTCTCATGGCATTTAATGATCGGAGAGTTTCGGTGAAGTGACCCCTTAACAATGATTTTAGGTATATTTAAGGTTATCACTGGCCCCAGCAACACCGAGCGGGTCAGAGTATATAACCCTCATCAAAATTGATAGTTGATCTGTGCTGCATTTTCATAAGACTTCATACAAACAAACAACATGAAGATTTTAGTATTGAAAGGTATGTATTGTAGAAAAGTACATTTTAAAAATGACAAATTATTTCTACAAATACAAATGAGGATTTTTTTCTTTTTACTCAATATTAAATTTTTGAAATAGTTCAATGATTGGACAAAACATTCAAATTAAATATTAAAAACAAATCCATGTGCGAAAGTTTTTGTAAAGAGCTTGACTCACCACATAGCTTATTTTTTGATTATATAAGCAAAGTTGAATGGAAATTACTTGGTACTATTTATTCCTTATATTTTAATTATATTTCACAAGAAAAAATAATTTTATTTACAATGGAAACAAAATTTCAAAATTTGTTTGTATTTTCTGCCAAAATATTTAAAAAAGAAGCGTAATACTAGATTGATCACCGCAAAGCCTCCCTACGAAAGCAGTCACCGCTATTTCTGAAAAAAGTGTTTACAGAAAAAATTGATAACAGAAATGTTGATATAGATGTTTTATATGAAAATATGCTGAACAAACATGATTTGAAGCAGAAGAAATTATCGTTGAGTTGTCATATGTTTTTCATTAAGCCTATCATGGCATTTCACTATGCTCGGGTTCGCCATGGAAGTAGCAGTGTTTGCATCTTCGACTCGGTTAATATACTTTCCTACACTTGGCTTTATTGATAGATGACTGCTAAAATAGTTTTTGAAGGTTTTAAACAAAATTTAAAAACTTTAATATGCTTTTACAAATATTTTAAGAGCAGAATCGGATATGAAGCTTTCAAAGAGTCGTTCATATGAATTTGTGATGCTGAATGGCAACAGTGTTCGTTTGCTTATATCTGGGATTCCTATGTTTAATCTGGATTTTTTAAGAACTTAAAACATTATAATAGGATATAATATACATGTTTTATAGGAAAATATACTGAACAGACATGATTTCAAGTAGAAGATATTATCATTTAGCTGCCATAGGTTTTTCATTAAGCCTAACATGGCATTTAACTACGGTCGACTCTCAGACCAGAGTGGTTGCGCCTGGAATGGTTACAGACACTTTCTTGCCTTTGGATTTTATTATAAGTAGCTATATGTCACAATATCGAAGTCAAATCACCATAAAAGGAATTAAAAATTTTAACTTTACTGCATAAACCTATTTTACATCATTATGTATAATTTTTTTTGGTATTTAGAAGACTGCCTGGCTAATAACAGTATAATGCTGAAATCTAGCATGAAAAGAAGTTATGCCGTAGAAGCTGAAAAACAGGTGAGAAAAGCTAGAAAACCGATACACTGAGTAAAAGAAAGAAAATTTAAGACCTTTTAGATAAAGTAACAGAATGAAGAATATGACCCTGGACCCTGCTTGAAAGAACAGAAAAACTTTCAAAAAGTGCACTTATTCCAGCATATGGCTAGGTACATGTCTACCAATTCAGAGTGTTTAAGGAGGAGATTTCTCAGAGATTGTGTTTACAGTGTCATGTCACCTGGCTCTGAAGCATCCAGTCTAGCTGTTGTAGGTACATATTGAGAGTATATGTCCACAAATCCCCAGAAAAACTTTTTTTGATTACAGGAACATATAAATATGGTTAACCTAAACTATTTTTACAATGTTAAATTTTAATACAATGAAAACTATTTAGAATTTCTTTTTGATAATCAGTATTTTTTATTGCAATTTTACAGCCTTAAAAAAGCCTAATGATATTAGACTGTATGGCCAATTGTTATAACCATTTCTTGAAATTACATGTTGATAAAAACCAAAACACAACAGAGCAATTTTCTCATGTATTGAGTGTTCTATTGTACCATCCTTTTGAAAACAAATGCTTGAATGTCGATTTAACCAAGTTTACAATAAAAAAAAATTTCTTTCAGCACATTTGATTAATCATCAACACAGGTTGTACGAGGGTGGAATTAGCTCTCGATATAAAGAGGGAGTCATGTCTAAACATTTTTCAATGCTTTCCCTTGCAAAAAAATAATTTTTAAATCTACATTCTTTGTCTATGAAGAGGTCATGACTCCTATGACCTTCCCCCTAGATCCATTCTTTACCAGCAGCATTATCAGTACCATTCAACTTTTTTCTTTCAGTCCATGTTAATTGCCAAACATACTAATAATTAAAATTTTAAAACGCTAAAAAATTCTAAAGCGTTTTGTATGCTATTATTACCTTTGGATAAGCCTTTTACTATTCTTCATTTACCCCTACTTACCAACAGGCATATCTATATTAATAAAAGAAAGTTTATGCCTTATATGTTTATGTCTGTTGCCGATGGCTAGGTAAATCTATCATGCATAGAGATCTGCAAATTTGGATAAGAATAGATAAAGACGTGTCCCAATGCACCTGAGACTCTGATTTTTGATAATTAGCATAGATAGTAATTAAAAACTCAAACACTAATTAAAAGTGCTGAGTGTCTTTAGCTCACTCATATAACAATACCTCTAAAACCAGTAGTTCTTGAACTGCAGTTTGCATAATCCAAGACAAGTTTCACAAAATTCCACCAAGGACATACAAACTACAGATATATGAATTTCAAATAGAGAAATGAAAATCGGTTATGAACAATTGGGGTTCTACGATCATAAAAGTTTGAGAACATATGCTCAATTGTAATCTGCAGTTCATCAAAGAATGCAAAAAATATAGTTCAAAAAGTCTTATATGCACTAAATTTCTGAAAGCAATAATTCTAGTTCCTTGGTAACTGTAATACAAAACCAATTCCTTGGCCTCTGTGATTGCCTGACGTAACTCCACTGGATTTCTTTTTGTGGGGTTACGTTAAAGACAGGGTTTATCAAACACCTGTTTGATATATCCATTTCAAAAGAAAAGGATACCATTAGCAACGCTCACTGTTACACTGCAAATGTTAAAAAACACTTGGAGGGGATCGAGTACAGGCTCAACATTCGTCGTGCCACTAACGGAGCTCACATACAGCTACATTGAAGGTACTGTAAATGAACTATTAGATTTCTTCCTTCTTTTACAGCAAACTGCATTTCACCTGTTAGTACTTTTGTTACTAATGTTTAGAATGATAAAGACCTTTCTCAGATATGCTGTATATGGTGTGAATTATATAAAGGGCAATTCAAAATAACGTAGCCAAAATGAAAAGGGCAAAGCAGGCATGCAAAAAGAATAAAAAATCGCATTAAAACATGGGGTCTCAAATGCCATCTGGGGCTGCTAGAGGTGTTTTCCAATTATATGTAATATAATAATAAACAAAAATCATTCTACATCATTTTATTAACTGTATTTCCACACATCACACATTTACGATCAATACTACTACAGGAGATGCTCAAGTTTTTGACACACACCTAGAAACTAGGGCTGGATTATTTATCAATATATCGGTCAAATATTGATATTTTTTAAATATCGTAATAACAAAATCTAAACTCTGACCCAGCCGATATATCCCAATAACAATTTTTTTTTTTTTTTGCTTTAAGATCACCGTGATTTCGAGCCCGAAAAACAGTGACAGATATCCTGTACCAATATGTCCTTCAATCCTTTTTTCTTCCGATCCATCTATTTATTCACTGTCCTGCTTCATCCAAAACTGAAAACAACCTCCGCTGATTATTTCTCTATCATATCTCAAAGTAAGAATATTCCAATATATCTTAAATACATTCAATCTTTAAAAACCACAAATTCTACTGTTTGTTACAGATAAATAATGAATAACACTTTAGCTACTGAATAACAATAATTGCACTGTCCTTGTTTGGCTGCTGCGATTGGTCCAGATATATTGCGATAACTCTGGGCTTTTGCTATGTCATGTTGAAAACGATGAGCGTTGATTATTGTGTAGTATTGATATGCTTTATTTATAGAGTGCGATTTCTTGGATTCGGAAGGAATTTATATCTGAGCTTAAAATAAAAGTATAGAATTGGGTAGATTCGGGGTTTTTTTTGTTGTTGCCCCGTTCATAAAAAAGTATTTTAAATACATTCAAATTTTTTACACTGAATTTTACTAGATTATCGAAATTTACCTTATTGCTTATTCTAGTGGATTTTATTAGGAAATTAAATTTCTGAACGGATGTCTACCAGTTATTCAGCAAAGAAGACTTTTTTTTTTTCAATGAGAGATATGTTAAATAATTTAAACAATGTTGGATAATAATTAATGCAAAAAAATGAAAAAAAAAATACATGATTGCCAGGATTAAGTTTTGTAGTAAATCTTAAGTTTCTCAAAGTACGCGATATTTTTCAAATTTCTTAAATTCATATTTTTTGTTATCCAAAGTAATCCTTTGCTAAATTAAAAATAAGAAACCATAATGATTATTGATAAAATGAAGTTTTTCAGGATGGAGTGATTTCTTTATGCCAAGATTAAATGAAGGATATATGACGAAAAGATCATGATGTATCAGTGGTTTGGCCCAGACCCATTTCGTGTGCAGAATAAACTAAATCAGTCTCAATCCCCCCAAACTGTAATTGAACCAAGTAAAACAAAGTTGGGTATTATTAAACAAATAATTAAATTCTATGAAACGAAAATTGTATACATTTTTGTGTGGAACTTGACAGCAATCATGAAGATACCTAATTATCCTAAAGAAAAGTCTAAAATTGTACGTCAAACGTAACAAATGAAGTGCATTCATACTATAACTAGTTTTATAAATATTTATATTGTCTGTTATTATATGATCAATTTCCATAATAAAATAAGTCCATTTTAAGTTGGCAACATTGTATCATTTGTTGATATTTACTGAAAATTCAAATGGGAAATTTAAGCCTAACTTTGAAAATTTCAGAACTTGAAATCCATAGACTATTTTTCCACTTATCTATCTCTCTAAAAACATCTATCCAAAAAACTGTCGGTAGATTATATGATTGCTATAATTAAACAATTTTAGTATTCAAATTCGGTTTTTAAATTCAGTAATACCAGGGGTCTGTCCAGGAAGAAAATTGAGTCTGTTAACAGACTCTTCACAAAATTCGATGAAAGTAAAACGAACTCCTCACAAAAATAAATTTCAGAAAAACGGACTCTTCACAATTTTAAATTTCAGAAAAAAGGCCTTTTCACAAAAAAACCCTACCACGTGAATCATATCCATTTGGTAAGTGAAAAATTCTACAAAAATTTAGTCCTTTTTTTTTTTTGTTTATTTTACCATTTATCTGAGCATAAACAAACAAAAGCCTCTTTTATTTATCGCTAGCAGGCTTTGCTTTCTTTCTCCCCTGCATCCTCATTTGGAATCAACGCAGATTGACTGATAAATGACGTCACAGCAATAGTAGGTGTGGTGATTGTATTTTCAGTGATTTCTTTCACTTTCTCATTTGGCAACACTTGTTTTTATTTTGCTGCATGCCGCATGCATTTGCTTTGCGAATACAATTAGAATATGTCTGCTGTGCCAATTAGAGTTTTTTGTCACTTCGCCACACCGTTCGTTTTAATCTTTTGAATGATAGTAAATTATACTTTATATGCATAAATAGCAATTTTACTAGCAAAAAACTTTTAATCTTTCTTTTACTATACATATATATAATAATTATTGCATTATTTATAGTAATCTGAATATTCTGTTTGTGGATTGTGTAGTATAATATAATAGTAAAAATATGGAACAAAAAAAAAATCTAACATAATATTAGCTTATTTCCAAAAAATTAAAACTGCCCAATTTTGGGAGAGTGCGCATAAACGAGTTAGCTAATGTTTCGTAAAATTGGTTTTTTAACAAAAATAATTAAATTCACAAAAATAAGACTTTGGAAAAAAAAAACCTGGACAGACCCCTGAATACAGAAATAATACAACTCCCTCTTAAATACAAAGTAATCATCATGGCAACCTAGAATCATTACTTATAATGAGATATCATTGAATTAATTTCATATGATAGGATTTAATAGAATGAAGAAAACTTAATATCTTTTCAAGTTTTGCTTCGATTTTCATAAAATTTGAAGTGACTCGACAAAATTTAGCAACAATTATATATATATATTAACCTTTACATGGGAGCTCGGACAGCATCTGTCCCAGAATATATGCCAACTTGGACAGATGCTGTCTGAGCCCCCGTGTAAAGGTTAAATTTCAAGCCATTCAGTTGGGTAGTTTTTGCACTGTTATATGTAGACAGACGGACTGATCAAACGATGATTATAGGTGCTGTGTTTTATATAATTATGAACACACCTAAAAAGCCTTCATTGATGAATATAATGTTATATTGTTTAGATAAAAAAATTTTATTTCAGAAAACTGACAAACAAAAATAGGCGTTTATTTCTAAAGCAGTAACAAATGGGTACGTATTGAGAATTGTACAATTAAATACTACGTAACATATTCACTATACTCTCCATCTTGGCTTAAAATGTCAGCATGTATATATTAATTTTGCACATATTCGAATAAAAAAAGAAAAAGGGTTACATTAAAAGCATATATGAAAACAGTATAAAAATATGTTTTTCTCTTTTGCTTTCCAAGTTTTAAGCATGTTTTATCTGACATTGTCTCATGGAAAGGAGAAAATTATACTTTTGGTCAAAAGAAAGCTAAAAAAAAAAAAAAAAAAAATTTCAATTTTTTAATGCAGCGGGTGATGTCAAATTTACAAAAAACAACAAAACAAAACATTGCAAAATATTACATGCGAAACCATAGCTGGAAAAATATTTACAATGAAGTTGTGCACTAGAAAAATACATAGCATACAGGACTGTTAGAGATGACATACAAACATCTAGAATAAATAGAAAGCATTGTCACATTTAAATAATGTACAAATGAATATGAATATACAAAATGAAGTAAAAGAAAAATGCAATGAACTATTTTTTTTTTAAATAGAAAATTAGACAGTATTCAGATGAAAATATTCAGGTTGGCTGAAAAATTTTCACAAATAATTAAATTTCATTTTACAGTGAATAACTGTAAACTAAAATATTTTAACAATTAGATGTTTGAAGTGGTTAACATTTTCTGGCTAGAATTTATTTTTAGCAGATATTTGCAATGCTTTATTAATTATAAAGTCTACCTCTGCAACATACAAACACCATGAATTTATACAAGAAAAATGACTTATGTACCTTAGATGAAAAAAATGCAACAGGGGCGATAGAAGCTAAAATACTTTACAGAGAACTGAACAATGCCATTAATGTGGTCAAAGTTAAAATGGCTTTTATACTATATTTTCAATATACAACACATTAGAAACAATTTATTACTGGGTTCATTCAGAAATAAGAAAAAGAAGACAACTTAAAGCAAAAATTAATAACACCACTTTAATTATTGAATGCAACAAAACATACATAACAAATATCATAGAAGTAAACAAAATTCCAATATTTCTACGGGAAAAAATAGAATTTTCATTTAACACTTTGCCGGCAGGAGACTAATCAAAAGTCCTGAATAGAAAAAATGTTGAAAGTGAGAGACTAATCTTAATTGCATAATTATTATTCTAAATTCATACCAGAAAATCTGTCATTACATAAAGCAAAAAAAAAAAACTTAAAAATTTCTGGTGAGAATTCTGAAAAAATCTGCCTGATTTGGCAACACTGCTGATAAGTTGTCAGATTATTTCCATAGTGATCGTGAACTTTTAGATGTTGACAGTAAGATAGGGACTCAGTCAGAGGATAGAGAAATTTTTCCAATGAAAATACATCCTCATATTTATCATTTTCCTAGCAGTGATTCACATGCACAATAACTAGATTTGCCGCTACACATTCAGAAACACTGAAAATGTCAACCATCTACAAAGTGTTAAGATCTAGCATCTAAAAAGGATGGCTAATTGTATATAGCAGTCATCCTATTGCAAGCCACATAATGATTAAAAGAAACTTACAAAAATTATATGGAATCTTCAGATTTCTTTAATAGTCTGTGTTGCATTTCTTCAGTTTGATCAAATCTAGTCTAATAGAGGATTCTTTTCTAATTTTTGGCCCACTAAAATATTTCTTAAAGTAGTTCAGGGAGAACTAAAAACAAAAAATGCAGCCTTTGCAAAACAAAAGTTGCATTTAAAAGGGTAAACATTCAAGCAATCTTAATTTTGATTTGTCTACCAGAACATCCAAGGTACACAAGCAAACTAAATATCAGAGTTATGAGTATGTGATCATCCATTAATTACATCATACTCCAAGAGGAGAGAAATGTTCCACAAAGTGTGACAGGAAGAAGGGACAACATGTTGTGATGTTACATCTAAAATATGAAAAATTTGTATTGTTTTTGCAAGCAACATAAATTAGGTTCATACAAATATATTTTTTTACTCAGGAAGTATTAGGTATATTATTCCCTTTTAACTGCAACAGTTTGATGTAAAAGTATGCAAAAATCTTGACGATTTTATGATATTTGTTCCAGTACAGATAGCATATAACAGACAAATTAGGTTGATGTGAAAGTTTGATAAATTTTCCGCACAGTATACAAAGTATCTAGGCCAAGATTCGAACCTGGGACCTTGGCTATACATGTCAATGCTCTGTCATTGAACGGCCCAGATGATACCAGAACTGATGCAATTCACTCAATTGTTGGTATCATCAGATTTGCAAACCCACATCATTAGCAATGAAAACATATTTAACACATATAGCCAAGATCCCAGGTTCAAATCCTGGCTTAGAAACTTTTCACTCTGTACGGAAATTTTAATAAACTTTGACCCCCACCAAATTATTCCCAGGTATATGGGTTGGTTTGCATATATCATAAATAAAATTTCCAATGCTGTTCTAATCAAAATTAGTTTTAAATAACAGTTGCAAATAATGTCACATCACAATAAGGGGAAGAGTATTGTTCAAGTGTGACTACCAGTGACATAGAAGGAAAGAAGAAATAAAGAAAACACTAAATTTGAAGGATGTAAATTAATGGATATTAGGCTTTAAAATATATTTCCTTTAAATTTTAAAGTATTGATATCTAAAAAAATTAATAATTATCAGTGTACAAATTTGAATTTAAGACAACTAAAAAAAAAAACCCTAGAAACAAATGTTGAATACACTTATTTTTTTATATAGGGGAAGGTGTTGTACCTTTGACCGTTTTCACTAATTTAATTTTTCTAGACCAGAAATAAATAAAAAACCATTGTTTTTTGGGCTTTATATATTCTTTTAATATCCAAGCAAAACATATATTTTTTGTAGTTTGCTATCTTAACTTTAAGTGCCTGATTTATGGATTTAAAAAAATAAAAAAAATTGGTCAAAGGTACAACATGGTGTTGTACCTTTGTCCAGAGGGTGTTGAACCTTTGACCATAGATTTGAAAAGTGACAAAAACATGAATACAGTTATAAAGGGAAATATATTTAATATATTTGAAAATGCAAGTCTGTATTTTAAAATACAAATTCCAAAAAACATTTTTTTTCAAAGCAAACCACATTTGAGTAGCTTTTAAGAGTATAAAAAGTTAATAAAAAATTCAGCTTGAATGTATGTATTTTTAAAAATTTGTAGATAATGAAATAAAAATACATATTCCACTTAATAGAACTACAATGCAAAATTTGGTTTGAAAATTAGTTTTGAACATGAAAAAAAAAAGGTATTTACTTAAAACACGTTGAATAAATGAAAACAAGCACATAAAAAAGAACAAAACAATGAGCAAAAGTTATTCAACATTATACATGGATAAATCAACTCCAAATGTCAAATATTCTAATTGACAAGCAGATCCTCCTGAAAGTGATGGATGTGGAAGTTCCATAATAATATCATCTTTATCTGTGTCATACACAGTTTCATCTTCTCTTGTAAACTTATTTCTCGCACCCAATCTCTTTAGATATTTAACTTTAAAATCAGTAGCATCTATTTCAACCACTTCAGCAACATAATATTTAACCATTTTTTTGCTAGCAAGCTTAACAAGTACGAAACTTCCTTTTCTGATGTCTTCTTTATCAAATTGAATTTCATTTTCAGTTTCCTCATCGTCTGCTAATAAATCATAATCACTTTCATCTGATGAATTTTCCAAGAATGTATTGTTGTCAGACTCAGAGTTAAAATTTTCTGGAAAAAAAATATTTCGGCATAATTTTTTATTTTTGCATTTTTTATTTTCTTCAGAGATCTTAGTTTTATTCTTTTTTTTATTTTTTACCTCAATAACAGACATTCTTTCCGGTGTATCTGTGAGAATACGAGACTTTCCTTTATACCTACCCCTATTTGTTCCCCTCCTTGATTGAGCTTTAGGATGGGGTCTTATTACTTCTGGTGTTACAATTTTAGATGTTGAAGGTTTATTTTCTGAGGAGTTGACTTCATTTAAAAAAGCACTTGTATTAGCTTCAGTATTGATTTCTTGAGCCTGATGAAAATGTTCTTGTGGTAGGTCTACAGGTCTATCGGTTACACTTGCAGCTGCAAATTCATCATCAGCAAAAACATGTTCATTAAAAGGAACAAAACCTGAGACTTTGAAGCCTTTAATAATGTTATTAGGAACAAAAGCCTTTGGATATGCAAGGCCTACTAAAGCTGCAATATCATAAATGGTAACTGGCTTCCCACTGTTTCCTGGTGATAACATCCAGTTATTTACAGCTTCTTTGTAGTAAGTTTTAAACGGTCCGAATACCCCTCTATCAAGAGGCTGCATTTTATGGCTGGTATGAGGCCAAAAAGTCAGTAATATTACACCAGATTTTTTTTTGCTAAGTCTATTACAGGAATAGATACATGGCTGTCATGATTATCCATTAACAGTAAAACAGGCTTTTCAGGGGATGGGTGAACATGTTTAATAAAATGTTGAAAAAATTGCATAAAAAGCATTTGATTAGACCAACCTGTTGGAAATGCAGCACCAATTGCTCCTGGTGGGGCACCTGTTAGCATAAAGGGCTTAAAATTTACCCTTGGAAATATGAACATAGGGGGAACACTGTTTCCTACTGCATTCACTGCAGCTATCATTGTCACATTGGTACCTCTTTCACCAGATCTAACTCCACCTATTTGTTTCCTTCCTTTTGGAGCTAATATTTTAGGAGGGATGTGAACCGTTGTTACACCTGTTTCATCACAATTCCAAATATCACTTGGTAAAAATGCATAGCGTTCTAAAACTTGTTTATAATTATTAAAAACAACTGCAACAGTCTCCTTGTTAAAGGCAGCAGCACGAGCAAGACTAGTGACTTCTGGTTTACGAAGTGCTAAGATATCATTATATCGCTTACTGAAATGTCGAAGCCATTCTTTTCCAGCCATCTTACTCTCTTGCCAACTGGAATCAATCATTTTATATTTTACTACAGCATACTCATATGCAAGAGATCTAACTTGTTTCAGTGTCAACCCATAATGTAAATTTGAAGCTTCCTTTATATAACCAACAAGTAAAGTCTCTTCTTCATTAGTAAAAACTCGTCTTGGTTTTTTAGGAGAATAACAAAATGTATCACTACCTATTTCTTTCAGTTTTTTTAAGTGAAAAATCAATGTAGGCTTTTTCAAGTTGAAATGTTTAGCTGCTTGACCAATTGTCATTTCTTTCTTTCTTATGAGCTTGATTGCAGTTTCAATATCATCTTTTCTGATTTTATTCCTTTTCAATCCTGTCTTGCTTCTAGGCATCTTAAATTATTTCACTTCTGCAGCACAACTGAAAGGAAAAATAAGTTTAGGTTTATATTATTTACTATTGATTTAAACAAAGAATATTTTAAAAAATATTTATAAACTAAGCATCATTAAAATTTAAATGAAGAATTTTATATATAAAAATGATAAAAGTGTTGTACCTTTGACCAGGTCAAAGGTACAACTCATAGTGGTGGTCAATGGTACAACACCAGGACAAATTTTAGTCTCTTGCACATTGCTACTTTTAGGGTTAAGTTACCAACTTTAAACCTTGCCTGCATATACTTAATAAAATTGGCTATGATTATTGTTGGTTAGAATGAAATTTTAATAATTAGAGAAAAACTTCTGAGATGAAAAAAAGACAAAAAATACTTACTTTTGATGATGAAAATGGATTTATATTTTTTGCATCTAGTCAGTGGACATCATGGAAACAACAGCACATTATAAAAGACTCCTAGTGGATGTAAAACAAACTAAAATTATTGAGTTTCATGAATTGCCAATAGATGGCTCTGAAACACTTGGTGGTTAAAGGTACAACAGGTCAAAGGTACAACACCTTCCCCTACTAAGTAATGTGACAGTTTTATATTTAATTAGCAAAGCCCAAATACAAAAAATTCATTAAGAACAACTTATAACAATTTTAGAATTTGCATCAATATGTCAAGCCACAAAAATAAATAATTCTGCAAACTACTTAAATACTTTAACCCAAATAAAATTCATGCTTAATAAAAATTAAGAGATCTTTCTAGTCTATATAAGTTAACACATGTGTTCAATAGTTACATAAAAAGGTAAAATCTGCAATTCATTTTAGCTAAAAAATCAACATAAAAGATGAATTATCAAATTTTCATGTTGGATGTGACAGGATTTTTCTCTTTAATTACACTTATAAATTTGAACAAATTGTATAAATTCAATCAATTTTCAAGAAATTTGCTTTTACAAATTAAAATAAAACGATGACTATAGTACAAAAAGCCAAAATTATGGCCACAGTCATGAAAAAAAAGTTATAAAAAAGTAAAAACATTTTGCAAGTTCCCTAAAACACATTTACCATGAACTAGGGCTTATTGCATTTATATCAAAATTTGATATCACAAGTTTAAGACCATCTTTCTTTTGCTTAACAGGAGACTTTACTTTATTTGGTGAATCACTTGATTTATCTGCTTGTTTTACTTTATTTACTCTATTGTTAATTACATTCAAATTTTGACCTTTAGCATTTGGATCAGGTTTTTTGAAGTTTCCAAGATAAAACCACCTTCCAGGATTTGTCTGCACAGAGTCTGGCTGCATCTGTCCACTCAATCTTCTACGAATCACTGGAGATGGCTCTGGAGTAGCACAAGGTGTAGTATCAGGGGAGGAACACATTTCTTCATGCCTCATGCTTTCTATTATTGATAAAGATGCAACCTTCTCTGTCGCTGTAGCCAAAAGATTGGGAGCTGACTTTGACTCAGAAACTCCTTTAATATCTGATGCCATTTTTGGTTTATCCACAGAAAGCTCATTCAATGTCGCTAAAATTTAAAACAACTGCATTACTACTTCTGTCAATGAAAAATTAGAAGTAAACTTTAATAATAAGTATGTTAATTGATTTGTAAGTCAATCTAAGTGTAGCTTACTACAGCAATATAAAAACTAAAACAATTTTATTAAAATAAGACACCTGAACAATACAATCTTTTTTTCATTTTTATAATGCATCTTTTATTATGTGTTTATTCACAACAACAAGTTATTTTGCAAAATATGTTAAAAACCAATGATTAAATCAGCAGATTAGTAATAGAAATTTGAGCTTTTGTTATTTTAACCATGATAAGCCAAAAAACTTAAATCTAACCAAAAATTGCAAGAATTCAAAAAAGTGACAAGATTCTATAATAAAGAAATAAAGTACTCAAAGTTAAACTTTCTGGAAAAACAAAAAGCTTTGTACAACTTAATATGTATACTCACCAACAATGTAATTTTTAGAATCTCCAATTTTTCAGAAGTTTTAGAATTTCAACCTCTCAATCCGACTTCTTTAAAGTTAAAAATTATTTCATCCTGATTTAATAAATATTAATTTTATTCATAACAAATAAAATGTTATTTACAGCAATAAACCACAAACACATAGTGTCCCTCCTAGAGATTAGAGTAACTTTATTTTATCTGCATTTGACCTTCAGTTTAAGTCAGGCACTAACTTTTTTTTTTTCTGTTGTGTATCGAGTTAGGGTAAATTTTGAGTTTTTTTTTTTATTCTCGCATGTTGGGATTGGGTTAAGCAGATTCTTCAAAAGGAAGTCCAGAATATTGTTTTAGATGAAAAACTATTGGAATATAAGCGACTCTACATGTTCATTTTTCAACATAAAAGATAAAAATTGATATTAGAGATATTATAGACAATTGGATTAAACTGAAGTATTTTTCTTTGAATGCAGGTTTTGAGCTATGTTGAGCGACTAGTTTTATTTATTATTATTTTTTATTTATTTTTATTTTTATTTTATTTATTTTTTTTTTTTTTTTGGGGGGGGGGGGGCTGCAGGTTGACTTTAAATAGAATTTCTGGGTTCAGGTCAGATCTGGTTTTGATATTAGAGATCATTGTAGGCTATTTTTCTCCAATTGCAAAGGGGTGGGGGAGGAGAAATTTTCAGAAAAAAAACTTACCAGACAAGGATATATTTTACCAGCCAGCCAAAAGCAACACACAATTGAAAATTGTTATGACAGAATTTACACAACTACAAAAATAATTCATTACTATTACAATACATTTTCTTAAATTTTTTTTTCAATAAAATTAAGATATATATACAACAGAAGAAAGTTTAGTATAGGATAGAACTTAGTACTATATTTACATTGCTGTAGTTTAAAGAATTGCAAAACATAGCTAACAAGTAAAAATCACATCCTCTACAGCCTGAAGTTTAAGACTTCTTAAAGATTCCCCCACATTGTCAGAAAATCCACTTGCCAGTGATGAGTAAAATGATATAACTCCCCAACTCTGTCCAATTGTATTACAAAATATATTAATTTCCTTTCATTCCGGGTTTTAAAATATTCTGAATTTTGGACTGGTTTCAGGATGAAATATTTTATTAGATTTAGGCGGGGTTGACTTCAAGCAGAAATTTCAGGGTGGGGTACAAACCAACCCGTGCAAGACTAGTTCATATTAAATGCCTAAAACATCTGGGACAAAGAAATAGAAATTTTATTGAATGGCTACCAAGAATTGTAAGTGTACAAAACAATTAAGCCTCAAATTAGATAGAACATAATCCATATTTTTGCACTTAAATAAAATTATAAGTAAATAAAAACTGCAAATAAACAATTTCATTAATTAGCAGGAGTAATAACAAACCAAGCAAATACCATGGAACTTCTTTATGTACTAATATTTCAAGCTTACATACACTAACAAAAAAATATATATACGACACAGTTACATTTGTTAATTCATATATACAGACACAGCAATTATAAAAGCATGAAAATTACAGTTACATCTATATTCCACATTAACTTCTTGAAATATTAAATATCAGCATTATACCACACAGTTAAGTGGATATTATTTGCATTCAGTGCTTTGAAGTTTTAAGACCTTTTCCCACCAAGAGACTTCTTTATTTTCTGCGTGTAAATTGAAAAATTGTTTTCAAATTTTTCAACTCTCACTGGAGAATATCTTGCTGTGTCTAACATTTTGATACCAATTAATCTAACTTTTTCAGCTATATATTTGTTTACAATTAGTGGTGTACCAAGTAGTACTACTATGGCTGAGTACTGATACTGAGCAATTGTGAGTAAGAATTACCGATACACACATGAAATGAGCTTAGGTGTAACACACCCTTATGTGTGCAAGTTTATATAGAATATGTACATAAATATGCATCTCAAGCATACAATCATATTTTTAAAAATTGACTTCAATACAAAATTTATTGTGCACTTTTTAAAGACAATTTTTATCTATTCAAAAATTTTAAAACAGTAGCAGGGCATTTCCATGAAAAAGTGGACATGAGGGTTGAAATTTCAAATGTATTTTATTACTACAAATAATATATCAAATTAAAGGTAAGAATATGACACATATGAAATTACAGAGAACTAAGCTCTCAAAATATTTAATAATTTATCTAGGCTCAAAGTTGGAAAAATTTGAAAAACTTTCAGCTTGTAAAATAGGGTATTTTCATTCTGCCAGAAGCAATATTTAAAACAGCAGCATTTTCCATATACAGGGATCATTCTAGAGAGTTTCAGAAGGGCGGCCTGCCCTCATGCCCTTTTTAAATAAAATCCCACCCTCCTTGCCCCTTTTCCAGGTAGAATTCTACCCTCCTTGCCCTTTCTCCAGGTAGAATTCTACCCTCCTTTTATTCCTGGGTAGAATCCTGCCTTGTTTGTATTGTACTTTCAAAAATTCTTTACTTATCTTTTATTTTTAGAATGCTAGTATGGTACATCAGGAATACTCCTCTTTCCCTCTTTATTTCTCTGTGAAATGCCCTGGTATGTCTAATCTTTGACTTTGAGCAATTAATTTTTTCATTTATCATTTTTTCCATTGAACAAGACATAGGGTAACAACTAAGGGTCATTGATTAATTTCACCTTGTCTAGTGAAATATAGTATTAGATCAGGCATTCCGGCCTTTGACCACATAACTTACATAAGTCCTATAAAAATTTGAGAAGTAGCTTTAGAACTTTTATTTTGTAGCTTTTTCAAAACCAGTTTTGCTAAAACTGGGAAAAAGTTAGTTATCTGGTGAATAAAAGTTTTAGAGAGAGAAGTTTTTGAATATCGTAGGGAAAGGGGGAAATGACTGTGAATATAGTAAACAATTTTACAATAAAAATCGAGAACAAGTTTCATTTTGCTATTTTTAATACTTTTCAAACAGTGAAGTTATGGAAATTAGAAATGTTATTGGATTTTTTTAATTAAGGAGTACTTTAAGCTGTTGCCAGACTTCCCTCCCTACCAGTATATTGGTATATGCGCTTATTACAAAAATGCCCTTTTTATGAAATGATGTGCCTTTGTCAACAAAATTGCCCTTATTATGTAATGTGCACCCTGCCCTTTTTTATGTTCTAGAATGATCCCTGCATATATGTGCATATATTACTATTTGTGACCATTGTGTATCTTTTGGAACACTTAATTTTTCAAAAAATTTTAAAATACCAGATTTTTAATACAAATATATTTACACTGTCTCTCTGTCACACCCGTCACAAAAAAGATGCTTAAGTTATTATACAAAATGCATTTTTCCATGAAAATACATGAAACTTTCGAAAAGTCTAACTATTGCAAGTCTGAATAACTACAAAACGTTAAAAATTCATTAAATTTTTATTTTGTGTGAAATTTTAGTGCGACGGGTGTGACAAAATCCTTGTGACGTGTGTGGCAAAATTCTTGTGACAGGTATGACAACATTTTAAATTGCTTTGAAATATATTTAAATATTTTTTTTAAGAAGTGCAAGGTTGAATAATTCTTGTTTCTGAACATATTAAGGCCAATTTGCCAAAAAAGAAGATAAATCATGAAATATATATTTGAATTATTTTAGCAAATTGTGAGTTGGTAGCAACTTACTTACTTTTAAGTTACCGTAAAATACCGTTAATCCGCCCCCCTAAACGTGACGAAAAATCGTAAAATAATCAGGTGGGGGCGCTTACACGGTATTAAAATTGTAGTATATGATATTTATCGGTGGTGGTGGCGGGGGGGGGGGGGGGGGGGTAGAGATGCTAATGGCCGATCGTCGCAGAGTATGCATTATTTTAATAAAGTGACAAAAGAAAAACATTTTGAATTAAAAAAATTATATACAAAATAGAAAAACAGTATAACTTCACGATTAATGGCAATTTCAGATTATAGAAAACTCTGGATTTCAGAAGCTTTGAAACTGGAATGTATTTAGATAAATAATAACACTAATATCTGTCATTAATATGGTAACAGAAAAATAAAAGAAACTTAATAATTTAAAATAATTAAAAAACACTGGGAAATTGCAGTTGAAAATATCCTGAAGTAATTTCGAGAACTAGTAACATTTTATGTGGTGTCACCATCTGTTGTAAGTTAGGCAGATTAAATAACCGTTTTTTTTTTAATCATGATTTCGTATCTATAAATGCTAACTAAATAATACAAATCACAAAAATTGAGAACATATAGAACGAATTGGTAGTGTTGCCAGATTATTAAAACAAAAAACATTACTACCACAAAGATAGCATAAATTACGCTACAAATTCGATTGTGTATCGACAAATCGATTGATCTGATCTATCAATCGATATATTTTTTTTTATTGTTAAATACAACTATAAATTCTTTAATAAAATAAATAGATTCCGTTTTAATCAAAATATTTTCCACACAGTATCAAATACACATTTCTTTAACTTATTTCATGAGAAACTTTCACTATCGATATTTTTATTACCTTCATATCACCATGGAAATAAATTTACAGCAAAACTAATGTTTGGTTATATTGCTTTTTCAGGTCGAAAATGTGCTTGCACATGTTTTGAGATATATCAAAGAATCGTCACGCCTTTCTGATCCGTCGGAAAAAAAAAAACACTCCGGAGATAAATTTTTTTGTGTTGATCTTGACGTGCCGGCAAAATTTCTTTTGGGGGAGGGCGCTTTCTCGGGATTTTTTGAATTTTCCAATTTGTTTACAAAGTGGGAGGGGGGCGCTTAATCGGGAAGGGCGGATTAACGGTATTTTACGGTAATTCTGCTTTGGATTTTTTAAAATGTGCTCAGGAGATTGGTGCAATAAAGGCATTGTCAGGGGTAGTACTAGCCCTAGATGATATTTCAGGACATACTTTTTTCGATATTTCAGGACAATTTCAGGACACATTTGCTTGGCATAGTATCCGAAAAAACACTTAACTCCCTCTTCAATACATTTTATTATCATAAATAGTACACTACATACACATTTTTTTTGTTGTAAAAGTATACATTTAAAAGAAAAGTAATTTTACCAGAACCCTTTGACCAAGCTGCTAAAAAATTACGATTTTTGCATTACTGAAGAACGAATATCTCTATTTTTTCTTCACTGATCAACAAAATTTGCAAAAGATTTTATTTTTTATAACTGATAGGTAAAAATTAGGAATTTTTTTTTTTATGACTGAGAGACGAAAATAGCAAAATTTTTAAATGACTAATCAATAAAAATTGCGAATTTTAGTAACTGATCACAAAAAATTGCAATTTTTTGTGCAAATTGATAAAAATCCTATTTTTAACGATAGTATGAAGAAAATTGATTTTCATGATCGTTTTGCATCAGTAAAAAGGTACACCTACCCCCTATTTGATGATTTCAAATGCTGATATAGCACAAAACTTGCAAAATTTCAGGAATATTAGGACAGACTACCATATTTCAGGACATTTCAGGACGTTTTAATTTTTTTCAGGAATATCAGGAATTTCAGGACAAGTACTACCCCTGCATTGTATGTCTCAGCAGTGAAAATACTAGAAACTAAACAAATACTGACAGAAAATGGGAAGGCATCAAGTCCATCGAAGGCAAAGTCTTATCACCACTTTAAAGTAAGTAGTGATAGTACTATCCTTTTGATGGGAAATACTGCCAAATCAACACTGAGGGAAGTGGCAGTCACTGCTAATTGTGATTCTCTCTCCCTCCCCCCCCCCAGAAAGATTTTGAAAATATCAGATTTAAATATTGGTGATTATCTTTTGGTTTCCCTGTCCAGTAGCAAAAAGCGTAATATCTTGTACTATGCTAATGTCTTGAATATCAACTTCCGTAAAGAAATAAGCTTAAAATACATGCAAGCCAAGCCAGTGGGCCACACTGGATTTGGCCAGAGGAAGATGACATCTCAATTAAAAATTTTCTGCTATTGTAAAAAAAGTAGCTCCCCCATCACTTATAACGAGTAAGGGGCACTACAAATTTTAAACTAACTGCATAAATATTAGTTTTATTAAAGTTCATTTGTATATTTACTACTGCTGAGTTTACTGACTATACTGATCACTGTATTTTTTTGGTAAACAGCTTTCAAATTGTACACTTTGCACAATGTCACACCCGTCACAGCAGGAAAAAAATTCTTATACATTAAAATAATTAAAATTTATTATGAAAATTACATATTAAGTTTAATTTGAATATATTTCATTAGAAAAAAATTGTTTTAATAATGACACAGTTAAATATTCACAGGAATTTTAACAAATGTGTATGCAAGTAAAAACTCTTGTCCCGTGAGAGTCACACCACCCGTCACAAGTTTAAAATTTTTGTTTTTTAAATATTGAAAGCTATTGAAGTTATATATTTGCTCAATTACCCAAGCATATGCATGGAAAAACATAATTAAAATACTTTTCAGGGATTTATTAGCTAATTTATTTCCCAAAATATAGATGTAAACTCTTAAAATTTTGTCTGGATGTCACACCCGTCACAATGGAATGAATGGCCCAGCATTAGTTAAACAAGAATGAAAAATCATGCATCAAGCCTAGATTATCAAACACTTTCCAATGCTTACAAAATAATTTTACAAATCATTACCGTTTAATAAGCTGAAAGATAACATCTAGGTAAAAAAATTGAAAAATGCATAACATATTTAAAAACGTAATTTTAGGAATTTCCAACATATACAATATTTGGAAAAATATCCGAATACTTTTATTCAGCCCTGTATATGACCTATAGATTTGTATATATATACACACATAGGATGCTAAATTTTAGTTTAGTTAGGAAACGCCTAGCACAGTTTAAAATTCTCCTGGAGTTTCTGTCAATAAACGGAAATGTGTTCGCGAACTTTTGTGCTGCCCTGTATATGATCTACAGAATTTATACACACCAAGTAATAGACAAAAAGTGAGTTAAATTTAAAATTGCGTTCAGCAACTTAAAACGCACTTCCAGGAATAATTGATAACAGACGGTAGAGAATTCTTTTGTGTGTCCCTGTAAATGAATGATGACTGCTATACACACACTATTCTGTAGTAAGCCTCTTGTAATGCACCAGTGATATATAAGTTTCAATGCGTTTAAAATAGTGAAACATTAATTAAACTACAAACGATTTTTCCCCATAGACGTAATGTAACAGAATTCTTTTGACTGTCCCTGTAAAGTAACTATAAGTGCGCACACCATATTCCATATTAAGCTTCATGTAATTCACCTTAGCAATATATATCAATTACAATGTGTTTGAAAATTGTGTAACATCATTAAAATAAACCGCAAATGATTTTTCCCCCATAGACCATAATGTAACTGAAATCTAGAGTGTCCCTGTAAAAAAAACTATAAGTGCTACACACTTCAGTTGAAATAGGGAACATGCTATAGATAATGACAACATAAAAATTGCAGGGTAATCTGAGCATATTTATGGGAGTTAGTGGACGGACAGACAAACCGAAGTCAAACACTTTTCAACTAGGTTGGAAAGTGTTAAAAATATGAAAAAGAAAAAAAGAATTGATGCATAAAAAATACAATTAACCAATATGAAAATAAAACTGATTCTTTAACGCATCATTAATCATTTCCCGGATACATGAAATCTGTCTATCGAAAATGGTTATTGCTTACTGTGACAACTCATTGAATAATGCAAAATGTCATATTTTGATAACAAAAATTGTAAATTATAAAATTGTATTTAGAGTTTATTTTCCTTTTTTCATATGCACAGCATATACATAGGTGTTATTTTAGCAGTGCTTGCAGTGAACACATTTTTCTGAGCAGGCCAAATATACAAGAATAAAATAAATGCTGCATCTCCTGAAAATGTATCACAATTGGTGTTTTTGAACCCTAATTTATAACAAATTTTATTAAAATTCTTATTATTTTTATTGCATTTATTGTATTTTCTGTTTCTACAAACTGTTTTTTTAATCCAAAATAAATATAAAACTAAATTTAAAATCTGCATTAATTTTACATTTTTTCCTTACCTTTTTCTATATTTTGTAGATATTTTTATGTACCGAGTAAATAGTTTATGAATTGTTGCATATATTATATATTTATATTCAAATAATTTCTTGCAGATGAATTATAAATTGTCATCAAATGGGTGATTCTCTGCAAATAGGCCATAATGATGAAACTGAATATTTTAATTTTTATATTCAAATAATTTCTTGCAGATGAATTATAAATTAATTGTCTTCAAATGGGTGATTCTCTGCAAATAGGCCATAATGATGAAACTGAATATTTTAATTTTTACAACAGAAAAGTTAACATTTTTTTTTTTAAACATGTAGTTTAGACTTGGTTTTATTATATTAGCTCATAAAATTGAAGAATTAATTAAAAAAAAATATATTTTTTTAATTTTAAAACTTATGAAATATCATTCCCTCATATGCAACTATTACCACCTAAAAATACAAAAAATATTATTTCTTACTGAAATACTTATACTTTTGTTTTCTGACTTTGGCCCTTTAAAATAAACACATGAAGTATTATTTCTATGTATTAAATTATTTTTTTGGTCTTCACATGCAATTTTTATTTGGCAAAAAAGTTTGCAACTCATATTTCAAGTCATTCCCTCACTCATTAGTAATTCAGGATGTTTCAGCTAGGTGGCACATTACTGTAAATGGAAACAGTGCACATATACTGAGCACATGTTCTTACCTGTCTGTAAAACAATTTTCAGCTTTCTTGGAGAAGTACTTCTGTGTGTAAGGAAGAATTGAATAAACAGATTATGCAAGGGTTAAGATGATGTTATCATTCCCTCATTTAATGTATTATGTCCCTCATTTAACATAAAAATGTATTAATGGGTAGTTTAATTTCCCCTAAAGGAATAATTTGAGAATATGTATTGTTTTTTTCATTTTATTTATGAGTAAAAATTTTAGAAGCTAATAATGTTAATTTTATCAGTCCCTCACTGGTCATTCCCTCACATGAGGGAATGATGCTTATGTGAGGGAATGATTCCATTATTTTTAAAAACTAGTAGAAAAGATATTTTTCTTCCATTTTGTTTTTTTGAAGCTGTTCGATATTGGCTTATACTAAAATAATTAAATTAAGTTCTCAAATGAATCAAAGTATATTTGGGCCAAAGGTTAGACGAAAAAAAAATTTGGAATAAAGGATTAATATTAGTAACAACTACAAATTTCAATGGATGGAGATTTTGTTTAATTTCCCAATTTAATGTTTAAATTATACAAATTTTAAGTAAGAAACATTAATTATAGTAAATTAAAAATAAGATTTATAAGTTTGGTCAAATTTATATATATATTTTTTTCTTCTTCTAGTTATCATGATCAAAAAGAAAGTTCATATAAAGTTGAAAAAAAAAAATAAGGAATATGACAAAATAAGAAAAGAACTTAATGATCTTGTGACAAAAAAATAAATACAGATGAAAGAGCGAATAAAATATTTAAATAAAACAAAAAAGGCCAGATAAAATCAGTTTCAGAAATGACTAGGCGAGAATTAAAAGCAAAAAGACAAAAATGGAAGAAAAGTTAGCAAAATATAGAAAGAAAATAGAATTATCAAATACTTTGGAAATCCAGACTAATGAATGACATAATGAATTAATAAGTGTGCCATTTAACATCTAAAAGTACATCTAGGTTAGAAAGTGGGAAAAACTTAGAAGAGAAAATGGGGCAAAAAGGATAGAGGAGATACAATCGTTAAAACTTCAGTTACATATGCAGCAAAGAACTGCAAGTAAATATAAATCAAAATTTTATCGAATGAAAGCAGATACATTATCAAGGAAAGATATCCAACTTACACTTAGAAGCAAGGTAAATAAGTTGCTAAGAAAAGAAAGTGTTTCTCCAGCCATAAGGGAAAAAATTCATTTTTGGAGAAGCTTTAAAAATGCCCAACTCACAGAAACTTATGCCAATCACAAAAAAAAAAAAAAAAAAAAAAAAAAAAAAATTATTTTCAAATTGATTGGGGTCAAAATTACCAAAAAGTACAGGTTAATTAAGCAACGCATATCATTCATGAAATATAAAAGTACTAAAACATACGAAAATTACATTAAAGATGGTTTCACGAAATATTCTAGGGCTAAAAAAAAAAAGTCTCATATTAGATTAAAGTTCTTGATTTTTTTTACAGTGATAACAGTAGGCTGTGTGCAGGAAAGAAAGAATGTATAATAAAGATAAATGTCAAAAAAGATTTATGAATGATACATTAAATTTGCAAAAAAAAAATTAAAACTGAAACAAGTTATGTTATTGGATATTCAACATTCTGCAGGCTTAAACCATTTTGGATCATTAAACAAAATGCAAATGACAGAGATACAGTAAAATGTATTATACATGCAAATATGGAATTTATTGTTAATAAACTTAAGTGATTTGCCCTAATAGTTACAATCTTACGTACATTTCATTTAACAGGGCATTTTAAATGCTTTGATTGGATAATTGTGAAGTATGAAATTGAAATGTATCCTGGGGAAATATTGGAAATTGATGACAAATCCGTAGTAATGCTATATGCCGTAGTAAATGTTATAGAGTGCCATAAGTAAATGCTATAGAACCTACAGGCAAAGGAAAGTTTAAGTGGCCTATGAAAGAGGATATTCATGAGTACCCATTATGTGACATTGTTAAAAAAATTGAACCTCCAGTGCCTTGTGATAGCAGAGAAAGCAGATTTAATTTTTCTGGGCAAAAATTTTTTTTTAAATTATTACATGTAACATTTTTTTACAAAATTGTCATTCCCTCACTTTGTAATCATTCCCTCATTCTAATAAAAATTTAAAAATCTAAGAATTATAGTATTTATTAATATTAAGAGTGACGGCTATTTTTTATCTATTAAATACCTCTTCTAGTATCTTGTTACAAAAAATTAGAAACTTCTGACAGGATTTTTTTTTTCTTTCATCACTAATATGAAAATGGCCTATTTGAATAGAATCACCCAAATATGCTTAAAAAATGAAATTCTTACAACTACTCAATAT
This sequence comes from Maratus michaelseni, assembly GCA_963931845.1. Taxonomy (NCBI): domain Eukaryota; kingdom Metazoa; phylum Arthropoda; class Arachnida; order Araneae; family Salticidae; genus Maratus; species Maratus michaelseni. The sequence goes on from OZ007599.1 coordinate 276,532,743, forward strand.
TGGCTGAGTATAGAGTATATACTGTGTACTCAGTATGGCTGGCTATATTTACAATAACTTAAGCAGATGTTATTCGTTAAATCTCCAAATTTTTGTTGTATATTTATTTATAAGAGTAGAATAAGAAAATAAGAGTAGAATAAGAAAATAAGAGTAGAATAAGAAAATAAGAGTAGAATAAGAAAATAAGAGTAGAATAAGAAAATAAGATAAGATAATCTACTATGCCTACAGAAATGTATTGTGCTTGTTGTTTTGCTTAACTTATATATAAAGTCAATAATTTGATTACACAAAGTTAAGACTATGTAAATCATAATATTTAATTAAATACCAGTTTTAAGTAAAATGCTTTTTATCCCTTATAAAATATTTTTAAACAATTTAAAGTTTTTATTGACAAAATATGCTTAACAGTGCAAATTCTATTCATTCTAGATTTTAATACTTTTTCACCCATGAATTCGAAAATTAAAAGTTACATGTTTGCTAAAATAGAAACTCATTATTACCGCTGTTAAATGTATATAGTAATTTTTTATTTTAGAAATCTTATTTAAGTACAAAAAAAATTACAATTTTTTTTTTTATTATACTTAAGACACATGATACGAATTTTCTATAAGTCAGAATTGTAGATCCCTATAGAGTATAAAGAATACTCTACTCTCCACTCCTATCCAGTCATACTTTTTCTTACATTCAAAGTTAAAGAGCTTCTCATAATTCTTCCACTTAATTTAGTGAGAACATACTGAAAAGCCCTCTGTCAAATAAATTTTGTTGTGAGGAGTTTGTGTGTTAAAATTCCTTTATGATTTAAAACATGAAATGTATATATTTTGCATTTTATTAATTAAAGTCGCAATACTTGTTTAAATGCACAATGCTTAAACATGAAGCAACACATTACTTTTATAACATTATTTGCACTTAAACAACCTAAGAATACAACTTACAAACAATTTAAAACTGAGTTAATATTAAGATATTTTTAATAATATACCAAAATACAATTCTGCAATATTTTGAATTATATTTAAGGATGTTCCTAAAAAAATTAACACTACTGAATTGTGTGAATCAGACACTTAACAAAACTATTTTTATATGTACAAGAAATTTACAAAAAAGAGTTATCCAGAACCAGAATGTTTTAGAATTTAATAGCATTTTTTTTTTTTTTTTACTTTAAATATGTTACATATGTAATAATAAATTGTTCCCCAATATTTATGTCTCTAAAATGTGCTTAAATATCCAATTTTGACAGGCTATTCTAAAAGATTAGCTTAATATAAATAGCTTACATTTTTGTGCATCTAAACATGAAAATCAATGTGTCAGAAAATAGAAAGTTTGAATTTGAGAAAAGCATAGCAAAATAAAGTACAAAATATTATTATCCTGAATTTTGGCTAAATATCCAACAGTATTCAGCCAACAAATGTTTAATATTCGACCAATTAAAAATTCAACATATGGATTGAATACCAAATAGTGGCTGACTATTCATTACATCCCTAATTTTAATCCATTTTTGAAACAATCAAGACTAAACTGGAAATAGTCCAAGGTCACCAAATGAAACTCCGTTCAAAAATCGAACTTAGTTTTGGGGCTCTTTTACAGTTTAGAACAAATACTAAACTAGTATTTATGTAAAAACTGCAAATAAGTGTTTCAACACGCGCACATCCTACCTGCACATATGAATCCTATTCAGTTGTCTGCTACTGCTAGTATGACATGTTACATCTAAAAGCCATTATTTCGAAACTCTAGATATAGTATTAAATGAAATGGAAAGATGGTTTAATATAGTAAGTTGTTTTTAGCTTTGAAAAGTTCAGAGCTTGATATGGACTTTAATAAAATTTTAAAATATTACAATGTAAAACTTCCAACTACATAAAATAACTGGTTGTCAAAAATTTCGTTAAAAAGAAATCCAAACATCGGTGCGTTTAATGAACTGTTTAAATATAAAAGGTTGCATTTGAAGACACTATAAACAATTAAAAACTTAATGTTTTGGATGTAGCACTGCCATATGTGAATAGACTTTTTCAGTGCTTACAAGAATAAGTCGCCCACAAAGACTAACAATGTCTCATGAAAGAATGGCTGATTTGACTTTTCTCGTGTTTGAAAAGGAAAGTTTAAAATAAATCTAAATATTGCTATTAAATTACTAAAGTTATTTTCTAAACTGATACGTCCGGAGTTTTCAGAAATCAGTAACTTTCTTTTGTGGTTTCAATAAAGTCATTTTCAGTGTGCATTCTGTTCTAAACAAATCTCTTTCCAAACGAAACTCTGGCACTTGTCCATGCTGCCTACAGCATTGTATAGCACATGTTGCAATATTGTTTATAGTTTCAATTTCCACCGTTAGGTATGTGAAATCATCTTACTTAGTTATCTATATCTTAATTAGTTCATATTAAGTTGAATGAACTAATTCCTGTTGAAGACGATTCCAAACATTTTTTACAACACTTTGGTCGAAATATGAAAATGCCCTAGGTCGACCACTTTCAACCACCATATCACCACAGCTACCGACATGCAACCACCATAGTGCACAATGGGAGACAAGGCTACTATTACACAAAATCACCAGTGGTCTGCGCTAGGTAGTTGTGGCTGCAAAGTGAAATATAGTGGACACACATGTCTATTTTTATATACATATATATAGATTTAACCCTTTCCAGCACAGTGGTCCCACCCCAGGCACACCTAATTTTAATTACAAACTTGCATACGGCACCAAGAATATTTTAATAAGATTTTGTTTCTATAATGAAAGCTTAATATAAGGAGTTCATATTTTCTAAAAAAGTAGTTTGTAAATTCCGGTGTCAGTCAGCAATTTCTCATTTTACGAACAGACTTTGTCTGTGCCGGAAAGGGTTAAAATTATGCAAGCTTTCTCTTTACAGTCATGTAAAAAAATTCTTTAAGGCAGAAGAAATATAAACCAGATATAAAATTTAGTTTTCTTTTTGCATAAGAACTTTATGCAAAAAGTTAATATTTACATGCTTGTGTTAAAATTATTGAACCGATTCTTAAGTTCTTAAATTTTAATACTTAATATCCTTTTAACAGTTTTTCGGCTTAACAAAAATATTTAGACTGCTTGTAATAAAGTTAACATGGCACCCATAATATTTGTCTTTCATGCTTATTATATGCACTGTTATAAAAATAAAATTCACAACTTACCTCGTGAGGGAGAGTCATGAAAATCACTGCTATCAATATTTTCTGTAAGGAAACTTTCATTTTCAGGAGGACTGCATGCATATTGCTCAAAATCTGTAGCAAAATTTAGACGCTCTATATTGTTTACCATCCAATTTGGTAAACCAAATTTTCGATAACGAGTCGTAGCATCTATACCAGATTCTTCTTTTGCTTCCATTTTTGAGAGATTGCCTGGAGAAAGAAAAGAAAAAAAAAATCAAGATGTTAGATTCATTGTCAAGTGAACTGAATGCTAGTACAGCATCACCTACACTGAATTCTGAAAGTGGTCTAATTCACACTGGTAATTTAATGAAGTGTTTTTCATTTCAGTCTTTTACCTCACAGCATAAACTTCCTAAGCACATTAATGATTATGAAAAGAACATACATTTAGATTTCAATTTATTTACAAACACAAAACTCTCCAACCAAAAAGAATGCGGGAAAAGGGAGGAGAAAAGTATTATAATTTGCATACACATTTATAATGAAAATAAGGCCTTAAAAGACTTCCATAGGGATTTCTAAGTACCTTCTAGAATTGTATTCAATGTATAGCTTTATTCATGAAAAAATCAGAAAGACTGCATAAAACAACAATTCCAGCAGTTTCAGGCGACAAGTATTTCCCACAAATATTTTCAATACAGTTAACCAAAAATATCTATTAATTTTTGTTCTAAAAAGCTAATAAAAACAGATAGTCTGTGATGAAGGCAGAACAACCATTTTATCCTTGTCTATGTTCTAAAACATACCATCTAGTAAATTTTCATCTTAAGATTCTGATAGATTCTAAAGTATTGTTTTTTCCTGGAGAGGAAACATAGAAAATTGAATTTTTAAAGATATATTCCCTTTACATGCCTATGTTCTAAAATTCAATGTCCTAAAAAGATTCATGTATAAAGTATGTGGGTAGATCATGAGATATGGTTTTGCATTCCCCCTGGAGGACAGGGGTTACATTTTTAAAAGACAACCACTTTATCCATGCCTTTATTAAAAAAAATTACCATTCCATAAAATTTCATCTTAAAGTGCCAGATAAATCCCAAGATATGGTTTTGTTTCCTTGGGGAACAGGTGCCAAACTTTTAATCAAGAACCTGTCAAGCCTATGTTTTAGAATAAACCATCACAAAAAATTTCTTCTATAAGAGCCTGACAGATCCCAAGATATGATTTTCCAAACCCAGGGAGAGGTGAAATGGATTTATTTTAAAGCAACTCCTTTCCCAGTGTTCTAAAACAAAGGAAGCAAATATTCATTAATATCGCCAATATCTAAATCAGGGATCACTCTAGAAAGTTTCAGAGGGGCGGTCTACCCTCATGCCCGTTTTAGATAAAATTCCACCCTCCTTGCACTTTTTCCAGGTAGATTTCTATCCTTTTATTCCTAGGTAGAATCCTGCCTTGTTTGCACTGTACTTAAAAAAAATCTTTACCTATCTTTTATTTTTAGAATGCTAGTATGGTACATCAGGAGTACTCTTTATTTCTCTGTGAAATGCCCTGGTATGTCTGATCTTTGACTTTGAGTGGTTCATCTTTCCATTTATCATTTTTTCCATTGGGTTGGGTTGAGTTGGGTTGATTATTGACGGTCAATTATCTACACTAGGGATATAGGCCCGGGGGGAGTGCCCTTCGTGGGGGTCTTTCTAAGGGAACCTAATCCGTATTTACGCATGGATAAATCCACGGCTCGAAGAAAACCACGAAAACTCCGAACGATTAGGCCGACGGGCGCGATTGGGATCGAACCCAGCACCTCCCGTCTACCAGCTTCGAGAGAACAACCTCTCAGCCACTGGTGGGGCCATTTTTTCCATTGAATAAGACATAAAGGGTAACTAAGGGTCATTGATTAATTTCACCTTCTCTAGTGAAATATAGTATTAGATCAGGCATTCTGGCCTTTGACCATGTGATAACTTACATATAAGTGCTATACAAATTTGAGAAGTAGTTTTAGAACTTTTATTTTGTAGCTTTTTCAAAATCAGTTTTGCTAAAACCGGGAAAAGTTATCTGGTGAATAAAACTTTTAGAGAGAGAGGTTTTGAATATCGTAGGAAAATGGCTGTGAATATAGTAAACAATTTTACAATAAAAATCGAGAACATAAGTTTCATTTTGCAATTTTTAATACTTTTCAAATGGTGAAATTGTAGAAATTAGAAATGTTATTGGACTTTTTAAATTAAGGAGTACTTTAAGCTGTTGCCAGACTTCTCTCCCCACCAGTATATTGGTATATGCACTTATTACAAAAATGCCCTTTTTATGAAATGATGTGCCCTTTTCAACAAAATTGCCCTTATTATATAATGTGCGCCATGTCCTTTATGTTCTAGAATGATCCCTGTCTAAATACTATGATCTGTCCTGACATTTCTCCAGGGTCCTGTTTTTGTGAAATTATAAACAGCTTTTGTTACATTTGTAAAAAAATCTAGTTACAATTTTGTGAATTTGAAATGATCGCCATTTCAGGTTATACATTTTTAAGAATAGATTATAGATTATATATGTATGCAAAATATACTTTTTTTTCTTTGGTATTTGTAAAAGTGAGTGTCAGATTTACTTTAAAATGATTAAATTTGTAAAAGGTTCAGTTTAGAGAAAAAAAAATTTGAAAGTTATTTTTAAGCAAAGAATTTTGTGAAATGTCCTGTTTTATGGTCAAAAGTTTTGTGAAAGGTCCTGTTTTATGGTGAAAAGTTGTTTTATAAGGGTCCGGTTTTGAAATTAAACAAAATTATGAAGGGTGCTGTTTTGAAATTAAAAAAAAAAAAAAAATTATGAAGGATCCTGTTTTGAAATAAAAAAAATATATATATGAAGGATCCTGTTTTGAAATAAAAAAATATATATATATATGAAGGATCCTGTTTTGAAAAAAAAAAATATATATATATATGAAGGATCCTGTTTTGAAAAAAAAAAAATATATATATGAAGGATCCTGTTTTGAAAAAAAAAAAAAAAAAAAAAAAAAAAAAATTATATATATATATATATATATATATATATATATATATATATAAAGGGTCCTGTTTCGAAATGGAAAAAAAAAACCCCATCACATTTTGAATTTTATAAATATATTGCTCAGTCCTAACAGGCATTGACGTATTGAATGGCTATTAAAAAAAAAAAAAATGTAGGTATCTAAAATAATCAAAAACTTTCAATTAGATGAAAAAACAATAAATATTTTTATATTTTAATTAATAAAATTACAATTAGAAATTATAGAGACAATTACAAATCAGCAATTTCATTAATTAGAAGCTAAGGTAAAGAAGGAATGTGTAGCATAAATTTTGAAGAAGGAATTTAGATTCAGTGCTGTTGCTAGGATTTTGAAATCCTGGGTCCCTGGGACACAAGACACTTCCAAAAAATTGAGCCTTTTTTATAAAAGTGGATCTTTCTTTCAGAAATAACACATATTTAATGTATTTAATACAAAATATGCCTTATATGCGATCACTCAAGAGAAAAATTATGCAATCCCATTTCTCTACTGGTAATTGAAGGAATGCAACTGAAAAATCATTCCAACAGAGACATATATTACAAACCATGCTGTTAAATTAAGCAAGAAAAGCTAATGTGAAAATTCTGTGACTGAAAGACAAACTTTTAAAAGCTGACTTTTTTTTTTCTTTTCTTTTTTGCAATATAATCATGTAAAGTGAAAAAAAATATATTTTTTAGTAGAAATTTAAGAAATGTTTATTATTTTATATTTTTAAAGAAAATGTAATTTAGTTTTGAGAAACATTTGTAAAAAATCAATTTTTCCAAAATTTACAATTTTTCTAGAAAAAACTGGTTTTTTCCGGCACTTCAAAATTTCCGGAAATTTTACATCGCAAAAAAACTAATAATATTGACGAAATTTTTTCACAACATTTATTTTTCGTTCCAGTGCGAAATCAATCACTTTAACAAATCATCTGGGAAACTAGAATTAATCTAAACATTTTTTAACCCCCTTTCGGCCTGCATTTACTTACAAAAAACATTTCGACAACATATTATAAATTTTATGTGCGCAAAACATCATCACTTCTATGTAACGCATGATGTATGTATAACTTTTTTTTTTTTTTTTTTTTGACATATGGAAATTTTTTAAGTATGCAGTAGCATTATCCAGTACAAACAAACAGAAATAGAGCAATATTAGATAAATCACCTTCAATTTTTTAATTCAAGCCGCTGGAGATAAAATAGGGCATGATCTCCCCGATAGAACAATAATGAAAAAGCACATACACAACATAAAAAAAAATAAAATGTAGTACAACATACCTTTTACTAAATTAATACTTCACTTCAGAGCCTATCTAAATGAATGCACAGAAGAAAAACATTACACTAAATCATTATTGCGTCATTTTACCCTTATACTTCCTTTTCAAGGCTTAATTGCACGTCATATATCGAGACTCTGTTGCCACTAGATTTAAATAAATCATGAAACTAATCCGAGTTTGAGGCTATTTTATAGCTTCTCAAATCAGCTGTTTTAAAAAAAAATTTGATGGAACAAACCAAAACGTAGAAACACTTTCCACGTTTCCCGAATTCCCCCAAAATTCCGAAAACGATGAATTATCCATAGGACGAAAGGAAGACTGTTGGTTCGAAACTTAAAAAAATCAGCTGTTTAGGAAAACATTAAAAATCGCACCATGGACCGTTTCTTCGTTTTGGTTCCAGGCTACTAAAGTTCGTCTGCTTGGGATGAACCGCGACCTACGTGGCCGATGCATGAAGTTTAAGACGTATCCGAGGCTAACGAAAAAGAAAGGCTACCGCGGTGCTTTACGCGTATCTTTTTTTACCGACCGCCGGAGTCACGTGATGCTCGAATGCGCCAAAGCAGGTGTACGAAAAGAGCATCACGTCACTCTGGCGGTCTGTAAAAAAATATACGTTGAATGGACCTTACCCACGAGTGGCAACAACCATGTTTCTGGGGGTAATTTTCTTCGGAAAAAGACTGTTTATTGGACGAAGGGGAAGCTGTGTTAAAATGTTCTTCACGCCTATTGGTGTTTTTTTTCTCTTTACCCGCAGATGACGTGACATGGGTAAAGTCCATGCACCGCGGTAGCCTGTCTTTTTCGTTAGCCTCGAAACGTATCATTTTTACACGGCCGATTGGTGCAAAACTAAGGCTACTATATATATTAAGGCTCCTGCACTCCTACGTATTATAGTAGCCCTAATATAAGGGAGTTTCATAAAAGATGGGCAAACCTTTAAGAGGTGATAGTAAACATCCAAACAAACAACTTTCATCAAAGAATGCATGGTCGTAAATAAAACGCAAAGGTGCTGGCACATTTGGAAACTTGGTCCATGCAAACGTTAAAGCTCCATTCCTGTTGCAAGTTATCAGGAGAAGAACGATACTAATAGCATGCAAATGTGGAATGGGGAAGAAGAAGAAAGCTTATGTAAAATTTCGTCTCGATTAAAACATAAAAGCCACTGATCCGAGTGTGCAACTGTCAATCGCGGTAGGAACGTATCGGAAGATGTTGCCCTTCACTAATAGGGAAAAAGCTGATATGCATCTTATCTACGGAACTGCAAATGAAAATGGCTCAGAGGTTCAGCGATTGTACGGGAAAGCTCAACAATTGTACGGCTCAACGATTGTACGGTTTCCCAAAAAGAGGTTGCCCGACCGTAAAACATTTGAGCGCTTACACAGAGAGTTGTGTGAGACGGGATCCTTTCTCGCTTCCCGGTCGGATGCAGGTCGTGCAAATACGGACGGAACGCACAACATTAGCCATTCTGAATATGGTGGCTTATCAGCCAAGTACAAGTACACGAGCAGTGGCTAGGCAACTACATGTTTCTCACTCCACGACATGGCGAGTACTGAAGAATGAACGTTTGCATCCTTATCATGTTCAGCGAGTCCGGGAACTAATTCAAAGGGATTATCCTCGTCATGTGGAATTCGCTTGCTAGTTTCTGCAGCAGAACGTGATAAACGTGATTTTGGGGCAACTGTGCTCTTCACGGATGAATCTAGGCTCAGAGGTTCAGCGATTGTACGGGAAAGCTCAACAATTGTACGGCTCAACGATTGTACGGTTTCCCAAAAAGAGGTTGCCCGACCGTAAAACATTTGAGCGCTTACACAGAGAGTTGTGTGAGACGGGATCCTTTCTCGCTTCCCGGTCGGATGCAGGTCGTGCAAATACGGACGGAACGCACAACATTAGCCATTCTGAATATGGTGGCTTATCAGCCAAGTACAAGTACACGAGCAGTGGCTAGGCAACTACATGTTTCTCACTCCACGACATGGCGAGTACTGAAGAATGAACGTTTGCATCCTTATCATGTTCAGCGAGTCCGGGAACTAATTCAAAGGGATTATCCTCGTCATGTGGAATTCGCTTGCTAGTTTCTGCAGCAGAACGTGATAAACGTGATTTTGGGGCAACTGTGCTCTTCACGGATGAATCTACCTTCACACGTAAAGGTGCATTTAACATCCTCAGTCAACATCTATGGGCGGATGTAAATCCACATGCCACTTATTCACATGCTCATCAGCGACGCTTTGCTATCAATGTTTGGGCAGAAATAATCGGAGATTACCCAGATAGCAAGCAAGGTTCTGAAAACGGTCTCTTTTCATTTTCTTTCGACTTTTCTGCGAAGGTATATTATCTTTAGCGTATATCACGGTCACAGTAATGTTTTGAATATTAGCAAGGCTACACTAGATACCGGGCTGGCTCATTCATTATCATGACGTCACAAAAGGTGGCTGGCCGCGAACAGCGATTGGCGCAAAGCGACGAGCCGGTCGTTTTCTGCCAATCGTTGTATGTCTTTCATTTTGTCGTTTCGCTTTGTACCAATCGCTGGTCGCGGCCAGCCACCATTTGTGACGTCATAATAATGAATGAGCAAGCCCGGTATCTAGTGTAGCCCTGATATTAGGCTTTTGGAATAACCGTCAGGAAACCTAACTTCTAAAATCATCCTTTACACATTCATTTTCCGCGCATGCGCAACTTATTTTATCACTTTGTCAGCTGCAAATTGTGCTTATTCATTCACTCATTGAAGGTGATATTGGCGTGCGAGCAGGTCACGTAGCATCGCTTTGCCAGTGCTGGGCTGGCTTTTCATTTACATGTGCAATCATAGTCAAACCGAAGTATGTTAAACTATTTTGTATTGATTTAATTTCATATAGATTTATCTTATTGCAAGAACTACATGCATACGCATATTTCTGTTATAGTTCTTGAAATTTCCATTTATAATATGTTTTTTATTTTTAACGAATTAGTGCGAGTTCTTTAACCATACTTTCATTGCAAAATACAATAGATACAGAGTGGCATTTGTTTATGTTTATCTTTTAAATTATATTATTATCGTTTACGTCATTATCTACTATAATGTTCCCCAATTTTAAAATATCCATCTTATAGTTCATGTGATTAAAAATTACCTTCAAAAGTTTGAAATATTGCGTAATAATAATAATAGATTGTGTACTTGTATTTAAACTGCAATTTAGTCAAAGTTAATTATTTTTAGGCATATGTTTTATTTTCTTATAATTTAGTCATTTATATTGCATAAAATTATATCATTAAATTACGTACGTTTAAGATATAAAAATTTTATTGCATGCGTTGCTAGAATATTTTAAATTATTGTTATTTTTATTACTTTCTTTAATACATTTTATTTTCATGAATTTTAAAATATGAATTTTGATGAAGTCAAACTATTTAAATTTTTGACGTTTCAATATACATGCTAATAATTATGAGCGATTTTGAAAATGAAGGTTTATATTTTAAAGGAAAAAAGGTCTAAATAATGTTAACTGATTATTATTATTTATTTTTAATTACGGAGCATCAATAGATTTAATTCAGAGATAAATCATTCTGAAAAATTATTGTCCTTCTGTGTTAAGTAGAATGAAAATATGCTTAAAGTAAAGATTAAAAATAAACAAATAGGTAATATCAAGGCTTCACTAGATACCGGGCTTGCTCATTCATTATCATGACGTCACAAAAGGTGGCTGGCCGCGACCAGCGATTGGTGCAAAGCGACGAGCCCGTCGTTTTGTGTCAATCGCTGTTGGTCTTTCATTTTGTCGTTTCGCTTTGTACCAATCGCTGGTAGCGGCCAGCCACCTTTTGTGACGTCATGATAATGAATGAGCAAGCCCGGTATCTAGTGTAGCCCTGGTAATATGCATATGATATAAAAATATTATAAATGGAAATTGCATGTTATTTTTCTCAGTAATTATATAAATACCAAAATTTGGTTTTATATAGTTCTTAAATGGAGATAAATCTTTATCAAATTAAATTATGCAGTTATGTTTAAATTTCTTCAGTTTGTCAATCAACAAATAAATAAGAATAATTGATACTGGGTTGACCATTATCAGTTTTCAAATATGAAAACACAAAGGTAAAGACAACATAAAAACCAAGACATAAGCAATTCCCAACTTATAAGTTTAAAATATTGTGAAACTTTCAAGATAATGTAGTAGGGCTTAAGCAAAAATATAGTATACAAATTTTCTTGTTGCCCGAATTCACTGTAAAAGGAAAATATCCCCGCTTTATTTTAGTCTTTATTTTAAAACTGATTAAAGGTAAAAAAATACAAAAAAAGGTAAAAGTTATCTATTTTAATTAGTTTTGTCAAATTCAAACAAAAGTTAGGAAACTTCTGTAAAATAATTCTTACCGTTCATTCTAACAAAATGTATATTAGATTTAAATTTTTTTAATGTTATCAACAATTAATATTTTTAGCATACTCTAAAGGATAAAATGCAATATATTAATTAAAATATAAAAAATAAATATATTCAAATTTTAGCAATTACTTTAAAGGGAAAAAAGTAATATATTAATTAAAATATGTAATTTGCTAAATGTAATATGACTTCTTAAATATAATGTGTGCAAATAAAAATCATTGTTTTCCATTTTTTTTTCTTTCAGTATATAAATATTATGCTAAAATTTAGCTTCCTACAGAAACAAAAGAAACAAAACAATTCTAAGTCAAGTTATTTTGATGAAAATCTCATACCTCTGTCAATTAAGATTTAAAACTAACAGATTAATCAAAACCTTTTTCATTTCCTTTATAAATGCTTATAATAAAAGCATTATTATCTACATTTGATTGTAATTCCTGTTAAAATGGTCAATATGAAATCCTGTAACTAGCCTTACATTTATACCTTTTGGTATGCTTGTCCTAAAACACTTACAAAGTACCTCAGATTGTGTCAACTAGCAACCTTTTATAATCATTTTTACAATGTTTGCAAACCTTTCAGACAAAGCCTTTAAAAAGCATCTAGTCATTTACATGTAGAGGTTAGAAAAATGTTTTAAAAATCAAAAATTGTTATCTGGGTACCTACTCGGACCGTATCTTCTGCCAGAACGCCTTGACGGGAAAAAATACCTCACGTTTCTGCAACAACTGTTTCCAGATATATAGAACACCGTCCCCCCACACATCCGGGGGTAATGTGCTTCCAGCAAGATGGAGCGCCAGCCGATTATGTACGAGTACGAGACGTGCGAAACTATTTGGATATACCATTTCCTAACCGATTGATTGGGCGAAGTGGTCCTATAGCTTGGCCACAGAGCTCGCCAGATTTTACATGCTTTGATTTCTTTTGTGGGGCCAGCTGAAGGCTCTTATGCATTAAACTCCTATTGAATCAGCAGAAGACCTCTTCATCAGACTTTCGGCTGCTGCTGGTGAAGTGTACGATATGCCTCTTGTTTTTCAGAAAATTCGCCAATCCTTTCTTCGCCGTTGTACCACATGCATAGACACTGCCGATCACTGTTTTGAACACTTATTGTAATCACATGTCATTAAACTTGCTTTTGTCACTTAATCGTTCTTTGTGTGTTTTTGCCTCGTATAACAACATCACCTTCGGCGCCCTCTAGCACCTTTGTGTTTTAATTCCGATCATGCACTCTTTGATGAAAGTTGTTTGTTTGGATGTGTACTATCACTTCTTAAAGTTTTGTCCATCTTTTATGAAACACCCTGTATATTATAGTAGTTCTATGCAAAACGGTGGCTTTGCACCAATCTCCGTGTAAAAATGATCCACTTCATGTGACGTTTTAAACGTCATGCACCGGACGTGTATAATGTAGGTCGTGGATGAGCCACAGACTTGAACGCTACCATGAACGTAGAGGAAATGGTTTGTACGTTCATGGGAATAACATAGAAAGCCGCGCAGTTCAAAAGCATTATGTTTAGAAAATTTACGCGTATGCATACCTGCCAACTTGCACCTAAACTTCCGTACAATGTGAGTTAATTTGATCCAGGTTAAAGACGTTTCTAACCAGAAATATATATCTCAAAAAATTAGATAGATTCAAGTTAATGTTCTTACGTGGAACCTATCTGAATGCATTTCTTTTAAAAAAATTCTGGTTTGAAACGTGTTTAACCTCGGTTAAATTAACCTACATTGTACGGAAGTTTAGTACGATGTTGGCAGGTATGCGTATGTATATTCTATCTTTATATCGAGGTTTAGACTTTTTCAGGAAAATATATAGCATATTCATGAACTCTTTTCACTGTTTTAATACATATTTTTCATTTTATTTATAAAAGAACGTTTAAAAAGTATGTGATCAATAGCTAGTATGCCACAAAGCTTAATTATGTTAGTGTTACATTTATTATTTGCAGACTAATTGGATATTGGATTTCAATCAAGTTTGTGTCAATAAACAAACATGTTTAGAGAACTCAATTCAGTTATTTTTTTGTGTATTTCTCTTTTTCGATGGTATTTTATTATTCAAAATGTGCGGTTTTTTGTTAATTTTTATTATTAAGTATATATGAGTTCTCTGATATGTATTTATCGACCAGTAATTCATGCAAAACGAATCTAACGTATTTTGTGCATGCATTAACTTGCAAAGGCTATAAAAAACAGCTTTTCGGATAACATTGAAAAATCGATCCATTTGAAAGCATTATGCTCTTGAAGAAATCATATTTTATATTCTGCTACCGAAACTATAGAAATAAGTGTAATAGATCTGAATGATATAAGAAATATCCATTTAATTTTAGATTATTTTGTGTTAATTATCGAATTTATTATAAATAAAGCGTTAAAATAGATTATAGCCAATGTCTATAAAAATGAGTGATATTTCAAGTGTTTAAATTGAGGTTTGTTTATAAATTATGTAACTTAAACTCAATTTACATAAATATGCTTTTTTCATGATTTCAATGTTACTTTTTAATATTTATTTTTTTTTTGTTTAAATGTTGCAAATCATGCTTTTATCAATTTTTTCTTTATTTAACAACTAAATAATGAAGGAATATGCTTTTGTTTTCATAAATTTTGTTTCTGAGCTCATAAGAAAGAGAGACACGTGTAAGGCATCACGGTAGCCTCTAGCCTGTCTTTTTCGTTAGCCTCGTTGGTTCCCACTGTGATGTCAAATGGATATTATCCAAGCATTGAAAGCATTATTCTTTTGAGAAATCAACTATTTTCTTTATTATTTTAAACAAAATTACAAAAATATATGTAATGGATCTGAATAATTTAAGTCAGGGCTGGCAAACGCGGCGTCCGAGGGCGCCATGGCATTCTTTCCATTGTTTCTTGCTACTAGTTTTTCTAAAAATTAAAAAAAAAATATTTTAAAGGATGCTTGTATTGTCATTGGAGAGCAACAAATATGGCAGAAGATTGTTTAATTTAAAAACAAATATTAAAAAATATTTTAAACTTCTTTGTAACCTGAAGGGAAAGGGTTAACCGTAAATTTAGGAGGTTGGGGGGGGGGGTGTAATTTAGATGATTAATTATTTATTGTTATTAAAGCGAAACAAATAGGGCAGAATTTTTTTTTAATGAAGAGCTTTAAAGATATGAAATTGTGTAAGATGGAGGGGGGGGGGGGCGAAGGGAGAACCATAAATTTTGACGGGAGTGGGGTAATTTACATTATTGAATATTGATTTATTATCAATATAAAGCAACAAACAAAAGAGAATTTTTATGCTATAAAAAATTAAAATTTTAAATTTATTTGCATGTTAACGAAGGGAAGCGTCAGGAGGAGGAATTTCTCGCATATATTTTAACATTTTTAAATGATTTTTTACATAGAATGCCTTATGTTGATATCTAATGTTGTGCGTTTGTACTTTTTTGATTTTGGTTACAGTTTTTTTAGGATAGTTTCACTTTTGGAACCGGTTCTGAAAGTGAAACTTCCTAAAGAAACTGTAACCAAAATAGAAAAAGTACAAACGCAAAACATTACATAGCGACCTCCGACCTCAGGTATCCTATACAAAAAAATCATTTTAAAATATTAAAATACAAGCGAGATCGCTGTAAAGATTTCTCCCATAGGTTTAACATTAACGTTCGAGTTTCTTCGCGTGACTGGTGTAGGCTCTTAAATCCCTAAGATAATCGAATAGCTTTTTTAACTTTCCTGCAAATGAGATACATTTTGAATTATAATCAATTGCTACAGAATGAGGATATTTCCTGGACTGTTTCGTCCCGAAAATCTAAAGCTAGTATATATTTTTAAAAAGTGTTTGGAAATAAGAAAACAGAAAAAGCTATTCAATTAGGCTATTCAATCTCTTGTTATGTATTTCTAAATTTACAGCAATCTATGTTTCATCCAGAAATTATTTTTACATGGAGTTCTTGAATCGTAGTTGCCTTATGGTATAGAATAACTAACAAGATAAGACACTTTCATAGAGCGTAATGATGATGATGACGATCGCAGCGTCTATAGTGACAAGAAAAAAGAAACTCCTAATTCACGGGATATTTCTACTATAGAGCGTTTACCTTAATATGATCTTTCTTTTTTTAAATGCTAAATGCTTACGTTTTGAACAAAAGCTTTTTGTGTGTGTGTTAATTATGGTTTAATAATAATAATAGGAAAAAAAATTAAATATATTGATGAATAAGTGACATTTATCATTTTCTTTGTAGTATTTTTCTTTTTATTAATGTACTTATACAGGCTTCGCTAATTTCCATCGCCAAATTTTAATTTAATATCATAATGTACGTATATTTACCATGATTATGTATAATATTATCATAGTTGCACGCAAAAGTATCCTGAGTATTTTAATTTTCACATGTCAACAACAGAAATATTTAATTATATGTTTCATTACGTATCAGATTATTTCAATAAAGTTTATGCTCACCAAAAATGCATAAAAATTAATTATGCTTACATTTAACCTTCCCCTTTTGAAAATCCTGCGCATAGGCCTGTAACAATTGTTGATATAAGCATCCGGTAAGCATTCCTGTATTCATTTATTTTAGCGCGTATAGGGCTTTTCTTTTATCATCCGTAATGAAGTAGATTCACAGCCAATAAACTTAACGGTAACTTTAATTAAGTGCACAAAAATGAATTGGAGCACGTTTAAATTAACACGACACGTTACAAAATCACATTACAAGTTAGACATAATAATGTCTGTCAGAATCCGTAGCAGGAGATGAATTAACTAGTTCGAGAGTTCCAAGATGAAATCATGGTGCTGTACGGCAAGGATGTTCTACCATCTATTGGTGAGGATAGGAGTAATCTTTCCGCCACAGTATCCCCCCCCCCCAGTACGCAGACAGTAAATGTTAGAGGTACCTAGGGTTGAATTGTACACGGCGACCAGAACGTGTAACCACAATGGGAGCAGGATCAAAGGTTGGAGAATCTGATGAAGCAGTAGGTTGGGCTGGATTTTGTGGTTCTGCAGGAACATGTGATGGAGTTGGAACAGGAACAAGTCATGGAGCTGGAACAGGCTGATTATATCAGTCGAGAAGAAGGCTGGTTTAACTGTGTCAATGTTTATTGTAGAGTGTTTGCTTTTGATATCCAAGGTGAAGTTCTTTGATGAAAGGGTGACCACTTTGAAAGGGCCGTCATAGGGTTCATGGAGAGATTTCTTCGCTCCATTGTTTCGAACAAAAACATGGATACACGACTCAGGGTGCACAAAAATAGTACCTTTATTGTGTGCAGAGGTAGGAGCTGCAGATAGGTTTACCATGATTCCACGCAGCCTCTGCAAAAAGAGGACAGTATCAGTAATTGGTGAAGTTTGAAATGGTAGTAAAAATCTCCAGGGAATGTTAAGGTAGTTACATAGAAAATCTCTGAGCAGGTTCCTCCAAGATCCTTCTTAAAAGCTGAATGACGATCAAGAAGCACAATGGGTAAAGTTTCCGTCTACCGTGAGTTGTTGTGGCATTTTAATGCTGCTTTGAAGGAATGGTGGAAGCTTTCGACGAGGTCATTTCCAGCCAGATGATACGGGTTTGTGCGAGAACGACGGATTCCAAGAATTCGTCTAAGGGAGGAAAACAAATGTGATTCGAACTGGCGACCTTTTTCGCTAGTGATAATCTTTGGAATGCCAAATCTAGCAGTCGAGTGAGTTATGAAAGCACGAGCAATGGTCTCAGCATAAATGTCCTGTATAGGAATGGCTTCTGGCCAACGGTAGAAGCGGTCAATGCAAGTGAGTAAGTATGCATAACCTTCAGGTGGTGGTAACGGGTCAATAATGTCTAGATGGACATGTTCAAATCGCTGAGAAGGTACACCAAACTGTTGCAGAGCACTGTGAGTGTGTCGAAAGACTTTGGATCTTTGACAACTAATGAAAGAACACCCCCATTCAGCAATGTCCTTGAGCATAGAAGGCCAGACGAATCTGCTTTGAATAAACTTTTTACTAGCTCGGATACCAGGATGCGTAAGGTTGTGCAGTGTACTGAAGAGCAGGCTTTGAAAGTCAGCAGGAACATATGGCCTAACAGTATTGGTACTGGTATCACAAATAATTTCTGTTGCTGAGTTCATTCGTAGAGTCTGTAAGTATAAAGATGATCATGCGTTAGATAACAAGTTCTGGAATTCGACATCGTTGGTTTGTGCTCGGTCCAAATCATCAAAGTTAACAGCTGAAACGTGGATATCGTTCATGTGGGAGAGTGCATCAGCAACGACATTGGCAGAGCCAGATGTTTGTTTGATATCAATGCTGAATTGTGAAATGTAGTCGAGATGTCGAAGTTGCTTTGGGGAACAAGATTCAGATATGTTTGAAAAAGTAAAAGTTAACGGACGGTGGTTCGCAAAAATGTGAAATTTCGACCTTATAAATGATGACAAAAATGTCTAACCGTGCAGTATATTGCAAGCAGTTTCCTATCATAAGTGCTATAATTATTTTCAGGGGAAGAGTGTTTCCTAAAAAAAAATGCGAGTGTTTTATATCCGTCGGTAGTGATTGCATGTAACGCGGCTCCGATAGCTATGTCAGAAGCATCAACCATTAAGGCGAGTTGTTACTTGGATGTTTGAAAATTCAGAGTCGCTGCGTTTGGGAGATTTTACACTTTTCAAAGGAAGCAAAAGCAAGATCGTTCCACGGGATTTTTCGATTATCTTTCTTTTTGGAGTCGTTAAAACACTCATGTAAGGGAGCCTGTATGGCTGCAGCTTTTGGTAAGAAACGACGAAAGAAATTTAACATTGCGATGAAGTGCTTGATTTCAGCTAGAGTTTCAAGCTTAGGGAACTACGCAATGACATTCACTCTTTTTGGAAGGGGTTTTACACCTGCAAGAGTTATAAGGAAACCAACTGCTTTTTCCAAGCACACACTTATTGGGGTGAATTTAAGACTATGCTGTGCCAAGCGATTAAAGACCTGCTGGAGATTTTGCTTATGCTCTGCTGCGCTGGTAGAGGTAACGAACACGTACACGAAATATGGCACGCAAAATTCCAGGCCGGATATGACTTGATGGATATAGCGCTGGAATGTCTGACCTGCATTACTCAAGCCAAATGGCATAAAAATATATTAAAAAAAGCCAAAAGGAGTCGAGACGGCAGTTTTTGGAATATCTTGCGGGTTGACTGGTATCTGATGGTAAACCTTTATTAGATCAATGGTAGAAAATATTTTTTGATGAAGCAAACCTGAGTACAGTCCTGTATGTGAGGAATAGGGTATCTGTCCGGAATTGTGATTGTATTCAGGCGACGATAGTCACCACAGGGACGCCAATCACCATTAGATTTTTTAACCATATGCAGAGGGGTAGCTCATGGGTTTTTTGAAGGCCGAATAATCCCTTGCGACATTAAAAAGTCGAATTCGTGATGTGCAGCATGAAGCAATTCCAGGGATAAACGCCGAAGTTTGGAAAACGTAGGAGGGCCACCAGTCTTGATGTAATGACAAATTTGTGATAATTTTGAGCGATTAATTGGTTGAGAAGGATTAGTGAGTTCTGGAAACTCAGTGAATATTTTATCAATTTCAGAGCTACCAAGGAGTATAGATATACCAGTCAAGATGTTGCTAACAGCAAGCAGTTTTCCTCTAGACAAAAGTATTGTTTTGTTGTCAATGAGGGAATTGTTTTTAACATCAACGAGGCGATCAAAGTATTCGAGGAAATCGACGCCGATAAGTGTTCGAGAGACGTCAGCAACAACAAAAGTCCAGGTAAACACGCGACGCAGGTTGAGATCAATTTTAAGCGTTTCGGTGCCAAAAGTTGGTATTCTTATTCCACTTGCAGTGAAAATAACAAGGTCATCTTTAATCGTAGCGTTTCAAAATTGTAATTTAGGCAGTACAGAAATGTCGGCACTAGTGTGAATTAAAATTGGAAGAGGTCGACACACAACTACTCCAGCTGCAGAGGATGACGTGGTGGTTGCGGACCATGCAGTTCACAGCCTGCATGTCAGTACCGAGGGTTGCTTCACGCCGCCCCACGCTCTGACCAAGCATCACTACAGAGCCACCACACACCGTGCTCTTCAGAGTTCAATCTTGCCTCTGTCAACGCTCCGGATAAAGTTTTGGAAACGGTCTGGCCGCCGTTAGCTAGCCGTTGCTCAGTGTAACCTACCTCGACGGAGGGCGAGCGGCCCACTCGAGCAACTGAGATTGGCCTCCGAGGCGTCCTTCCACCACCTAGGGAGGGGGATCCCAACATTGGCTGAGTCCTCACGCCGCAGAAAACCTGCGCTTATGAGGGTGTGACCCAGACTCGGTGGTCCGCACACAGAGTCTTTGGGGCGTCTCCGTCTTTTTCGGAAGCCCTTATATCACCGGCGCACCACGTTGAGGTGGCGGTCCATCCGTTTCCTGCCCCCGTCGTGTCGAAGAACATCTGGCTGTGTCGGGCTTCCGGTCATCTTCCCCACTGAAGGGGCCGAGTCGGAGTCACCCAACGGAGAATATCTCACAGTGCCGGGTTTCCCGTCATCACCCATACATTAACTTAAAACAGAAAAATTATATTAATAATTTTGCATTTTATAAATGCCTTACATTAGACATACATAATGATTATTAAAATAGAACATACATAACGTAAAACGTTTAGAATGAATTGTTTTGCTAGAAAACATTAAAAAAGGTATATGATGAATAAAAAAAAGGCCAAGTAATTATAAATGCACTAAGCTATCCTCTTTCCAAAAAATATATTGAAGAGTATGAATGGTGGCAACGGACATTAACAGGGTAGCCTGCATTAAAACTGGTTTATGCACTACCTATTGATACTATATTTGTTATATTCCATGTATTAGATTCAGAGGAGGGGCGAAAAAAATAATAATTTAATTAAGGTAAAAAAAAAAAAAAAACTACTAATTATCTGGACTAGAGATTTGAACAATTTATTAACTGCTTTAAATAACTGGAATATATTTTTGAAAAGTTAAATGGACAGTTATAAACTAAATTAATAATTAAAAGAAAAAATATAATAAACGTCAATAACATAAAATAAATATTTTGCTTTTGCGGCCGCAAAATCTCAAATTATACTGTCATAGTCCAGTGATTCGGCTTTTTCAAATTCTATGGAGGTTATTCCCAAATTTGTTAATAGCTCTTGGAACAATGCCGATCTTTGATAAATTTTCATAATTTTTAATCTGTTAAAACTTTGCTCAGAAGAAACTGCTGTCATTTGGTAATGTTAAAAATATCTGCAAAGTTTTGAAATGTTTATAATTAGTAAGCTATGTACCACGAAAATATGCTGTTTTCACAGAAATGCTTAGAAACATGTCGGATTTTTGTTTATAATGTAAGAAAAAAAAATTGTTATAATTGTTGCATTTTTGACCAACAGGTGGCGCGTCAGTTCAGAATATAGTTCATCTATAGTAAATTGCAGTTTATGGAGAAAAACTAATCAGTCTCTAAATGTTAGAACTTTCCAATGTGGCGCCCCCCACTTATAAGTACAGACGTCACACGATTAAAAACAGCCAGTACAGAATTGAAGAGCATTACAAAGCGTATAACTGAAACACGATGGCGTATAGTATCTTCCAACTGGGCCAATGACATTAGCTGATCCCTCTACACATCTGACTTTAAGTAGCCCCATAATTAAAAGTCACAAGGTGTAAAATCTGAAGATATTGAAGGCAGATCAACTCAAGGCACGGTCCTCTCCAAATGTAGACCTCAGTATTTATAAGGAAAGGGCATGTTTACAAACAGACTTTTGTCAACCAATCTACCACCGCATTTTTGTCGTAACTATTATTGCAGGAATCGACATGGTGACGTAGACCAATCATATAATAGACGCGTTAAATGTAGACCAATCAAATTGCCCGTACTCGTGTGTAGAGTAAGGAGCCATAAAGAACGGATAGATGTTTCTGCTAACCAACAGCAATTTGACCAACAGTGACGTCAGCTGCCCTTTCCTTATTGTCATGATAGAAACAGTGATGTCTGTAAGTTCTCAATTCTTCATAAATGTTACAGATCAGATTTCATCGCAGTTCCTTTAAAATGCAATTTCTTTAATCTTCTATAAAATATTTGAAAAGAAACGACCCTCAAATCAAAATTTGAGCAATATCTTAGGAAAGATGTTGCGCAATGAACTCATCTGCTCATATAACGCATGGTTTAGATAATCAGAATAGTAGCAATGCACTGAAGCGCCACCTGTTGGTCAAAAATGAAACTATTATATATTTTTTTCTTTTACATTATAAACAAAAATTCGACATGTTTCTAAGCATTTATGTGAAAACCGCATATTTTTGTTGTACACAGTTTACAAATTGTTAACATTTCTACATTTTGGGTTTCATAATTACTGATAGTTGTTAACACTTCTACTGCAGTTGCTGTTTTAAGATTTTTACATAAAAGATTTTGCTTGATATTGAAAACTTTCTACTTCTAAACAAAGTTCGGTAGCATCAATATCGCTGGAATATTTTAATGCTAAATCTGCTGCACTTTTAAAAAAGAATCAATAAACATTGTTGCCATTTTTTTCCATTTAAAAAATAAAAATCCGTACAAATGTTACGAAGTGCTTCATATCTTGTTTTCAGTTCTTGTAAAATGCTATCTATTGTTACATTCAAATGATTCTTCTGATATAATGAAAATCCTTCCTCTTCAGCTTCGTTCGGATTCAGCCTTTTTATTTTTTCTTTTATTTCAAAATTGCATTCTATTCCAATATTTTCACATATTTTTCTTGATTTTTCTAAAGTGCCTTGGATTCCAGCATTTCTTAAAGTTTTGATAGATGATATTAATTCATTGATTATTTTTGATGCGCCATCAATCGACATTTTTATTTTTATTTTGTAGCGCAATATTTACTCTATCGATGAGGCAAAGTATATTAGACGTAAAGTATATATTTAATGAGCAAAGTATATTTGCTCATTACACCACATGTCTAATAAGAAAATAAATTTTAAATAAATTTGTTTGACTTTATTATTTGCTCCAGAAATCGTTTCAAAATTTAAACTATCATTGTGTGACATGTTTATAATTTTTTTAAAACATCTTCTATTTGTTCGAACAAACTTATACAGCTCTATTTTAACACCTGTAATAATTTATTCCATCTAGGTGTGGATTCTGAAAAATAGTTAAATATATTTTCTACTGCTAAAAAAAAAGTTTTTATAAATGATGAAATTTGGGAAGCAGGAAGTCCAGTTAGATTTAAAGACTGTGTAATACAAGGAACGTATATAGCAAATTCGTTCAATTGATTTAAATATGCTTGGACCCCTCAGTATTTACCTGCCATGTTTGAGCCGTTTTTGTATCCTTGGCCTCTACAATTTGTGATATCTAAAATCATCTAAAGAAAACTTTCTAAAATTTCTTTGGAAAGACCGCAGGAAGTTTTTTCAATAGTGTTAATGAAATAATTGAATATTTCTTCAACTATACACATTTCCCAATTTCAATTCGTATATATCTAATTATTTGGAACATTTGTTTTCGACCGGGACATATCTGACGTACAATCAAGAAGTATAGAAAAATATTTTAGATTTTTTTAGAATCTCATTTTTTGTTGGGGATTTTATTTTGGGTTTTATTTTAAAAAACCTATTACCTTCTACCTACCTAGATCTATGCAAATTACCAAAGGTTTAGAATTGAAATGAATCCTGTCAATATATACATTTACAAATTTATTCTAATACTTTAATGAATTTAGAAGAAAGCAAATGAAATGAATTAAATAAAATCACATTAAGAAGTTAAAATTACCTGAATTCTAAATCTTGAATTCATCAAATTACTAGAATTAATCATATTAAAACATTTGACAAGATTCTAAATTTGCATAGAATCTAAGTCCCCAACAACTAACCAGTGATCGTATAGATATATGAAAATTTAATTTAAGAGACCATTAGTAAATAATTAAATTTTGAATAAGGTAATTCATAAAAAAATACTTCTCATTAGATTTTAAATTAAAATATTAAATTTACTTCATATATCAATATGTACCTGTATAATCATGTAATTAATTAAAAAAAAGGAGAAAGGTCTCATTTAAATAATAAAGAATTTGAACTTATTAATTTTAACATCCTGTAAGAAGCAATTGTATCTTCATTAAACTTAGTGCTTAATGTATTATTGAAAATCTCAAAATTTATGAATCAAAATTAAGGGAACAAAAAAAAAACCCAAATTAGATTTTAAAATTAATAAAAGAATAAATTACTTTATGTCCCATATTATAAAAAAAACAATAAAATTTGATATCAATGCTCAAAAATGAATTTCATGATTTAGGAATACTATCATTTACATTATTTAATTTAAACTTTCACCAGCATTAAAATTGGAATCAATTAAAAGAAATTAAGTAAAAGATTAAAATATATATCTTTAAATTGGTAACACAGTCTATATATAGTATTCCAAATTAATTTTTAAAAGTTAATAATAAGAAAGAAAACTGAAAAGAAAACTTTTTGAAATGATAAAAAAAAATTAACATATAAAGAAAACAGAGAAATTTAATAGGAAATAATGAATATTTATTGACAATCAACACTTTAATTAAAATTTATATATATATATCATGTTATGGGTAAAAATATAAAGACACAGATAGGTTCTGTTATATCAAACACAACAAAATAAAACATGATTTATAAATTCTCATAATAATAAAAGCAATTTTTACTCACAAATTTCTTTCGTTAGTAGGTTAAGGCAGTTCATATATATATTCGAATATGACGATTCCTTCAATAGGCATTCAGATTTCTTGAAACTGAACAGCTCCACAACTGAGTTAATAAACACATCACTTGTCTTTGGGAATCATAAAAGTAGCAGGGGTTTATCTTCATGCACCCCACATTTAATAGGTGTTTGGTTGATAATCATAGCAATCGTGATTGTTTTTAAACAACACGTGACGATAGAAGAAGATGTATTTTAACTAACCCAGGCCTAACAACTTGTTAAGAGTTAAGAGGCTGCGCAAGGAAATATCTTTAAGGATGAATCCTGCAAGATCGACACACGTTTCTGTAGAGTAGTTGCAATTCAAAAGCACTGTTCGGAAACATATTTCAGATTTTTACTGTACAACAGGGAGCGCGCATCACTGCTCCGTACGCTGGTATTTACATAAGATGTCAAGTCGTTATGTTTGAACGATCAGTTGTTCACCGTATGAAAATAAGATTACTCGGAACTCAAATGCTCACACAAAATTATACATCGACATCTGAGTTGAGTCATGGGTGATGTTCACTATAAACACGCATAGTAGGGTTAATTTCATAGCGATAATTGTTCCTGTTCCTATGCTTAAAATGAAATTTCAATAACTGCAAAATCTTTTACTCATACCATCACTTAAGACGTTAGCAGCGGGTCCTTTTTGGGAAAAAACCTCGTCACCTCTTCGGTTTGTCCCGGTTGCTCATGGAATGATGATTCTTTTTCTACTGTTGGGGTGGGGTGGGGGAGAGCCCCTTCCACCGACACACAACCTCCTAACTCCCACTTCAAAACATGACTAACTGTCCCAACTCGGTCCAATACCCATGGTAACGAGGTAGGGAGGGGGAGTGAGCTATACGTTCATTGGACAAGGTTTCACTATGGGGGAAACACCGTACAAATTCTCCGAATATCAGCTGTTCTGGGTTCTACCCTCTTCGATGATACAGCTGTCCTTCTATCTTGCACCTGCATAAAGTCGTAAAACTAGGGGTGCAGTATTCTGTTGTTCTTTCGCCAAAATTGCTTTCTAAAATAGTTTTATGACCATCTTTCTCAGGGTAATAAAACTGTATACTACACAAGTGAAATGGTGCACTTAGCCATTCCCATGAATTTCACAAAGGGTGTGTGTCCGTTGGCCAATTTGCGTGTGTGGAGTCCACTTTTACTAACGAAGAAAGCTAGTAAACTGCAAAATACTGAGGTGTGGGAATCTATCGTAAACAGCTTCTTGTGAGGTCTAAAAAGGAAAGCAAAAGGACGATAGGGGTGTATTTCCTAAAAGGGAAGCAAAATCCTGCAGGTGTTCTCTTTACACATAGAAAAACAAAGATATTTAAATTTTGAAAATAAAAATTTTAATTAATAATGTTTAAAATATATAAAAAAAGAGGGGGAGGGGGTTAATTAAATAATTAAAAAAAATTAGTTTATAAAAAGGAAATGTTTTAAGATACCAATAAAATTTAAAATGCAAAACTTAAATTTTAAAAAAACTTCTAACATTTTTATTTGTGATGCATTAGATTAATTATTTCATTGTGAATACCCCATGATAAATATGAAACACGTTGTCTTCTGCATTTTATTTTCTTTATATGTTGAACAGTAATAAAAGTATAATGACCATTCTATACATAAAAAAAAATCCACAGTTACGATCGCATATTTTGGTGGATGCCCCCTTAATGGAAGATTATTTTTAGCGGGACAAAAAAAAAAAGATTCTACAAGAACATTTAGGATTTCGTACCTTATTTCGGATTCTGCCTAAATATATTTTTGCATTTCATCATCAATTGTTTTTTGAAGAGAAAACCTTTTTTCAAAATCTTTCCAATTTATGTATAACTTTTCATGTTCTGGGCTACTTTCATGATCAGGCAGAATATTGGCTTATGTGAAAACAATTATTAAAACATTTCGATACATCCGAAAAGTTTGATTTTTATTTATTTATTTATTTTTTGGAAAACAACAGACAAGGAAAGCAAACGAAGCAATTTTTGGAAGCGCTATATAAAAGCCACTGTCTCTGAACTATTTCACCATTAGCTAAAGGTTTTAAAAAACATTTGTTATTAAAACTTCTCTCGTCTCTCTCTCTCCCCCCTCCCACCCCCCCCCCTCTCTCTCTCTCTCTCTCTCTATATATATATATATATATATATATATATATATATATATTACAAAATTTAAATTTTTTCCGCAATTATTCTATAAAATTTGTCCATTCAATAATATTCGGTATATAACCCAGCTTATTAAAATAATTCTCATTCTTAAAATAGCCTTTTACTATCCATATGTAAAGCCAATTATTCCTAATCCACTTAATAATATTTATTCGAATGTAGTTATTCTAAAAATGGCGATAGCTTTTTTAATTTATTCTTTAAATAGAACATCTTTATTTTAATCCATTATTAAAATTCATTAGTATTATTCCCGTGTGGTCAAATTGCTATAACTTCTTTATTTAAATGCTAAAATATCGTATCTCTTAAAATATTCCGCTCAAAAAACCTTATTTCATAAAGTTATCCTATTATTAAATATCAAATGTCTATTAAAATATTTCCGAAAAACTTTAATTCTTTCTTTTTTTTTTCCCTTTTATAAAGATTCATTTTCTTTTCTTCTTATTATTTTTATTACGTATTAAATTCGAAGTTTAGCTACAGCCTCAAAAACAGATAAGCTCGTTTGTTGATATGACAGGCATCTGGTACGAGATTATGGAATATTCTGGAAGGGCGTAGAACGTTTTTACATTTTACAACAAAATAAATCCACCGGAAATATTGATAAAGTTCCAAAAGAGACCTTTTGATTCGATAGAAGTGGGTCACGTGACGTATTCTGTATTATTACGCAAGCTAGTTTAAAAACACGATCATCCTGATTCGGAGAGGATTTTTTCGACGCTGGTGTTTGCTAAAAGATTCGGGACGGATTCTAGAAAATAATGGAACGTTGTATTTTTTTTTTTCGTTTAGCGTTGGCTAATGAGCATTTTCCCTGAAGAGATGTCTTAAAACTGGAAATAAAAGGTTCTTCGACAAAAATATGGACTGACATTTCTTGTTGTTGATGATACCACACTGCCGCCTGATGCGAGCTAAATGGGAAACCAATCACATCGCTAACCCTATTTATCACGAGCACGACTGCCTTTTTCCCGGATTTGAACTTGGAAACACGGCATTAATATAATAAGTCGAACAGGATGCTGTGATCAACAGAAAGTTTGTGTAGTTAAACGTGAAATTTGCCGATTAGAAGAATATGTTACGAGGACGTCTACGCCATTACAGCACGTTTACGTCTGGTGTTTTGTTATTTTGTACTTTTATAATAAATTAAAAATGGTCAAGCCTAAAAGAGAAAAGAAGAGGAAAAGTTGGCCTAAGTGAAGTTGTTGCTAGAGAATATACTATTCATCTTCATAAGCGTCTTCATGGTGTTGGTTTTAAAGGATTGCGAAAAAGCAGAACTTTTGTGTTATCAAGAAATTAACGATTTTTAGATGTGTGAAACTCTTAGATGTGTCACGATTTTTAGATGTGTGATCCTGTGAAATATGCTCAAGAGTAACTGTAAGTTGGTATTTTTATTTATTTGTATCTCTATATGTTGATATTTATTAGTTTATGTTATATTTAAAATGTTTTCTTTATTTAATAGTCTACTTGAAATTTAAAGGTTTTATATACTATGTTATACTGATTAAATTTTTGTTTTTAAAATTTATTTCTGTTGCAAATATTTAAGTGTTGTTAAGGTTAATTAATTTATTTGATGATTTCGTGTGATACGTCATTGTAATATTATAGACAGCGGTATAATTTATATTTTCATGTTTTAAGAACAGATATTCTTAAAAGAAAAATTCTATTATTTTTAATATGTTACTAAGATCTGATCTGTATTTTATAAAGAGACAATTTTTATCCTAAGGGAACATTCCTGGCACCATGCCAAACCTAAGCTACAAAACAGCTATTATGAGGAGAGAAAAAAAAAAAAATCTGTATGTTGAATAATAAGTGACTGGTGGTTTGAATTGTAGTAAATTAATGAGACACTGAAAGATTAGTTATGATGTAAATATGTAAATAGAGTGTTAGTATTTTATTGTTTATTTAAACTGTGAATATATAAAATTAAATTTAGTATGTTATTGTTTATTTTCATTTAATGTAGGATTTATGATGCATTTACCAACTTGCTAAAATATTTAATATAGAAAATTTGAAAATTTTTGATGGTGTTATAATATTAATAAAGTGTTTAAATAAAATGCTAGGTCAGGTAGAAATTAAATTACTAGAACATGTAGACATTTAGCACTATGTTAACCTAGCTGAATTGCTCTATTAGGTAATTTGAATTTTAATAATCTTAAGCTCACCAATGGGGAATTTTTTTTACACCTCATTTGTCCATAGATTAGGTAAAAATAAGTTCATTATTTACCAAGTCCTTAAATTTACTAGAATTGAATACTCAGAATAATTATGATGTGATGATAGAATTAATACGTGATGACGATCAATATGAAGATAAAGTCATGTTTTCCTTGATGACAAATAATAAAAATATTTAGAAGAGAAATTGGAAAATGTAGGTAAGTTGCATTCAAAAAATTCATAGGGTATGTAATAAAATTTTGTTGATGATGTTGCTCTTCTTGTTCTTTTTGCTGATGATACAATTGTTATTATTATTATTACTATGATAAAAAAAATTATTCTAAGGTAGTTAATGCAACATATTAAATTTAAATTTAGCAAAAATAATAAATAAAATTTAGGAGATTTTTATGTATTTTATTGAATAAATGTTCTGGTTAATGCTTAATTTGGATTCACAAATTCTTATAATTCTTAAAAATTCAATAGGAAAGGTTTGAATTCAGTTATGTTTCTGTCAGAAGGGTATATATGGTCTTAATTTGGAGACATGGAACAATTCGCAACCATATTTTTCACCAAATAATTTCAGACTATTTCATGAGCAACCCAAACAACAATCAAAACCAACACAGACATCACAATCACCATCACAAAATCAAACTAAAGTAAAAACAATAGAGTAAATTCTAATTATTTAAATATCTCTTATTACAATAATTTTCAACATTATCAGGTATGTTCTTGGTGCGCAACGAGAATATTACTTGTTTTTGAGAGTTTTTGAGGTTGAGTAGACACCTTATGCAGGCATAAGATGTGTATTTTGATTTTAGGAATTGTCAAATTGATGTTGAAAAATGAAATTAAATGTTTTAATTCTATATCAAAATAAACTATTTTTACTTTATTTACTTTTTCTTAAACCAATTGTTTCAAAAATTTAATATTATGTTATTTACTTCAATAGATAATCAAATAGTAACCGTTTATAAGTATTTCTATAATTATATAAATGATTGGATAGTGATGATGTGATTTTACAGTGATTGTTTTGGTGTGACAATAGAAAATTAAGTATCTAAACTAATTGCCTTTGTATTCCATTTCTCAGCTAAAATTAACATCTTTTATTTGTTATTTATTGTCTTTATTTATTCTAAGTTTGCCAAAAAAACAACTCTCTGCATTTAGGATATGAATACTTATAACTTAACAGTATAATTTTGTAAAAGGGTATCAGAGGAAAAAATTATTGTAAGGAACTAATGGTTGAGAGTTCAATTTCTAAATATTTAGATTTAAATTTATTTGGATTTTGAAATTATTATATATATATTTTTTTGTATACTTTCGACTGGCAAAAATACTTTCTTATATAATTAAAAAGTAAGAAGTTTGTTTGTTTGCTATGTAATTATTTTATCCTCAACCAATATTTTTCCTAACAATAAATAAACAAACTGTGATATTTTCTTAAATTATACTGATGTTATTATATTATTATTTCTACTATTGAATTATATTATGAATTACTACATATGTTGAGAAGTATTAGTTATATTGAAAGTTATTATTGTTATGTTTATGAATTGAATTTTATTATAGCATTTATTTATATTATTGAAGAGTTATATTATTTATTAGTGAAAAAATGTTTGACAAATATTAGTTAAAGATGGTGGGATCCCAACAGAAATATAACAAATCCCACAGGAATATAACAAAGATAACATATTCCAAGTACAATAAACGACCAAGAGATAATTTGACTTGTTTATTATGTGAGAAAATTAATGTGATACTTAAGAGAAGATGTTGTGACAAGTGCTAGCATTATAAGGTCATTATAAAGTATTGGTAAGAATGACTACAGTTTTAAAATTTTGATGGAGTAATGTCTTTATTTTCAGCCTTTACATAAAAACTGTATTTTTAAGAAAGGGACTGCAGTAACCATTTTTTTTTAAAAAAAAACAAAATGAGGACTTATCACGATCCTAGAAAGAGACTGAAATAAAACAGTTGGATCTAATGAACTCAAATTTGAATTAAGTCGAATTTTTTTTAAAAACTTTGTTTTAACAATTTGCTAGTGACTACTTATTCTAAAGCTTGTGAACTTGGTAAAAGCAAAATTCTGTTACTATTATTATCCTGTTTTTCCTGTTTATTAATATTTATTATTTATTGTTATTGTATTTTTCTTGTGCACTTACAAATGGTAAGTGAGATTGTAACCATTCCTTGTATTATTTTACAGGGGAAATGCTCGTAGCTTTATTTTTATTTATCTATTAATTTTAATTGATTACTATTATTTTATTTTTGTTTTTGTTTTTGTCTTCCAGTTCTTCAGAAATTCCCCATATCCTTGCTGGCAGTCTCTAAATTTATACTAGTCAAAATTCAAATTTCTAAAGTATTAAATTTATATTGTCTGAATTTATAGTTACTTAACTATTAACTTCATCCAAAATCTTTAGGGAGGGGGGATAATATTACAAAATTTAAATTTTTTCCGCAATTATTCTATAAAATTTGTCCATTCAATAATATTCGGTATATAACCCAGCTTATTAAAATAATTCTCATTCTTAAAATAGCCTTTTACTATCCATATGTAAAGCCAATTATTCCTAATCCACTTAATAATATTTATTCGAATGTAGTTATTCTAAAAATGGCGATAGCTTTTTTAATTTATTCTTTAAATAGAACATCTTTATTTTAATCCATTATTAAAATTCATTAGTATTATTCCCGTGTGGTCAAATTGCTATAACTTCTTTATTTAAATGCTAAAATATCGTATCTCTTAAAATATTCCGCTCAAAAAACCTTATTTCATAAAGTTATCCTATTATTAAATATCAAATGTCTATTAAAATATTTCCGAAAAACTTTAATTCTTTCTTTTTTTCCCCCCTTTTATAAAGATTCATTTTCTTTTCTTCTTCTTATTTTTATTATGTATTAAATTCGAAGTTTAGCTACAGCCTCAAAAACAGATAAGCTCGTTTGTTGATATGACAGGCATCTGGTACGAGATTATGGAATATTCTGGAAGGGCGTAGAACGTTTTTACATTTTACAACAAAATAAATCCACCGGAAATATTGATAAAGTTCCAAAAGAGACCTTTTGATTCGATAGAAGTGGGTCACGTGACGTATTCTGTATTATTACGCAAGCTAGTTTAAAAACACGATCATCCTGATTCGGAGAGGATTTTTTCGACGCTGGTGTTTGCTAAAAGAATCGGGACGGATTCTAGAAAATAATGGAACGTTGTATTTTTTTTTCGTTTAGCGTTGGTTAATGAGCATTTTCCCTGAAGAGATGTCTTAAAACTGGAAATAAAAGGTTCTTCGACAAAAATATGGACTGACATTTCTTGTTGTTGATGATACCACACTGCCGCCTGATGCGAGCTAAATGGGAAACCAATCACATCGCTAACCCTATTTATCACGAGCACGACTGCCTTTTTCCCGGATTTGAACTTGGAAACACGACATATATATATATATATACAGGGTGATTCATAAAAGATGGGCAGAACTTTAAGGGGTTATAGTACACTTAAAGACAAATAATATTAAATAGGAGACTAAGGGTCCCAGACGTATTCCCAAGGAGATAGGGGGCATTAAAGTTTAGGGTCCGAAATTTCAAATGATTATAAAACATGGAAAAATTGGTCGATTCGTTTGCGGTTTTTGCAAAAAATTTTCTTTATGCCAGTATTTTCTTGAAATAAAATTTTAAAGTTCAATTTCAAAAAATGCCGATAGGGGGCGCTTTAGACTTTGGAGTAACAAACAACTATTTTTTAACGTTATTTTTTGTATTTCTTTAAATGATTTCGAAAGCTTAGACTTAAACTTAAATTTTGATCTAAAAATCTGAGTCCTAACGAGTAGTTAAGTAGCGTAAACTGAAATTTGAAATTTCAAACCCTTCTCCCCCCAGAACAAAAATCAGTTATTCCCGATCTTTGTGTCGTAGATTAGGCTCTAACTACTGCCGCGTTTTGCTAAAATTATTCTTTATGTCAGTATTTTCTTGAAAATAAATTTTAAAGAAAATTTTCAAAAAATTCCGATAGAGGGCGCTTTAGACTTTGGAGTAACGAACAACTATTTTATACCGTTATTTTTTGTGTCTCATTAAATGCTTTCTAAAGCTTAGACTTAAACTTAAATTTTCAGCTCAAAATCTGAATCGCTGAGCGTGGTTCAGTAGCGAGGGGAGGGGGTTCAAATTTCAACTTCTGAACATAGTTCAGTTTGCACTACTTAACCATGCCCAACGATTCTGTGCTGTGATACGAGGCAAAAATACAACTTTCGTCAAGGACTGCATAGTCGGAATTCACTCATAAAGGCACTGGCACAGTTGGAAACGTCGCTCATGCAAACGTTAAAGCTCCATTCCTGACGCTAGTCACCGGGTGAAGAAGGAAACAGAAAGTATGCAAATGTCAAATGGGGAAGAAGAAGAACACGTATGCAAAATTTCGACACGATTCAGGCATAAAAACCACTGAACAGTGAGTCAAGTGTAAGTCGCTGTAGTAATGAATCGGAAGATGGTGCCCTTCACGAATAAGGAAAAGGCTGAGATGCATTTAATTTACGGAGCGGCAGATGGAAATGGTGCAGAGGCACAACGAATGTACGGAGAGCGATTTCCTAACAGGCGGTTGCCTAACCGCAAAACTTTCGAGCGCTTGCACAGACAGTTGTGTGAGACGGGATCATTTCTCGCTTCCCGGTCGAATGCAGGTCGTGCAAAAAAGGACGAATCAGTAGTTGTTGCAGAAGCCATTCTGGATGTAGTAGCGGCGCAGCCAAGTACAAGTACACGAACAGTGGCTAGCCAGGTGGATACCTCACAGTCCACGACTTGGAGGGTACTGAAGGATGAACATTTGCTCCCGTTTCATGTGCAACGAGTCCAGAAACTGTCTCCAGGGGATTATCCAAATCGTATTGAATTCGCCCGCTGGTTTCTGCAGCAGAACGCGCTAAATCCACATTTTGGACGAACTGTGCTTTTCACCGATGAATGTACCTTCACACGTGAAGGTACATTTAACACACACAATGCACATGTATGGGCGGATGTCAATCCACATGCTACGTATCCACATGCTCATCAGAGACGCTTTTCCATCAATGTTTGGGCAGGAATCCTCGGAGACCACCTAATCGGACCGTACCTTCTTCCTGAACGCCTCAACGGTAAAACATACCTCACATTTCTGCAACATGTGCTGCCAGACCTGTTAAACGTTGTTCCTCCACGCATCCGGCGGGTCATGTGGTTCCAGCACGATGGAGCGCCAGCCCATTACGTACGAGACGTCCGCAACTATCTGGACATCACATTTCCGAACAGATGGATTGGTCGAGGTGGTCCTGTTGCTTGGCCTGCTCGCTCGCCAGATCTTTCACCCCTCGATTTCTTTTTTTGGGGACGATTGAAGGCTCTTATGTATGAGACACCCATTGAATCCCCCGAGGAACTGGTCGCCAGACTTTCCGCCGCTGTAGGGGAAGTGCTCGAAAAGCCTGATGTTTTCGCGAATGTTCGCCGTTCCATTCGTCGCCGTTGTTCTGCGTGCATAACCTCTGGTGGTCACAATTTTGAACATTTATTGTGATTACATGTTAATAAATATGCTTTGGTAACATAATCCTAATTTGTGTCTTTTTACCTCGTATCACAGCACACAATGTGTGGACATGGTAAACTGAACTGTGCTCAGGAGTAGAAATTTCAAACCCCTCTCCCCAGAAACTTAACCACGTCTAACGATTCAGATTTTGGGCTGAAAATTTAAGTCTAAGCTTTAGAAAGCATTTAATGAGACACAAAAAATAACGGTATAAAATAGTTGTTCGTTACTCCAAAGTCTAAAGCGCCCTCTATCGGAATTTTTTGAAAATTTTCTTTAAAATTTATTTTCAAGAAAATACTGACATAAAGAATAATTTTAGCAAAACGCGGCAGTAGTTAGAGCCTAATCTACGACACAAAGATCGGGAATAACTGATTTTTGTTCTGGGGGGGAGAAGGGTTTCAAATTTCAAATTTCAGTTTACGCTACTTAACTACTCGTTAGGACTCAGATTTTTAGATCAAAATTTAAGTTTAAGTCTAAGCTTTCGAAATCATTTAAAGAAATACAAAAAATAACGTTAAAAAATAGTTGTTTGTTACTCCAAAGTCTAAAGCGCCCCCTATCGGCATTTTTTGAAATTGAACTTTAAAATTTTATTTCAAGAAAATACTGGCATAAAGAAAATTTTTTGCAAAAACCGCAAACGAATCGACCAATTTTTCCATGTTTTATAATCATTTGAAATTTCGGACCCTAAACTTTAATGCCCCCTATCTCCTTGGGAATACGTCTGGGACCCTTAGTCTCCTATTTAATATTATTTGTCTTTAAGTGTACTATAACCCCTTAAAGTTCTGCCCATCTTTTATGAATCACCCTGTATATAATTAAAGCCCGTCTGAATTTATTTCAATTTAAAATTGAAATAAAATAAGAAAATTTTAAAGGGATATAGTTATTTGCGACATAGATGTTTTCTTCAATTTTCAATGCAATTTATTTATTTAATGTATATCTAATAAAACTACACCTCTGGAAACTAGAAATATAGTAATGTATTGTGTTAATGAAACTCTAAGAAACAAATTGACAGAAAGTTGCGCTGACATTATGCTATTTTATGCAAAAAACATTCCAGCCGATTTTTTAATGTGAAGAAAGTTTATGTTCTGAAAACATCATGTATATGTGAAGAAAATTTAGGTCCAGAATATTTTTACTCGTTAAACTTTATTTTTAACTTTACTACATCATTAGATTTATCTATTTATTTCTATCGAGAGAATAGGTTTATTTAATCAAATTAAAAAATTAATAACACATATAAGTTTTTATACATAGGTTTCAAAATGTGTAAAAATATCTTCAATAATAATATAGACACGGTTAATGTCTTAAAATTGGAATATCGCTGTAATTTGTGGCTACAGTGTTCGTTATTGCATAATAACCCCTAGAAAGGTGGTGGTAGATTATCTTGTATATTAAAGCGAGGAGCAAAAGTCTTAATGTTTCAGTGCAAATTCGACCTTGCTGTGCATGCTTTAACTTTTTTGGAACGGTGAATAAAGAAGGAAATATATTTAAGAAGGATCAAGAGCGCTGGGAAAAGAATAGTTAGCTTATTGGCTTGCACTTCTCGAAACCCTACCGCCAGCAAATACTCCTAAATTCTATTCTTATTTCCCCTTCCTGGAGGGAGCATCCATTCTTCCACCTGCTTTGTTTGAGAGAGGAGTGAACAAAATGCATTGATGATTGCAGGGGGAAGGGAGGGATTGAAAAGGGAGGGAGGTGCTTTCACTTTTTTTAATACAGGAATGGAAAGGGAAATGGGAGGCGGCGTTCACCTTCTATAGAATTTGATAAAGGGTCATTGTCTCAGGAAAAAAATATTTTTATTTTACAACCAGATAACAATATTTCTGACATAATTTTTACATGGGCTGTAAAAAGCTTTAAATTTATAACCATTAAAAATGTCAAAGGGTTTGGACAACAAAAGCTTAATTGCTCTCGAAATTGTAGTTATGATCTTAACTCATTATATGGAGATAAAAAATTGCTTCTGTATATATTTCTCAGTTAACAAAATTGAAATTTCGCTGTCAGTCTTTACTAATTTAAAACGATGTATCCTAATTTCAATTTTTCGAATCTGGGAAAAATGCCTTGAAAATAAACACTGAACACATATCCTCTAAAAAAGAGGATATCTGACAATCTTATTGTATTTGCATGAAATTTTCTATTTGAGGTAACTGCAATCTTATAAATATATTTATTATAAATCGTTGCTATGAAAAAATGTAAACTGATATTAAAATAATTACGCAAAGGACCCTTTATAATAACAAATTATTAATATTCTAAAAGTATAAGTTAAGCCATCGTATTATGCGAACATTTGATATGAATTTGTCATGTTTTGATCCAAAACTGGCCCTATGGTGTGCGAGATATTCTATCTTATCAAGATTCGTTCGTATCTTATCAAGTTTCTGGTATCGAATGTGTGGCGGCGAATGGAATTGACACGATGAAGAAATCAGTGCAGTGGTGCCAACTTTTGAAAAATATTGGATGGGCTCGAATATGTTTGGGTAAAATGGCACGGGCAGGTTTTTTTTACTTTCAAGGAGAACGGAAGGGGAAATATGATAATTCTGAGTCAAATTATTTTTAAAATAAAATGTAAAGTTTTATTTTATTAAATTATATTTGCATGAGTTCTTCCTTGTACAAAAACTAATATTTACTATAATGTGTTGAATATGATTATAAGTTGAAGACACAAACATCCAAGCATTTTATTCACCTAAATGATTTATGGATGCCAAAGCATTAAAACCTATAGTGATTGACTTATTTGGTGATTGGAGATGCTTACTAATGAAATATGCGGAATTAGTTATCTTTACAAACACAACAATTATACGTTGCCTGAATTTTTTTTCCTTCTTACTACTGTCTTTACAGTTTTTAAACAAAATAATTTTGTAAACATCACCATAATGAAACTTTCTTTCAGTGACTGAAAATAACAAAATAGAACGATGGGAATTTTGTGGGCTGGAACAACAAATTATTGGTTGGGCTCGGGCCCAATGGGTCTATATCAGTTGGCAGAACTGCTCGTTGTCGATCGAATTTCGAATAGTTATTTAAGCTAGATAACATGAGTATTTTAGTGTTGTTTTTAGCAACGCCTACATGTGATGTGGACATTTTCTTAGCTTAGTTTTCTAAGAATTGCTTAGTATACGAAAAGAGGGACTGCCGCGTTAACGGTGTTCTCATATTAGTAAAGTGAAGTAGTTTGTGATAAAGATATTTATTTTATTTAAAGAATTTAGTTTAATTAACGCTAGAACGTCCAGCAGGAGTCCGTTCGACTCTGACCAAATTATTAAATGTCGATTCAAACAAGATCTTTGTTCATAAAATAAGTTAAATCTAAACCACACAGAAATAAGTTAAATAATTTTAAATAAATATCCTGGTGTGAACTATTTTTATAGAGTAAAATTTCCGGGCGTTGTAGTGTTAAATTCTGATTTGAATTTGAGTGAAAGAAGATTTTAATGGCTAAAGCAAATGGCTATCCACGTGGTCGCCTCATACGACCTTATTTATAGTTGCAATATAATTCATATGTCTTTATCTAATTTTGGGTGTTAAATTTAATATTTGACCAAGAGCCAAGTATAGCGAGTTGTCGCAAAGTAAAGCGTAATTTCAGGTTATGGCACCGTTTATTTAATTTTAATATAGACGATTTGCGAATAAGGATAGGTGTTTCGTTTTTATGAACAGGACTGTACGTTTGAAACATTCCTAATAGCACAGTGAGTTGATGTGACTTCCGAGGCTAACGAAAAAGACAGGCTACCGCGGTACATTCCACTTATCATTTTTTACAGACCGCTAGAGTGACGTGAAGCTCTTTTCGTCCACCTGCATTGGTGCATTCGAGCATCACGTGACTCCGGCGGTCTGTAAAAAAAGATACTCGTAATGCACCGCGGTAGCCTGTCTTTTTCTTTAGCCTCGTGTGACTTCACTATGACGTCACAAATGATTGCATGTTTCAAAGTCACAACAGTGGCCAACATGTGTGACTTTTTAAATTATTCACATTATTACATACTCACATTTAGGTAACTGTCATTTTGAAACCCTACTGTGAAATCACCGTGATCGATTATTTAGTTATTTGCAACCCGCCACAGATATGACACATCGACGTCACAGTGAGTTAGATATGACTCATTTTCTATATCACGTGAAGACAATGACAAAAATCAGGGATTTTTTAATAACAATTTATTAACATCTTGATTATACAGGGTGTTTCAAACAGAATGACCCGAATACAAATGACGATAACTTTGTTGCAAAAAATGATTGGAATGAACACAAAACAGAAGAAATATTAAAATTTTGTTTGCGTACTTCATAATTTTTCTATGTGATTCCTTTTAGTCACACACAAAATATTTCTGAAATGAACCAATCAATCAATCAGTCCATTTCGCGTCAAATATTGTGAAACATGTTCGTATAACCGCTGATGTCAGTGAATTCTCTATGCGCACCCTCAATTCGTTCACTGTTGTGGGAAAAGAAGGCATTTTACCATTCAAAGCAGTCACAAAGAATCATGCAGCATGCATTCACAATATCTGGCATGAAATCGATTTCACTTGGATGTTTTCTGTGTGACTAATAGGGGTCACTTAGAACAGTTATGAAATATGCAAACAAAACTTTATTTAGTTTCATTCTGTGTTGTGTTTAAAGCGTCGATTTCGATAATTTTTTACAACGAAGTTAGTCATTTTCAATCGGGTCATTCTTTTTGAAACACTCTGCATTTTGGTCACTGTGCTATTAGTGATGTTGTGTATTTCATTTGTTTTTATGCATAAATATGTAATGTATGTAGTTTTTATCGAAAGCCTTCTATGAAATAAATGCAGTTTTTATCTATGAAACAGTGAATTTGGTGACACAAGAAAAAAAAGTATTAACTTGCTAATCTTTGGCAGAGATCATGGACAGCATATATTTTTCTTTAAGTCAATGCCAGAAGTTTGCGAGTTGTCTGTGTAGTAATAATCCAATGTCTATTTATGATCTACACAAGGTGAATCTAAAGAGGATTTTAGCGAGAAAAATATAATCAAACCATATAATTTAGCGTATTAGAAGTGACTGATGATGTCACTCATTAAAGATTAACCTCCAATCAATTGAATAGCCATGTATCTTCACTGTTAGTGACCGGAGACAAATTAGATGATACTTCGATGTTTTATTTTAAACACGAACATACGGCATTGGAAGAAAATACTAATATTCATGATAAATTTTGCGACAAAATAACTTAATTTAATAAAAAAGAAACATGAAATTTGCTACAATAGATTAGGAATAATATCATTGCGACTATACAGACCTATTGAAGGGTTCTTACTTTTTAAACATAAAAATCTTTTTCAAAATAGAATGCAATAATAATTTCTCGTACTTTTCCATGATTATTTAAGACTTTCTAATGACACTTGGCTTTCGAAATTTTGCTACTAACCTAAAGTAACTATAAACTATTTATCAGGAATGAGAAACAGGTGTTTCACTTTCGTTAACTTCTGCATTGTACCGATGATATATATCATTCAGTGTCATGTATTAAAAGGAAAAAATAAGAAACTAAATATATCTTTTGATATTCAGTTTGACGTCCACTTTTGGGAATTAATATACAAGGTTAAAAAATATTCAAACGTGGTTTAATATTTTTAACCGTTGGATATAACAGGCAATGTAAATTGCAAAAGTGTTGAAAGAAAAGTGAGGAATAAGATTAAATCTATGAAATAGTTTTACCATTATTTTTCAAAAAGTCACATTTTTTAATTGTTATACGACTCCTCTAGACAAAATTCGTCATTTATTTTATTTTTTTATTTTTTTACATTTTCTGCAACAATATCATAACCAAAAGCTGCATATCTGTGCCTTTAAAATTGAATGAGTTATGCTTAATTAAAAATTGTCCATTGTGAATGGAAGCCATATATCAAATTAGAACTATAAATCTGTGAGATATTGCAAGAAAAAGGAAACGTTGACGGTAATACATTTGCAGTTGAC
Source organism: Maratus michaelseni (assembly GCA_963931845.1). NCBI lineage: Eukaryota > Metazoa > Arthropoda > Arachnida > Araneae > Salticidae > Maratus > Maratus michaelseni. Next base: position 276,573,942 of record OZ007599.1, read on the forward strand.
CTTAAAAAGAAGATAGACAATGTTTGCAACCAAATTAGTGACGAAAAACTCCAAAACCTTCACAAAAAGAATATTAAATGGGACTAATATTCTGTAGGATGATTCAGTCATCCTATCGTCGATCCTATACCAGGACCGTAGCATTTATGTATTAAAGATGAGATAAACACGTTGAAAATGCTTTGTGAAATGTTTTTTTTAAATTATGTTTCTAAGGTTTAAAACTACATTTACCCTTTTACATAATCTCTACCTGTTTTATTAAGATGCAATGCTTTGTTTAGATGTATTTGTGAAGCATTTTTTTTCACATTTGTTAACATATTTTGGTCAAAAGAACACCAAATTTGTGAATGGTTCCCAATTTTACTTATGAAATAGCTTTTCGAATATTATGAAAAAAGGTATATGTCATCTTTTTTGCCTTTGTCATAATTTAGTAAGTTTTCACTATGCAGGTTGGCAGTTTTTGGAATGATCTTGTTCGAGCAAAAGAAAAAAAAATCAAACTGGCCAATTTTGTCTAGGAGTAAGCAAAAATTAAAAAAGTTTAATTTTTTAAAAGTAATTGGGAGGATTATTTCATTATTTTAACTTTTTTTCTTACCTTCTAATGAACGTTTTTGCAATTTACATGGCCTACTTCTCTCCAACAGGTGAAAATTTTAAATACGTTTCAACCTTTTTGAGACTGTCTTCTTTAAATAATTTTCTTTGAATATTTTTTTCTATTTTTAGTGCTTTTATTCGCATCTATGAGACAATTATGATTTTTCAATAGAATTTTGAACTTTAGGTACTAAATTTCAGTATCCAGATAACATCTGAAAGCGACTTGTTTAAAAATTAATTGACACCTTACACTATAATTCTAAGAACTTCCTGAATTGTTTATATTTAAGCTAATGAAAAAGTGTGGAATTTTCCATCGTGCCAGGGTTAAAGTGCTAAATATTGGGTGTATTTTTATGTGCATTAGAAGAGAAAAAGTATACTCCCTATTAACTCTGTCGCAAATCATTCTATACAAATGTGACTGGTACCAATTGATTAGTAATAATATCCGCTAATTATTGCATTACTTAAATTTTGCCTAGGGGTTGTCTACACATAGAAATTTTTAAAAGTGTTAAAATTTTAAATACCAACACCTAATATTGACATCATATTTGGATTTTTCAGTAAATTATACCTTTGGATATCAAGTAATTTGGTCAAGTATTTAAGGAATTATGCAGGTTTGTAGTTTGGAACATAATTTAAAAACAACTTGGCGGAATCAGCTGTAATTTGAAATTCGAATATTTGAAGCAACACAAATTAGATACAAATCGATTTCTAATAAAAAGTTCATAGGTTACAATTCATATTTTCTTTTCGAATGTTAATTTCAAATAATATATGTTTTGAAATTCACACTCGAAAAAAATATGAATTATTGATAAAAAATAAGAGTTATTGCAAACTCACGAAGTCAAGCCATTTTTATGAGATATTACGATTTCAGATGTATTTAAGAGTTTTGAGGGTGAATAAAGTATTTTGCTTCTATTTTTAAAAACCGAAAGTGTTGATTTAGACTTTCGTGAAAAGCTAGTTTTATTTGAGAAGATATATTTTGGTGAGATATTGAGTTTAGTTTCGATAGTTTAAAATCTTTGTCACTCTCACAGATAATCCCTTGTCCCATTTAATATATTGTTTTGTTGTTTGTTAAATGTTGTATATCTGAGTATAGGGATTGGAAAAGCTACTTTCTATTGTAGAGAATTACAGCTACAACTACTTGTTTTAAAAAGTAGCGACTATAAACTACTTTTTAAAATTAGTCACTACTTCTCTACTTTCAGATTTTTTCAATGGGTTCAATTTACTCTAGAAATTAAAGACACTGATTAAATGATAAAGCGACCCCTCATTATATCGCGTTTGAAGGGATATACTTAAATAAATTCGACTAACAGAGAGTATTAAAAAATTGAGAAAGATAACATACAAGAAAATGTTTTGCGTTTGTCTCCAAAATGTTAGTTTATACACACATTACAAATTTCGTAGCAAAATTAAGAGATATTATAACGTAGAAAATTAAAGAAAAACAACTTTAAATGAAACAAAAAAAAAAATGAATCTGTAAATAAAGTAATTCCAAATAATAAGAAACATAAAGAGTAAATAAACAAGTGTTGCCAGCAAGAAAATTAATCCTTTTGGTGGGTTGGTAGTTGATTTTAGCAGCAAGTGTCAATGAGAAAAATCTATAACTTCATGCGATACGTTGCTATGCACTGCAGTTGAGATTTGCAAACCGTTGAGCAAAACAAATTTTGACAAAATAAGCTAGCTTCGGACATGGGATTTGCAGAATGGTACCCCCCCCTCCCCCCTGAAGTAGCGTTGATTCTGGCAACAAACGACTTTTTGTGTATCGCACTACTCGCTACAAGTATTCCGCCAAGTTGTTTTTAAATTCTACATTGTTCAAAATGTAATGCGCTACACTACAAACTACTTAAAAAAGTAGCGACTACTGTAGTTTCGCTACTTGTAGTGCGCTACTTCTGACCCCTGTCTGAGCCTGAGTGCTTATTTGAAGTATGCAATATGAGTCACGAAGGAGGAGTTTTCAAAAGTACTGCATTTTGATTCTTCTATGTGGAATAACGAATATAAAAACCATAAATAATTTTAAATTTTATTCTGTTTAGCTGTTCAAGAAGAAACAGCCTGGGTTTGTTGTTTCAATACGATGATTGTTTTCTGATTCATATTGGGCCGTATTAAGTTGTGTCGGCTTTCAACAATTTGTGAGAATTTGTTGCAGTGCATTACGTGTAAAATGATTTTTCTTTACTTTTGATTTTCAATTCAGTTTTCTACAGATTAAATGTTTTTTTAAAGCATAGGAATTCGGAGTGCATTCCTATGTATTATTCAAGTAAATTATTAATATAAGAGCTGTGTAAGTTCTTCAAGAGTAATATAATAAAAAGGGAGAGCACAGTAAATATTTACTGAAGTATGCAGCTTAAATATTCAGCGGGTATGATCGAAAAGAAACTGCATTATAATTTTAAAAACTGCTTGCACCTTTTCCTTCGATACAGCCCAAACTGGCCGAGACCTAATTAAATTCCTCCATTGATTCTTCCACTACATACTTAGGCTTAGGCTCCTCCGCTAAGGTGCATAGAGGTGCTCATTTTTGAGAACTACTAGTTCAGAATAATAATCTTCGCCTCATTTAAACGCAGAATTATGCAATTAAATAAGGCGAAAAGTACCATTCGGAAATGGTGGTACCCAAAAATGAGCACCTCTACGCACCCTTTTCTCCCTTCTATTTTCCAAAAAAAAAAAAAAAAAAAAAAAAAAAGATTAACTGAAGATTGCAGTAAACTGTAAATAGATCAAAATATAACAATTGTATTATTTATGCGTATTTTCAACTTACAGATGTCACAAGAAAAAGAAACACTTAAAAAAACGAGTTCATTATATTATTATTTTTTAAATCTAGTTATGTAGTAATTTGCATTTGTTTAAATTTTTTCGATATTTTACTTGTCATTTTCTTTAACAAAGAAAGTGAAACAAATTAAGAGCAGTTTTGTTATCTATGGAATAATATTTTCTTTTCCATTATTATTTAGGGTATTTGATTCTTATCATATAATCTTTTTATTATTTTATTAACAATTTCTTTCAGTTGCAAAGTGAAATCTTCAGCCGGAACTGGCAGTTTGCTAGCTTGAACCGGAAAATTGTATCTGCTTTAAACGACCTTGACATTAAGTCTGCCATAAGTTATTCCTACTCTACTTTCTTGCAGACTAAGTCAAACGTATCAGATGAAATCCATCTCTTCTATGATGAAATCAATCGTGTGAAAATTAAAACATAAGAAAAATTTAGAAGGAAGATGTAAAACCTTCATTAGCCTGTTCAAAAAATTTGTTTATGGCCATCCAATTATATACTATCTTCATAAATTAAAGGGTCAGGCACCTTTGAAATATCAAAAGATAGCGAAAGTTATAAAGCTTGTTATAATAAATGTTATGTCATATACATTTTTTTATAACTTTTATGATAACAAAAGCTTGTTATCATAAAAGTTATTAGACCCACTTACACAAAACTCTAAAAGAATGTTTAAACAACCCTAATATTTAAAATTTTGTTTTTTTTTTAAATAAATTAAATCCATTTAATTTTAAACACTTTTATGTCATATATAAATGCATATTTTTCGACAATTGATGCACTGGATAACATTCACGTAACTCAGCTGTATGCGCTTACTTTTATATTGTAAGAAAAAAATAAATAATACTATGTCTAATTAAAATGTAATACTATTTAAATAAAACTTGTATTTTGTCCATAATAAAATATAAATATTTCATAAAAAGTTCACTTTAAAAACGACATTTTCAAAACTGAGCCAAAAATACTCAAATCTGAGTATGTCGCATAGTCAAAATGGCTCCGAATCAAAATTACTCAGGTTTAAAACATGTATATACTCATTTCTTAAAACTTGCACACACTCAAGAATAAAATAGTATGTGCTCATATTTGAGTATGTCCATGTTTCAAAAATGACCATGAACTGACTTCTATGTGTTGAGTATGAACTGACCCTAAGGATTTTTGAGTATGTCCATGTCTCAATAAAAAGTTCGCCGAATTGAAAGCATTGGGTCGTCATAACAAAATGAAAACATAGATTTACTCAGATTTAAAAGTGCCATTTTTCTCAGTGTTGGAAATGTAGGAACGTTTTAAAAATATAAGCAGCCATACTTTAAGAACAGTAACTGAAAAAAGAAAATTATAGGTAATTTTACGAACACTTATTTACTACAAAAGATGGTAAACGTTCATAAAAATTTGCGTAGCCATTTTCAGGAACTCGTGCACTTAAGCTGCAAAAATCACGTTTTCAATAAAAAGGCTTTAATTTTTTAATTATTATTATTTTTTATGCTGTATATATTGTTCATGCCACAGCTAAACTTCTTATTACCATAACTCTTGTTATAACGCAAAACTTTGAATTCGGGCTTGTTTAAGATATTGCAAATTAAGTAAGTTTTAATATGAGTGAATAAGAAAAAAATCCCTTTTGCTCGATATAAATGTACCTAATACCTTAAAATATTATTTGCTTTGGCAGTTCATTATGCTGCAGCTCTTTGACATGTTATTTTCAAACACAAACAATGCATACATGGAACAATGATAAAGAATAAAGTTGTATTATTATTATAAGTGATCTCTGAATATTATCTTTACCGTCCCTCTCACGAATTTTATGAAAAATCAAAGGGAAAAAATATTTTTTGAATTTGCATAATCAAAAGGCTATTCTAGATTGTGTAAAATTAATTAGTTATACCATATATGAGGTCTGGATGTTTAAGGGATATCGCTCAAAATAAAATTTAGTCGAAAACAGATTTTAAAATACAAATTTTATCATTTAAGTTAGAAGCCTCTTATGAAAGGCTTATAACTCAAGGTTTATGTGAGCTAGAGAGAGTTAATTGAATTTTGATTTTATTATTTTGTAATTTTTTCTGTACATATTTGCTATGATCTTGCCAACTTCATACATGTTATTTTATGAATTAATTTATGGAGCTTACACTCAACAAATTTGGAAGTCGAAGCTACATAAAAACGTTTGCAATAATAAAAACATTCATAAGAAAAACACAAATCACAACGATATTGTTTTTTGAAATATTTTATTTATCAAAAAATATTCAATCTCACAAATAATACAGAAATAACAATAACAATGATGATATAAAATTAAATACATAAATATGACCACGCACAAAAAAGGCTTCATTGGATAAACTTTACGCATGCATATTGAATATTAAAATTACTGTGTATAACTCATTAAGAAAAATCTATTAATCATATAAAATCTGAAAGAAAAATATATTTCAGGAAGTTAACAATTGCATTTCGTCGGATTATTGCGTTTCCATGGCAAGTGAATGCGTTCATCAACACAACTATCACCTTACTATGTAAAAAATGTTGAAGTGGCATGATTTCTACATATCATCAGATGGGTATGAGAGAACTGCATCATGAATTGCTCTAGCTACGTAATCCACATTTTTATCATTCAAGCCACAAATATTTACACGCCCAGCTGTAGGGAGATATATGTGGTACCGCTTGATGAGATATTGCGTTTGTTGCTCTGGAAAAGAAAAGACATAATAAATAAATATATATTTCGAAATGATGTATACATTTATTTAATATATATTTTGGTGCTTGAATTCGATCTCTCTTTTTTTATACTGAGATTTTACTGGTATTCATGTACCAATAATAGATAGTAATTAAATATTTGTACTGATTAGATAATTAAATATTTATGCTGGTATGTAGTAATTTTTCAACAATTTATCCTACGATATGTATGAATTGAATAGTTTTGTCTTTCTTCACAAGTGATGCTCTACATCAGTGTGGTCCAACTGTGGTCCACGGGGACTCGGTGGTACCACTATTTTCGAATAGTAATCTTCGACTTATTTAATCGCAGAAATTCTGAGATTAAATAGGGCAAAGATAGTGGTTCAAAAATAGTGGCGCCATTGAGACCCCACGGGCCACAGTTGTACGACATCGGTCTACATAGTGAGATCCCATGTTAGCGCTTGATTTAACCCTTAACTACTGTCACAGAAGTTGTAATGCAACTACTGTAAGCGGTCTCTGACACCGCTTGATCGAATGATGAGTGAAAGGCTCGATTAACTCATAGGATACAGTTTCTGTACTAATATTTCTGTACAGGATTTTTATAATTAAAACAACTTATTCATAAGTCTCGAGCAATAGTACTTAGGGCACCAAACGAAAAAAAAATCGCTAGTAACTGTAGTTAAACTTAAAATTACAAGTTAAACTGTGAAACTTGAGAAAGAAGTGGTCTGTGAGACCACTAACAGCAGTTAAAAGTTAAATAAGTGATAACAATATAATTATAGAATGAAAATATTATCATTCTGTGTTAACAAAATGCATTTTTAGACGAGATACTCACGCTTAAATTAAAAGTTAAAAATAGAATGAACTTAATTGTTTAATTCCGTTACAGTGCATTCAACACTATTTGAACTAATAAAAATCAAATGAACTCATTCTATTCCATATTCCATGTTTTGTAGAGACATAATACGTACGTAAAAAAAATCTAATAAAAATGCTATAATTCTTAGATATGTAGCCGTGAACCTACCAAATTCGAAATATAAAAAAATAGTACAGCTGATAAAATGTTGGGATACGAGAAAATATAAGAATTATACATTAAATCGACGGTGGAATCACTATGGCTTTTAGGAATTTCGAGCGTTTTTCTGCCGAAAAGAACATTTCTGAATAATAAATCAAAATCTCCTGGTTATATTAAAAGTATTTCTAGATGGCATTACACCTTAAGCAAATATCATAACAGATTAAATGCTTAAATGTTGTCATATGTAAATTGCTAAATAAACCAATAAATAGTAATATTAGTTAAGAAAGATGACTTTAAATATTCTGAAATGATAAATACTTCATGAATAACAAAAGTTCTGATTCCCTTTTATAAAATTGCCTGGTTTAATTTGATTGGATACTTCAAGAAAGAAAAAAACTATTTTTTTACGTACCTGTGAGTCCAGAAAAGCAAAACATTCCAATCTGCCTTGTGATGTGATCCCATGATCCTGGAGTACCTAATTCCTGAAGTTTATTCCTCAAAGCCCATCGCATCCTTTTGATTCTGATAGCAATTGTCTTAATTTGGTTCTTCCTAAAAAAATAAGTACATAAAATGTAAACATAAGCTGTTAAAGGAATTACTTTTTTATCGAATCTGCCTTTTAAAACGGCAAATTTCAAGCCATCCACTAATAAATTCTTTATGACAATCCTCGTCTCTCGTTTCTAGTCGAAAAAGATAAATTTTATTGATTGCTTCTCTCATTAACAACCATTTACACAATGTAAAAATCTGCTTCTACAGTAAACAGAATTTTTCCCACTTACGGAATTTTCAGCAGTAAGGGGTGTTGTTTGTAGTTCATCCTTTTTTTCAAGATGAAATCTCAGCTGTAATTGACAATACATCACGTAACAAAAGCAATGGACGAAATACATCCAATCTAACCATATTAGAAAGGAACCCATATGTTGTTAAGGTAACAATAATAGTATACGAATAGCATCTAATATTACAGAGTAGGCATGAATCCATTTAAGCAATCATAGTTCATGCATTTTCTGTGGACATGTAACATCTCAAAGAGATTGGCTGGGAAAAAGAGCTGCAGCGAAAATTCAGCTATTTTGTCGATTAAACAATAATATTTCATGCAACTTCTGTGGATACGTAGTATCTCAAAACGATTGGCTGGTTACGTTAAAAGCTGTTGCAATAATAGATTAGTTTTAGCTAGTTTGACGATGACATCCATTCCAAGGCAGTAATAGTTGGATTTGAGGATTCGTGTATTCAATGAATGTATCTATTATCAAATGGATCGGAATGCAAAGAAAGATATGTGTTATATTGTATAATCATTAGTATCATTGATTAATCTGGCATATTAGTTAATGCATGCATGGTATTTGCTTAATGAAATATAGAAAATTTCATTTGACAGCATACAAAAGAAGTATCAAGCAAGCCACAAAAAACATATGCTACATTAAGTTAAGTTTTGTTTTCTTCTTTTCTTCAGCATTTTTCTTTAGGTCAACATATTACATGCTTTGGTACAAGGTAACATTTGATTAATCCAAGGTCCCCTTTTTGATTGGAAATTTGCGCTCAAATGCTGGATTTTTTAAGACATTTTTTATTAGAACGATGTTTTTTCTTAAGAAGAAAAAGTTGCTATATATCGCCAGCCAACGAAAGAGGCAAGATGCGAAGCTTCTACCCTTCTTTACTGTCATGTGATGAAGATAAGATGATTTTCACCAATTGTCGAATTGTGATCTATAAAGGCTAAAAAACAATAAAGATAGGTGGAATACCGCGGCCTGTCTCTTTCGTTTGCTGCGCTATATACTATAGAATATATGTAATTTTCTCGTATCTTTTATTTTCTGATATCATTGCGCACGCAGTTATTTTCTTCAATAAAATTCAACCATTCTCAATGCTGTCAGGTACAGTCTTCAAAATACATTTCTTTTGCACGCAGAAAAAATATTTTTTTCGATAATGATATTTTGTAAAAATAAATCGTTTTATAAAATCATGTAAGAAAAGTAAATAAGAGATTAAAAATTTGCGTTGGTTTTCTTTAACTATATCGAGCAACAACCACACTAAAGACAATTTGATGCTTTAGAAAAATAATTTTTTCAATAATTAAAATGTACTTTTATGAAAACATATTTAATGATTACCTTATTTAAATCTTACTTGTTTAACATTTCCTTTTTTCAAAATTATTACTTTTGAATATACTCATGCCATAAAGCAAATCATGTAAAAGCATCAAAGAAATATTTAATGCGCACTAGTTAAATGCTTGCGTAGAAAATTCGTTTTCTTTGTCTCTTTGAAATGTCAAAGGAAGTTTTATGGATTCTTATATCATCTTAAGCAAGAACTTCTTTAGCAAAATACGTTGTTTCATATGTAAAAGGAGGGAAAAAAATCATTCATAGAGCTGTTAAAAAAGGGTTTAAATGTGACAGAAAATAATAGTAATAACAATAAAATAATTGTCTATACATTTAATGCATTACTAAATGGTCTAAACAGCTCTAAATATATCAAAATTTTGCAATGTATATACACTTTTACTGAAGCAGGTAAAATAATAATGTAAATATATTTAACTTATTACAACAATAGTTTTAATCATGACATAGTAATTTTACTTTGACGTTGCTAGAGAAAGAGTTCAACTTTCTTCTAAATTAAAATTATTTACTCAAATACAAATCCTTAAATAATAATAATAATAATAAAATACAAACTTAATAATTTGGAAGCATGCAATGCATTAATAATGTCATAAAGCTGACTTAAATAACAATGAAGTAAATGTCATATTTTAACTTAAAATATAAACTTTGAGCTATAGAAAAACAATTTCACTTTGCAAACGCTTTGAGAGAAATTTGATTATTTCTAAAGAATTTATGGTATGAATCTATGAATTTTATGATGTTTACTTTGTGTTCAGTTTACATTTTGACTAATTTAATATAAATTAACCAAGCAAAAATTATTAAAAATCTATTAATTTATAAAATTAATTTTAAAAATAAAGACCTTGATAACTGTTTAATAACTTCTATTGAAAGTTCGTCTCTGTCATATAAAGATGAAAATTTGTCTCCTTCTGATGAAAATGTTGAATTTTTTTTTCTTTTTTCGGAAATTCCACTTGTATCTTGATCTACATTTATTTAAAAGATTTTTATTTTAAGATAAATAATAAAAAAATCAACTTGAATTACGTGTTGTTTAAATAAGTTTCTTGGGCTCATATTTGAATTCTTTATCACAGGTCTCTAAAAAGTATGTTTTTTAATGTGGGCAGTTTTTGCAACGGAAATTTACTATTCTTCATTTTAACTACGTGCTTAAATTTTTAATGATTTGAACATTCTGAAGAAATTTACTGTTCAGGTGAACAGACAAATTTATGACACTAACAACATGATGAAAATTTCAAATTTGTTTGATTGAAAATCTCATCCTGAAATTTCCAAGTTATATCTTTATTTAAGTTTAAATTGCTTTATTTTGTCTTCTAAATCACGAAAAGTATTTTTAAAAATACATTACAACTATAGAATAATTTTGAGCCTTTTCTATGACGTAAGCTTTATCAAGTGTGATATCCCAAGTCGAACCGAAATAAACCCGCAAGAACTAGTTCAAACGAAAAGATTCTATTTTTAAAACCAAATTATGTAAGAAAAACTCTTTTTATTTATTTTATCACCTTTTGCCTTGTATTTATCAATCATAGAATCAAAAAACATTAATCATGGTATTTGCATTAAAGAACTCTTTAAACAGAAGTTGTGCTGTATTCATCAGATTTTTTTTAACCCTTTCGGGTCTTTTTTTTTTTAATTTTGGGGAAAAATTAGTTTCTAGTTAAAAAAATTAAAGGTATCTATCCAAAAGAATAAAAAAATGATGTGCTGAAATCTAACGAATACGACAGTAGTTATTTTGTGTACAATGCGCTATGGAAGAATTTTTGAAGATGTTTGAAAATGTTACATTATTACTACAACAAGATTAAGTGGACATCACAACTTTGCAGAAATTTTTCCTTTTGTCATAAATTATTTTTTTCTTATATGCACCAGACAAGTAGTTCTCATTTTTTATTTTAAAAGAATGAAAACATGTATGAAAACAAAAATGAACCAGTGACGGTGTGTGAAGGTTTAAGCACACTATTTTTTATTAACACTTTCCAACAAAGTTGAAAAGTGTTTATGAATTCGGCTTGGCTGTCTATCTGTCTGTCTGTCTGGCCGTCTGGCCATACTCTAAGTCTCGTAAATATACTCGGATTGCCATGGTATTTTTACATTTTATTGAGATATAGTGCATAATGTTTGTAATTGAAAAGGAAATATGTAGCATTTATAGTTCGTTTACAGGGCCACAGAAAAAATATTCCGTTACATTATGATCTTTGGTAAAAATGGTTTACGGTGCATTTTATTGATGTTACGATACTTGAAACATAATAAGATTGATATGCATCACTGAGATGAAGTACAACATGCTTTCTCAGGAGTATAGAATGAGTGACATTTATAGTTCGTTTACAGGGATGCACAAAACAATCCCTTACATTATAATCTATGGGCAAAAATCGGTTACTTTGCATTTTAATCATGTTATGAAACTTCATACATAATGAAATTAAAAAAGAGCACGTTTACATGCTCTAGACAGAGCATGTCTACATGAGCATATCTACAAATACTCATGTACTCTCGTACAGATCATGTCTACACAGAGCATGTCTACAGAGCATGTCTACAACATGTTTTCTATAGATTATGCAGTGTTCGCATCGTTCATTTACAGAGCACACATAATTCATTTACAGATACGTACAAAAGAATTCGGTTACAGGACTGACTGTGATCAGTGCGTTTTTCGCTGTTGTATGCATTTTAAAACTTATCTAATTTTTAGTGTATTACGTGATGTGCATAAATTCTATACATCATGTACAACGACATAGATCATGCTGCACGATGGAATTCGTGCAAAATACCGCATGTTACCCTTTTTTTTAATTGCTTATTTAGAAATCTCATATTATTAATTGCAAAAAGGAATTTTCTTAATAATATTTCTCTTACTGTTGGAAATTGTTTCATATTCTGTGCCTGATGCCTGATTTTTCGTTCTTGTTTTATTTCTAAATCCGTAAATGCTGAAACGCAAATGAAGGAAAAATAGTAAATGTAATGTATGACATGTAGTACTATTAGAATGCCAGGCACGAAAAGTTAATTTAATTGTCACAGAATAACTCGTTTTCCAACTGCAAATATTCTTAATAATTTAGGGAATGCTAATTAATAACAAATATTATGGTGCCAGATTTGTTTAAACTTTATAACGTTTTATCGTTTTTCAGGGAATGAGATATGAATTCTTCCTGAACGGAAAATAGGGATGATTCGAAGGGAATTCGTGTTATCTTAACCAGGATTACTCATTACTTTTAAGCTCCTGATGAATGTGTACAAACAAATATGGACTCACTTTTCACACACTTTCGCGTTTTTCAAAATCATGCTTCTAAACTTCTGATAAAAATATACATTTGAATGGGTGTCTGAAAGAACGGCCTATGTTACAAATATTTTTTTTTTTTTTTTTTTTTTTTTTTTTTTTTTTACAGAAATGAGGAAAAAAAATATTAATGTCATTGAGTAGCTATGTTCTAAGTACCTAGTTCTACATAGGTCTTTCTTCCGATCTTAATTATCCTCCGCTTTTGTCTTCATGTAGAGCATTGATGAGTAATAAAAAACTAGTTAGGTGGGTAAGGAAAGTAATAATAGTATTTTAGTTTATTGTTTTTATTTTTTTATTTAAAGTAAACAAACTTGTATATTATGAAATTGCAATTTTTAACACTGGGTATTCCACATAGGCCCTTAAAAAAAAAAAAAAAAACTTTTCAAAATTTGAAACATAGGCTTTCTCAAAACACCCATTTATTTATCATGAATGTATTGGCATCAAGGGAAAATTTTTAAGGACTTTTTGCCCTGAAATGTGACAAATATAGAGATATGTTTATGAATGTTGTTAAGCGCTATGTTTTGATGTAGATTTATTCGTCAAAGATATTTATTTTCTTTGCATATTTAATCCTAAAACTAATTCTGTTGCTGTAATGTTGGATACTCACCAAAATTTACGAACAATTTAAAAAGATAAATAAATAAATGCTTTTTTTTTTTTTTTTTTTTTACGTAAATTAAAAAAAAAAAAAAAAATTTTATTCGAAAATTTCTGGGACAAATTTTGGCAGTTGGAGATTAAAATTAAATAGTATAAATAATATACCAACGCCCTTCAGAGAGTTTTAAGGCGCATTATGTTGCAGCTATTTCGTCAGCCGTTACCAACTGAACAAAAAAAAAAAAAAAAAAAAAAAAAAAGGTAAAGCTCATCCTCTTAAAGTGTTTATGAAATAAAGTAAAATTCTTAAAGTATAGCTTATCCTTTACGTGACTGATTTAGATAATAATATTTTCGATAAATAATCTCATGAATTTTGGCACATAAATCTCCATTCAGCAGTATCACTGTAAAAAATGACCTATGTTTCTTATTTTATGAAAATATGCTATAACCACGAACGAAAATATAATATAATCTTCTGAGTTATCCGAAATTTCAAATAGCATGTTACATTGTCTTTTGAATTCCCAGAAACGAATACATCTTCAAAATTTAAAGAATAATTTATAAAAACAAATTATTTTTAGCTGCCCGAATTTTTCAGAAACGTTTTCGAAGGGTTTTTATAGTGTATTAATTAGTGTCCTCAGGGTGGAATACCTGTTTTTCGAATGTTATCTATTCTCAAGTACACGTTTTCAGCCGCATAAGTTAATTCATACATGAAAGAGTAAATAAATAATCTTAATTTTAATGTTATTGTTAACGCTGTTAATTTTGCATGTTTGCCTGTTAAACATTTTTTTTAACATGAAAATGTTTACTTCAGAATCGATAGCATTCGAAAAATAGGTATTCCAGGCTAAGGACACTAATTAATACACTATAAAAACCCTTCGGAAACGTTTCTGAAAAATTCGGGCAGCTAAAAATAATTTGTTTTTATAAATTATTCTTTAAATTTTGAAGATGTATTCGTTTCTGGGGATTCAAAAGACAATGTAACATGCTATTTGAAATTTCGGATAACTCAGAAGATTATATTATATTTTCGTTCCTGGTTATAGCATATTTTCATAAAATAAGAAACATCGGTTATTTTTTACAGTGTATAAAAGTTACAAAATAACAAAAATATGCTCAGAAATTTTTTATTTTAGAATTTTTTGTATTACTGAAAGCTGAACTTTGTTAGATATTATTTTTTTTTAATTTATCAACATATGATGGAAGATAAATGTTGACTATTTTAATACTAAAAATTAACGAAATAAATATATCATCTTTTAAATAATGCCAGAGATTAAAAATATATTTAAAGATGAAACTTATTCAGAAATATGAGCATTAGGTTTTAAGATTCTGGAATCGATAACGCATCATTGATCTAGGTCTCTTAACCTAGTTAATGTGCGTACGCTCCTTAAAATTTCTAAAGAGTCTGGAATCGATATTTTAGATGAGAAAATTTCTATTTAACATTTAAATCGCAGGATTTGTAATCACCACATTTGGTGGCCGAATTTCTAATATTTTTCTGCGATTCAATAAGGCGAAAAATTCTGTTCAAAAATTGTAGTAGAACTGTACGTACCCCTGAATCAAGACATTGATAAATACAATAAAGTTGGATATTTTATCAAGAAAAGCTCTTTTTTTTTTATAGATAAAACGGTTTATTGAGTATTTTCTGAAAAATCATTTTACATTTGAGGAAAAGAAAAGAAAAAAAAAACGAAAAAGTAGGAAGTCTTACGCAGAAAAATACTTTCACAAAAAATTACTTTGTACGAAAATATAAAATTTCACTATTTTAATACAGTATAGCGAATTAATTAATTAAAATTTACTCAAAACAGTAGCAAGACTCTCCCACATCATATTATTTTGTACCAAAACTAGAAAAATTCACTATTTTAATACAGTATAGATAATAAATCAGGTAAAAATTTCCGAAAAAAGTAAACAGACTTTTCCACAAAATATTTCTTTGTCTGAAAATAGAAATTTGCATTATTTTAATAAAGTATAGCTAATTAATTAGATAAAAGTCGCTCAAAACAATAGAAAGAATTCCCCACACGAAATTAATTTGTCTGAAAGGAGATAATTTCGTTATTTTAATAGCATATAGCTAATGAATAAGCTAAAAATTACCCGAAACCGTAGGAAGACTCTACCACAAAAAATACTCAAATAGAAAATTTCACTTTTTTAAATAGTATAGCTAATTAATCTAGACATGTGAATGAAATAGCGAGATTTCTATACAATTTCCTAACATTTTCTTTATGCTATAAAGGAGCGTCTGATATCAGTTTTTTTATTCGGAGAAATCGGTTAGTCTGTCTCTGGAAACAAGACTAAGAGTTTTAGATAGGAAGATATACATGTAACTTAACAGTGCACAATCACTGGATCTCTGCCAAAAGGGTAATTACGTCAATGCAATCCTACAAAATATTTAGAAACTATGGTCACGTGACAATGTCACCTTTTGATAAAGCAGATGCTATTTACACTATCATTCATTTTCTGATTTACTAAGTATGTTTTGGAGAATGTGTTTATTGGAATAAGTTAAATGGTTCCTATATCTCAAAGAAAAAAATCTTTTGTGCAGTTTATCATTATATTTTCTAGTAGATTGTTATTGGGAAAGTCTTATTGAGTCACCGGGAAAGTTGTTTGTGAAGATGTTTCTTTGGGCCGTCCAAGGAATTATTTGACATTTATGAAACTTGTTCCTTGAAAAAGAAAGTTATATATATTCATTTTTTGAAAAATATTCGTTACACAGAACTATTAATATATACTTTTTTTTAAATCACAAAATCTTTCACATTTCACTAAAATCTTTCACATCTTACAAAGCAAATTCGTTTAGGGAAAATAGAAATAAAGCACATCAACATTATTTTAAGCCTAGATGAATAGGCATTCGTCTTAATCTATCTGACACTTATTTTATTAAGGTAATTATAATATGTGTATAAGATAATGTTTCGGGGACAAATATAAAACATTCACGTGTAGGTTATCATTTTTTTAAAATTTTTTTTAGTCGCACTTGTTCTTATCTATCAACATGCTTGGTATAACGAGGAACTACAATACTTAAGACCGTTCTTAAGTAAAAAACTGCTACTTTTACCACAATTATGAAATAAATTTTATTCACACATGTGTAATTCAGATATACAGATTTAGATTCCAAATAACTGATTAGTCTTTTTTTTTATTTGATTGCAAAAGTACTATATCTTCTAGAAGACATTGTCGAATTAGTTGTTTTAACCAATTTTGGTAATATGAAAAAACAAGAAAATGCGCAAATTGCAGTCGAACAACTTTTGAAGCTCCTGACAGTCTGCTTAAGAAAAACTAGATTAAAATTCGGTAAAAGTAACTGCTTTAAAACTGCAGTGTAACTGTAATTAATAATAATAATAATAATAATAATAATAATATTTTTGATTCAGTTGTTTCTCACAATAAATATATTTCTTTCGTTCAAAAATACTGTGGAGAAATAATAACCCAATTTTAATGAATATTCAATTTTCACATGTTACGTGTTATATCTACATATACATGTTACTGCTATATAATAAAGAAATTTGGTGGAGTCTCATTGCTTTTAATTGATACGCCCCTTACGCATTTGTAATGATGCCCTTTATGCCTGATTATTTTTTATATTTCGATAAATATATATTTTTATTGATTGAGTGGCAACAGCTTTATGTATTTTAAATTGTAATAGATTGCCAACCAAGAATAAATAAAATTAAAAAAATAAAGCCATTTTACATTAATCAAAACAATAATTAGAAAACTGAATTATTGCGTGAAATGTGACAGAAAGACAGAAATGAAACCTAACAAATATGGAAAGTTATGCCTAACTTTTTTAAGCTTGCAAAACTGAATTATCACTGTCATAAAAGTGGTAAGAAATGAAAGTGAAAAAAGTGACAAATTGTATGTAGTATCTATTTAGTGCTTGAAATATTGAATTATTGCATCTTACGTGGTAAGAAATGAAAGAGAAACTATGAAATCTCAACAAATGAATTGCTAATAACATGTGTTTAATGCCTGAAAAACTGAATTATTGTCTTGAAACGGGTTAGAAATGAAAGTAGATAACTGTCGACTTTAGTATGGCACTTGTTTTGATGCGATTATATACTGAAGTTGTCTTATCTCGGCTTGATAAAAATAATATTTGCTTGTTACTATAGCATTTTACCCATTTTCATACAAAATACATTGATTATTCAAAAATTTATTAAATGAGGGAGGGTAGCTGATTTGTGTAGGCCACTTTCTGAGTTTTTATCTGAAACGAAATTTTAAGATTTTATGAACCCAATTCTAATTAATATTTCATTTAAATATATATATATATATATATTTTACAATTCTTTCTCCCCTTCCCCTCCTTTTAAAATTAAACATACTTAAATATGATAGAACAGCTTTCTTAAATATAATAAAATCTCTATTCTACAGAATGAGATATTCCAATGCTTGTTGGTTTACAATATCACGCCTACAAACATATTTTTGGGGAAAAGGTTTTTGTCATATTAAAATATATGTTCATAAATAATGTGGAAACTGAAAATCGTTCGATAACTATAATATACATTTCATAGATAATTGCATAAAACAAATTCAGTGAATCTAACATTTTAGTATTCTAAATTAAAAAAATCTAAATTAATAAATTAAAAAAACTAATTTGTTAGAAAAATTCTGAGAAGGGCATTTTGAAACATTTTTAATATTTTTAAAGCATAAGTAACATAAAGTTTCTTTTATTATGTTACTGCATATTTTTTATGAAATGTAAAACAACAACAACAACAAAAATCCACCTGAAATTGATGTATTATTTTGGACAGAAATCGAGTTTAAAAGTTAAAATAAATCAAAATTGTTTTATTGCACTTCACTGATCAAATGTAAGGTTTCTTACTGTATTACATTTGATAGCAATTCGATTTTCGATTTACTATAGAAAGATGAACATTTAGGGAAAAATCTCCATGAGTTACATTCTTAATATTTTATGCAAAAAAGAAAAAAACAATAAAGTAAAATGAAATAAATAAAATAAATCATGTCAAACAGCAAAATTTAATTTCTGGTTAAGTGTACGAAGTGACTTTTGTTGTGTTTGAGTTTTAACTACTTCCAGAGGATTCTTTAACTATCACAATTTTGAGAGTTTTCTAAAACTGTTCATTTCTAAAATGTGCATTTCTGGAGATTTAAAAACACCTTTAAAGCATAATTAACATAAAGTTTCTTTTATTACGTTACTGCATATTTTTTTTATGAAATGTAAAAAAGCGGTAAATTCAAAACATATGAAATAGAAGACTACAATTTATGTATAGTATCTGTTCTCTGGGGATCGTAAATATGAAGTATGGTCTGAGTGCACATTTATGTACAGAAAATAACTGATAAATTCTGGATAGCCTGATTGATTTTACAAAGAGTGCAACAAGAGCTTTTCCAAAGTAGTGCAAGTATTTTCAACTTGAATTACTAATAGTCTGGTCCAAAAATGGTAAAAGTACGCATTTTCTAGTACGATGGCTTGTTTAAATATTTTCACTTTAACTCAAAACGTTGCTATTATTTTGAATGTGATGATGTAATTTTCATATCAACGTTCATGAATTTCTATTTATTAATAAGAATTAAATAGAACTTTATGTAAAAATGCCTTTACTGATCAGTTAATATAAGTTTTGAGAACGTTTTAAAATTGAAATTAGGAAAATAATAAAACAATTTATAAGTAATTATTTAGTAACTAAGTAATTATTTAATTTTTGCAAAAGACACAATCTCAACAGCCAGTATAGTGTCTTAAAAAACAATTTTCTTCATTATGTATTACACAAATAGAAATTTCTCATGCAGAAAGATTTCCTTGCAATACAGTTTTATTTGGTATTTAATTATTCAATAAAAGCATTTGATTTAATATGAAATTGTTGCATCTGTCTTGCATTGTTTGCAATATTTTAAAAGTATGTTTAAAATTTATTAAAATATTAACTTATTTATTTACGAAAAGAGTTTATAAGCATAGTTTAATATACTTTGAATGTAAATTTTAGATCATATAAAAAAATACTTAAAAGGTGAATGTTCAGATAAATATATTAATAAAATCATGTTAATAAAATCTGGAGAGAGAGCGAGGTGATGCAAATTTACTGTCTTATGACAATATCTTTCTATAATGTGAAATTCCACCAATTTTTCCAAAATATAAAGGCTTAATTTGAAGATAAACTGAAAAGAAATTTAGCCCGCTTGTTACAATTATTTAAAAATATTAAGTACTATTTAAAGAAGTAAAGTCAATCACAAGTAGAATTGTAAAAATGAGTATATAATGCGAAACAAAATCAAGCGAACCAAATCAGTAAGAAACAGAGTAACTTTCCATTAAAAACTATAGACTCCAAACTCTAATATCAGTTAATGTGAAAGCTTGTTATCATGTAAAATTGCGTATTTTTTAAAGATTCAGATATGCCAAACAAGACTGGAAGGTTTTAAGTTATTTTATCATTTTTATAGGAAAAATAAAAAGTTTGTGAAAGTAAAATATTTAATGTATATTTAAACTTTTAAAATATTGATGAGATTTTGATAATACTTTTTTGTAATATAATAAATGAATCATTTAATTGGTGTTTCATCATGCATATATGTTTATTTGATATTAAGTAACAAACTGAAATTGCATCTTTGAAAATTCTACACTTTCGATCACCTTACTTTCTGTGGCAAACAATTTATGCATTTACGATACTTATTATCAGTATTCATAAGAACTTCTTGAAACTCTCAATCACTGAGGATTCTTGAGACCAACCACCAAGTTTCTTTGCTAGAATTTCATTGACTTTAATCTAATCTTAAATAGCTCTGCTTAATTTTAAAATTTGCACATTTTATTTACTGAAAATGGTATCTTTTAAGGGCAAATTTCAGTTGAGTGGTTGATAACCTCACTTTTTGATAAAGACTAGTTTTGTAAACAGGCAAGTAGTTTCTTAATTTATTTTTAATTAGCTCGCAATCAACACAGTCCTATCAAAGAAACCCTTTAGAACCGAAAGGAATGTGATATCGATAGAGGCAATTCGACCTCAAGTTCAGTAATAGTTGAGAACAAAAGTTCACCATAAATAAGTCATAAAGGTTGTAGCAATTTTTTTTTTATTTTGTTGAAAGAAAATTTCTCATTAGGCAATTATGCATCTTTACTCCATTCAATTTACGTGTATGAGTTAGTTTAAATTAGATGTCATACCCAAACTTTTATGAAAAATCAACCAGTTTGAAAAAAAAAAAAAAAAAAAAAAAAAAACTATAATCAAAATAAAGAAAGAAAACGGAAAACAAACAAGTTACCGCTAAATAATGGATCTAAGAATTATAGGTATAGATACATTGTAAGAGAAAGCGTAAAAAGTGCAGCAAAATTTGTAAGTTTATGCACCCAAATTGCCAGCATATTTTTCTATAAATTAACAGCAAAGTAGGTATTTTTATTTTTGAGATTTTACAGCAAAAGATGTTGCAATATGCTAGTTTTGCTGTAAAAAAATGAGAGTAATCATGAAAAATTAAAAAAAATAATAATAATAAAAAAAATGGTTGGGAATTTAGGAACAAAAAATTACAGTAAATTTTGCTGTAATTTTTTGCCGTTTTGTCGAATAGTGTATCAGAGCGTTAGAAGTGATCACAAATTGCTTAGTAATACTCATTAACACATTATTAGAATTCTACGCATGAAAAATATCATGTATTAAAATTTTATTATTTAAACTTTTATCACAGTCTTATCGACAAGAAAAAATAATCTAGTGGTGAGATGTATTTAAAAAGGAAAATATTGATTCTAAGCTCTCTAGTGAATTTTATGTTTAATTTGATAAACAAGACTGTAACGCACCGATGGCCTTGCAGTTAGAAGAGGAAATTCAGAAAGAAAAAGATATGAACAAGGAAATTCTCCGAATCGAATGTGACGTTTGTTTGACAGTAATTGATACTTTATGACCATTGAACTATAATACTGGGACTTTAAATATAATCACGGGGTTCAGTTCGATACCCTTAAATAGCACTTGATACGTATTAAAATAGACATTGGTATTGAAAAACCTATGTGCGCATTTAATTTGTTACAACAAACATCACTGCGCTTTTACAAAACTTTATAATAAATAAAGTAACACAAAAGATTAAATCAAAATGTTATAAAACATTGATAATTCAAGAGATACAAATTAGGACTGTGCCGTAGCACACGATTCCAAAGCTCAAGAGCAAGGGTTTCCAAAATCTCAACCGCGGGCCACAGAGATTCCGGTAAAAGTTTAGAGTAACCTTCCCGTTATTTAATCGCAGAAAGTGAATTCAAATGTTACAATTAAATAAATTAAATAAGGGGAATTTATTCTACTCAATTATAGCCTATGATTGCAGCAACAACTGCGGCCCAGGGCTGAATTGCTGGAAAAACCTGATGTAGAGCAATGATTTTCGCACGCTGTGCTCCAAAATATTCATATCCGGTGAACGTGAACAAGGCAGTACTTATACATAGATGTTTTAGGCGGTAGATGGGGTCCTCGAACATTAGGGCCCCCAAACAACTGGATAGATAGATTGGGCGATTTCTTGGACTGCTATTTAAATGTCTGAATAATGCTTGATGTGTAGGTCTGCCGACATGAATTGTGGGGCCTTGGATAATTTAAGTAATTTAGGAGTTCCTTGAAAAATCATATCAATGGTATGAATTAAAAAAGGTAATGTAACCATTTATACGGACGCCTAACAATTGGAGGGCCGAGGCGAGCCGTCATTTTTGTCTCATCTGCTCGTCAGCCCTGTTGATATTTACTATAATATTATGAGCTGTGATTTTAATGTTTTTCTTTAAATTTTTAATATTAAAGCCATTTTTATATGAAAAAAATTATTATATTTATTTACCCTTTTTTGTTTTAATTAACGTTTGATTTAAGCCGTATATTGTTAGAAATTGGAGACCTATACGTGCAATTTAAGGTTTTCAGAAAAGACAAGGGCCACTATTGCAGGTACAGCTCTAGCCATAAGAGAATGATTTTAGTTATGCCGAAAAAATTTTAAAGGCATTATTTGAATTATCTTTTGCTTATTGTTGCACAGTTTTGCTTAAGAACATTGCAAGAAGGGAAAAAAGTAGTAATATAAACATTTGTTTCATTCTCAAAGTCATATTTGTGAGAAATGAGAAGTTTTTTTTAATTAAAAATTACAATAAATTGTTTTGTTTTAATATTTGATCGTAATGGGACATTTTTTATGTACTATTTTTTTTGTCTGAATTCTCATAATCACGATTTTAAATAGGCTCCAGAAGTTAACTATAGGTTCAAGTATGCCATATAATAAAAATAGCTGACAAATAGTCAGTCCTAGAGGGCCATATAATAAAAATAGCCGTTTCGTCGTTTATATGAATTAGTCGTTTATATGAATTTAAATTCGTCGTTTATATGAATTAGATTTATATATTTAAGTCAAATAAAAGGAAATGGGCATAAACGATATTTGTGCCTTAGAAACCATAATGTTAAGTATTTTTAACATATAGAAAATAAGTAGCATTTAGAAAATAGGCCTTTACATGTCATTGAGACATGTAGGAATGTAATCAAATTGGAAGAAAATATAACAAGTAATTTAAGCACTTTTCTTAGAATGATTTAAGTTAAACGCGTCATTTTAGTCTCCAATTACGTCTTGGCTGTTCGTCAAGAAGTTCGTTAACCGTTTCCAAACGTAACTCTAATTGCATTTAGGAGTGCTTTTGTATGAACTCTAGTTTTTGAAATTTAAAACTATTTTGTGTAACTTATTTCAGTCTTTGTATTTTCATTTTTCTCAATAATCATTCAAAATCAGCAATTTCTATGCAGTTACTGCGTTTCGGATGAAAAAAAAAAAAAAAAACTCCACTGTGGATAAACAAATATGGACGTCAGAAACTGTTAGGATTCCATCCGATTCACAGGGTGTCCCTTTTTATGTTTGGTCAAAAGGTAATTCCCAAACTGTTAGTTTTAGAGATATAGTTTGAGTTGCAAAAATATTTCAAATGTTATTCTTCATCATATGAAAATCCCTTTACTTCAAAATAGTTATTTTTTAAAGAATTGCAGAATTTAAATTTTATACAGTTGTATTTAGAAAACTTTCTTCGTGCTCTGAGAAGTAAAATAGTAAATATTCCATTTTTGAACGATCAAAACTTGCCAAATTATGATACTTTGAATTTTTCGAATTTTCAGCGTTTTTCTGTTTTTAATGCCAGAAAACATCAAAAATTCATAAAATTCAAAGTATCGTAATTCGGTAAGTTTTGATTGTAGAAAAATGGAATTTTTATTGTTTTATTGTTATAGCATGGAGAACGTGTTTCTAAACCTATTTTACAGAACCCAGGGACAGTATGAAAATTTAAATTTCGCAACTTAAAAAAAAAAAAAAAACTATTTTGACACATTTTCATATGATAAAGAGCAACATTTGAAAAGGTTTTGCAATAGGAAATGTACCTGGAATGGAATTTTCATTGTTTATTTTAATAGCATGGAGAAAGTGTTTCTAAATATATTTTACAGGACGCAGGGATCGTACAAAACTTTAAATTTGGTAACCGTTTAAAAAAAATCAACAATTTTGACATATTTTTATATGATGAAGAGCAATATTTGAAATTTTTTTGCAATTTGAACTATACCTTGAAAGCTAACGGTTTAGGAATTAGCTATTGATCAACGATAAGAGGAGACACCCTGTATTAAGCACTGAGCACTTGTTTTAAAAATCTGGCCATTATTTGCTTATTTTTTTAGGAGTGTTACTTTTGTTAAATGAAAATATTATCTTATCTGTTTCGTTTTACACAGTGAAGACATAAAAAGGTAGGAATCATACGCACTTATTATTCTAGAGATCAAAATTTCGGATTTTTTTATTAATTTTTAGTCATTTGAATAGAGATGCACTTAAGACTGTCTTTTATATATTACGTTGCTAGCGATACAAGTTTTATGCGTCGATCCAGATTTTTAAATAACTTTGTCTAAAACTTCGCTTTTACAGTAAATCAATAAACTAAAACAAATAATCGAAATAGACTTTCATTATAACAAGGGCAAAATGCAATTTTTTTTTTTTTTTTTAAATGAAGGACTTAAATGAATTAGTTAAAGAATGGTAATTAGAACATGACGTTACTTATATTATTCTTTTCCTTTATGTATTTACTTCATGGTCCGATTTTGCAAAATCCAAAATCTTTCTGTCCTTTAATGAGAGAGAAAATATATATTATTAGTGCCGAAACTAAGAGAGGGCAAAGGGGGCATGTGCCCCAGACGCCAGAACGGAAGGCAGAGTGGGCGCCAAATGAATATTTGGTTTGTCGTTTGATACATAAAAATATATATGAAATTAGGGTAAAAATGTTTTACTGTGGAAAATCCAAAAGAAAAAGTAAGCCAAGTGCATTAAAATTGACAAATAGATAAAAAGACTGGTGAGGTCGGGTGATTGCTCGGGACACTAAAAACTCTGGGATGGAAAATACGCAATTATTATTATTATTTTTTACTACAATTATACATTTTTTACATCCACATCCGGCATTAGCGGTTAAGAGTTGGGACGACAGACCGGGACACCAAGCACTAAGGAATAAAAAATTCACAAAATAAAATGCTTAGTAAAATCTTAATAGTTTTTTTTTTGGTTTTGTTTTGTTGTAAGTCACTATTATAATTTTGAAAATTTACGTTAGGTTCAGGAAAGCATGTAGACATATCAGTCTATAAAAAAAGAAGAGCGTTATAAGTGATAGTTCCTCGAACTGGCTGTAGAGAGTACACAAAGATATTTTACGGTATTGGAATTCATTGTTATACCTACAGAAAATCTTGTTTTTTCAGTTCTTAAGACATTGTGACACATATCACCGTGTCTTTAAACGCCTACTCAATTGTAATGTAACACTACAACTACAGTAAAATATATAAAAATAAATCTGTGGAATAAATTACTTGGTCCCAACAAAAAGAATATCAGAAAGTATACATGCTAAGACGGAAATCTGTATGCAGTGGACTTTTTTTTCTGTTCTTTTCGATCCCGGTTTTTTGAATAAATATTTGACAAAGCTGATTGCATCGTTCAATAATACGTATTTTATGATTAGATATTTTTAATTTTAAAATAAGTCGGCTATTAAAAACTAAGTAAAATTCTCTTTGTAAATTCACTTTCCGCCGGAGGGGGGGGGGGGGGGGCAAAAACCATGTTTGTCCCCCGTGAAAAAAAGTTAGTTTCGGCCCTGTATATTACCACTACATTTACTTACTATTGTGACATACTAAACCAGTAGAGCATTTGCTTTACATCACAATCTGTAATTTAATGCAGAGATACTCAGAATTCATGCATTTTTTTCTGCTAATATGACAGAGTTGCGTTCTTCGGATAATGTTTATGCACTCGACGGAAGAGTTAATGCAACCAACGTGATAAAAAAAAAACAAAAAAAAAACATATGTTTCTTCTCGTTTAATAAAGGTTATGATGTTGTTTGATTAGTTATTTAAATAAAACATCACAGCTTGCAGTTAAATTTTTGAAGCATTAAACAGTACCGACATTTTCCGTATTTGTAACGAGTATGAAAAGTTAATGAAAAAAAAAATTAAAAAGGAAATGCAAATAAAATTAGAATACATTCGCTGTGCTGAATGCAGACCTTTTCCTCCGATGAGGATTTTTATATTTCAAAGGGGACATTGTCTGATTGCGAGGGAAGATTCTTTTTCTAGACAAATATAAATTTTGAAATTTTTCGTGGCGGGATATTTTTAGATTCCGTAGGGGAGTTGGAAGATTTTCTTTCTGGGATTACTCTCTTGAACACTGTAGACACATAGACGCATCTTCGTACCTTTAACAAAGAAGTTATAATAGATTTTGATTGAAGTTCTTTGCCTTCAATAGACGAGACGGTACGAATATTCACAAAACATTGACGAGGCGAATGTATACAGTTCAAGCGAACTTATCATGTACTTATAAAAATATGTAAATTGAAAAATTAAGAGAAAAGCCCGATAGTACCTGGTATTCCCTAATAGTCCCCCCCCCCCCCCCTCCAAGTATTAACCGCTCTCGATGGTGCTTGACTATAATAATTGAACAAAAAATCGGTATTCGAAGTTTGATATGGCTATTCGCAACTTATAATCCTGTCATTACACTATTTTAATTTAATTATTATTTGAAAATTTCAGCAATTTTTGTAGCCTGGTATGGCCATTCACAACTTGCAATTCTTTTTTTTACATTATTTTAATTCAAATTGAAAGTTTTAACAGTTTTCGTCAAAATTACCATTCACAAAATGTATAAGAGAAAACTATGAAGAACCGTTATAAAAAAAGAGGTTTTTAAAAATGCTTTTTTATTCTATTTAAAAATTGTTCAATGATTAGTTTGAAATTTTTATTGACACTCTAGTTTAATTGATAAGATATATGTATAATCTTATCTCATATCTTTATACATTTTACCTCTTACTAAATTACTTTTAATATTATTCTTATTTTTTTCTTTTATGTTTTGCATTGCCATTCATTGTACAAAACAGCAAAAACACATTTTCGATACGTCTAAACACCCTAGAAACTTCTAAATTAGAAAGCTAAATTTAATATAAAATCCAAATCGGTTAGCGTGAAAACGGCTAGTTCAAAAAACCCGAAAATTTTATGAATTTTTGTCAAAATCACCATTTGCAAAATGTATAAGAGAAAACTATGAAGAACAGTTACAGAAAAAGAGATTTTTAAAAATGCTTTTTATTCTATTTAAAAAATGTTCAATGATTAATTTGAAATCTTTATTTTCATTCTATAGTTTAATGGATAAGAATAAAGTTATCTCATATCTTTTTACAATTTCATAAATATCTATTTTTTATCCTTGGTATAAAATATTATAGATTTATATTTAAAAAAACATGAACATATATAGTTTAAAGGATTTTAATATGCTTATTTTAAATTTATTATTTAACAAACTATTTTTTAATAAGTCCACCTGTCTGTTTCACAGAAATGCATTTTGTGCTAATTAGTTTTAAAAACTTAATTCTATTTAGGATATTGAGGAATAACACAAAATATTTCAACGAGTATCGTGATGTATGGGTAATCAGAAATCGTTAACACTTTTTTAAATATAGATAGATTTCAAGACATGCGTCATAGTACTACACCCTTGTCTGTAATACGAGAGCTGAAAAAAGATCTTGAAAGTAAACACAATAGAAGAGAGTCTAATGACATAACATTTTGAGATAATATATCTGTTTTACTTACCAGTCATCAATGAGTTTGCTGTCATTCAATATTCTTGTTGCAATTCCAGCTCCATGTCTTGGAGGATTACAATAGTTACCTCGAATCATCATAGTTATATGAGATCGCACATTTGGGATGACTTTTGGATCTTTAAAAACAAGTGTCAAATTTCCTACGCGTTCACCTATCAAAAAAAGTAACAGTTAATAATTTCTCAGTGAACAATCGAAGTCCTTTTCAAACAGGGTAGGACACAGAAACTTCCCTTTTATTTGACGGCGAATAAAAGAAAAATTATTGCTGATAGAAAAAAATATTTTTCTCGCTAATGAAAAACACAATTTAAAGTTTTAAATCATGTAATCGTGTAGTTTTAAACAAAATATCTTGAAGGAGATAGCTGCCATTCTTTGCAACCAATTTCTGAAGTTTAAAATCCCTTTCTTAACAAATATCAAAATTTATGAATTTAAATAGGCAAAAGTATAGAACACATGTATCAGAATTTTTTTAAATTGTTAAGTTTTATAGAAATTGAGAAAAAAGTTCACGAACCTGGAAAATCCATATTTTCAAGCAGACAGGTTTTAACATTTTCTCGCCACGTCAGCTGTGGAGCCATAATTTTTAAATTTTCACTTTTACAATTTAACTAGTTTGATACATGATTGGAAAAATGATCTTCTGCATTATATAATATAGAAACAACATAAAAAATGAGCCGAATTTTGTGTTCCGGGTTTCCTTAAATAAAAGAAAGTTAAGATCTTCATGTTTGATACTAATTAGTTAATTTATATTTATTTTGAAAGAATCCATTGAGTTAAATGATATTTATGCATCACTTTCTCAACATTAAATTCTCCATAAGATCTTTCATTATCAAGGTATATTTGTATGTTTTTAATCAATAGAACAGTATATTATTCTATTTTTCTTTATATTTTCTGTTCTTTTCAGGTTCTGTTTTCTGTTTTAGCGTTCATTTTCCTTTACTCTTTATTTAATTTTCGTCAAGTTTTAATTTTTGTAATGACCAAATTTTTAGAAAAAACGTTTCATTTATTTTAACATTTTGCTATTTGAAGGGAATTTATTAAAATTTGAAGACAGAGTTCACTTAATAATATTACATGGAACTTGACTGAAAAGTCTTATTTGTTTTCTTGTGCCTGAAATAATACCGTGACAAAAACTACGTGCAAAACTTTTTTACAGGAAAATTGATAATGAATATGGAATAATAAAAAATATTCTAAACTGCAATTTTATTTATTATTATTTTTTTTTATAACAGATTTAATAATCTACATATTCCATGCAGTGATAAATAATTATACTACACAATAACAATTATTATCAAAATATTTTCCTTAAGCATTTCAGTTACAAATTTCGCTATTAATTCTTGCAAATCAATTTAAACTATTAAAAATATATATTAATTAACTTCAAGTGAATTACAACTTATCATGTAAGGCGAGAGAAATATGTTTTAATAACATAATTCAGCTGTTTACCAATGAAACCTAAAGTTAAATTTTAGAGCCTGAAATTTAATTAAATTATTGCATACAACAATAAAAAAGCAAAAAGTACAGTAAAAAGCTAAAGCTAATAAATTGCTTTTTACCGAAGTTAATGAATTAATTTTAAGCAAAATAATATATATATATATATATATATATATATAATTATAATATCTTTGAATTTCAAAAAAACATATCAAGTACATATATATATATATATATATAATATTAAATTATAAAACTATTATAAAATTTAAAAAAAACAACAAAAAAAAACAGATAATCAAATTATTATAAAATGTAATCTAAATACTTACCGGATTTTTAAAAGAAATACTTTTCAAAATATGTAGATGAACTTTGCTGTCATTTTTTTTAAACGAAAATTTTCAATTTATAAATTATGAACACGTGTTTAAGGTTAACTTTATTACGAGATATTACATGGTTGCCGGATCTTCTGTTTTCTGAGCCCCAATGTTTTAGAACAGAAATATTATCTCGACGATTTTTTTTTTTTTGTCAATTAGTAATAATACATTATTTGCATTTTCCTTTAAAATGTCATCTGTTTTCTCTCTTGCACAGTATATACATTTAAATTTTAAATATTTTTTTTTAGTTAACAAATTATGCACTATAAACAGATATTTTTATGCAATTGTTGACGTATAAGAATATTTAAATCCTCAATACTTGTTGCAGTTAATTGACCATATATTTCTTCAATAATTTTTTTTTTTAGCTGATAAGGAATATCTTAATTAAAAATGTTACAAGAAAATGGAATTAGAAAAAATTGGTTATAAAATAAAACCTGCTAAAACGGAATCGCAAAGAACCAGAAAAACTGTTTTTTAGACAGATTTCATTACGAAGACATGCCGCCTCTTTTAATTATCTCTTATAATCGCATTCTGAGAACGAGATGATGGGACTTTCTATTTCAGGCAGGATACCATTGTACATAGAATCAATGTTTACGGTATAAAATCGTTAGCGCAAAACAAAAGACACAAAAACTGCGAAAATCTTTCCAAGTTTTCAACTATGTATTTCAAATGCATTTAAGGAGTCTGGTATCTATTAATAGACCAAAAAATGTATTTTTTTTTAATTCTCACATATTAAAACTTAAATAATTCATGATGTTTCAAACCACATTTGAAATTTTGCTTTAGAACAAAAGTTATTTCGAAAATAATTTTTGTTATCGCAATATACAACATAGATAATGCTCATTTTCAGTCATTTTATTCAAAACGGTGGTTTTGCAGCTTGTGCGTGCGATTTCATGAAAATAGTTATTAAAATTTTCCTTAAATTTCAACTTCTTCTACAGTAAATAAATGTACTAATATGACCTGTTATTTTAATCTGCCAATTAAAATGTTTAAAAATACGTTTGTTTATGTTTTTTTAAGATATTTCGGAATTACCGACTTTTATGAAATATTTACATTTTTAATTGAAAAAAATGCAATTTTTGATTACATAGTAGGTCATTTTAATCATACATTATTGTTTATAAAAATAAGGAGAAACTAGCCCATATGATTGAGTTCTGTGAGCGTTATCTTGCGAGTAGCGCGTAAATTATAAATCTGCTTATGATTCAAAGTTAATAAAAATTAAATATCTTTAAATTTTTAAAAACCCTTATCAAAAGAGTAGGGTCGAGTAAATATTCCTTTAAAGTTTTGTACAAGTAAATCTAACAATTTTATAATAAAAAGCTTTAAAAGTTTTGCTAACTTTTCTTCATTTAAAAGGTAAAAGCCCCTTTCTGTTTTTATATGGCAAAAAATAAACAGTACTGATACAACAATAAGTTTCAGAAAATTCTATAATTTTACAGTAGCGGGCAAATTAATTGGGACAAAGTGAATAAAATTTCTGCTTCAGACATTTTTTTCGAATTTCACAGGAAATTATTAGACAGATTCGTCTTCATTTTTACCATACAAAGTTGTTTGATTTCGCACTTTCCAGTGAAAATTCAGTGTCAAATATATTTACACTGTAAAAACGTAGAAATTAACTTTTTTATACACTGTAAAAGTTAATATTTTGTTACTCTTGCATGTATAAATTTAATTACGCAGCTGAAAATGTTTAATTCAGAATTAATAGCATACTAAAAACCAATATTTCGATTTGAGAAAACTGATTAAAACACTATACAAACTACTCGGAAACATTTCCGAAAATTAAAGGCAGAAAAAGAAACTTTGATTTTATAAATGCTTCTTTAAATCTCGAAAATATATTGGTTTCTGAGGTTTCTAAAGATAAAGAACACTTTTCGGAATTATGGGTAACTCGGAAGAGATTATTGTATATTTTTGTTCGTGGTTATATTATACTTTTATAGATTAAGAAACAATTATCGTTTTTTACAGTGTAGGGGACCAACAATAACTATAAGGAAAAACTATATTTGTGATTGTCCTGTATCATAAAAATCGATATGAGAATTGATATGTAACTATTACAATTTATTGATATTTGGCTATACAAAATGTTTTTATGCATTAGCTTAAGAATAGCAAGTATATTCACGAACATATAAACGTTTCTTTTAAAAATCCCAAATTTTTCGCATGTTTTTAACATTTTCCAACATAGTTGAGAAGTGTTGATGAATTCGGTTTGTCTGTCTGTCTATCTGTCTGTCCGTGCTCTAACTATCGCAAATATACTCGGATTGTCATGAAATTTTTATACGTTATTGAATTTTACTATAGAATGTTCGTATTGAAAATGAAGTGGGTAGCATTATTAGTTCATTTACAGGGACACACAAAAAAATTCCATTACATTATGGCCTATGGGGAAAAATCGTTTGCGGAAGATTTTACTGATGTTACGATATTTCAAACATAATGAAATTAATATGCATTACGGAGGTGAACTACAGCACGCTTTTATCAGAGTATACAATTAGTAACATTCATAGTTCAATTACACGGACGTAAATAATTCCTTTACATTATGATCATGGGGAAAAATCGTTTGCGTTGCATTTTGAACATGTTATATGATACTTGAAACATAATGAAATATAAAAGTATCACTAAGGTTCAATCCAAGTTATTTTCTATAGATTATGGATTGTGTAGGATTTATCGTTCATGTACAGAGACGCAGAAGAGAATTCTGTTAAAGGACTAACTATGATCGGTAATTGCTAGAGGTCGTGCCGCTTTGATATGCAATTTTATGTAATTTTTAGTGTATTAAGTGTTGTTTACAAATTCTGTAGATTATATACAGGGCTGCAGGAAAGACTTCGAATATGGGCAGCAGTTGCTGAAAATGAATTTTTACTGAGTTATGTATTTTTTAATTGCTTATTTAGATATCTCATTTCATCGTATGAAGAAATTAAATTTCTTAATACTATTCTGTCAGTGTTGGAAAGTGTTTCATAATCTATGCCGAATGCATTATTTTTCTTTCTTGTTTGCTGATAACATGTAGAGTTTTTAACCAAATTTAACAAAACTTTGAGAAAACATGATAACTTATAGGAGAAACGTTTTTGAAATTTGCAGCGAATAAGACGAATATGAATTGGATATTAAATGCTCATATCTCATGGAATATTCGATGAGATATGAGCATTTATATTAAATTTATAGGAAAATAGATAACTGCTCATGCGCAAAAGATAGTTCTTTCTTTTTCTTTCGTAACTTAGTACCCAACAGCATAGGACAACTTATATAAAAATTTCAGTTCAGTATTACGAATATTCAGAAAGATAATAGTGATTTAGGGAGCTGTATTTATTTTAATTTTTAACCCCCCCCCCTCTCCCCCTAAATGCACTCGAGGCTGAAGTTTCCCTAGAAAATGTGAGTTAAAAGAGATTCTTTACATTGCCGAATATGAAGAACAATTCGTTTGCTATTTCTTAAGAAATTTGCCAAAATGTCTGACGTTGTAAGTTCGTCCATCTTCTTCGAATATCCCAATTAATTTCCACACGAAATAATGCTTTTATACGTTATTTAATGTTTATAAAATATTTTTTTTCAGGTGAAGGAGAAAATTCTTAAATAAAGAATTTTGAGGACTTATTAAAGGTTAATATCTTCAAGTGAAAAGAGAAACAGATGTTTATATATATATTTTTTAAGTGACAAGCACTTGCTCTCTACTCTGTTTAAAAATGTAATATATGCACGTAAAAATTATGTTTTTATACGTTATTTAATGTTTATAAAATAATTTTTTTTTCAGGTAAAGGAGAAAATTCTTAAATAAAGAATTTTGAGGACTTATTAAAGGTTAATATCTTCAAGTGTAAAGAGAAACATGTGTTTTTATATATTTTTTTAAGTGATAAGCACTCGCCCTCTACTCTGTTTAAAAATGTAATATATGCACGTAAAAATTATGCTTTTATACGTTATTTAATGTTTATAAAATAATTTTTTTTCAGGTGAAGGAGAAAATTCTTAAATAAAGAATTTTGAGGACTTATTAAAGGTCAATATCTTCAAGTGAAAAGAGAAACAGATGTTTTTATATATTTTTTTAAGTGATAAGCACTCGCCCTCTACTCTGTCTAAAAATGTAATATATGCACATAAAAATTATGCTTTTATACGTTATTTAATGTTTATAAAATAATTTTTTTTTCAGGTGAAGGAGATAATTCTTAAATAAAGAATTTTGAGGACTTATTAAAGGTTAATATCTTCAAGTGAAAAGAGAAACAGATGATTTTATATATTTTTTTAAGTGATAAGGACTCGCCCTCTACTCTGTCTAAAAATGTAATATATGCACGTAAAAATTATGTTTTAATACGTTATTTAATGTTTATAAAATAATTTTTTTTTCAGGTGTAGGAGAAAATTTTTAAATAAAGAATTTTGAGGACTTATTAAAGGTTAATATCTTCAAGTGTAAAGAGAAACAGATGTTTTTATATATTTTTTTAAGTGATAAGCACTCGCCCTCTACTCTGTTTAAAAATGTAAAATATGCACGTAAAAATTATGCTTTTATACGTTATTTAATGTTTATAAAATAATTTTTTTTCAGGTGAAGGAGAAAATTCTTAAATAAAGAATTTTGAGGACTTATTAAAGGTTAATATCTTCAAGTGAAAAGAGAAACAGATGTTTTTATATATTTTTTTAAGTGATAAGCACTCGCCCTCTACTCTGTTTAAAAATGTAATATATGCACGTAAAAATTATGCTTTTATACGTTATTTAATGTTTATAAAATAATTTTTTTTTCAGGTGAAGGAGAAAATTCTTAAATAAAGAATTTTGAGGACTTATTAAAGGTTAAATATCTTCAAGTGTAAAGAGAAACAGATGTTTTTATATATTTTTTAAGTGATAAGCACTCGCCCTCTACTCTGTTTAAAAAATAATCCAGCAAAGGACATCAAACAATGTGTTTAATACTTACTGTACAATCCCATATTTTTGGAAAATGATTGAGCACAGAGTAATTCAAATCCTCTTTGTACGAAATAACGGACAGGCCAAGCATCCTTTTCCAAGTCACCGGAGGCAATGCCTTGATAAGCGCAATCGAAAAAGGGAAATAAATTTCTTTCCTGTAATGAGAGTCTTAATGAGGCATTTCTTACAGGAGAAAATAATTCATCAGCAGAAATCAATAGAAGTACACTTCAGGAGAAAAGTGCCTTTGTAAAATTTTAAGAAGGCTAGAGATACATAATTCCTTTTAAGACTTTCTTTTTCAAGATCTTCGAGGTTTATTATTTGCCAAGAGACACTTCAAAAGCCTTTTTAAAACCTGATGATTATCAACGAGTAAAAACTTGGAATTTTCCAAAGACTTCAAGATTTTTTATTGTAAAAAAAAAAAAAGACTTTTTCTATTCATTTTTTTTCAATATTTAAAAGGCTGACGAACATTTACATATACAAAAAAAAAAAAAAAAAATAAAAAAAATAAAAAATAAAAAAAAAATAAAAAAAATAATAAAAAAAAAATAAAAAAAAAATAAAATAAATAAAAATAGAAATAAAAAATAGTGAATGTATTTAAAAAATAGTTTTAAAAAATCGAATAGTATTTAACCAATTTTAAATTCCCATACCGTTGTAGAGATAACAACTAAGATAAGCAAATTTTATTATTTTCTTTTAGGTATGCATTTTTTCATGTAAATTTCCTTTTACTATATAAAGAAATTTTATTGGCAATTATTAAGAAGAAATTATTAGTTTTTACTTACACGCACATACAAAACTCACACTTATACATTGAAAAAGTAATTTAAAAATCGAACACAATTCAAATATAATTTCCTTACGATTGTCTCGATAATTCCTAAGCATTATTATTATTATTATTATTATTATTATTATTATTATTATTATTATTTTACTTTTTATGCATTTTTAAAATGTATAAATT
Source organism: Maratus michaelseni (assembly GCA_963931845.1). Lineage (NCBI taxonomy): Eukaryota > Metazoa > Arthropoda > Arachnida > Araneae > Salticidae > Maratus > Maratus michaelseni. The sequence goes on from OZ007599.1 coordinate 276,609,833, forward strand.
TATCTGTAAAGATTGTTGAAGAATGTTTTTAAAAAATATTTTAAATATTTATATTAATAAAAACGATTCATCTCACGATGACCTTTTTCTCATATGAAAATATCTTTATCACAAATAATAGAAAATTTAAATCTACTTCATATCTAAACTTTTAAAGTCTGGAATGAGAAAGAAATAGTCAAACAAAAATCAAGCAGAATCCACAAAGAAGCCAAAAATACCACATCCGTCAATCCTTAAAATATCTTAAAATTTTATGTCTGAAACAGCACAGACTTTGATTAAAAAACTGCACACATATGATTTTGTCTAGTTAAAAATATTAGGAATATAAACTTGAATGAAATAAGATAGCAAATTTCTTTTAATTCAGAAAAAGGCCTTCGGTAATACAACTAAAGTTTAAAAAAGAACTACTTTATAACTATTTTTATCAAGTGAAGTATTACATGCACTCTCTTTTGACTAATATTTTTTCACATTTTAAGAGTCATTTCAATACATGGGCCACCTTTGGAACACTATGTGCCAAAGCTGATAAAATGACACTGGTACATTTTAATACACTTAATTTTATTTCCCGAACGGTAAAATGGCACCAGTAATAAAAATTTTGATTTATAATGTACACGAAGAAAAACTTTTATTTATTTTCCAATAAATCTGTTCGTAAATTCTGGTGCCATTCCACCATTTCGACCTTTTAACAACAAGAGTATACTTTACTCCTGAAAGGGTTAAGAGAATTTGCTATTTGTGATCTATACTAAAAATGTTGTAAATTTTGTCGGTTTTACTTTTTCATTTTTAAAACAAAAATATGCACAAGGATGTGTTATTATACCATGATAACATGACACTGTTTCTTTTTTGAGATTGCTTTTATGAATTAAGATATTATATTTATAAAAAATATACACTTTTACATATTTAAAATGTATAAAGTCGCAAAACTGCAGTACAAGAATTTGTTGATCATTATAATGTGCTAGTATTAAAAAAAGTTTTAAGAAAATTATTTGTAATAATTTCTTTAATTTTTTTTTTTTTTTTTTTTTTTTTTTATTCTTCCACGAGAAACGCTTTCGCGTGTAGATGTTTTTCTTTGTAACAAAATATAACTGTGTAAATTTTAAGAATGATTTGAAAAAGAAAATAACTCTTATATTAAGATTCTTTATTATGCTTAAGTTCACAACAGAAATGTAGAATTTTCTACACTCGTTTAACGTATTAAATAACAAAGATTCATCTAACTCTAGTTTCAGGATCTTGAACTCTATAAATTGATCGAAATATGTAGTTCACGCTGACCTAATATAGATTTGCAGAAATTCTAAGAATTGTTGGGCACAAAAGAGGTCATTCTGGTTACACCATATTATTAGCTGTATTAAGATTCTTGTCCTTCTTTATAAGTAGACATTGAGAAATTGGTTTTCACCACACGCTTTTATGAAAAATGTTGTTTTTAAAATCATTGATAAGGTTTTGGATTAGTGTATTTTTTTGTATAGCGAAAAATATATTTTCGCAGTGAAGAAAATTCCTATAATTCTACAAATTTTTGAGAGAAAATATAAAAAACGTACAATATTTTTTTCTAGAATAACCGTTAGAAAGTATAATAAATTTATCTTAAAATACAAATTTAAATGCTTAAGTGTTAAAAGTGGAACACAAAAAGGCTTATAAAAATCTTTTAATATAATGATCGACATGTTTCGACATTATCGTCCATTTTCTATCTATTATCCGTGAATCAATAGAAATCTATGTGTGTAACGAGAACATATGCAATGGATCAGCCTCTTTTGAATTACCTAAAATCAGGCACGAGGTCTTGTTCAATTAAAAAAAAAAAAATGAATAAGAAAATATAAATTTTCACATTTACTACATTTTTATCTACTATTTTTAAGCATCTGCTTTTATTACACATATGATCTCATGACTTATGTTTTTCAAATTTATTTTCAAAAAGTTTTGCGAGAATAGTTTGTTTATCATGTAGATCTTGATACTGGTACCGTTTGTGCGTTCGAAACATGTCGATCATTATATTAAAAGGTTTTTATAAGCCTTTTTGTGTTCTACTTTTATCACTTAAGCATTTAAATTTGTATTTTATTGATAATTAGTGATTTTATTATATGATAATGTAAATTTATTTTACTTTAAAAAATAAAAATAAAAAACCCTTTGAAATTTAATAAGATACTACCAAAGTACCAATAAACATTATGAAAATTTATATGTTCAAAAAGAACTACAGTTGAACTCCGTTATAACGAGGACGAATGGAGTATTTGCTAATTATCATAACATAGTTCTCCTAATAACCAAGTTTAAGATTTCATGCAAAGAAACATAAAAAATGCATAAAAAAACAGATGAATTATTAAAAACTTCAGAATGATCGGTCTTATATGCGTAATTTTAATTTTCTTAATTAACAAATGGATTTAAATTACAAATGGTAACTTAACTTTTATTTTAATATTTTTCAATTCTGAATTTATAAATAAAAAAAAATCTGTAAAAGGATGAAAATTACAGCAATGGTGTTTGCCATTTTTTAATTAATTTAAATATCTTTAAAAAATATTTTCTTTCCGATTTATTATTAATTATTATTATTATTGATATTATTATCATCATTTTGCCATGATGTATTTCTTTTCTAATTAGGTCACCGAACTCAGAAAATATATATTACTATTACTTGTTTCTTTGTGGAAGCGAAGTTAAGCATTTTAAGAAAAACTATACCATATATCATAATAGCTTCGAGATGTTTCAACTGATTGCATTAAAAGTGTAAGAAATATATGAATTAAGATAATTTTCTTAGAAGAAAATGGAGAAAAATCTGAATTTTCTTTTGCACTTTGCAAAATGTTTGCTCTCTACATCCAAGTTTCTTTTGTTATAACGCAATTCTTTTACATTTTTTTTTATATTAGACCAAACATTTTCTTTATTTTTGCTCGTTAAAACCGGATTCTTGTTAAATGCAAACTCGCTATAAATAATTTTACTGTAATATTTTTATATTTACATCAAGATTATTATTATCAAAATTTTTTGTGAAAATTTAATAATCTTCGCTATGATATAAAAAAGTATAGGTGTCTTAAAGTTTCATTGATAAGATGATTATATAGAAGTATCTGGAATTTGTTTTTAACGTAGCATTAGTAAATCACATTGTTTGTAAATAACTAATGTGCTTGTGATGTTAATGAATAACATTACCCACATCTCTCAATGACCACATATCTCTCTCATCTAATGATGCGCATGACCTTACAGCTGCCATATGCGGTTTCATGAAATCGAGTCTGTAAATTAGGTAACTATTAAAAAAATACATACTAGGGACATCTTACACTGAAATGCAATTTCTTGAAATTATCTTGGGTACTTGTTATATAAATGTATTGAAATGTCTATGACATACATACAAACGTAAACGAACGCTAGTTTCTGCATTAATGCAAACCATTTAATACTATCTTGACATTAACTTTCTTTTAATTTTATGAAGATAAATATGCCCTTATTTAAAAGAAAATGGTACGAATATTTCTACATATATGTTTACCCGGGGAATCAGTCATATTATTTGAAAGAAAGTTTTGCCCACAATCAGTCAACAGCTAAAATGATTCAGATGCACACATATACACTATCAAGCAATAATTTGTTTTGCTTTACCTCCATGACATCAGCAATTCTTATCCACTGTTCTTTTGTAGGATCCATTCCAGTAGGATTATGGGCACATACATGAAGAATCACAACAGAATATTGAGGCGCATCCTATTATTAAATAATAATATTTATTAGATTAAAGGAATATTGTATACTAGCAACCCGTACGGGTGCTATGATGTTTTAAAGATAACTCTAAATACATTAATCTGTAAAGATCATTTTTATTTGCACAAATAAAAAATTACAGATTACATTTGATTTTTTTTTTTATTCTATCAAGTAAAAACAAAGTCGACGTCATACGCAAAAATTCAACTGGAAATGCAAAAATCATCTGTAAATGAGAGATCAAATTTACGACACACATAAAAAATATTTTTCTTTAAAAATCGTCTGCTGCGACTGTCACAACTTTCATATATAACATAAAGCAAGAGGTCCTAAAAGTACATTTTTGTCTTATCCAGGTGACAAATATAAGCAACAAAAGTGAAAAATTGCAAAATATTGTTTCAGTGACCGCCTTTGATATCTTACATCTTTTAAGCCGTACAAACATTCCTTCCATATTTAAATTAAATATCTTCGTTTTATAATATTATTTCTCATTAAAACTTTTTTTCTTTACAGTTTAAATAAAATCAGTAATAGTTTTTAGCTCACAGGCTATCAAAGCCTGAGATCTAACATGCCCGCCGGTTCTGTATGTACGTATGTGCATAAAGCGATAACTCTTGATAGAAATATCCGTTTTGCTTCAAATTTTGTTTATAGGTTCATTGTGATAAGGCGCTTCCCTGATTAGTTTTGGAGGTTCATTGGTTACGTATAAAGGGGGGGGGGGGCAGGGGCTAACTCTTCCTTAATTTAGATAAATGGGTTTTTTCATGCAGATTTATCCGATTTTTTTCAAATTTTGTATATAGGTTTATTGTGATAATGTGCTTCCCTGATTAGTTTTGGGGGTTAATTGGTTAAGTATAAAGAGGGGAGGGAAGGGCTAATCCGCCTTTATTTAGATAAATGGGTTTTTCATGAAGAATTATTAGATTTGTTTCAAATTTTGTATATAGGTTCATTCTGATAAGGCGCTTCCCTGATTAGTTTTGGGGGTTCATTGGTTAAGTATAAGGGGGGGGGAACGGGGGGCTAATACCCGTTTTATTTATTGTCGATTTCTTTATTTTTAGAAGGGTATTCTTTGAAATAAGTGTATAATATACAATTAGCCTGTGAGCTCAATGCAATCAGTTTAACTGGGCACTTTTATTTTTATTTAATTTTATTTTTCGAGATGTTTGTATTTTTTTTTAATCTCTAAATCACACAACCATTTCCCAAAAACCGCTAACCAAACGATAGCATACTATACTGTCGCCAAGATGAAAAACCAATGGCAACCTTTTCGTCCAAAATAAGGAAAAAATACCAGATTTTATTATAAAAATCTTGTTTATATCATAATGACCGCGGGAATGTTCTCTATCCGATGGTGCAAATCGCAAAAAACAAACAAACAAACAAACAAACAAACAAACAAAAAATCCATCAATAGTTTTTGAAATTACTCCGGACATACACTTTTAGGGCTTCTTGCTTTTTAATATACGTATATGATATGTTTGAAAATACTTATCTGAATACACGTATATAGTACAGGAAGTAAAAATACTTATAATGTTATTAAATATACGGCAAAGGAAACGCTCAATGCTATTTAAAAAAATTACGTGTAATTTTCATCAACAGAAGTTTTCAATTTATCTTTCATAGAATGTTTTATTTAGATGAATTCTTCCTAAAATGTAAATTATGAGCAAAATATCATGCCGTGTGTGATTTCATTCGTTAAATGCAATATACATGATATGACTGTAAATATTTAAATATTCTTTAATAAAGAGTTTATTATAAAATTCCAGTTGAATTGATATTATTAGTGCCTTAAACCTTGAAAATATTTAATGTATTTCCTTAAGTTAAATAATTTATTCGGCATATACCAAAATTAAGTTTTCATCTACGAGAGGGAAACATAAAATTGTCATATACACGTTGTAATTGCAGCCATCAGAACGGGTTTAATTGTAATTGAATTTATTTATAGAAAAATAGTTAGAATTTTGTAAGACTAGTCTTAGTTGATGTTTTTAGGATATAGCAACTTCATCTGAAAATGAAATAAAAAAAAGACATTAGAATTTTGAGATAAAAAGATACTTCGTTTAAAGTTGCATTTTTTAAAGAATGCTCTATAAGCAAATACAGTTTACCTCTGATTCTTTTAAGACAGATTTATTGTTTGTTTTTTATTTGACAGCTATGTATACCCGAGAATAATAATAATAAGCTCTGAAAGCTGTTAGCAATAATGTGGAATGTTTCATCATTTGAGATTTAATCTAGTTATATAATTTTAAATCAAAATAAAATCCATTCTAAGTATTGAACTCTGAATATTTTAAACGTAGCTAAATGTAGTAAGTATGGTTACGGAAAAGGAAATGTAAACACTGTATTGCATATCATAACAGTTTAAGGTTGAATTTTATGTGTTTCTCAATATCATAATCTTTAGAGCCTGTATAATTCTCTTGTAAGTCTTTTCGCGAGTTACATCAGCTTCTGATGCTATCAAACATCTTTCTGGATCTACTTCAGATTTAAAAAATGATATTTCTTTTTTTTTTATGGTTACGTACAGAATTCTCGAACTGATAATCATAAGTAGCTCGATAATATATTTTATTTGTCAAAAGTTCTTATTAAATATTAGGTAAAACTGACGAGAGGTTGAAAAACAGTAATCTTGTGTTTGGATGATAGAATTTCAAAACAAAAACAGCACTTGTTCAGAATTTTAAAAAATCCAGAAGTGTTGTTTCTATGGGGCAACAAAATGTTCTGGCTTTACAACGAGTACATCCGTTGTTTTTTTAGCTAAATAGTTTCACAGTCATGGCCAGTATTGCTAAATCTGGAGGATATTTTATTTAAAAATTCCAAATTCTTACCAGAAATTTTACTTTTTATAATGATAGGCATTCCGTTAATAAAATAAAAGAAAATTACTATTCAAATTTCTGGTATGAATTCAGATTTTCTGAATGAAAAATTCGCCAGATTTGGCAACACTGGTCGTAGCTGCCAACTTGTATGGTTTTTTGTTGCCACTAAAATTTAATAAAGTTTTTTGTCTGTGAACAGTGTTTTGAGAGCCATTGAGATAACAATATAGCTAACTGTTAATCCATTTTTCTGTAATTTTTGGACAAGTATTGTTTTTGTTAAGTTTGTGGGGTTTTCTTTAATATTTTTTCTAACTACGATATATAGCTCAATTTTTGAGGCAATACGTGATTTCATGTTCTTTATGCAAGAGACTTTTAAAAACGCTCGAATAATTTATTATACATATAAATGAAAACTAAGTAACAAATACACGTATTTGTTTTTAAATCATCTATTTGAGCTTATTTATAGAACAAAAGTTTCTGCGTCTTCTTAATACATTCGCATCGGGAAACGAGAATTCTCGATTTTTTTCAAAAAACATTATTGACTAAGGACGTGGCTTTTATCATACAAATATGCATTTATATCATGTTGCCCAATTTTTTTTAATTGTAAGACATTTTATAATAAATCCGTATATTGAATGATATTTACTGATGCATGAACTTGAGAAAACTATCTAGGAAACAATTTACGAAAGACTTTCAGGAGAGGGAACACTGTAAGAATAAACGGCAGAAATTACAGTAAAATTTGCTGTAAACTTATGCACCCAAATTTCCAGCATATTTTACTGTAAATTGACCGCAAAATATGCCTTAAATTACATTATGTTTGGAATTTTACAGCAAAATGTGCTTTAAACATGCTAATTTTACTGCAAATACGACTATAATCATATTAAATTTTACAGCAAAAAATGCTGGCAATTTGGTGCATAAATTTACAGCAAATTATGCTGAAATTTTTGACGTTTTTTTCTTACAGTGAAGAGCTTCTATTGTTCTAAAACCTATATTTCACAAAAACATACCGATGCGAATGCGTTAATTCGTAAAATTATCTTTCAGTTCATTAATTTCCTTTTAAAAGTGTTGTTATATAGGTATAACAATTACTTACTCTCAAGTCTTCAATAAGACCTTCAATATCCAAGCATTTTTTTAGTGAATGCCAGTATCTGTATATCCGACAAATTGCAAATCCAGCATAAGGGAAAACAAGATGGTGGCTTGCTAAAGTAGAAACAAATTAAATAATGTATAATTAGAGAAAAATAAACATCAAATTACTAAAATCTACTTAAGTCTAAAGAAAAAAAGAAAAGACTTTGAATGAATAGTGAGTTGTTTATAAAACGGAAAATAAAATTAAAGAAATTTTGAAATGGAACAATTAATGTATGTATTTTTTTAAATTACACTAGGGAATTTGTAAGATTGGTAAATTTTCGTTGGAAGAAATTACATTGTCAATGTTTATAATAAATTACCAATTACCAAACTTTTAATAAATAACGAAGTCCGCTAAAATTTTTGCAATATGTTTTAACTAGTCTAAAATTATGGTAATTAACGCTTTTAAATACATCCCCATCTACACTCATAAACTTCATATATATTGGAAAGGGTGATTTAATATGATCATTTTGAACATATTACAGAAATGTTTCTAAAATAACGTTAAGACCGCCGGTTAAATTCTTTTTCCGAGAGCTTTTAAAGTCACGGTTGAGGTTATCAGTGAATAAGTCTGCAATTTGCTTCTTTTAAAATGTGTGCGTCAAAATGTTTAAAAATCGTTATACGTAGGAATAATTATAATGTTATTCTGACTTACTGTAATAGCGTAGGAACGAACTTTGATTGTTAATAAAACTTTTCGTTAAATATGTTTTTGGTTTCAGTTAATTTATTGATAATTTGCATGATTTTTTTTTTAAATGGTTATTTTTTATGTCGGTTCAAAATGTGTTATTATTTTTTTTTGGTTCCATCCAAATTTGCCAGTTTGGATTCCTTTTTTATTCAGAAATAAGAACTTTTACTTTATGTAACCACGAAATGTTTTTTCTTACATAAGGCAAAAAGTAGTATTCGAAATTTCTAACATGAATTCGGAATTTCTAAATATAAAAGGAGGCCAAACTTGCAACATTAGCATGTATTTTAGAAACATTTTATCAACTAAAAAAAAAAAAAAAAAAAAAAAAAAAAAAAAGAAACATTTTTTTCAGAAGAACATACTAAAAAAATAAGTTAAAAATATTCATTTTCTGAGGAGAATTTTCAAAATACAAATGCATTCTACGCCCATAGATTTAACATTACCGAGGGAAATTTGTGATCTCACTTGACTAACACACTTAATTAGTGTGAATGATTTTCTGTTCTAGACAGAATGAATTAATTTTAAGAAATTAATTCTAAATGATTTATCGTTAGATAAAGTAGTTTTATAAATAGTAAAAATATGATATTAAAAACTTTATCGGCTAAAATTTTCAATATATAATATATAAATACTTACGCCAACAAGGATCAGCCATGTAAAATATTTTCAGTTTTGCGCATTTTACTAAAAAGTCTGCTCCCACTCGCAGAGCACCAGTTCCACCAACTGTTTGCACACCAAAAGCCTAAAGAAGAAAAAAATAGAGAAACATTTATTTTTTTTGTGAAATTATGAGTATTCAAAATAGAGTAAATCAAAGTTAGTTGTTCTGCTTTCTCACTGTCTTCAGTACAGAAGAATTAGCCTCTTTTGTATGCTATATAATTTTATTCGATGGGTTTAATCTTCTATATTATCAAAATAATTCCTTTGTTCTTCTCTTTTATTATAGATAAAGCCAAATAAAATACTTTTGAATTAAACTTGACAACGGACTCTCAAACACATTTTCTGGGATCGTGTTATTTTTTGTTGAAAAAGTTTTCTGACAAGTCTATGATCATTCGTATTTTGAAATACTCGTCTAAATTAATATTGCTTTAAACCGTAAGATTTATTACTATTTCTTTAGAAATGTTTTTAAACGCCCGGAAGCTCAGTGGTTAACGCATCGCGCTGCCAAACTACAAATCAGAGTTCTGCCTCCGGACTTGAATGAGTACCAAGTGTGATTGAGAACTAAATACTGGGGGTTCCTAGTTTTTAGAAAGGCTAGTTTTTAGAAAGGTTTTTAGGACTTCCCTTACTATTTCATTTTATTTATCTGCATAAAATGTTTCAATTTAAAAATTAACGCAATGAAACATATTAAATGTTTTCAGTGAGTCCACTAATGAAGAGTGAAATAATTTATTCATAAATCATATATTTGTTTTTGGTTACTGCCAATGAATTTTTTCAAGGATTTTTTTTGTAAAAAACCATTATACAAATTTGTACAAAAAATGTCCATAAAAAAATATTAGCATTGCTACATTTTATTTTATGAGCTGAGCTTATTCTTTTTATTCGTAAAGCTTGGTTGATGCAAACTTATTTCTACAGAAGAATATAATAATTATGAATACTTACTTTCTCCCAAGTTGCCAGTATGGAAAATTACTTTTAAGACTTTAATAAACAAAAATATACTTACCTAAATGCATAATAAAAAAAGGAGTTTAAATTTACTGACTTAATCTTACCTAATTAGAATTGCTATCGCAATATCATTGGCAAAGAGCAACATTTTTATTTTCATTTAAATAACTAAGAAAAGTTATTTTTCTTTCAATAGAATTAAATGTCTGTTTTTATTGTTTTACGCAAAGGTAGCTTTAAATAAAACACTAAAGCGGTTCTAAAGGTGACTTTACTTTTTCTTTTCTAGTTATGTTTCGTCGGAGTTTGCCATGTCACTGTCTGGAGAATTTTTAACCTTTTCTTAAAATTCTTAATATACTTTTTACAAAAAAAGTATGCTTATCTAAAACGTCAGTACTTCAACTAAAGAAGCATAGTATATTTGAAAGACACATTTGATTGAAAAATAGTAAATAAATTTTACACTGAAAAATATTTTCTTTACATATTTTTCTTTCTTGTACAAATTTGATATTAACAATTTAAAAACATTTTATGCAATATAGAAGATAATTTTTTACAAGTACAATTTTTTTTTAAATACATGATTACCCTTTAGTTGTTGATCAGTTTAATATTGAATGAATTTCTGTTTGTTTGTTTTAACAAAAATTATTAAAAAGAAATTGAATGTTTATTAGAATAGTTTGTTAACGGGCAAGATTCACTAAAAATAACATTCAATACTATGGAATTGGAATATAATGTGCACCTATGATCTATTCGGATGAGAAAGATAAAAATTTCATAATTTTCGATTACGTCTAAAAAATAGTACGTTGTAGCAGCACTAAAATTTGCATCTCGTCGTTTGGATTTTAAATTTAATTAGTTTTTTTAATTGTTTTAAAAAACCTAACTTAAGGAACTTTAAAAAATATATTAAATATAAAGGGAGTTTTCATACCCGATTTTCTTTTAGAGCATTACAGTCATTTCCAAGTAAAAGTTTTGTAGCTGCTGTGCTTAGATCCTCTAGACCTAATTGTCCTAAATATTCGTGAGTTAGATTGTTTCCAGAAGTTATTTCTTCTTCAACCTGTCTTACTACGGGAAGCACCCATGGTCTTCCTTCTTCATCTCGGTATGCTAAAGAAAAGAAAAAAAATATATTAGCATGAATATTTTCTCTAAATAAATATATTATGGACTATTTCATAAACGATATATAATAAATCTAACTACATTTTATAAAGTGATGATGAAAATCAACATGATATAGATAATAATAGAATGATATACGGAAGTAAAATTTTATTTTTCTTCATATAATGAGAAGAAAACCACGACTATAGTTTCGAGAGCAATTCATTATCTGCTTTCATCTTCAGTTAATAGCAATTAGAAGTACTTCAAACAAAAGTTCGGACAGAGGGGGTATAAACATCATATGTAAAAAGACTACCCCCCCCCCCCTTCAATTTTTTTCCTGAAAAGATTCAGCTTTCTTTAAAAGCTTTAAATTAAGCCTTCTTTTCAATTATTTAGCATGGTGATGTCAATGTTAATGAATAATGAATTCCTTGTTATTTTGAAAGCCTAGGTATATAGGCACAAGACAAGAGCAGTTACACAGGAAATTTTCTTTTATTTGACACGTATCTCCATGTTTGTTACACGGCCTTTTTTATTTGCAGATATAAAATTAACCATAAATATTAATGACTTTTACATTTATGATTATGATGATGATACAATTAGAAGACAACATCTTCTTAACGTTTGCATACAAGACATATACGCAGAAGAAATTCTATGTAAGTGCATTGATGTAATGTAGAATTTAATTACATTTTTGGGAAAAAAGAAAACTGTCTTACACTTTAAAAAAAAACTGCAGCAAACTGTCCAGATTTACTTCCATCCTGACCAACGAGAACGCTTCACATGGTAAATTAATTGTTATCTATGAATAACTGGTCAGTTTGCGCAGATTTTTTAACAGTATATTGTTACATGTTTCAATCTTAAGCATAATTGTAATGTAAAATTTATGTTGTTAAAATTTAATTATTAAATTTGGAAAAATTTGATGGTTTATTTTAGGAACAGAGCCTTAACTAAACAAAGGTACCCAAAATAATGAATAAGCAACTAAATTTTATTTTCTTGAATTTCGTTAATAGTATTTGGTAAACTGTATGCTTGTTCTGATGTAAAATAAATTAGATGTCAAGTGAAAGTTTATAGAACCCCCCCCCCAAAATGTATAAACATACAATATTCCCTATTTTATGCACTTAATATCTATTCTTCGATTTGACTCAATAAATCAGTCTTTTCTGATTAAATATTTATTTTAATACTTATTTTTCCGCGTTAGACAACGATGTTTTGAGAGGAATTATTATATTACCTTATTACTTTGTTATTTATTAAATTCATTTTTCGTATGCTGCAACAATTTGAAATTTTACCCTCAAAATTTCGAGAAACACCACTTTAGAAAGAGCGAGCTTCATAATTTAGATAAAAGATTCGTAAGGGAAAAAATGCCTTTTTTACCCTGATTGAATTTAAAAAAAAATAAATTTGGGGTCCCCTTTGTAGTTTTTTGTGTAAGCACGGGCTTCCCGGGCTTATTCGCTAAGCAGGCCCTGGTTTCCTTTAGAGGGTGGTCATGATCTCCTCCTTGAATCCGCGCTTGACGCTGAACGATATATACTTATAAATTTTTACATTTTAAACTGAAATCTTCAACATAAATATTTGTGAAATGATAGTACATTATAACTTAAATTCTTATTATATGTAAAAAGTGAATCCTTCACTGATATATATATATATTAAAACATGGAAACATTTATTTAAGTTTTAGCTTTATTATTTCTTCGCTACCATGTCAAACTATCGATTGTGAAAAAATGTATTTTTCATTACTTTTAAAAATGGGACAATTGTCACCACTAAATTTTAATAGTATTCTTCACCAGGATTGCCAGTTTGGCCTCCTTTATTAGTCAGAAATTTTGAATCCATCACCAGAACTTTTAAATACAAATTGTTTGCTTTATTTAATGACAGACATTACGTAATTACTTAATTTTTTTTTCTCAAAATTTCCGGTATGATTCGGCATCTCTGAATTAAAAAAAGGCCAAACTGGCAACCTTGTTTTTCACAGAAATTTTATTAGTATTATTACTAGGTGAAGAATTCTAATAAAATTTAGTGGTGACAATCGGCCCATTTTTAAAAGTAATGAAAAATGCATTTTATTCAAATTCTATATCTATAGTTTGACATGGTAGCGAAAATTTTCTTGAGCAGTTTTCTCGAGCCGTGGATTTATCCATGTGTAAATACGGATTAGGTTCCCTTAGAAAGACCCCCACGAAGGGCATTCCCCCCGGGCCTCTATCCCTAGTGTAGATAATTGGCCGTCAATAATCAACCCAACCCAACCCCTTGAGCAGTTTTCTAAATGAAAAAAAATGGCTTCTCTCATTGGGTTGAGATACTGCTGCCATCTGGAAGTAATTTTCATAATTAATTTGTTCAAGATTTACTTCTGGAGAAATGTGTAAGATTAATGAAATGTTTTAATCGTTCATTTAATTTATAAAAGTATTCCCTGTCTAGATGGTTTCTGTGAATTTCTGCCTTCGATGTTATATTTATCCCCATGCTTTTACTTTCTGTTTACACTTCCTTTTGTTACTTTCATTTAGTTGCGATTTTGCTGCCATCTGTTTGTAAAATAGTAAAAGTGATTTTTATTTCATTTTTAATTCTTTTTTTACTACAGAAATATTACTTGAGTTAAAGTTTGCCGCATTTAAAAATACGATGTCTTCATCTTATTTTTCATTTTAAAGGGAAAATTTTGTTCTCATTTTGTAACTTTTCATTTTATATAGCAAACCTTCATTTGGTTCTTTTGATGATGACAGACCAAAAAATGAATTTTCTTAAGCTTAGAGAACTAAAAAGATATTCAAAACATGATAAAACAAAATAATAAGTTCTAAAGACTCTTCTTTTTATTTCTTTTTAATGGATATAATCCAAATTATACAGAAAATGTAAAATAGAGAGGAACTAGTTTATCGTACATATTTTTCAGTTTTCTGAAAAAAAAAAAAAAGAATAAAAGGAAAAAGACCAGAACGTATTAATTATCAAGAGTATTATCCTGTAGGATTCATTATAACTATCAATAAAGTGATTGTAGTAAACAAAATATTTCTTAACTGGCATCAAATAATTTTTGCTAAATTTCAATTTCATTTCCTTTTTTTCTTGTTGTTCTTTTATTTATATTTTTAATACGAAGTTTAACATAAGAGGTTATAAATTAGAGAGAGATTGTAAGATTTAGAAACACCGTTCTTTTATTAATTATCATGTTTTTCTTTTTGTTTTCTGAAAAATAAAACTGATCGGCATGTGTAAAGAAGTGATATTAAATAACCTAACATTAACTATTTTGTAAACTTTAAACTTCAAAACTAATAATTCTTTCATCGGAAAATGATGTTGTCAAACACAAACCCGAAGGAAAAAAAAAAAGCCTTGATTTTTGTTCTTTAAAATATTGATAAATAGTTACTTATACCGAAATTATATAAAATTAGAAATAGAGAAAATGAATATATATTTTAAGGCTATTTTTCATTTGTCAGAATATTATAAAAATAATCCAATTTTAATTCTGTTATAGTGCTGCCATCTAGAGATTATTAATCAAAAAATTATCTACAAACCAGAACTAATTTTTTTTTAAATATATTCCTTTCTAATTTTGTGATAGTGCTGCCACCTATCTCTAATTTTCAAAAGCGAGTTTCTGATATCGGCAAATAAGAATTAATTTTAATTTTTAAACTATTAAAAAATATATTTCATAGCAATTTTCCGATATTGTTGACAAATATATATATATTGATCTTATTTTAATGATTAAAAAGAGATCTCGAGACACCATGAAACAAAAAGGGTATTTTTCTATTTTAAATAGACATTCGAATCTAATTTTGTGATAGTGTTGTCATCTGGTCTTTACTTTAATGTAGATATGTTGAAATTGGATTTATGATGGTGCTGTACAACAGGTTTCAATAATGAATATTAATTTTTTCAGATACCGTACCATTTCCACATATTTCGTTCTTATTTCAAGAAAAGTTTTGATATTAACTTTTTATTCAATTAAATTGCCATACACACAATTTCTTGCTTTTTATATATTTTTATATATTTTTTTAATTATATATATATATATATATTTTAAATACAGGTAGTAGTAGAAACTAGTACTTGAATTTAAAATTAGAAAAAATATTAACTTTCCCCCAAAGCATATTCTAACAGAATAATGTTGGGTGTATCTATAAAGATCGTTGAAATTTGTTAAAATTTTAACTAAGAAAGAGTTTTCTAAACAAACAGTTTTCGACTAAATTGATAGAAAAAGTTATACCCAATTAATTAATTCATTTATTTTTTCTACGGCAAATATTGTCCGAATAAGTAAATTTTCTTTGCAACTTGTAAAGGATATTGAAATTTTCTGTTCTAGATAATTCTGATTGGTGTAAAATAATGCAATTGCAATTATTAGTGATTTAAAATGACAAATAGTTGAAATTTTAATAAATTAGATAAAGGAACTCGTTAAAAAAGGAATCACTGAGTTACAATTACTTTAAAAAACCATATTTATATTTACATGCATTTTATTACGATTATCATTAAGGTAGTGAATTATCTTTAATTTTGATCGATAAACACTACATACCATAAACATTACATACTATTCATTTTTATATGTGTCGTGCTTTTAAGAAATGCTCTTAGAAACTGTGAAATATTTTCTAAATTAACAGTGCTTTTTAAATTTTCCCCCCTGCAAATATTCGGGCTAGAATGAAAGTGAACAACGTACATTTAAACAATGTATAACTAAATTCTTTCGTAGATTACTATTTGGATTGACTAATATAGCGGTGGGAATTTTGGAGAAAGAGGGTTATTTATACTATTATTTATTTCTTGCTATTATGGAGTAAAAAGGCAGAACAATTTTGAAAGAGTTTTAAAGAATTTAAACTTCGTGTGCTTTGTGCTAGAGGAGGAAGCGGCAAAAGAGGAGGTTGTTATTTTAGAGAGGTGGATTTAGGTGATTGATTATTTATTGCTTCAATAAAATAAAAAAATAAGGCAGAAAAAACAAACAAACAAAAAAACAAAGATTTTTGTTTTTGTGTGCTGCGGCTGGGCAAAGAAAGATTTTTGGGAAGGGGGGGGGGGGGGGGATTTTGGTGAAAAAAAAAAAAAAACTGAAACTCGCCTAAATTTGGAAAATTGTCTCCAGAAATAATGATGTAACTCTTATTTATTAAAAATATTTTTGGTGAATCTGCGAATTTCTTTGAACTTCTATATCGATGTTCATTATAATCTTATTAACAATAGAACGGTTGGAAATTTTATTCAAATTTTATGAAAATATTTTACATTAGAATTTTTATTTAAAACTATTTAACTTATTTATTTAACTTATTTATTTAACTTTTATTTTTTGTGTGGCATATATTCAAATTATTTTATGGAGAAATTTCTGGTTCGAATCGAAATATATTTATCTGATACCGGTAAAAATGACGGCTCGTAGTTCTAGTATTAATGAAAATCAATGCCATTATAAAATAAAAAATATGTATGCCAGAAAGATACTAGTTTACTCTATTTTGCATGGTGTCATTTGTTTATATTTTGGATTACGAAAACAACCTGCCATGCTGGTAAGTGAAAATACCTCTTTCGATAAGCCTTAGAGGTTACCTTTAACAACCCCCCCCCCCCCCCCCCCTTCCAGTAGATTGCGTAAACTCTTTTAGGATTAGTTTTAAATACAGTAAATGAAAAAGGAGAAGTGCCGCGATATTAAGATTTTGTTCGAAATTCTGTACTTAAATTTTTTATTAAAAAATTCTTTGTCAAAGAGCACATATATTTTTGTACTAACACTGTTGTACATTATTTTGGGAGTTTTAAAAATTAATTTTGGTTCTAAACCTACTTGTTGTTATTTGGCTACACTATGCAATACAGAACTTCAACACAAACAAACTTTTCGATCGCTTTCCGTTGAATTAATGAACGATTTACTATTTTTGCTAGCTTAAAAATTATATTTTAAGCTCCAAAGCTCCTTCCTGAATGCTTCACCACTTCCTTGAGAAAATCAAAGACTGCTACACAGCTGCCAACTTTTACGCTTTTTTGTTACCACTATTTTTTAATTGTAAAATTTGCCTTATTAAATCGAGAAAATTTATGATTAAATAGGCCATTTTGTTTTCAAAAATAATGGTAATAAAAATGCGCAAAAGTTGGCAGCTATCAGCAGATATTAATTATTAGCATGCTGAAGCAATCAGCATATTTTAATTACTAATGTTTTCTTTTCTTTGGCTTCATTGTATCGAAGTAGTCGCTAGAGGGAAGAATAGGAAGAGTACAACAATGTGATGGATCTCTGATGAAAAAATTCACGAAGACATTTGAAAGTTTCTGAAATTGTAGATCGCTTGAACGTATAACCCATTCATAAAATTTTCTGCAGCTTAATCAAAATAGAAAAGGCAAACAATCGCCTCCACTTTTCATGAATAGTTTTCGTCATCTTATTTAATTTCGGAATTTATTTCATTTAATAAGTCGAAGAATATTTTTCCGAAATAGTGCTGGCAATTGGCTTTCTGGCAGGCGAGTTCGTCGTATCTGAACTAGGGAAATATATAAGCTTTCATTAAAGAGAAAAAACTCCAATGAAATCGGTTTATCATTTGATGGGATATTTTGGGGACCGACTTAAAAAACATTGTTTCGAGAAAATGCCATTGAAAGCTTTGAAATAAGTAGTGCTTCGTCTTACACTGTGCGACAAGAACGGCCTTATCTTGCATAGGTGCTTAAACTTTTAAATACGGCTTCGAAATAATATTTATAAAATGCTAAACATTCGGAAAATGAAAAAAAAAAAAAAAGAAAAGAAACAAACGAAAGAACAATGAAAAGAAAAAAAAAGAGAAGAAGAAAAATGCATTTTCTTGAAGCTTCAAAATTCACATGCTTTCTTAAAATGATGTTATCTTGTCCAGTATCTTAATAATATTTTATTTAAAAAATATATAAAGAATATTTATACCCTCAGGATGTAACCACAAGCTGACTTGACTTATAAGCAGAATGTTAATTTTCTAGAATTTTTCTAAATATTATGATTAGAAATCGGTAGAACCTTTATGAGCTGATATTTATCTCAATGTTGTTGACATTAAAACTAGGTGTATTTATTCAAAAATTTTCTTTTTGCAGTTTTAACCTTCTGTAAGTAGAAAGTAAGTCACCTCGATACCAGGAATTCCTCGTTAGGTGTCTATGTCACGTTTAAAAGATGTGTAAGTTCACATGTCCTGAGGAACATGAATCAGACGTGGGTTTAATTCTACTTTCTTTTTGACCTATAACCGAGAAACTAGCAGCTCTACTTTCACTTTTTGATGTTTGAGATAAAAGGGGTGGGGAAACCCTTAACTCCAGAAGAAAAATGAATGAAAATTCTGAGGCAAAGTTTTAACCGTTTGGCCCGGTTAAAGCTGAGACGTGTAGAACTTTAACACAGTTACAAAGAAAATAGCTCAAGATACCTTATAAATTAACCTTTACTTCAATAACTTGTTTGAGATCATAATAAATAAAGTTATCTCAGACTATTACGCAACTTGTAAGTTAAATTATTTAAAATTTCACTTTACAACGTGGAATTATACTTCCACGATTCTCATTTCAACTATTATTTCCAATTAAAAAAAATTACTGTGACCAAAATAAACTGTTTGAAACTATTTAAATATTTTTTATAATTTTACCTAGTTTAACTTATTTTTGAATAAGTTAATTTTTAATTAAATTATTATTAAGACAATTCTATCATTACTGTAAACATTTTGTATAAAAACATTCTTAAAAATCTTTATCTTTGTGAACGGTTATTTCAGAAGTATTATTAATATTATAATTAAATTTTGCGTGAAGGTAACCAAAGTTTACACAGTTACGTCAAATACAAATAAAATCAATTCAAAATTAAGGTTTTTAACATTTTAAAAGAATAAAATTATTTATATTTTTTCCCTATTTCTTTAAATACAAAAATTACAATAAAAATGAATCTCTTAAGCCTATCATTAAGTTATAACACAGAAACTGGGAGAGTATAGGTTTAAAACACCTTGGAGACCAAAAAAAAAAAAAAAAGAAAGATTTGTTTCATTGAACGATGTAAAATCTGTACAAGTTTAACTGATAACTACTAATTGTCATTACACACCTCTGAGACTGTAAAATTTCATATGAAAATGACACGAAAATAAAAGTAACATTTCAGTGAGCTACGAAAAAATTCTAAACATGTTCAAGGTATTAATTTTGGCAATAAATTTTTTTTCAATGAAGCCTGTTGTATCTTTTCTATCCTAGCAATCTTAGCATTTTCAGTCTGAATTTCGTATGTTTTCTACAACAAAATATTTTATATTAAAAAAAAAAAACTGTTTTAATGACTTTCAGCTTTGTTAACCAATTAATAAAAAATTACTCATGAGTATATTTCTGAGTAAAAATGGATTCCTACATGCATTCCTACATACATACGAAAAAAATAGACAAGCAAATAATTAAATATTTATTTATTTATCATCTGTATTCTGCTTTAGCACATGATATTAGAACTAACGTTAAAACAACTACTTTAAGAAATATATAATTTTTAATATTGGTCTTTATGGATCATTCACATAAGAGCGGAATTTCACATTCATATAATAAAATTTGATTCAAATTATAACGAGTATTTAAAATTTTTATTATCCGAGTAAATCATTCAAAATTTTCATGAATACAGAATTTTGAACTTGTCTGTGGAAAACTCTCAATTTTGCAAATTTTACATTTCTGTAGCTACTTCCTTTTGGCTGTTTCTGAAATAAGTGATAAGGCCCAGTTAACTGATTTAGGTTCTTATAATAATAATAATAATATTAATAATAATAAACCCTTAAGACTCTTTCCTAGTAATCGATACTTATACCAGTACGGTGCTGATATTACTATCAACTACTGTTTTGATAGTGGAATTTGTTATATATTTTTTTCAGTAGTAAAAATAACTCAAAAGACATTCTCACACCAGATATTTTAAGAAAACTGTTTAAGTTATTATGAAGAAGTGTGAAACATTTTTCATATAGTAAAGTATTTCTTAATGTTTCACATGTTTCATGCTTATTTATGTTTTAAGTGATTCCTCAAGTTTATTTTACTACAGCAACTGTGTGTGTTACAGAATCTATGTAATTTGAGAAGATATTTAAGTTTCATTAAAGAATCTTTGGTTTATTTTCTTGCATTTTAAAATTTATTCTTTCTTAACACATTGACCGCCATATTAATAAAATACGATTCACACTACGTACGATTCCCTATACATGTAAATATTACGGCGGTCAACATCTTAAATATGAGAGATGCCGCAGATGCACTCTAGCACATAAATAGTAAGTAAAAAAAGATGAAATGAAGAAGGGAATTAAAAGAAAAAAAAAAGAATATGAGGTGCAACCTTTTGGAAACATAATTTTTCTTCTGAAAGGGATATCGTTTCTGGAGAATAATCTTAAAAGAGATACATTTCATGATAAATACACCGGATTTCTCTTATCAATCACCAAACAGAAAATTCACTTTTTTACACAAACACACACAAAAAGACCTGGATTTAAGATATATCCTAGATCTAAGCACCCGGAATACCAAAAGTTTAGCGTAATCAGCGAATAGCTTGAAATTAATCTAAGTATTTGTATATCAATTACGATTTTTCCAAAAAACTTGCTGTGCATGTATACGAATTTTACAGCCCGGCACAATCCTTTATGAACCGTTATTCAGTTTATGATTGTGATTTTTTGTGACTTATTTTAGCAATTACTCGTTGAGCTTAATGAAACTCCTATTTAGAGGTACTTCTAAACGATGTGTTTCATATAAAAACATATATTATTGCATTATTGGACCTACACTGTAAAACAAAAATGTGTAATTTTGACAGAAAAATACTATATTTTTTACAGAAAAAACCGTTTTAAAGAAAAACTGTTTTCCCTGTAAAAATAAAAAATTGGATTTTGTAATTTTTAGAGAAAAAGAAATTCATATATATTTTTTTTTTACAGAAAAGAACTGTTTTAATGAAAATATACAGATATTTTCTGTAAATTAAACGGTTTTATACTGGCGCCAAAATTGGCAGTTTTTTCTGTTAAATTGAGTGATTTTTTTTACAGTGTATTTCTAAAATTCTAAGTTAATGATAGGAAATTTACTTCCATTTTCAAGCCTGCTTTCAATAAATTTGCTGTGTGAGGGAAATTCCAACTTTATTCAGTTATTTACGTTTATAAAATAGGCTCACATAACATTATATTATTTAGAAAATGGAATTGAGAATATAGTTCAAATTTAGAATGTATGATTATTTACATTACTTTTTAGGAACGTTATAAATATGCTACTGAATATAGAAATTTCCTATTCAAACACCAATAAATTGTGCTATCATTGATATGAAAATAAGGAATTGCGTTCGTTAATAAAATGGGTTGAAACAACACATTTAATAAAAATAAGAATTTCACACTGATAATCGATTTTTCTACGACTGCTAAGTAAAAAATACTCCTAAATCAGTACATTTTTTTGCATTACGTAATATGGTAATGTAGACAAAAAATGCATCAAAAGTTTAATTAGAATTTTACCTGCGATCAAAAGATAACTTTTCAAGGCTATTCGTCTAAGGTTAAACGTATAATCTTTATCTTATTATTTCGTATTTCAGTAGCGTCCCTTCCAGACACTCACGGTATTTTCTGGGTGTTCTTAATAAATCATATCTTATTCTTCCCTCCTTTAGATTGAGGTTGATGGCAATAATGTATTCACTTTCGCTCAATTATTTATTTTATCTCTTGAAGAAAACCCTTCAAATGAGCTTTACATCTTAGATTTTATAAGATTTAAAAAAAAATAATGTGTCATTTTTAGTAGTAATAATGTATAATTAAAATAAATATGACTGCATGATGTTTCTACTCTTTAGTTTAAATATAATTAAAACAAATACTTTTTAATTAAACAAATTAAAATAAGGTGTGCATATTTTAACTTCTGTTAAAATCAATACTGCTTATTTTATTCCGTTGTATTATACACGTATTTTATTCTATAAGTGGCAGGAAATTTGAGGGATTATCTAAAATATTTTTTTAGATGTTTATAACACATCAAATGAGGGAAGATGAATTTAAACTCAAAGAGAAGAAATGCATTTAGGAAATGTGTTATTCTTGTAAAACAATAGCTTCTTATATTATTCAATTTATAGTTGCTAACGCATCAGCATGTTTGATAACAAGTAAATCAGTATTTGTATAAATAACTCAAAAAATAAACTTTGTACACATTAGTGATGTAACGATAATGCATAAGACAATATGCAAAAATTACTAAACACCTTTTCATATTCGGATAAAAATCTTAAAAATCGTAAAATATTACAATTCGGTTGTATTTTTCACATCAGTTTTATGCCACGTTAAAATATTTTATGGTTACTCGCCCACCGTACATAGATGCTTCTATGTATGTTTATATATATATATATATATATATATATATATATATATATATATATATATATATATATATATATATATATATATATATATATATTATATTTAAACTTGATTTTTTAAATGTAGAAAATAAGTGCTGTAATGCTTTTAAGACAGTACAAATCATACATCAGTTTAATTTTATCTACTGCACTTTTATTTTGAATGTCTATTACTAAATATTCTTGTCTTCCAATTTAAAACATTAAAATAGAAAATGTTGAAATGTTAACCGGTTAAAGCGTTTATGAACAGTATGCAATTCAAAAGAATTTACAACAAAATAAAAATTTTTAGCCTGTATGGCTTTTTTAAAATTAAAATTATAATATTTATGTCGAATCCAATGCCTTTACACAAATATGTAGAGTTTTATACAAAATGAAGCTTGTGCCGTGAAGATAAAAATGATGAACAAATTTATAATAAATTTTTCTAAATCTTTTAGAAAGCCTATTAGTGTAAAACGAAAACTTTCAAGATCTATATTTTTTATATAAATATTTCAAGACGTGGACATGTTTTTATAACGCAAGCTTTTATTATTTCAAACTATTATATGAGAAAGTTTAGTGTTACAGAACTTGTTATACTTTTATAAAACTACATTTTATTTACACTTCAGTTTAAATATAATTTAAATGAATACTTAAACAAGTTCGGAAAATATTCAGGTGTGCGTGCACCTAAAAAAATAAAACAGGACATTCCAGAACTCGTATTTTAATAGTAATTTGAACAAAATATAAACATGGACCTATATAGGGTGTCCCCTCTTATCATTATCCAATAGCTACAAAATTCCTAAACCATTAGCTTTAGAGATAAAGTTCCAATTGCAAAAATGTTTCAAATGTTGCTCTTCATCATACTAACTGCCATTTAGGTCAAGATAGATATTTTTTGAATGTTACGAAATTTGAAATTTTATACGGCCCTTGGTCCTGTAAGTTATATTTAGAAAAATCTTTCTCTGTGATATGAGAAGTAAAACAACAACAACAACAAAAAAAAAAAGAAAAATCATTTTTGTACGATCAAAGCTTATCGAATTATGACACTTTAAATTTTAGGAATTTTCAGCGTTTACTGGAGTTAAAAACTGAGCCGCTTGTTAGAACACGGAAAAACGTCTTATAAATGTAACATAGTACCCAGGGGCCGTATAAAAATTTAAATTTCGTAAATTTCAGGAAGTTTCAGCGTTTTCTGGAGTTAAAACTGAGTCACTTTAGAACACGGTGAAAGTTCTTCTACGACATATAATTTATAGGACCCAGAGCACGTATAAAATTTTAAATTTCGTAATTAAAAAAAAAAAAACTATTTCGACGCAAGTGATTTTTTATACGATGGATGGAACAATATTTGGAACTATAATTCTAAAAGTAATGGCTCGGGAATTAACCCATTAAAGCCGGAATTATTTTTCTCTTTAAAATGCAAAAATTACATTTCATACCAATTTTTCATAGTAGCAACTTTAATCTACTTTTGTTACGGAGTTTCTGTCATCAGATAAAAAGAATATATCTCTTAAAATATACTGGTATACAAACAACAAAATGAAGGGCAGCTACCCCGGTACCATATGGTACCAATAGGCTTTAATGGGTTAACTATTTTTTAAAAATAATAAGGGGAACTGTGTATATTAAACGAAACTACATTTCTAGAAACTTTATTTCTTTTATGAAAAGTAAATATTAACCAAATAGAAATGTCAAAAAGTTCTAAAATACTTTTAAGTGCCTCATATTAAGCATAATCATATTAAGAATATTTGAAAATTAAAAAAATAGTCAAACTATCACTGGGGCATGTAACGCTGGCTTGTAAAACAAATGTTGAGCATATCTCATTCAAGCAGAACGATAAGTATCTCGCTTTGCTTTAGGTGTAAAAGTGGGAAGGAAATAACACCCTTTTTAAGCAGGTTAAATTGTAAGATTCAAGGTAAAGTTTACTTTCTTGCCAGGTATTTTGTTGCTGAGACGGCGGATTTGTTTTCAACAAGTGTACGAGCAAAAAATGATTGAATAAATTAGATATACAGTAGAATCTCGTGAAAACGAATGTCACAGTTTAACGACTATTTTTGGATTGTTAAAAAACGTCCTATGCTTTCACATTACAAAAATATTCACTTTAATGAATTTCATATTAACGATATTTTAAAATTAACAAATTTATTAAAGGCTAAAAAAAAATAGTCATTTCAGTTTTTCGAATGTTGAATTGGCAAGAAAAATATCTATTGAAAAACTAGAATTTGGAAGAAAACTTTAGTCGGAAGGCAGACGACAATGAAAATTAAACTGATGATGACTGTCCATCTAGTACCGAAGATTGTGTTGAACGAACAAAAAATGATTTAATAAATTAGATATACAGAAGAATCTCGTTACAACGAATGTCACAGTTTAACGACTATTTTTGGATTGTTAAAAAACGTCCTATGCTTTCACATTATAAAAATATCCACTTTAACGAATTTCATATAAACGATATATTAAAATTAACGAATTTATTAACGGTTAAAAAGAATAGTCATTTCAGTTTTACGAAGGTTGAATTGGCAAGAAAAAAAATCAATTGAAAACTAGAATTTGGAAGAAAACTTTAGTCGGAAGGCAGACGACAATGAAAATTAAACTGATGATGACTGTCCAGCTAGTACCGAAGATTGTGTTGTACGATCAAAAAGGGTCTATAGATCATTGAAACTCTGAAACTAGTCGTTGGAGGCCACCGTAATACTTACCCATCATGGATATGCATAATGTAAAATATTAAAATAAAAAATGTGTAAACTACTTATAAAATGCATTGCAATTCAAATAAAATCGAGGCTTGATGACGTCACAAACTTTAAAGGCTCGATTACTGAATTGCTTGAAAGAAATATCCTTATAACTCCCAAAATAATAATTCTATTAACTAGCAATTTATTGCATCTGATTAAGCGTCAAATTTCCAATTAAAATATATCTTTGAAGTGAAATTTGGATGAAATACAGGGTCATGAAAAATCGAAGAGTGTGGAAATTGGATTCCAAATATCTCTGCAACTAATTATCCGATCGACTTCATGCTTTATGCAAAATTTATGTTTTTTTATTGTCTTTTATATTCATTTCTTAAAATAACCAATTTCGAAAATTTTTATATACCTTTTATCAGAACGAATATTTCGAGAGTCCGAAAAAAATAGTAATAATATGTGTTTCGTAATCTCCAGTGTCTGAAACGTGTAAATCCGTCAAATTTTTTTTTCTATTTTCAAAACGATTACAAGACTTACCCTATACTACGTATGATGGGTAAGTAAAAGTAAGTATCTCAGCAAAATAATGTTCCGAAAACATCTTATACAATTGGTTTGAAAATGCATTGTCAAATTTAGTGGATGAAAAAAAAAATTTGCTTGTTTTTTTCTTTTTGTAAAGAAATAAAGTTACATTAACGGCAGATGCCAGTAAGACTTTTTAATTTTCCAGATATGTAAGATAAATTATAATTCCTTTATAACATCGACGATTAAAATATTGAAACTTAATGAACTTAATAATTATTTTACTTCTAATTAGTAAGTTCACAACAGTAATGTACTGTATATGTATTATTTACTGACATGTTTGCATATTAACCGAAATTCAATATACGTGTAGTGATAATGTATATATTTATTCAATGTGCATGCAAATTTCCTTTTCAAAGAAACGCCATATTGGAATTTCACATTAACGAATTTTTCAATATAACGAATTTAATCGGTGGTCTCTAGAAATTCGTTATAACGAGATTTTACTGTATTATAGTAACTAATTCAATATCTGCAATATAAATTTGGTAGGAGCGTGTTATGTCTCTAAGTTATATACTAGCCGTTATTTCTTTTTTTTTTTTATGCTTACATAACGCAACCATGAAATCAAAAATGCCGTTGAAAATTTTAAGTGAAAGGAAATATGTCGGAGAAAGTGGCAATCGAATATTTAAGGCGATAATCTTTTTCAAGAAAATTTTCAGCATGTGTCAATTTATTGGCGTAAAACCTTATCATTGCAGTTATGAAATAATTTTTAATAGACACAAACTCAGTTATAATAAAATTGTTCATCTTTTATGAAAATAAATATTAATTAATTATTCACTTGAGCAAAATGAATTTTTAAGATAAAAATATAAATAAAAGAAATTTCTTCCTTTTGACTAAGGTAATGATAGATAAAGGAGAAGATGAAAACATAAAATTTTATATCAATACCAAAGTTGAAATTTATATAAATCAAGGTTAATATGTAAAAATTTGCATCATTGACAGTAAAAAGAAAAAAAAATCTTTCGATTTTATGACGAGAGATAGAAATTTATACCAATAGAAAGTTGGAATTTATAGCAATCGAGGTTAATATGTAAGATTGGCAGTATAAAAACCTTTCGATTTTTTATGCGATTTTTGTATCGATCTGAAATTATTTATTTGGGATTGGTAAGTTCTTTAAAAAAATATTAAGTACATTACTGACTATAAAAATACCCGTGTAATAAAAAAAATAATAAATTATAATTCAAATGAAATAAAGATTATTTCTGCCATGTATTACCAACTGTGCTTAGATGAAGATAATCGTTTCTAAGATAATGTGAAAATGAGAAAATAAATGTATTTCTTACTTCTTAATAGAAAAAATTAAAAACCTAAATTTGACTGTTGCATTCATATAATTATTATAAAGAAGGAAATTATAAAATTATTTTAAAATCAATTGTTTGGAATGTAATTATGGGGGATTATTTCATTAACGAGAACTTTTATTTTGTCTACTAAGGTAAATGCCGTGGGCCATATACAAGTAGTGAGCCACCAATATTTTAAGTTTAAAAACAAGCCTCCAACGCATTTCTGAAAAATGACTAAAAGAAATATGATTGGCTAAAACCCTTAACTTTATCTGCCTATTAAACTGTTTGGAATAAATGTTTTGTACTGTTGGTAGAGAAGTTTTTTTTTCTAGAGTGTCTTCAAACACAGATTTTTTAGCAAATTCTTATGGGTTTCTTTAAGAGTTTCATTTAAAATATTATTTCTTTAATAGTATGCTTTACTTCGCATTAAAATGCCGTTTTTATATTTTGTTGCACTCCAAATAATTTATTAAAAAATTCTAAAACGTAAAACATTTGGTTTTTATTAAGTTGGAGGGGTGTCTCACTTCTGGATCATTATTTCTTAAATTGTACTGGAGCAAATACTAAATTTTAATTGATTTCAATTAATTACTTTTTGTGATTCTAAGCCTTTGTACATAGTGTCTCTAGTTTTTTACTCATATGTACCGATAATGGGACAGGGGACCATTACTGGCGCACAAGTGGCCCACTTCTGGAGCAGCGAAAATGGAACTTCACTAAGCTATCAGAGATGCGATTGTTAAGGAAGATTGATTGGTCAATTGGTTGAATGGTTACACTTTTATGGAGTTTTAAATAAAATGGCTATACCTATCAAATCGTATTACTGTTTGGCTGCAAGAAAAATTATTTTTACTAAAATTTAGAATTTGTTGTTATCGTGTTCTATTCATTTGGGAAAAAAATGTCCCAATATTAAATAGCTAATCATTTTTTCTATGTGCAGAAAAATAATAATTTGAATAAAATTCATTAATAAGAAATTTCTTTCATTGGGTTCTGTTGCAGTTGTAGAAACAGATTCACATGAATACAAATAGGACTAATAATACAAATAAAATGTCGGCATTCTTTGGCTCCTAAAAAGGCCTTATGTTGAACAAATCTATGTAACAAATGTAAATAAAACCTTATGTAATAAATCTTATATTTGATTAAGAGAATAAAAACATTATGAATAGGAAACATTATGCCAAATTAACCTTTTAAACGATTATTTAAAAAAAAAAACAGTTTTCAACAAGGGTTGAAGCAAAATTTTGTAAAGACAGCAACTTCGGTGATTGTCTATTTATTTATTGTTGCTTCAAGGTAACAAAAAGGAGATGAAATTAAAAAACGAACAACAACCAAAAAAAAAAAAAAAAAAATTTTAAAGATTTTAACCTGTGTGTTGGGGCAAAGGCAGGATTGCATGTATCGTTGGGGGGAGGGGGGGGGGGCTATAATTTACATTGATTATTTATTTTATGTTACTTCAAAGTGACAAATATGACAACTTTAAGGACAAAGCAACAAACAAATAAGTCAAATAAGTTAGAAAATGTTTTAAAGATTTTAAATTTTGTGTTAGAGGGGACAAGGAAAGGGAAGTAGACATTTCACTGTGAATTTAAATAATTGATTACTTATTTGCTGTTGCTGCAAAGTAATAATTCGGACAAATTAAAAAAAATTAAAGAAGTTGAAATATTTAAAAAAATTGTTGTGGGGGCAAAAGCAGAAAGCAAAAATTTGAGGGGGTGAGAAGAATTTGGATCATTGATGTTTAATTATAGTTATACAAAGTAATAAATAGAGGAGAGAAATTAGAAAAAGAAATAATTTTAAATATTTCAAACTATGTGCTAAGGGAGTAGGGGAAGGATAGTTTTTTAGGGGGGATTTATGTGATTGATTATTTTTTACTTTAAAGTAACAAATATTTTTTTTCTGAAGTGCAGATTCCCCCCTGAATAAATGTAATTTTTATTCTAAAGAAAATTAAAAAATAAGTAGTTTAAAACATCATAGCATGAAAGGGTATTTAACGTAACAATACTTAAAAGTTCAAATATTGTTCTCTATCATCTTAGATTCCATTTTAAGGCAAATAATAATTATTTTTAAGAGATGCGAAATTTAAATTTTAAAATGGTCCTTGAGTCCTATAAGTTACATTTAGACAAAATTTAACCATGCTGTAACATGTAAAACAGCAAAAATTCCATTCTTCTACGGCCGACAATTACCTAGTTATAACACTTTGATATTTATAAAGTTTTGGCCTTTTCTGACATTAAAAACAAAAGAAGCACATTTTTTATGCCAGAATAGGCTGAAAATTAATGAAATTCAATGTATTATAACTTGGTAAATTTTGGTCGTAGAAGAATGGAATTCTTACTGTTTTACTTGTTAAAACATGGAAAAAGTTTATCTAAATACAACTTATTGGACTCAGGGACCGTATAAAATTTAAACTTTGTAATTAAAAAAATAATTATTTTGATTTAAATGGATTTTTATATGATGAAGAACACCAGTTGAAACATTCTTGAAATTACAACTATAGCTGTAGCAGTTTAAGAATTAGTTATTGATCAACAATAAAGCAGAGGTTCAACAATAAGGTATATAACCTAAAAATTTTAAATTGCAGACTGTAGGATATTAGATATTATGTAAAGTGAGATTAAAAATAAAAAG
The DNA here is from genome assembly GCA_963931845.1 of Maratus michaelseni. NCBI lineage: Eukaryota > Metazoa > Arthropoda > Arachnida > Araneae > Salticidae > Maratus > Maratus michaelseni. The sequence continues at coordinate 276,640,273 of OZ007599.1, forward strand.
GACTTGCACAACTGACGCTAAGGCACCTGATATATATATATATATATATATATATATATATATATATAAAACATTTCTATGGTACACACTACAATCAAGACTTGAGTGGTTCAGTTTTGGGGGCTCACTACTGGTGCATTAGAAATTTAGTATGCCCAATACTGCTGTAGGGAGAAAGGTAAATATTTTTATTTTCATTTATCCCAAGGCGTACATTTTAAAAATTTGAATGTTCGTTCTAATAGATCAAGGTTAGAACTAGTCTAAAGTAATATTATATCTTTTGGAGTTGAGTAAAGTTTTAATGATAAAATTAAATAAATGTCCTTAATCGGCCCACTATTAGTACATTTACTTTACTATGAATTTATTTTGTTATTGCTTTTGTACCTTCTCATTACCATGCTAAAAATGTGATTTATCATTTTTTAACTTAAATATAAAATGTATTAACTATAATCTTTTAAACGATATATATGCACTTTAATCAAATTTGAAAATTAAATCGTAAGTTATATTTTTAAAAATAATAATAATAATTATTTTATTATTAATAATTATGAAATTAAAGAAATCATTATTTATTTTAATATAATATTAAAAATGTTAACTATATTATTAAAAAATTTAACAATATTATTAAAAATTTTATATAAAAAATATTCTAAGAAAAAATATTTTAAGAGGCATTTTTTTTTTTTTTTGAAAGAATAAGCCTACAATCTATGTCCCACAATCAAGCCCCAATAACTATCATCTTTTAAACGATATATATGAACTTTAATCAAATTTGAAAATTAAACCGTAAGTTATATTTTTGAAAAATAATTATTATTAATTGATTATTAATAATTATTAAAATAAAGAAATTATTATTTATTTTAATATAATATTAAAAATATTAATAATATTATTAAAAATTTTATAGAAAAAAAAATATTCTAAGAAAAATGATTTTAAGATGCATTATTCTCTCTTTTTTGAAAGAATAATATGTATAATATTATTCAAATATCGAATTATGAAAAACGTATTTACCTCCTATTGTGAGATCAACTTTCATAGTATGGTTGTCTTCATGATAGGCTTTATGTAGAGCAAATATTTCTACAGGGGGTGCAGGATCTACAGTAGAGAATAAAGAATCATCTCCTCCAGTTCTGACATCTGGATGACCATTTTCGTAAGGATAGATCATTTGAGACATGGTCTTGCCTAAAAATGACGCTCCGTATGTTTGATGAATTGTAACTTCAGACTTCCTTGGTTTATAAACATTTATAATCTCTCAAGCTCATTTTATCCTCGCGCGTCGAACTTAATCTTGCGTACCGTTCGTCCACCTAGCTGGTGACGTTACAAAAAAGTTGAATTCTGGTTGGTTCCGGCGCGACCTTCTGCTTACACCACCGGCCCAGAATTTCACTTTTTGTTGTCGCTACTTTCAAAGTAAGGTGAAAGTGTAGTTTACATGAACGGATTAAAAAGAGGGAAGGAAGAAATGAAAGGATAATAACTGACCAGTGCAATTAATAGAAAAAAAATTTGATTGTCAGTAAAGATGAAATGCGTAATTAAGATTGTGAGTCTCGTTCACAGTTCATTAAATCTGGTTTCGGTACTTCCGTACCCATGTTTTTGATGGGGATTTCACCGTGAGATATGTTGGCCTTTATGTAATGTATTCACTGCACGATTATGTGAATATTAATTGTAGAAGTTAGGAAAAATAGTTTATTATCAGCAGTCGGTTGACTGAAAATGTTAACGGCCATATTTAAAGATGAAATTCATTATAAATCTTGCCTTGAAATTAATTAATGGATACGTTTAATTTATTATAAATGTATTTTTATTTATTATAAATTTACTATATATTATAAATTATATCTTCAGTTATATATTTTCCCCAAAAAAGTTTCCAATATTTGAAAAAGATGTGAAAATTTTCTTGATCCAGAAAAGATTTCAAATTGATATAATTTCTAAACTGTTTTATAAAATAAAATTATATTACTATTTAAAATTGTGAACAATACAAAAGGAAACGTATAAAATAATTACAATGTACACGGGTAATAGAAAAATCGCAATGAAAGTATCGAAATTTTTGCAATAGCTATATTTTAACTTTTAGTCCGCCTATTTTTTTACCGCACAATCTTTTGCCTTTATTAACGTCTTAACGTCAACGTCCTCCGTTAATTCAAATTTTAAATAAATTAAATAACTTCACATGTAAATGATTTGTTACTCATAATGAAGATATGAAAGTTTTCTTCAACTAGGTAAATCAGTCCTGGCTCGGAAAATTTTCGCCATGTTGGAAAAACAATGAATACAATTTGTTACTATCAAATGCTATTCAATGATGTAACTTATTAAATAATATTATAAAAATTAACTGGCCTTTTTTAATACTACATGGCGTAGTTTAAAATAATTTTTATTACTTCATATTATATACATTACATATTTATATGCTTATATTGCGTACCGAATGTTTCACGAGAATGATCCGAAACAAATGAAAATTTGCTCTAGTACCATTAAAATTCAACAAAAATGTATGTTTAATTTTTATTACTTTTCTAAAAGTACAGCAAAGTCATAAGAGTGGATTACAGTGCACCACATATTATATCATATATAATAATAGGGGAGATGGGGGATGAATGGAACATTTTCACAAAAACATTTATTTAAAATATTTTATAAAAATTACAAAAGGAAACGTATAAAATAATTACAATGTACACGGGTAATAGAAAAATCGCAATGAAAGTATCGAAATTTTTGCAATAGCTATATTTTAACTTTTAGTCCGCCTATTTTTTACCGCACAATCTTTTGCCTTTATTAACGTCTTAACGTCAACGTCCTCCGTTAATTCAAAGTACGTCAATGGTTATGTTTATGTTGCTAGTATTAAAAGCTGACAAAAATGCCTCCTTGACAAAAGCTGAGAGGTTATAAATTGTGATTTGCTTTCTAGCATTATTTGTCAGCCTTGGACTGATCTCAGCTTTACGTTAAAAGGCCCATAAACAGAAACATTCAATGGCTGAAGATGCTGGCTACAATGAGGAGGATATGTTAAAAGAATAATTACCATACATTATTAACATTATCATTATTTGGTTGGCTTCAGTAAAATATTTTATTTAAGTTATTATCAATACTATGTATCACATTCCATACATTAGGTGTTTGACTACATCTTATGCACAGTATTTATTCAAGAATATTATTATACAGCAATATATTATGAAATAAAAAAAAGTTCCTCCCTGTCCCAATCATCTCCACAGCAGGGATGGATGGGACACAAGTATTTTCCTCCCTGTATTCAATGTTACCAATTAAAGAAACCAAATTAAACTTATATGTAATTATATTTGTTATATATAATCTTATATGGCTGTTATATATCAGTGTTGGTAATCTAAAAAGTGAAAACATAGTTAATTATGCACGAAAAAACTGTGATTTATATTATATATTTTAACTGTGAACGTATTTTAATGAATTATATTTTTAGAACTTTCAGTTGTTGGTTCTTCTAAATGTGGTCCGTCAGTTTCATAAGCTGACATAATACCACTTTCAATAAATGTATTGCTGTTAAAAGAGAAAATGGCAGTTTTCCTATAACCACTGGTTATGTTTATGTTGCTAGTATTAAAAGCTGACAAAAATGCCTCCTTGACAAAAGCTGAGAGGTTATAAATTGTGATTTGCTCTCTAGCATTATTTGTCAGCCTTGGACTGATCTCAGCTTTACGTTAAAAGGCCCATAAACAGAAACATTCAATGGCTGAAGATGCTGGCTACAATGAGGAGGATATGTTAAAAGAATAATTACCATACATTATTAATTTATCAACCTATATAATATTATTTAGTTAATAAATATATTTCTCAACATCCTTTAGGGATGAATGAGACAGTCCTATTCATCCCCATTTGAAATGTCCCAATCATTCCCATGATGCATATATTCCATTGTCAGCCATTTTGACTCAGAAATTATTTTATCACAATAGTTAATATTCATTCATTTTAATTACCAATATTGAGCCTTGAAATAAACAACTACAACGTATATTAATTCTTTATATTGTATAAGATAATTAAGTAACTTCAAATGTAAAAAAAATTACTTTTAAGCAGAGTTTTCAGGAAATGCAACTTTGAAGGAAACAGAAAACACCCATGTGGTCTTGCTTTTGATTCTGAAGCACACTATGGTAGTGAAATCTATGAGGATAGGAAGCAACTAAAAAAAAAATATTTATTGCCTGAAATAATGAGAACATCCCATCCATTCCTTGTCCCATTCATCCCCAGCTTCCCTACCAGCAAATCTTGTGTCTATGTGTGTGTGTGTGTATGCAAATTTTGCCTAAAAAACGGCTCTAACGATTTTGACTACAATTTGTGTCGTACCGTTTTCGCCTACGAGAAGACAAGTGGGTTGGGTCACATGCTCGAGAAAATTCGATTAGGGGGTCATTTTGGGGTCGCTACGGGTCAAGCTAATTTTATCTTATCTAAAAAAGGCTCTAACGATTTAGACTAAATTTTGAATTCTACCGTTTTGGCCACGAGAAGACCATTGGGATGGGTCACATATTCGAGAAAATTCGATTAGTGTGTAATTTTGGGGTCACTACGGTTCAGACTAATTTTATCTCATCTAAAAAACGGCTATAAAGATTTTGACAAAGTTTTGTATCCCACTGTTTTGGGGTACACGAAGACCATTGGGATAGGTCACATGTTCGAGAAAATTCGATTAGTGGGTCATTTTGAGGTCACTACGGGTCAAGCTAATTTTGTCTAAAAACGTCTCTAACGATTTAAACTAAATTTTGTATCTACCGCTTTGGGGCACGAGAAGACCATTGGGCTAGGTCACATGTTCGAGAAAATTCGATTAGTGGGTCATTTTGGGGTTACTATGAGTCAAGCTGCTTTTATCTAAAAAACGGCTCTAACGATTTTAAGTAAATTTTGCATCCTTCCGTTTGGGGTACGAGAAGACCATTGGGCTACGTCACATGTTCGAGAAAATTTGATTAATCGGTCATTTTTGTCTCACTATGGGTCAAGCTAATTTTATATATCAAACGGCTTTAACGATTTTAACTAAGTTTTGTATCCCGTTTTGGGGCACAAAAAGACAATTGAGATAGGTCACATGTTCGAGAAAATTCAATTAGTGGATCACTTTGGGGTCACTATGGGTCAAACTAATTGTATCTAAAAAATGGCTCTAAAGATTTTGCCTCTTTTTTTTATTCTATCGTTTTGGGGTCACTACTGGTCATAGCTCGGTCTTCCTCTCTGGTTAAATGTTTTAAATCAAGACGATATATTATAGTTAATGTAATCCCACTTAACATTTATTGTGTTACTATATAGAAGCACGCGAAACTCTAAATCAGCAAAATTTTTTTGTATTAAAGATGACAGTAATAAAAATTCCCAAAAGTGCATTTCATTGCATTTAAAATATAATATTAGCAACTATCATGAGGAAAGTTTGGTATTAATTGCTTTCTGCTCTTTTTGAATCTTTGATGCGGTCTCTTAGTCTCGTGTAGGTGATGTGAACTCATCTATTACCTTTCTTCTGGCTGAAAAATTATTAAGAATGATGTGGGGCATTTTAATATTTTTTACGTGGTACAAAGTTGCCCTCGTTTCGCTCAAAACATAACCTTCAAATTACTATCAATCATATAATGATAAAAACCCCCATTTAATTAGGTTTTTATAGGAAGGATTTAGATAGTATTTAGTAAATGACACTTACCTTCTAATTAAGTCGTTTTCGTTAAGTCGTTCGCCAGAAAAATACGACCTTTAAAAAAAATCAGCGAAATTGAAATAGCACAGATATGCTAAGAAAACTGCATTAAAAATGGCAGATTCATCTGTAGCACAAATACATATGAGTTAACAGGTAAACCCACCTTTTAGGCAGAGTCAAAATTGGTTGGAAATATTTATTACAATAGTCGCTAGGAAACAAACAATCATTTGGCAAGATTGGTTCAAAGATAATTTCTGTGAGTGCAAAGTTGCTCCGGATTACGTTTATCTCGGGGAATTTTTTTTATCAAATGTTACGAAGTAAATTTCTACCTACCCTATTCTACTAAGTTTCTATCTTATATGAACCTCTAATTATTATTTTACAGGTGTATAACTATCGTAGCTAAATTCCCCCCAACTCTCTCTCTCTCTTGCTTTCTCATCGTTTTTATTAACATTTTCCAAAAAAAAAGTTGAAAAGTGTTTATGAATTCGTTTTGTTTTTCTTCCTGTCTGGCCGTTTAGTCGTGCAGTCATCCGGTCGTGTTCCAACTCGCGTAAATATACTTTGAATGCCATGTAATTTATATATGTTATTGAGGTTTAGCTGGTTCGGTATTGAAAATAAAATGTGCAGCATTTATAGTTCATTTACAGGGTCACGGAGAAAATTCTGTTATATTATGGTCTATGGGGAAAAATCGTTTACGATGCACGGTATTTCATACGCAATGAGATTGATATGTATAACTGAGGTGGGACTACAATATGCTTTCTATGGAGTATAGAACAACTAGCATTGATTTTTCTTATATAGGGACGCACAAAAGTATTCCATTACATTGTGATTAATTGGGGGAAATGCGCTTGCGGTTCATTTTAATGGTGTTGCGATACTTAAAACATAATGATATTGATATGGATTACTGAGGTGTACTACAACAGGTTTTCTGTAGATTATAGAGTGCATAGCACTTATCGTTGATTTACAGAGACGCACAAAATCATTTTATCGATAATTGCTGGAAGCTATTTTTCCGCTGTAGTATGCGTTTTTAAACTTACCTAATTTGTATTGTATTACGTGGAGTATAAAAATTCTATAGATCATATACAGGTCTCCATGAAAGAATTTTCACACATTACCGGATAAGGACAATAATCGCTGTAAATGGAATTTTACTGACGTATGTGTTTTTTTAGTTGCTTATTCAGATATCTCATTTCACTGTATGAAAAAATGAAATTTCTTAATAATATTCTGTTACTGTTGGAAACTGTTTCATAATTTGTGCCTGATGCATGATTTTTTGTTTTTGTTCATATATTCCTTTAAATTTGTAATGAACATTTTTATTTCTTTCTGACCATTCGTAGGATAATTGTTTTACTGACTACTTCCCTCATAGCATGCATGGTCGCAGTGACGTCACTGTGACGTCAATGCGAGTCACAGTTGTCACGATACTTCTGTGACCAAAATGCCACCATTGAGTGAAGTCACATTGTGATTAAAATGTGGACTTCTTTGAAAATTATAAAAAAAAACCATACAAAGCTATTTCAAACATGTAAGTAAAAGTACATCGTAAAAATACTTTTCTAGGCAATTTTTTAATTTTTGTGACGTTACTTTGACGTCTTTGTAAATCACGCATGTCACGTCACAGCTGCGACCAAAGTACTAACATGTTGGGAATTCACACTGTGACAAAAATGTGAATTTAAAAAATCTTTGAAAATGAGAAGAAACATACATAGTGTCATCTTTACGCATTTGAGAGCCTTAGTAATTTATTATGCCTCTTGGAAAGTAATTTATATTCAGTTATTCATATATCTAACTAAAATAAAATTATCAGCATAATATATATATATAAAAATCTTTTTAATTATGCAATTGTAAATTATCATAGAAACATACTTATTTATGAAAACTAGAAAATGTGATTTTTTAAATTTATTTTTAAACTTATTTTTTAATAAAAAAAATATAAAAGTTTTATTTTTTAGGAAAAATTAATAATTGTGTTAAAATAACTTCAAAGAATTTTGTCAATTATAAATTACTTGTAATCATCGGAACTGGCAGAAAAATAATATAATGGAGGGAAGTGTTGTTCACTGTGAAGTGCTATTAAAATGTAGACAAAATGTGAATAGAGATAATCCGATATTTTCAGAAAAGGAAAGTTTCTTTTTTGTATGCTAGGGCTTTATTTAAATTGTTTTCGTTTCTTTATGGATGAAGTAGGTTATGAATATCATAAACATATAAAATAAGTAATTTGCTTCTGTTAGAAGGAAAATACTATTTAATTTTATTTTATCTCCAGAATTTTCAATATAATTGTTATAGCTATTCTAGCCCATATTTGGAAAAAAAAAAATCTCGACATTTTTTAATTTAAAAATTGCATTTAGCAAACTTGACATAAAATAAAATAAAATAAAATAAACGGAAGTCTTTCATTGTATCATCTGCAAAGCGTTATTTTGAAGCCTGAAAAACAACATATACAGTGTCTCACAAAAGTGATGGGACACTTGTGCTTTATAAAAAGAAACTGCAATAAAATAAATAAACAAACATGTGCAAAAATTTTTTGGGTGTGTTTCATATTTAAAGTTAGTAACAATTATTACATAACATACATTTTGTCAAAATATTAAAATATTAATTTAGTAAAAATACAATTGTTCAGAACGGAGCAAAAAATGGCTCACATAAGTGATGGGACACTTACTTTTCCATCAAATATTTATCCACAAATTTTACTTTTTAAAAGGTTTTAATATTTTGTTGGATTTCCTTTTACTTTTAAAACATGATTTAATCTTTTTGGGATGGATTCGACTATTTTTTTTGTGATTTCTGGAGTGATTTTACCCCATTCTTCTTGAAGCACCGATTTTAGTTGTTGTTTTGAAGAAATGGTGTGTTTGCGAATTCTTGATTCCAATTCTTGCCAAATATTCTCTATGGGATTTAAGTCTGGAGATTGTGGTGGTGTTTTTATTATTTCAGGACAGTTATATAGCAGCCAGAGTCTAACGTTCAGAGCAGTGTGCTTGGGGTCATTGTCCTGGTAGAATTTAAAATCGTTATGAAGGTTCAATTTTCGTGCTGAAGATTTCAAATTTTGCTTTAAAATATCAATATACTTGTACTGATCCATTATACTGTCAATAAAAACAAAATTACCAACTCCAGCGGACGACATACACCCCCATACCATAACTCCTCCTCCACCATGTTTTACTGTTGGTACCAAGTTCTGTTTGCGAAGTTCTTCCCTGGGTTTTCTCCACACCAAGATTCTACCGTCAGAACCAAATATATTAAATTTACTCTCATCAGCAAATATAACTTTATTCCAGTAATCAGAATTCTTATTTATGTTGGATTTTGCGAAAGCTAGTCTGAGTTTTCTATTCTTTTCACTTACGAAGAATTTTTTCCTGGCTACTCTACCGTGATATCCAGCAGATCGAATTACCCTTCTAATAGTTTCAGGATTAACAATTATTCCATATAATGCTTGTAAATCAGCAGCAACTTTTGAAGCACTAATTCTTGGATTTTTTTTAATATTTCGAACGATAATTCGCTTTATTCCATTGGATAGCTTTGATGGTCAGCCAGGTCTTCTTTTATCCTGAATCATATGATTCTTTTTATATCGTTTAATGATATTGAAACTGTTGAACGACTCAAGTTAACTGTTTCAGCAGTTTTTCTAATAGATTTTCCACGTTCAATATGCAAATTAATAACTAATTTTCGAATTTCAGGCGAAGTTTCTTTTCGTTTAGCATTCATGACTACACAGAGCTAAAAAACACAAAAATTCCAAAACAAACTGGAGAGAAATACTGCAGACGATTTTATAAATTATTGCCAATTGCTTTTAAGTAAAAATAAAACCCCAAAAAATATTTTTATTGCTTATTTCAGGCGATTTTTGTTGCATATATAATGGTGTCCCATCACTTATGTGAGCTATTTTTTGCTCCGTTCTAAACATTTGTATTTTTATTAAATTAATATTTTAATATTTTGACAAAATGTATGTTATGTAATAATCTTTACTAAATTTAAGTATGAAACACACCCACAAAAAAATGTGTACATGTTTTTTTAATTTATTTGATTAGTTTCCTTTTGTAAAGCACAAGTGTCCCATCACTTATGTGAGACACTGTACATATTGAACGGCGGAGGGGGGAAGGAAGAAAAAAACATTTATTCTTTGGTAAGAAATTGGGCAGATGCTCATTATTTATAATAAGGACTCCTCTATCGTCTGCGGTCAAGATAAATTTGAAAAGTGGTTGTTTCATTCGGAAATCGGAAGGATTATTTATTCAAAGTGTTGTAAGCATAAGATGAATTCAAGTTTTGTTTAATTTATTTTCAAATTTTGAAGAATTCTAGCTGGGGAATTTCGTGGTAGCTGTGTTACATATAAGTGTCAGTTTTCCGAAATTTCTTGCTGGAAAAGATTCCCTCTAATATGACATCATTAACAATTTGCTAAAAATGGATAAAGGAACACGCGAAGATTTTTTAAATTGATATGCATTAAGATTTGGTAAGTACAAAATATGCTAAAATTAATTTCAATTTGTCTATACTTAAGAGTTATAAATTTACATTGTTTTAAATTAATTATTTGTAATATTTTTAATTCATAATGTAAAACGATATATTCTTATTTTATTATGTTTTAGGACTTAATAGGATTTTTAAACATAAATATAAGATTTTGTGAATTTCCATAGATTTGTTTACAGGTATTATTTCTTATTCGTAATGTATTTCATTTTAAAGAGACTTGATCAAAATTATTATTAATAATATATGAAAGGTCTTGCATAAAATATGAGTTTTATTATTAAACATTAGGAATTAATATCTAATATAGAACTTTGCAGCATTACGATAATAACACGATGGCTATTACGTAAGGACGTACTTGGAAATTTTAAATATTTAATAGAGAAATTTACGTCTGAGGGATTAATGTAAAATAATTATAATTATATTATAGTAATATGGCACTCTTTCCAGTAACGGGTACTTTTAAGTAACGTCTTTAAAAAATATGTTTTTAATTACTAGTTATCGTTATTATATTCCACTTTTTAAATTCAATGTATGAATGTATCTACAATATGTAACCAATCTCATTGTCACATTTCCACTTGTAAATGTAAATTTAATTGTACTAATAGAAATAAAGGAAAATACTTAAAATTCCAGCAACGAGCATCCACCATTCCAGTACTGGACATCCACTGTGCCAGTAATGGACTTCATATAAAAAAGTAATAGGTAATTGTTTTATAATTGCGTTTCGAATCTGAACTTAATGAAATTACACTAAATAAACACAATATTCGTTTTAAAATACATTTACCAATTAGGATATCAATAATTAATCAAATATTTATGTTAAAAATTAATTGTTCAAGCTAATTGTTGTTATTATCACAAGATGAATACTTTATGTATTTCGATAGCATATTTAAAATACTGAATTTTAGAGAAGTACATTTATTAAGATTACTGAGACAATGATTGTGTATGGAGTTTAATATATATATGTTACGGTCAATATGATTAATCTGGTCATTAATAATAATAACCGGTATTATTAATAATAATCGGCCATTATGTCCGGCCATTATTATTAATAATGACCGGATTAATCATATTGATCGTAACGTATATATATATATATAATATATATATATAATGAGAACATTTTTCGGAGTATCAGAATACACGGAATTGTGTTTCCTCTGACAATTCTTAAGGCTGTTCTTCAGAGAACTTTCCTACTGCCCTTGCTAATGTTAAACCTATGGGCGAAGGACGCATTCGTATATTTAAAATATCTCCTCAGGAAATTAATATTTTTAACTTCTGTTTTCCGTGTACTCTTCTTAAAGGATGTTTCTTTTTTTTTCCCTAGTTATCAAAATATTTCATTGTTCTCAAATCCAAAATAACTAATTTCTGACATATTTCTGAATTCATTTTTATTCGGAAACACATGAAATTGGCAGGTGTTCTTAATCAGAATATATTTAATAGAATGACGTTTTCCATTTTTTGGTAACGGCAGAAGATGTTTCAGAAAACACTAGCAAAGTCGGTGTTTTGAACCGAATTTCCGACGCGCAGCGTCAGAAACGGAAAAAAAACGTGACCGAAATTGATCTTAAGTATTTTATTTATCTAAAAATGGAAAACGCTATTCATTCCAAATCGCTTTAATAATCAGGCATGCAAGTGACCTGCGTTTAAATATTTGTTCATAAATGTGTCAGAAAGTTTCGTGATACTGAGCGAGGGGAAATATGGCAAAGTATACACAATTAAAAACTTCAATACTTAACAGCAAAATAGCATAGTTTTAATTATTGTCAATATTTTTGGTGGTTACATAAAACAAATGGAAGTAGAAGTTAATTTTAAAAGTTTTTATTTGCGCAATAGAAGTTCATATTATTGAAATATTCACATATTATTTTTATATTAGTATGCGTTTTTTACATATATAATTTTCTTGCTTAACGACTACATTAGCCGGTTTCCCAATCAGATGCAAAGTTTTAATTTGAATACGAGTTGCACAAAAAAATTATTGCCGATCCAATCCTTATCGTCGATTTTATCGTGATTTGGTAAAATTTTGTTATCCGAATCTATGCGAAATCATTTATCAGGTTCGGTCGGGTTGAGGGCCAACAGATTTTTTGTTGTTGTTGTTGTTGGGTTAGGGTAAGAATACGGGTTGAATCGAAATATAATTTCAGTCAACCATCATTCATGTTCAGTCATTTTCAAGAAGTATATAACCGGATTCGTGCATGACTCTAGATCCCATCCGACATATGAAATTGTGTCGTATTACAATTTCTGATAAAATCTGGTTACTCGGTGTTATGCAAGATTCTATTCCGAACAAGACTTACAGTAAAAACATTATACCCGACTCGGGTCAGATCGAGTTCACGAAAATCAGGTCACTCGACCACTAAACCAAATCCATTCTGTAGCCAAACAAATCCAAAAAGATCGATCCGAACTTTCTGGATTGGATTCGGGTAAAATCTGGTCACCCGACCCGGTGCAGTGTCGTCACAAACTTGTAGCATAAAAAAATGTTGAACCGAACAATCCGGATAGGATTCGGGTAAAATCTGGTCATCCTATCCGATGCAGATTCGTCACATTTGACACATTGAAGTCGCACGGTGACTTCACAAAGTAGTCACATTGTGAGGTCACAGAAAGCCTTGAAAACGGCCATAACGACTTCACATTTAGGTCACAGTGACTTCACATCGACGTCACTTGACGTCACGACGACTGTCACCAACTCACAGTGTGACTTCACAGTGACGTCGCCGTGACGTCACCATGCCTTACGGGTTTATGCATTAGGCTTCATATATTTCAGTATTACGAATTGATTTATGGCTATACAAAATTTAAAATCTGTTTAAAATTTAAAATCCCATTTCGTACATGTACCTATGCCATACCTATACAGCATAAGAATATACCTGTGTCCTATCTCAACCAATAAATATATGCATCGTATTTAGAATGCGGTATTCGGCACAAATATTTATCCCAACTTTACACGGCAATTCATTTACTCTAGTTTGTATTTGCTTATGTTTGTGGCCGTCATTCTGATCATGTAAATTGTTTTCTTCAGTGTTTAGTGATAATTAATTAAGTTAAGAGAATTAAATAACGAATATAACTCCTGAAAAAATCTCAATAACTGAAATATTGGTTTAAGTTCTAGTATCCAAAATTATTTAGAGACAGATTTTGCTACACATATTTGAATAACATTGACATTGTGCACTTTGGATTCAATAGACTTATACATAAATGTCAATAAAAGGGAGATATTTTGTTGTTTTCTTTTTGACTGAATGTATCACTACAAATTCATTTGAGGGAAGACCGCGATCACAAGAATTTTTGCTTCTGCAACTTACCTTCACAACGCTCGAATTCAAAACGAAACAATTTCGTATGATAGGATCGTTGAAATTCAATGTTGAAAGCAACATCAAAGAGCCGGGAATTCAGAAATGAACCGGAAACATGCAAATTCAGTATCAACGTTTTTCGGTAATTAGACATACGAGGGGCAGTCGGAAAATGAGTTTCCCCTGGAGACTGTGGACAGAGTTGTGTATGAAAGACAAAAAATGTAACGAAACATTAAAGATAAAACATAACTTTATTTTTCCACATAAGTACCAAGTACATTTAGACATTTGTCATACCGCTTTATAAGCTTCAAAAAGCTCTCCAGAAAAAAATAAGGGCTTTGCATACGGACGAAGCGTTGAACGGCTATGGGCGAAAAACGACACAGCAGGTGAACGCGAACGTGCAAGACACCGATACACCATTGGGTAGAGATTGACCGCGATCAAGCAGATGGCGCTGTTGCAGTGCCTGCGCAGATGGCACTGTTGATCACCAGCTTCGTCTGTGTGCAAAGCCCTGATTTTTTTCCTGGAGGGATTTTGAAGCTTATAAAGCGGTATGACAAATGTCTCAATGTACTTGGTACGTATGTAGAAAAATAAAGTTATGTTTTATCTTTAATGACTCATTACATTTTTTGTCTTTCATACGCACCTGTGTCCACAGTCGCCAGGGGAAACTTATTTTCCGACTGCCCCTCGTATTTTGGAAATGCAATCCTACGTCTAACGTCATATCCCGAGATTTGGGGATTACTTAACTGCAATCCTGGGATCCCGGACCTGATCCTGGAATTTTGGAAAGAAGACTTTTCTTAATGCTACTTGTTTTTTCTACCAATAATAGAGCGATAAGTCTCTTAGAAAATGGTGATTTATATATAAATAAATTTAAACTGCCATATAAAATATTATACGTAAAAAAATATAATACAAAAAATTTACAACATTTCTTACAAAAGCTTATTAAGAATTGAAATTATTAGAAATTAATGAAGTAAGCTTTTAGTTTTTGAAAATGTGACATTTGAAGCAAAATATTATACGATTCATTTCTTAGCCAATTTTATTATAAGCACGATTCATTACTAAATCAATTTTATTTCTAATAAAAGCAAGCTATTGTAAAAGGCTTTCTCTGCTTGAACAGTAGTAGGACAAATCTCTAATAAATATTGTTATTCCAATGCTTTGCCACATACTTATAAATGATTTGCCACACTCTCATTCATTGTCAAAAATACATGTCTCATCTCTAATGTTTGCGAAAATAATTTTTTGTATGTTTATTTAACAAGTTAGTTTTTATTTATTTTCTTATTGTATTAAATATGATTTTTATAAACATTATTTAGCCTTTCAATACCTATTTTCATTTACTTTCTATAAGAAAGATTTATTGAGATTTAAAAAATATTTGCCACTAGATCTCAGTTCTAAATTCCAATCTTTTCGTTTCAAGTTTTTATTTATATAATTTAAATCTCTAGATTACACATTCCAGGTCCTTCTACCTGGTAGGATGCTTCATAGCGTCTATTATTTATTATTTTCTGCTATCTATAATAGAAAGCGGGAACTTGATGTCAAGCACACAAGTCAGATGTATGTTCTCAATAAACAAACAAACAAACAAATCTATAATAGAAGAAAGTATTTATAATCGAAAATTTTTGGACTTCCAGTTTTCGACGTATTTACACGTAATAGATGTCAGAGATGCCGAAAAAAAATTACAAAATGCCCGTCTTTCCGTGTGTATGTCCTCATTGTATCATCGAAAAGTGTATGAAGTTATTCATAGAATGGGGAAATTGCACGTTTTTCAATTTAACTTGCATCTGATAGAGTGTAAAAATACGAACATTTTGATACCATTTTTACCTATATTGGAAACTTGTATAATTCATTAAATTAACTTTTAAAACGCAGTTTCTGTCGTCGCGGGAAAAAGCCGCGTCACGTGATAAAAGCTGTTCTGACGTCACTACACATGTAAACAAACCCTCGCTGTATTTCTCCCTGTTATTTTCTATGGGGAATGGCTTGCTTTACGCTGAATGATTTATTTATTTTCTTAAAAATGATTAGTATAACAAATTAAAAGTATTGTAAATTGCTGTAATGAATAAATAATACTGTGAATTTCAGGGAGATTTTTATTTCATTACGTTTCTAATAATTTTCATTTCCAGATCGCGATGTAGAAATAAAGCATCGGTAAAAGTTAATACTCGTACTACAATATTGTATTTTATAGAAAAAGGTATACTTTTTTTTACTTATTATACTTATTTTTAAGTAAAGACATAAAAAGAGAAAAAAAAAGACAATAGTGATAAATTTACTCACGTATGTTGCAGTAATTGTTTTTCTGATCGGTGAATACACAATTATTATTGTCAGTAGTTAATTTAATGTTTTTATTCAATAAATCAGTATTAAATAAAGAATTTTTGTTTTTGTTTTCTGCATTATTGCTCAAAATTTCGTTTTCTCATAATTAATGAGCCCATTTTTATTCTTAATATAACCTGCATAACACGAAATTATATTCATATCAAAACAAATCATTAAGCATTAAAATGAATTAGGAAAATAATGCATTTCAAGAACTATATAAATGCGGTTTTACTTACGATTTCTTTTGTAAAAAAACTATCATTCTTTTTCCGTTGAAATAAATAAGAGTAAGTAAAATATATACGTCCCCTTTAGCTTTAGTTTCCTGTATTTTTACCCACATGAAATGCAGTTTTTCTGCCCTAAAAGTAAATTTGAAAAAAAAAAAAAAAAAAAAAAACGAAAGACATAATTTTGTATTTTTCGAATCCGACCAACTTCATCACTTTTCTAAATGATAATTAATGCAAATGTATAAATAAATAGGGCATTATATTTAGATATGTTAAAATAATCTTTTGACTTTAATTTTTGTTTTTGTTTTTGTGTAAATGCGTCTTTAAAAGACCTTTATAATAAACAGAAAGTAATGCAAAACAGACTGCATGCATTCGACTCTAAGCAGAATCCGCGTTTCATGTGTAGTGACGTCAAACCAATCCCGTCGCGTTTTCAGATCACGTGGTTTTGTTTTGCTTTTAGTGGAGTTAAAAACTCCAATAACTAGTTATTTAAAATTATTTTTGCATTTCTGAGTTAAGTTTTGAGGAATGTCAAGTCATCTTCATCAATTAAACATAAAAGAAGGCATAATCTAGATTGAGTGCAACTTCCCCATTGAACCCAATTTCGTACGTTTTCGACTATGGTCAGCAGGTCCCAGTTGAATTTGGGGATATTCCGCCGGAAGTGGTCGCTATTACAGCAATTTTTGTTCCATTTTCATTATTGTGTCATCGAAAAATGTATGAAGTTATGCATAGAATTGAACCAAATTTTATATATATGTATTTGACTATGGCCTGCAGGCTCCTGTTGAATTTGGAGATTTCCGACGGAAGAGGACACTGTGAGAGCGATTTTAGTGCCATTTTCCTCATGGTATAATCGAAAAGTATTTGGTATTATGCATAGAATTGAACCAAATTCCAAATGATTACTCAGTGCTAATATAATTGTAACTTTTGCCTCGACAGTTTGTTACAATATATTTTCTGTATGTCGATTTTTTACAACTTCTTGTGACTTACGTTAAAATTTTTTGCTGATGAGGGATTTTATGTAAATCCGAAACGTCCAATTTAAATATGTCTTTTATTGTTTTTAACATTTTATGTAAATCCGAAACGTCCAATTTAAATATGTTTTTTATTGTTTTTAACATTTTATGTAAATGTAGTGTAATATTAATGATTTTAGATAGTTAAACATTTTATAGATATATTTTTGACAATGGTCCGGTCTTAGTTGCTTTTGGGGATATTCCTCTGTGATAGCGATTTTTCTGCCATTTTCCTAATTGAATAATCGGAAAGTAGCAGAATTTTTGGCGTTTAAGTGAACAAGTTATGCTTCTATTTAGATGCAATATCACAGGCCGGGGTTTGGATAAAATTTTGGATAGCGAATTTTGAAGTATTGACATGTATGAGATAGAAGAAAGTTTAGTAACTGAATATTATTACTTTCTTCTATCTATAATAGAAGAAAGTATTGTAATCGAAATTTTTTTATCTTCCGGTTTTCGACGGATTTACACTTTTTAGGAGTCAGTGATCCCGAAAAACATGTTTTTACAAAATGTTTGTCTGTCTGTCCGTGTGTGTGTGTGTCCTCTTTATATCATCGAAAAGTGTATGAAGTTATGCGTAGAATTGAACCAAATTTCAAATATATGTTTAGCTATGGCCAGTAGGTCCCAGCTGAATTTGGGAATATTCCGCCGGAAGTGAGCGCCGTATTAGAGATTTTTATTCCATTTTCATTATTCTATCATGGAAAAATGTATGAAGTTATGCATAGAATTGGACCAAATTTCATTTATATGTTTTTGATTATGGCCAGCAGGTCTTAGTTGAATTTGGGGATATTCAACCCGGAAGAGGGAGCTGTGATAGGGATTTTTGTTCCATTTTCGTTATTGTATTATAGAAAAGTGTATGAATTTATTCATAGAATTGAACCAAACTTCATATATATGTTTTTCACTGTGGCCTGCAGATCCCAGTTGAATTTGGGGATATTCCGTTGGAAGGAGTCGCTAATGCTAGCAATTTTTGCTCCATTTTCCTTATTGTATCATCGAAAAGTGCATGAAGTTATGCATAAAATTGAACCAAATTTTATATATATACATATGGTTTTTTTCTATGGCCTGCAGGTCCCAGTTGAATTCCCCCGGGAGGGGGTGCTGTGATAGGGATTTTTGTTCTATTTTTCTTATTGTGTCATCAGAAAGTGTACGAAATTATGCATATAATTGAACCAAGTTTCATATATATGTTTTCGACTATAGGTCTCATTTGAAAATGGGGATATTTACGCAGAGGGGGACGCTGTGATAACGACTTTTGTGCAAATTTCTGAATTTGTCGTAGCTGTGTTGTACATTGGCTGCTCGTGCAGAGAAGGGTGCTTTGGATCCCGATAACCCGGCGATTCGCAAGCAGCTGACGTACAGAAGAATGACGAAATATATTGATTATATTGAAAAATTTCATCAAGATTAACTCATATTTCCTCCAATTAAGAAAGCGAAGCAGAAATTTAAGATGAAACCGAAAGTTTTTGTAGCTGTATTTGGTACTGGATACTCGTTTAGCAACGCACACTTCGACATCTTGTTTGATTCTAAAATTCATTAATAAAAAAATACGCTTTTTGAATTATTAACATGTATGAGATAGAATAAAGTTTGGGGATTGGCAAATCCGACTAGTTCAGGTATAATTCATGACACGTTGGCTTACATATGTAAATTAATAAAGAGTTTTAAGCTTCCCCGTTCACGCCTGTTCAATCAGCATGTCTTCATCCTATTAAAAGAAACCATTATGAAGAAACAACAAAACAAATAACCAATTAAATAAAGAGAAACGGAAGAGTCTGAGATCGCAACACCAGTAAATATCTTATGAAATAACTCCTCTTCAAAAGCTCCCACATCCATAAAGTCGCTCAAAAAGAGAAGGGTAGTTAAGAGCCTTTTTTGCACATTGGCCATGCCCCATGACATTATTTCTCCCTTGTAGTATATACACCTTGACAAGTAATGAAAAGATAGTTTTCTGAAATTTTTTTTTATAGAAAAATAAATAACTTTAAATTATAATACAAAATCTTCCCGTCCAATAAAATTATACAGGCCGAATTCTCTGATAATTAAAGATACTCTATCGGGATGCAAACAGACGTGAACGCTAATGGAAATGCCAGAAAGATTTTGTTTTATTTCACATTGAAGGACTCAATGAACTAAAATAAGTTGACCATTAGTTTAAAGCTCGAATAATTTGTTGTAAAATGTGTTTGAAGATGAATATCTGTCTTTGGTTTATGGAGTTCTTTTAACCGAAATATAGAATAAAAGTTCGAAAACAATGTCGAAATATACAAAAAAGCGCCAATCACGTTCACTTTAAAATGAAAGTTAAGTTGTAATTTTAAATTTAAATATTTGTATTATAGAGACGATTTCTATTGCAAAAATTGCGTTCCTATTCAGCGGTGCTTATTTCGATCTGCGAGATGGATATAGGTCGAGCGAGGACAATGCCCTTCGTGGGGGTCTTTCTGAGGAAACCAAACCCATATTTACGTAGGGTTTAAAAAAAAAGGTAGAAATTTCCGAACGGTTAGGCCGATGAGCTCGACATGAGTTCTAACACCGCACCTCTCGTCTACCAGATTTGAGAGAAGAACCTCTCAGCCGCTGGTAGAGTATTCATTCGGAAAGTAGGCATAGGGTAAATGCACGAGTGTTCGATAGGATAAGCACTTAATCACATTATTTTGCTCACATTTTCACATGTTTGAAGTATAGGCTACAAGTTGCTTTCTTTTTATCAACCAGAATCTCCTTTAACAGGTAGTTTTAGAAAAACAAGAAAATATTGATTAGATCCAAAAGAATTAGTTTTTTCCCATAGAAGCATTAGTAACTGACACTGTCAAAAAGTGACAAAGTCAGTAGTCGACATTTTCGGAGCTGGGCTCTCTTAAAAAATCAGTAACATTTAAACAATATATAAAATCTTATAACTTGTAGGAAAGTATGAAACAAATTATTTTTACTTTTATTTTAACAAAATTAGGAAGAAGAACACTTTTTTTCAGCAACCAAGAATGAAATACTTTTGGAAGAATATTCATAAAACAGAAGTTCATCCATCCCATTATTAGTCTTCCTATACACCAAGTAGAAGGAATTTTATATACCGAATGAGCAATATCTTATGGGATCCTCGTATGTTTAAAAAGTCTATGGAAAGTGGAACTAAATCACCACATCGAAAACTGAAAAAAATTATAAAAAATGTGTTTTAGTAGTCGACATCCTCTCATACCTTAAACATTACACACATTTAGGTTTATTCAAACACACAATGGCAAATTATAAACGGATATAAGAATACTGTTATTTTTATGACAGAAAAAATTCAACTCAATTTGCTTGGCTTCAACGCGTATCAAATGCTTTTAATTGACTGGCAAAGACTACTGATTTATATTTTCTCCTGCCCCTTAGTTTTCGTCTAAACTAAAGTAAGAAAGCACTCATTTTCATGCAGAATGAATAGAAAATGTCATCAAAACTTGAAAATGCGCGGTAAAATGCTCCAAAATCTTATTTGCTTCGAATTCTGGAACTGTCAAGCACTTATACACTGTCGACTACTGGCGCATTTACTCAAATCCCCAGTCAGACGGTACTTGTCTTTGTTTTTCCTACAGAACAAAACAATAATCCGAACGATGGCTATAACTACAGTTCTAATTATGCCCTGAAAAAATCTTGTTTTAATTCTTATAAAGTCTTTTATAACTGTATGGTATTTATTTTATCATAAGGAGCCATCTACATATTTAAATTGAACATAACTTTTAAAAGTTCAATAGCAGCACCATAAGTTTACTGTAAATTTAATTTTTCCATGCTAAAAATATGTGAGATACCAACTGGCATCAATTTTGAATGCTAATTTAATTATATATAAATTATAGAAAAAAGAACCATTCAGTGTAGAAGATAAACGTTCGTTATTTAGGAATAACTCAAACAATAATTTATATATTCACTACTTTATAAAAGCTATAACATAACGCGTAAGCATAGTTTAGATAAATATGCTTTTGAAATATTTATTAAATAATAACGCGATAATTAAAAATACATAAAAGAAACATATATTTTCGTCAACATTGAAATCCCTATTTTCAAAATCCCTCTAACATAAAATTAATTTCACTTCAGACTATAAGTTGTTAAGTTATCAGTTGCTATGTGAAATCAGCAACTTTAAGGGGCCATACTTAAGAATGAAGTTGAAAATCTCTTTTCTGCTATTTCATGCACGCTAAGTATAGCAAGTAAATGATATAGTTACGGATTTCTTGATGACTTTTGCTACTCTTGTTTACAAATTATTGCTACATCTTTATTTTAACATCTTAGTTGCAATGGCACTCATTTATCAAAATGCGTTTTCCAATAGTGACACAATCTTTTAACAAAATTTAACTCATATTGCGTATGTGTTTAAATATATAGGGCAATGCGAATTTGCATTCGGGGTAAATGCGGCGAATGAAATAAAAAAATATAGGGCTTCGTACTGCAATTTTGAAAGTTCATATAAAACTATGTATGTGGCCCCTCAAGAAAATATCGCTAGAACAAGATTATAGAGAATCATAAACAAGAAACTTTGGTTCAAACAGCTTTATTCTGAGACTTTTAGAATTGGAGTAATGACCATTGTTCAGTATTTTTTTTCCTTTACGTACTGTACGTCAAAAACCCTTAAGAAATAAACCAATATTCTTGCTTCTAACTGAAAAAAAAGAAGAAAGACTTTTCTTTTCAGAACTTCATCATTAAAAACTTAGCATTGACTTACAAAGTCAATGCGAAGCATCATTAGGTGTATATAATGTAAAACGAAATGTTTTAAACTAAATTTTTATCAGAAGTCTACAGGCTACAGACTTTATTAAATTTTGAAATCTTCATTTTGCAGTGGCCCATAGTAAAAAAAAATGTGTATTTGCATTTAATTACAAAACATTATGTTTTGACATAAAGTTTATTGAACTTTTTTTATTGTTCAATTTTTATTCAATCTACCATTTAAACACGAAGTCACAGACAGATTAAAGAGATTAATTTTGAAGATAACTTTGAGCTATTTCAAGGCAATTACAAAGTAAAATGCAACGGGAATGAAAGAGACAAAGATGAACATTTTAATTACAGGCTCTATTTCATTAAAAGAAACAAATGTTTAGATGTTTTACACATTTCACAACATGCCCTTGAAGCTCAATCAGCGTGAAAGAGATCAAAATTGTTCCACTTAACCATACCAAAGCCAGTCAGCCATGGTTGGTTTCCTTTCTATTGGTCTTAAGTGACATCAAAATATGATGACTGGTTTAAAATTTTGTTTACGTTTTTTCTTTGATTTTACTATTGATCTGAGAAATCACTTTATCGAATTAAAAATTTCCTAAAACAAAGAGATTTTCAGAAATATATCAACTAAAACAAAACCTCAAATGTCGTCAAACTCTCTTTAGAAAAGATTTCATTATTTAACTTTAATTTATCAAATCAATCCATTTAACTCCAGAGATTAAAAAAATATCTATAATCGTGTCCTTATGCAGGAATACGGAGACCACACATTCCTATTTATACTGACCCTTTCTTTTTTTTTTAATTTATTTGCTTTATTTTAAAATTTTAAAATTTTCTGCTAAAATAAATATTGTATTTGAGACTTATGTTGTAGGTTAGCGTATAATGCATTCTTATGTCTCAGAATGTCTAATGCAGGTATTATGTCCCAGAAATGAAACGAACAGCTTTGTTTTTTTAGCGAGGTATACCGAACTCTCAATAGAGCTCAAATCATCAAAAATAGAATAAAATTCTCCCAGTCTTAAGAGAGAATAAAATTCTCCTTCGAAAGTTGCAAGACCTCTTTTTTGATCTTCTTTAGTGCCAAAATGGATAGTTAGTTTTGCGATAATGAAGTGAGGAATACTTACAACGTTATTCAAAACTGTCCATATGCATTTGTTGACTATATTGAAGCTAACGTCCGTGATGTCCAGAGATGTTTCTGTGACTGTAGTTCTGGAGAGATATGTGTTTTGTTTGTCATTGATAATAGTCAATACCAGATCAATTGGCATATCTTCCACTTGTTGTTTTTTAGTATCGATAGTAGGTAAGCTCCACGTTGGACGTTTTGTATTGAAGTCTTCCAGCATAATAATTTACTCAGAAGATGCATTGTATATATCATTAAAGGGGACAATGTTGATTTTCGACCTCAGAATAATAAAGATTAATTAAGATAAATGAGTCTCTGGGGATAACAATTTTCAAGGCGTGTATGACTCTGTTTCCTGAAAAGTAGTTTCTTTGAAGTTCAGTTACCTTAAATTTGATGATGTTCGTTACATGGAGGGCTAATACATCGCCACGTCTGTTTATACTGTCCTCATAATTGTGGTGTAGCCTTTAATATTTAAAGATAGATAATAGTTCGACCATGTCTCTTGAAGGCATATGATGCGTACATTATTTTATAACAAAAAGCTAGGAATATCATCACACTTTCCCTGTATTCCGTAGGTGTTATGTTGAAGAATATTTAATGTCCTTTTAGTATGCTCGTAGTATACGTCTTGTACCCGGACTGAAGAGCTGGACACGTCGGCTAACCCGTACCCGTTAACATTATCTAAATTATGTTACTAACGTCCCCTGAAAGGATGATTGTTAGAGCCTCATTAGGTTGAATTTGTCTATAGGTACACGGAAGGTATTTTATTTTCATCCTACCACCCAAAAGGAATCCAATGGAGACATTTCCCCAACCGACACCTAGGGACACGCTCTCTAGGGCTTACATGTTCCTTTCCTCGAATAAAGAATTATGATTTTAAGATTCTCTACTGTGTTTACTCCGAAAAACTAACAACAAAGATTTTCGAAATAGTATACTTTTCATGCTTTTCTGAACCATTTTAGGTTTCTCAAATGTTTTCACTGCACTTAGTTTAGAAATTCCGATCTTCAGCCTCTATCAGGTAACCTGTGCTTGCGTGATAGAGTATGTCTCCTAAAATAAGGTTTTACCACAAATGAGAAAGAAGATCCAATAAATCACACAGAAGATCAAGCAGAGGTAAAATTCTTCACTGACAAAATACTTAAAAATAAGCTGTATCTTACATTTTATTAATTTTTTATTTTTGTTATAGTTACTATAAAATCAAAAATCTTTACAATGTCTCTCATTCTTGAAGCTCCGTTCAGTACTTTTTCCCTTGCATGGCATGTATCTGCTTCCTAATAAGAAACTAGCAATTATCTTATGTCGCGTTGATTGCTGGTGCATTTATCACAGAATTTATAATTTACAAATTGTAAATTTTTGTGTCTTTGTGACTTACGAACCAGAATGAAATTTTCTATTTATGTAGAAACTGTACATAATAGAATTTTATGAGTACTTTTCCGAAATCAGCATAAAACAAAAATTTCAACTTTTGATTAGTAAACATACAGGAGAATATCGCAATCATATGTACCATGACTACTTTTTATCGGACAAGAGGCGATGATGACTTTGAATTTAAACTTATTTCTAACGCAAACAGAATTTTAAATTATGATTATCGAAATAACTACAAATTAAAAATTTATTGTTTATACTAAAAACATTTACTAAGCAGTTACATAAAGCAGTCAAACGCAAGATATAGACAATGAATCTGCCTGCCAGCCTGTCCGTCCATACAAAATTTAAATAACTAAATTGGTCTTAAATCCAAGAATTTTAAATATGTTATTGGGTATATTATAACCTTTTTCCACCAATGGATGAATTAGGAACAATGTTACAACGCGCGAGTCTGTTGAAAGTTTGGAGGTTCGCGCACGAAGGGGCCAGAACCCCTAGTATATATATACAGGGGCAGTTTGATATCTCCGTGACTTAAAAGGTGGTAGTCTGATCGCACTCTTATTAATATGTTTTCAATTTATTATTATCTGTGGCAACATTCGTGCAATTTGCAGACGATATTTTAAATACATTGTGTTCTATTGGATTCAAAAGCAAACGATTGGTGTGTTTGTTTTGATTACGGAGAAAATAGAATTTCGTGTTTTGATAAAACACTATCATTTGCGTGGAAAAACAATTACCGAAACTGAAGAAAAGTTGAAAAAATATTATGGGGACTCTTCTCCATCACATGGTATGGTTCACAAGTGGTTTACAGAATTTCGTTGTGGCCGTACAAGCAAAACAGATGCAGAATGTTCTGGACGTCCAATTGATATCACGACTGAAGAAATGGTCACCAAAATCCATGATATCGTGTTAAAAGACCGCCGTGTGAAAGTGCGTGAGGTAGCTAAGAAGGTTAACATTTCAAATGAACGTGTATTCAATATCTTGCATGAACATTTGGGCATGAAACAGTTATAAGCAAGATGGGTGCCGCGATTGCTGACAGTGGATCAAAAGCGGACTCGTAACCATTTCAAAGCAATGTTTGGACAAGTTCGAGCGCAATTCAAGCGAATTTATGCGGCGTTATGATACAGTTGATGAAACATGGATACATTACTACACACCATAAATGAAAGAACAGTGCAAACAGTGGACTTCTTCTAATGAACGTGCTCCAAAAAAGGCAAAAACAGTTCCATCGGCCGGAAAGATTATGGCCACAGTTTTCTGAGACTCAAAAGGCGTAATCCTCATTGACTATCTAGAAAAAGAAAAAACGATCACCGGACAGTATTATGCTGATTTATTAGCCGTTTTAATGCAAAACTGAAATAAAAGTAGCCCATTTGTCCAAGAAAACGTGCTTTTTCATCACGACAATGTGCCAGCGAACTTGTCTGCAATCGCAGCCGCTAAATTGGTTGAACTACGATACGAATTGCTCCCTCATCCAACCTGCTCTCCTGACTTGGCCCCCAGTGACTTTTTCCTTTTTCCAAATTTAAAAAAAATGGCTTGCTGGAAAGAGATTTTCTTCAAATTCTGAGATCATTAATGCCACAAATGCCTATTTTGAGGAGTTTGAGAAATCTTAATTTTGGAAGGATGAGAAAAGTTAGAGCGTCGTCGGAAAAAGTGCATCATTATGGAAGGAGATGATGTCGAAAAATAAAATGCATTTTGGCATTTATATTGCTTTTTTCATTTCAAAGTCACGGACTTACCAAACTGCCCTCGTACATAAGAAGTGTTTGCAATAGGTTGATTTATAAAGAAATCAACCTAAAATTTATAAGAATCACCATAAGATGTTATTTTGAAGAGAAAAAATTCATTGCAGACTTATGTAATTTAAATTGTTGATAATATCCCTGCGCAAATATAATTAATATATAGGTTGTCTGCACCAAGTAATTGACCAGTGAGACACAAAACTCTATAAAACGAAACTTAATACATGCATATTTTAATTTTGGTTTGTATTATCACCAAAATTCACATATATATGCATTATTTTTTGTTTTATACAGTTTTGTGTTACTGGTAAACTACACTCACCTTAGATCCTTTTCCACTGTGAAAAAGTTCTAAGTTTTTAACTAGTTGTTATTCGGTCGGCTTTTGTCCTAACAGAATCAAAATATACTCGTACTTGGTTTGCCTGTTATTGTTTGAAGATTTTTGTATTAAATGTTACTTAGATCGTGGAGCCAGATAAAATTTAGATTTCACATTTCCCCCCAAAAGTGAACTGATTGAGTCAAATATCTTCTGAGATAAATCTTTACTTCATTTGAAATATTTCATTACAGGGAGTATCTATTTTCGAGTGACTGTTTAAGGGTAAGGTATTTGGCAATGGTAACAGGGACACTGTAGAGGAGAATGAGGGAAGCACAGCCGCTTATCTTGGAGACACTACCTACTGTAATAGGATTAAGAAAATGATTTGATTTTTCCATGATTGTCAGAAAATATTAATGTAGTTTCAAACGTAATATGCTTTTTTAGCCAAATATTAACATGATATGAGTTGGAGATCAGAAACAAAAAAAAGTAGTTTGGCCGGCATTAATATCGTCCACGAATGCCATCCAACTGATCCTAGAATATTTTTTATGTATTTTCGACCGAAATAAAGAAAAGGAATGAGCACTGAAATGATAATTGCATAAAATAATATTAATAAACTCAATAATGTATTTATTTAATAATGTTAATGTTAATGCATTAATTTAATGGTATATCATTTCCCCAAAGCCGTGCCTGTGACTCCCCCATTGCTCATGTTAATCAAAAATTCTCATCACACCGTCCCAACACGTCAAAATTAATTTTCCGAGACGCCCAGTTGTAGTTATGCAACTAGTATCAGAATGTACCATGTACCATGTACAATCGAAAGAAAATCAAAATATAATAAAAAACAAACTTTACCTTGAAAGTTGAAAAACCGCCAAATAATTGATCAAAATGCTTGTATATCGTTTGGATGAGAAAAGACATGTAAATGGAAACTTACAGAAATTAAAACCATATACGTTGGGCTCTCAAGAGAGGGCATGATGATCGACGCCTTTCAAAGTTGCGTGTTTTTTCGAAACATTTACCCCCTTGGTTGTAATTCCCCTATTCTCTCCTATATAATGCGTGGATTTATATTCCTTTAAAAATTTTTTTAAGATTCTCATTTAGGATGTCTGAAATATTTAAGGTTTGCGTTTTGAAATTGATAGTTTTGGATTTTTTGCGTTTATCATTTTCCATATTTTGATTTAAAATATAATTAAACAAATACTTTTATTAAAACTTAGTATATTAGGCGGAATAAGACGAAAAATATCCCATTTTTCCTTGATGTAGTTTATAACCTTTTAAAACTGAATGGTATAACATTTCTTTCAAAAAGTCTTACATGATAATCTTAATTAGTGATGGTAAATAACATATTAATTAAGATACACGCAATAGAATTTTCTTCCATTCTTTTCTGTGTTTATCATAATTTTGACACTGAAACATATTCTAAATAATATAATTTTATATTAGAAAAGAAAAATTATAAAACTATTTTATTTATGAATATTTGAAATAAACCCCTCAAAGTGGGTTGCATCGGACATTGGGAGAATTTTAAATTAAATATAGTATAGGTGAAATAATATTTACATTTAAAAAGTTAAAATGTAATTAATAAAAGCATACTTCAATAGAATTTAAAAATTATAATATTTTAAATATTAATTTATATATTCATAGATATGTTGATTTCGTACAAATGAACCCAACTGTTCACTTTACATATTTGGGGTCCATGTACCCTAGTGTTTCGAGTTCTGGCAGAGAAATGAAGACGAAGTTTGCTGGTTAAACACCAACATTGTCGCAGCTGGATTGCTGCAGGGTGTTTTAGTGTTTTTCTTGTACGACAGTAAAAATTCAGGTTACTTGCCTTCTAAATTAACCCTTCCAACCTCCCGAAGGTCCTCTTCTTCAGCAATATGGTCCAAAATGGTCGGTGCTAAGGAAAATCTCCCTTTCCTAAGCAATACGGAGTGGCTGAAAATAAAAGTTATGGCAATTATCAGTTAAACCGTTTATCATAGAAGCATACTTCCAGTTGTAAAAGGTATACAAATCAAGTATTATAACACTTGCTTTACACTGGGCTATATAGGGGAAGGTGGCCTAAAATGATCCCCTTAAGAGAAAAACTTGTATAATATAACATAACTTTTAAAATAAAACTTTGTACCTTTGCTAGTATGTTTTACACTGTATTTTGCATTAAAAACATATTTTAATAATATTTTAAACCAAAATTTAGTAATAAAAAATAGATTTTTAAGAAGTATTTAAAGGACCATTTTACCCTCACCAAAGGGCAAAATGATCCTTCATTTAAAAATAATTGTAATTTTTTTTTATCGGCAAAATAGAGGATATAAAAGTAATTGACAATATATAAGTGTAATTCACATCTAAAAATATACTCCATTAAGTAAACCAAATCATATTTCAGTACATGAAAGACTGGAATCTAAATAAATATTAAAGTTAATGCCTACCTTATGAAAGATGTTATGAAAACCAATTTTTCAAAGAATTATATTCAGACGCGTAATACTGCGATCGCTTGAATACCACCATTGCTTCTTCTTTATTTATCCCAACAAGTTTATGTGTTACCCTGTGGTTAGCGCGACCTGTCTGGAAGAAAACACATGTGGATCGTTTGCCCGTTAGGATCATTTTAGGCCACCTTTCCCTAAAGATTAAAATATAAATTTTAATTTTTATACGGCCTACATTTCTTATAGCTTGTATTTAGAAAAATGTTGCACTGCGTCTAAGGAGGACATTAAAAAAAATCTCATTATCTTACGACCAAAACCCATCGAGTTATGATACTTTGAATTTTATGAATTTTCAGTGTTTTCAGGCAATAAAAACGTGTCTTTCCGTTTTTAGGGACAGAAAACAATGATATTCATAAAATTAAACGTATAATAACCTGATAGCATTTGGGCGTAAAAGAATGGGATTTTTTTAATGTCCTTCTTAGAAGCAGGACAATATATTCTAAATATAAACTATTGCAAAATGGAGGGGGTGGGTATGAAAATTAAATTTCGTATTTTAAAATTCATACAGCCCCTTGTAAAATACATGCGATACCCAAAAACTATACTTATGTATCTATTTATATATTGAATACAGAGTGTATCATAAAATCTATGCACATTTTGTCTTTATACGTCTACACGTGTACAAAGATTCATCTGCGTCTATAGGGTATTGTATTCAAAAGTCATTCTTTTTAGAATAATTTCGTTTAATTTGTAACTTTTATATTCTTCACCACATCATAAAAATTGTATAAAATATGATGACATACATTTTCCGTCAAAGCTCCATTATTACCACGAGACAAATTTCTTTGAAATTGCACGAATGAAAATACACTGATGTCCAGAAATTAAGGGGCAGTGACCGGACACTTTCGATTTCAGACGTTTTGTCATAGGATTATATAGGATTTCCTCCGCAATTTATCAATTAGCTCACTGTATTGCCTGTATAGTTTTGAGCTTTCCCGATATTTGAATGGTCTTTTTATATGAGTTGCTCTATAGTATTGACTACCAAATCTTGACAAAAAAAATCTTTGCTGTAGTTCGCGCATGTGCAGTTAAAATTTATTTCATACAAATACCCATATTTCACCAAATATTCAATATATTAACATTTTAATTGCAGTATACTATTTCTATTGTCCTTTGTCAAGTTTTCGGAAAGTGGTGTTAAATTCGGTTGAAAACTCTGTATGCTATAAACAAAAAACTTTTGAAATTTTTACAGAAACGTTAACATCTTCACGAATATACGTGCTATGCTTACACAAATGTTGAACAGGATCTACATAGTCATTTGCTACAGTGACAGACCATTTTGAGCATTTTCTGTTACTTGGATGATCGCAAATATTATTTTATTATTAAAATTATTATTGCCCTCCTCTAATTGTCCTCACGACAACATCTTCACTGAAAATTATAAAGTCAAACATGTTCTTTACATTCTTGAGGTTCAAGGACAATTCGTAAAGAATTTCAGTAAATATTCAACAAAAAGTCTAAAATCGAAAAAATCGGCCACTGCCCCTTAATTTTTGGACATCAGTGTATTAACACCAATTAATGTTTCATGAATGAACCAAAGAAAATATATCCATTCGAATACTACGGCAGCTGCTCAAGCTGATATGCTTCACTGCGTTACGGAAAGAGTGACAGATAAAAGCCGTAATTGTTCTCTTTGTGGTTTTGAATAAATGATGGGATATTCATAAACTGAGCTGCGTGATAAGATCACCTACCTTATTTCTGTACCAAATAGAAATTGTAAATATGATTATGTTAATGTAATGTTTTAATTGTTTGTATTAAAATGGCTTAACATCTTAATCATGATGAAATATTCTATATTTTCTTTGATCACATTTTCTTTCTAGGAATTAGATCTAATAAAGTTAATTATTTCTATCTGACATCTATATGATAGTCAATATCTCAGACGAAAACTAATAAATGTAATAAAACAAAGATTAAAAAGAAATGTAAGACAAGCACTAAGCAATATGTATATTATAAAGCAAAAACATGTCCGCGAGTAACGCTGACTTCATATTGACTGCGGCAAAACCTGACCAACAATTGTTTCTTTTAAGGAATTTTTTTTTAAACTTCTAAACATCGCACAATTTTAATTTTGTAAAAAAAAAGTTCTTTTAAATGTTTTTAAAAATAATTTTCAAGCATGATTTAAAAAAAAATCTGTCTCTATAGGGTAGCCAATTTGAAAGATTAATCTGTTTACACTTATAACATTATAAATAGTTTAGCATTTGTTTCCAGCTAATATTCATAACGAAATTAAAACTTCATGAATAAATAAATAAAATCATAAAGTAGTATAAATAAAACGCATATTTAACAGACATGTAATCGAACTACGTGCTTAAACCACTGAAATTATCAGAATCAAAAAGGCTGCTGTAAATAGCGATTTGTTCGCTTATTAACTCCTGGCATGTGGCTAATACAAAAATTTCGCTTTTAATAAATTTCAAAATTTTATTTGAATACATAATTGATATTTTTCATGTAAAAATGCCTTCCTTTTCGTGTTATTGGTGGGTAGGGGAGATTAGGGAGGAGTGGGACATTGGGGGGGGGGGGCATCTGCATTAATGCTTAAAATAAGCTTTGTTTTTAATTTATGACTCTTCCACCAGATGGAGTAATCATTGCATCATACTTGTTGCTGTAAATATTTTTAGTTGCAAGCACCTATGAGTTTATGAATTAAAAAGACTATTTTACAATATCAAAAGTAACTAACTACTCAATTTTTAATGTAAAATTTCAATATCATTCTTTGTTGCTAACTTAATTGTTTTTAATGTTTTGTAAACTCAACAATATATATTTTATGAATGAACAGTTAAGTTAAGGCTAAAAGCCACAGGATTGTTGCCAAAACATATTTCTTTAAACTGTTGCTCTAAGGGACACTATGACACAGGGAGGGAGACATTCTCATGCCTGCCAAATGATATCTCTATCCAAATAATTATGTTTAATTACATGCAATTTTTTGGTATTTTATATTTATAGGACTATCTTGTTTTGGAATTGAATAATGTAACAGATAAAACTTATTATTTTGCAAGTGAAATAGGAATTTTAACTACTTTCATTTCTTTACATGACACCTCTGATGAAAGTATTGATATCACTATAAATGAGCATGAAAATTTACAACAAATAGATTGGTGTAAAGATGAGCCATATATAGGTTTAAATGATTTTGTTTTAGTTAGATTTTTAATAAAAAAATCTGTTATTCGCTATGTTGGAAGATTTGAAAGCAAAGATGAGGAAGATTTGAGCTTTAAGATGCTATTTATGAGAAGAAATGAAAAAGGAAATTTCATCTTCCTGCAAAAAAATGACTGTTCCATCATTGATGAACAAGACATAATTGCAAAGCTACATCCACCGAAATTAATTGGTGGCACTAGTTTGGCACAAGCATATTTTTCATTTGATTTGGATTTTACAAAGTATAATATAAGATAAAATAAATGCTGTGATTTACAATAAACCTTAGGAATGTAAATGTCACACTGTCTTTGTCATTTTTTCCGCCACATTTTTGAAAATTAAATATGAATTTTAATTTTAAAAACATGTCCCATCCCTTCCTCATGTGAGGGAGGTATGGGACATTTTTCTTGTTAATTTAATTGGTTTATTAACCTAAAATTTTAATTATCAACATCAATTTTATATTTTTTAAATATATTAAAATGTTTAAAGATGTTATTCTGAAATTTTGTATTTTGTACTAGCGAAACATAATTTGTAAAAAATATTTTTGTTAAAATTGTCCCATCTCTCCTTAATCTCCACTAATCTAAAAACTATATTAAATGTAAAAAATATATTGGAGTTTTTAATTAAAAAAAAATATTCTGTATCCCGGGAAACCCGGGTTGTATCTCATAGTTTTATGTAAATGAAGAAATTTTGGCTGATTTATATTTTTTAGATGAAAAGAGAACATACTTAAAATAGATAAAGTGATATTACCATGTGCAACTGGTGTTTTCAAATATAAGATGCGTGTGATGTGTACGAGGTGATTCTGAAACATTACTAACTTCACGGGTAGTAATATCAGCTAATGTCTAAAATTTGCCAATAAAAAGAAAAACAATGCTTTTGTATGCATTCAAAGCAATTTAAATAAATCCTCGAAAGGCAGATTTAATTCAAAAACGTTTGACACGATTCTAGCAACTTTGAAAAAAAAAAGTCCCAGAAATAATAATAATAAAAATGCATAAATAAGTGAATTGCTTGATATTGAGAAGATACAATGTAAAAGCTAAGGCAAAAACAACGTTCATAAAGCAACGCTTTTATGGCTCTCCAATCTCTGAAAGTCTAATGATGCTAAAGTTATAAAAGAAAAGTGCGAACTGCATTAAATATAATTTTTAATTTTTAAGGAATTAATCCTTTAGATCGTCATTTTTCTGAAGGATTTTGGTGCTACACAGTGGCATCTTGGTCAAAATTCTATTTTCATTACTGCTTTTCTAAGCCTTCTTTGAAAACAAGCTGATAGTGAGAATGGCAAATCGCGTTAATAAATTTCTGGGGGAAGGGCTAATCTATTGAAATGCGGAGTTCACGGGTGCAATTTAGACTATGATTCAAAGAGAGTATAATATAGATTATGACTATGTAGGTCTTGTTCAATGTTTTTTTGCATTTGTGTAAGAATAGCACGCATATTCTTGCAGATGTCTGAAGATGTATTGACGCTCTGTGAAAAATTCAAATTTTTTTTTATAGCATGCAGAGTTTTCAACCGAATTTAACAGCGCTTATGTAAGCAACACACTGAGGCATGCTGAGGATTTTTATGCAACATTTTCAATAAATTGCTCGAGAAGCAGCAGTACACATTTACAATTTTAAATATCAGTAAAGAAGTAATCTGTTTCAATCAGAAATCTGGGATATTTCTGACTATTTATGATCATCATCATCACCACGGCACTACAACCCGTGAAAGATTTTAGTCTCCCCTACAATATGCCACCAGACTTTCCGATCACTCGCCTTTAATTTATAATTTGTAATTTTGTTTTGTATAAGGTCTTTTTCTACCTCCTCCAACTACACCATTCTAGATGTTCCAACACTTCTATTTTCCATTAACTTTCCTTTGAAGATCTTTTTTCTGCATCCGTCATCAGCCATTCTCATTAAGTTGTCTAGACACTGCATTCTGGCTTTCAGCGCATTTATAATGTCTTTATCATTATAAAGGTGTTCATTTTCTAGATTAGTTCTAATTCGTCATACAATGCCATCCTTTACTGGCCCGAAAATTTGTTTCAAGATCTTCCTTTAACAAGTATTGTGTATAGCTTTTTATCGCTTTGTCTTGTGGCCCAGGTCTGACCACCATAAATTATTATAGATTTTATAAATTTTGTGCTCGGGAAATTAAAAATGAGCACTTCCTGCTGTCGGAGAAAAAAAATGTGGATCATTTGCAGAAGATGTGAAATAAGAATAGAAACATTTGATTGAGATTGAATCATTTATACGACTTACAAGAAATTGTTGATGGTAGTCACAATCGATTTTATTATTTATCACTGTAGATGCGATCATTTAGAGGCACAATATGTGCAACTGATTTCAGAATTTTTTCCATCTAATAGTAAGCATACGTTTATAATCATAATTAACATTAGCCGTAATTTTAGTGCTTATGATGATATTCAATTTTCATATTCAATCACACGGCTATTTTAAGTTATATTTATTGTAATTTGCATATTTGGCTTGCTCAATTTGTTCAGTAATTTATAATGTGTATTACATGCCATTTAAATCCAGATTTAATTTACAAATTTAAAAAAAAGTTTTGTTTAAAAGCTGTTTATTATCCACTCAACGAACACATTTCAATTTTCCCTTCAGTGTTGTAAGGTCGTTGTTTTATAAAAAAGAGAAATCAAGGAAATTATTTCTCGCATAGTACGTGATTTCAGTTACTTAGTACCATGTATGTGTCAAAGATATGAAAAGCTTCAGCAACTTGATTTGACATATAGAAATTCATATTGTGACGCTTAGCTATGTTATTTGAATAAAGTTGACTACGCACCGTTATTTACATAATAATGATTTGTAGTAGAAAGTTGCGTGGGTAAAAATTTCCGTTTAATGAACAACCTTCAAACTTCTGTTGATTGAAATTCAGCCTTGACTTGATAGCGATCGAAAGTTATGCTTAAAAAAATATTTGTTAGAATTTATTTTCTTTTAAATTGTTTTTAAAATACGCATTAATTTATGATTAATTTTGTAAATTAAATGCAAATTTCAAATAATCAATTGGATAATTTTTTTAAAAATCTGATGTAAGTGTTGTCCTTCATGTCGTAAACAACGGAATTTGTTTTAGTGATACGACCATGTTGAAAAGGCCAGTTTTGACAAAAATAAAACAGATAATTTTATTTCATTCTTTCCTTGAATAGATCATTTATTAATACTCGATTACAATTCTTGTATTTGTAAGATATAGTGATCTTTTCTTCTGACTGAAAAGGCATCTTTGAAGGCGCCAATTTGGCATTTTTTTTGTGATTAAAGGCAAAAAAACAACAAGAACATACATTTATAATTAATTACTACCTTTTCCGAAATATCGCTGTATAAGGTGCATAAGTATGGAATTTACGTCATGTGACCGCACAGATACCACGACAACAATAACGTAATTCTTTTGAGGATAGTAATCAAGTGATAAGCTTACAAAACAGGTTTTTTTCTGTCTCTACATTTATTAGAAGTCGAGATAATA
The DNA here is from genome assembly GCA_963931845.1 of Maratus michaelseni. Lineage (NCBI taxonomy): Eukaryota > Metazoa > Arthropoda > Arachnida > Araneae > Salticidae > Maratus > Maratus michaelseni. The sequence continues at coordinate 276,676,746 of OZ007599.1, forward strand.
TATTATATAGTCAAGATAACGCATTAAAATAGTATGGTGCTTTAAACTTTATATGCATTTTTCTTGAATTTAATTTTATCAGAACTTGGTAATTTTGAAACGGAGTATTCAAAATATTAACATATTTGCGTCCGTTGTTCTCATCATTTTAACGAAAAACCTTCCCCATGAGCATTTATAAGGGTTGCCACTGGCGACTTTTTTTTTTACTTTGTCTACCACTATTTCTAAAAAAATTAATCTACTAGGAATATTAGTAGAAATTTACTACGGAGACTATTGTTTATAAATAGTGATTTACAAAATAATAAAAAAAAGTCGCCAGCGGCAACCTATATTATATAGCAGAATTTTCTCTATTTCTATTTCTATTACAAATGAATGTATACGACAGCGGTAATTTTTCCTATACAAATCTTGATAACATGGTACATTGAACGTTATAAGAATATTTTGTATATTTTGAGAAATAATGTGAGATATAAAATGTAAAACAACGCCCATGAGCAGATTTATAAATATCCATTTTAAAGACCGTATATAATCTCTCTCTTTTTTTCTGAAACTTTCGGAATATAATCTATACGAGTTGAATATTTTCACCAACAGTCCAGGTCAGGAGTCAAACCTAGGTCCTTCGGCTTAAATTGCCAATGCACTACCAATTGATATGCCTGCATGAAACAGGGGCAACACAATTTACTCAGAGAAACTTTTGGCAATTAGCGTCTAGTTTGTCGTATACAACAGAATAAACCGCAGGTAAAAGAACACAATAAACGAAGGATATGTAATTACACCTTACTATTTTAACTCGATCATACTGATTGGCAAAGAAATCATATGAGTTCATTTTTTTTTTTACAACAGTAAAAAATCTTCCAAGCTAGGAGTCGAACCCAAGATATCTTGGAAATTTAAGCCAGAGGTCCTGATTTTGACTTCTGGCCTTGACACTTTCCCACTCAGTTGGAAAAAATCAATTCGTATGATATATTTACCAATCAGTACGATTGAGTTAGAAATAATTGTTTTTTAGATCATTTTTCATAGTCTGTTAAGAAAATATAATACAACTTTAATTTTGTAAGCTTCAATATGAACAAAATAATCTAGTTAAAATTCAAACACTATATACTCTACTATGTACAATAAAATTATTTCTAATTTCATTTTATTTAAACAAATCAATTAAAGATCAAAAATTAATGTCAATAAAGAATAAAAGGAAAAAAATCTTAATAAATTATAAGATCGCTTGTATATCAGTAAAAAACTTATGCAAATCAATATGAAATCAGCAAGCCGTTCTGTTACTCAATGTTCTATGGGGCAAAATCGTTTGCCGCGTAACTTAATATTTCACTATTTCAAACATAATGAAATTTATATGCATTACTGAGGTGCACTATAAATTGCTCACTGAAAAGTATGATGTGCATTACGTTTATCGTTCTTTTACAGGGACACACAAAAGAATTCGATTACAGCCTTTGAGTGATAATTACAGTCTATGTGTGATAAGTGCGTTTTCGACTTTGGTTTGAGTTTTTAAGTTTAAATAAATTTTTGCATAGTACTTGGTGTGTATAAATTTTGTTGATCATATACTGGGCTACACAAAGGAATTCGTAAGTATTACTGACTATGGGAGTGAATTGCTAAAGGGTATTTTTAATTGTGCTACGCATTTTCCGGCTGAACTGTATTTAGTAGACTAGTAGACTTATAATAGAAGTTTGTGGAATATAAATAAATTTATATACATGGCTACGCAAAGAACAAGATACATTGTTGTCTATGGTTGCTGGAAATAAGTTTTAAGTTGCCTTATGCGTTTTTTGCCTGAACTAAATTTTAGCTTAATATGCGGTGAGTACAAAAGTCTTTAGATAATGTACAGGATTACACACAGAATTTCGAATGCTTTTACATCGATTGGCAAAAATTGCTAGATGTGAATTTTCTAACTGAACTAAATTTTATCATGCTATGCAGTATATATTCAAATCTATAAATCATATACAGAGCTGCACAAAATAATTCGACTACTGTTTTGACTATGGAAGGTAATTGCTAAAACTGGATTTTTAAATGTGTTATGTTTACTACATATCTTCTTACACCTTATTTAACGGTGAAGTTTCTTTTGCGTTTTCTGGATGTGTTGGAAAGTGTTTCATAATCTATGCTCGACGCATGATTTTTCGTTCTTATTTATTTATCTCTGTACTTCAATTAGCGAAAAACACATAAGAGGTATTACAATGCCTTACAATGTTACATCTTCAGACGCCTGATGCAACAACAATTTTTGTTAAAGAATAAAACACATTTAACACTTTGTTGACCGGTGACGAACATATTCGTCAATAATATAGCGCATTTTTTTTCATTCGAAACATCTACCAGAATGTTTAAGTAGTAATGTGTGCTTTACTTCACGAATGTCTGTCATTAAATAAGTTGAAAATTACTGTTTGAAATTTCTGGTAGATATTTTGAATAAAAAACTGCGCTAAATTGGCAACACTGTAGGTCAAGAATGTGTTAACCTTTTGATTGGGACTGGCGACTATTTTTATATTCAACTTTACTACAATTTCTAAAGATATTTTTCGGTGGTAGCTATATTTTGAAAATATCCTAGTATAAGTGTATGGGAGAGATATTCTTTTCAAAAGTGGTACGGTTAGAATAAAAAAATAGTCAATGGGACGTACGGTGTCCCAACCCCGTAATCAAAAGGTGACTAGATTATATTGCTTGACTTAGCTTATTATTAGTATTTCAACAATTAACTAATATAATCCAAACACAGAATAAAAAATAGATTGCTAAACTCTGTGTTATTTTAGTTTTAAAATGAATATAGCCCGCCTGATATAATTTAGTAGTATGTTAATCTAACTGTTTAGTATTATGTTTTAAATGTTAATCAGTTATCTAGATTATCGTTTTCCTGGGTATTGTCGTTCAACGGTAAATCAAAAATAAGTGGTGTTGGAGTTTACTTTATAGACCAATGAAACTTTTTTGGTCAATGTTCCTAATTGAAAATATCTAATTGAAAGTACATTTAAAAATTAAATTTCATTCAATTTGATTAGAAAAAACTAGCAAATGTAACTGAAAGATGGCTTGAATTTTCGCGATAGAAATTAAATTTCAGCATAAAAAGTGAAGTTGAGAAAATCATAATTTTTTTTTGCCATTTTACATAGTGTAAATTAAAAAAATTCTTATAAAATTGAAAACGATTCTATATTGAAAGATCATTATTGAAAATTTATATTTTATATTTATATTTTCGGTAGACGAAATTAAAATAATTCACTTTATTAACCCATTTACGACCACCTATTTTTGTTTTTTTAGCAGTAAGCCGCACCTGTTGTATTGTTTATAATAGATATATTTATGTGCATAGTACACTCATTGAATTAATGAGACTATTGCGTATATTTATGAATTACTGTAGTACATAAAATGTAAAGGTAACGCCTATACATGGTGTTACAGATATATAAAAGATGTGAATCCCCGTCAGTGGTCGCAAATGTGTTAAAAGAGCATAAGAACTAAAAGATGCACTTGCCATAATTTCTGTTTAAACTGTCATGTTTCCAATTGGGAGCATTGTCCTGGAAATGGAAGATTAACTTACAATGAGAGAAAAACAAAAATATTTAGAATGTTTTTTAGTGTACCATAAAATGTCAAAACATAAATTTTATGATTTTTTTTTTCCAAAAAGTTATTTTCATTTAAATTTGCACATTTTCATCTTAAGTTATATTTATGATTAAATAAAAAAAAATCATCAAAATTAATATTTTGCTTATAATTTAATCTACTCATCGTTATACTCAATTTTTAAATCCGGTGTAGAGACAATAGTTAAAATTTGTCGACAGTTGGAGACACCCTAACAATCATTCACACTCGTTTCAAACAATAAACATAGGAAAGCTGCCGATCCAGATAAAAGTGGACCTTGACTTTTGTGTGATGGAAATAATTATTTTATGCGCTTATATCATTAAGTTACTTGAAATCGGAATCATTAAATTATGTTACCGTTCACATGAGTAAAATTTTGTAGCGTTCCTTCCCTAGAGGAAAATACAGATGCCTTTCTTATGAGAAAATATAAATGTAGCTTATGAAATGATACACCTCTAACCCTTTGATTATGGGCTAGGATTGGCGACTATTTTTATATTCGTTCGCACCACAATTTACAAAATATTTCTTTGTGTGAGATTTCTCTTGAAGGTATTCTTGTATAAGTCTATGACAGAGATTTCTTTTTAAAATGTGGTGTGAATAGAATAGAGAAATAGTCGTTGGGATGATATATGTCCAAACCCCTTAATCAAAGTTTTAATTTAGAGATATTCATGCGACTTGAATGAAGATCTTGTTTTGAAATACAAACACTTATAATATCTTATTGAAATGAAAACTTCAGCGTTAAAGCTCAAAGAAAATAAAAGATAATTATAACATATATTCCAATTTTAAATAAAGATGTATCAGTTATTCCATTTCTGGTGTAATTCTCTTTGACATAGCACGAACTTTCGCTCGAAAGGCAATTATTTAAAAATATAATAAACTTGTTCGAAACTAAATTTTCATTAAAAATTCACATGTAAATATTATTACTAATTTGAAGACTATAAACCTTTCAGAAGCAAAGTAAATTCTATTGCTAACATGTTGAAATGATTGAACGGCATTAGAATTTACTAACAAATTTATTTGAAACTAAGTGAAAGCTTTTCTTCACGTACATTATAAAAGCAAACTTTTATTCCAAAATTCTAGTGTCATTGTTGTATTTGGGAAATAAAATTAAGTTGTGCAAATAATATATTAGGTTGATGCAAAAATTCTGTCGTATTTTAATACCTTTAATATCGGTAAGACTTTAATACTTGAAAATTTTACCTATCGTCGCTACCATGTCAAACTATCGAATATGAAAAAATGCATTTTTCATTACTTTTAAAAATGGGCTAATTGTCACCACTAAATTTTAATAGTATTCTTCACCAGGGTTGCCAGCTTGGCATCCTTTTTCATTCAGAAATTCCAAATTCAAACCAGAAATTTCAAACAGAAGTTTTTGCTTTATTTAGTGACGGACATTTCGTGATTAATTAAAGTAAAATTTTTCTCTCAAAAATTCCAGTATGAATTCGGGATCGCGGAATAAATAAGAAGTCCAAGCTGGCAACCCTGTTCTTCACACAAATTTTATTAGTATTCTTTCTACGTGAAGAATTCTAATAAAATTTAGTGGTGAAAATCGGCCCATTTTTAAAAGTAATGAAAAATGCATTTTTCCACACTTGATAGTTTGACATGGTAGCGGCGATATCAGTTCAAAGCACGCAGGTGTAATAAAATTATCAGGTTTTAAAATTTTACCGGTATTAAAGGTATTAAGATTACTTATTAAAATATGACCGAACTTTTGCATCAGCATAACACCAGCGTCTTTCAAAGGTTTCATAAACCAAAATTCAAAAGAGACGCATAAATTTGGTGTACTATGTGTCAAGATTGCTCCTTAGACATATTTATAATTTTGAACAAAAATTAAACCTCATAGAGCATTTTAAAGATGATTGCGAAAAAATTGTTTTTTAAAAAATGTATTTGAAATATATAATGATAGATTATTTTTCATTCCTTATCATTGGTAGTATGAAAACACACTTACTAGCAAGTACATGACAATGCATTTTTATTTTTAAACATTTAACAAGTTAATAACACAAAAGAAAAATTCGAGTTTTTCATTTTTTACTCATTTTAAAATCCCCCGCCTGTTTAAGGAATGTGTCCAAATATGACACACTAATTATTAGCTAGACCATTTTGGAAATATCAGGTGTTATGTTTTGACAGTTTTTGGTCTAATTTGTATACATTAACAAATTTTACTTTTTTATATGTGTAAAAGTCTGTTGTCATCTGATATAAAAGATAATGATAAAATTATTGTAAATATTGGATATAAATTTGAAATACAGCGAGTATTCACGCCTTTTCTAGATATGGAGCATTTATTTCACTATTATAAAAATTAGTTTAGTGCTATATTTTGTACCTTGCTGTCCCATAATGGGGATGCATACTTTCAGTGAAGGTTTATTTTGTGTGTTCTTAACAGGGCTGTGAAGGAGTTGGCTGATCAGATCATAGTTTGTAGTTGTTGTTCGTGATCGAATAAATCCAAGGGAGTCAGGTTCGTGGTATAATTAAAAAACTCCAGAATAGATGTCAAGTCATTTTATTGTAAGATCACCATGAGGATGTCAAGATGGTCGCGGACAGAAGAGGGGGAAACAAGAAAGGCCGCTCTTAAGCAGTCATTATTATGCGGAGACAGAAGGCAAAGTGAGTTGTTTCCACGATACAAGTTGGAATTGCACTGACAATAATCTCGCCAAAATAGGGTTGCTACAGAGTGTCTAGGCGTAAATACTTTCAGACAGAGATAGGCATAACCAATGGTATTTACCCAGCAGGGTCACCAGATTTTGGCGACAGGATGAATTTTGATTCAAAAATTAATATCACCACGGCAACACTAACCGACAAATACCTTTCTCATGACAACGGATTTTCGACAGACAAAATAGTATATGCCTTTAACAATGAGAATATATTTTTAGACATGGGTGTGAGTGATTGCGTTCTTACCACTACCATATAAGGGCATGCATTTGGGCCAAATGGAAGGTTCGCATAACTTTTGTGGCCACAAAAATGTGCAATACACATATTGTGTTATAAGCTTGGTTACGGAAAGTAAAATTACGAAAAGGCATCTGTGCTGATTTAATTCTTTTCTTTTTTTTATTTTAATCGAGAAGCCGTGAGATATTAGTGATCGAGCATAAGTGAAAATGAAAAAGGGAAAGGGTATAAATTACAGCGGGCTTATTGTTTGAAGTTAAAGATAACACGATTAAATTTTGACAAAGGAAGGGGAAAAATATAAATTAAATAAAGGATAGGGTTTGTTAAAACTTAATATATGATTCTCATATCATATATTTCCCCCGTTTGCTCAGATAAAAGAATAATTTGTTAGGGTTTAAATTTCAGGCATGCTCCGTCTGAAAGTTTACATATAATCAATGCACAATATAAGAAAAAAATATAAACACATACAAATATCAAAAATGAAAATGAAAATGGAAATGAAAATGGAAATGAAAATGGAAATGGTATACCAAAATTTTGCTACTGGTCATCATAGTGTACACTATTTTATTCCTTGAGTCCATGGTTTCTTAACAGTTTATTTTTGTAGATGTAGAAATTATTGTTGTTGTTTTTGCTGTTCCGGAACATGTGGTAGTATAACTACACTACATATACATTGATGACCGAATTATGACCAGAAAAGTTGCATTATCATCAACTAATATTTTTTTTTTACTGATAACTGGTCGTAAGCATGCTAAATGAATTTAAAATGTTCATAACTCTGAACATATAAGCTTATGTTAAGTTGCAACTACAATATAATAAAATTCTCTTTGTTCGAACAGAATATAAGATACTAATATATATAATATTATATAAAATAAACATCAAGTATATAAATGCAAATACAAAATATAAAAATAAGATACAGTTACAATTACAGTTACACATGTGTACAAAAAAATATATGAAAAGTGATGAAGACGAAAAAAAAATGGATGAAATTTATGTTTAAAAATGGTAAAAAAATTTGTGCCTTCGCACAGGACAGAATAGGGAAAGTGACGCACGATCCAAAAAAAAATTCCTGCCCTAAATCTTGTCTAAGGACAAGTGTAATGGCGCAAGTTTAGGACTATTGCCTTATTTGTGGAGGGAATATTTAGGGCGAGGTCCACATTGTTGTCACAACATAGACCCCGTTGCTCCCGCAGCAGTAATGCAACAAACTGAGGAGCAGTCTCGTATACTCATTTTGACAGGGGATTTAAGGTGAATTGGAATACCAATTCGAATGTGTCTCTCATTACAATGGGGTGGAAGATCCTAAGGGCAATAATTTTGAACAGATCACCACTCCGAAAGGGAATAATTAGAAAAATAAAAAATATATATATACGCCTAGTGTATGTCGAATAAAAGTCAATCCTAGAGTAATGAGAGAGAGTTTTGTCAAGTTCAGTAACAATGTTAAGTCATGAGGTACATATTTACTTAATTAGTATTATTAAAATTAAAAAAAAAAAACTGAGCTTAAGAGAAAAAAAAATTTAGTGCAATTAATGTTACTATAATTATGTTTATAACTATTTATGAGATTTAAAAAATATGACGACAAAAGTTAAAATTTTTTTTTTTTTTTTTTTTTTTTAAGTGTGTATATGTACAAACACCCCCTAAACGTAAAAGATAATGTTCACAACAAGATTGCCATATCTGCCATTCCCTTGATGAAACAAACTTGGACCAGCCGAGAACTTTCACAAGGAAACATCAAATATAACATCAGTATATTGTGTACATCAATATACACAAGTGTGAACAAAACCAAAAATTCGCACAAAATACAACAATTATAAAATTATACGCTATTTTTTAGGTCTTAAATTATAACGTGTTGAATAAGTTGGAGAGTTAATATTATTGTAACCATCATGACTTGTAAGTAAGTGATCGCTTCTTGGTGGAGCGATGATTAACCTATCAATGTGTACTCTAAAAGCAGAGTCATCAGGTGCATGTAAGCGTTTGATTGAAACAGAGACAGGTGAATATTTGTGTATAACAATGTAAGGTCCAGAATATTTTGGTTTGAACTTATCTACTGATTTTAAATACACAATATCTTTATTCATAATTTTTCTTAGTTTAGCACGTTTTTGAAAATGATCATTTCTTTTGTTTTGAGAGTCTTTGATGTTATTGTATGCTTTCCTGTAAATAGAATTTAAATCTTGTAACAATTTGTAAGCTTCAAAATCTTTATCTAGAACTTGATTGACATTATGGTCATAAGTATCAAATATTAAGGATAGTTCTCTTCCAAAGTGAAGCAAGTTGGGAGAATATTTTGTGGAGGAATGTAGAGATCCATTACAAAGAGATTTATGAATTGATAAAGCATTTTCAAAAGTATGACCTTCTTGAAGTAAAGTAGAAACAGAGTATTTAATTGATTTATTGATTCGCTCTGACACGGCATTGCTTTGTGGCCTCGCTACACTGGAATGACGTACCTTTATGCCTAATGTGTCGTTAAATTTGTCGTATATGTGTGAAGTGAATTGTTTTCCCAAATCTGACAAAATTACAGAAGGTCTTCCAAAGATAGTTATATAACTGAATAAACATTTAATTATCTTTTCAGAAGTGATGGTACGCAAAGGGAAGAGTTCTAGGTGTCGAGAAAAATGGTCAATTATTGTCAATATCGACTGTCCATTAGTAAAGGGACCGACCAAATCAACACTGACTGTATCTCCTGGATGCGTAGGTGTGTATGTAGGTTGTAGTGGAGCAAGTGGAGTTTTGTGATGTTTTGCCTGTAAACATTTTGTGCAAGACGCTACAAAATTTAAAGTGTCAGCATACATTCCTTTCCAAAAATATTTTTTTGTGACAAATGCATAAGTTTTTGTTAATCCAAAATGTGAAAAATGACATATTGTTAGAACTTTGGCTTTTAATGAATTTGGGACAATAATGTGGTAAGAAAAGGTGTCATTACAAATATTTTCTTTTTTTAACATTAAAACCTTTGAATCGGGATGAATGAAGTACATAGGGAATTGTTTCGATGAGCCATTTTGCATAATTTCGTTGTAAATTTCGGATAATTTTGTGTCTTTCTTCTGTTCGTTTACAAATGTTTCATTTGAAATTTCCAATAAAGGGTCTTTTTGATCCTTGTTACCAATAACTAAGTAATTTAGAGAATGTGTACTGTATGATAAATGATCATTATTAGTGTCTGGTAGATCATTATCGACAATTGGCAAAGCATATGGTTCATTGATAAGCTCTGGGTTGGAATTTAAATCAACTGTGTTTTTCTCGAAAGAACATCTGGACAAATAATCTGCAAGTACATTTGAAGAACCGGGAATGTGATCAAAAGTGTATGTATATTCTGATAATTCTGTTAACCATCTAGTTGTTATATCAGCGGGATTAGTTGTTTTCTTGTATTTTTTTAAAGGAGCACTATCGGATAAAATTACAAACTTTCGGTTATATAGATAGTATTTAAAAGCGATTACAGATTTGTAAATGGCCATTAATTCAAGTTTTAGTGCTGGATAACGTTTTTCAGACTGTTTAAGAGATTTTGAAAAAAATGCAATGGGAAGTAATTGTCCTTCATGTTCCTGTAACAGAGCACCTCCTATGGCTATAATTGACGCATCTGTGTTTACATAAAAAGTTTTAGACCAATCGGGTAAACGAACCATGGGATAATTAAAGAACACCTGTTGCATTTGATCAAATAATTTTTTATGTTTTTGAGTCCATTTAAATGTTGTTTTTGGTGTAGTGAGATCTATAAGTGGTTGGATAATTTTTGAAAAGGAAGGCACTAGAGATTTGTAAAATGTGACCAGACCAATAAACCTTTTTAATTGTCTTTTTGTTGTCGGTGTAGGAAAAGAATTTATTTTGACAATATTTGATTGGACGGGAGAAATGGAATGATTTTCAATGTGAAAACCTAAGTAGTCAACAGCGGTTTTGTGAAATGAACATTTATTGGGAGAGAGGGTTAAATTATATTTCGATAAAATTTCAAGTACTTTCTGTTATTTTGCACATGTTTCCTCAAAAGAATTAGAACCAAAGATCAAATCGTCTTGATATGCAAAAATACCTTCTATTTCTAATTCATCAATAATAGTGTCCATTAAATTTTGAAAGAAACTACTACTATTCTTTAATCCAAATACAATCTTTTGAAACGAAAGGTACCATAAATGCATGTGAATGTAAGTGGATCTTGATATTTTTCAGGCAAATTGATCTGATGATAGGCCTGTTGAAAATCTAACGAAGTGAAATATTTATATGCTGATAAATTTGAAATAATGGTCTGTATTTTGGGAAGTGGATATGAAGATCCTTGTAAGACGGAATTTAGCATTCTTAAATCAAGAGCAAGTCTGTATTTTTGTTTTGCAGACCCATCAGACTTCTTTCTAACCAGCAAAATAGGACATGCCCATTCTGAACAGTTACGTTCAATAATATTTGCTTCCAGAAGTTGATTTATTTGCTCTTTCATTTCTTGGTGTAATGATTGTGGTACAGGAAAAGGTAGTGTTTTGATTGGGTAGTCATTAATGAATTTGAGATTTGGAATAACCTTGTCTGTGTGACCTAATGTTTTCATTGATTTAGAAAAAGAACTGTAGTATTTTAACAATAATGAGCCTAAGGTTTTTGCTTGTTGAGTGTCTAGATGATCCAATTTGAAGTCTTGTATTGTTAAATCTTCCTTTCTTTTTTTTAAGACCTCATCTGAAGCTTGAATATAATTGCAAATAAACTGTTGTAAATTATCATGAGGTTGAATATTGAAGCTGTTGATGTTGTCGCATGACTTCATGGTCTGTGAAAAATTGTCGTTTTTAGATGGTTCCATAATTTCTGAAACTTCATATAAAATTCCTATTCGTGCATTTTTGTTTATGTGTACTGGTTTGTTAGAAGAATTTTGTAAGAATATGTATACATGTGATTTTTGTAGGTGTTTGTTATGATTTTCCTGATCGACCGATTCAACATCATTATTGTTACCTAGCAGACTGTCATAACAAATAATTTGTTTATTAGAAATAGTGCTTTCAAAACAGTACTGCATTGAAGGGTTTAAAGAATCAGTGTCGATGGAAATCCATGTTTTCTCATGTGGTTCAATTTTTAATTTATGTGCAAGGCGAATCGTTTTGAATGAATTTGACGGAGAGTTTACATGTTCACTTAGACGATTTATGTCTTTGCCATCAGCTGACGCGCTAAGTAATGGCACATGAAATTCATTTGTTGACATTCTATTTTTGTGAACATCAATTATGATCCTGTGTTTATGAATAAAATCAAATCCTAATATTCCTTGAAAACTAGAGGTATCGGGAATGTCAACAATATAAAAGTTGTGGCTAAAAGATTTGTGATGAATTCTGATTGATGCTTTTATACATGCGGTGAAGTCAACATCGGAATTTACTGTTTTAAGAGTAACTGTTGTGCCTAATCTTTTATATTTAAGTTTATTCTTAATGGAATCGAAAAGGGACTGTGATAAAAGAGAAATTGTCGACCCTCTGTCTAAAAGTAAAATTGTGTCTGTTCTTGCTATAGAGGCCTTTATGAGGGGAAGTGTTGGGGAACTATTATTCACATTTGAAATAACCTCAACTTTCTTTTCGTCACCTGGCGATACAGTTTGTGATGAACTTTCAGTTGATCTGTGCACTGTTTGTGACGACCCATTCCTGGTCATTTTTATGTTTGTTGTGGTCTGTGAAGCGACCGAATTGACTAATCTTTCCTTAGAAATTTTTGGAAGAGTTTCATCAAACGACCATGGGAATGTAGGGCAAGTTGCTGATGTTAAAATGTTTTCCTGAGATGCAAAACCATCAGCTAAATTACATCTCCTTAATAGTTTAAAGATTCCCCTTTCTGATTACTTTTTTTTCGAAAATTTGGATTGAATTTGTAGTTTTGATATCCACCTCTATTCGCATTTGATCTTCTCCATTCAAAACATAATTTTGCAGTGTGGCAACGTTTCAAACACAACTGACAAGTGGGTGGAGAATTCGATTTGTTATGTTTATTTGTGCGGACATGTCTATGACCAGTGTGTCTTGTTTTAAAGTCCTTTTTATACTGATCATGCGAGTTTTGTGGGCGAGATGGTTGATTATGGGTGTTATTTTTGTCCTCGCTACCTGATAACGACAAAGCGTTAATTTTTTCATTTAGTGATTTCAACTGCATTGCGATCGTGTCTGCGGAGCTAGATGACGCGCAGGGCTGCAATATTTTCTCGTTCTGCATAATTTCCTGGAGAGTTTGTGCTCTATCTACCGCTTGTTTATACGTTGATATTCCCTCTTCTTGTATTTTTACCCTTAAATTCGAGGGAATTGCTGAAATAAATTTTGTAAATTTAATATTATCAAGAGCCGTTCTATCTGCTATAGTGTCATGGACGCGAGCAGTGAGGGTGTTTATGCGATGAGCTAAATTTCGAATCGATTCCTCTGGTAGTAATAATAGATTATTGAATTCAACCAGTGCTGCAGTTTTACTCGGGGGAGCGAAAAATGCTCTGAATTCTTTCTCGACGAAATCCAAATCATTAGATTTATATATTTCAGGGTTTTGCGTAAAAAAGGTTAATGCTGGGCCTGTGAGTTTCCCACCCAGAAATTGAATTGCTTCTTCGTGCTTCCATTTTTGTATACGGGCCAATGTTCTTAACTGATTAAAAAAGAACTCTAACAAGGTGGGTTCACCATCAAAATTGGTCACTTTAAAAGTTAGTTTGCTGGCCATGTTTGGCTAACGAGTGAGCAAATATAAATATTTTGTTTGCAATAAATTATTAGCTAAATAAATCTTTACCTTAAAAAATTAAAAAAATTCAGGTGGGGAAAATTTTGTTTACCTAAAATATTCACAGTAACTTACCAGAAAATATTTTACCGTAAAAATATTACTTATAAGCAAAATATATATATAAATGAATAAATAAATGAATGCAATCTCTCTTTTTTTTTTTAAAAAAAAAAAAGGAAAAAAAAGAACAAAATACCTATATCTCCAGAATGAACAATTATTCACACCAAACATGTATTATTTGCATTCATTTATTATTATCTATCCATATATATATTTTTTTATTCTTAACCAAAAGATATCTTAATTTTCAAAAGAACCAACAATTTGGAAAAAAAAATTATGCAAATATATAAATAAATGAATCGTTCATTCTGCAGATAGCCATATACTTATTGTAGCAGATAAATAAAAAGTAATATGAACTTTATACAGTCGAACTCCAGATATACGTTACCTGAGTTGTACGTTTCCCTCAGTTATACGTTTCAAATCAATGGTCCCGACCACTTGCCATTAAAAATTAGCTGAGTTATACGTTTTGAGTTACACATTTCCCTCAGTTATACGTTACGTTTTTGCATCCCCGGACAAAATTTTGTTTCATTTATACATTTTGTAACCGAAAACACTGAGGACGCGTCGAATGAGTTTGATTTGAAAGATCCCACTTAAACTTTGGAGCTGCTCTGAGAGCTTTTGACGAAAGCGGTTCGTCAGTAGTAAAAGCAGCGAGGCTAACGAAAAAGACAGGCTACCGCGGTGCATTCCGCTTATCTTTTTTTACAGACCGCCGGCGTGACGTGAGGCTCTTTTCGTACACCTCCATTGGTGCATTCGAGCATCACGTGACTCCCACGGTCTGTAAAAAAAGATATGCGTAAAGCACCGCGGTAGCCTTTATTTTTCGTTAGCCTCGTAAAAGCAGTAACGATGAGGCGGCTGCATTAACAGAAATTGCAAAGTTTGCTGTTCAATGTCGACTCTGCCGAAAACAAACAATCGAAGATTAGTGATTATTTCAACAAGATTCATTAAACTACTGAAATGTCTTTTGATAAATGATTTACATGCCAAGGCGATTTCAATGATTACTTTTAAGTACTCTATGTGTATTAAAATTATTTTTAATAGAGCTTTTATGATAAAATAACTTCATGTGCACTTTTTTTATGTACCTGTTTTCTACTGTGTTCCATTTCCGAGAATTTATGTCATCGGTGCGGTAATACTTAAGAAACTTCCGTTTTCGATATAAAAGGTAACAAACTTCTCAGCAGATCAAAATTTTTACGATATATTTAAAAAATGGTTCCGGTAGACCATTAATTGAGTTGTACGTTTTACTGAGTTATAAGTTTTCTTCTCCAGTCCCTGGCAAAACGTATAACTGGAGTTCCACTGTATAGAAAAAGTATGTCTGCCTTATTATAAAATCAAAATTTTTTATGCAATATATTAAATAAAATTTCAGTCATAAAAAAAATGTGTTATCTAGGCAAACCTTCGAGTGATAATAACAATTATATTATATCTTTCATTATAAATATTGTTTCTTCTAAATATCTAAACTTTTATAAAAATATTAAAAGAAATGCATATAGAATTATCATTTCTCCTTTCAAAATAATAATACGTTCAATATTTGAAAAAGTGTCATTGCATAGTATGAAAAAGGAACAAAAATTTTAGAATTAATCGATAATATGCAAAAATTCTCTTATTCACTTATTTTTTATTAAAATTTCTCCTGAGAATGTTTAATTTAATAATAATTTTTTTTTTTTTTTTTTTTTTTTTTTTTTTTTTTTTTTTACATACAGAATATAATTTACCAACTTACCTATAATATGGCAAAAAAATTAACATTACAACAGAAAATAATCAGAAATTGTTTAAAATTAATCTAATAAATCATTATCAAAACATATGACCATGTAATAAAACGGAAAACGTTTCTTGTAAAATGATATATCAGTTTAAATCAATGTTATAAATTAATTATTACTCTTTGTATACTTTATAAACAATTATTTGGCAAGGCACAACTTAAAATATTTCTCATTGTAAAAGAAAAAACGACAACTTACCTTAATTCGAGAAATAGAATAAAAATAATCCAAAAGAGAATTTTGTACCTCTTTTTTTTTTTAATAAACCACAACACCTGAAATTAAAAAAAGGTTTACTTTTCGTAGTTTTCTGCAAGCACTGAATTCAACGTTAAAAGTGCAATCGTGTAAAAACGCGATCATAATCAGCTGTGAATTAAAAGTCAGCCAGAAAAATCAAAGTTCACACTTCTACATTCACCAGCTGTTCATACTAGAACGTCTAACCACAGTTTTTTTTTTTTTGTTATTTAGTTTCGATGCAGAGAAAAGGTTCATGAATGTTAGAAATAGAATCAGTAATTACTAAGTTCGGAAAGAGGCGATAAAAAGCACATAAATATTGAATTCCACTGCACAACTTGAATGCGTCGAAGGTCGATAAATTCTGGAGGAATTTGGCTTAGAGTGCATCTACAGGGAAGCGCCAAAAGTTGACGGATTTAGAAAATATAAGAAATACGGATTTCTGTAGGAGTTCTAACGGCATATGGAACGGTGATATATTTTTAAAAAATATACGTGCAGAAATCACAGGGGCTCATAGGGAGCGAAGCACAATACATGGCACTGATTGTAGAAACGTATCACTGGGCGTCATTCACATGGAGCATGAAGCACAGTCACACAGGAATCGTGCATAGATTAACACGGAGGAATGCAGGTTGGAAAATTGATGAACTTCTATTTAGCACAATTTAGTAGCAAGATTTTTTGTAATAGGCACATTTGCAGACAAACATGGACACTGGTATTATAGTTCGTGGCACTGGGCGTGATGCAGATGGAGCACGTTGGGCATAGAACACTGAGCATGGGGTTGGCAGGCACGGGGCGTTGCTGGGTGACAAAGTAGGATGAGCTGGATATGGCGTAGACAGGACAAGGCATATAGATGAGAGTTTTTTTTTTTTAAGAGGTGTTGAAATGCAGGTGTATATAGAGCGTTGACAGGCCGGGCATGACCTGGAAATCCAAAGATGAGAGTTGTAGGAAAGGCGCTGGAGAATCAGGATAAAAGAGGCAGTTCGCAAGATACTTTCCAATTATACAGGGACCCCCTCCTCGGTATTAAACGTTGGGAGTAGACCTGGTTTGGCACAGAAAAATCCAAAGGAAATTCAGCGTGGGAGAGTCTAGATGAATTACACCGACTTTTGAAATGTTCCTAGAAACACAGGCAAAGTTCGTAAATTAGTCTATTCGGTCCGGTGGGATGCTAATATGCAGGCGGGAATTTTTTTTTTGATGCATGCTGATAATCCAAAGAGACAGGCGGTTGCAGGTGAAGAAAAAGCGTCCCCTCTTCTGCCAACTATATATATCTTTTTTTTTTTTTTTTTTTTTTTTTTTTTTTTTTTTAACTGGAGAAAAAGCTGGTTACGCACCAAAATTTGTGAAGAAGTTGGCTGATCAGATCATAGTTTGTAGTTGTTGTTCGTAATCGAATAAATCCAAGGGAGTCAGGTTCGTGGTATAATTAAAAAACTCCAGAATAGATGTCAAGTCATTTTATTGTAAGATCACCATGAGGATGTCAAGATGGTCGCGGACAGAAGAGGGGGAAACAAGAAAGGCCGCTCTTAAGCAGTCATTATTATGCGGAGACAGAAGGCAAAGTGAGTTGTTTCCACGATACAAGTTGGAATTGCACTGACAATAATCTCGCCAAAATAGGGTTGCTACAGAGTGTCTAGGCGTAAATACTTTCAGACAGAGATAGGCATAACCAATGGTATTTACCCAGCAGGGTCACCAGATTTTGGCGACAGGATGAATTTTGATTCAAAAATTAATATCACCACGGCAACACTAACCGACAAATACCTTTCTCATGACAACGGATTTTCGACAGACAAAATAGTATATGCCTTTAACAATGAGAATATATTTTTAGACATGGGTGTGAGTGATTGCGTTCTTACCACTACCATATAAGGGCATGCATTTGGGCCAAATGGAAGGTTCGCATAACTTTTGTGGCCACAAAAATGTGCAATGCACATATTGTGTTATAAGCTTGGTTACGGAAAGTAAAATTACGAAAAGGCATCTGTGCTGATTTAATTCTTTTCTTTTTTTTTATTTTAATCGAGAAGCCGTGAGATATTAGTGATCGAGCATAAGTGAAAATGAAAAAGGGAAAGGGTATAAATTACAGCGGGCTTATTGTTTGAAGTTAAAGATAACACGATTAAATTTTGACAAAGGAAGGGGAAAAATATAAATTAAATAAAGGATAGGGTTTGTTAAAACTTAATATATGATTCTCATATCATAAGGGCGAGCTTTTGATAATTAAAGCAAGATTCTTACGACATGATCAAGCTGTAAGTTCATGCGCAACTTTTAGAATTTATTTCCTATAATGCATCATATGAGAAATATATATCTAAAAGTGTTAGCAAAAACGTCTGTTTGTTACACACATTGTTTCTCAGTATTCATTTTTGTAGAATAATTTATTTTTCATTGAGCATTTAAAAAATTACTACTCTTTGAAAGTTACAGTCACAGGAAATTTTAGAAATGAGTGTTTGGAGTCAAATTGGACCAACTGTACATTTTGGTTAAAAACGAGTTTTTGTCGCCATATTATCGTTCATAGCAAAATAGATCAGCGATTAGAATCAAATTTTCTATCTTATCACGTCTATGAAAAATAGTTCTAATAGTTTGGTTGGATATGTTTTCGAGAAAATTCTCAGTGCCACAATGGGTGCTGAAAGGATCTCCCGTTACAAGATAATGCAGTCGGAATGCATTACGCCAATGATATTGGGTTAGAAAAAACATCTTGATTATTTTGTAAAATTTTACATAAGTTGAAAGTATCAAATTACATTCTAATATAATTTAGCATTCCGTATTTCAAAACTAGAAATAAATAGATTTTATCACGGGAAGTGATAAGCATTCTACAAATGAAGTCTTAATAAAGTAATTTGTAAGTTATATTAAAGTTGAAAAGTAAATTTTTCATTAACGACTGTTATATTTTAAAGCAAAACATATGAAATCAGTTTAATTTTGTGATTCATAAACGAAAAATCCAATCTTTAATAATCCTTTTGATATCTGCACACTTTTCTAGCCAGTGTTGCCAGTGGGCTACTTTTTTAAATTCTGATTGCTTGATTGACACCACTTTTCTAAAATGGTGTAATTCGACTTATTGAATCTGTCACGAAGTACGACAAATTTTACTTTCTCAAAAAACTGATGGCGATAAAAAAAAAAAACTGAATTAAAAAAAAGCAGCCCACTGGCAACACTGTTTCTAGCTTGTTCATCCCCTTTAAAATGTCACGAGATTGTGTTATGTAACAATATGTGAGGTGGTTTAAATATATGTCTGAAGCGAAAGTTTCTGAATAATGTAACGAAGAGAAACATAAAAAAATATATGAAGCAGGAAAAATAACAAATTACATCCCATCAAATCTTCTCTCATAGGCGTGGTTTTAAAAGGCATGGATGCTCATGCCTCCGCTGAATATTTTTAGAAGCATTATCCTTCTGAGAAATCGTAGTTCAATCTTAATTGCTATTTAGTCTTTTCTGGTACATTTAGGTGACTGTAAGAAAAATTAGTTCGGGCTTTGAACTAATTTTTCAGAGTAAACCAAATACTGGCCAGATTCCTCTAACATTTTGTAGCCTCATCATTCTTATTTGAATGATGCAATTATTTCCTCCGGAGGTCACGTCCTTAACTTATGTACGATATGTAGAAGCCAGAACTTTATTTAAGATTTTATAATTTAGCTAGGTTCCCATTAAGTTTCGCAAAGTATTTCTGAATCTCCGGGAATCTTATTTTCACGGTTGCAATGACATGATAATTAGATATCTGTGGTTGTTTAGCTGCTATCTATATGTATTGTGGTAGGAGTTACGTTCAACGGATTTAGACGCATTTTGCCAATAGTGGGGCATCAGTCTGGATTTTCACCGCATCCTGCATTTGAACGTCGAGTTCCATGAACTGAGTTGCCAGTGGAGTTCATATTTAGCTGTTTTTGGAGCAGAACATACCGTTGTGAGTTAATAAAATAAATATTTTGGTCTCCATACACACACCTTTCTCTGCCTATAACAAAAATCTTTCAAAATAAAAAGTTTATTTTGCAATGAAGTTCTTAAGTAACGGAAACATATAAAAATTCTATTCGTGTACAGTTTTACTGAGGAAAATGAAATAGCAAAATAAATCCTGAGTAGATCAGTGATATAAGTGATAATAGCGTGAACGTTATATAAGAGATTTCAATGGGATTTTCCTAGATAATTTTCGAAGAAAATCTCTTTTTCATTGAAGATAGTCTGTTATCGTCACTTATGAGGGAAAAAAAATATATTCTTCTAGCCTGTGATGGAATTCCTGAGAATATTTTTTAAAAATTGAATTAATGAAGTACTAGATGGAACCCGTCAAAACTTGACGGCAAACAACTTGTTAGTACCGAAATTTTTGAAGAATAATTCAAATAAAATAAGAAAAATCATTCTGTCCATAGCGGCGATCGAACCCACGCGATAATCGGAACAGAGAAGAAATGCACTTTATACTATTCGGCAACCGTTTTCGCTTTTGAGTAGGCTCTAAAACTGGTTAGGCTCTAGATTTAAGTTTACGCAGGCATAAATGGGGCAAATTCATGTGAAAAATAAATCTGACGGAAATCCCTTTTCCTTTTAATATATAAGATTATTCGCTGAGGCGAACGGAAAAGCCACCGAATTTTTAAAATCTATAAAAATTCCGGTTGTGTCCAACAGAACTTATCAAAGGGAAAAACTTTCTTCCCTTCTTTAAATAAGACAAAATTCAAGAATAAAGTATTGAATCAGATATGGCTAAATTGATTTGTACAAGAAAAACTGTGAAAATAGAACCTTTCTATAACGGAATCCTGAAACGAAAAAAAGTTTGGTCTTGAAGAAAAGAACACAATTCAATTATTTCTAACTAAGAAGGAAACCTGTCTAAAACGGAGTTGTATTCCAGTACCTTGCAATTCCGTCTAAGCAGGTTTCATTAAATTTTGGTTTTAGCATGTAGCCCGTCAAACAGAGCATAACCTAGTGCCAATTTGATGAACTTACCTTAAAAGACTACAGAGTGGCAATGCACGCAAGTTCAGATTCATTATGCAAAAAACAAAATCTCATTAACACTACACTGTAAAAACAACGCATGATTCTTAATTTAGGAAAATATAATGAAACTACGAAATAAAATATACAATAACCTATTCCGAGTTACTAACGATTCCGAAAAGCATTAGAAACCCCAGAAATCAATATATTTTTGAGATTTAAAAAATCATATATAAAAACAAAGTTTCTTTTGCTGCCACTGATTTTCGAAAACGTTTTCGAGTAGTTTTTATAGTGTATTAATCAGTTTTCGCAACCCGGAATATATATTTTTTGGATGCTACCCGAAAAAACATTTTCTTATTCAACCAAGATGTTTTACAGACAAATATGATTAATTAACAGCATTAAAATTAATATTAAAATTAATATTTCGTTACTCCTGCGTGTATGAATTCAATTATGCAGCCGAAAATGTTTAATTGATATTTAATAACATCTTAAAAATCGATATTCCAGTTTGAAAAAACTGAATAATACAGATAAAAACTACTCGAAAACATTTCCGAAAATCAGTTGCAGCAAAGAAAAAAGAATTGTTTTTATAAATGATTCTTTGGATCTTGAAAATATTTTCGTTTTTGAGTTGTCTAATAATAAAGAACGCTTTTTGGAATCATGGGTAAGTCGAAAATGCTTATTGTATATTTTCGTTAGAGGTTATGTTATATTTTCGTAAATTAACAAACATTTGTCTTTTTATTACAGTCTACAACGCCCAGTAAGAGTCGATTCGACTCCGATTAAGTTATTAAATGTCTATTCGAACCAGAAATTTCTTCCTATAATAAGTTAAATATAAACCACACAGAAATAAGTTAAATAGTTTTGAATAAAATTTTTGGTGTAAAATATTTTTATAAAGATTGAGTAAAATTTCCGGGCTTTCTAGTGTTAAAGTTTTAATAGTAATTTTGTTCAATTGTAGTGTTGTGCTTAAATGGGGTATAATTCAGATAATAATATGAAATGTTCAATGTGTTTTTATGCACAGTATTGATAATAGATTAAAGAATAATAATAATAAGCTAAAAATTGAAAATTGATTTTTGGAGTTTTAAAATACCGTAACTTATTAATTATTAATTTGTATTCATTATGAGAGTTAATATAATTATATTTTTGGAATAATATTTTTGGAATAATTTCTAATCTAATAATTTCTAATATATTTTTAGAATAATATTTTTGGAATAATATTTTTGAAAGTTTCACTATTGTGTCCATAAAGTTTTTTAAAATTTGATAGTTTCAAATGATGTATTAAATAAATTAAAAAAAATTCCCTTGATACAATTGATATTCCTTTGATTGATTTTCTTTTAATACAGAAAAATTTCTAAATAATAAAAAGAAAAATAACTGCAATCGTCTATCATATCTCGTGACCACCGCGAACGCATCCTTGAACATTTTCTAGGAATCGCATGACATTAATATTGTTTACCAGTTTGTTCTTTCATGGAGTATAATATATTTAGCTTACACATTATATAACGATACGTGCCGTGTCATTAAAGTGTATATGATCGAGCGACTGACGGTTTGGATTTATATAACAGAATGTTTCTTTACGTAGTAAAAATTACCGAGATATTTCAAAGATAAAAAAAAAATAGCTGTTGAATCTTGTAGATACTTTTAATACAGATAATATTTTCTCAACTAATTTTAATCCTGATACATTCTTCGTCTTGTAGATGGAAATTAGGAAATCTGTTTAGTCGCCAGTTGCCGGTTAGTTTTAATATTTTATTCACTAGTTTTGAAATATATTTTAAAATTTAAAATGTGTGTTTCAACTGTATATTTAAAAATAGGCACTATTTTTTCTAATAGTGAGAATATAATTTCTGGCTTCATAAAATATTATATTGGCTACTACTATGTAAAGTTTTTTAAAACAGACTTATTGGATGTTCCTAAAACTGTTAACGATATTAGAAAACACATGAAAACAACTTGTTTTAAATAGAAAACTTTAGTAACATGAAATATAGCGGCTCAGATCTCACTATTTTATAGCGTGAAATCTGTAACAATACCACATAATATTAAAATATATTTTTTTCAGGGTGTCACAATCTTTGATATAGTGAGAAACAAAAAAAGAAATGTAGCAACTCCAGTAGCGTTCTAAAAGAATATCCTTAATAACCACTTTTTACATTTGGTAACTGCTTGGTGAGTAGCAACTAATAATTTCTATTTTGGATGAGAAAATAAAGAGTGCACATCATATAAGGAAAGTCTATACCAATGTTTATATTTTTAACATCAATACAACGGGAAAATTGAAATTTTATCTTCTCCAAGTACACTGTGAAAAAAGTACTCGGCAAACTATTTTTACTTCTATTACAATGTTCAATTAAAAGTAAGTATTTAATTACAAAGAAATTACAAGGAAAAATTACAATGAACATTTTTTTTCAAAATATACCTTTGTAATAGGATTCCATGCAGAAAGTGCAGATGAAATTTTCGATTTTGTCTAGTTTAGTAAGTCACTGACACTCTTCATACACATATTGCAAGCATTGCTTACACAATCGCATGTCCGTTATTTTGTCTTTTTTGGATAAATGGCAAAACCAGTTTACTTTTAGCTGGCGATTGAACTTGTGTCAGACATGGTAGTATCAGTTTGTCAGAGAGTCTCTTTTATCAGTGTACCGGGTTGGTTTTTGATTTTGTTACTATGCTGCTTACTATTATGCTCTGATGATTCTTTCTTTCTTTTGATATCTTTTGAGTTTTTCTTCTTAATCTTGTCATCTTCTGACAAGAAAAGACATTGAACCACTTTTTGTGCACGGTAGTTCAGGTCTTTTATTCTTTGAGTTACTGACTTCTTTTGGAGGATCTCTGGTTTTCTCAATAGTGTTGAATTGTTAGAGAAGTCTGTAACATTATATTTTGAAAATTACCCTTACTACATTGATTTCTACATTTTTTTTTACTAAGATGGCTATCTTGGGAACATGCATATGGTCGCCAGTTTTACGACGTAACGTTAACCTGACCTATTAACCTGATAAATTTATTAGACTTGAAGTAAATGTGGTTAAAAAGAATGAAATAAGCTTTCCGGAAACGTATCATTACTTCAAGTTCCAAGAATTTAAACACATGTAAATTAAAATATCGTCTTATCTGGAAATTTGAACGACTACTCCTCATAAGTGAAATCACTGCATACAGTGGCGGACGATCAATGTGATCTCTTCAAATTCATCCACGTGCACTGCAGATACATAATTTACAAGCAGTAGCGCCATTTTGTGATTAAAAATGAAATTAATTCTTCTTTTGGGATGTGGGCTACTTTAGGAATACTGGCCACCTTTGGCTCACCTATCTTATGTTGTTATTCAGCGTATAAAAAAACGAAAAAACGTTTATTGTTTTCCCATAACAAAACACTTTCGGAAAATCAATAAATTTTGTTTTTGTTTCAGCCGTTTTTCGGTATATCACAATGATGGTTTCATGGTCATCTGGTAGCAATCGGTTATAGCTCAACATGTATTAATTTAGAGGTAAATGAAGAACTTTGTTCTATTCTTAGCCATTTCAATATGAATACCTGAAGTTTTCAGTTAAATAGGAAATGAAATAAATTCGTGAATAAATCAGAAGAATTTTGCGTTGTTGAGCGGGAAATTCTTTTTATAAAAAACCCTTCAAACATTCTTTTATAGTCCAGTAGAAATGGGAATTTGCTTTGAAAAAGATCAGGTAATCTTGATTTTTGGATATGTTGTATAGGTTGACCTAGAGCTCCTATAATAGAGGCTGACTCATCCTCGCAGATTTGGTGCTCAAATTGAAGTTCAGTCAAAAAACCAAGCTAATCAGAACCGGTTCAGCCAATCAGAACCGAGTCTTAAGCAACCCCAACTCCGGCTGCAGTAGATTGAGGCTGAACTGAGCACCAATAATCCGAAACAAAATGGATATGCGTCAGCTCCGATTCTAGGAGTCTTAGGTTGACCCTCTAATGAAAAAACCAAGTTTTCAACCCTCTAGTGCTTGTGCGTTTTTCACTATATCTAAAAAACAAATATTTCTCTGCACTTTTTTCGGTTTTACTTGAGTAACTCGGTTCCAGTGCATTTTACAGAAAAATATCACTCTTTCTGTTTTTGTAGAGGATAAAATTCCATATAACATGTACTATTCATGTTTGTAAAAAGTCCAAATAGGAGGAGAAATACAAAATCGGGAAAATGAGATAACATTTGCAAAAAGTGCAAATTTCAAAAATTACGTTTGTTTTTGCTTAATAAACTATTTTAGTGCATTTTAGAGACAAAAATGCCATAATCAACTTCGTAGAGCATAAAATAGTCTATAGATTTCATTCCTTAGATAATTTGTTATCTATAATAGACTGAAAATCAGAGCAACACGATTTTGGGTGAAAACACGGAAAAACTATCTGGAAACTTAGTAATTTATAAAACGAGCTTTTATTTTTGATATTGAAAAAACGATCTGATTAATTATTTGTAGTATGTACAAAAAATAATCAACAATTAAACAGAAGGTATAGCCACATTATGTTTCCCTATTCTGCTGCTCGGTTTTGGTACTGATTGTATCGTGTCAGGTTCTCTATTGTCCGTCTCTGTACTTGACTCGATTGGTTCTATGTCGTCGAAGTCCTCAAGGTAGTATCAGGGGCGTTGCCACATAGTTGGTTGTAGCACTGCACACAAATAACTGAGCGCTTCAAAGCTGTCTTCTTACAACTGCAGTTCGTACTGTATATGTTTTCTCACTGGCAAGATATAAAATTGAGTAGGGCTTGAGGAGATGGTTCGCACATCAGGGCGACTGGAGTGAGTTCATGCCCATTCCACTTCCAGCCCCATTCAAGAGGGTCCTTTTCGTTTCCCATCCATATCAGAACTTGTAGGTATGTCCGAAATGCATTACGAGTAGCATTGAGTATGTCTTTAAATTAAATTTAATGTTGATAGTTGCTCTAGCGAAGCTGACATACCGCAGCACATCCAAGTTTTGGCTGGAATCACTTCCGTACAGGGCAAGAAGTACAACATCTGTGGCTTCAACAAGTTTGTGCCTCTCAGCATTTAAGTCTTTAAAGATTTGAACTTTTTGGTCGAGGGAATGGTTCTCAAGAGTTCTGCAATATTTCATTTTATATAGTTAAGCAGGAAAATGCAATACTCTATTAAAAACGCCCTTCAAAGCAGTTCACGCCCATATATAGTAATTCTTACGAATTATTTTGCGCAACCCTGTACATATAAAGTACAGAATTTATATGTATCATGTAATGCACTAAAATATGGTTAAGCTTAAAAACATATACCGCATCTGAAAACGCACTTCCAGCGATTATCGCTCATAGACATTGTACTCTAACCGAATTATTTTTTGTGTCCCTGTAAATAAAGAATTAAATGCTATGCACTCTATATTCTACAGTAAGCATATTGTAGTGCACCTCAGGAAGACACATAATTTTCATCATGTTTAAAATAGTGTAACACCTTTAAATACACTGCAAACGATTTTTCCCCATAGGCCATAGCGTAACGGAATTCTGCGTGTTCCTATAAATAAATAATAAATGCTATGCACTCCATATTCTACAAAAAGCTTGTTGTATTGCACCTCAATAATGCATATCAATTTCAAGTTTGAAGAATCGTAGCATCATTAAAATGCACTGTGAACTATTTTTCTCCATAGACTATAATATAATAGAAGTCTTTTGTGTGCCTCTGTAAACGAACTACCAATGTTACACACATACTCTATTTTCAATAGGAAATATCTGATGGTAAATATATATTAATATAATTGTAATCCAAGTATATTTGCGTGAGTTAGAGCAAGGCCAGACAGACGACAAACAAACCGAAATCATAAACGCTTCTCAACTATGTTTGAAAATGTTAAAAAAAACGTACCGAAGAGTGGATGTCGCGTAGTAATTATTCATTATACCCTGAAAACACGTATTTTAACCAGGTGAAGAATTGGTAAAATCCTCGGAACGAAACGTACATTTTTGTTATTCTTATTTAATAATGTCCTCTGAGAGTTATTATTACTTACTACGTGAGTCCAGTTTACTTAATCTTTTTTGTGTATTACATTCGATCAGTATGCTTAATTCGAAATTCTAATCCACTTTTCTCATGCTGCTTTTGTTTGTAAATAACATTGAAGAATATCCGAACAATTTTAGAAGTATTCTGCGATGAATTTGATACATTAAGATCAGTGACATTATTTAAGTATCCCGAATACCATTCGAGGTTGTATTATAACACATATCATTTCAGGAAATGCGGATAAGTCGTGCATAACAAAATATATTTGCATATTGAAGCGAATACGAATACAACATTTTAATAGAGGACAAAAACTTGATGCCCTTGAAAACAGTTACAAGGCTTGAAGGAAAAACTTTTTTGTCTTCCGGACCTACGTACGAGAATGGACGTTTGCAGCATGTAATCTGGTTTTAACTGAAGTACGTGATGTTAGAATACGTACAATTTTATTGATATATTCTCAAGGATGTAAAATTTTTAAAGGACGCATTCACTTATAAAAATTTTCAAGGTATTTTCAAATACAAAAAATTCCAAAAAATTTTGTAGATATTCAACAAAATAAAGGAACAAAAACTGTTGAAACAAAACAGGCGAATGCCATCTAGCTATATTAAATATTTGAAGCTATGGTGATATCATTGCTATTTTTCATAGATTATTTTTCGATAAATATAAAAGTAACTATAAAAGAACCTTTAAATTATCAAGGACCTATACAAGCAGACAATGAGCTGTTTCATTTTAAAGCAAGCGTATTTCTAAAACCAGAAGATTTTAATTTTGCAACAAAATGAACAAGTGTTTTGCAGCAGAAAATTAAATTTAAGCCAAATAGTTATAAAATAAATCAAAATAAAATTATCTTGTCATAAACATCTTGAAAGGTACAGAGTTATTTTTGTATATTGTTATTATGGTGATATCACTGCTATATTTTATAGCTTATTTTCCATTAAAGTACTATAAAATAACCTAGAATTTATCAAGAATCTATACAAACAGATAATGAGCTATTTCATTTTAAGGCAAGCGTATTGCAAAAACCAGAATATTTAATTTTGCAAGAAAATGAATTTTTTTTTTCAGAAGAAAATTAACACTTTGCCGTCCGCATGTGTCGTAAAAATACTTCTATTCGTAAAATTGAAATGATTGATTGACACCAGAATTTAGGAAAAAATTTATTCGAAAATAAGTAAAATGTTTTCTTCATGTACTTAATAAAAGGGAATTTTTCATTCCAAAATTCTGGTGCCAATGTAGCATTTAAGGATTAAAATTAAGTTACTTTACGACGACGGCAAAGTGTTAAATTTAAACAAAATTGTTAGTAAATAAATCAAAATAAATTTATCTTGGCATAAAAATCTTGGAAGGTACAGTGTTATTTATGTACAGTTCATAGCTTTAATAAAGAAATATAAGTGTTTCTTTTTAACCCCTTGAAGGGCGGTGGTATATTATATAGGCCACTGAATTTCAGTCCTCAAATGCCACAATGCCACCAGAATTCTGGAATAAAATTTTGCTTTCATAAAGTACATGAAGAATAGCTTTTACTTATTTTCAAATAAATTTGTTCGGAAATCTCAGTGTCTTTCAAGCATTTCAACATTTTAACAACAGAAGTACTTTGCCTTTGAAAGGTTAATACACTCCTTCCCAAGAGACTTTAAAAACATGATATTATATTTAGTTTATATCATATTAAGTTGTATTAATGAAAATAAAAGGTTAATTTTGCAATCACGTATTTAGTGTGTTGCACGATAAAATTATATTTAATGATTTTTATTTTGCAATATCGGAATAAAGTCCAAAATTAAAATGATTTTAAAAATTAAATTTATTAGGCGATTCACGCCGCATTACCCGGGTTAAAGTTGTTCGATATACTGTTCGGTGTACAGTAGGTAAATGAAAATCATTTTTAATTGAAAACTCTTATATATATATAACAGATTTTTTACATTTAGCATATTTTTTAGATTTCACCAACTACACAAAAAAGCATGTTTGGTACTTTCGTATTAGCCGAATACCAGCGAATTTTAATTGAATGATAATTGCGAAAGGTTTCTGTATTTATAGCAACCCTTTTCATTAACACTTTCCAACATAGTTGAAAAGTGTTTATGAATTTGGTTTGTCTGTCTGTCTGTCTGTCTTTCAGTGCTCTAACTCGCGTAAATATTTTCGGATTGTCATGCAATTGATATATGTTATCAAGTATGTTCGGTTATTATTATGTAGGTTCGGTATTGAAAAAAAAGTGTGTAGTACGTATAGTTTTTTACAGGGACACTCTAAATAATTCCGTTACATTATGGTTTATGGGGAAAAATCATTTGCAATTTATTTTGATGATGTTACACAATTTCAAACATATAAAAATTGATATATATCACTGAGATGCACTACAAAAGTCCTGCTATAGTATATTGTGCGTATAACATTCATCGTTCATTTACAGGGACACACAAAATAATTCGGTACTGTCTGTTAACAATAATTGCTGGAAGTGCGTTTCCACTTGCTGAACAAGTTTTTAAATTTAACTTACTTTTGTCTATTACTTGGTGTGTATAAATCCTATTGAACCTATACGGGGTAGCACAAAAGTTCTCGAGTACATTTCCGTTTATTGACGGAAATTTCAGAGTTCCACAGTTTAAAATTCTAGTATTTTATTCTATGCTATACGTTTTCTAACTGAACTAAAATTTAGTACTATATATACAAATCTGTAGATCAAATGCAGGGCTACACAAAATAATTCGGATATTTTTCCGGATATTGTTGGTAATTCTGAAATTGGGTTTTAAATGTGTTATTAGTTTTCCAAATTATTTACTTAGATATCGTTTTTCACTTTATTAAACGGTAAATATTTGTAAAATTATTTTGGAAGTGTTGGAAAGTGTTACATAATATATGCTGGACGCATGGTTCTTTGTTCTTGTTTTAATTGTTTCCGTGTTTAAGCAAATAGATCAATTACATGTTTTTTTTAATTCCTGTTTAATTAATTAGTTTATTTATTTATGAAGTTTGAATTTCGTTTGGCAAAATAGTTTCAAAATATTACATGGAAGCAAAAAAATTTTGAATTAGTTATTGTTTTAAAAGCAAACGTGTTAATCTTCTGTAATCGGGTTGCGCTTTGATTTTTGGGATAGATTAAAAAAATTCATGCTTGAAAAATATTTTAAAAAAAGCCAGTAGAATAAGATACAATTTTCAAATAAATTACTTTTGAAATCACATTTTTTTCTATTCGACGGTGTACAAATTGAAATTGTGCTATGCTTAGAAGTTAAAAAAAATTGTGATAAATCGAAATTGATTGTTCAGGTGGTTACCTCCGTCGCGTCGATATGAAGTCAGCGTTACACATGGGCATGTTTTTGTTTTATAATACAGATTTCTTCCGATCATTTAATTTGCTTAAAAGTAAGAATCATATCATAATACAATATATACGGATTTTTTTCATTAGCCATTTGTTCATACATTTTTAAATAAAACATAGAAAGCCTTCTAGGGCAACCCATAATACATATCTGAAAACATTTCGATTTTTAGTACTTACCACTGTTTCCTAATAGTGATGTAAGTCTTATTAACCCTTTGGGTACAGATTCATTTGAAAAAAAAAAAAACATACAGAACAGACACACCAGAAATTTGGAATAGTGTTTTTTTTCTGTATTTGTTGAAAGATATTCCCTGATTAAAAAGAAGCGAGAAGTACTGTTTTAATTTTCTGATAGAAATTCGAAATTTCTGAATTAAAAAATAAATCCGTGGACAATACTGATGACGAGTCTGAGTCGTCAAATGTACCCAAGGCGTAAAATCACAAATTTCTGTTTGAGCTAATATTTCCATTAAGGAAATATAAAATATATAAAATATATAAAGCAAATATTTCCATTAAGGACATATTTAAAATGTATGAAGCAAATATTTCCGTTGGGAAATATCGGTACACAAAAGTCAGTAGGTTTGGTAGCTATGATAATGCAAGCAATATTAAACAAGTGGGTAAGTATGATCGAAGATAGCACAAAGGGTTTTGTTTAATATTCCTTTCAAAACACTTTATCCTTCCTTTAATAAATCCAAATAAATTTCACTTTCCAAAAAAAAAAAAAAATTACGTTTTTTATAAAGTAAAAATTTACCGGTCAATTTTTCGCGTTTTTTGTAAAATCTGAACCAGTCTGATCGCTATTATACTCTGTCATAATAAGATCTGTCATGTGGACTAAATGCGATAAAAAAAAAAAAAAAAATTAAACATGTTGTATAGAGACCTTCAAAATGTTAGACGTCAGATTAATTTTCTTTTTAATTCTCTAATGATGTCATATTAAGCTGCTTTCTGTATTTACACATACTCATAATCCTCGTATTATTGAGAAATGTTTGAAAATTTCCGTTTTATTACCAATATAACGTCATATTAATCTTTTTTTCAATTGGTCAAACTTTTTATTTCGTTTTCATTTTTCCCGTTGAAATATTTCAATAGAAAATTAATTATTGTAGAAAAAATAATTTTATTGTGGATTTTTAATTGTTGGCAACTGCTATAACGAAAGTGTTTAAATTTAATAGGAAAAGGCTGTTAGATTTTTAGTTTTTTATCTCTATATTTTAAAATAATACGATTTTTCATATTTTATTATTTTGAGCTTCATAATAGGTATTTAGATATAAGTACACAAAATTTCACGACTGAAAGTTACATAGTTTCTGAGAACCGGCTCCGTGACGGACAGACAACGAAGCGGGAGTAATAGGGTTTCATGAGATGAACGAAACCCTAAAAAGGAAAAAAAGGAGAGAGAGAGAAATGACTTGTGACTTTTGTCCTAATTTAGTTTGAAGTGAACTTTCGATTTTCTTTATCCGATGTAAACTTTAAACTTTAAAATTAAAAATTCTAAATGCTAATAATTTTTTTGTTATATAATATATCTGTCTTCGCAGGTACAGCATCAAATTACGTCTTGTTTTGGAATCTAGTTTAAACGTGTTTTTACTGATTTATGACCTTTCGAAAATTACGAAAGTAGGAAATGCCGTTTGAATACACGTTTGAAATATTAATTACAGTTACTGCTTATGGATATTCTATATGTTTTGCCTTTCAAGACATCCAGTTTTCTGAAATTTAAATTATATTTTTTGAATTTCCAATTTTATTGGTTAACATATAAATTCTATACGTGAAGAAAAAATATTTGAGTAGACATCAGACTTTTACATTATAAAGTTCTAAAGGATTATAACCTAAAAATTAAAATTTAATAAAAATAAATTTAAAATTAAAATTTATTAAAATAAATTTAAAATTGTAATTAATTACAAATAAATTTAAAATTTAAAATTTGCCGCATTGAAATGTTTAATATATATATATATATATATATATTACTTGTCACTGTTTTTATTTATTTTATTTTTTATGTTCATGAAACATTCACATTATAAAAGCATGAGTCCATTTTTGCTTAACTGTATTAGTTCAAAATCCTAAAATCTCACATTCAGGATGTTCCAAAAATGTTGAAACGAGCTTTTAAGTTTTAACTATTGGAATTATTGGCATGTAGGCAATGTACATTGTAAAAAAGTTTGAAAAATTTAAGAAATTAGGTTATATTAATAAAATATTTCTGCATTAATTAAAAGTTACTTTTTAAATTGTTATACGATTCCTCTATTCAAAATTGGTCAAGCGGAAAATATTTCCTTTTGCTGCAACAAAATTATTAAAGGAAAAAAAAACCCTGCGTATTTGAATCTAAAGTTTACATGGATGCTTACTTTTGAATACATGCATTCTTTAAAACAAATTTTCTCTTTATTTAATTGGAAGATTCTACGATTAAACAAACCGAAGATTACTTTTCAAAAATAATAGTATTCAAAATTAAGCACCCGTACCGGTACCTTTAAAATTGAATGAATTATGCTTAATTAAAATTTGACCATTGTGAATGGGGGATCATATATTAAATTAGAAATGTAAATATGTGAGATATTGCAAGAAAAAATACGGACTGTACTACATATGCAGTTGTCCTTAAACAAAAGATTATCGACGCTTGCAACAATGTTGGTGGTGAAAAACTCTGAAATATTTACACAAGCATTATTAGACGAGATTAGTTATGTAATGGGGATGAGAAAAATACTTTTAGAAGGCTTTGTCAATTGCTTTTTTAAAATTATGTTTCTGGGATTTAATCTAAGTTATCCAAATAGCAGTGTTGTCAGTTCGTTTTTTTTTTAAAATAAAATTTTTGATACCAGTTTTTTGAAATAGTAACATTTGTCTCATTAATTGTCCCAGATAAAAAAAAAAAAGTCGAATAATATTTTCAAAAATGTGGTAGCAATCAAGCAATTTGATTTTTTTTTTTTTTTTTTTTTTTTAAAGAAAGAACTATCGGAATATATGGGTCAAAATTATATTTGTCTTTATTTTACATGATCTCGTCTGTTTGATGCTGTATTTTAGTATACTTGTGATGCAATTTTTTCACGCTTGTTTACATAGCTTTTATCTAAAGAACGCCATCTTAGATTTGTAAATGGTCTCTATTTTCACTCATGTAATAGCAAAAATTGGCATAAATCAACTTTTTTATTTTATTTTAATTCAGTTAATTTTAAAGATACTAGTACGTAGATTTTTTCCAATGATATTTTATTGATAAACACTCAAGGTTTATTTTTTTCAGTAAAATAGAATTGTCTATCATGTCTAACTTAGCTCCTTATAGTCCCTCAATTGTACATCGCAGCCACCTCGCAATAAGATTTGCTTTTATTGTTACTGAATTCTATGTATGTTGCAATAGAGCTTGTAATTTTTGAACATCCCTTAAAGTCATCTGTTTCCGATCTAGAAAAGGAAACTTAATGAATTAGCTAAGCTGTTTATATATATATTTTTTTAATGGAGCATCTGTTACTGTTATGTGCATCAAATTTTTATATCCAGAAGCCTTCTTTCTGATTATCTTAACCGAACAGTTTTCCAGAAAATTAAAATATCAACATAGTATTAAAATATCAATAAATATTTCACTATTTAATAAGGTATTCATCAGAGTGCTCTACAATAAATGACTGTTGTTCCAATTATGGGATGTTAGAAAATTCCTCGTATTAAAATATCAATAAATATTTAATTATTTAATAAGGTATTCATCAGAATGATCTACAATAAATGACTGCTGTTTCAGTTATGGGATGCTATAAAATTCCTGGTATTAGTATTGCAATTCTTGTAAAAGAATATTTACAGTAATAGAAAGCTAATGTATGACCGCGTGGATCTGATTAAAACATCTATAAATATTAAATTATTTAATAAGATAATCAGGTAATGTTATTTAGTACGGCATCAGAGTGCTCTACAATAATTGACTGCTGTTCAAATTATGGGATGTTAGAAAATTCCTCGTATTAAAATATCAATAAATATTTAATTATTTAATAAGGTATTCATCAGAGTGATCTACAATAAATGACTGTTGTTCCAGTTATGGGATGTTAGAAAATTCCTGGTATTAGTATTATAATTCTTGTAAAAGAATACGAGCAGGGAAGACCGAGCTATGCTCGGTCAAAATTAAATTTGAGTTCAAATAGCATGACCCATGACCAAAATGACCCACTAATTAGATTTTCTCGAACATGTGACCTAGCCTAATAGTCTTCTTGTTCCCTAAACCTGCAGGGTGCTAAATTTATTTCAAATCCTCTGAACCGTTTTTAAGATAAAATAGCTTGACCCATAATGACCCATGACCAAAATGACCCACTAATTGAATTTTATCGAACATGTGACCTAGCCCAACAGTCTTCTCGTGCTCGAAAACCATTGGATGCAAAATTTAGTGTAAATTGAGCCGCTTTTTAGATCTTGACCCACAATGACCCAGAAATAACCCACTAATCGAATTTTTTCAAACATGTGACCTAGCCCAATGATTTTCGCGTGCTCGAAACTCGTAGGACACAAAATTTAATCAAAATCGTTAGAACCGTTTTTTAGATAAAATTAATTTGACCCGCTTTGACCCAAAAATGACCCACTAATCGAAAGTTCTCGAACATGTGACCCAGCCCAATAGTCTTCTCGTGCCCGAAAATAGTCGGATACAAAATTTCGTCAAAATCGTTTGAACCGTTTTTTAGATACAATTAGCTTGACCATGACCCAAAATGACCCAAAATGACCCACTAATTGAATTTTCTCGAACATGTGACCTAGCCCAACAGCCTTCTCGTGCCCGAAAACCATTGGATGCAAAATTTAGTGTAAATTGAGCCGCTTTTTAGATCTTGATCCACAATGACCCAGAAATGACCCACTAATCGAATTTTCTCGGACATGTGACCTAGCCCAATGATTTTATCGTGCTCGAAACTCGTAGGACACAAAATTTAATCAAAATCGTTAGAGCCGTTTTTTAGATAAAATTAATTTGACCCGCGTTGACCCAAAAATGACCCACTAATCGAAAGTTCTCGAACATGTGACCCAGCCCAATAGTCTTCTCGTGCCCGAAAATAGTCGGATACAAAATTTCGTCAAAATCGTTTGAACCGTTTTTTAGATACAATTAGCTTGACCATGACCCAAAATGACCCAAAATGACCCACTAATTGAATTTTCTCGAACATGTGACCTAGCCCAACAGCCTTCTCGTGCCCGAAAACCATTGGATGCAAAATTTAGTGTAAATTGAGCCGCTTTTTAGATCTTGATCCACAATGACCCAGAAATGACCCACTAATCGAATTTTCTCGGACATGTGACCTAGCCCAATGATTTTATCGTGCTCGAAACTCGTAGGACACAAAATTTAATCAAAATCGTTAGAGCCGTTTTTTAGATAAAATTAATTTGACCCGCGTTGACCCAAAAATGACCCACTAATCGAAAGTTCTCGAACATGTGACCCAGCCCAATAGTCTTCTCGTGCCCGAAAATGGTCCGAAACAAAATTTCGTCAAAATCGTTTGAACCGTTTTTTAGATACAATTAGCTAGACCATGACCCAAAATGACCCAAAATGACCCACTAATCGAATTTTCCCGAACATGTGACCTAGCCCAACGGTTTTCTGGTGCCTCAAAATGGTAGGATATAAAATTTCGTGAAAATCGTTAGAGCCGTTTTTAAGATAAAATTTGCATATATATATATAACCACACACAAGATTTGCTCGTATTAGAATATATGATTTATAGTAATAGAAAGCTAATGTACGACCGCGTGGATCTGATTAAAACATCTATAAATATTTAAGTATTTAATAAGATGATCAGGTAAGGTTATTTAATACGGCATCAGAGTGCTCTACAATAATTGACTGTTGTTCCAATTATGGGATGTTAGAAAATTCCTCGTATTAAAATATCAATAAATAATTAATTATTTAATAAGGTATTCATCAGAGTGATCTACAATCAATGACAGTTGTTCCAGTTATGGGATGTTAGAAAATTCCTGGTATCAGTATTGTAATTCCTGTAAAAGAAGATTTGCAGTAATAGAAAGCTAATTTATGGCCGCGTGGATCTTCTAAAGAGCATGAATTAAGTAATTTTTTTCCGGATTTGGCAATTCGGTCTGAATTTCGTATCAAACTTTTATTTGGTAAATTAAAAAATCAGATTCATAGGATAGTTCGGAATAAATATATTGATTTTATTCGAGGTAATCTGAGATATAAAATGTTTCGTCTGCTGCATAGCTCTTGAAAGCTATGCTGGCCTAAGACTCCTATTATAGGAGTTCTATGCTGGCCCAGCACCGATCTTCGCCTGTGCGTCACTACTTGGAAACCGAGGCTAGCGAAAAAGAAAGGCTACCGCGGTGCTTTACGCGTATCTTTTTTTACAGACCGCGGGAATAACGTGAGGCTCGAATCCACCAATGCAGGTGTACGAAAGGAGCATCACGTCACTCTAGCGGTCTGTATTAAAAGATAAGTGGAATGCACCGCGGTAGCCTGTCTTTTTCGTTAGCCTCGTAGGAAACTCCTCTTTATATGGGCAGTTTGATTATATTAGTCAAAAAAATTTAAACCCCCCTCCCCCAGTAAACATAAATAAAAGTGGATGTTTTTATCTTTTTTTCAGGAGCTGATTTCAAATAAGCATGCAAAATATCTCCGAATCTAACATTTTTTTTTTCAATTTGTTATGGTCAGTGCTGTATTTTAAAGTTGTAAAAAAATGAATATTCGTTATTTTATTGTAACAATACATTTAAGCATGTGGACGAAATTTGAACAAGAATAAAAAGAAGTGTAAAAGACGCTCGTTGTGAGAAGGTTAAAGATTTCGAACAAGTTTTGAATAGTTATCATTTTTCAGATTTCTTGAGAAACCTTTAACAATCAAGATAAATGTTTTTCATGATGACAGTTTAAAATTTTTCTTTAAAAGTAGATCCTGGTGAAGTATTTGAATTTGAGGACATCTGGAAATTCCTTCATTTAGCATAATTAATCTTGGGAAAACTCTATGTATAAAATCAAAAGGCAATAACTATGTCAAGTTCTAATTATCTATCTTATATTTTAAATCATTAAGTAAAATACAGCAAAATAAATACATTAATTTTATTTACGAATACCATACAACTGGCAAAAGAGAAAAATCGACAGTTTTAATAGAGGCTGTTGAAATTCACACATCTCTATAACTCTCTAATGAACCTAGCAGAATGTATGTTAGAAACTCCAAACTTCCTAAATGCTGAATAAAAATGTTTACTTCATTTAATTACGGAATGTCTATCATTAAATAAAGCAAAAATCAGTATTCCGAATTTCTGGTATATATTCAGAATACCTTAATAAAAAAAATTCGCTAAATTGGCAACACTGATGGTAGTGTATATGCATGCTACCAGGGGCTTTAGAGGGTTAACATATTCTATATAGATTATAACTCATTTAACTGAATTATAAAAAGTGCGAGCTTTTTTGTAATGGCTAAATAATAAAATTTCTGAAAACTGAAAGCATTGTTTACATTGCTGTTTGTGTTGATTTGTAAATAAGCAATTATTATTCGTGTCACTTCATTTGAAAGAGCAAACGGAGAAAACCGGAAATCCAAAGATTAAAAAACAGTTTTCATTGCTCAACTATAAAATTTAAACATGAAGATTAATTCGAGACATGACTTACCAATGGGAATTTTGTATGAACTGCATAAATGATGTCATATTATTCTAATCATGAACTTATCTACATATCGAGATTTTTAAAATAAACAACGTTTTGTGATGAATAATTATTGTTATAGTCACTGATTTTGGAAGAAAAAAATGAGTAAATAAATATTATGAAAATTAATTATTTGCTTTATCGAATGACATTGAGTTATCTAAGTTTTTTTACTTAATATCCAGTTTTACAGACGGAAACAAAACGTCAAAGATAGTTAGATATAAGTAAATTCCAATAATTTTCTTTTTCAATTAATTTTTCAGGAGTGAAATTCGCCCGAAACTAATGAGTAACAAACAAGTGGACTTTTCATTGCTAAACTGAGCATAATGCCGACTGAGCGTTAGTATCGGGCGAACGCTCAGTTTATCAACGCTTAGTTTAGCAATGAAAAATCCACTTGTTTGTTACTCATTAGTTTCGGGCGAATTTCACTCCTGAAAAATTAATTGAAAAAAATAATTGGAATTTACTTGTATGTGTTGTCTATGCTGTTACTTGTTGTGAAAAATGTCGTCTAAAATTTGCTACAGAGTGTGTGTGCTCTGTTTGACAGTTTCCATCTTGTGCTGCGGTTGCAGCCTATCCGACATATATATATATATATATATAAGAGTGAGACTTGGGCTATCGTAGTTTGTAGCTCAGTGGTAGAGCCTCAGAGCGCTAGTCTGGGTTCCCGTGTTCGATTCCCTGCTTGGGAATTTTTTCACTCTGTCGGCTTTGCGCTCAGTTTAGCTATGAAGATAGTTAGTTATGAAAAATAAGAAATATTAATATGTAAGTGTGATTAAGTATTAACGAATTGTGGAATCTTTAACCCTTTGTATCACTGTGTTGCATATCTGCAACATACCCCCAAATCAATGTTATTTTCAAAGTGAACTTTAGAAGACAATTTTATTGATTGCTACTATCTTCCAAAACTGCAGTTAATATAAACTGCTCGTAGAATCATGTGCAAATGGTGATACTGAGTTAATTCTTTATACCAAAGTTTAATTTATTACTTGGGCTGCTTGGCGTGGTTATTGCTAAAATAAACTACAATTTAGTTAAATTAAAAAGGCTGGAGACGTCCTAAAATAGATTTTTTATAAAGGAAGTTCATATACTTTACAATTTTGAATTAGAAAATTTACAATATTTATGAAAAATATGTAATTTTCTCCTTGTTGCAGGCATGAAACAAGCACTTTTTTTCAATAAATTTTTATTTTTATGCTTTATTTATGTATTTTTGTATTTTTTACATACTTGAAATGGCGTATTTTAACATCTGAGTATATATTTTTGAAATCGAAATTGTTGTGTTACAGAGGGTTAGTATGTAAAATACTTGATAAATTAAAATTAATTACGTTCTTAGTTGCGTTCGTAATTATATAAATACATAGCACTTATAGTCGTCGTCTGGTCCGTCTGTATGTCCGTCTGTCTGCATATAACAGTGCAAAAGCTATCCAACCGAATGGTTTAAAATTTAGTAGATATATAATCGTTGCTAAATTTTGTCGAGTCATTTCAAATTTTATGAAAATCGAATCAAAACTTAAAAAGATATTGTAAAAAAAATGTTTTCTTCATTCTATTAAATCATATCATGCGTAATTAATTAAATGATATTCCATGATAGGTAATGATTCTAGGTTGCTATGGTGATTACGTTATATTTAAGATGGAGTCATTTCGGTATATTGCCCCACCAGTGGCTGAGAGGTTGTGCTCTCGAAGCTGGTAGACGGGAGGTGCTGGGTTCGATCCCAATCGCGCCCGTCGGCCTAATCGTTCGGAGTTTTCATGGTTTTCTTCGAGCCGTGGATTTATCCATGCGTAAATACGGATTAGGTTCCCTTAGAAAGACCCCCACGAAGGGCACTCCCCCCGGGCCTATATCCCTAGTGTAGATAATTGGCCGTCAATAATCAACCCAACCCAACCCATTTCCGTATTACTGAATTTGAAATCCGAATTTGTATACTAAAATTGTTTAATTATAGCAATCATATAATCTACCGACAATTTTTGGATAGATGTTGCCGGAGATATAGATATTAATCGGAGAAAGAACACCTATAGTCGGTAGTAAATCTAAATATGGATTTCCAGTTCGGAAATTTTCAAAGCAAAGCTCAAGTTTCCTACTAGAATTTTCAGTAAATGTCAACAAAAGATAAAATGTTACTAACTTAAAATGTACTTATTTTATTACGGAAATTAACAATTTTTTATTATTATTTTAGTCTGTTTACATATAAACAAATTAAAATAGCATGGGAATAAAAAGACTAGGTACTTCTCCATTATCCCGTCAATCACTTTTCATAACAAAAAACTATCGCCAAACTATTAGGATTTAACGCCAAAAATGCAGTCCCATTCCCTTAACGTCAGGAGCATTACACGTGTTTGTTATGTCACCAAGTGATTTTTAATGTGACCTTTCCCTGTATTTTTCATTATGTTTTACTGATTTATTAGTTATTTCGTTAATTAAAATAACAATTGCGTCCTTAAACGGCAGTGCCATGACATCAAAAGAGAAAAAGCATTGGAAAAAAAGTTGCGATGCATGGTTACTGCAATAGATCAGTTTCAATTGACGACATCACAAGCATTTTATTCACCAGCCGAGAGGGATAATTAAGACAAATAATGTAAATAAATTAAATATCTAAGATTATATTTTATTTCTGTTTTCATTAATGTATTGTAATTCTTTTTTTGTTCAAACTTACTGACAGTTGACAGTTTGGGGAGTGAGGCTTGTCGAATTTCTTGTACTTTATTTATTTATTTTGATATTCCAATGGCAACATTTTTCCATTTTTTTATTTGGCATTACAATTTGGTGATATTTTTTTGTTATGAAAAGTGGTCGATGGGATAATGGATTCAAAGACTATATATAAATATTAAGTTAAAAAAATATGATAAAATTTGGTTTGGAACGAATTTCGGATTGAATTATTTTAATTAGATTTATGATACCTCAAAAATATTTTAACAAATACCAT
This sequence comes from Maratus michaelseni, assembly GCA_963931845.1. Lineage (NCBI taxonomy): Eukaryota > Metazoa > Arthropoda > Arachnida > Araneae > Salticidae > Maratus > Maratus michaelseni. The sequence continues at coordinate 276,718,049 of OZ007599.1, forward strand.
TATAAAGTTCAGCCATAATTCTATTAAACGATTTCTTTTATATCTATTTAATTTTGCACGAAATAAATAAAAGTAAGTCTATATGAAATTTATTTAGGCCAAATTTTTGAAAAAGAATAATTACTAATTCGCCATAAAAATCATAAAACGTAAATTTTAAAATTAATTTTGTTAGCGATGCCAAATTGATATCAATCATGGGTTTATAAAATACGTCATTGATCTACAGGTTAAACTATTTTGACAAAGTGAAATGGGACAAAATTTTATTTCACAAATTAAAGCTATTTCTTTTTTAATAATTAAGCTATGCCAAACATCTTTTATCTATTAATAGAAAATTGCTTTAAATAATTGTCTGCCAAGAAAAAAAATGTATCTGGAGAATGTTATACTCTTTCTACAGCATAAAATGTAAAACATGTCCCATTACCATTCAGTCCTTATATACTTTTAATAATCCTTTGTTTCTGCCACTATGCTTTGTAATTTCACAGAAAGAATATTAGACAGGTTCTAACACAGTTTACACAATCTGTGATTTTAGTAACACTAGGGCATCCAACGCGGGCTTCCCGGGATACAGAATATATGAGAAAACCATTTTTTAAAAATTTTTATTGAAAACTATAATATTTTTTTAAACATTTAATCACTTTTTTTTAGATTGTCCTCTAACAACACCAAAGACCATTTTTATATGAAATATGTCAATTATATATATTCATATAAAATTTTGAAATTTATTAAAAGTGATAGTTTCCTATTGGCCCCGAATCAGCAGTTAATAGCCGAAGAAATCGTTATCTACATCAGTTTTTTTTTTTTTTTTATTATTCTGATCATTTCAGCGGTTTTAAGCACTTATTTCAATTACATGTCTCTTAAATTTGGGTTTTATTTATATTATTTTATTTATCGCTTTTTTATTTCGTTATTGAATATTAGATGGAAACAAATGCTGAACTTTTTATACTGCTTAAAATGCAAACGGAAAAATAATTTACAATCGTCTGCAAGAGATAAAGAGAGATTTTTAAAAAAAAGTCATGCTTGACATGTAATTTAAATGCTAAAATAAAGGAGTAAATTGTAATACAGATTTCAAACAAATTGCATTTGAAAGTAGATTTTTTTTTTCGATATAACGGTGTAAAAATTTAAAACAAGCGATGTTTAGAAATAAAAAAAATTGCAGTAGCAGAAATCGTAAAACTGAAATTTCATCGTCAAGTGTTGCCATTTGCAAAATGACGTCAGCGTTACGCACGGACACGTTTGTCCTTTATAATATAGATAGATAGATAGCTGTAATACTGATGAGTTGCAATAGATATCTGAATGTTGTGCGTTGTAGCAAATGAGAGTGGGTGAAAATTGGTAGATTTTTCTGGAAAATAAGTTAAAGTGCATCTAATGGGTCGATTAAAAAGTGAACCATAAGAATAAACAAGAAGAGTTCTATTTTTTAGTTTAGAAATCGCAAGGGATCGCAAATAATTTTCTTGTACATTTTGTGGTTCTAGTATTATGGCTGATCTATGATAACGATTCTCATTGAAAATTCTATGATTTGTCTACAATTTTTGATTAAACCTTGATGAGCGCTCTAGACAGGCCTGGAATATTACTTATTATACCTTATTCTATCTGGGATGTGGTTAAATCGTAATTCTAATTTTCAAAGGAATAATTTGAAATAACACTTTATGGCTACTGAAAATGGTTATTACATTTTTAAAGATGCTTCTTCCTTTGTTAAAGTCATAAATAAATAAATTATCGATTAAATCAGGACGAATACTCTATAAAAACCTGGGGTATTATTTGTTATGCCTTACTTTTTCTCATACGTGGTCAAACCATAACTCTAATCTTCGAAGGCATAACTTTGAAATATCATTTATTGGTTGTAGAAAATGGTAATTACATTTTTAAAGTTGCTTCTTCTTTTGAGAAATGCATAAATAGGCAAATTTATTTAATGGGGTTAAATGCAGAGCAATTCTCATCTCGTAATATCTATAAGGAGAAGGGCAAGAATATTCTTTGGTACGTGAAAATACCGGATTGAAATATCCACTATAACTAATAGATATTTTACAAATTTAGTTTACCATAATTCCTCTCTTCAATTACAAAAAAATATGTTGGCTTCTGTATATATTATGTTTATTACATCAATAAGGTCAACGACTCTGCTAATGAGTTGGGTTGATTGTTGACGGCCAATTATCTACACTTGGGATATAGGCCCAGGGGGAGTGCCCTTCGTGGGGGTCTTTCTAAGGGAACCTAACCCGTATTTATGCATGGATAAATCCACGGCTAGAAGAAAACCAGGAAAACTCCGAACGATTAGGCCGACGGGCGCGATTGGGATCGAACCCAGCACCTCCCGTCTACCAGCTTCAAGAGTCGAACCTCTCAGCCACTGGTGGGGTCTCTGCTAATGAAATGCTGATTTACTTGTTCATTTTATTTCGTAAGATAAGTTATACAAATGATGCTTTTATGAAACATACTTTTAAAACACTTTCCAATATCGTTGAAATGTGTTTATGAATTTGGTTTGACTGTCTGTCTACCGTCTGGCCTCCCGTCCATGCTCTAACTCGCGGATTGACATGTAATTTTAATGTTACTGAGGTTTACTGTGGCATGTTCGCTATTGAAAATGAATAGTGTAGCACTTATAGTTCATTTACAGGAACAGACAAAATAATTCCGCTACATTATGTTCTATGGAGAAAAATATGTTGCGGTGAATTTTATTTAAATTGCTTATTTAGATATTTTATTTCATTCTATGAAAATGTAAAATTTCTTAATAATATTCAGTTAATTTTGGAAAGTGTTCATAAACTATGCCTGATGCATCATTTTTCGTTCTTGTTTTATATCTATATTTTGTCTTTTACGAATAATTTGAAAGACTAAAGTTGAAATTATTTATACTAACTGAAAGTAATAAAAAAATTCATTTTTAACAGACCTAAAATATAGATGAAAAATTGTTTCGCACTGGTGATTTCCTTTAGTGGAAATAAAAAGTCTGATCCTGCATAATCTCGATATTGCGCTTGTTGTAGAGTAATAGCAGTTCACTCATCCATAGTTTACTGTTGTTTAAACGCATGAAATCTAACATATTGAAGTGTTTTGTGTCTTGTACTGGCGTAAACAACATTGTTGACACCAAATGAAATGTTATTCTCAGTAATATTGACTTAGTTTTCATCAATATGCTTTTAAGTATCCTTAGGAATAATTTCCCATGGACATAGACGATCTTTATGTTAGGTATGATTATTTTTTTAACTTATTGCCATAAATGGCCTTCATCAACAGGTATTACTAAATCTAGTAAAATAAAATGTTTTGACACGTTTTTTATGAATGGTATCTTTTCTATTGTTACACAAAACTATTTCTTGGAATTTTCTTCAAGTTATTTCAATCGGCACGTTCTTGTTTATTTTTAAAAAGTCTTTTTCTGCAGCTTTTATTGACGTGAGTAAAAGTTGTTTATTTCTATGATTAATTATACAGATTTAGTTTACCATAATCCTACGCTTTAATTACGGAAATATATGTTGGCTTCTTTAATTTATTATATTTATTGTATTAATAGGTTCAATGACCCTGGTAATGACCCTGGTTTACTGCGAGATACATATGAATATCAAATATTGATCTGCAGATATTTATTTTACTGAAATATAAAGTAATTTTTGTGTAATTTTTCTTCATTAATATAATTATTTCCACCAGCATTAATTTCTATGTAAATTTTGTTTTAAATATTTATGCCTTGACTATACTTTAAGGTGCCATATTTTTTTTTTTATAAAATTCATTTATTGGCAGCAATACAATTTAAACTTTAAAAAAAAAAGATAGATATTTCTTAGTCTAGGAAAATATAATATAACCACGAATGAAAATATACAATAAGATTTTCCGAGAAACCATGATTCAGAAAAACATTCTTTATCGTTAGTAACCTCAAAAACCAACATATTTTCGAGATTTAAAGAAACATTTATAAAAACAAAGTTTATTTTGCGGCCATTGATTTTCGGATACGTTTCCAAGTAGCTTTCATAGTGAGATGTAATCTTCCCAACTGGGTGAAAAAGCCCGGGCCAGGATTCGAATCCGGGATCCCTTGGCTGAAGTTGCCATTGCTCTGCCAACTGAGCAATCCCGGACGAATACGGTTGAACTAATTCACACATTTAACCTTAATGATCATAGCATCTGGTCGGATATCTGAATCTGCACAACAGAATAAATGATAGGTAATGGGATCTCCAGTAAACGCTGGAAGCGTGATTACACTAGATTAATTTTGACACAATTATTCAAATTGGTAAAGAAATCATATGAGATGTAATCTTCCCAATTGGGCGAAAAAGTCCAGGCCAGGATTCGAACCCGGGATCCCTTGGCTGAAGCTGCAATGGTTTACCAAACGAGCCAGTTTTTCGCCCAGCTGTGAAGCTTACATCTCATATGATTTTTTTTTACCAATTTGAATAATTGTATCAAAATTAATCTAGTGTAGATTTTATAATGTTTTAATCAGTTTTTTCAATCCGGAAGATAGGTTTTTCGTATGCTATCCATTCTCAACTAAACATTAACATATTTTACAGACAAACATGCTAAATTAACAGCTTTAACATTAATTTAAAAATTAATATTATTTTGTTACTCTTGCATGTATAAATTCAATTACGCAGCTGTAAACTTGTAACTGAGATTTGATAGCTTCCTAAAAGCCGTTATTAGGGTTTGAGAAAAAGAATTAATGCACTATAAAAACCACTCGTTTCGAAACTTTTTAGAAAATCAGTGACAGCAAAAGAAACTTTATTTTTAGATATGATTCTTTAAATATTAAAAATATATTGGTTTCTGAAGATTCTAATGATTAAGAACGTTTTTCAGAACCATGCGTAACTTAGAAAAGATTATTGTATATTTTAGTTCTTTGTTATATTATATTTTCAGATTAAGAAACATTACTATGTAAAAAAAAAAAAAAAAAAAAAAAAAAAAAAAAGATAATTTACTTTTCAATTATAATACTGTCCGATTTCAATCATTTCAGTAATCATTTTTGTAAGTGTAATGCTTTTACGTTTAAAAATGAGTTCGTAAATGTGTCCGGAAGTTTCACGTTTGTTGAGCGGGGATTTATTATTATTATTATTTTTTTAGAACATCCTTAACAATTGACTTGATTGGAACATCTCTAATGAGAAAGGTACCCACACGAAATCGAATCACCTCCCATAAGATATATAGTTTAAGCACGATTTAACGATTCTCAATTTAACGATAAATTTTAATAATCCGGATTCCTTTATATTTATTTTTGTGTTGAATGATGCTCTTTTTTTGAGTTTTCCTCGTAATTGATTGATTTTTGTGGGTTCCTTGTAAATTAATCTATATTCACACTTTAATTTATCAACCTGTTAGAAAAAGATCTCTTTATCTATTATATAATAGATCAATGTTTGCTAATATGCAATTGGAAATTATAATACAAACATAATTTGGCATGTACTTTATGATAAAATATTTTTATTGTAAATTAAGTGTTTTTCATTTGCGTTTTATTTTTTATGAAAACTTAATAAATTTAGTTAAAATAACTGCAATTAATTTAATTAGTTAAAAATTACTGCTATCACAGAATCTGATTTAAAAAATGTACAGCGATTGGAGGTAGAGTTTTTATTTTAAGTGATTAATTAATTGATTAATTTCCGAAGCTTCTCTATAAAGTTAAGTTACATTGTGAACAAATGTTAATAACAAGGAGATTTACTGAAAAAGTTTCGCTTATATTTTACTATTATTTAGTATGGGTGGGGAGATGGTATTCAATTGCTTAATTTAAAATAACGATAATTTTTATGAAATTCAAACAAAGCCTTTTTAGGTACAAAAATTATAAGCTTTTTTTCTATGCTGTTTATCTGTTGATTATGCGTAATTATGAAGAGTATATTTTAGAGAGATTTTAAAAAAACTCTAAATATTTCTTGAGACTGTTTTATGAACTTGATCCACATTGATTCTGAACAACGCCTTAAATAAACGATGGATTTTGTAATTGAAACAAATTAAAATAACACTTGTGAAAACGAAATTGTTACAGACCTGAAAAATATACCCCTTTTATACAGCTTTCCATCTTATCTGTTTGAAATTCCTCCCTTTGAAATTCCCCTTGTATTCCTCTTTTCATAAACACGAAATTTTCCATTTAGTCTCTGCAGAGCAGAAGTTAAAATAACACTACAAATACACAATCAAACAATACACATTCATTGTTTTTGCACAAACAAAATAACTCCATAGATGGCAGAAAGAGCCGAATTCATACTTTAGGGAACTAGTTTAGGTTCACAAATATGGATATAAAATTACTAGCACCCTTAAAATATGAATTTAATTATTAATAACCTAAATTCCCACAGTGACAAATTTAAGGGCTTTAAACAAATGAATGATCTACAAGTCTTCAAATTTTTTTATTGTAAAGTGTTTAAGTTAAATAATTGTATAAATTTCTTACTTTCTTGGCCACACTGCCTTGAAAGCATTTTGGAAACTCAGATAAAAGTAACATTTGATCGGTCATTTCAAAAACCACATAAAGATCATTCCATGGTAACTTACGTTACATTTAGAATAATTGACTTCAGTAATTTTGGTAATACAACACTAAAAAATATTCAGAATGTAATGTTCATATGATTTGTTAATTAAACCTAACAAAGCTAAATTTGGATAAAAATTACTTAAATTTAGTACTATTTCTTGAACGCTAAAAATGATACTTACTATGGTAACACTTACGTTTCTGACAAAAAGAACGTAAGTTACCATAATAAATATAATGGCCAGTGTTAAAAAAATAGCACTAAAGGTAGGTAATTTTCATCCAAATTTCGCTTTGGATAGGTTTAATTAACAAATCATATCAACATTACAATTTCAATATTTTTTGGCGTTATATTATAAAAATTACTAAAAAAAATTATTCTAAATGTAACGTAAGTTACCATGGAATGACCCATAAGTCACAGAATCAGAACTTTCAGAATTAAAAAAAAATTGTATTCTTCACAAGTAAACGAGTTTTTATGGATTTCTTTGGCTGATTATAGAGTTTGGACTTCAAAGTTATTAAATATCGAATAATTTTTATAATTTGTGAATAATAAAAAGAAGAAGAATAGAAAAACTGTTCCTGACTTATGTTTTTTTTAAACAAGAAACAAGGTTAGGTGCTATTTAATTATTAATATTAAACATTTTTAAATTAAACATACAACAGATGCTATTTAGTATTAAATATATTTTTAATCAAAATTAAAGAATATAGCACTTATACAGGATCATTTTTGTGTTTTAATATGGTATTGCATGCAAATGATAATATGGTAATGTAATATGATATCCGCATGTAATCTGGTATTGCATGCAAAAACCATTTAAGTCGCTGACTTTATGTCGTTTAATTAATGAACGAAAATTAGAAGGTATTGTTTGAAGAGGAAGGAATACACTGACTTATGTGGTTGTTATCTACATCGTGGCTCTACCTTTAAGGAAGCATTTGAGACAAAAATAAGTATATTTGGAAAAAAATTGACTTATGTGGTTTTTTAAAGGACCGATACATTTATTTTATGAAGATATAAGCTTCCTTGCTGATATTTATTGGTTTTGCAGCAAAGAAAAAACATTCAGCTATATACAAGGTAAAGTAAAAATGTAAAAAAATAAAACAGTTTAGTTTTTATGAGGAAAATAATACAGGTCCACATTTTTGTATCTCAGGTCTGAAGAGGTTAAGTGACGATTCCGTTAGACAGCTTCCGTTTTCACAAGTTTTACTGCATATATATATATATATATCAATGTTTTTTGTTATGAATAAGGTCAGGGGTGTAAAAATTGGGCACCAATGGGCCGATTGTCATCTCTAAATTTTATTAGAATTCTTCGCCTAAATCTTATTAGTATACTTTGCCTAAATTTTATTAGTATTCTTATTAGGCGAAGAATACTAAAAATTTGGTGGTGGCAATCGGCCCATTGGCGCCCAGTTTTTACACCCTTGGATAAGGTGACCAAACGTCTTCGAAATTCACGGACGTCTTCACATTTGGAAATTGCAGTTCGAATAATTCCTGCAATATTTAATTTTATACAGTACATTCTAAGGTGATAAATTCGCGGAGAAAAAAATATGAAGCATAAAAGCTTATACATTTTAAAGTTGTGAACGCATTAAAAAAACGTCGATAGAAAACCGTTATAAAATTTCGTCACCTTACTTATGGGGAAAGCGTTGTGCATTTATTGTAAGAATGTTTCTCTGAATTTGATAGATTAAATACTGTCAAATGTGAAAAAATACTGCTTGAAAACAAGGCAACTCTTTGTAGGATAAAGAACTACCTGACCCGATAACGCAAAAGCTTTGTCGATCATTTAAAAAGTCGACCTTTTGTAATGATTATTTCAAAAGTCGACCTTTTTTTAATGATTATTTCAAAAGAATTTGTATAAATTTAAAATAAATGTAATTACATTGTAATAATTTAAAGCATTTGGTTATTCGTCATAATTATCTACTTATGATACGCATTGTCTTCAGCCAATTCTCATAGATTTTAAAAGCATAGCTTTTTTCATGTTTAAAATGGTTTGGAACATATACGACCAACTTTATTTTACAGTAAATTTGACACAAAAAGTACTTAGAAATACTTTCTCTAAAATAAATCTAAACGAGAAAAATTAGCTGTATCCCAGGAATATTATCTGTTATTCTTTTTTTTTTTTTTTTTTTTTTTTTTAACACTTTTGTGACATTTTTTCTGTTTATTATCAGAATTATTAACATATATTTGGTTAAAAAAATAATATTTATTACAATCAAGTACGTAATAATCCTATATTATTAAAATTTTTTATAGTATTGTATATTTACATTATTTATTTATTTATAATGCGTTATAAACATGCTCCTATTATTTCTTAAGTGAACCATTCTCTTTTTCTTAATGGTTCGTTAAGCTATACTTACAGTTGAAATGAAGTTAGTTAACAAATAGAAATAGTGTTTTTATTTTCTGTTCCAAGCCTTAAAGGCATGGATGATGAAAAAGACAAGTAGGTCTTCGTCAAACCCGCATTAAAAAAATTCAACAGTGAATGCTAATGTTGACCTCCCTATATTCGTATATACAAGAAGCTGTGTCAAATTTTAAACCTTTCAGAGTCCTCTAAAATATTCCATGCATTATGAGAATTCCAAATAAAGGGGGAACCAGTTTTTAACGTCACCTTCTGAAACGTACGCAATTAGACTGTAATCAAAATTCATGGAGAGTAAACATTTAGTGAGACACTTTTCGTTTGTTGTTTGTATGTAAAATTCATTATATTTTTTTAGAATTTAAATTTTAGAAAGTTGATGACTTTGTTTTCACGTATATTGTAAAAAAAAAAAAAAAAAAAAAAAAGGACAGATGTTTCCTAATCTAGGAATATATAATATAACCACAAACGAACATATACAATGACCGCTTCCGAGATACCCATCATTTCGAAAAGCGTTCTTTATCTTAAGAAAACAATATATATCCGATATTTAAAGAAGTATTTATAAAAATAAAGTTTCTTTTGCTGCTACGATTTTTGGAAGTTCTAATCACATGTTTTACAGACAAACATGCTAAATTAACAGTGTTAACATTAACATTAAAATTAATATTATTTTATTACTTTTCCATGTATAAATTTAGATACGAAGCTGAACCGATAGCATCCTGAAAACCGATATTATAGTTTGAGAAAACCGATTAAAATACTATAAAAACTACTCGGAAACGTTTCCGAAAATCAGTGGTCGCCAAAGAAACTTTGTTTTTATAAATACTTCTTTAAATCTTGAAAATATACTTCTTTTCTAGGTTTTTAAAGATAAAGAACGCTTTTAAGAATCGTGAATAACTCAAAAAAGGTTACTGTAGATTTTCGTAAGTGGTTATATTATATTTACGTAGATTAAGAAACAATTGCCTTTTTTCTTTTCTTTTTTTTCTTTCTTTTTTTTTTTTCTTTTTTTTTTTTTTTTTTTTTTTTTTTTTACAATGTAGAATGTTTAAGATTAAAAAAGAAATAATAATAACATTCTCTAGAAGAAAAAAAAAGAAATATTTAATTTTGATTATTTCATTAAAGAAACTTATGACTGTTAAATCTTTATGTAATTCGATTTTTTGAAAGAAAAAATGTGAAACAGCAACCCTGTCTAAGCATTAAAAAATATATATATACATACAAAATTCCTGTAATTACGCTATGCTAAAAATGTATCAGGTGTTCTGTCTAAAAACTGTTAAAAAATATTTTAATCTGATTTATCTCAAAATGCGTTTCATTATTTTTTAATTGATATGGAATAGACTGAAATAGACTCGTCTCTGGCTATTTAAACAACGCACATTCATGAACTTTCACACTCTCCGAAATTCACCCTATGATGACTTGATGACTTCTTACAGCAGTTGAAAGCGCTCGGAATTTAAACCTTTTTAACATCTTTTGGCGGGTTTTTATGTTTAAGAACCTTTTGTATATTTGCACCTTTTTAGTAAAATAAATATTCTTATATATTTCATTTTTAATTTTCCGCAAGAAATCTCTTGAACTATAAAATATTTTTACACGAAGTTTCACAGATTATAAATTATTTCAATAACATATACCGGGTGCGTCAGAAAAATATATGCACAATTTGGATGATTATAACTCCAGCTTTTATTCACGTATTATTAATATTTAAATTGCAAAAGATTCTACATAAAATGTATAATTTTTTCTCCTGCCGCAGATGTTCAAAATTATTCCAATTCTGGTCAGTTCACTGCTTATAACGGTGGGCTATTGATTAGCAAACTTCAACAAACATTTCATTTGGTGTTGTGGTTGTGTGTCGTTTGGTGTGTCTTGCTCAATTGCAGTTCCAGAACATTGCCTATGAACACACAGTCGTTTCAAACTTATCTTTTATCCAATGAATTTAAGTCGCATAGGTGGATTTGCCTGAAACGCCCTGCGATATAGTTTTTCTACTTGTGCTACATTTTCATACTTACAGTAGTATTTTAAAATAAAATTTTCTTTTTTCAAAAGTTAATCTTGGTCTAAAAATTATTTCCAATTAATTACACTTTAAAAAGAAAGAAAAATTAGAAAGTTATGACTCGTGTTATTATAAACAGTGTATGTATATATTTTTCTGACGCACTCTGAATATACACCCAGAGAAAAGTTTTGTTGAATCAACAAAAATTTGGTTAGCCCAACAAAACTTTCCGTTTAAATATGGGTCAATGGAAAATTTGTTTGAATCAACAAGAAAAATATAGTTGATTTTTTTTGCAATTCCAACAAAAAATTTTGTATCGTCAGCAAAAAAAAAATGTTCTGTTAATTCAAGTAAAACTGTTTCAATTTTACTTGAATTAACAAAATTATTTTGTTGAAAGTTTTCTCAAAATAAATATAATTATCTGTTACTTTAAGAGTTCTTTTCAGTTTCGGCAACAAAAACTTTTGTTTAAAGAACAATTGTTTTGTGTAATTTTAAGAATTTTCTTTGTTTTAACAACAAAAGGTTTTTGTTACATAAACAATTATAATATTTACTTTAAAATTATTTTTTGTATTAGAACCAATCTAAACGTAACTATTTTTTTAGGTAATTTTTAATTTATTTTCAGCAGTGAATTACGCTTGCAATCCTTGAACAATAACAAATGTATTTTTATCCTGCTTTTTTTTCAATTCGAAACCGGGTCCTCGGAATAACGATCCGAGACTCTAACCACTGAGCCAGAAGGAACGATATCCAAACTCGAAATTTCTTACTCTTATATATGTCGGACCGGCTGCAACCGCAGCACAAGATGGAAATATCATCATGAGCACAGGGCGCGTTTAAGACATAAAAGTAGGGGAAGCCCCACGTTACTCTGGGCCCCCCTCTACCAATTGCTTTGTTATTTACTAAATCCATTTTTGGTATGCTGCAACAATTTGAAATTTTACCATCAAAAATTCGAGTAAACAACAATTTAGAAAGAGCGAGCTTCTTAGATAAAAATTTCGTAAGGAAAAAGTGCATTTTTTACCCTGATTGATTTTTTTTTTTTTTTTTCTTTCTTTCTTTTTTGCAAAAAGTTATTCTGAAAAGTAAATTTGGGGACACTTTTGTATTTCTTTGGGTAAGCACGGGCTTCCTGGGACTATTCGGTAAACAGGCCCTGCATGAGCATGCAAATTTATGTGGCAAACATGAGACGAAAATACAAAGCCCAGCATACGTCAACATATAGTTAATTTTTAATTTCTTTTCAGCAGTGAATTACGCCTGTAAAAAGCAGGATAAAAATTCACTGGTTATTATTCAAGGATTACAGGCGTAATTCACTGCAGAAAATTAATTAAAAATTAACTGTGTTGCCATATGCTGGGGCCGCAGACCGCTATTCTGAGGACCCGGGTACGATTCCCGGCTTGGGACATTTTTCACTCTGTTGGTTTACGCTTGAAAAAAAGCAGGATAAAAATTCACTGGTTATTATTTAAGAATTACAAACGTAAATCACTGTTGAAAATGATTTAAAAATTAATCCGTGCATTATTTCTTGAGATTTAGTTATAGTGAAAATCATGAAAAAAAAGTAACATAGCAGCGCCACCTGTTGGGCTATTTACACCAAAACGTAATCAACTCCGATTTATGTCAAGGTCTAACTCAATCTGTATTTTGATGTAAATCGGTGCATTAGTTCTTGAGAAATCGCGGAAATTGCAATACAGCAGCGCCACCTGTTGCGCGATTTATGCCAAAAACTAAACAGCACCAATTTATATCAGGATGTAACCTAATATAAAGTTTTATTAAATTCCGTGCATTAGTTCTTGAAATACAGCGCCTTCAAAATTTTTGTCACACACAGACAGACAGAATCATAGACAGTCATTTTCTAAAAACAGTCAAATCGTGTTCAGGACCTTCTAAAATCCGTCGAAAACCAGAAGTTGAAAATTTTTATGACTCCAATACTTTCTTCTTGTAAAGATAGAAGAAAGTAATAAATGGGATAGGGGTATTTTTAAAACTACCTTGGTCCGTCCCAATTAAAAAAAGTTTTAATTATCCAAAAATTATGTTAATCCTTTAATTATACAGCTATATAAGTGAAATAAACCAAGTTACGTGAGAGAGTTATGGCTACTGCACAACAATTTAAATATTGCAAAAGCAACAAAATTTTGCTGGAATTACAAATTACAAAATTATGGTAAAATTAAAAAAAAAAAAACAGATTTTGTTAATTCAAGTAAAATTGATGAAATTTTGTTAAAATTTTATAAGAGTGTTAACAATATTTTTTTTGTCAATGCAACAAAACCAACTTTTTACTTCAACTAAAAATTTTGCGTGAAACAACCAAAATGTACTCAACAAAACATGTTTTGTTGTTTTAATCAATTCATTTTTCTGGGTGTATATATCATAAATCCCATGTAAATTTGTTTATGTTTCACTAAGAAAATTAATAGATAAACTGTAACTTAGTAAAAAAAAATAGATGTAATATTTTCATGTTATTTCAAAAATAGAAATTTTTCCTATAATTTGCACAAATTTAGGCTCAGAAAATGAGTCAAAAGTAGAGCGTCCAAAGTACGTTGATAAAGAAAGATTTCTGCTAAATTAATGATATTTCCAATAATTAAGCTTCCATTTCACAATTACGAATAAAACGTTACTAATTGGTTTTAACTCGCGCACAAAGATATATTTTGATATCCTAAACGCAATAAAGGTACACTGTTAAAAAAGAGAAATCTTTCTTAATCTTGGAAAATAAAATATAACTACAGAGGAAAATATACAATAATATCTCCCGAGTTACCCACGGTTCCGAAATGCATTCTTTATCTTTAGAAACCTCGTCAACTAATATATTTTTGATATCTAAAAAAAAGCATTTATAAAAACAAAAGTTTCTTTTGCTACCACTGATTTTTGAAAATGTTTCCGAGTAGTTTTCATAATGTATTAATTAGTTTTCTCAAACCGGAATATCGGATTTTCGGATGCTATCAATTCTCAAGTAAACATTTCTATGTTCAAATAGCATGTTTTACACACAAATGTGATAAATTAACAGCATTATATTAAAGTAAATAATATTTTGTTACTCTTGCATGCATAAATTTAGTTACGCAGCTGAAAATGTCTTAATGCAAATTGATATCCTAAACAATCGATATTCCGGTATGAGAAAACCGCTTAATTCACTATAAAAACTACTCGGAAACGTTTCCGAAAATCAGTGGCAGCAAAAAAAAAAAAAAAAAAAAAAAAAAAAAAAAAAAAAACCCACTTTGCTTTTATAAATGTTTCTTTAATATTAGTTTCTGAGGTTTCTAAAAATAAAGGACGCTTTTCGGAATCGTGGGTAACTCGGAAGAGGTTTTTGTATATTTTTGTACGTGTTTATATTTTCGAAGATTAAGAAACATTTGTCTTTTTTTTACAGTGTATATTTTAAAGCATACTTCATCCTATTATCATTTAAAAAAAATAAGGCACTGTATTATGTGCTTTCCAAAATATGAATTGTTGAAAATTCTTTTTTTTTTTTTTTTCTATTTTTACTCTTTAAGTAACTGAAAACGTTTAGCACATTTTAATTTTTTCAAATCAATGTTTTCCCTACCTGGAATTTGTCAAACGAATCTCAAGGAATCTCAACGAAATCTCGAACGAATTTAAAGGCTTCCGGTTTTGAATGAAACGGATAAGTTTGGATAAGTTAAATGCATATTTTAGGGCTTCCACTGGTCCGTTTTTTTTCAAATACCAGTATTTCCGAAGAAAATATTTTGTGCTAGGTTTTTACAGCATTTGCAATAAAAATTACGTTCTGGGTAGATCAGTACAAAATTTGCAAGAAAAATCTACAAAAAAAAAAAAAAAAAAAAAAAAAAAAAAAAAAAAAAAAAAATTCTTTGAAAAAAATGGTTTTTAAAAAACAGACCGAGTGGGATATCTGATATTTCTAATCAAAATAATTTAAATGTGCATGCTTTCTTTTAAATAATTATTATTCTAAATTTTTGAATCGTGAAAAAATACTGATTCCATCTTATTCTGAAATTCATTTTTAAGTATAATTATTTTGTTTACATTGTGATTTCATCGCTTCTGTAGACTTGGGGGATCTGCCAAACAACACAAAAACTAATTCATCCATGGCAGCGCACAGATGAGCTGGAGTTTGTAATTTTGGAACCGTGATAACAATTTCCTCGTCACTCAAAGCAATAAACGTCTTACTTTATTATAATTTTTTGTTAGCATAATTTGGTGTTATTTACCTCAGTTTGACTGACTGTTTATTTACTGATTTTACATTATTTTAAAACAGGGTTAGAATGGGTTAATGAATTTCTTTAAAGAGAACTTTTGCAAAAATTACATAGCAATAATACGTATTTAATACACAGCTCAATTGATATGTAGAAGGCTTCATATTTAAAATGTACTCAATAGTGCACAGAAATTCCGCTTGGATAGAAAAAACCGACTTAATGAATTTAACCGAAATGATAATCGACTGAAGAAAATTTAATTATTGCATATATAAATCTGCTAATTGGAGAATCTTACACACCAAAAGTAGAAATACGCATGGATAGAAATAGGGAGGAAATCACTTTCAATTCGACTGATTATGTTTCACATCTAGTACACAGTGAGGCAGTGCCGATTTTTTATGTGTTTCATCTGCACATACAGCAATATGGTACATGACGTGGTTCTGCCTGGATTTCTGAGCAGTCCAACGGCTGCATTGAACACTTTAAAGGCTCCAAAAAGTGATAAATAGAGGGGCTGGAATTTGTAGTTGCTATGTAGTGTTAAGGATAGAAAAGTACGCCCTATATATAAGCGTCCATATCTCAAAGACATAAAAGCCTATTAAAGAACATATAATGCATGTTATTCATTATTGAATACATATATTTATGGTGCTAAGCAGTTAGACACTATTTCAGTACGTACCACTGTACTACGTATCACAGTGTACTACGTCAATTTGTTGAAAGATTCGATTTCGTATTTTTTTCTTGTTCTTTGTTAGAGTTACCTCCTTGGTATTAAGTGGAGATCTAGTGACGTATATGTGTGATATTCAAACTGAAATATAGAGTTGCAAAGGCTCGAAAACACCCGTTTTAAACCTGGGAATAAACCGGGTTTTTTGGGAATAAACCTGGGAATAAACCGGGTCTATTGGAAATAAACCCGGGAATAAACCGGATTTTTGCAACTCTACTGAAATACCACATGCAATTATAATGAAGATATATGACCTCTAACAGAGTTAATTGAGTATCATTTAGGGACTGTTTACATTGACTGAAATGGGAACCGTGGTACGTATAACATAGTCACAGGTCAACGTTGTCGGGATATGCTTGACGATCATGTGCTCCCGTTTGTTCGTTGCAACATCACACTGGAGACGCCTTCTTTCAACAAGGCATCTCCAGTGCCATCGTCAATAATTATATCCGAATGATTGGATGAACACTCCAGAGACGTCAACTTGCTTCCCTGGTCAGATAGGTCACCTGACTTTAATCCCATTCGAGCACATTTGGGATGCCATCGAAAAAGATATTCGAGTTTCTGATCCCCGCCTCCACCAAATCTTCGTGAACTATGGGAGATTGTTCAGGGATCGTAGATCCGTATGCCTTCCCAACGCTTCTAGTGTCGTGTCGAATCCATGCTGCGATGAAATGCCATGCTGCCGTCATCAGGGCGAAATGTGATGCTACACGATACTAGGCAGGTATCTCTAATTCAACTGCTCTTCAGTGTATGTTTTGGAGTATTTTGTGCTGTGATTGATCGCATCGTTTTCTTAAAAAAATCGTAAGCATTCTTTGAGAAGGATAACTTCATAAATGGTACCAGCTAAGAAAATTAAAAGTTTTGTGATATAAAATTTATTAAATATCTAATACGACTGTAAAAGTTTGAAAGAAAGATTTTTCCTTCCTCATGCTATAGACAGGTGATATGCCTGGTGCTGAGCACAATCTGCTTTAGAGCATTTTATACCACTTGTAAATTATTTATTAAACAACAACTAAAAAAACATTTGATTATATTGTACTTGATGCTATTTTACGAAAAATGCATGCTTTTTAAAATGACTACGTATTTTACTAGCTTTTGGACTAAAAAAACTATTTATTTTTGTCTCACTGTTCTAGCAAGGGAACCCCTTTTAATGAAGCTCGCATTTAGAATTAAGACCTGGTGCATTTTATAGTCCTATAGGCCAAAGTTATAGAACCGATAAAATGTATCTGCAAAAATCGTATTATATTATTTCTATAAATATTTAATTTTAAAATAATGAATTTTTAATTGTTAATTTTACACCAAAAGCGAGTTAAATCCAGAACACCACTCACACACAGAAAACAACTATGATATTCGGTCAGATTTGCCGGGAAACATCCTACATTAACGAATAAAGTCAATTTTGCAGCCCCAAAAATGCATTTATAATGTTTTTTTTTTTTTTCAAAATGAAATTCTTAGGTTCTTGAAGAAATTTTTGAAGTTTTTTCATTACTTTATTCTTATTATTAAATAATTTGTATTTTAAAGTAGTTTTTCAATAAAGTATTTGTTAATACTAGTTTAATTTTAACACACTTATTCTAATTGGTAAATAAATCATATGAGTTGTAATTTTTCAACTGGGCGAAAAATGTCCAGGCCAGGATTCGAACAAGGGATCTCTTGGCTGAAGCTGCCAATGCTCTGCTAACTGATCTATCCCGGACGAATCTAGAGGACCCAATTCACCCAGATAACCTTATTGATCATAGAATCTGGTCTGATATCTGAATTAGCTCAACAGAATAAATCGCAGGTAATGGAACTCCAGTAAACGCTGATACGTAATTACACTAGATTAATTTAACACAATTATTCTAATTGGTATATAAATCATGTGGGTTGCAATTTTCTAAATGGGTGAAAAATGGCAGCAGCCAAGAGATCCATGGTTCTATAAAATCTATACATTCATATCCACTCATACCATATATTCAAGTAGAACCCAACTATCAAGTATTTATTCTTGAACATGTGTTTCACATGAACCCCATAAGGATATGCAATAAAGTATCTGCTTGAGCGGCCGAGTTTCTTGTAGTTACTTAAAAAAATTAGTCAGTCTGATATTAGCCGCCTATGTGTACAGACCGCAGGGTGTCAGGAACTCGTCGGGAACGCATCCTGGAGTACCGAACATAATACTGTGGTCTCCTATCCCAGGATGTATTTCGAATTAAATAAAGTCATATACGCCCGACAAATGTTTCCTTTTAAATAGTATTTACTGTAGCCACGACTCCAATCAATTTTATATAATATATATATATATATATAAACTAAAACAAATAAAGTTTTCTACATTTATATATGCTTAATATTTTAATGCAAATGGATTTTTATAAACACTTCGAGTTTCTTTAAAAAAAAAAAAATCCGATAAAGCCTTAGATTTTAAAACCCCGTCAAAGCGCTCTGATTCTTGAACGTAAATGTGCAAAATGCAAATGACAACCAAATTCCGGGAGACTTTGTGAAACTTGTTCAAATTTTGTGAAACTTAAAGAAAGACAGAGTAGATTTCAGATTCACGCATAAAGGTTAGAATCCGAAGACAATACGATCCATCCAATACTCAGTCGAGCACTAGTATACTTTTACGAGGAGTAAGATGCTTGAAATGTTATAAGAGTTTCAGCAATAGCTTCTTTTTCTGAATAATTACAAACTTTTTCTTTACTAGACGTAGATTGGTTGCAGGAACGGCCTTTATTTTTAAAGATGCCCCTGTGCAGTGCTGAATCCAGCATTTGTTTGAGGGAAAGGGACGGATACCAATCTCTGACATTATTTATTAGGTTGAGCAAAAAGTTCTGGGAAATTTTTAATCTAATAGTTACCAGAATTTGTATCGTATATAGGAGTACTAGTGGTATATCTAATCTATAGGAGTTCAGGGATTTCGGCTCCAAAATGCCTATTGTATAGTATGATTTGCGTATGTTGACCCGGCATTTTTGGAGAAAAGGCCTAAAGATTCTGAAAGCCGTCGATGAGATTAATGAGGGTGAAGGTGCTGGTACGGCAACAAAATCGACTGTGGGTAGATGGTTTAAGAGAAGAAGGCAATTTTAATCTCAAAGACATGCCTTGTTCTGGCCGGCCATCTGTTTTGGATGAAAGTGATTTGGTAGCCACTGCGGATACTCAGCCTTCATTGAGCACTCGTGATTTTGCTGCAGAGCTTGGTGTTTCGAAGTGGACCGTTGTCAACAAGTTGCATCAATTTGACTTTGTCCACAAGAAGCCTCGCCAGGATCCGCATGAGCTCACCGAAGCACAAGCCGTCAAAAGAGTCAAGATTTGTAGGCAATTGCTCAACAATCCATTGAATAACCGATTCTGGCAGAGAATTGTGACATCGGAAGAGAAGTGGGTTTTCTTGGTCAATCACGGTCGAAGGAAGCGTTGGGTTCAACAAGGACAGGATACGCCAGCAGTTCCAAAGCACAATCGATTCACCAAGAAAGTCATGATCTGCGTGTGTAGGAACTTTGAAAGCGTTTTGCATTTTGAGTTGGTTTCAAATGGTCGTGCCATCAATGTCGAGCTCTGTTGCCAGCAGTTGGATCGCGTCTACGACAAATTAGTGCAAAAGTATCCACGATTGGTCCGCCGAAAGCGTGCTTTGCTTCAGAAGGACAATGCCAAACCGCACGTGGCCCAGAGGACCAAGGACAAGTTTGCACAGTTGGACGGCGTTGAAATTCTTCCACACCCCGCTTAGAGTCCAGACGTGGTTCCATCCGATTATGGGCTCTTTCGATCAATGCAACACTTTTTCAAGGGCCGTCGATTTGAATCCTTTAATGAAGTTGAAGAAACATGTCAAGAGTTTTTCGATTCCAAGGATCCGCCATGGTACTTCTAGCAAATTCGGTATCTGGCAGAACGATGGCAGTAAGCCGTGGACAATGATGGTCTCTACTTTGAAGAATAGTCCTTGTTGCTTTCGTTGTTAATTTGCGCATAACAACGCAACTTTCACAAATTTCCCAGAACTTTTTGCTCAATCTAGTGAAATGTGCCCAATAATTTACAACCGTGATATCCGATTGGAACTCCATGACCGTGTTAATGTGTGGCCTTTTCTTTAAGAAAGCCAGCGTTTTCAGGACCATAAATTACTTTCAACGGTAAAAAAAGGATTTAAAGTTATGTTGGGGGCTATAATTAAAGATATATGGGAGTTGTAATTTGTTATTGTTGATATTTACTGTTAACGACAGATAATTATTTAAACTCACTTAATTGAAAATACAGTTTTTTTAATTACTAAAATTTTAATTTAAAAAAAAATTGTGCAAATGTCGTTTTGGGCGGGGGCGGCTGGACTGGACCCCCCTCCCCCCGATCCGCCACAGCGCGGGTGATAAGAAATATTAGTGTCCTAAATTACTTTAAAAACTGAATATATATGTATATAATAACCTGATTGGAGGGCCGTATAAGCATGAGAGCCAGGTGTAAGCTCAGATCTAGTGCTATCTCTAGAGCCTTCTGAATAGGTGAATGTTAATTATAATAGTTCCGTACATAAAGCTTAGTACACAAACAGTATCATATGAGTTAATCGATCCTTTTATTCATCCTTCGATCCTTTTATTCATCCTTCTATCAAGCGGTCTCAGAGACCGCTCATAGTACCTATGGGGCAAATTTGTCACAAGAGTTAAGAGTTAACAATTCTTTAACTGAAATGAGATTATATAAAACAAACCACGGATGTAATTTAGGCTATTTCTTTAAATGGTGACAAATGTCATCTTTTAAGATTTGTCTTTTCTATTCGCCATCTTGAATTTTTAAAAAATCATGAATGTTTTTTTGAAGCATGGAATACTTACTTCACAATCATCTTTTTTCAAAAGCGAAAAAGGCCATTAGAAACCGTTTGGTAAAAAAATATTAATGAAAAAGCGGTTGAAATAGCGTATACGTAAAAAAATAGAAGGCATTATTACTGTACAATTTAAAATATATAACAAAACTATCGGACCCTCCCTGGGTTGCCCGGGTGCGTCAAAAAATAACACGAAGCGCGAAAAAACAAAAACCGCCAAAAATCACATAAAAAAAAAAACCCCACGGAAAATTTAAAAATTGCTGCACTAAATCCAAATAAACATTATTTAAAAGAGGACAGAAGTTGCTATATTGGGCTAATATATTAAAAACGGATTCCTTTATTAATGTGAAAACATTGCCGCGAATTGCAAAAACCCCGGTAAAATATAGCTAAAAATTCAAAAATCGCAGAAAGCATATTTTACTACATTGGTGAAAAATACAGAAACCGGAATTAGTTCGCAAATGTCAAAAAATCGGCGCGAATCTTAAAAAAAAAAATTGCATTGAAAATCACAGGTGCAAAATGAACTATAGTAGCTAAATGTTGGAAACTGAATTCATTTTACGAATGTAAAAAAATCGCCGCGGATCGCGAAGAAATACTAAAAATCGCATTAAAATTTGCAAAAACATTCAAAAAGCATGAAGGATAAAATTTATTATATTACGATAAAAGTTTGAAAGGAAATTTATTTTCCAATTTGTCAAACAATCGCCTCGAGACTAAGAAAAATGCTAAAAATTGCATTGAAAATCGCATTAAAAATCGCTAAATATTCAAAAATCGCTCAGGTCCAAATTTAGTATAATAGGGTAAAACATTGTACTCAGAAATCTTTAATGAATGACAAAAAATCAACGTGAAACGCAAAAAAACTTTAAAAATCGCTAAAAATCACATTGAATATCCCATTAACAATTGCTAAAATTCAAAACTTGTAGAGGTCAAAATTTACTATATTTGGCTAAAAGTTTGAAACCAAATTCCTTTTCCTGATATCAAACAATCACCGCGAAATTTGAAAAAATCGCTAAAAAATCCAATGAAAATCACATTAAAAATCGCTAAAATTCAAAAATCTCGGAGGACAAAATTTACTATATTTGGATAAAAGCTTGTAACCAGATTCTTTTTCCAAATGTCAAAAAATCGCAGTGGAACTGGAAAAAAAAACTAAAAATCGCTAAAAATCGCAGGGGATAAAATTTACCAATAGGGTAAAACATTGTAAAAAGAATTCTTTCATGAATGACGAAAAATCGGAGCGAAATGCAAAATCTCTAAAAATCACTTTGAATATCGTATTAAAAAATCTATAAAATTCAAAAATCGTAGAGGAAAATTTACTATGTTAGGCGAAAAGTTTGAAACCGAATTACTTTTACCAGTGTCAAAAAATCACCACAAAATGCGAATAAAAACTAAAGATCGCATGAAAAAAATCGCGAAAATTTCAAAAATCGCTGTACGAATTCCAAATAAACTTTATTGAAAAGAGGACAAATTCACTATATTGGGCTAAAAGATTTGAACCGGATACTTTTTACTAATGTAGAAAGCGTGCCTGAAAACGTAAAAAAAATTGTTTAAAATCGCATAAAAATTAAATTAAAAAAATCTAATAAAAAATGCAAAATTGGACTTCGAGGTGCATAACTACATACACTATGTGACCATTCGTCACTGTACACTTTCAATTTTACACATTTTACCGAATAGTTAAAGATATGCTTGACGGGTTCTTCTGTAACTTCAGGATTATAAAGAATATGTTTGGCCTCATATTTATCAACGACGATTTGATCAGAAGGACAATTAGGGGCCAACACAAAATCAAAGAAAAACAATAATATTTGGGATCGTCCTGTAAAGTAAAATGCAGTAAATTATCTATCGCTACAGCACACGAATGTGAGGATATTGTACAATATATGTATTCATTTGTGTAAGAATAGCGCGTATATTCTCGGAGATATAGCGATTTAATTAAAAGTTCAAAAAATTCTTGCATATTTTTTGTTTATATCATCCAGGGTTTTCAACCAAATTTAACGCCAGTTTCAGAAAACTTGAGAAAATGTAGTAGAAAAATTATAGTACAATTGGAATATAAATATATTAAACATTTTATGAAATATGAGCAGTTGTATGAAATATTTTTATCTGCGCATGCACGAACGATAACAAAGATTTTTTTCATAACTTAATAGTCAACCTTATAGAGCAACTCATATAAAAAATCCAGTCGAATATCGTGAAAATTCAGAACGATATCAACGGTAGAGTGAGCTGGTTTTTAGTTTCTCTCTAAAAGTAGATGAATGATAAGGGATTTCCACAAATTGTCATGTTTAATTTTTATACTATTTTTCATTGTTTATTGATACTTTAGATCTCCTTGGAAATTTTTATTGTACCAAGTTATAATCGTTTTGGAACAGATCCTTTGATTTTGATAATTCTTTTTTGGTTCGAATAGGCTCGTTAGGGTAGTTTTCCAAAAAGAACTGAAATATCATTAAAAATTGAAAAATTGTAAATGACAATTTGTGGAAATACGTTATCATTCAGCTACTTTTAGAGAGCAACTAACCAGCTCACTCTATCGTTGGTATCGTTCTGAATTTTTACGATATTTGACTGGATATTTCATCAATTGTTTAATATATTTATATTCCAATTACACGATAATAATTCTACTACATTTGGAAAGTTTTCTGAAACTGGCGTTAAATTTGGTTGAAAACCCTGGATGATATAAAGAAAAAACATGCAAGAATTTTTTGAATTAAAAAAAATAACTATATCTCCGAGAATATACGTGCCATTCTTACACAAATGAATAAATATATTGTAGAATACCCAGACATTTGTGTGCTGTAGTGGTAGATCATTTAGTGCATTTTACTTTACAGGGTGATCGAAAAATTTATTGTTTTCCTTCGATTTTTTGTTGGCCCCTCAATGCTCCCCTGTTCAAATCATCGTTGATAAATATGAGGTCAAACATATTCTTTATAATCCTGAAGTTTTAGAAGAATCCGACATGTATATCTATAAATATTCGACAAAATGTATAAAATTGAAAGTGTCCGGTGACGAATGGTCATATAGTGTAGTAGGTATCTTGCTCCTAAATTTTGTAGATCAGCGTACAACGGTCTATTTAGAACACAGTGGACAGACACTTATACACAAACTTCTTTCCTTATCATTACATACTAGCTGACCCACCCGGCGATGCCCGGACCCGTAATAATAAATGTAAACAAACCTCAAGTTTCTATGATTTTGTATACTTAACCCGATTTTGTATGAAATTATATTTTTAAATGAAAAATTCGCGAAAAAATATTGATAATTAGTGGTAAAAGCGCTTGTAAGAAGACATTTTAAATCTTGTTGTCCGAACATTTTGAAATTTTTATCGGTTATAAATAAAACGGTTTTGCAGTTAAATTTTCGTAAAAGAATATTCTTATCTAGTTGTAAAAGAAATATGTTTTCTTCTCGCTTTTTTTTGTTTGTTTGTTCTCGCGTCGGTCGGCTCCTTTAACATAACAATAAAGTAAAGTAGTTCTCATCTTCCGAACTCTCTGAAATTTTAATCGGTTATGAACATAACTGTATCCAAGCTCCCTTTAAAATTTTGTGAAAATATATGCATATTTAGTAGCGAAAACATGAGTCTAAGAAGAGCGAAGCCACTCCGAAACACCCCACTTTTTTGCGTTTTTTTTTTCGAAAATTTCCCAGATTTTATTTTTTTAATACTTTCACACGCCCGAATATTTCGAAAATTTTGTAGGTGATGAAAATCTGGTCTACCGAGATGCTCTAAAAAGATTGTCCCAAAATACGGATGTTTAGTTATTTTTAGCGAAGAAAAAATATCATCTGCGCATGACACGAAGTTATCTGCATTCGCCGGTGCTTCTGAAAGGGTTAAAATTCGTATTTATTAAAACTGATTGCACTGGCCATTAGAATAAGGTTTCAGCTTTAAGAGCATATTTTTGGTTTGACGGTACCTCTAAACTTGCGCCCTGGGGGTTGTTGCCGTAAGGGGAAAACGTTCTTTGAGAAAACGACCCTTTATGAAATTTTTTTTCAGAGAGTTAACAACAATACTTTTTTCGAATTTATTGCTGTATTTGAGACGAAAGAGTACGATCTTTGTGAATATGTCTTCTAATTTTAACTGTACTGGAAGGTTTGTCCGATTTAGGTTAAAACAAAACTACGAAATAACACAAAAAACCGTGCGTTCGGTTCTTCATTTCCTTTGGATGAGTAAATCGGGTTCAGAACATGCACGAGCGCTTTTGAGGTATCGGAAAGAAATATGTGAGTTTTTAATTAATATCGCGACTAATTATAAAAAATAAATATCTAAGCTTTTCAGGTGCATCAGGACCTGCTTTAGACTATCCTCACCTAAATTTTCAGATTACTAGGTGTGCCATCGCCGACGCACAGAACACAGTGTATTCAATATGAATAGCGCTTCGAAGCTTCTGGAGAGTGCCAGTTGGGGGTTGTTGAAATGCAAGTTGGCGTCCTAGTGCATCCCACACATCTTCTATCCGATTTAAATCCGGAGAATATGCAGGCCACTCCATTTCCTGGATTTCTTCGCCCTCAAGATAATCAGTTACTAGTGAAGCATGATGAGGACACGCATTATCATCCATTACGAGGAGGGTATTACTGATTGCACCCCTGAACAACTTGACATGAGGATCAAGGACCTCAACTTTGTGTATTTCAGCATTCAAAGTTGGACTGGTAAAAATGTGTAGGTCAGTGTGGCCATTCAAATTGATGCCCGTCCATACCATGATTCCAGGACTTTTGTATCGATGCCTTTCACTGACGTTTGCAGCCTTATTGCGTGTGTTTTTCTCCCTTTATATGGTAATACGTCTGGAATCACTCTACAAACAATATCGGGATTCATCGGTAAAGAGAACTCGGCTCCAGTCTGTGGTACTCCAATGACGAAGATTTCTGCACTACTTTAACAGGGCGCAATTTGTCACCGGAGTTAGTGGAGTACAAATCATGGGCTTCCTTACAAACAGCCCTCTTTTATCGTGACTGTCACTCACAGTAAATATGGATACTCGAGTTCCTGTTACTGCAACGAACTCCCTTGCGATCTCGAGGCTAACGAAAAAGAAAGGCTACCGCGGTGCTTTGCGCGTATCGTTTTTTACAGACCGCGGGAATCACGTGATGCTCTAATGCACCAATGCAGGTTTACGAAAAGAGCATTACGTCACTCTCGCGGTCTGTAAAAAAAGATAAGTGGAATGCACCGCGGTAGCCTGTCTTTTACGTTAGCCTCGTTGCGATCTGAACTGACGTCAGTTGCCTGCTTCTTTGAGCAATCGCTGTCAAATAACGGCCCTGAGAGCCTGTTCTGGCACGTTTTCGACCTTAACTTGGTTGTCTCTCCACATTACCCGTGTCTTTAAGCGGTTTCGAGACCCTTACACGGCTCTTTTGGCTATTTTTAAGTCTTTACAGACCCCTGTCAATGTGTGCCCTCCTTCCATTCCCCTAATATCACGTCATTTCTCACCATCGGTAAAATGTCTTCTAGACGACATATTCCACCTACTACAAGTGAAACTTTTATGTAACTACACGTACAATCCTTAAAATTAGATTTCAAATCACCCATGTGCACTCCTTTTCAAACGTGCCGAAAGAACGGGCTCAAAAATTTGCATATTTTTCTACAGCAAAGGTTAATCTTATTGGACTACGTGATAACGTTAACATTGAGTTACCAACCAATCACCTTTCATTGTAGTTCCCGTAATAGAATTAACATAAAGCACCTTTTTATGGTTATTACTTTAATTTTTCTCGCCAGTGTATATTTAACTGGTACAAAGAACAATTTAAAAAAAAATTCAAATAACATCACGGAACCAAAAGAAAATCGTGCGTATTTTAAGGATGAATAATTCTTTATAAATTTTTACATAAAAGACTCAGGTGGCAAAAAAAAAAAGAAAATCTTATGTATTTTAATCTGCAAAGTGTCACAGAAAACGGAAATAGTCGTTCGACTAGAAATTATATCCTCTTTCGATGCAAAGTTGCAATTCATAATTTTTTTTTCAAAAACTAATTTTAAACAATATATTTTTTCGAAAAAAAAATGAAATATAACCTATAAATATTTTAGCAGAAACCGATTTCTAAGTTTCAAACATGCGAATCCAAATTTTCGTTTAATTTCGTCAAACAGTTCTAGAGTTATGCTTAAAAACTACCAGCATTGCAACCTGTTTTGAAACGATTACAAATGAATTTAACAGTAGGAGTTCCAAACATTAAACCTTCATGATTCCTAATCTAATACTTGACCGAATAACTTCCCGTTAAGTTCTCCAAGGTAAAATTTACCGAAAAAGTGAAATAGGATGTCAATATTTGTATTCGTATTGAAAATATCAAAGTATGGTATAATTTCAGTATGAAGATAAACTCTAAGCTTATTTTTTAAACATAAATTGGAAAAATATGGTCGAATGGCTATTTTCGATTTTTACTGGAACAATTTGCTGATTAAAATGTATGAGGTTTTCTTTTTTTGGCCATCTGAGTCTTTTGTGTAAAGATTTACAAAGAATTATTCATCCTTAAAAAACGCACGATTTTCTTTTGGTTCCGTGATGTTATTTGGAAAAAAAAATATTTTAAATTGTTCTTTGTACCAGTTAAATATAGTTTTGCTATAGAAAATGTATTGAAAAATTACATGACTTAAAGAATCTGATAACCATGAAAGTGTATGATTCCTACCTCGACTTACTATTATTATATATAGTAGGAAAATATACGTCAGAGCATAAATATTTGCCTATTCAAGTTTAGGGTATGTGTAATTACAAAAAAAATGCAGAGTTTATGAATAACTGAAAGTCAATTCGTGTATTTAATAGAACTGTAATACATATATGTTTTTAAGTAGTTCGATTTTAAAATGTTACTGTTAAATAATTGTGTCATTGAAATAATTTTATTGTTAATAGACGTGTACAGATATACACACTGTAGAAAGTTGCAGAAAGTTTTACTAATGTAGCAGACATGCTTACGAAAATTTAATTTAAACTTATAGTTAAGCTCGATTTCGGAAACTTTTCTTTTATCGTCTGAAATTACTCAACGAGGGATTAATCAGAAACCTCAGAAAACCGTAGGTTTTTGAAGAAATATGGCTGAAATATAAAAGCTCATTTTTGCTGCCCACAAATTTCAGAAACATTATTTATTTTAACTTCGGAATTCTACTGGTTTACGATGACGTTATTTATTGATTCTTCTGTCTTCTGAAGGTAAGAGAAAAGTTTCCATAGCGTAACAACAAAGTTGCGCTGAATTTTTGTAAATGTTCGTTCTTTAGTAGAAAACGTTTCTGCAAATTTTATAGTGATTAATAAGTTAGTTTAACTGCTAAAATAATGTAATTTCTTTTCTTTTATATTAAAGTTTACTAGCTCTCTTTTGATAGAAGAAGGATGCGATTTTCTATTTTAATCGTATAGGTATGCACTATTATTTCATAAAAAATTCCTTTAATACCGGCTTCTAATTTAGTGCAAATTAAGGGGTAATACCATTTTGGCGTTCTGAAAGATTTAGGCTTTTACGAAAGTTTTTTTAAAGTAATGTGAGAGCTTTTCGAAATAAGGGATCAAACGTCGAAATAAGGGATCAAACGGTGCGCACGATAACCCACCGTAGACTTAACCTAGAACAACGCAGTGGTGGAACAGTGGC
This sequence comes from Maratus michaelseni, assembly GCA_963931845.1. Lineage (NCBI taxonomy): Eukaryota > Metazoa > Arthropoda > Arachnida > Araneae > Salticidae > Maratus > Maratus michaelseni. The sequence continues at coordinate 276,747,034 of OZ007599.1, forward strand.
GCACCATTTGGGCATTTCTCACCACTAAATTTTAATAGTATTCTTCGCCTTAAGAAATCTAAAAAAATCTGTTCTGAAAGAATACGAAGAATATTATTTAAATTTAACTGTGTCAATTGGTTCTCTGGTGCGCCACTGTTCCATCACTGAACAATGAGATAAAAAATTAGTGTTTTTAGTTCAAAAGCTAGTGAAATACGTTGACTTTTTTTTAATGTAATTTTTGTAAAATTGTAAAAATTCAAAGAAAAATGTAAATTTTCAGCCAAAAATTTCGTCACTTAAAGTTACATAGAAAACAGAGATACCTATTTTTCGAGAAAAACCTTATGTATTTTTCTAGAAAATATGTGACGATTAGTTTTCAAAAAGATCACGTTGATTGCGGCTTGAGCTAGAGTGTCCACCGATTTTGAAATTCTGTTCAGAAATGAACGTTACTGTTTACTGTGGCGCGTTCTTCTTCTATACGTCCAAAATTACCCTTTCACTTTTGATATATATTACTTACTAACATGTATAAAACACATGAAAAGCGAAAAAAATATTTCGAAATTTTGAGAAGAAGATTTCACTTTACTACCAGGCTGTTTGTTACATGTGTTGCATCAACAAATTGTTTAAACAGGAATATTTTTCACTACATCATTAATTATAATTAAGTATGCATTATGCATGAGTATGGCAATAATGCATAAGTATGGTAATTACCATACGGTATTGATGATATCAGCTATAGTAATGTTTAAAAAAGTACGAAAGACCAAAGTACGTAAAATATTTATTCATTACTTGCCTAAAAAATTGCCAATAACGGATTCATTTAAAAATTTTTTCAAGAGCATATCTAATTATTACTTACCCATCATACTTAGTATAGGGTGAGTCTTGTAACCGTTTTGAAAATAGAATTTTTTTTTTTTTGACGGATTTACAATTTTCAGACACTGGAGGTTCCGAAAAATATTTTTAGAAATTTTTTTTGCCGTCCATCTGTCTGTGTATGTGTCTGTAAACGCTCTATCTCCCGAACAAATTTAGATAGAGACTTGAAATTTGGTATGTAATTAGTATGGAATAATGGGAAGAAGCTTATTGAATTTCAGTAACCTCGATTATCCGGAACTATTTTTTTCGGACTCTCAAAATATTTGTTCTGATAAAAGGTATATAAAATTTTCGAAATTTATTTTTTAAAGGAGTGAATATAAAAACAATAAAAAACATACATTTTGCATAAAAAATGAAGTCGATCAGCTAATTAGTTGCCGAGATATTTGTAACATATTTTCCACACTCTTCGATTTTTCATGACGCTGTATTTCATCCTAATTTCAATTCAAAGATATATTTTAATTGGAAATGAGACGCTTAAACCGACGCAATAAAACGTTAGTTAATATGATTAACATTTTTGGAGTTACAAGGATGTTTATTTTACGCAATTCAGTAATAGAACATTTAAAGTTTATGACGTCATCAACCCCCGATTTTATTCGAATTGCAATGCATTTTATAAGTAGTTTACACATGTTTTATTTTCATATTTTATACTATGCATATCTATGATGGGTAAGTATTACGGTGGACCCCAACAACTAATTTTTATCTTAAGACTAAATCTAAATTTTGGGATACATAATATTATTTTATTAAGTCGTGTACGCAAGTTTTAGTTTTGAGAAACATCTTTAATGTTTTATACATTTCTTCTTCTTTTTTTTTTCTTTTAACTACATTATTTTTTCATTTATTTAATTAAAAATGAACTGCACTCATTTTTTAAACGTGTGTGACACTTCACAAAATATACAAAATTATTTAACTACAAATAAAGACGATAAAGACTTTACCTTTTCCGAACAATTTCAAATCTCAACAGCTGGAAATATTAATTTGACTGTCATATTCGTTTTTCTGAAGCAATTTTTTTAAAATTATTATTCTCCAAAGCAATTACGAAATTAAACGAGTTCATATGGAATGATTATTTTCCTTGTCGTTCTTTTAGCTTCATATAAAGTAAAATCCTCTGATTTTCAGAGACGATATCAGGGAAAGGTCTACTGGAAAAATTCTCGCATATCGTCCTCCAGTATTCTCAGATGTGACCTTGCAAGAACTTTGAAGTGACAGTATGAGAATCTAATTGTGTCACTGTAAACTGAATATTTTGCTACTTGTTCTAAAGAAATATCTAATTCCTATTTCGCCAATTTTATCTCATTTGAATCTCTTTTATAATACTAATTATTTATTTAGTGTACCGAATTGACTTTTCTATTTTATTTAATCGGTAATGTAATAATTTTATCTAGCCAGAGAATATCTAAATGGTCTACTAAGTTTTCAATCTGCATTTTACAAGAATATTTTTTTGACAGTTAAGTGAAAAAATATATATTTTCTAAAATTTTATATTTTTTAATATCTATGTTTCTTTTTATAAAATATAGACACCACTACAGATAAAGCAAGTTATTAATTTGGTTTCAGTTTATTTAGTAGTTTCGTTTAACAATTCGACACACAAATAATAAAATGAAGGTTATTATAAATTGCGTTAGTTTCCTTAATTTTCATTCAGCAGAAAATGGAATGCCGAAAATTTAATATTTTTTATGTATTAAATTTAAATGTATAACATTTACTTGATATTTTATTGACAATATTGCTTGACAATTTCTAATAATAAATTTAAAAAATGAAGTTGAATTAAATTATACTAATTTAGATATTTCTTTAAAAATAAAAATAACTTTGTGATGATAATTGTGCGTCGCTATGATATTATTTCTTTTAATTTTATAACGATTATAATTGGCATACTCCGTAATAAAATGTGTAAAAATTCAGATACTTATCAAATATGATTACATTCGCAATCCAATTTTAGATGGTTAAAAGTTGTTGATCATTTGCATAACCTATACTCCTGCGCTCTTTTCTAAGATATATAATAAGCAGTTCTCCAGAAAAAGAATTTTTAAAATTCTCCAAGGTGTGTAAATTGAAGGACAGTTCGGCTAAATAAACTAATGGGAAAAAATGGGAAATTTTTTAGTCGACACTGACTGATAGACTCAAATATTTTTTATATGTTACAATTACATATTTCATAAAAATACAGTAGTGTATTAAAAATTTTTGCAGGTGACGTTTTTGGCCTCATAGAATGTTTTAGACTGACAAGGTAATTAATATTCTCGTCCATAAAATATCCTTCTATTCTGTGTTTGGAACTATCAGGATTTAAGAGGATCAAGGGGGAAAAAGTACGGCATCTTAGTAGTATAAAATTTAATTTGACAAATCTCAATATTTCATGCTTTCAAATCTGTAATTACAATATCTAACATTAAAAGTCATATTTGTTGTACATCTTAATCTCAAACTGCAATATGGAATACAAAATAGAAAAGTAATGACCTGAGAAATAATTTAATGACCACTTTTTTATACCTAATCACAATGTTGTGAGATGCGACACAATAATCCTCATCAGCATTCCTACCACCCTTGTAAAATTAATGGCTTACACAAAGGTGCGTACACACTTTGGAATTTCCAAGGAGACTGGCACAGGTATTTCAGATAAGAGAATTTCTATTTAATATTTTAAGCGCAGAATTTGTAATCACCTCGTTTAACCGTAGAATTTGTCATTTTTTCTGCAATAAAATAAGCTGTTAAAAAATTGTGGTAGAAATGTATGCACTCTGGACTTATATAAGTTCACGTTTCTAAATCAAAATATTTCATTCTAATTATTCTATCACGTAACATTTATTTTTTGGGGAGGGATTGCATTTCAAATAACATTAGCGGTAAATATTTAAATAATAACATAAAAATAATAATATAAAATATCTATATAAAATAATATTATATAAATAATATATAAATAAAAATATACAGAACATTAGAAGAGATTATAGGCAAATGAAATGAAAATATATTAAAAATTTACCGCTAGACATTCAATGAACACAATCCACCAAAGACACCAAAAGAAAACAACATACACGAAATTTAAAGTCAACAAAATGAATTTTTATTGTACACTTGACTCATTTGTTAAATGAGATAGTGAAAATATCTTTTTCATGTCTTAATTTTCATCTAGCGATATAAATAAATATATCGATATTTTAGTTCACATAAAAAATCACTATTTAAAACATATTTCTCTTAAAATTGATAGATTGTTGTGCAATTTGGGTGACATATTTAGATTTAGAAAATGCTAATTATATACAGAGTGACCGCAACAAAAAATAAATCAACTACCATATAGCTGATCAATTATCATGATATACAGCATGTCGAACAAAAATAAACTCTAGTAAAATTTCGAAAAAAAAATTACAAAAAAATTGCAAAACATCTATTTGTTCTGCACTAGAATAAGTATTCAAATCGTCCTCCTCCAACTTCTAGATTCGCATATGCAAGTTTAATCATATTCACGAGAGACTCGTTTTAGCATATAAGATTATTGTGTGATCATTACGAAATCGTTACATTATTCAGTTAATTATTAAGTCTGTTAGTATTTGCTGTTCACCAGACATCTCATAAAACAGTCTTCTAACTTCTTTGAACGATTTTTTGTCGGAAAAATAAGCTTTGATAAAGTAATAACATTATCTCGGGTAAAACACCATGTTGACGTTTCACGACACCATTCTGAACTCTGTTCGCTACGCCGATTTAACTACTAACATAACAGACTGAGTGTTGCATCAAGTGGTTTTAAAACGTCTCTTGCGTACGTCTTATTAGCGTATGTGTTATTTAAATTCTACAAAATCGCCATTTTTGGGACACCCTGTACTATCCAATGAAGTTTTGCAAGTACACTTCTTACTGCTTGCTCCGTACCTGCTACACTGTACTCGAGACATTTGTTCAACTATTGTATTACGTTTGATGGACTGTTACAAAAACTTGAATTTTTATACTGCACGAGTAAGAATCACGAGTCAATGGCATGGAGTAAGGCGAATGTTGTATAAACAGTTTTATTCAGAATAAAAGACGAAGAAAATTGTTCATTGAACATAAGCTTCCTATGAGAAGGGCAGACGAAAAGAAGTCTAGAAATCGAAAACCTATATTATAAAGCAACAAGAACAAAAAATCATGCGCCAAACATAGATTATGAAACACTTTCCAACACAGCCAGAAAACTGTAACGAAACTTCACCATTAAATAAAGTGAAAGAAGATATGAAAGTAAACAGTTTAGAAAACATGTACCACATTAAAAAATACCTTCCAGTGTAAAAAAATAATCGAATTATTTTGTGCAGGCCTGTATATGATCAATAGATGTGGATATATAGCATGATAAAATTTAGTTCAGTTAGAATATTCACATTTAGCAACTTTTTCCGATCGAAGGAAATGCACTCGAAAAACATTTTCTTTCAAATACAATTCGTTTGGAAACAATATCGCAGTTTACTGATTTTGTATTGTTATAAACATAAATTTCAGGCATGATTAAAAAAAAATCCATATCGCGTGCTGTCCGATTACAAAAGTTTAACCCGTTTGCATTTAAAACAATATAAATTAGTTCAGCATTTGTTTCCGGGTACTATTTCATAACGAAAATAAAACTTCTTCAATAAATAAATAAAATAATATAAATGATACACAAATTTAACAGATATGTAATCGAACTACGCGCTTAAACCACTGAAATTATTAGAATAAATTTGATCTCTCTGATTCCCGTGATTTCTCTCCTCGGTCCCACCTGTAGAGTGTAAAATCTCATGACCACGACGCGACGTGGCGGAGAAAACGCTTTTCTCTTTTTGATTCCGTAGTGCTGCCATCTGTTTTCAAAACAGTAAAACTGTATCCGAAAGAATATGCATACTCATGAGTTGAGTTGCCAAGTGTCCCAACTTACGCAGGACACCCCGATTTTCAAAGGTTCCAGACCCGACACGCGGGACCACAGAACGGGAAGCCAAAAGTCCCGATTTTTAACGATTCAATCCTTTTCAATATCTTTTAGCACCATGCTTAGTAACATTACCATTACCGTAGTACCATTTTAGTACCCTGCCATTCTTAGTCTGAATCGATTGGAACTTAATGAAGTAAAACCTTTTAAAACAGAACCTTTCTATAATCAAAAATTTTATAACTCCGCCGAAAGAAATACTGTACAAACATACCTGCTAAGACGGAATAATTTTTCGGTCCCTAGCTGTTCTGTTTTTATTTATTTTACTGTATTTCGTTGAGGAAAATCTTTGAAAACGGAATCGGCTCATAACAGAATCCTGTCTTAAACGTAAAAAATTCATACACTCTGCCCGGAAGAAATACGATGCAATTAGAAATGCTCAATCGGCAACCTCTCCAAAACGGAATTTTGATTTAGTCCCTAGAAATTTTGTTTTCACGAATTTTACTGCATATAGGATTATATTGTGTTTAGTAAATAAAGTAAAATCTACAAAAACGGAAAGTCACTGGAGAAAGATTCCGTTTTAGACAGATTTTCGTTTTAACAGATATAATTGTATGGTATTCCTTCCATAGGGACCATGAATTTTTAACGTTTAAGAGAGTATAGCATTATAGACAGGTTCTGGATTCATAGTTATTTACCCTATTTTTATGTACGATTTAGAAGCCGCTGCCCCGCTTTTTGTAACATCATTCTTAATCAATTTATCCTTCAACAGTTTAATTTTAAATACCAGGTCCTCAGCACAGTAAAATTCTGTGCAGAAATTAAAGCATCAAAATAAAAAAAAAATTAAATATTAATTATTCAGTTTAAGCTTTTATATGATCTAAATGAAATTTAATCTTGCATTTTATGAAATATGAAAGGTTAATTTTTTTTTCAATTTTCCCTGAATATCATTTATATTTAGCAGGGTTTTTAATGTATCGGCAGAAAACTTCAATGAACGATTTGATTAAATTCGTTTTTTAAAATTCCTTTCTCCTCATGATTCACCCTTTTATCAATAAAAAAATCTTTTATATATTCAACGATCAACGTATTTAATACATTTAGTATTGAATATATTTTCATGTAATTCAGTAATTCACTCAGAATAAGACTGGGCTAAGTCCCTTCCCCCCACCAAAAAAAAAAAAAAAAAAAAAAAAAAAAAAAGATGCTTAAACGGACATTGTTGCGTCAGTAAATACGATATTTTTTCTCAGATCAATATAATATATATATATATATATATATATATATATATATATATATATATATAATATATAAATATAAATAATATTATAGTTGATATCAATATAACCTATTTAAGAAACACAGTAATTCTGTTACTAAAATTTTATAATTATTGACTGTCACCAGAATTTACAAACAAGTTGATTTGAAAATAAATAAATACTTTTCTTCACGTACATTAGAAAAGCATAATTTTATTAAAAAATTCTGCTAGCTGCACAGTTCGTGATTAAAATTAAGTAGTATAAATAATATACCACCACCCTTCAAAATGTTAAATAACATTATATTTCATTTTAGCAGATGTAAATGGCAAATTTTACAAGATCAAAGTAACAAACTTTCGTCAAAAGTTTTTTTACATCTAAATTTCTCGAAACCTCTTTTCATCTAGACATCGAAATTTCAATAAAATACCATTAAAATACCTGTTAAAAGAAACATTTCTATGATCCTGAAATACGTAAGTGTTTCTGCAATGCGTTGTTTTTTATTCATTTTGTGATTATTCTGTGCTTTTGATGCATTTAAGTTCTAAAAATGATGTGTGAAGGAGTTGAAGGTGTCTATTGAAGGTTTGAAGCAGATATAAACTGCCATAATGTTGATCATTTAACCACTGTTTTAATTTTTTCTATAAAATTTATTAATTTTTAGCACCCCCCCCCCCTGATTACAAGAATGCAATGTACTTTATGCCAAAACACGAGAGCTAAAATGTGTCAGTTTTACACGGACCCCGATTATGGAAGATTCCTAGTTTTGATGAAACTCATAATAATTTTTGAACAATTTCACTTAAAAATTCGAGACTTACAGACAGTGTTCGATCTTTCTCCATCCACAATAAGAATGTCAAAATTTATTTTATTAAAACCTAAAAGGGAAAATCCCTCAATATTTTTTGCATGTATATATACTATTTTATTTTGATTTTTAAAGACTTTTTTTTTCATTATTCTAATAAATAGTAAAATCCATCTCTGTGCTCATTGAATCTGATTCTGGGTTTAGTCTGGGAAGTAGCATTTAAAGAAAAATATTGATAATTTTGTCGTGCGTAAAATAGCCTTATTAATTGTCTAGTTCGCGCATAAAATAGCCTTCTTAACTCTCACTTGTTCGCGCGTTATTTTAAATAATTTTTCTGTTTCACGTTATTTTTCTCTTTTTTATCTTTCTGCAATTTCATGCCTGGGTCTTATTTTTGGCATAGGTCTTATATTCGGGGAAACGAGGTATGTAGACGACCCCTATTTCAATTGCGTTCATATACGGAAATTATACATATTTTTCTGTCGAATGGTACCTCTCACAACTCTCTGCGACAATTTGGGGATAGAATAGATTAGTGTGGTTTTTTTTTGTTGTTGTTGTTACGACTGTACGTATAAAAAGCTAATAACAATAATTTTAAAAAATCTGGAATTGGTTGTTGAAAGCCTTTCTGAAAATCTTTCTTTATTTTTTAAACTATTTATAATTTCATATCGTTCATTATTCATTCGTTTGCATGAAAGTCAAGAACAATTTCTAACAAATGGAATATTTTCCCTTGTGTTTAATGATTGTAAGCATTAACTAGTCGTTTGGGGCCACTTTAATACTTACCCATCATGGATATGTATAATATAAAATATGAAAATAAAACATGTGTCAACTATTTATAAAATGCATTGCAATTCGAATAAAATCGTGGCTTGATGACGTCATAAACTTTAAATCGAGGCTAACCAAAAAGACAGGCTACCGCGGTACAGTACAGTCCACTTATCTTTTTTTACAGACCGCGGGAGTCACGTGATACTCGAATCCACCAATGCAGGTGTACGAAAAGAGCTTCACGTCACTGTAGCGGCCTGTAAAAAAAGATAAGTGGACTGTACCGCGGTAGCCTGTCTTTTTCGTTAGCCACAGACCCTATCCAGCTAATAACACTATTTTCAAATAGTAATCTTTACCTTTTATAAACGCAGACGATCTGTCATAAATAAGACAAAAATTAATATTCTAAAATAGTGGAGAAATTTCTTGCTCCGTTTAACAAAAGGTCTTAGGGTGCCCTGGTTAACTGTTTACTATTTTAGAAATTGAGCTTCGAGCTTCTGCGATCTTTGTGTTCATCTAATTTTATTACGCTATTTTGTTGCTTTTAGAGATCACAGTGTTATGATTTTCGAATATTCGCTGAATAAAGCGGATTCTTTGATCAAGTTTTGTTTTGAAACCTCTTTTTATCAAATTGAAAGACAAAGATTTCGTTACAATACTTTCTTTATGTTGGAAAATGTGTCATAAGCTATGCGTGAGGAATAATTTTCTTACCTTCTCCCATTTTAAAGCATGTTCTCATGAACTTATCCAAACGCATACTGTTTTTTCAAAATGTATCCGATAGCACAGCCCAATAATGTGTTCGTTGAATATGGACCATATTTCATTAAAATAGTCGCTTTAAGAGATATTCGAACACTAATGAGTAATCCTTTTTTCTTTACTTTCATAAAAATGAAGTTTATGATTTTATAAAGTTTATAATTTATTTCGTCAGTTTATGATTTTATAAATTAAACTAAATTAATTTAGACTAAATTAATAAGTCCAAATTTAAACTTACCTATCCCAAGGTCATTAATTTCAAAATTTTCTCTAAAAATCTATTTTTTTATTTTAATATTTTTAAGGTTTTATAAAATAATATCTTTGCAAATTATCGGTATGTGGGTATTATGTGCCCATGCGTTAATATGGCCCTGAAGTTAACTGCCAAAAACTCTACCTCGATGAAATGTGTAAGACATGTCAGTAAGATTACGGGCAACGGCTTTCCATTTCACTGATTTGTTGAATGAATACCAATTTTATTTACATCCTTGCTAACTTCCTCTTCAGTGTTAATAATGCGTGTGTTCAGAAGACAATTTTTGTAAATTTATAACTATAAAAAACAATTGTCCAATTTAAAAGCGTATAGTATCACTGAAAAATATGTAAAGCAATAACCCTTATAAATACTAAAATATTTTGTTTATTTAGGACGGTTATTTAAAGAAACCGTAGATGATACATTTACCACATAACTAAAATTCAATTCAGGTTGAAAATGCATAATATCATTGAAAACTCACATCAAAGAAATAAACATCCAAAAGCAATAATCTACAAGTGTAAAACCACTTTTATAAGGCTCTGCGTGATAATTGCACTTATTGTTTTAACAGGGTTCATGATTTAGTACACCGTAAATGTTACAGAAACACTTGCTCACATTAGAAAGGACCGTAGTTATCCTCGATTTTTGAAACCTTTCCCATATCTTCAGAAAATTTTTGGAGGAGAAATAATCAAAATTCTCAGAAACCAGTGGTTTCAGAAATTAAGAGATTAATTTCCTTTTTTCTGAAACTTTCGGATAACAAAGAGATCCCTTTTATTTTAAAAACGTTTCTGTAAACCTGATAAAACTGTATAGCTTTCTCAGGTTTAAGATTGGTTTTGCGCAAAAATGGTTTTTGAAGATATACAAGATAGGTTTCTGGAATCGTAATTTTGAACATTACAAATTTGAATTTTACATTGATGTTTCGAGAAAGTTTCTGGTACACCAGGGTAGGTTTCTGAAAGTTTCTAAAGTGTGCACATTCACAGAAAGTTTCTAAAGTGTGTTCTATGTATGCTTCTCAATGACATACATAATTATTGACGAGTTGACATTGTATTACTCTGTTAAAATTTACTTCAAACAAGTAGTACCGATAGACTATAATATATCTGAAGTATTTTGCGTGATCCTATAAAATAACTATAAATATTACCTGCACCACTTCCCAAAGCGAACATACTGCGGTAAACCTCGATAACATATAACAATATCTTCCTGTTTAAAATAATTTAACCCGTTAGCACACGTGCTGGGATAAAATCTACCCCAGCTCACAACTATTACTTAAAAATGTGCGAAAATCGTTCGTGATCATTCTGAGCTTTATAGTACCTTTCAAGCTGAAAGATATCAAGATGTGGCCACAAAGAATTTACCTCCGGTTGTGGATTTTCCATTCTTTTGCTATAAAAATGTCCGTGGGAGGAAATTTACCCAAGGCATGTTATAACGCAACCCATAATGATAGGAAATTGTTATTGCAAATGTTTATGCAAAGCAAATAATAATATAATTGTTCTTTTATACGTAAACAACTCTTGCACATACAGTTTCTATATATCAGTTTTATATTTTTTTGTATTTTCATGGCTGAATTTGGATTCTAAAAGCTTTGTATGTAGTGATATGCGGAAGAAAAAAAAATCTTAGTGCTAGATTTTTTTTTTTTTATATAAAAGAACTTCTTATTTTTAGTTAAATTATGTTACTATGATTTACAGTTTATTTCAAAATATAAATTTTTGTTTATAATCAAAACGGGGGAAATTGACTCAAGAAAACCCATTGGGGTAAAATTTATCCCGCACGTGTAGTAACGTGATGGAAAGGGGCGCCTGTGCTGACGGGTTAAGGTCACTAAAACGCACATAAATAATTACCATCCATATGCCGTAATGTATTCATTTTTTTTTTGTTCCGTTAAAACACTGGCAACTATTACACACACTATTTTCAATCGAAAACTCTACGCTGTGAATCTATATAACATATAAGAGTATCATTCTGTTTGAAAAAACACGTTGCAAAGCGTTATCCCATACACAATATTGTGCTCAAATTCTTTTGCGTGTCCGTTTAAAAATCTATAAATGCTGCGCACATCATTTTAAATAAAAAACATGCTGTAGTGAATATTAATAATACATTTAAATTTTGTGGAAATCCAAGCATATGTACGACACTTAGACCTCGGATACGTGGAGAAACAGATAGATAAACCGCCATAGATAAATTTTAAATTATTGAAAATTATTCACAAATAAAAATATTTTTTTAAGCTCTTGCTTCAAAAACACATTCATATTATTCATTCATTGCATTTATAGCACACATTACATCCGTAATATATATATAACACATTTATTACATTCATATTCGGATACAAGAATATAAAGAAAACATCCCTATTTTCATGAAAATCTGAAACTTTATTAGTTTTTCTAAATACACAAAAACTAACAAGCTGCAAATTCTTTTCTAAGATATCAAACTTTTATTGTAGGGAAAATTTAAAGTTTAAGTGCATTTTAATATTAAAAAACATTTCTAAGAAACCGTATCAATCCGTAGAGGTATGAATCCCAATCAAATGGAAAAATTCGTATTGAAATAATATTGGGCGTTATGAAACTTTTACTAATAAATGTACGTCCTGTTTTATCAAAAAAGTTTTATATTTCCTTGAAAAAAAAATTGTAAAAGTTGGTGCTGCCATCTAGTGTTTAACATATCAACCAACTAAATTTTCAATCAAGAACTCCTTATCATAGTATCAGACCTCTCATTCAGCAAGTTGCCTTTGACCGCTATACTTGTCCTGCTACTAGCGCCATCAATCGTCAGTAATAGTATTTACGACACGAAATCACACGAAATTTTTTCACAGCTCCATTTGTTCTATGCATTTGCTTCTGAACTAGTAGTTTTCCTACCACTAAAATTTTATAGTAAATTTTATCTTATTAAATTGACAAGATCGTGTGATTACATGACGAAAAAAATTCTATTAAATTTTAGTGGTAAGAAAAAAGCGTAAGAGTTGGCAGCTATGCGGTAGCAGACCAGCTAGATTTTTCTATTATATTTTTGGATACCAGTTTTTACTAGAGACAATTTTGTTTTGTGTGATCGGAGAATTCTGGGATTTAAAAGAACAACATTTTCTCTAAAAATATACTGGTGTTTAAAAAGCCCGAAACATGGCAACTGTGCGGTAGTATCCACCAGGCGGCGATACTTTCCGGAGAAAGTCAATTAATAAGTTGGCAATTACCGCGGACATTTTCTCCCATAGACTTTCTCCGGATTGTCAAGTCTGATCTATGATAAGGGAGTCTTGTTTTCAATAATACTTAAATCTCAATGTAAAGTAAGTAGCTGAGAATGTAATAAGAATCTTTTCATATTTTGAAAAAGACAGGGAAAAGTTCTATCAGTATTTTCTGTCATGATAATCGTATAAATATTTTTCCCATTGATTCTGAACACGGAAATTATTTAAGACTTAAAGGTTAGTTTAAGCTATTCCATTTATTAATGAATAAAATAAAAGACAATAGTAGTAATAAGTTATTCGTAAGAATATTGCATTACTACGAAAAATTTCAAAGTTTAAAAAAAGATTTTTCTATGAGAAAGCAATTCCTATGGAAATTAATCCTATAAGTTAGTTATTGTACAATTTTATCCCATTATACATAATTTTCTTTGAAAGCATAATCCAGATTTACTAAAATATCATGACTAAATGAGCTATTAATTTATTCATTTATGAGTCGGTATAAAAAATTTCTACACGGAATCACAATAATGGAGCACAAATATCTCCCCCAGATGCCGTATATATAATAATACTTAGTAACAGCCTTATAACAGGAACACACTGAGCTCTAGAATCATTGATAAACAATGAATTGCTCCAAGCAATAATAGCACATTTTAAAGAACACGAGATGAAAGAATAATTGCATAGCTTGGTCAAGCTTACAAATATGAAAGGAAAACAAAAACGTTAAGCGTTATTAACCACTTCTGATTTCAGAAGAAAATTATTTCGTATACTGAGAAAACACTCAGAAACTTGACGCAGCGCAAAACTACTTAATAACTAAACAAAAACGAAAAATCATGCGTCAAGCATAGATTATGCAACACTTTCCAACGCTTCCAAAATAATTTTACAAATCATACCGTTTAATAAGCTGAAAGATAACATCTAAGTAAACAATTTGGAAAACGCATAACATATTTGAAAACATAATTTCAGGAATTTCCAACATATACAATATTCGGAAAAATATCCGAATACTTTTATTCAGCCCTGTATAGGATCTATAGATTTGTATATATACTACATAGGATGCTAAATTTTAGTTCAGTTAAGAAACGCGTAGCACAATTTAAAATTCTCCTTCTGGAGTTTCTGTCAATAAACGGAAATGTGTTCGTGAACTTTTGTGCTTCCCTGTATATGATCTACAGAATTTATACACACCACGTAATAAACAAAAAGTAAGTTTAAAATCGCGTTCAGTAACTTAAAGCGCACTTCCAGGAATTATTGTTAACAGACAGTAGATAATTCTTTTGTGTGTCCCTGTTAATGAACGATGACTGCTATACACACAATATTCTGTAGTAAGCCTCTTGTAATGCACCTTAGTGATATATATAAATTTCAATGCGTTTAAAATAGTGAAACATTATTTAAATAAACCGCAGACGATTTTTCTCCATAGACGTCATGTAACGGAATTCTTTTGACTGTCTCTGTAAAGTAACTATAAGTGCTATGCACACCCTATTCCATATTAAGCTTCTTGTAATGCACCTTAGTGATACATATCAATTACAATGTGTTTGAAATTGTGTAACATCATTAAAATGAACCGCAAATAAATTTTCCCCATAGACCGTAATGTAACGGAATTCTTTTGAGTGTCCCTGTAAAGAAACTATAAGTGCTACACACTTCCGTTGAAATAGGGAACGTGCTATAGATAACGACAATAACATATAAAAACTTCAAGGCAATCCGAGCCTATTTACGTGAGTTAGAGCACGGAAGACGGCCAGACAAACCGAAGTCATAAACACTTTTCAACTAGGTTGGAAAGTGTTAAAAATCCTATGATCCAAATATTCTACAAAAAGATGTTTTCAGATTAAAGTAATTCTATTAATAAATTAAATGTTAAAATCTTTGTGATGTGTAATTGATAATAGGGAGCATGTTAGCAGAGAGTCCGTGAATATTCCGCCCCACCTTCTAAATGACCACCTTCTAAATGCCTGCAGAAAAAGAATTACCATAATTCTTAGTGACGTGAAGTTATAGGGAATGATGAATGAATACTTAGGTTGCAAAACTTTCAGCCCCTTCATGTTTTTTCAGAGGAAAAAAAATAATATACAGAACAAATCAGAATTACCCACAATAAACAAGAAATAACTTACTTTTTCCTTTCAATTGTGGAATTCAGATAATAATAAACAGGATGCATGTTGTATTTTTTACATTAAATAGAGGGGAATGGATAATATTTAATCTATGGATAATACTTTATAAATTACAATCGAACTTGCAACAGAGTATTGTGTTCAACAGTGTCCTTGTGATAAAATTAATGGGATTTATAGACTGAAAAAAAAAAAATAGTTTAACATATTTCTAACATAGAATAAATATTAAAAAGATTATGAATAAATGAATAATTATAATAAATATTAAAAAGATTATGAATAAATGAATAATTATAATAAATATTAAAAAGATTATGAATAAATATTAAAGATTATCGAGTCTATTATTAACGATTCTTTATTTATTTTTACTTTAATGGTCTCAATTAAATGATCTGGTGCTGCCATCTATTGTTGTATCACTCATCTAATTTCTAAATTCAAAAGATTTTTTTCGGGAGGCACATAGCTGTACAAAAATGTTGCACGTAAAGCATTCGATACTTGTAACAGGTAACAATAATGAAACTGTAAAAAAGCTGCTATAAATTTCTGCAAGTAATTAAGAAAAAAGGTGTTGTAAATTGTTGTAAATAATTTTGAAAAACATATATGACATCTTGTATCCATAAATATTTATATTTTGATACAACTGATGTGAACCATTAGAAATAAGACTTGTAAAAAAAAGAAAAAAACAAGCACTGTGATATCTACCGTAAAAAAAAGCACGGACAACAACCAGAGAAATTATTGGCAAACAATTTAAAGTATTTGTTGTTGCAATATGAGGGTTCAAATCCATTCATGGGATATGTCACGGAAGATAACTAGGATGTATGCTTTTCGTAGTAGCTCAATGAAAAGTACTTCAGTGTAACATATTTCATTTCCAATGTCTCCCGATGTATTTTATTCATAATATTTTCATATACAAGCCTCAATTGAGCCAAAGTATTCACTTAAAAACCGGCACTTAGATGTTTCCGTGTTGCTATGTTTGACCTGAATATGGTACGTGAGCATATGATTGAAATCATATAAGTTCATGGGGTAATTTATTAATCTGTCCTGGGGGTATCTCGTAGAACCAAACTATGATAAGTAATTCTCATAGTAGTTCAGTTAAAAGTACTTCAGAGTAAAAACTTTCTTTTTTAGAATATCTTGATCTATCTTATTAAAAATATTTTCAATCGAGCCAAAATCTTGAGTGCTAAAAAAAAAAACATGATATTCGACCGAGAGCTGTAGAAAGAAATTGTCTTAAGCATTTCTGGAATATTAGGTAGGTAGGTAAGTAGGGAGGTGTTTTGGGACCTTTAGCAACCTGAATTCATGAATATTGAAACATCCATCAAACGAATTTTTTTTCTTCACGTGAAATAATTATAGATGACCTGATAGAACAGTTTAAAAGTACACTTAATATTTTTTTAATTTAGAAAATTTTGAAGTACAAATTAAATAATTAATGAAAATTGACATTATAACACAATACTTTGATATTGTATTAAATTAAATCTCAAAAACCCACTTCCAAGAGCGATTCTGTTGGATTTTAGGTGTTGCCAGACGCTCACAAAGTTGAAAAAAAAAATCATTTTTTGGCTTAATTACTTAAATACTTGATGAAAGCTGACACTTACACAGGAGACTTCTTAGACTCTGTAAAACGTATATTCTAATATCCAACCCATTTAAGTAGTTTAAATATCTGCCAGGAGACCAAAATGCTACTGACAATAATATAGAATTATTCAAGCCCTGCGAACGAGAATGCATGTAGACAGAATAATAGTGCAAGCTAAAGCTTACGCAGCACATTTTTTATACACTTTAGACTAAATATTAACAAGAAAGAAAAGTCATGCTTCGATCATAGATTATGAAACACTTTCCAACACTTTTAGAAGATTTTGACAAAGCTTTGCAGTTTAATAATGTAAATAAGATACCAAAACAAACATTTTAGAAAGCACATAACACATTTGAAAACCAGATTTCAGCAATTGCCATCTATAGCCAGAAAAGTACTCCATTTATTTTTTGTAGCCCTGTATATGATCCATAGATTTGTATACATTCTACATAGTATGCTAAAATTTAGCTTAGTAAGAAAATACACACATGTGAAAATTCACCTTCAGCAATTTCTAGCAATAGACGTAAACATACTTGAATTATTTTGAACATTCCTGTATATTACCTACAGATTTTTATACATGCCACATGTTAAGCCAACATTTAATTCAAGCTAAAGCACACTTAAAACTGAAATCACACTCCCGGAAACTATCATCTGTAGGCGGCCATGTGTCCAGTTCTTTGCGTGGCCTTGTATGGGTCATTCTCACGAAAATGTACAAATTAGCAAAAAACTATTTTATAAAAGGATGTAAAAAAATCTTAAAAATTGCTTGGATGTTTTCATTTATCTCTATTTCGGGTATTTTCTCGGGTTCTATGGGCTCAATTTCAATGAGAATTAGTTAAGATATAGATAACTAATTAATATACAGATTTGGCACCCCCTGGCGGTAGAAAGTAGAACTGAAAAATTTTGGCGCGCGTGCGCAGCACGCCTGCAATACGGTGTCGTGGGCAGGAGGGACACGTGCCGGAGTTTCTATCGGAAAGAGTTTAATTTAGAACAGAGAGCACCCCTCGCGGTGGAAAGTGGAACTAAAAAATTTTGCATTTAAAATTTGTCCTATTCGAGGGGGGTCAACAAAGGGTCCGATTTCAACAAGTATTGATTCATTCAACTTTACATGAACTAATTAAGGTATAGATAACTAATTAATATATAGATAACTAATTAAGATATAGATAACTAATTAAGACGTAGATTTGGTGCTCCTGGCGGTGGAAAGTTGAACTAAAAGATTTTCAGCGCGTGCACAGCACGTCTTCTATATGGTGTCATAAGCAACAGGGGCACGTGCCGGAGTTTCGCTCGACAAAGACATTTGTCGACAAAGAGGTCAAGACAAAGATCATCGACATCATCGACAAAGAGGTTTGTTTAGAACAGAGTGCATCCCCTGGTGGTAGAAAATGTAACTAAATGATTTTGCATTTAATCTTGGTCCAATTCACAAGAAATATTTCCTGACAATCCTCCGAGGTCTCCCACGTACTAAATAAACTTTGGTATCAATTTTTCAATCCTTGGTTACCACCATGTACGAATAGTAATCTCCAGGGGGTGATTTATTTTCTAGGGCCCAATGGGCCCAATTTCATCGGCAATTGGTTCATTTAACTTAACACGAACTAATTAAGATATAGCTAACTAATTAAGACATATATTTGGTGCCCCATGGCGGTGGAAAATGGAACTAACAGATTATCCGTGTGCGCACAGCGCGCCTTCTACATGGTGCCGTAAGCAGCGGGAACGAATGCAGCAGTTTCATTCGGAAAGAGGTTTATTTAGAAGAGAATGCTCCACCTGGTATTGGAAATAACTAAAAGACTTTCAGCACGTGCGCAGCACGTCTGCTATACACGATACCATAGGCAGCGGGGACACGTGTCAGAAATTTTTTTAGAATAGAATGCACCTCCTGACGGCGGAACTAACAGATTTTCCTGCGCGTGCGCCGGAAAGGGCTATTTTCATTGAAACTGCAAAAGAAAGTTACCGATTTCATAATCCCAGAGAGCGAAATATTGTCATTTTCACACATTCTCGAGTATTAAAAAAAGTATTGGAGGTATAGATTTGAAACTTACAGCTTATACATAGTTTATTTTTCTGATTACAAAAATGCAAATTTTGTGAAAATCAGACTGTAACTTCTTTTAATTTTGACCAAAAACTGACCCGCTTTCAATCAAATGATCCAGACACTTTCGGAGGTGGTATTAAATTTACTTCCTCTTCGGGGTCTATCTCTCTATTTAATTTCCGAAAGACAAAGAGTTACCAGAGGAATCGTTTCATAGAGCAAAATTCGTAATTTTTAGAGTGATTTCGCATTTCGTATCATTTTTTGACGGGACTGGGCAACGCCGGGCGGATCACCTAGTTCTTAATGAATAATCTTATATTAGTGGTCAAGTTTTCGATTTTATTTTTCGCAAGTTTTTGAATTTTAAAATTCTGATATGGCCACGGGGGCCATGGGAAGGGACATTTACATTAAAAAAATTAAATGAAGACATAATTAAGTTTTATTGGGCGTAGTTGGTACACATTTATTTTTTATAATTAAACATTTAAGGGTAATTCTCCCAGAAAGGGCAAAATTTTCTAAAAAAAAAATATGTTTTAAACTTTTGAATTTATAGAATGTAATTTTCTGAAAAATAATGCGCATCAGCATTTGATTACTTTTCAAACTTCTTTTTGTATCTGGTACCTCTTTATACTACACACAATGTTTGATAAGTGGTCGATAAACTAGACAATATCAGTAAAATTGGATATGCCAGGTCCACGGGGGAGATAAAAATTAAATTTTCAATTTTTAACTAATTTGGTTTTCAGTTTGCTAAAATGGTGTGCATTTATTTTTATTAAATGCAATGTTAAAGCTATCTAAAATTTGTATTATAATTAATAATTATCTTGTTATTACCCTATTTATGATGACCACGGAGTATACACCGAGACCGTTGCCAAACTTCAAATCGAACTGTTACATTGGAAATGATTCAATAACAGAACAAAGAGTTACAGGTAAAAAAAAAAAAAGGCTTTCTTTCTCCCAAACTATACCTGATGATAATTTGGCATGTAACTGTCATCTGTGGTTCATTTCAACATTTTCCATCATAGTTGAAAAGTGTTTATGTTTTCGGTTTGTCTGCCGTTTGGCCATCCGTCCGTGTTCTAACTCTCGCAAATATACTCAGATTTCCCAGAATTTATTTTATTTAATGACGTTTATTATAGCATGATCATTATTGAAAATGAAATGTGTAACATTTATAGTTTATTTACAGGGACAGTCAAAAGTATTCCGTTACATTACGATCAATGGGAAAAAATCGTTTCAAGTGCATTTTGACGATGTTACGTGATTTGAAACATGATGAAATTCATATACACTAATGAAGCGCATGAAAACATGCTTTTTCTAAAATATGGTGTGTAAATCATTTATTATTCATTTACAGGATCAGACAAAATAATTCTGTTACACAATATTCTACGGGAAAAAATCGTTTGCAGTGTAATCTTATGATCAGCAGTGTAATTTAATGATCTTTAAATTACACTGCAAACGATTTTTGCATTGTCAAAATTGTTTGCATTTTGCGATTTTTGCATTGTTTGTTTCACTATTTCAAACATAATGAAATTTGTTTGTGTGTCAAATTGTTTGCATTTTGCGATTTTGGCATTGTTTTTTTTTAACTATTTCAAACATAATGAAATTTATGTGCATATCTGAGGTGCACTATAAATTGCTAACTAAAAAGTATGGTGTGCATTCCCTTTATCGTTCATTTACAGTAACACACAAAATAATTCGGTTACAGTCTTAGTGCGATAATTACAGTCTATCCGTGATAAATGCGTCTTCAAATTTGGTTTGCGTTTTTAAGTTTAACTAAATTTTTGCCTAGTACGTGGTGTGTATACATTCTGTTAATCATATACAGGGCTGCACAAAGAAATTCGCAAGTATTACTGATTACGCGTGTGAATAGCTTAAGGGTATTTTTAATTGTGTAACGCATTTCCCTGCTGAAATATATTTAGTAGACCAACAGAAGTTTGTGGAATATAAATAAATTAATATACTTTGCTACGCAAAGAACAAGATACATTGTCGTTTATGATTGGTAATTGCTGGAAGTGAGGGAACAGATGTGTTACACTCACGCTAAAATGTAAACAAAAGATTGGCGACTGTTTGGTTGGCGCGATTTCCAAGACTGCGCCAAACGAATAACTTAATACAATGGCTAGGTTGCCATTAAAGGAAAAAAATCCCCTAAATTTGGCGACTTTTTTTTTTTTTTAACCGATTATTATTATTTTTTTTTTTTAGCGTGAGTGTAAAGCATCTAAGCCGAAGTGAGTTTTAAGTTGCCTTATGCGTTTTTTTACATGAATTAAATTTTAGCTTAATATGTGGTGTGTACTTTATATAATAAACAGGGATGTACTAAAGATTTCGAGTGAATTTCCATCAATTGTCGAAAGTTGCTGAATGTGAAATTTCTAACTGAACTAAATTTTATTATACTATGTAGTATATATCAAAATCTATGAATTATATACAGGGCTGCACAAAATAATTCGACTACTTTTTTGACTATGAAAAATAAATGGACTGGATTAATAATGGACTGGAATAATAAATGTAACTGGATTCTTAAATATGTTATATGTTTCCTAAACTGTTTACTACATATCTTCTTTCACCTTATTTAACGGTGAAGTTTCGTTACAGTTTCCTACATGTGTTAGAATATCTTGAAATGTGAGTAAAATGGACCCTGGATTTTAGATGTAAAGACGTCTCTGGAGGGGACTTTCGACTTATGTACATTAAAAGATTATAATTGAATATTAAAATTATTTTGTCAGAAACGTTTTTAATAGCTTGCATAAAACTTAACTATACAATGTGAATGAAAATATAAGGAAATTTGCTACATTTACTAATATTTATCACTTCGGTACAGTAAAAATGTACCTTTTCGTGACAATGAACCGTATATGATTTTATCCATGTTTTACAAACACCTCTATGTATACTAAATATAGTTATACTAAATATAGTTCAAAATGCATAACTCAATTAAAAATCACTTTTTAGAAATTCACGCTCATACTTAGTAATGCTTTCGAATTCCTTTGTGTAGCCCTGTATATGATCTATATATGATTTCTACACACCACGTAGTATGCAGAGTTTTTGCTAAACTGAAAAATGCATACTAAAACTGAAAATGTACTTCCAACAATTATCGTCAATAGACAAAATAATATTACGCAATATATCTCCATCTTGATACAGCATTGTATCCGAAATCTTTTGTGTGTTCCTGTAAATGAAAGATAAATGCTATGCAGTATTCTACAGCAGGTATCGTGTAGTAAATCTCAGTAATGTATATCAATTTCATTATATTTCAAATAGTGTAACATAAATAAAATACGTTGCAAAAAGTTTCCCCCTGTAAATCATTATGTATTCGAATTCTATTGTGTCGCCATGTAAATGAATGATAAATTCGTTACGCTCGATATTGTACAGAAATAATGTTTTAGTATACCTCAGAAATTCATTTCAATTTCATTTTTTATGTTTGTAATAGTGTAAGATGATTAAAATACACCGCAAACGATTTTTCCCCAGACCATAATATAACGGAATTCTTTTGAGTGCCCCTGTAAGCGAACCATAAGTGTTGTACATACCATATTTTATAGTAAGCAGTCTGTAGTTGACTTCAGTGATGTTTATCAATTTTAATATGCTTGAAATAGAGTAATATTATTAAAATACACTACAAAGCATTTCCTCCATAGACCCTAATGTAACAGTATTCTTTTGAGTGTCACCGATAAATGACCTATAAATGCTACACTCTTCATTTTTAACACCAAACATTCCATGGTAAACCCCAATAACGTATATCAACTACATAACATTTCGAGTATATTTACGCGAGTTACAGTACGGACTGACGGGCAGACAGACGGCCAGACAAACCGAATGCATAGAGAATTTTCAACTACGTTGGAACGTGTTAAAACAGCTAGTCCATTTCAGCGGTTTTAAATATATGCCAGGTCACTGCCGTTATACTGGACTAATATAACATTATTTAAGACCTCGCATGTGGGAGTGAGAGTGCTATAGACTGAATACTTGATGTAGAATAAAATCTACACAGAATATATTTTTTAGAATATAAACTGGGTAAACACAAATTAGCTGGGTAATTTCATAATTGTATATTTTGCAAAATTTTAACTGTAAGGTACCAGTTCAATAACAGATTAGTGGCACTGCATCCTAAGTATACGGATATAAGTAACTGAGGGTAATACGGCTACTAATCTTTATAACAAAAATAGTGATGGATGTGGTAAAGTTAAAAATAACACGTGGTTATTAGTGCTATCTTTTCTCTTTAATTTTTGAAAAGAATTCTTTTGAAGTAAGTATGGCCTGTGAAGATAATTCGGCTACATTCCTATTTTTCCAAGAGATCCATTTCTACTAAATTTTACTTCGCAAAAAGGACAGTGAAAGAAAGACACAACATTACTTTTATGAACAGAACTTTTTCACCATTTGAAATAAATTGAATTCAAATAATATAATTCCGAAAAAACGAATTATATTGTTCTAATAGTGTGTGAAAGTCTGCACAATACTGGTTACGATTTTAGAAAACCATGCCAAACATACCCAGCAACTTCTCTTGGTGGATAAGAATTACAATTTATAATAATATTTCGATGCTCGTTACGGTTCTAGAAAGAATTGAAGGATGTAACGACATTAAAATTAAATTACCTCTAAATTAAATCAATTAAAATTAATTAAAATTATTAATATTTGTGTTACGTTTATTCGAAGCTAAATCCCAGCGTATGAACAAAACGTTAATGACACAAAGCAACGCATTTATTAACGTTAACCTAAATATGCTGTAAATTTATCTATATATCTATTCAACTATTTATCTATGTATATATATAAATAGACGCATGCGTTCCTATATTTCACTTTGTAGTCACAACTACCTAGCGCAGACCACTGGTATTTGTGTGTGGTAGTAGCCTCGTGTCCCTCATCGTGCACTATGGGGTTTGCATGCCGACAGTTGTTTGGGGTGTGTAAAATATGATAGTTGAAAGTGGTCGACCTAGGGCATTTTCATATTTCGACCAAAGTGTTCTAAAAACGTTTGGAATCTTTTTCAACGGGAATTGGTTAATTCAACTTAACATGAACTAATTATGATATAGATAACTAAGTAAGATGATTTCGCGCCCCTAGCGGTGGAAAATGAAACTAAACGATATTTCAGCACGTGCGTAGTACGCCTGCTATACAATGTCACAGGAAATGGAAACGAGTGCCGGAATTTTGTTCGGAAAGATGCTTGTTTAGAACAGAATGCGCGGAGAAAATGACTATTTTTATCGAAACCACAAAAGAAAGTTACCGATTTCCGGGCAACGCCGGACGGATCAGCTAGTTTTGATCTAAAGTTAAATAGTCAACCTGATGCAAGAAATAATACTAAGTTAATTTAAAAAATAACTAACGTTTATAGACATATCATAACGTTTATATAGTTTATATATATATATATAAACGCTATAGCTTTTACAGCAAAAATGAGAAGACTGAAATTTAAATATG
Organism: Maratus michaelseni; assembly: GCA_963931845.1. Classification (NCBI taxonomy): domain Eukaryota; kingdom Metazoa; phylum Arthropoda; class Arachnida; order Araneae; family Salticidae; genus Maratus; species Maratus michaelseni. The sequence goes on from OZ007599.1 coordinate 276,771,749, forward strand.
TTACCACTTAGCTATCTTGAAGAATCACTTGATACAAACAATTACAAATCTGATCAAAATTCATTACTTGAATTAATATAATTAATTTTCAATTAAAGAAACACAATTTATATGCTTTAACATAATTCTAAATTGCTTACTTTTTAACATTTAACGTAACATCAGCTAGTTTTGATTTAAAGTTAAATAATCAACATGATGCAAGAAACAAGACCAAGTTAATTAACAAAATAACTAGCGTTATTTACATATTATAACGTTTATATCGTTTATATATATAAACGTTATAGCGTTTACAACAAAAAGAAGAAGACTGAAATTTAAATATGCTACCACTTAGCTCAAGGATCACTTGATACAAACAATTACCAATCTGATCAAAATTCATTACTTGAATTATGAATATAATTAATTTTCAATTAAAAAACAAAATTTATATGCTTTAACATAATTCTAAATTGCTTAGCATAGAATATTATTACCGATAAAATTGCATTAATTTCCTTATGCCTCTCTAGACAAAAGTGCATCTTCCTGCATTTTAATAAAAACATTACGCTTGATCAACAATATAAATAAAATTAAATACCTTGAGAATACATATTGTCTGATGTCTTCAGAAGGGCAGAATCGGAGAGATTCCACATCCGGAGCACGCACAAATGCATATTACTTCACGCACTCTCTCTTAAAATAAAAATTATGGACCGTCCGATCGAGCTTAAATAATTGGCTTAAACATTAATAATTGGCTTAACTTGGAATTAAACAATGACTTAGAAAATCATTATCCATTACTAGACTAGAACAAAAGAGTCTATGGAGCATCTTCAGAAAATTCTAAGTGCAGCAGTACATCTCTCAAACACGAAGAGATGAGTCTTATGCTCTAAGACATTTCATAGGACAAGTCTCAAGAAAAATCATGTAAAAAATTTAATAGAATGTGAAGCTTACTTGCTTGCAAAGTAATTACAGTAGAGTCTCGATAATTCGAGGTGGACGGGACCGGGCTTACCTCGAACTATCGAAAACTCGAATTATCGAAATCATAAAATTTAATTAATAAATAAATGAAGATAAAGCAATTTTTAAATTTCAGTGTATATTTAAATGAAAATGTATTTACAAATTATTACATTACTGCATATAGCAACAGGTTAATTATATCTTAAAATAATTGTAAATTGTTTTTTTTTGACACATTGTCTCGTTTCCGTGCAGCAATATCACGCCATCGGCAAAGCAGCATATTGTCGGCTGGAGTCGACTCAGTCTATTGCTGTACGTATAGCATGGCGGATTCTAGCGCAGCAGACAGCCCCTTGCTGTGACTCATTAGTGGTGTAGAATCTGTCTGATTCTGGCAGAATCCGTAAATTCTAGTTGTTCGTGACTATTTATGCATTCCTCTATAACTTCTGGCACAAAATCGTAAAATTTTTTTTTAATATTTCTTGAGTCATCCAAGCACTTTTTGGTTCATATAAGTAACCGACAGTGAAGATATCGAGACATGCTTAAATGCTCTTTTTTGGCTTTGCAGCTTTTTCTGATAACAACAAGTTTAATCTTGCGATTTCCTAAAGCATTTGATGCAGCAAGAAGTGTTAACCTATCTTTGCTTTTATGTGAGACCCGGAGTACTTTCTCTTAGCTTGACGCGATTGTTTTAGATGGTAGCATTTTGAAATTTAGGCCAGCTTCATTGCAATTATAAAGCTGGTCGTTCGTAAGGTTTTCATTTGTCATAGCTTCCTGCAGTTTCTTGCAAAATTGCACGGCAACGACCTCAGAATCTTCAGATAGCTTCTCTCGACAGATGTCTAGTTGCCGGATACGATATATTTTATCAACTTTTCAAACCAGCCTACACTAGCAGGAAAGTTTTCATCACTTTCTTAAAATTCTTTTCGAAACAGCAAAGCTTTTTCTTGAAGAATCGGACCTGAAAGAGGGCATACTTTTATACTTTGCTGTGTAATCCACATACAAAGTGGCTCACCAGTTTTTTCATACTCAGACTTTTTTAAGGATTTTCTGTCCAAGGATAAATCAGAGCAGTTGTTAGTAGAAAAAGCTTCTAGTTTACTTCTGTTCTGATACGTTCGCAGAGTAATAAAGAGTGAGTGGGTCCGAAGCTCGTTGAACAACTATTCTCTGATTCTCTCCAATTTCACCCGGCGGGATCCCCTGCACTTATAGGAAGAATACACCCGTTTTTTTTAAGAGAGTGGCTTCTGGGTGCGCAGTTGACATATGACCCGTCGAACAACAATAAAAACCAGATACTTGAATTTTGTGGTGCGAAATAATTCTTTCATGTGTTGCGTATATGTTCGTCATTATTTGGAAGCTAAACTGATTTTTTTCACTAACTCGGATTTACGGGAAACTCGAACAATCGAGACTCGAATTATCGAGACTCTACTGTATTGCAAAGTAATATTAACTTATTTTGGGGGGGGGGGGGGCTTTACATTTCCCTACAGCACAGAATTGGCAGGCCATTTAACAACAGTCATTTGTCCTTAGATTTGGAGACTGGTGATTTGATATTCCATGGAATTGCCCTAGTCCTCTAGTTTGCAGAGGAGGCTGAATTTCACGCCCCGCATCATTCCGTATCGCCACACTTGACATCTCAACTGTTGTAAATATTCGGCATTCAGCTATTCTTGTAATTCAGTAATATCAAGCTTGTAGACATAGCATCGACAAAGCCGAAAAAATACATTTTTATTTATATTGATTGTCTATATCAAGTGAGAAGAAAAAATATAACACCAAGATATTATTAATCAAAATACATAAAAATCACGGGACATGTAGGGGAGACCGGGGCAAGTTAGGCATAGGGGCACGTTGGCCCATCCGCGATATTTTTCAAACTATCCGGTGGATAGCGTTACTAGTTAAGTGACATGTCTCTTATCACGTCTTCTTTCACCCACAAAAGCACCAACAGTGAAGAAGTAATCAAAAGAAAGCCACTTCACATTTTCACTAAGGTAAGTTTTTTTTGCACTTATAAATAATTGTTTCTAAATTAAAGTCTCACTTTGAGGAATAGCAATCTAAAAGATCGTTGTTCAGAACTTATTTTCTACCTACTGATTTTAAAAAAGATTAATAGAATATTTTGATACGACGATCAAAAACCAAAATGAAGATATGAGGCACGTTGGCCCATTTAATCCATCATTGGCCAAAATGCCCCTTAGCCTAAGAGTTTGTTTTCTACATTCCTAAGCCTATAAAAGTCAATAAAAAAATTCCTTAATTAAGTGTGTTATTGTGCAGGGCAGTATTAACTAATAGGCAAATAAGAAAAATGTTCAGCCCCATAAATCGGAGGAGACCGGCTCTATAAACAGATAATAATAATAATAAAAGTAATATTAAAATTCCATGAATATCTAATTTTTATATAATCTAAAATTTATAACTAATCTGAATTCACAAAATAATTTTTCTTTTATTGCATTAATAGTTCACGAAAAAACGGTGTAATGTAAAAGAGACTCGAGGACTAGCTGTTTCTTGAAAGCTAGTAAGTTTTCGAAAGTTTATTTAGAGAAACTTTATTATAAAATTATTTTATTAGTTTATTGTATTATTTATTATTAATAAAAATTGTAAGTGACATTACTTAAGATTTCTTTAAAAGCAATTTGCATTAATATGGGTACCAATTTAAATTTTGTCAATGGCCTACTAGAGTTATGCCTCATTTCTAGATATTAAGATGGTTCGTAATTATGTTAAAAATCAGACAGAGGAAAGGTTCCAGAAGCGACAATGAAAGTGGCTGTTTTGGAAGTGAAATTGAACAATCGATCAATCAAAGAAGCATTAGATCTATCCAGTGAAGAAGAACAAAAAGACAGCAAAGACCCTATGTCTTCACTGTTTTAAATCATTCAAAAATAGTAAATCAAGAGAAGAGTCGATTCAATGTACAAGGTTCAAATGTTGAGCGCACAAATCATATCTCACTGTGGATGTAATATTTTATGTTTGCATTCATTGTGATGATGAGAAAGATTTCGATGAAGGCAGCAGTTAAGTTGAACAAAACTTCTTTTCTTATCTTTTGTATCTTTAATATACCAAATTAAAATTACATTTGATATGTTACGTGTTTTTTTCATTTCCGTTAGCAATCCGAAAATAAAATCTATTTAGTGGGCCAACCTATCCCGCTCGACGGGGCAAGTTGTACCAGTGACTTAATGTCCTTCTGAGCTTCATATAGAAAATATTAATTAATATTTTTCAAATTTTTTCATACGTGGTTATGCTTTTAGATGCGCTGATTGTCTAAAATAAAAATAAAAAATAAAATTTTAATAAAATAAAATAAATAAAAACTACTGAAGAAAAATTGGGCCAACAAGCCCCGGTATCCCCTACAGCTTCATGTAAGTATTTATAATATGTGAAATTTATATTTATGCATTCTTTCGCTGATGAGCTACTTGTCGTTAAAATTTTTATTTCGCTCATTTTTCACAAACGTGAAAGAATGACGCGTGAGTAAACAGAGCTGCGTATTTCTTAGAGCATAAACGTTCCAAAATATTGACAAAAATTCAAACGATCAAAAAAATTTAAACCTTCATCTGAATTACAAATAAAAGTGACATAAAAAATGTCATGACTGTTCAAAATATTTGAAATCTTGGCATACAATTTGTTTTTGTCTTACTTCGTTCATAGTGGGAATTTTTCTCTGATGCTATAGGTATCTGAAAACTCTTGCGATTCAAACGCGAACCATAAACGGTTTGGAAAAAATCATCACATGTCATTAAAGAGCATAAAAAATATAACCGATCCATCAGTGCATTACATTTTTCTAATTTTGCAACTACATAAAAAAGTGAATTTACCAGATCAAAATAACTACGACCACCCTGGAACCCAAACAAATACAGCTAACCTCTTTCACGGGAAACTCTATTTAACACGTTGAGTGCCATGTGTACCGCCGGCGGTCACACTTTATTTTTATTAGATTGACATGTAAACCACCTGCGGTTACAATTTATTTTTATTAGAGTGCCCTGTGTACCGCTGGTGGTCATATGTAAATCTAAATTTAAAGCATATTAATTTTGACGGCACACCAGTAACAAACATTACTGTTGTTCTATGGCACCTAGATAAAGCATTTTTTTTAAAAAATTAATTTCTACTCTTATATTTCAGATGAGTTATAGAAGGAATAACAAACATATTTCAAAATTTTATTTCTTTACTTTCACTTTCATCAGTCTTTTTACGTTTTCCGGAAGAAAAAAAAAACTTGGATCCATTTTTATTGCTATTTTTTGTTATTTATAAAATAAAAACAATATTGGTACCGTTATAAATTGAAAAAAGATAAAAAATTTTAAACAGGTGGCGGTGCATAAAACACATTTTTTAGAATTCCTACTTACACTTGTAATAAATATCACTAAAGTTATTAATTCACCGCTAAATGTAATAACAGGGTGGCTTGAGATCAGGGAAAAACACAGTCGAAAAAAGGGAATGCACCAGTATTTTCTTATAGGAAAATTCGACTTATTTAACGTTCAAATACATAATACGAATTTCTCCATAAGGAAATACTGGTGTTTCCCTCATTTTGACTGTGTTTTTCCCTGATCTGTAGCCACCTTCAATGATGCGCAGCACAGAATCAATTGACACCGTTAAATTTAAATTGTACTCTTTGTCTTATTTAAGGACAAATTTTCAGAGCTATTTTAAACCGAAGAATACTATTAAAATTTAGTGGTGAGAATTGCCCAACTGTTCAATTACTGAATAATCGCATCCTATGAAAAGCTTAATTCATATATATGGTGGCGCTGAACTTGTTAAAGAATTCCACTCAAAACGCGGCTCTGGCTTCTTTTTAGTTTTCTTTCCTATTTAGTAGGTCCATATTTGTTTGTAAACGTTTAAACTAATACTGAAATCACCAAATGGTCTTATTAGCAGCTATGGCCGTACTAACCTCATAGGTACTTTACTTCTTACTTCAGTGCTAAAATATCAATTTGGTTTGGTCGCGTAGGGGTTTTTTCATTGCCGCCATAATCATCAGACATTTCCCCCCAAAATATCAGTGTATGAGTTAACTGGGGCCTTACATAAGTTAAAGATCAGGTCAGCTTCTGATATTTAACTTAATATCTTTACGATGATAACTTATGATCTTTAATCAGCTGCTTCCGAAATCCATTCCTGAACTGAAATCACGAAAAAGCACCGAATTTGGCTTGATCGACGTTAAGATTGCTAACAAACATATGGCAAGAACTGATTTACCGATGAGACATTTTCAAAGTAATGAAAGGTAGTTCCATCAAACATTTCTACAAAAAAAAAAAAAAAAAAAAAAAAAATCGTGCGCCTCATTTCCATATAGAAATGGAGACTCGTGTTTGTCTGTAAAATTACGCTTAATAAATCATTCTTTTTGCCCAACTAATTTATGTTCAATGTCAGACTATGTTATGTATGCCCAACTATTATATGTATTAAAAGAGCCAGTGCATTTAAGTCACAAGATAAGAACTACACAGGGCTTTTTTATAGACATATAGACACAGACATCCAAAAAGGTAAGATACAATAAGTCTTTTGTGTCTAACAAATGAATATAAAAACAAACAAACGTATGAATGAACAAAACAAATGAACATAAAAACATAAAATGTTTTAAATAAAATTCACACCCCCCCTCCCAAATATGATGTCAAAATTAGGTGTCCGTATTGAAAATTACAGGAGTTTGGTAAAATTTCAATATGAAGACCACTCCCAAAGATTATTTCTTTTTAAAACATAAATTGAAATAAGACATAAATTGCAGTCTAATTGGATATTTACTTTTTTTACTCTTAAAATCTGGAGATTAAAATTAAAATTGGATACAATTTGAAGAGAGATACAGAAAAATTCTAGAACATTGACCCAGATTGAACTATCGAAAAATAAGAATACAGAGACAAAGGTGTTAAAATGTTATTAATAACTGGTACAGTAAAAAGGACATGAATTTAATAATTACTGAAATAAAGAAAAAATATCAATTGCTGATTAAGTAAGAATGTAGAAATATACAGACAAAAAAGAGCTTTGTGTTAACTATATTAACAGAATATAAAAAGAGTCTATAGACTAAAATAATAGAGAAACAAAAAACTTAAAATGAAACTTTTTTTATGTAAACATATCTTATTTTCCCTGACGAAAGGGATGTTTTTGCATTAGTTTCATATGCTTAATCCACTTTTTCCTTTGTTATTTATTTTTCTTTGCATATAGTGCTAGTTTCTCTTTCTATTTTTTTCATTTAGAAATAATAACGGGTTAAAAAATAATTCCCTTTACAGTTTATTGAGAATTGTAAAAAGGTACAATATACGATTTATCAACGTTTTGTGTTACATTGCCTTCTCAACTTCTCTTTAACATGTACAAACTAAGAAAAGTCTGCAAATAGCGATATAGAAAATAGCAAATAAAAATGGCATCAAAAGAAAAGATGTTGTATTATTTTATTGTACATTTCTGTGAAAAGAATAAAATGAAAAAAAAGCTTGCGGCGCTACAGCCCATTAAGGATCTTGGCTTACAGTACCCAGCCCTGTTTTCTTGACCATGGGCTCTGTCATGCTATACAACATATATCCCGGTCCAGTGATCAGCCTCCTGTGGGAGTTTCCAAACAAGCTTGGTACTCATTTTATCGACCCCAAAGTGATGGAAGGTTGAGGATAAGAAAATCCCATTGTGTAGTGCATTTTGTTGCTGAAGGTGTACGAAAACTAACTGTTTATGCCCTAATTAAACATAGTACAATTAACAGAAAACCGGATAGTGGGAGAACAGCCAGTCTTACGACTAAAAAGAATAAATTGAAACTAAACAACCTATGTTTTAAAACATAGATAACATTAACCAATATGAAGCTGCAAGTAAGTTCGTTTATGCAATACAATATATATCAAAAGTCGATCTCAACAATACATATTAATTAACATTCAGGAAGGGCATAAAAGGAAAAAATTCCATCGTATGCGTTGAATGCAGAGGCTCAATTACAATCTATTAAATTGACTTGACGCTGTAAAATATTTTTGGAAAAAGTCTTTCTTGTAAGATGATGAAATTTATTTTATCCTTTCTAAATCCCAAATGTTTGGAAACGATACATATTATTCTACAGACAAACGAAACGCTTCCCTAATATAAATCATAAGTTTAAAAAGAAATTTTAAAGGGAAGTTATGTTTTATTTAATTGTCTTTGACAAGAAAAATTATAACTTTATTTCAAGCCTAGATTCTTGGCGATTTCAAGCTTAGTTGCTTGGCAGTTAATCAAATAAAAGTATATCAGAAGCAATTCCTTGAAAAGGTTTTTCATTTATTTTGCAAAAAATATAATTCTCTCTAAAATTATGCTTTTGGCCTGATAAAGGTTTTTCTCAATCTGCCAAAAAAATCTCAAAAGTATCGTAATTCACAAAAAATATACGTTGTACATAAAGACAAAAATTTAACAAATTTGCTCCAGTGTTGGCCAATCCAAGATTTTTTTAAAACTTTGAGTGAAAAATTCTGAAAAAGAAACTGGAAAGCAACAAATGTTAAACAAACAACTTCAAAGAAGGATACACAAATATTAAAAAGATGCAAAAGTGCCCAAAGAGATTTTGAATCAGTGTCAACAAAATGTCGCGTTGCGCCTGCCATAAAAACCACCTGCAATCTGTGATTAAAATTTTTTGTAGCAATGATAAATGCAAATAAAAAAACACCCAAGTTTAGTTTCAATTAGTGTTGTTGATTGTTGTCACTGCGCTCCATAATTTTGTGCAATTTTCAGTTGTAACTCGTTATTAATGTTATTTGTACCTCTTTTGGATTTTTATGTTGATTGTATGTTGATTGTTTAGTAAAAATTCTAAACTTTCAATAATTTGCGATTTGTATGAAAAAGATAAACTTTGAAAAATTGCATTGAAGAACGAAATGGTAAAGTGCTGTACGCTTATATCACATATCGTATACCAGGGTGTTTTGCCCACTTTTCAAATTTGAGTACAAAAATAGGGCTGTTCGCAAGTGATTTTGGAAGAGCCAAAAATTGCCACAGATGCTTTTTAATATATTTATATTTTTTCGCGTTCATCACCTTTATTTCTGAAAATCAAAACGTGGGTGGTTAAAGTGAGCTTCAAGAGAAGAGAGAGATTGCCACTAGAAATTTCATGCTGCTGGGAAATGTTTCACAAAATTGCTAATGGCTGCAAAGCGCCATTATAATTCCGGATTGTGATAAAAAAATTAACATTTGCCTGTTACTCCTAGCTATATGCTTAAAAAATAAATATAATGAATGGAACTTGCCGTGTTTTGTGAAAGGTTGCAATGAAACATTTCCAGGACGCTGCAGAGTCCTGTATTCCACGGGTGTAGGAAAGAAACAGTTGTAATCACTGAGAAGCTATCAGAGGGTAACCTACAGCACTTTACTGCTTTGGCTATATGCCCATGGATAAAATAAACTAATTTATAGGCACCTGGTGGCATTTTAAGAATCTACTAGCCCTCTTAATCGTTTTTCTAAAGTAGGCAAAGTCATTCCAGTTTACGGTGGTACTATAGAAGTTATAACTCCATTTAGCCTTTCGTTTAATCGCTTCAGTATCACACAATGACAGAGTGATAAAATAGGAGGAATCTCTTATCTCATCCTTAAAAAAAATTGTACAGATGAGAGGAAACAAGATACCTCGTTAATGGTACTGAATATTAAATCACTCTCACAAGCTGTAGTTTATATTTTGGGTATTTTGGTTTATAAGTATCTGAGGATTATTCTAGAGTTACATACTAATAAAAGAGTTTAATAAACTTGTTAGATAATTTTGATTTTACATAAATTATTAAAATTGTGTTTAATTGAAATTTTAAGTACGAGTATTTTATAAAACTCGATTTTACCTACTTTTTGTTGAATTAAAAAAATTGAGAAACAAAACAAATTATTAATCGTACTTCATCTTACAACAGTTGCTATTTATTTTCTAGAGCTAAAGATATGATAAATAGAAATATAATAAACGGAAGACCCAGAAGGAAAAGTTACAAACTTCCGAACTAAAACTTAAATTAAAAAAGTAAATTGAAATTTGAATTGTTACAAAAGCAAATGTCGAAGAAACAGCTATAAATAAGTTGTTTCATATTTGCTTGTGCAGGTTGGCCTTATAACATTATTATTCTGAAATTCCTGATATTCTTCTTCATCATTTTTTTCACAATTTCTTTTCAAGCATATCTGCTTGGGATCAATTCTTAGTTGAACCTTTCGGACTCCTATATACAAGAGCTGTAATGTAAAAATAATGTAAATGAACAAGAAGCTGCATGAAAACAATTAAAATACTTATTTGAATGAACACAATGAAAGAATTCATTACAATCAACTATAGTTCTTTCATATTTATCGTGTTTGCATAGCAGAGACTTTCTTAAGGTAGTCCAGTCAAATTAGGTTTTTTTGCCATAAAAAATGCTAAGGAGATAAAAATTGGTCCAGTTGTTCATTGATGGCTACTGATGACTATGTAAAAAGTCCTCATGGATAGGAGGTGAGCGGGGGGAGGGAGGGGGCTAAATAAAGTTTTTTTTTTAGTTTTTTACAAATATTTCAGAAATTGTTGGTTTTCATGAAAAAATTACTCAGACATAAATTAAAGAACATAAAATTCTCTACAAATGACAGGTATATACAGTGGAACCTTGATTATCCGTCAGTCAGAAGACCGGAGCTTTGACGGATTTTTCCCCAAGAATCACTTTCATTTCAAATTAATTTATTTAATGTCGCCATAAAAAATTCTAAAGAGATAAAAATTGGTACAGTTGCTCATTGATGGCTACTGATGACTATGTAAAAAGTCCTGATGGATAAGAGGTGAGCGAGGGGAGGGGGGGGCAAAATAAAGTACTTTTCTGTTTTTTACAAATATCTCAGAAACTGTTGGTTTTTATGAAAAAATTACTACATAATTTCTGAGATATTTGTAAAAAACTAAAAAAGTTCTTTATTTCCCCCTCCCCCCCTACCCTCGCTGACCTCCTATCCATCAGGACTTTTTACATAGTCATCAGTAGCCATCAATGAACAACTGTATCAATTTTTATCTCTGTAGCATTTATTATGGCGACATTAAGTAAATAAATTTGAAATTAAAGGGATTTTTTTGCTGAAAGTCCGTCAAATTCACATAAATTAAATATCATAAAATTTCACGTGAAACTTTGTAAATGCGACAAAACATATTAGGGAACAATGAAAATACTAATTTATCATTAGGCAAATACTTACTAAGTCAAAATATTCTTTTTTTCTTTACGCATCATCATCAGCTGAAGTGGACGGCTCATTAAAAGGCGTTCTCAGCGTGACTGAATCGGCAATCTCAATGTCTTCCTCATTCTGTTGATCTGTATTTATAGCTCTAGGTGTAGCATTCAGGCAGTCACCATGGCAGATGTTGCAGATGAGTGTGCAATTAATTGAAGGTTAAGTAAATAAATTTGAAAACAAAGTTTTTTTTTTCGGAAAATCCTTCAAGATAATAATGAACTGATTCCTGTTTCATGTTTAGCTGATTCATAATAATCATGAATCGGGGGGCAGTCATCCACCCTTTCACACTCACCACCAGACACCCCCCCCCCTCCAAAAAAAAAAAAGAAAGAAATGTGTCAATTCTTCTTTTTGCGACAATATTTAATAAATTTGAATATACATTAACTAAGTAAATTTGAAATTAAATATTTTTTTTTTTTGGTAAATCCATCAAGGCTCCTTTTTCGTGACTAACGGATAATCGAGGTTCCACTGTATATACCTATCATTTGTAGAGAATTTCATGTTCTTTAATTTATGTCTGAGTAATTTTTTTATGAAAACCAACAGTTTCTGAGATATTTGTAAAAATCTAAAAAAATACTTTATTTACACCCCCCCCTCCCCCCGCTGACCTCCTATCCATGGAGACTTTTTACATAGTCATCAGTAGCTATCAATGAACAACTGGACCAATTTTTATCCCTTTAGAATTTATTATGGCGACATTAAATAAATTAATTTGAAATTAAAGTGATTTTTGGGGAAAAATCCGTCAAAGCTCCGGTCTTCTGACTGACGGATAATCGAGGTTCCACTGTATATACCTGTCATTTGTAGAGAATTTTATGTTCTTTAATTTATGTCTAAGTAATTTTTTCATGAAAACCAACAGTTTCTGAGATTTTTGTAAAAATCTAAAAAAATATTTTATTTACCCCCCCCTCCCCCCGCTGACCTCCTATCCATGGGGACTTTTTACATAGTCATCAGTAGCTATCAATGAACAACTGGACTAATTTTTATCCCTTTAGAATTTATTATGGCGACATTAAATAAATTAATTTGAAATTAAAGTGATTTTTGGGGGGAAAACCCGTCAAAGCTCCAGTCTTCTGTCTGACGGATAATCGAGGTTCCACTGTATATACCTGTCAATTGTAGATAATTTTATGTTCTTTAATTTATGTCTGAGTAATTTTTTCATGAAAACCAACAGTTTCTGAAATATTTGTAAAAAACTAAAAAAAAATTCTTTATTTAGACCCCCTCCTCCCTCCGCTCACCTCCTATCCATGAGGACTTTTTACATAGTCATCAGTAGCCATCAATGAACAACTGGACCAATTTTTATCTCCTTAGCATTTTTTATGGCAAACGGCTCAAAATTGGGCTAATTTGACTGGACTAAGGATGCTGTTATGCTTGTTCCATTTTTTGTACTCCAACAACGTGTTTAATTTCTTAAAAAATTATAAAACCATATTTGAACTTATTGTATTGAAATATTATATGCTGTTATAATTTTCTTTAACGAGATTTATACGAGATCTTTAACGATACTGTTATTGATTTGTGAAAGAAAAGAGCAAAGTAACATTTTATAGAGGACCAATCTTTAAAAAAAATCCCACATACAAGGTTCATACGCATTTACCGCATTTTTTTGATAGATTTTTTTCCATTTAATATTTAAATGGCAGAAATGTTAGACACCTCGTATAATTGCAGGATTTGTGATACTTTTCTGCATTTAAATAAGGATAAAAATTATATTAAAAATTGTGATAAAAGCGTACGAACCCTGACATAGCAGAGGCAGTGTTGCCAGTGGGCTACTTTTTTAAATTCAAATTCATTGACCGCCACCTGTTTTTTTGAGAAAGTAAAATTCGTCTTTTTTAGTGAGAAGTTAAATAAGGAGAAAACAAGGCGAATTATACCATTTTTAAAAAATGGTGTCGATCAAGCAATCTGAATTTTTAAACAAGAACGAAAAATCATGCGTCAAGCATAGATTATGTAACACTTTCCAACGCTTCCAAAATAATTTTACAAATCATACTCTTTAATAAGCTAAAAGATAACATCTAAGTAATCCGAATACTTTTATTCAGCCCTGTATAGGATCTATAGATTTGTATATATACTACATAGGATGCTAAATTTTAGTTCAGTTAGGAAACACGTAGCACAGTTTAAAATTCTCCGTCTGGAGTTAAATAATACGGAAATGTGTTCCCGAACTTTTGTGCTTCCCTGTATAGGATCTACAGAATTTATACACACCACGTAATATACAAAAAGCGATTTAAAATTAAAATCGCATTCAGTAACTTAAAACGCACTTGCAGGAATTATTGTTAACATACAGTAGAGAATTCTTTTGTGTGTCCCTGTAAATGAACGATGACTGCTATAGACACAATATTCTGTAGTAAGTCTCTTGTAATGAACCTTATATAAATTTCAATGCGTTTAAAATAGTGAAACATTATTTAAATAAACCGCAGACGATTTTTCTCCATAGACGTAATGTAACGGAATTCTTTTGACTGTCCCTGTAAAGTAAGTATAAGTGGTATGCACACCCTATTCCATATTAAGCTTCTTCTAATGCACCTTAGTGATATATATATAAATTTCAATGCGTTTAAAATAGTGAAACATTATTTAAGTAAACCGCAAATGATTTTTCCCCATAGACCGCAATGTAACGGAATTCTTTTGAGTGCCCCTGTAAAAAAACTATAAGTGATACACACTTCCGTTGAAATAGGGAACATGCTATAGATAACGATTATAACATATAAAAATTGCAGGGCAATCCGAGCATATTTACGGGAGTTAGAGCACGGACAGACGGCAGACGGCCAGACAAACCGAAGTCATAAACACTTTTCAACTAGGTTGGAAAGTGTTAAAAAGTATCCCACTAGCAAAACTGAGCATAGGTTCGCTTTCAATTTTTTGTGTTTAGGCGTTAGCTGCTAGTCAAGTGGTCTGGTATTTGAATACCACTTTGGTTTTGGTTCCTTGTTGTGTTTTATTTTGCTTTAAACAGATGCGCCAACTAATTAGCCCTCGTGTGTAAAAGATTACCACAGCACGTAAAATCAACCTACCCGAATGGCAACGCACCAGTGACTAGTTTTCTCTAGTAGCTACCAACATCAACATCCTGGGTAACTTTGTGATGAAGCTTCCACATTGGGAAAATCGTAACTGGTGTGTACGAAAACTACGAAAAATTGCATCATTGGTTCAGTTTTGTTGATTGGAGATTCTTACTCAATCTTGGCTCTCAGTTTCTTATCCAATGAGTAAGTGGTATCTCTTTCGTACATTAAACGTCTATAACAAGTATATATGGCAAATCTTGAATAGAAAACATTTTAGTTATTAAATGAATTTGTGTGTTTCACCGTAATATCTGGTACACAATAAAATAATATGATGAGTATACAGTGTGATTCATAAATATCGAAACACTAGGCTATCGCCTTAACTATTGCCCCTAGGCACATACTTCCAATTGCAAAGTTTCATAAACAAAGGTGCAAAATTTAATGAGATAAGTTGCAACTCCATGGGCGGTCTATTTGAGAAAATACAAAAAATAAATTATTATACAGTCCCCGTAGAATAAAATTTCCAGCTAATGAATTTTTTTTTATCCATTCCTGAATTAAACAAAAAAAAATCCATTTTGATATCTGCAAAATTCCCAGAGATATTAATTTTCCAAAATTCGTGACTTACACAACTTAAGCACACCTCTGAGAGACGCGATATGAGTTCATTTGAAATGCAAGTTAGTGATCGACCATAAATTTACACATTATTAAAAGTTGATCTAAGACAATGCCTTAACTTTTAGATATAAAATAACAGCGTATAGATTTTTGCGTTAAGCTTGCTTGAGAAATATGCTAGAGGTCTGCATGAACCCGAGCTTGGCACCAGGCCCTTAATCGGCACGGCCCGTGTCTTTATTATTCTTAGGACGTGTCGGGCAGGCAATAAGTTTTCTAGGAATAGTAATAGCGATAATGAAACTTCTGTTAACGGAATCATTGGAAATATATTTTATTTAATAAATTACACAGAATATTTTCAAAAATCTACTTTTTGTTATACAGCTTCAAAAGTTATGATGTTTTTAGACCTATTTTTCATTTATTACAAACGACATACAATAAATCTTTATTCGAATGTAATAATCTAAGAGTATAAATAATCATTAACGTTGCTATTGTGAATTTTTTTAATTTATGCCAAGCTCCCACTAATATTCCGTTATAAGTGTCTTTATTTGACCCAGGTTTGATACATTCGAACCAGAAACTCTTTTAAGAAATTCAACTGAATAAATTTGACTTAAAATCTTTAAATTAAATAAGTCAAAGATTCATTAAATATTTTTTCTGGTTTTAAAGGGGTTAACTGGTTCGAATTAATTTACATATCACGGAGATTAGTGGGAGGTTTGGCAACTTGTTTTTGTCATGCGAATACATAGTAATCTAAAATACACTGTAAAATTTTCGTATAAATATGTATGTAGTATTCTTTAAAATAATCTTAATTGTATCTTAAGAAAAATGGGAAATTTTTATACAAATTTCGGCCTGTGCAGAAATCTAAAATATGCACAGACACCTGTCTAGATAATGAATTAAATAAGATTAAATGAATGAAAATGGTTTTATTTCGCATGATATCAATAAACCCATCTATGACCTGAAACATAAAATGCATAAAAGAAATTTATATCTCTAATAAACTTAAATTTTGTAACTTTGGCTGTATACCAGATTTGTATGAGAGACTAGGATATGCGTTAAACAAATTTAACATCTGTACCCGAGAGCCAAACTATCGAAAGTCACATTTCACTTATTTTTCATGAGAAGGAAAAGAGAGAAGACAACTGTGCTCAGTGTTGCCAGTAGGCTACTATTTTTTTATTAAGTTTTCTTCATTGACACCAGTTTTGTGAGAAAGTAGAATTCGACTTACTTTAATGACAGATTAAATAAGGCGAAAACAAGGTGAATTATACCATTTTACAAAAGTGGTGTCAATCAAGCAATCGGAATTTTAAAAAAGTAGCCCACTGGCAACACTGACTGTGCTAGACAATGTGTGACTTACAATGTTAGAAAACAGAATATCTCTGAAATAACGTATGATACAAGTATAGTCATAGTTTGGCTCGAAAGAGAACAGTTTCTTTAGTATTAAAAGCTGATAACATCAAATTTGTCATTTTTGGACACGATAGTTTGGTTTTCAGGTACAGATATTAATCTTGTGGCTAAAACAACGGGAAAGTTAAAAGGCTGAATCCATAACAAGACTTCCCTATTCCAAAAGATGAAATCGCGTTTTTTTTTTAATTGCTGTTTTAAATATTTTTTATTCTTTTTTAAATTAATATTTTTTTAAATGCTGAATCAAAATTAAAACTTATACATTTCTGTTTAGTTAAAAGAAAAAATTCAATTCGACAAATAATATTTCGAGTTATAACAATTTTAAATTACTCTGAATTTTTTGAAAAATAAATATATTTTTAAAATTTTTCTAGGAAGTTTTATGATGCGATTCTATTTATAAATTATATTGTTAACCATCACAAAAAAATTCAAAATTCTAACTCTGTAAATAATAATTTAAAAAAAAATGTTTCCGGGACACCTTACAGTAACATTGTTTCTTGAATAATTTCAATTTGAGTTTTGCAGATATCAAGATGGATTTTTTTTGTTTAATTCAGGAATGAATAAGGAAAAATTTCCTATTTGGAAATTTTATCCTACGGGGGGCCATATAAAATTTTAATTTTTGGATTTTCTCAAATAGACCCATAAAATCCATTGGATTGATGTTGGGTCATTCATCGGGGGAATTGAAGTCAATATTCTCCACCCTAAGCTTGTGAAAACTCTTGTGCGCGCGATTGGCTGGTGCAGAGTCTTGTTGAAACACCTAATTTCGTGCAGAAAATTGTTTTTGAGTAAAAGGCTTGAGCACTTTCTGCAAAATCTCGTCCTTATAGAAATGTTGATTGAGCCATCCAAAACTTTTTCCGCACGCTGCATTTAAAACTAATCGTTGGGGGCCACCGTAATACTTACCCATCATGGATATGCATAATGTAAAATATTAAAATAAAAATGTGTAAACTACTTATAAAATGCATTGCAATTCAAATAAAATCGTGGCTTGATGACATCATAAACTTTAAAAGCTCGATTACTGAATTGCTTGAAAGAGGTTTTTCCTTATAACTCCAAAAATAAAAATCCTATTAACTAGCGGTTTATTGCATCTGATTAAGCGTCAAATTTCCAATTTAAATATATCTTTGAAGTGAAATTTGGATGAAATACAGGGTCATGAAAAATCGAAGAATGTGGAAAATAGGATTCCAAATATCTCGGCAACTAATTATCCGATCGACTTCCTGCTTAATGCAAAATTTATGTTATTTTACTGTCTTTTATATTCATTTCTTAAAATAAACAATTTTGAAAATTGTTATATACTTTTTATCAGAACGAGTATTTCGAGAGTCCGAAAAAAATAGTTCCGGTTAATCGAGATTATTGAAATGAAATAGGCTTCTTCCCATTATTACATACTAAGTACATACCAAATTGAAAGTCTCTATCTCAATTTTTTCGGGAGATAGAGCGTTTACAGACACACAGACACACAGACACACATACACACAGACACACAGACGGACGGCAATTTTTTTTTCTAAAAATATGTTTTTCGGAATGTCCAGTGTCTGAAACGTGTAAATCCGTCAAAAAAAAATTTCGATTTTCAAAACGATTACAAGACTTACTCTATTGCGTATGATGGATAAGTAATAAAAGATTCTAACAGCATTGTCTTTTATGGAGAATTTAAGAGCTTATTTCTATGTATAGCGAAATCATGTAAATTGAATCTTTTACTATTTTTATAAATCTTAACAATTAGAATTTAATTCGAATTTTCTTAGATATTAGATATCAAAATAAATTCAATATATACCAGGTATATCAATGTAATTCAAACTAAATTTTAACTAAACGTATTTTCGCTTTTGCAACAACAGAAAATAGCTGAAAACAATTTTTTTGAACTAAATATAAATTTTTATATTGAAAATTTCTTTTTAGTTTTATCGCAGCTTTCAGAAAACAATTTAAAGCACTTAAATAACACTTCTTTTTTAGAAAGCAACAAACAATAAAATGTTTGTTCAACACTATGTTAAAATAGAAATACCGTAACTAAAAAACATATATTTTCAACTTTATGTTGTTCAGTTTAACTTCCTAGTTAAACCCAATTTTGAGAAGCTTTCCCTCATCTTCAGACAATGTTTGAAAAAAGACTATTTAGAAAACTCAGATAACAGGAAATTTTTGACGTTTGTGGAAACTTTTCTGAAATAAAAGTGCTCACTTGCTACTCACAAGTTTCGAAAACTTATTAACACTTTCCAACATAGTTGAAAAGTGTTTATGAATTCGGTTTGCCTGTCTGTCTGTCCATGCTCTAACTCGCTTATATATATTCGGACTGTCATGCAATTGATATATATTATTGAGGTTTACTATGAAATGTTCGGTATTGAAAATGAAGTGTGTACCACTTATAGTCTTTTTACAGAGACACTCAAAAGAATTCCGTTACATTACGGTCTATGGGGAAAAATCATTTGTGGTTTAATTTAATGATATAACACAATTTCAAACGTATTGAAATTGATATATATTAATGAAGTGTACTACAAGAGGCTTACTATAGAATATGGTGTGCATAACACTTGTAGTTCTATTACAGGGACATTCAAAACAATTCCGTTAAATTACGGTCTATGGAGAAAAATCTTTTGTGGTTTATTTTAATAATATTTCACTATTTCAAACATATTGAAATTGATATATATCACCAAGGTGCATTACAAGAGGATTACTATAGAATATTGTGTGTATAGCATTCATCGTTCATTTACAGGGACACACAAAATAATTCGGTACTGTCTATTTACAATAATTGCTGGAAGTGCGTTTTTAGTAGTTGTACGCGTTTTTAAACTTAACTCCTTTTTTATCTATTACTTGGAGTGTATAAATTCTATTGATCATATATACAGGGTGAATCTAAACACTTGGGAAAAATTTTAAGGGGTGATAGTACACATCAAGACAAACAATATTTGATAGGAAACTAAGAGTCCCAAACGTCTTCCAAAGGAGATAGGCGCCATTAAAGTTTAGGATCCAAAATTTCGAATGATTATAAAAAACGGAAAAATTGGTCGATTCGTTTGCGGTTTTCGCTAAAACTATTCTTTATGTCAGTATTTTCTTGAAAATAAATTTTAAAGATAAAGTTCAAAAAATGCCGATAGAGGACGCTTTAGACTTTGGAGTAACGAAAAACTATTTTTTACCGTTATTTTTTGTATCTCATTAAATGCTTTCAAAAGCTTAGAAATAAACTTAAATTTTGAGCTCAAAATCTGAATCGTTGGGAGTGATTAAGTAGCGCAAACTGAACTGCGCTCAGGAGTTGAAATTTGAAACACCCCCCCCTCTCCTGAACACAGTTCAGTTATTCCCGATCTTGGTGTCGTAGACCAGGCAGAAACAATATCAGTTGTAATGTTCCAACTGGACAAAAAATGTCCGGGCCAGGATTCGAACCTGGGATCTCTTGAAGCTGCCATGCTCTACCAACTGAGCTATCCCGGTTGAATCTGGAGGGCATAATTCATCCAGTTCATGCCGGGATAGCTCAGTTGGTAGAGCATGGCAGCTTCAGCCAAGAGATCGCAGGTTCGAATCCTGGCCCGAACATTTTTCGTGCAGTTGGAAAATTACAACTCATATGATTTCTTTACCAATTTGAATAATTGTGTTAAAATTAATCCAGGCAGAAACTATTACCCCCAACACGTAAGACAAACGATAGAGTAATGACAAAATTAAATAGAAAATTTATTCATAAGAGACATGATCAATGTCTCCGTGCAAAATAAAAAGAAACAATTTGATGTATGCATGTAGTGCGCAATATGAATGAAGGTTGACACGTAGAAAATAATACACGCATGATGTTCGTGAGGAATCACAAAAAATGCTCGAAAGAGTGCCCACCAGCAAAGATGCAGGCCTCACGCCGCAGGCGGAGGGAGTTGCGAACATTAGTGAATACCCCGGGCATCTCCCGGATATCGTCTGCTACGACTGCAATCCTCGCAACCAGGTCCTCGTCGGAGTCGACGATAAAAAATAGTTGTTCATTACTCCAAAGTCTAAAGCGCCCTCTATCGGCAGTTTTGAACTTTATCTTTAAAATTTATTTGTAAAATAATTTTTTTATTTAATTTTGTCATCCCTCTATCTTTTATTTTACGGGTAGTGGGTAGTAGTTTCTGCCTCGTCTACGACACCAAGATCGGAAATAAGTGAACTGTGTTCAGAGAGGGTTCAAATTTCAACTCCTGCACACAGTTCAGTTTGCGCTGCTTAACCACTCCCAACGATTCAGATTTTGAGCTCAAAATTTAAGTTTATGTCTAAGCTTTTGAAAGCATTTAATCAGATACAAAAAATAACGGTAAAAAATAGTTGTTCGTTACTCCAAAGTCTAAAGCGCCCTCTATCGACATTTTAAAAACTTTTTCTTTAAAATTTATTTTTAAGAAAATACTGATATAAAGACTAGTTTTAGCGAAGCCCGCAAACGAATCGATCAATTTTTCCGTTTTTTATAATAATTTGAAATTTTGGACCCTAAACATTATTGCCGCCTATATCCTAAGGAAGACGTTTGGGACCCTTAGTTTCCTATTTAATATTGTTTGTATTGATGTGTACTATCACCCCTTAAAGTTTTGCCCAAGACTTAGATTCACCCTGTATACAGGGCAGCACAAAAGTTCTCGAGCATATTTTAATTTATTGACGGAAATTCCAGAAGGCGAATTTCAAACTGTGCTACGCGCTTCCTAACTGAACTAAAATTTAGCATTCTATGTAGTATACATACAAATCTATAGATCCTATACAGGGCTGCACAAAAAATTCGGATATTTTTCCGAATATCGTTGGTAAATCCTGAAATTGGGTTTTTAAATATGTTATGACTTTTCCAAATTGCACTTATACTCTACAGCAAAAGCTGGGTACCAGGGTGGTCATCCTTTTTTTACTTCACCTTATTAAACGATAAAGATTTGTAAAATTATTTTGGAACTGTTAGAAAGTGTTATATAATCTATGCTTGACAAAGGATTTTTCGTCCTTGTTAATTTCAGAAGTTTCTAATTAGTTCATCATATAAAGGCTTCTGAAAATAAGGTAAAGTTTTCCAGAATCGTAGTAAGTTTGAGATGACATTGATTTTTTATAAACATTACTTTTATATCAAGAAACAATTTTGAATTTTTTTATAGTGTAAGAATATTTATGTAGATTTCATTTCATGTATTGAATTAAGCATTTAAAGAAGAATTCATCATTTAAATATGTTTCCAGGAAATGACACACATGTATTCAGTATGTTTATTTAATTATTCAAGTTCCTTTTTTCCAGATGCATTTCTACGTACCTTCACCACTTATTTATGTTCTTTCGCCACTGTTTAAAATGTATTGGATCAGATATTTCTTTTTATTATCTTTTGGCTTGATCTTTGCTTGTATAATAAAGTATATGCATATATTTTTCATCAGTCATAAAATCAGTGGCATTTTTTTTTTCATTTCTGTAAAATTTGGTCTAAGATATGTTTAATGACAGACTTATGTCTAGAAAACTTAAATTACAACCGAAATAATGTGCCAAATATGAAAACATTAATGAAACATTATAAGGCAGAAAACCAAAATGAAAACATTAATGAAACATTATAAGGCAAAAAACCAACGTTAAAAATACGCAAATAATACACAAAAAGCAGCAAACAGCTGTTTCAAATCTACAAGCGAGATTCATCTTCAGTGCGACAAAGAGCAAAGAACAGCGAGCTAGAAAAAGCAAGACTGGGAAAAATGAGAGTGAGGCGGTGGCTTAAATACCCGATGCTGGTAGAGAACTCCAAAAAAGCTACCAATCAGAAGAAATCAGCACAAAACAACTGGGTGGACAGGTAGAGACATCTACCGGAGAACGAAAGAAACAAAAGAAAACTAACAAAGGGAAATTATATTAATGATCTCCAAATACGGGGAAAATCAGGAGTACCAGATAAATCATTGACTAAGGAGTGAGAATTTTTTATGAATTGGTAAGCTTCTCAAAAATCAAGATCAAGGTTAGAAGAACATTTTTGGATAATGGTGGCTGAGGAAAAGTTGAACCTGTGTTGAAAAGATCAACAATGTTAAGCAATAGAAGAACGTATAAGCTCCTAGTTTTTAACATAACCTTTAAGCTCTTTTAAACGAAATCTAAGAGCACGTTTAGTCTGACCAATATAAGAGAGACCACACTAGGAAAATATTTGGTAAATACCTCAGTTATCTATACGATCAATAGGGTGTTTGAGATTTGAAAAAGAGATTTTATTAACAGGAGAAAAAATAACATTGAATTCGAACCTTCTTACAATATTAGCAATTTGCCGACTGGTTTTAGGAAAAAATGTCAAAACAACTGAAGTATTAGAGTTGGAACTAAAATGTTTTTCAGAATGGATGGGTTTTGTCAATTTCTTATAAATAGAATCTACAGGGTGGGCCAAAAGTTCCGCATAATTGGAAAAACATGTATTGTTACAATATGTTCTCAATATGATTGCCTCCGATGTCAAAACACAACTGCAGGCGATAGTTCATGTTCTTAAGAATGTTGGCTACTAAGATTGGCGTTATGGCAATCATAAAGCAAATAATAGTTACGATTGGCGCTCAGTAGCAATTCGCTCACGCAAATGGTTTTTATCCCTGATCTTCTCACTGTAAAATTTCGATTTAAGGTAACCCCATACAGCAAACTCTACACGCTCTTCACTAGTCAGCATTTTAATCTGCAAATTAAAAGAAATTTAAAAAAGAAATTTTAAAAGTTTAAAAATTCCTATGCCTGTATAATATTAGAGGAATAACCACGATCAACAGCAAGAGCTTTGAGATATTTATGTTCAGCAATAAGTAACTGAGGAGAGGAACAAATATTAGAAGCTCAAAAAACAAAAGAATTGAAAGCAGCAAATTTCTGGTTAGGAGGATGAGAAGAATACCTCTGAGGTGGAAGACTGGCAGCAAAAGGTTTACGAAAGAAGGTGGTCTGAAAGCCATATTCACTGCGAATAACAAGGACATTAAGGAGCGAAAGACAATCGTTGGTCTCAATTTCAAAAGTAAATTGAATGTAAGAATCAATGGAATTCATAATGGCGAGAATAGGATTAATATCCAAATTCATTTCAACCAGGACATAACTATCATCAACAAAACTGACATAAAACGGAAACTTTAATATTTCAAACAATTTGACCTCAAAATAGTGCATGTAAATATCGCATAAAACTGGACTACCAATGACACACGTATTCTTCTCATCCTCCTAACCAGAAATTTTTTGCTTTCAATACTTCTGTTTTTCGGGATTCCAATATTTGTTCTACTCCTCAGTTACTTAGTGCTGAACATAAATATCTCAAAGCTATTGCTGTTGATCGTGGTTTTATTCCTCTAATATTATAGATTCTATTTATAAGAAATCGACAAAAAGCGTTCATTCTGAAAAGAATTTTAATTCCAACTCTATTACTTCAGTTGTTTTGCCATTTTTTCCTAAATCCAGTCAGCAAATTGCTAAAATTTTAAGAAGGTTCGAATTCAATGTTATTTTTTCTCCTGTTGATAAAATCTCTTTTTCAAATCTCAAACACCCTATTGATCGTATAGATAACTGGGGTATTTACCAAATATTGTGCCAGTGTGGTCTCCCTTATACTGGTCAGACTAAACGTGCTCTTACAAAATACATTTAAAAGAGCATGGAGGTTATGTTACAAATCAGGAGCTTAAACTTTCTTCTATTGATTAACATTGTTGGTCTTTTCAACATAGGTTCAACTTTTCTTCAGCCACCATTATCCAAAAATGTTCTTCTAACCTTGATCTTGATTTTTGGGAAGCTTACCACCTCAATAAAAATTATTACTCCTTAGTCAATGGTTTATCTAGTACTCCTGATATTCCAACTATTTGGAAAGCATTAATTTAATTTCTATTTGCTGGTTTTCTATTGTTTCTTTCGTTCTGCGGTAGACATCTCTACTTGTCCACTGAGTTGTTTCTTGCTGCTTTCTTCTCAATTGTTGCTTTTTTAGCGTTCGCTACCCGCATCAGGTATTTAAGCCACCGCCTCTCTGTCATTTTTCCCAGTCTTGCTTTTTTTGGCACGCTGTGCTTTGTTCTTTGTCGCACTGAAGATGAATCTCACTTGTAGATTCGAAACAGCTGTTTTCTGCTTTTTTTGTATTATTTGTGCATTTTTAACGTTGATTTTCTGCCTTTTAATACTGCGCAAAGGCTTTATTTGCTATTTTTACTATATAAAATTTCGCCCAATTGTAAGAGTTATTTTATTCGACGACTAGATCACTAACACAACTCTTAAGACTTTTCACAAATGTTTAAGAATCACAAATTTTTTGTAATATAAAAAAAAAAAAAATATTAAAATTTATAAGAATGAGGAGATTTGAATAATGAAAACTTGAAAAAAAAGGATTACGCAAACATTAAACATGTAACAACTTTCTTTTGAAAACTGGTGTAAAATCCATTATTCACTTTGTATGGTGTATTTAGGAATTTCATTACGTTGTACTAAACATGTAAAGCATTTAATCTTAAAATTTTTACATTGGAAAACAATAATTAATAATTTGTCTTTTTTATAGATCGTTTGAAGGGTGTTATATTTTCATAATATATGTCAATCTCTGTTCATAATTTAATAAAACTACTTGTCGTGCAAATATTTACATGATTTTTTTAAATTTTTTTTGAAACAAAATAACTTAATTTTCAGTTATTTAAAAATCAATTGCAATATAAAAAAATAATAAAATAACACAATTATATTTTAATAAAGAAAAAAAAAACAATAATTATTCTTTTACAATATTTCACACCATTTTCATAAAGTTTCAGATTTCCGAGAGAAAATGTTTAGAAAATATTTTCTGTTTAAAGAGGGAGGTGCGTGCGCCGGTGTAAAACCTTCCAAAAATCATTTTTTATAGTTTAAAACAATATCTGTCCACTTCTTTCCTTTTTAACGCTGATTTGATCAGCGCTTAAAAGAAAAAATTAAATGTCACTTTACTGGCTTTTGTTTGCGTCTGAAATATTTAAATGGATCTTTATCAATATAGGTTGTTTTGACTGTTATGCATTATAAAAAAAATTAGTAATTACGCTATCGATTTCAAATATGCAGAGAAGCTACATGAGACATGTATTTTTCTGGTGAAATATTAAATTTGTCTTTTTAATTCCTATTTTATTGACAAATGTGGCTTCTAAGAAAATCTTTTGCATTATTTTCAAAATTTCATGCAAAATATGTAATTTCATTTTAAAATAATATATTTTTTGTAAAATTGGATGGTTTGCCATATTTCTAAATTCAATTAAAAATTTTTAAACACCTGTTTATTTTTTTTTTTTCAGAACCACCGTTATCAAGAAGCAGTGCCAACCAGTGAGAAGCGTCCTGTTGTAGAGAATATGAATCATTTTCTTGTGGTGAGTTATCTATGCCTGGCGCTTTTATGTATACAGAGCGATTCGGAAGTTCTGGAACAAACTTTACAGGGTGATAGAACACAGTTAGGCAAGCTCAAAACACCATACGATGCATGGTCATAACTCAAGTAGCGAATCACTACAGAGAACTTTCTGGTTGAAGAGAGAACCATGTTTTCTGCAGATGACCATGATTTATGCAGAATAGAACTAGGATGCTAATATAGATGAAAATTAGAAGAAATAAAGAACTTGCAAAGTAAATAGCTCAAGTGTGTGTGTGTGTGTGTGTTTGGGAGGATTGTATCTTAAATTGGGACATATTTTCTTCAGAGAAGTTGTGGGTGAGTCAAAACTCATGGGAAAAATTTTAGGCTGTTTTTTCTCACACATTGTCATTTCTGCCATGGATTGCAAAAAGTATGGCTGGTTTTACTAATCAAGAAAAGGCGGACATGCATTTCATACACGGTGCTGCTGTTGTGAGTGCTCTGGAAGTCATATTTCTGTAGTAAACAGTGTTCTTTCCACAATCAATGATTTATGATAATTGGATTAACGTGGCTGTTTATATATATGTATATATAGAGAGAGATTTAAGATTAGGAAAAATAATAATGCTTTGCATTAAAACTTACATCACACAGCAATGATATATGTAAACACCGAGGATTTCGTCGAAGGGATTGTGTTTCCAGCGGATACTGCTTAAGACATGTTCTGGAGTTTCAGAAAGTGTAGTTTATGTTCTTGCATCTGGTCTTGTATTGAATTATTGGAGTGATAATGTTTATAGAACGAAGTATTGTAGTATTGGTAAAACGATATTTTACCAATGATTTTTTATTGAAACTTATAGAGATTGTTATTTATATTCGTTATTTAAACTTGTTATTTAATTAACATTGTGATTCTTAGTGGCAAGTACTTTTCTAGTAAATTGATTTAGCCTTCCTTGAGTGAAATTACGTTTGTGATTAATTTGAAATTAAAAGATAGATTAATCCCCCCCCCCCCTCATTAGTCTATTCATAGACTAATTTAGTTAGTTATATCAACCCAGTTACCACTGCGACTTCCTTTGAATGACAAATAAATGACTTTTTATTTCTTAAAACTTTAAAACAGTCGCCATGAATGAATAACAGAACAATATAATGCACGAAAGCCAACGAAGTTTTCTGGCAATCAGATTAATTTTATTTTTATGGACTTTGTTGTTTAAAGTTTGCCTAATCTAATAGTAATTACCGTTTGAAAAATAAGTTGTTATTTTCCCTCTACAAAATAAAACACATATTTGATGCATTATTTTTAATTTAAGCTTATTTACTGTAAAAAGAAAAAATATTGTTTATAATTAGTGTAGAGCTCTGGGTGCAAAAACCTTTGTTAACCCATACTAACCCTCCAAAAGTCTGATAAGAAAAATCTTTGAATGTCGTTGGGGGTCGTGGCTCTATAAGCGTGGGACACAGGGGAATTACCCCTTACATTTTCCTCCCTCCTCCTTTGGGACCAGAGTGCATGTCACCATACAGTGATACGTACGAATACATATTTAGATGAATTTGTTTTTAGATGATTTTTGTTTTGAATCTTATTTATTGTAAAAATACAAAATATTGATTACAAAAAGTGTAGGCTCGGGAGCAAAACGTTTTAGGGTCCAAATCATCAACCCCCCTGCAAAAATAAAGGCTTAACAAACCTTTTAATATCACTGGGAGCCTCTATAAGCGCGGGATGGTGTTTACTCCTTGTTAAGCCATGCACACACACACACACACACACACACACACACATATATATATATATTTAAAATTACCAAAATATTGATGCTTTGCATTAAACGTACATCACACAGCAATGATATGATGGGAAATATCCATCATATTAAAAAAAAAATGAAAAAAGAGATACCAACTTTGGGGTTTCAAAGTCAGGTAACCCAGGATCATGGACCGACCTACCCGTGCTTTAATCAGATCATGTATTTAAACAAAAAGTATATTAACCCGTGTTTGACAATTACATTAGATACTTGGGAAATACGAATAACATCAAAAATTGTATGCAAGTAGGGATGAAAATGACTTCTTATTTATTTATTTATTGCCATTTAATACTGCAATTTTTAAAATTTGAAATTTAGACTGTCTCGGAAGAAAATATATAAATGATATAAATAAAATATCTAGATTTTATTTTTAAGGAAAAACACGATGTTAGATTCTTGAGAAGTGTGAATAAGAATATCCAAAAATTTTAATACAAATGATAAATATATGTAGGAATAAAATTGATTTAATATTTTCCCTCGTCATTCAAAAATTGAAATTTTTTGCACAAAAACTATAGTTTTCTTTTCTATGTGGATAAAGCTTTCAAGTATACATTTTGAGGTGATAAAAAAAAATTCTAATAAGGTGTGGAACATATTTAATTATAATCTACTGCTTATGTAATCTCTAATGATAACAATAGTAATTGTGTAAAAAAAATCAACTGTTTAATGGCAGGGATTTTTGTTCCTAGATGTATTTATTACATGTATTAAAATTTTTAGATATTATAAAATTTTTAAGGAATCTAACATCATCTTCTTCCTTAAAAATAAAAAAAAAATAGTTAAAAAAATATTTTTGATAATATTTAGGAATTTTTTTCGAGATAGTTTTATTTTAAAATTAAAAATTGCACTGTTGAATGGTAATACATAAATATATAAGAAATCATTTTCATCTTTACAGGCATATATTTTTAGATATTATTCAGATACCCAAGCATATAATACAAAATTCATATACAAGCTAAATATGTTTTTATTTTTTATGTATAGAAGGTCTGATTAAAGCACGACAAATCGAACCATGGTCATGCCCCCAGAAAAAGGAATTGATTAAAACTACAAAACATGTTTTGTTGAGTACATTTTGGTTGTTTTAAGCAACATTTTTAGTTGAAGTAAAAAATTGGTTTTGTTGCTTGGACAAAAAAAATATTGTTAACACTTTAAAAAATTTTTAACAAAATTTCATCAATTTTACTTGAATTAACAAAATCTGTTTTTTTAATTTTACAATAATTTTGTAATTTAAATTTGTAATTCCAGCAAAATTTTGTTGTTTCTGCAAAATTTAAATTGTTGCGTAGTAGCCATAACTCTCTCACGTAACTTGATTTATTTGACTTATATAGCTATATAATTAAAGGATTAACATAATTATTGGATAATTAAAACTTTTTTTCATTGGGACGGACCAAGGTAGTTTTAAAAATCCCCCTGTCCTATTTGTTACTTTCTTCTATCTTTACAAGAAGAAAGTATTGGATTCATGAAAATTTTCGACATCCGGTTTCCGACGGATTTTAGAAGGTCCTGAACACGATTTGACCGTTTTTAGAAAATGATTGTCTGTGACTCTGGCTGTCTGTATGAGACAACAATTTTGTGGGCGCTCTATCTCAAGAACTAATGCACGGAATTTAATAAAACTTTATAGTCACTAAAACTTTATATTTCCTTATATAAATTGTTGCTGATTAGTTTTTGGTGTAAATCGATGGCGCTGCTATGTTGCATTTTTCGCGATTTCTGCAGTAGCTCTATCTTATTTTCAGCAGTGAATTACGTCTGCAATCTTTGAATAATAACCAGTGAATTTTTATCCTGCTTTTTACAGGCGTAATTCACTACTGAAAATGAATTAAAAATTAGCTATGTGTAACCGTATGCTGGGCTTTGTATTGTCGTCTCATGTTTGTCGCAGAAATTTGCGTGCTGCTGATGACATTTCCATCTTGTGCTGCTAAACGTTTTGTGACCCAAATAACCCCCCCCCCGCCGGAAAGCTGAAAAAAATCTTTAATCTTGTTCGTTGCGAGGGGGGGGGCTCTATAAGTGCGGAAACTTGGTTTATTATGCCCATTGTATATGACCATATAGTGGGTGCGTATGAACACATATTTAGATGAATGTCTTTTTAGTTTTTATTTTATTTATCATAATAATACAAATTATTGTTTATACTAAGTTTAGGGGCCAGTTTACAAATATTTTGGGACCCTTATTAACCCCCCAAAAAGGCTGATAAGGAAAAAAATTATTTAAGAGTGGACAAAATAATATAAAAACGTCATAATGTGATGTAATAAATAATGTACTAATGTAAATAATAGTGTAATATATAATGTAATAATTGTTATTATAGCTTTTCTTATTTTCTGTTACTGGGCTTACACACATATATATAGCTAGATACTTCAGATATAAATATTACAGAAATTGCATGTAACAGTTTGGAATAGTTAAATAGCAGCTCACCTTTCGGATTCAGTATTTCATTCACAAGTGTCATAATTCTGTCGTAAAAATAACAGGAATAGGATAAAAAATATTAACTATCCTCTGAGAAATATCACTGATGTCAGAATAAGTTTGACGATTTCATATAGAATATATAATATCTGATATTAAATTGATTAAAATTTGAAGTATGGTGGTTTAGCAGACAAGTATCCCACATGTATATATTTTCGATAAAAAAAAAAGTTGACAAAATTTGTATAAGGCATTTTAAGATTGTTTTATTATAATTTAATTAATACATATTAAACAATATTAAATTATTAAATAATACCAAATTATTATTATTATCAAATTATGTATTATCGTATTAAATAATATCAAATATACTGTACCGCAATAAAAGGGAAAACTATACAATGTTTCACGATGATAAAACCCACAGCAAATCGGTACATCTCTAATTCTTCAATGCATCCTTTAGAAAAAATGCCACTTATTGAAATCTGTAAACAAATATAAATCTATTTTAAAGATTTATATAGATAAACTTTTTTCCCCAAAAAACTTAATAAGAAAAAAAAAGAAGAAAAGAAATAACAAAAACTTTATTTGCTCTTCTACATAAAAATGAACATGTATTTCAAAAATAAATAATGCCTTGTTTTGGAAAATTTTTAATTATCAACTTTGTTCTTTCTATGTTTATTGCTTTCATTTAATTTCTTAAAGCTATCGTCACTCAAGAACTGGATTTACATAGTATCAGACGGGAACTTTCGATATCTACCTGAGGGTGGAAGTTTTTTTTTAGATAAAAGTGTTTTTAAATAAGTTAAACTAGTATTCGCGTTATCACCGAAGGAAGCATTTAAAATCTAAAGCTATCTCAAGCGAGTTTTCACACATTTTATAGAATACCGTAGATTTAGAGAAAATTCTGACACATTGGAATTAGCTAGGTTCGAACCCTGTACCTCTCGCTTCGAAACAGGTTGGGTTGGGTTGATTTTATGACGGCCGATTATCTATTCGAGGGATATAGGCTCTATGGGGGAGTGCCCTGCGTGGGGGGTACTTCTAAGGGATCCTAACCCGTATTTACGTCAAGGTTCGAAGAAAATCACGGAAAACTCCGAATGGTTAGGTCAACGAGAACGGCAGGGGTATGAACCTAGCACCTCCCATCTACCAGCTTTTAGGGCAAAATCTCTCTGCCACTGGTGGTGCCGTTTCGAAACAGAAGACGTGACAACTGAGTCATTAATGCATGAACAAATCACCGCAATATTTATCCCTTAAGCTTTGGACCATTTCTTTGGCGATTTTACTAATCAATGAGTTGAAAAATGGTTTGAAAATGGTTTAAATACGTAATCCGTCGGCCGATTTGTACGAAAATCTATACAGTTCTTGCGACAGTGGTGTATAATATATTTGTGAAAGGGAAGCTCAATCGGAAGTACCTTTTGGAAGTTATCGTGTTTACGCACTCACACACCGATTACAAGTCTTTCCTTATATCATGAGTTGGGAAAGTAAAAATTAGATGGTATCCTCCAAAATAGAAAATAATGCAATCCCAGATTTCGATATTCTGAAATTTTGTGATGCCGATTGGTGTCTACTCTGAAAATTCCAGGATTTGCACATGCAAAATTTTGGAATTTTATAGATTATTGAATGAATAACATTCATAAACTAACCAAACGGCATTCCCTAAAATTCAAATTAAAAGCTCTGAATTATACAAATATCTCACAAAATGTGGAAGGGCTGATTAAGAAGAGATTAGTTTGAGAAATGAAACATTCTTAAAAATATAAAACACTTTTAAGCTGTTTCTGTACCAGATTTTACCATAACGGTAGAATATTGAGTAGATAAACTTGTTGCTGTTTCATTGTCTGACGAACTGTCCAGGAAAGCTCTATGTACAGGCGGCCAAAAAAAAGAGAGAAAGCTCCATACTTTTTAAACTCCAAATTGTAACAGGAAAAATACTGATATAGCCATTCTACAGGAATGTCTTTTTCAACGTATGTAAAAAAAAAAAGCTTAAGAGATCATCGTCAAACTGAAATTGTAATTTTTATTTTGACATCATATTTTATCTTTTCGGTAAAATATACCAAAGGGGCGTCATCAGGTAAAGTAGTTTAGGACTTATGGAGGTTTTAAGTTTGGAACTCCCAATGTTTAATTCATTTGCAAAACAGATTGCAATGCGGTTAGTGTTTTAAGCATAACTCAAACTACTCGGCAGAATGAGCTTTTAGGGTTCCGTACTTAACAAGTTAAAACGGAACCATTGTAAGATCACTCCTGTGTCTGTCCGTCCGTCTGTCATAGCCCTTTTTCTCATAAACTATGGGACGTGGAAAGTTCAAACTTGGGAAAGTTATAAAGCCTTTTTATTCACACAGAATAAGATTGTTAGCCATTCACAAATATGTTTAGGAAAATTTTAGGGGGCTAATTAAGTTACTTGAAAAAAAATGTTTTCCTTTTTTATATCGTTTTGGGTATTGTGTGAAAGATCTCTTAATACCGAACTCAAAAATATATTTGTTTTAATTTTAATTATTATATTATCAGAGATATCGCCGAAAATGCACTTCAAAAATATGTTTCCCCAACCCTGTATTCCCAACTCTACTGAAACTAAAATTATGAAACAATTAAGGGTAGTAGGAGTTCATTTAAACCTTGCAGGAAAACTATAGCGATTTTTAGGTGCGTTCGTAATTATATAAATACGTAGCACCTATTGTCGTCGCTTGGTCCGTCCGTCTGTCCGTCCGTCTGTCTGTCCGTCCGTCCGCATATAACAACGCAAAAACTTCCCAACCGAATGGTTTGAAATTGAAGATATATTATCTTTGCAGAATTTTGTCGAGACATTTCAAATTTTAAAAACATCGAATCAAAACTTTAGGAGATATTAATAAAAATATTTGTTAAGAAATTTGAATTTTTTTTTAAAAATCGGTGCTTTTTTGTTATAGGAGCTTCCGAAGTTTAATCGTCAAGCGACCGAGATACTTATTTTATGACAGAAATTAATCTGCAGACGATATAATTCATGTCACAGAATTAAAAATCATCAAGATCTGAATATTTATATAACTAGCTATAGTACGAACGCACCTCATTTGTCACGTTTGACGTACAATTTACAACTTGTTCTAGGTATCATAGTTTTTGAGAAAAAAGCATTTTTCCGTTACACACAAACTTTACTTTTCGTGCGGTCAGATTGAGAGTTGACGGGAGCTCGAGGTATGTATCGACGCAGAATCATCCAAGGATATTTGATTAATGATTTTAGAAAAAAAAATTCGATAATTAGCCACGATATTAATTAAGTTACTTGCAAAAAATTATTTTTATATATCGTGCAGGGCAGGGCTGTCCAACCTGGCGCCCGCTATTCACCAGAAAATTCTTACAGAAACATTTTCCTTATATATTCAGAGATTGAATAAGGCAAATATTTCTATAAGAATTTTCTGGTGAATAGCGGGCGCCAGATTGGACAGCCCTGGTATAGGGTATTGTTCGAAAGATCTCACAACATCGAATTCAAAAATATATTTGTTTTAATTTTAGGTATTATATTTTCTGAGATATCATCAGAAGTATGCTGGAAAAATATGTCCCCTCCCACGTCCTATTTCCGAATCTATTAAAACTAAAATCATGAAGAAATTAGGAGCAATAGGAGTTTATTAATTAATCAATTTAATATACGGAACCCCCTGAGCGTGAGTTATACTCGTACTTAACCGATTTATTTTTCGTATATTTGAACATCTAAAAATCGATTTCTATTTAAAAAAAATCAAAGGTTGCAATTCATATTTGTTTCGAAAATATACATATTTTCGAAATATATTTTCCAAAGCGATATAAATTTATAAATTGTTTTGTTTAATTTTTTAAAACAGAAATCAATTTATAGAATCTTCAAATATGGGAATCCAAAATTACAGCTCATTCAGCCAAGTAGTTTTGGAGTTACGTTTAAAAAACATCCCACATCGTAGTTTGTTTGCAACTATTAAAAACTAGTCGTTGGGGGCCCCCGTAATACTTACCCATCATGGATATGCATAATATAAAATATGAAAATAAAACATGTGTAAACTATTTATAAAATGCATTACAATTCGAATGTAATCGTGGTTTGATGACGTCATAAACTTTAAATCCTCTATTACTGAATTGCGTAAAAGAAACATCCTTATAACTCTAAAAATGATAATCATATTAACTAACAGTTTACTGCGTCGGATTAAGCGTCTCATTTTCAGTTAAAATATATCTTTGAATTGAAATTCGAATGAAATACAGGGTCATGAAAAATTGAAGAGTGTGGAAAATATATTTACAAATATGTCGGCAACTAATTATCCGATCGACTTCATTCTTTATGCAAGATTGTTTTTTATTGTCTTTTATATTCACTCCTTAAAATAAACAATTTCGAAACTTTTTATATACCTTTTATCAGAACGAATGTTTTGAGTGTCCACAAAAAATAGTTCCGGATAATCGAGGTTACTGAAATTCAATAAGATTATTCCGATTATTACATACTAAATACATACCAGATTTCAAGTGTCTATCTCAATTTGTTCGGTGGATAGAGCGTTTACAGACACACACAGACGGATGGCAATTATTTTTTTCTAAAAATATGTTTTTCGGAATCTTCAGTATCTGAAACGTGTAAATCCTTCAATTTTTTTTTTCGATTTTCAAAACGATTACAAGACTTACCCTATACTACGTACGATGGGTAAGTAATAAATTTACCATTAGGAATTAAAATTTTACATGTCCATAATTCCTAAATTTTTTCTCCGAATCTTTTCCCATTTGATATACCAAGGTAAATTTTACCAAAATAATCTAAATATGATAACAAAATTAGGTATTCGTATTGAAAATTTCATGCTTGGTCACAATTTTAATAGGGCGACGGCGACCAAAACTTATTTCTTTAGCATGAATTTAAAGAAGATATAATTCCCCATCGAATGACGATTTTCGTTTTTCTCTGCGTGTATTTGGTGATAAAGTTTTTAGGTGTTTTCTTTTTTTTTTCTGACCGACTGTACTTACATTTAAAATAGTTTACCTTTTTCTTACACAATAATCATAACGATCTACAGTCACTAACAGATCTCGATTAGTCTTTTCTTTTGGATTAGACTTTAAAAAGGAAATATTTTAGGTTTGCTAGTAAATGCAATGAGGATACTCCCGTTTAAAAAAATTGTTGCGTAAAATGTTAAAAGTTATTTGAAAAGCTCCTAAATTTTTGTAAAAGTTATGGGCATTTGTGTAGATTTTATGATGTGTACCATGCTATTGTTCAATAAGTAAATCTAAGAGACTCTTAATATCGAATAGATAAATAAGCCTTTAATAAAAGAAATACATTTTGATGAGAAAAATACAGTATGATAAGAATAAGTAATTTATTCCAAGCCTAATTGCGGGTCATAGGTTTGTGGAATATCCTACACGAAATCCAGAAATCTGAGGACTGGAATTGAAATAATTTACCTATCACTTTTTTCAGAGACAAAATCATATAAACTTATAGTAATGTTAATTTATATAGAATAAAACTCACACACACACAAATTTCTGAAAGGTAAACATCCTATTTTCTCAATGTTGCATATAACAAAAATCTGATGATCTAATTTTACTTTCGAAATGTTTATAATGATTTGCTGCTATTTATTTTAAATGAAATGATAGAACAACAAAAAATATCAACAACAATTCGTCTCCTAGTGAACTTAAAATATTCCAAAGAAAAAAGCCTCTTTTCTCTCTCAGTAATTAAAAGAGAAATTGTACTTAAATTTTGTTAATATAATTCTAAATTATTTTCGACATTTCATCCATTTTAAAAATTTACAAATGAGACTATTTTATGCTTAAATACGTTTTTTCTTCCATTTTTATTGCATCTTTTACTAAATGTTAGCTTACTACAATGTCATTTATCAACCGGTTTCTTTTATGTTATTTATGTAACTTCTTCAACATGTTCTTCTTAAACATTGTTTAGCCTTTCAGTTTAATATTTTTATGTGTTTGCTTTCTAAAGTAAGCTTTTAACACCTTCATCATTGTTTAAAAGTGTTTTATATGATTTCGGTTCGTCTGTCCATCTGTCAGTAAGTCACGAAACTAAGGGGGGAGCAGAAGGGACAACTGTATCGGCCGCTGGATTTGGTAGGGCACAAATATGAAGAATTATGTAAATATTAGAGAACTTAGAATATACAGATTGTTTTATAATAGTATGTGTGTGAACAATGTGCTTTACGTTAAATATCTTATGCAATTATTTACTCGCTTTCAAATAATAATATATGATGGAAGTTGGGGGGGGGGGGGGGGGTGACGGCCATCGTACTATCTTGCCCCGGCTGAAATTTAGTCTCGTTTCATCACTGCATTATCAGTTTGTCTATCTGTGCATCTGTCTTCGTTCTAACTTTCGTAAATACACTTGGATTGACAATATATTGATGTATGGCATTGAAGTTTACTATAGCATATTCTCTATTCTGCGCAATATTTAAAACTTCTAGAAATAAGCGAATCCCAGACTTAGGCTCATTCCGTAAAATAGTTCTTGAGTTAGGCTTAAAATTACCTACATTACAGTTTGTTTTGCAACGATTAAAAATAAATTCGACATTAGGAGTTCAAAACTTTGCATATGCATAATTTCCAAACTTCTCTAAAGAATGACATCCTGTTTGGTATCCAAAGGTAAAACTTACCGATAAATCAAAATATGATATCAAAATTAGGTGTTCGTATTGAAATTTCGATAATTTGTTGCAATTTCAATGCGGAAACGGCCCCTTAAGCATACTTTTTTAAACATAAAATGAAAGAAAACATAATTCCCTAAAGAATGGATATATTCGTTTTACGCTTCTTCTGTTTAGACAGGAAATAGCATGGGAATCTTCGGTTTATTATTATTAATGTTTGTTGACTGTACCTATAATGCACATTAAAAGGCATTTAAAAAAATAACATTCAAAGAACCAAAAATTGAGGGTATATTTTTAAAATCTTTGTTTGCAACGTGTTCTGATTTTTTCGACTGTTTGAAAGCATTCAAAAAACAAAAACGAAAAATCATGCGTCAAGCATAGATAATGTAACACTTTCCAACGCTTCCAAAATAATTTTACATATCATTACCGTTTAATAAGCTGAAAGGTAACATCTAAGTAAACAATTTGGAAAACGCATAACATATTTAAAAACGTAATTTCAGGAATTTCCAACATATACAATATTCGAAAAAATATCCAAATACTTTTATTCAGCCCTGTATATGATCTATAGATTTGTATATATACTACATAGGTTGCTAAATTTTAGTTTAGTTAGGAAATGCATAGCACAGTTTAAAATTCTCCTTCTGGAGTTTCTGTCAATAAACGGAAATGTGTTGGCGAACTTTTGTGCTGCCCTGTATATGATCTACAGAATTTATACACACCAAGTAATAGACAAAAAGTGAGTTAAATTTAAAATCGCGTTCAGCAACTTTAAAACAGACAGTAGAGAATTCTTTTGTATGTCCCTGTAAATGAACGATGACTGCTATACTCACAATATTCTGTAATAAGCTTCTTGTAATGCACCTAAGAGATATATATAAATTTCAAAGCGTTTAAAATAGTGAAACATTATTTAATTAAACCGCAAACGTTTTTTCTCCATAGACGTAATGTAACTTCTTTTGACTGTCCCTGTAAAGCAGCTATAAGTGATGTGCACACCCTATTCCATATTAAGCTTCTTGTAATGCACCTTCGTGATATATAACAATTACAATGTGTTTGAAATTGTGTAACTCATTAAAATAAACCGCAAATGATTTTCCCTCGTAGACCGTAATGTAACGGAATTCTTTTGAGTGTCCCTGTAAAAAAACTATAAGTGCTACACACTTCAGTTGAAATAGAGAACATGCTATATATAACTACAACAACATATAAAAATTGCAAGGCAATCCGAGCATATTTACGGGAGTTAGAGCACGGCCAGACGGCAGACGGCCAGACAAACCGAAGTCATAAACACTTTTCAACTAGGTTGGAAAGTGTTAATTAATATTTTCTAAGTAAAACAATTATGTTTAATCGTATTATATTTTCTAATATGAGCAAATCTTGTGTGTGTGTGGTTATATACAGTATGCCCACTAAAGTCCCTTGCCACCCTCTTAACTTCGGAACGGCTGCTACTATATTCATAAAAGTGGTGTCTAGGTATAGTAAAGTATCCATGCGCTACTGAATGAAACCGCCTATGGTGCCACCTGGTGAAATATGCGGAATTAGCATTCCTATCTCGAAAACGGAAAGAGATACGGAAAACAAGTGATTTACAAAGTTGTACAGCCTCATCGATTTAGTACAAAAAACACCTTGTGGACATTAATGCAAAGAATAGAACGGTTAAAACGCACATTTGTTTTTAAGTGATTTCCTAAACTGTGACGTGACAAAACGATCTTAGAAAGGAAGAAACAATCAGTTACGAAACAGCTAACCCTCCACAAACATTGCAGGACCTTAAATTACGCGTTACGAACGCTTGTGCCAACGTGTCACCATCTATGCTCCAACGTTTGCAACGTGAAATTCAAACAAGGATCCAAATGTGCATTGCAGCTGACAGTGAGAAATTTGAACATCTAAAATAAAGGTATATTATTATAA
This sequence comes from Maratus michaelseni, assembly GCA_963931845.1. NCBI lineage: Eukaryota > Metazoa > Arthropoda > Arachnida > Araneae > Salticidae > Maratus > Maratus michaelseni. The sequence goes on from OZ007599.1 coordinate 276,811,057, forward strand.
ATAGTTGTTTTTTTCTTTCTAAGATCGTTTTGTCACGTCACAGTGTAGGAAATCACGAAAAAAAAAACAAATTCGCGTTTTAACCGTTCTGTTCTTCGCAATAATATCTACAAGATGTCTTTTCGTACTAAATCGATGATGCTCTACAACTGTGTAATTCACTTTATTTCTCTATCTCTTTCCGTTTTCGAAATAGGAATGTTAACTCCGCAGCATGCCACCAGGTGACGCCGTAGGCGGTTTCATTGGGTAGCGCATGGCTACTTTACTATACCTAGACACTACTTTTATGAATATAGCAGCAGCCGTTCCGAAGTTAAGAGGGTGGCAAGGGACTTTAGTGGGCATACTGTATATATATATGCAAATTTTATTTTAAAAAGGGCTCTAACGATTTTGACGAAATTTTGTATAATACCGTTTTGAGGCACCAGAAAACCATTGGGTTAGGTCAAATGTTCGAGAAAATAAGATTAGTGGGTCATTTTTGGTCACCATGGGTCAGGGTCAAGCTAATTGTATCTTAAAAACGGTTCAAACGATTTTGACTAAATTTTGTGGCTTACCATTTTCGGGAACGAGAAGACTATTTGGCTGAGTCACATGTTCGAGAACTTTCGATTAGTGGGTCATTTTTGGGCCAGCGCGGGTCAAGTTAATATAATCTAAAAAACGGCTCTAACGATTTTGATTAAATTTTGTATTTTACGAGCTTCGAGAACGAGAAAATCATTGGGCTAAGTCAAATATTCTAGAAAATCAATTAGTGGGTCATTTTTGGGTCACTGTGGGTCAAGCTATTTTTATCTAAAAACGGCTCACACGATTTGAACTAAATTTTGTATCCTACAGTTTTGGGGCACGAGTACATCATTGGACTAGGTCACATGTTCGAGAAAATTGGATTAGTGTGTCATTTTGGTCATGGGTCATTATGGGTCAAGCTACTTTTATCTAAAAAACGGCTCAGACTATTTAGATATTTAGACAAAATTTTGCATCCTACTGTTTTCGGGCATAAGAAGACTGTTGGGCTAGGTCACATGTTCCAGAAAATTCGATTAGTGGGTCATTTTGGCCATGGGTCACTATGGGTCAAGCTATTTTTACCTTAAAAACGGCTCGGACGATTTTGACTAAATTTTGTATCCTAAGATTTTGGGGCATGATAAAATCATTGGGCTAGGTCACATTTTCAAGCAAATTCGATTAGTGGGTCATTTTGGTCTTGGGTCATTATGGGTCAAGCTATTTTATCTTAAAATCGGCTCAGAGGATTTGAATTAAATTTAGTATCTTACAGTTTTAAGGAACGAGAAGACTATTGGGCTAGTTCACATATTCGAGAAAATTCCATTAGCGGGTCATTTTGGTCATGGGTCATTATGGGTCAAGCTATTTTTATCTTAAAACCGGCTCAGACGATTTGAACTAAATTTTGTATCCTACGTTTTTGGGGCACGATAAAATCATTGTGCTAGGTCAAATGTTCTCGAAAATTTGATTAGTGGTACATTTTGGCCACGGGTCATTATTGGTCAAGCTATTTTAATCTTAAAATCGGCTCAGAGGATTTGAATAAAATTTAATATCTTACAGTTTTAGGGAAGGAGAACACTACTGGGCTAGGTCACATGTTCTGAAAATCTCGATTAGTGGGTCAATTTGTTTATGCGTCATTATGTGTCAAGTTATTTTTATCTTAAAAACGGTTTAGACGATTTGAACTAAATTTTGTATCGTACGGATTTGGGGCACGAAAAAAGGATTGTGCTTGGTCACACGTTCGAGAAAATTCGATTATTGGCTCATTTTGGTCATGGGTCATTATGGGTCAAGCTAAATTTTTCTTAAAAACGGCTCAGACGATTTGATCTAAATTTTGTATCCTACGGTATTTGGGCACGAGAAAATCATTGAGCCATGTCACATGTTCGAGAAAATCCGATTAGTGGGTCATTTTTGGGTCATTGTGGGTCAAGATAATTTTATCTAAAAAACTGCTCAGACTATTTTGACTAAATTTTATATCCCACGGGTTTCGGTCACTAGAAGACAATTGGGCTTGGTCACATGTTCGAAAAAATTTGATTAGTGGGTCATTTTGGTCATTGGTCATGATATTTTAACTCAAAGATAATTTTGATCAAGCATAGCTCGGTCTTCTCTGCTCGTGTTACTTTGAAGGGCCTTACGGAAGCAGTACATCGATTACAGATTATTATATGTTTATTTCAGTAATTATAGAATTTCGTTATCTTTCGGTATGTAAACTAACATGTTACATATAGTGCCATTCACAGTGAAGTTTTGCGGAGAATCATGTTAATTAGTTATTTGACATTTTTATCTCAGCCTATAAAACAGAAAATGATTTTTAATATTCCTGCACAGTTCATTTATATATATACACAGTGCATCAAAAAATGTATACACGCACTGTTTAACGAGTTATAACTTTCTAATTTTTCTTTCTTTTCAAAGTGTAATTAATTGGAAATAATGAGTGGAGCAAGGTTAATATTCGAAAAAAGAAAATTTATTTTAAAATACTATTGTAAGTTTGAAAATATAGCAGAAGTATAAAAAATAATATCGCAGGGAATTTCAGGCAGATTCACCTATGCGACTTACAATTAATCGGATAAAAGATAAGTTTGAAACGAATGGATGTTTATAGACAACGTTCCGGAACCGCAATTGAGCCAGAATGCACCACAACACCAAATGAAATGTTTGTTGAAGTTTGTGAATCAATAGCTCACCTTTATAAGCAGTGTAGTGACCGGAACGGTCATAATTTGGAACACCTTCGGTAGGAGGAAAATTTAAACATTTTATGTAGACTCTTTTGCAATTTAACTATTAATTATACGTGGGTAAAAACTGGAGTTACAATCATTCAAAGTGTGTGTACATTTTTCTGACGCACCCTGTGTATATTTATATATATATATCTAGTATTCACCAAAAAGCTCAGCAATTTTTCTCTTTCTCGGGAACGCATCGGAATTTTGAAACACTGTAAAACACGCATCCAATCATTTTGAGGATACTTCATTTGGTCATAATGGTCATAAGGACGTCCATGAAATTTTCAAACCCAACACCTCATTGTGAGACATATTTAGATTTTTCGGTAAGTTTTACCTCGGCTTACCAAACGGGTAGTCATTCACTCAAGTAGTTTAGAAATTACGAAGGTTTAATGTTTGAATATCCCAATTTTAAATTCATTTTTAATGGTTACAAACAGAATCGTTCCAAATGTGGTTGCAATTTGGATAGCTTTTTAAGTATAAATAAAAGGAATGAACTGTAACGAATTCACATATTCCAAGTTTCTGGAAATTGATTTCTGTTAAAAAATTCATAGTCTTTTCGAAAATTATTTTCAAAAAATATATATTTTTAATACATTCGCTACTTACATGAATACACGATCGGCCTAAGAGTAGATGGAATTCTAAAGATTGCATCACTTCTACAATTTATCTAGATAAATATTTATTCCATTCCGTTTACTAAACAATGTTAAAAGTTTATTTTGAATTTTTAAGAATATTTTTGATAATAATGTACCTTCAACCATATATCAACAACTGTATGCCAGATGTTTTTTGATTTTGAAATTTATGATGTACTGGGTTTAAAGATTATTTAATGGGTTTAAAGATTGTAAAAATGTGTAAATTAAACATTTAGGTAACTTTTATGATATACAGGGTGGGCGAAAAGTTCTTGACACATTATAAAAATCAATAAAAAATAACCGAGTAATTGGCATATGAAAGTGCAGTTTTGAACAAAAATGTTCTCATGATCAAAAGTTTTCTTTTAGCTATTAAAAAATAGTTAAATGTCTGATAGATGGCTCTACATCTGCAAAGCTATGGAGCAGTCAGAGTGGCGACATACACAAAGCGCTCTCTTAGATTGGAGTGTTTCTCTAAACTATGGCAATCCACATTCCAGAAATTGGAGGTACTCCCCCTCATAAGTTCGATTAGACGAGCGAGACGAGTCAAGCATACATTGGTTTGGCGATAATCGCCACGTTTCCTGGCGTTTTATTTTTGTCTAAAATCGCCTCGGTCAATCATTATTTCCCATATGTCGCTACTCTGTTATATCTAAAGGCTACACCGTACGCTTCATGATGCATGTGTATTCTCCAAGAAATATTATTTTATCTGCAACCATTTCAGCTGATGCCGTACCTTTAGGATTTTTGATCTGGAATTATTCGCTTTAAGTACCCATATTTTTTTTCACTTTTTAAAAGTAAGCGAATTTGTTTTTGACCGGTGGTAATTGTGGTATTTGTCAATTATAATGGAATTAACTTTTGCACCAACTTTTTAAATGTTTTAAGTAGGCATTGAGCTCTATATATAACAGGAGTTCAGAATCAGCGGTCAGAAACATGAAAGGCAAATGAAGCTTGCAAGGCAAAAGTAAAAAATAGTCCGTGTTGTCAATGTCAGATATTAGCGTTCTCTTTTACTATTATCCTAATTTATGCTTTTATAATTAAGCTATGCTTATCTAATTCATAAATAATTTACTAATCATGTAAGGGAATGTGATAGACAGCATGTTCTGCCATGAATGCGAGCTAAAATTATCGTCACTGTATCCTTCCGCGCTGACCGTTGGAAATCATGTTGGGCATTAGGAAGACAGATCTACTGTTATATTTGGAGCTCAGTGTAAGTAGGTAGTTTTAATAAAAATTAATTTTTGTTTTTACTCTGATTTATTTCAGCATGATTCACTTTTATATAAACTGTTTTCCTAGATGCAAATAACTACGAATCAAAGAAACAAAAAGTTTAAAGTAAAAAAAGGCATACATCACCATAAATTAAATTTCAATGTGGCAATAAAACGTACCATTTGTGATGAAATACTTGTTTATCCTAAGTTTTTGATGTATTTTGGGGTAGCTTAGCATATTAAGTGCCATCTAGGAGAAATTTTTAGAACTAAATTATTTTATTTGTTCAAACAAAACTTTCCATCTTGAGATGTATTTTCATTCAAACCACAATCTCGTACGCAAATTACTTGATTTGTTATGGAATTTCAAAATATGCGAATGATTTTTTGCCCACTCTGTATTTCCTTCTCTCAAAATGCAAATCAAGTATTTGGAAAAATCCAACGTAATGTTTCCTGAACCATCAATGTATTTTAAGAAAGTATAAAGACAATTGTCAGTGGTGTTCTTCAGTGTGGTGGTCCAATAGTAATACCAAAGTTAATAGTAAATATCATAATACATTTTTATTAACAATAGGTTTTGTTTTAAGTTTTTTGTGTCCAAAGACAAAGACTTTTGTGACATTATTTTCTACCCTTTTTATACAAATTAGTAATTTTAAAGATTAAACTTATGTTTCTTTCCGAAAAAAAATACATAACATATAAAGATGAAGATGTCAGCGGTTTATTACAACAGCAGAAATCATTTTAAATTATTTTAACACGTTGCCGACGGACAACTTTTATTAATTCTCGGTTTTAAAGCAGTAGAAGCTCCCACCTCTTCTGAAAGTGTTTCGCAAATTGATTTTATAGATAGGTTTCTCAAGTTTATGCATCAATAAATATTTTTTAATGTACGGATTTAATATAAAATGTCTTACAATCTAAAAAAGAATATAGACAACGTGATAGAAATGCATGTTTTGTAGCATTTCTCCCTTAGTCATAGTCAATGATGTTTGGTTAAATATAAACGAGAATTCTTGTTCCCTTATCTGTAATGTGTTAACACTTAATAAATATTTGAAAATTCTCGATTTTCTGAGCGTCTGAGCACTTTTCGAAGCTACTATATAAAGACAACCTTAACAAGTTAACCTTTGTTCTTTAACAAATAAATAAAAAATAATATATAATAAAATTTATACCTCGGAAAAGTTTGAATCCAGATCTTTTGAATTTTTGTAAACAGTATCTTTGCAGAAGGGAGTGACTATTTTCTTGTAGTCCTTAAAACAGGGGTGGGGTTAAATTATTACAATTTTATGCGAAACGTCAATTACGTAGTAAAAGCATTCAAATGAAAAAAAAATACTATAACATTACTTATATTTACTTATAGGTTAATTCGTTAGGTTACCTGATTCTTTCGGCAAGATGTCGGAACAGTTTCATTATATTGATTTGAAATTGTGGCCGTGCTGTTGAAATACGTATTTCTCTCCCAATCCGTAAAGCCATCAACACCACAGCACTCCCACTATAAAATACAAAAAACAGTACTGTATTTCTACCGTAAGTAGAACAGATATACGGGGTGTCCTGGAATTCCAAATACATAAATATTGTGGGAAGGTAGAGCACGCTTAGAAAAAAAAAATTGCATAGGAAACTAGGGTTGGAATCTATTTACTTATTCAAAAATACAGGGCGTCTCACTCGAATCTGAACACGGATTTCCGTTTATTATTGTATAAAAATGAAATTTTTGGTAGACTTACGTTTCCTTTCGTGGAACTCGATAAAATTACAAAAAGTGCTTAAAGAACGCAGTAATTTACTCAGAGACAAGGTATGTAATGGGAAGTATATAATAAGACATAGCGTGTCCAGTTCAGTGCTGTATAGATGCGGATCATGATTATTTACCACCATTTCTCGCGATACCATTGCATTTTACACAAAGGAAGTGTCTGCTGCGAATTCCATTAAAAATCTTAATAATTTTTAAATAATGAACAAATTTCGGGTTCGAATTAAAGTGAGACGTACTCTGCAGTGCGTTAAGAAATTATAAGACTACTTTTATTTTGAAAATTATGAAGTAAATGAAGGTTCTAATTATAGTTTAAACACATGAGATATCAAAATACAACATATTTATTAAAATTAGTTTGCAATAATTTTCAATAATGCAATAAATAAGTATGTTAACAAAAATATAAGCAAGGATTGAAAAATACACTGTTAACAAATTATAAGACCACTCGTCTAAAAACAAAAATAATATGTAAATTAATACGATGTTGGTCCTCCATTTTTCCTTATCACCTCAAACACTCTGTTTTTCATAGAAGTGACCAGGTGATTAAGTACAGATTCAGAAATATTGTGTCATTATTTTACAATGGTTACTTCTACTTCATTGGCAGATAAAAACTGTTTATTATTAGCATAAACTTTGCGGCTTGATATGCCCCAAAGATTTTCCATAGGGTTCAAGCCTGGACTTCGACTTGGCCATGACAAAACATGATTTTTTAATTTTTTAAACCATTGCTATGTGGATTTAGACACATGGCAAGAAGCATTGTCCTGCTGAAACATCCAGTTAGCACCACCTAAAAAGGTCAAAACGATATCAAATGATCATATAACATAGCCTGATATTGCGCAGTGTTCATATGTCCCGAAATTCGGGTTAAATCACATAATCCATCATGTCTAAAAGCTCCCCCAAACCATTACTGATCCTCCTCCCATTTGTCGACTGAAGCATTGTTTTGGTTCCTTCCTCAAATCATGCCAATAGTGTTTATAACCATCCGGACCATCAAGATTAAGTTTTTTTTTTCATCTGAAAATATCACTTTTTCGTTTATTGTCCCATGACATGACATTTTTAACCCATTTAAGTCTTTCTACTTTATGATGTTTAATTAACCTTGTTTTTTTCAACAGTTTCATACATTTTGCATTACTATTTGATTTCAGACTCTTCCAATCTGTTACGTGTGGGGTTCTTTTGCTGAAACGGTTCGAAATTTCCCGAGTTGAAAGACCTTTTTGAGTTGATAATCGAAATATTTGTCGATCATCCCGTGCTGTCAAAATCCTTTTTCTTCCAGATTGTTTAATTTTATTTGAATACTTTTTTCTAATTATTTCATTGTGAATGGCAGTTTTAGAACGCTTCATTAACCGATATATTTCTTGTTCAGATTTACCAGCATCCTTATAAAACCAAATTTTTCTGACTTCGGTTGCAGACAACTCTTTACCCCGTGGCATCTTCAAATATATGGTAAATAACACTATCTAAACTTGCACCTTTGCTTCTCGGGAATACTTTCATTACATAAACGCGTACGTTTTATAATAATTCTGATGTGACGCATAATATGCTAATTTCCTCAGGTGATTTTATAATTTCTTAACAGTCACCTTATTCATGTTTTAAAAAAATTTTTAATGAAATGTAACTTAAATTTTAATGTAGCTATTATAACAGAAAACATTCTATGATCAATTTTAAATACACACGCAAAAATTTTCATTTTGTGCCTTCTTCTTCAGAAGTGCACCAATTCGTTAGTGGTTTTATAATTTCTTAACGCATTGTATTTTTGATTGAATAAATGGATTGCGACCCCAGTTTTCTATATAAAATATGTTTATTGTAATGTGCTCCAACTCCCCTCGAACTTTTTACGTGGAGATTCAGGATACACTGTGGAAAAAGAATTCTTAGAAGTAAACCAAATTAGTCATTAAATAATTTTTGAAATCCCAGAAAGAAAGTACTAAGAAAATTCAAATAAAAAAATTATTTTGAAAGTAAATACATTTAGGCGAATTTGATTCTGACTTAAATCTTTACGAAAGTACTGCTATACCTGTAGAAGTGGTTATAAATTATTTACTCTAGATACCTATAATCATTTTTTCTCAAACGAAGTTTTACTTAAACATAATTGTGTGTATAATGAACGATTACGAAATCCTAACTGCTTTAATTTAAACCAACAATAGATCTCTTATACTACGATCTGAGAATGTGTTTGTATTTCACAATTACTCCTTCTAAAATATGGAATGTTGAGGAAAGAAACTAAAGTCGATTTTAAAACGAATATGAGGATATCATAATAAACTAACTCTTAAAATGCCGAATTTTAAACTAATTTCTAAGTTATTATTTTTCTATTTTTAATGCCATTTTTGTAATGATGGAAAAAAATTACTTCAACTTGTGATCTGTACCAATAAAAAAAGTTTCTCTCTCTCTCTCTCTCTCTGTGTGTGTGTCTGTGTGTTTGTTTGTCTGCGATGGCTAGTAAAATCTAGCGCACCTAGAAGCCTGAAAATTTAGATTGAAGTAGCTCAAACCCTCTCCTGGTGCACCTGAGACTCAGAAGTTTAATATTTTAATTATTTACTGAAATATTAATTAAAATTCACAAAGAACTCTCATCAAAAATACGTGTTCTTTTCTTCTGTTGGTTGGATGTATAGAGTCTTTACAGAAGTAATTAAATAAACCAGAGTAGTGATGCATAGATAAGGACTTCTAACAAAATAGTGTTAATATGGATTGCAGTTACTGGCGTACAGCCATGCAAGTGTAGCGCCACATGCACACGACAAATTACACAAGCGCCACCTATTTGAAACATTTTTCCAGGAACGTTTTTCTTCATGATAATTAGCTGGGTTTAAGGATTTTTTTTTTACATGACATATATTATTATGATATAGATTATTAATACAGAAAACTTTTGACCTCGCGCCACCTGGCTGCGGCCTTTTCCTTAATTGGACCCTCTTATTAATAAATCCAAATCTACTGCTCTGATTTCAACAGAACTAATTACATTTACCAATTTTAATATTTTTAGCTTCATTCGTAGCGTTTAATTGCTGTTTTATATGGAGAATACCGCTATTTTAAATCTCAGCTAATAATGTTCCAAACTTCTCCGAACAAGTACCATTTTTACTAAATTATTGTAAAAATCAGCATTCATAGCTTTAAGGTGTATTTTTAGAAAGCAGTTACGAGTATTTCTGAATAATAGTTTAAGACAAATTTCAAATTAAGTTCCTAGCTTAACCAAATGAATCAATCTTTAAAGATGTATAGTGGTCCTCCTAATTAGTTATTTGCTGAAAGGTACTTGAACATCTGTCCCCCCGGCCCCTCCAACTAAGTCCCGTCTCCATATATCAGCCACCTACATTCCGATTTCAATGCAAGTGATTCCAAACATTATAATTAACGTAATAGTCACCTTCTATAACATTAAACTAAATTTATGAGTAGCGGTTACCACTATATTCGAATAATAGTTAAAGCCAAATTTGTAATTACGTTCCTAGCTTAACCAAACGAACGAATTTTTAAAGATGCATAGTGGTCCTCCTAATTAGTCATTTTCTAAAGGGCACTTTAACAACCCCTCCACCCAGGCCCCTCCTTCAAGGTTTTTTTTCTCTAACTATGCCCCGTTTCTGTATCTCCGCAACTATGTTTCAGATTTCAACGCAAGTGATTCCAAACATTATTATTAACTTAATAGTCACCCTCTATAACATCAAAGTAAATTTATGAGTAGCGGTTACCACTACCTCCGAATAATAGTTTAAGCCAAATTTGTAATTAAGTTTCTAGCTTAACTAAACGAACGAATTTTTAAAGATGCATAGTAGCCCTCCTAATTAGCCATTTGCTGAAGAGCATTTGAACATCCCCTCCCCCTCCGGCCCTTCCCCCTGAGGCCCCTCCTTCAATGTTTTTCCTCTTACTGTGCACTGTTTCCATAACTCAGCAACTATCTTTCCGATTTTAACGCAATTGATTCCAAACATTATAATTAACTTAATAGTCACCTTCTATAACAATAAAGTAAATTAATGAGTAGCAGTTACCACTATTTTGAATAATAGCTTAAGCCAAATTTGTAATTAAGTTACAATTTAACCAAACGAATGAATTTTCAAAGATGCATAGTGATCTTCCTAATTAGTCATTTTCTGAAGGACAATTGAACATCCCCTACCCCCCGGCACCTCCATCAAGGTTATTTTCTCTAACTGTGTCTTATTTCAATAACTCGGCTAATAATGTGCCCATTTTCTCCAAACCAGCTCAATTTTGTAGCACGCCTACTATACAGTGCAGCAGGCAGCGGGGACCTGTCTTAGAGATTCGTTCGGAAAGAGGTTTGTGTAGAACAGAATGCTCCCCTGGTGGTGGAAGGGAGAAATAAAAGATTTTACAGAGAGTACGAGCATGCCCGGTATACGGTGCCGAGGTCATCGGAGTTTCTTTTTTTAAGAGATTTAAGTTTATTACACGGGCTCGGGCAACACCGGATGGATCAACTAGTAAAAAATAAAGACAAAAGTAAATAATAGCATATCATCTGCCATCCGGTAAACAAATATGTTTGTTTTTGTTTTGTTTATATAAATCGATTTAACGGTTTTTAATTTGCATACTCTTAAAAAATTAATGTTAATACCATTCACCGACTTACTTCCACTTTCACTATATGATTATTACCAATGAGTTGAAAGATTTCGATATTATTGATTCGTATAAAATATAATTTTCTGAACTTCTTTAAAATGTAGATGCATGAACACTGATAGAAATGAAGTCTGAACATAAGCACATGGTGATTGTTCAGATTGGATTTTTTGTCCAATCCATAGCATAACAAACTACAGAAATTGGCGACACTCGTCTGGGCCAGTTCTCTTCCGCGAAATAGAAATACAAACAAACATTAGCTTGGATTGCTCAGATTGGTTATTTTTTCCAAACCAATAGCATCCCAAACAAAAGAACTTGGTCAAGTAACGTATATACGTCAAACATATAACGTCAAGTTTTTACAAAATCCTCTTGACCAATCAAATATTATTGCCCGTATGTTGCTCTTGTTCTTATGAAAACTTTCGACTATAATTGTAGTAAAATCATGAAATTTACAAAATGTAATTTTCGTAATTTTCTGTTACACAGACTGTAATATAATTTCTTTTTTAAGTAAATAAATAAATTAAAAAAAAAGCTACAAAATTTCTTTAAATGTAGAATAAAATTATTTATTTCAACCAAAGATTGAAAGATCTCACACGATGAAAATGCAGCACAACGTGTTGCTACGTCAGCTGTGACAACTTGGAACGCGCGGCGGGTAAGGTGGTGCGGTAGCACAGATTTCACGTTCAGCCACAGAGCGATTGAAGGGTAAACTAATGATTTAATAAAATAATCAGTAGTAACCAGTTAAAATAAATTGCATAGAAAGTCGAATTCATGTGTGTTTAATAGAATTACAGATCTAAGTTTACAGACAATCGTCCGCTAATTTCGGTAAATATTTAGTAAAGTCTATAGATCTCTGGTGGATTCTAATGTAGATTTTCCCCTTATTTAAACGAAATGTGTTTCCAAGTTAAGTTCTAAGGATGTAGACTTTCAATTCAACAAGGTTAAACAGAAACCTTGAACCGGCAAACAAAGATTACGGTAGCAAATCACAAGAGAGCAAGCACAGCAGCGATGTGAACAAATCAATAGTCAGGTGGATCACAGCCATGCTGTGATCAGGCGATTTCCGCCCCGCACCCAGGTACTAACCCGTTAAGCTAGGCATTCATGCCGGGCAGGTAGGGGCCTGGTTAGCGGTATAAAAAAAAGAAAAAAAAGGATGTAGACTTTAAATGACTAATGGCTGATCTTTCATTACTCTGTCTCTTGACAGAAATATTCATCAAAAATCGCTAAGTAGAGACCTTAACGCCCTGAGCACCGAAGACAAAATTGTTTCTTCCACTAGCTACGGCGAAATCATTACTGATTGCCTCCTACACTGCTGTCCATCTTGGCTTCTTAATTTTTCTCTCTCTACTTGGGAGAGAAAGGTGGGTGACGGCGAATCGGGACCAGGTTCCTCCTTTGCCTCATTGTCTTGAAGCAGTTTTTTCGGAGAGCTCCGGAGTTCAGGTTCATGATTCTACGAGGAGTTTTCCATCTCCGATCGCCCGTTGCCACGACCTGTCTGCAAACCCTTTCTGACGCTAGCCTAAACCCTCACTGGGAGGTAATTTGGTAGTTAATAAAGGCGTAGATTAGCGAATTTTTAGTGTCATTTTCTGTTTTCTGCCATGTCACAATCCTGTTTACCCGATGCATTATCAATTTCTCTGTGTGAATCGATTTTTCCTGGTTATCCGTCGGAAACTTTAACTAAGATGCTGCGAATATTTCTGAACCTTCAATCTATTACAGCAACCCCTTTTTCGATGAGTGTTTTTGTGACTGAAAGACGTGGAAAACAACAAATACAACTTGGCAAAAACATGAATTATTTTTGAAAGAGGCTTACATATAAAGAAATTCGCTTTACCTTTCTTACCTTGTACATCCGAACATAATTTAATGAATTTTAAAAAAATACTTACATAAAAAAGGACATATTTACATTTACACAGTTTACACTAATCTATATATTTAAAACGCTAAGCGATTTCTTTCGACAATCCGTGACAACAAACTACTGCATCAAATTACACCATTCTTTTTTTAAATGAAAGATATTTGGTCACAGATTTGTTATCGTGCATTCGTTTGTTCGAAAATTTAATTAATTAGCCGTAATCTTAAATTAAAATTTTACTTCTGCTTATGACGTCATAAAGTCGGCAATCGGATTAACGCCCACTTTTGCGACGTACAGAGTTTATTTTCTGAACTCGATGATTGCGAGCATAAAAAATAAATATTAAATATTAAAAGCACGTGACTTTTAGGCCGAATTTTTTAATTTGTAAGTTAAAATATAGTTAAAATGTTTAAGTATTTCGGTAAAAATATTTATCCGTGTGTTTTATAAGCAAATAAAAATTCATATTTACTGTGACGTCACGGAAATATTGTCCATTGGGTTCATTTTATCATTAAGCATTACAACTTTGTTGATGCCATTTTTTTCATTACAATTAAATGCAAAATATATTTTTATTTGTATGCATGGTGCTTAAGAATAATTGTACGTGTGAAAAGTTTGTACCGGTGAAAATGACGTTATTCTTAGCTTGAAATGCATTTTAACATTGATAAAACTAAAAAGAAAAAATTATATGATTGTGTCAACATGGCGTCATATTAACTGATATTTCAATTTTTAATTTTAAAGATTAGAACTGGAGCCTTTATTGGTTGCTCCATCTTGATTGCATACCTTGATTACATGTTACCAATTACTTTTTTTAAATTATAGGATTAAGTTATAAGAATTATAGGATTTTAATAAGATTTGCTTTTTTTTTAAAAAAAAATCACAAAAGTAAAGAATTTCAGGGAAAAAAAAAAAACTAGAAATAATGATTGTATTTTTAGCTAGAATAAACAATGTAAGGCTAATATTTTATAGGAATTATTTTGGTAGGTTTGTTATAAGTTCATTTAAAAGTTCTTTATTAGCGGCAAAGTCTTATTTCTTTGACAGTGAATTTTTCGATGTCAAAAAATGGTAGTCTACTTTTGGACGCCAACCAAAACACAGTGGCAATATTTAGAAATGTATAACGGTTGTGACAACAAACGGCACTATCGCTTTAGTCATCGCGCTTACATCACTTCTAAATACTAAAAATTTAATTTTTTTACTACATTTTACAATTTCAATTCTTACATCCTCAATTAGAAAAAAAAATAGCTTTCGATTGAAATTTATTTGAAATCTGCTGCTTAATTTAACGACTTTTTAAATAATTTTCAAGCATGAAATATTTTTCAATTCTATCTCAACAATGACCATCCGTTTGTTTTAATAATGTAAAATAGCCCTTTGGAAAGTTGCAACAATTGAAAATAGGTATCCCTAACCTTCATGAAAAGTGAAAAAAAAAAATAAAAACCTGATAAATCATAAGATCAGATTATCCATAAGATACAGTATTTTGACGCTAATATAAAAAAGAAAAAAAAACTATTTTTAGTTTATGATTAACATAAAATTGATATGTTGAATTCGTTGATGTATATGTTGAATCATAATATCCTAGGAACTATTATTTATTATTTTTTTAAAGATCCATTGGATATTTAACTGTATAAGAGATCGACTGTGATGGAAAAGGAATAATCATCCTGATTATGTAAAGGGATAGAAGAAACCATACAAATAAATTACAATTGAAAACATTAAAATTCTCCCTAATCTGTATATTAATTTATTATTTTTAACAAAAATTCTTCATTTTTACATAAAAATTGATTAGCTTAAAACAATGGATGCGTTTTAGAAGATATGGATTTGAAACGAACAATCATTAAAGAGGACATTTTAAAACTTTTAATTTAAACATTTTAAAACTTTTTTTAACGTCGAATTTCAACGGTGCCTTTGGGCAGATGCAATACATATGCGCATAGGAGCTCATTCAATTGCATTATCACAGAGAGGGGGGGGGTGCTTATACTATGTTCTTTTATTTACTGAATATGAGATGAAAGTAGGAAATTTGTATGATATTTTATGATAGGACTATTTGTATGATACTTTATAGATCCATGATTTTTTTTATTTTATTTTTTTTGTCGTAGGTAATATGGTGGTAATGTCAAACTTATTTGCATTACACATTTGTTTACGGAGTGTTCATTTGGTGTTTGCATCGGAAATAGCATTTCACTGGGGAGGGGGGGGGGGATTTTTTAAAATAAAATATTTGAAAGACTGTTTCATACGAAGCCCTACTTAAATAATAAAGAAGCTTATTTTACTGATATTGTTATAGATTTTTTCCGTCACGTTTTGACGGGTTCCATCTAGTACCTATTTAAGTTGAAAAGAAATAAAATAAGATTATATAAAAAAAGAAAAAAGCTGCCCCTTGGTTCTTTAGAACCATAAATTTCTGTTACTTAAACTTTCCCTTGTGTAAGTTACCTTATCCTGGCCCGTGTCTTGACAAATCTGAAAAAATAGGGTACTTGCTTTCGACACTGGTCCCCGCGTGACGTTATTTTCCCAAGGTTTTTGCATAAGCCCGCTTTCTGCATATTCGGACAATGGTTGCACGATTTTATGTATTTACTCACCTCTCTAATTCCTTTTTGCCAATAGTAATATTTCAGAACTACATTCCTAATTTCCTTTCTATTTTTAATTTTGTCTTTATTTCTCTAATTATCCATGACTTCCATTTTTCCGACTCCAAATTTTGGTCTATTTACAAATTTGGTTCTTTCGACTGATTTTCCGTGATGGTTATTTTTTGGTTACCGTCCGTCTGTTCATAGATCTACGTACCACCTCATAATTATCTGATAATTTAGTGCGCTCCTGCGGTATAATTACAGGACTCTACGAATCCAAAAGTGTTCTTATCTCTTAGGGTACTTTCCTCATAATTTGGTTCGTGATCAAAAGATCGCGTAACTGACAAAATTCTGAGTCCTTAATACCATTTAGTCATTCCTCAAAGTAGTTAGTCATTGCGAAAGCATAATCTTTCCCTGATTTATTCTCTCGTCTCTGACAGGTGACAAATTTTATACAGAAGTCCTCTGGACTCAACAGAAACCTTTGCAATAACTTACCTATCACATAATAAAAATCATCGGATAACTCTAAAGGTTCCCTAAAAATAATTTCTGCAATTTCTACAGTCAGTTAGGTTCGTAACCCATTCAGACCTATCAATTTTAGCCTTATTTGCCTGTCTCTGGAATAGATTAAGAAAAAATGATATGTCCAATTTCCCACTTTAGAATTTTTGCATCACGTTTTTAAGTAGGATTCTAGGTTTTCTTTTGCTTTGGCTGGACGCTAAGCATACTGAATCTGCTTCCTGAGATACCTGAGGTTATTTCGTGTTATTTTTCTTTTTCGCGCCCTGCATCCTCCTTTTTGCCTTCAGATTGTTCTACTACATCTTGTTCGATAATTCTAACCTGACTTAAAGCTATCGATTCAATATAATAGGGTGAGGCTTCTATTTTTCGTATAAATTTAGAAATTGTATTATTTGTTAATACTTCCACCTCGAATTACAATGCAAGGGCTTGCAAATCGCACTTTCTAAATCGTGATAATCCAGATATTTTTGCCTAGCTAACTTAAATTCTGAATCTAAATACTCTACAATTTCCCGTACATAGATACAATGCGGTAATACATAAATTCTTAATACACTGTACAACAAAAAATGCGGTATAATTTACGTGAAACAAATAAAAACAATAAACAAATTTAATACATTTTTGATAGCTTGAATCAATAATAAATTTTTCACAGTTTTAGATTCCAGAAAAACTAACTCCATCATTCAATATATTTTGCCTTTGAAATTATTTTCCCAGTATGTTTGATCTCATAAAAATATTAATCTATTAAATTTATTAGACTTATTATTTATTCACATTAGCAAAAGAATTATCTGACTTTCCTTCTTTTTTTGAAAATATTAATAAATTTTATGTCTTGAAGTTCAGGCAGCGCTCTGCTACCAAAAGTTGCGACAGTTAAAGAATTCTTCAATTTTCTGAATCATAAATACATTTTTGTTTTACAATATTTTTAATTTAATAATCTCTGCTAATATGAGCCATACTTTACTAATACTTCAAAAGTTCTTATAACCTAATTCTTTCAAAATAATTTATTAGAATAATAATAATAATCATGAAGCCTCTATCAAAAACAAGAAATGTTTTATCGTACGATGCTGTATTTCCGGAACGGTACGCTCTGAGTCGCTGGTTCCGTCACTTCTACAGTTCTCTTTTCCTTTCCGGTGCCGGTTCGGCGCGGTCATTGAATTTTTGTTCACCTGTGCTGGTATGTGGGCTCTCACGGGACTGATGTCGCTAGTTCCGGCATTGGGTTTCCAAGGCTGATGCTCGGGCTCTTTAAAGACTGATGTCCCGATGATTCTCTTTTCGGTTTCCAAGAATAATGACCGGTTTCTGTAAGTATTGATGCCACGCTGATTATCTTTTTTGTCTCCAAGGCTGATGCTCGGGTTCTTTAAGGACTTCTGTCACGCTGATTCTTTATTCTGACTCCGAAGTTGATGCCCGGGCTCTGTAAAAACTTATGTCACTCTGATTCTTTTTCCTGCTGGCGAGGAGGGTCTTTTCTGCTATGTCCTTCCTCGCTTAACCCTTCTTTTCATGAGTTTTTCTTTTACAATTGTGTTTTTTCATACATATATTAAATATTACACACCAGAAATTTTAAGATAGATTTTTAGCTTTCTTCAGCAACATAGTTCACGGGAAATTTACTAGATTAATATTTCTATATAAATATAGTGGTGGCGAAGAAGTTGATTTATTTATTAAAAGTTAAATAAACAGTGATGGAAATTTACATCACTATGCAATTAAGGGTTAATCTTAGGCTTTTCTGGTTCACAACTAAAACTTTTTCTGCACTTAGAATACCAATTCTATATCCCGCCGCTTGCCACAATTTTCTGTGGTAACTTAGAACGCGAGGTGAGTAAGGTGGTGTGGTAGCATGAATTTCACGTGCAGTAACAAAGATATTGCAGGTTCAACGAATGATTTATTAAAATAATCGATAGTCACCAGTCAAAATAAAATAGATAGAAAGTCGAATTCATGGGTGTTTCACAAAATTACAGCTGTAGGTGTATAGACAAGTTTCCACTTAAGTTCGGTAAATATTTAGTAAAGGTGTATTTCCACCTTATTCAAACGAAATATGGTTCTAAGTTAAGTTCTAAGGATGTAGATTTAAAATGATCAATGACTGGTCTTTCACTACTCTGCTGCTTGACAGAAATATTCATAGAAAATAGCTGAGTAGAGGTCTTAACGCCCTGAGCTCCGAAGACAAAATTGTTTCTTCCACTCGCTACGACGAAATAAATTACTGACTGCCTCCTACTTCTACCTCCTACTGCTCTTCATCTTCCATTCTTATTTTTCTTGTTTTTCCTGGGAGAGGAAGGTGGGGTCGTCGAATCGGGTCAGGTTCTTCTCCAGGTTCTTGTCTTGAAGTTTTTGTTTTAGGAGAGCCTTCATGTTCTTGATTTGATGGAGAGTTTTGAATCTCCGACCACCCCGTTGCCACGACTCGTCTGTAAACTAATCTGGCGCCGGCCTAAACCCTCTCTGGGCGGTAATTTGGTAATTAATAAAGGTGTGGTATAGCGAATTTTTAATGTCAATAAATTTTTCTCCCATGTTACAAGCCTGTTTACCCGATGACTTATCGGTTTCTCTGTGTTTAACTGACTTTTGCTGGTTAGCCGTGGGAAACTATTTCAACTCAGATGCTGGGAATATTCCTGAACCTTCACTATGTTACACAACTAATGACTTTTTAATTTTGGGCAAATAATGTTATTTTAACAGTTACATATACAGCCGGAAAATAATTCCCACGCGAACTGCTCAAATATATGAAAAATATTAAGTATGCCATTCAAACATGCAATGTTTTACTTCTAATTATAGAAAAACATTTTGGTTACTAGAAATAACATATTAAATTATTGTATCTTTTTTTGCTCTTAAAAATAAAATTGATGGGTATTTTTTAATTTGTTACTCATTGTACAATCTTATACATTTAAAAATGGTAAATGGTATGTCAAAATACAATTAATTTTTTTTAGACATAACGGAGCATTCCATTTTAAGCATTTCATCTTGTACAACCTTTACAAAATCGAACATTTTTTTATCTAGAAATGTTCAAGACAAAGACAACTGTGTTACAGTTTCTAAATGAATGCGTCTAATTCTTGTATCTTTGTTTTATCTTGAAATGTTCAGGAGAGACCAACCATCATTTTGGGGGATTTTGAAACTTGCCTGTTTCTGTAGTCTTTCAAGCTTCAAATTATTGATTTCGCCATACGAGAAAAGGCTTTCAGTCAGTTGAACTATGAACGTAAGTAACATTATAGGCTTGTGTTTGATTTCTATAACGTTATGCACACGTATGAACAGTATCCAAAAACTCATTACTGCATGATCTAGGAGATGATAAAATAAAGGATAGCACTGGATTCTTTTAGTATCTCATTGTAATTCTGTAGCATCCAAGTAGGATGTATAAAAGGTTCATACCCCTATGTGCTTATTGTAAATTGTTATTACATACAGACAAATACAAGATTTTCTGCGTTTTGTTTTATGATCATATCTTTTTTTTTTTTTTTTTTTTTTTTTTTTTTTTAACAAGGTTTGGGCCTACAAATATGATAATATCAGAAATATCAGTTCTATCAATGTCGGGAACAAATTCCTTTATTGCACTTTTATATTAATGTTTTCTGATAGTATTTAATAATTTGGCATGCGAATTTCACTGTAGAAATACTAATTGCAATATGCTTTTGGTTTTTGAATAAATCCTTAGATCTATAGAAATTATCAAAATGCAGGCTATAATGCAATTCCTCAGGCATTGCTCTAAAGGTAGAATTATTACTAGATACAAAATCTAGTTCATTAGAAAAGTAACTTATACATGTTTTACCTTAGTATAAATTTTAAAATCTTTAGCAAAACCAACAAATACATTATTGAATCTAGAGAAAATGTTCAAATAGTTCAGTTGTATTGAAGTTCTGTACTACATAGTGTAGTCCAGATAGGTTCATCTGGCGGCCTGCGACGCTTTTATTGGTGACCTGCACCTATACTCCTAAGAGTCATTATTATTATTATTGCAATAAAATGTTATTAACTAAAATAAAAAAAAAATTAAATAGATCAAGATAGTAAATAAACTAATACTATGAAAAGTTTTTATCAATATCTAATATTTATTCGGTGAGTGAATAATACATAATACATTCAAGATTAAAGAAATAAGTTTGGAAAAAAAGTAAGAATCGTTCTTCATGTATTTTATCTTCGTTAATTTCTTTCGAAGAATATTGTGTTGAAATAGAGGAAATGATCCCAAAACGAGCTAGGGTCTAAATACAGAGTACGTGCTGAAAATGGGTTGTGCACGATTGTGGGAATGGCACCGAACGGAACAGCAAGAAGTGAGAAAGAGTGGCGAGCAGATGGCCTTGTCCTTGACACACGTAGATTGGTACGAATTGTTTTCATCAGAAACTTGCTCTTGAGAAATTCAAAACATTTCAATTTACGTGAAATTTAATTTCTGACATCCTTAGTTCTTCAGTAAAACAAATGGTTTCCACGTCATCTCAAAATGGATGTCCGAGCTTCATGTAGAGCACATGTTTCGATCGATTTGTTTGTTTTGTAATGGCTGCCGAAATCAGCAATATAAATGGTCTATAAAATGGCTGGATGGTCTATAAAAGGGCTACCCCACCGACGACTGTTACGATGATGAGTTGGCAGTTCCTCTAGGGATAAACATGGTGACGACAATGCAGCATGCATTTTCTGCGATGGACTCTTTTAGACCGGGAGGCGGCAGCACAGATAATCACCTCATCGAGTTCACGGCTGAAATTCCAGAATTAGTTAAAACTCGATTCGCGTATTAAAACGCAATCGGTCTGCCAAGTCATATCTTGGTGGAAAACCCCTTAAAAACCGATTTTAGCGGTTGACTCGTAGGTTTACCATTGTATTTTCCAGCACCCAAAGGTATGAAAACATGGAGGACTGGGAGCAGGAACACACAATGGTAAACCTACGAGCCAACCGATAAAATCGGGTTTTCGGGTGTTTTCCACCAAGATATGACTTGGCAGACCGATTGCGTTTTAATATGCGAATCAAGTTTCAACTAATTCTGGAATTTCAGCCGTGAACTCGATGAGGTGATTGTCTGTGCTGCCGCCTCCCGGTCTATTTTCAGATGTTGTTAGGAGGTGAAGTTCGGATTCAATGCTACAAGTGTGAAAATTGGGTACATTCTGAATGTTAAAAGAATAGAAAAAGGGGTATACATGTGCGACTTCTGCAAGTAAAAAAATGAGAAAAATGCTCATTTTTTTAACATAAAGTTTCAAGACAGTAGTTTAATAGATTTTTGAACATAATTTGGTGTTTTTTGATTTATTAAGAGATAACTTACTAAGAAGCCCGTATTTTCACCACCCCTTGAAAAACAGCCATTTTGACTTTTTTGGAATAAAATGATTTAAAAGAACTAAAAATGGTTATTAGCGTTTTGAACTCTCATATCACATTTAGGACTGCTTTTAGAAGTAAATGACATCAAAAATTATCCATTTTGAGAAAGCAGGTAAATCAGTAGGTACCGAAATTAAAGTGCTAG
Source organism: Maratus michaelseni (assembly GCA_963931845.1). NCBI lineage: Eukaryota > Metazoa > Arthropoda > Arachnida > Araneae > Salticidae > Maratus > Maratus michaelseni. The sequence continues at coordinate 276,833,040 of OZ007599.1, forward strand.
CCCATTTTTGAACAACTTTCTCTACATAATAAACACACACTGAAGCTCCCCACTCTTCTTTTGGCTATGGTTTTCATGTCCAAGAAAACAAAATGAAATTTTTTAATTTGATGTGTTGGCTTGTGGAAATATTGTCTGAAAATGATATCAAGTGTTAAAGTTCAACTTGATTTCTGTTCACGATTGTTTGTTTGTCGAGTTAGTTACGATCAATACGGCAAAGTTTGTGTTTCAAAATTATAAAAATAAATTTAAGTATTTTAAACAAGAGTAGTTGAATTTGAGATCCAGTAGTTCAATGAAAAATGAAATAAAAACATTGTTGGTGGGTTTTGGAGGCCGGCCACAATATGTAGTTTGTCTTCAAATGTTATCAGTGATTAAATAATGCAATGTTTGTCGTCATTATGAAACGACATATGTAGCGAAATATCGAAGTGTTATTGGCGAATCTAGATTTCATGTGATCAGAGAATTGAAATGTATGTCTTAAAGAGAAAAAATAACCACATTCTTTTAAACAACACTCTGTCAAAGATCAAGTTTTTATGTGTCTTACGAGGTATGCGCAATGTTGATCAAAATCAAATTACATTTAGATACGATCAAGTAATTAAGTAATGTATAATTAAATGTCAAAGTTGGTGATGATAAAGTGGTAAGAAAATTTTAAAATATTTCTTTTTCCTACCAGATTCTTTGTAAGAGAATTTTGAAAATAAGTGAACAACTTTATATGTAACTACATGGGAAATTTTTTTTAAAAGTCTGTATTTCTCAATCAGTGCATGAAAGTACTCACATTAAAAATATATGCCATCTATTAACATTTATAAAGTAGTGTACGATCAATTTTATGTGACAGAGGGTTTTCTTCATTTGGTGTATTTTCCTACTAGCTAAAATAGCTCAGATATTTTTAATGATCTTGTATCGGTTGTAGATAAATATGGTAGATATTTCAAATTTTCCTCCATAGTGACAAATGGTGAAAAAAGTGTAACTGAAAAAAAAAAAAAAAACATAAATTTAGAAGGGTTGCTAATAAAAATGACATTAACACTCCCTTCCTGCACAGGATTATGAGGAATTTCTCTGTAGCAATTTTGTTAAGATGAACAACGTGGTGATTAAATAAACTGCTACAAGTGTCAACTTGACCTCCGAACCGTCTGAGATTATTTAAAAGTAGCAATTGAGTTCTAAAATTCTTAAAGCATTTTTTGTTTGCACAAGAAGGGATTTGTTTTAAGTTCTGCGAAGCTAATACAAAGGAAAACTTTGACATACCTCAACAATTTTTAACCCTTTAGCGGGCGGTGTCCACAAAAAAGGACACCTAATTTTAATTCCAAAACTGACAAACGGCACCAAGAATATTTAATTAAAATTTTCCTTTTATAAAGTACGGGAAAATAAGTAAGTTTTTATTGTCTAATGAATTCGCTTACAAATTCTGGTGTCAGTCCATTGTTTCATCATTTTACAAACAGACTTACTCCGCGCCGGAAAGGGTTAAAAGGAGAATGGCTCTGCACAATCGCTTTTTTTACAGGCATCCAGGCATCTGATTTTAAGGTCATACACTATATGGCCAATGATGACCGGTCACTTGTGATTTTAGACGTTCTGTTAAATATCTAGAAAAATATATACGGAATTATCTCGAAACTTCAGGCGTGTAAACATAATAGTTGACGTCGTATATTTCTGCGAAGATTTTTTCCCGAAACCCCATAGGGGGACGTCAATAAGTTGAAAAAAAAAAACGAATATATTTTGAATAACCCTGTAAAAACTAATATCGCAAAACGGTAGCACATGTAGCACATGCTTAGGAGGCCTTTTTTAATAAACTATGTTCATTTTTATGAGGATAGCACGTATAATCATGGAGAAATTAATGTTTTTATAAAAACAATCCCAAATTTCACCAAGTGTTTTGCTTATAATTTTCAGAGTCCTTAATATAAAAGAATGTTCTTTTCAGGAACGATGACAAACAACAATGCCTTGCAATCGGAATTTAAAAATAATAAATATTGGACGAAAAATGGACAGGTTCACTAAATATTGTTTCACTGCGCATGCGCGAATGCAATCAAAATATACTGTACATAATATATTAGCTAAATGTATAGAGCAAAACACTTGGTGAAATTTGGGTTTGTTTTTATAAAAACCTTAATTTCTCCACAAGTATACGTGCTATCCTCATAAAAATGAACATAGTTTATTAAAAGAAGCCTCCTAAGCATATGCTACCGTTTCAACGCTTTCGCGATGTTATTTTTTACAGGGTTATCCAAAAGATATTCGTTTTTCTTAAATTTGTTGACGGCCCTTTATGGGGTTTCGGGAAAAAATCTTCGTGGAAATATATGACGTCTATCATGTTGTTTACACCCCTGAAGTTTCAGGATAATTCCTCATGTATCTTTCCAGATATTTTACAAAACGTGTAAAATCGCAAGTGACCGGTCATCATTGGCCATATAGTGCATTTTCTGAACGCATAGGTGACCATATAACCGATACACATTTTTAGTTGATGTTATTACTAATCTGTTGGTACCAATTATATTTTTATGCAATGATTTGTTGCAGAATTAATAGGAGTTATCATTTTGTTTTTACCAGATCTGTACAACAACGTTAATACAAAATCATATGTGTATTTTAACTAAACATTTTTTATAGGTTTTTGTTTTTATTTTCTCTACAAATTTTAAGTAAAGAGTTTCATTAAAATAGGAATCTAGCTAACTATATCTATTTACTGTATTTAAAACTAATCCTAATACAGATAAGACATTCTATGAGAGTTTTTTCTACACTTTTTTCGTTAAAAGAAACTTAAAAGCTTATGTTAAGAGGTAATTTAACTAACTAGCATGGATGATTATTTTTGTAATACAAAATATAACAAGAAAGAAAAATTGTACGCCACGCATGGATTATGAAACACTTTGCAACACCGCCATTATGCAATCTAAATATACTGTACATAATACATAATCTGTTGGTACCAATTATATTTTTGTGCAATGATTTGTTGCAGAATTAATAGGAGTTATCATTTTGTTTTTACCAGATCTGTACAACAACGTTAATACAAAATCATATGTGTATTTTAACTAAAAATTTTTTATAGGATTTTGTTTTTATTTTCTCTACAAATTTTAAGTAAAGAGTTTCATTAAAATAGGAATCTAGCTAACTATATCTATTTACTGTATTTAAAACTAATCCTAATACAGATAAGACATTCTATGAGAGTTTTTTCTACACTTTTTTCGTTAAAAGAAACTTAAAAGCTTATGTTAAGAGGTAATTTAACTAACTAGCATGGATGATTATTTTTGTAATACAAAATATAACAAGAAAGAAAAATTGTACGCCACGCATGGATTATGAAACACTTTGCAACACCGCCATTATGCTCTTCTGAAACTTCATATTTCCGTATAACGGTCAGCAATACATAAAAAAATAGTTTAGAAACACATAACACTGGTGAAAACCCATTTTCAAGAATTACTGCCAATAGACGGTAATGCATTCGAAATCTGTTATGTAGTTTTATTCTTTTTTTAAATATTTTGTGTTCTATACATGAATTTGTTTATTTTACATAAATACCATAGTGTACTAAAATTAATTCAACTGAAAACCACGTAACGCACTTGAAGACACATTCTCAGCAATTCAAACCCATAAACATTAATGTATTTTCATTTTTGTGCAGCCCTGTATATGATCTGTAGATTTTATACTAACCGCATACTCTAAAAATATTTAGTTAAGTTTGAAAACTGATAATGAAATGATAATTGAAAACGCTCTTCCAGCCACTATCGCCAGATACTGATATATCTGGCTTCTTTTGTGCAACCTGCAAAAACCATGCACAATCTAACATATTGACGACTTTATTGGATACTTCAGTAACAATATCAATTTCAAAGTTAAAAATAATATAATATCACTAAAACATCCATCAAGCTTTTTCTATAGGTAGCAATACAACCTAATACTGTATTTGGCTCTGTGAATGAACGATAAATGAAACGCACGCCATGTTTTATAAGAAACATGTTTTAGTGCATATCAATAATGCATATAAATTTTGTAATGCTTGGAGTAGCGTAAAATCAATAAAATGTACTTCAAATAATTATTGTCCATAGACCACAATGTATGCGAATTACTTTGAATGTCCCTGTAAACAAAATATAAATGCTAAACACTTCTTTTCGAAAACGTGCTGTAGTACATATCAATAATATTACATGTCAATTTCGTGACATTTGATGTAGTGTAACATCATTAAAATATACTTCAAACAATTATCACCCGTATGCCGCAATGTATCCGAAATCATTTGCGTGTCTTTATAAACGAATTATAAATGCTAAAATTTCATTTTGAATAGATAACATGACACTGTTAATCTAAATAACTTATATCGATTATTCATCGATTACATCAATCCAAGCCTATTTACGGACCTTAGAGCTCGGACAGGCAGACAGACCACCAGACAAACCGAAGTCATTAAGACTTTTTAACTTTGTTGGAAAGTGTTAAAAAGTGTAGTCGAATGTCTAAACCATGCATTGTAGGGGCAATGATTTAATTAGATAGATAATTTTAAATCAATGTCATGCTTTGGTTATATGTACAGAGAGAAGTAAAAACTATTGAAGGTAAATCAGATGATTCAGTAAAATATTTTTTAAACTCCAGAGAAAAAAGAGATTAGATTTTCCAAAATGTTACCGAAGTAGACTTTAACCCTTTCCCCGAATAAAATTTCTGAAAAATTTCTCTTATATAGCAGAAACATTTAAGCAATTTGTATTATAAATTCATAAAACTTCAAAATTACCTACTGTTTCAAAAACTTTCTTTTAATTTCAGAAATCATTAGGAAAACAAACAGTCAGAAATATAAAAACCCTACAGGTTTCTGACATGAAAGATCTGAAATGAAAGCCTCTGAAATAAAAGGGCTTCTTTGTTTCTCGTAATTTCCAAAAATATGACGTACATTTGGCAAAATAGTTATTTGTACACTCTAATATGTTTAATTTTTAACTAAATAAAAACAGGTATTTTGACAAAAATAGGTTTAATACAGTATGTTTACCGTGCGTTTTAAATGAAACAACAGAAAATTTCGATAAAGATGTAAAATAAATTTCTACCCGGAAAAGTTTCTTGTAAAAGAAGTATTTGTACATGACTGCAGTAACATACGCACTGCGTTTATAGTGTTTATGGTTCAAACGATTGTTTATACAGTAGCTGTTAGTAATTGTTAACTTCATAATACAATAATTATTTGTACACTCTAATATGTTTAATTTTTAACTAAATAAAAACAGGTATTTTGACAAAAATAGGTTTAATACAGTATGTTTACCGTGCGTTTTAAATGAAACAACAGAAAATTTCGATAAAGATGTAAAATAAATTTCTACCCGGAAAAGTTTCTTGTAAAAGAAGTATTTGTACATGACTGCAGTAACATACGCACTGCGTTTATAGTGTTTATGGTTCAAACGATTGTTTATACATTAGCTGTTAGTAATTGTTAACTTCATAATACAATAATTATTTGTACACTCTAATATGTTTAATTTTTAACTAAATAAAAACAGGTATTTTGACAAAAATAGGTTTAATACAGTATGTTTACCGTGCGTTTTAAATGAAACAACAGAAAATTTCGATAAAGATGTAAAATAAATTTCTACCCGGAAAAGTTTCTTGTAAAAGAAGTATTTGTACATGACTGCAGTAACATACGCACTGCGTTTATAGTGTTTATGGTTCAAACGATTGTTTATACATTAGCTGTTAGTAATTGTTAACTTCATAATACAATAATTATTTGTACACTCTAATATGTTTAATTTTTAACTAAATAAAAACAGGTATTTTGACAAAAATACGTTTAATACAGTATGTTTACCGTGCGTTTTAAATGAAACAACAGAAAATTTCGATAAAGATGTAAAATAAATTTCTACCCGGAAAAGTTTCTTGTAAAAGAAGTATTTGTACATGACTGCAGTAACATACGCACTGCGTTTATAGTGTTTATGGTTCAAACGATTGTTTATACAGTAGCTGTTAGTCATTGTTAACTTCATAATACAATAATTATTTGTACACTCTAATATGTTTAATTTTTAACTAAATAAAAACAGGTATTTTGACAAAAATAGGTTTAATACAGTATGTTTACCGTGCGTTTTAAATGAAACAACAGAAAATTTCGATAAAGATGTAAAATAAATTTCTACCCGGAAAAGTTTCTTGTAAAAGAAGTATTTGTACATGACTGCAGTAACATACGCACTGCGTTTATAGTGTTTATGGTTCAAACGATTGTTTATACAGTAGCTGTTAGTAATTGTTAACTTCATAATACAATAATTATTTGTACACTCTAATATGTTTAATTTTTAACTAAATAAAAACAGGTATTTTGACAAAAATAGGTTTAATACAGTATGTTTACCGTGCGTTTTAAATGAAACAACAGAAAATTTCGATAAAGATGTAAAATAAATTTCTACCCGGAAAAGTTTCTTGTAAAAGAAGTATTTGTACATGACTGCAGTAACATACGCACTGCGTTTATAGTGTTTATGGTTCAAACGATTGTTTATACATTAGCTGTTAGTAATTGTTAACTTCATAATACAATAATTATTTGTACACTCTAATATGTTTAATTTTTAACTAAATAAAAACAGGTATTTTGACAAAAATAGGTTTAATACAGTATGTTTACCGTGCGTTTTAAATGAAACAACAGAAAATTTCGATAAAGATGTAAAATAAATTTCTACCCGGAAAAGTTTCTTGTAAAAGAAGTATTTGTACATGACTGCAGTAACATACTCACTGCGTTTATAGTGTTTATGGTTCAAACGATTGTTTATACAGTAGCTGTTAGTCATTGTTAACTTCATAATACAATAATTATTTGTACACTCTAATATGTTTAATTTTTAACTAAATAAAAACAGGTATTTTGACAAAAATAGGTTTAATACAGTATGTTTACCGTGCGTTTTAAATGAAACAACAGAAAATTTCGATAAAGATGTAAAATAAATTTCTACCCGGAAAAGTTTCTTGTAAAAGAAGTATTTGTACATGACTGCAGTAACATACGCACTGCGTTTATAGTGTTTATGGTTCAAACGATTGTTTATACAGTAGCTGTTAGTAATTGTTAACTTCATAATACAATAATTATTTGTACACTCTAATATGTTTAATTTTTAACTAAATAAAAACAGGTATTTTGACAAAAATAGGTTTAATACAGTATGTTTACCGTGCGTTTTAAATGAAACAACAGAAAATTTCGATAAAGATGTAAAATAAATTTCTACCCGGAAAAGTTTCTTGTAAAAGAAGTATTTGTACATGACTGCAGTAACATACGCACTGCGTTTATAGTGTTTATGGTTCAAACGATTGTTTATACAGTAGCTGTTAGTAATTGTTAACTTCATAATACAATAATTATTTGTACACTCTAATATGTTTAATTTTTAACTAAATAAAAACAGGTATTTTGACAAAAATACGTTTAATACAGTATGTTTACCGTGCGTTTTAAATGAAACAACAGAAAATTTCGATAAAGATGTAAAATAAATTTCTACCCGGAAAAGTTTCTTGTAAAAGAAGTATTTGTACATGACTGCAGTAACATACGCACTGCGTTTATAGTGTTTATGGTTCAAACGATTGTTTATACAGTAGCTGTTAGTAATTGTTAACTTCATAATACAATAATTATTTGTACACTCTAATATGTTTAATTTTTATTTGCTTTTGAAGTATTTGAGAATGGCACCTAAAACTAGAGAGGTAGCTCTAGACATAAGAAATCGTATCATCAAGCTTCATAAAAATGGAAAATTGTACCGAGAAATTGGAAAAGCTATTAAATTATCATTTACAACTGTTGTATAGATAGTGAGAAAGTATAAAGAAATTGAATGCATCGAAAATAAATGAAGACCAGGACGCCCCAGCAAATTGACAATGAGGGTAAAAAGAAGTGTTGTTAAAACAGCTTTAAAAAATTCTATGGGTTCAGCTCAAATATTTGCTGAAGACCTTGCAACATCTTCTAACATCAAAGTAACACCTCAAACAATAAAAAATGTTCTCCACAATGCAGGTTTAAAAGGAAGAACCCCAAGGAAAAATCCATTCACCAGTGAAAAAAATAGGTGAAAATGCCTGGAATTTCTTTGGCATACAGAAGCAAACCAAAGGATTTTTGGAAAACAGTCATTTTTTTCTGATGAGAGTAAATTTGAAATTTTCTCTCCACTAAGCATTTGAACAATTTGGCGTAAAAATAAAACTGCTCTAGATCCTAAACATATACTCCCAACTATCAAGCATGGTGGGGGAAATGTTATGGTTTGGGGGTGTACGGCTTCTAATGGAGTAGGAAATTTTAGAATTTATCGATACTAGAATGACAGCTTTAATATACATTGATGTGTTGCGGCATAACTTATTAAGCAGTGCTAGGAAATTAGGCTTAGAGGACACGTTTCACTTTCAGCAAGATAACGAGCCAAAACATACTGCTACGATCACCACCACATGGTTACTCTACAATTCTTGAAGGCGATTGCTAACGCCTCCACAATCTCCAGACTTTAATCCATTAGAAAATTTGTGGATGCTACTGGATGCACAAATTCGAAAAAAAAAATATATATCAGGTAAAAAGTTTAAAAGAATCTCTTATTGAATCGTGGAATAACATAGACACAACCGACACAAAAAAGTTGGTGGAATCTATGCCACAACGTCAAGAAGCATTCATTAAAGCTAAAAGACTTCACACAAAGTATTAATTTGTATCATTTAACTAAATTTTCATTAATTATAGTACATTAATGTGGTGTACAAATATTTTTTTGCATCATATTTTTGTATATTTGAAAATGTAAAAAAACAGTTATTTTTATTTTATTTTACTTTTATATTATTATAATGCATTAAATTAATGTATTACATTGTTGTTTGCTTAAATCCTTCATTTGATTTTATTATAATTTTAAAAAAAGGAAGTGCACAAATAATTTTTTTGCCAACTGTAACACGTGACATAAACTAATATTTTACGAGCTTACAAAAAGATTTTGCAAGTATTTATGCAATATCAGGAAACGTTTCAGAATATTTTTTAGTGTTCTAAAATGTGCATGTATGTTCTGCTCCATATGTCAAACGAAATCAGAAAATATCATGGAAATAGGAATCCATAACTGGAAGAATAACGTCAATACCGTAACATAAGCCGCTTTCTACATGAATGTTGCCACTATGTTTGAGCCTGTGGAGTATTAATCCCAGAATTCCAAGCGGCAGAGGGGGGGGGGATAGTATGGCGCGTTTATCGCTGTTAGGCTCCTTTCTCGCTTTACATTTACTACTTTTTATTTCAGTGTTAGTTCGTACACAGATTAAATGTAGAATCAGTACTTAGTTCGAGTTCACCGATATTTCTCATTTTCGCTCGGCGAATTGTTGATTCAGATATTTTAATGTTTATTAGCGAATCATTCTAAACTTTAACAATTTGAGTTATTACTTTTGAGTTAGTACTGAGTTAAACTTTAACAATTGTGAGTTATAAATTTTGATAAATTTGAGTTAGTACTGAGTTAAACTTTAACAATTATGAGTTATAAATTTTTAAAACTGATAGTAAAGGGTTAAAGACTTTTTTATAACAGTTATTTAAGTTGATCAAGATATATATTTATTATTCTGTTAAAATGGTGCATTTGTTTTAAATTCTAGTGATATTTTTACCTTTTTGTAATTTGTTTAAACGTGTAATGTTCCGTTCCAGCTTCATTTCAAATTAAACAATTATTTTAAATTTATTAGCTCAATTATTTATCAAAATTACATTTACAAAATGCCATTATTAAAAAAATAATAATTTTTTTCTTATATCTGCAGATAGTTGCTTTAATTAAAAAAGAAAAAAGTATGGAATTCTCTAAAACTTTACGTTTCTCTAAATTGCTCAATTTTTTTTTAATGCTTGTTTAAAAAAAATCCAAACACATTCAAAAATACTTTGATAACTCGTGCATAAGAGTTTCAGAAATTCTAATTCAACTCCAAAATATATAGAGAGTCACTTACTAACAGTGTTGAATTCAAACACTTTTCTCCGGGAAATTGCACTTTTAACCACAAAAAGCATAACATCATAAATCTTCTGGGGCATGTACCATCCGAGCGACACCCTGAATTCAACACTACTATCTTATAAGGACACCTTTAAGAAATTTCTTTATATTGTTTTTTAAATTAATAGCTGCAATTATATTTCAGTTTTTACTACTATATTAATCTATCAGTAGTGTATCTAGAAATATCATATCGGTGGGAGAGGGGAGGGGGGGGGGAAGACAGAGAGAGAGTAAACTTGCGCTAAGATAGAGTTGCAAGGGACTGGGGAAAATTCCGTTTAACACAAGTTTTTTTTTTTTTTTTTTTTTTTTTTTTTTTTTTTTCATAGCAGGCAATAAACTACATTTTTTTCATTGGACCATAAAAATGTAGGCAGGATTTTGTTATATGGAAACTTCAGTTTAATAAACTTCTATTTAAGCATCCAACTTTATTATAAATTTCAACTGTAAATATTTTTTTATAAATGTAAAGAATTATTTACAATATTCTGCTAAACATTTTTTCAAAGTTAAAAAAACAAGCACATACATCTCGTTAGGTGCAAGGCCCCAGTACAAACCTTTTTAATAGCTGGATTTTTTTTTTTTTTTTTTTTACTTACATTGGACACCTGCCGCACCCGTTTGTGGCTGACCCTATCGGTGTATCACAGAACATGTAGAAATATATAAGCAATTTATATATATGTGGTGAATTTGATTTGTTGATTAGAAAATATGCAAGGCAGTAAGTATTATGAAAACAAATTAATCTGATTAAATTTTTTGGAAATTAAGTAAAACCATATATATATATAAAATTTGTTCATATTGCATTCTGGTAAGTTAAATTAAAAAATTAAATTTATTTACTTAGATTTTCAGCTAAATTAGAAAATATTTTATGCCCATTATTTTAATACATTTATCTTTTTTTTTAATATTCACATAAACATGTATTCAGTAAAAAAAAAAAAAAAAAAAAAAAAAATGAAGCTTTTTGCTACGTTTTTATGATAAGTATTGGCACAGTGAATGATAATTTAACAGCCCCACACTTGCAGAACTTTATCTCTTTTTCTCTTTAACGACATCATTTTTTTAATTTTTTATAAATACAAATTTTAAACTAAAATAAGATAAATAAGAAAACTTGAAAGCTGAACAGCTTAAAAGACACCTGTGGAGCTCGTACTTAAAAGAAGGCTTACAGAACTAATCGAGGTTGAAAAAAACATCGAACAAGGAAAAAAAACGCTAAAACTTAGCCAAGCACTTTAGATTTACTAGAATCCCAATCACAGAATTCCCGGCCGAAATGAGAACGAAAGCAACTCCTTATGCTACTTCCAGTAGTTTCCTAGTTCGATGGAAAATATATACACTGGAAAATCTATATATATATTTGTCTTACGTGGCGCGGAAATAGGGCTGAATTTCTACCTTATCGTTGGCAACAACCGTAGTTTCCAGAGCTCAGACCAATGAACAGACAAGATTGTATTAACTCTGCCTCCAATATGGCGGTCAGTGTCAGAGCAGTGAAACTCAAGTTAACAATTATTAAAAATAAAATAATATGAACGTAATCCAAAGCGTCTGAGATGATTCCTCCTCATTTTAATGATGAGTAATATTGTTAATTTCAAATGAATTCTCAACTCTTATTTAGAATTTATTTACGAATTTCACGTACACAAAAAATTGGAGATAATAAAATATAAACTTTCTAGAATGCCCCTGCTGCCATCTGTTGCTGTTTTATTGAAGTAAAAATAATTTCTTTTTGCAGAAATCTATAATCAATTAAAATAATAAAATGTCGAACGAAATTTAAACAATCATTGATGAGAAACTACCTTCCTACCATGTAGTTTTTTTTTAATGAGTTTAAGCCGTGCTGTACAATATTATAGGTGCAATAAGTTTTAAACTAATTATGTTTCCAAGATCCTTTTTTCATAGTATTTAAATGGTTTATATGTCCATTAGTAGCATCAACTAAATACCTTTTTAGTTGTGTTTTCAACGGAGTTTTCAATTACTTTTTTACATTAAAAAAATTGTCATTTCCATATGTTCAAATGATTTATTGTAGTACTTATTCCGGCTAAAATTACTAGAAAAATAAAAAGGGGCGAGCGAGCGAAGCGAGATGTGACCACGTACCGGTCTCAATGTGAATTGCTTTGCAATTCACGGGGGTTTGACGAGCGTTAGCGAGTACGGGGCTACGCCCCCTAGTATAGTCTTATTTAATTTGAAGAAGTTATCATTATTACGTGCTATGCAAAATCGTGAAATTCCCATTATCGCATACTTCATTAACAAAATATACAGATAATTTTGATTAATGCTTTTGATTAACTAATGTTGATTTTTCCGATTACTTTTCCAAAATTGTTTTGTTTAACATTCGATTACTACCTTGTATCTGTTTGATATGCAGTGACTTTTTTCTACTGCAAATGCGTCTTTGAAGCTCGGGTACGCTTTCTCCACCTCTCTTCCTAACGAAATGTGTGCTGAACATCAATCTACTGTTGTGTATAAAGTGTATTAATTTATGTATCTCACAGCTACAGCGACACCAATAACATAAGTTTTTTTTAGAATAGTAATCGAGTTTTAATGAGCCAGCGAGTATTAGAAACAAACACAAACTAAGTTTAACCGTTCAGTCTGGAAAAAGGATTGTGCAGGAAAAGAATTAGATGGGTAGCTCTAATTTTTAATGTATTTTAAATGACAAATAGAAATTATATTGAGAATAATAAAATAAAGATATAATTATACTTTATTCAAGATATGATTAAAAATTTATACAAAGTAAATATACACTAAAACATGAGATAAAAATACTTGTTGTGTTATTTATCTGTGAGGAACGAATTTTAATCTATTTTTTTTAAAAATAAAATTACACCCAATTACAAACGCTGTTAATTTATCATGTTTGTTGAACATGAAAATGTTTACTTGCTGTTTGATAGGATTCGAAAAACATACTTCGGGTTTAGAAAACTGATTAATATACACCAAAAACATTTCCAGAAATTTAGGGCAAACAAAGAAACAATTGTTACATGAATGCTTCGTTAGCTCTCTGAAATTTGTAGGTTTCTGTTGACTAGTAAATCTGCAGATAAGAAGCCTCAACGTCAGCTCAGAAAGTCATTGTTTTTTTAATGTCACTTTTCACATTATTTAGCATCTTACAATCTGCAATTTAAATTTTTTATATTACAAACATATTTATAGGAATATAAAATACTTTGGAGGATTCACAAATTAGAAGCGTTAAATTAAACACGGTTTTGCAATGATAATCTGAAATTCTTATAAACTTCTTATTCTTGTAATTTTTTAGATAAAAAATAAATTTCTTCAGGAGGGCACTGCCCCCCAGAACCCTCTGTAATCTTATTAAATTTATATTCTTGATTTCCAATTGATTGTGTGAATGATTCTAGTATATCTTGTATTTCCTTCTACACAGTGGTTTTATTAGGATAAGCAACAGTTTTGACACGGATTTCATGTTATTCTAATGCTAAATAGCAAGATTTGCTTTCCTGTCAACCAGGAAACACCTGCATCTGATGGATAAGTTGAATAATATCGCATGTACAAAAGCATCTAATGGGAATGTAAACTGAATCTACCACATTTCACTTATATCTATTTTAGAAGTCTCGTGTTATTACAATTTTTGTTTCTGAAAAACAGTTTTGATGGTCTGGTCATGCTATAATATATTTAGATGTACGGTCATATCTAAAAACATCCTGATCTAACTCGAATGCAATATCATACTAAAATCTCTTCAAAATAGGCATATTTGGAAACTTTTAAACCTAATCATTCATAATCGTGTCCACTGCCAATTCACTAAATAGCGAACGTGATTTGGTGCTATAAAGTATTTTTTGTGATAGCTTTTTTTATGTTCTCAATTTCCAGTAATTGTGATATTTCAGGAATCGACTATATATATGGATGCGTTTTACTACTCTATTTTCTTCAGATTAACTACCTCGTTGTAAGAGAAATTTTATCCTATTTTTAAAAGAATAGTAACTTTTCAACGACGAAACATCCACATCTGTTCCAAAAAGTGAATAATATATCATACAAGAAATATACTTATACAAATGTCAACTCATACGACAAGACTTGAATCCAAATTACACGTCCAATGTTTTTATAATTTTGTTTGTAAAAAATATTCCGGTAATCATTCTATAGTAGGTAAAAGGTAACTTGTATCTAAATATATTCTCATTTAGGTCAATAGAATATTAAAATCACCCGAAAATAAGTATTTTGATAATAAAATATTGCAGCAAAAAATAGTGCAAGTTACTTGAAATTTATTATTTTGATATTCTTTGAAATATGGTTGCTAAGCAACTATAAATTAAAGAGAGAAGTAAAAAGAAATGCATCTAAATTCTAATAAATATATCGGCAAATTTTCAAAGCTATTGGATATATTTAAGACCTCCATATTGAAAATTTAGCAACCATAATTTTATGTTTAAATCCATTATTCAAATATGCCATTTTCATTTCAGTTAAAAATGAAATTTGAAAATCATCTGCATTCCCATAGGAAAGCATTATGACTTGAAAAGAAATGTTCTATATTTTTTGAACGAATGAACCAAATTTAACCCAAAACCATACAGCTAAATACGGGTACTTCACCAACATACCTACCAAAAAGCTACCTAATCAGACAATTTTTGCGGCAGTTATCGCCAAACAGACAGACAGACAGACGGAAACCAAAAACTTTTCGCGTCTCCACAGTGAGCTTCAACTGACCTTTCCGTAATAAACACGTTTTAGAACCGCGGGTTATTTAGAAGAGTTTAAATTATATTTTCTTAAGCCTTAAGAAAGATAAGAGCCATATTAAAAAGACATTTTTTTTTGTTAAAACATACTTTGTTTGTTTGTATGGTTATAACATTTAATTATTAGATATCTATTTAAATAAAAACTTGATATAGTGCTGGCTTTCTCATTTTTTGTTCATCTATGCTGGAATTCAATGCAGCAAAAACCTCACTTAATAAATCTCTTAATATCTATAAATACAGTAAATATTAATAAAATTTATAAGAATTGTTGTTATACGGATGGAGCATTCATTTTTATACGTTTACTTTAGCACGTGTTTAGTGCGAGGCTAACGAAAAAGACAGGCTACCGCGGTCCATTCCACTTATCTTTTTTTACAGACCACTAGAGTGACGTAATGCTCTTTTCGTACACCTGCATTGGTGCATTCGAGCATCACGTGACTCTGGCGGTCTTTAAAAAAAGATACGCGTAAAGCACCGCGGTAGCCTTTCTTTTTCGTTAGCCTCGGTTTAGTGCTACTGACGAAAATTTAGCTTCTTTCTAGCCCCTTTTCTCCCATAAAGTTTTAGCTACTTTTTAGTTCTTTTTTGAGTCACTTTCAGGCCTTTTCTTCCGTGGCAAGTTGGCATGACTGGTTACACTGTTAAAAAAAATCTCGGAGAAGGTAAAATTTCTAATTTATGAATAGTTTTTTTTTTGAGTACACGTGTTTTAAAATTGTATTAAATACGCAGAGATATCATAAGCCGAGATAATATTTAAAAAATAGATAAATTTGTTATTAGGTAAAATATCTGTTCCAAAATGAGACTCTGAACCTTATGGGAGTGTTTTTTTGAGACAGTGTGTATATCTACGAATTTGCCAATGGACACGCTAAGTAGAGCTTCGGTGTGTCACCAGTAGAGACCCATGAGATCGATTAGTTACCAAAGCTTACAGTGCTGTTAACTGATCCACAACCGATGTCGTTCAGTGGAAGTGACCAAAGTCGCCGGTGAGAAACAGATCTCACCGGGAAAAAAATCACAGTTAGTTGGGTCATGTGATTGGTTACATGAAAATTTATTTAAATTGAATTGGCAACAATCAGTTTCGGCACTTGCTGAACGCAGAGTGTAGAGATAGATATAGATTCCCTATACCATCAAAACAGCTTGCAATATGAAGCCAGTTATCGCTCAAATCCCTCGGCCCAAACAAGCCAAGCCCGTGAAATTAGAGCTGATTTCATTAGACGGGAAGAGATTGCACGAGGAACAATGGCTGAATTCATTGGACGGGGAGAGGTTTTCAAAGCAAGCCACCAGTTGTTTGGGACGACATTAGGGTTGCATTTTTAGCTTCACGTTAAACCAATATTTTTCATCTCTATTTATTATCTGAACTCTGTGTTGCTGACATGATGATTGCGATAGAGAGAAACAACAATAAACCAATAATTACGGTGACGTAATATAGATGGTGCCGCATTCAGGTAAATACCATCCAGTCGATCTGTCGACCGGTTAGACACAGGTTACATACCGTGATGTAAGAAAGCGGTTACATTAGAGACTTTGGTTAGTTCCCACTGAACGCGGCCATCATATATTACTTTTTTGTAATTATTTTATTTAATTGAAATTAATTTACTGAGCATCATTAGGTGACAGGAAAATTACACAGTTAGCAACAAGACAGATATGGGCAGTCGGTTAAAAAAGGGTTAAAGACCTGTCTAAAAATTTATATTAGATCCGATAGATTAATTCATAAGAATTAATCTATCATATTAATTCACTAAAAATGAAATAAAAAAACGTACTGCATTCTGAATAAAATCCATTTGCTTAGTGATGTAACCATCTTCTCTGTATTTATTGATTCCGTTAAACAATGCATCTTTGCCTCCATCTCTTGTAATGAAGAAGTACGTCGTAGACAGACAAATGGGGATATTTAAGAGGAAGCATACAACTATGACGTATATCAATATTTCACACTGTAATTTAAAAAAAAACATTACAATTTTGGGAGGTAATCCAGATTTTCTGAAATATAATTTAAGGTTGTTAAAAAATTATGAAACAAACTTTAAGAGATGGTTAGGAAAAATACAATAAACAGGTTTTGCAAGAATCAAGGGTCATAATTCATTCCGGGAAAAATAAACGATGACTCCCTCCTAGTCGAACTCGGATTTGTGTTGATATCTTTACCAATAATGAAGATATTTTAACAAAATTTTCAACAGACTAACCGTGCCTTATGTATACGAGAAGGGGTGAATTTGCCACCATCCATATTTTAACATCGCTGAAATAGACTATGTATAATCTGCTCAAGGGTCCATTTGACATGCTCTTTACACGAATTTAAATGGGATTTTCTGATCTTAGATACAAGGAGAAACTTCTTTTATTGAAAAGCGAGCTATAAGTTCGCATTCAATAAGGGTACTAAGTGTATATAAGGAAATGTCTTCTTTTTATAAGGGGCTTATTAGATTTTTGATTAAATAAAATTTCCGGATGAAAGCATGTTTCTCTTGGATCAGACTCCGGAATAATTAAGAGATGTTGGCATCCATACCCAAGCTACCATTCTTACATTCTGTTATCGCCCTTGTTTTAGCTTAGATGAAATCCTCAAAATTTTTCTAGCATTAACGATTCAATATGTGATTCTGTTTTGGGGTAGATAACAGTTTAAAAATATGTTTCTCTTTTACCTATCAACTGACACTTTATGTTTGAGTTTAGAAACACTAAACTGTTTACTATAAACCAGGGCGGTGCAAAATTTAATTAGATTAACAATTGAAAGTTAACGATTAGATTTTTAATCAGGACTAAAGATTGACCGATTAAAGTTCGTTTCAATCCTGCTCATAGACTAATGATTAATGAACTTAATTTCAATCGCTCTCTTTGATTAACGATTAAATCAAATTCTCATTCAAATTAATGATTAATTATTAAAAACACCATGTGTTATTTATTTAGAAATGATTGAGAAATTAAATATCTTTGAATCTCTGTCCGCTTGATATTCTTACTTTAGTAATAGTAAATATGCTTTTTACTTACTATTTTCTCATATGGGAATCAGATCGAAGATAAAAACAGAACAAATCAAATCTCTTAGAATTTCTAGCGCCTACTACTGTGAAAAAAGCGTAACTAAATTAAAAAGATATTAGGTTTTTATGGTTTTTGAATCGCCCTGCGAATAGAATTTAAAAAAGTCCTTCCGGCCTGTACGGGAAGGAAAAGGTAGCTTTCATAGTCCATGTTTTTAAATATTGAACTTATTTTACTCAAACACCCGAAGCTAAATTGCTTGGAATCCGATTATAGCAGATTCAATGCCGGTTTTAGTTAATATTGAATTTGAATGGACATTTCAGAATGAGAGTTACAGCATAACAAAAATCAAATTGTTTGAAAATGTCAGCCAACCTAGAATTTCAAACTGCCATATCTCTGTCCTTTTTGAAGATAAAGCCCCCCAAAAATGTTCCAGAATCCTTGTATCACGATCTAACACTTAACGGAAACAACTTTTTCTATTTATAATTTTTATGTAGCTTTCAATACGAAAAAGTATAAAGCTACCTATTGCAGCCGTTCGGAGGAAAGCAATTCCGTAATTTTTTTTATATATTTTCACCGATCATGACCCCCAGACCACAAAATCATCCTCAGGTCAAATGTTGATATATATATATATATGATCTATGTCATACGATAACACTCGTATTTATAAATCAATTTGGATGAAACTAATTGTGTGTATTAAGCTCACCCGTGTCTCGACCTAGTTCGTTGACCAGCTTGGTCCGCCATCTACTTTCAAAATGGCGGCTTAAAGATTTAAAACTAAGATAAATATAGAAAAAAGTTAAAAATTCAAATTTATTTTTTTCTTACGTGTTAGGCGTTTATACAAGGATTCCGGAGCATTTTTTGTTTTACCTCTATCTTAAAAAATGTCTGATATAGAGCAGTTTGAAATTCTAGAGTGACTGACATTTGGAAACAGGACAGCACATTACAAAAAACCAACGATTAATTTATGAGTTTTAGTGAACGCGATTTCTCGCAAATGATTATCTTTCATTGTTGTAATCATTTTCCAATCATACGCAAAAAACTATATATTCATATCCGTTAGCGCCAAATTCTCGCCAAACTTGGCGTCACTTGGCGAAATATCGCCAAATTTGGCGACGAAAGTAAGTCTTCATAAATGAAGCCAATTTGGCTATAGTTGACTAATTTGACAAATTTCTTATTCAAATTCAGTTTTAACGAATATTCTGTACTCGGGTTTTTTTAATTTTAGCTTGCTGTTTCGAGTAACATTAGCTAAAATTTTAAAACCAACAAATAGGAAAGATACCTTTTCCTCTCGGTACAAGCCGGAAGGGCTTTTTATATATTTTTTGAATGTTTAAAAAAAATTAAAAACATTTTCAAAAAAATTAACTTTCAGTCATTTTGAAACAAGATAGTGCATGAATCTTGCCAATTAACTCGGTTGAGACCTTGGTATGTTCTGTACACATGATCAGTCACATTCACATCGGTTCATAAATATGAGAGTTACAGCATAACAAATATCAGATTGTTTCAAAATCTCAGCCACACTAGATTTTCAAACTGCCATATCTCTGCCATTTTTTAAGATATAGCAAAAACAAAAAATGTTCCAGAATCTTTGTATCACGTTCTAACACTTAATAGAAACAATGTTTTCAATTATAATTTGTTTGTACATGTTTTTGAATTTTTAAAATGTAAAAATATTTAAATGCCCGCCATTTTGAAACAAGATGGCGGATGAAGCTGGCCAACGAACTCGGTCGAGACCTTGGTATGTCCTATACACATACTCAGTTACATCCAAGTCGGTTCATAAATAAGAGAGTTACAGCATGACATATATATATATATATATATATATATATATATATATATATATATATATATATATATAAATCAATATCTGAACGGAGGGTGGTTTTCTGGGTCTGGGGGTCATGATCGGTGCAAATATATCAAAGTTTTTTGGAATTTCTTTCCTCCGAACGGCTGCAATAGGCAGATTTTCGTATTGAAAGCTACCTAATAGTTAGGGCGCAGATAAGTCAACTTCCTTTTACGCTCTTAGCTGTACGCTGTTGCCTAGCGGGAAGCAGAGTAACTAAAATATTTAAAATTATTTTTCCATATTTTATCATATGGCAATCATAACAAAAAAAAAGATAGGGCAGGTTAAACTCAAAATTCACTTACACTGCTAGCGCAACATGGTGGTCAACATGGTAGATCAACTAAAGTATTCGGGAAAGTGTTTCGAGTTTCTCGCACGAGGATCACAAACAAATTTGAAATAGAACAGGACAGTTCCAACTCAACTTTCTTTGACGCTGCTAGCGCTTTCTAGCAGGAAATAGAGAAACTAAATTTAATAAAATTGATCTTTTATGTTTTATTTAATGGCAATCGAGCCAAAGATAAAATAATTAAGACAGATTCAACTCAAATTGCTTTTACGTTGCTAACGCCACCTAGTGGGAAAAAAGAGAAAATATTCGAAAGTATTTTGTTATGCTTTCTCCTTCGAGATACAGTTCCGGATTTGAAAACTTTTATTTTCTTTCTTTTCGCTGAATCTTCTTCTGGTTTTACCCCACGTAGTGGATTTATCCTTCAGTTGCAAGCAAATGCATTTTCTGTAGCTGCCCTCTTTCTTTTTTTTGGCTCTTTTTTGGTGTTTGTTCCGTTTATTCTAGTTGTTTTTCATTTTCACCTCCTCTTCTCCCTATTTTCTTTTTCATTTCTCACCCTACTTTTCTTCCTCTCCCATTTTTCTCTACATTTCAAAAGGCCAGTAATACCATGGACTAGCTAGATTGTTAGAACGGCATAAAGCAGTAATTTCGAACATCCCAGGCAGGACCGATATGATCGTAGATGATAATGAGTTAACCAGTGAGGTTCCAGTTCGTAAGAGGTCCTATATTGCATCCCCTTGGCAAACCGAAATCCATTAGGCTGAAAAAAAAGAAAATGCTCAAACTAAATATTGTAGTAGACGGTGAGTCTGTCTATTCGTCCCTTCTGATACTTGTTAACACAAACCCAAGGCCATACATTGATTATAAATAATTAAATGCCATAATGAAGCCGAGATTTTTCCTTTACCAAATATTGAGGAACGCGTAAAGAGAGTGGCGGCGGCGAGGTTCGTCACGGTACTCGATCTCACAAAAGGGTATTGACAAATACCACTAACACGTATGACTCAGCGTGTAGCGGCATTTGTGATGATTTTTGGCTCCTTTTTGCCACTCATCATTCTATTTGGTTTAGTGGGGCATCTTAAGGGTCTCAAAATTTATGAGCAAATTTCTCTGTGCTTTAGAAGACCTACCGTACCTGGACGATATGGCTATTTTTTAGAGTCGTGAGAGGATCATCTAAATCATATGGAGATAGTCCTGAAGAATATAAAGGAAGCAAAACCGATGATAAAATTGTCCGAATGCAAGGTCATACAAAAGAGCGTTTAAATAGTTGAGACGCGTGGAAGGACAAGTGCGGAGGATTCCTACAGAGGCTAAAGTACGGGCAATAGCAGAATTTCCAACCCCAAATGTAAGACCAAAATTCGTAGACTGTTAGGAATGTTCGGATATTACTCCTGAAACATCAAAAACTATGCAAAATAGTAAAACACCTGACCAGTTCTCTGAAGGGTAACGAACGCAAGGGTAAGATAATATGTATTCCAGAGATTTAACAGGCTTTTTTGCAGTTGAAAGAAAAACTGACGGTAAACCCAGTTTTATATGCTCCCAACTACTCGAAATAATTTACCATCCAGACCGACGCGTCCGACAAAGGAATTGGAATGGTTATGACACAACGGATAAATAATGAAGAGCATACCATTATTTTTTGAAGTCGTAATTTCATCAGGCCCTTGAACAACTAAGTTTAGCACGACTGAAAAAAAATGTGCAGGAATAATATTCGCCATAAAAAAATTAAATCTTTTCTTTGACAGTCATAACTTCACCATAGAAACCGATCACAACACAATATATTCGTTGAAGAACAGTGCGGTACATAATCACCGGTTAATGAAGTGTTCTCTTACTCTGCAAACATTCAATTATTTAGTTAATCATCGTCCTGAGGATATGATTCCTCACGTAGACTGTTTAAGTGGACTAGAAAAATTGATTGAGAGAGGAGAAATAATTTGTATATAGGTTTTATTTAAACTGTTAGAATTAATCTATTATTATTGTGCAATGTGTATTTTTTTGTCATGAATAAGTATTAATGTGCTACGGATACAGCAGGTAAGAAAATACAGACTCTGGCAAAAGTGGAACAAGAAACACGCTGGTTGCTCAACGTACTCTGTATGAATGAAGTCCTCTTTAAACTCTATGAGGATGTCAATACATATAATCGTCGTATATGGGCGACGTCGAATTCCCATGAATACAATATATTTGCCACAGGTGAGAGTTTTATAAGGTTCGCCTTCCTCTTTCACTAACTCTAATTTTACCTTTGAAAAAAGTTCCTAGTGCCTTGCTGGAAAACTAGCATGGTGACTGCTGAATGGTATCTAACTCCTTTGTGTAAACATCTTGGTGACCACATTACAGAAAAAAGGGTATAATTTACATTTTGTTATACACTGTAAAAAAAGCCAAAGTTTCTTATTTTGGAAAATATAATAAAACCACAAACAAAAATATACAATAATTCCTTCCACGTTACCCATGTTTCCAGAAAGAGTTCCATATATTTAAATCTCATAAACTGATACATTTTCGATATTTAAAGAAGCATTTATAAAAAAAAATGCTTTTGCTGACACGGATTTTCGGTAACGTTTCAGAGTAATTTTATAGTCTATTAATCAGCTTTCTCATCCTGGAATATAAGTTTTTCGGATGCTATCAATTACTAAATGAACATTTTCATGTTAAACAAACATATTTTACAGACAAACATGATAAATTAACACCATTATCATTAACATTTAAAATTATTTTGTTTCTCTTGCACGTATAAATTCAATTGCGCAGCTGAAATTGTTTAATTGAAAATTGATAGCATCCTATAAACGGATATTCTGGTTTTATAAAACTGATTAAGACAGCATAAAAATACTCGGAAACATTTCCGAAAATCAGTGTTAGCAAAAGAAAATTTGTTTTTATAAATGCTTTTTTAAATCTCAAAAATATGTTGGTTTCTAGGGTTTCTAAAGATAAAGAGCGCTTTTCGGAATCGTGGGTAAGTCGGAAGAGGTAATTGTATATTTTCGTAAGTTTCTATATTATATTTTCGCAGATTAAGTAACATTAGTATTTTTTTACAATGCAGTGTCAAATTAGTAAGCGTAGCTGCAGGTATTGAACAGTGTTCACGTGTAAGATAATTAAAATAGAAAAAAATGAGTACATTTGTACTTTCTATAAAATATTTATTCCTTACTGCGACACATGCTCGGCATGATTATTCTTACTTCTTTCTTAAAATTCAATTTCTACAGCTTAAAGATGTGTGAAATATATGATAAAAACTTTTATTTTCTATATAAATTTATACAATTTTAAAATTAATACCCCAAAAAGTTTTGCTCTTAAGTGGAAAATAATTAAAATTGAAGGTAGTGTTTATATCTTTAAAACATCGAAATGATTTTCAAACTGTTAAATAATAAATATTAAAATAATCAAAAGATGAAATACAAAACTTCCTTAAAAGACCATAATTTAACACAAATCTATGCATTTCGAAGGAATAAATTATTTTATTCCAGCTAAAATAAGTGACACACTACCTCTGCAAGAGCTGAAGCTTCTGCTTGGACATACTAACCTGACATTTGCTTTATATTTAATGAGGATAATCCTTAGTACAAAACGCACAAATAAAAAAATAGTTCAAGTTGAACCATTCTATGGCATAAAGCAGGGGTCTTCAACATTTTTATCTGTAAGTCGGTTCCCACCACAGATTCAGAAAGGTGATCTTAACATTATTATATCGCAATTTTTTTAGTAATCTAGAAGGTAGATTTTCTTTTCTAAAATAGCCCAGCTCTGTCACCCGCGGACCAGACGTTGAAAACCTTTAGTGTAAAATAATTATAAATATCAAAATGTCGTTACTCTTAAGTTGTATAAATGTTTTTCGTGGTGAACATTTAAACGATTTTAAGTTTCACCAAAAATGGAGCTATTCAGTAGTAAATCACAACAAATATTTCTATGCACTTTCAATATGCTGCTTCATAGCAAAAAGTACCTCAATTTGGTCTTGTCGTTAGGTCGTTTTCTATGAGACAAGGGTTTCAGGCGTGGGGGTTTATTGTCTGTGAGATTCCACTTTAAACAGAGTTTCCTGCCTCATTAGCCATTGTTTGCAAAAAGGTATTCGTATCGACTTTAGGCTTTAGCTTTCTACAAGTCCTCGGTTCAACATTTTACCAGCTCATGTTTGAACCTACACAAATATATGGTTCAATCGGATCTTCAAATATTGGAAAAAGGATTCAACATGTTATGGCTGCAGCTAATGCAACATCAAAAGTTAGTTCAACGCAGCACCAAATTTTTAAGTGTAGCTTTTATTCGCTTTCATGTTGTTTTAAAAAAACTTTGTATTTTAAATTAAACATTTTCATTCCTTTTTGATGAGAAATGTAACTTATTTTTATTGAAATGATGCAATACTAATAAAGAAAGTATATAGAAACAAAAACCATAAGCTATGTAACTCACCAGCTTTTCAAAGAAACATTGCCATTGTGTGCCCCAACTTAGAAACAAAATCATGACTATGAAAAAAAATATTATTCCAGCTTCAAACCAGAGAGCTACAATGATGTGGATCAAATGTGGATTAAAGAGAAGGGTTGCCTCAAGAATACACTGAGTTTCCTTTACGAGATACATAAAGGCACATAGGCTGAGAACCTGGAAAGATAAATGAAATGTTACAATGCGTTTTGCTTTCCCATGTTTATGCACGATGTCTAAAACAGATGGTTACACGGTTTATTTCTGTAAGTATAAGAGATAGATATATAATGTAAATTAGAAAAATGTTCATAGGAAGGTAGATAATCCAAATGGAATAATTTCATAATTTTCCTACGAAATTCAAAATTTATTTTTATATGGACCCCTGTGTATAAAAAATATCCAATTGCAAAAATGATCTCCTGCATCCTTATTCATATCCAAAGTTTGGTTTGAATATCTGGATAAGTCACGAATTTATAGAAAATCAAAAATTGTAACTTAGCTCACTTTTCAACAAAACTGACACCACAATATCTTGCAGAAAAAAAAGGGACCGTCAATAAATATATGATTTTAACATGTAGATCTAACATATTTATTTTTCTGCTTATCTTTTTAAAATAGAAATGAAATATTTTTGAATACTTAAATAAAGTTTTGAACCATTGATGCATGAATTTAAAAAAGAATTTGTAAATATTGAAATTTAGTAAAATGCTAATAAGGAAGCATATTTCGATTTATAATGGAATTATATATTGAATGAGGTTTCAGACTGGAGTACAGAATTTATTCAAGAAATTTTTTTACCACAGTAGAAGCTCGATATAACGCGGTTTTATGTATACATGATATTATAAAAGAAATTGCAACAATTTAATAGTACAAAATATGAGAATTATACTAAGCTTTTCACAATAAAATTATCAATTGAACAGGCCTACATATCATACTCTGGTGCTCCAATTTATTTACAAGTTTGAGTTTGTGAAACCAAAATATACAAGGTTATTTAAACCATAGTTCAAAATGTATGCCCTCAGCACCAATACAAAGCTGTTCTCTTCGCAAAATATTGCTTGAAACTATTTCTAGTTCATGGTGCGTGATGCATTGGAACACATCAGTTATTGTGGCAGACAAATATTGAATAT
The DNA here is from genome assembly GCA_963931845.1 of Maratus michaelseni. NCBI lineage: Eukaryota > Metazoa > Arthropoda > Arachnida > Araneae > Salticidae > Maratus > Maratus michaelseni. Next base: position 276,859,145 of record OZ007599.1, read on the forward strand.
TTAGTGGGCGTTGAACATACACCAAAGCAGGAATTCGCATCCACAAGTAAAATCTAGAGGGGTTATATCCGATGACCGAGGTGGCCATTTTGTGGGTCCATGTAGACCAATCTAGCGATTTCTGAACTCTGTATTAATGAAATTACTTGCTACTTCAGTGTTATGTGGTGGAGCGCCGTCGTATTGAAACGAAAAACAATTTTAATCCTTTAATGATACTGTATTTTCCCTAAAATTTTTGACAACAACGTTTAGAATAAGGTCATGGTAACTATTGCTTGTCAGTGTTCCTTGATAAAACACAGGGCAAATTAATGTGTTGTTCCAGATTCCACATCACACAGATATAAAAAATTGCTGTTGGTGATGTACATCACGAGCGAAAAATGGATTCGTATTGTCCCAATAATGATCATTACGGCAGTTGATAATTTCTTCCTTAAACAAACATTTATCTGTCCATATAATATTCCATACGAACCGTGGATTCACGACTTGTTGTATTAGAAGCCAATTGCAAAACTGCACACGACGCGACGCACAGTGTGGTATTTCACTGAAAAAGCTGGCCAAAAGTTAAAAATTAAAATGTCATATTTAGTTGTTCATTTTCTGGTTGATATAAGTGCAGTATCCTGTGTGTATGATAACGAGTTCATTTCGTTCTATAGCCTCTCCAATCGTCTGGTATTCCACTTGGAATTCATGTCTTGTGCAAGTCTCTTTTTATGCTTTTGGTCCATGTATATTTTTATCGAAATTCCAAAATACTATTCTTAGTCGAATTTCAGAAACATTTTACGGTTTTTAAAGATGAAATAATTTTGAAAATATAATGCATTTTCATTATGATATTCACATTTGAAATCACAGTTTTTTAGGTTAAATATTTTAGATAAAAAGGTAATTCTAATAGGGAGTTCAACTGAGTTTAATAAGAACTCTTGTGTTTTCATAATGTATATATTGGCTAATTAAAATATATGAAAGAAAATCTACCCCATTTTGCCCCCCTTTTATTTTATAACTAAAAGAAAATTTAAAAACAAATTTTGAAAAACAAATTTTTTTAGTTTATTAAACATTTTAATTTATTAAACTGTTTACACTTAATATATGCAGTAGTTTCTTACTCCCTACTGAAGACTCTTTAGTTCGCAGACCTCAAATTTGCAAACTGGAGTGAAAAAAAACTTTTGTTTATTGTTTAAGTTGTTCGATGTGTTCTTTTTAAGTAAGAAGTTTTTCGATCGTATAATGATAACGTTCACTGAATGATTCTCTGTAAATAATGTTACATTTTCGTTTTGTACCAAGTTCTCACATTAAGTAAATTTTGTTGTGTTTTGTCTAAAATGGCGTTGTCATTTTAAAAAACATATTTTAGATCAAACATAAGGAATGGTGTTTTTTACTCACTAACAAGGTAAGAAAGTTTTATATTATTAAAGAAGAAATATATTAGATATAGATATGTTATTTTTTATTCAATATGGAAACAATAATAAAAAATATCAAGAAAATATGTGTGATATAATAAAGCAGTGTGACAACAGAAAAATAATCAAGAATTTTGAGATTCTAGAAAAGACCCTTGTCCAAATTACTTAATGTCCTGAAAATGAAATACACTTTCCCCGTTACAAATTAAAATCTTTCAAACATCATTACAAACAGAAATGGGTTTCTTCGCGATTCACTGTACAACGTTTTCGAGAAAACAATGAGGAATGGCTGAAAGGAACGCTTCATTTACCTACCTGGACAGTAGAGAAACCCGGTCGTCCAGCAAAATAATTTAAATATTGTAGTGACAGAAGTAAGAGGCATAAAATCGAACAATTAAGATCTGAAATAAGCCACGAAGAATTGACATATGCAACTCAAATGAACGAAAGAACTGCTCGACATGCAGATGTAGCAAAAATGATTAAAGACTTTATAGCCATCCTAACTAGGGCAACAAAATATCGAAAAATTTTAACTTTGGCTAAGACAACAAAACTAAGTACATTGAAGTTATCACCGACTGAGGCTTTGACCATGTTTGTTGCAGCAAATCTCACATACAATCATTATAACATCATCCGAACTCCTAATAAAAATATATACCATTGCTATTCACTTCTTCAGAGAACTAAAGAGCAAATGTTACCCAAGAGATATTACAAGTACTGAAAACATGGCGGATGTAAAACTTCACACTACACAAAGACTGTAAATAGTACATATAACATGTTTTTACATCTGCGAGTGATGTAGAAGTGAAAAATTTAGAACTCTTCTGCAAATAGGGTTGTGACGGCTCCCAACAACATATGTTCAAACAAAAGTTTGAAAACTCCTTTGACAGTGACTCAAACATTTTCCAAAGCTCTTTAGTTCCTTTGAGATTAATAAGTAACATAAATAAATTTCAAAAAGTATGGTGGCGGAACCCTGTACCTTCATATCCACGTTTTTGTTGTCCTATACGAATTAGATTCATTTATGAAGATAAAGACATACTCCAATAGGAAGTAAAATACATTGAAGAGCAGGCACGAAATTTAATAAACACAGAGATACTCACTGCTTATGGCATACTACAAGTTCAGTACAGATTAATGCTGACTATTGTTGATGCTAAACTTTGCAATGCTATTACCAGCACCAATTCCACGATGCGATACTATATTTGTAAACAATCATCCACAGATTTTATTAAGTTATAGTTTAAAATATTGACCCTGATTCTTTGAAATTCAGTCTCTCAATACTCCATGGATCAATTTTTTCCAGTCAATTCTACATCTTGCTCATAAGCTTCCTACAAAAAAATTGCAAGTAAGAAGTGATAAGGAGAAATAGATTGTCAGTCAAAGAAAAAAATCAATACACGAGAAGTTTAAAATGGAGATGGAATTACTGGTAGGTATTGAGAAAGCCTATTTCGTAAAACACCAATGACAGAAACACCTCAAGAAGGTTTTTCTTAGATAAGAAACATCAGCTAAAATTACAGAAACTGACATAAAAATATTCCGAATCTTAAAATCTAGTCTAAAATTGTTATCTACTAATTATAAAATAGATACAAAAAAAATTTAAGAATTTGCGAATGATACCTCTAACCATTATGTAAATCATTACGGTTGGCCCCCAATGTCCCACACATTATACAAAATTTTGAGTAATGGCTTTACCATTACTGGTCATGCATTGCTCCCAATCAGGCAGTTATAAGAGGTAGCGGCTGAAGCCCGCAACAAACACTTTCGTTCATATAGGCAAAACTTTTCAAGAAAAATCTTGCGCATAGAATGCAATTAAGATATGCTCAATCGCCTACTTTTGAGTTCCGATCCTTATTTAAGTTGTAGTATGCGAAAAACTCCACAAAAAGTAATTTTTTTCTGCAGCAGCATTAATTGCCAGAATCTAGTGTTTCAAGTGATTCTGAAGAGGATAATGTGGAAGACTATGATCAAAAGAATGCCTGTCAGTAGAACATTACTTTGTTACACATATTTGTGGAAATTCTACGAAAAGTGGTTTGTTTCCAACGTAATAAAATATTTAACATTTTCTTAAAACCATATTATCTGCAATAGAATGCATAAAAGTTTTGAAATAATTTTGGCCAGGTTTTTCAGCAAAATACCACACTGTGCGACGTGAGTAATCGGAAGAGTTAAGTTCTTGTAAGCCATGTATACAATACGGATGCTTTTTATTTTCACGAAGTATTTACACAATATTACAACGTGGAATATTTATAACTGAACTTGCATGCGGATTCGTAGCAAAATTGGCTAAAATATAATTATTTAATTGTCTCTGTACTGACGATTGCACACTGGTCCTGGACGAGGCAGTAACGATCCTATCGTTTTCAAACGTCTATTTAACATATGAATAAACATCTGATTAGGCTTCCGTGATTTTGAAATTAACATCAAAATTGTAGTGCCGTTTGAGAATTGTTTCATGTTCAGTTGTTTCACTCAGTGCATTTCATAACCATTTCAAAATGTTTTTCATTGCTGAATGTATCATTATTTCACGTAAATCGATTTTTTATAAAGATACTTGTAAATAAAATTTAATAATCTCACAATTAAAAATTTTAATATCGTACATTAATTATAATAATAACATATTTTAATTTTAATTTAACATTTTTCATTTTAAAACCATTATTAAACATTTCTCATCATTTAAAGATAAAAAATTGGATCTATTATTGACTAATAAAAATTCCAAAATAGTTACAAAATCATACCTTATTATATTAACTGGTATATAACCCCCGACATAAATGACAGATAGTTGATCTGCGCTGCATTTTCACAAGACTTCATACAAACAAACAGCATGAATATTTTATTATTCAAAGGTATGTATTGTAGAAAAGTACATTTTAAAAATGACAAATGATTTAAACAAATACAAATAATGAGGATTTTTTTTACTTAATATTAAATTTTTGAAATAGTTCAACGATTGGGAAAAACATTCAAACTAAATATTAAAAAATAATCCATGTGCGACAGTTTTTGTAAAAATGTGTTATCAATGAGTTTCTAAAGAGCTTGACTCACCACATAGCTCATTTTTTGATTATATAAGCAAAAATAAATGGATATTTCACGGTACTATTTATTCCTTATATTTTAATTACGTTTCATAAGAAAAAATCATTTTATTTACGATGAAAACAAAACTTCAAAATTTGTTTGTATCATCTGCCGGTAGATGGCGCCAAAATATTTTATAAAAACCGTAATATAGTACTGGATGGATCGCCGCAAAGCGTCCCTACGAGAGCTGTCATCGCTATTTCTGAAAAAAAGTGTTTACAAAAAAAAATTGATTACAGAAATGTTGATATAGAGTTTTATATGAAAATATGTTGAACAAACATGATTTGAAGCAGAAGAAATTATCGTTTAGGTATCATATGTTTTTCATTAAGCCTAACATGGCGTTTCGCTACGCTCGGGTTCGCCATGGAAGTAGGATGACATGGAAGTAGCATCTCGAAGTAGCAGTGTTCGCATCTCCGACTCGGTCTACAATATACTTTCCTACACTTTGATTTGTCGATAAATGACTGCTAAAATAGTTTTTAAGGTTTTCAACAAAATTAAAATATTTAAAAGCTTTAATATGCTTTTACAAATATTTTAATAGCAGAATCGGATGTGAAGCTTTCAAAGAGTTGTTCATTTGTGATTCATTTGAATTTATGATGCTGAATGACAACAGTGTTCGTTTGTTTATATCTGGGATTCCGATGTTTATTCTGGATTTTTAATTAAGAACTTAAATCATTTTAATAGGATATGATATACATGTTTTATGGGAAAATATGCTGAACAGACATGATTTCAAGTAGAAGATATTATCATTTAGCTGTCATATGTTAGCATAGGTTTTTCATGAAGCCTAACATGGCGTTTAACGACGGTCGTTTCGCAGACCAGAGTGGTCGGGCCCAGAATGGTTAGCAACACTTTCTTGCCTTCGGATTTTATTAAAAGTAGATAACATCATAAAAATTAAAATCATTAATATGCAAAAAAATGTTGTAATTTTAATATTATGCTACTTTTTAATATAATTATGTTTCTTACTTTAAAAACAGAGTAGTATTATCATCGCATTGTCATCCCTAGTTAAGGAAATATATAAGTGACGTTACATTAAAATCACGAATGGACACAATTGTTCAATATTATTGGATCAATAAAGCATATATGAAATGATGTTTTATACAACTATTTTGTTACAAATTAAAAAATAAATAGGTTAACAATATAATTAAAGTACGATATTATAGTAAAAAAGTAATCGAATTATATTGTGCAGCCCTGTATATGATCTATAGATTTGGATATATAATATATAGCATGATAAAATTTAGTTCAGTTAGGAAATTCACATTTAGTAATTTTCGCCAATCAAAGGAAATGCAAGCGAAATCTTTTTATACATCCCGTACGTATCTAAAGACTTTTGTACATACTAGAGCTCCGTCAGTGGCTGAGAGGTTCTGCTTTCAAAGCTGGTAGACGGGAAGCGCTAGGTTCAAACTCCTGTCGCGCTCGTTGACCTAACCGTTTGGAGTTTTCCGTGGTTTTCTTCGAACCTTGCCGTAAATACGGGTTAGAATCCCTTAGAAACACCCCCACAGAGGGCATCCCCCCCCTAGGGAATATATCCCTAATCGACCGTCAACTAGGTTGGAAAGTGTAAAAAAAATAATTTTTACTACTAAATTCATTACGTTATGAGTTTTTTGCTTTAAATTAGAGTATCCCTGGTTATTTAAAGAATGTATTCGGATACGAGAAAAAAAAGTGGTAAGAGTGATACAAGAAGAAAAATACGATAAGTCAAGAGCATTTTTGGTTTTTCAACACTTTCCAACCTAGTTGAAAAGTGTTCATGACTTCAGTTTTTCTGCCGGTTTCAGGTGCATTTTGACAATGTTACGCCATTTAAAACATGAAATTGATATACAATTATGAAGTGCACTAAAACATGGGGTGATAGACTTTATTATTTATTTAGAGCGTCACACAAAAGAATTCTGTTACACAATGTTCTATGAAGAAAAATCGTTTGCAGCGTAATTTAATGATATTTCACTATTTCAAACTTAATGCGATTTATATGCATTACCGATGTGTACTATAAATTACTCACTGAAAAATATGGAGTGCATTGCGTTTATCTTGTTTTACAAGGACGCACAAAGTAATTCGATTATAGTCTTAATGGGATAACTACAGTTTATGTGTGATAAGTACGTTTTCAACTTTGGTTTGTGTTTTTAAGTTTAACTAAATTTTTGCATTGTACCGGATGTGTATAAATTTTATTGATCATATACAGGGTTACACAAAGGAATTCGTAAGTTACTGACTGTGGGAGTGAATTGTTTAAGGGTATTGTTAATTGCGTTACGCATTTTCCTCTGCACTATATTTAGTAGACTAATAGAACTTTGTGGAATATAAATAAATTCATATACAGGGCTACGCAAAGAAAAAGATACATTGTCGTTTAAGGTTGTAATTGATGGAAATAAGTTTTAAGTTACCTTATGCGTTTTTTACTTGAATTAACATTAAGCTTAATATGTGATGTGTACAAAAGTATTTAGATAATATACAGTTTGTATAAAAAAATTTTGAATGCATTTCCATCGATTGGCGAAAATTTCTAGATGTGAATTTTCTAACTGGGCCAAGATTTAGTAGTTTCTGTTCAAATCTATTTATCATATATAGAGCTGTACAAAACAATTTTTCTACTTTTTTTAACTTTGGAAGACTAATATATTTGCTAAAATTGGCTTTTTAATTATGTTTCCTAAACTCTTTTCCTAGATATCTTCTTTCACCTTATTTAACGGTGTAGTTTCGTTAGAGTTTTCTGGATGTGTTGGAAAGTGTTTTATAAACTGTGCTTGACGCATGATTTTTTTCTTGTTATTTTATTGGTTTCGTTTTTAAAGGGAGGAAAAACTGATATTGGGACTGTCGATTGTCGACCGTTGTGAGTAAACAGCATCAATTCAGTAAAATTTAAAAGAATAAATTTTTTAAAGAAAAAATTGTACAGAAATTATCTTTTTAACACTTTCTAACCTAGTTGAAAAGTGTTTATGACTTCGGTTTGTCTGGCCGTCTGCCGTCTGTCCGTGCTCTAACTCCCGTAAATATGCTCGGATTGCCCTGCAATTTTTATATGTTATAATCGTTATCTATAGCATGTTCCCTATTTCAACGGAAGTGTGTAGCACTTATAGTTTTTTTACAGGGACACTCAAAAGATTTCCGTTACATTGCGGTCTATGGGGAAAAATCATTTGCGGTTTATTTAAATAATGTTTCACTATTTTAAACGCATTGAAATTTATATATATCACTAAGGTGCATTAGAAGAAGCTTAATATGGAATAGGGTGTGCATAGCACTTATACTTACTTTACAGGGACAGTCAAAAGAATTCCGTTACATTACGTCTATGGAGAAAAATCGTCTGCGGTTTATTTAAATAATGTTTCACTATTTTAAACGCATTGAAATTTGTATAAGGTTCATTACAAGAGACTTACTACAGAATATTGTGTGTATAGCAGTCATCGTTCATTTACAGGGACACACAAAAGAATTCTCTACTGTATGTTAACAATAATTCCTGGAAGTGCGTTTTAAGTTACTGAATGCGATTTTAATTTTAAATCGCCTTTTGTATATTACGTGGTGTGTATAAATTCTGTAGATCCTATACAGGGAAGCACAAAAGTTCCGTATTATTTAACTCCAGACGGAAATTTTAAACTGTGCTACGTGTTTCCTAACTGAACTAAAATTTAGCATCCTATGTAGTATATATACAAATCTATAGATCCTATACAGGGCTGAATAAAAGTATTCGGATTACTTAGATGTTATCTTTTAGCTTATTAAAGAGTATGATTCGTAAAATTATTTTGGAAGCGTTGGAAAGTGTTACATAATCTATGCTTGACGCATAATTTTTCGTTCTTGTTTAACTTTGAATATGTTTTCCCTCTTGTTATATCAGAATATGCGGTATATCAGATCGCGTTAAAACGGGGTTCCACTATATTATGGAAAACATCTTCAAATATTTAGAAAATCGTTTGGCCCTTAACATAAATATCTGTCGGGTCGAAGTTATTTATCAATCTGTTTCATTATAAATTACAAACTCATTTCTTATATGGTCCCCTAAAACAAAGTAAATTTTTCAAAACCTTGATATCTCCAAGAATATTAAAGATAACCGTTTCTTTTTTGTAGTGTTTCATAAGTGAAGGCAAGGAATATTTTTCTAATTGGGTATTTTTTATATAGGGAACCGTGTAAAAAATAAATTTTGAATTTCTTAGGAAAGGCCAAACCCCATGGAGATGAAAGAATACTCTTTGAATTCTCTACCTTCCTATGAACATTTTTCTAATTTACGTTATTTATGTATCCCTTATACTTACAGAAATTCACCGTGTAACCACTTTTTTTGGACACCCTGTATATCATGCTTTAATTTATGTTACATCACACTTGCAACATACAAATAAATTCTACATAATTTCCCATGAACCATGTCAACAGTAGTTAGGCAGCTATAATTGCATTAACTATGTCTACTCGACGGAATTGCTATTCTAACTATTCTAAATATCTCATTTTTTTTCACAATAACATAATTACTGGAAATCAAGTGTTAGAGGCATAGCTTATTTTCTCTTCTCATTAAAAAAAAAGAATCTGCTTAATATATGGTTTTTATCAAATTGATTAGGCTTTGTATAATTTCTTTAAATACTACTTTGAATAGATAAATTTGCATTTTGTGCCACTTATGTCATGAATTATAAAATCAAAATTTTGACATTAAAATCTAAGTAATAATTCTTAATTATATTTCCTTTTGTTACACCACTCAAAGTGTATCAAGTATTTTTTTTGTAACAATAGAAATTGTCATGCTATTAAGTGTTAAGTTGTTGGTATTTAAAATTAATTAAGAAATTGTTCGATCCTGGTGTATGAAAATGGAAATAGATGTTGAAGAATTTTTATTCAATCAGTAGATTACTTTCAAGCAATATTTATTTATTTGTTTATTTATTATTTTTAAGGGATTGGTTAGAAGTCTGATTTGATATTAATGTAACATCGAAGTGAGAGATGAACGTAAGTTTTCACGATGTACTCTAGAAAATGTAGAAACAGAAACAAGTGAAAAATATTTAAAACAAACAGATAACTACTAGGTGCTCAAAAGTCATTTCACATTTCGTAAAAAGACTAGAAATGGGCATGAATAAAATACAGTGAACTGCCGGCAACAGTCATAGCTCTCTTCACGTACGATTTACATACGTTGCATACTTCCGATCTAAACAATTATTCATCTGCATTCATTTGTAAAAAAAAAAAAAAATGTATATCGTTATCACTATTATTTAGAGAATTTAAGATTATCACGAATCTATCAATTAATAAGAAGTTAGATTATTCGAAGATACCTGGTCCACAATTAAGGGGGGGCAAGAAAGTTCCAAGTCACATTTTTGGTGAAATAAATCTAACACTGTAATCTGTTGCTTAATATTGTAAATTACAATATCCAACATATAATTTTTTTCTAGGCAGCATATGTGACAGGTTTCGGTTTTGCCCCAGATGTTTCTGCCCCCAATGAAGATAGCTAATTTACAAAAAACGTAATAATAATATCATTAAAGTAATGCTATATTGTTATTCAGGATACCTCAGATGTTACTAAGACATTGGCGAAAAAACTTTAGGTTATATATCTTGATTTGAGTATTTGATCAAATTTTCAAACTGAAATATCTCAGAGGCTCAAAAATTTGGCTTGGCACTCTCTTGCCCCGACCGAATCAATTAAACTGATAGTAAACGACAATAACACCGTCGAGAAAAATTCCATGCAAAATAAACTAAGTATATTAGTGAGGAAGAGATCTTTTCAATTTTTGTTCAGAAAAAATATGACAATACCAGAAAAAATTCTAAAGACCAACAAAAGAACAAAAATAAAATTTGATAGAACCACTACGATGAATATGACTATGTACCTTAATGAGTAGATGGTAAGGTTTATACATTTTGAATACTACAGTTTTCGTACTACTGTAAAATTTTAAGGGGTCATAGATTACGCCTAGACGAGCTCAAAGAAGAATATAATGCCTAGTCGTAACTCAAGCAGTGAAGTATAATACAGCTATACAAACTGTTTCACTGCAGGAAGCTTTCTGATTGTGGAGAGAAGGATGTTTTGTACAGAATATCGAACAAATGATTGCTGATTTTATTTAGTGTTACTAACTAGGATGTTAATAAGGATGATTATTAAAAGAAAAAAATAAGAAATTGCAAAGGAAGTAGCTCAAGAGAATGGGAGGCGAGCTTATCTTAAATTGGGCCAATTTTCCCCCAGAAAAGTTGATGGTAAATAAGAAGTCATGGGCAACACTTTAAAACTCCGCCTACCAAACGGGTCCAATGGACCCGACAGGTAGATTAAAAATGAGTATTCAAACCAGAATTTTTTTTCTTAAAATAAGTTAAACATAAACCACAGAGAACTAAACTAAATAAATAAGATGAATAATTTTAAATAAAAATTCTGGTATGAAATGTTTTTATTAAGGTTGAGTAAAATTTTCCGTTGTTCTAGGGTTTACGGTTGATAAAACATATGAAGGGTGTAGATGCAAATTCACACTCTCTACATAACCAAATTTTTAGTAAAATACAAAAAACTGATTATTATTAATAAACATGATATATTGCATAATTTTTTGTGTGTGATATATTTGTTGCCATAACAACTAGTTTCACATAGTTCTAAACCTGTAATAATTGTGCTAAAGCTAGAATTTAAATTTAAATATGGAAAATGTGAGTTTTGCAGCAAACTTTTATGGGTAATGTTAGTTATAAACCAAAATAGTTATGAATTTAAAACAACAAGAACCAAAAAGAAAAAAAAATCTGAACATCAGTTTTCGTTTTCATTATGTTATTTTGGAGGGTAATAAACAACAAAAATCGAAAAACATTTATTAAAAATAATTTGTGCAAAAATTTTACTATTAGACATGGCTCAACTTCTCACTGTCATTAAACTAGTGCAACATTTTAAACTACTTCTTACTCCTTTACCTTTCCGATTGGTTGAATTGGAGAGTGTGAGTTTTGCAGCAAAACAGTTATTGGATAATGTGAATTATGCATAAAAACGAGATTTTCAGAATTTTTTTCAACATTAATATGTTTTTTATAGTCCAAATCACTATTACAGTCATATTCGCCGTAAAAAGACGAACACGGTTATGTGAATAACTCACTACCTTAAAAAAGTGGATAATGTGACTTTTGCGTCTGCACCATTCATGTCGAAAAAGGCTAATTTCACCGTGGAATTCATGGACTTATAGCAAGCGGCGAACCGCTAGATGGAACTGTCATTAAACACACAAAGCGCTGGTTTTTAACAAACTTCGTCATTTCTACTGTGGATTGCAAAGAGGATGGCTGGTTTTACTAATCAGGAAAAGGCGGACATGCATTTCATGTACGGTGCTGCGGTTGTGATCGCTCTGAAAGTCCAAATTGTGTAGAAGCTCAACAAACACAGAACTTGTGAGCCACTGAGGGATATATTAGCCGTGGCCCAATGTGCTTGATAGGTTCCCACCATCATTGGCCATAACGGATCCGTCAAAAAAGTTTCACGCTGGCCACAATGAGACGGCATAAAAATTAGCCATAAATGCGTGAAGATGCCCACAATCATGTCAATGACGGTTTATCAAAAATGAAAATTAGACTAAAAATGGCCACATTTATTCTTTTAATGGAAATTATCAATGAAAGGTAGCCACAGCTAGGACATTAACGATCATCATGAATTTAACACTAGAAGTACCGGAAATTTTACTCAAGTTTTTTTAAATTATTTCACACCAGAAATTTTATTTAAAACTACCTAACTTATTCATTTAACGTATTTCTGTGAGTTTTATATTTAATTTATTTTAAAAAGAAATTTCTGGTTCTAATCGGAATATATTCATTTTGTAATCGTCAAAATGACGGCTCATGGTAGTTCTAGTGATAAGCTAACCCGAAGTTCTACGTATCCATGCCATTTGTGGTTGTCAAGAATTAAATCTAGCCCAGAGCTGCCAGAAGAAACGCCTATTATGGTTTTTTTAAATATAAACTAGCCTAAAGCCAGCCACTGTCATGCCAAGCCTCTGTTTTTTTATCTCTACCTCTTCACTTAGACATTAATAAAAAAAAAGACATCTGTAAACATTGAACAAAAGCAATATTGAAATTTACATGAAAGTCTGTTGTACCGTATATATGAAGGAGTTAGAATGACAATGGAGTAAGTCAAAATTTTGAAAAATCTATTTAACCATATTTTCACTGAATTTATATGAATTTCTGTTCAGTGCGACAGTCAAATAAGTCATAGTTCACTTAGGAAGTCGCTAGAGGGCAAAACAGGTTGGGCCATTTAATACAATAGCACTGCAAAAAGTGTCACAAAACACTTCATTTCTCAAATTACTTAATATTGACTTACTCCACTGTCATTCTAACCCCCTCATATGTCCTCCGTGGCGCAATCGGTCAGCTCATTCGGCTGTTAACTAAAAATTTGTTGGTTCGAGCCCACACGGGGACAAACACGGATATCTCTATTTCATTTTATCCCTACCTTTTCACTTATCCATTATTAAAGAAAACCTATGTGTAAAAATGGAACTAGAGCTAAATTGAAATGAAATACTTTAGCATCCATAGATCTAGCAAAAGAGAAGAAGAAATTCAGATAAATGCTAAATTTTAACTTTTACAAAAGCCCCACCATTGGCCTAGAGGTTATGCTCTCAAAATTGGTAGACGGGTGGTGCTAGGTTTTAAACCAGTCGCGCCCGCCGGCATAATGGATCGGTGTTTTACGTCGTTTTTTCGAATCTTGGATAACCTTTCGTTAATACGGGTTTGATTCCCTAGGGCATTCCCCGTAAAGGAGTATATATCTGGTGTAGAAAATGTGCCGTGATAAATCACCAACAAACCAAATTTCACGAAAATTCGACTGTATGGCCAAAATCGGCTACCGAAAAGTTTGTTGCTCGAGCCCACCCAGGTGTAGATTAGATAGCCTCTGTTTTATTTTATCTAAACCTATTCACTTATATATTAATCAAGAAAAAGACATCTGCAAACATAGAACAAAAGCAATCTTCAAATTTACATGAAAGTCTGTTTTCCCTTAAGTATACCTTCCGTGGCGCAATCAGCTACCGCGTTCGGCTGTTTCCCGAAAGTTTTGTGGTTCGAGCCCACAAGAGGACGAGTACGATGACCTATGTCTAATTTTATCCCTATCTCTTCACTTCTACATTAATCAAGAAAATACATTTGTAAACATTGAACGAGTTCTATATTTAAACGAAAGATTTTTGTATTCTTTAGATCTAGGAAAAAAGATGTTTAGATAAATGCTAAATATTAAATTTAACGACAATTCAACTGTATGGCCTAGTAGACAAAAACGATTAGCGTGTTCGATTGCTTACCGAAAGGTACGTGGTTCGAGCCCACCTAGGTGCGAACAAGAAAGCATTTGTTTTATTTTATCCCAAACTATTCACTTAGACATTAATGAAGACAAAGACATCTGTAAACATAAAAAATGCGATATTCAAATATACATGAAAGACTGTTGTACCAAATGCATGGTATCCATGACGCAATCGTCCCACCAGTGGCTGAGAGGTTCTGCTCTCAAAGCTGGTAGATGGGAGGTGCTGGGTTCAAACCCCTGTAGCGCTCGTCGAGCTAACTGTTCGGAGTTTTCCGTGGTTTTCTTTGAACCTTGCAAAAAATACGGGTTAGGATCCCTTAGAAAGACGTCAACAGAGGGCATTCCTCCCTGGGTTCTATATCCCTCGAGTAGATAATTGGCCGTCATAAATAAACCAACCAACCGTGACGCAATCGTCTGTTAACCGAAAGGTTGGTGGTTCGAACCCAACAGGGGCGAATGCGATGAACAATGTTTTATTTTATAACTACCTCTTCACTTAGACATTAATCAAGAAAACAGATGCGTAAACATTAAACAAGAGCTATATTTAATTGAAAATCATTCGTATTCTTTAGATCTAGCAAAAAAATAAAATAAAATAAAATAAAATAAAATAAAATAAAATAAAGAAAGAAATAAAGAAAGAAGTTTAGATAAATGCTAAATTTTAAATTTAACAAAATTCGGACTGTAGTAGACGAAATCGACTGGCGTGTTCTCCAAATTACCGAAAGGTTAGTGGTTCGAGATCACCCGGGTGCGGACAATAAAACCTCTGTTTTATTTTATCCCTACCTCTGCACTTCGACATTAAACTCATTAAACGCCAACGCTCCCGTTTCGGGAACGTGTATTTTATATATATATGTATTTTAATATTTTTTAGCTTTTTAAAAAAAATCCGTTTATAATAAAGTTATTAGTATGGAATATAAAATATATACTTTTTAAAATAATATTTTATTTTTTTCTATTCTTTATAGAGTTTAAAAAAAGAGAATTTTTGGTTTTCCGAATAGCTCAAGTAAAATTACTTAAAAAGAAAAAAAATCCTCAGTTTTGTTCAACTTCAGTCCGGTTTTAAAACCAATATTTCAAGTAACAATATATTCAAAACCCTGAGTAAAAAGATTTATTTCAAGCAACAATAGAAATATTTGTTTGGAATGTTCCCAGGGTGTCAACGTTGGCACATTCTTGTAGCATTTCTCTTCCCCTTTCTCAGCGAGCTCACTTTCACAAAGAAAAGAATGCGCCTCTAGAAAGAAAGAATGTAAAGTAACCATTTAAAATGATGAAAGAAAATTTTTAGTTCCTTTGTTTATGAGAAAAAAACAGTACGGTGAAATATAGTTGTATTTTAATGCGTTTTAGTTTGTTATTTTGAAAAGCATAGTTTATTTAAATCGTTTGGCAGTCGATAAGTAATAGTGTTTAGATAAATTAAAAAAAAGATTTGATATATGTGAAAATGCCTGTTAAATTTTTAACAGTAAAACAAGCCTTGGAATATTTTGATACACTGGATTCTGATTCTGCAGGTTATCCACTAAATTTACAAGTTTATGTGGGAAACATAAAAATACATTTGAAAAAAAAAATGAAATAGAAACTAAGCCCTTTGGAACAAGGGTGGTTTTGGAATTAATTAAATGCATTAACAATCCCCCAAAACATACGGTTAATATAGAAATTGTTTTACATCTCTAGAATTATTAGAAGAAATGCGAAAGTGCGATTTTCGTACGATGGGCACAATCAGAGAAAATAGGCTGAAAGATTACCCTCTAAGTATATGTAAACAATTAGGAAAAAAACTGAAAGAGGAACTTTTGAATCCATTGTCACAGAAAATCTGTGCGTAGTAAAATGGAGAAACAACAAGTTTATGTGTATGGCATCTAATTTTGAAGAAGAGACTCCCTTAGGTCAGGACCCCACCAGTGGCTGAGAGGTTGTGCTCTCGAAGCTGGTAGACGGGAGGTGCTGGGTTCGATCCCAATCGCGCCCGTCGGCCTAATCGTTCGGAGTTTTCGTGGTTTTCTTCGAGCCGTGGATTTATCCATGTGTAAATACGGGTTAGGTTCCCTTAGAAAGACCCCCACGAAGGGCACTCCCCCCGGGCCTATATCCCTAGTGTAGATAATTGGCCGTCAATAATCAACCCAACCCTTAGGTCAGGTAAAAAGGTGGTGCTCTAAAGAAAAAAAGAAAATTGATTTACCTCAATCAAAGATAATTTCATTATATAATAAGTATATTGGAGGTGTGGATGTCCTAGATAGAATTTTAAGCACTTACAGGCCTCCAAAAATTGTATAAGAAAATAGTTAAAAGGGAAAACTTTTCTATGTTTAAAATTTACTTGTTAATAGTATTTGTCTTCTTTAAATTTAAAATTTTAAATCTAAATAATTATTTTTAATTCAGTATTAAATACTTTATACCTGCATAAATATTAAATTAACTGTTTTAAACATTTTTTATTGCATGCAAAAAAAATCCACTTTTTCTAAAATAATTAAAAACATGATTTCTAATAAGTAGCAGAAAAACGAACGCTACTTGCGTTCAGTCAAGAAAACGTTTTCCCCCTATAAGACGCCAAAGCTCCCTTTGCGGGAACATGCCGGATTTTCTAAATGGTTACACTTTTTGAAAAAAAATTCAACTGTTCTATAATAAAGGCATCAAATGTGTATTAAAAAAAATAAAAAAGTTATATTTATTTAACATGGTTCATATAACGGCGTTCAATTGGTTAATCAAGAAAAAGACATCCGTAAAAATTGAAGAAAAGCGAAATGGAAATACACATGACAGACCGTTGTACCAAATGTATGGCCTCCGTGACGCAATAGGTTAGCGCGTAAGGTTGTTAACTGAAGATTCGGTGGATCGAGCCGACGCGGGGTGCTCCGTTTGATATTATCCCCAACTCTTCACTAAGATATTAATAAAAAAAAGGACATCTGCAGACATTGAACAAAGTCGATATTCAAATATAAATGAAAGACTGTTTATCCGAAGGTTTGTCCTCCGTTGCGCGTTCGGCTATTAACCGAAAGTTTTGTGTTTCGAACCCACACGGAGCGAATACGGTGTTATACGTTTTATTTTATCCTAACCTCTTCACTTAGACATAATTCAAGAAAACACATATGTAAACTTTGAACGAGAGCTTTATTTTAATGAATGACTTACGTATTACTTATACCTAGAAAAAAAGAAGTTTAGATAAATACTAAATTTTCATTTTAACAAAAATCTAACTGTATGACCTAGTAGACAAAAACGACCAGCATGTTCGGCTGTACACCGAAACGTTCGTGTTTCGAACCCACCTGAGTGTGATCGATAAAACATCTGTTTTATTTTATCCCCTACTCTTCACTTATGTTAGAAATTAATCAAGAAAAAGACATCTGTAAACATTAAAAAGAGCTATATTCAACTATAGATGAAAGAATGTTGAACCGAATGTATGGCCTCCGTGGCGCAATCGGCTATCGCGTATGGCTGCTAACCGATAGGTTGTACGTTCGAACCTCCCTATTGAGGAATACGATTACATGCGTTCCATTTTATACCTACTTCTTCTCTTAGACATTAATGAAGAAAAATACACCGGTAAGCATTGAACAAAAGCAATATTCAAATTTACATGAAAGTCTGTTTTCCCTAATCTATGGCATCCGTGGCACGTTTCTAGGGCCTAAATCCCACGAGTATATAATTGTCCGGCATAAATAAATCAACCAACCAACCAACCGTGTCCCGTACAGCTGTTAACCAAAATGTTGGTGATTAATCCCATCCGGGAGCGAAAATCGAATGTTCTGTTTATTTTATTCCTACCTCTTGAATTAGACATTAATAGAGAAAATACGTTTGTAAATATTGAACGAGAGCTATATTTATATTAATGACTTTCGTATTCCACAGATCTAGCAAGAAGAAATATGAAGAAGTTTAGAAAAATACTAAATTTTAAAATTAACAAAAATCCGACTGTATAACCTAGTAGGTTGGGTTGATTATTGACGGCCAATTATCTACACTTGGGATATAGGCCCGGGGGGAGTGCCCTTCGTGGGGGTCTTTCTAAGGAAACCTAACCGTATTTACGCATGGATAAATCCACGGCTCAAAGAAAATCACGAAAACTCCGAACGATTGGGCCGACGGGCGCGATTGGGATCGAACCCAGCACCTCCCGTCTACCAGCTTCGAGAGCAGAACCTCTCGGCCACTGGTGGGGCCGTATAACCTAATAGACAAACTCGACTTGCGTGTTCGGCTGTTCATTGAAAGGTTCGAGGTTTTATCCCACACGGGAGCGGACTTGAAAGTCTCTGTTTTATTTTATCCCTACCGCTTCACTTACAAGGAGAGTGCCAAGCTTGGTAATAACAGATTTTGATTATTTTTATATATGTTGTAGGCTAGAAGCCCCTTAGTCTCGGGTTCAATGGATTTTATACAACGCTACTTAGTTCTCGAGAAATGGGGGGGGGGTCTAATATTATAACACAACTTAAATACTTACTTTGTAACAAAACAGCTGCGTTGGCCGTAGCGCAGTTGGTGTAGCGTCTGTTCGTTGTTCGGAGCGTCCGGGTTCGATGCTGGAACGCGCTGCGTTTGTTTTTCTCATTTTTTTTTTATAAATATACTTGTAATTATAATTTAATAATCTAAAAAAAAAATTGTTAACATGATTAAATAATAATTAAGCATTTTTGAATTTTTTTAAAATCATTTTTAAAATGTATTCCATATATGCTTTATCAATGCAACGATATTGAACAATTGTGTCAATTCGGGATTGTAAAGAAACATTATTTATAAATTGCCATAACGAAACGCCTTAAAGTCAATGTGATGATAATACTACTCTGTTTTTAAAGTAAGAAGCATAATTATATTAAAATTTAGCATAAGAATTAAATTACAACATATTTATGTTTTATTGTAACTAGAGGGCGCCACAACAGACTTTGGTTATTTCTTTTATTTTAGTTTGGTGCAGTTAAGTGGGTTGGGTTGATTATTGACGGCCAATTATCTACACTAGGGATATAGGCCGGGGGAGTGCCCTTCGTGGGAGTCTTTCTAAGGGAACCTAACCCGTATTTACGCATGGATAAATCCACGGATCGAAGAAAACCACGAAAACTCTGAACGATTAGGCCGACGGGCGCGATTGGGATCGAACCCAGCACCTCCTGTCTACCAGCTTCGAGAGCGGAACCTCTCAGTCACTGGTGGGGCGCAGTTAAGTGGTGTTTTTGTTTTCAATCTTTATCGCACAAGTGCGTATCATTCTATAACAGCTTATAATCGCATAAAAATGGAAGAAGCAATCTGTAGTTCACAAGAAGATCAATCTGAAGTGTCAGGATTCGATGAAAATCAGAAAAGTGATGTCACAAATGCGTTGAAGCACTGTAAAATTTTATTGCAAAACAATGGATTTTTAACAAATAATCTAGCATCTGAAACATCTTCGTTTTCTATTGCGATGTGAGAAGAATTCTTTAATTCGAAAGTAAAAAGGCTGATTTTGGAAAGATTTTTGAATTTTTACTAGTCAATAATAGATCCAATTTTTATAATACTCTTAAAATGATGAGAAATGTTAAATGTTTAAATGTAAAATAAAAAATGATTAATTAAAATTTAATTATGTTAAATTTTTTTTTTATTGAGATTATTAAATTATAATTACAAGTATACTTATAAAAAATAAAATGAGAAAAACAAACGCAGCGCGTTCCGGAATCGAAACCGGGCCCTCGGAATAACGAGCAGACGCCATACCAACTGAGATATGACCAACACAGTTACTGCGTTACAAAGTAAATATTTAAGTTGTGTTAAAATATTAGATCCCCCCCCCCCATTTCTCGAGAACTAAGGAGCGTTGTATAAAATCCATTGAACTTGAGACTAAGGGGCTTCTACCCTACAACATATATAAAAATAATCAAAATCTGTGATTACCAAGCTTGGCACTGTCCTTGTTAGATATTAATCAAGAAAACAGATGTGTAAACATTGAACAAGAGCTATATTTAATTGAAGGACTTTCATATGCTTTAGATCTGGTAAAAAAAAGAAATAATGAAAGAAATAAAGCAAGAAGTTTAGATAAATGCTAAATTTTAAATTTAACAAAATTCGGACTGTATGTATTAGTAGTGGAAATCGACTAGCGTGTTCTCCAAATTACCCAAAGGTTCATGGTTCGAGATCACCCTGGTTCCGACAATAAAACCTCTGTTTTATAAAGCCCCACCAGTGGCTGAGAGGTTCTGCTCTCAAAGCTGATAGACGGGAGGTGCTGGGTTCAAGACCCCTGTCGCGCTCGTCTACCTAACCGTTCAGAGTTTTCCGTGGTTTTCTTTGAACCTTGCCGTAAATACGGGTTAGAATCCCTTAGAAAGACCCCCACGGAGGTCACTTCCCCCAGGACCTATGTTCCTCGTATAGATAATCGGCCGTCACACAATCTACCAACCTCTGTTTTATTTTATCCCTATCTCTTCGCTTCGACATTAATTGAGGAAAAGACATGTGTAAAAATTGAAGAAAAGCGTTATTGAAATACACATGACTGACCGTTGTACCGAATGCCTTCGTGTTTAAGTTAGCGCGGACGGCTGTTAACCGAATGTTTGGAGGATCAAGCGAACACGGGAAGCTCCGTTTTCTTTTATTACTAACTCTTCACTGAGATATTAATAAAAAAAGACATCTGTAAACATTGAACAAAAGTGACAGTCAAATATCCGACTGTTACACCGAATGATTGGTCTCCGTTACGTAATCGGATAATGCTTTCGATTATTAACCGAAAGGTTGGAGTTTCGAACCCACCCGGGGCGAATACGATGTTTTATTTTATCCTAAATCCTTCAGTTAGACTTTAATCAAGAAAACACACATTGTGAACATTGAGCGAGAGAAATATTTAAATGAAAGACTTTCATATTCCTTAGATCTAGGAAAAAAGAAGTTTAAATAAAATGTACATTTTCAATAAAAAAAAATCCTACTGTATGACCTTTTAGACAAAGTCGACAAGCGCGTTCGCCTGTTAACAGAAAGGTTGGTGGTTCGAGCCCAGGCGGGTGCGGACAAGAAATACTTTTTTTTTTCGCTACCTCTTCACTTACAAGGGGACCGCCAAACATGATGCGCATAGATTTTGATGATTTTAAAGTATGTTGTAGGGATCATACCCCTAACTATTCAGGTCAAAGATTTCCTTCAAATTGGCTTTTTTTTCGAGAAATTTTGGGTTAAATTTCAGCATGCATTTCAAATACCCATTAGTTCGCGATCTTGAACAAGGTGTTTGTGGTGCAGAGGTAACGTTCTCGATTTGAGAGCCAGATATAAGTGTTCTGTCCTCTTGTGTGACTTTTACATTTTTTAACCCCTTCGGGACCGGCGGTTTTTACACAAATTTTATTTGGTAGGCCCCACTTTTTTTTTAAAGCTACCTTTACTTAAACTATCACCAAAAATGCTCTAATTAGAGAAAGCAAATATATAACTTTTATTTTTTACTGGTGTCTAAAACAAATTCTGTATGCTCTTTTTGAGGGTGCATATATGCACCCATGGTCCCGAATGGGTTAACAGATTTTATTATATTTGTCGTGTTAAAAGTTTTATGCAGAATTATGAATTCTGCATCTTTGAACTATTTAATATTTTCCTAATAAATTCCATTTACATTTTCGAATATTTTGTGAAAATTTATATTTTTTGCGCAATTTTTATTCTAATATTTTTGTTGACGAAAATCCAAACTAATTTATGTTTTGATATCTCGTCTTTTTAAATTGATTATTGTTTAAATTCATGTATATTTACTTATTTATTTATCGTATTTAGGAAATAATGCTTTTTTTATTTGCATTTTCTATTTAAAAAAATTAAATGATTAGGAAAAAATTAACAAAATAATATATCCTTTTAATATTTCATTTGTTCTAAATATATTGAAATATGTTAACTACTGAAATACTAAAATATTTATCATCACCGACATCGACATTTTTAGTTTATTAAATACTAGCAAGCCACGCCCGCTACGCTGGTCAATTTCTCTTAACGAACCTTTAATCAAACAAAATATTGACATTTCATAATTCACTTTTATATTTTAACAGAATAATAAGGCTACTGTAATTTGTGACTATAGCCAATATACAGGTCAGGACACGTCGCCCTTATCATTATATCCTTTTACGCGGGATGGTTTCGCTATGGTACACCATTGTGAAATTTGGGAATTTTTGAAATTCAATATTTGAAAAATGGCATATTCATTAGATTTGAAATGTATATCAAGAAATATACAATTTTTTACCTTTTAAACGCAGTTTGTCTAACAATTTTCTGACAAATACTTTTCGAGCTATTATTTTTTTCAGTAACTTCAAATGTTTCATTTTCCGAGATTAATCTGTGGCAGATTAGCGAAAACCCCAGCAACGCATAGCTTTATATTAAAGAGGATGTTGGAGAAGGGATTGTCACCATCAATTTTGAAATCGGTTCTGTAGTTCAGAGATCCCATAGAAATTGCAATTTAGAATGTTTTTAGAACGCTTTTCGCTCATCTCACACCTTTTAAATTTCGATTTTTTTTAGAATTTGTTCTTAGAGAGCATTTACATCTTACAAGTAACTACAATGCCAAATTTCGAATTTCTAGCTCCTTCAGTAGAGAAAAAAATGCAATTTTAGAACGTTTTTCGCTGCTGCACCACCCTGGGATTAGTGGCACCGACGTAAAATATAGCCTATGTTGGAGCAGGGATTGTCATCAAAAATTTGCCACCATCACTTTTGAAAAGGGTTCCATAGTTCTAGAGATTCCATAGAAATTGTAATTTAGAATGTTTTTAGAACGCTTTTCGCTCATCTAACAGTTTTAAATTTCGAATTTTTTTAGAATTTGTTCTAAGAGAGCATTTACATCTTATAAGTAACTACCATGCCAAATTTCATGTTTCTAACACCTTCCGTATAAAAAAATCGAAATTTTAGACCGTTTTTCGCTCATGCACTCCCCTGGGGTAGTGGCACCGGCATGAAATATAGCCTATGTTACAGCAGGAACTGTCACCATCAATTTGCCACCATCACTTTTGAAAACAATTCGGTAGTTCCAGATATTCCATAAAAATTGTAATTTAGAATGTTTTTAGAACGTTTTTCGCTCATCTCACCATTTTAAATTTCGAATTTTTTTAGAATTTGTTCTAAGAGAGCATTTACATCTTATAAGTAACTACCATGCCAAATTTCATGTTTCTAACACCTTCCGTATAAAAAAATCGAAATTTTAGACCGTTTTTCGCTCATGCACTCCCCTGGGGTAGTGGCACCGGCATGAAATATAGCCTATGTTACAGCAGGAACTGTCACCATCAATTTGCCACCATCACTTTTGAAAACAGTTCGGTAGTTCCAGATATTCCATAAAAATTGTAATTTAGAATGTTTTTAGAACGTTTTTCGCTCATCTCACCATTTTAAATTTCGAATTTTATTAGAATTTGTTCTTAGAGAGCATTATATCGTATAAGTAACTACCATGCGAAATTACATATTTCTAGCTCCTTCAGTATAAAAAAAATCGAAATTTTAGAACGTTTTTCGCTCCCGCACCCCCCTGGGGGTAGTGGCACCGACATGAAATATAGCCTATGTTGGATCAGGGACTGTCACCATCAATTTGCCACCATCACTTTTGAAAACGGTTCGGTAGTTCCAGATATTCCATAGAAATTGCAATTTAGAATGTTTTTAGAACGCTTTTCGCTCATCTCACACCTTTTAAATTTCGAATTTTATTAGAATTTGTTCTTAGAGAGCATTTACATCTTATAAGTAACTACCATGCCAAATTTCATGTTTCTAGCTCCTTCAGTATAAAAAAAATCGCAATTTTAGAACGTTTTTCGCTCCTTCACCCCCCCCCCCCCGGGGTAGTGGCACCGACATAAAATATAGCCTATGTTGGATCAGAGGTTGTCACCATCAATTTGCCACCATTACTTTTGAAATCGGTTCGGTAGTTCCAGAGATTACCCCCTACAAA
This sequence comes from Maratus michaelseni, assembly GCA_963931845.1. Lineage (NCBI taxonomy): Eukaryota > Metazoa > Arthropoda > Arachnida > Araneae > Salticidae > Maratus > Maratus michaelseni. The sequence continues at coordinate 276,883,443 of OZ007599.1, forward strand.
CAAACAAACAAAAACAATCTTTACTCCTTTATAATATTAGTATAGATGGAACTAATTGTGTGATACCTGTCGCAAAAGTATTCTAAACAAATTCCGCATTAAAAATCGCCTTTAAATAATTGTTTTAAGAATATTGGAAGAATGTATAAATTAGCATATTATATATTCTTTAAATACTTAAATTTTGATAAATATATTAAAAAATGCATTAAATTTGAAAAAGAAATTATTTCAAACGTGGTAATTGTCTGTAAAGGAAGATAAACGGAATGGATAAAAAGAAAATTTTATTTATTCTGATATTACCGTAAAAGTCCTTGCAGACGATTTTTTTCAGATAATTTTTATATGTATTGTAATTTATAAACGATTTTTCATTTCTAGTTGAATTTTCCTGTATGGCATCGACTTGTTAGACTGAAAAAAATAATTGTAATACATTATTTTTTATTTGTGCAAATCAAAAATGATGTTGAGTTTGAACTTTACAGTTAAATGAATTTAAATAACATAATATATATATATATATATATATATATATATAACCGGTTAAAACTTGGATATAAGCGTTATTTCTTTAATATTTTATTACTCCTTTCAAGATATGTTGTTGGAATTAATTAGTTTGGAATTTCGTCAATAGAAATATTAATTTCAAAACTGCACAAAAAAAAGAAAAAAAAATGTAAATTTTCACGAAAAATTCGAAAATGTAATTGGAATTTAGGTAAAAGTCACATGAGATGACAGAACCCTCATCTCCGGTTTGCAAATCGAGAACGCTACCTCTGCACCACGAAGACCTTGTTCCACATTGCGAACTAATGGGTATTTGAAATGCATGCTGAACTTTAACTCGAAATTTCTCGAAAACTAAAGCTCATTTGAAGGAAGCCTTTGACCTGAATAGTTAGAGGTATGATCCCTACAACATACTTTAAAATTTATCAAAATCTGTGCGCATCATGTTTGTCGGTCCCCTTGTTAGTCATTAATCAAGGAAAAGACATCTGTAAACATGGAACAAATGAAATATTCAAATATACTTGAAAGTGTGTTCTTCCTAACACATGTCCTCCGTGCGCAATCGGATAGCACATTCGACTTGCACTTAGACATTAATAAACAAAACCCATGTGTAAAAATTGAACGAGAGCTATACTTAAATGAAAGACTTTCGTATTCCTCAAATCTAGGAAAAAGAAAAAAGACCTTCCGGCCTGTACCGGGAGGAAAAGGTAGCTTTCCTATATCTTCGTTTTAAAATTTTAGCTAATGTTACACGAAAACAGCAAGTTAAAGTGCAAAGAAAACGTTTACAAAAGATTCGTTAATACTGAATTTGAATAAGAAAGTCGCCAAATTATTGAGCTATAGCCAAATTGGCTTCATTTATGAAAACTTATTTTGGTCGCCAAATTTGGCGATATTTCGCCAAATGTCGCCAAGTTTGGCGAGAATTTGGCGCTAACGGATATGAATATATAGTTTTATCCGTATGACTGGGAAAATTATTACAACAATGAAAATTTTTGTAATGTGCTGTCTTGTTTCAAAATGTCAGCCACCCTAAAATTTCAAACTGCTCTATCTCAGCCATTTTTTAAGATAGAGGTAAACCAAAAAATGCTCTGGAATCCTCGTATCAAGTCCTAACACTTAATTAAAAGATAAATTTGAATTTTTAACTTTTAGGTAGCTTTCAATACAAAAAAGTATAAAGCTACCTATTGCAGCCGTTCGGAGGAAAGCAGTTCCGGAAAATTTCGATATATTTTCACCGATCATGACCCCCAGACCCCAAAACCACCCTCCGTTCAAATGTTGATTTATATATATATATATATATATATATATATATATATATATATCTGACATATGTCATACGATAACGCTCGTATTTATAAATCGATTTTGATGAAACTAATTGTGTGTATTAAGGTCACCAATGTCTCGACCGAGTTCGTTGGCCAGCTTGGTCCGCCATTTTGTTTCAAGATGGCTGCCACTTAAAAATTTAAAACTAAAATAAATATACAAAAAAGTTAAAAATTCAAATTTATTTTTTAATTACTTGTTAGGCCTTGATACAAGGATTCCAGAGCATTTTTTGGTTTACCTCTATCTTAAAAAATGGCTGAGATAGAGCAGTTTGAAATTCTAGGGTGACTGACATTTTGAAACAAAACAGCACATTAACGCGATTACTCGCAAATTATTTTCTTTCATTGTTGTAATAATTTTCCCAATCATACGCATAAAACTATATATTTATATCCGTTAGCGCCAAAATTGGCGACATTGGCGACAAAATTGGCAAAATTGGCGACAAAATTGTCAAAATATGGGACATTTGGCGAAATATCGCCAAATTTGGCGACCAAAATAAGCCTTTATAAATGAAGCCAATTTGGCTATTGCTCAATAATTTGGCGAAATTCTTATTCAAATTCAGTATTAACGAATCTTTTGTAAACGTTTCTTTGCATTTTAACTTGCTGTTTTCGTGTAACATTAGCTAAAATTTTAAAACGAAGATATAGGAAAGCTACCTTTTCCTCCCGGTACAGGCCGGAAGGACTTTTTATATATTTATTTTAGTTTTAAATTTTTAAATGGCCGCTATCTTGAAACAAAATGGCGGACCAAGCTGGCCAACGAACTCGATCGAGACATTGGTGAGCTTAATACACACAATTAGTTTCATCAAAATTGATTTATAAATACGAGCGTTATCGTATGTCATAGGTCAGATATATATATATATATAAATCAACATTTGAACGGAGGGTGGTTTTGGGGTCTGGGGGTCATGATCGGTGAAAATATATCGAAATTTTCCGGAACTGCTTTCCTCCGAACGGCTGCAATAGGTAGCTTTATACTTTTTTGTATTGAAAGCTACCTAAATGTTTAGATAAATGCTAAATATTAAATTTAACAAAAATCCGTCTGTATAGCCTAGTAGATAAAACAACTAGCGTGTTCGGCTGATCACCGAAAGGTTCGTGGTTCGAGCCCACTTGGCCGCGAACAAGTAAGCATCTGTTTTATTTTATCGCCCACTCTTCACTTAGACAGTAATCAAGAGAAATACATCTGTAATAAGTAAACAAATGTGATATTCAAATATACATGAAAGACTGTTGTACCAAATGTACGGCCTCCATGACGCAATCGGCTGTTAACCGCTGTTAACCCATCAAGGGCGAATGCGATGAACGATGATTTATTTTATCCCTACCTCTTCACTTAGACATTAATAAGAAAACAGATGTGTAAATATTAAACAAGAGCTATAGCTAAATGAAAGACTTTCGTATTTTTTAGATCTGGCAGATATAAAAAAAAAAGAAAGAAGGAAATAAAGAAATTTGGATAAATGCTAAATTTCAAAAATTAACAAAATTCGGACTGTATGGACTAGTAGAAGAAATCGACTTGCGTGTTCTCCAAATTACCGAAAGGTTCGTGGGGCGCGAACAAGTAGGCATCTGTCTTATTTTATCCCCAGCTTTTCACTTAGACATTAATCAAGACAAAGATATCTATATATATTAAACAAATGCGATATTCAAATAGACATGAAAGTCTTTTGTACCAAATGTATGGCCTCCGTGACGCAATCGCCCCACCAGTGGCTGAAAGGTTCTTTTCTCAAAGCTGGTAGAATGGAGGTGCTGGGTTCAAACCCCTTTCGCGCTCGTCAACCTAACCGTTCGGAGTTTTCCGTGGTTTTCTTTGAACCTTGTCGTAAATACGGGTTAAGATCCCTTAGAAAGACCCCACTAAGGGCACTCCCCCCCTAGTGCCCATATCCCTCGTGTAGATAATCGGCCGTCAAAAATCAACCAACCAATCAACCGTATGGCCTCCGTGGCGCAGTCGGCTGTTAACCGAATGGTTGGAGGTTCGAACCCAACAGGGGCGAGTACGATGAACGATGTTTTCTTTTATCCCTACCTCTTCAATTAGACATTAATCAAGAAAACAGATGCGTAAACATTAAACAAGAGCTATATTTAATTGAAAATCATTCGTATTCCTTAGAAAACACAGAAGAAGTTTGAATAAATGCTATATTTTAAGTTAAAAAAATTCCGACTGTATGACCTAGTAGACAAAATCGACAAGCGCGTTCGCCTGTTAACAGAAAATTGATGTTTCGAGCCCAGCCGGCTGCGGACAAGAAAGCATCTGTTTTAATTTATCCCTAACTCTTTACTTAGATATTAATCAAGGAAAAGACATCTGTAAACATTGAACAAAATAAATATTCAAATTTATATGAATGTGTGCTTTTCTTAATGTGCCTCCTACGTAGTGCGCTCGGCTAATGCGTTCGGAAGTTGAACCAAAGTTTAGTGGTTCGAGCCCACAAGTCTGCAGACAAGAAGCCTCTGTTTCAATTTATGACTACCACTTCACTTAGACATTAATCTAGAAAACCCATGTGTAAAAACTGAACTAGAGCTACATTTAAATGAAAAAATTTCGTATTGCTTAGATCTAAAAAAAGCAACAAGTTTAGGTAAATGCTAAATATTAAATTTAATTCGGATGCATACAGGAAGGACTCTGTCTTATTTTATATATACCTACCTATTCATTACAAAGAGAAGACGAAGCTTGGTAATCACATATTTTGATAATTTTTATATACGTTTTGTAGGGTAGAAACCCCTTAGTCTCAGGTTCAACGGATTTCATACAACGCTCCTTACGTGTCGAGAAATAGGGGGGTGGTCTAATATTTTAACACAACTTAAATACTTTGTAGCGAAACCACTGCGATGGTCGTAGCTCAATTGTTATGGCGTTTGCTGGTCGTGACCGGGGTGAGGTAAGTTTGTTTTTCTCATTTTTTGTTTTATAAATATACTTGTAATTATTATTTAATAACCTAATTAAAATTATAATATCGTACATTAAGTATAATGTTAACCAATTTATGTTTCTTTTTTAACTAAATCGTTGTCTAAAACTTCATTAAAGAAAGTAGGAAGCACAATTATATTAAAATTTACCATAAGAATTAAATTACGACATACTTTTTCCCATATTAACGGTTTTTAGATTTGTAATTAATAAAATAAGGTACGAATTTGTAACGATTTTGGAATTTTTACTAGTCCATAATTTATCTATTTAAAAAAAAAAGTCTTTAAATGATGAGAAAAGCTTAACAATGGTTTAAAAATCAAATAAATTTAAGCCCCGCCAGTGGCTGAGAGGTTCTGCTCTCAAAGCCGGTAGATGGGAGGTGCTGGGTTCAATCCCCTGTCGCGCTCGTCGACCTAACCGTTCGGAGTTTTCCGTGGTTTTCTTCGAACCTTGCCGTAAATACGGGTTAGGATCCCTTAGAAAGACCCCCACGGAGGGCACTCCCCCTTGGACCTATATCCCTCGTGTTGATTGGCCGTCATAAATCAACCCAACCCAAATAAATTTAATTTAATATTAAATTTGTTAAGTTATTTGTTTTGAATTATTGTTATATTTACAGTAAATTCTTAATCTAGGGTCATCCGTAGCCGAGTGGTTATGGCACCATTCCACTAATCGCTCGAGATTGTAGGAGACAGGGCGGCCGGTTCGACTCTCGTCAACTCCATTGTACACTCTTTGTGAAGTTCCAGTCTGTAATTCTTTGCTCTTGTAATTTTCCTGTGTATATCCAGTCCTCTTCTTGACGTAGATTTATAAACGGGTATTTGTATTAAGCACACAAGTCTGAAGCATATTTTCAACAAATAAAGTATTAATCTATTGTTCATTATTATACACTTATTGTTTCTTCTCATTTTTATGATTTAAAAAAGCTTATACTACTGCTATTTAATGTCAGATAGTCAAAGCTTCGATCTGACACCTTCGTATAGTTAAAATGTGTTCATGCGGAGAGATATTTATAAAGGATAAATGTACTGAAACTTCAGACTCTGAAACTTTGTAAAATGTTATTCAAGGGTGATTTCGGTGCAACGCCAGTTAAAATAGAGTAATTTTTGTAGGTTTTTTGTGAAAATATAGCCAATTTGTTTTTAAACTGAAATCACTAATAGATTTTACAAATTTTAAACACCAAATTTCTTAAAAATAAAATTAATCTGATCATCAGAAAACTTTTAAAGAGACTTTCGCCGTAATATTCGTCTGTAAGTCATTCATGATGACAGTTTAAAGTTTTAACAATTAACAAGATATTTTAAATGTAGATAAAAATGCTTAAGTTATACAAACATAATACAAAAAGTCTTATTAAATCTTTTTGATATAAAGTTCGACATATGTTTCAACGCTCAAACGGCGGCGTCACTATCAAGAACTACAACGATAAACAAACTATTCTCGCAAATTTTTATTGTTTAATTTTGAAAATGCAATAAAGAAATTTTAATTTTCACGTTTTACAGTTGACTATTTTAAGCACCTGCTTTTTTTTACATATATGATCTTGTGATTTATGTTTTTCAAGTTTATTTTCAAAATTTGCGAGAATAGTTTGTTTATCGTTGTAGTTCTTAATAATGGCACCATTTGAGCGTTGAAACATATGTCGAACTTTATCTATTTTATAAGCCTTTTTGTGTTCTGTTTGTATCACTTACGCATTTTTATTTATATTTTAATTATTATTAGTGATCTTATTATATGATTAACAAGATATTTATTTGTCAATCAAAGGAAGGCACAGTAAAATAACTGTATAGGTTTAACTAGCTAAATCGGTCTATGAATAAACTAACAGATGGGGGAGATTAATCAACACCGAACTTTGAACTTAATCCCAAACGCCTCAAGGACAGCTAGAGTACAAAGACTCAAAAAAACCCGGTTTAAACCTGGGAATAAATCGGGTTTTTTGGGAATAAACCAGGCTTTTCGGGAATAAACCGGGTCTATTGGAAATAAACCTGGGAATAAACCGGTTCTTTGCAACTCTAAGGATAGCTAAATCAATGTACTACAAAACTACTTCCATCAAAGAGTTATTTAAATTTCTTTTTTTAATTAGCATTATAACTGAAACTCCATAAGTTTCAATAAAACTTTATTTTGAATCACGAAATGTTGTTTTACCAACACATCCTTCTATCGCAACCTACGTTATACTGCGACCTACGTTATACACGGCCTAAGCAGATGTCGGTTATACTACGACCTACGTTATACACGGCCGGTTCATGACTTTTAAAACGTCACATGGAGTGGATCATTTTTACACGGCAATTGGTGCAAAACTGAGGGCGCGGCTCTTTGCACCAATCGCCGTGTAAAAATGATCCCCTCCGAGGCTAACGAAAAAGAAAGGCTACCGCGGTGCTTTACGAGTATCTTTTTTTACAGACCGCGGGAGTCACGTGATGCTCGAATCCACCAATGCATGTGTACGAAAAGAGCACCACGTCACTCTAGCGGTCTGTAAAAAAAGATAATGGAATGCACCGCGGTAGCCTGTCTTTTTCGTTAGCCCTCGGATCCCCTCCATGTGACGTTCTAAACGTCATGCACCGGCCGTGTATAACGTAGGTCGTGATTATACACGGCCGGATCATGACTTTTAAAACGTCACAAGGAGTGGATCGAGGCTAACGAAAAAGAAAGGCTACCGCGGTGCTTTACGTGTATCTTTTTTTACAGACCACCGGAGTCACGTGATGCTCGAATGCACCAATGCAAGTGTACGAAAAGAGTACACGTCACTCTAGCGGTCTGTAAAAAAGATAAGTGGAATTCACCGCGGTAGCCTGTCTTTTTCGTTAGCCTCGGAGTGGATAATCCTTACACGGCAATTGGCACAAAACGATGGGCGCGTCGCATTGTACCAATTGCCGTGTAAAGATGATCCAAACCGTGTGACGTTTTGAACGTCATGAACCGGCCTTCCGAGGCTAACGAAAAAGAAAGGCTACCGCGGTGCTTTACGCATATCTTTTTTTACAGACCGCCGGAGTCACGTGATGCTCGAATCCACCAATGCAGGTGTACGAAAAGAGTATCACGTCACTCTAGCGGTCTGTAAAAAAAGATAAGTGGAATGCTCCGCGGTAGCCTGTCGTTTTCGTTAGCCTCGCCGGCCGTCTATATAACGTATATCGCGCTTCTATAAACACTATAGATCCAATTCTCCAGTGCACACTATCGCTCTAATTTTTCAATGCGAGGCCAGATAAAAGAACAGCAACCACAGATGATGCAACTTGAGAACGCTTGCGAAACCGGAACCGCTGCAAACGCACTCCTTCAGCAAAATCCTTACTATTTATAGCTCGGAAACCACCATGTTCATCTAAGTACACTGCTCAAAACAATTAAAGGATATTTGAAGTTTTATATAAAATAAAGATATAAACGAAATTTTTTTTGCCGAAAATGGAAGAAGAGAATCACAAATGCAAATTTTTCTGGTTTTCAAACTGTGGAGTATGCAGATTTTGAGTTCGACGTCAAAAACGTCGCTTCAGCGGCAGCGAATTAAATTTGACTTTCAACTGGATAAAAGAGAATGAAGACAAGGATGGTCGGCATTCAGTGATTGCTTTGTTTCGATGAGTACGATGTCTCAGCAAAGTCATTTGACAGATTCAGAAGCTTGGAGAATTGTTGGTAGGTTAGAAGGGGGCCAAACTCAAGCCTAAGTAGCGCAAGCCATTGGAGTGTCACAAAGTGTCATTTCCAGGATCTGGAACCGTTTTTTGGAGAGTGGATGTGCAGGCCGAAGACCAGGGCAAGGTCGTAGACGGGCAACAACGCCCAATGAAGATCGGTATTTAGCGTTAACAGCTCGGAGACACCGAAACATGAACGCTACTCTTCTCCAACAACACCTTCGCTCGGCTACAGGCACCACGATTTCAACTCAGACTGTCCGAAACGGCTCCATGCTGTAGGTCTGTATGCTCGCCGACCGATGGTATGTGTTAGATTAACATCAAGGCATCGTCGCGACCGCAGGGAGTGGGCAACCGAGCATGTCAACTGGAGGAGAAATGAATGGAGCAATATTCTGTTTTCTGACGAGTCCCGTTTTTCTGTGCATCCGGATAATAGGCGTATTTTCATCTGGGGGTACCGTGGCAGTAGGAATAATCCTGCGTTCGTGCACGAAAGTGTCAGATTTGGCGGTGGAGGAGTGTTGGTGTATGGTGGCATCTCCATTGACGGGCGCACTGACCTCTACATCATTCGAGTTGGAGCTCTGACTGGTCACCGATATAGGGATGAGATCCTCAGACCTATTGTAGTCCCTTACGCTGCAGCAATCGGAGATAACTTCATTTTAATGGACGATAACTGCAGGCCACATCGTGCAAACCTGGTGGAGGATTTCCTTTTCGAGGAAGGAATCGTTCGAATGGAATGGCCAGCGTGTTCTCCAGACATGAATCCAATCGAGCACGTTTGGGACGCTCTAGGAAGACGAGTTTCTGGCCGCCAACAACCCCCACAAACTCTCCAAGAACTGGAAAGAGCTCTTCTGGAAGAGTGGGGCAGAATACCCCAACTCGTCATTAATAGCCTCATTGAGTCCATGCCTCAAAGGTGTTCAACGTTGCTGGCCGCCCGTGGAAACCATACCCCCTACTGAAAATGATTTTCTTTGAAGAAAACACCTTTTCTTATTCTTTTTTTCTCATATGCACAAATTGTGTTTTTTTCCTTTTGTACACAAATGCGCAATAAAATGCATTTTTTTCTGCCAAACATGTGTAATTTATTCTCATATAACCTACTATGTCTGTCGACCATGTATCAATCAGCTAAAAAGTTTCCCAGATACAAAATCCACCTAAAACTGCAATATCCTTTAATTGTTTTGAGCAGTGTATATCGTAAACCTATTAAATATAAACGACATTTCAATTCTATAGAGCCCGTTCATACTTTGTGAAATGTAGACAATGAGCTTGTTCACGAACGATAATCAGGTCACCCACGCGTGAAGGAGATTGGAAAATGGAGTAGGTCTTTGAACATACAGTTACAGTGAACTTGAGAGCCAAAGGTTCAGATCACGCTTTTGCCTCCTTCGGGCGCGTTCACAGACTGAACCCCGATTTACATAGGGTAACGCATGGGTCACCCGAAGCGTTCAGAGACCGATATCACGTGACTTTTTGCGAGTTTACCGTGGCGTTCAGAGCCGGAAATTACCCAGTCTTCGGGTAATCCACATTAACTGGAGAATTTTGTTGGGTAAAGTGAACACGTGGTTGGGAAATCTGATTTGTTTGTTTGCTTTATAGCTAACTGCAACTGTTAACTGTTGTTCTTTATGACTCCTTCTGTACACTTGAGTCCTGACCATTTGATTGGTCTACCTTTAACAGTACTACAGCGACTAGAATCAACGCCCCCTAGATAAGAAAGCCTTGACACTGGTCACGAAAACGTCATACCAAGCAGGCAAAACAAAGAAAAAATTCGAACAACTTGCATGTTTCGATTTCATTGGCTCATATTAATTCTATAAGCCAATGAAATCGAAACATGCAAGTTGTTCGAATTTTTTTCTTTGTTTTGCCTGCTTGGTATGACGTTTTCGTGACCAGTGTCAAGGCTTTCTTATCTAGGGGCGTTGCTAGAATACATAGTGTGGAAACCGGCAAATGGTGTAATGCTTTAAAAAGTGCTAAAAAGTTGTAGCCTATAAATGTGTAATGGTGCTCCTGCGATCAGGGCCTGATTACCAACGGGGCACACTTCCACCAGTAAAAAAGAATTGAAATATTTCATTTATTCATGGTAGTAATTTTGCATCAATAGGGCGTTTTAATAAGACGAAAATTTCTATTAAATTTTACTGGTGTAAGTGTGCCCCGTCGGTAATCAGGCCCTGCCTACGATAATGTTGCAACCAGAGACAAAAAAAATGCGTATCACGTTTTTTAGCCATGCTTTCATAATTAAAAAAAACTTATAAAAATCACTAAGTCAGAGGAGAAAATGATATAATTTAAGTATTTAAAATACTTACCACCAGCCGAAACATTCTAATACAATGTCAAGAGCTAGCAGATGGCGCTGCGAACCCATCCTAATATTTTCAGCAACGTTGTACATTTATTGGATACAATTTTTTAGTACTATTTTGTAGCCGGTTTCCACACTATGTATTCTAGGCGCTGTAACAGGACTATGATATAACTGGCCAACGTCAACTAGGATGGTTCCTGCAATGTTCGTACAATCAAAATGAAATGATAGATGGGTTGGCGGAAGTGTTTGATTATAAACATGCCCATTACGTTACCCAAAAGCGTTCACAGCCGTTTTAACCCAACTTTTATTATTTAACCCAACTTTTAACCCAACCATCAGATGACGTCATTCCCCAATTATACGAGTAACCCGCGTTGCGGTCTCTGAACGTGCTCTTATATTAATATTTTGTGTCTGCTAGGCTGTGTGATTGGTGGGTGAATGGTTAGAGCGCTGATTTTGTATCTAGGTCGTTTAAGTTCGAATCTCACGATGGCTTCAGATTTTTTTATTTAAAAATGTTTTGTCGGTTGCTATATACGTATTTTCATGATAAGTGGTGAATTTTGACATTAATAACAATTACAGATTAATTTTTATTATTAAAATAAAATTCTTATTTAAATATTGTATTTCAGTTTTTTTTCTTAATTTTTTTTATTTAAAATGTTTATTGATTGCTTTGTTTTTCATGATAAATAGAATATTTTTAATAAAAGTAAATGTTGATATTAATAACAATTACAGATTTATTTCTATTATTATTATATATACTCATTTAACTACGATAAATGTGCAATCTCCCGATTAAAATTTTACTTTACTTTATAATATTTAAAATTTAATTTCAATGCGTTAATAAGTTTTAAGCAAATAAGAATTCTGCGAAAATATCCGTGCGCATGCGGTGGGTGTTTTTTATGGAGCATCTCTCTGGATTATTATTAATAAAAATGAAATGCAAAGCATATTTTAAAGTGTAAAATTCAATGTGTAAAATACTTTTAAAAATAAAGTTATACACATAACGTGTAAAATAATGCACATTATTTTAACAAGAAATATCAGCACTTATTTTATGAAACTAGTAAAAACGTGTAGTTTACCATCTAGTTGTTTAATTAATAAAATGTGGTTAAAAGTTATATATTTTTATCACTTAAAGTATATAAGAGTATCGCATTTATTTGTTTCTCTTGTTTTATGATGTATATTGCCCTTTTGTCCGTACTCTATTAAAATAAACAATCATAAAAAAGTAATATAGGAAATAATAACAATTTACAGAAAACAAATAATTAAAAAAAATGAAATCAAATTAAGAAACAAATTTTGATAATTGAATATTTATGTTTCAAACATATTATTATCAAAATAAATGTTTTAATCAAAATTTTAGAAGCTCTTTTTATCAAATTTTAACAAATGTTTTAATTTACTAATACAAATAAATCTCATAACATGTTGATATCACAGTTTTGTTATATTGAAAGCATTCCATTTTTGATGAAAATATAAAGCAACTGATGAAGCATTTTTATAGTAATAAAAATTGAAAAGAAAAATTTTAAATAAAAGGAGTGGCTTATGATCCAGGTTCATCTGTTCCGTATGACAAAACACCGTAAGTGTATGTAATATTTTTAATTTAATTTTTATTTTTGAGAGTTTGCACCTAATTACTTTAAGGCTCTGTATCTTTGTTCTTCTATAAACCTATCTGTCTGTGTTAGGCCCACTGAGTTATATAGAATTATATTAGAACTCAGTGGTTAGGCAAAATCTGACACAAATCGGTGATCCGAACGTCTGGCCTGTCATCAACTTATATGTCACTAAAACTGATCAAATAATCATACTCTGCTGTTGTTATATTTCTTATACTATATCATTAAGAAATACGAAGGTTTAAAAAATCCTTTTAGAAAGTTAAAAATTTTTAGATTTCCGATCGAACTGTTAAAGGTGTATCAATCAACCTTCCAAACGAAAGGCCCAACCACGTGATCATATCATCCAAAAAATTATTTTGGGTCAAGTGAGCGAAGTCTGCGTGAAAAATGTGCCGATTTTGCAGACTGATCCGGCTAAATCAGATCACGTGATACTTTTCATGAATGTTTCGAGTTTTGTGTGAATGATTCCTATTATGATATTCCTATTACGAGAGCTACTTTTTAGAAAGGATAAATACATATAGTCACTGGCTTCACCTATTTTGAGCTACAGAAACATAATATAATTGAAATAATTAAATTATTGCTTATTTCCATGCTTCGAATGAGACCCTCTCCATATATATTTTCTCCTTTGCTGGTGGGCGACATGATCGTCGGACGTGAATAAGCTCAGAGAGAAAATAATTCAGTTTTTCCTCACGCAAGTTAGCACACAAGAACAGCATGAACGCATTCAAAATCGCATCGACTAGAGTGATCTTTCGTATAAATAAAAGTCCCAGGAATGTACAACTAGCCACAAGATCAGAGAATGTGAAATTGATTAATATTCACCCTCCTGAATGTGGGCGTTGGTGCTTGGTAACAGTAGGGTGCCTCTATATGGGAGAGGTGACATTAAAGTTTGATCGGTTGAAACCATTTTTTGACAAAAGCAAATATCCCAGTATCTTGGCGAGCCTGCTATTATTGCCAAGCTACTGCTTGTTAACTTGTTTCATTTAATTAATCGAAATCGTCACTCGTCCAGGAGAGGAACGCCAAGTTCTGGAATGTAGGTTTGCCATAGTTTGGTTAAAATCAGGGCTACAGTACCCATCGTTTTGTGCCAATCGCTGTATGTCTTTCGTTTTGTCGTTTCGCTTTGTACCAATCGCTAGTCGCAGCCAGCCACCATTTGTGACGTCATAATAATGAACGAGTCAGCCCGGTATCTAGTGTAGCCCTGTTAAAATCCTCTGTCTGAGCATGTGCTCTGTGTGTATATCACCACTCTCAAACAGAAGCACCCTATTAACGGTGATTCTGTAACATACGAACAAGGATTATTATTATTTTTTTTAATTGAATGTAGAAATTAATTTTCACAAAATAATCATATAATTTTTATTTTTTATTTATTAAGTGAAATTTTGGAAAAGAATGCAAAACATTTTCTTAGAAGTCACACATTTCTAAAAAATAAAAAATAGTTAGCGCGTTCAGAGACCGAAACGCGGGTTACTCGTATAATTGGGGAATGACATCATCTGATTTTCTCAGGGTAAAGTTGGGTTAAAACGGCTTTGAACGCTTTTGGGTAATGTTATGGGCATGTTTACAATCAAAAACTTCCGTCAACCAATCTACCATTACATTTTGATTGTACGAACGTTGCAGGAACCATCCTAGCCGACGTTGGCCAATTATATCATAGTCCTGTTAAAAGTAGACCAATCAAATGGTCAGGACTCAAGGGTACAGTAGAAGTCATAAAGTACAACAGTTAACAGTTACAGTTCGCTATAAAGCAAACAAAGAAATCAGATTTCCCAACCACGTGATCACTTTATCCAACAAAATTCTCCAGGTAATGTGGGTTAGCCGAAGTCTGTGTAATTTCCGGCTCCCAACGCTACGGGTAACTCGCAAAAAGTCACGTGATATCGGTCTCTGAACGCTTCGGGTTACTCATGTGTTACCCTGTGTAACCCGGGGTTCGATCTGAGAACGCGCCCAGTAATTTTAAAAATAAATTTAATGGTTCATCAAATACGTACATGTCTCCTGTAGCCACTCTCCATATTTGAAGTCTGTAGCTTAATTACTACCTGCTATTTGATTTCATATTTAGTGATAAGAATACCTCCCAATTTTATGTGTTTATAGATAAAAATGAACTCAGGAATATGTCAGGAAGTAGTCAGTTTGAGTATGTGAACAGCCTTAAAAATGCCGAACAAACCTTTTATTGCATTGGTACATAAATGTTGAAAATCATTGATACAAAATTATAATTTTTCAGAATTTATATGTATGGTACAGCAGATAAAATTAACATGACTTTACTTGCATTTAAACTGAAATTGTGCTTTCTTAGCAACAGGATTATTTATTTATTTATTTGTTGCATGTTAGCAATGAAAATCACTCTGAACAGGGGTAAATCTTTAATTGAAATGAGAATAAGAATGACAATATCGGCAAAATTTTGGTGATATGGAACTAAGCTATGAAATTAGTAGTTAAATGCCATATAAAATTTCATTTACATTTTTTTTCAGTTTGTTGAAAATTTTTATGTAATGTATTACTTAACATAATTGCAAATTCCAAATTTTCTTAATAGAAATGCAATTAAAAATGCTTCAAGTCCGAGCAATTACGACAAGTAGAAATGAAATAACGTTTCTACTAATCACGTTCTTACGTGTTCTTATTTCCACATAAAGTTAGACATTTCATAATTTTCATAATTTTACAATCTATTTTAGATATTGTATTAAAGTATAAATATTGAAATGGATTTCTTCTTCTTTGAACTTCCATCAAGTCTATTTAAAAAAATATATATATACTTAGGATAAATATGAAAAATAAACCCTAAACACATCAACGATTTTATTATTGAATTTTTGACACTATTCTAGTACTGTATTAATTCTTTAGAAAACATCTGCTACACATGAATGCTTAACAAACTGTGCAAAAAAATCTATTATTTGGGGAAAATTAAATCATTAAAGGAAAAGTGTTTGACTAAATATAAAAAATAAGAGTTCATGTTTATTCCAAATAAATATATCAGTATAAAAGGCAAAAATAATAACTAACATGAATATTTGAAAATAAATGTATTACTATTTACTTCTAAGTTCATTCAATAAAATAAAAAATATTATTTTATTATAATATCTTTGCAGGCATTAATAATTCAATTTAATATTAAACGACTCATTTTAATATTAAACTATTCATTTTAATGTTATATGATTCATTTTCATGAGTTTGGTTGTTTACTGAAATTTTGTGATATCTTAAAAAAAGTAAAGGATTTCTATTTCTTTTCCTAATAATATGACACAGCATTTATTTTTGGTAGCATTTTAATGTTGAAGAAAAAACTCCCAAAAGAGAAAAAAAAAGTGGGTGGGGATAGTATGTCGTAGGACATATAAATAACGCTAGAAAAAGGGAGCTTAAATTTTTTTAGCTTCATATATTTTTCTTTTTTGAAAATCTTATTGCAACACCATCAGTATTCGAGTTAACATCATCTAAATCTTAATAGGGGGGGAATAAAATAATCTGCGGGGAAACAAAATCCTCTGCAGTCTGTAAGCGTATTCATAATATCCATATAACACACATATAAATATTTGCACGTCCAATCTTCGAACTATGATACTGGAAACAGAATGCAACTTCGGAGCGCATGCATACACGTGCGACTCAGGCTTTACTTGCAAAAGCGTTTGGCTACACAGGTACTCGACGTGTGTGGTTTTGACGTTGGGCGTTTGTGACTAACTATCTAGGCCCAGGATAAAAAAAAATCAAATAAATAATCGTTTACCATCATGTATTGTGGGTTTAGTCCAGACATCCGTGTACATCGCCGTACATATTATACTTATTACTACATATTTATCATACTTACTTATTACTACAATAAGTGTAAAATGGAATAAAGGTTTTAAAACATTAAAACCCTTCAATAGATGTTATCGGAATCCCGAGCGCTTTCGACCAGAATCTGTCCATCATCAAGAGGGCGAAAATGAGAAAAAATTCTGTAACTTCCGGAATGTACGCTGGTTAATAGTAGACGGAAATTTTAACATTTACAGAAGAGTTTTAATTTTTTTAAACTCTTATTACATTTTACACCAATTTTAGTGATAAGTAATAAGTTGTGATTCATTTTAAATGTTTCCATGTTTTTAATTTATATACGAAGGTGAATTTAATGGTCCAACATTGGAAAAATGTTTTTTGCTATATATTTAATTTTTAAAACTAAAATATTCATAATAACTTCGGACTAGGAACTTTTTTTTTTTTCAAATTAATTCATTTTCTTTGACAAAGTGCAAGCATGCCTGAAACTTTATTTTACAATGGTTAATTTCCAACAATGGTTTAGAATGGTTTCGCCAATGGTTGGCTTCTCTTTGTCAGTCGTAATAATCACAACATAGGATATATTCCCTACAAATATTACTCATTATCTTTTCTTTTGAAAAAAAAAATCTCCTTTTTTATTATTTTTTAAAATACAAACAAGAAATAAAATAAATCAAGCGAAATAAAATAACAGGAAATTAAATTCATTTAGATTAATGTTAAGCTTAAAATTGAAATTAATTATTGTCAATTAATTTAAAGCTTGTTAAAAGTTTTCTTTATTAATTATTTTATATGTGGCAAAAAACTTTCTGGTTGAGACTGTACATGAATGATATACACTATATTTCCAATGATGACCGGCCACCAATTCGCGCATGCGCAGTGAAACAATATTTAGTAAACCTGCTCATTTTTCATACAATTATTATTATTTTTTAATTCTGATTTCAAGGTATTGTGTATAATGTTGTTTGTCATATTTTCTGAAAAAAACTTGTTTTTATATTAAAATCTCTGCAAATTATAAGCAAAAAACTTGGTAAAATTTGGGACTGTTTTTATAAAAACCTGAATTTCTCTTCGAGTATACATGCTATCTTCATACAAATGAGCCCAAATTATTACAATAATCCACTTAATCATAATGTACAGTTTGAATGCTTTTGCAATATTAGTTTTTACAGGGTTATCCAAAATATATTCGTTTTTCTTCAATTTTTTGACTGCCCCTTATGGGGTTTCGGGAAAAAATTTTCGCGGAAATATATGACGTTTATCATGTTGTTTACACTCCTGAAGTCCCAGGATAATTCCTCATGTATCTTTCCAGATATTTAACAAAACGTCTAAAATCGCAAGTGACTGGTCATCATTGGAAATATAGTGTATTCCTAATTTAAATGTTAGGTATTTGCTGTCCTTACAAATGAGACTGATCTGCAATATTTTATAAATGGTACTGTTTAGATATTTAAAAATTTATTCCCAGAGAAAGTTTGTAGAATTTTCCTGGAAAAAGATGATTTCTCTTTAGACAAGACACGAACTATGAGTCCTTTCACAAAACATATTCCTAAATGTTTCATGAAAGTTTATGCATGAATATGCATTTTATTAAAAAATATTAACATTAAAATTCATTATTTTTCTCATTAATTAATCTAAAATAACTTTTTATGCATAATAACATAAATCTTGTCTTCCAACAAATTGACAGAATTTTATGAACTTACTTTTATACATATACATAGTTGCCAACCTCCCGATTTTTTTAATACCAGTAAAATCCTACAAAAAAATTCGCTTTATTAAACTGAAGAAATTGTACGATTACATAAAACAAATGTTTTTACATAAAAATACTGGTATGAAAAAAATCGGGAGGTTGGCAACTATGCCATATATCAAATGTATATATGTTTGAAACTGAACTTCATAGAAAATTTCAATAGCATATTTTAAAAATATTATTGTTTGCTTGCGTGTAATATTAATATTTACCTATTTACAATGGATACATTAATGGCTTTTCTTTATATATAAATATTCATACTAAAAATATTTAGGCATCTTGACAATAAGTAATAAAAAAAAAGGGCGCCAACACATGTGATGAAAAATGCCAAGAAGTGGGAATTTCCCTCAAGTTAATCTTTTTCTTTTATTCGAATTTAATACTTTTTACGGGAATGTTTTGGGGGAAATTTTTCCAGATTTTAAATATCTGTACTGAGAAGGGGTGGAATCTAGAGTCCTAACATCATGCCACAGATATCATTAAAAATTTTTCAAATAGTTAAGTGTGATTCGGTAAAATTATTTAATTATTTTCTCTTATTAATGTAATCAAATAAAAGAAATTCTATAACTGATACATTGTAATATTTGACTACTCAATATGAATTAATTAATACTCACTAACTTAATTACAGTTTCTTAATTTAGAATAACATTAGTTAATTAAAGTTACTGAATAATACTAATTGAAAATAATTTATCTTACATTCAGGAAAATCAAGAGAGGTGCGAAATAACATCTAAAGTAATAAAAATGAAAGAAAGAAAATAGGAATTGAGAGTAGAATAGGTTATCAAACATTACTATAATAATTAAACACTTAATGTTGAGAAGTTATAAGAGTTTTGCTGCTCAAATATCTAAAAACAAATTTAAAATACAAAGTAAAATTATTTGCTTATAACTTTATATTCATATAAATAACTAGGGCCAGATTTAAGTAGAATCACCCTAAACTATGGATTAGTGTGTTTGAAAGGAAATCAAAAATATTATTAACCTTAAAATATGCATTCAAGTTCATTCCAACAGCGGGCCTATATCCCAAGTGTAGATAATTGGCCGTCAATAATCAACCTAACCCAACCCAACTCATTCCAACAGAGGGTTTCTTCTTACAGGGATTTCTAATCGCAGATTTTGATTATTTTTATATATGTTGTAGCGTAGATGTCCTTTAGTCTCAGGTTCAATGGATTTTCTACAACGCTCCTTAGTTTTCGAGAAAAGGGGGGGGGGGTCTAATATTATAACACAACTTAAATACTTAGTGCTTTGTAACAAACTAACTACGTTGGTCGTAGCTCAGTTGATATGGCGTCGGCTCGTTGATTCGAGGGCCCGGGTTCAAGGCCGGAACGCACGCAAAGTAAGTATTTAACAAACTAAGTATTTAACATGTGTTATAATATTAGACCCTTCCCATTTCTTGAGAACTAAGGAGCATTGAATCTGAGACTAAGGGGCTTCAACCCTACAACATATATCAAAATTTGTGATTACCTTGCTTGGCACTCTCCTTGTTAGAAGTTATGTTTCTCCTTTACTTTTTCTAAAGGAGTTAATTTTAGCTTATGTTACACTGTTTCTTCAATATAATGCTGTCAATAGAAAATAAATTTTTATGACATCATTGTTGCACTAATGACAGTAACAATCATGTTATAATTTTTACAGTAGGTAGAAAAGACAACTATTTTTTTTTTTTAGTTTCTTTAGAATGTTTTTGTATAAGTCTGCTACTCCCTTCCAAAATATCAGACATGAACACAACTTTATAAATATAAACCTTATTATTAAAATATTTATAAGTCTATTTTTTAATACTTGGAAATTTTTATATAGAAAATTTCTCACGCCTTGAATTGATAATATTGCAAATTTTAATAGCTTAAAAAATTTTAAAGCATTTAAAATTTGAAATATTATGAATGCAAGGCGTGAGAAATTTTCTATGGAAAAATTTTCAAGTATTAAAAAAAATAGATTTATTCAATGATCAATGCTGGATTCTCTTTAGTTTCGTGTTTTCCCCAGGGTTGGTGACTCACGGAAAAATATTCCATCTTGTGCTGCGATTGTAGCCTTGCCTACATGTGATAGTGAGAAGTGCCAGGCTGGGTATCGTTCCAAGTGGTTCAGTTGGTATAACGTCAGTGCGCTGTACTGATGACCCGGGCTCGAGTCCCGATTTGTATACTTTCTCACTATGTTGGCTATACGCCTTTTAAGCAATTAAAGTTTGAAATATTTATAAGTATTCAAATATTTGATTGGATACAGCAAACTATTATTTTTTCTACAGATATTTCAATTTTAAGTTGCTAAACTTTGTATAATGTTAATTTTTATTTGGATGAAAGAGCGCTATTTCTTGCAAAACCTTACAAAAAAGCAGCTGAAAAATTTAATAAAAAGAAATTTCATACGATTTTGTGTCTTTTTTGAATGCATAAAGTCAAAAATATTTGATATTCTAAAGTCACTTTCACCTTTATATCTACTTACCTACCCAGTCTATCTATCTATCTATCTATGCCTTTATATCTCTCTTTCTATGTATCTTTCTACATACAGGGTGTTCTAGAAAGGACCCCCCAACTTTGAAATGACATAATTTCGAAACAGTGAGAGATAGAAATGTGAAACAAGTTGAATGTTAAACAGATAGGTCTGGAATTTGTTATACACGAATTTGAAAAAATAGTTCCAATATTGGATAATAGGTGGCAGCACAAGCACATGGAACTTTAAATGGTAATCAGAAGTACATAAATTTCATTCGTGCGTCTGTTTCATTGCTGACACGTGTAAAAAAGTTGTATTGAATTAGAGAATAATTCGGAATTTAAGAATATCATGCCGTATTCCTTGGAACAACGAATTTTTATTGTTCTTGAATACCATCGATTAAATCGAAGTCCGACGATGAAAAAGCGAAGTTTAAAAAAAAATGTTAAAAAAGGTCCAGACTTGAAAACAATTCGCAATTTATTCAACAAGTTTGAACGGACGGGCAGTGTGGCCGATGATTTAGGCGGAAATGTGGGATGCAGTCGATCAGTCATGACACCTGAAAATGTGCAAGCAGTCGAAGAAATTGTTAGACGTTGTCCTCGAAAATCCATAAGGCGAGTCGCTGCTGAAGCAGGATTGTCAAACACCACTACGCACAGTATAATGCGAAAAGGCCTGAAGCTGTTTCCCTATAAAATACAGTGCCATCAAGCGATCACAAATACAGCTCTACAACAAAGATAAGTTTTTGCAAATGAGTTACTGCAGATGATTGATGAAAATAAAATTGATGTCGGTCATGTATGGTTCACCGATGAGGCCCATTTTCATTTAGAGGGATATGTGAACAAACAAAACTGGCGAATATGGGGCACTAAAAACCCGTTTGTGTGTCTTTCAAAACCACTGCACTCAGCAAAAATTATAGTGTGGGCAGGACTGTCCAGTAAAGGAATCATTGGGCCCTTTTTCAGGAGGGAAACGATTAACGCATCTCGATATATTGAAATTTTACAGCAGTTTATTGGAACATTTCAAGCTCTAGAGAATGTACCAGAGATTTCATGGTTTATGTAGGATGTGGCCCGACCGCACCGTACTACTGCAGTATTTGAGTTCCTCGAAGAATACTTCAGTGAGAGAGTCATTGCTTTAAATTATCTCAAAGTGACAGGTATTGGTATGGATTGGCCACCATATTCCCCGGATCTAAATCCATGCGACTTCTTTTTGTGGGGCTACTTGAAGGACGCTGTTTATTCTAAGAATCCCCAAACGTTTGAACAATTCATCTGTGAGGCATGTGTATCCATTTCAATAAAAGTATTGCAACAAGTGATTTCGAACTTTATCGTTAGGTTGCGTCATGTTGTTGCTGAAAAAGGTAACCATATCGAAACCATTATAATGTGATTTTTATCTCAGTTCAAACAGCTCACTTTCAGGAACTATTTCAAAGACACAGCTTTGTGATTGCAGCGCCCTCTCGTGTCCAATATTGGAACTATTTTTTTAAATTGATGTATAAAAAATTCCAGACCTATCTGTCTAACATTCAACTTGTTTCACATTTCTATCTCTCACTGTTTCGAAGTTATGTCATTTTAAAGTTGGGGAGTCCTTTCTAGAACACCCTGTATATTTATATGACGATACCTACTAAAACCCGGTCGAAAGACGGTGTCTGTGCTAAAAATATAACATCGACTTTAATATGTGAACTCATGTTATACTGGTGATATTGCAGCCATTATTAGTAGCCATTGAGCAATTGTCGTTGTAAGGCATCAAGGCTAATCCACAGAGAATATCTTCGATATTTGAAAATAATTCAGCATTCTCATCAGAAATTTTTTATTAGAAATGTCAAATCCGCAGGTTTGATGGAAGAACTATCAGTGAGATAAGGATTCGCCTCATTAGATAAATAAGATCCCATAATACTTTTTTAACAAATTATACTTCTAGAACAGCTCATAACAACTCATAACAGCTCCATAAGAAACACTATAACAACTCCATACTAGCACATCGTTTAACAGCTCATAACAACTCATAACAGCTCCATAAGAAACAATATAACAACTCCATACTAGCACAAAATTTAACATTTCAAAACAACTCCGTTTAATACACCGAACAATATCCCACAGATAACTGATGTTGCGTGGATTTTAATGACAAAGCAAAACACAAAAAATCACATCTATGAGTCGGTATATCGGCTTTTATCGACCACTGCGTAGAGACACGAAACCCCGAAAAGAATTATTGCGACAAGATCTATAAACCAATCAACGCGCCCCCGCAATTCGTTACCGGCATATGAAAACAAATGATACATTACACCGCTGAGTTGGCCTTGAAGCATGCCATAACACGTCCGTTTGAAAATTAAAGCTAGGCTTACAACTTAAATGGAATATTCTAACAAGAAGAAGACCACGCTTGGTAATCACAGATTTTTATTCTGTTTTTTCTAATCTTTTTTTATTCTATTCATTATTTTTATATATGTTGTAGGGTAGAAGCCCCTTAGTCTCAGGTTCAACGGATTTTATACAACACTCCTTAGTTCTCGAGAAATAGGGTGAGGGGATCTAATATTTTAACATAGTTTAAATGCTTACTTTGTAACGAAATTACTGCGTTGGTCGTAGCTCAGTTGTTATGGCGTCTGCTCGTTGATCCGCGGGCTCTGGTTAGACACAGGGACGAGCTACGTTAGTTTTTCTCATTTTTTGTTTTATAAATATACTTGTAATTATAATTAAATAATCTCAAAAATTTTAATATCGTACATTAATTATAATGTTAACGTATTTAAATTTAAATTAAATTAATTTGATTTTTAAGCCATTATTAAACATTTCTCATCATTTAAAGAGATTTTTTAAAAAATATATCCATTACTGACTAGTAAAAATTACAAAATCACTACAAAATCCTACCTCATTTTAGTAATTATAAATTAATTCAAAACGCAAGAATACGTATTACAAATTTTAAAATCTTTCATATGCAAAAAAATCAGTTGTAATTTAATTCTTATGCTAAATTTTAATACAATTATGTTTCGTACTTTAAAAACAGAGTAGTAGTATTATCGCATTGACTTCCCTTGTTAAGGCAATATATAAATGATATTTCTTTAAAATCACGAATTGACACAATTGTTCAATATCATTGCATCGATAAAGCATGCATGAAATACATTTTAAAAGTGATTAAAAAAAAATACTGTTTAATGATATTTTATACAACGATTTAGTTACAAATAAAAAATAAATAGGTTACCATTATAATTAATGCACAGTATTATAATTTTTAATTAGGATTATTAAATAATAATTACAAGTATATTTATAAAACAAAAAAATTAAAAAAACAAATGTAGCTCGTCCCGGTCTCGAACCGGAGCCCACGTATCAACGAGCAGATGCTATAACAACAGAGCTGTGACCAACGCAGCAATTTCGTTACAAAGTAAGTATTTAAGTTGTGTTAAAATATTAGACCCCCTATTCCTCGGGAACTAAGGAGAGTTGTATAAAATCCGTTGAACCTGAGATTAAGGGGCTTCTACCCTACAATATATATAAAAATAATCAAAATCTGTGATTACCAAGCTTTGTCGTCTCCTTGTAAGATAAAATGAATTTTGATATGGGGACGCGCAGTTGCTAGGCGTAGTAAGAATTGAAATTTGAGCTAGGGAAAAATGGAAAAAATATTTTAAGGTGGGCATAAGTAAATTAAAGTGGATACAACATAGCATATTAAAATATGTTATATATTATAATGTATGTATATACATAAATCTCTTTCAATTTTGCATAGTTATTCATCTGCCTAATAATGCGTAACGAATTTTTTGATTTATAAGACGCTCCTTTGACGCACTGCAATATTTAACATTTTTAAGGAACAAAACATGAAAGTAAAACAATGAAAATACCTAGTTTTTAACGTTTTGTAACATAGCAGAAATGTGTTTATGAATTCGGTTTGTCTGTTTGTCTGTCTTTCCGTGCTCTAACTCGCGTAAATATATTCAGAATGCCATTCAATTAATATATGTTATTGAAGTTTACTATGGCATGTTTGGTCTTGAAAACGAAATGTGTCGCATTTATAGTTTGTTTACAGGGACACCCAAAAGAATTCCGTTACATTACGATCTATGGGGAAAAATCGTTTGCGGTATATTTTAATTATGTTACACTTTATTACATATATTGGAATTGATATGTATCTCTGAGATGCACTGCAAAATGCTAACTATAGTATACTTTGTACATACTCTATTTACACGGACATACAAAAGAATATGGTTGCAATACTGTCTATGAACAATAATTGTTGGCGGTGAATTTTCAGTTGCAGTACGTGTTTTAAAACGTAATATTACTTGGTGTGCATAAATTCTATAGATTATATACAGGGTGGCATAAAAAATCTCCAGTACACTTCTGTTTATTGACGGAAGTTGGTGAAGGGGAATTTTCAACTATGCGTTTCCTAACTGAACTCAATTTTACTATACTATGTAGTATGTATACAAATCTATACTGTGCTGCAGAAAATAATTTAGATAATTTTCCGACTATTGATGGTATTTGCTGAAATTAGTTTTCAAATGTATTATGTGTTTTCCAAATCGTTTGCTTAAACATCATCTTTTCTTACAGTATTCTGAATTTGTCGGAAAGAGTTTTATAATCTGTGCTTGAAGCAGGATTTTTCGTTCTTGTAAAGAATTAAAGAGAAGTATTTATTCATCATCATCATCATCTTAAATTTATTCAGATTGCGATGTAATTTTCATGTATTATTGAGGTTTACAATATAATGTTCAGTATTGAAAATAATGTGTGTAGCATTCATAGTTCGTTTACAGGAACACACAAAAGAGTTCCGTTACATTATGGTCTATGAGTGAAAATTCGATCCTACAACATGGGATATTAGTCTATACTTAATTATTTTTGAACGTCAAGTTAAAAAAATAGAGATTAAGAAAAAAGATTGGATCTCGAACCTCATTGAATTTTTGACATATGAAATTGTGGAAATCATCACTAGGAAAAGTGAAATTGTGAATGATTATGGAAAAGCTAAAGAACTGTTGTTGGAAAAATACAAATTTACTTTTGAAAGACTTTCGAGATCTACATCAAACTTCTTACCGGGAAAATTGGAATACTCCATTTACAAGGTCAAATTTTGGAAATAGTGCTAGAAAGAAGATAAAAAGATGGTTGCGAAACCTCATCGTAAACAAAAAAAATATTAGTCAATAATTTTATTATTTTGCCTCTGGAAAAGAAGAGCATGTGAAAAAACACATGTCTCAAGTTGAACTCAATCAAGCAAGTTTCTGTGAAAAGATACAAATCGAATTTAGAAAAGAAGGGTCTAAATGAAGTGTGTGTTGATTTGAGCATGCTAGTTGTGATCGGGAAATTCCAGCTGGTGAAGCTGATGATGAGTTCCTAAAGGAAGATTTGGGAATGGTAGGCCAAAAGTTTCAGGATACTGTCAAAGGTAGTACGGAGGTAGCAGTACTGCGAAAACTGATTATACACGAAGAATATTTATCCTCTGGTGGGAAAATATTGATGAGACTAGCTATAGATAGTCCAGTGGAAGCAAACCTCGCTTCAGGTCTACTAAGTCTTCGGGTGGAGGAAGATGTTATTTCATATGTCCAGGTGCGCACTGCAGTGGTGGAAGGATTACATGGGGCAATTTCGAGCACTCCAAAGGGTTTTAGTTTTTACAAGGAACAATCACCTTTGTTCGGTATAAAAAAAAGTAATCCCGTCAGTAATTATTCAGGGGATGAGGTAGATATCACCCCGTTGAAGAAAGCCAATGAACAATTTTTGTGCAGTATGAAGAGAAATAATTCCGATAGTAATTATTTAAGAGATGAGTCAGTTATCACCCCAGCAATTGAAGAGAAAGAACAATCCTTGTTCAGTATGAAGAGAAAGAATTCCGACTGTAATTATTTAGGATATGAGTCAGTTATCACCCCAAGAATTGAAGAGAAAGAACAATCCTTGTTCGGTATAGAAAGAAATCTCGATAGTAAATATTCACAGAGTGAAAGAAATATGACTCCACACACAGCAAAGGAAAACAACTATGAAAAACCTTTGTCTCATGAAGAAAAACGACAGCTCTGTTTAGACATTAAGGAACTTCCTGATGATAAATTAAGAGATGTTAAAGATATTATACAGCTTGAAGGACAATCCTTGTATGATTATAATCTCGATGAAATTTAAATTGATTTTTAAATTTTGAAGATATCTACATTACGAGAATTGAAGGCATATGTTGTATCATGTTTACGAAAAAATCCTAGAAAAACTTATGAAATAAGTAAAAGTAGTGGTAAAAATAAAGAAATCATTCCCAAAGAGAAAAAACAGGAGTTTGAGAAATGACTGCAAGATATTTTCGAAATGGAATATGCAAAAATGCTTGATGAAACAATACCTATGGAAGTCACTCGAATTTTTTGGCCCTCATAAAATAACCAAAGTCAACTCCAGTGACAGGTGTGAGGTTGAAAACGCTGGTGACCATCCAGGACCAATAAAACTACTACATCTGCTGATATAATGAAATATTACTCAAAAATGTAATAAATTTGTATAATATTATTATAAATCATTTGTATTAATGTTTAAATTTTTTGGTTGGTCACAAATTGTACAGTATTATTTTCATAAAATGTGTATTTAAATATTTTATTCATCTACAGTAGCATCTGCAATTTATGTATTATTCCTTTTATATATTGTAAAATTTTTCTATTGTAAAATGTCCCTGAGGCCAGTGACTCACAGGATGACCGATATGTAGGAAATATTATTATCTACTTTAATATTATTCTGTATTTTATTATTGTTATTTCCTTTCTACGGGACATGATTGTCTACCTAATTACCTTTTCAGATTTGGTATTCCTGAAGTCCAAATTGCCCTATTTGTGGAGAGGATGGAATCATGAATGCACAGCAGTTACCACTGTGCCCCGCACTTTCAAGTAACAGCATATCTGGCAGATATTGGGAGGCCAGGAAACAAATGAGGACCTCAGAACGTTAGCCTAATTGATTGTATTCCCTGTTTACAGTTGACGTTTTGTTTTCTCTAAAGTCTCTATATGTCACTCTTTTTTCGTTTATTGTTCTGTTTATTGTTCAATTGTTTTGGTGGCATATAATAGTGTATGGATGTTTGTCTAACAAGGAGAGTGCCAAGTTTGGTAATCACAGATTTTGATTATTTTTATATATGTTGTAGGGTAGAAGCCCCTTAGTCTCAGGTTCAATGGATTTTATACAAC
The DNA here is from genome assembly GCA_963931845.1 of Maratus michaelseni. Lineage (NCBI taxonomy): Eukaryota > Metazoa > Arthropoda > Arachnida > Araneae > Salticidae > Maratus > Maratus michaelseni. The sequence goes on from OZ007599.1 coordinate 276,911,677, forward strand.
ACTCCTTAGTTCTCGAGAAATGGGGGGGTCTAATATTATACTACAACTTAAATACTTACTTTGTAACAAAATAACTGTGTCGGTCGTAGCTCAGTTGGTATGGCGTCTGCTCGTTGTTCAGCGGTCCCGGGCTCGATGTTTGTTTTTCTCTTTTTGTTTTATAAATATACTTGTAATTATAATTTAATAATCTCAATAAAATTTTTGTTAACATAATTACATTTTAATTGAGCATTTTTTATTTTTTTAAAAATCACTTTTAAAATATATTCCATTAATGCTTTATCAATGCAACGATATTGAACAATTGTGTCAATTCGTGATTGTAAAGAAACATCATTTATAAATTGCCTTAACAAGGGAAGTTAATGCGATGATAATACTACTCTGTATTTAAAGTAAGAAACATAATTATATTAAACATTAGCATAAGAATTAAATTACAACATATTTATGTTTTATTTTATTGTAACTAGAGGCCGCCACAACAGACTTTGGTTATTTCTTTTTTTTTAGTTTGATGCAGCTAAGTGGTTTTTGTTTTCAATCTTTATCGCACAAGTGCGTATCATTCTATAATAGCTCATAATCGTATAAAAATGGAAGAAGCAAGCTGTAGTTCACAAGATCAATCTGAAGTGTCGGGATTCAATGAAAATCAGAAAAGTGATGTCACAAATGCGTTGAAGTACTGTAAAATGTTATTGTAAACAATGAATTTTTAACAAATAATCCAGCATCTGAAATATCTTCGTTTTCTATTGCGGTGGGAGAAGAATTCTATAATTCGATAGTTAATATGCTGATTTTGTAACGATTTTTGAATTTTTACTAGTCAATAATAGATCCAATTTTTTTAAATCTCTTTAAATGATGAGAAATGTTTAATAATGGTTTAAAAATCAAAAATGCTAAATTAAAATTTAATTATGTTAACAAATTTCTTTTCGAGATTATTAAATTACAATTACAAGTATATTTATAAAAAAAAAATGAGAAAAACAAACATAGCGCGTTCCGGCATCGAGCCCGGGCCCTCTGAACAACGAGCAGACGCCATACTGACTGAGCTACAACCAACTCAGTTATTGTGTTACAAAGTAAGTATTTAAGTTGTGTTATAATATTAGACCCCCATTTCTCGAGAACTAAGGAGCGTTGTATAAAATCTATTGAACCTGAGACTAAGGGGCTTCTACCCTACAACATATATAAAAATAATCAAAATCTGTGATTACCAAGCTTGGCACTCTCCTTGTAAGTGCTATTGCTTTGAAAAAAAATATTGTTATTTCTTTTCTGTATCATATTAGAATTCATATTATATTATTCCCTTCTTGCATTATAACGGTAACTGTTTATTTTATCACTATGCGATTGGCAACAATCGACAAGAAATTTGATGTCATGTGACGTAATCAGTATGTACGAGTAGTCGTGTTAGAGCAGCGGGAGGCTGTAGATGTGCAGTTATGTGATTCCTATATTTTGTTTGTGTTTTTTTTGCTTAATTAAATGTTGTTTTTGTCAAAATTAATGAGTGAGATCATTGAAAACCCCTAGACATGTCCGTCCCACATTTATAGTTCATTTTAGAAGGACGCACAAAAAAATTCCATTACATTAGGATCTGTGGAGGAAAATTGTTTGCGATGCATTTTAATGATATTATGATACTTAAAACATAATGAAATTTAAAAGGATCACTGAGTTGCACTGCAACATACTTTCTATAGATTATGGAGTGTTTAGTATTTATCCTTCATTTACAATGCGCACAAAAGAATCCGGTTAAAGGACTGACTACAATCGACAATTGCTGTAAGTGCGTTTTCCGCTGTGGTATAAATTTTTAAACTTATCTAACTTTTCATGTATTACGTGGTGAGTAAAAATTTTAGAGATCATATACACGGCTGCACAAAAGAATTTTCACATGTTACCAGATGTAAACAACAATTGCTGAAATTGGATTTTTATTGATTTATGTATTTTTTTTAATTGCTTATTTACACTCCATAAAAAAAGTATTCGAGGGTCAGAACCCTGTTAAAAATTTCCAAGGTGAAATAACAAATTTGGGTCCCGTGGATGAAACAAATGTGAGGCCCATTTGCTTTCAAACCCCTCCGACAATCCCCAAAAATAATCAGATCACTGAATGAAAAACCCATTTATCTAAATTAAAGGAGGGGGGCTCGTCCCTCCCCCCCAAAAAAAACTGGTCAGGGAAGCGCCTTATCACAATGAATATTTCTATCAAGAGCATACAGAACGGGTGGGCACCTGAGAGTTAAAAATTTTCAAATTCCCTAAAAATAGTTCCTAATATCGGACAATTTTCTAATCCTAAATTTTTGTGGCGATAAAAGATAAAAAAAATAAAGTTTTGGCTCTAAATTTATCAGACCACAGATAAATGAAGACCCCCCCCCCCTTCCCACGTCGGAGCCATGGAATATTTTCTGCTGATTAATGTTTAGAAGTTTTTCCCCCACTGGCACAATTTTAAAACCAGAAATTTCGTCACATTCTTTCAAAGTCACTGTTTAAAATTAGTTAAATGCTATAATTTGCAGTTGTTAAAAAAAAACATAATGTGCTAACATTTTATTAAAATATGAATAATTAAGCGAAACTGTTTCATTAATACTGATCCTTCAGAATTTTCGACAAAATCTGCAATATTGATTCAGTAATTCAAAATTTTATTATACGGAAGGATACGCAAGCAAAAGCAAACTTTTGTAACAGATGGTTAAAATTATGCAGAAAAAAATAATTTTAATTTCTGAAGGGTGATCAATTAACTTAGCAATCTCTGAGTTTTTCTCAAAAGCGAACTCTTCCGAAGTTTTACTGTATAAATATATATATATATATATTCAAAATCTTTAAGATCATATTTGACTTACCCGACTGCCGTCCTCAGAAAATATGTTTAAACTAAGAACTTCTTTTCAAAGTAAAAAGCTTATCGCCGGTTTGTGAACGATGATCGCGAGTCATACACACAGTGAGTCGATTTTCTGTTAAATTATACGAAGTAATCTTAAAATTGGACTTATTGAAAAAAACTTTGTATATTTTATCGCCGAACGGCTCCAATTTCGCATGCATTGTTAAAGGCACAGCGTGAAATCGTGTTATGCGAGAGTCGTGACACACGAGATGTCCCAGAAGATATCCTTCCGGATCGGGATCCCCCGTCGTCGGATGAAATGTGATGTATCTGCTGGGTGTATCAAATTTGATTCGTACCGTATGAAAGCGAACGCAATCGACTGCTCTAAGTTTACGATCAACGACGAAGCAGTCTTCTTGATTTAATCCTTTAAAACTCATGTATCCCACGATCAAGAGTGGTACGGGAAGAGCAAAACGATTGGAGAAGGAATCGACAGGTTTACACACAATCTGATGTCGGTGAGAAATAGGTGTATAAGCCGAAAGCGATTCCATGAAATATTCTAAATATCGACGATCAGTTGCCAAAACAGCATTTTTAAGCGTGTTGAAAGCTAAAATATTCTTTGTGAACACGTTATGATGAAAATACGGATTAAGGTCCACCAAGTATCCGGTTAATTCGTCATAAACTGTCGGTCTTAGACGATTTTTATAACGTTTTTTCCAATATGATTCATCTCGAGCCGTTACCCAGATCTTTTTCATACTTCTTTGTTTCAGATCGTGTCGTACTCGAATCTTTTCGATGAAGAAAAGTTTTTTATAAAACAAACCCATTTTATAACGGATCAAAATGAAATTGTGATCACGATAACATTCTACAAAACGTATTTTATATTTTAACCAATCGAGATTCATCTTCTGAAAACAATCTTGAGTGACAGGTATACAAGCTTCATTGATGACCACGTAATAAGATGTAGCCAGTAGGTTTTTATCGGTGATCTGAGGAACAATGGAAACTTTTTTGTAAACCCGTTCAATATCATCTCGCGTTGATATGACCGTGTTTCGAACCATCGTACTGGTTCGACCGACATTTTTCGTTTCAAAAGTACCTATCAGACACTTAAATCCTGTATAACTAGGATGATAAGCAGCCACGTTGGATTTTTTCACTTTATTCGAAATTTGACGCGTTATCAAATGAGATATGTACGGATTCAGAGGATAAGTTTGCATTGTGATTTCTCAATAACACCCTGAATTCTTCTTGACGTACACTTCACTACTCATCATTCGACCATCCGACTCCATAGAAGCCTGGCTATTCGATCCATTCACACTACTGCAATTATTATTGACTATGATCATTGTAGAAGGGTTTTCTTTTAAATAATTTGTTTTTTTTTTGATAAAACGTGCAATAGCGCACCTGTTTCGATCGATTTAACCACCAATATAAGTCTCGATTTCACTACTGACCAATCGCGAATTTTTAAAGGTCGATAGAGATATTTCGTAAAGAGTTTAACAAATAAATGTCCAGGACTAATAAAGATTTTATTTCCTAAATGATCAATATCGAAATGACCATCTTTGAAAATCTTAGTCATATACGGTTTTTGATCAGTCCGATAAGGACAATGATCGAAAAAATCACCATCCTGATTCAAAACCGCCGTTCCATCGTTGAGAACCACCACAACGTCACCCCGTTTGTATTTTTTATGCGAGTCCGTGTAATAACTCAATTGTTTCCCGCGATCGTCGGCATCATACGTATAACAGCGGACTAGTTTTTGACCTCGAACCTCATGCGTGTTGGTAGGATCATTGGTGTAAGAATATGGTAACTGTCTCACACACCCATTAATTTAAAAAAAAGTTGCAGCAATATCAGCGAGATGAAATTTCTCTTCCCCATCAACATCGTCTAAAAAATTTATCGACGTTAAATCGGTTGGAGTGAACTGTCGGAGACCTTGTTTGCGAATACAAAAATCTAAATTAGATCCAATCATAATGGGAAAAACACTCTTGAGAGATTTATATTTTCTTTTACCGTCGGCAACAGGAGAAGAATCCTTATAACAACGAACGGAACAAGCATACACTGTTTTGTCACGAATATGATCGTGAAAATTCGCCGGACCTTCATAAATCAATTCACAGTCAATATTTTTTAATACGTTTATAAATCTTAAAACATGTCGATTATAATTTTTTAAAATGGGTCTTAATATTTTTTTAACGTTCAGTGAAGGATATTTAAACATGACGCTCTGACTCAAGTGTTCTAAAAGTATAAGCTGTGGCCGATAGAAGAAGAATAATAATTAATAAACAATACAAATGAAGATTATAAAGTACAGGTAACACGTAATCATACTGATTTCCTAAAACGCTTTTCCAAAATGAACCACTCATCTTTATATACATTTTAAATTTATATATATATATAAAAATAAAATAAAATTCCTGCAAATAATTTTTTTTAACGGATGGATCGACATGCAAATCATACATATTATTGCAAATAACTGTTGACAATGTATTAAAACTCATGGTTTTGGCTCATAAATATGACGACAAAACAAAACTCATTAAAAATTTTGCATGTACGCCCGGAAACGCTAAAATATTTTTTCAAACACTCAGAGATGGCAAAATTTCCGAGTTATTCCAAATATAGCTAATTCTTTCTCATGTAGTTGACAATTATTCTAAATATAGCTCATTCTTTCTCATGTATTTTAAGTTATTTTAAATATAACTAATCTTTCTCATGTAGTTGGTGGAATTTATGTAATTTGTGGTTCGTGTAAAAGGTGAATTCGAATGTACTGATCAAAGCGACGAAAAATACATTTATATTTCTATAAAATAATTATATAAATCTTATTTTTGTTATGATTGACATGCAAATCATACATATTGCTGCAAATAATTGTTGAAAATGTATCATGGTTTTGGCTCATAAAAAAATTTGCATGTACGCCCGGAAACGCTAAAATATTTTTTTCAAACACTCAGAGATAGTAAAATTTCCGAGTCATTCTAAATATAGCTAATTCTTTCTCATGTAGTTGACAATTATTCATGATCAACACAATACCGCTAATACTTTACCATGTATTTTAAGTTATTTTAAATATAGCTAATTCTTTCTCATGTAGTTGGAGGAATTTATGTAATTTGTGGTTCGTGTAGAAGGTGAATTCGAATGTACTGATCAAAGCGACGAAAAATACATTTATATTTCTATAAATTAATCATATAAATCTTATTTTTGTTACGATTGACATGCAAATCATACATATTGCTGCAAATAACTGTTAACAACGTATTAGAACTCATGGTTTTGGCTCATAAATATGACGACAAAAAAACTCATTAAAAATTTTGCATGTACGCCCGGAAACGCTAAAATATTTTTTTCAAACACTCAGAAACGGCAAAATTTCCAAGAAAAGCTAACTTAATTCTAAATATAGCTAATTCTTTCTCATGTATTTTAAGTTATTCTAAATTTAAATACTACGAAAATATATTCTAATTGTTTTAATCAAATAGATTCTGCAGGTTTAGTTTAATTTATGAAAACGTTCTATATTGTCAAGATGAATTCGAATATACTGATCAGAGCGACGAAAAATACTGTAAAAATACATTTATAAGTAAAGGTGAATTCGAATGTACTGATCAAAGCGATGAAAAATACATTTATATTTCTATAAATTAATCATATAAATCTTGTTTTTGTTATGATTGACATGCAAATCATACATATTGCTGCAAATAACTGTTAACAACGTATTAGAACTCATGGTTTTGGCTCATAAATATGACGACAAAAAAAAAACTCCTTAAAAATTTTGCATGTACGCCCAGAAACGCTAAAATATTTTTTTCAAACACTCAGAGATAGTAAAATTTCCGAGTCATTCTAAATACAGCTAATTCTTTCTCATGTAGTTGACAATTATTCATGATCAACACAATACCGCTAAAGCTTTACCATGTATTTTAAGTTATTTTAAACATAGCTAATTCTTTCTCATGTAGTTGGGGGAATTTATGTAATTTGTGGTTCGTGTAGAAGGTGAATTCGAATGTACTGATCAAAGCGATGAAAAATACATTTATATTTCTATAAATTAATCATATAAATCTTATTTTTGTTATGATTGACATGCAAATCATATATATTGCTGCAAATAACTGTTAACAACGTATTAGAACTCATGGTTTTGGCTCATAAATATGACGACAAAAAAAACTTATTAAAAATTTTGCATGCATGCCCGGAAACGCTAAAATATTTTTTTTCAACCACTCAGAGATGGCAAAATTTCAGAGAAAAGCTAACTTAATTCTAAATATAGCTAATTCTTTCTCATGTAGTTGACAATTATTCTAAATATAGCTAATTCTTTCTCATGTATTTTAAGTTATTCTAAATATAGCTAATTCTTTCTCATGTAGTTGGGGATATTTATGTTAGATTTTATGTAATTTGTGGTGGGTGTAGTATTTATTTACTCAATTACCATGTTTAATGAAAGTTTTGACATACATATTTTGTTATATGTTTATTAACCGAATTATTATATCTCTCACAGCTTTTGCAGTGAGCAATAAAATACTACGAAAATATATTCTAATTTTTTTAATTAAATAGATTCTGCAGGTTTAGTTTGAATTCGAATGTACTGATCAGAGCGACGAAAAATACATTTATATTTCTATAAATAGGTCGTACAAATCTTATTTTTGTTACAAGAACTATGATCGACATGCAAATCATACATATTGCTGCAAATAACTGTTGACAATATATTAGAACTCATGGTTTTGGCTCATAAATATGACAACAAAAAACTTAAAGAGATCGACATGCAAATCATGTATATTGCTGCAAATAACTGTTAACAATGTATTTCCACCGAAATGATTCGTACGGATGGAAGTTTCGGCAGATGGTGAAGCCACACATGATCTTTCAGCCGAACGGATGGAAGTTTCGGTAGATAATTGAGAACGCATGGTTTTGGCTCATAAATATAACGACAAAAAACTTAAAGAGGCCGCTGAAAATTGATGGATTATCATTACTGTGTAATTATAATTCACCTTTAATGTATATGAAAAGCATTGGATAATAACTTTTCTTACATTTACACTCTGTAATCTCAACGGAAATGTATAGTTTACAATATATAGCATTGGCCTGAATTGCACAGCTCCATTAATATTTAAATGAACAGAGCGACGAAACATATTGCACTAGTATACCGAAGTATATCTATGGTACAGATAAACGTATCGGTAGATGAAGAAAAAATACAAAATCTTTTAGCTGAAATGAATCGTACGGATGGAAGTTTCGGCAGATGAGGAAGAAGCAAAAAATATATTTTAGTTGAAATGAATTGTACGGACGGAAGTCTCGGCAGTTAATGAAACACTTTCAGCCGAAATGAATCGTACGGATGGAAGTTTCGGCATATGATTGTTCTATGTATCCATATTTCAATGAATCATAAGGACGGGAATTTTGCTAGGTACACATGGTCTTTAAACCGAAATGAATCGTACCGATTACGGTAGATTATGCAGGCCGACAAGATCTTTCAGTCGAAATGAATCGTACGGATGGAAGTTTCGACAGTAGATTCAACTATGTATCCACGTTCTACACTGACAGAAATGAATCGTATGAATAATTAAACTTTGGGTATAAGAAAATATACGTTAACAAATGAAAATTAAATGTTTGTCTTTTAATCATCAAATAATGTATTTAAGTTCATTTACGTATAACTCACATTTCGATGTCAAAGTTTTCTTTCTATCTTACAATGTATAGTTAAAAAATAATAATTCACCATTTGCTCTCTATAATCTCAACAGAAATGTAACGTTTACAATAAAAAAGCTATTGATCAGCGTTGCACAACTACATCCTATATTATTTAAATGATAATATTTCAGTAGTATATTCAAATAAAACGTACTACTGGAAATTTTGATATATGTTGAAGAATCACGAAATATTTTAGTTGAAATGAATCGTACGGATGGAAGTTTCGACAGATGATGAAGATGCATAAAATATTTTATTTGAAATCGTACGGATGAAAGTTTCGAGATATGATTATGGTGCGCATCAATGGATTTCAAACGAAATGAATAGTGACGATGGAAATATCCCCAAATAATGAAGCCGCACATGGGCTTTTAACCGAAATAAACCGTACCAATTAAAGTTACGATATATATTTTTCAGTCGAAATGAATCATACGGATGGAAGTTTCGGCAGATAGTTGAGCTTTGTATCCACGTTGATTTGAACCGAAATGAATCGTATAGATAAAATTCAGTTTAATTACGAATAACGCATGTTTGGGTATAAGAAAATATACTTTAACGAACGAAAATTCGATACTCTTCTTTTAATCGTCAAATAATTTATCATATATAAGTTCATTTCTAGGTCGATATACAGCTAATTGGTCAAATATTTCTTACTACCTTACAATGTATATTTAAAAACGATAATTCACCATTAATGTAAACGAAAGAAAATATAAAATATTTTTTTACAGCGCCATATGATATCAACGGAAATGTAACCTTTACAATAAATAGCATTGGCATGCGTTGCACAACTGCATCCAGTTACATTTAAATGATCAGAGCGACGAAAAATATTGTAATAAAAAAATGCATCGTACGGATGAAAGTTTCGGTAGATGAAGAAACAGCACAAGATCTTTCAGCCGAAATGAATCGTACGGATGGAATTTTCGGCATATGAAGAAACAACACAAAACCTTTTAGCCGAAATAAATCGTACGGATGGAAGTTTCGGAATATGATTGTGCTGTAACATCCACGTTTTAAACGAATTTCAATGAATCATAGCGATGGAAATTTCGCCAGATGATAAAGTCAAACATAGTCTTTTAACCGAAATGAATCATACCGATGAAAGTTACTGTAGATTATGAAGCTCCACAAAATTTTTAAGCTGAAATGAATTGTGCGGATGAAAGTTTCGGCAGATGATTGAGCTGTACATCCACGTTCATCATTGATTTCAACTGAAGTGAATCTTACAAATAAAATTCATCCCAATTATGGATAATTCATCTTTCGGTATAAGAAAATGTACTTTAACGAACGAAAATTCGATCCTCTTCTTTTAATCGTCAAATAATTTATCATATATCAGTTCATTTCTAGGTCCATTTACGGCTAATTCGTCAAATAATTTTTACTACCTTACAATGTATAGTTACAAGCAATAATTCACCGATATTGCAAACAACAAAAAAATTATGAAATATTTTTTTACAATGCTGTATAAATCTCAAAGGTAATGTAACTCTTTCAACCGAAATGAATCGCACAGATAGAAGTTTCGGCAGATGATTGAGCTGTGCATCCACGTTCTTCACTGATTTCAACCGAAATGAATCGCACGGATGGAAGTTTCAGCAGATGGTGAAGCTACACATGATCTTTTAGCCGAAATGAATCGTACGGATGGAAGTTTCGGCAGATGATTGAGCTGTGCATCCCACGTTCTTTACTGATTTCAACCGAAATGAATCGCACGGATGAAAGTTTTGGCATATAATTGTATTATTTATCCACGTTTTACACCGAAATAAATTGCATGGATGGAAGTTTCGGCAGATGATGAAGCCACACATGATATTTTAATCGAAATGGGGAAGTTTCGGCAGATTGTAAAGCTGCACATGATTTTTCAACCGAAATGAATCGTACGAATGGAAGTTTTGGTATATAATTGTGTTATTTATCCACGTTTTACAATGATTTCCACTGAAATGAATCGCACGGATGGAAGTTTCGGTATATAATTGTATTATTTATAAACCGAAATGGATCTTATAGTAGTTTCGGCAGATGGTGAGGCCGGACATGATCTTTAAGCCGAACGGATGGAAGTTTCGGCAGATGATTGAGCTGTACATCCACGTTCTTTACTGATTTCAACCGAAATGAATCGTACGGATGGAAGTTTTGACATATAATTGTGTTATTTATCCTCGTTTTACATAGATTTACACTGAAATGAATCATACGGATGGAAGTTTCGGCATATGGTGAAGCCATGAGCTGGGCATCCACGTTCTTTACTGATGATTTTAACCGAAATGAATCATACGGATGGAAGTTTCGGTATATAATTGTGTTATTTATCAACGTTTTACATGTATTTAAACCGAAATGTATCTTAGCGATGGAAGTTTCGGCAGATGATGAAGAAACATAAAATCTTTCAGCCGAAATGAATCGTACGGATGGAACTTTCGGCAGATGGTGAAGCCACACATGATCTTTCAGCCGAACGGATGGAAGTTTCGGCAGATAATTGAGCTGTGCATCCACGTTCTTCACTGATTTAAACCGAAATGAATCGCACGGATGGAAGGTTCGGTATATAATTGTATTATTTATCCACGTTTTACACCGAAATAAATCGTACGGATGGAAGTTTCGGCAGATGATTGAGCTGTGCATTCACGTTCTTCACTTATTTCAACCGAAATGAATCGCACGGATGGAAGTTTCGGTATATAATTGTATTATTTATCCACGTTTTACACCGAAATGAATCGTACGGATGGAAGTTTCGGCAGATGATGAAGAAACATAAAATCATTTCAGCCGAAATGAATCGTACGGATGGAACTTTCGGCAGATGATTGAGCTGTACATCCACGTTCTTTACTGATTTCCACAGAAATGAATCGTACGGATGGAAGTTTCGGCAGATGGTGAAGCCACACATGATCTTTCAGCCGAACGGATGGAGGTTTCGGCAGATAATTGAGCTGTGCATCCACGTTCTTCACTGATTTAAACCGAAATGAATCGCACGGATGGAAGGTTCGGTATATAATTGTATTATTTATCCACGTTTTACACCGAAATGAATCGTACGGATGGAAGTTTCGGCAGATGATTGAGCTGTGCATTCACGTTCTTCACTTATTTCAACCGAAATTAATCGCACGGATGGAAGTTTCGGTATATAATTGTATTATTTATCCACGTTTTACACCGAAATGAATCGTACGGATGGAAGTTTCGGCAGATGATGAAGAAACATAAAATCTTTCAGCCGAAATGAATCGTACGGATGGAACTTTCGGCAGATGATTGAGCTGTACATCCACGTTCTTTACTGATTTCCACCGAAATGAATCGTACGGATGGAAGTTTCGGCAGATGGTGAAGCCACACATGATCTTTCAGCCGAACGGATGGAAGTTTCGGCAGATAATTGAGCTGTGCATCCACGTTCTTCACTGATTTCGACCGATTTAAACCGAAATGAATCGCACGGATGGAAGTTTCGGCATATAATTGTATTATTTATTTACGTTTTACACCGAAATGAATCGTACGGATGGAAGTTTCGGCAGATGATTGATCTGGGCATCCACGTTCTTTACTGATGATTTTAACCGAAATGAATCGCACGGATGGAAGTTTCGGTATATAATTGTATTATGTATCCACGTTTTACACCGAAATGAATCGTACGGATGGAAGTTTCGGCAGATGATGGAGAAACATAAAATCTTTCAGCCGAAATGAATCGTACGGATGGAACTTTCGGCAGATGATTGAGCTGTACATCCACGTTCTTTACTGATTTCATCATTTTTTACATGTATTTAAATCGAAATGGATCTTACCGATGGAAGTTTCGGAAGATGATGAAAAAACGCAAAATCTTTCAGCCGAAATGGTACGTACGGATTAAAATTTCATACACACATATAAATATACAATTTATTAGTATTAATATTATTTATTTTTGTATTTAAAATATAAAGTAAAATTATTATATAATATATATATTAATTAATAACTATAAGAAATACTTTGTATTTTAAATAAAAATTAATTATATATTACATTATATTATATAAAATAAAATAACATAATATATATATATGTGTATATTTTTACACATATATCATAAAATCATTATTATTTAATTTATTTTTATTTTTTTAATTATTATTATTATTATTATTAAGCCTATATAAATGAAATATATGTTTAGGGTGGGAAGGTGGGGATAGGATATTATTAGGAGACCTGTTTTTTTTAGCTCGTCTGGGTAAAAAATTACATAATGTGGTTTATAAAAATCTGTAACATATATTATAAAACATATTTTTTTTAAATCAATGCAAGATGAAGTCGCATGTAAGGGAAGTATACAAAAAATATTGCGCTTGTAGTTTAAAAATTTTTTAATACAACATCATCATTGTAGTTTTTTTTCTAACCTGTTTAAACTTCGAGTCGGGCCCCAGTACCGTCCGTCCGATTTTTTACTCACTGTAAGGTAACCGCAAAATCGAGACATGTCTCGATTTTACGATTATATTTTAATTTTATCCGTTCACAACGGTGAAATTTGTACAATTGCTTAGTTTTACAGTTATTGTTCATTTAACTTTATTTTTTTTTGCTATAAAAACCAAGTGATGAAAAAATATACTAGTTTAGAAACTCGTAGACAAATAATTTTTCTTCATGTCGTCGAACGTTTAACTGAAAAACAAATCGCTCGGAAACTTGAAATTGCTCCCTCCACCGCTCATTACTAGATCACACGTTATTATGCCGGTAGTATACATCTCGAATCCAAACCTAAGAGTGGTCGACCTCGAAAACTGGACGCGGCCATGGACGATACAATCTTTCAAACTTCGACGGAAGATCCTTTCCTGCCCGCCACACAGATTCTTAGAGATCTCAATCTCACTGATCGGATATCCGTTCAAACTATCCGGAATCGACTGAAAGCGCGCGGTCTTCGATGTCGCGTGTCCGCTAAAAAAGATTTTTTGAAACCAGAACACCGAAACAATCGCTATAATTTTGCTATGATCCATTTAAATTGGAGTGCAGAGCATTGGAATCGAGTTATTTTTTCGGACGAAAAACTCTTTTGTCTTGGCGGAAACGGCCCCCCTAGAGTGTGGCGCCAGACCACCTCGATCCCAGATACATTGCAAACACTCGAAATACGGAATGGTGTCGACTCACCATTATGGTATGGGCTTGTATCTCGGGAGGCGGTCGGCGCAATCGAATCCATCTGATCGATCCACCCCGCGGTTGCAAAAGAACGCTCAATTCTAAATATTACGTGAGAGAAATTCTACAAGGGATTGTAGCCGACGACATTCTGGCAAACGACGACAATACACACGACATTATTTTCATGCATGATAAATCACCCATCCACACAGCTAAACGAACCAAAAGATGGCTCACTCGAAACAATATAGACATGGTGTATGACTGGCCTGCGAAAGCTCCCGACATGAATCCGATCGAAAATGTCTGGGCCGAGATGGAAAGAAAATTGATGCACCGACAATGTAGAGACAGACAGGAATTATGGATGTTCGTACTGCAAACATTCGACGACTTGACAAACAACCTGGATAACGAACCTACAGATTACGTGAAAAAATTAATCGGTTCCATGCCCAGACGCATGGAAGCCGTTATTCGTCGTGATGGTAGTTGGACTAAGTATTGAAGGCTGTTCGTACAACACCTCTTTCAGAGTCGCGCTGTTTAACATTAACGTTCCGCAGGGTACGCCAATGATATACTCAAACAAACTATTTTCGTACATTTCGTCCAAAAATTTCCAATGTCGAGGATTCGACTGTGCAAAATGAAGGCAATTTTCCTTACTCTACGGATATCTTTTAATACGAACAACAACATACTCCAAATTTTCATTATTTTCTAGAATTTCAACATCAAAAACTTTCGATAAAGCTTCATAATCTTCTTTCAACAATCTCATTTTATCGTGTTTATAAAAATCCAAAATGAGACAATATTCGTCAGTCGAAATAGTCTCCTTAGCAATAGCTCTACTCAAAACGTCGGGTTTAAAACGTGAAAAATACATTTTCAATGGTTCTGAAAAATAACATCGTTAATTTATAATACATGTGTAAAAGAAAATAATAATAATAATAATAATAATAATATATATATATATATATATATATATATATATATATTTTACTTTATTTAAAAAAAAATACACTGTCACAAAATATTTTTTAAAATTTCAATATATAAGAATGTGAGTTTAGAAAACATCTTATTTAAAAATGGATGAAGATCAAGTTCATATTGAAATTGGTAAGTTTTTATCGAAACAACCTCAAAAGTCTCACAGTCTCAAATCTATTTGCGAATATGTTGGATGCAAGAAACAGTTGGCCAATAAAGTGTTGTATAGCATGGCAAAACTTGGAATAGTTAAAAAAACTCAGGAAAGTCAACCACCTAAATAGCAAATTTTGAATAAAAAATATTATTTGTCGTCGGATTCATCATCGGATTTATCATCAAATGAGTCGTAATCATCGTATAACTTATTGATTTGCTTCACTGTTGTTTATTCGTATCACTAGAAGAAATAATCGTTTGTCCTGTATTTTTTGTAGCACTCTTGCATGCATTTACATTTTGTATATATTTTAAATATGCTACTTTTATTAAAAAAAGTAATTTATCATTTAAAAAAATAAAATATTTTCCAAAAATTTGAATTGATAAAATAAAAAAAAATAAAAATATTATTATTATTATTATTATTATTATTTATAACATTTAAATTTCCAGTTATTAACATTTTGAACCTCGTTCCATTAACTTGAACATAACTGATGTTAACATATTGGTTAAATGGACCATTTTAAAAATAGAATATTAATCTATACCAAAAAAGGATCTATGTACTGTTCCATCATCACATTCACTCCATTTAAATTACAGGGTATCCTGGCATATTTCGTGGAAATAATGTTTTTATTCTCGGTTAAATTTTTCAACAAAACTTCTCTTAATCCCTCGCTGATTGCGACATTCCAATTTTTCAATTTATAACTCGATGAAGAATATCGAATGATATCGCGCGCAGTGAGCAATCTCAAATAAACCTCCCACAAACTATCACATTTTGTCAAATCTGCGCAAACATTTTTCCCCCATTCATCGTCCTCATGTTTTTTCTTTCGGATATCTCCGCAATATGTCCACCCCCGACCGCTCAAAATTTCGATGTGTTTACTTAAAAAAAGATCAGGTACGAAACTGTACTCACAGTCTTCCTCTTCATTTGGTGATAGTAAATACTTTTTAAGAGGTGGAATCTTCGCATTCTTCTGCACATCGTCCCCGACATGATGAGCTATTATTTGAGCATTTTCTGTGTTCGGAATTTCGAGTTGTAAATGACTAGTTAACACGATCAATCGACGAGCCCGACAAGGCCGTTGAACGGTAACCCCCCATCTAGGTTCTATCCAAAACAACACGTCGCACGTAAGCATTTTATCGTCTGCGTAATTTTCAATCAGGGACTTGAATTCCTCCGTCGCTACTTCGTCGATCGGATCGTCGACGTGGTTCGTTCCGATTCGAATAGTAATCAATTCATCGATGGGGTAAATTACATCGATATAATACTGAATGAGTTTGGGATATCGACCGAGATTTCCATATACGATTGTCACGGGTTGACGCCGACACACGTCTTCCAACAAGTTTTGAACGGACGTCATGAAATTTTGCGGTGAAATATGTCTTGGTTCTTGTCTCTCCCAATCCATGAAACAATCATTTAAATTGTTTTCTTTCTGATTTTCATATTCGAAAGTAGCAACTTGTTTATGAAACGTGACGTGTTTTGATAAAATAGGATTCATTTATTTATTTACATTTTCGGTTAATATAAAATTATATATATGTTTTTAAAACTTATTTAATAAATATCATTTAAAAAAGTGTTAGTACAATTCTTTATTGAATAAGTTTTTGTATTTAATAAATTACATTGTTTTTTTTCACATATCAATTATTATTTGTCCATTTTTATTAAGCTTTAAATAATATTAATCGATGTTAACAAATTTGGCTGACAATTATTTATTCAAAGAACCTATATAAATTTCCAATTCCTCCTTGTAAAAATAATTGGATATCTTTAAGCCCACTTTTTTGAGAATGTTTTATTTTTGGATCGTATGATATCAATTTATCTATTATCAATTATTTGTTGTGTAATAAGAATAATAATTTATATAAACATTATATATAAAATTTTTTAATAATTATTTATTTTTTTATTATTTGAATTAATACAAAAGCATCCCAATGTTAATATAAATAAAATGATATCCCAACGTTACAATCTTCGACCGGGGCCTCGAGCAAACAGACTTGTCGAAAAAAAAACAAAATCTCTGAAGTATTATTCAAAAATCGAGGGATTCTCCCAAAATATGACCGTAGCGTTTTAAAAAAGAAATATAAAACTTTTTTGGAAAGTATTTGGAGAAAACTTTTGTCAATCATTTACTCAACCGCGGTCCATTTTAAATTAAGACCCCATCATTGATCTGTTTTTTAAATCATGTTAGACATTATTCCAATACCGATCCATTCGATAAAGCTGAAAGAACCTAAAAATTATGTTTCACCAAAAAATCTTCACACTCTATATTAGAACATGAAGAATCTGAACCCGAAAAATCGTTTGTTACAATCGTTCCTCCAAAAAAATTTCCACCGCTGCCGAAAAATACCTCAATAGAAATTCAACAGTCTTCGTTTATCGAAGATCAGAATAATATACAGCAGGAATCTAAATCTCTATTTATCATTATTTTCCATTTAGTCGTTATCTGTGTTCAGGGTAGTCTTTTTATATTTATTATGACTCATTTGAGGGAATAAATAAATTGGGTGATTAATAAAAAAGAATTAAATTAAATTTATTCATCACCATAACATTTTGGTTATCCACTTTAGGATCCAGCAAATACTTGACCTGTAAATTTTTCCAAGACGAACATGAAAATTTTACGTATAATCCTTACATGATTGAATTTTGGCCTGATTATACACCTCTTGAACCATGGGTCGTTCACAATGACGAGTGCCAGTACGATGTCAAAATAAACTTAATACCTTTCTTAAACGATCGAATGGTCGATTATGGTGCTTTCCGAAAGGGTTTTCTACCTGCCCTCAGCATGCTTGCCTTCTCGGAGAAAGATTTACAACCACTGTTTGATCAACTCATCGTGAAATCGACCAACTCACCCCTCGCTTGTAGTTACGATACGGTGTGGTATGATCCTCCCTCTCGATTTTATGCTTATCATGGATTCAAAATGACTATTTTTGACAGTTACCTTGGTTATATGTGGTCCAGTTATGCTTCCGTTCCTTTCCTGAGACAGATAGATGCCGTCTTTGTCGATCCAAAGACATTAAACACGGTGTTCATAGCCAATGACTGGTATTACGCTTTCGATCGGTACGGTGGATTCCAAATACAGGGTCGCTGGGCGTATCTGTGGTCTGATTTCCAATATAATTCGTACATTGATTCGGTGCTAATCACTCGAAACAAAACACTCTGCAGATTTTACAACGATAAGGTCCATTGTACTGGATTCGATGAACGCAACGAACATCCTCGTTACACCCATTCTCCGCAACCTTTTGGTAAATTGTTTGGAGGAACACAAAAAATGCCGAGATTCCCGCTAAAGGGATCCTTTTGGATGCCGGATAGGAACCAAACGATTCTATTGGATTCGAACGACTATTTATGGGCATACGATTCAAACTATCGTTGGGTGTACACTAAATCTTTCTGTGAATTCGAGGAGTTTGGAAAATTTCCTTGTTGTAGGTTTCAGTTAAAAAAGAACGACACAACAGAGCGCGACGACACAACAGAGCGCGGCGACACAACACCTTTTACAGAAGATCTTCCCAGTTCTGCCGAAGAATTTTCACAATTTTGGTTGACTGTTTGGCGATCTCTATTTTGAAAACAAAGTTATTTGGAGGGAAAAAGGGTTTCGGCGACAAATTGTTCGACGGTAACAAATCGAATGTCTTCCGGAAATTTATTTGCGAAAAATTTCGAACCGATGAATGTGATTCGATCGGGAAAATAAAGCTTTTTGTATTTCTGAAGACAGATTTTTTCTGGCACGTCGGTCGCCACAGGTCCCAATTTGAGTTTGTCGATTCGCGAAAACGTTGTGAAATACTCTATCGCAACGCCGAGATTCAAGAAACGCTCGACGATATACAAATGCGGTTTAACGTGGATGTTGAGAATTTTTTGTACGTCCTCCTGCATGTCAAATCGTTCCGTTCTCGGTAAAAGTAAAACGTATTGGATATCTCCTTTTCGTTTACGACGCAATTGAAGATTAAAGTGATCCGATCGTTTCCATACTTATAAAGAACCATATTCCGAAATAATTTTTTCAGCCTCGATTATAGAAATTTTCATATTGGATTAAAAAAAAGGGTTACGTCAATACGAATTTACAATGGTTATGTAAAACGATACAAAGAATGGTGTCAAGCTTATCAATTCAAATCCGATTGTGAAACTATTTTAAAAGAATATCAAACAACATTAAAATATGACAGAATGTTAAACCCCAACTATGTTAAACGGATTATTGCATTTTTAAAAAATCACTATTTTCCCGAAACAGGAGGTGATATAGAATTTGAAAAGAAAGCCAAAATTGCAATTGCTCAATCTAAACTTTATAGACCAGAAACACCTCGTAACCTAAAGTATCGTAAAAAAATATGGAATGATATTATTAAGCAAAGAAAACTGGCATAACCTCGGGTACCACGCCGTTATAAACAACTGTTTACACGAGAAGAATATGATATACTTCTTAATTATGCTCAAATTAATTATAAAAAAACAAATTGGCACTTATGTTACTGTTAAAAGTGTTGAGAAAAGATTTAAAACCTAAACAAATTTACAATCAAATGAATTCGATCAATAGGATACAAAGTCTTATTGAACCTAT
The DNA here is from genome assembly GCA_963931845.1 of Maratus michaelseni. Taxonomy (NCBI): domain Eukaryota; kingdom Metazoa; phylum Arthropoda; class Arachnida; order Araneae; family Salticidae; genus Maratus; species Maratus michaelseni. Next base: position 276,931,555 of record OZ007599.1, read on the forward strand.
AGCACAGTCACCCGATTTAAATTTAAAAGAATTGACACAATTTATAATGAAGCAAATATCACATAAACATAAAATTTTCCCACTCAGCTATCAATCGTATATAAAACAATTTAAACTTAAATGTCGAATTCTTCTCAATAAACAGGACGCGAATTTTGAAATGTTTCGAAGAACTCTGTCACACTTCAATACTGAAATATCTAATAATCATGAGGTTTTTAATTTAAAAAATATCCAAGAACATCAAAAATAATAATAATAAAAAAACTTGAATTAAATAAACAATATTTTTTTAATAACAATAATGAAAAATATATAAATGACTCGATGTAAATTTGAATAAAATAAAAGCTACAATATATATCTATATATATATATATTTAAAATGTGAACACTACATTCGTTTCATTTTATCGGTGGGTTTTTTTGTAAATTTTAGAAGCAAAGTGACCGTCTGAAATGAAATTATGTAAAGCAGATTTTGTACGAGGATGAAAAAAAAATATTGTTAGAACGAATTTTATTCTCGAAAATATTTTTTCCTACATGATAAATATAATTTCAACGCGCCATAAACGACAAAGATCACTCAATTTTTCCTGCGAAAATTCTTTTTTAAACAACATAAACGAAGATGGTCCCATTTTAATATAGGTTGTGACATAACTTGGAACCGAATTATAAGTTCTTTTCGTCGTCATCTAAAAACTTACAACCATCCCTTGTGGATTGAAACATTTTCCAAGTGAGTGACATAAAAAGTAGAAAATTGGGTCATGGAGGTTGGAATAATATGTCATTACTAGGAAACAAGTGTCGTCGAATAGATTTCCTATTACAAATAGAACCTTTTAATTTTCAATCCAGCCAAAATTAGAAAGGCCTTTCAAGGTGAAAATGGAGGACTTGCGTGAGTAAAAAGCCACTCTATCTTTGAACAAGTATGCGGAAATAGGGGGTGTGTTTTCGCGTCGGCATAGCAATAAAAAATAGTTATTCTTAAAAAAAAAAGCCACACGCGCAAAAAAACGATTTTCATGCGGCATCTCCGGGTATTGTATAGCTGACAACCCATTATATTTCAGTATAAATATATTTATTATTTGGACTTGAATAAAATTAAAATTTTCTCTACCATTAATTTAAAAAAACGTTGTACCCATCGGGTCCACAGCCACCATTAAATTGTTGTTCACTGACCTCCTTGAGAATTAACGTTAGATATGTTTTTCTCATTAAGTTTAGCAGCAAGCGATATGCTTTTGTTGTTTTATAATGATCATATTTTTTAGTGTATCATAATGAAAACTAATCGTTCAGTCTGCACATCAATTCAAAAGATAAAAGTCAATAAGAATATGAAGAAACGTCTCACTATATTTTTAAAGTTTTATATTTACATCTGCTCTGAGAAAGAAAAGATTTTTTTCTGAGTCATGGGTAAAAAAAATAATTTTCATCAAATCAAATTTTGAGATGAACCTGAAAAATGTATTCGCATATTTTAAAGTAACAAATAAAAAAATATCAATATTGGATTTTATTATTTTTTTTATTTTGAGACAAAGTCATAATATATACAGTCAATCATATAAGGTATGATCGAATTTGGGTGTTGGTGGGGGTTGTACAATGTCGTCGTCATCCCCTGATTCATCTTCGACAGTAATGACTTCAATAGTCACCTGAGGTCGTTTTTTCGTTCTGCGTTTTGGCTTACCAACACTTTGAATAACCGATATGGAAATTGGCCTAATCGACGAAGAAGGAGTTTGAATCGTACAGGTGCCTTCTGCTGTTTCTGCTTTGGCTTCCAAAGTTTGGAGGGGTGGTGCTACGGTTATCACTGGAACTGGTGTAGACTTCTCTACGGGCGCAGGTTTCGATGGTGGCCTGCCCCGACGCCTAGGAAGATCGGCAACCAGAGGTCTGGCTTTCCTGGGTCTTCCCCTTCCTCTCTTCATCGGCTGAGAAAGCCAATCGGCTGATGTGGATGGGTTCATATTTTTTTTCTGGACATCCGATGCTTTCCTATTTAAACCCTTTTTGAATGATCACATGGGTCATGTCACTCATTTCATCTTATCCGGTTCCCACTGAAGTTTTTTTCTAAACAGCTATCATTTTTAGATTTGTTTTTACTATCTAACCCTACTTGAACTCTGGAATATATTTCAGATAACAATATTTATTTTACACGTCAGATCAAAAATTAAATTTAAATTTAAATAATCTTATCGGCCTTACTCTGGAATATATTTTAGATAACAATATTTATTTTACACCAAAAATTAAATTTAATCTTATCAGAGTTGGTATATAAATAAGAGCTATGGTTCTCACGATCTACTGAAGTTTTTTTTTAAACGGCTATCATTTTTAGATTTGTTTTTTACTATCTAACCCTACTTGAACTCTGGAATATATTTTAGATAACAATATTTATTTTACACTTAAATTTAAATTTAAATAATCTTATCGGCCTGGTTAGATAACACCAAAAATTGAATTTAAATAATCTTCTGGTATATAAATAGGAGCTGTTTCGGACAAAAATTAACCATGTCGGCTGAACTGCCTTCCATAGGGAGCGACGATGAATGCTCCATATGTTTTGAACCGTTACTATCGAATGCCGATCCGCGGCACCGTTTTTTATTTATATGTAGCCACTGTAAAAAAAACTGGCTACATTACTCCTGCATCCGTTTAAGTGTAAAAGCGAATCGAATAGAAAATCGATTACCTCTTCTCTGCCCGTTTTGTCGGGTTCAGTATACTAAAGAAGATTTATCCTCTCTGTTACCTGTACGGAGACAGTTAAAACTGAATTATTGTTTACAACCTTACGATGACCATTCGCAATTTGATATTATAGTGTTGGAACACTATGACAGCTCTCTGGATTTCAATAATCGCACCCAACAACGACGAACTAGAATAGCTGCGTCGTGTCGGTATCAGAGCTGCCAGCTACCCTCTACCCCAGAAATCGGCATGGCGTATCAAGCGAGCCAAGGAATAATCGTGAACCCTCAGCAAAACGGCCGTTTATTCTTACCCCCATCACTGGCCGTAGCAGAACCCATAGAAGAACCAGCTGAGCCCATAGCAGAACCCGACCCAGCTCAACAACAACTGGAGCCCGTAGCAGAAACAGTTGAGCCCGACCCAGCTCAACAAATGGAGGAAAACGGTGACGATCCCGAGCCAACTCAACAAATGGAGGAAAACAGTGGCGATGAAGCAGAACTGTAATAAGAAAACAAGTACGTACAGAACAAACCCTAGAGGAACTGGGTGAAGCTGTACGCGAACTGAAAAGAAACTGTCCCCGCCGCATCATAACACGGAGTATGAGACAACAAACAATAGGACTGAACAGATTGGAAGCACGCATTGCTTGTGTAAGAAGACTATTTTTTGGTCTAAATACAGACCTTATCTATTATATGATGTCTGCTCCAAATAGGAGAGGAAGAAGGAGGAGGTAAAAAAAATTTTTGTAAATAATGTGGTTAATAAATGTGATATTGTTTTAAAAGTCCTCTTATCTTATTTAAACTATTAATAAATAAGTCAAGTAATAGAATAATTTATTGAATCCTATTTTTTAATGATCTTTATGAATAGATCTGAAGAAGAAAAAATCAAATAGTTTTCAAAAATTTTACTTATGTCTCAGCTTTTTTAGCTGGTCCAATTTATAATGAAAATTCTCTTCATTTTTGTTTACATTGTTTTCTGAAATTGGCTATTTTTTTGTTTGTTTAAGCATTTTCTTTAGTTGCTTTGTACCACCTCTTTTGAGATTAATTTTTAACACATAAATATAAAAATAATAAATAAATAACTTTCATGGGGAATTTAAGGGGGGAAAGTCCGCCCTTCCCCCCCAACGGAAAATTTGTACTTTCTCTTAGTGTTTAATTACTTTAAATTACTCGAAAAAAGAATAAATTTACTGTTTTACAAAATCGGTCAAAATAAAAAATTAAATAAAATTTCAAAATCCAGGGAGGGTTAATGACGCCCCCCCCCCCTCCAACGGAAAATTCTTAGTTCCTCTTTTAAGTTACTCGAAAAGAACCAATTTTATTATGCTGTTCAAAATCGGAGAAAACGTAATTTTAGTTACTTAAACTTTAAAATTCAGGAAGAAAGTAGTAATTGAACACCCCCCCCCCCCCCCACACACATACACCCTACACACAACGAAAAATTCTTAGTTCTTTTATTTTAAGTTTTTTATTATTATTATTATTATTTATTTTAGTTATTTTAATTATTTAGTTATTTAAATTTCAAAATCGAGGGAGGAGGAAATTGCCTTTCCACTTATTAACTACAGGCATGATGACTTCCAGTTTTTAAGAAAATTTTACTTCAAAAAATAAGTGAAAAATGTAAATCTCCTTTTGAACATTTGATTTTTTTTTCGTAACTGACTATGTGAAGAAACGCTACATCTCAACTCAACTCCGATTCTGATCGTTCTGTTTACATTTTGACGGCGACGGCGGTAAGCGGTAAGTGCAAGCGTTTGTATATTATTTTCTGTAATTCGCTAGCTTTGTTAATATAATAATTAATGCCGCAATTTTTTAAATGTTTATATATAGCCATAAGATGGCTAAAAATATGTACCGACAGACACTTCTACAAATCTAGATCGATTAAAAAATTAGATACATTCAACGTATTTATAAAGTACCACGTTGTCTTGCCAAAAAAAAATTATTTCGGAGGAGATTTGTATTGTCAATGTGTCGTCCATATTCTCTTATTTTAGACTTTTTTTTTTTAATACTGTAATAGCGATGGAGTTAATTTAAAGTTTGTTGCCCCTACAATTTACGATTATGCCAAGGTTGCAGCTATGATTTTATCAAAATCATCGCCAAGCTTACATATGCATCGTATATATGAATATATATATATATTACACACCAAACACTCATATTAATGCTATATACGTCATTTTATATATATTATTTGCATCATATGACTATAACTTTCGGCCACATAAATCACGAAATGTTGAACACATATAGTATTATTATAATGTCATATATGCTTTATAATTTGATAAATTTTGGTCACTAGATGTTTTTTCTTATATTAATTTTACATTATTTTGTAATAAAAAATGCAAAAAATGAATCCTGAAATGTGTTTTATGGTGTTCAATGGATAAATAAGTTAAAAAAATATTTTCTTTAAATCCAAAGTTTTTATTATTACAAACAAGTAACAGCATCCAAAATTTTAAAATAAGCTATCAAGCTGGGGTGTAAAAATCTAAGAGTCAATGGGCCAATTCTCACCACTAAATTTTATTAGTATTCTTCGGCTAAATTTTATTATTATACTTCACCTAAATTTTATCAGTATTCTTATTAGTCGAAGAATATTAAAACTTTAGTGGTAGTAATCTACCCATTGGCGACTGGATTTTTACACCCCTGCTATCAAGTATAAAAATATAGCAACAAATATTTTGTTATTAATTGAAAAATGTTAACTGACACCTGTAACATACCAATTTGGCAAACTATCTTGGAAAAAGAGGAAAAAGCTTTTAATCACATTTCATGTAACATGTCATCATTCAAGAGGACAATATTTAAAATAGCATTACTTTAAATTATAATTTTTATAAAGTTATTTTCTTCCTGGTATATTATTTGTAAACTTTGATTAAAAGCAATTGAAAATATATGTAAAAACCTTGAGAAACCATTAATTGGATTGACACTAATATTGACACACAGGCTAAGTACAGTCAAGATCAACCCAAACAATATTATAAATTTCATTGTAACGATAAACGGCTCAAATATTTAATTTAATTTTGTAATAAATATGAGTTATTTGAATTCACAATAACAAACTCTAAATTAACTCCATCACTATTAAAGAAAAGTTTAAAATAAGATAATATGAACAAAACTTTGAAAATACAAATATCCTATGAAATATTTTTTCTAGTAAGGCTTTTATAAATACGTTGAATCTATCTAATTTTTTTTAAGAGAAACCAGTTTTGAAGAAGTGTCTGTCGGTACATATTTTTAGCTATCTTATGGCTATGTATAAACATTTAAAAAATGAATTAAGGTGTTAATTATTATATTAACAAAGTTAGCGAATTACGGAAAATAATGGACGAACGCTGTCACTTATTGCTCAATGCCGAGAGTCGCATGTAAAACGTAAACAGGTTTAGAGTTTAGCTATAGGTGAAAATTAGCAGTGGCTATATTCACCACATAGCGATTAAAGTTGTAAAACGGCAATTAAAACATTGCCATTGTTTACCCCCTCTGCTTTCAGGTAACACATTCCATGTCAATCCTTGAGCGACTAATTTTGCGATCCCCCCCCCCACAAACGGGTGAAGAATTTCATGATCCCCCCCCTCTAAAGGGGAAAATAAGCAGAGTCGCCAGTTGTTGATTAAACTTTAAAAACTGGCGATTAAAAATGTGGAAAGCACAAGCCAAATGCAGGATTTCCCAATTACCATTTTCTCCTAAATTTCAAGATTTTTCAGCGTCCATTCGACAAAATTCATAATTTTTATGCGTCCGTTCGAAGAAATTCATAGCTTTTACGCGCCCCTTTGAAGAAATTTATGATTTTCCGTGCATAATCGAAGAAATTTATGATTTTTACGTGGCGATTCATAAAATTCATGATTTTTATGCGTTTGATCGACAAAATTCAGGATTTTTACACTGCCGAATGACGAAATTTGATTTTTACGTAGCAAAATTCATTATTTCTCTCCGGCCGATCGACGAAATTCATTATTTTTATGCACACGATCGACGAAATTCAAGATTTTTACACTCTCGAATGACGAAATTTGATTTTTACGTAGCCAATCGACGAAATACATGATTTTTACACGCTGATCGATAAAATTCATAATTTTTATGCGGTCGATCGACGAAATTCATGATTTTTACGAATTCGATTGACAAAATTCAATTTTTTTACGCTATCGATCATCGAAATTCAAGATTTTTACACTCTCGAATGACGAAATTTGATTTTTACGTAGCCAATCGACAAAATACATGATTTTTACACACCGATCGATAAAATTCATGATTTTTATGCACTGGGTCGCTAAAAATCGTGATTTTTACACGCCCGATCGACAAGATTCGTGATTTTTATGCATTTGATCGATGAAATTCAGGATTTTTTCACTCCCGAATGGCGAAGTTTTTTACGTAGCCGATCGACAAAATTCATTACTTTTTCTGAGCACGATCGACAAACTTCATTATTTTTACGCACACGATTGAGAAAATTCATGATTTTACACGCACTATCGATGAAATTCAGGATTTTTGCACTCTTGAATGGTGAAATTTGCAATTTTTCTTCCGAAATTCAATTTGTGGGTTTTTTTTTTTTTTGGTTAATGTGCGTGAAGTGTACATATATATATAAGTTACTAACCGCTGTTTGAAGGAATTTCATGCATTCTAGAGATTGCTGCATTGTGAGTTTCGTGCATCCAGGAGTGTTTTTTTTTTTTGGGGGGGGGAATTATTGTTGGCGAAGCCTACATATATATATATATATGTTACTAACTGCTGTTTGAATGAATTTCATGCATTCTCAAGATTGCTGCATGGTGAGTTTCATACATCCACGTTTTTTTTTGTTTTTTGTTTTTTCAGTTAATATATGCGAAGCATACATATATATGTTACTAACTGCTGTTTGAATGAATTTTATGCATTCTAGAGATTGCTGCATGGTGAGTTTCATGCATCCAGGATTTTTTTTTCAGTTAATGTATGCGGAGTTAATGTTCGGTTAATGTACCTGCTTAATCCGGTAACGGATAATTGCATACCCCGCTTATATAAGTGTTTTCGCGGTCTCCTCTGATAATGGGATACAGGATAATGGATATTCAGGGCCATGTTGCCTGCAAGTTTGTTGTAAATGTATCACTTGTATGTGCCACTATTCCAAAGAAGCTAAATTCTGCAACAAAGGCTGTGAAATGTGAGAAGAATTTGTAAATACATTTGATATTTAAATACGATGTAAATTATAAAGCATAAACATCAAGTGTTAATAAAATGGGTTTTTTTTAAATTTAAACCTTATTTGCACCATAATTGTATACAAGATAAAATTGGAAGGACAAATCAGGACGCAAGTAAGAGTAATTTTTGTAAATTTTAGCATTTTTTTTAGAAAAACAGAAAAGCATATATTTGTTTTGCTTTTAATATGAATTTTATGCAGTTATTTTTTATTAGCTGTAACATATGTAATACATTTTATTTCATAGTAAATGGTATATAATTTAGAAATTTACATATATATATATATATGTATCCTTTCATATAATTTATTTTATATATTCAAAATTATATAAATATTCAATGCACCTATAGATACTTTCTTTAAGAGATGCAAAAATATTCAAATTTGAAATTCACATTGTGGAAAAATTAGTTGCAATTAAAATTAATTTTTGCATTTAAATTTCGTGTAGGGGAGACCGGTACACACTGGACCTATGGGCACAGTGGACCACCCCCTAATATTTTATTTATTTAAACTTTTTAAAAGCTTCTCTTATATCCTAATAGACAACAGCACTGCACTGATTATTTATAGCTTTCAGAAAATATGTTTAGCTCAGACTGAACTGTATTTTATCCTGATTGGTTGTTTTGAGCTTCTAAAAGTAAAATTTTTCATCATATTTCAATTTTTTTAGTAACTAAAGGTTGTAGATAAATAAGATAAAACAGCTTTTTTGTAAAGCTAAGATACTTGTTTTTATTTAACTTTAAAGTTAATATGTTTAAAAGGAAGCTATAAACAATATTAATATGATTATTTATTGAACTTCAACATGGGTCACAGTGGACCACCCACTCCTGGGGCACAGTGGTCCACAATCCACTCTGCTCCTGTAATGCAGAATGTTCAAAATGTTTAATAATTGCTTATTTACTATAAAGAAATATTGTTTAAAAGTAGTTATTTAACTGTAAAATAAAGTAAACAAAGAAAAATGACAATTTTATTTAATATAGTAAGAAATATTTTGTTTTGTATTTACTGCCTTTGATAAATGTAACTGTGGTCTAAATTGGTCATTATTCTATTCAAGTAAGATTCATGAGATGCAAATTGAATGGAAATCAGTTTATTTTTCCCGAAACTGTAGATGAATCTATTGTTGATGTCAATGATTTCATAATATTGCTCCCAGACCCAAAAGTATTTCAGGAAAGTTCCAGGCTCAATCATACTCATAAGTATTTTGGAATTTCATTTGCAAATTTTAATGTGCGCTGATTGTTTTGTACTTAAGTACTAACTTCAACTAAATTGCAATTGTTCCTGTATTAATCTGTTATTATTTTCAAAATATAATTCATTTTGTTTTTGTTCCAAAATGTTACTCGTAAATTTATATTACTATGTTATTTTGTGGGTAAAGGAAAAATAAAAAAGACTTAGATTAATGAAAAATAGACTTATATTGTATATTTCAGATAATACCTAATAGCGGTCCACTGTAGTCCACTTTACGGATGCATATAAAAAAATTTTGAAAAATATATTGAAAACTATGTTATGATAAATGTATAAAGGTTTAAGGAATATTCAAAAATATTTTTATGCAGATCGGTTTGTCCATTAAAGAGAAAAAAAAAATTTAACTGAAAAAGTGGTCCACTGTGTACCAGTCTCCCCTACATTTAATATTTAAAATTATCATCTAAATCTGCCACAATAGACTTCATTATGAATTGCTTATGAGATTAAAAATTTGTAATCCCTTTCGCACAATATATATGTTCTCACAAGCTTTGTAATATATATTCTCACAAGCTACAAAGAAAATCTTATTTTTTTTTTTTTGGGGGGGGAGGCAGTAAGTACATATTGAATAATCAAACAATTACAGCAATTAAAAAAACAAGGATATTTTATAAAAATGTTTAAATGCTTGGGTAACAAAATTACAATGGACAAAGAAAAAGTTATGTCCACTCTGATTTAAATTCTTGTGCATCTATTTGCTTTATCAATTTGAAATTTCTGTAGAGGATTGAAAAGATATGCCATTATATAAAGAATTATAATTTATTTTTTTAAAATTCATATACAATTATTTTTAATTGCAATTTTTATTATTGCAATGGAATTACTAAATACACATTATCAATTTTCTTCTTCACATTGAATTTATTTATAAAATTGCACTTTTTATTACAAAATTTTAAAAGTAAGATTTTAATTTTTAGCCAATAACCATGTGTCCTTGATTTCAAAGAAATTGCCCAGTAATGAAACTATTGAAAAAATAAAAACAATTCAATACCATAAAAAAATCATTGCTTGAAGATTGAAGTACTATGATTATTATGAATACTTCACTCATCTTTCAATATTATTATTTTGAGTAAAGTCGTTCATACAATTTCTTGAATTCTTTCATTTTTCAAAATGTAACCATAATAATTGAATAAGTCAGCCATGATCAAAAAATATTTTTCAGTGATGATTAATCGTTGTATGCATGATATATTTTATGCACAGATTGCATATAAATTGAGATATGAAAAAAAATATTTAATTAGATTTTAGTGCTGATTTATTCATACAGAAAAATTAATATTTTATATATATACATATTTTGTAATAAATTTCTAAAAAGCTGCAGTGAAACTGCAAAAAAATGCAGTTGAAAGACCGCAGTGATTTGTCACAAATCATTGCAGTTTTTTTGAAGTCGACATAACTACACATTTACTGCAGTAAATACTTTTTTACATTAAAAACTTACTTATTATTATTGCTTACTTTTTTACATTAAAAATTTTTTCAATTTCATATGTTCAAATGATTTATTGTAGTACTTATTCCGGCTAGAATTACTGGAAAAATAAAAAGGGGCGAGCGAGCTTGGACCGTGTAGCTGTCTCAATGTGAATTGCTCTGCAATTCACAGGGGGTTGGCAAGCGTTAGCAAGTAGGGGGGCTGAGCCCCTAGTAAACATTGATTACACCAAGGGTGTCTGTAAAAACAGTAGAATTATTCCGGTCACCAAAAAGAAACAAGAGGTTCTCTATTTTAATGAACTACGGAAAGTTTGCAAAAAAAAAAAAAAAATGCAGTTGGGAAACTACAGAGAATCTGCAGAAAATCTGCAGAAAAAATGCAGTTGGGAAACTGCGGTGATTTGGCCGATTCCACTACAGAATTTTTGAGGTTGATACAACTACAAAATTACTGCAGAATTTTTGAGGTTGATAAAACTACAAAATTACTGCAGAATTTTTTAAGTCTATTCAACTGCAAAATTACTGCAGTAATTTAGCAGTTGTATCGACTTCAAAAAAACTGTAGTCGAATCGGCCAAATCACCGCAGTTTCTCAACTGCGTTTTTTTTGCAGATTTTCTGCAGTTCATTTTTAGCTGGGCTCTACTACGACCTTCCCGGAAAAGCGATCCGATGTGCCTTTTGTTCATTTTCGAACTTTGGAGGACCCGAGAAGGGGTCGATCATGGAACGACACGAAGCGTGTCCTTTATTATTATCCGAGTTAGGCGAGTTGGAGAACGTGCCCATAGACGAAACTGAATCCCTGTGCATTCCCAAACATCCCGAGATGGAAAAGTTTTCGGAACGCTATGCATCTTTTTGTACCGGTTTCAAACCTCCTCCTCCTCCGGCCAAAACGTCGATACCGTGGCCTCACCAAAAATACATTCCGAAGTGTGAACTCGCGCAATGTGGTTTTTATTTCAGGAATATATGCGATTTGGTGACCTGTTATTGGTGTGACATAACACTAGGAGTTTGGCAACCGCGCAACGACTGTCCGAGGTTAGAACATTTTCAAAAAAGCCTTCGATGTAAAGTGGCGCAGCAACTCATGGTCGATCGTAAAGAGATGATGATAACGCTGCTTCCAGCTGAACGGATCAAATTTGAACATTTGCTTCGACAAGACAAAGAAACTTCCGTGGCTAAATGTGAAGTGCTTCGACAAGATAAAGAAACTTGCTTGGTGCGCCTCTCGAGAGGCCGGAGAGTGTTGTTTTTGAATTGTAAACATTTTGTAACCTGCGAAAGATGTTCTCTCAAAATCGAAGATTCATGTCCCCTATGCAGAGAACCTATTCTCCAAAAAATAGTTGTATATTTGTAAAATAAAATCAGATTGAGTAAATTATGATTCTCAATTATTATAAGGTTTATTCCACAAGTTTTTTTTTTTTTTTTTTTTTTTTTTTTTTTGAAAAAATTGAACTTTTTGCTTGTAGAGTTTACAAACAACATATTCAGACCTAATCAAAAGTTCGTTCTCATAATTTGAAGGGTTTTTTTTAATGTTTTAATTAAGTAAAAATAAATCATTCAATTAATAGTCATAAAAACTTTTAGTAGATAACACCGATTTTTTGTTTAACGCATAAGAACGGAAGAACGTGGTCGTATTTGGAAAATAACATTTGTTTGTGCTCCAACATAGGTTATAAAATTGCAATTTTTTGTGATCTAAAAAGAACAATATCTACGGAATCACCGTTTTCAAAAGTCTTGTTGCGATTTTTTTATACTGAAGGAGCTAGAATTTGAAATGGTCAAGTCGAAATTTAACATGATTACGATTTCTACGAAGAACAGTTTTATAAAATCCATTTTTTTTAAACTGACAGAATCAAATTTAACATGACACGCTAACAATAAGGTCATTATAAAAAAAAAAAAAAAAAAAAAAAAAAAAAAAAAAAAAAAAAAAGCAACGATTTCTATTGAACCGAACCGATTTTAAACGTAATGTTGACAAATTGATGGTCCTGCTCTAACAAAAGTAGCGATAAAATTGAAATTTTTGTATTACTGACTTTGCTCGTGGGTCAGATAATTCAAAAAACTACTATTTTTAATTATTTTTAATATAGAATTTATTTTCATTGTTATTTCAATATACATATTTTTTAACATTCTAAAGATATTCTGAAATTTTATGGTTCGTTTTCAAAAAAAAAAAAAAATAAAAATCTGCAAAGTCATTAATAGCTTCTGACTAATAAAATCATCTTTTTAAACGGGAATTTGTTTCACGAACTGGGTTCCTCAGAAGAAAAGAACGGCGCGTTATTTCACACGTTTGATGTTTTTAGATTTCACTCGTCACTTTCGAATCGTATTCGAACGGGTAATATACAAGCCACAACCTGGTATGCTCTTTCTTTTTTTTTTTTTTTTTTTTTTTTTTTTTTTTTTGGAGGGTAAGGGGACATGTTGGAAAAACACTCCAATTCGATAGTAGCACTCTCCAGATATGAAGTCAACTGGATGACTGTAATTGTTATGGGGTATTTTGATGCTTGAAGGCCGCCAGATCCATCTCGGCACATGGAGAGAAACAGCCCGGTAAACAATATTTCAAATGACATCGAAATAATGCATTAGTCGTTGAAAATTCATTTTGCATGTCTATATTGAAAATGACTATATGGAAAGAATCCACGAAGGAGGAGGGAGTGGGTTAATTTGTCATAACAAAAAAAGTTCTGACAATCCAATTTTCGATAGACCTTTCGAGTCACACGGGTATCAAGTAGGAATCCGTGTTGTTGGTTGGGATAAACTTGTAATTTATAAAATGCTTTTATTTTTTCTAGAATGGGTTATCTAAAATATTTCGAATAAAGCACACAGTACCAATAACTTTAATTGTGTTATACCATAAAAATTTAACCCAAGATGATTTCTCTATCTCTATAGGTGGTGATTTTTCGTAATTTATTGTAAGTGATAGGAAATGCTCCCAATCACCATGGTCTTCAATCCATGATTGTAAATGCATTTTTATAAATCTAGAAAAACATTCATACGTTATATCTACAAATGATTCTGGTAACTTTTTATCAATACACATCACAGTCATCTGTCCAACAAAATAAAAATAACATATAATTAAGTTCCAATTAAGGTCTTCTGTAAAAAGTGAGATAGCGACGTTTTCTATTATAAAGTCAATATTGTATTCATTTAATTCTTGAAAGTGCTTGCAAACAGAGTCCATAAAGTGCCCATATTGATCTGCAATTACATCATATACTTCGGTTAATTTTTTCAAGGTGTCTTTTTCCTTTTTGTTCATCGCCAAAACGGTATAGAATTCGTATTTGTCGCCTAACATATACGAAAAAATATTTTCTAGAATAAAATTGGTTCTAATAATATCATCCTTCGACTTCAGGTAATCCATTGTTTGTTTTTTACGGTGAATAACTTTGTGATTTTACAATGAGTTACAAAATCTTTTCTACATCAAAAAATGTATTGGATAATTACAAAAAATAAAAAAAATAAAAATAAAACGTTACACCCTTTATTGCTACGTTTAACAACGCCTTATCAGTAGAATTTTTCCCAATATTAAATAATACGTTGATACTCAGTTTGCAGAATGTTGATAAAATTGTTCTACAAGATTGTTCATAAGAAAACAATAGTTGTGCTGCCCGACGATCGGTGGGCATCAAGTAGGGGTATTCAGAATTCAATTTGTAGTATAGAAATCAAATAAGTGAAAGATTGATGAGAAGTTTACATTTTGAAAACTAACATAATGTAGATGGAAAGCACTTATATACATTTTTTTTTTTTTTTTTTTAACAACTATTTAGTATATTTGCTATAGAACAATATATACCAATAATTTTCAATGTAGTATAAAACAGCTTTTTAATCCAATTTATTTGTTTTGGTATAAATACATTTTTTTGTATATCTGGAACAATCATACCATCAAAACTTTTCCAACCTCCATATTTTTCTATCCACCATTCTACATTCACTTTTATTAGTCTTGAAAAACATTCAAAACTTACATCCACGATAGATGTTGGTTTGTGTTTGGAAATACACGTAATAGTCATTTCCCCAACAAAAACAAACAAGGCTATAATTCGAGCATGGGTGATTCCCTCTTCAAAAAGTTTATCTGCAAAACTCGAATATAGTTCTCCTAAATTATTTTCTGTTACGTTTTTTCGGTGTATTTCAATACAAAGTTTTTGTAGTACAGGGGAATATTTTTCTTTAAAATTAACAAAAATTCTTTTCATATCATCAAAAATATATTTTTCTGTTTCATTTAAGGCACAAATGGGATCAAAAGGATAATAATCTTGTAATAAATAAGAAAAACTGTTTTCAAGAATAAAATCTGTTCTAATTAAGTTATCTTTTGTATATCGTATCTCATCAATTACTATATTGATGAAAGGCATAATTTAACTTTAACTGTGTAGAGATTAAAGTATTTTACTAACACACCTTAATTTGTATGAATGTGTGTTCCAATGACTGAACTAAGGATATTGGCATTCAGAATTCATGTTGTAACATATTATATAAATTTTTATCCAAATTTAACGTATTTTCGAAAACCTCCGAAAAAAACATACTTCTTATCTCTTTAAATACCCTATCTTAAACTGATATTTTATTTGTATAGACTTAATAATAATAATAATAATAATAATAATATTTTTTTATGTATACACAAAGACACACACACACACACACACACACACACACACACACACACACATATATATATATATATATATATATATATATATATACATTTTATATATAGTTTATATAAAATTTATATTGGTAATAATATTATTTATTTTTATATTTAAAATATAATATAAAAATATTTAAAAATATTTAAAATAATAATAATATATATTATATTATATTTTATATATATATCCTTATTATTTATTTTTATTATTATTATTATTTATTTATGTTTTAGCCTATATAAATCAAAAATCATTTTAGGGAGGGTTGGGTGGGGTAAAGGTAATTAAACAGAAAAGACGTATTTTCTCGGAGCTCTTCGAAAATATATTAAATTTGGATAAAAATATATAATGTTTATAGAAACTATGTAATATTACAAACATTTTTTTGTACAAACAAAAATTTAAATAATCAAAAAGTGTGCATTTTAATGGGGGGATACTATTTTTTTATCTATCTAATATAGTTTTTTTCTAACAGCAATTCAATATACAAATTATATATTTTTTTTGCAAACTCAACATAGAAAAATAACCACTTTTTCCAAGATGTGGCAACGGCAGATGGGACAGTCGGATAGTCGTTCCGAACAGTTCTTACAACTCACGATATGACGACAATTTAAAAATAAAATTTCTCGTTTTTCATTCAAACATACGACGCACGTCATCGATTCACATATTTCGGCATTCTTTTCATCGTTCCCAGGTTGAAATGATACGGGTTCGATTTTTTTTTTTTCGTCAGCGTTTTATACTTTTCTAGAAACACGCAGTCTGGATATTTTCGCCTGTGTTCCTCCAAGGGATCGTTCTCGGGATTCCATTTATCGAGCAGCCCCGCGCACCAATAACAGCGGACTGAATCTCCTTTGCCGAGATAATAGAAACCGGCGGACGCCAACCTGTGAGGACTCGGCACTCTTATAGGCCACCCGGTAAACGTCGTTAAGCGATCATCGAGATCGGCCATGAGCGGTCGTCGCGGTTTTAGAAATCCGAACACTTCTAATGTGATGTCGAGGGGTACATTTTCCACTTTCCGACCCATCACAAACGGACATTTAGGACTTTCCTGGTAGTGTTTTCGAGCAGGATCATCGCCCAGTTTCCAATCGTTGATGATTTTTTTGCAAAAAGCACACACAATGTTCAGTTTTTCGGCATCTGCCTTGTTGCAAATTCCGGCCTCTGCTAATTTTTCGGAATCGACGGGACAACAAATATCAAATTGGGGTGTGCGAAACGAATTCAATCGATTTTGTTTGAATTTCATGAACGACCAGAAATCCATCTTTGTCTTGACAGAAAAAAATAAATGGCAACACTTGAATGCTTTTTTTAACATATTATATATATATATATATATATATATATATATATATATATATTTAATATACTGGTTAAATTTTTAATAATAACTAAAAAAACTTCTTAAAACTTTATCAAAATTTTTAAAATGCGCAAATTTGGGAGACTATGAATATCTTATTGGTTCATAAGACTAATTCATAGTAAAGATATGTTATTTCGTCGAATATTGTTAGCATTGAACCTAAAGATCACAATATTAAGCTCCTCATAACGTATCGAAAAACCAATGATTGAAAATTTAGGATAATCAAGATATACATGAAAATTCAACAAAAGGAGATAAAACACACTTAAAAATATATATGGTGTTTTAAGAAGTTTTTTTAGTTATTATTGTTTCACACCAGTTTCAACTTATTTTGTTTAAATTTTTAATATTAAAATTTTTTTAATGCGGTCTCAATCTTAAATATGGCCCAGGAGATTCTTAAACTGTTTGTTGGAGATGACCAGAAAAAAGAAACTTTGAATTTTTTCAATAAAAAAAAAATTAAATAATAATTTATATTTAAACAATCTACACTTAAAAACGATCTGTACAGTTACTTTTTTTTAATGCATTTCTCAATCTTAAATATGGTATCGATTAACTCGTCTTTCCAGGATATTCTTAAAGTGTTTGTTGGAGAGGATCTAAACCAGAATATTTTTCTTATTTTTTCGATTTGCCCGAGCTGGTCATCGAGAAAATTTTAAGAGTACGTACCCGTCTCGGACAAAGCGGGGGCGTTGTCTCAGATACCGGAGTTTAAATCTTACCTGGAACGGAAATGTCTGTGGTATCGACCCACTCTCAAAATGTTTCAAGTGGTGGGGTCTGTAAAAACTGGATGGTACGTGAAATGTGAGGATTTACGTGATCTCTATTATCTGTCGGTAGATTATTTCAATTTGACTATTTCCATTCATTATTTTAACGTCAAAGTAAAACAGAATAGAATACCGGTACATCACAGATGTGACTTGGACGATTTTGCCTTTATCCTCTGTTACGCTTTAAAAAAATTTCAAGATTTTCCTCCGTTACATTTCGTGAAAGAAAATAATTTATTCGTTTATCACGATGAAATTTTTGTAAAAGGTTTTACAAAAGGTTTTTATGAAAGTATATATTTTTGGATTTTTCGTTCTCAAAAGATTGTTCGTTGGTCAGAGAATAAAAAACTGTATCGACTGAGAAACAATATGTGTTCGATGAGTTCCTCTGATCGCAGGTACACGCTCACGCTCAAAGATGATTTTACCGTCGAATTAGACTGTCGAGTTCGCACAGGTGTAAAAACATTCTGTTTCAGTAAATCGCTTTCACCTTTGATATTTCAACCGTGTTTTGATACGATACCCGTTGATTCGGACGTACATACATCGGAATGTAAATCTTGCAAACGGGGTCGAAACTGCGTGCACCCAATATTAAGAAACGTGTATATGGACGTCGGTAAAGAAAGTATGTCCTTGGTCGACACGTGTTATCACAATACGACAAACCACAATTGTACATTTGAAAGAACGTATTTTTGGACCTTAGAACAGTTTGTATTTTTCAATTCCAAAAGGCGAAATCAAAACATTAAATGACGATCCAAACTTAAAGTAAAAAAAAATGTGTTAACAAGGATATGCTTACGCAAACACAGAATGATTCACTAATTTATGAGCGATCCAAATTTACGGTAAAAATTTGCGTTCATCCTTTAAGGACCATCATGTTAACAAGGACAGAGCGTTTCACTATTTTGTGAGTAACTGGATCATTTTGTAAGTTACAATCTACTTTAAGAACATCTCATTTGCATATTAAAAAGTGAAGTTAGCTTTGAATTTTAACTTTCAGTTTGATATTAAATATGTTATTTTATTTTAATACAAATTAATTTATAGTTCCAAATTTTTATTGTAAAATGTTTCAATTGACTTTAAAAGCAAATTGTGTATTTTTAGGTTGTTTCATAAATTAAATGTCACTTCAAATATTTTTTACCGTACAATCTTGTTTAAATAAACAATCGAAGATGAGTGGTTTTTTTTCTTCAAATAAATTTTCTTTGAACTTTTAAAATTATTTGAGTTCTTGCCCAAATTCTCACTGTCATTAACATAATTTTTTTTGTAATACCTTTAAATATATTTTGAAATTTTGATAAGTCTTAAAATAGATTGATAATGCTCAACGCAATAATTGCGTATGCATAATCGTCCATGACTAAATATGTATAATTCAATAGAAGTTTTGCTGGGTTCAAGAAACTTTTAGATTTTTTCCATAGAAAACTTACAAATCTTTTACAACCCCAATAAAATACTTGAAGTGAACGATAAAACTTGATATATTTTTCTTTTATAATCAACAATGCAGTTATTAGGAACACTTACTGCTGCAATATTCATCATGTAGTAAAAGCGTGCTATAAAAAAAAAACTTTGGGTTTGTATTATATACGTATACAAATAATTAAAAATAAAATTATTTTTTGTATTTATTATTCTAAAGGTTCCTTTCGGTCAAAAAATATTTATTTTATATTTTAGTAATTACGTTGAATAATTATTTTACATAAAAAATAAAATTAATCCCACTATTTCAAACCTTTTCCTTTATCTTCAATAAATCTATTTTTTTATCTCCATATATTTGAACTTTGAAACGACCCGTTTAATAATTTTTTTTTACTTTATCTTATATTAATAAATTGTCAATTTTAATATCGTAACATTTTTTAACCTTGAGACTTTTTTTAGCAAAATCCCAATACTTTAAATCTTTTTCTTTATCTTCAATAAATCTATTTTTTTATCTCCATAATTTTTTTTTACTTTATCTTGTATAAATAAATTGATAATCGCAACATTTTATAACCTTCCTCAAGCATTTTAACTTAATGATAATCGAAAAACCTTTGATCTCTGATTTTTAATCTGATTTTTTTTCGTGTATAAATTGGAGTGCCTTTTCCTTTCGAAATTCACTCTCTCTTCCTGCACGCAGACAGTATGAATACCTTAAGCAGTCTCTTACCAGAAATCTCTCTGGGTTATTACGTACCGGCCCTTCCTTTTTTCCACGCCGTTTTAGCGTTGGACTTCGGCTCTGGAAATCGCTGCGACCAACCTGACTCGATTCACGGTTGCCGGATCGATGCCGCCACATACCCGGACGGAGGCCCGAAAAAATTCCGACGTATTCTCTCTTATGTCTCCCATAATGGTTCTAACTGCGACACATGGAAACGGGACGACGAAGGCTACGACATTGGCATCCAGAGCGGAGAAGCCTACTCAGTGTGGCAGCAACTAGGTTACGGTATCGTTTGCACTAGTTCATTGAAAGAAGCCCTGTTCTTGAAAAATGTATGTGATTTAAAAGGAGTCGTATTCGTTGATGAAATATATTTAGAACGATGTGTGGATAATCTCGCCTACCGCAAAGATGTATGGACTAGCTCCAACAACTTTTCTGCCGGGACCGATATAGTCGACACCTGTACAAACTCTTTTTATAGATGTCAACGACTTTGCAAATTAATAGAGGAGTTCCAACAACTGTTTTACGAACATTTTTCAACAGAAGAAATAGAACAGAATCGAACGGCTTTTGAAAAATTGAAAAGTATAGATGCTCTATTTTTGTAAAATAAATTTGTTATTTTCCTTTATATATTCTTTTTTTTTTCCTATCTCACTTAGATAAAACAATCACGTAGTGAGTTTTTTTTTTTAAATTTTGGAATGAGAATTCTTTTTTAAATGTTTATTTTATTTTTAAAGGTTGGTAAATTTGGAATTTTATTTTTAAAATTAATATTGGTTATTGTTAATTTACTTGACTTGAGCATTATGAAAATTTGCTTATATTTTTTTCTTCAAAGAATGCTAATATTTTAAAATAATAAAACGCTTGCTTTAAGAGCCGTTATATATACTTAAATTATATATTATAACACTGATTATTTTTTATTTATAAACTTTAAAATAAAGTTATTTTTAATGAAATTGCTTTGAAATCGAAAGAAGTTCTCGAAACCTTACTTTATTTTATTCATAAACCGTTTTTAAAAATTGTGTTCTTTGTTAAATTTTAATTTACTTGACTTAAGCTTGAACATTACGTAAATTTTCTTATATTTTTTTTCTTAAAAAAAAGCTAACATCTTAAAATTTATTTAATTTTATATTTAAAAAAATGTTTATTATTAATGATTTTTTTAATTAAACGCTTACTTTACGAGCTTGTTTAATTTTATTTATACTTAAATTATATATTATAAAACTTTAATTATTTTTTACTTATAAATTAATCATATCATTTTTTAAGTAAGATTATTATTATTATAAACGTTAAAATAAAGTCATTTTTAATGAAATTGCTTTGAAATAAAAAAAAATAGTTCTCGAAACTTTACTTTATTTTTATTTTACTCGTAAACCGATTTTAAATATTGTGTTCTTTTTATTTTTTTTAAACAATTAATGTTTTGGACTAGGAACCCAAGTTTTTAATTTTAAACATTATAAAAAAATTGTATTAAAAAATGCTAATATATCAAATTTTATGTTATTTTATACAAAGTTTATTCATACCACGTGTTTTTTAAGCAATTACTTAAGATTATACTAATTTTACACTAGTTATTTTTTTTTAAAGAGTTAATGTTTTGAACTAGGAACCAAACTTTTTAATTCTAAACATTATGAAAAATTTGTTATTTAAAAAATGCTAATATATTAAATTTTATGTTATTTTATACGAAGTTTATTCATACCACGTGTTTTTTAAGCAATTAATTAAGGTAAACATTTATTGTTAATTCATTCGAACTTTATAATATTAAAATAAAATAAGTTCGGTTACATTTTTTTAAATTCCCTACTTTGTTTATCAACATTTTAAAATTAATTCTAACTTATATTTAATTAAAAAAAATAATAGAATAAAAACCGATTGATTATTTTTGTTAAACAAAAACTGTACTCATCGAAGAAAATGGACGAATTGATCTAATTTAAAAGATTGGATTTTAATGATCTTCTTTAATACTATCTTTTACCAGTCGAATAAGGTTTTATTTTGCATTCATTCTGATGTGATTCTTTAATATCGCACAACATGTCGTTTAGAGCGGATTTTATAACTGGTGAAAGGAACGTCTCCAAAAAAGATAGTGTTAGAACCGATACGTTACTTAGAAATATTTTTGCTTATATGTTGCGCAATAAATATAATTTCGATACCGCGACTACCATGAACGAGAAAGAAAAAGACATACTTGAAATTTACAAAACAGAGCTCGATTTCTTCGGAAATGAAAAAGGTCAAAAGATAAGAAATCAGTTTACGGAACTAGATGTAGTAAACGAAGATACTATTATAGATTCTGTTTTATATGCCGTTGCTGACGAACTCTTTTCGGAGGGAATTACTTGGAGCCTAATTATAGCCTATTTCGTTTTTGTTAAAGAGTTTACCCTTTTTTGTATTTATGATAAAAAATTAAAAAAATCTATTGTGGATGTCGTATTTGAATGTTTTGCCGGATTTGTAAAACAGAAATTAAAAAGATGGATCGAGGATCACGGTAATTGGGAGGGTATTCAACTAAAAAAAGAAAATTCTTTCAAATCATCTTGGTTTAAACTTCTGTTGCGTACTTCAATCAAAACGTTTGGTATTTTTAGCTCTGTAAGCAATGTTGTACATAATAACATTTCTTAAAACTCGCCGAGTGAAAGGACATTTTTTTTTTAACTTGTTGAAATGAAAATTTTGATCGGACCTCTCGCAGACGATTTCGTACTCGGGCATAGTAACACGCTTTTCGGCTTCAAATTACGCTTTTATTCGCGTCATTCATTTATATAAAATATCATTTTTTTCGACTAATGAGTGTCGTTTTGAAAACGTGATTTGAATAGTTTATTTTTAACGTAATCCGTTGTTTTTTTCCATTTTGTAATGTACAGTTATTTTTTTTTTTTTAAATTGGAAATAAAACGAGAAGGAGTGATAGAAAAACTGAATCTTGATAAAACAAGACCTTCAAAAAAATGTATACCAAAGCCAATCAAATCATTCTCTTGAAAAAACTGGAACCTTTAGTGAAAAACATATTTTGTGAACAAACAAAAATTTAAGTATTAAAAAAGTGTATTCTGATGTTTACCTGCCAAGTCTCCGGTTTTTTAGATACCAGTACTTTAGTATAGAAAATGTTGTTTAATTATTTGTAGTGATTTAAAAGAACAACTTTTTCTCTAAAACTGGTGTACAAAAAGCCGGAAACTTGGCAACTCTGAATGTACAATGATATTCGTAACACTATTTTAAAATGTTCCATTACAAATTCTACATTATTTTATCGATATTAGCTTAAAAGTTTGCAAAAAAAAAATTGTTTTTTTTTTAAATTTTGAGACTTGTTGGAATTTGTTTCCTTTGAAGAGAACCTTTAACTTTTTCATTAAAAAATATATATTCCTCTACAAAAATGATATTATTTTAAATTATAAAATGACATATTTTTTGTTAAAGTTCTACAATAAATTTTTCATTATAAAATGTTTTTTTATCAATATTGGCTTAGTTTAAAAAAAAAATCGAGGCTTGTTGGAATTTATTTCCTTTAAAAAGAAAATAAATTCCAACAAGCCTCGATTTTTTTTATAATATTAAAAATAAAACAAGTACAATCATTGCATAAGAAATAACATTTTTTTTAATTAGAAATAAAACAGGTTACATTGTATAAAAAAATAACAAACAATATAAATTTGCTGAAAATTTAGGTTGTATTGTTTCTTATATTGTCTCTATCTTGTAACAGTTTAATAACTGTTTCATGTAACGATCTCGTAGTTGTTACTAAGTCATTTAGGGCTTTCACTAAAGCCTCCGCATGTCTTTGGATGCGTCGGGATAATACATCAACTTGTGACTGTCTTCTTCTGAAGGTGGCAAATAGACGTTGTTGCCTTCTTTGAGCTAGCACTATGGGGTCCCTTGTCCTCTCTCGACGTCTCCTTCGTATATTTGCTGCGGCGGCTATGATATCTCTGCCACTTCTATGCTGCTGCTGCTCCTCCTGCTGCTGCTGCACCTCCTCCTCCTGCTGCTGTTGCTGCTGCTGCTCCTCCTCCTGCTGCTGATGCTGAGGCGGTGAGGCAGGTGGCGTGGGTTCTTCTTCTTCATCATCGGAAGACATTTCTAAGATCGGTCTGGGTTCCACTTGTGGTTTTTCATGTTGCTCCATCTCCTCCTCATCCTCCTCCGGAGCGTCTATCGAGGTCGTTTTTAATGCTTGAATGGCACTCAATCTTTCTCCCGTGTCTGCGTTTTGTATCCAGGCCAAGAATAGGGTGTTGGGATCCGTTAAAGTGATTTCCAAATCGGTTGTTATGAAAACCCGTCCGGGATGATTGGGGTCTGGAGGTAAGTCTTGAACTCGCATAGTGTCGGTCAAAAACTCGAGAGCCCGATGTCCTTTTCTTTGAAACGCGACCTTAAGTGGTAAGGTCGGATTTCTGCAGATGTCAAGGGGAAGAGTTAAGTGGTACGTAAGGTTCCTCAACTCGTTCCACAGTGCGTCTAAAATGTCCAATGAAACGAAGCATCGACATAATGGACATTCCATTGGGGCATATATGTTCTCTCTTCTGATATATCGTAGATTAGTCCGAAGGCATTCCACATGAAATTCGTGGCTGCAAGTGAGGGTAATGTAAGTCCAGGTGGGTTTGTCATCCTAGCAAATTGTGCAATCGTATACTTCTTGATGGAGCTGCAAAAAATCCATTGGCCCAGTGGAATCTCAGGAGCAGTGTGATGTCTCCTTCGAACCGCACGACTATATATACGTACTTTTAACAAGGTCATCGCGAGGCACTTCATGTTCAACTGATAAAGTTCTGATAATGCTACTTTCATTTATCTGATTGTACAGGTCATGGGAGGGTGACCTCGTTTTATCAACTGATAATTAAAACTCACGTAAAGTTCTGATAATGGTACTTTCATTTATCTGATCGCACAGGTCATGGGAAGGTGACCTCGTTTTATCAACTGATAAATAAAATTTCAAGTAACGTAAAGTTCTGATAATGTGACTTTCATTTATCTGATCGTACAGGTCATGGGAAGGTGACCTTGTTTTATCAACTGATAAATAAAATTTCAAGTCACGTAAACGTACAGTTTTGATAATGTGAATAAATAATCTGGTCGAGTGAAATAGCACAGGTCATGGAAAGATGATCTCGTTTTATCGCGTGGTGATAAATAAAATTTCAAGTGACGCAGTGGGAAAAAAAATGTGACCTCTCAATAAACAGCCTGGTCGAGTGAAATCATACAGAGGTCATGAGAAGATGACCTCGTTTTATGAAAATGGATTACGTGGCGATATCAGTAAACAGCCCTGTCGAGTGAAAGGTTATGGGAAGATGACCTCGTTTTATAAAAATGAAATGTGTGGCGATATCAAAGATTCAAGTGACCACTTGTAGATTTTTTATACACTCATCTGAATAAACAGACCTGAATTTATAAAACTGCAATGTGTGGAGATAAAAAAAATGACACTTCAATGGGACTTCTCGCAACATTATGTAGATATTAGCAATTTAAGAATTTATTTCAATAAATGGTCACTTTGATTTTTTTTATGTCGCTAAAAAAACATCAAATTTTAATTGTATTATATTTTATTATTAACATTGGGATAAATATATACATTTTTTAATCCACCCATCTGAATTAACAGTCCTCAATTTTTAAAACTGCAATGCACGGATATAAAAAAATAACACTTCAATTGGGCTTTTCGCAACATTATGTAGTACGCTAAAAATGTAGACATTAGCAATTCAAGCAATCTCAATAAATGGTCACTTTTATTTATTTATTTATTTATTTATTTATTTATTTTTTATTTATTATTATTTTTTTTATGTCGCTAAAAAAATACCCAACTTTATTATATTTAAGAATTTATATATTTATTTAAACAAATTATTGAAAATCTCGCTCAGAAATATCACTCAACTGGTCGAGTTCAGCTAAGAGGGAAGTAGTCGGCGAAGGAGTTCTTTCCATCTCTCTTTCTTCCTGGGGAACTCTTTTTCCAAGTAGTCGTAGATTCAAAATCGCCAAGTCACGACCTTTAATGTACTCGTTACATCCAGGACATTTACACATGATCCAGGGTAAGGGTATCCCGTGAAGTTCACGTACAAGGAATCGCTTGCGTTTTTGCCGACGAATTTTTCGTATCCGCTTCATGATTAGGTTTCGAAAACAGAGCAGGTGGATGATTGAGCCGCAGCCCAGCATCATGAAGCGGGATCTTTTACGTCGAATTTTTTTTCTGCAACAGACACAGAAGAGCACCATGACGAGAGAGAGACTAAATAATATGTTCGGATAAAGAAAAAAAACTGCCGTTTTTATAGGCGCGTTACGGTATCTTGACGTCACAAACAAACTGATGACCTATACGATAACTTAAATCACGCCATATGAAATTTTGTTGCTTTTTAAGTTGATCCGTTTCGTGGGAACGTTTTCTTTTTTTAACGTGGGACATATCTTCATTATCACAGCGATATTTTCAGATGATCGTTTGTTTACGAAAAAAAAATATATATCATATCTTCGGGTGGCCTTGTCCCTTAAAAAAAACACGGTTGAATATTTTGCAATCCTCTGGAGCCGAATTTGAAATCAGGACCTCTGTTTACTTGGAAGATTCTCTGTCAAAAAAAAAAAATGGGATTTTGCTAAGAATGCAACAATTCATATAAAAACTATACATGATTAATAAAAAACAGGCCCGGTGATATAATTTATGTTTTTTCTGAATTTCAGAAAATGTGTTTAAGAAAGTTCTACAAATTTTATAATATACCTGTAAATTAACATACCTTCCTCGTTTTACGGTTCATACACGGTCAGTTATACACTCCGTAAAAAAAGTATTCGAGGGCCAAAACCCTGTTAAAATTTTTCAAGGTGATTGAGCGCCTTGTGCCAGGGTACCACCCCTGCTGCGGCCACAAATTATAAAAATACATCAATATTTAAAAGTCCGAAAAGTTTGATAGTAATTAACAGAATCATGGTTCATATGGATATAATCTTTAAAGTTTCTTAGTAATATTTTATTTATACACAATAAGAACTTTGTTTCTCTCAGATTTCATATTTTTAAATGTTTTTATCTTAAATTCAAAATCTATACATATAATAGATAAATATTCAATATGCATAGCAGAATACCAGTGTTGCCTCAATTTATGATTTTTTATAGGAACGTAATAGTTTTTAACTATTCTCTCATATACCAAATTACAGAGCAATGTTTTATATTTTTTTTTACCAAAAAGACAACAAGGCACTAAGTATAATATCGAACATTCAGAAGCACATTTAATAAATGCTTCAATAATTCTTGTAGATAAGTTTCCACAAGTATGTATACCTATCCATATATTAAATATCGATGATATTGATTCAAAAATATCATCATGTATATTACATTCTATAAAATCACATATAGCCATCTTATTCAGTAGATTTACACCCATATATCTGTTTAAATCCAGGAAAGTTATTTTACAGTTAAGAAGATGTATACCGCATGCATTTCCTGAACATATATTTAATATTCTTTTATCAGTATAGTCTATCATATCAAATATAGAAAATGTCTCTGTATACTCTTTTTCTAAGATTCTACGATCGAAATTATGTTTATTAAATGTCTCTATTAAAAAGTCAATAGTAGTATTTATAGAATCATTTAATAGAACTAGACTGTTTAGTATAAAAGTTTTTAAACAATTGCGGTCTAATTTGAATATACAATCATGTTGTAAATAGAATCCCACGTATTTCTTTAAAGACAAACTGAAAAATAAATTAACATCACGTTCTTCATATTCTTTAGACATATAAAAGAAAATTATTAAATTTTTTACAATTGGATGTATATTGTAAAGATTGGTTAAATCTACGATTAAATCATATGTATTATCTTGAAATATAATATCATTTTCTGTCTCAAATTCTAATAAGTTATTTAATAATAAATTATATTTATTTGAAAGTAATAAGTCTTTAAATCCAATCCTCAATGAATCTATATCTTCTAGTGTAGCTTCATTAAAGTCATAAAACTCATTTATACCTCTATATATCATTAAATCCATTATTTAATACAAATAATTTAAATTAACATGTAAAATTGTATTTTGAAAACCTTCAATTTATTGATATCCTCCATCCATTTATACGAGAAAAGTTATGTAATACGGAGGAAACGTATTCTGCTCTGCTTTAAATACATTTAGAAAATACTTTTTTTACGATGATAATATTTCCCATTTAAATTTTTAAACTGCGATATGTATATTATTTAAATAAAACTTTCCATTATATATAGTTTTTCATACTGTTTTTTTTAATATAACATACTTTAAATAAAATAAATTAGTATAAATTGTTTTTTAAGTATAAAATAAGCTATAAAAAGAGTCTTTATAAATGGTACTATTTAGTTTGTAAAAATTAAAATAAATAATTTATGTTTAAAGGTAATTATGGAAATAATTCTATTATTAAATAGAAGATGAATTAATTCTTAATTAGATGATAGTGATAAGAAGAGGGAATATACCTTAAAGTACCCGTATATTAACATACCTTCCTCATTTTACGGTTTATACACGGTCAGTCATACACTCCATAAAAAAAGTATTCGAGGGTCAGAACCCTGTTAAAAATTTTCAAGGTGAAATAACAAATTTGGGTCCCGTGGATGAAACAAATGTGAGGCCCATTTGCTTTCAAACCCCTCCGACAATCCCCAAAAATAATCAGATCACTGAATGAAAAACCCATTTATCTAAATTAAAGGGGGGGGGCTCGTTCCTCCCCCCCAAAAAAAACTGGTCAGGGAAGCGCCTTATCACAATGAATATTTCTATCAAGAGCATACAGAACGGGTGGGCACCTGAGAGTTAAAAATTTTCAAATTCCCTAAAAATAGTTCCTAATATCGGACAATTTTCTAATCCTAAATTTTTGTGGCGATAAAAGATAAAAAAAATAAAGTTTTGGCTCTAAATTTACCAGACCACTGATAAATGAAGATCCCCCCCCCCTTCCCACGTCGGAGTCATGGAATTTTCTGCTGATTAATGTTTAGAAGTTTTTCCCCCACTGGCACAATTTTAAAACCAGAAATATCGTCACATTCTTTCAAAGTCACTGTTTAAAATTAGTTAAATGCTATAATTTGCAGTTGTTAAAAAAAACATAATGTGCTAACATTTTATTAAAATATGAATAATTAAGCGAAACTGTTTCATTAATACTGATCCTTCAGAATTTTCGACAAAATCTGCAATATTGATTCAGTAATTCAAAATTTTATTATACGGAAGGATACGCAAGCAAAAGCAAACTTTTGTAACAGATGGTTAAAATTATGCAGAAAAAAATAATTTTAATTTCTGAAGGGTGATCAATTAACTTAGCAATCTCTGAGTTTTTCTCAAAAGCGAACTCTTCCGAAGTTTTACTGTATAAATATATATATATATATATTCAAAATCTTTAAGATCATATTTGACTTACCCGACTGCCGTCCTCAGAAAATATGTTTAAACTAAGAACTTCTTTTCAAAGTAAAAATAATTTAGATTTTTGATCTACGTAGTCAACTTATCTATTGTTGATTGAAATACTCAACTATCAAGATTGAACTCTTAGAGAGCAACATACTTTTTTGAACTTTTAACATACACACCGGTTAAAATTCAAGTACTATTTAAGGATATCTCAGATAGAATAATCTAATGTTTATGATATACAATCGGACCATTTTCAAAGTGCGTTTTATGTTACGTAATTAATAAATAGATATATACACTAACTTTTAATGTAGACATTAAACATTGGCCATCTATCATATTATAAAGTCGTGCTGAAAAGATTCTAAATTCAACAGCAAGGTAAGAATTTATATATTTTTTTCTGTATCCTTATACAAATCTACAGTTTTTGCCCGATTGAAACTAAACTATATCCTTCTCAGAACCCATGTGGATACACATTTTTACAATTTTTTTTTCACGTATAAAAATGATGAAATCTAACAAATAACTGCACTAAAGCAATATAGCAATTTTTTTCTTATAGTGCTTTTTTGGTGGTATGTGAAAATGGCTTGCAGCAAAAAATTTTACGTAGTAAAAAAATGATTAATGTATTGTAACCTTAATTTTTGAAAAAAAAAATAAAAATAGATGAATTGCAGTAAGAAATATTTTTAAATAATGTGTAATTTCAAGAGTACCTTTATCCAATGGGGGGAACACTTAATGTTGATTTTTTTATATTGTCTAATACATATATTAGGATATTTATCTGTATTTTTTATTATATTTTACCAATTTATTAGTTATTTCGGTGACGTAATGATTAAACGTAAATATATAGTTTATATTATAGGGAAATATTATTAATTACGCTAATATAAAATTTTTTTGTCGAAATCTATCTTAATACTTTGAAAATGAGTAACTATTTCTATTTTTAATATTCACGCGCAAGTATATTTTTTATTACGTTATTTTCTACATTTACTGCCGTGATCATTTAATTATTATTATTAAAATTTTATTTCTGTCAGATGTGTACTATTTTACAAATTGGCAACAATTCAAATAATGAAAATTTTGAATTAAAAAAAATAATTGCACACCGCCAGATTATCAACCATCCTGAGCATAGTTTTCGTTTCTATAAACCTTTTTTAAGACAAGAAAATCTTCATTGACAGCAGGTTACTTTTTTGTAATACCATATGAAAGCGAATTTCGCAAAATGTTTGTCGTATATTTTTAAATTCCTGCTCACATTCTCTTTATATATCTTGTTCAAATTTTCAATCGTAAATAAAATATTTCCTCCTCACATACATTTTTTAAAAACTGAATGACAATTGATGTTTTTTCAAATATTAATTCATTAATTTTAATTTTTATATGGGAAATCATAAATGAAATGAAAGATTTATCTCAAGGCTAACAAAAAATAAAGATAATGTGGGACATTAATGCTGCACGATTTATGATTTTTTTATTATGCACAAAATCACAGAACTTTTCTGTTCCTGCTCACATTAATTTTTTTTTTTTTTTTTACTGTCTCATGTAAAATTTCAAACCCTTCAGATAAATCGTTTTTAGTGAGCACTTTAAAAAATAGCCACCATGCCAAATTTAAACTTCCTATACGAGCAACAATCGCAATTTTGGACCTTTTTGTTAATAAAAAAAAAAAAAAAAAAAAAAAAAAAAAAAAAAAAAAAGCTTTTTTGGAAACACCCATCTAAGTTTCTATCACTAACAATAAAAAAAAAACGCTCAGTTTACAATTTTAAATATATCGAGTTATACTAAATTTCAAATTTTTTAACCAGATCCGGTCTATTTGCATTTTAAGAGTGTAGTTTTTTTTTTAGTAAACTGTTCTGGGTGCCAGACGAAAGTTCCAAATAAATCGTAATTAGTTTTTTTTTTCACATTTTTCTGTGCAATCACACATGTAATCATATACTAATTACAATTTAGAACGCTACCTTTGAAATTTCTGTACAAAGTGAACAAGTGTCAAATTTAAAGTCCTCTTTTGCCAATCGTAATTTAGAATGTTTATTTCAAGGTATTTGTAATTTTCCATAAATTTCAAATACAGAAATTGTAATTTAGAATGTCTACCATACCAAATTTCAAGTTACTTCAGTATAAAAAAAATCGAAATTTTAGA
Organism: Maratus michaelseni; assembly: GCA_963931845.1. NCBI lineage: Eukaryota > Metazoa > Arthropoda > Arachnida > Araneae > Salticidae > Maratus > Maratus michaelseni. Next base: position 276,963,376 of record OZ007599.1, read on the forward strand.
CCCCCCCCCCTTGTGGTAGTGTGACCATTAATTTGTCACTTTTGAAAATGGTTCCATTAAAAATTGTACTACTGCCAATTATTTTAAAGCTTTTTTAATCGCTAAAAGCTAATTTATTTAAAAATTAAGATTATTAAATTAAATAATATTAATTTTAAATTATTATCTTTTAGGAGATTTTACTTTTTTTGTATATGTTTTATATATAAAAAACAGTAATCATGGTCAGATGCATTTGTCGTTTTGCTAAACCCACAAAACCCAAAATTATTTTTAATTGTGGGCATACATTTCACGTTCCCTGTATCAGAAGAAGATTAAGGGAACTGAAATGTATGAATCCCGATGAAACACTGCATTGTCCCAAATGTAACACATCGGTAGATAATAACTCCATTTACTTACTTTTAAATGAAACGCGTCAATATGTATTTAGTAAATCAATCATAAAACGCGAAGATCAATTCCAAATTATTATAAAAAATGATATTTATTCTAATCTTATTTTTTTTAAAAGTGAAATATTTAATTGTCAAAATTTTAAGACCGACCCAACAGATCCTGAGTGTATTTTAATTAAAAAATTATACGAATTTGAAGTAATTAATCCTCGGACTAAATTTTGGGGGAATATTAGATTTGTGGACACTCAGATATATACTACCGGTTGGGTTCGGCTTTCAAGTCGATCACTTGATGATTCATCAGAATCAGAAAGTGATTTAATTGATCCCACTAATGGATCAAAAGATCTGGAATTAACATTTTTACATCATGGGTGATTTTAATTGAAATGTGGGACGCAGTGTTCAAAAATAACTGTTTTTTATATATATCTACAAAAATCTACAATGATGGATCCGGAGGAGGACTGGAAGATGGCGACCATGGGTGGCTATGATGAAAAGATCAATTTAAAAATGATCGAATATTTCTGAGCCATCCTCAAAAAAAAATTTTTTTAATTAAATTATGATTCTCCTATAAATAATAGTTTAAATAAAGCACCGAGTAAAAATTTCGGAAAATAAATTCACTAGCTCGCGCTTTCTATCACGAGTTTAAAAAAAAACGCGGAATTGCATTTGTTTTCTTTTTTTAACACTTATTTATCTTCCTCCTAATAAATTTCGAAGTTTTAAAAATTACTTGTTTCATAGTTTTATTAGACCTGGGATATATAAAAAAAAATGCCTGACGGCACAGGTAAATTTCGAAGATGCAGACCGTGGGGCGCCTGTTTGTTGAAATCTTTTGGTCATGATTGGAACGAAGTAAGCGAAGCCGGCAGGGATTTAAAAATTTTTTTTTTTTTTTTTTTTTTTGCTATAAGAGTTGGTCTTGTCAGATAGTATTAAGAGGTCATAAATTTTCGATCCCAGAAGTAAGGATTAAGAAATTATGGTTCGACCCCTTGATTTTATGTTGGTGTGCAAAAATTCCAACATACCTTTTAAATATGACGTAGAAATTTTTAAAAAGGAGTCAGCATGACCCTTTAAATTTCAGGATGCTCTCTAATATTAAATTTTGCTCTGGATGGGATTAATTAACGCTTCCGATATGCCAAAAATTAGCCTATCGAATATCAAAGTTTGCCAAAATTTTGCATCTCAGTTACAAGAAGGAGTCGACTTTCGTATATTACCACTTTAAAAATCATTTAAAAGTGACGAAAGCGAATTTTTGCATGGGAGAGCAGAAAATCATTAATAACATTGTCATTTATCATAGATCTGTTTAAAATAATAAATTTGACCCTGGCAGATATTATTATTATTTTCAATATAACCCAGTAATTTTGGGGCTTTTTTTAACAGGCAGATCAATAACAACTCGTGGCGTCATAAACTTTAAATGTTTTATTACTGAATTGCGCAAAAGAAACACTCCAAAAATGTTAATCATATTAACTAACTCTCATTTCCAATTAAAATAAATTGAAATTTGGATGGTCATGAAAAATCGAAGGGACTACAAATTTTTCGGGCGATAACTAATTTTACAATGTTAATCTTTATTATTTCTCTGAAATGAATTATATCGAGCGAAATGAGCATGCCTTTTTTTTCTCATTAGTGATGCCACGTTTACAGATGCAATTTTTTTCTTGACAGCGCTGCAAAATTCAACATGAGATATTGCTTTACGACCTCCATATTTCTAAGATCTCTTGTGTTTATTGACTTTAATGGATTCGGCTATTAACCTAATTTCTACTGTCTATACATTTTTTAATATTTTTTTGTAAAATGGTGTGTTTGAAAATTTTGCTATTGATAAACTTTAGTGTATAAAATTATTGCTTACAGCTTCGAATTTCTTTTTCAACAGATCTTGCTTTGCGAATGATGGTATAGAATATCTTTTTAAGTCATAAAATTTGAAAAAACTCAACAAAATTCTTCAACTATTCGGTTGGAGGTGCTACGTATTTATATAATTAAGAACGCCAAGTATAATATATATATATTTTTTCAAATATTTGAACGATATTAATAAGTAATTTTCATAAAATAATTTCTATGAACTAAAATATTACACCATGCTTTTTTAATGGACATTCTTAATGTATATTTTATATGTGATACATTAAAAAAAAAAAAAAACGGGTTAAGGAAGTAAAATTATTATTATAATTATTTTTTTTTAAATATTTTCACTGTTAAAATTTTATAGTTATAATCACCACAGATCAGCAGAAGATTTCTTTATCCAAAAGAGAAATTCCAGCATTGCTTTCCCGTTCACAGTGTATTAGAAAGGAGAAGATGGTTTTACAGGCAGAAATAAATATTGAGCAACGCAATGATTGGGATATTTATAATGCAGATTATTATCCCGTCAGCATAAACTGCTGGCTATTTCTAGGACAAAATGTTTTGTTTTGAAATTGTGTGAGACTACGCGAATTGTCGGATTTTTTTTAAAGTCGCAAATATGCAAATTTTAAAACTGGTTATTTTTATTTGTTTAATTTTTTTTTCTGTTTAAGGTTCGATTTAGGAAATAATTTTGAGAAATGCAATACTTATTATATATATATATATATATAATAATACAATACTTACTTTTTCGAGTAAGAACCAAGTTGCGGAATTTTTGATGACATAGGCTATATTTTATGTCGGTGCCACTACACCCAGGGGGAAAGGGGGGATCGTTCTAAAATTTCAATTTCTTTTTTACACTGAAGGTGTTAGAAACTTAAAATTTGGCATGGCTTATAAGACGCTCTCTAAGAACAAATTCTAAAAAAAAAAAAAAAAAAAAAAAAAAAAAAAAAAAAAAAAAAAATCGAAGGAACGTTTTAAATTCTGGAATATTTTCAAAAGTGATGGTGCTCCAACATAGGCTATATCGGTGCCACCAGGGTGGTGCGACTTTTTTTATACTAAAGAAACTTGAAATTTGGCATGGTGCACTCTAAGGACAAAATCGAAATTTAAAAAAGGAACATTCTAAATTACAATTTTTTTGGAACCGATTTCAAAAGTCCTGCTCCAACATAGGCTATATTTTATGTCCCAAGGGACTTTTTTTTATATTGAAGGATGCTTGAAATTTGGCATGGTGCACTCTGAGAACAAAATCAAGATTTAAAAGGGAGCGGCATTCTAAATTACAATTTCTATGGAACCGATTTCAAAAGTGCCCTTCTCTTCTTTAATAGGCCCCCACCAGTGGCTGAGAGGTTCTGCTCTCGATGCTGGTAGACGGGAGGTGCTGGGTTCGATCGCGCCCGTCGGCCTAATCGTTCGGAGTTTTCGTGGTTTACTTCGAGCCATGGATTTATCCATGCGTAAATACGGGTTAGGTTCCCTTAGAAAGACTCTCACGAAGGGCACCCTCCCCCGGGCCTATATACCAAGTGGCCGTCAATAATCAACCCAACTCTTCTTTAATATAAAGACTGGGTTTTTCGCTAATCTTTACCATCTCGGACATTACTGAAAAAAATATAACTCGAAAAGTATTTGTTGTTAAACAAACTGCGTTTCAAAAGGTGATAAATGTAATAATAATTATGCCATTTTTCAAAAATTACCAAATGGAGCGAAAAGATAAGGTTGATTCTATTAAAATATAAATGTCAATATTTTGTTTGATTCGTTATGAGAAATTGAACCAGGGTAGCTTGCTGTACGTAGTTATATAATTGAGAAAGCATACAATATTTTTTTTTCAAATATTTGAACGAAATTAATTTTCATAAAGTTATTTATCCACCGCTTTTAGAGAAAACATGCTACTTTACTGTATTGGTCAAAACAGAGATATTCTATAAAAGCGGTGGAACGCTAAAATATTACATCATGCTTTTTTAATGGGTTAATACATTTTTTAACCTGGTGTATTATAAAAATGTGTGAAAATTATTTTTTTTTTGTTATTAAAAACAATTTTTTTTTTAATAACATTTAAAATTTTTTGTTAGATTGCCTGCTAAAAATGTCGTTATCTATAGCATTTTTTTTTAAATTCTGATACTTGTAGCAGTTTTAAGCGTTCTGTGTTTTATTTATACTATTTTATTGATTCCTTAATGAAGTCGTTCTTTTTATATTGTGCAAACAGATTTTGTAATCGATAGAGATAGATTTAAAAGAAATAAAAATAAATAGTTTTATTAAAAACATGCTTTAATCAGTTTCTTATTAATTAAATTATGATTCTACGTTGAAAAATCCTATAAATAATTGTTTTAATGAAGCTTTTCTGTTTCCATAACTTAAAGAAACCGAGCAAAAATTATAATAAATTCACTAGCTCGATCACGCGCGGTGAACTTTTCATAATCACTCCAAATTAACGTCTTTTTTAAAGTTCCAATCATGAAAATAAACCTGATTTTTTTTTTGGTCCTAATAAATTTGACTGCTTAGGCACGGGCAGATTTCGAAGATGCAGACCGTGGGGCGCCTGTTTATTGGAACGTGTAAACGAAGCCGGCAGGTAATAAAAAACTTGTCAGTTTTAGATAAGGATAAATTTAAGCGAACTGGCGAAGTTATGATTTTTTTTTCTTCTGGAGCCATGTTTAAAGATTTGTCATATCAACTCTAGAAGTAATAATAACTTTAAACGCCACGTTAAGAAATTATGGGGTTTTCACACCCCCTCCCTTTTTTTTGGTTCGATTTTTTCCCATGACCGACCCCTTCATTTTATGTATCAGTTTGGAAGAAATTTGTGCGGAGTCCATAAAAAGTGACATAGATAAAGTTTTGAGCTGGGGGGGGGGGGGGGGAGGGGAAGTCATGATCGGTCAGCAAAAATTCCAACATAGGGAAGAAGTTCTTACGAAATCTTTTAAATATGTCCCGTATTTTTTTTTTTTTTTTGCCGTAGAAATTTTTAAAAAAGGTCTGCGAAAAATACGGACATTCTATTTAGCGGATCTGCCTTTAAAAGTTGTTTTTCAGCATGACGCCTTGAATGTAGGTAAAAGTGAAATCCTCCCCCTTTTTTTTTAAATATTTAAATTTCAAAGATACCAGGCTCTCTTTTTCAAATATTTGAACGATTAATTTTCATAAAGTAATTTATCTGACACTCCTCCGCTTTTAGAGAAAACGTTACTATATTATGAAGCAGTTTCATTGGTCAAAACAAAGATATTCTATAAAAGCGGTGGAATTACACCATGCTTTTTTTAATGGATCAATATATTTTATATGTGACACATTACAAAAAACTCGAATACATTTTTAACCGGGCGTATATACATCATTTAATTTTATGAAATAATGAAATTTATTAATAATATTCTGTTAGTAGTGGAAAACGTTTCATTATCTATGCCTGATGCATGATTTGTCGTTCTTGTCTCATTTTTAAACAAATATAGTAGAACTCCAACTATCCAAATCAATTGGGACCGGACCCCTTTCGGATAATTGGATTTTTTTCGAAAAAAGGGTATATTTTAATTAATTACTGTATGTATGTTTAAAATGGGAGAAAAAAACTTTTTTTAAAGAAAAAGAGCTTTTAATTAATTAAATGAAAAGGCAACACTTTTACATGTTAGTAGTAGGGAAATGACAGTTCTGGGTCAGGAGGTGGAGGGATTGAGGGATGAGGTGGAGGGATGAAGCACCGACCCTCCGATCGCCCCCGCAACGCACCCTAGCGGGAAAAATGGAAATTGTGAAAAAAGGGTTAATTTTCTACTGTAACACGAGGGGTGAAAATAAGAACTCTAAGAAAAGGTTAAATGGACAAGATTATCATACTATAAGATGAATATTGATTTTATATACTAATTTTGAATGACAAACACCTTAATGAGTATCACTAATTAAGCGAAACAATGGAAAAATATCAACTTTAACGAAAAAAGCAGATTTCTTAAGAATTTTTCAACTATAAGATGACGATATCAACTTATATGAAGAAATTTAAACTTACATTTTAGTTTTTGAACAATGGACACCTTAATGAGAATAATAATTAAGCAAAATAAAATAACAATTTTAACGAAAATGCTGATTTCTTATGAATTTTTCAACTATAACATGAGAATATCAAACTATAAGATGGATTTTAAACTTATATTATAGTTTCTGAACAATGGACACCTTAATGAGAATAATAATTAAGCAAAAGAAAATATTACTTTTAACGAAAATGATGATTTCTTATGAATTTTTCAACTATAACATGAGAATATCAAACTATAAGATGGATTTTAAACTTATCTTATAGTTTCTGAACAATGGACATCTTAATGAGAATAATAATTAAGCAAAATAAAATAACAATTTTAACGAAAATGCTGATTTCTTATGAATTTTTCAACTATAACATGAGAATATCAAACTATAAGATGGATTTTAAACTCATATTATAGTTTCTGAACAATGGACACCTTAATGAGTATAATAATTAAGCAAAAGAAAATATTACTTTTAACGAAAAAGTTGATTTTTTAAGACTTTTTCAACTATAAGATGTGGATATCAAATCATAAGCCGTAGAATAAACATATATAATTATTTTAAATGACGAACATTTTAATGAGTATTACTAATTAGACGAAACAATTGAAAAATATCAATTGTAAGGTATAAAGCTGATTTTTTAAGAATTTTTCAAGTATAAGATGAGAATATCAACTTATAAGGAGAAATTACACTTATATTTTTTAGTTTTTCAACCGTAATACACAGAAAATATTCAAAATTTGAATGAATTTTATACCTAATCAATTGATTTTCCGCACAATAATAGGAGTTTTAACAACCATTATATAATTTTACTGTGTATACTTGATTTAATTCTGTTTAGACGTACGTAATATAATCTTTTTATATCATTTAGACTTGAAATAAGAACCATATTTAAATAAAAACTAGTTGTTTATTTATTCTTAATACGCAAACGTTTTTTTCTTTCCTAAAATGTAGCATTTCTGAGGAGGGATAATAATTCCACCCCATATTCTAAGGAAAAGGGCAGCATAACAATGACCGTCTAGGTCACAACTTTTACTATAATATAAATATTATTCGCTATCAATGTTTACAAAAAATCTATGTTGGGAGATAGATATGAGTTATATTTTAAAAAAGTTTACCCTTCTCCATCTTCTACACGACGCTAACAATTATACAAAACAAAAGAAATACCAATTTTTAACGAAAAAGGGTGAATTTTAACGAAATTTACACAAGTTTTCGGTATTATTGTACACTAACAGGTATGATTTTATTTCTTAGGTGATTACAATACAGAGAAAAGTATTCACCTTTAGATTACTTTCCGTGAAATATTTAACAGTAATTATATAAACTCCTGTTTATATCACTAATTTACATGTGAAAATAAGGATTTATAGGATAAAATAAATAATCTTAACTTATACTTAGTAAATTTTACGCAATTCCAGTGATTTTATACCGTGTTTTTCACGAGTTTTATATTAATTAGTAATTTTATATTAATTAACTTTGAATATTTTCTATGATATGGTTAATCCATTTTTATCACAGAAATACCAGTACGTAAAATTTCACTTAAACTCATATTCTAAGTATTAATATTTACTTATAACTTTACTTTTAGTTATACTTTTACTTGAAACCATCTGAACTTGTAGAACCCTGCTTACGCATATGGAGTTTAGTACATCACACTGTTATCTAAATGAATATGAATACCTTATTGTTTTAAATTTTCCAATTTTAACAGAATATGCACGAATATAAACTTTAATTTTATCTAAACATTTTATTTCAAATAGCCTAGTTTATGAAAACGATACATATTACCAAATATTAGACAACATTTTAACATGAACTTAGATACTGATCATATACCTATTTTAGCATAATTTATTAGCATACATAGCAATTCATCCATTCCTTTCAGAAATATACATATAAATATATGGATTTATCGAGTAAATATCCAATTTTAGCTTGCATTTAGTGATTTTTTACACCATTTCAATGATTTCAATGATTTCAAGCTATTTTATATCACAGAAACGGAAACATATTTGAACATAAACGCCTGTAAAATAATATTTGAACTGTGTTTCCTATTCAATAATTCAAATCTCAAGTTAAAATTTATGTTCTACCACTTATCAACTATTTATCCCACATAATTTTTACCATAGAAACATCGTAGAAATTAAATATACGTCATTAAATGAAAATAATAAATTGTAAATATCTAAAAATGTTAAACACAAAAACTATTAATCAAAACTTAAAAAAAAATAAAAATTAAAAGTTTTTGCAAAGTTTTAAAAAAAATTAGAAAAGAAAAGAAAATTTTTTACAAAAAAAAAAAGTTTTCACAAAATAAGGTTAAAAAAATTACAAAATAAAATAAAAAGTTTTTTACAAAAAAAGTTTTTACAAAATAGAAAAAGTTTTTTCAAAATGGAAAAAAAGTTTTTCTCAAAAAAAAGTGTTACAAAAGTTTGAAAAATTTACAAAAATTATCCATTTTTTACAAAGTTTTAAAAATTAGAAGTTTAACTGCTACCACATTGCCACTATCACTTCTCAGAATATAGCAGCCTAGACTTTACTGTAAAGAAAATTTCAACTGCAATTGTACCAACACTATTATTAACTTCGCATAAACCAAATTTTATACTGTATTTAGCGAATTTCCAATTAACATCTTCCGTGTAGAGTAACTTTTTCCTCTAACATTTGAAATCGTGTATATCTGCTACTTTCATATTTATAATTAATATTTCAGAATTAAGACCATACTAACCATTTTAATATAAGACTATATTTAAGCAAGATTCCATGATAAAGCTTATTATGCTGATTATTTTTATTAAGTACGCATGCGCAGTTTTGTCACATGATCACTTTAACTGATAATAATATAAAATTTTGAAAAGTGATGCAGAGAGGTTTTCATTTCCCAAGTAAAATTCTTGCATGAAGACGACTGTATATGTGTAGCTCCAGTAAATTTCCTGAACTTAACCCAGTTGGAGAAACAATTTCTCTGTTTAACGAATAAAGTAAGTTGTACCATATCATTGTAAAACATCAATAAATGATTATTTATCTATTAAATATCTTCTAAGTATATAATTATATTTCTTTTATTGTATAGATGTTACGCCAAGATGAATCAAAACAGCAGAAACTCTCTTTACCAGAAATGGATACCCCGGATGGTTCGTCGTCAACACATATAGAGTTAAAGAATAATATACATGTGAGTACTTATATGTGACATATTAGAATACATATATTAAACATAATTAGAGTGAATTTACAATAAAATATTGTATCAGGTGTTCTATAAAATGTGATGTTTTTCAGTCTATAGTGTTAGAAGGAATTCTAAATATATGCATTTATTTCTCTTACAGATGTGTTCCACTTGTAACAAATACTTTTCAAGTAAATGGAATTTAAAAGAACACATACAAATCCATACTAGTGAAAAACCATATACTTGTAATCATCTACAAAAAGCGTGAATTATATTTTACTAGAAAATGCAGACTATCAGTTCATATGAAAACCGATCCTGTTAAAAAATTGTTTCAGTGTGAAAAGTGTGAGAAAATATTCATTATTCGTAATAAACTGAATAGACATATGACTGTTATGTTGAACTTGTCGAAGACTGTATCCCAAATCATATTGAAGATAGATATTCAAAAATTAACCAGTATTTTGAAGAATTTAACAGTCAAAGATCAGATCAGATACTTCGAAAAATTGACTGTATAGAACATAATATATAACCCCTAGCTAGAAATTAAGTCTACATAGTGAAAAAGATACGTTCTTAAATCACTGAATTAAATTATTCTATTATAAAATTTTAGAACATTTACCCAAACTACTCACGCAGCATTATAGATTTGACATATGATACCCAAAAAGTGAAATTTGTAAAGAAAAATCCAAAGTGTTGTAAAGAATTTTATTGATATAATTGATAAAATGTATTGAAGAGAAATTGATATAAATGTAGACAATATTCACAATGTATTGTGTAAATACCCATAATAAAAAATTTATCTATACATATCTGTGTTTATTTTTATAAAACATATTTTATTCTTAAAAAATATTGTATGATTTTTAACATGAAATTTCTATATGACAGTAAATAACTAATTCTGCTTTACGTAAGACTTGAGATTTATCATAACTTGTTCAAGGAAACAACATTTTCACAATGAATATCAGTTTACACACATACATATGAAAATCAACTTTTGATAATACTATACATCAGATTAATGAAAAATATATAGAAGTCATTAAAAATTATTTTACAAATAAAAAAAATTAAAAGGTTTTACAAATTTAAAATAAAAAGTATTTTTACAAATAAAAAAAAAGTTTTTACAATTTTAAAAATATATTTACAACTAAAAAAAAGTTTTTACAAATTAAAAAAGTTTTTACAAAGTTAAAAAAGTTTTTACAAACTAAAAAAATATTTACAACTAAAAAAAGTTTTTACAAATTAAAAAAATGTTTTTACAAAGTTAAAAAAGTTTTTACAAACTAAAAAAAGTTTTACAAAGTTTTTACCAAATTTTAAAAAATTAACAAAAAAATTACAAAAATTTCAAGTTTTTCTAAAAATATTTACATATAAACAAAAATTTACACAAAAGTCAGGACCAGATCTACATCTAACATAGCATTTTTTCCACTTCAGCTGTTAAAATCATAGTGTTAACACTGTGAAAATATAAAATAATACCGTCAAATGATAATCTATGTTAGAACCAATAAATGGTATATTTAAGAATCATATGTGATTTGCATATGTGATATGTGATAATGGTTACCCAACGATTGTACATTTCTTTAAAATAAGAACTTTAAACAACCGAAATCGAGAAAAAATGTGATGTTAAATTTAGGTCTGGCCCTGCTGTTCAACATCGATCATGTGATCAACTTGGATATCTGAAACAGTTGAATGGGGTTTCATTTTCTTTCCTTGAAGGTAAATATTTTATTGGTTGTGTAATTTGAAATCACTCCTTGCAGAATGTCGTGAATTTCTCAAGTCATAAGCAGATACATATGTTTAAGTTATACTCCGATATGAATTCTCGGTACATTTTCGACTCATCATATAATTTACTTGTATGCACATCTATCCGAAATGAACTGTGTTCATCATTTGAAGCAATAACATAAACTAAAAGTCCACTATAATCATTATCTGTATCCTTTGCTGTTATATTAGTCACTTCTGAACCGATGGATATGTTTTTATCTACACTTCAGTAGGTAAGTCTAAAGGAAACTCTGAAGCTTATTTATTAGATTAAGACAGATATAAATTGTTTCTTGTATCTGTTTGTAATGTCAATACCCTTAAAGCATCTCTATCTGTTAGTCTTTGGTTACTGTTACTGTCGGTAACTTTCAGATTTATTGATTGAAATAACATCAGCAAAATGTGTCCCTTCAGTTGCTGATACATTAATGGTTTTCTCATGCATGTTAAATTTGTCCAAATCACATATGATTCTTAAATATACCATTTATTGGTTCTAACATAGATTATCATTTGACGATTTATCATTACGATTTGGGATACTGTCTTCGACAAGTTTAACATAGCAGTCATATGTCTATTCAGTTTATTACGAATAATGAATATTTTCTCACACTTTTCACACTGAAACAATTTTTTAACAGGATCGGTTTTCATATGAACTGATAGTCTGCATTTTCTAGTAAAATATAATTCACGCTTTCTTGTAGATGATTTTTGACGATGATTACAAGTATATGGTTTTTCACTAGTATGGATTTGTGTGTTCTTTTAAATTCCATTTACTTGAAAAGTATTTGTTACAAGTGGAACACATCTGTAAGAGAAATAAATGCATATATTTAGAATTCCTTCTAACACTATAGACTGAAAAACATCACATTTTATAGAACACCTGATACAATATTTTATTGTAAATTCACTCTAATTATGTTTAATATATGTATTCTAATATATCACATATAAGTACTCACATGTATATTATTCTTTAACTCTATATGTGTTGACGACGAACCATCCGAGGTATCCATTTCTGGTAAAGAGAGTTTCTGCTGTTTTGATTCATCTTGGCGTAACATCTATACAATAAAAGAAATATAATTATATACTTAGAAGATATTTAATAGATAAATAATCATTTATTGATGTTTTACAATGATATGGTACAACTTACTTTATTCGTTAAACAGAGAAATTGTTTCTCCAACTGGGTTAAGTTCAGGAAATTTACTGGAGCTACACATATACAGTCGTCTTCATGCAGTAATTTTACTTGGGAAATGAGAACCTCTCTGCATCACTTTTCAAAATTTTATATTATTATCAGTTAAAGTGATCATGTGACAAAACTGCGCATGCGTACTTAATAAAAATAATCAGCATAATAAGCTTTATCATGGAATCTTGCTTAAATATAGTCTTATATTAAAATGGTTAGTATGGTCTTAATTCTGAAATATTAATTATAAATATGAAAGTAGCAGATATACACGATTTCAAATGTTAGAGGAAAAAGTTACTCTACACGGAAGATGTTAATTGGAAATTCGCTAAATACATTATAAAATTTGGTTTATGTGAAGTTAATAATAGTGTTGGTACAATTGCAGTTGAAATTTTCTTTACAGTAAAGTCTAGGCTGCTATATTCTGAGAAGTGATAGTGGCAATGTGGTAGCAGTTAAACTTCTAATTTTTAAAACTTTGTAAAAAATGGATAATTTTTGTAAATTTTTCAAACTTTTGTAACACTTTTTTTCGAGAAAAACTTTTTTTCTATTTTGAAAAAACTTTTTCTATTTTGTAAAAACTTTTTATTTTATTTTGTAATTTTTCTAACCTTTTTTTGTGAAAACTTTTTTTTTTTTTTGTAAAAACTTTTCTTTTCTTTTGTAATTTTTTTTAAAACTTTGTAAAAACTTTTAATTTTTATTTTTTTTAAAGTTTTGATTAATAGTTTTTGTGTTTAATATTTTTAGATATTTACAATTTATTATTTTCATTTAACGTATATTTAATTTCTACGATGTTTCTATGGTAAAAATTATGTGGGATAAATAGTTGATAAGTGGTAGAACATAAATTTTAACTTGAGATTTGAATTTTTGAATAGGAAACACAGTTCAAATATTATTTTACAGGCGTTTATGTTCAAATATGTTTCTGTTTCTGTGATATAAAATAGCTTGAAATCATTGAAATCATTGAAATGGTGTAAAAAATCACTAAATGCAAGCTAAAATTGGATATTTACTCGATAAATCCATATATTCATATGTACATTTCTGAAAGGAATGGATGAAATGCTATGTATGCTAATAAATTATGCTAAAATAGGTATGTGATCAGTATCTAAGTTCATGTTAAAATGTTGTCTAATATTTGGTAATATGTATCGTTTTCATAAACTAGGCTATTTGAAATAAAATGTTTAGATAAAATTAAAGTTTATATTCGTGCATATTCTGTTAAAATTGGAAAATTTAAAACAATAAGGTATTCATATTCATTTAGATAACAGTGTGATGTACTAAACTCCATATGCGTAAGCAGGGTTCTACAAGTTCAGATGGTTTCAAGTAAAAGTATAACTAAAAGTAAAGTTTTAAGTGAATATTAATACTTAGAATATGAGTTTAAGTGAAATTTTACGTACTGGTATTTCTGTGATAAAAATGGATTAACCATATCATAGAAAATATTCAAAGTTAATTAATATAAAATTACTAATTAATATAAAACTCGTGAAAAACACGGTATAAAATCACTGAATTGCGTAAAATTTACTAAGTATAAGTTATGATTATTTATTTTATCCTATAAATACTTATTTTCACATGTAAATTAGTGATATAAACAGGAGTTTATATAATTACTGTTAAATATTTCACGGAAAGTAATCTAAAGGTGAATACTTTTCTCTGTATTGTAATCACCTAAGAAATAAAATCATACCTGTTAGTGTACAATAATACCGAAAACTTGTGTAAATTTCATTAAAATTCACCCTTTTTCGTTAAAAATCGGTATTTCTTTTGTTTTGTATAATTGTTAGCGTCGTGTAGAAGATGGAGAAGGGTAAACTTTATTAAAATATAACTCATATCTATCTCCCAACATGGATTTTTTGTAAACATTGATAGCGAATAATATTTATATTATAGTAAAAGTTGTGACCTAGACGGTCATTGTTATGCCCCCCTTTTCCTTAGAATGTGGGGTGGAATTATTATCCCTCCTCAGAAATGCTACATTTTAGGAAAGAAAAAAAAGTTTGCATATTAAGAATAAATAAACAACTGGTTTTTATTTAAATATGGTTCTTATTTCAAGTCTAAATGATATAAAAAGATTATATTACGTACGTCTAAACAGAATTAAATCAAGTATACACAGTAAAATTAGATAATGGTTGTTAAAACTCCTATTATTGTGGGAAAATCAATTGATTAGGTATAAAATTCATTCAAATTTTGAAAATTTTCTGTGTATTACGGTTGAAAAACTAAAAAATATAAGTGTAATTTCTCCTTATAAGTTGATATTCTCATCTTATACTTGAAAAATTCTTAAAAAATCAGCTTTATACCTTACAATTGATATTTTTCAATTGTTTCGTCTAATTAGTAATACTCATTAAAATGTTCGTCATTTAAAATAATTATATATGTTTATTCTACAGCTTATGATTTGATATCCACATCTTATAGTTGAAAAAGTCTTAAAAAATCAACTTTTTCGTTAAAAGTAATATTTTTATTTGCTTATTTATTATACTCATTAAGGTGTCCATTGTTCAGAAACTATAATATGAGTTTAAAATCCATCTTATAGTTTGATATTCTCATGTTATAGTTGAAAAATTCATAAGAAATCAGCATTTTCGTTAAAATTGTTATTTTATTTTGCTTAATTATTATTCTCATTAAGGGGTCCATTGTTCAAAAACTAAAATGTAAGTTTAAATTTCTTCATATAAGTTGATATCGTCATCTTATAGTTGAAAAATTCTTAAGAAATCTGCTTTTTTCGTTAAAGTTGATATTTTTCCATTGTTTCGCTTAATTAGTGATACTCATTAAGGTGTTTGTCATTCAAAATTAGTATATAAAATCAATATTCATCTTATAGTATGATAATCTTGTCCATTTAACTTTTTCTTAGAGTTCTTATTTTCACCCCTCGTGTTACAGTAGAAAATTAATACTTTTTTTCACAATTTCCATTTTTCCCGCTAGGGTGCGTTGCAGGGGCGATCGGAGGGTCGGTGCCTCATCCCCCCACCTCATCCCTCAATCCCTCCACCTCCTGACCCAGAACTGTCATTTCCCTACTACTCATGTTAAGCGTACTTACAAGTGCTGTACATAAGTAAAGTATGTACGTACCGTACTCTAAATGAAAGTCATTGCTTGCTGAACTTCTTGGTCAAAGTAAGCTGTTTGACAGTCTTGACCCGTTTTCGGGTACCCAAGTTGCGCACCCGCTTGACAGAGAGAAGTATGTGGTCACACTTGAGCTCACGCATAATCCACTTCAACACAGTTTCAAGGCCGGCAAATGCTTCACTAGCTGATGGTCTCTGGTCTTTTTCAAATTAGATATTAAGAGCCTACACTAGTACACTAGAAACGTACAAGCTAATGTTAAGTCTATGGGAATTTTCTTGCGCGATTTATCGCTCGCATTTTAATATTTTCCAATGCTGTTTTTGCATAGGATAGCTGAGGTCAATCTCTAACGTTGTTAGTTTTTACTTTTTTGATTTTGGTTCCAGTTTTTTTATATAAGGGTACTTTCACTTTCAGAACCGGTTCCGAAATTGAAAATGTCCGCTTATAAAAAAACTGTAACCAAAATCAAAAAAGTAGAAACTAACAACGTTAGAGGTCGATCTCAGCTATCCTATACAAAAAAAAAATCATTTGAAACTATTAAAATGCGAGCGAGAAATCGCGCAAGAACCTTCCCATAGACTTAACATTAGCTTGAGCGTTCCTTCGCGTGACTAGCGTAGGCTCTTAAGGTCATCTTCTTCCTCGACACTTTCTTCTCTCACACTTTCAATAAGTTCATCATCATTTAGAATTTGATACTCAGGGTCTGACGAATCACACACCATTAACTCTGCTGTATATTCTATATGTTCGCGCGTAGACAGAATCATTATTTTCCGAATCGCAGTACGTTTCCGTCGTATTTTTTTCTGAAATTATGAAAGCGATTCGGATAATCAGCGATTCGGATAGTCGGAGTAAGGATAATTGGAGTTCTACTGTAGTTAAAATTACAGCTTCATTTTTTATGTCTATTATCCCTCAACATCATTGACAGGTAATAGGCAAAGTCTTTTTCGTTATCTTATAGTTTTTAATGCATCATTTACATAAATATGCTTTACGTAGAACACATCCTTTAGATAGATTTTTGAAAAATATGTTTGCTCTTTAAGCTGAAGTTTTCATAATTGGTAAATTACATGTAATTTTAAATATACGTGAACTTTACACGGAGGTCCTAAGCTCTCATTAATCTTCCGTAATATGTGGTTTAACACGTTTGGCACCAAAATTTTTTTAAAGAAATGAAATGAAATAAATTCCATGTTGAAACATCAATTAAATAAATAAAGATTCATCCAATATTTTTTCTGGTTTGAAGCGTTTTTAAACTGGGTTAGATTAAACCACATATTACGGAAGATTAATGAGAACTTGGTACTTCTGACTTTACACATGCTTTCTCCTTCTTTAACAAATAATACAATAAGCCGTTTTCTTATAAATACTGTATATATAATACACCATAAGTTTCGTAAATTTAAAAAGTTTCAAGATTGATTTAAAAAAAATCTAACAAGTCTGCCAAATGATTATTGAAGGCAATTATTGGTAAGACATTTCAACTTCATTCTTCAAAAATGTCACATAATTAGAAAGAGAAATCCATTTCTGTTAATAGATTGTTTTAATTTAATTAACACCTGCTACAATGTTTTGCGACTTGAATGGCTACATGGGAATGCATAGTTTCACTATTCCATTCTTGTCAAACAGTTTCTTGCAAAGAAAAGTGCAACTATTCTTCATCATCCTTTTAATTTCCAGTCTTGGTACCTAGTGACTACTTTCTGTTCCCTAAATGTTCCCCTCAAAAGTTATTTGTTATTTCAATAGCATTGAAGAGAGTAAAAGCCCAAGAATGACTTAAGAAGTATTCTAAATCATAATTTCTACGAAGGTTTCAAAAAGTTCTATGAATAAGCCAAGAGCCAATGATAAGTGTAATAATATATTTTTTTTAATTTAAATTTTGAATTAGATAAAGTTTAATTATAAAACTTTACAAATGTTTTCTAGGCATCTGTATATACAAGGACAGGAAAACATTTCTGAACCTTTATTTAAATTAAGATTTTACGATTTTCTGATATCTTATTCAACATAATTTTAAAAATATATTTATTTGTTTTCATGACTTACTTGCATTGATTCGCAATAAAATTTTATCACCAATGTGTCAAGAAAATTGCCAACCTTATAGATCAAGACAAAGCTTTCACTGCTCAACCTTCGTTCTCCGGACACAAACAATACTATGGGGTATTTTTTTAAACAGACTCACACACAACATACATACTTATACACATTTATCAAGAAGGCATAGATATTTGATTAACCAAATAACAAATATACAGCCAAACTTTACAAAATTTAAAAAAAAAAATGTTCTGATATAGAAAACATTCACGAAAATTCAATAATATTTTATAGGTAAACGAAATCCCTGATTTTCAGAAACTATTTTTTTAGAACCGGTAACCAGGCCTCTACCTGTCAGGTTTTTCTAGCTTAAATATGTAAAAGGACGAAGGAGAAAACCTCAGAAAACAATACATTTTTGAGGTTTAAGAAAACGTTTCGTAAGCAAATAAAATGCGCTTTTGCCGACCGTTAGTTTCGGATACCTATAAGTTTTCAGATTGATTCTTAACCTAAAGATGTCTGAAGATAAGGGAAATGTTTCCAGAATCATGGCTAATTATGAGGATATACTTAATATTTATTGCCATTTCTTCTATATCAGAAATACCTTCAGCAGTTTTATGGTAGATTAGGCAATAAAAGTCTTATATTTACACAATATCATGTATTGTGTAATTACGATTTTACGTAACAAAATTAAGAATGAATTAATACGAGCAAATGTTGTGTGTGTGTGGTGTGCAAATTTTATATAAAAACAGCTCTAACGATTTTGACTAAGTTTTTTATCCTACCGTTTTATGTTACGAGAAGAAGATTGAGCTGGGTCACATGTTCTAGGAAATTTGATTAGTGGTTCGTTTTGGGTCACTAAGGGTCAGGGTAGAGCTAGTTTTATCTAAAAAAACGGCCAAAACGATTATGAAAAATTTTGTATCCCACCATTTTGCATTAAGAGAAGACAGTTGGGCTAATTCACGTGTTCGAGAAAATTAGATTAGTGGGTCATTTTGGGTCACTAAGGGTCAAGCTAATATATCTACGAATATGGCTCTAACAATTTTGACAAAATTTTATACCTTGCCGCATTGGATTAGCAAAAGACCAATGGGCTAATTCACGCATTTGAGAAAATTTGATTTGTGGAAAATGTTTGGGTCCCTACGGGTCAAGCTGATTTTGTCTAAAAAGCGGTTCTAACGATTTTAAATAAATTTTGTATCTCACCATTTTGGGGTAGGAAAAGACCATTGGTCTCGGTTACATGTCCGGGAAAAATTCAATTACGGGTCAATTTGGGTCACTACGGGTCAGGGTCAAGCTAATTTTATCTAAAGAATGGCTCAAACGATTTTGACTAAATTTTGTATTTTACCATTTTGGATTACATGAAGGCAATTGGACTAGGCGACATGTTCGAAAAAATTCGATTAGCTGGTTATTTTGAGTCACTACGGGTATGAAAAATAAAGTAGAAATTTAGTAATTTTGTGTTATAGCGGCCCCCAAGGATGAAATATTTTTGTTTCTGTTTTCATTAATATATTGTAAATTTGGTACTTTCGTGTAATTTTTTTTTTTTTTTTTTTGAACGACAAAAATAATCTGGCCGTGAATGGGAAACATTTTAGTCAAATATTTGAGATTTTCCATTTCATTAAAAATCACTTAATTTTGAGACGAAATGATTGTCAAAAATGATGAAATATAGCTCAAGAATTGAGGAATCGTCAAACGTGAGAGTTTTATTTTTGACAGTGAGGAAACAGTTTCGTCAGATATTTGAGGATTCGCGTTTCGTCAAAAACCACGTGATTCTGTGACGAAATGACTGTCAAAAATAACAAAATAGGGCTTAAGGATTGCCGAATCGTCAAAATTGAGTGTTTTATTTCTGAGAGTGCGGTTAAGAAAATTTTAGCTGAAAAACGGCTAAAACGATTTTGACAAAATTTTGTACCCTACCGTTTTGAGGTACTAGAAGATGATTGGGCTGGGCCACGCGTTCAAGAAAAATTTATTAGTGGGTCATTTTGGTTCACTACGGGTCTGAGTTAAGAAAATTTTATCTGAAAAACCGCTTAAATGATTTTGAATAAATTTTGTATCCTACCATTTTCGGGCACGAGAAGACTATTGGGCTGGGTCACACATTCGAGAACTTTCGATTAGTGGGTCTTTTTTGGCTCAACGCAGGTCAATTTAATGTTATCTAAAAACGTCTCTAACGATTTTGATTAAATTTTGTATCCTACGAGTTTCGGACATGAGAAAATCATTGGGCTAGGTCACATGTTCGAGGAAATTCCATTACGGGATCATTTTTGGGTTACTGTGGGTCAAGCTAATTTTATCTAAAAAATGGCTCAGACTATTTAGGCTAAATTATACATCATATAGTTTTCGGGCACGAGAAGACTTTTGGGCTAGGTCACATGATCGAGAAAATTCGATTAGTGGGTGTTTTTCGTCCTGCGTCATTATGGGTCAAGCTATGGGTCAGGGTAGAGCTAGTTTTATCTAAAAAAACGGCCAAAACGATTATGAAAAATTTTGTATCCCACCATTCTGCATTAAGAAAGAAAAATTGGGCTTATTCATGTGTTCGAGAACATTCGATTAGTGGGTCATTTCTGGGTCATTACGGGTCCAGCTATTATATCTAAGAACACGGCTCTAACGATTTTGACTAAATTTTATATCTTACCGTTTTGGGGTAGGAAAAGACCATAGGTCTGGGTCACATGCCCGAGAAAATTCAATTAGTGGGTTAATTTGGGTCACTACGGGTCAGGGTCTAGCTAATTTTGTCTTAAAAACGGTTCTTGCGATTTTGATTAAATTTTGTATTCTACCATCTTGCGGTACGGAAAAACCATTGGGATGGGTCAGATGTACGAGAAAATTTAATTAATGGGTCATTTTGGGTCATTACGGGTTAGGGTCAAGCTAATTTTATCCAAAAAATGCTCAAGCGATTTTGATTAAATTTTGTACCCTACCATTTTGCATAACGGGAAGACCGTTAGGCTATGTCACATGTTCGAGAAAATTCGAGAAATTTTTTTATGATGTTATCTACTTTTAATAAAATCCGAAGGCAAGAAAGTGTTGCTAACCATTCCGGGCGTGACCACTCTAGTCTGCGAATCGACCGTAGTTAAACGCCATGTTAGGCTGATTGAAAAACCTATGCTAACATATGACGGCTAAATGAATCTATTTATCTATATAATGATTGAAAATTTAATTAATGGGTCATTTTGGGTCATTACGGGTTAGGGTCAAGCTAATTTTATCCAAAAAATGCTCAAGCGATTTTGATTAAATTTTGTACCCTACCATTTTGCATAACGGGAAGACCGTTAGGCTATGTCACATGTTCGAGAAAATTCGAGAAATTGTTTTATGATGTTATCTACTTTTAATAAAATCCGAAGGCAAGAAAGTGTTGCTAACCATTCCGGGCGTGACCACTCTAGTCTGCGAATCGACCGTAGTTAAACGCCATGTTAGGCTTATTGAAAAACCTATGCTAACATATGACGGCTAAATGAATATATTTATCTATATAATGATGCTATCTTATTCTACTTGAAATCATGTCTGTTCAGCATATTTTCCAATAATACATGTATATCATATCCTATTATAATGTTTTAAGTTCATAATTAAAAATCTAGAATAAACATCAGAATCCCAGTATTAAACAAACGAACACTGTTGTCATTCAGCGTCACAAATTCAAATGAATCACAAATGAACGACTCTTTGAAAGTTTCACATCCGATTCTGCTCTTAAAATATATGTAAAAGCATATTAAAGCTTTTAAATATTTTAATTTTGTTTAAAACCTTCAAAAACTATTTTAGCAGTCATCTATCAACAAATCCAAGTGTAGGAAAGTATATCGTAGACCGAGTCGGAGATGCGAACACTGCTACTTCGAGATGCTACTTCCATGTCATCCTACTTCCATGGCGAACCCGAGCGTAGCGAAACGCCATGTTAGGCTTAATGAAAAACATATGATACCTAAACGATAATTTCTTCTGCTTCAAATCATGTTTGTTCAACATATTTTCATATAAAACACTATATCAACATTTCTGTAATCATTTTTTTTTTTTGTAAACACTTTTTTCAGAAATAGCGGTGACAGCTCTCGTAGGGACGCTTTGCGGCGATCCATCCAGTACTATATTACGGTTTTTATAAAATATTTTGGCACCATCTACCGGCAGATGATACAAACAAATTTTGAAGTTTTGTTTTCATCGTAAATAAAATGATTTTTTCTTATGAAACGTAATTAAAATATAAGGAATAAATAGTACCGTGAAATATCCATTTATTTTTGCTTATATAATCAAAAAATGAGCTATGTGGTGAGTCAAGCTCTTTAGAAACTCATTGATAACACTTTTTTACAAAAACTTTCGCACATGGATTATTTTTTAATATTTAGTTTGAATGTTTTTGCCAATCGTTGAACTATTTCAAAAATTTCCATGTCTACTTCCATGTCATCGTACTTCCATGGCGAACCCTAGCGTAGTGAAACGCCATGTTAGGCTTAATGAAAACGTGTGCTAATTAATGAAAACGTGTGCGATAATTTCTTCTGCCTCAAATCATGTCTGTTCAGCATATTTTCATATAAAACATCTATATCAACATCTCTGTAATCAATTTTTTTTGTAAACACTTTTTTCAGAAATAGCGATGACAGCTTTCGTAGGGACACTTTGCGGTGATCGATCCAGTTTTATATTAAGCTTTTTTTAATATTTTGGCGCCATCTACAAGCAGATAATACAAACAAATTTTTAAATTTTGTTTCCTTCGTAAATAAAATTATTTTTTCTTATGAAGCGCAATTAAAATATAAGGAATAAATAGTACCAAGTAATTTCCATTTAATTTTGCTTATATAAATAAAAAATGAGTTATGTGGTGAGTTAAGCTCTTTAAAAACTAATTCATAACACTGTTTTACAAAAACTTTCGCCCATGTATTATTTTTAATATTTAATGTGTATTTTTTGTCCAATCGTTGAACTATTTCAAAAATTTAATATTGAGTTAAAAAAACCATTATTTGTATTTGTAGAAATTATTTGTCATTTTTAAAATGTACTTTTCTACAACACATATCTTTCAATAATAAAATCTTCATGCTGTTGCTTGTATAAAGTCTGATGAAAAATGGTGAAAATCAACTATCTGTCATTTTTGTCGGGGGTTATATACTAGTATATTATAATACGAGCAGATATTGTGTGCCGTTAAGGAAATTTTATCTAAAAAACGGCTCTAACGATTTGGAATAAATTTTGTACCCTACCATTTTGGATTACGAGAAGACAATTGGGTTCAGTCACATGTTCGAGAAAATTCGATTAGTTGGTCAATTTGGGTCACTACGGGTAGTGTCAAGCTAATTTTGTCTTAAAAACGGCTCTAAAATTTTGACTAAATTTTCTATTCTACCAACTTGCGGCAATAAAAGACCATTTGGATGGGTCACAAGTTCGAGAAAATTCGATTAGTGGGTCATTTTGGGCCACTACGGGTCGGGGTCAAGCTAATTTTATCCAAAAAAGGATCAAACGATTTTGACTAAATTTTGTATCGTATTATAATCCGAACAAATGTTGTGTGTATGGTTAAGCAAATTTTATCCAAAAAAGGTTCGAACGATTTTGACAAAATTTGTACTCTACCGTTTTGTGGTACAAGAAGATGATTGGGCTGGGTCACATGTTCGAGAAAATTTGATTAGTGGGTCATTTTGGATCACTACGGGTCACTGTCAAGCAAATTTTATCTAAAAAACTGCTCGAAAGATTTTGAATAAATTTTGTATCCTATCATTTTGCATTAAAAGAAGACAAATGGGTTGTTCACGTGTTCGAGAAAATTCGATTAGTGGATCGGTTTTGGGTCACTACAGGTCAAGCTAATATAACTAAACACATGGCTCTAACGATTTTGACTAAATTTTATATCTTACCGTTTTGGATTAAGAGAAGACCGTTGGGCTAATTCACGTATTCCAGAAAATACGATTTGTGGATCATTTTTGGGTCACTACGTTTTGTATCGTATTATAATCCGAGCAAATGTTGTGTGTGTGGTTAAGCTAATTTTATTTTTAAAAAAGGCTCTAACGATTTTGAATAAATTTTGTATCCTACCATTTTGGGGAAGGAAAAGACCATTGGTCTGGGTCACATGTCCGGGAAAAATTCAATTACGGGTCATTTTGGGTCACTACGGGTCAGGGTCAAGCTAATTTTATCTAAAGAATGGCTCAAACGATTTTGACTAAATTTTGTATTTTACCATTTTGGATTATATGAAGACAATTGGACTAGGTGACATGTTCGAGAAAATTCGATTAGTGGGTCATTTTGCGTCACTACGGGTCAGGGTCAAGTTAATTTTATCTAAAGAATGGCTCAAACTATTTTGACTAAATTTTTTATACTACCATTTTGAATTACGAGAAGACATTTGGGCTCAGTCAGATGTTCGAGAAAATTCGATTAGTAGGTTATTTTGGGTCACTACGGGTAGGGTCAAGCTAATTTTGTCTTAAAAACGGTTCTAGTGATTTTGTTTAAATTTTGTATTTTACCATCTTGCGGTAATAAAAGACCATTGGGATGGGTCACATTTTCGACAAAATTCTATTAGTGGACATTTTGGATCACTACCAGTCAGGGTCAAGCGAACTTTATCCAAAAAAAGGCTCAAACGATTTTGACTAAATTTCGTATCATATATTATAATACGAGCAAATGTTGTGTGTGTGGTTAAGGCTGATCGTCAGTAAACTTCCCGATTCCCCTCGCTAATGTTAATCCTATGGATGTAGGATGCTTTTGTATTTTTAAGATATCTCCTCAGGAAATTAATATTTTTAACTTCTGTTTTCTTTGTACTGTTCTTAAAGGATGTCTCCTTTTTTCTTAGTTATCAAAATATTGTGCTAATTTTATGTGTTGATATCATAGCGATACTGAATAAGAATTTAACACTTCACATAAAATTAAGTATATATTTTAGAAAAAAATTGACAACTAAGAAAAAAAGAGGAGATATTGAGGAGATATTTTAAAAATACGAATGCCACATACGTCCATAGGATTAACATTAGCGAGGGGAATCAGGAAGTTTACTGACGAGCAGCCTTAAGCAAATTTTATTTAAAAATCGGCTCTAACAATTGGAAATTAATTTTGTACCCTACCGTTTTGAGGTACGAGAAGACGATTGGGCTAGGTCACATGTTCTAGAAAATTTGATTAGTGGGTCATTTATGATAACTACGGGTCACGGTCAAGCAAATTTTATATAAAGAACGGCTCAAACGATTTTGGCAAAATTTTGTATCCTACCAGTTTGGATTTCGAGAAGACAATTGGGCTAAGTCACATGTTCGAGAAAATTCGATTAGTTGGCCATTTTGGGTCACTATGGGTATGGTCAAACAAATTTTATCTTAAAAAATGGTTCTAACGATTTTGAATAAATTTTGTATCCTACCATTTTGGGGTAGGAAAAGACCATTGGTCTGGGTCACATGTCCGAGAAGATTCAATTATGGGGTCAATTTGACTCACTACGGGTAAGGATCAAGCTAACTTTATCTAAAATACGCCTCAAACGATTTTCACTAAATTTCGTACCCAACCGTTTTGAGGTACGAGAAGACGATTGGGCTGGGTCACATGTTCTAGGAAATTGGATTAGTGGGACCTTTCTGATCACTACGGGTCACGGTCAAGCAATTTTTTTATAAAGAAGGGCTCAAACGATTTTGACAACATTTTGTATCCTACCATTTTGAATTTCGAGAAGACAATTGGGCTAAGTCACATGTTCCAGAAAATTCGATTAGTTGGTCAATTTGGGTAACTACGGGTATGGTCAAGGTAATTTTGTCTTAAAAACGGTTCTAACAATTTTGACTAAATTTCCTATTCTACCATATAGCGCTACAAATACGTACCGCTATGCCCGTGAACATCGTTAGAGCCGTTTTTTAGATAAAATTTGCATAACCACACACACACACAACATTTGCTCGTATTATAATATAAGATATGATAAAAAGGGTTCAGGTGTTAATGTCTTGCTATCAAAAGAATGTTTGCAACGAACTAAAAATGTAGTTTGGAAGGATGCCCTTTCATTGCAAATATGTAAGTAATGTAAAATTTAGAAATATGTATATAGTTTTAAGATTGATTGTTTCTGTAATTAGTACTGTTATAAAATAAAATGTTTTTATCCATAATAAAGCGACAATTTATTGTTATATCGAGCCGAACACAAAGCTGATTTAAACCGAACGTAGCTCGGTGTTCCCCGCCGTTATCATATTATACTTGAAAAAAAAAATCCCGGAGGGCTCGGTCTACAGGCACAGGTAGATTTCGAAGACGCATACTGTGGGGTGCCTGTTTATTGGGAATTGCACAAGAAATGACTTTTTCCCATGATGCGGCAGTTGGGACTGTACACTTCGATATATACCTGTGTCTGTAGGCTGAGCCGGCAGAGATTTTTTTTTTTTTTGCTGTAAGGGTTGATCCTATAAAAAACGTGTCAATATAAAAGTTGTACATAATATTAGGAGGATTTATAATAAATTTAAGCGGATTTAATATCTTGTGAACTGACAAAGTTATGTATTTTTTCTTCTTAAACCTCTATCCCCCCCCCCTCCCTTGAGACCATTTTAATGATATAAAAAATCTGTCATACATAAATTTTTGGCCCTTTTTTTAGAAGTAATAATAACTTTAAACGGATTCGACACGTATCATAAGTAAGTAGTTATGTGTTTTTTTCTGTTTTCACAAAATTCCCCCCCTTTTCACCCCCCCCTGGTTCGATCTTGCCCATTAATGAACTTGGCAGAGATTTTATGCCCCTTGATTTTATGTATCAGTTTGGAAAAGATTTGTGCAGAATTATGGAAGTTATCGTGTCCATAAAAAAGTGATATAGATAGATAGATAAATTTTAGGTAAATTTCGTAAGAAATACTACCTATTACATTCTCCCATATGTTGAAATTTCTGAAAAATTTTTGCAGATCTACGCCGATCATGGCTCCCAGAACCCAAACCCCCCCCCCCCAGTTCAAAACATTATCTATCTATCTATCTATATCACTTTTTTATGGACACGAAAACTTCAATAATTCTGCATAAATCTCTTCTTAACTGATACATAAAATCTCGGTCAAGTTCGTTAATGGGCAAAATCAACCAAGGGGTGGAAGGGGGGGTTGTGAAAACAGAAAACTCCCATAACTTCTTAATTATGACACGTATCGAATCCGTTTAAAGTTATTATTACTTCAAGGAAAAGGGTCGAAAATTTATGTATGACAGATTTTTGATATCATTAAAAATGGCCCCAAGGACGGGGGGTAGGGGGAGAAGAGGGGTTTAAGAAGTAAAAAATTCATAACTTCTTCAATTCACAAGATATCAAATTCGCTTAAATTTGTTATAAATCCTTTTAATATTATCTACAACTTTTATACTGACATGTTTTTTATAGGACCAACCCTTACAGCCAAAAAAAAAATTATAACCAAAAATTTCCTGCCGGCTCCACCTACAGACACATTTAGATTTTGAAGCGGGCGGTCCCAACTGCTGCATCCTGGAAAAAGGTAATTTCTTCTGCAATTCCCAACAAACAGGCACCCCCCCGGTCTGCGTCTTCGAAATCTACTTGTGCCTGTAGTCCGAGCCATCTGGGATTTTTTGAACGGTGTTGGTTTTGGGTTCTGGGAGTCATAACTGGCGTAGATCTGCAAAAAAAATCCAGAAACTCCAACATAGGGGAGAATGTAATAGGTAGTATTTCTTACGAAATCTACCTAAAAACAAAGATGCATGGCGTATGTATGAATAAATGGAATTTTATCTATGTTTGAAGTAGATACTGTTACACATTATACTACGAAGAGATTAGTTAAATAACAATACTTATAAAACATACTGCTAACAATTAAAAATGCATTTTGTTTAGATTTTTAAAACGTTGATAAAACAAATTTAAATAGATGACAGAAAATAAATAATGATGTTTTTCAGCATGTAAACCATGCAAATATTTATAAAAGATTCACAACATGATTAGAATCTAATTTTTCTAACCTAGTGAAAAAGTGTACAAGCTGGTAGTCGAACCCAAGAACTTTGGATTAAATTGTAAATGACACATGAGCCGAAATTGTAAATCACACATGAGCCGAATTTGGCTATCGCGTAGATGTTTGCCGTGCAGCAAACGGTGGACACATTGAATATTTATAATGTCTTAAAAAACTTTTAAACTTCTTCTTTTCATTGGTATAAAGATTGTTCATTTTGGATTTGTACTTTAATAAATACAATTTTTTGAAAATAGGTCCATCATTTAAAATAACCCTGTATTTCTTCTAATAGAAAACAGATATATTTCTTCTAATAGAAAACAGCTAGTTTCAGTAAGAGGAACTAACTTACAAGTACATAAAAATATAGAATAAGAGAACAAAAGGAAATTGAGATCCCAAAGATCTGCGTTATGTTTGGAAAATTTACATTTTTATGAAAATACGCAGTTATAAAAACATAGATATTTTTTTAATCAGATATTTAATAAAAAAATAATTACAATTTTTAGTGTCTGATTTTGACTTACCCCCCCCCCCCCCTCTACCCGTCAAAGGTCCACACACACAATTAAAAATGCTTTTTAGTCGGTCACTGTACATTGTTTATATAGATACCAATATAAAATACAAGTATAAAAATGCTGACTGTAATTTAAAAAACAAGAACGAAAAATCATGCGTCAAGCATAGATTATATAACACTTTCCAAGGCTTCCAAAATAATTTTACAAATCATACCGTTTAATAAGCTGAAAGATAACATCTAAGTAAACAATTTTGAAAACGCATAACATATTTAAAAACATAATTTCAGGAATTTCCAACGTATACAATATTTGGAAAAATATCCAAATACTTTTATTCAGCCCTGTATATGATCTATAGATTTGTATATATACTACATAGGATGCTAAATTTTAGTTCAGTTAAGAAACGCGTAGCACAGTTTAAAATTATCCTTCTGGAGTTTCTGTCAATAAACGAAAATATGTTCGGGAGCTTTTGTGATTCCCTGTATAGGATCTACAAAATTTATACACACTACGTAATAAACAAAAAGTGAGTTAATTTTAAAATCGCGTTCGGTAACTTAAAACGCACTTCCAGGAATTATTGTTAACAGGCAGTAGAAAATTCTTTTGTGTGTCCCTGTAAATGAACGATGACTACTATACACACAATATTCTGTAGTAAGCTTCTTGTAATACACCTTAGTGATATATATCAATTACAATGTGTTTGCAATTGTGTAACATCATTAAAATAAACCGCAAATGATTTTTCCCCATAGACCGTAATGTAACGGAATTCTTTTGAGTTTCCCTGTAAAAAAACTATAAGTGCTACACACTTCACTTGAAATAGGGAACGTGCTATAGATAACGACAATAACATATAAAAATTGCAAGGCAATCCGAGCATATTTACGGGAGTTAGAGCGCGGACAGACGGCCAGACGGCAAACCGTCAGACAAGCCGCATTCATAAACACTTTTCAACTAGGTTGGAAAGTCTTAATAAGACAATATGATTTAATGTAAAAATATCAATATTTTTCAAACTGTAGACAGCAACACAGGAGAAATTTACTACTACAGAGATTCTATTAATAATGCATGTGAATGAAATATACACATTAAAATAATATATTTTTATTTTGTACTATCATGTTAGTCAATTTCTGATAAATTACATCATCAAAAATCCAATTTTTGTTTTTTATCAGCCTCAAGTAACCACCAATATGATATTAAAAAATACTATTCATAATATCAACAAAAAAGAAAAATCATGCGTCAAACCTATATTATGAAACACTTTTCAGTATAATATAAAAAACTGCCCCGTTTAATAAAGGGAAAAATTGTATGTAAAAAAAAAACAATTAGAAAAACCGAAAATACCGACCGAAATTAAAACCGAATTTAAGCAATTACTATCCATAGTCGGATGAGTATTCAAAATTTTTCGTAAACTCCTGTATATGATCTATATATTTGTACATATATAGCATTATATACAAAAATTTATTTCAGTTAGGAAATGCATAACACAGTTGAAAATTCCATTTTAGGAATTTCTGTCAATAAATGGAAATGTACTCGAATCCTTTTGTGAAACACTGTATATGATCTATAGAATTTATACACACCAAGTAATATGTAATAAATTAGTTAAATTTAAAAACACATACCACAACTGAAAACGCACTTCCAGCAATTATAGCTCATAGACATTAATTTAATCGAATTGTTTTGTGTGTCCCTATATATGAACGATAAATTGTTATGCACACCATATTCTTCGGTAAGCATTCTTGTAGTGCACCTCAGTGATGTATATCAATTTCAATATGTTTGAAATATAATTACATCACTAACATACATTGCAAACGATTTTTCCGACCATAATGTAAAGGAATTCTTTTGAGTATCCCTTTAAAAGAACTATAAATGGTACACACTTCATTTTCAATAACGAACATACCATAGTAAACATATATAACATATATCGGTTATATGACAATCCAAGTAAATTTACGCGAGTTAGAGCTTGGGTAGGCAGGCGGCTAGACGGCCAGAAAAACCAAATTCCTATACACTTTTTAACTATGTTGGATATGTTAAAGAAACAAAGATTAAGGGATAACGCTCGTAATTTTTGATAATTTGTTTTGACAAAATTGCACATTTGTATATACGAATGAAAATACACTTGAAAAGAATTATCAATCTTTAATATCATTAACAGATTTTTAATTTTCATTAAAAAAAAGGCAGCTGTGAAACGTAGTGATACAAAAAAAAAAAAAAAAGCGTTTTGAAGCATTACACTTTTTATCGAAGCACCTCCGAATTTTAACCGCATATTTTTAACACTTTTCTCTAGAGAAGTACGCAAGATAATTAAAGAATATTGATTGTTGTATAAGTGATAAACATGCAAATATGGGCACGATTTTTCATAACAAAATTTTACTTTGTACATTGTTTAAAAATAAAAATATTTGATAAATCATAAAAACATTCTGCATTTCTTTATTGCGAATATGTGGTTAAAATTTGAAAGCGATCCGATAAAAATTGCCAAATTTGTGCTGCAATCCGCATTTTTACATCACCATGTTGCCACAGCTCCAGTGGCGTCATTTTGATTTTTTAAACAAAAATATGTTAATGTTAAATAAATATTTATATAATAAATATCTACAAATTAATTTTCATTCCGATAAAAAGTTTTCTGAAATAAAGAAATAAATAATAAAAAATCATGGATTTTTCAAGCGTCGTAAGAGCGTTACCCTTTAAAAGACATTAACAGTAAAGATTACTGATAAAAATAGTTTTTTTTAATTCTCAAAAACAATGATTACATCATCAAAATCTAAATTTTTATATTCTTCATTTTGAACACATTATAATTAAAACAAAATTAATAATGGAATTATTTTTAAAATATGAATGGTTGCCAAAAAAGTAGAAAGTAAGATAACTCTTACTAAAATTACTGCTACAAATCTACTAACTTACTACTGCTAAATTTGTGGCTCTTTGGCAAAGGTCCGACTTGCCCCTGCAAAAATCGCGCCTGCTAATTTAATCGTAAATATTTTTATCGTATTTATTTGCTAACATATGGTGAGCAAAAAATCCAAGAATTTATTACATTTTTACATGTAAAATATTCTAAAAAACAATTTCATACTGAACGTTACTTTTTTAATATTCAGAAGAACTGTTTGTTAACTTCTGTAACATTTTAATGCAAATAAATCGACCTACCGAAGTACAGCTCATCATTTCAGTGATTTGAGTAGCGACATTTAACGATGGCGAGAAAATAAAACATATTTTAGAACCCCAAAAATTGCAATTATTATTGCAAGATATTTTCTAAAAGATTGTTTTAAAAGTTTATTTTAATGAATGAACATCGTTAAACTTTTTAATTAATAAATTAAAGGTAACGAAATGACAGTTCACTTATGTAATGCATTCTGCAAACGTTGTGGGATTTATTCTATTTTAGATAAATAAATATTCAAAAAGCAAATTAATAAATTAATACATAATGACGTTCATATTTTATCTTCAGAAACTTAGGCGATAGAAATGCTAGATTTGTTTTCACATTTTAATTAAAGTTAATCGACCAACGCCATATTGCGATGATGAACAATCGATCATTTAAACAACATTCGTTAATATAATGTATAATAAATGAATATATTTTAAAAAAATGTTTCAAAGTTTTAACATAACTAAGTAAATCAAAACAGACGTGCTTACGTGAAACCATAGAGATATACCCAAGGGAGCTGGAGGAGCCAGTTTCTTCACGTACAGGAGCTGAGAGTGCAATGCGAGTGAAACACATATTCGGTAGCTCTAGTTTATTGCATAACGAGTAGTAACAGTAAAGAATAGTTTGTCGATTTTTGATTGGTTAGACTTTTTTCCCCACTGAAAAAGCGCAATTATTTCAGTTTACCTGAAAACAGAAAATGGAGAAAATTCAAGCGGACAAACAATTCTTTGGAGTAAAAGGTACGAAACATAAATTCGTTGAAAGAAATTTGGTGTAGGTTTTTTTTAGATAGGTTGAAGATTTTTAATTTTTTTAACGCTTTAATTTAACGAGAGGTGAGTTATCTAAATAAAAAGATGTTCTTTAAGTACGGTTTATTTAATAAGAATGATTTAAAGAAGTTTAATCAAGCAAAAAACACAATGAACATTTAAATCCGAGATTGGTTTTGTAATAATATGCAAAATATTGCAGTTTTTCAAGACTAAAATAAATGTAAAACAATTTAAAGGAGTCCATAAATAAAGTTTTTCGCTTAGAAACTCAATTTTTTAAAGTTTTTAAATTCATTAAAAAAAAG
This sequence comes from Maratus michaelseni, assembly GCA_963931845.1. Taxonomy (NCBI): domain Eukaryota; kingdom Metazoa; phylum Arthropoda; class Arachnida; order Araneae; family Salticidae; genus Maratus; species Maratus michaelseni. The sequence continues at coordinate 276,996,467 of OZ007599.1, forward strand.
ATAAGGGAGAGATGTTGTAATTCAGAATGTACTAATTAATGAATGCGTGTTTTTTCAATATTAAATTACAAAAATCTCTTATTGCAAAATATATTGCAGTGTTTCAATGTTTCAATACACGAAAAATAATTTAAACGGGGCCATAAATAAAAGTTTTCTCTTAGATACCCAAATGGTTAAAGTTTTTAAATTCATTAAAAAAGAAAGGGGAGAGATGTTATATTTCAGAACTCCCTATTTTTTTCACTATTAATGAATGCGTGTTTTCTTTATTAGATTACAAAAATCTAGTATTATCTCCAAATACTGAAATTTTTCCAAACTTAAATACACGAAAAATAATGTAAAAGGGGCCATATAAATAAAAGTTTTTCTGTTAGATACTCAAATGGTTTAAATTTTTAAATTCATTAAAAAGGTAAGGTGAGAGATCTTATATTTCCGAACTTACTATTAATGCATGCTCGATTTTTTTTCTATATTATATTGCAAATATCTATTATTTATCTATTTAAAAGTGTAAAAAAATGTATGCATACGCAAGCAAGATACAATTATCAGCATTCAAACGCATCTTACATTTTCTAATAATATGCAAAACATTGCAGTTTATTAAACTTAAATACAGTCGAACTTCTTTGATACAGAAGCAATGAGATGAAAAAAGTCTTCGTATTAACTGTTACTCTTAATATCCGTGAAGATAATAACAATTTTAAACACACAACACATAAAAATAATAATTACAACTATTAATTGCTCTAATTATCTCAATGCTAAAATTAACACAATACCATAAAATTTCCCGGAAAACTTGGCTAGCATAGTCGCTACAATTTTTGAGCTATTGATTTCGCATATCCTTTTTTTAACAGTGCAATACGACACATGAAAAGGCTGGTTAATATAGACAAGAATAAGATAGGTAAAGAAAGAAACAAAGGCTTTATTCTATACTCCTTCCTTTCTAAAGCTCAGTTGTAAATCTTACTAAAGGTTGGCAATTAAAACGTTCTTATATAGCCCATATTTGTTTCATTCTCTCAAGACCTCAGGGCATTCCTTTACATTTTTTGGGGGGGTGTGATAAATTATTTTATGATTGTTAGTTGTAATGTAGATATTGTTGTAATGTAGGCAATTGTAATGTAGATACAATATATTATCACTAAAAGAAAACAGTGTTCGATAAGAGAGGAACTTCTTTCCTGATTCTACCTTGCTTTTCACAGAAAATAAAATGTATAAACTGTGATCGTGCTTTTGTAGCACGTAAAAGACGTAAAAATGTTAATGTAGTTTAAAAGATGAACGATTTTACGTAGATTTCGTAAGAAATACTACCTATTACATTCTCCCTTAAATTTGAATTTTTGAAAATTTTTTGCAGATCTATGCCGATTATGACTCCCAGAACCCAAAACCATCCCCAGTTCAAAACTTTATCTATCTATCTATATCACTTTTTTATGTACACGAAAATTTCAATAATTCTGCACAAATCTCTTCCAAACTGATACATAAAATCAAGGGGTATAAAATCTCGGTCAAGTTCGTTAATGGGCAAAATCGAACCAGGGGGGGGGGAAATGGGGAGGGGCTTTTTGTGAAAACAGAAAAAACCCCATAACTTCTTAATTATGATACGTATCGAATCCGTTTAAATTTATTATTAATTCTAGGAACAGGGCCGAAAATTTATGCATGACAGATTTTTGATATAATTAAAAATGGCCCCAAAAGGGGGGGAAAGGGGGGTTTTGGAAGAAAAAAATTCATAACTTCGTCCATTCACAAGATTGCAAATCCGCTTAAATTTATTATAAATCCTCTTAATATTATCTAAAACTTTTATACTGACAAGTTTTTTATAGGACCAACCCTTATAGAAAAAAAAAATTAAAACAAAAAAATCCCTGCCGGCTCCGCCTGCAAACAAGTTAGATTTCAAAGTGGGTGGTCCCAACTGCGGCATCATTGGTAAAAGGTAATTTATTCTGCAATTCCCAACAAACAGGAGCCCCACGTTCTGCGTCTTCAAAATCTACATATGCCTGTAGGCCGAGCCATCAGGGATTTTTTTAATGTGCAATTTGCTCGTTTAAACCGTATTCTCGTTTTAGCAGTGCTCGTATTAAATGAGTTCGACTGCACATAAAAAAGTTAAAGGTTTACATAAAAATTCAGAATAAAAACACCAGAATAAATAAAAATTCTCAGTTATCTGTAAAATGTTTAAGCAAACGGTTATAAAAAAATATCAAATTATGTTCACAGAAACTCTGTGTGGTAGTTTTATTTTTAAATGAAAATGTTTAAAAACTTAAAAAAAAAAAAAAAAAAAAAAACCCAGAGAAGAGAGATCTTACATTTAAGAACCTCCTATTAATGACTGTGTGCGCGCATTCTGATTTTTTATTTTACTTAAAATAAAAAATATTTTTTATGTGTGATTTATATGCTTAAAAGTGTAAAAAGCTTTTCAGAATCTATTGGAGACATTAATAGACGTTAAAATCTAAATTATACTATTTAATAGTATGCAAAATATTTTTGTTCTTTAAAAGCTTAATTACATGAAAAGCAATTTAAAGATGGGAACAAATGTAAGTTTACTGACTGCTCAATCATCAGTAGCAACCAAAATTTACCTCAACAATTAATGAATGTTAACTTTAAAAATAATTTTTTTTAAATATTTAATTATTTAGTGTTCCTTATTATTTACGTTTTGATTGTCATTTCAGAAATAACATATACAACTAAACGAATCAGACAGGGTGAATTAATTTATTTTGATTTGTGCAAATGTAAATTTTTAAAGATCAATGTATATTTTCTCAGATGCAATCTAAATGTAACTTAAATGGTAAGCTTTGCATATAATATACTGTAAATACAGCAACAAACATTATAAGTTACTTTCTTTTACAATTATATTGATTCTAATTAAAAGAATTATTGTTAAATATTCAGCAATCATTTTGAATATTTTTCGCGAAATGATGGATCGATATTGAAATCGAGCAATAAAGAATTGTTCATAGTCTGTGATGTACTCTGAAATGTTTTAACATTTTACTTTGACTATAATAATAATAAAAAAAATCCCTGACAGCTCGGCTTACAGGCACAGGCAGATTTCGAATACGCAGACCGTGATGAAGAAATACCTTTTTTCAATGATGCGGCAGTTGGAACCGCCCACTTCGAAATATACCTGTGCCTGTAGGCGGAGCCAGAAAGGATTTTTTTTGTTTTTAATTAATTAATTAATTAATTTATTTTTGCTGTAAGAGTTGGTCCTATAAAAACTTATCAGTATAAAATTTGTAGATAATATTAAGAGTATTTATAATAAATTTAAGCGGATTTTATATCTTGTGAATTTACGAAGTTATAAATTTTTTTCTTCTTAAACCCCTATTTCTCCCCCCTCCCCTTCAGGCATTTTTAAGGAAATCATAAACCTGTCATACATAAATTTTGGCCCTTTTCCTAGAAGTAATAATAACTTTAAACGGATTCCATATGTATCATAATTAAAAAGTTATGTTTTTTTTCTGTTTTCACAAAAAGCCCCCCATTCCCCCTCCCCATTGGTTCGATTTTGTCCATTAACGAACGTGATCGAGATTTTATGCTGCTTGATTTTGTGTATCAGTTTGGAAAAGATTTGTGCAGAATTATGAAAATTATCGTGTCCATATATATATATATAAAGTTTTGTACTGGGGGTGGTTTTGGGTTTTAGGTGGGATTGGTGTAGACCTGCAAAAAGTTTCCAGAAATTCCAATGGGGATAATGTAATAACACATTATCCCCCGAATCGCCGAACAATCAATTGCCGAACCGATGTTTTTTTAGTAAATACTAACCTTTTAAAGGTAGTAGAAAAAATGCCATGATGATTCGCCGTATGGATAAAACGTTAGAGTGGTTTTAGTTGAACGACTTTGTTGATAAACAAAAAAATGGATAACAAGAATTTCAAGAATTGTTATTTGATGGGGAAAAAATACCGTTCAAACAAAAGCTTGGCTAGATAAGCGTTATCCGGACACTGCACCAGGTAAATCAGCCATCATTGACTGGTTTGCTGAATTTAAATGTGGCCGTACGGACACCAATGATGCACCCCGCAAAAGAGGTGGTTACTCCGGAAAACATAAAAAAGTCCACAAAATCGTTTTGGGGAACCGTAAAGTGAAGTTGCAGGAGATAGCTCAGACTCTGAAGATATCCAAGGAACGTGTAGGTTTTATTTTGAATGAACATTTGTCTATGAAAAAGCTGTTGTCAAAGTGGCTGCCGCGCGTGTTGACTTTTGACCAAAAACAATAACGAGTTCTGAGCACTGTTTGGAGCTTTTTCGTTATAAAATTATGTTATTTATTATTAAATTATTATTATTAATCATTTATTAAATTATTATTATTAAATTATTATTATTAAATTATTTTTAAAATTATTTTTATTAAATTATTATTATAAAATTATTATTTTTAAATTATTATTATTATTATTAAATTATTATTATTTATTATTAAAGTTATCTTATTTATTAAAGTTATAAAGTTATAAAGTCATAAAGTTATAAAGCTTTGTTAAAAAGTTGTGTTTTCTTTATTAGACTGGGAACTTATCAGCCCATGTGTTAGGGAGTATTTATTACGAAATCTACCTAACCCTTGTAGATAGTAAATTGAAAATAATTGACTTTTCTTTTTAACACTTTCCAACATATTGGAAACATGTTTATGACTTAGGTTTTCCTGTCCGTCTGCCCGGGTTCTAACTCTCATAAATAAATTCGGATTGCCTTGTAATGTTTATATGATATTGACGTTTACTATAACACGATCGTTATTGAAAATTAAGTGTATAGCATTTATAGTTCGTTCACAGGGCCAGTCAAAAGTAGTCCGTTACAGTATGCTCAATGGGAAAAATCGTTCCAAGTGCATTTTAACGATGTTACACCATTTCAAACATAATGAAACTGATATGCATTTATGAAGTGCATTAAAATGTGTATTCTCTAAAACATGGGGTGCAAAGAAATTAGTATTTATTTACTGGACCACACAAAAGAATTCCGATACATAATGGTCTATAGGGAAAAGCTGTTTGCAGCATATTTTAATTATGTTACACTATTTCAAATATAATGAAATTGATATACCTTACTGAGGATTACAAAAGACACGTGCTGTAGCAGATGATGTGCATACAATTTATCATTCATTTATAGGGAAGCACAAAAGATTACGGATACAGTTCTGTATCCGAAGTACTGCCTATTAGCGGTAATTTGGGGAAGTGCGTTTCCAGTTATGGTATGCATTTTAAATTTAAATAAATTTTTGCATACTACTTAGTGTGTATAAATGCTTAATATCATATACAGGGTCACACAAAAGATTTCGTAAGCATACCCCAAAGGGCCTAAAATATCCCAAAAAGCCAGAAAAAGCCCCACGGGGAGGGGCGCCCCTATGCTAAGGCAGATATGCATACTAAATATGGTGACTATGTAACATATAACATATAGTATACTAATTAAAGGAAAATCTGGTATACGGTGGCCAGCAGAACTCCTAGCAATGAAAGATAAACTCCTCCTTGAAGTCTCCAAAGATGACACAGGGTCTATCGATAACTCTTCAGACACTAGCAAGCACGACCATGGAGATGAAAGGTACAATTATATTAAATAAGATGGAATTGTAATTTTGAAATGGCCACAAGCCCCCGATTGTTGAGCCATATCTGGCCGTTTGGAGGAACTCTTTCTGGCCCTTTGGTGTATCCCACACCAAAGGGAGCCTTCCCCTTCTCCCCTTGTCCCATTTTTAGGTTACCTAGTTAGCTCTCCTCCTCCTTTTCCATCACCATTTCCTTTTTTAGCGCAGGGGACCATTTTCTTGAGTTATAACAATTTTCCGCTTTAGACGGCATCTCAGTACCTATAATACTTATAAGTACTAACGTGATATCCATGGTATCATCCAATTCTAAATTTTTGGGTTAAGCCATATTCTGGGGTCCTTTCGGCCCTAAACCCTTTAGTTTCCGTGCTATGGGTTTTTTCTTAACTTAATTATTTTCCCGTTTAAGGCAATTTTACGGCCTTTTGAACGCTATTCCAACAGCCCCTGAAATATGTTTTTTCTTTCTTTTTGCCTTCATGGGTCACTGACGCATGTCCACTATTAAGATTGAATCTCTCAGTTATTTATTTAATGTAGAAACATACATTTTTTTCCAGCTGAAGAAATTAAGATCCGAATTCAATAAATTTAAGATATCGACCAGCGGGATTGGGCATTTAAAACATCGGACAACATTTGGAAATCATTATAGCGCTCATTAAACCTACGATTCAGTTAGGCGAAAAAATTTAAAATTCTTTAAAAAATGCTCGTCGCGAAAGGGTTGTTTATTTATTTATTAATTTTGAATTAGCACATTCCAATTATAAAATTTAAAAAACAGCAGCACCCTGTAATTCAACAAAACATTTCAGCGTGTAATTATTTTCCAATTCTCAAAAGTCAACATTCTGTAATTTGTGCCGCTTTTTTCAATGTGCGTATCTATTTTTACAAAACTATAACTACAAATCATATTGGAACATTTTTTAATTGATATGGACGTTTAAAAATTTTCATAATTAATTTTCTTTGCGTAAAAAAAAAAAAAAAAGAATTTTTTATTCAGATAAAGTCGAAAAAATGTTGAAGTTGAAAAATAGTAGTTACAGTCTCATTATTCCAAAATCCCTCCGAGAGGGAAAATAATTGGCGAAAAAAAAAAGAAAAGAGAACAACAACAGCAACTCTTTAATTTCACAATCAGTTGCAATCATAAAGTTGACACGTTGTCAATTCTGAGCTATGAGGATTTGGTAACCTGACAGGTCACAGTAGTACTAGTTTGTCGCTGCACCAGGTAAGACATTTTTAATAGTTATTCATTAATAATGTAATCATAACTGTTTAAAACTTAATAAATATTATTATTTCAGAATTTATTAAAAATAAACACTTTATAAAACATTAATTGGTAGATTATTAATTGATATATTAAAAACAGATAAACAAAATTATGATCGTTTTCCGTTACCATATGGTAACGGAAAACGACAATAATTTTCTTTATCTATCTTTAATATATCTATTAATATGTTACCAATTAATGTTTTATAAACTGATTATTTTTAATAAATTGATGTAACAAAACGAACAGATTATGTTTGTGAACAGAATATGTTTATAACGGGAAAAAAATCATGTCATTCATAGTCCCGACGAATGAAACAGTATACAATTATACCTGCTGTTACGGAAACCTGTATCAAACGGTTTTTTATTCTGATCTATTCGGTTTTCATAGATTTAACTGGATATAAAACGATATAGTGTGTTATTATTTACAATTAATTTTAAATCATAATTTTTGTTACTTAATTCCCACTGCAAAATCTGTGAAATGGAACCTGTTTATAACGGAATCAAGCTTAAATGAAAAATTTTCTAATTCCGACGGAAGGAATATTTTACAAATCTACCTTGTAAACAGCAAATCTCTCAAATGGATTTTTTTTCTGGTACGTAGTGATTCGGTTTTCACAGAGTTTTTTGCACGTTTGTGGTTCATTATTAATTGTAAAATTATAGAAACCTATTAATTGCAAAATCACTAGAAAGCAAAGTCAAGTTCCGTTTTTGATAGGTTTCCATTTCAGAAGATATATTTGTAGAATTTTCTTTCATCAGGACCATGGAATGGTTCTGTTTAAGGTAGAATTCCGTTATAGATAGTTTCTGTTTTCATAGATTTTATTGTACTATGCATATTTTTAATGATATATAAATAAGAGTACAATAAATCGTGTGGAAATGCAGTCGCTGGGGACCGAAAAAAATAATTTCGTTTTAGACAGATTTTCGTCTTAGCAGTCAAAAGAATATAGTTCTTCCACTCGGATCTAAGAATATATTTCTTCCATTTCGGATCGGGTTACGGTTCGATGGCTTTTTTGTCGGGTTCTGGTCGGGTTTTTGGTTAACAAATTTTCAGGTTTGGGTCGGAATTCGGGTTAAATTAAATTTGCAGGTTCGGGTCGGGTGTCGTGTTAACTTGAAATTTCAGGTTTGGATCGGGTTGCGTTTCGACGGAATTTATTTTGTCGGGTTCGGTTCGGTTTATGGTTCGATGGATTTTTTTGTCTGGCTCTTGTCGTGTTTCGGGTTAACTTGAATTTTCTGGTTCGGACCCAGTTTCGTGACGACGAAAATTATTTTGTCGAGTTCGGATCGGGTTAGGAATCGATGGATTTTTATTTTTCTGGTTCTGGTCCGCTTTCGGGTGAAGTTCATTTTTCGGGTTCCGTACGGGTTGCATGATGACGGAAATTATTTTCACGTGTTCAGATCGGGTTACGGTTCGATGGAATTTTTTCCTGGTTCGTGTCGGGTTTCGTGTTAACTTCGATTTTCAGGTTCAGGTCGGGTCGCGACATGAAGTGATTTATTTATTTCGTCGGGTTCGGATCGTGTTACGGTCCGATGGATTAATTTTGTTCGGTTAGGATCGGGTTTCTGGCTAATTTAAATTTTCAGATTTGGGTCGGGTTTCTGGTTTGCATAAATTTTCAGGTTCCGGCATATTTCGAATTAACTCAAATTTTCAGTTTCGAGTCGGGTTGCGAGAAAAAGGTATTTACTTTTTCGTGTTCGGATTGGGGTATGGTTCGTTGGATTTATTGTCTGGATCGGGTCGGGTTTCAGATTAACTAGAATTTTCTGGTTTTGATCGGGTTGTGACACGAAGGAATTTATTTTCTTCCGGTTCGAATCGGGTTACTGTTCGATGGTTTTTTCTGTCGGGTTCGGGTCGGGTTACGGTCCGATGGATTAATTTTGTTCGGTTAGGATCGGGTTTCCAGCTAATTTAAATTTTCAGATATGGGTCGGGTTTCGGGTTTGCATAAATTTTCAGGTTCCGTCATATTTCGGGTTAACTTCAATTTTCAGGTTCGAGTCGGGTTGCGAGAAGAAGGAATTTAATTTTTCTTGTTCGTATTGGGTTATGGTTCGTTGCATTTTTTTTTCTGGATCGGGTCGGGTTTCAGGTTAACTTGAATTTTCTGGTTTTGATCGGGTTGTGATGCGAAGGAATTTATTTTGTTCGGGTTCGGATCGGGTTACGGTTCGATGGTTTTTTTTGTCGGGTTCGGGTCGAGTTTTTGGTTAAAAAATTTTCAGGTTTGGTTCAGAATTCCGGTTAATTTAAATTTGCAGGTCCGTTTCGGGTGTCGGGTAAACTTGAAATTTCAGGTTCGGATCGGGTTGCGTTTCGACGACATTTATTTTGTGGGGTTCGGATCGGTTTATGGTTCGATGGAGTATTTGTCGGGTTTTGGTCGGGTTTTGGGTTAAGATGAATTTTCTGGTTCGGATCCTGTTGCGTGACGACGAAAATTAATTTGTCGAGTTCGGATCCGGGTTAGGAATCGATGGATTTTTCTGGTTCTGGTCCGCTTTCGGGTGAAGTTCATTTTTCGGGTTCCGTACGGGTTGCATGATGACGGAAATTGTTTTCACGTGTTCAGATCGGGTTACGGTTCGTTGGAATTTTTTCCTGGTTCATGTTAACTATGATTTTCAGGTTCAGGTCGGGTCGCGACATGAAGTGATTTATTTCGTTGGGTTCCGATCGGGTTACGGTCCAATGGATTGATTTTGTTCGGTTAGGATCGGGTTTCTGGCTATTTTAAATTTTCAGATTTGGGTCGGGTTTCGGGTTTGCATAAATTTTCAGGTTCCGTCATATTTCGGGTTAACTTCAATTTTCAGGTTCGAGTCGGGTTGCGAGAAGAAGGAATTTACTTTTTCGTGTTCGTATTGGGGTATGGTTCGTTGAATATTTTTTCTGGAACGGGTCGGGTTTCAGGTTAACTTGAATTTTCTGGTTTTGATCGGGTTGTGACACGAAGGAATTTATTTTGTTCGGGTTCGGATCGGGTTACGGTTCGATGGTTTTTTTGTCGGGTTCAGTTCGAGTTTTTGGTTAACAAATTTTCAGGTTTGGTTCGGAATTCGGGTTAATTTAAATTTGCAGGTCCGTGTCGGGTGTCGGGTTAACTTGAAATTTCAGGTTCGGATCGGGTTCGTTTCGACGACATTTGTTTTGTGGGGTTCGGATCGGTTTATGGTTCGATGGAGTATTTGTCGGGTTTCGGGTTAAGATGAATTTTCTGGTTCGGATCCTGTTGCGTGACGACGAAAATTATTTTGTCGAGTTCGGATCGGGTTAGGAATCGATGGATTTTTATTTTTCTGGTTCTGGTCCGCTTTCGGGTGAAGTTCATTTTTCGGATTCCGTACGGGTTGCATGATGACGGAAATTGTTTTCACGTGTTCAGATCGGGTTACGGTTCGATGGAATTTTTTCCTGGTTCATGTTAACTTTGATTTTCAGGTTCAGGTCGGGTCGCGACATGAAGTGATTTATTTCGTTGGGTTCGGATCGGGTTACGGTCCGATGGATTAATTTTGTTCGGTTAGGATCGGGTTTCTGGCTATTTTAAATTTTCAGATTTGGGCCGGGTTTCGGGTTTGCATAAATTTTCAGGTTCCGTCATATTTCGGGTTAACTTCAATTTTCAGGTTCCAGTCGGGTTGCGAGAAGAAGGAATTTACTTTTTCGTGTTCGTATTGGGGTATGGTTCGTTGGATTTTTTTTCTGGATCGGGTCGGGTTTCAGGTTAACTTGAATTTTCTGGTTTTGATCGGGTTGTGACACGAAGGAATTTATTTTGTTCAGGTTCGGATCGGGTTACGGTTCGATGGTTTTTTTTGTCGGGTTCGGGTCGAGTTTTTGGTTAACAAATTTTCAGGTTTGGTTCGAAATTCGGGTTAATTTAAATTTGCAGGTCCGTGTCGGGTGTTGGGTTAACTTGAAATTTCAGGTTTGGATCGGGTTGCGTTTCGACAGAATTTAATTTGTCGGGTTCGGATCGGTTTATGGTTCGATGGATTTTTTTGTCTGGCTCTTGTCGTGTTTCGGGTTAACTTGAATTTTCTGGTTCGGATCCAGTTTCGTGACGACGAAAATTATTTTGTCGAGTTCGGATCGGGTTAGGAATCGATGGATTTTTATTTTTCTGGTTCTGGTCTGCTTTCGGGTGAAGTTCATTTTTCCGGTTCCGTACGGGTTGCATGATGACGGAAATTATTTTCACGTGTTCAGATATGGTTACGGTTCGATGGAATTTTTTCCTGGTTCGTGTCGGGTTTCGTGTTAACTTCGATTATCAGGTTCAGGTCGGGTCTCGACATGAAGTGATTTATTTATTTCGTCGGGTTCGGATCGTGTTACGGTCCGATGGATTAATTTTGTTCGGTTAGGATCGGGTTTCCAGCTAATTTAAATTTTCAGATATGGGTCGGGTTTCGGGTTTGCATAAATTTTCAGGTTCCGTCATATTTCGGGTTAACTTCAATTTTCAGGTTCGAGTCAGGTTGCGAGAAGAAGGAATTTACTTTTTCGTGTTCGTATTGGGTTATGGTTCGTTGGATTTTTTTTCTGGATCGGGTCGGGTTTCAGGTTAACTTGAATTTTCTGGTTTTGATCGGGTGGTGACACGAAGGAATTTATTTTGTTCGGGTTCGGATCGTTTTACGGTTCGATGTTTTTTTTTTGTATGGTTCGGGTCGAGTTTTTGGTTAACAAATTTTCAGGTTTGGTTCGGAATTCAGGTTAATTTAAATTTGCATGTCCGTGTCGGGTGTTGGGTTAACTTGAAATTTCAGGTTTGGATCGGGTTGCGTTACGACGAAATTTATTTTGTGGGGTTCGGATCGGTTTATGGTTCGATGGAGTATTTGTCGGGTTTTGGTAGGGTTTCGGGTTAAATTGAATTTTCTGGTTCGGATCGTGTTGCGTGACGACGAAAAATATTTTGTCGATTTCGGATCGGGTTACGAATCGATGGAATTTAATTTTTCTGGTTCTGGTGCGCTTTCGGGTGAAGTTCATTTTTCGGGTTCCGTACGGGTTGCATGATGACGGAAATTGTTTTCACTTGTTCAGATCGGGTTAGGTTCGATGGAATTTTTTCCTGGTTCGTGTCGGGTTTCGTGTTAACTTCGATTTTCAGGTTCAGGTCGGGTCGCGATATGAAGTGATTTATTTCGTCGGGTTCGGGTCGTGTTGCGGTCCGATGGATTAATTTTGTTCGGTTAGGATCGGGTTTCCAGCTAATTTAAATTTTCAGATATAGGTCGGGTTTCGGGTTTGCATAAATTTTCAGGTTCCGTCATATTTTGGGTTAACTTCAATTTTCAGGTTCGAGTCGGTTTGCGAGAAGAAGGAATTTACTTTTTCGTGTTCGAATTGGGGTACGGTTCGTTGGATTTTTTTTCTGGATCGGGTCGGGTTTCAGGTTAACTTGAATTTTCTGGCTTTGATCGGGTTGTGATACGACAGAATTTATTTTGTTCGGGTTCGGATCGGGTTACGGTTCGATGTTTTTTTTTTGTCGGGTTCGGGTCGAGTTTTTGGTTAACAACTTTTCAGGTTTGGTTCGGAATTCGGGTTAATTTAAATTTGCAGGTCCGTGTCGGGTGTCGGGTTAAATTGAAATTTCAGGTTCGGATCGGGTTGCGTTTCGACGAAATTTATTTTGTGGGGTTCGGATCGGTTTATGGTTCGATGGAGTATTTGTCGGGTTTTGGTCGTGTTTCGGGTTAAGATGAATTTTCTGGTTCGGATCCTGTTGCGTGACGACGAAAATTATTTTGTCGAGTTCGGATCGGTTTAGGAATCGATGGATTTTTATTTTTCTGGTTCTGGTCCGCTTTCGGGTGAAGTTCATTTTTCGGTTTCCGTAGGGGTTGCATGACGTCGGAAATTTTTTTCACGTGTTCAGATCGGTTTGCGGTTCGATGGAATTTTTTCCTGGTTCATGTTAACTTCGATTTTCAGGTTCAGGTCGGGTCGCGACATGAAGTGATTTATTTCGTCGGTTCGGATCGTGTTACGGTCCGATGGATTAATTTTGTTCGGTTAGGATCGGGTTTCTGGCTAATTTAAATTTTCAGATTTGGGTCGGGTTTCTGGTTTGCATAAATTTTCAGGTTCCGGCATATTTCGAATTAACTTAAATTTTCAGTTTCGTGTCGGGTTGCGAGAAAAAGGTATTTACTTTTTCGTGTTCGGATTGGGGTATGGTTCGTGGGATTTATTGTCTGGATCGGGTCGGGTTTCAGATTAACTAGAATTTTCTGGTTTTAATCGGGTTGTGACACGCAGGAATTTATTTTCTTCCGGTTTGAATCGGGTTACTGTTCGATGGTTTTTTTTGTCGGGTTCGGGTCGGGTTACGGTCAAATGGATTGATTTTGTTCGGTTAGGATCGGGTTTCTGGCTAATTTAAATTTTCAGATTTGGGTCGGGTTTCGGGTTTGCATAAATTTTCAGGTTCTGTCATATTTCGGGTTAACTTCAATTTTCAGGTTCGTGTCGGGTTGCGAGAAGAAGGAATTTAGTTTTTCGTGTTCGTATTGGGGTATGGTTCGTTGGATTTTTTTTCTGGATCGGGTCGAGTTTCAGGTTAACTTGAATTTTCTGGTATTGATCGGGTTGTGACACGAAGGAATTTATTTTGTTCTGTTTCGGATCGGGTTACGGTTCGATGGTTTTTTTGGTCGGGTTCGGGTCGAGGTTTTGGTTAACAAATTTTCAGGTTTGGTTCGGAATTCGGGTTAATTTAAATTTGCAGGTTCGTGTCGGGTGTCGGGTTAACTTGAAATTTCAGATTCGGATCGGGTTGCGTTTCGACGGAATTTATTTTGTCAGGTTCGGATCGGTTTATGGTTCGATGGATTTTTTTGTCTGGCTCTTGTCGTTTTTCGGGTTAACTTGAATTTTCTGGTTCGGATCCTGTTGCGTGACGACGAAAATTAATTTGTCGAGTTCGGATCGGGTTAGGAATCGATGGATTTTTATTTTTCTGGTTCTGGTCCGCTTTCGGGTGAAGTTCATTTTTCGGGTTCCGTACGGGTTGCATGATGACGGAAATTATTTTCACGTGTTCAGATATGGTTACGGTTCGATGGAATTTTTTCCTGGTTCGTGTCGGGTTCCGTGTTAACTTCGATTATCAGGTTCAGGTCGGGTCTCGACATGAAGTGATTTATTTATTTCGTCGGGTTCGGATCGTGTTACGGTCCGATGGATTAATTTTGTTCGGTTAGGATCGGGTTTCCAGCTAATTTAAATTTTCAGATATGGGTCGGGTTTCGGGTTTGCATAAATTTTCAGGTTCCGTCATATTTCGGGTTAACTTCAGTTTTCAGGTTCGAGTCGGGTTGCGAGAAGAAGGAATTTACTTTTTCGTGTTCGTATTGGGTTATGGTTCGTTGGATTTTTTTTCTGGATCGGGTCGGGTTTCAGGTTAACTTGAATTTTCTGGTTTTGATCGGGTGGTGACACGAAGGAATTTATTTTGTTCGGGTTCGGATCGTTTTACGGTTCGATGTTTTTTTTTTTGTGTGGTTCGGGTCGAGTTTTTGGTTAACAAATTTTCAGGTTTGGTTCGGAATTCGGGTTAATTTAAATTTGCATGTCCGTGTCGGGTGTTGGGTTAACTTGAAATTTCAGGTTTGGATCGGGTTGCGTTTCGACGAAATTTATTTTGTGGGGTTCGGATCGGTTTATGGTTCGATGGAGTATTTGTCGGGTTTTGGTAGGGTTTCGGGTTAAATAGAATTTTCTGGTTCGGATCGTGTTGCGTGACGACGAAAATTATTTTGTCGAGTTCGGATCGGGTTAGGAATCGATGGAATTTAATTTTTCTGGTTCTGGTGCGCTTTCGGGTGAAGTTCATTTTTCGGGTTCCGTACGGGTTGCATGATGACGGAAATTTTTTTCACGTGTTCAGATCGGGTTGCGGTTCGATGGAATTTTTTCCTGGTTCATGTTAACTTCGATTTTCAGGTTCAGGTCGGGTCGCGACATGAAGTGATTTATTTCGTCGGGTTCGGATCGGGTTACGGTCAAATGGATTAAT
This sequence comes from Maratus michaelseni, assembly GCA_963931845.1. Classification (NCBI taxonomy): domain Eukaryota; kingdom Metazoa; phylum Arthropoda; class Arachnida; order Araneae; family Salticidae; genus Maratus; species Maratus michaelseni. The sequence goes on from OZ007599.1 coordinate 277,011,550, forward strand.
TTTGTTCGGTTAGGATCGGGTTTCTGGCTAATTTAAATTTTATGATTTGGGTCGGGTTTCGGGTATGCATAAATTTTCAGGTTCCGTCATATTTCGGGTTAACTTCAATTTTCAGGTTCGAGTCGGGTTGCGAGATAAAGGAATTTACTTTTTCGTGTTCGTATTGGGGTATGGTTCGTTGGATTTTTTTTCTGGATCGGGTCGAGTTTCAGGTTAACTTGAATTTTCTGGTTTTGATCGGGTTGTGACACGAAGGAATTTATTTTGTTCTGTTTCGGATCGGGTTACGGTTCGATGGTTTTTTTTGGTCGGGTTCGGGTCGTGGTTTTGGTTAACAACTTTTCAGGTGTGGTTCGGAATTCGGGTTAATTTAAATTTGCAGGTCCCTGTCGGGTGTCGGGTTAAATTGAAATTTCAGGTTTGGATCGGGTTGCGTTTCGACGAAATTTATTTTGTGGGGTTCGGATCGGTTTATGGTTCGATGGAGTATTTGTCGGGTTTTGGTCGTGTTTCGGGTTAAGATGAATTTTCTGGTTCGGATCCTGTTGCGTGACGACGAAAATTATTTTGTCGAGTTCGGATCGGGTTATGAATCGATGGATTTTTATTTTTCTGGTTCTGGTCCGCTTTCGGGTGAAGTTCATTTTTCGGTTTCCGTAGGGGTTGCATGACGACGGAAATTTTTTTCACGTGTTCAGATCGGTTTGCGGTTCGATGGAATTTTTTCGTGGTTCATGTTAACTTCGATTTTCAGGTTCAGGTCGGGTCGCGACATGAAGTGATTTATTTCGTCGGTTCGGATCGTGTTACGGTCCGATGGATTAATTTTGTTCGGTTAGGATCGGGTTTCTGGCTAATTTAAATTTTCAGATTTGGGTCGGGTTTCTGGTTTGCATAAATTTTCAGGTTCCGGCATATTTCGAATTAACTTAAATTTTCAGTTTCGTGTCGGGTTGCGAGAAAAAGGTATTTACTTTTTCGTGTTCGGATTGGGGTATGGTTCGTGGGATTTATTGTCTGGATCGGGTCGGGTTTCAGATTAACTAGAATTTTCTGGTTTTGATCGGGTTGTGACACGAAGGAATTTATTTTCTTCCGGTTTGAATCGGGTTACTGTTCGATGGTTTTTTTTGTCGGGTTCGGGTCGGGTTACGGTCAAATGGATTGATTTTGTTCGGTTAGGATCGGGTTTCTGGCTAATTTAAATTTTCAGATTTGGGTCGGGTTTCGGGTTTGCATAAATTTTCAGGTTCTGTCATATTTCGGGTTAACTTCAATTTCCAGGTTCGTGTCGGGTTGCGAGAAGAAGGAATTTAGTTTTTCGTGTTCGTATTGGGGTATGGTTCGTTGGATTTTTTTTTGGATCGGGTCGAGTTTCAGGTTAACTTGAATTTTCTGGTTTTGATCGGGTTGTGACACGAAGGAATTTATTTTGTTCTCTTTCGGATTCGGTTACGGTTCGATGGTTTTTTTGGTCGGGTTCGGGTCGAGGTTTTGGTTAACAAATTTTCAGGTTTGGTTCGGAATTCGGGTTAATTTAAATTTGCAGGTTCGTGTCGGGTGTCGGGTTAACTTGAAATTTCAGGTTCGGATCGGGTTGCGTTTCGACGGAATTTATTTTGTCAGGTTCGGATCGGTTTATGGTTCGATGGATTTTTTTGTCTGGCTCTTGTCGTTTTTCGGGTTAACTTGAATTTTCTGGTTCGGATCCTGTTGCGTGACGACGAAAATTAATTTGTCGAGTTCGGATCGGGTTAGGAATCGATGGATTTTTATTTTTCTGGTTCTGGTCCGCTTTCGGGTGAAGTTCATTTTTCGGGTTCCGTACGGGTTGCATGATGACGGAAATTGTTTTCACGTGTTCAGATCGGGTTACGGTTCGTTGGAATTTTTTCCTGGTTCATGTTAACTATGATTTTCAGGTTCAGGTCGGGTCGCGACATGAAGTGATTTATTTCGTTGGGTTCGGATCGGGTTACGGTCCGATGGATTAATTTTGTTCGGTTACGATCGGGTTTCTGGCTATTTTAAATTTTCAGATATGGGCCGGGTTTCGGGTTTGCATAAATTTTCAGGTTCCGTCATATTTCGGGTTAACTTCAATTTTCAGGTTCGAGTCGGGTTGCGAGATGAAGGAATTTACTTTTTCGTGTTCGGATTGGGGTATGGTTCGTGGGATTTATTGTCTGGATCGGGTCGGGTTTCAGGTTAACTTGAATTTTCTGGTTTTTATCGGGTTGTGACACGAAGGAATTTATTTTGTTCAGGTTCGGATCGGGTTACGGTTCGATGGTTTTTTTTGTCGGGTTCGGGTCGAGTTTTTGGTTAGCAAATTTTCAGGTTTGGTTCGGAATTCGGGTTAATTTAAATTTGCAGGTCCGTGTCGGGTGTCTGGTTAACTTGAAATTTCAGGTTCGGATCGGGTTGCGTTTCGACGGAATTTATTTTGTCGGGTTCGGATCGGTTTATGGTTCGATGGATTTTTTTGTCTGGCTCTTGTCGTGTTTCGGGTTAACTTGAATTTTCTTGTTCGGATCCAGTTTCGTGACGACGAAAATTATTTTGTCGAGTTCGGATCGGGTTAGGAATCGATGGATTTTTATTTTTCTGGTTCTGGTCTGCTTTCGGGTGAAGTTCATTTTTCCGGTTCCGTACGGGTTGCATGATGACGGAAATTATTTTCACGTGTTCAGATATGGTTACGGTTCGATGGAATTTTTTCCTGGTTCGTGTCGGGTTTCGTGTTAACTTCGATTATCAGGTTCAGGTCGGGTCTCGACATGAAGTGATTTATTTATTTCGTCGGGTTCAGATCGTGTTACGGTCCGATGGATTAATTTTGTTCGGTTAGGATCGGGTTTCCAGCTAATTTAAATTTTCAGATATGGGTCGGGTTTCGGGTTTGCATAAATTTTCAGGTTCCGTCATATTTCGGGTTAACTTCAATTTTCAGGTTCGAGTCGGGTTGCGAGAAGAAGGAATTTCCTTTTTCGTGTTCGTATTGGGTTATGGTTCGTTGGATTTTTTTTCTGGATCGGGTCGGGTTTCAGGTTAACTTGAATTTTCTGGTTTTGATCGGGTGGTGACACGAAGGAATTTATTTTGTTCGGGTTCGGATCGTTTTACGGTTCGATGTTTTTTTTTTGTGTGGTTCGGGTCGAGTTTTTGGTTAACAAATTTTCAGGTTTGGTTCGGAATTCGGGTTAATTTAAATTTGCATGTCCGTGTCGGGTGTTGGGTTAACTTGAAATTTCAGGTTTGGATCGGGTTGCGTTTCGACGAAATTTATTTTGTGGGGTTCGGATCGGTTTATGGTTCGATGGAGTATTTGTCGGGTTTTGGTAGGGTTTCGGGTTAAATTGAATTTTCTGGTTCGGATCGTGTTGCGTGACGACGAAAATTATTTTGTCGAGTTCGGATCGGGTTAGGAATCGATGGAATTTAATTTTTCTGGTTCTGGTGCGCTTTCGGGTGAAGTTCATTTTTCGGGTTCCGTACGGGTTGCATGATGACGGAAATTTTTTTCACGTGTTCAGATCGGGTTGCGGTTCGATGGAATTTTTTCCTGGTTCATGTTAACTTCGATTTTCAGGTTCAGGTCGGGTCGCGACATGAAGTGATTTATTTCGTCGGGTTCGGATCGGGTTACGGTCAAATGGATTAATTTTGTTCGGTTAGGATCGGGTTTCTGGCTAATTTAAATTTTACGATTTGGGTCGGGTTTCGGGTTTGCATAAATTTTCAGGTTCCGTCATATTTCGGTTTAACTTCAATTTTCAGGTTCGAGTCGTGTTTCGAGAAGAAGGAATTTACTTTTTCGTGTTCGTATTGGGTTATGGTTCGTTGGATTTTTTTTCTGGATCGGGTCGGGTTTCAGGTTAACTTGAATTTTCTGGTTTTGATCGGGTGGTGACACGAAGGAATTTATTTTGTTCGGGTTCGGATCGTTTTACGGTTCGATGTTTTTTTTTTGTGTGGTTCGGGTCGAGTTTTGGTTAACAAATTTTCAGGTTTGGTTCGGAATTTGGGTTAATTTAAATTTGCATGTCCGTGTCGGGTGTTGGGTTAACTTGAAATTTCAGGTTTGGATCGGGTTGCGTTTCGACGAAATTTATTTTGTGGGGTTCGGATCGGTTTATGGTTCGATGGAGTATTTGTCGGGTTTTGGTAGGGTTTCGGGTTAAATTGAATTTTCTGGTTCGGATCGTGTTGCGTGACGACGAAAATTATTTTGTCGAGTTCGGATCGCGTTAGGAATCGATGGAATTTAATTTTTCTGGTTCTGGTGCGCTTTCGGGTGAAGTTCATTTTTCGGTTCCGTACGGGTTGCATGATGACGGAAATTATTTTCACGTATTCAGATATGGTTACGGTTCGATGGAATTTTTTCCTGGTTCGTGTCGGGTTTCGTGTTAACTTCGATTATCAGGTTCAGGTCGGGTCTCGACATGAAGTGATTTATTTATTTCTTCGGGTTCGGATCGTGTTACGGTCCGATGGATTAATTTTGTTCGGTTAGGATCGGGTTTCCAGCTAATTTAAATTTTCAGATATAGGTCGGGTTTCTGGTTTGCATAAATTTTCAGGTTCCGGCATATTTCGAATTAACTTCAATTTTCAGGTTCGAGTCGTGTTGCGAGAAGAATGAATTTACTTTTTCGTGTTCGTATTGGGTTATGGTTCGTTGGATTTTTTTTCTGGATCGGGTCGGGTTTCAGGTTAACTTGAATTTTCTGGTTTTGATCGGGTGGTGACACGAAGGAATTTATTTTGTTCGGGTTCGGATCGTTTTACGGTTCGATGTTTTTTTTTTGTGTGGTTCGGGTCGAGTTTTTGGTTAACAAATTTTCAGGTTTGGTTCGGAATTTGGGTTAATTTAAATTTGCATGTCCGTGTCGGGTGTTGGGTTAACTTGAAATTTCAGGTTTGGATCGGGTTGCGTTTCGACGAAATTTATTTTGTGGGGTTCGGATCTGTTTATGGTTCGATGGAGTATTTGTCGGGTTTTGGTAGGGTTTCGGGTTAAATTGAATTTTCTGGTTCGGATCGTGTTGCGTGACGACGAAAATTATTTTGTCGAGTTCGGATCGCGTTAGGAATCGATGGAATTTAATTTTTCTGGTTCTGGTGCGCTTTCGGGTGAAGTTCATTTTTCGGGTTCCGTACGGGTTGCATGATGACGGAAATTTTTTTCACGTGTTCAGATCGGGTTGCGGTTCGATGGAATTTTTTCCTGGTTCATGTTAACTTCGATTTTCAGGTTCAGGTCGGGTCGCGACATGAAGTGATTTATTTCGTCGGGTTCGGATCGGGTTACGGTCAAATGGATTAATTTTTTTCTGTTAGGATCGGGTTTCTGGCTAATTTAAATTTTCAGATTTGGGTCGGGTTTCGGGTTTGCATAAATTTTCAGGTTCCGTCATATTTCGGGTTAACTTCAATTTTCAGGTTCGAGTCGGGTTGCGAGAAGAAGGAATTTACTTTTTCGTGTTCGTATTGGGGTATGGTTCGTTGGATTTTTTTTCTGGATCGGGTCGAGTTTCAGGTTAACTTGAATTTTCTGGTTTTGATCGGGTTGTGACACGAAGGAATTTATTTTGTTCTGTTTCGGATCGGGTTACGGTTCGATGGTTTTATTGGTCGGCTTCGGGTCGAAGTTTTGGTTAACAAATTTTCACGTTTGGTTCGGAATTTGGGTTAATTTAAATGCAGGTTCGTGTCGGGTGTCGGGTTAACTTGAAATTTCAGGTTCGGATCGGGTTGCGTTTCGACGGAATTTATTTTGTCAGGTTCGGATCGGTTTATGGTTCGATGGATTTTTTTGTCTGGCTCTTGTCGTTTTTCCGGTTAACTTGAATTTTCTGGTTCGAATCCAGTATCGTGACGACGAAAATTATTTTGTCGAGTTCGGATCGGGTTAGGAATCGATGGATTTTTATTTTTTTTGGTTCTGGTCTCCTTTCGGGTGAAGTTCATTTTTCCGGTTCCGTACGGGTTGCATGATGACGGAAATTATTTTCACGTGTTCAGATCGGGTTACGGTTCGATGGAATTTTTTCCTGGTTCGTGTCGGGTTTCCAGTTAACTTCGATTTTCAGGTTCAGGTCGGGTCGCGACATGAAGTGATTTATTTCGTCGGTTTCGGATCGTGTTACGGTCCGATGGATTAATTTTGTTCGGTTAGGATCGGGTTTCCAGCTAATTTAAATTTTCAGATATGGGTCGGGTTTCGGGTTTGCATAAATTTTCAGGTTCCGTCATATTTCGGGTTAACTTCAATTTTCAGGTTCGAGTCGTGTTTCGAGAAGAAGGAATTTACTTTTTCGTGTTCGTATTGGGTTATGGTTCGTTGGATTTTTTTTCTGGATCGGCTCGGGTTTCAGGTTAACTTGAATTTTCTGGTTTTGATCGGGTGGTGACACGAAGGAATTTATTTTGTTCGGGTTCGGATCGTTTTACGGTTCGATGTTTTTTTTGTGTGTGGTTCGGGTCGAGTTTTTGGTTAACAAATTTTCAGGTTTGGTTCGGAATTTGGGTTAATTTAAATTTGCATGTCCGTGTCGGGTGTTGGGTTAACTTGAAATTTCAGGTTTGGATCGGGTTGCGTTTCGACGAAATTTATTTTGTGGGGTTCGGATCGGTTTATGGTTCGATGGAGTATTTGTCGGGTTTTGGTAGGGTTTCGGGTTAAATTGAATTTTCTGGTTCGGATCGTGTTGCGTGACGACGAAAATTATTTTGTCGAGTTCGGATCGCGTTAGGAATCGATGGAATTTAATTTTTCTGGTTCTGGTGCGCTTTCGGGTGAAGTTCATTTTTCGGGTTCTGTACGGGTTGCATGATGACGGAAATTTTTTTCACGTGTTCAGATCGGGTTGCGGTTCGATGGAATTTTTTCCTGGTTCATGTTAACTTCGATTTTCAGGTTCAGGTCGGGTCGCGACATGAAGTGATTTATTTCGTCGGGTTCGGATCGGGTTACGGTCAAATGGATTAATTTTGTTCGGTTAGGATCGGGTTTCTGGCTAATTTAAATTTTATGATTTGGGTCGGGTTTCGGGTTTGCATAAATTTGCAGGTTCCGTCATATTTCGGGTTAACTTCAATTTTCAGGTTCGAGTCGGGTTGCGAGATAAAGGAATTTACTTTTTCGTGTTCGTATTGGGGTATGGTTCGTTGGATTTTTTTTCTGGATCGGGTCGAGTTTCAGGTTAACTTGAATTTTCTGGTTTTGATCGGGTTGTGACACGAAGGAATTTATTTTGTTCTGTTTCGGATCGGGTTACGGTTCGATGGTTTTTTTGGTCGGGTTCGGGTCGAGGTTTTGGTTAACAACTTTTCAGGTTTGTTTCGGAATTCGGGTTAATTTAAATTTGCAGGTCCGTGTCGGGTGTCGGGTTAAATTGAAATTTCAGGTTCGGATCGGGTTGCGTTTCGACGAAATTTATTTTGTTAGTTTCGGATCGGTTTATGGTTCGATGGAGTATTTGTCGGGTTTTGGTCGTGTTTCGGGTTAAGATTAATTTTCTGGTTCGGATCCTGTTGCGTGACGACGAAAATTATTTTGTCGACGTCGGATCGGGTTAGGAATCGATGGATTTTTATTTTTCTGGTTCTGGTCCGCTTTCGGGTGAAGTTCATTTTTCGGTTCCGTACGGGTTGCATGATGACGGAAATTATTTTCACGTGTTCAGATATGGTTACGGTTCGATGGAATTTTTTCCTGGTTCGTGTCGGGTTTCGTGTTAACTTCGATTATCAGGTTCAGGTCGGGTCTCGACATGAAGTGATTTATTTATTTCTTCGGGTTCGGATCGTGTTACTGTCCGATGGATTAATTTTGTTCGGTTAGGATAGGGTTTCCAGCTAATTTAAATTTTCAGATATAGGTCGGGTTTCGGGTTTTCATAAATTTTCAGGTTCCGTCATATTTCGGGTTAACTTCAATTTTCAGGTTCGAGTCGGGTTGCGAGAAGAAGGAATTTACTTTTTCGTGTTCGGATTGGGGTTTGGTTAGTTGGATTTTTTTTCTGGATCGAGTCGGGTTTCAGGTTAACTTGAATTTTCTGGCTTTGATCGGGTTGTGATACGACAGAATTTATTTTGTTCGGGTTCGGATCGGGTTACGGTTCGATGGTTTTTTTTGTCGGGTTCGGGTCGAGTTTTTGGTTAACAACTTTTCAGGTTTGTTTCGGAATTCGGGTTAATTTAAATTTGCATGTCCGTGTCGGGTGTCGGGTTAAATTGAAATTTCAGGTTCGGATCGGGTTTCGTTTCGACGAAATTTATTTTGTGGGGTTCGCATCGGTTTATGGTTCGATGGAGTATATGTCGGGTTTTGGTCGTGTTTCGGGTTAAGATGAATTTTCTGGTTCGGATCCTGTTGCGTGACGACGAAAATTATTTTGTCGAGTTCGGATCGGGAAGGAATCGATGGATTTTTATTTTTCTGGTTCTGGTCCGCTTTCGGGTGAAGTTCATTTTTCGGGTTCCGTACGGGTTGCATGATGACGGAAATTGTTTTCACGTGTTCAGATCGGGTTACGGTTCGATGGAATTTTTTCCTGGTTCATGTTAACTTTGATTTTCCGGTTCAGGTCGGGTCTCGACATGAAGTGATTTATTTCGTTGGGTTCGGATCGGGTTACGGTCCGATGGATTAATTTTGTTCGGTTAGGATCGGGTTTCTGGCTATTTTAAATTTTCAGATTTGGGCCGGGTTTCGGGTTTGCATAAATTTTCATGTTCCGTCATATTTCGGGTAAACTTCAATTTTCAGGTTCGAGTCGGGTTGCGAGAAGAAGGAATTTACTTTTTCGTGTTCGTATTGGGGTATGGTTCGTTGGATATTTTTCAGAATCGGGTCGGGTTTCAGGTTAACTTGAATTTTCTGGTTTTGATCGGGTTGTGACACGAAGGAATTTATTTTGTTCAGGTTCGGATCGGGTTACGGTTCAATGGTTTTTTTTGTCGGGTTCGGGTCGAGTTTTTGGTTAACAAATTTTCAGGTTTGGTTCGGAATTCGGGTTAATTTAAATTTGTATGTCCGTGTCGGGTATCGGGTTAAATTGAAATTTCAGGTTCGGATCGGGTTGCGTTTCGACGGAATTTATTTTGTCAGGTTCGGATCGGTTTATGGTTCGATGGATTTTTTTGTCTGGCTCTTGTCGTTTTTCCGGTTAACTTGAATTTTCTGGTTCGAATCCAGTATCGTGACGACGAAAATTATTTTGTCGAGTTCGGATCGGGTTAGGAATCGATGGATTTTTATTTTTTTTGGTTCTGGTCTCCTTTCAAGTGAAGTTCATTTTTCCGGTTCCGTACGGGTTGCATGATGACGGAAATTATTTTCACGTGTTCAGATCGGGTTACGGTTCGATGGAATTTTTTCCTGGTTCGTGTCGGGTTTCCAGTTAACTTCGATTTTCAGGTTCAGGTCGGGTCGCGACATGAAGTGATTTATTTCGTCGGGTTCGGATCGTGTTACGGTCCGATGGATTAATTTTGTTCGGTTAGGATAGGGTTTCCAGCTAATTTAAATTTTCAGATATAGGTCGGGTTTCGGGTTTTCATAAATTTTCAGGTTCCGTCATATTTCGGGTTAACTTCAATTTTCAGGTTCGAGTCGGGTTGCGAGAAGAAGGAATTTACTTTTTCGTGTTCGGATTGGGGTTTGGTTAGTTGGATTTTTTTTCTGGATCGAGTCGGGTTTCAGGTTAACTTGAATTTTCTGGCTTTGATCGGGTTGTGATACGACAGAATTTATTTTGTTCGGGTTCGGATCGGGTTACGGTTCGATGGTTTTTTTTGTCGGGTTCGGGTCGAGTTTTTGGTTAACAACTTTTCAGGTTTGTTTCGGAATTCGGGTTAATTTAAATTTGCAGGTCCGTGTCGGGTGTCGGGTTAAATTGAAATTTCAGGTTCGGATCGGGTTTCGTTTCGACGAAATTTATTTTGTGGGGTTCGGATCGGTTTATGGTTCGATGGAGTATTTGTCGGGTTTTGGTCGTGTTTCGGGTTAAGATAAATTTTCTGGTTCGGATCCTGTTGCGTGACGACGAAAATTATTTTGTCGAGTTCGGATCGGGAAGAAATCGATGGATTTTTATTTTTCTGGTTCTGGTCCGCTTTCGGGTGAAGTTCATTTTTCGGGTTCCGTCCGGGTTGCATGATGACGGAAATTGTTTTCACGTGTTCAGATCGGGTTACGGTTCGATGGAATTTTTTCCTGGTTCATGTTAACTTTGATTTTCCGGTTCAGGTCGGGTCGCGACATGAAGTGATTTATTTCGTTGGGTTCGGATCGGGTTACGGTCCGATGGATTAATTTTGTTCGGTTAGGATCGGGTTTCTGGCTATTTTAAATTTTCAGATTTGGGCCGGGTTTCGGGTTTGCATAAATTTTCATGTTCCGTCATATTTCGGGTTAACTTCAATTTTCAGGTTCGAGTCGGGTTGCGAGAAGAAGGAATTTACTTTTTCGTGTTCGTATTGGGGTATGGTTCGTTGGATTTTTTTTCTGGATCGGGTCGGGTTTCAGGTTAACTTGAATTTTCTGGTTTTTATCGGGTTGTGACACGACAGAATTTATTTTGTTCGGGTTCGGATCGGGTTACGGTTCGATGGTTTTTTTTGTCGGGTTCGGGTCGAGTTTTTGGTTAGCAAATTTTCAGGTTTGGTTCGGAATTCGGGTTAATTTAAATTTGCAGGTCCGTGTCGGGTGTCTGGTTAACTTGAAATTTCAGGTTCGGATCGGGTTGCGTTTCGACGGAATTTATTTTGTCGGGTTCGGATCGGTTTATGGTTCGATGGATTTTTTTGTCTGGCTCTTGTCGTGTTTCGGGTTAACTTGAATTTTCTGGTTCGGATCCAGTTTCGTGACGACGAAAATTATTTTGTCGAGTTCGGATCGGGTTAGGAATCGATGGATTTTTATTTTTCTGGTTCTGGTCTGCTTTCGGGTGAAGTTCATTTTTCCGGTTCCGTACGGGTTGCATGATGACGGAAATTATTTTCACGTGTTCAGATATGGTTACGGTTCGATGGAATTTTTTCCTGGTTCGTGTCGGGTTTCGTGTTAACTTCGATTATCAGGTTCAGGTCGGGTCTCGACATGAAGTGATTTATTTATTTCTTCGGGTTCGGATCGTGTTACGGTCCGATGGATTAATTTTGTTCGGTTATGGATCGGGTTTCCAGCTAATTTAAATTTTCAGATATGGGTCGGGTTTCGGGTTTGCATAAATTTTCAGGTTCCGTCATATTTCGGGTTAACTTCAATTTTCAGGTTCGAGTCGTGTTGCGAGAAGAAGGAATTTACTTTTTCGTGTTCGTATTGGGTTATGTTTCGTTGAATTTTTTTTCTGGATCGGGTCGGGTTTCAGGTTAACTTGAATTTTCTGGTTTTGATCGGGTGGTGACAAGAAGGAATTTATTTTGTTCGGGTTCGGATCGTTTTACGGTTCGATGTTTTTTTTTTTGTGTGGTTCGGGTCGAGTTTTTGGTTAACAAATTTTCAGGTTTGGTTCGGAATTTGGGTTAATTTAAATTTGCATGTCCGTGTCGGATTTTGGGTTAACTTGAAATTTCAGTTTTGGATCGGGTTGCGTTTCGACGAAATTTATTTTGTGGGGTTCGGATCGGTTTATGGTTCGATGGAGTATTTGTCGGGTTTTGGTAGGGTTTCGGGTTAAATTGAATTTTCTGGTTCGGATCGTGTTGCGTGACGACGAAAATTATTTTGTCGAGTTCGGATCGCGTTAGGAATCGATGGAATTTAATTTTTCTGGTTCTGGTGCGCTTTCGGGTGAAGTTCATTTTTCGGGTTCCGTACGGGTTGCATGATGACGGAAATTTTTTTCACGTGTTCAGATCGGGTTGCGGTTCGATGGAATTTTTTCCTGGTTCATGTTAACTTCGATTTTCAGGTTCAGGTCTGGTCGCGACATGAAGTGATTTATTTCGTCGGGTTCGGATCGGGTTACGGTCAAATTGATTAATTTTTTTCTGTTAGGATCAGGTTTCTGGCTAATTTAAATTTTCAGATTTGGGTCGGGTTTCGGGTTTGCATAAATTTTCAGGTTCCGTCATATTTCGGGTTAACTTCAATTTTCAGGTTCGAGTCGGGTTGCGAGAAGAAGGAATTTACTTTTTCGTGTTCGTATTGGGGTATGGTTCGTTGGATTTTTTTTCTGGATCGGGTCGAGTTTCAGGTTAACTTGAATTTTCTGGTTTTGATCGGGTTGTGACACGAAGGAATTTATTTTGTTCTGTTTCGGATCGGGTTACGGTTCGATGGTTTTATTGGTCGGGTTCGGGTCGAAGTTTTGGTTAACAAATTTTCACGTTTGGTTCGGAATTCGGGTTAATTTAAATGCAGGTTCGTGTCGGGTGTCGGGTTAACTTGAAATTTCAGGTTCGGATCGTGTTGCGTTTCGACGGAATTTATTTTGTCAGGTTCGGATCGGTTTATGGTTCGATGGATTTTTTTGTCTGGCTCTTGTCGTTTTTCCGGTTAACTTGAATTTTCTGGTTCGAATCCAGTATCGTGACGACGAAAATTATTTTGTCGAGTTCGGATCGGGTTAAGAATCGATGGATTTTTTTTTTCTGGTTCTGGTCAGCTTTCGTGTGAAGTTCAATTTTCCGGTTCGGTACGGGTTGCAAAACGAGAGAAATTTTTTTCACGTGTTCAGATCGGGTTACGGTTCGATGGAATTTTTTCCTGGTTAATGTTAACTTCGATTGTCATGTTCAGGTCGGGTCGCGACATGAAGTGATTTTTTTCGTCGGGTTCAGATCGGGTTACGGTCCGATGGATTAATTTTGTTCGGTTAGGATCGGGTTTCTGGCTAATTTAAAATTTCAGATTTGGGTCGGGTTCGGGTTTGCATAAATTTTCAGGTTCCGTCATATTTCGGGTTAACTTCAATTTTCAGGTTCGAGTCGGGTTGCGAGAAGAAGGAATTTACTTTTTCGTGTTCGTATTGGGGTATGGTTCGTTGGATTTTTTTTCTGGATCGGGTCGAGTTTCAGGTTAGCTTGAATTTTCTGGTTTTGATCGGGTTGTGACACGAAGGAATTCATTTTGTTCTGTTTTGGATCGGGTTGGATGGTTTTTTTCGTCGGGTTCGGGTCGAGGTTTTGGTTAACAAATTTTCAGGTTTGGTTCGGAATTCGGGTTAATTTAAATTTGCAGGTTCGTGTCGGGTGTCGGTTAACTTGAAATTTCAGGATCGGATCGGGTTGCGTTTCGACGGAATTTATTTTGTCGGGTTCGGATCGGTTTATGGTTCGATGGATTTTTTGTCTGGCTCTTGTCGTGTTTCGGGTTAACTTGAATTTTCTGGTTCGGATCCAGTTTCGTGACGACGAAAATTATTTTGTCGAGTTCGGATCGGGTTAGGAATCGATGGATTTTTATTTTTTTTGGTTCTGGTCTCCTTTCAGGTGAAGTTCATTTTTCCGGTTCCGTACGGGTTGCATGATGACGGAAATTATTTTCACGTGTTCAGATCGGGTTACGGTTCGATGGAATTTTTTCCTGGTTCGTGTCGGGTTTCGTGTTAACTTCGATTTTCAGGTTCAGGTCGGGTCGCGACATGAAGTGATTTATTTCGTCGGGTTCGGATTGTGTTACGGTCCGATGGATTAATTTTGTTCGGTTAGGATAGGGTTTCCAGCTAATTTAAATTTTCAGATATAGGTCGGGTTTCGGGTTTTCATAAATTTTCAGGTTCCGTCATATTTCGGGTTAACTTCAATTTTCAGGTTCGAGTCGGGTTGCGAGAATAAGGAATTTACTTTTTCGTTTTCGGATTGTGGTTTGGTTAGTTGGATTTTTTTTCTGGATCGGGTCGGGTTTCAGGTTAACTTGAATTTTCTGGCTTTGATCGGGTTGTGATACGACAGAATTTATTTTGTTCGGGTTCGGATCGGGTTACGGTTCGATGGTTTTTTTTGTCGGGTTCGGGTCGAGTTTTTGGTTAACAACTTTTCAGGTTTGTTTCGGAATTCGGGTTAATTTAAATTTGCAGGTCCGTGTCGGGTGTCGGGTTAAATTGAAATTTCAGGTTCGGATCGGGTTTCGTTTCGACGAAATTTATTTTGTGGGGTTCGGATCGGTTTATGGTTCGATGGAGTATTTGTCGGGTTTTGGTCGTGTTTCGGGTTAAGATGAATTTTCTGGTTCGGATCCTGTTGCGTGACGACGAAAATTATTTTGTCGAGTTTGGATCGGGTTAGGAATCGATGGATTTTTATTTTTCTGGTTCTGGTCCGCTTTCGGGTGAAGTTCATTTTTCGGGTTCCGTACGGGTTGCATGATGACGGAAATTTTTTTCACGTGTTCAGATCGGGTTACGGTTCGATGGAATTTTTTCCTGGTTCATGTTAACTTTGATTTTCAGGTTCAGGTTGGGTCGCGACATGAAGTGATTTATTTCGTCGGGTTCGGATCGGGTTACGGTCAAATGGATTAATTTTGTTCGGTTAGGATCGGGTTTCTGGCTAATTAAAATTTTCAGATTTGGGTCGGGTTTCGGGTTTGCATAAATTTTCAGGTTCCGTCATATTTCGGGTTAACTTCAATTTTCAGGTTCGAGTCGGGTTGCGAGAAGAAGGAATTTACTTTTTCGTGTTCGTATTGGGGTATGGTTCGTTGGATTTTTTTCTGGATCGGGTCGGGTTTCAGGTTAACTTGAATTTTCTGTTTTTGATCGGGTTGTGACACGAAGGAATTTATTTTGTTCAGGTTCGGATCGGGTTACGGTTCGATGCTTTTTTTTGTCGGGTTCGGGTCGAGTTTTTGGTTAACAACTTTTCAGTTTTGGTTCGGAATTCGGGTTAATTTAAATTTGTAGGTCTTTGTCGGGTGTCGGGTTAAATTGAAATTTCAGGTTCGGATCGGGTTTCGTTTCGACGAAATTTATTTTGTGGTGTTCGGATCGGTTTATGGTTCGATGGAGTATTTGTATGGTTTTGGTCGTGTTTCGGGTTAAGATGAATTATCTGGTTCGGATCCTGTTGCGTGACGACGAAAATTATTTTGTCGAGTTCGGATCGGGTTAGGAATCGATGGATTTTTATTTTTCTGGTTCTGGTCCGCTTTCGGGTGAAGTTCATCTTTCGGGTTCCGTACGGGTTGCATGATGACGGAAATTTTTTTCACGTGTTCAGATCGGGTTACGGTTCGATGGAATTTTTTCCTGGTTCATATTAACTTCGATTTTCAGTTTCAGGTCGGGTCGCGACATGAAGTGATTTATTTCGTCGGGTTCGGATCGGGTTACGGTCAAATGGATTAATTTTTTTCTGTTAGGATCGGGTTTCTGGCTAATTTAAATTTTCAGATTTTGGTCGGGTTTCGGGTTTGCATAAATTTTCAGGTTCCGTCATATTTCGGGTTAACTTCAATTTTCAGGTTCGAGTCGGGTTGCGAGAAGAAGGAATTTACTTTTTCGTGTTCCTATTGGGGTATGGTTCGTTGGATTTTTTTTCTGGATCGGATCGAGTTTCAGGTTAACTTGAATTTTCTGGTTTTGATCGGGTTGTGACACGAAGGAATTTATTTTGTTCTGTTTCGGATCGGGTTACGGTTCGATGGTTTTATTGGTCGGGTTCGGGTCGAAGTTTTGGTTAACAAATTTTCACGTTTGGTTCGGAATTCGGGTTAATTTAAATGCAGGTTCGTGTCGGGTTTCGGGTTAACTTAAAATTTCAGGTTCGGATCGGGTTGCGTTTCGACGGAATTTATTTTGTCAGGTTCGGATCGGTTTATGGTTCGATGGATTTTTTTGTCTGGCTCTTGTCGTTTTTCCGGTTAACTTGAATTTTCTGGTTCGAATCCAGTATCGTGACGACGAAAATTATTTTGTCGAGTTCGGATCGGGTTAAGAATCGATGGATTTTTTTTTCTGGTTCTGGTCCGCTTTCGGGTGAAGTTCAATTTTCCGGTTCGGTACGGGTTGCAAAACGAGAGAAATTTTTTTCACGTGTTCAGATCGGGTTAGGGTTCGATGGAATTTTTTCCTGGTTAATGTTAACTTCGATTGTCATGTTCAGGTCGGGTCGCGACATGAAGTGATTTTTTTCGTCGGGTTCAGATCGGGTTACGGTCCGATGGATTAATTTTGTTCGGTTAAGATCGGGTTTCTGGCTAATTGAAAATTTCAGATTTGGGTCGGGTTTCGGGTTTGCATAAATTTTCAGGTTCCGTCATATTTCGGGTTAACTTCAATTTTCAGGTTCGAGTCGGGTTGCGAGAAGAAGGAATTTACTTTTTCGTGTTCGTATTGGGGTATGGTTCGTTGGATTTTTTTTCTGGATCGGGTCGAGTTTCAGGTTAGCTTGAATTTTCTGGTTTTGATCGGGTTGTGACACGAAGGAATTCATTTTGTTCTGTTTTGGATCGGGTTGGATGGTTTTTTTGGTCGGGTTCGGGTCGAGGTTTTGGTTAACAAATTTTCAGGTTTGGTTCGGAATTCGGGTTAATTTAAATTTGCAGGTTCGTGTCGGGTGTCGGTTAACTTGAAATTTCAGGATCGGATCGGGTTGCGTTTCGACGGAATTTATTTTGTCGGGTTCGGATCGGTTTATGGTTCGATGGATTTTTTGTCTGGCTCTTGTCGTGTTTCGGGTTAACTTGAATTTTCTGGTTCGGATCCAGTTTCGTGACGACGAAAATTATTTTGTCGAGTTCGGATCGGGTTAGGAATCGATGGATTTTTATTTTTTTTGGTTCTGATCTCCTTTCAGGTGAAGTTCATTTTTCCGGTTCCGTACGGGTTGCATGATGACGGAAATTATTTTCACGTGTTCAGATCGGGTTACGGTTCGATGGAATTTTTTCCTGGTTCGTGTCGGGTTTCGTGTTAACTTCCATTTTCAGGTTCAGCTCGGGACGGAAATTTTTTTCACGTGTTCAGATCGGGTTACGGTTCGATGGAATTTTTTCCTGGTTCATATTAACTTCGATTTTCAGTTTCAGGTCGGGTCGCGACATGAAGTGATTTATTTCGTCGGGTTCGGATCGGGTTACGGTCAAATGGATTAATTTTTTTCGGTTAGGACCGGGTTTCTGGCTAATTTAAATTTTCAGATTTGGGTCGGGTTTCGGGTTTGCATAAATTTTCAGGTTCCGTCATATTTCGGGTTAACTTCAATTTTCAGGTTCGAGTCGGGTTGCGAGAAGAAGGAATTTACTTTTTCGTGTTCGTATTGGGGTATGGTTCGTTGGATTTTTTTTCTGGATCGGGTCGGGTTTCAGGTTAACTTGAATTTTCTGTTTTTGTTCGGGTTGTGACACGAAGGAATTTATTTTGTTCAGGTTCGGATCGGGTTACGGTTCGATGGTTTTATTTGTCGGGTTCGGGTCGAGTTTTTGGTTAAAAAAATTTCAGGTTTGGTTCGGAATTCGGGTTAATTTATATTTGCAGGTTCGTGTCGGGTGTCGGGTTAACTTGAAATTTTAGGTTTGGATCGGGTTGCGTTTCGACGGAATTTATTTTGTCGGGTTCGGATCGGTTTATGTTTCGATGGATTTTTTGTCTGGCTCTTGTCGTTTTTCGGGTTAACTTGAATTTTCTGGTTCGGATCCAGTTTCGTGACGACGAAAATTATTTTGTCGAGTTCGGATCGGGTTAGGAATCGATGGATTATTAATTTTTTTGGTTCTGGTCTGCTTTCGGGTGAAGTTCATTTTTCGGGTTCCGTACGGGGTGCATGATGACGGAATTTTTTTTCACGTGTTCAGATCGGGTTACGGTTCGATGGAATTTTTTCCTGGTTCATGTTAACTTCGATTTTCAGGTTCAGGTCGGGTCGCGACATGAAGTGATTAATTTGGACGGGTTCGGATCGGGTTACGGTCCGATGGATTAATTTTGTTCGGTTAGGATCGGGTTTCCAGCTAATTTAAATTTTCAGATATAGGTCGGGTTTCGGGTTTTCATAAATTTTCAGGTTCCGTCATATTTCGGGTTAACTTCAAATTTCAGTTTCAAGTCGGGTTGCAAGAAGAAGGAATTTACTTTTTCGTGTTCGTATTGGGATATGGTTCGTTGGTTTTTTTTCTGGATCGGGTCGGGTTTCAGGTTAACTTGAATTTTCTGGTTTTGATCGGGTTGTGACACGAAGGAATTTATTTTGTTCATGTTCGGATCGGGTTACGGTTCAATGGTTTTTTTTGTCGGGTTCGGGTCGAGTTTTTGGTTAACAAATTTTCAGGTTTGGTTCGGAATTCGGGTTAATTTAAATTTGTATGTCCGTGTCGGGTATCGGGTTAAATTGAAATTTCAGGTTCGGATCGGGTTGCGTTTCGACGAAATTTATTTTGTGGGGTTCGGATCGGTTTATGGTTCGATGGAGTATTTGTCGGGTTAAGATGAATTTTTTGGTTCGGATCCTGTTGCGTGACGACGAAAATTATTTTGTCGAGTTCGGATCGGGTTAGGAATCGATGGATTTTTATTTTTCTGGTTCTGGTCCGCTTTCGGGTGAAGTTCATTTTTCGGGTTCCGTACGGGTTGCATGATGACGGAATTTTTTTTCACGTGTTCAGATCGGGTTACGGTTCGATGGAATTTTTTCCTGGTTCATGTTAACTTCGATTTTCAGGTTCAGGTCTGTTCGCGACATGAAGTGATTTATTTCGACGTGTTCGGATCGGTTTACGGTCCGATGGATTAATTTTGTTAGGTTAGGATCGGGTTTCTGACTAATTTAAATTTTCAGATTTAGGTCGGGTTTCGGGTTTGCATAAATTTTCAGGTTCCGTCATATTTCGGGTTAACTTCAATTTTCAGGTTCGAGTCGGGTTGCGAGAAGAAGGAATTTACTTTTTCGTGTTCGTATTGGGGTATGGTTCGTTGGATATTTTTCAGAATCGGGTCGGGTTTCAGGTTAACTTGAATTTTCTGGTTTTGATCGGGTTGTGACACGAAGGAATTTATTTTGTTCAGGTTCGGATCGGGTTACGGTTCAATGGTTTTTTTTGTGTGGTTCGGGTCGAGTTTTTGGTTAACAAATTTTCAGGTTTGGTTCGGAATTCGGGTTAATTTAAATTTGTATGTCCGTGTCGGGTATCGGGTTAAATTGAAATTTCAGGTTCGGATCGGGTTGCGTTTCGACGGAATTTATTTCGTCGGGTTCGGATCGGTTTATTGTTCGATGGATTTTTTGTCTGGCTCTTGTCGTTTTTCGTGTTAACTTGAATTTTCTGGTTCGGATCCAGTTTCGTGACGACGAAAATTATTTTGTCGAGTTCGGATCGGGTTAGGAATCGATGGATTATTAATTTTTTTGGTTCTGGTCTGCTTTCGGGTGAAGTTCATTTTTCGGGTTCCGTACAGGTTGCATGATGACGGAAATTTTTTTCACGTGTTCAGATCGGGTTACGGTTCGATGGAATTTTTTCCTGGTTCGTGTTAACTTCGATTTTCAGGTTCAGGTCGGGTCGCGACATGAAGTGATTTATTTCGTCGGGTTCGGATCGGGTTACGGTCCGATGGATTAATTTTGTTCGGTTAGGATCGGGTTTCTGGCTAATTTAATTTTTCAGATTTGGGTCGGGTTTCGGGTTTGCATAAATTTTCAGGTTCCGTCATATTTCGGGTTAACTTCAATTTTCAGGTTCGAGTCGGGTTGCAAGAAGAAGGAATTTAATTTTTCGTGTTCGTATTGGGGTATGGTTCGTAGGATTTTTTTTCTGGATCGGGTCGGGTTTCAGGTTAACTTGAATTTTCTGGTTTTGATCGGGTTGTGACACGAAGGAATTTATTTTGTTCTGTTTCGGATCGGGTTACGGTTCGATGGTTTTATTGGTCGGGTTCGGGTCGAAGTTTTGGTTAACAAATTTTCACGTTTGGTTCGGAATTCGGGTTAATTTAAATGCAGGTTCGTGTCGGGTGTCGGGTTAACTTGAAATTTCAGGTTCGGATCGGGTTGCGTTTCGACGGAATTTATTTTGTCAGGTTCGGATCGGTTTATGGTTCGATGGATTTTTTTGTCTGGCTCTTGTCGTTTTTCCGGTTAACTTGAATTTTCTGGTTCGAATCCAGTATCGTGACGACGAAAATTATTTTGTCGAGTTCGGATCGGGTTAAGAATCGATGGATTTTTTTTTTTCTGGTTCTGGTCAGCTTTCGTGTGAAGTTCAATTTTCCGGTTCGGTACGGGTTGCAAAACGAGAGAAATTTTTTTCACGTGTTCAGATCCGGTTACGGTTCGATGGAATTTTTTCCTGGTTAATGTTAACTTCGATTGTCATGTTCAGGTCGGGTCGCGACATGAAGTGATTTTTTTCGTCGGGTTCAGATCGGGTTACGGTCCGATGGATTAATTTTGTTCGGTTAGGATCGGGTTTCTGGCTAATTTAAAATTTCAGATTTGGGTCGGGTTCGGGTTTGCATAAATTTTCAGGTTCCGTCATATTTCGGGTTAACTTCAATTTTCAGGTTCGAGTCGGGTTGCGAGAAGAAGGAATTTACTTTTTCGTGTTCGTATTGGGGTATGGTTCGTTGGATTTTTTTTCTGGATCGGGTCGAGTTTCAGGTTAGCTTGAATTTTCTGGTTTTGATCGGGTTGTGACACGAAGGAATTCATTTTGTTCTGTTTTGGATCGGGTTGGATGGTTTTTTTGGTCGGGTTCGGGTCGAGGTTTTGGTTAACAAATTTTCAGGTTTGGTTCGGAATTCGGGTTAATTTAAATTTGCAGGTTCGTGTCGGGTGTCGGTTAACTTGAAATTTCAGGATCGGATCGGGTTGCGTTTCGACGGAATTTATTTTGTCGGGTTCGGATCGATTTATGGTTCGATGGATTTTTTGTCTGGCTCTTGTCGTGTTTCGGGTTAACTTGAATTTTCTGGTTCGGATCCAGTTTCGTGACGACGAAAATTATTTTGTCGAGTTCGGATCGGGTTAGGAATCGATGGATTTTTATTTTTTTTGGTTCTGGTCTCCTTTCAGGTGAAGTTCATTTTTCCGGTTCCGTACGGGTTGCATGATGACGGAAATTATTTTCACGTGTTCAGATCGGGTTACGGTTCGATGGAATTTTTTCCTGGTTCGTGTCGGGTTTCGTGTTAACTTCGATTTTCAGGTTCAGGTCGGGTCGCGACATGAAGTGATTTATTTCGTCGGGTTCGGATTGTGTTACGGTCCGATGGATTAATTTTGTTCGGTTAGGATAGGGTTTCCAGCTAATTTAAATTTTCAGATATAGGTCGGGTTTCGGGTTTTCATAAATTTTCAGGTTCCGTCATATTTCGGGTTAACTTCAATTTTCAGGTTCGAGTCGGGTTGCGAGAATAAGGAATTTACTTTTTCGTTTTCGGATTGTGGTTTGGTTAGTTGGATTTTTTTTCTGGATCGGGTCGGGTTTCAGGTTAACTTGAATTTTCTGGCTTTGATCGGGTTGTGATACGACAGAATTTATTTTGTTCGGGTTCGGATCGGGTTACGGTTCGATGGTTTTTTTTGTCGGGTTCGGGTCGAGTTTTTGGTTAACAACTTTTCAGGTTTGTTTCGGAATTCGGGTTAATTTAAATTTGCAGGTCCGTGTCGGGTGTCGGGTTAAATTGAAATTTCAGGTTCGGATCGGGTTTCGTTTCGACGAAATTTATTTTGTGGGGTTCGGATCGGTTTATGGTTCGATGGAGTATTTGTCGGGTTTTGGTCGTGTTTCGGGTTAAGATGAATTTTCTGGTTCGGATCCTGTTGCGTGACGACGAAAATTATTTTGTCGAGTTTGGATCGGGTTAGGAATCGATGGATTTTTATTTTTCTGGTTCTGGTCCGCTTTCGGGTGAAGTTCATTTTTCGGGTTCCGTACGGGTTGCATGATGACGGAAATTTTTTTCACGTGTTCAGATCGGCTTACGGTTCGATGGAATTTTTTCCTGGTTCATGTTAACTTTGATTTTCAGGTTCAGGTTGGGTCGCGACATGAAGTGATTTATTTCGTCGGGTTCGGATCGGGTTACGGTCAAATGGATTAATTTTGTTCGGTTAGGATCGGGTTTCTGGCTAATTAAAATTTTCAGATTTGGGTCGGGTTTCGGGTTTGCATAAATTTTCAGGTTCCGTCATATTTCGGGTTAACTTCAATTTTCAGGTTCGAGTCGGGTTGCGAGAAGAAGGAATTTACTTTTTCGTGTTCGTATTGGGGTATGGTTCGTTGGATTTTTTTCTGGATCGGGTCGGGTTTCAGGTTAACTTGAATTTTCTGTTTTTGATCGGGTTGTGACATGAAGGAATTTATTTTGTTCAGGTTCGGATCGGGTTACGGTTCGATGCTTTTTTTTGTCGGGTTCGGGTCGAGTTTTTGGTTAACAACTTTTCAGTTTTGGTTCGGAATTCGGGTTAATTTAAATTTGCAGGTCTTTGTCGTGTGTCGGGTTAAATTGAAATTTCAGGTTCGGATCGGGTTTCGTTTCGACGAAATTTATTTTGTGGTGTTCGGATCGGTTTATGGTTCGATGGAGTATTTGTATGGTTTTGGTCGTGTTTCGGGTTAAGATGAATTATCTGGTTCGGATCCTGTTGCGTGACGACGAAAATTATTTTGTCGAGTTCGGATCGGGTTAGGAATCGATGGATTTTTATTTTTCTGGTTCTGGTCCGCTTTCGGGTGAAGTTCATCTTTCGGGTTCCGTACGGGTTGCATGATGACGGAAATTTTTTTCACGTGTTCAGATCGGGTTACGGTTCAATGGAATTTTTTCCTGGTTCATATTAACTTCGATTTTCAGTTTCAGGTCGGGTCGCGACATGAAGTGATTTATTTCGTCGGGTTCGGATCGGGTTACGGTCAAATGGATTAATTTTTTTCTGTTAGGATCGGGTTTCTGGCTAATTTAAATTTTCAGATTTTGGTCGGGTTTCGGGTTTGCATAAATTTTCAGGTTCCGTCATATTTCGGGTTAACTTCAATTTTCAGGTTCGAGTCGGGTTGCGAGAAGAAGGAATTTACTTTTTCGTGTTCCTATTGGGGTATGGTTCGTTGGATTTTTTTTCTGGATCGGATCGAGTTTCAGGTTAACTTGAATTTTCTGGTTTTGATCGGGTTGTGACACGAAGGAATTTATTTTGTTCTGTTTCGGATCGGGTTACGGTTCGATGGTTTTATTGGTCGGGTTCGGGTCGAAGTTTTGGTTAACAAATTTTCACGTTTGGTTCGGAATTCGGGTTAATTTAAATGCAGGTTCGTGTCGGGTGTCGGGTTAACTTAAAATTTCAGGTTCGGATCGGGTTGCGTTTCGACGGAATTTATTTTGTCAGGTTCGGATCGGTTTATGGTTCGATGGATTTTTTTGTCTGGCTCTTGTCGTTTTTCCGGTTAACTTGAATTTTCTGGTTCGAATCCAGTATCGTGACGACGAAAATTATTTTGTCGAGTTCGGATCGGGTTAAGAATCGATGGATTTTTTTTTCTGGTTCTGGTCCGCTTTCGGGTGAAGTTCAATTTTCCGGTTCGGTACGGGTTGCAAAACGAGAGAATTTTTTTTCACGTGTTCAGATCGGGTTACGGTTCGATGGAATTTTTTCCTGGTTAATGTTAACTTCGATTGTCATGTTCAGGTCGGGTCGCGACATGAAGTGATTTTTTTCGTCGGGTTCAGATCGGGTTACGGTCCGATGGATTAATTTTGTTCGGTTAGGATCGGGTTTCTGGCTAATTTAAAATTTCAGATTTGGGTCGGGTTTCGGGTTTGCATAAATTTTCAGGTTCCGTCATATTTCGGGTTAACTTCAATTTTCAGGTTCGAGTCGGGTTGCGAGAAGAAGGAATTTACTTTTTCGTGTTCGTATTGGGGTATGGTTCGTTGGATTTTTTTTCTGGATCGGGTCGAGTTTCAGGTTAGCTTGAATTTTCTGGTTTTGATCGGGTTGTGACACGAAGGAATTCATTTTGTTCTGTTTTGGATCGGGTTGGATGGTTTTTTTGGTCGGGTTCGGGTCGAGGTTTTGGTTAACAAATTTTCAGGTTTGGTTCGGAATTCGGGTTAATTTAAATTTGCAGGTTCGTGTCGGGTGTCGGTTAACTTGAAATTTCAGGATCGGATCGGGTTGCGTTTCGACGGAATTTATTTTGTCGGGTTCGGATCGGTTTATGGTTCGATGGATTTTTTGTCTGGCTCTTGTCGTGTTTCGGGTTAACTTGAATTTTCTGGTTCGGATCCAGTTTCGTGACGACGAAAATTATTTTGTCGAGTTCGGATCGGGTTAGGAATCGATGGATTTTTATTTTTTTTGGTTCTGATCTCCTTTCAGGTGAAGTTCATTTTTCCGGTTCCGTACGGGTTGCATGATGACGGAAATTATTTTCACGTGTTCAGATCGGGTTACGGTTCGATGGAATTTTTTCCTGGTTCATATTAACTTCGATTTTCAGTTTCAGGTCGGGTCGCGACATGAAGTGATTTATTTCGTCGGGTTCGGATCGGGTTACGGTCAAATGGATTAATTTTTTTCGGTTAGGACCGGGTTTCTGGCTAATTTAAATTTTCAGATTTGGGTCGGGTTTCGGGTTTGCATAAATTTTCAGGTTCCGTCATATTTCGGGTTAACTTCAATTTTCAGGTTCGAGTCGGGTTGCGAGAAGAAGGAATTTACTTTTTCGTGTTCGTATTGGGGTATGGTTCGTTGGATTTTTTTTCTGGATCGGGTCGGGTTTCAGGTTAACTTGAATTTTCTGTTTTTGATCGGGTTGTGACACGAAGGAATTTATTTTGTTCAGGTTCGGATCGGGTTACGGTTCGATGGTTTTATTTGTCGGGTTCGGGTCGAGTTTTTGGTTAAAAAAATTTCAGGTTTGGTTCGGAATTCGGGTTAATTTATATTTGCAGGTTCGTGTCGGGTGTCGGGTTAACTTGAAATTTTAGGTTTGAATCGGGTTGCGTTTCGACGGAATTTATTTTGTCGGGTTCGGATCGGTTTATGTTTCGATGGATTTTTTGTCTGGCTCTTGTCGTTTTTCGGGTTAACTTGAATTTTCTGGTTCGGATCCAGTTTCGTGACGACGAAAATTATTTTGTCGAGTTCGGATCGGGTTAGGAATCGATGGATTATTAATTTTTTTGGTTCTGGTCTGCTTTCGGGTGAAGTTCATTTTTCGGGTTCCGTACGGGGTGCATGATGACGGAATTTTTTTTCACGTGTTCAGATCGGGTTACGGTTCGATGGAATTTTTTCCTGGTTCATGTTAACTTCGATTTTCAGGTTCAGGTCGGGTCGCGACATGAAGTGATTTATTTCGACGGGTTCGGATCGGGTTACGGTCCGATGGATTAATTTTGTTCGGTTAGGATCGGGTTTCCAGCTAATTTAAATTTTCAGATATAGGTCGGGTTTCGGGTTTTCATAAATTTTCAGGTTCCGTCATATTTCGGGTTAACTTCAAATTTCAGTTTCAAGTCGGGTTGCAAGAAGAAGGAATTTACTTTTTCGTGTTCGTATTGGGATATGGTTCGTTGGTTTTTTTTCTGGATCGGGTCGGGTTTCAGGTTAACTTGAATTTTCTGGTTTTGATCGGGTTGTGACACGAAGGAATTTATTTTGTTCATGTTCGGATCGGGTTACGGTTCAATGGTTTTTTTTGTCGGGTTCGGGTCGAGTTTTTGGTTAACAAATTTTCAAGTTTGGTTCGGAATTCGGGTTAATTTAAATTTGTATGTCCGTGTCGGGTATCGGGTTAAATTGAAATTTCAGGTTCGGATCGGGTTGCGTTTCGACGAAATTTATTTTGTGGGGTTCGGATCGGTTTATGGTTCGATGGAGTATTTGTCGGGTTAAGATGAATTTTTTGGTTCGGATCCTGTTGCGTGACGACGAAAATTATTTTGTCGAGTTCGGATCGGGTTAGGAATCGATGGATTTTTATTTTTCTGGTTCTGGTCCGCTTTCGGGTGAAGTTCATTTTTCGGGTTCCGTACGGGTTGCATGATGACGGAATTTTTTTTCACGTGTTCAGATCGGGTTACGGTTCGATAGAATTTTTTCCTTGTTCATGTAAACTTCGATTTTCAGGTTCAGGTCTGTTCGCGACATGAAGTGATTTATTTCGACGTGTTCGGATCGGTTTACGGTCCGATGGATTAATTTTGTTCGGTTAGGATCGGGTTTCTGACTAATTTAAATTTTCAGATTTAGGTCGGGTTTCGGGTTTGCATAAATTTTCAGGTTCCGTCATATTTCGGGTTAACTTCAATTTTCAGGTTCGAGTCGGGTTGCGAGAAGAAGGAATTTACTTTTTCGTGTTCGTATTGGGGTATGGTTCGTTGGATATTTTTCAGAATCGGGTCGGGTTTCAGGTTAACTTGAATTTTCTGGTTTTGATCGGGTTGTGACACGAAGGAATTTATTTTGTTCAGGTTCGGATCGGGTTACGATTCAATGGTTTTTTTTGTCGGGTTCGGGTCGAGTTTTTGGTTAACAAATTTTCAGGTTTGGTTCGGAATTCGGGTTAATTTAAATTTGTATGTCCGTGTCGGGTATCGGGTTAAATTGAAATTTCAGGTTCGGATCGGGTTGCGTTTCGACGGAATTTATTTCGTCGGGTTCGGATCGGTTTATTGTTCGATGGATTTTTTGTCTGGCTCTTGTCGTTTTTCGGGTTAACTTGAATTTTCTGGTTCGGATCCAGTTTCGTGACGACGAAAATTATTTTGTCGAGTTCGGATCGGGTTAGGAATCGATGGATTATTAATTTTTTTGGTTCTGGTCTGCTTTCGGGTGAAGTTCATTTTTCGGGTTCCGTACAGGTTGCATGATGACGGAAATTTTTTTCACGTGTTCAGATCGGGTTACGGTTCGATGGAATTTTTTCCTGGTTCGTGTTAACTTCGATTTTCAGGTTCAGGTCGGGTCGCGACATGAAGTGATTTATTTCGTCGGGTTCGGATCGGGTTACGGTCCGATGGATTAATTTTGTTCGGTTAGGATCGGGTTTCTGGCTAATTTAATTTTTCAGATTTGGGTCGGGTTTCGGGTTTGCATAAATTTTCAGGTTCCGTCATATTTCGGGTTAACTTCAATTTTCAGGTTCGAGTCGGGTTGCAAGAAGAAGGAATTTAATTTTTCGTGTTCGTATTGGGGTATGGTTCGTAGGATTTTTTTTCTGGATCGGGTCGGGTTTCAGGTTAACTTGAATTTTCTGGTTTTGATCGGGTTGTGACACGAAGGAATTTATTTTGTTCAGGTTCGGATCGGGTTACGGTTCGATGGTTTTTTTGTCGGGTTCGGGTCGAGTTTTTGGTTAACAACTTTTCAGTTTTGGTTCGGAATTCGGGTTAATTTAAATCTGCAGGTCCGTGTCGGGTGTCGGGTTAAATTGAAATTTCAGGTTCGGATCGGGTTTCGTTTCGACGAAATTTATTTTGTGGGGTTCGGATCAGTTTATGGTTCGATGGAATATTTGTCGGGTTTTTTTCGTGTTTCGGGTTAAGATGAATTTTCTGGTTCGGATCCTGTTGCGTGACGACGAAAATTATTTTGTCGAGTTCGGATCGGGTTAGGAATCGATGGATTTTTATTTTTCTGTTTCTGGTCCGCTTTCGGGTGAAGTTCATTTTTCGGGTTCCGTACGGGTTGCATGATGACGGAAATTTTTTTCACGTGTTCAGATCAGGTTACGGTTCGATGGAATTTTTTCCTGGTTCATGTTAACTTCGATTATCAGGTTCAGGTCGGGTCGCGACATGAAGTGATTTATTTCGTCGGGTTCGGATCGGGTTACGGTCAAATGGATTAATTTTGTTCGGTTAGGAGCGGGTTTCTGGCTAATTTAAATTTTCAGATTTGGGTCGGGTTTCGGGTTTGCATAAATTTTCAGGTTCCGTCATATTTCGGGTTAACTTCAATTTTCAGGTTCGAGTCGGGTTGCGAGAAGAAGGAATTTACTTTTTCGTGTTCGTATTGGGGTATGGTTCGTTGGATTTTTTTTTTGGATCGGGTCGGGTTTCAGGTTAACTTGAATTTTCTGTTTTTGATCGGATTGTGACACGAAGGAATTTATTTTGTTCAGGTTCGGATCGGGTTACAGTTCGATGGTTTTTTTTTGTCGGGTTCGGGTCGAGTTTTTGGTTAACAAATTTTCAGGTTTGGTTCGGAATTCGGGTTAATTTAAATTTGCAGGTTCGTGTCGGGTGTCGGGTTAACTTGAAATTTCAGGTTTGGATCGGGTTGCGTTTCGACGGAATTTATTTCGTCGGGTTCGGATCGGTTTATGGTTCGATGGATTTTTTGTCTGGCTCTTGTCGTTTTTCGGGTTAACTTGAATTTTCTGGTTCGGATCCAGTTTCGTGACCACGAAAATTATTTTGTCGAGTTCGGATCGGGTTAGGAATCGATGGATTATTAATTTTTTTGGTTCTGGTCTGCTTTCGGGTGAAGTTCATTTTTCGGGTTCCGTACAGGTTGCATGATGACGGAAATTTTTTTCACGTGTTCAGATCGGGTTACGGTTCGATGGAATTTTTTCCTGGTTCGTGTTAACTTCGATTTTCAGGTTCAGGTCGGGTCGCGACATGAAGTGATTTATTTCGTCGGGTTCGGATCGGGTTACGGTCCGATGGATTAATTTTGTTCGGTTAGGATCGGGTTTCTGGCTAATTTAATTTTTCAGATTTGGGTCGGGTTTCGGGTTTGCATAAATTTTCAGGTTCCGTCATATTTCGGGTTAGCTTCAATTTTCAGGTTCGAGTCTTGTTGCAAGAAGAAGGAATTTAATTTTTCTTGTTCGTATTGGGGTATGGTTCGTTGGATTTTTTTTCTGGATCGGGTCGGGTTTCAGGTTAACTTGAATTTTCTGGTTTTGATCGGGTTGTGACACGAAGGAATTTATTTTGTTCAGGTTCGGATCGGGTTACGGTTCGATGGTTTTTTTGTCGGGTTCGGGTCGAGTTTTTGGTTAACAACTTTTCAGTTTTGGTTCGGAATTCGGGTTAATTTAAATTTGCAGGTCCGTGTCGGGTGTCGGGTTAAATTGAAATTTCAGGTTCGGATCGGGTTTCGTTTCGACGAAATTTATTTTGTGGGGTTCGGATCGGTTTATGGTTCGATGGAGTATTTGTCGTGTTTTGGTCGTGTTTCGGGTTAAGATGAATTTTCTGGTTCGGATCCTGTTGCGTGACGACGAAAATTATTTTGTCGAGTTCGGATCGGGTTAGGAATCGATGGATTTTTATTTTTCTGGTTCTGGTCCGCTTTCGGGTGAAGTTCATTTTTCCGGTTCCGTACGGGTTGCATGATGACGGAAATTATTTTCACGTGTTCAGATCGGGTTACGGTTCGATGGAAATTTTTCCTGGTTCGTGTCGGGTGTCGTGTTAACTTCGATTTTCAGGTTCAGGTCGGGTCGCGACATGAAGTGATTTATTTCGTCGGGTTCGGATCGGGTTACGGTCCGATGGATTAATTTTGTTCGGTTAGGATCGGGTTTCTGGCTAATTTAAATTTTCAGATTTGGGTCGGGTTTCCGGTTTGCATAAATTTTCAGGTTCCGTCATATTTCGGGTTAGCTTCAATTTTCAGGTTCGAGTCTTGTTGCAAGAAGAAGGAATTTAATTTTTCTTGTTCGTATTGGGGTATGGTTCGTTGGATTTTTTTTCTGGATCGAGTCGGGTTTCAGGTTAACTTGAATTTTCTGGCTTTGATCGGGTTGTGATACGACAGAATTTATTTTGTTCGGGTTCGGATCGGGTTACGGTTCGATGGTTTTTTTTGTCGGGTTCGGGTCGAGTTTTTGGTTAACAACTTTTCAGGTTTGTTTCGGAATTCGGGTTAATTTAAATTTGCAGGTCCGTGTCGGGTGTCGGGTTAAATTGAAATTTCAGGTTCGGATCGGGTTTCGTTTCGACGAAATTTATTTTGTGGGGTTCGGATCGGTTTATGGTTCGATGGAGTATTTGTCGGGTTTTGGTCGTGTTTCGGGTTAAGATGAATTTTCTGGTTCGGATCCTGTTGCGTGACGACGAAAATTATTTTGTCGAGTTCGGATCGGGAAGGAATCGATGGATTTTTATTTTTCTGGTTCTGGTCCGCTTTCGGGTGAAGTTCATTTTTCGGGTTCCGTACGGGTTGCATGATGACGGAAATTGTTTTCACGTGTTCAGAACGGGTTACGGTTCGATGGAATTTTTTCCTGGTTCATGTTAACTTTGATTTTCCGGTTCAGGTCGGGTCGCGACATGAAGTGATTTATTTCGTTGGGTTCGGATCGGGTTACGGTCCGATGGATTAATTTTGTTCGGTTAGGATCGGGTTTCTGGCTATTTTAAATTTTCAGATTTGGGCCGGGTTTCGGGTTTGCATAAATTTTCAGGTTCCGTCATATTTCGGGTTAGCTTCAATTTTCAGGTTCGAGTCTTGTTGCAAGAAGAAGGAATTTAATTTTTCTTGTTCGTATTGGGGTATGGTTCGTTGGATTTTTTTTCTGGATCGAGTCGGGTTTCAGGTTAACTTGAATTTTCTGGCTTTGATCGGGTTGTGATACGACAGAATTTATTTTGTTCAGGTTCGGATCGGGTTACGGTTCGATGGTTTTTTTTGTCGGGTTCGGGTCGAGTTTTTGGTTAGCAAATTTTCAGGTTTGGTTCGGAATTCGGGTTAATTTAAATTTGCAGGTCCGTGTCGGGTGTCTGGTTAACTTGAAATTTCAGGTTCGGATCGGGTTGCGTTTCCACGGAATTTATTTTGTCGGGTTCGGATCGGTTTATGGTTCGATGGATTTTTTTGTCTGGCTCTTGTCGTGTTTCGGGTTAACTTGAATTTTCTGGTTCGGATCCAGTTTCGTGACGACGAAAATTATTTTGTCGAGTTCAGATCGGGTTAGGAATCGATGGATTTTTATTTTTCTGGTTCTGGTCTGCTTTCGGGTGAAGTTCATTTTTCCGGTTCCGTACGGGTTGCATGATGACGGAAATTATTTTCACGTGTTCAGATATGGTTACGGTTCGATGGAATTTTTTCCTGGTTCGTGTCGGGTTTCGTGTTAACTTCGATTATCAGGTTCAGGTCGGGTCTCGACATGAAGTGATTTATTTATTTCTTCGGGTTCGGATCGTGTTACGGTCCGATGGATTAATTTTGTTCGGTTATGGATCGGGTTTCCAGCTAATTTAAATTTTCAGATATGGGTCGGGTTTCGGGTTTGCATAAATTTTCAGGTTCCGTCATATTTCGGGTTAACTTCAATTTTCAGGTTCGAGTCGTGTTGCGAGAAGAAGGAATTTACTTTTTCGTGTTCGTATTGGGTTATGGTTCGTTGGATTTTTTTTCTGGATCGGGTCGGGTTTCAGGTTAACTTGAATTTTCTGGTTTTGATCGGGTGGTGACAAGAAGGAATTTATTTTGTTCGGTTTCGGATCGTTTTACGGTTCGATGTTTTTTTTTTGTGTGGTTCGGGTCGAGTTTTTGGTTAACAAATTTTCAGGTTTGGTTCGGAATTTGGGTTAATTTAAATTTGCATGTCCGTGTCGGGTGTTGGGTTAACTTGAAATTTCAGTTTTGGATCGGGTTGCGTTTCGACGAAATTTATTTTGTGGGGTTCGGATCGGTTTATGGTTCGATGGAGTATTTGTCGGGTTTTGGTAGGGTTTCGGGTTAAATTGAATTTTCTGGTTCGGATCGTGTTGCGTGACGACGAAAATTATTTTGTCGAGTTCGGAACGCGTTAGGAATCGATGGAATTTAATTTTTCTGGTTCTGGTGCGCTTTCGGGTGAAGTTCATTTTTCGGGTTCCGTACGGGTTGCATGATGACGGAAATTTTTTTCACGTGTTCAGATCGGGTTGCGGTTCGATGGAATTTTTTCCTGGTTCATGTTAACTTCGATTTTCAGGTTCAGGTCGGGTCGCGACATGAAGTGATTTATTTCGTCGGGTTCGGATCGGGTTACGGTCAAATGGATTAATTTTTTTCTGTTAGGATCGGGTTTCTGGCTAATTTAAATTTTCAGATTTGGGTCGGGTTTCGGGTTTGCATAAATTTTCAGGTTCCGTCATATTTCGGGTTAACTTCAATTTTCAGGCTCGAGTCGGGTTTGCTAGAAGAAGGAATTTACTTTTTCGTGTTCGTATTGGGGTATGGTTCGTTGGATTTTTTTTCTGGATCGGGTCGAGTTTCAGGTTAA
This sequence comes from Maratus michaelseni, assembly GCA_963931845.1. Classification (NCBI taxonomy): domain Eukaryota; kingdom Metazoa; phylum Arthropoda; class Arachnida; order Araneae; family Salticidae; genus Maratus; species Maratus michaelseni. Next base: position 277,043,678 of record OZ007599.1, read on the forward strand.
CTTGAATTTTCTGGTTTTGATCGGGTTGTGACACGAAGGAATTTATTTTGTTCTGTTTCGGATCAGGTTACGGTTCGATGGTTTTATTGGTCGGGTTCGGGTCGAAGTTTTGGTTAACAAATTTTCACGTTTGGTTCGGAATTCGGGTTAATTTAAATGCAGGTTCGTGTCGGATGTCGGGTTAACTTGAAATTTCAGGTTCGGATCGGGTTGCGTTTCGACGGAATTTATTTTGTCAGGTTCGGATCGGTTTATGGTTCGATGGATTTTTTTGTCTGGCTCTTGTCGTTTTTCCGGTTAACTTGAATTTTCTGGTTCGAATCCAGTATCGTGACGACGAAAATTATTTTATCGAGTTCGGATCGGGTTAAGAATCGATGGATTTTTTTTTTCTGGTTCTGGTCCGCTTTCGTGTGAAGTTCAATTTTCCGGTTCGGTACGGGTTGCAAAACGAGAGAAATTTTTTTCACGTGTTCAGATCGGGTTACGGTTCGATGGAATTTTTTCCTGGTTAATGTTAACTTCGATTGTCATGTTCAGGTCGGGTCGCGACATGAAGTGATTTTTTTCGTCGGGTTCAGATCGGGTTACGGTCCGATGGATTAATTTTGTTCGGTTAGGATCGGGTTTCTGGCTAATTTAAAATTTCAGATTTGGGTCGGGTTCGGGTTTGCATAAATTTTCAGGTTCCGTCATATTTCGGGTTAACTTCAATTTTCAGGTTCGAGTCGGGTTGCGAGAAGAAGGAATTTACTTTTTCGTGTTCGTATTGGGGTATGGTTCGTTGGATTTTTTTTCTGGATCGGGTCGAGTTTCAGGTTAGCTTGAATTTTCTGGTTTTGATCGGGTTGTGACACGAAGGAATTCATTTTGTTCTGTTTTGGATCGGGTTGGATGGTTTTTTTGGTCGGGTTCGGGTCGAGGTTTTGGTTAACAAATTTTCAGGTTTGGTTCGGAATTCGGGTTAATTTAAATTTGCAGGTTCGTGTCGGGTGTCGGTTAACTTGAAATTTCAGGATCGGATCGGGTTGCGTTTCGACGGAATTTATTTTGTCGGGTTCGGATCGGTTTATGGTTCGATGGATTTTTTGTCTGGCTCTTGTCGTGTTTCGGGTTAACTTGAATTTTCTGGTTCGGATCCAGTTTCGTGACGACGAAAATTATTTTGTCGAGTTCGGATCGGGTTAGGAATCGATGGATTTTTATTTTTTTTGGTTCTGGTCTCCTTTCAGGTGAAGTTCATTTTTCCGGTTCCGTACGGGTTGCATGATGACGGAAATTATTTTCACGTGTTCAGATCGGGTTACGGTTCGATGGAATTTTTTCCTGGTTCGTGTCGGGTTTCGTGTTAACTTCGATTTTCAGGTTCAGGTCGGGTCGCGACATGAAGTGATTTATTTCGTCGGGTTCGGATTGTGTTACGGTCCGATGGATTAATTTTGTTCGGTTAGGATAGGGTTTCCAGCTAATTTAAATTTTCAGATATAGGTCGGGTTTCGGGTTTTCATAAATTTTCAGGTTCCGTCATATTTCGGGTTAACTTCAATTTTCAGGTTCGAGTCGGGTTGCGAGAATAAGGAATTTACTTTTTCGTTTTCGGATTGTGGTTTGGTTAGTTGGATTTTTTTTCTGGATCGGGTCGGGTTTCAGGTTAACTTGAATTTTCTGGCTTTGATCGGGTTGTGATACGACAGAATTTATTTTGTTCGGGTTCGGATCGGGTTACGGTTCGATGGTTTTTTTTGTCGGGTTCGGGTCGAGTTTTTGGTTAACAACTTTTCAGGTTTGTTTCGGAATTCGGGTTAATTTAAATTTGCAGGTCCGTGTCGGGTGTCGGGTTAAATTGAAATTTCAGGTTCGGATCGGGTTTCGTTTCGACGAAATTTATTTTGTGGGGTTCGGATCGGTTTATGGTTCGATGGAGTATTTGTCGGGTTTTGGTCGTGTTTCGGGTTAAGATGAATTTTCTGGTTCGGATCCTGTTGCGTGACGACGAAAATTATTTTGTCGAGTTTGGATCGGGTTAGGAATCGATGGATTTTTATTTTTCTGGTTCTGGTCCGCTTTCGGGTGAAGTTCATTTTTCGCGTTCCGTACGGGTTGCATGATGACGGAAATTTTTTTCACGTGTTCAGATCGGGTTACGGTTCGATGGAATTTTTTCCTGGTTCATGTTAACTTCGATTTTCAGGTTCAGGTTGGGTCGCGACATGAAGTGATTTATTTCGTCGGGTTCGGATCGGGTTACGGTCAAATGGATTAATTTTGTTCGGTTAGGATCGGCTTTCTGGCTAATTAAAATTTTCAGATTTGGGTCGGGTTTCGGGTTTGCATAAATTTTCAGGTTCCGTCATATTTCGGGTTAACTTCAATTTTCAGGTTCGAGTCGGGTTGCGAGAAGAAGGAATTTACTTTTTCGTGTTCGTATTGGGGTATGGTTCGTTGGATTTTTTTCTGGATCGGGTCGGGTTTCAGGTTAACTTGAATTTTCTGTTTTTGATCGGGTTGTGACACGAAGGAATTTATTTTGTTCAGGTTCGGATCGGGTTACGGTTCGATGCTTTTTTTTGTCGGGTTCGGGTCGAGTTTTTGGTTAACAACTTTTCAGTTTTGGTTCGGAATTCGGGTTAATTTAAATTTGCAGGTCTTTGTCGGGTGTCGGGTTAAATTGAAATTTCAGGTTCGGATCGGGTTTCGTTTCGACGAAATTTATTTTGTGGTGTTCGGATCGGTTTATGGTTCGATGGAGTATTTGTATGGTTTTGGTCGTGTTTCGGGTTAAGATGAATTATCTGGTTCGGATCCTGTTGCGTGACGACGAAAATTATTTTGTCGAGTTCGGATCGGGTTAGGAATCGATGGATTTTTATTTTTCTGGTTCTGGTCCGCTTTCGGGTGAAGTTCATCTTTCGGGTTCCGTACGGGTTGCATGATGACGGAAATTTTTTTCACGTGTTCAGATCGGGTTACGGTTCGATGAAATTTTTTCCTGGTTCATATTAACTTCGATTTTCAGTTTCAGGTCGGGTCGCGACATGAAGTGATTTATTTCGTCGGGTTCGGATCGGGTTACGGTCAAATGGATTAATTTTTTTCTGTTAGGATCGGGTTTCTGGCTAATTTAAATTTTCAGATTTTGGTCGGGTTTCGGGTTTGCATAAATTTTCAGGTTCTGTCATATTTCGGGTTAACTTCAATTTTCAGGTTCGAGTCGGGTTGCGAGAAGAAGGAATTTACTTTTTCGTGTTCCTATTGGGGTATGGTTCGTTGGATTTTTTTTCTGGATCGGATCGAGTTTCAGGTTAACTTGAATTTTCTGGTTTTGATCGGGTTGTGACACGAAGGAATTTATTTTGTTCTGTTTCGGATCGGGTTACGGTTCGATGGTTTTATTGGTCGGGTTCGGGTCGAAGTTTTGGTTAACAAATTTTCACGTTTGGTTCGGAATTCGGGTTAATTTAAATGCAGGTTCGTGTCGGGTGTCGGGTTAACTTGAAATTTCAGGTTCGGATCGGGTTGCGTTTCGACGGAATTTATTTTGTCAGGTTCGGATCGGTTTATGGTTCGATGGATTTTTTTGTCTGGCTCTTGTCGTTTTTCCGGTTAACTTGAATTTTCTGGTTCGAATCCAGTATCGTGACGACGAAAATTATTTTGTCGAGTTCGGATCGGGTTAAGAATCGATGGATTTTTTTTTCTGGTTCTGGTCCGCTTTCGGGTGAAGTTCAATTTTCCGGTTCGGTACGGATTGCAAAACGAGAGAAATTTTTTTCACGTGTTCAGATCGGGTTACGGTTCGATGGAATTTTTTCCTGGTTAATGTTAACTTCGATTGTCATGTTCAGGTCGGGTCGCGACATGAAGTGATTTTTTTCGTCGGGTTCAGATCGGGTTACGGTCCGATGGATTAATTTTGTTCGGTTAGGATCGGGTTTCTGGCTAATTTAAAATTTCAGATTTGTGTCGGGTTTCGGGTTTGCATAAATTTTCAGGTTCCGTCATATTTCGGGTTAACTTCAATTTTCCAGTTCGGGTCGGGTTGCGAGAAGAAGGAATTTACTTTTTCGTGTTCGTATTGGGGTATGGTTCGTTGGATTTTTTTTCTGGATCGGGTCGAGTTTCAGGTTAGCTTGAATTTTCTGGTTTTGATCGGGTTGTGACACGAAGGAATTCATTTTGTTCTGTTTTGGATCGGGTTGGATGGTTTTTTTGGTCGGGTTCGGGTCGAGGTTTTGGTTAACAAATTTTCAGGTTTGGTTCGGAATTCGGGGTAATTTAAATTTGCAGGTTCGTGTCGGGTGTCGGTTAACTTGAAATTTCAGGATCGGATCGGGTTGCGTTTCGACGGAATTTATTTTGTCGGGTTCGGATCGGTTTATGGTTCGATGGATTTTTTGTCTGGCTCTTGTCGTGTTTCGGGTTAACTTAAATTTTCTGGTTCGGATCCAGTTTCGTGACGACGAAAATTATTTTGTCGAGTTCGGATCGGGTTAGGAATCGATGGATTTTTATTTTTTTTGGTTCTGATCTCCTTTCAGGTGAAGTTCATTTTTCCGGTTCCGTACGGGTTGCATGATGACGGAAATTATTTTCACGTGTTCAGATCGGGTTACGGTTCGATGGAATTTTTTCCTGGTTCGTGTCGGGTTTCGTGTTAACTTCGATTTTCAGGTTCAGGTCGGGACGGAAATTTTTTTCACGTGTTCAGATCGGGTTACGGTTCGATGGAATTTTTTCCTGGTTCATATTAACTTCGATTTTCAGTTTCAGGTCGGGTCGCGACATGAAGTGATTTATTTCGTCGGGTTCGGATCGGGTTACGGTCAAATGGATTAATTTTTTTCGGTTAGGACCGGGTTTCTGGCTAATTTAAATTTTCAGATTTGGGTCGGGTTTCGGGTTTGCATAAATTTTCAGGTTCCGTCATATTTCGGGTTAACTTCAATTTTCAGGTTCGAGTCGGGTTGCGAGAAGAAGGAATTTACTTTTTCGTGTTCGTATTGGGGTATGGTTCGTTGGATTTTTTTTCTGGATCGGGTCGGGTTTCAGGTTAACTTGAATTTTCTGTTTTTGATCGGGTTGTGACACGAAGGAATTTATTTTGTTCAGGTTCGGATCGGGTTACGGTTCGATGGTTTTATTTGTCGGGTTCGGGTCGAGTTTTTGGTTAAAAAAATTTCAGGTTTGGTTCGGAATTCGGGTTAATTTATATTTGCAGGTTCGTGTCGGGTGTCGGGTTAACTTGAAATTTTAGGTTTGGATCGGGTTGCGTTTCGACGGAATTTATTTTGTCGGGTTCGGATCGGTTTATGTTTCGATGGATTTTTTGTCTGGCTCTTGTCGTTTTTCGGGTTAACTTGAATTTTCTGGTTCGGATCCAGTTTCGTGACGACGAAAATTATTTTGTCGAGTTCGGATCGGGTTAGGAATCGATGGATTATTAATTTTTTTGGTTCTGGTCTGCTTTCGGGTGAAGTTCATTTTTCGGGTTCCGTACGGGGTGCATGATGACGGAATTTTTTTTCACGTGTTCAGATCGGGTTACGGTTCGATGGAATTTTTTCCTGGTTCATGTTAACTTCGATTTTCAGGTTCAGGTCGGGTCGCGACATGAAGTGATTTATTTCGACGGGTTCGGATCGGGTTACGGTCCGATGGATTAATTTTGTTCGGTTAGGATCGGGTTTCCAGCTAATTTAAATTTTCAGATTTGGGTCGGGTTTCCGGTTTGCATAAATTTTCAGGTTCCGTCATATTTCGGGTTAACTTCAATTTTCAGGTTCGAGTCGGATTGGGAGAAGAAGGAATTTACTTTTTCGTGTTCGTATTGGGATATGGTTCGTTGGTTTTTTTTCTGGATCGGGTCGGGTTTCAGGTTAACTTGAATTTTCTGGTTTTGATCGGGTTGTGACACGAAGGAATTTATTTTGTTCTGTTTCGGATCGGGTTACGGTTCGATGGTTTTATTGGTCGGGTTCGGGTCGAGGTTTTGGTTAACAAATTTTCAGGTTTGGTTCGGAATTCGGGTTAATTTAAATTTGCAGGTTCGTGTCGGGTGTCGGTTAACTTGAAATTTCAGGATCGGATCGGGTTGCGTTTCGACGGAATTTATTTTGTCGGGTTCGGATCGGTTTATGGTTCGATGGATTTTTTGTCTGGCTCTTGTCGTGTTTCGGGTTAACTTGAATTTTCTGGTTCGGATCCAGTTTCGTGACGACGAAAATTATTTTGTCGAGTTCGGATCGGGTTAGGAATCGATGGATTTTTATTTTTTTTGGTTCTGGTCTCCTTTCAGGTGAAGTTCATTTTTCCGGTTCCGTACGGGTTGCATGATGACGGAAATTATTTTCACGTGTTCAGATCGGGTTACGGTTCGATGGAATTTTTTCCTGGTTCGTGTCGGGTTTCGTGTTAACTTCGATTTTCAGGTTCAGGTCGGGTCGCGACATGAAGTGATTTATTTCGTCGGGTTCGGATTGTGTTACGGTCCGATGGATTAATTTTGTTCGGTTAGGATAGGGTTTCCAGCTAATTTAAATTTTCAGATATAGGTCGGGTTTCGGGTTTTCATAAATTTTCAGGTTCCGTCATATTTCGGGTTAACTTCAATTTTCAGGTTCGAGTCGGGTTGCGAGAATAAGGAATTTACTTTTTCGTTTTCGGATTGTGGTTTGGTTAGTTGGATTTTTTTTCTGGATCGGGTCGGGTTTCAGGTTAACTTGAATTTTCTGGCTTTGATCGGGTTGTGATACGACAGAATTTATTTTGTTCGGGTTCGGATCGGGTTACGGTTCGATGGTTTTTTTTGTCGGGTTCGGGTCGAGTTTTTGGTTAACAACTTTTCAGGTTTGTTTCGGAATTCGGGTTAATTTAAATTTGCAGGTCCGTGTCGGGTGTCGGGTTAAATTGAAATTTCAGGTTCGGATCGGGTTTCGTTTCGACGAAATTTATTTTGTGGGGTTCGGATCGGTTTATGGTTCGATGGAGTATTTGTCGGGTTTTGGTCGTGTTTCGGGTTAAGATGAATTTTCTGGTTCGGATCCTGTTGCGTGACGACGAAAATTATTTTGTCGAGTTTGGATCGGGTTAGGAATCGATGGATTTTTATTTTTCTGGTTCTGGTCCGCTTTCGGGTGAAGTTCATTTTTCGGGTTCCGTACGGGTTGCATGATGACGGAAATTTTTTTCACGTGTTCAGATCGGCTTACGGTTCGATGGAATTTTTTCCTGGTTCATGTTAACTTTGATTTTCAGGTTCAGGTTGGGTCGCGACATGAAGTGATTTATTTCGTCGGGTTCGGATCGGGTTACGGTCAAATGGATTAATTTTGTTCGGTTAGGATCGGGTTTCTGGCTAATTAAAATTTTCAGATTTGGGTCGGGTTTCGGGTTTGCATAAATTTTCAGGTTCCGTCATATTTCGGGTTAACTTCAATTTTCAGGTTCGAGTCGGGTTGCGAGAAGAAGGAATTTACTTTTTCGTGTTCGTATTGGGGTATGGTTCGTTGGATTTTTTTCTGGATCGGGTCGGGTTTCAGGTTAACTTGAATTTTCTGTTTTTGATCGGGTTGTGACATGAAGGAATTTATTTTGTTCAGGTTCGGATCGGGTTACGGTTCGATGCTTTTTTTTGTCGGGTTCGGGTCGAGTTTTTGGTTAACAACTTTTCAGTTTTGGTTCGGAATTCGGGTTAATTTAAATTTGCAGGTCTTTGTCGTGTGTCGGGTTAAATTGAAATTTCAGGTTCGGATCGGGTTTCGTTTCGACGAAATTTATTTTGTGGTGTTCGGATCGGTTTATGGTTCGATGGAGTATTTGTATGGTTTTGGTCGTGTTTCGGGTTAAGATGAATTATCTGGTTCGGATCCTGTTGCGTGACGACGAAAATTATTTTGTCGAGTTCGGATCGGGTTAGGAATCGATGGATTTTTATTTTTCTGGTTCTGGTCCGCTTTCGGGTGAAGTTCATCTTTCGGGTTCCGTACGGGTTGCATGATGACGGAAATTTTTTTCACGTGTTCAGATCGGGTTACGGTTCAATGGAATTTTTTCCTGGTTCATATTAACTTCGATTTTCAGTTTCAGGTCGGGTCGCGACATGAAGTGATTTATTTCGTCGGGTTCGGATCGGGTTACGGTCAAATGGATTAATTTTTTTCTGTTAGGATCGGGTTTCTGGCTAATTTAAATTTTCAGATTTTGGTCGGGTTTCGGGTTTGCATAAATTTTCAGGTTCCGTCATATTTCGGGTTAACTTCAATTTTCAGGTTCGAGTCGGGTTGCGAGAAGAAGGAATTTACTTTTTCGTGTTCCTATTGGGGTATGGTTCGTTGGATTTTTTTTCTGGATCGGATCGAGTTTCAGGTTAACTTGAATTTTCTGGTTTTGATCGGGTTGTGACACGAAGGAATTTATTTTGTTCTGTTTCGGATCGGGTTACGGTTCGATGGTTTTATTGGTCGGGTTCGGGTCGAAGTTTTGGTTAACAAATTTTCACGTTTGGTTCGGAATTCGGGTTAATTTAAATGCAGGTTCGTGTCGGGTGTCGGGTTAACTTAAAATTTCAGGTTCGGATCGGGTTGCGTTTCGACGGAATTTATTTTGTCAGGTTCGGATCGGTTTATGGTTCGATGGATTTTTTTGTCTGGCTCTTGTCGTTTTTCCGGTTAACTTGAATTTTCTGGTTCGAATCCAGTATCGTGACGACGAAAATTATTTTGTCGAGTTCGGATCGGGTTAAGAATCGATGGATTTTTTTTTCTGGTTCTGGTCCGCTTTCGGGTGAAGTTCAATTTTCCGGTTCGGTACGGGTTGCAAAACGAGAGAATTTTTTTTCACGTGTTCAGATCGGGTTACGGTTCGATGGAATTTTTTCCTGGTTAATGTTAACTTCGATTGTCATGTTCAGGTCGGGTCGCGACATGAAGTGATTTTTTTCGTCGGGTTCAGATCGGGTTACGGTCCGATGGATTAATTTTGTTCGGTTAGGATCGGGTTTCTGGCTAATTTAAAATTTCAGATTTGGGTCGGGTTTCGGGTTTGCATAAATTTTCAGGTTCCGTCATATTTCGGGTTAACTTCAATTTTCAGGTTCGAGTCGGGTTGCGAGAAGAAGGAATTTACTTTTTCGTGTTCGTATTGGGGTATGGTTCGTTGGATTTTTTTTCTGGATCGGGTCGAGTTTCAGGTTAGCTTGAATTTTCTGGTTTTGATCGGGTTGTGACACGAAGGAATTCATTTTGTTCTGTTTTGGATCGGGTTGGATGGTTTTTTTGGTCGGGTTCGGGTCGAGGTTTTGGTTAACAAATTTTCAGGTTTGGTTCGGAATTCGGGTTAATTTAAATTTGCAGGTTCGTGTCGGGTGTCGGTTAACTTGAAATTTCAGGATCGGATCGGGTTGCGTTTCGACGGAATTTATTTTGTCGGGTTCGGATCGGTTTATGGTTCGATGGATTTTTTGTCTGGCTCTTGTCGTGTTTCGGGTTAACTTGAATTTTCTGGTTCGGATCCAGTTTCGTGACGACGAAAATTATTTTGTCGAGTTCGGATCGGGTTAGGAATCGATGGATTTTTATTTTTTTTGGTTCTGATCTCCTTTCAGGTGAAGTTCATTTTTCCGGTTCCGTACGGGTTGCATGATGACGGAAATTATTTTCACGTGTTCAGATCGGGTTACGGTTCGATGGAATTTTTTCCTGGTTCATATTAACTTCGATTTTCAGTTTCAGGTCGGGTCGCGACATGAAGTGATTTATTTCGTCGGGTTCGGATCGGGTTACGGTCAAATGGATTAATTTTTTTCGGTTAGGACCGGGTTTCTGGCTAATTTAAATTTTCAGATTTGGGTCGGGTTTCGGGTTTGCATAAATTTTCAGGTTCCGTCATATTTCGGGTTAACTTCAATTTTCAGGTTCGAGTCGGGTTGCGAGAAGAAGGAATTTACTTTTTCGTGTTCGTATTGGGGTATGGTTCGTTGGATTTTTTTTCTGGATCGGGTCGGGTTTCAGGTTAACTTGAATTTTCTGTTTTTGATCGGGTTGTGACACGAAGGAATTTATTTTGTTCAGGTTCGGATCGGGTTACGGTTCGATGGTTTTATTTGTCGGGTTCGGGTCGAGTTTTTGGTTAAAAAAATTTCAGGTTTGGTTCGGAATTCGGGTTAATTTATATTTGCAGGTTCGTGTCGGGTGTCGGGTTAACTTGAAATTTTAGGTTTGAATCGGGTTGCGTTTCGACGGAATTTATTTTGTCGGGTTCGGATCGGTTTATGTTTCGATGGATTTTTTGTCTGGCTCTTGTCGTTTTTCGGGTTAACTTGAATTTTCTGGTTCGGATCCAGTTTCGTGACGACGAAAATTATTTTGTCGAGTTCGGATCGGGTTAGGAATCGATGGATTATTAATTTTTTTGGTTCTGGTCTGCTTTCGGGTGAAGTTCATTTTTCGGGTTCCGTACGGGGTGCATGATGACGGAATTTTTTTTCACGTGTTCAGATCGGGTTACGGTTCGATGGAATTTTTTCCTGGTTCATGTTAACTTCGATTTTCAGTTTCAGGTCGGGTCGCGACATGAAGTGATTTATTTCGACGGGTTCGGATCGGGTTACGGTCCGATGGATTAATTTTGTTCGGTTAGGATCGGGTTTCCAGCTAATTTAAATTTTCAGATATAGGTCGGGTTTCGGGTTTTCATAAATTTTCAGGTTCCGTCATATTTCGGGTTAACTTCAAATTTCAGTTTCAAGTCGGGTTGCAAGAAGAAGGAATTTACTTTTTCGTGTTCGTATTGGGATATGGTTCGTTGGTTTTTTTTCTGGATCGGGTCGGGTTTCAGGTTAACTTGAATTTTCTGGTTTTGATCGGGTTGTGACACGAAGGAATTTATTTTGTTCATGTTCGGATCGGGTTACGGTTCAATGGTTTTTTTTGTCGGGTTCGGGTCGAGGTTTTGGTTAACAAATTTTCAAGTTTGGTTCGGAATTCGGGTTAATTTAAATTTGTATGTCCGTGTCGGGTATCGGGTTAAATTGAAATTTCAGGTTCGGATCGGGTTGCGTTTCGACGAAATTTATTTTGTGGGGTTCGGATCGGTTTATGGTTCGATGGAGTATTTGTCGGGTTAAGATGAATTTTTTGGTTCGGATCCTGTTGCGTGACGACGAAAATTATTTTGTCGAGTTCGGATCGGGTTAGGAATCGATGGATTTTTATTTTTCTGGTTCTGGTCCGCTTTCGGGTGAAGTTCATTTTTCGGGTTCCGTACGGGTTGCATGATGACGGAATTTTTTTTCACGTGTTCAGATCGGGTTACGGTTCGATAGAATTTTTTCCTTGTTCATGTAAACTTCGATTTTCAGGTTCAGGTCTGTTCGCGACATGAAGTGATTTATTTCGACGTGTTCGGATCGGTTTACGGTCCGATGGATTAATTTTGTTCGGTTAGGATCGGGTTTCTGACTAATTTAAACTTTCAGATTTAGGTCGGGTTTCGGGTTTGCATAAATTTTCAGGTTCCGTCATATTTCGGGTTAACTTCAATTTTCAGGTTCGAGTCGGGTTGCGAGAAGAAGGAATTTACTTTTTCGTGTTCGTATTGGGGTATGGTTCGTTGGATATTTTTCAGAATCGGGTCGGGTTTCAGGTTAACTTGAATTTTCTGGTTTTGATCGGGTTGTGACACGAAGGAATTTATTTTGTTCAGGTTCGGATCGGGTTACGATTCAATGGTTTTTTTTGTCGGGTTCGGGTCGAGTTTTTGGTTAACAAATTTTCAGGTTTGGTTCGGAATTCGGGTTAATTAAAATTTGTATGTCCGTGTCGGGTATCGGGTTAAATTGAAATTTCAGGTTCGGATCGGGTTGCGTTTCGACGGAATTTATTTCGTCGGGTTCGGATCGGTTTATTGTTCGATGGATTTTTTGTCTGGCTCTTGTCGTTTTTCGGGTTAACTTGAATTTTCTGGTTCGGATCCAGTTTCGTGACGACGAAAATTATTTTGTCGAGTTCGGATCGGGTTAGGAATCGATGGATTATTAATTTTTTTGGTTCTGGTCTGCTTTCGGGTGAAGTTCATTTTTCGGGTTCCGTACAGGTTGCATGATGACGGAAATTTTTTTCACGTGTTCAGATCGGGTTACGGTTCGATGGAATTTTTTCCTGGTTCGTGTTAACTTCGATTTTCAGGTTCAGGTCGGGTCGCGACATGAAGTGATTTATTTCGTCGGGTTCGGATCGGGTTACGGTCCGATGGATTAATTTTGTTCGGTTAGGATCGGGTTTCTGGCTAATTTAATTTTTCAGATTTGGGTCGGGTTTCGGGTTTGCATAAATTTTCAGGTTCCGTCATATTTCGGGTTAACTTCAATTTTCAGGTTCGAGTCGGGTTGCGAGAATAAGGAATTTACTTTTTCGTTTTCGGATTGTGGTTTGGTTAGTTGGATTTTTTTTCTGGATCGGGTCGGGTTTCAGGTTAACTTGAATTTTCTGGCTTTGATCGGGTTGTGATACGACAGAATTTATTTTGTTCGGGTTCGGATCGGGTTACGGTTCGATGGTTTTTTTTGTCGGGTTCGGGTCGAGTTTTTGGTTAACAACTTTTCAGGTTTGTTTCGGAATTCGGGTTAATTTAAATTTGCAGGTCCGTGTCGGGTGTCGGGTTAAATTGAAATTTCAGGTTCGGATCGGGTTTCGTTTCGACGAAATTTATTTTGTGGGGTTCGGATCGGTTTATGGTTCGATGGAGTATTTGTCGGGTTTTGGTCGTGTTTCGGGTTAAGATGAATTTTCTGGTTCGGATCCTGTTGCGTGACGACGAAAATTATTTTGTCGAGTTTGGATCGGGTTAGGAATCGATGGATTTTTATTTTTCTGGTTCTGGTCCGCTTTCGGGTGAAGTTCATTTTTCGGGTTCCGTACGGGTTGCATGATGACGGAAATTTTTTTCACGTGTTCAGATCGGCTTACGGTTCGATGGAATTTTTTCCTGGTTCATGTTAACTTTGATTTTCAGGTTCAGGTTGGGTCGCGACATGAAGTGATTTATTTCGTCGGGTTCGGATCGGGTTACGGTCAAATGGATTAATTTTGTTCGGTTAGGATCGGGTTTCTGGCTAATTAAAATTTTCAGATTTGGGTCGGGTTTCGGGTTTGCATAAATTTTCAGGTTCCGTCATATTTCGGGTTAACTTCAATTTTCAGGTTCGAGTCGGGTTGCGAGAAGAAGGAATTTACTTTTTCGTGTTCGTATTGGGGTATGGTTCGTTGGATTTTTTTCTGGATCGGGTCGGGTTTCATGTTAACTTGAATTTTCTGTTTTTGATCGGGTTGTGACATGAAGGAATTTATTTTGTTCAGGTTCGGATCGGGTTACGGTTCGATGCTTTTTTTTGTCGGGTTCGGGTCGAGTTTTTGGTTAACAACTTTTCAGTTTTGGTTCGGAATTCGGGTTAATTTAAATTTGCAGGTCTTTGTCGTGTGTCGGGTTAAATTGAAATTTCAGGTTCGGATCGGGTTTCGTTTCGACGAAATTTATTTTGTGGTGTTCGGATCGGTTTATGGTTCGATGGAGTATTTGTATGGTTTTGGTCGTGTTTCGGGTTAAGATGAATTATCTGGTTCGGATCCTGTTGCGTGACGACGAAAATTATTTTGTCGAGTTCGGATCGGGTTAGGAATCGATGGATTTTTATTTTTCTGGTTCTGGTCCGCTTTCGGGTGAAGTTCATCTTTCGGGTTCCGTACGGGTTGCATGATGACGGAAATTTTTTTCACGTGTTCAGATCGGGTTACGGTTCAATGGAATTTTTTCCTGGTTCATATTAACTTCGATTTTCAGTTTCAGGTCGGGTCGCGACATGAAGTGATTTATTTCGTCGGGTTCGGATCGGGTTACGGTCAAATGGATTAATTTTTTTCTGTTAGGATCGGGTTTCTGGCTAATTTAAATTTTCAGATTTTGGTCGGGTTTCGGGTTTGCATAAATTTTCAGGTTCCGTCATATTTCGGGTTAACTTCAATTTTCAGGTTCGAGTCGGGTTGCGAGAAGAAGGAATTTACTTTTTCGTGTTCCTATTGGGGTATGGTTCGTTGGATTTTTTTTCTGGATCGGATCGAGTTTCAGGTTAACTTGAATTTTCTGGTTTTGATCGGGTTGTGACACGAAGGAATTTATTTTGTTCTGTTTCGGATCGGGTTACGGTTCGATGGTTTTATTGGTCGGGTTCGGGTCGAAGTTTTGGTTAACAAATTTTCACGTTTGGTTCGGAATTCGGGTTAATTTAAATGCAGGTTCGTGTCGGGTGTCGGGTTAACTTAAAATTTCAGGTTCGGATCGGGTTGCGTTTCGACGGAATTTATTTTGTCAGGTTCGGATCGGTTTATGGTTCGATGGATTTTTTTGTCTGGCTCTTGTCGTTTTTCCGGTTAACTTGAATTTTCTGGTTCGAATCCAGTATCGTGACGACGAAAATTATTTTGTCGAGTTCGGATCGGGTTAAGAATCGATGGATTTTTTTTTCTGGTTCTGGTCCGCTTTCGGGTGAAGTTCAATTTTCCGGTTCGGTACGGGTTGCAAAACGAGAGAATTTTTTTTCACGTGTTCAGATCGGGTTACGGTTCGATGGAATTTTTTCCTGGTTAATGTTAACTTCGATTGTCATGTTCAGGTCGGGTCGCGACATGAAGTGATTTTTTTCGTCGGGTTCAGATCGGGTTACGGTCCGATGGATTAATTTTGTTCGGTTAGGATCGGGTTTCTGGCTAATTTAAAATTTCAGATTTGGGTCGGGTTTCGGGTTTGCATAAATTTTCAGGTTCCGTCATATTTCGGGTTAACTTCAATTTTCAGGTTCGAGTCGGGTTGCGAGAAGAAGGAATTTACTTTTTCGTGTTCGTATTGGGGTATGGTTCGTTGGATTTTTTTTCTGGATCGGGTCGAGTTTCAGGTTAGCTTGAATTTTCTGGTTTTGATCGGGTTGTGACACGAAGGAATTCATTTTGTTCTGTTTTGGATCGGGTTGGATGGTTTTTTTGGTCGGGTTCGGGTCGAGGTTTTGGTTAACAAATTTTCAGGTTTGGTTCGGAATTCGGGTTAATTTAAATTTGCAGGTTCGTGTCGGGTGTCGGTTAACTTGAAATTTCAGGATCGGATCGGGTTGCGTTTCGACGGAATTTATTTTGTCGGGTTCGGATCGGTTTATGGTTCGATGGATTTTTTGTCTGGCTCTTGTCGTGTTTCGGGTTAACTTGAATTTTCTGGTTCGGATCCAGTTTCGTGACGACGAAAATTATTTTGTCGAGTTCGGATCGGGTTAGGAATCGATGGATTTTTATTTTTTTTGGTTCTGATCTCCTTTCAGGTGAAGTTCATTTTTCCGGTTCCGTACGGGTTGCATGATGACGGAAATTATTTTCACGTGTTCAGATCGGGTTACGGTTCGATGGAATTTTTTCCTGGTTCATATTAACTTCGATTTTCAGTTTCAGGTCGGGTCGCGACATGAAGTGATTTATTTCGTCGGGTTCGGATCGGGTTACGGTCAAATGGATTAATTTTTTTCGGTTAGGACCGGGTTTCTGGCTAATTTAAATTTTCAGATTTGGGTCGGGTTTCGGGTTTGCATAAATTTTCAGGTTCCGTCATATTTCGGGTTAACTTCAATTTTCAGGTTCGAGTCGGGTTGCGAGAAGAAGGAATTTACTTTTTCGTGTTCGTATTGGGGTATGGTTCGTTGGATTTTTTTTCTGGATCGGGTCGGGTTTCAGGTTAACTTGAATTTTCTGTTTTTGATCGGGTTGTGACACGAAGGAATTTATTTTGTTCAGGTTCGGATCGGGTTACGGTTCGATGGTTTTATTTGTCGGGTTCGGGTCGAGTTTTTGGTTAAAAAAATTTCAGGTTTGGTTCGGAATTCGGGTTAATTTATATTTGCAGGTTCGTGTCGGGTGTCGGGTTAACTTGAAATTTTAGGTTTGAATCGGGTTGCGTTTCGACGGAATTTATTTTGTCGGGTTCGGATCGGTTTATGTTTCGATGGATTTTTTGTCTGGCTCTTGTCGTTTTTCGGGTTAACTTGAATTTTCTGGTTCGGATCCAGTTTCGTGACGACGAAAATTATTTTGTCGAGTTCGGATCGGGTTAGGAATCGATGGATTATTAATTTTTTTGGTTCTGGTCTGCTTTCGGGTGAAGTTCATTTTTCGGGTTCCGTACGGGGTGCATGATGACGGAATTTTTTTTCACGTGTTCAGATCGGGTTACGGTTCGATGGAATTTTTTCCTGGTTCATGTTAACTTCGATTTTCAGTTTCAGGTCGGGTCGCGACATGAAGTGATTTATTTCGACGGGTTCGGATCGGGTTACGGTCCGATGGATTAATTTTGTTCGGTTAGGATCGGGTTTCCAGCTAATTTAAATTTTCAGATATAGGTCGGGTTTCGGGTTTTCATAAATTTTCAGGTTCCGTCATATTTCGGGTTAACTTCAAATTTCAGTTTCAAGTCGGGTTGCAAGAAGAAGGAATTTACTTTTTCGTGTTCGTATTGGGATATGGTTCGTTGGTTTTTTTTCTGGATCGGGTCGGGTTTCAGGTTAACTTGAATTTTCTGGTTTTGATCGGGTTGTGACACGAAGGAATTTATTTTGTTCATGTTCGGATCGGGTTACGGTTCAATGGTTTTTTTTGTCGGGTTCGGGTCGAGGTTTTGGTTAACAAATTTTCAAGTTTGGTTCGGAATTCGGGTTAATTTAAATTTGTATGTCCGTGTCGGGTATCGGGTTAAATTGAAATTTCAGGTTCGGATCGGGTTGCGTTTCGACGAAATTTATTTTGTGGGGTTCGGATCGGTTTATGGTTCGATGGAGTATTTGTCGGGTTAAGATGAATTTTTTGGTTCGGATCCTGTTGCGTGACGACGAAAATTATTTTGTCGAGTTCGGATCGGGTTAGGAATCGATGGATTTTTATTTTTCTGGTTCTGGTCCGCTTTCGGGTGAAGTTCATTTTTCGGGTTCCGTACGGGTTGCATGATGACGGAATTTTTTTTCACGTGTTCAGATCGGGTTACGGTTCGATAGAATTTTTTCCTTGTTCATGTAAACTTCGATTTTCAGGTTCAGGTCTGTTCGCGACATGAAGTGATTTATTTCGACGTGTTCGGATCGGTTTACGGTCCGATGGATTAATTTTGTTCGGTTAGGATCGGGTTTCTGACTAATTTAAATTTTCAGATTTAGGTCGGGTTTCGGGTTTGCATAAATTTTCAGGTTCCGTCATATTTCGGGTTAACTTCAATTTTCAGGTTCGAGTCGGGTTGCGAGAAGAAGGAATTTACTTTTTCGTGTTCGTATTGGGGTATGGTTCGTTGGATATTTTTCAGAATCGGGTCGGGTTTCAGGTTAACTTGAATTTTCTGGTTTTGATCGGGTTGTGACACGAAGGAATTTATTTTGTTCAGGTTCGGATCGGGTTACGATTCAATGGTTTTTTTTGTCGGGTTCGGGTCGAGTTTTTGGTTAACAAATTTTCAGGTTTGGTTCGGAATTCGGGTTAATTAAAATTTGTATGTCCGTGTCGGGTATCGGGTTAAATTGAAATTTCAGGTTCGGATCGGGTTGCGTTTCGACGGAATTTATTTCGTCGGGTTCGGATCGGTTTATTGTTCGATGGATTTTTTGTCTGGCTCTTGTCGTTTTTCGGGTTAACTTGAATTTTCTGGTTCGGATCCAGTTTCGTGACGACGAAAATTATTTTGTCGAGTTCGGATCGGGTTAGGAATCGATGGATTATTAATTTTTTTGGTTCTGGTCTGCTTTCGGGTGAAGTTCATTTTTCGGGTTCCGTACAGGTTGCATGATGACGGAAATTTTTTTCACGTGTTCAGATCGGGTTACGGTTCGATGGAATTTTTTCCTGGTTCGTGTTAACTTCGATTTTCAGGTTCAGGTCGGGTCGCGACATGAAGTGATTTATTTCGTCGGGTTCGGATCGGGTTACGGTCCGATGGATTAATTTTGTTCGGTTAGGATCGGGTTTCTGGCTAATTTAATTTTTCAGATTTGGGTCGGGTTTCGGGTTTGCATAAATTTTCAGGTTCCGTCATATTTCGGGTTAACTTCAATTTTCAGGTTCGAGTCGGGTTGCAAGAAGAAGGAATTTAATTTTTCGTGTTCGTATTGGGGTATGGTTCGTAGGATTTTTTTTCTGGATCGGGTCGGGTTTCAGGTTAACTTGAATTTTCTGGTTTTGATCGGGTTGTGACACGAAGGAATTTATTTTGTTCAGGTTCGGATCGGGTTACGGTTCGATGGTTTTTTTGTCGGGTTCGGGTCGAGTTTTTGGTTAACAACTTTTCAGTTTTGGTTCGGAATTCGGGTTAATTTAAATCTGCAGGTCCGTGTCGGGTGTCGGGTTAAATTGAAATTTCAGGTTCGGATCGGGTTTCGTTTCGACGAAATTTATTTTGTGGGGTTCGGATCAGTTTATGGTTCGATGGAATATTTGTCGGGTTTTTTTCGTGTTTCGGGTTAAGATGAATTTTCTGGTTCGGATCCTGTTGCGTGACGACGAAAATTATTTTGTCGAGTTCGGATCGGTTAGGAATCGATGGATTTTTATTTTTCTGTTTCTGGTCCGCTTTCGGGTGAAGTTCATTTTTCGGGTTCCGTACGGGTTGCATGATGACGGAAATTTTTTTCACGTGTTCAGATCAGGTTACGGTTCGATGGAATTTTTTCCTGGTTCATGTTAACTTCGATTATCAGGTTCAGGTCGGGTCGCGACATGAAGTGATTTATTTCGTCGGGTTCGGATCGGGTTACGGTCAAATGGATTAATTTTGTTCGGTTAGGAGCGGGTTTCTGGCTAATTTAAATTTTCAGATTTGGGTCGGGTTTCGGGTTTGCATAAATTTTCAGGTTCCGTCATATTTCGGGTTAACTTCAATTTTCAGGTTCGAGTCGGGTTGCGAGAAGAAGGAATTTACTTTTTCGTGTTCGTATTGGGGTATGGTTCGTTGGATTTTTTTTTTGGATCGGGTCGGGTTTCAGGTTAACTTGAATTTTCTGTTTTTGATCGGATTGTGACACGAAGGAATTTATTTTGTTCAGGTTCGGATCGGGTTACAGTTCGATGGTTTTTTTTTGTCGGGTTCGGGTCGAGTTTTTGGTTAACAAATTTTCAGGTTTGGTTCGGAATTCGGGTTAATTTAAATTTGCAGGTTCGTGTCGGGTGTCGGGTTAACTTGAAATTTCAGGTTTGGATCGGGTTGCGTTTCGACGGAATTTATTTCGTCGGGTTCGGATCGGTTTATGGTTCGATGGATTTTTTGTCTGGCTCTTGTCGTTTTTCGGGTTAACTTGAATTTTCTGGTTCGGATCCAGTTTCGTGACCACGAAAATTATTTTGTCGAGTTCGGATCGGGTTAGGAATCGATGGATTATTAATTTTTTTGGTTCTGGTCTGCTTTCGGGTGAAGTTCATTTTTCGGGTTCCGTACAGGTTGCATGATGACGGAAATTTTTTTCACGTGTTCAGATCGGGTTACGGTTCGATGGAATTTTTTCCTGGTTCGTGTTAACTTCGATTTTCAGGTTCAGGTCGGGTCGCGACATGAAGTGATTTATTTCGTCGGGTTCGGATCGGGTTACGGTCCGATGGATTAATTTTGTTCGGTTAGGATCGGGTTTCTGGCTAATTTAATTTTTCAGATTTGGGTCGGGTTTCGGGTTTGCATAAATTTTCAGGTTCCGTCATATTTCGGGTTAGCTTCAATTTTCAGGTTCGAGTCTTGTTGCAAGAAGAAGGAATTTAATTTTTCTTGTTCGTATTGGGGTATGGTTCGTTGGATTTTTTTTCTGGATCGGGTCGGGTTTCAGGTTAACTTGAATTTTCTGGTTTTGATCGGGTTGTGACACGAAGGAATTTATTTTGTTCAGGTTCGGATCGGGTTACGGTTCGATGGTTTTTTTGTCGGGTTCGGGTCGAGTTTTTGGTTAACAACTTTTCAGTTTTGGTTCGGAATTCGGGTTAATTTAAATTTGCAGGTCCGTGTCGGGTGTCGGGTTAAATTGAAATTTCAGGTTCGGATCGGGTTTCGTTTCGACGAAATTTATTTTGTGGGGTTCGGATCGGTTTATGGTTCGATGGAGTATTTGTCGTGTTTTGGTCGTGTTTCGGGTTAAGATGAATTTTCTGGTTCGGATCCTGTTGCGTGACGACGAAAATTATTTTGTCGAGTTCGGATCGGGTTAGGAATCGATGGATTTTTATTTTTCTGGTTCTGGTCCGCTTTCGGGTGAAGTTCATTTTTCCGGTTCCGTACGGGTTGCATGATGACGGAAATTATTTTCACGTGTTCAGATCGGGTTACGGTTCGATGGAAATTTTTCCTGGTTCGTGTCGGGTGTCGTGTTAACTTCGATTTTCAGGTTCAGGTCGGGTCGCGACATGAAGTGATTTATTTCGTCGGGTTCGGATCGGGTTACGGTCCGATGGATTAATTTTGTTCGGTTAGGATCGGGTTTCTGGCTAATTTAAATTTTCAGATTTGGGTCGGGTTTCCGGTTTGCATAAATTTTCAGGTTCCGTCATATTTCGGGTTAGCTTCAATTTTCAGGTTCGAGTCTTGTTGCAAGAAGAAGGAATTTAATTTTTCTTGTTCGTATTGGGGTATGGTTCGTTGGATTTTTTTTCTGGATCGAGTCGGGTTTCAGGTTAACTTGAATTTTCTGGCTTTGATCGGGTTGTGATACGACAGAATTTATTTTGTTCGGGTTCGGATCGGGTTACGGTTCGATGGTTTTTTTTGTCGGGTTCGGGTCGAGTTTTTGGTTAACAACTTTTCAGGTTTGTTTCGGAATTCGGGTTAATTTAAATTTGCAGGTCCGTGTCGGGTGTCGGGTTAAATTGAAATTTCAGGTTCGGATCGGGTTTCGTTTCGACGAAATTTATTTTGTGGGGTTCGGATCGGTTTATGGTTCGATGGAGTATTTGTCGGGTTTTGGTCGTGTTTCGGGTTAAGATGAATTTTCTGGTTCGGATCCTGTTGCGTGACGACGAAAATTATTTTGTCGAGTTCGGATCGGGAAGGAATCGATGGATTTTTATTTTTCTGGTTCTGGTCCGCTTTCGGGTGAAGTTCATTTTTCGGGTTCCGTACGGGTTGCATGATGACGGAAATTGTTTTCACGTGTTCAGAACGGGTTACGGTTCGATGGAATTTTTTCCTGGTTCATGTTAACTTTGATTTTCCGGTTCAGGTCGGGTCGCGACATGAAGTGATTTATTTCGTTGGGTTCGGATCGGGTTACGGTCCGATGGATTAATTTTGTTCGGTTAGGATCGGGTTTCTGGCTATTTTAAATTTTCAGATTTGGGCCGGGTTTCGGGTTTGCATAAATTTTCAGGTTCCGTCATATTTCGGGTTAGCTTCAATTTTCAGGTTCGAGTCTTGTTGCAAGAAGAAGGAATTTAATTTTTCTTGTTCGTATTGGGGTATGGTTCGTTGGATTTTTTTTCTGGATCGAGTCGGGTTTCAGGTTAACTTGAATTTTCTGGCTTTGATCGGGTTGTGATACGACAGAATTTATTTTGTTCAGGTTCGGATCGGGTTACGGTTCGATGGTTTTTTTTGTCGGGTTCGGGTCGAGTTTTTGGTTAGCAAATTTTCAGGTTTGGTTCGGAATTCGGGTTAATTTAAATTTGCAGGTCCGTGTCGGGTGTCTGGTTAACTTGAAATTTCAGGTTCGGATCGGGTTGCGTTTCCACGGAATTTATTTTGTCGGGTTCGGATCGGTTTATGGTTCGATGGATTTTTTTGTCTGGCTCTTGTCGTGTTTCGGGTTAACTTGAATTTTCTGGTTCGGATCCAGTTTCGTGACGACGAAAATTATTTTGTCGAGTTCAGATCGGGTTAGGAATCGATGGATTTTTATTTTTCTGGTTCTGGTCTGCTTTCGGGTGAAGTTCATTTTTCCGGTTCCGTACGGGTTGCATGATGACGGAAATTATTTTCACGTGTTCAGATATGGTTACGGTTCGATGGAATTTTTTCCTGGTTCGTGTCGGGTTTCGTGTTAACTTCGATTATCAGGTTCAGGTCGGGTCTCGACATGAAGTGATTTATTTATTTCTTCGGGTTCGGATCGTGTTACGGTCCGATGGATTAATTTTGTTCGGTTATGGATCGGGTTTCCAGCTAATTTAAATTTTCAGATATGGGTCGGGTTTCGGGTTTGCATAAATTTTCAGGTTCCGTCATATTTCGGGTTAACTTCAATTTTCAGGTTCGAGTCGTGTTGCGAGAAGAAGGAATTTACTTTTTCGTGTTCGTATTGGGTTATGGTTCGTTGGATTTTTTTTCTGGATCGGGTCGGGTTTCAGGTTAACTTGAATTTTCTGGTTTTGATCGGGTGGTGACAAGAAGGAATTTATTTTGTTCGGGTTCGGATCGTTTTACGGTTCGATGTTTTTTTTTTGTGTGGTTCGGGTCGAGTTTTTGGTTAACAAATTTTCAGGTTTGGTTCGGAATTTGGGTTAATTTAAATTTGCATGTCCGTGTCGGGTGTTGGGTTAACTTGAAATTTCAGTTTTGGATCGGGTTGCGTTTCGACGAAATTTATTTTGTGGGGTTCGGATCGGTTTATGGTTCGATGGAGTATTTGTCGGGTTTTGGTAGGGTTTCGGGTTAAATTGAATTTTCTGGTTCGGATCGTGTTGCGTGACGACGAAAATTATTTTGTCGAGTTCGGATCGCGTTAGGAATCGATGGAATTTAATTTTTCTGGTTCTGGTGCGCTTTCGGGTGAAGTTCATTTTTCGGGTTCCGTACGGGTTGCATGATGACGGAAATTTTTTTCACGTGTTCAGATCGGGTTGCGGTTCGATGGAATTTTTTCCTGGTTCATGTTAACTTCGATTTTCAGGTTCAGGTCGGGTCGCGACATGAAGTGATTTATTTCGTCGGGTTCGGATCGGGTTACGGTCAAATGGATTAATTTTTTTCTGTTAGGATCGGGTTTCTGGCTAATTTAAATTTTCAGATTTGGGTCGGGTTTCGGGTTTGCATAAATTTTCAGGTTCCGTCATATTTCGGGTTAACTTCAATTTTCAGGTTCGAGTCGGGTTGCGAGAAGAAGGAATTTACTTTTCGTGTTCGTATTGGGGTATGGTTCGTTGGATTTTTTTTCTGGATCGGGTCGAGTTTCAGGTTAACTTGAATTTTCTGGTTTTGATCGGGTTGTGACACGAAGGAATTTATTTTGTTCTGTTTCGGATCGGGTTACGGTTCGATGGTTTTATTGGTCGGGTTCGGGTCGAAGTTTTGGTTAACAAATTTTCACGTTTGGTTCGGAATTCGGGTTAATTTAAATGCAGGTTCGTGTCGGATGTCGGGTTAACTTGAAATTTCAGGTTCGGATCGGGTTGCGTTTCGACGGAATTTATTTTGTCAGGTTCGGATCGGTTTATGGTTCGATGGATTTTTTTGTCTGGCTCTTGTCGTTTTTCCGGTTAACTTGAATTTTCTGGTTCGAATCCAGTATCGTGACGACGAAAATTATTTTATCGAGTTCGGATCGGGTTAAGAATCGATGGATTTTTTTTTTCTGGTTCTGGTCCGCTTTCGTGTGAAGTTCAATTTTCCGGTTCGGTACGGGTTGCAAAACGAGAGAAATTTTTTTCACGTGTTCAGATCGGGTTACGGTTCGATGGAATTTTTTCCTGGTTAATGTTAACTTCGATTGTCATGTTCAGGTCGGGTCGCGACATGAAGTGATTTTTTTCGTCGGGTTCAGATCGGGTTACGGTCCGATGGATTAATTTTGTTCGGTTAGGATCGGGTTTCTGGCTAATTTAAAATTTCAGATTTGGGTCGGGTTCGGGTTTGCATAAATTTTCAGGTTCCGTCATATTTCGGGTTAACTTCAATTTTCAGGTTCGAGTCGGGTTGCGAGAAGAAGGAATTTACTTTTTCGTGTTCGTATTGGGGTATGGTTCGTTGGATTTTTTTTCTGGATCGGGTCGAGTTTCAGGTTAGCTTGAATTTTCTGGTTTTGATCGGGTTGTGACACGAAGGAATTCATTTTGTTCTGTTTTGGATCGGGTTGGATGGTTTTTTTGGTCGGGTTCGGGTCGAGGTTTTGGTTAACAAATTTTCAGGTTTGGTTCGGAATTCGGGTTAATTTAAATTTGCAGGTTCGTGTCGGGTGTCGGTTAACTTGAAATTTCAGGATCGGATCGGGTTGCGTTTCGACGGAATTTATTTTGTCGGGTTCGGATCGGTTTATGGTTCGATGGATTTTTTGTCTGGCTCTTGTCGTGTTTCGGGTTAACTTGAATTTTCTGGTTCGGATCCAGTTTCGTGACGACGAAAATTATTTTGTCGAGTTCGGATCGGGTTAGGAGTCGATGGATTTTTATTTTTTTTGGTTCTGGTCTCCTTTCAGGTGAAGTTCATTTTTCCGGTTCCGTACGGGTTGCATGATGACGGAAATTATTTTCACGTGTTCAGATCGGGTTACGGTTCGATGGAATTTTTTCCTGGTTCGTGTCGGGTTTCGTGTTAACTTCGATTTTCAGGTTCAGGTCGGGTCGCGACATGAAGTGATTTATTTCGTCGGGTTCGGATTGTGTTACGGTCCGATGGATTAATTTTGTTCGGTTAGGATAGGGTTTCCAGCTAATTTAAATTTTCAGATATAGGTCGGGTTTCGGGTTTTCATAAATTTTCAGGTTCCGTCATATTTCGGGTTAACTTCAATTTTCAGGTTCGAGTCGGGTTGCGAGAATAAGGAATTTACTTTTTCGTTTTCGGATTGTGGTTTGGTTAGTTGGATTTTTTTTCTGGATCGGGTCGGGTTTCAGGTTAACTTGAATTTTCTGACTTTGATCGGGTTGTGATACGACAGAATTTATTTTGTTCGGGTTCGGATCGGGTTACGGTTCGATGGTTTTTTTTGTCGGGTTCGGGTCGAGTTTTTGGTTAACAACTTTTCAGGTTTGTTTCGGAATTCGGGTTAATTTAAATTTGCAGGTCCGTGTCGGGTGTCGGGTTAAATTGAAATTTCAGGTTCGGATCGGGTTTCGTTTCGACGAAATTTATTTTGTGGGGTTCGGATCGGTTTATGGTTCGATGGAGTATTTGTCGGGTTTTGGTCGTGTTTCGGGTTAAGATGAATTTTCTGGTTCGGATCCTGTTGCGTGACGACGAAAATTATTTTGTCGAGTTTGGATCGGGTTAGGAATCGATGGATTTTTATTTTTCTGGTTCTGGTCCGCTTTCGGGTGAAGTTCATTTTTCGGGTTCCGTACGGGTTGCATGATGACGGAAATTTTTTTCACGTGTTCAGATCGGGTTACGGTTCGATGGAATTTTTTCCTGGTTCATGTTAACTTCGATTTTCAGGTTCAGGTTGGGTCGCGACATGAAGTGATTTATTTCGTCGGGTTCGGATCGGGTTACGGTCAAATGGATTAATTTTGTTCGGTTAGGATCGGGTTTCTGGCTAATTAAAATTTTCAGATTTGGGTCGGGTTTCGGGTTTGCATAAATTTTCAGGTTCCGTCATATTTCGGGTTAACTTCAATTTTCAGGTTCGAGTCGGGTTGCGAGAAGAAGGAATTTACTTTTTCGTGTTCGTATTGGGGTATGGTTCGTTGGATTTTTTTCTGGATCGGGTCGGGTTTCAGGTTAACTTGAATTTTCTGTTTTTGATCGGGTTGTGACACGAAGGAATTTATTTTGTTCAGGTTCGGATCGGGTTACGGTTCGATGCTTTTTTTTGTCGGGTTCGGGTCGAGTTTTTGGTTAACAACTTTTCAGTTTTGGTTCGGAATTCGGGTTAATTTAAATTTGCAGGTCTTTGTCGGGTGTCGGGTTAAATTGAAATTTCAGGTTCGGATCGGGTTTCGTTTCGACGAAATTTATTTTGTGGTGTTCGGATCGGTTTATGGTTCGATGGAGTATTTGTATGGTTTTGGTCGTGTTTCGGGTTAAGATGAATTATCTGGTTCGGATCCTGTTGCGTGACGACGAAAATTATTTTGTCGAGTTCGGATCGGGTTAGGAATCGATGGATTTTTATTTTTCTGGTTCTGGTCCGCTTTCGGGTGAAGTTCATCTTTCGGGTTCCGTACGGGTTGCATGATGACGGAAATTTTTTTCACGTGTTCAGATCGGGTTACGGTTCGATGAAATTTTTTCCTGGTTCATATTAACTTCGATTTTCAGTTTCAGGTCGGGTCGCGACATGAAGTGATTTATTTCGTCGGGTTCGGATCGGGTTACGGTCAAATGGATTAATTTTTTTCTGTTAGGATCGGGTTTCTGGCTAATTTAAATTTTCAGATTTTGGTCGGGTTTCGGGTTTGCATAAATTTTCAGGTTCTGTCATATTTCGGGTTAACTTCAATTTTCAGGTTCGAGTCGGGTTGCGAGAAGAAGGAATTTACTTTTTCGTGTTCCTATTGGGGTATGGTTCGTTGGATTTTTTTTCTGGATCGGATCGAGTTTCAGGTTAACTTGAATTTTCTGGTTTTGATCGGGTTGTGACACGAAGGAATTTATTTTGTTCTGTTTCGGATCGGGTTACGGTTCGATGGTTTTATTGGTCGGGTTCGGGTCGAAGTTTTGGTTAACAAATTTTCACGTTTGGTTCGGAATTCGGGTTAATTTAAATGCAGGTTCGTGTCGGGTGTCGGGTTAACTTGAAATTTCAGGTTCGGATCGGGTTGCGTTTCGACGGAATTTATTTTGTCAGGTTCGGATCGGTTTATGGTTCGATGGATTTTTTTGTCTGTCTCTTGTCGTTTTTCCGGTTAACTTGAATTTTCTGGTTCGAATCCAGTATCGTGACGACGAAAATTATTTTGTCGAGTTCGGATCGGGTTAAGAATCGATGGATTTTTTTTTCTGGTTCTGGTCCGCTTTCGGGTGAAGTTCAATTTTCCGGTTCGGTACGGATTGCAAAACGAGAGAAATTTTTTTCACGTGTTCAGATCGGGTTACGGTTCGATGGAATTTTTTCCTGGTTAATGTTAACTTCGATTGTCATGTTCAGGTCGGGTCGCGACATGAAGTGATTTATTTCGTCGGGTTCGGATCGGGTTACGGTCAAATGGATTAATTTTGTTCGGTTAGGATCGGGTTTCTGGCTAATTTAAATTTTCAGATTTGGGTCGGGTTTCGGGTTTGCATAAATTTTCAGGTTCCGTCATATTTCGGGTTAACTTCAATTTTCAGGTTCGAGTCGGGTTGCGAGAAGAAGGAATTTACTTTTTCGTGTTCGTATTGGGGTATGGTTCGTTGGATTTTTTTTCTGGATCGGATCAAGTTTCAGGTTAACTTGAATTTTCTGGTTTTGATCGGGTTGTGACACGAAGGAATTCATTTTGTTCTGTTTTGGATCGGGTTGGATGGTTTTTTTGGTCGGGTTCGGGTCGAGGTTTTGGTTAACAAATTTTCAGGTTTGGTTCGGAATTCGGGTTAATTTAAATTTGCAGGTTCGTGTCGGGTGTCGGTTAACTTGAAATTTCAGGATCGGATCGGGTTGCGTTTCGACGGAATTTATTTTGTCGGGTTCGGATCGGTTTATGGTTCGATGGATTTTTTGTCTGGCTCTTGTCGTGTTTCGGGTTAACTTGAATTTTCTGGTTCGGATCCAGTTTCGTGACGACGAAAATTATTTTGTCGAGTTCGGATCGGGTTAGGAATCGATGGATTTTTATTTTTTTTGGTTCTGATCTCCTTTCAGGTGAAGTTCATTTTTCCGGTTCCGTACGGGTTGCATGATGACGGAAATTATTTTCACGTGTTCAGATCGGGTTACGGTTCGATGGAATTTTTTCCTGGTTCGTGTCGGGTTTCGTGTTAACTTCGATTTTCAGGTTCAGGTCGGGACGGAAATTTTTTTCACGTGTTCAGATCGGGTTACGGTTCGATGGAATTTTTTCCTGGTTCATATTAACTTCGATTTTCAGTTTCAGGTCGGGTCGCGACATGAAGTGATTTATTTCGTCGGGTTCGGATCGGGTTACGGTCAAATGGATTAATTTTTTTCGGTTAGGACCGGGTTTCTGGCTAATTTAAATTTTCAGATTTGGGTCGGGTTTCGGGTTTGCATAAATTTTCAGGTTCCGTCATATTTCGGGTTAACTTCAATTTTCAGGTTCGAGTCGGGTTGCGAGAAGAAGGAATTTACTTTTTCGTGTTCGTATTGGGGTATGGTTCGTTGGATTTTTTTTCTGGATCGGGTCGGGTTTCAGGTTAACTTGAATTTTCTGTTTTTGATCGGGTTGTGACACGAAGGAATTTATTTTGTTCAGGTTCGGATCGGGTTACGGTTCGATGGTTTTATTTGTCGGGTTCGGGTCGAGTTTTTGGTTAAAAAAATTTCAGGTTTGGTTCGGAATTCGGGTTAATTTATATTTGCAGGTTCGTGTCGGGTGTCGGGTTAACTTGAAATTTTAGGTTTGGATCGGGTTGCGTTTCGACGGAATTTATTTTGTCGGGTTCGGATCGGTTTATGTTTCGATGGATTTTTTGTCTGGCTCTTGTCGTTTTTCGGGTTAACTTGAATTTTCTGGTTCGGATCCAGTTTCGTGACGACGAAAATTATTTTGTCGAGTTCGGATCGGGTTAGGAATCGATGGATTATTAATTTTTTTGGTTCTGGTCTGCTTTCGGGTGAAGTTCATTTTTCGGGTTCCGTACGGGGTGCATGATGACGGAATTTTTTTTCACGTGTTCAGATCGGGTTACGGTTCGATGGAATTTTTTCCTGGTTCATGTTAACTTCGATTTTCAGGTTCAGGTCGGGTCGCGACATGAAGTGATTTATTTCGACGGGTTCGGATCGGGTTACGGTCCGATGGATTAATTTTGTTCGGTTAGGATCGGGTTTCCAGCTAATTTAAATTTTCAGATATAGGTCGGGTTTCGGGTTTTCATAAATTTTCAGGTTCCGTCATATTTCGGGTTAACTTCAAATTTCAGTTTCAAGTCGGGTTGCAAGAAGAAGGAATTTACTTTTTCGTGTTCGTATTGGGATATGGTTCGTTGGTTTTTTTTCTGGATCGGGTCGGGTTTCAGGTTAACTTGAATTTTCTGGTTTTGATCGGGTTGTGACACGAAGGAATTTATTTTGTTCATGTTCGGATCGGGTTACGGTTCAATGGTTTTTTTTTGTCGGGTTCGGGTCGAGTTTTTGGTTAACAAATTTTCAGGTTTGGTTCGGAATTCGGGTTAATTTAAATTTGTATGTCCGTGTCGGGTATCGGGTTAAATTGAAATTTCAGGTTCGGATCGGGTTGCGTTTCGACGAAATTTATTTTGTCGGGTTCGGATCGGTTTATGGTTCGATGGAGTATTTGTCGGGTTAAGATGAATTTTTTGGTTCGGATCCTGTTGCGTGACGACGAAAATTATTTTGTCGAGTTCGGATCGGGTTAGGAATCGATGGATTTTTATTTTTCTGGTTCTGGTCCGCTTTCGGGTGAAGTTCATTTTTCGGGTTCCGTACGGGTTGCATGATGACGGAATTTTTTTTCACGTGTTCAGATCGGGTTACGGTTCGATAGAATTTTTTCCTTGTTCATGTAAACTTCGATTTTCAGGTTCAGGTCTGTTCGCGACATGAAGTGATTTATTTCGACGTGTTCGGATCGGTTTACGGTCCGATGGATTAATTTTGTTCGGTTAGGATCGGGTTTCTGACTAATTTAAATTTTCAGATTTAGGTCGGGTTTCGGGTTTGCATAAATTTTCAGGTTCCGTCATATTTCGGGTTAACTTCAATTTTCAGGTTCGAGTCGGGTTGCGAGAAGAAGGAATTTACTTTTTCGTGTTCGTATTGGGGTATGGTTCGTTGGATATTTTTCAGAATCGGATCGGGTTTCAGGTTAACTTGAATTTTCTGGTTTTGATCGGGTTGTGACACGAAGGAATTTATTTTGTTCAGGTTCGGATCGGGTTACGGTTCAATGGTTTTTTTTGTCGGGTTCGGGTCGAGTTTTTGGTTAACAAATTTTCAGGTTTGGTTCGGAATTCGGGTTAATTTAAATTTGTATGTCCGTGTCGGGTATCGGGTTAAATTGAAATTTCAGGTTCGGATCGGGTTGCGTTTCGACGGAATTTATTTCGTCGGGTTCGGATCGGTTTATTGTTCGATGGATTTTTTGTCTGGCTCTTGTCGTTTTTCGGGTTAACTTGAATTTTTTGGTTCGGATCCAGTTTCGTGACGACGAAAATTATTTTGTCGAGTTCGGATCGGGTTAGGAATCGATGGATTATTAATTTTTTTGGTTCTGGTCTGCTTTCGGGTGAAGGTCAGTTTTCGGGTTCCGTACAGGTTGCATGATGACGGAAATTTTTTTCACGTGTTCAGATCGGGTTACGGTTCGATGGAATTTTTTCCTGGTTCGTGTTAACTTCGATTTTCAGGTTCAGGTCGGGTCGCGACATGAAGTGATTTATTTCGTCGGGTTCGGATCGGGTTACGGTCCGATGGATTAATTTTGTTCGGTTAGGATCGGGTTTCTGGCTAATTTAATTTTTCAGATTTGGGTCGGGTTTCGGGTTTGCATAAATTTTCAGGTTCCGTCATATTTCGGGTTAACTTCAATTTTCAGGTTCGAGTCGGGTTGCAAGAAGAAGGAATTTAATTTTTCGTGTTCGTATTGGGGTATGGTTCGTAGGATTTTTTTTCTGGATCGGGTCGGGTTTCAGGTTAACTTGAATTTTCTGGTTTTGATCGGGTTGTGACACGAAGGAATTTATTTTGTTCAGGTTCGGATCGGGTTACGGTTCGATGGTTTTTTTGTCGGGTTCGGGTCGAGTTTTTGGTTAACAACTTTTCAGTTTTGGTTCGGAATTCAGGTTAATTTAAATTTGCAGGTCCGTGTCGGGTGTCGGGTTAAATTGAAATTTCAGGTTCGGATCGGGTTTCGTTTCGACGAAATTTATTTTGTGGGGTTCGGATCGGTTTATGGTTCGATGGAATATTTGTCGGGTTTTGGTCGTGTTTCGGGTTAAGATGAATTTTCTGGTTCGGATCCTGTTGCGTGACGACGAAAATTATTTTGTCGAGTTCGGATCGGGTTAGGAATCGATGGATTTTTATTTTTCTGTTTCTGGTCCGCTTTCGGGTGAAGTTCATTTTTCGGGTACCGTACGGGTTGCATGATGACGGAATTTTTTTTCACGTGTTCAGATCAGGTTACGGTTCGATGGAATTTTTTCCTGGTTCATGTTAACTTCGATTTTCAGTTTCAGGTCGGGTCGCGACATGAAGTGATTTATTTCGTCGGGTTCGGATCGGGTTACGGTCAAATGGATTAATTTTGTTCGGTTAGGATCGGGTTTCTGGCTAATTTAAATTTTCAGATTTGGGTCGGGTTTCGGGTTTGCATAAATTTTCAGGTTCCGTCATATTTCGGGTTAACTTCAATTTTCAGGTTCGAGTCGGGTTGCGAGAAGAAGGAATTTAATTTTTCGTGTTCGTATTGGGGTATGGTTCGTTGGATTTTTTTTCTGGATCGGGTCGGGTTTCAGGTTAACTTGAATTTTCTGTTTTTGATCGGATTGTGACACGAAGGAATTTATTTTGTTCAGGTTCGGATCGGGTTACGGTTCGATGGTTTTTTTGTCGGGTTCGGGTCGAGTTTTTGGTTAACAACTTTTCAGTTTTGGTTCGGAATTCGGGTTAATTTAAATTTGCAGGTCCGTGTCGGGTGTCGGGTTAAATTGAAATTTCAGGTTCGGATCGGGTTTCGTTTCGACGAAATTTATTTTGTGGGGTTCGGATCGGTTTATGGTTCGATGGAGTATTTGTCGTGTTTTGGTCGTGTTTCGGGTTAAGATGAATTTTCTGGTTCGGATCCTGTTGCGTGACGACGAAAATTATTTTGTCGAGTTCGGATCGGGTTAGGAATCGATGGATTTTTATTTTTCTGGTTCTGGTCCGCTTTCGGGTGAAGTTCATTTTTCCGGTTCCGTACGGGTTGCATGATGACGGAAATTATTTGCACGTGTTCAGATCGGGTTACGGTTCGATGGAAATTTTTCCTGGTTCGTGTCGGGTGTCGTGTTAACTTCGATTTTCAGGTTCAGGTCGGGTCGCGACATGAAGTGATTTATTTCGTCGGGTTCGGATCGGGTTACGGTCCGATGGATTAATTTTGTTCGGTTAGGATCGGGTTTCTGGCTAATTTAAATTTTCAGATTTGGGTCGGGTTTCCGGTTTGCATAAATTTTCAGGTTCCGTCATATTTCGGGTTAACTTCAATTTTCAGGTTCGAGTCGGGTTGGGAGAAGAAGGAATTTACTTTTTCGTGTTCGTATTGGGTTATGGTTCGTTGGATTTTTTTTCTGGATCGGGTCGGGATTCAGGTTAACTTGAATTTTCTGGTTTTGATCGGGTTGTAACACGAAGGAATTTATTTTGTTCGGGTTCGGATCGGGTTAAGTTTCGATGGTTTTTTTTGTCGGGGTCAGGTCTAGTTTTTGGTTAACAAATTTTCAGGTTTGGTATGGAATTCGGGTTAATTTAAATTTGCAGAACCGTGGCGTGTGTCGGGTTAACTCGAAATTTCAGGTTCGGATCGGGTTGCGTTTCGACGAAATTTATTTTGTGGGGTTCGGATCGGTTTATGGTTCGATGGAGTATTTGTCGGGTTTTGGTCGTGTTTCGGGTTAAGATGAATTTTCTGGTTCGGATCCTGTTGCGTGACGACGAAAATTATTTTGTCGAGTTTGGATCGGGTTAGGAATCGATGGATTTTTATTTTTCTGGTTCTGGTCCGCTTTCGGGTGAAGTTCATTTTTCGGGTTCCGTACGGGTTGCATGATGACGGAAATTTTTTTCACGTGTTCAGATCGGGTTACGGTTCGATGGAATTTTTTCCTGGTTCATGTTAACTTCGATTTTCAGGTTCAGGTTGGGTCGCGACATGAAGTGATTTATTTCGTCGGGTTCGGATCGGGTTACGGTCAAATGGATTAATTTTGTTCGGTTAGGATCGGGTTTCTGGCTAATTAAAATTTTCAGATTTGGGTCGGGTTTCGGGTTTGCATAAATTTTCAGGTTCCGTCATATTTCGGGTTAACTTCAATTTTCAGGTTCGAGTCGGGTTGCGAGAAGAAGGAATTTACTTTTTCGTGTTCGTATTGGGGTATGGTTCGTTGGATTTTTTTCTGGATCGGGTCGGGTTTCAGGTTAACTTGAATTTTCTGTTTTTGATCGGGTTGTGACACGAAGGAATTTATTTTGTTCAGGTTCGGATCGGGTTACGGTTCGATGCTTTTTTTTGTCGGGTTCGGGTCGAGTTTTTGGTTAACAACTTTTCAGTTTTGGTTCGGAATTCGGGTTAATTTAAATTTGCAGGTCTTTGTCGGGTGTCGGGTTAAATTGAAATTTCAGGTTCGGATCGGGTTTCGTTTCGACGAAATTTATTTTGTGGTGTTCGGATCGGTTTATGGTTCGATGGAGTATTTGTATGGTTTTGGTCGTGTTTCGGGTTAAGATGAATTATCTGGTTCGGATCCTGTTGCGTGACGACGAAAATTATTTTGTCGAGTTCGGATAGGGTTAGGAATCGATGGATTTTTATTTTTCTGGTTCTGGTCCGCTTTCGGGTGAAGTTCATCTTTCGGGTTCCGTACGGGTTGCATGATGACGGAAATTTTTTTCACGTGTTCAGATCGGGTTACGGTTCGATGGAATTTTTTCCTGGTTCATATTAACTTCGATTTTCAGTTTCAGGTCGGGTCGCGACATGAAGTGATTTATTTCGTCGGGTTCGGATCGGGTTACGGTCAAATGGATTAATTTTTTTCTGTTAGGATCGGGTTTCTGGCTAATTTAAATTTTCAGATTTTGGTCGGGTTTCGGGTTTGCATAAATTTTCAGGTTCTGTCATATTTCGGGTTAACTTCAATTTTCAGGTTCGAGTCGGGTTGCGAGAAGAAGGAATTTACTTTTTCGTGTTCCTATTGGGGTATGGTTCGTTGGATTTTTTTTCTGGATCGGATCGAGTTTCAGGTTAACTTGAATTTTCTGGTTTTGATCGGGTTGTGACACGAAGGAATTTATTTTGTTCTGTTTCGGATCGGGTTACGGTTCGATGGTTTTATTGGTCGGGTTCGGGTCGAAGTTTTGGTTAACAAATTTTCACGTTTGGTTCGGAATTCGGGTTAATTTAAATGCAGGTTCGTGTCGGGTGTCGGGTTAACTTGAAATTTCAGGTTCGGATCGGGTTGCGTTTCGACGGAATTTATTTTGTCAGGTTCGGATCGGTTTATGGTTCGATGGATTTTTTTGTCTGGCTCTTGTCGTTTTTCCGGTTAACTTGAATTTTCTGGTTCGAATCCAGTATCGTGACGACGAAAATTATTTTGTCGAGTTCGGATCGGGTTAAGAATCGATGGATTTTTTTTTCTGGTTCTGGTCCGCTTTCGGGTGAAGTTCAATTTTCCGGTTCGGTACGGATTGCAAAACGAGAGAAATTTTTTTCACGTGTTCAGATCGGGTTACGGTTCGATGGAATTTTTTCCTGGTTAATGTTAACTTCGATTGTCATGTTCAGGTCGGGTCGCGACATGAAGTGATTTTTTTCGTCGGGTTCAGATCGGGTTACGGTCCGATGGATTAATTTTGTTCGGTTAGGATCGGGTTTCTGGCTAATTTAAAATTTCAGATTTGTGTCGGGTTTCGGGTTTGCATAAATTTTCAGGTTCCGTCATATTTCGGGTAAACTTCAATTTTCAGGTTCGAGTCGGGTTGCGAGAAGAAGGAATTTACTTTTTCGTGTTCGTATTGGGGTATGGTTCGTTGGATTTTTTTTCTGGATCGGGTCGAGTTTCAGGTTAGCTTGAATTTTCTGGTTTTGATCGGGTTGTGACACGAAGGAATTCATTTTGTTCTGTTTTGGATCGGGTTGGATGGTTTTTTTGGTCGGGTTCGGGTCGAGGTTTTGGTTAACAAATTTTCAGGTTTGGTTCGGAATTCGGGTTAATTTAAATTTGCAGGTTCCATTCGGGTGTCGGTTAACTTGAAATTTCAGGATCGGATCGGGTTGCGTTTCGACGGAATTTATTTTGTCGGGTTCGGATCGGTTTATGGTTCGATGGATTTTTTGTCTGGCTCTTGTCGTGTTTCGGGTTAACTTGAATTTTCTGGTTCGGATCCAGTTTCGTGACGACGAAAATTATTTTGTCGAGTTCGGATCGGGTTAGGAATCGATGGATTTTTATTTTTTTTGGTTCTGATCTCCTTTCAGGTGAAGTTCATTTTTCCGGTTCCGTACGGGTTGCATGATGACGGAAATTATTTTCACGTGTTCAGATCGGGTTACGGTTCGATGGAATTTTTTCCTGGTTCGTGTCGGGTTTCGTGTTAACTTCGATTTTCAGGTTCAGGTCGGGACGGAAATTTTTTTCACGTGTTCAGATCGGGTTACGGTTCGATGGAATTCTTTCCTGGTTCATATTAACTTCGATTTTCAGTTTCAGGTCGGGTCGCGACATGAAGTGATTTATTTCGTCGGGTTCGGATCGGGTTACGGTCAAATGGATTAATTTTTTTCGGTTAGGACCGGGTTTCTGGCTAATTTAAATTTTCAGATTTGGGTCGGGTTTCGGGTTTGCATAAATTTTCAGGTTCCGTCATATTTCGGGTTAACTTCAATTTTCAGGTTCGAGTCGGGTTGCGAGAAGAAGGAATTTACTTTTTCGTGTTCGTATTGGGGTATGGTTCGTTGGATTTTTTTTCTGGATCGGGTCGGGTTTCAGGTTAACTTGAATTTTCTGTTTTTGATCGGGTTGTGACACGAAGGAATTTATTTTGTTCAGGTTCGGATCGGGTTACGGTTCGATGGTTTTATTTGTCGGGTTCGGGTCGAGTTTTTGGTTAAAAAAATTTCAGGTTTGGTTCGGAATTCGGGTTAATTTATATTTGCAGGTTCGTGTCGGGTGTCGGGTTAACTTGAAATTTTAGGTTTGGATCGGGTTGCGTTTCGACGGAATTTATTTTGTCGGGTTCGGATCGGTTTATGTTTCGATGGATTTTTTGTCTGGCTCTTGTCGTTTTTCGGGTTAACTTGAATTTTCTGGTTCGGATCCAGTTTCGTGACGACGAAAATTATTTTGTCGAGTTCGGATCGGGTTAGGAATCGATGGATTATTAATTTTTTTGGTTCTGGTCTGCTTTCGGGTGAAGTTCATTTTTCGGGTTCCGTACGGGGTGCATGATGACGGAATTTTTTTTCACGTGTTCAGATCGGGTTACGGTTCGATGGAATTTTTTCCTGGTTCATGTTAACTTCGATTTTCAGGTTCAGGTCGGGTCGCGACATGAAGTGATTTATTTCGACGGGTTCGGATCGGGTTACGGTCCGATGGATTAATTTTGTTCGGTTAGGATCGGGTTTCCAGCTAATTTAAATTTTCAGATATAGGTCGGGTTTCGGGTTTTCATAAATTTTCAGGTTCCGTCATATTTCGGGTTAACTTCAAATTTCAGTTTCAAGTCGGGTTGCAAGAAGAAGGAATTTACTTTTTCGTGTTCGTATTGGGATATGGTTCGTTGGTTTTTTTTCTGGATCGGGTCGGGTTTCAGGTTAACTTGAATTTTCTGGTTTTGATCGGGTTGTGACACGAAGTAATTTATTTTGTTCATGTTCGGATCGGGTTACGGTTCAATGGTTTTTTTTTGTCGGGTTCGGGTCGAGTTTTTGGTTAACAAATTTTCAGGTTTGGTTCGGAATTCGGGTTAATTTAAATTTGTATGTCCGTGTCGGGTATCGGGTTAAATTGAAATTTCAGGTTCGGATCGGGTTTCGTTTCGACGAAATTTATTTTGTGGGGTTCGGATCGGTTTATGGTTCGATGGAATATTTGTCGGGTTTTGGTCGTGTTTCGGGTTAAGATGAATTTTCTGGTTCGGATCCTGTTGCGTGACGACGAAAATTATTTTGTCGAGTTCGGATCGGGTTAGGAATCGATGGATTTTTATTTTTCTGTTTCTGGTCCGCTTTCGGGTGAAGTTCATTTTTCGGGTACCGTACGGGTTGCATGATGACGGAATTTTTTTTCACGTGTTCAGATCAGGTTACGGTTCGATGGAATTTTTTCCTGGTTCATGTTAACTTCGATTTTCAGTTTCAGGTCGGGTCGCGACATGAAGTGATTTATTTCGTCGGGTTCGGATCGGGTTACGGTCAAATGGATTAATTTTGTTCGGTTAGGATCGGGTTTCTGGCTAATTTAAATTTTCAGATTTGGGTCGGGTTTCGGGTTTGCATAAATTTTCAGGTTCCGTCATATTTCGGGTTAACTTCAATTTTCAGGTTCGAGTCGGGTTGCGAGAAGAAGGAATTTACTTTTTCGTGTTCGTATTGGGGTATGGTTCGTTGGATTTTTTTTCTGGAACGGGTCGGGTTTCAGGTTAACTTGAATTTTCTGTTTTTGATCGGATTGTGACACGAAGGAATTTATTTTGTTCAGGTTCGGATCGGGTTACAGTTCGATGGTTTTTTTTTGTCGGGTTCGGGTCGAGTTTTTGGTTAACAAATTTTCAGGTTTGGTTCGGAATTCGGGTTAATTTAAATTTGCAGGTTCGTGTCGGGTGTCGGGTTAACTTGAAATTTCAGGTTTGGATCGGGTTGCGTTTCGACGGAATTTATTTCGTCGGGTTCGGATCGGTTTATTGTTCGATGGATTTTTTGTCTGGCTCTTGTCGTTTTTCGGGTTAACTTGAATTTTCTGGTTCGGATCCAGTTTCGTGACGACGAAAATTATTTTGTCGAGTTCGGATCGGGTTAGGAATCGATGGATTATTAATTTTTTTGGTTCTGGTCTGCTTTCGGGTGAAGGTCATTTTTCGGGTTCCGTACAGGTTGCATGATGACGGAAATTTTTTTCACGTGTTCAGATCGGGTTACGGTTCGATGGAATTTTTTCCTGGTTCGTGTTAACTTCGATTTTCAGGTTCAGGTCGGGTCGCGACATGAAGTGATTTATTTCGTCGGGTTCGGATCGGGTTACGGTCCGATGGATTAATTTTGTTCGGTTAGGATCGGGTTTCTGGCTAATTTAATTTTTCAGATTTGGGTCGGGTTTCGGGTTTGCATAAATTTTCAGGTTCCGTCATATTTCGGGTTAGCTTCAATTTTCAGGTTCGAGTCTTGTTGCAAGAAGAAGGAATTTAATTTTTCTTGTTCGTATTGGGGTATGGTTCGTTGGATTTTTTTTCTGGATCGGGTCGGGTTTCAGGTTAACTTGAATTTTCTGGTTTTGATCGGGTTGTGACACGAAGGAATTTATTTTGTTCAGGTTCGGATCGGGTTACGGTTCGATGGTTTTTTTGTCGGGTTCGGGTCGAGTTTTTGGTTAACAACTTTTCAGTTTTGGTTCGGAATTCGGGTTAATTTAAATTTGCAGGTCCGTGTCGGGTGTCGGGTTAAATTGAAATTTCAGGTTCGGATCGGGTTTCGTTTCGACGAAATTTATTTTGTGGGGTTCGGA
The DNA here is from genome assembly GCA_963931845.1 of Maratus michaelseni. Taxonomy (NCBI): domain Eukaryota; kingdom Metazoa; phylum Arthropoda; class Arachnida; order Araneae; family Salticidae; genus Maratus; species Maratus michaelseni. Next base: position 277,082,192 of record OZ007599.1, read on the forward strand.
TCGGTTTATGGTTCGATGGAATATTTGTCGGGTTTTGGTCGTGTTTCGGGTTAAAATGAATTTTCTGGTTCGGATCCTGTTGCGTGACGACGAAAATTATTTTGTCGAGTTCGGATCGGGTTAGGAATCGATGGATTTTTATTTTTCTGTTTCTGGTCCGCTTTCGGGTGAAGTTCATTTTTCGGGTACCGTACGGGTTGCATGATGACGGAATTTTTTTTCACGTGTTCAGATCAGGTTACGGTTCGATGGAATTTTTTCCTGGTTCATGTTATCTTCGATTTTCAGTTTCAGGTCGGGTCGCGACATGAAGTGATTTATTTCGTCGGGTTCGGATCGGGTTACGGTCAAATGGATTAATTTTGTTCGGTTAGGATCGGGTTTCTGGCTAATTTAAATTTTCAGATTTGGGTCGGGTTTCGGGTTTGCATAAATTTTCAGGTTCCGTCATATTTCGGGTTAACTTCAATTTTCAGGTTCGAGTCGGGTTGCGAGAAGAAGGAATTTACTTTTTCGTGTTCGTATTGGGGTATGGTTCGTTGGATTTTTTTTCTGGATCGGGTCGGGTTTCAGGTTAACTTGAATTTTCTGTTTTTGATCGGATTGTGACACGAAGGAATTTATTTTGTTCAGGTTCGGATCGGGTTACAGTTCGATGGTTTTTTTTTGTCGGGTTCGGGTCGAGTTTTTGGTTAACAAATTTTCAGGTTTGGTTCGGAATTCGGGTTAATTTAAATTTGCAGGTTCGTGTCGGGTGTCGGGTTAACTTGAAATTTCAGGTTTGGATCGGGTTGCGTTTCGACGGAATTTATTTCGTCGGGTTCGGATCGGTTTATGGTTCGATGGATTTTTTGTCTGGCTCTTGTCGTTTTTCGGGTTAACTTGAATTTTCTGGTTCGGATCCAGTTTCGTGACCACGAAAATTATTTTGTCGAGTTCGGATCGGGTTAGGAATCGATGGATTATTAATTTTTTTGGTTCTGGTCTGCTTTCGGGTGAAGTTCATTTTTCGGGTTCCGTACAGGTTGCATGATGACGGAAATTTTTTTCACGTGTTCAGATCGGGTTACGGTTCGATGGAATTTTTTCCTGGTTCGTGTTAACTTCGATTTTCAGGTTCAGGTCGGGTCGCGACATGAAGTGATTTATTTCGTCGGGTTCGGATCGGGTTACGGTCCGATGGATTAATTTTGTTCGGTTAGGATCGGGTTTCTGGCTAATTTAATTTTTCAGATTTGGGTCGGGTTTCGGGTTAGCTTCAATTTTCAGGTTCGAGTCTTGTTGCAAGAAGAAGGAATTTAATTTTTCTTGTTCGTATTGGGGTATGGTTCGTTGGATTTTTTTTCTGGATCGGGTCGGGTTTCAGGTTAACTTGAATTTTCTGGTTTTGATCGGGTTGTGACACGAAGGAATTTATTTTGTTCAGGTTCGGATCGGGTTACGGTTCGATGGTTTTTTTGTCGGGTTCGGGTCGAGTTTTTGGTTAACAACTTTTCAGTTTTGGTTCGGAATTCGGGTTAATTTAAATTTGCAGGTCCGTGTCGGGTGTCGGGTTAAATTGAAATTTCAGGTTCGGATCGGGTTTCGTTTCGACGAAATTTATTTTGTGGGGTTCGGATCGGTTTATGGTTCGATGGAGTATTTGTCGTGTTTTGGTCGTGTTTCGGGTTAAGATGAATTTTCTGGTTCGGATCCTGTTGCGTGACGACGAAAATTATTTTGTCGAGTTCGGATCGGGTTAGGAATCGATGGATTTTTATTTTTCTGGTTCTGGTCCGCTTTCGGGTGAAGTTCATTTTTCCGGTTCCGTACGGGTTGCATGATGACGGAAATTATTTGCACGTGTTCAGATCGGGTTACGGTTCGATGGAAATTTTGCCTGGTTCGTGTCGGGTGTCGTGTTAACTTCGATTTTCAGGTTCAGGTCGGGTCGCGACATGAAGTGATTTATTTCGTCGGGTTCGGATCGGGTTACGGTCCGATGGATTAATTTTGTTCGGTTAGGATCGGGTTTCTGGCTAATTTAAATTTTCAGATTTGGGTCGGGTTTCCGGTTTGCATAAATTTTCAGGTTCCGTCATATTTCGGGTTAACTTCAATTTTCAGGTTCGAGTCGGATTGGGAGAAGAAGGAATTTACTTTTTCGTGTTCGTATTGGGTTATGGTTCGTTGGATTTTTTTTCTGGATCGGGTCGGGATTCAGGTTAACTTGAATTTTCTGGTTTTGATCGGGTTGTAACACGAAGGAATTTATTTTGTTCGGGTTCGGATCGGGTTAAGTTTCGATGGTTTTTTTTGTCGGGGTCAGGTCTAGTTTTTGGTTAACAAATTTTCAGGTTTGGTATGGAATTCGGGTTAATTTAAATTTGCAGAACCGTGGCGTGTGTCGGGTTAACTCGAAATTTCAGGTTCGGATCGGGTTGCGTTTCGACGAAATTTATTTTGTGGGGTTCGGATCGGTTTATGGTTCGATGGAGTATTTGTCGGGTTTTGGTCGGGTTTCGGGTTAAATTGAATTTTCTGGTTCGGATCCTGTTGCGTGACGAAGAAAATTATTTTGTCGAGTTCGGATCGGGTTAGGAATCGATGGAATTTAATTTTTCTGGTTCTGGTCCGCTTTCGGGTGAAGTTCATTTTTCGGGTTCCGTACGGGTTGCATGATGACGGAAATTTTTTTCACGTGTTCAGATCGGGTTACGGTTCGATGGAATTTTTTCTGGTTCATGTTAACTTCTATTTTCAGGTTCAGGTTGGGTCGCGACATGAAGTCATTTATTTCGTCGGGTTCGGATCGGGTTACGGTCCAATGGATTAATTTTGTTCGGTTAGGATCGGGTTTCCGGCTAATTTAAATTTTCAGATTTGGGTCGGGTTTCGGGTTTGCATAAATTTTCAGGTTCCATCATATTTCTGGTTAACTTCAATTTTCAGGTTCGAGTCGGGTTGCGAGAAGAAGGAATTTAATTTTTCGTGTTCGTATTGGGGTATGGTTCGTTGGATTTTTTTTTCTGGATCGGGTCGGTTCTCAGGTTAACTTGAATTTTCTGGTTTTGATCGGGTTGTGGCACGAAGGAATTTATTTTGTTCTGTTTCGGATCGGGTTACGGTTCGATGGTTTTTTTGGTCGGGTTCGGGTCGAGGTTTCGGTTAACAAATTTTAAGGTTTGGTTTGGAATTCGGGTTAATTTAAATTTGCAGGTTCCAGTCGGGTGTCGGGTTAACTTGAAATTTCAGGTTCGGATCGGGTTGCGTTTCGACGGAATTTATTTTGTCAGGTTCGGATCGGTTTATGGTTCGAACGATTTTTTTGTCTGGCTCTTGTCGTTTTTCGGGTTAACTTGAATTTTCTGGTTCGGATCCAGTTTCGTGACGACGAAAATTATTTTGTTGAGTTCGGATCGGGTTAGGAATCGATGGATTTTATTTTTCTGTTTCTGGTCCTTTTTCGGGTGAAGTTCATTTTTCGGGTTCGGTACGGGTTGCAAAACGAGAGAAATTTTTTTCACGTGTTCAGATCGGGTTACGGTTCGATGGAATTTTTTCCTGGTTAATGTTAACTTCGATTTTCATGTTCAGGTCGGGTCGCGACATGAAGTGATTTATTTCGTCGGGTTCGGATCGGGTTACGGTCCGATGGATTAATTTTGTTCGGTTAGGATCGGGTTTCTGGCTAATTTAAATTTTCAGATTTGGGTCGGGTTTCGGGTTTCCATAAATTTTCAGGTTCCGTCATATTTCGGGTTAACTTCAATTTTCAGGTTCGAGTCGCGTTGCGAGAAGAAGGAATTTACTTTTTCGTGTTCGTATTGGGGTTTGGTTCGTTCGATTTTTTTTCTGGATCGGGTCGGGATTCAGGTTAACTTGAATTTTCTGGTTTTGATCGGGTTGTAACACGAAGGAATTTATTTTGTTCGGATTCGGATCGGGTTAAGTTTCGATGGTTTTTTTTGTCGGGTTCGGGTCGAGTTTTTGATTAACATATTTTCAGGTTTGGTTCGGAATTCGGGTTAATTTAAATTTGCAGGTCCGTGTCGTGTGTCGGGTTAACTCGAAATTTCAGGTTCGGATCGGGTTGCGTTTCGACGAAATTTATTTTGTGGGGTTCGGATCAGTTTATGGTTCGATGGAGTATTTGTCGGGTTTTGGTCGGGTTTAGGGTTAAATTGAATTTTCTGGTTCGGATCCTGTTGCGTGACGAAGAAAATTATTTTGTCGAGTTCGGATCGGGTTAGGAATCGATGGAATTTAATTTTTCTGGTTCTGGTCCGCTTTCGGGTGAAGTTCATTTTTCGGGTTCCGAACGGGTTGCATGATGACGGAAATTGTTTTCACGTGTTCAGATCGGGTTAAGGTTCGATTGAATTTTTTTCCTTGTTCATGTTATCATCGATTTTCAGGTTCAGGTCGGGTCGCGACATGAAGTGATTTATTTCGTCGGGTTCGGATCGGGTTACGGTCCAATGGATTAATTTTGTTCGGTTAGGATCGGGTTTCTGACTAATTTAAATTTTCAGATTTGGGTCGGCTTTCGGGTTTGCATAAATTTTCAGGTTCCGTCATATTTCTGGTTAACTTCAAATTTCAGGTTTGAGTCGGGTTGCGAGAAGAAGGAATTTACTTTTTCGTGTTCGTATTGGGGTATGGTTCGTTGGATTTTTTTTCTGGATCGGGTCGGGTCTCAGGTTAACTTGAATTTTCTGGTTTTGATCGGGTTGTGACACGAAGGAATTTATTTTGTTCTGTTTCAGATCGGGTTACGGTTCGATGGTTTTTTTGGTCGGGTTCGGGTCGAGGTTTTGGTTAACAAATTTTCAGGTTTGGTTTGGAATTCGGGTTAATTTGAATTTGCAGGTTCCAGTCGGGTTTCGGTTTAACTTGAAATTTCAGGTTCGGATCGGGTTGCGTTTAGACGGAATTTATTTTGTCAGGTTCGGTTCGGTTTATGGTTCGAACGATTTTTTTGTCTGGCTCTTGTCGTTTTTCGGGTTAACTTGAATTTTCTGGTTCGGATCCAGTTTCGTGACGACGAAAATTATTTTGTTGAGTTCGGATCGGGTAAGGAATCGATGGATTTTATTTTTCTGTTTCTGGTCCTTTTTCGGGTGAAGTTCAATTTTCCGGTTCGGTACGGGTTGCAAAACGAGAGAAATTTTTTAGGGTTAAGGTTTGATGGAATTTTTTCCTGGTTCATGTTATCATCGATTTTCAGGTTCAGGTCGGTTCGCGACATGAAGTGATTTATTTCGTCGGGTTCGGATCGGGTTACTGTCCGATGGATTAATTTTGTTCGGTTAGGATCGGGTTTCTGGCTAATTTAAATTTTCAGATTTGGGTCGGGTTTCGGGTTTGCATAAATTTTCAGGTTCCGTCATATTTCGGGTTAACTTCAATTTTCTGGTTCGAGTCGGGTTCCGAGAAGAAGGAATTTACTTTTTCTTGTTCGTATTGGGGTTTGGTTCGTTCGATTTTTTTTCTGGATCGGGTCGGGTTTCAGGTTAACTTGAATTTTCTGGTTTTGATCGGGTTGTGACACGAAGGAATTTATTTTGTTCAGGTTCGGATCGGGTTAAGGTTCGATGGTTTTTTTTTGTCGGGTTCGGGTCGAGTTTTTGGTTAACAAATTTTCAAGTTTCGTTCGGAATTCGGGTTAATTTAAATTTGCAGGTTCGTGTCGGGTGTCGGGTTAACTTGAAATTTCAGGTTCGGATTGGGTTGCATTTCGACGGAATTTATTTTGTCGGGTTCGGATCGGTTTATGGTTCGATGGATTTTTTTGTCTGGCTTTTGTCGTGTTTCGGGTTAACTTGAATTTTCTTGTTCGGATCCAGTTTCGTGACGACGAAAATTATTTTGTCGAGTTCGGATCGGGTTAGGAATCGATGGATTTTTATTTTTCTGGTTCTGGTCTGCTTTCGGGTGAAGTTCATTTTTCCGGTTCCGTACGGGTTGCATGATGACGGAAATTATTTTCACGTGTTCAGATCGGGTTATGGTTCGATGGAATTTTTTCCTGGTTCGTGTCAGGTTTCGTGTTAACTTCGATTTTCAGGTTCAGGTCGGGTCTCGACATGAAGTGAATTATTTCGTCGGGTTCGGATCGTGTTACGGTCCGATGGATTAATTTTGTTCGGTTAGGATCGGGTTTCCAGCTAATTTAAATTTTCAGATATGTGTCGGGTTTCGGGTTTGCATAAATTTTCAGGTTCCGTCATATTTCGGGTTAACTTCAATTTTCAGGTTCGAGTCGGGTTGCGAGAAGAAGGAATTTACTTTTTCGTGTTCGGATTGGGGTACGGTTCGTTGGATTTTTTTTTTCTGGATCGGGTCGGGTTTCAGGTTAACTTGAATTTTCTGGCTTTGATCGGGTTGTTAAACGATAGAATTTATTTTGTTCGGGTTCGGATCGGGTTCAGATCGGGTTACGTTTCGATGGTGTTTTTGTTGGGTTCGAGTCGGGTTTTTGGTTAACTTAATTTTTCATGTTTGGGTCGGAATTCGGGTTAATTTAAATTTGCAGGTTCGGGTCGGGTGTTGGGTTAACTTGAAGTTTCAGGTTCAGATCGTGTTGCGTTTTTACGGAATTTAATTTATTGTGTACGAATCGGTTTACGTTTCGATGGATTTTTTTTCGGGTTCTGGTCGGGTTTCGGGTTAACTTGAATTTTCTGGTTCGGATCCAGTTGCGTGACGACGAAAATTACTTTGTCGAGTTCGGATCGGCTTAGGAATCGATGGATTTTTATTTTTCTGGTTCTTTTCCGCTTTAGGGTGAAGTTCAATTTTCCTGTTCGGCACGGGTTGCATGACGACGGAAATTGTTTTGACGTGTTCAGATCGGGTTACAGTTCGATGGAATTTTTTCCTGGTTCGTGTCGTGTTTCGTGTTAACTTCGATTTTCAGTTTCGGGTAGGGTCGCGACATGAAGTGATTTATTTTGTCGGGTACGAATCGCGTTACGGTCTGATGGATTAATTTTGTTCGGTTCGGGTCGTGTTTCCGGCTAACTTAAATTTTCAGATTTGGATCGGGTTTCGGGTTAGCATAAATTTTCAGGTTCCGTCAAATTTCGGGTTAAATTGAATTTTTCGGGTTGCTAGACGAAGGAATTTACTTTTCGTGTTCGGATTGGTTTATGGTTCGATGGTTTTTTTTGTCGGGTTCGGGTCATGTTTTTGGTTAACTTAAATTTTCAAGTTTGGGTCGGAATTCGGGTTAATTTAAATTTTCATGTTCGGTTCGGGTTGCGTTTTGACGGAATTTATTTTGTCGGGTTCGGATCGGTTTACGGTTCGATGGATTTTTTTGTCGGGTTCTGGTCGGGTTTCGAGTTAACTTCAATTTTCTGATTCGGGCCGGGACGCATGACGACGAAAATTATTTTGTCGGGTTCGAATCGGGTTACTTATCCATGGATTTTTATTTGTCTGGTTTTGGTCCGCTTTCGGGTTGCATGACGACGGAAATTATTTTCGCGTGTTCAGATCGGGTTACGGTTCGATGGAATTTTTTCCTGGTTCGTGTCGGGTTTCGTGTTAACTTCGATTTTTAGGTTCGGGTCGGGTTGCGACATGAAGTGATTTATTTTATCGGGTTCGGATCGGATTATGGTTCGATGGAATTTTTATGTCTTGTTCGGTTTAGGTTACTCTTTAACTTCGAATTTTTAACTTCGAATTTCCCAATTAGCCTACGACATATATATGCAAATTTTATTTACAAACGGCTCTAACGATTTTGACGAAATTTTGTATCCTACCATAACTATTGGGCTAGATCACATGCTTGAGAAAATTCGATTAGTGGGTCATTTTTGGGGTCTCTGTGGGTCAAACTAAGTTTATCTAAAAAATGGGTTTGACTATTTTAAATAAATTTTGCATCCTATGGTTTTTTGGCACTAGAAGACTGTTGGGCTAGGTCACATGTTCGAGAAAATTCGATTAGTGGGTCATTTTGGTCATGGGTCATTATGGGTTAAGTTATTTTTATTTTAAAAACGGCTCAAACGATTTGAACTAAATTTTGTATCCTACGGTTTTTGGGCAGGAGAAAATCATCGGGCTTGGTCACATTTCGAGGAAATTTGATTTTTCGGTTATTTTGGTCAAGGTCATGATATTTGAACTGAAATCTAATTTTAACTGAGCATAGCTCTGTCTTCCGAGCTCGTATAATTATAATTATGATTGAGAACTTATAGTTACAATTACGTGTAATTTCAATGGCAAATTTTTAATTATTATCGGATTATAATTTTAATGTAGAAGTTTATGATTTTCGTTACGGTGCTGTAATGCTGTAACTATAAAATTTTAGTTACAATTACGTGTAATGAGAATAATAAATTTCGATTATACATTTTATTGCAAATGTACTTGAGATGATTATGATTATGGTTACGTTGTTGTAAGGGTAACTAAGAAATTTTAGTTACAATCTATCAATTTTTTGCTCACAGGCTATCAAAGTCTGAGAGTTAATGTGCTCGCTGTGCCAGTTCTGAAGGTATGTATGTACGTAACGCGATAACTTTTTATAGAACTATCCGTTTTGGTTCAAAATTTTTTTATAGGTTTATTAAGATAAGGTGTTTCCCTGATTAGTTTAGCGGGTTCATTGGTTAAGTATAAAGGGGGTAGCGGGGAGCAAATCCCCCCCACCCATATTTTAGATGAATGGGTTTGTAATGCAGAATTATCCGATTTGATTCAAATTTTCTTTATGGGTTCCTTGCGATATGGCACTTCCCTGATTAGTTTTGGGGGGTTCATTGGTTAAGTATAAAGAAGGGGATGGGAAGGGGAAGCTAATCCCCTTAATTTATTGTCGATTTCTTTATTTTTCGAGGGGCATTATTCTTTTCAATAATAATATAATATACAATTAGTGTGAACAGCCTGTGATCTCAATGCCATCAGTTTAACTGGGAACATTTCTTTTTTTAATGTGAAAAAAGTTTCGTTGTTGAACTCTTACAGACAGGTGGCCTATTTTGGCGAGCAAAGATTTGCACACAATTGAATACATTGTTGCAACCATAAAAAATATTAAATAACCTGTCACCTGTGGTGGGGTAAGAGAAAATTGCCTTGAAATTATTGTATTAAAATATTCAAGTTCTCTATTGTATTAAAATGTTTGATTGTTATCGGAAACACACCTGTGAACAAAATTTTTGCCTCATAGGGAATAAAAGCCTGATATCTAATCTGCCCGCAGGATCTGTATATATGTACGTATGTATGTACGTATGTGCGTAATGCGATAACTCTTGATAGAAATATCCGCTTTGCTTCAAATTTTATAAATAGGTTCATTCTAATAAGGCGCTTCCTTGATTAGGTTTTGGGGTTCATTGGTTAAGTACAAATGGGGGTAAGGGGGGATAATTTCCCCCTTAATTTAGAAAATGGGTTTTTCATGCGGAATTATCCGATTTGCTTCAAATTTGTTCTACAGGTTAGTTCTGATAATACGCTTCCTTGATTAGTTTTGGGGGTTCATTCGTTAAGCATAAAGGGGTGAACGGGGGCTAATCACCCTCAATTTATATAAAATGGTTTTCATGCAGAATTATTCGATTTGCTTCAGATTTGGTATACAGGTTTATTGTGATAAGGCGCTTCTCTGATAAGATTTGAAGGTTCATTAGTTTAGTATAAAGGGGAAACGGGTTAATACCCCATTAATTTAGCTAAATGGCTGTTTCTTGCAAATTTTTTTGATTTGCTTCGAATTTGGTATAGAGGTTTATTGTCGATTTCTTAATATTTCGAGGGGAATTATTATTTGCAATAAAAGTATAATTATCCTCTGATCTCAATGCCATCGGTTTTAACTGGGCACTTTTCTTTTTTTAATATTTAAAATGTTTCGTTGTTGAACTCATATAGTTAGGCGGCCTCTTTTGGCGTGTATAGTTATGTGCACAATTGAATACATTGTTGCAACCCGCATAGAATTGTAACCACAAAGAATATTAAATAGTTTGTCACATGTGGTGGGTTAGAGAAAATTGCCTTAAAATTAATTTATTAATATAATATATTTAAATTCTATGTGTATTAAAATGTTTGATTTTCATCGAAAATACACCTGCGAACATACTTTTTTCCTCACAGGAAATAAAAGACTGATAGCTAATATGCCCGCAGGTTGTGTATGTATGTACGAAAGTACGCACGTATGTACGTAATGTGATAACTCTTTATAGAAATATCCGATTTCTTCAAATTTGTTATACATGTTCGTTCTGATAATGAGCTTCCCTGATTAGTTTTGGGGTTCATTGGTTAAGTATAAAGGGGGAAACGGGGGGCTAATTCCCCTTATATTATTTAAATGATATTTCATGCAGAATTATACGATTTGCTTCAAATTTGGTATACAGGTTTATTCTGATAAGACGCTTCTCTGATTAGATTTGGAGTTTCATTAGTTAAGCATAAAGGAGAAACGGGGGTAATCTTTCCTTAATTACCCATAGCTAAATGTGTATTGCATGCAAAATTTTTTGATTTGCTTCAAATTTCGTATAGAGGTTTATCGTCGATTTCTTTATTTTTCGAGGGGAATTTTTCTTTGAAATAAGAGTATAATATACAATTAGTCTGAATTGCCTGTGAACTCAATGCCATTGGGTTTAAGTGGTTGCTTTTTAGCTCACAGGCTATACAAAGCCTGAGAGCTAATGTGACCGCCCGTTCTGTACGTACACTGTAAAAAATGACGAATGTTTCTGAATGTACGAAAATATAATATAATGACGAATAAATTTATAATGTAATCTCATCCTTGTTAACCATGATTCTGAACAGTGTTTCTTTATCTTTAGAAACCTCAGACATCAAGGGTATTTCGAGATTTAAAGAATCATTTAGAAAAACAAAATTTTTCTAGCTGCCCGAAATTTTCAGAAACGTTTACAAGTAGATTTTAAAGTGTATTAATCAGTTTTATAAGCCCAGAATTAATTTTTTTCCGATGCTATCCATTCTCAAGTAAACATTTTTATGTTTAACAAATTTGTTTAACAGACAAACATGCAAAATTAACAGCATTAACATTAACATTAAAATTAAGATTATTTCTTTACTCTTTCATGTATAAATTAACTTATGCAGCTGAAAACGTTTACTTGAGAATAGATGACACTCGATAAATAGGTATTCCAGGCTGAAGAAACTGATTAATACACTATAAAAACTATTCGGAAACGTTTCTGAAAAATACGGGAAGCTACAGAAATTTTGTTTTTATAAATAATTCTTTAAATTTTGGAAATGGATTGCTTTCTGGGGATTCAAAAGACAATGGAACACGCTTTTCGGAATGTCGGATAACTCAGAAGGTTATATTATATTTTCATTTGTGGTTATAGTATATTTTCATAAAATAAGAAACATTGATCATTTTTTACAGTGTACGTACGTATGTATGTATGTATCTAACGCGATAACTCTTGATAGAAATAACCGTTTTGCTACAAAAATTTTTAATAGGTTCATTGTGATAAGGCGCATGCCTGATTAGTTTTGGGGGTTCATTGATTAACTATAACAGGGGAACGAGCGGATGATCCCACTTATTATATTGTCTATTTGTTCATTTTTAAAGGGGCTTATTTCAAATTCTTTGAAATAAGAGTATAATATACAATTAGTGTGAATAGCCAGTGAGCTCAATGCCCTCAGTTTAACTAGGAAGTTTTTTTTTTAGCTCACAGGTTATCAAAGACGGAGTTCTAATGTGCCCGCCCGTTCTGTATGTATGTACGTATGTATGTACGTAACGCGATAACTCTTGACAGAAATAACAGTTTTGTTTCGAATTTTGTTTATAGTTTCATTTTGATAAAGCGCCTACCTGATTACCTTTAAAGTTCATTGGTTAAGTATAAAGAGGAGAACGGTGGGCTAACTTCCTCTGAATTTAGATAAATGGGTTTTTCATGCAGAATTATCGATTTTCTACAAATTTTGTATATAAGTTCATTTGTGATGAGGCGCTTCAATGATTAGTTTTAGCGGTTCACTGGTTAAGTATAAATGGGGAAAGGGGGCTAATCCCCTTTAATTTCGATAAATGTGTTTTCCATGCAGAATTATCCAATTTTCTTCAAATTTTGTATATATGTTCATTGTGCTAATGTGCTTCCTTATTAGTTTTGGGTGTTCATTAGTTATGTATAAAGGGGATACGGGGTGTTAATCACACCTTAATTTATATACATTGGTTTTTCATGCAGAATTATCCGATTTCCTTCAAATTTGTTATAAAGGTTCGTTATGATAATGCGCTTTCCTGATTAGTTTTGGGTGTTCATTGGTAAAGCGTAAAAGGGGAACGGGGACTAATCCCCCCTTAATATATATAAATGGGTTTTCAAGCAGAATTATCCTATTTGCTTCAAATTTTGTATATAGGTTTATTCTGATAAGGTGCTTCTCTGATTAGATATGAACGTTCATTAGTTAAGTATAAAGGGGAAACGGGGAGGGGGGATCTCCCCTTAATTTAGCTGAATGGGTATTTCAAGAAAAATTTTATTTCCTTCAAATTTTGTATGAAGGTTTAGGGTCGATTTCTTTATATTTCGAAGGGAATTTTTCTTTGAAATAAGAGTATAATATACAATTAGTGTGAATTTCCTCTGAACTCAATGCCATTGGGTTTAACTGGATGCTTTTTAGTTCACAAGCTATACAAAGCCAATGTGCCAGACCGTTCTGTACATACATATGTACGTATGTATGTAAATATATAACGTGAAAATTTTTGATAGAAATGACCGTTTTGCTTCAAAGTTTGTTCATCGGTTCATTGTGATAAGGCGATTCCCTGATTAGTTTTGGAGGTTCATTGGTTAAGTATAAAAGGGGGAACGGGGGCTAACCTCACCTTTATTTAGATAAAAGAGTTTTTCATGCAGAATTATCTGGTTTTCTTCAAATTTTGTATGTTGGTTCATTGTGATAAGGCGCATCCCTGATTAGATCTGGAGGTTAATTGGTTAACCAGAAGGGGGAACGGGCGGATGATCCCCCTCAATATATTGCTTATTTCTGTATTTTTCGGCCCCACCAGTGGCTGAGAGGTTGTGCTCTTGAAGCTGGTAGACGGGAGGTGCTGGGTTCGATCCCAATCGCGCCCGTCGGCCTAATCTTTCGGAGTTTTCGTGGTTTTCTTCGAGCCGTGGATTTATCCATGCGTAAATACGGATTAGGTTCCCTTAGAAAGACCCCCATGAAGGGCACTCCCCCCGGGTCTATATCCCTAGTGTAGATAATTGGCCGTCAATAATCAACCCAACCCAACTCTGTATTTTTCGAAGGGCTTATTTCAAATTCTTTGAAATAAAAGTACAATATACAATTAGTGTGAATAGCCAGTGAGCTCAATGCCCTCAGTTTAACGGTGCAGTTTCCTTTTTTTACCTCACAGGCTATGAAAGCCGGTGTTCTAATGTGCCGGCCCATTCTGTATATATGTACGTATGTATGTATGTAAGTAACGGGATAACTCTTGATCGAAATAACCGTTTTGCTTCGAATTTTGTTTATAGGTTCATTTTGATAAGGTGCTCCCGTGATTAGTTTTGGGAGTTCACTGGGTAAGAATAAAGGAGGGAATGTGGGTCTAATTTCCCCTAAATTTAGATAAATGTGTTTTTCATGCAGAATTATCCGATTTTCTTCAGATTTTGTATAGAGGATCATTGTGATAAGGCGCTTCTATGATTAGTTTTGGGGGTTCATTGCTTAAGTATAAATGGGGAAAGGGGGCTAATCTCCCCTTAATTTAGTTAAATGGGTTTTCCACATGGAATTATCATTTCTTAAAATTATTGTATGTAAGTTCATTCTGATCAGGCGCTTACCTGATTAGTTTTGGGGGTACCTTGGTTAAGTATAAATGAGGAAAATGGGACTAATCCTCCCCCTTAATTTAGATAAATGTGTTTGTCATACAGAAATATCAGATTTTCTTCAAATTTGCATATAGGCTCATTGTGGTAACATGCTTCCCGTATTACTTTTGGGGGCTCATTCGTTATGTATAATGGGTATACGGGGTGCTAATCCCCCCTTAATTTAGATAAATGGGTTTTTCATGTAGAATTATCCCGTTTGCTTCAAATTTGGTATACAGCTTTATTCTGATAAGGCGCTTCTCTGATTAGCTTTGGACGTTCATTAGTTAAGTATAAAGAGGAAGCGGGGGGTAATCCCTCCTTAATTTAACTAAAGGTTTATATCGTGCAAAATTTTTTGATTTGCTTTAAATTTGTTATAGAGGTTTATTGTCAATTTCTTTATTTTTAGAGGGGAATTTTTCTTTGAAATACGAGTATAATATACAATTAGTGTGAATTGCCTGTTAGCTCAATACCATCAGTTTAACGGGATACTTTTTCGCCCGCAGGCTGTAAAAGCCTGAGAGCTTAGTTTTGTGTATTTGTTTGTGTATGTATTTGTGTATGCGTTTTGTGTATGTAATTAGTTTCGTGTATGTATGTGTGTAACGAGATAACTCTTGATAGAAATAAACGTTTTGCTTCAAATTTTCTTTATAGGTTCATTGTGATAAGGCGTTTCCCTGATTAGTTTTGAGGGTTCATTGGTTAAGTATAAAGGGAGTAACGAGGGGTTAATCCCCCTTAATTTAGATAAATAGGTTTTGCTTGCAGAATTATTCGATTTTCATCAAATTTTGTTTATAAGTTCATTGTGATAAGGAACTTTCCTGATTAGTTTTGTGGGTTCCTTGGATAAGTATGAAGGTTTTAGAGGTGGCTAATCCTCCCCCTTTAATTTAAATAAATGGGCTTTCCATGTAGAATTATCCGATTTTCTTCAAATTTGGTATATAGTTTCATTCTGATAAGGCGCTTCCCTGATTAGTTTCGGGGGTTCTTTCTTTACGTATAAAGGGTATACGGGGTGCTAATCACCACTTAATTTAAATAAATGGGGTTTTTCATGCAGAATTATCCGAGTTGCTTCAAATTTGGTATAAAGGTTTATTCTGATAAGGCGATTCTCTGATTGGATTTGGACGATCATTAGTTAAGTATAAAGGGGAAACGGGGGGGGGGGTAATCCCTCCTTAGTTTAGCTAAATGTGTATATCGTGCAAAATTTTTTTAATTGCTTTAAATTTAGATGTTTATTGTCGAGTTCTTTATTTTTAGAGGGGCATTTTTTTTTAAATAACAGTATAATATACAATTAGTGTGACTTGCCTTTGAGCTCAATGACATCAGTTTAACTGGACACTTTTTAGCTCACAGGCTTTAAAAGACTGAGAGCTTAGTTTTGTGTATGTATTTGTGTATGTAATTAGTTTTGTGTATGTTTGTACGTAACGCGATAACTTTTGATAGAAATAACCGTTTTACTTCAAATTTTGTTTATAGTGTTCTTTGTGATAAGGCGTTTCCCTGATAAGTTTTGAGGGTTCATTGGTTAAGTATAAAGGGGGAAAAGGGGGAGCTAATCTCCCCCCCCATAATTTAGATAAATGGGTTTTTCATGCAGAATTATAAGATTTGATTCAAATTTTGTTTATAATTTTGTTGTGATAAAGCGCTTCCCTCATTATTTTGGGGGGTTCATTTGTTAAGTGTAAAGGGAGTAATGAAGGGTTAATCCCCTTAATTTAGATGAATGGGTTTTGCTTGCAGAATTATCCGATTTTCTTCAAATTTTGTTTATAAGTTCATTGTCATAAGGAACTTTCCCGATTAGTTTTGTGGGTTCCTTGGTATGATATAAAGGTGGTAGAGGTGGCTAATGCTCTCCCTTTAATTTAAATAAATGTGTTTATCATGCAGAATTATCCAATTTTCTTCACATTTGTATATAGGCTCATTTTGGTAACGTCCTTCCCTCATTAGTTTTGGGGATTCATTGGTTAATTATACAGGGGGAAGCACCGGGGGGGGGGTGCTAATCCCCCTCTTAATTTAGATAAATGGGCTTTCCTCGTAGAATTATCGGATTTTCTTCAAATTTTGTATATATGTTCATTCTGATAAGGCGCTTTCCTGATTAGTTTTGGGGGCACCTTGGTTAAGTATAAACGTGGTAAAGGGGGATAATGCTCCCCCCTTAATATAGATAAACGTGTGTATCATGCAGAATTATCCGGTTTTCTTCCAATTTTGTAGATAGGTTCATTATGGTAAGGCGCTTCCCTGATTAGTTTTTGGAGTTTATTGTATAGATATTAATAAGGGAACGAATGGGGATAATCTCCCGCTTAATTTAGATAAATGGGTTTTTCATACAGAATTATACGATTTGCTTCAAATTTTATATACAGGTTTGTTCTGATAATGAGCTTCGGAGATTAGTTTTGGATGTTCATTGGTTAAGCACAATGGGGGGAACGGGAGGCCAATCACCCTTAATTTATATAAATAGATTTTTTTGCAGAATTATCCGATTTGGTTCAAATTTGGCATACATGTTTTTTTTTCAAAAGGCGCTTCTCAGATTAGATGTGGATGTTCATTAGTTGTGTATAAAGGGGAAACGCGGGTGTGGAGGGGTAGGTAATCCACCCTTAATTTTGCTAAATGGATACATTATGCAAAATTTTTTATTTGCTTCAAATTTGTTATAGAGGTTTATCGTCGATTTCTTTATTTTTCGAGGGGAATTTTTCTTTGAAATAAGAGTATAATTTACAATTTGTGTGAATTGCTTGTGAGCTCAATGCCATCAGTTTAACTGGATACTTTTTTCTTCACAGGCTATAAAAGCCAAAGAGCTAATGTGCCCTCCCGTTCTGTGCGTACATATGTATGCATGTATGTAACGCGATAACTCTTGATAGAAATAACCGTTTTGCTTCAAATTTTGTTTATGAGTTTCCTGGGATAAGGCGCTTCCCTGATTAGTTTTGGGGTTTCATTGGTAAAGAATAAAGGGTGAACGGGGGGCTAACCTCTTCTTAATTTAGATAAATGGAATAGATGTTTTGCTGGAATAATAGCTTTACATTTAAACATTAATCGTATTTTCAAACAAATTAAGTCACAGATGTCATATACGCACCACGTTGGCGCGATTTTCCCCCCGACAATTTGGCGAGAACTTTGTTATTGAATATTAGTTACAAATAGCATGCAATAATAGAACGGGATTTTTTTAATTTCAATATAAAAATGAAATGAAATAATCGTAATAAAGGAAATAGCTTCTATTATTTTAAAAAAGGAAAAAAAAAAAATAAATTATAGTTTGATATAAATAAATATTGATATACATAATAAAAATAATTTATAGAATTAAAATAAAAAATAAAAGTAAATAAACAACAATTTATTTTTTTCGCCAAATTAGCGGGGTAAAAACGCGCCAACGTGGTGCGTATATGACACCTGTGCCCAAATTAAATACCTATGCCCTTCGATTTCATAAGATTTATAAGAATTTCGTTACTTCTCCGTTATCAAGTCGACCACTTTCCACTAAAAAAAAAAACTAACGCCAAACTATAGGATATAACGCCAAAAATGCATGATCGTGGCGTCACATTCACTTGACGTCAAATGCTGTCACATGTGCTTCTTATCTCATCAAGTGTTTTTGAATTCGACGTTTAAAGTATTTTTAATGAAGTTTTATTGATTTATTAGTTATTTCATTAATTAAAATAAAAATTACGTTTTCGACACTATGATATTAAAAGAGAAAAAGCATGGAAAAAATGTTGGGATGCGTAGTTACGTACAATTGATTAATTTTAACTGACGTCACATACATTACTGACGTCACATCCAACAGTCAAAGGGGATAATTAAGAATAATAATGTAAATTTATAAATAAATATCTAGGATTATTTTTGTTTCTGTTTTCATTAATATATTGTAAATTTTATTGTTTAAAGTTACTGATAAATGATACTGTAGTGAATGAGGCTTTTCCTATTTCTCTCTTTCTCTCTCTCTCGTTTTTTTTATTTGAGATTCTAATGGCAACATTGTTTCATTTGTTTATTGGGCGCTACAGTTTGGCAAATAATTTGGCGATAGTTTTTTTTTTCATTGAAAGTGGTCGACGGGATAATGGAGAAGTACCAGAATATTTTTCTGGGGAAGAGTTCCATATCCTGTGCTGGTAGGTTTGGCGAGTTGTTTTTGACGATAAATGTTTGATGTGGTTATTGCGATCTTCAGCCTTTGGGGTTACTTTTTTAACACTGGAATGGATTTTATCTACGTCACTTCACAGCCCTTTTAGCGCCAATTTGGATTTTTTTGCCAATCACGCCAACAGGCACAGGATATGGAACTCTTCCCTTTTCTGTATTTTATAGTTATATTAAGAAATATATATATATTGAAGATTTCCTGAATAACTTTTTTTTTTTTTTAACCTTTTCATGCATGACTTTAGTGAAAATTGTCAGTTTTGTTTTTCTTTCTAAATATTCTCTACTTATATAAAAATATCGTGTGTTTTCTGTGATGTTTCGCATAAGTTTTGTAAAATTAAGATTATTTGATTTTATCCAATTTCAACTGCCATAACTGCTAATGAAGCAGTCATATTTGGCGATTTTTCTGTTACCTGTAAAATGTTTGTTTTTGGTATAACCCGAACTAAGAAAATAATTCCAATCGACCAAATAATTGTAAAACAATTTTAAATTGAATAAGTACACATGTCGCAGACGCACCTGGGATTCTTTTAGGAGCCAAAATAGCTATTTTTTGCTTTCTATGGCAACTTGGTGTTTTATAATAAAATTGAATATGTGTGTAAATAAGTGAAATCTATACTAATATTATAAAGGAGTAAAGATTGTCTGTTTGTTTGTTTATTTGTTTGTAGGGGGTAATCTCTGGAACTACCGAACCGATTTCAAATGTGATGGTGGCAAATTGATGGTGCCCTGCTCCAACATAAGCTATATTTTATGTCGATGCCACTACCCCAGGGGGGTGCAGGAGCGAAAAACGTTCTAAAATTGCGATCTTTTCTATACTGAAGCAGCTAGAAATTTGAAATTTGGCGTTGTAGTTACTTATAAGATGTAAATGTTCTCTAAGAACAAAAAAAAAAAAAAAAAAAAAAAAAAAAAATCGAAATTTAAAAGGGTGAAATGAACGAAAAGCGTTCTAAAAACATTCTAAATTACAATTTTTATGGAATCTCTAGAACTACCGAACCGATTTGAAATTTGGCGTTGTAGTTACTTATAAGATGTAAATGCCCTCTAAGAGCAAAATAAAAAAAAAATTCGAAATTTAAAAGGGTGAAATGAGCGAAAAGCGTTCTAAAAACATTCTAAATTACAATTTCTATGGAATCTCTAGAACTACCGAACCGATTTGAAATTTGGCGTTGTAGTTACTTATAACATGTAAATGCTCTCTAAGAACAAAATAAAAAAAAATCGAAATTTAAAAGGGTGAAATGAGCGAAACGCGTTCTGAAAACATTCTAAATTACAATTTCTATGGAATCTCTAGAACTACCGAACCGATTTGAAATTTGGCGTTGTAGTTACTTATAAGATGTAAATGCTCTCTAAGAACAAAAAAAAAAAAAAAAAAAAAAAAAATCGAAATTTAAAAGGGTGAAATGAGAAAAAAGCTTTCTAAAAACATTCTAAATTACAATTTCTATGGAATCTCTAGAACTACCGAACCGATTTGAAATTTGGCGTTGTAGTTACTTATAAGATGTAAATGCTCTCTAAGAACACCAAAAAAAAATCGAAATTTGAAAGGGTGAAATGAGCGAAAAGCGTTCTAAAAACATTCTAAATTACAATTTCTATGGAATCTCTAGAACTACCGAACCGATTTGAAATTTGGCGTTGTAGTTACTTATAAGATGTAAATGCTCTCTAAGAACAACAAAAAAAAAAAAAATCGAAATTTAAAAGGGTGAAATGAGCGAAAAGCGTTCTAAAAACATTCTAAATTACAATTTCTATGGAATCTCTAGAACTACCGAACCAATTTGAAATTTGGCGTTGTAGTTACTTATAAGATGTAAATGCTCTCTAAGAACAAAAAAAAATTCGAAATTTAAAAAGGTGAAATGAGCGAAAATCGTTCTAAAAACATTCTAAATTACATTTTCTATGGAATCTCTAGAACTACCGAACCGATTTGAAATTTGGCTTTGTAGTTACTTATAAGATGTAAATGCTCTCTAAGAACAAAAAAAAAAAAAAAAAAAAAAAAAAATCGTAATTTAAAAGGGTGAAATGAGCGAAAAGCGTTCTAAAAACATTCTAAATTACAATTTCTATGGAATCTCTAGAACTACCGAACCGATTTCGAAAGTGATGGTGGCAAATTGATGGTGACAATCCCTGCTCCAACAGCCTCTTTAATAAAAAACTATGCGTTTCTGACGACTGGGTTTTTCGCTAATTGTTGCCACAGATTAATCTCGGAAAATGAAACATTTGAAGTTACTGAAAAAAAAAATAGCAGCTCGAAAAGTATTTGTCTGAAAATTGTTAGGCAAACTGCGTTTGAAAGGTAAAAAATTGTATATTTCTGATATAAATTTCAAATCTAATGATTATGGCCTTTTTCAAATATTGAATTTGAAAAATTACCAAATTTCACAATGGAGTACCATAGCGAAACCTTCATGCGTAAAAAGATAATGATAAGGGCGACGTGTCCTGGCGTGTATATTGGCTATAGCACGAGTCACAAATTATAGTAGCCTTATTATTCTGTTAAAATATAAAAGTGAATTATGAAATGTCAATATTTTGTTGGATTAAAAGTTCGTTATAAGAAATTGACCAGCGTAGCGGGCGTAGCTTGCTAGTAAAATAATAAACAAATAATTAATTAATACAATTAAATGCGTGTGTTTAATAAAAATAATGTGTCGAAATTGGATTTTCTCGCCAAAATGGCGCAAAAAAATCGTTTCCAATCCAGGTGTGTCGGCGACATCTGTTCCATTAAATCATGTAAATGTATTTTTTATTTAATAAATAAATTTTATTAATGTTTAAAAACAAATTTATGAGTAATTTAAGATATTTTAATCTTTTTGTACTACTTTTATAGTTTCAGCAAACATTAAAAGTAAATTATTTCGGGATTTTTAGACCGTAATCGATCTTTGTTTACAATTCTACCTTGCCCAGATAGCTTAAAGCTACGGTCAGAGTCAGGATTCTATTTCTGCAGAGTTGCAGCGTTCTCTGGCAATTGACTTTATGACGTCATACGCAGAAGTAAAAGATTAATTTAAAATTACGGCTAATTAATAAAACTTTAGAACAATTTTTTAATGTACGATAACAAATCTGTGTCCAAATATCTTTAATTAAAAAAATAATGATGTTATTTGATGCTATAGTTTTTTCTTATGAACTGTCGATAGAAAACGCTTAGCGTTCTAAATATATAGATATTGCGATGTTAAAATATTGGCTAGTTGATATTAGCTAATGAAATATTGGCGAGATTAAAAATATTTTGGTGATCACTGGCGCCCGGCTAACATAAAAGTACCAATGTTTGTCTTTGGTATAGCCCGAACTAAGAAAAAATTTCCGATCGGTCAAATAATTGTATTTCGTTAAGCATTACATTTTCTTATTTTTAATCTAAGAAAGAACCAATAATCATGTATTTAATTAATTTTGCAATATGCAGTGCACCCAAACAATTTTGATTAAATCGCTAGAGATGTTTTCTTTTTGGTGCCATTATATGGCAACCTCGTGTTTTATAATAAAATTGTTTATGTGTGTAAATAAATAAAATAAAATAACATAAAAAAATTAATAAATACAATTAAATGCGTGTGTGTAAAAAAAATAATGTGTGAAAATTGAGTTTTCTAGCCAAATGGCGGAAAGACTAATCACGCCAATACTAGTGCGTCTGCGACATCTGTTCCATTAAATCATGTAAGGATATTTTTTATGTAATAAATAAAATTTATTCATGTTTAAAAACAAATTTTTGATTAATTTAATATATTTTAATATTTTTGTATTAGTTTTATTGTTTCAACAAATGTTTAAAATAAATTCGTGGCACCGATATTTTTAGAGCTTAATCGATCTTTGTTCACAATTCTACCTTGCCCAGACAGCTTGAAGTTATGGTCAGAGTCAGATGGTCAGACTTCAATTTTGGACAGAGTTGCAGCGTTCTCTGGCGATTGACTTTTTGACGTCATACGCAGATGTAAAAGTTTAATTTAAAATTACGGCTAATTAATAAAACTTTTGAGCAAACAAATATATGTCCAAATATATGTACAAATAATATGTCCAAATAGCCTTTATTTAAAAAGAGAATGATGTAATTTGATGCAGTAATTTATTCTCACGGATTGTCGAAAGAAAACGCTTAGCGTTTTAAATATATAGATAGTTCTTTACTAAAGTTTATTACAGAATTAGTATCCTATGAGTTAATTGAGACTTTTATTCATCTTTCAAGCAAGCGGTTTCAGAGATCACTCAGAGTAATCCACAGTTTCTTTCACAGTAGCTAAGGGTTAATACCAGTTCTACACTAGATACCGGGCTGGATCATTCATTATCATGACGTCACAAATGGTGGCTGACCGCGACCAGCGATTGGTCCAAAGTGACGCGCCCGTGGTTTTGTACCAATCGCTGGTAGCGGCCAGCCACCATTTGTGACGTCATGATAATGAATGAGCCAGCCCGGTATCTAGTGTAGCCCTGTTAATACTCTTTGGCGTATTATCAGGGGACGCTGGATCACTTTACTTCCAGCATTATTGTATATTAAATTTGGCCTTATTTAATCGTTAAATTATCTAGATTAAATAAGGCCAAATTCAGTATACGATAATACTGGTAGTAAAGTAATTATGTAGCTTAGTGAACTTTTTAAACTATTTTAGAAGAAGAAGTATCTGTATATAGGTAGAGTTTTAAATGTCTGAAGAAAAGGTCCTTTACAGTTAAAACATATTTATGATTAATAAAATGTCCGACCAGATCAATACTAATATTGTAGTCAGGGTATCTAGGAATGTGAATGTGATGTAAAGGTTTAAGATGTGTACGATAATGTCTTGTTTGTAAACATTTAGTGCATGATGTTTCAATGTTAGAAAAATATCTGGAGGATAAAAGTAGGTAGATGAGAAATAGTTAATATTATGCTTTGAAGTAAATAGGCTGCAACTATAAGCTAAGAGAAAGTGTTGGTGATAACAATTTCTTCCTTTACACGAAAATGTTTGAATATGTGTACCGTAATTTCGCGCGTATACGCCGCACCTCAAACAATTCGATTTCCTACCAGAATTTATTTTAAATGAAATGTGACTTACTTCTGCTTAGCACTTATTTGACTTCTTATTTTCAATAAAATTTCCGGTTTGAAAAAGACTTAACCAAGCCGCGGCGTATACGCGCGAAATTACGGTAAATAAAGTAAATATGAAACTTTTAAAAACGCCAATTTTTTTAATTTCATCATAAAAACTAAATAATCTATAATTCTTTTTTAGACAGAAACAAAATTTTCATTTGAGATTTTAGTAAAGGGTCACGTTTTGGAGCAATTTAGTTCATAAATACTACCATCCGAAGATGTATCATTATTTGATGTTTCATAAACAATGCTCGGTAAGGTGGAATTTGACAAATGGGAATAGGATTGTTCAGTTAGGATTGTCAATGCAGGGGAGTCTAACCTGTGGGTCTGCGGACCACTTCTTACAATATTTATGAAAATATATCTGCGCCTTCTTTAATTGCAGAATATTCTGCGATAAAATAATACAAAGTTTTCTCTTCGGAAAAATGGTAGGAAACGGCTCACAATAAACAGGTTTTACACCCTGCAATAAGATTTCCAAATTAATCTCAAAGTTTCTACGGGAGAAATAATATGCGAGTAAATATGTTAACCCTGGAATATGTTTTAAAATGTAGGTATATTCAAAAAGTTTCATCATTTAACGTGTTGTTAAGTCTACGGATTTTATTATTTTTTGTATTCTTTTAGAGGCTTACTGTCAGAGAAAAATACAAATAGTATTTGATAACAATAAGGGATATATATCAGGCCATTGACACTAATTTCAATGCAGCATACATTCTTTCTGAGGGTTTAAAGATTTTGATAATTATGCTACTAGTAAGAATGGTCTATCAAGTTCTTGTAACTTTGCGCTAGCAATAGCAATAGTCGAGGATCCTGTGATAGAAAATCCAACGTCAACGATCACATGAACGAAAGTTATTCTAATCGAAAGTTAAAATTTAGACAAACATATTCTTACTGAGTTGCCTGTGCATTAATTGTCCTTTTCCGAACAACGGACTCACTTCTGGTTGACATTTTGGAGTATCGATTTAAGCCATAATCCACATGAACGAACATGATATCAAGAGCTAGAGAATTATCAGTTGTGATGAAACATACTCCAAACTAGTCCTTAAGAAGGGTGTCCAGCCGATAAGTGTGATGAAAAACGGACATAACCTCAGGTCAAAGAGCACATTATCGTTACTTAGCTCACATGAAAGATCTTGATATACACCATATGAATAAGATAGTTTGGCTTTGCTCAAGTGGTTACAAAATAAGGTTGCTACGAATCAAAACACTACATACAGAGACGGACTAGAAAAATGATTTCGACCTTACGACTTTAAGTTATCGAGTACATGATCGTACCTTAGTTCATATGATAGGTTGTGACACCCACAATACGAATAATGTGAGTTGCCTTTAATCAAATGGTACAAAAAACAATTGCCACCAATCAAACCCTACCTGCTCAGACGCACTTAAAATTCGGCAATCTAAGTTAATATTGTGGGTGTGAAAATATTTCATATGAGTTATTGTAAGGTCATGTGTTCGATGACGTAAAGTCGTAAGATTGCAAGAAGTTTCAAGTCTGTCTCAGCAAGTAGGGTTTTGATAGGTGGCAGCACTGATTTGGACCGCTTGAACGAAAGCAGCCTAAATGACTCTTATTGTAGGAAGCAAGACCTTTTATATGAGCTAAGGTTCGATCATGTGCTCGATGACGTAAAATCGCAATCACATTTCAAGTCTCAGCAGGTCCAGCTGGAACGGTTTAAATTATCGGAAACTATAATTTTTGATTACTCAAGTAAAATAACTCAAGTTATCCGCACTGTTGGTGTCAAAACATTTCATATGAGTTAAGGTACGATCATGTGCTCAATGATGTAAACCTCGCAACCATTTTTTAAGAGCCTACACTAGTCACGGTAAGAAACGCTCAAGCTAATGTTAAGTCTATGGGAAGGTTGTAGAGCAATTTCTCGCTCGCAATTTAATATTTTTAAATGCTGTTTTTGCATAGGATAGCTGAGGTCAATCTCAACGTTGTTAGTTTTTACTCTTTCGATTTTTGTTGCAGTTTTTTATAAGCGGGCATTTTCAATTTTGGAACCGGTTGGAACCGTCTCTGAAAGTGAAAGTACCCTTATCTAAAATAACTGGAACCAAAATCGAAAAGGTAAAAAGTAAAAACGTTGGAGATCGACCTCAGCTAGACTATGCAAAAAAAAAACAAAAAAAAAAAACATTTAAAAATATTAAAATGCAAGCGAGAAATCGCGCTAGAACCTTCCCATAGACTTAACATTAGCTTGAGCGTTTTTTCGCATGACTGATGTAGGCTCTTAAGTCCGTCTCATCTGTTAGGGTTTTGATCTGTTGCAACCTTAATTGTTGGTCACTTGAGCGAAGGAAACCCTAGTTTTTCATATTGTAGATCTCAAAATCTTTCATATGAGCAAAAGTACGATCGTGTGTTCGGTTACATACCCTTACAAAAATGTCTTATAGAATCTCTATAAAATATATTTATAGAAAATGCATTATAGAAACCTATAGAATTATGGCCCGTTTTTCTATAAGCTTGTTTAACCTAAAGCTACAGAAATATCTGTAAAAGTTCATTAGAAATGTCTATAGAGCTTCTATAAAAATATCTATAGAAAAAATATAGAGCTTCTATAAGAAATATGTATAGAATTTTATATAGAATCCAGGTGGTCACCCTCTCAAGTACTAACCCCACTCGATGCGGCTTGACTTCTGTGATCGGACGAAAAACCAATACTTTCAGTATGATACAACCATTGACCAAAGCAACCCAAATTATCCGTATTGTTGGTGAAAAGACATTTCATATGAGGAAAAGTACGATCATGTGCTCAATGATGTAAAGTCATAAGCTCGCAGTCATTTTTCAAGTCCGTCTCCCTAGTTAGGATTTTGATTGGCGACAACCCTAATTGTTGACCACTTGAGGAAAAGCAGTCCGAGTTTTGCGTATTGTGGATATCAAGATCTTTCATATGAGCTAAGGTGCGATGTTATGTGCTACACGTAAAATTGTGTCAATTTTGGACCAAATTTATAGGGTTGGGAACTGTTGTTAATAACTAGCTTGGAAAAGGCAACACAGTATATTTCACCACATCTGGATCCTCCTCTACTGCTTGGTATTATTACCGTTCATGTGACTTATGACGTAAGTCGGCACCCCAAAAAGCAATAAAAATTGTGTCTCACGTTTGTTAAAAAACACTACTGCGCAGACAACCTGGTCGTAATATCTTAGTCCAAGTTTGGAGTTTCGCTTAGAATAAGTCTCGTTGACGTGTTCGATTACAAAAGAGTTTTTGTCATGGGATTCCAAACTACAATATTTGAAGACTGTTATAAAGGCTGTATTAATATGTTAAGGAAGTTAATATGTTAATAGACTGTATTAATATGTTAAGGAAGAAAGTTTTGTTCCAGTCAGATAATCTTACCATAGATGGCTTTAAAAAACTTGTTGAAATGTATTTAAAAATATATGTGTTTTTCTGTCAAGGTGAACTTATTTTTTGCGATTGTCAAGTTAATTAGGTGTTGAGCTAACTCAGAAAATCATGGAATTAAGGATTTAAAGATATAATTAACCGTATCAGTTAACTGACGTTTGGTTGTTGCTGGAGAAAGAGTGGAAATTTCTGTAATGTTGGACTAAAAACAGATCGATTTTCAGTAGGAAAACCTAAATACTGAATAGCAGTTTTATGAAATGTGCATTTGTTAGGAAAAATTATAAGATTATATTTAACCCTTAGCGAACGAATCTCACCATATTTTCAACAATAAAAATACTCCCGAAAGATCGAATGTTGTCGTAGGAATGCATTACATGAAAATTCTTTTTTCTGGGCATGAAAATTTGCTTCGTCAATTCACATATCATATATCGACAACAAAGACTAACGATGAATGCAAAACCGATTTCTGATTTTAAATTCAGAACAAAATCGGTATAACAATTGAGGGGTAACATTAGAACATTAGCGCAATTCAAAGACGAGCAGCGAACTTACAAATCGAATTTTCATGTTATACGTATTGGCAAGTAAAAGATTGCATTGTATTCTCTGAGAGAAAAACAGAGGGAGGAAGGTGCGAAGCTCGTAGTTATTGTGATACTTGCACTAATAAACCTGGTATACATATTGGCGACTCTAGGCAGAAGTATCACATCATACAGAAATATAAAATAATGTTTATTTATTTTTGAATTTAAAATTTTTTGCGTAAATAAAATGTAATTATAAATAACATAAATAACCATCATAATATTTCAGCAATTTTTATTCCATTAATTTTGTACATGAACATATACTTATGCTAATAATAGTATATTTGTTCATATGCTATTTATTGTTTCTGCAAATTTCGATCAAAATGAATAAAATCAATCTACATTATACACCTTTACCTGTTCTGCATTTTTCGCATTTTTATACTTAAAATACCTTCTATCTGCTGATGATAGTTTTAAAAAATTAGGTCGTTTGCTAAGGGTTAACTAACAGGAGTAAAATTTTCCCTAGTTTATGACACATTATTTTCAAATGAATCTTCCGTCTACAATAGAGTCGTCTTGAATACAACTTCTCAATTAATTCATCAGAAGACAATTGCATGAGGGCTTAAAAAATAGAACTTGTTTTCAACACCAAAACAAGACGCGTATAATTAAATGATCCAGACAATGTAGTAAATGTTAATTCGTCTTGATATGTTTTAGGTAAATCAATTTGGTGATATGCTTCATGGAAGTCAAGGCATGTGAAAAATTGATATGATTACTAATTTAATGCAATAGTTTGTATTTTATGAAGCTGGTATGAAACAACATTGAAAAAGTGTATTAACAATTCTAAGGTCTAATGCAAATGGGGATTTTAGTTTACATGTACCATCTGTTTTTTTTTTCATCAAACGTATAGGATATGTCCAGTAAGAAAGTTGCAATCAATAATAATTTCATACAAAGCTGGTTTAGTTGATATAAACCTTTCAGTTCCAGTGACTGTTGAATTGGTAAAAGAGAAAAATTTGAGTTGGTAGTCATTAATGACCATCAAATTGGGTATACTTATTTGTATGACTAAATGTTTTTAACGATTTAGAGAATGTAGAATAATATATTAACAATATTTTACTTAAAATTTTTATCTGATCTTCATTAAACTGTTGAATATTAATGTCAGCGGCAGATAAATCATTTTTTCTATAACATCTTTTTCCAGGAAATTATAGATCATCACTTTCCAGAGACGATTGAATCAAGAATCTCCCAAAACGTCCATAAAGAGAGGTACGTGTATAAGTAACGTGTATAAGAACATGTATAAAACGTGTATAAGTAGATGCCCATTTTTCAATAGTTTTATTCAGATGTACATTTTTATCAGACATATTTTTTCAATAAAAATTGAAAAATATTATCTTATTTCTTCCTTTATAATTTTATGGTTGTTATTTCTTTTATCTGTGTTATTGCCTCAAAACTTAGTAAGACATTCAGGAGTAAATTGCATTTAAATTAATAGTAATTATTATTTTTAAGTATCTCTGAATACACCAAAATATTTTTTCGTGAGTGGAGTTCGAAAAACAATTTTCGTTTTAAAAATATCTCATTAATAGTGCGAATAATACACCGGCTGTTACATTCATCTGCGTTGCGTAAATATGACGTGTATCGTCTTCAATTGTCAATAATGGTACTGAAAATCATTTTTGACATACATAATATTTTTAATTTATCAATTATGTCGTTGTTTTTATGAATAAAATCAAAGCCAAGAATCCCATTAAAATTAGGGTATTCAGGAATTATGATAATATAGAAAGGGTAAAGGAATGATTTATAATTGATCTTTATAGAAGCTGTAATGTCAGCGGATAATTCAACTTTAGCGCTAACTAATTTCATAGTAACACCACAAGTTGAAAATATTTTATGTTTTATGCGTGATTTAAATTATTCAAATATTTTATATGATAAAGGTGCGATAGAACTCCCAGTATCCTTGAATAAAAGTAATATTTGTTTTGGCCATGGAGACCTTTACAAGGGGAAGTTTTGGAGAATCCTTCTTAACATTTATAAAAGCTGGGAAGACCGAACTATGCTCGGTCAAAATTAGCTTTGAGTTCAAATATCATGACCCATGACCAAAATGATTCAATAATACATTTTCTCGAACATGTGACCAAGCCCAATTTTCTTCTCGTGGCCGAAACCCGTAGGATATAAAATTTAGTCAAAACAGTCTGAGCCGTTTTAGATAAAATTAGCTTGACCCACGGTGACCCAAAAATGATCCACTAATCGATTTTCTCGAGCATTTGATCTATCCCAATAATTTTCTCGTGCCCCAAAACCGTAAGATACAAAATTTAGTTCAAATCGTCTGAGCCGGTTTTTAACATAAAAAAACTTGACCCATAATGACCCATGACCAAAATGACCCATTAATGTAATTTTCTCGAACATGTAACCTAGCCCAACAGCCTTCTAGTGCCCGAAAACCGTAGGATACAAAGTTTAGTCTAAATAGTATGAGCCGTTTTTTAGATAATATTTAGCTTGACCCACAGTGACCCAAAATGACCCACTAACCGAATTTTCTCGGTCATGTGACCTAGCTCAATGAATTTCTCGTACCCGAAACTCGTAGGATACAAAATTTAATCAAAATCGTTACAGTCATTTTTTAGATAAATTAACTTGACCCGCGTTGACCCAAAAATGACCCACTAATCGACATTTCTCGAACATGTGAGCAAGCCTAATTGTCTTCTCGTGCCCGAAACCCGTAGAATATAAACTTTAGTCAAAATAGTCTGAGCCTTTTTTAGAAAAAATTAGCTTGACCCACAGTGACCCAAAAAAGACCACTCATCGGATTTTCTCGAGCATGTGACCTAGCCCAATGATTTCTTTGTGCCCAAAAACCGTAGGATACAAAAATAAGTTCAAATCGTCTGAGCCATTTTTCAGATAAAAATAGCTTATAACATAATGACCCATGACCAAAATGACCCACTAATCGAATTTTTTCGAACATGTGACTTAGTCCAACAGTCTTCTCGTGCCCGAAAACCATAGGATACAATATTTAGTTCAAATCGTCAGAGCCGCTTTTAAGATAAAAATAGCTTGACCCATAATGACCCATGACCAAAATGACCCATTAATCGAAATTTCTCGAACATGTGATCTAGCTCAATAGTCTTTTCGTTTCCTAAAACTGTAGAATACAAATTTTAGTTCAAATTCTCTGAGCCGTTTTTAAGATAAAAATAGCTTGACCCATAATGACGCAGGACGAAAAACACCCACTAATCGAATTTTCTCGAACATGTGACCTAGCCCAAAAGTCTTCTCGTGCCCGAAAACTATATGATGTATAATTTAGCCTAAATAGTCTGAGCCATTTTTTAGATAAAATTAGCTTGACCCACAGTAACCCAAAAATGATCCCGTAATCGAATTTCCTCGAACATGTGACCTAGCCCAATGATTTTTTCATGTCCGAAACTCGTAGGATACAAAATTTAATCAAAATCGTTAGAGCCGTTTTTAGATAACATTAAATTGACCTGCGTTGAGCCAAAAAAGGCCCACTAATCGAAAGTTCTCAAATGTGTGACCCAGCCCAATAGTCTTCTCGTGCCCGAAAATGGTAGGATACAAAATTTAGTCAAAATCGTTTGAACCGTTTTTAGATACAATTAGCTTGACCCTGACCCATGGTGACCCAAAATGACCCACTAATTGAATTTTCCCGAATATGTTACCTAGCCCATTTGGTTTTCTGGTGCCCCAAAACGCTAGGATACAAAATTTCGTCAAAATCGTTAGAGCTGTTAAAATTTGCATATACAGGGTGAATCTAAATTCTTGGGCAAAATTTTAAGAGGTGATAGTAGACATTAACACAAACAAAATTAAATAGGAAACTAAGGGTCCCAAACGTCTTCCAAAGGAGACAGGCGCCATTAAAGTTTAGGGTCCAAAATTTCAAATGATTATAAAAATCGGAAAAATTGGTCGATTCGTTTGCGGTTTTCGCTAAAACTATTCTTTATGTCAGTATTTTCTTAAAAATAAATTTTAAAGATAAAGTTCCAAAAATTCCGATAGAGGGCGCTTTAGACTTTGGAGTAACGAAAAACTATTTTTCACTATTATTTTTTGTATCTTATTAAATGCTTTCAAAAGCTTAGACTTAAACTTAAATTTTGAGACTCAAAATCTGTATCGTTGGGAGTGGTTAAGTAGCGCAAACTGAACTGCGTTCAGGAGTTGAAATTTGAAACACCTCCCTCCTCCCTCCACTCCTGAACGCAGTTCAGTTATTCCTGATTTTGGTGTCGTAGACCAGGCAGAAACAATATGAGTTGTAATTTTCCAACTGGACAAAAAATGTCCGGGCCAGGATTCGAACCTGGGATCTTTTGGCTGAAGCTGCCATGCTCTATTAACTGAGCTATCCCGGTTGAAACTGGAGGGCATAATTCATCCAGTTCATGCCCTCCAGATTCAACCGAAATAGCTCAGTTGGTAGAGCATGACAGCTTCAGCCAAAAGATCCCAGGTTCGAATCCTGGCCCGTACATTTTTCGTCCAGTTGGAAAATTACAACTCATGATTTCTGTAACAATTTGAATAATTGTGTTAAAATTAATCCAGGCTAAAACTACTACCCCCTACACGTAAAATAAACGATAGAGTAATGACAAAATTAAATAGAAAATTTATTCATAACAGACATGAGCGATTTCTCTGCGCAAAATAAAAAGAAACAATTTGGTGTATGCATGTAGTGCGCAGTATGAATGAAGGTTGACACGTAGAAAATGGTACACGCATGATGTTCGTGAGGAATCACAAAAACTGCTCGAAGGATTGCCCACCAGAAAAGATGCAGGCCTCACACCGCCGGCGGAGGGAGTTGCGAACATCAGTGAATACAACGGGCATCTGCCGGATATTGCCTGCTACGACGGCAATCCTCGCAACCTCGTTGGAGTCGACGGTAAAAAGGAGTTGTTCATTACTCCAAAGTCTAAAGCGCCCTCTATCGTCATTTTTGAACTTTATCTTTAAAATTAATTTTAAAATAATTTTTTTTGTCATCCCTCTATCGTTTATTCTACGTGTAGGGGGTAGTAGTTTCTGCCTGATCTACTACACATAGATCGGGATTAACTGAACTGTGTTCAAGGGGGGGGGGGTTCAAATTTCAACTCCTGAACACAGTTCAGTTTGCCCTACTTAACTACTCCCAACGATTCAGATTTTCAGCTCAAAATTTAAGTTTAAGTCTAAGCTTTTGAAAGCATTTAATCAGATACAAAAAATAACAGTGAAAAATAGTTGTTCGTTACTCCAAAGTCTAAAGCGCCCTGTATTGGCATTTTTTAAACTTTATCTTTAAAATTTATTTTTAAGAAAGTACTGACATAAAGAATAGTTTTAGCGAAAACCGCAAACGAATCGACCCATTTTTCCGTTTTTTATAATCATTTGAAATTTTGGACCCTAAACTTTAATGGCGCCTATCTCCTTCGGAAGACGTTTGGGGACCCTTAGTTTCCTATTTAATATTGTTTGTCTTGATGTGTACTATCACCCCTTAAAGTTTTGTCCAAGAGTTTAGATTCACCCTGTATATATATATAACCACACACACACACACAAGAATTGCTCGTATTAGAATATATGATAGAGTAAGAAAGATCAGGGCTATTAGGCATAATTTTTTTTTTTTTTTTATTTTTTTTTTTTTTTCACGAATACTTTCAAGTAGTCAAACAAAAACTAGTTCTGCTAATCGTGGAACTTCTTGTCTACAAAATAATGAAAGATACACCAATTTAAAATACATAGTATAATATACTCGTCAATACCTGTTAAAAAATATTTCAACTATTCCAAATAAGCCAAGATGTCAGATAAGTTGCCATAGTATAATAATGTTTTAGAATATCTGCAATAAAATTAGTGACTTCAATTTATGTAATTTATTGCAAATCCAAAACATTCGAATACACGTAAATATTACTTATTACTTTTGGAACATATATAGGAATCCTAAGTAATCTTTCTAGATGAGAATTAAAATTATTTAGTAAAAGTGTAATAAGTAAACCAAGAAGAAGGAAATCGGAATTGCTAATGCTCCATGTCCACAAAGATAGTAGAGAAACCCTCAGGTTAAACAGGTGGCTGTAAGTCAAGCAGACTTTGGCGCATTTATACCTGATTTTGTCTTCGATGTCTGCACATCACCAAAATTTGTGTTTTTGTTTTTTCACCATTGTGGAAACACAGAATTCTTTGCTGTCTGTGTAAATTATCTTTCTTGGATATTGCTGTATGTTATACTGCACCACTTCAAAGTTATCCACTCGATATTTGTAGGAATAATTCCCTGAGTTACCTTTATGTTATTTTCATCTGGATGTTTTTAGTGCTCTGTAGTTCCCTCATATTCATCTTCATTGCCTGTAGGGAAGGCTAAGCGATCCTCGCTGTCGCTATGGCTGATTACAGCTGACATGGCATCCTCAGATGTCGTACTTTCATTATCCTTTTCTTTTAATGTTTATTTTTCTTCTTATTGTTAGTTGCAGCCCTACAGGTCATTTAATCTGTGAAACATGTCCTATGATCTGAATGGTAACTTACCACATTAGACTTGTTGATACCTTTTGCTATTGAATTAGAAGAGACGATTGTCTCATTCTTCCATACAATCTTTTACAAGCAATTCCAGTACATGAATATAATCATTATTGTCTCTCGTATCCAATATTTGAGTTATCTTTTAATTGTAACGGAAAAATTACTTTTTGATGAGCATGAGCATGGGGGAAAAGGATGTAAAATCTTTTGATTTTTCAATATTTCCTGAAGATTCCTGCGATATACTCCTTCTACATATTTTTGATTGTACGATTGAAATGAATGGATGAAATGAATTTGATAAATTTAATATTATCAAGAGCATTGTTGTACGAATATAACGATAAAAGATGCCAATATACTGGGTCTATATGCAAAACTTTTAATAGACTGTTGAGACATAACGAATTATTTGAATAAAGAAGTGAAGCAGTTATGATCGCGGGTGTAATAAAATCTTGAACTCTCTCTATAAAATCAATAGCGTTGCTCTTAAGTGACTCTACATTTTGAGAAATTTTAAGTGCGGGTTCAGGTATTTTACTCTTAAAAAGCGGCGGTGGTTTCATTGATATATTTGTTTAATTTTCTCATCGTCCTCAACTGATAGAAAAACGAAAGGTAAGATTTCCACGTCACCATCAAAGTTGATAACATTTATTGGCACTGACTCGCTTTTTTTAGAATTGGCCCTAATCGAATTCATAGTAATTCCCCGTAACTACAGAAACACTGCATAACAACCAACATAAAAGTATGAAATAATAAATAATAAGTGCATAATATTTCATTCAGAATAAATATCAGTATAAAATGTAAATACTTTGACTTGCAGAGTAGAGTGGATCAAAAAATCGAATTGTGGATAATCGAATTGGCGCGGGGTGCAAAAGTTGCCTTTTATGTATATTAGTTTACATCTGTTTTTTTAATTGAAATCCATTCATATCTTCCGGTGGCCAAGCGCCCCAAAAATAGTTAAAAATTCAAAGTTTTATGAAAATTTATATATTTTTTGTTTTTTTACATTTTTTTATTTATTTCTTTAACTACTTTTATCACGGGGTGCGAAAGTTGTCTGTTAAGCATATTAGCATACATGCAAAAATCTCGATAAATTTCTTCTGGGTGTCCCAAGACAGTTAAATATTTACCGAAAATCGACTTTTATGCAAATTTTGAACTAAAAATTATAAGTAAAAATAAGAGTTATAGGATCATTTGTATTGCGTAAAAAGTAGATCCAGAGGATGGAAAATCATTTATCGTTTATTATTAAATGTATAAAATTATTTTTTTATACTATATTGTTATATGCGGAATTTCGGATAGAACAGCTGGCACTGACAATTTGCCAGTGCTGTTTTACAAGATATTGGAATTGTACACAGAAGAAAGTCTTCGAATGTAGTAGACCACAACAAAATTCGTCGATAGCGAACAAAGGTTTGACATTTAGTCGCAGAGACGAGAAATTTAGCAGTATCTCTGTCTATTTTAACTGGATTGTTTTTCAATGGGAAAAATACAACACAAAAGTGCAAGTGATGAAGAGAACAATGTACTACACAAATATCACAAATGAGGAACATTATACTCTTGTAAAGGAACCTGACTCTCTGCATATTGGACATGTTATATTTGTAACAGGAGAATCTAAAGCCATAAAAGAATCAATAATCATTTTTTTTTTATCAAGCAAGATGCAAGATACAATTAAATGGGCTTACAGTAATTGGATGCGACGGAGCAAAAGTAAATATTGGGCACAAAGGAGGAGCTATTCGCCTGATGAAGTTGGAACTCAACAGTCCCTTAAAATGGTGCATTTGTTGGCTTCATACACATATGAGCTGCCTTTATGACATTTACTAATGTCGACATTTACTAATAATTTTTCTTTAGATATAGTGCAAGAATTGGTCCTAAAGCCTTTTGTTGGCCAATTGGTACAGCAATCAAAACTTGCGAGGAGCTACATGTAACTTCCCTTTCTTCAACAAGTGTGGAGAGTATGCCAGATAACATAGATAGAATGGTTCTCAGAAATGATCAGCAATATTTATATGATATTTGCGTAGCAATATAACGTGGTGAAAGTGGTTCTGACCTGGCATTTAAAAACCCTGGTCCAGTTATTTACTCTGATGGCTAACAACTGTTGGTAGAAAGTTAAGGTTGTAGGTAGCCACAGAAAATACATCTGAGAATCTCATTAGTATTAGAACATATATTATGAAGGTATTGCCCTATATGGCTCCATATCAAAACAAAGCCCTCCGTAACAGAAGGAGAGTGGTATATTTGGAAACATCACATTTTCTAGATATTTGGAACCCAAACTAAGAAAGGTTGTAGACGCTGTTGTTGAACGAAATAGCTTCTTTTGTCATACTGAAAATTTGTT
Source organism: Maratus michaelseni (assembly GCA_963931845.1). NCBI lineage: Eukaryota > Metazoa > Arthropoda > Arachnida > Araneae > Salticidae > Maratus > Maratus michaelseni. Next base: position 277,118,647 of record OZ007599.1, read on the forward strand.
ATTATCAAGCTCTCAGAGGCTATCAGGTCTTTAGCAATACAAAAGCTATTTTGTGCTAGAAATGAAAATAGAGAATCACCAGAAGTAAGAATTTTTCAAGCTCTAAAAATACACTTCAAGGCATAGGATTATTGTGAACTTATTGAAGGGCAATGAGTTAGACGTTTTGAACGACCTCTTTTGATGAATGTGGCTTGCGAAGAAATTCAGGCCATGGTAAAAGTAGGAAAAACGAAGGAATGGCCAAAATATTCATGCCATACCCAAGCTGTTAAAAGATGCATTCGCCAAGTGCCTGAGCCATCAGAAAGTGTATCTGGAAAGGAAAAGACAGGGTTTCATATTGAATAGAATAAAATCAAGAAGCCATATGAAACATTTTAATCCAAAAAAGGATTACAAACTTTAGAAATATTTAAATCTCCAAATTAAAAGAAGTAAACAATTTTCTGTGTAAGTTCAATTTTTATGATTCAGTGCATTGATTTTTAAATTTATACTTCATGCATTATTATAAAATTATTATTATTTACAAGTTTATACGTTATTAATTAAACACTTTGCCAAATTTGTAAACCATTTTCGTAAATTAAAGATTTTTAATACATTTTCCTAAAACTTTTAATTTATATCTATGGGCACCGGAAGATATGAATGGATTTCGATGAAAATTACGTTAATTGGAGAATTATGTAATACACCCAATACACAACTTTCTCACACGGTGCTAAATGGAATTATAAAAAATTAATAAAAAAAGAAAAAATTATAAATTTTCATAAAATTTTAAATTTTAACAACAATTTTTGGGGCGCTTGGGGCACCGGACAATATGAATGGATTTCAATAATAATAAAAAAAACATGCAAACTAATATACATAAAAGGCAACGTTCACACCCCGTGGAAAAAGTAATTTAAAACGAATAAAAAAACAAAAAATAAATAACATTTTATAAAATTTCAAATTATAACTAATTTTGATATTTAACATCTTTTAAAGACTCATTTACACAAAGACAGAAGAAATTCTTTAAAGTAAAAGATTTTTTAACATATATAAATGTGATGCATTATTAATTTATATATTTAGGATAATTTTTATTACAAAAAGTGCTGAAGTTGAAATGCAAAATTATATCTTCAGGAAATAGGTTTTTATTTTTCCAAAGTTACTTTTAGAGCAGAAAAACTGCATTTCATGTTGATAAAAATACAAGAATCTAAAGCTAAAAGGCACCATCTGCTTTCACTTACTTCTGATTTATTTAAAAGAAAAAAGAATGATAGTTTTTTTAGCGAAAAAAAACTCGTTAGTAAAATCGCCTTTATATAGTTCTTTAAATGAATTATTATCTTAATTCATATTAATGCTTAATAATTATTTTTGATATAAGTAAAATTTCCTGGTATGCAGGTTATATTACTGATACAACTGTACGCAAATTAATTGTGAGAAAATGCAATTTCAAGCAATAACGCAGATAAAAAAAAAGAAAAAAATCTGTATTTAGTACTGATTTATTGAGTGAAAAATATTAAATTAACTACTGACAATTATAATTATGTATACATAGGTCAGAAAAAAACCCAAGAAAGAAAAATCATCCGTCAAGCATAAATTATGAAACACTTTCCAACACATTCAGAATATTGTAACAAAACTTCACCGTTTAATAATGTGAAAGATGATGCCTACTCAAGCAATTTGGAAAACGCATAACACATTCAAAAACCCAGTTTCAACAATTACCATCTATAGTTCGGAAAATATGTGAATTATTTTCTGCAACTCTGTGCATCATCGATATATTTGTATATGTACTGCACACTGCATTCATGCCAAAAGGTAGTTCAGTTAGTAAACGTATAACTATTGAAAATTCGCCTTTTATTTTCGCTTTATGGCGAAAATTCGAATATGCAGAATATGCAGAAAAGGGAATATGCAGAAAAGAATGTACTCGAATTCTTTTCTGCATCCTTGTATATGATCTATTGAATTTATACACACCAAGTAATACACAAGAAAATTAGCTACATTTAAAAATGCATACCATTATTGAAAACGTTCTTCCAGAAATTATCGCTCTTAGACAGTACCGTAACCGAATTCTTTCCTGTGTTCCTATAAATGAACAATACACATGTTATGCATACTTTATTCTAAGTCTTTATTCATTTTAACACGGCCAAGTTTCAACTTTCGTTAATTCCATAGTTTTCGAGAATAACGGATGTGACAGACGGACAGACAGATACACTAGCGCTCTTATTATGGTTCCGTTTTTACTTTTAGGTAACTTTCAATACAAAAAAGTCCTTCCAGCCTGTACCGGGAGGAAAAGGTAGATTTCCTATATCTTCGTTTTAAAATTTTAGCTAATGTTACACGAAAACAGCAAGTTAAAATGCAAAGAAACGTTTACAAAAGATTCGTTAATACTGAATTTGAATAAGAAATTCGCCAAATTATTGAGCAATAGCCAAATTGGCTTCATTTATGAAGACTTATTTTGGTCGCCAAATTTGGCGATATTTCGCCAAATGTCACCAATTTTGTCGCCAATGTCCCCAATTTTGGTGCCAATGTCGCCAATTTTGGCGCTAACGGATATGAATATATCGTTTTATGCGTATGATTGGGAAAAATATTACAACAATGAAAGAAAATAATTTGCGAGTAATCGCGTTAATGTGCTGTTTTGTTTCAAAATGTCAGCCACCCTAGAATTTCAAACTGCTCTATCTCAGCCCTTTTTTAAGATAGAGGTAAACCAAAAAATGCTCTGGAATCCTTGTATCAAGGCCTAAAACGTAATTAAAAAATAAATTCGAATTTTTAATTTTTTTGCATATTTATTTTAGTTTTAAATTTTTAAATGGCCGCCATCTTGACACAAAATGGCGGACCAAGCTGGCCAACGATCTCGGTCGAGACATTGGTTAGCTTAATACACACAATTAGTTTCATCAAAATTGATTTATAAATACGAGCGTTATCGTATGACATAGGTCACATATATATATATATATATATATATATGGATATATCTATATATATAAATCAACATTTGAACGGAGGGTGGTTTTGGGGTCTGGGGGTCATGATCGGTGAAAATATATCGAAATTTTCCGGAACTGCTTTCCTCCGAACGGCTGCAATAGGTAGCTTTATACTTTTAGGTAGCTTTCAATACAAAAAAGTCCTTCCAGCCTGTACCGGGAGGAAAAGGTAGCTTTCCTATATCTTCGTTTAAAAATTTTAGCTAATGTTACACGAAAACAGCAAGTTAAAATGCAAAGAAACGTTTACAAAAGCTTCGTTAATACTGAATTTGAATAAGAAATTCGCCAAATTATTGAGCAATAGCCAAATTGGCTTCATTTATGAAGACTTATTTGGTCGCCAAATTTGGCGATATTTCGCCAAATGTCGCCAATTTTGCCAATGTCGCCAATTTTGGCGCTAACGGATATGAATATATAGTTTTATGCGTATGATTGGGAAAATTATTACAACAATGAAAGAAAAAAATTTGCGAGTAATCGCGTTAATGTGCTGTTTTGTTTCAAAATGTCAGCCACCCTAGAATTTCAAGCTGCTCTATCTCAGCCATTTTTTAAGATAGAGGCAAACCAAAAAATGCTCTGGAATAATTGTATCAAGGCCTAAAACGTAATTAAAAAGTAAATTTGAATTTTTAATTTTGTTGTATATTTATTTTAGTTTTAAATTTTTAAATAGTCGCCATCTTGAAACAAAATGGCGGACCTAGCTGGCCAACGAACTCGGTCGAGACATTGGTTAGCTTAATGCACACAATGAGTTTCATCAAAATTGATTTATAAATACGAGCGTTATCGTATGACATAAGTCAGATATATATATATATATATATATATATATATATATATATATATATATATACATATATGGATATATCTATATATATAAATCAACCTTTGAACGGGGGATGGTTTTGGGGTCTGGGGGTCATGATCGGTGAAAATATATCGAAAATTTCCGGAACTGCTTTCCTCCAATAGGTAGCTGCATAGGTGCTGCAATAGGTAGCTTTATACTTTATCGTAGCTTTCAATACAAAAAAGTATAAAGCTACCTATTGCAGCCGTTCGGACGAAAGCAGTTCCGGAAAATTTCGATATATTTTCACCGATCATGACCCCCAGACCCCAAAACCACCCTTCGTTCAAATGTTGATTTATATATATATATATATTTGACCTATGTCATACGATAACGCCCGTGTTTATGAATCGATTTTGATGAAACTAATTGTGTGTATTAAGGTCACTAATGTCTCGACCGAGTTCGTTGGCCAGCTTGGTCCGCCATTTTGTTTCAAGATGGCGGCCATTTAAAAATTTAAAACTAAAATAAATATACAAAAATGTTAAAAATTCAAATTAAATTTTTTAGTTACGTGTTAGGCCTTGATACAAGGATTCCAGAGCATTTTTTGGTTTACCTCTATCTTAAAAAATGTCTGAGATAGAGCAGTTTGAAATTCTAGGGTAGCTGACATTTTGAAATAAAACAGCATATTAACGCGATTACTCGCAATTTATTTTCTTTCATTGTTGTAATAATTTTCCCAATCATACGCATAAAACGATATATTCATATCCGTTAGCGCCAAAATTGGCGACAAAATTGGCAAAATGGGCGACATTTGGCGAAATATCACCAAATTTGGCGACCAAAATAAGTCTTCATAAATGAAGCCATTTTGGCTATTGCTCAATAATTTGGCGAATTTCTTATTCAAATTCAGTATTAACGAATCTTTTGTAAACGTTTCTTTGCATTTTAACTTGCTGTTTTCGTGTAACATTAGCTAAAATTTTAAAATGAAGATATAGGAAAGCTACCTTTTCCTCCCGGTACAGGCTGGAAGGACTTTTTTGTATTGAAAGCTACCTAAAAGTATAAATCTACCTATTGCAGCCGTTCGGAGGAAAGCAGTTCCGGAAAATTTCGATATATTTTCACCGATCATGACCTTCAGACCCCAAAACCACCCTCCGTTCAAATGTTGATATATATATATATATATATATATCTGACTTATGTCATACGATAACGCTCGTATTTATAAATCAATTTTGATGAAACTAATTGCGTGTATTAAGCTCATGAATGTCTCGACCGAGTTCGTTGGCCAGCTTGGTCCGCCATTTTGTTTCATGATGGCGGCAACTTAAAAATTTAAAACTAAAATAAATATACAAAAAAGTTAAAAATTCAAATTTATTTTTTAATTTAGTGTTAGGCCTTGATACGAGGAATCCAGAGCATTTTTTGGTTTACCTCTATCTTAAAAATGGCTGTGATAGAGCAGTTTGAAATTCTAGGGTGGCTGACATTTTGAAACAAAACAGCACATTAACGCGATTACACGCAAATTATTTTCTTTCATTGTTGTAATAATTTTCCCAATCATACTCATAAAACTATATATTCATATCCGTTAGCGCCAAATTCTCGCCAAAATTGGCGACATTTGGCGAAATATCGTCAAATTTGGCGACCAAAATAAGTCTTCATAAATGAAGCCAATTTGGCTATTGCTCAATAATTTGGCGAAATTCTTTTTCAAATTAAGTATTAACGAATTTTTTGTAACCGTTTCTTTGCATTTTAACTTGCTGTTTTCGTGTAACATTAGCTAAAATTTTAAAACGAAGATGTAGGAAAGCTACCTTTTCCTCCCGGTACAGGCCGGAAGGACTTTTTACTTTCTTCTATCTTTACAAGAAGAAAGTATTGGATTCATGAAAATTTTCGATTTCCGGTTTTCGACGGATTTATACATTTTAGATGGTCCTGAATACGATTTGACTGTTTTTAGAAAATGTCTGTCTGTCTGTCTGTCTGTATGTATGTGACAAAAATTTTGTGGGCACTCTATCTTAAGAACTAATGCACGAAATTTAATAAAACTTTATATTCAGTTAGTCCTTGATATAAACTGGTGCTGATTAGTTATTGGTGTAAATCACGCTATAGGTGGCACTGCTATGAGGCAATTTTCGCGATTCCCGCAGCAGCTCTATCTCAAGAACTAATGCACTTATTTTCATCAAACTTCAGATTCATTTAGACCTTGACATAAATAGATGCTGATTACCTTTTGGTGTAGATATCCCAACAGCTGACGCTGTTATACTATTTTTTTTGTTATTTTTACGATAGCTATATCTCAAGAATTAATGTACGGAATTTTATCAAACTTCAGATTCTGTTAGACCTTGACATAAATAGATTTTGCTTACGTTTTAGTGTAAATATCCCAACAGGCGACTCTGTTATGATACTTTTTTCATTATTATCAGGATAACTATATCTCAAGAACAAATGCACGGTTTTTCCTCAAACTTCAGATTTAGTTAAACGTTGACATAAGTTGTTGTTGATTAGGTTTTGGTCTAAATCTCCCAACGGGTGGCGCTGCTATGCTGCATTTTGCAGGATTTACACGACTTTAGCAATAGTCATATCTCAAGAACTAATGCACGGGATTTAATAAAATTTTAGATTAAGTTAGACCTTGATATAAATTGGTGCTGATTCTTTTTAGTGTATGTGAAACCTGCGTGAAGTAGAAGAAAGTTTCGGATTGTCACATCCGAATAGTTAAGTACGGAATCCTAAAAACATGCGCCAGTTCTTTTAAAGCGCAAAATGATATCTTCGATTAACGTAATATCCTGTCTATTGAAATGTTAAAGGCAGCAGATGTTTCTGAAAAAGTTACCTGCAAATGAAAAAGCTAACGAAGGTACCATCTATCCAATTTGTTTTAACTCCATCGGTCGCCAATAACAATTTTAAACAAACATCTATTTTTTGTTCTTAAATTTGTTGACATTTAATAAAAAATAATAATAAACATGCAAAACAGAGGGGTTTTTTGAAATAGCAATTATTTATATTTTTTTAATGGAAGGTTCCGTTAAAACAACAAAAGGTATCGAAGGTGTCTTTAATTTTTCATGTCGGCCAGGGACCGCGTGCTCAAAGTTTTAAACTTTAGATATTTTTCTAAATGAAAAATACTATCACTACCAGAAAGGTATAATAAACACATATTTATTTTTTCCTTAAACTTCATAGGTGCCTCGGTTATTACGATTTTAAAAGGCAGAAAAAACGGATCGCTTACTGCCTCTTCGCGTGATAAATCACGTTTTTAATGAATATATATGAATAAACATAATTTTATTTTTAATGTAAGCTTTAAAGATATCCAGTTTTGTAATGTTGGAGACGCTTTATTCTTCTATATTTGTTAAGTTTTCAGCATTAAGTTGCTTATGTACAGTCGTAAGTCACCCCCTGTATGTACTGTATTCTTATATTTAGTTTCCAAATCTTCGAGATGAAAACCTGTTCTCTAACTGATGTAGGTGCGACGTGTCATATGTTGGTTCTTGTCATCCCAATTTAGAAAACCTTGGAATAGATAATTAAAATATTTCTCTTGAATCTATTAAAAATGCCTTATATAATGTTTAGGTCGTTTTAATGTTTTTTACTCGATATAAACGTTTCGATCGGTTACCTTTTTCGGAAGATATATACTAACGTTTGCAAAGTAAATGGGCGTTAGTATGCACAAAATTTGACTACTATTAAATTAATGAACACTTGAGAAAAACCCATAAACTATCTATTTTTTCAGACTGATTTAAAACAAAGAATTAAGAAAAGGGCTTTAGTGTTGGCATTATCCTCCGAGGAATAGATTTGGTGTAATCTTTAATGAATAGACGACCTTTTATGTGGAACATTTCGAAACGAAGACATTATTCCAAGGGTAATGAGCCTTTTCATTTATTTTATTGCAAAATATTCTTGAATAAAGATGGGTGTAGTCTTTCATGAACAACAGTGCATTCAGCTGTGAAATATTTGTAAAATTAGGCTTTTTTAATTAAAAAAATTAAAGAAAATCATAAGTAAATAATTTTCTTTTATGATATAGGTTGATACATAAAGTGCGCAGGTTTCTGACTAATGGACATATGATTGAATTAGTTGCTCTTTTGTACAAATGCCAAAGAGCGGTTCACACCTCCTGCCCTAAAACCGTTACAAACAGTTTCTTGTATAACATGTTTTTTATAATTTTAGACATCTCAGATCAGCTTAGGTTTGTTTTGACTCCTCCAAATGGGAAGTTTTGTTTTGTCAGTTGACAAATTCAGACAAATGAATAACTGTCGTTTTGATGGGAGCATTTTTTTCATCCGAAGATCGCGCAATGTTTAGAAATAGTCTCTTCGTAGCATTTTACATATTTCATGAGTTTACATTATTGAAACGCGTTGCTCATTATTCTATGACACTTAAACGAAAGAATAATAAATGCTTAATTAATCGGAGTGCTCGTAGATAATAAGACTCATTAAAAAGTGTTGACACTCTTAAAGAATCCTGCACAATTGAAATCCTGTGCACTTTATGAAACACCGTCTAAAAGATTAAAGATAATCAGTGGAATAACAGCAAACCATGTTGTAAAACACTGGGTTCCCACTGGAACACTGAAGTGAAGCACCATAAGACGTAGACAGTACTTTGGAAAGTAATAATTTGTTAAAACTCTCTGTTGTTGGCTTCGTAGGATGCCGCATACCTGCATGTCAGATCATTGGTGTGGAAAGTCTTCTTTTTAGGAGACTGGGAGATGGAAGAAAGGTGTCGAACAAAGCAATTTTCGCTTCCAGTAAGGCAGGTCCTCACAGTAATAAGTGGAAAAAATGTTGAGCTTTAAAATCAATCTTCCACACTTGTGGTGTCTCCGCAAATGGAAGTTGCACCCCATTTGGCCACCGTCTTCGGGGAATGTTTTGCCGTCACGTTCGGCCAGTGGGCAGTAGAAACAGCATCAGTAAGGCAGCGGTTAGTCTTAATGAAATCAAGCTAATATTTTCATCATAGGTTACTATAAAAAACGCATATAAAACAAATTTAGCAAGTCAAGTTTGGGGGCAAGGTGTAAAAAACTTACCCTGAATAGTTCAAAGCGCCAAAGCATATCCACCTTCAAAGTAGTCACCATGGGCGAACATACACTTCTGCCAGCATTCGTATAACTTCAGGAAACACTGCTGGAAGCCATGTTTCGCAACCTGCCGTAAGGCCTCCTACGATGCTGCTTTCACCACATCTGATGACACAAAACGGCGTCCCTGTAAATGTTTTTTCATTAATGGGAACAGGTAAAAGTCACAATGGGCTAAGTCCAGTGAATAGGGGGATGTGGAAGCACATTAGTGCGAGTTTTGGGGAGGAACTGTTTTACGAATTGGAATCGACGTACTGGTGCGTTGTCATACAGAAGGTAACAGTCGCCACTCTGCCAGAACTGAGACCGTTTACGACGAATGGATTCCCTCAAACGACGTAAAATGCTTAAACAATGTTTCTTGTTAACTTTTCGGCCTTCGGGAATAAATTATGAATGCACAATTCCTTGAGAATTAAAAAATACCTCCATCATTACTTTCCCTTTGTTCCGATCCTGCCGGAAGTTTTTCGATCGCGGTGAGCCGGGCGATTTCCATGTTGAAGACGCACGCTTCGATTGGATGTCAAGCAAATAACACCACGTTTCGTTATCTGTAAAGATGTGATTCAAAACACCTGGGTCCTTGTCGGATTTTTCGATTAAATCACCCAATATTTTTATTCGTTCCTCCTTTTATTCAGTTGTCAACAACCGAGGACAACGTCGAGGGATACTCAATGCATGTCGAGATCTTCCGTTAGAATGCACTGGCATCTTGTCATTGATAAGTGTGTAGCCTCAGCGATTTGTGCAATTGTTTGGCGACGATCTTTGCGAACACATTCAGACACCAACGCAACATTTTCCGCGTTCTGTGAAGTCGAAGGTCGTCCAACGCGTTCATCGTCTTCGATGGATTCTCGGCACTCTTTGAAACGCCGATGCCATTTGTAAACCTTAGATCTCACCATGGTAGAATCACTTTACTCCTTTCTTAGCATTTCCAAAGTCTCCATTGGTGTTTATCCTAGCGTTGACAGAATTTAATGTTGCAGCGCTGTTCAAGAAAAGTTATCTTTCTTATGTCGTGGAGCAAAGACAACTCACTTCGGAAGATAACAGCTGCGCGTGCGATTCGGTCACATGACATGGTCTAAACCAACGTGGGAAGGTAGAGCAGGGTTGGGAGAATCCATTTCAAGCGGTTTAACTTTAGGTACTTGCTTTCGTCGTCAGGAATGGCCGCAGTCCCCGAATTTTTGGATAGTACCTCGTATTGTACCGAATGAAAAGAAAATTAAAGCTTTTAATTTTTATCAAAATATGGGAAGTTATCTGGACTGGTTCTTTTCCTTTCCCAGAATTTTCTTTAGATACATTCCTTCTTTCATAGACAATGGGGGATATGCTGGTCTATGTATAATAATGCTTTGCAATTTTGTAATTCTTAATTATTTCAAAGTGATCCAAATTTTACTGTTTTACCAAATTTACACAATGAATATTTCAGATGTATCAAAGAGACCGTTCCCTTCATTGCCACCAACTTGCTTTTCAACGAAATCACACAGAAATTGTAGAGCAGCAAAGGTCTCTAGTAGATAAACTAATGTGTTTCAGAAAATTTTTTCTGTCTATTCTAGTGATGTCGATGGTAAGTACAAGCTTTATATATAAAAAATAAATAGTCCATTATGATGTAAATTTTATTTGAAGCTTTAGCTTACAATGATCCATGAGAAAATCTATATTTAAAAAAAATAGATACATTATAACTGCTGCTTGTCCGGCAATCACAATTAACGCATTCGCGACCGAAAATCATAATTCTCGTTTTTATTGAAAAAAAATATCACTGAATAAGGACGTGGCTTCTATCTTAAAACAAATGCATTTATGTTGTCCATATGTTTTTTTAAAAACGTAAATTAAATCCGTATATTGAAGATATTTACAGATCCATAATCTTGAGAAACCACATCTAGGAAACCAATTTACGAAATTCTTTCAGAAGAGGAGGAGCTTCAATTGTTTTAAAACCCAGATTTCACAAAAACTTACGGCCGCCAATTATTTTAAAAATATGACCTTCAACTGACATAAGAATTAACTTCAATATTTTAACCTAGATTTACATCTAGGAATATTAATAACATTCGAATAGAGATAGAAATATTTTAGAGTTATTTATTAACTTCGAGGACATAACAAACATGTTTGAACACATTTTTAATGAAGATTATTTATTCAAAAAGGTAAGCATGTTATCTACAAAAATTTTAATGAAAAATAATTTTTGCGTTTTCTCTGCATCATAAAAAGTTAGACATGATCGGTAACTGAAACAAATGTATTCATAATCTATGTGCAAAGTTTGTGGTGTATTTGTGTAAAAATAACACACGTAGATTCATGAAAATGTAAACATTTATTTTAGCACATTCTTAGCGGGTAGTATTCATCTTTTAAACAGGAAACCTGTGTACCTTTACTCTAGAATATGTTTCATTATACAAAAAAAACATTTCTCTGTTCGCGTTTTTATTATAAATGAATGCATATAATAATAGAGTTATTTCTAATCAAAGTATTTATATGCATAGTAATGTAATTGAAAAAATACGAATACTTTGTGTACGTTTCTTGAGAACTAATGTAACACATAAATTGCAAAAGTGCCGGCCGTGGGTGCAATAACACATATCCGAAAGATGTGTTTTCACGTTTCCCGCTTAAGATGTGTCAAAAAAATCTGCACTTTTAGGTAGCTTTTGATACAAAAAGCTACCTATTGCAGCCTTTTGGAGGAAAGCAATTCTAGAAAATTTTGATATATTTTCACCGATCATGACCCCAAAACCCCAAAATAACCCTCCGTTCAAATGTTGATATATATATATATATACATATATGTCTGACATTTGTCATGCTGTAACTCTCTTATTTATGAACCGATTTGGATGTGACTGTCATGTGTATAGGGCATGCTAAGGACTCGACCAAGTTTGTTGGCCAGTTTCATCAGCCATCTTGTTTCAAAATGGCGGTCAGTTAAAAAATATTAAATTTAAAAAAAATCAAAACGATGTACAAAAGAATTATAAATTGTAAAATTGTTTGCATTAAGTGTTAGATCGTGATAAAAAGATTCTAGAATTTTTTTTTTTTTTTTGGCTTTATCTTTTTTTTTTTTTTTTTTTTTTTTTTAAAGACCGGCGACCAGGTTTCCCTAGCTTAAACGGGTTTAGTGCCTGGCACCGGGCCGTGTGGCGCCACTGAAGAGATGCTGCTTAGCTGCTGGCCATTGCTGGCAGGACGGCTGTGTGGAGGTCTTAGTTTTGTTCCTATTTTTGCTTTGCTGCTAATTGATCTGATTCTTTTTGTATGGACCTGGGCTTGGCATCACACCCGTACGTCATGCCATCGCTATGCAAGTTGGTCTCGTAATTTAGAACCTTGATCAAGTGACGAGACTTTCACCTGACTAGGCAACTCCAGAGGTATAATTCACAGGTAACTTAGCGGACTTTGCTCCCACGACAGATTTTACATGCACCGGGCGCCATTAGTGTACATGATGAGAAAAAAAAGAAAAAACCTGTAAGGGAAGGGGGTTAATACATTTGTATTTAACTTTACATAAAAAAAAGAAAAAAAAGATTACTTTTACCTGTGTTGGGGTTTTTTTCTTCCCTTTTCCCTTTTTCCGACTGTACTTACGGTTACCTGTTGTTTTTCTTTTGCAACTTGATTTTTGTGGCATATTGTTTCGTGTTTAGGTTTCTCTCATTGCTTTTTGGTTTCTCATTTGTTGCAGTTGTTTCTGGTTTCTCATTTGTTGCATTTATTTTGGTTTCTCATTTGTTACAGCTTTCTCATTGTGATTTGGGTTTCTCATTTTTCGCTGTTGATTTTATACTCTGTTGCATCACTGGTAACCGTTGAATTTGTTTTCATGAATGCGCTCTGATGGTGATCAGTCCGTAGATACCTTATGGCTGTTATCATGAACTCTTTTTGGCTTTATCTTAAAAAATGGCTGAGATATGGCAGTTTGAAATTCTAGTTGGGCTGATATTTTAAAACAATCTAATATTTGTTATGCTGTAACTCTCGTATTTATGAATCGATACGAATCTGACTTATCACGTGTAAAGCACAGACCAAGGCCTCAACCGAGTTTGTTGGCCAGTTTCATGCACCCTCTTGTTTCAAAATGGCGGCCAGTTAATTTTTTTATTTTTTTTAAATCAATTCAAAAAATGTATAAAGAGTTATAAATTAAAAAAAATTGTTTCCATTAAGTGTTATATCGTGATACAAGGATTCTGAAGCATTTTTTTTAGCTTTATCTTACAGAATGACTAAGATGTAGCTGTTTGAAATTCTAGGTTGGATGATATTTTGAAACAATCTAATTTTTGTAGTGCTGTAATCTGTTTTGTTGTGTTGTCATGCTGAAATTAGCATTCAAATTCAGTATTAACAAAAACCGGGATTGATTCTACTATAATCCAATCGGGTTCCAAGCATTTAACTTCGGGTGTTTGAGTAAAATCAGTGGAATTTTTAAAAACACGGAATATGGTAGCTACCTTTTCCTCCCGGTAAAGGCCAGAAGGACTTTTTACTTTCTTCTATCTTTACAAGAAGAAAGTATTGGTTTCATGAAAATTTTCGACTTCCGATTTTCGATGGATTTATACGTTTTAGAAGGTCTTGAACACGATTTGACTGTTTTTAGAAAATGTCTGTCTGTGACTTTATGACTCTGTCTGTCTGTCTGTCTGTCTGTAAGTGACAAAAAGTTTGTGGGCGCTCTATCTTAAGAATTAAGGTGGTATTCAAAAAAATATTTTTCCACGCTCAACAACTCAAAATTTTGAGACACATTCTCAGACTCATTTTTAAAAGTAACAACAGGAAACTTGGCGGCGTGATTTATAAAGACATTTATAAGGTCCCCATGTTTTTATTTTTCGTTCAATTAATTAGAAATTGATTTACAGACAATTATTTTCACAGTACGATCATTTTTTGTTCCCAGCGCTATCGCTTTGGGAAATTCGGTTCAAAATGTCCACTTTGACAGCATTTTTTGAAATATATTCTGCCTTTATCAAAAAATCGAGACAATACGGACTTTATAAAGTTTCTGAATAAGAGAACCTGCCAATTGTGTGCATTTCAGAGCAAAAAGGAATTTACAAATTTGTCTCAAAATAAGCAGTTTGGATTTGAATTCACCCTTAATGCACGGAATTTAATAAAACTTTATATTCAGTTAATCACTGATATAAATTGGTGCTGAGTAGTTTTTGGTGTAAATCACACAACAAGTGGCACTGCTATGCAGCATTTTTCACGATTTCCGCAATAGCTCTATCTCAAGAACTAATGCACTTATTTTTATCAAACTTCAGATTAAGTTAGACCTTGACATATATAGACGCTTATTACGTTTTATTGTAGATAGTCATATCTCAAGTACTGATGCACTTAATAAAACTTTAGATTCAGTTAGACTTTGATATAAATTGGTGCTGATTCGTTTTCAGTGTATGTAAAACCTGTGTGAGATATAAGAAAGTTTTGAGATTGGCACTAGTGAGTTGCATTTCAATCAGTTTCTAAAAGTAACTTTGATGAAAAAAGATTTTTAATAAGTTGTTATGGCACGTAATCAAAAGTATTGTTATTTATGAAATGTAATTCCATGCAATTTATATTATGCATTTTAAAATTTATTAGTAGGTATATATATTTAGAGCATTAATAAAATTTACGTAATATCCGTGTAATTATCTTGTGATTTTTTATGAAAACCGGAATTTGGGAAAAATCGCTTACCGTTGTGCTATTTTTAAGAAGTAACTGAAATGTACTTGACAAATAAAACAGTCTATAATACATATTTTGTATTCAATTATTTTTATCCCTTCACTCTGTGGAATTTTCTTGGCATGTAACATTACGCAATTAGTTTTTAATCAACTAGGATATGGATTTGAATATTTTTAAGAACATTCAGTGGATTGGTGAATGCTTGTTTACGGAATGTGGAACAATAAATACCCATAGCGATCGTTACTATAATCAGTGGTTGGAAATGGCGCGCTACAAGTAGATAAACTACAGCAAGCGCTACTTTTTACAGTAGTTTGTAGTGCAGCGTGCTACATTTTGAACAATTTATATATCTAGAAACGAGTAGTGCCATAGAAGCCGACTTCACGAGGGCAAAATAGGCAATCAGACGTACTTCTACCACTAATTAAAAAAAATATCTTATTTAATCAATGTAATTAATTGAGACAAAAATGACATTTTAAAATTATTGGTGGAAGATTGCCTGATTTTCCCCCTCTGCCCCCCTTAAGTCGGTGCATATCAATAGTGCGATATAAAAAATCAGAAGTTTGTAGCAAGCACTAACGCTACTTTACAAAAAAACTCCTAATCTACAAATAATGTGATCGTAACATTCTTCTTTTGTGCAATGTGTTATGCTCGACAATTTGCTGTATTTAGCATTTTGCTGTATCACATAAAGTCATAGAGTTTTCATGGACACTTGCTGGTAAAACCTAATGTCTAGGTAAAAAAAAAGTGCAAGCCTACCAAAAAAATTTATTTTTTGCTGGCAACACTTGTCTACTTATTCGTTATTACGTCTTCATATTTTAATGTCGGGTTAATTCATTTGCAGTTGCTTAATTTACTGATTCATTCCTTATTTGCTTTTAAAGTTACTTTTATGTATTTTTTAGATTATGAAATTAGAAAGTTAATATAATTAACTCTCAACAAAATTCAATAAAATTAATACATTAAGAGAGTGTTGGAAACTTAAGTAAACAAACCTATTGGTAAATACATGAGTTAATGGTAATTTTATATCCCAGTAAAAATAGAATTACTGTAAGAATAGTATTACTGCAAGAATATGAAATACAATTTATGCAGTGTATGGTTGTATATAAATGTGTTATAGATATATTGATGGTTCCGTTGTTTATCTCAGTTTTCGTGTCTTTTGATAAAACAAGCTGTAATTTAATCGTATTTATTATGTAAGTATATTTAAATGTTGATTATTTTAAGTGTATTTTTCTTAATGTCGTTAGTTGTAATATGTGTATAAATTAACATTTTGGAGATAAATATTTTCTTGATAAATATTTTCTTGTATGATCTATCTTAATTGCTTAATGTCATCGGTTATATCTCACTTATTTTATTGTATTTCGACACACTCGATATAACGAGGGATTACTGTATTATGTAATATGTGCCCTCAATTTCGAGTGTAGATTGAATTATTTGGCAAAATCTGTGAGCGGTGAAGTAGGTACAACTTTTGAAAAGTACTTTTTAATCGCTACTTTTTAAAACAAGTAGTTGAAGTTGTAGTTAACTACATTTTCAATAAAGTGGTTATGGTTGTAGCTCTCTACAACAAAAAAGTAGTTTTTCCGATCACTGACTATGAAAATATTAATCCTTTTTTACCTGTGAAATACATGACTGGCGAATGTGTGTATTATGCGCGGAGTATAAAATGGAAACCTGTTTAGCTCAGTCTTCTATCAAGACACTGTTTTACTGTAGGAAAATGTGTGGAATTTATTTTAAGCGGTATTTTAGCAGATTTTCTGGAGGTGGCGCCATTATCCTTTGTAAAAATTATGCATTAGCAATAAAAGTGTGATACCTCGACCAGATTTTACATTTGACAAACTAACTCAACAAGTTAAATAGGGAATTGATTAGAAAGGAGCCACAGAATTGCTGTCCCAGATCTCCTGATTTGACCTTTCTTGATTTTTATTTATGAGGTCAGCTTCAAACAATAGTTCATAATACACGGCCAACTAAATTCTATTTATTTTAAGTTAAAGATAAAAATAGAATAAATTTTTGCTAGATTATTACTAACGAACACCACATTATTTACAGAAAAATCATTATAAGAGCTCATTTATTCTATTTGAGGGAAAACATTAAAAAATGCTTTATAAATTACTTTCATTGCCTTTGATCTCCGCCTTTGTAATGTTTTATTATAGTGTATTTAAAAAGAAATATTTTCATATTCATTAGTATATTTTTAATATATAATATAGTCTTTATAGCGCAATTTCATATCACAATGTCATGTGAAATTCAGATGACAAAACCTACATAAATCATATTTGTATATCGAAGTAATCCAACATGCACTTTCAGGTCGTTGCTTAGTATTGACAGTGGCAAAACTAAAAAAAACTAAAATTTACCAGAAAGAATTTTTAAAATTTACATTTTTGAATCTATTAAATTATATTTGTCTTACAAGATGATGAAACAAATTACGCTTTTTATGATATGTAGAAATATTAAGATTACAAATATTGTATATATAATTATACAGCTCATATTCAAAATATTAGAATAATTGAGAAAAAGTAATAAGAAAAAAAAATTTTTTATTTATTTATTTTTGATATTAAGTAAATGCAATTAAATTTCTTATAAATTAAATCTGGAATGTTTAGATAAGATTTTAACATTTACAAAATATAAAATACAGTACAATAAATTCGGTATACAGCTTTCTGAAACACATCAAAATATTAGAATAAAATTTAGATTGGTTCAAAATATTAGAATATTTTATTTTACACAACAATATTACCTTATGAATATGAAGTAAATGGTAGTTAATATTTCGTAGCATCCCCTTTAGCTTTCATAACAGTGTACAATCGATCTTGCTTACTATATACAAGGTGTTTACAAGCATTTCTATCAATATTAGCCGAAATAGACTTTATACGTGCCACTAACTCAGTTTTACTTGAAGGAGGATTTTCTTGGAGTTTTTCTTCATTATACATCATACGTTTTCGATGTGATTAAGGTGAGTTTGGTGGCCATGGAAGTACCTTAATGTTGCGTTGGCGGTACCAATTCGTAGTTGACATCGAGGTATGCGGTGACGCTAAATCTTGTTGAAAGATGAAATCTTTTTCAAATAAATCTTCTGATGATGGAATCATGTAATATTCCTAAATTTCCTGATATATCTGAGAGTTAACATTTTTGTAGACGATGCATAACTTTCCGGGTTCTTCTGCACTCATGCAACCCCAAACCATGACACTAGTAGCAAATTTTACGGAACGTTTAAGGCATTCTTTATCAAATGCTTCTTGCTTCATTCTCCAAAATCGAATACCTTGATTACCATATGAAACACAAAACATACTTTCATCAATAAATAATATTTTTCTCCAATCTTCTTCGCTCCATAAACGTCTTGATTTACACCAATTCAATCTTATATACGCTTTTGTTTTGCAGTCATGAAAGGTTTTGTTTTCGGTACATGAGATTTAAACTTAAATTTATGGAGGCGCCTTAATGTTGTCTATGTAGAAACTTCAATGCCTTATTCTTGCCATGTTCGGTGCAAAAATCTCACACTTTTAAAACGGTCTTAACTATACGCTTCAGTTTCCTGTCATCTCTAGCAGATGGTTTTGGTTTTCGGCCGCCATTTCGGCGATTATTTTAAAATTTTCCAATTTTTTGAATATTGTGTTAGTATTTTACTAACGCTTGATTGCGTACAATGTAAATAATTAGCTATATAACATTTATTTTTACCGTGCAGATACAAATCAACCATACGAATTTGAATAGATTCAGGAATATCACTCACACGACACATTTTAAGACGAAAAAACAAACAAACTGCAAAAAGAATACAGATTTGAAATAAAATCGTCTGAATTTAATCAATGATGCCACCAGTTATGAATTGGTGATAATTAAAGGAGAATTAATGAGAAATATTCTGATATTTTGACTTTTCAAAATAATTTTTTTTCAATTAATCTTTTCAAAAATGATATTAATTTTAAGATAATAAATAAGTTTAATCAACAATAAGTTCTTAATGAAAATATCGTTTGCATGTTTGCATTAAAAGACATTAAATTACCAAACGATATTTTCTATTTGTAAAAAAAAGTAATTATTCTAATATTTTGAATAGAGCTGTATTTAAATTTGCATCTCCTTTTTGAGTTGTATCGTCGTTCAAGTAAGGGATATTCCAT
This sequence comes from Maratus michaelseni, assembly GCA_963931845.1. NCBI lineage: Eukaryota > Metazoa > Arthropoda > Arachnida > Araneae > Salticidae > Maratus > Maratus michaelseni. The sequence goes on from OZ007599.1 coordinate 277,137,793, forward strand.
CACTTTGACTTCTAATACTTATTCAAGACGAAATGATCCGCTATTAATAAAAATATATTATCACGAAAGTTGACCTAAGTCAAAAGGGGCTACTATTCAGAAAAATGTTGCTACCTTTCTCTTTCATGGGCAAGACACTGCTGATGATCAATCGGTGTTGACGAAAGTCCACGACGAGTTGATAGCGGCACATCTGTTTCTGATGAAAATTAGTGGAATTACATTATGTGCCATTTTACATGATAAAAGTAGTAAATCAATATATTGGTTTTGATCAATAAAATCATACTTTAAGAAATTCAAGTTGAACCACTATTAAGGCAAACCAGCGAGGTATAGATTTCCATAGAGAAAACCAGTTCACAATGCTTAGGTTGCTAGAGTCTTTGGGGAGGAGATTGTTGTTCTCTTTACCCTCTGGTAAATAACTCTCAGAGTGAAGCACTTAATCAGGAATATATTTCATAACTGTTATATCGGAATGCAAAATTTAATTCAAAACTATGTTAAGCTTCAAGTTACACCACTCAAGTCCTTTTCATACAGCAGCTACTCTTTATATTGCGTCTTCCGGGTAGACAAAAATAAACCGCGATATAAACGAGGGTATTATAAAATTGATAATTATGATTACATAGTAAAAATAAGCGTTTTATATTTGTTTACAAAATGTTAATTTATACGCATATTATTATTATTATTATTATTTATAACATTAATGATAAATAATTGTACTTTTCGTAATCGCAATTCATAAAAACTATATTAAAATTTGTGGTTAAAGGTGTATTCAAATCCAAGCTGCTTATTTTGAGACACATTTGTAAATTCATTTTTGCTCTAAAATGCATCCAATTGGCAGGTGCTCTTATTCAGAAACTTTATAATGTCCGTATTGTCTCGATTTTTTGATAAAGGCAGAATATATTTCAAAAAATGCTGTCAAAGTGGACATTTTGAACCGAACACCACTTCACGCCTATTACAAATAAGGGCTTGAAAGCTAACAAAGATACATTTTCCAAATATTACGAAGAGTATACGTGAAAGCTAATGTTGGAAGGAGTTAGTAACGGTAATTCTAACGGCATGCACATAGCAGCGCTGTCATGTTTCTGTTTTGCCAAAAGAAAAAACCCATAACATTCATTAAATAAAAGAAGTTAAATAATATTCACAAAGAAACAAGAAACATTTCATTCAGTAGTTTTTCTTGCTCAAAATATGTTCATTTTGTGACGGCAGAGGTCTCAAGACCTTGATTGAACACACCAGCTTTAACAAAAATAATAACAAAAGTTTTATAAACAAAATAAAATAGGAAATTTGCAGGTATTCAATTTAAAATCTGAACTCAAAGTAATAAGTTAAGCTTGAAAGAATATACACTGCATCCAAAATTGTTTATTAACTATAGAAAACTAATTTCAGTTACAGGTGGCTACATGCTAGTCAAAAATTTTTAACCACAATACCATCTAAAACGACCAATAATTCTGGTAATTCAACTAAATTGACAGTTACAGAACTTAAATAAAAGAAAACTGCCCAGTTAAACTGACGGCATTGAGCTCACAGGCTATTCACACTAACTGTAAATTATATTCTTATTTCAAAGAATTTGAAATGAGCCCTCGAAAAATGAAGTAATTGACAATATATTAAGGGGGTAACCATCCCCCCGTTTCGCCTTCTTATAATTAACCAATGAACCCCTAAAACTAATCAGAGAAGCGCCTTACCACAATGAACCTATATACAAAATTTGAAGAAAATCGAATAATTCTGCATGAAAAATCCATTTATCTAAATTAAGGCGGGTTAGCCTCCCGTCCCCCTTTTATACTTAACCAATGAGCCCCCAAAACTAATCAGGGAAGCGCCTTATCACAATGAACATATATATAAAATTTCAAGAAAATCGGATAATTCTGCTTGAAAAACCCATTTATCTATATTAAGGGGGTTAGTCCCCCCCCGTTCTCCGCTTTATACTTAACCAGTGAACCCCCAAAACTAATCAGGGAAGTGCCTTACCACAATGAGCCTATATACAAAATTTGAAGTAAATCGGATAATTCTGCATGAAAAACCCATTTATCAAAATTAAGGGGGGGGGTAGCCCCCGTTTCCCTCCTTTACACTTCACCAATGAACCCCCAAAACTAATCAGGGAAGCCCCTTACCATAATGAACCCATATAGAAAATTTGAAGAAAATCGGATAACTCTGCATGAAAAATTCATTTATCTAAATTAAGGGGGAGGATTAGCCTCCCCCCATTAGCCCCTTTATACTTAACCTATGAACTCCCAAAACTAATCAGTAAAGAACCTTATCACAATGAACCTATATACAAAATTTGAAGAAAATTGGACAATTCTGAATGAAAAAACCATTTATCTAAATTAAGGGGGATTAGCCCCCCGTTTCCCCCTTTATAGTTAACCAATCAATCCCCAAAACTAATCAGGGAAGTGCCTTATTACAAGGAACCTATAAACAAAATTGGAAGCAAAACGGTTATTTCTGTCAAGAGTTATCGCGTTACGTACATACGTACATACGTACATACATACAGAACGGGCGGGCACATAAGCTTTCAGGCTTTGATAGCCTGTGAGCTAAAAAACTATATAAGGCTTAAGGTATTTATCCTGCGATTGTATACGTGATGATCTACAGCAACTGAATAGTTTAACAGTTCGGACTGCTTTCTCTCATACAACACATTACCTCTATTGCTTGCCGGAATCACACTTTTTGCTCAAACAAGAGAAGTGAATTACGACTATTCCTACCACCATTCCGATTAAACAAAAAGTATTACTCATTCCTATCATCACTCATATTCCCGCCTCTGAAATTGTTATCTTCTCTACACCCATTCACATTACGAGCAACCTTACCTCCATGACTATTATTTATAAAATTATCAGCATTTTTGGTATCATCAGAAGTTATTCCTAGCACTATCATTACTTCTAAATTCACTACCGTTTCCTCTAAACTCATTATTCTGTGAGTGGGGCAGGAAACCTGTTTCTACCTGGAACGTCTTCAATGCGACTGGGGGTTGACCCTATCCTTTATTTGATCAATATCATGCTTTATTTTATATTTTACAAAATTTCCATTTTAGATGAATTTATAGATTTTCTTAATTCTACAAAATATTGAATTGTATCTGACAAAGTGGTAACATCTCATCTAACAATTCTTTAAATGACACATCTAGGTTCAATTTTTTTAACTTCAATTTAGATAGAAATAATTTTGAAGCTGTATCATATACACTTAGCTTCATCATACACACAAGCTTTGCTTGTCATGTAAGCTTGGAAAAGCATTTTTAACTGTTTAATAGTTTGATTACAGTGTTTATTCTACTGAGATATTCATATTTCCGATGGTTTCAAGCTACATAAGTGCAACTCCTTTCAAATAGCATTTTAAGAGCATGGAATTGTTCTTTTCGGGAATGCTATATGTGATATATGTAGCCGCGTGACAAAGTCATTTACGTTTTCACTAACTGAAAAATAGACTCGTGGCATTGAACTTAACGATTTAGATTCCATTAAAATAGTTCAAGCTCTATCTGTGATGGCAGTGGTGTCATGAAAGCCATGATTGAATAGACAAGCTTTTAGAACAAAAGTAATAAGAGTTTTATTATTAAAATGGGAAGTGTGCCGGTATTTACTTTAAAACTGAACAAAGACTAATAAATTAAGCTTGGAAGAAGTCACATTGGCCTTACAAATGTCTATTGACGAAACAACAGTAACCTCAATAGAGGTTTGTTTGCTTGTTTTATTGAGAACATGCATCTGACTTGTGTGCTTGATTCAAATATCCGCTTATAAGTCATCGTCGACAAGAGGACTGGTTAGGCACAAGAAAATAACAGCACTAAAAAATTACAAACCGGTCTTCCACAAAGAGTGTGCAATGGAGATGATAGGAGTTGAACCCGTCGCCCTGACTCCTACGCTCGCAAGCGATTAGCGTAGTGGTGCCTTAACCACTCGACCACGGAGGGCACTCAATAGAGGTAGCTAGATCAAAACCTACTTCTCAAAACAAACGTCTAAATAAACTCAAAGTCCCGTGGACGTCAATACAACTTTATTTGAAGTAGATCGAAACTTTTAATGCTTCACTCACAAACTCCACCATTGTCTCAAATCTGATTACAATCGCTCACTCTCTTAGCGAGATTACGACACCTTCCACTTGTGTAGAGATTCCTTAAGACAACTCTCCACAAGCGACTTGTAGCTAAAATTTCAGGGGGGTCGGCCTCTGAAACACACTCGATCACTAAAATCTTCACAATTTATAAGAAACAGCAACGTGTAAAGCCTAATCATCATATATTCGCAAACTACAAATGAATGATCCAATTCCACCGAGCCTTTCATATATTGTGAAAGAAAAAAGAAGACAGAATATGATTTTGATTCGCGCACAAAACGCATTCAAAACTTAGTCGCTACTAGAGTATTTTAATGAAGAGTAACATAAATAACTCATGCTACAAACTTATTTAAAAAATACCAGAATATTTCCAGCTAGGTTTAAAAAGTGTCATTCTCAGATAAAGACAAATTTGAGCTTTGAAAGAAAAATCTGGCAGACAAACCGAAGTCATAAACACTTTTCAACTAGGTTGGAAAGTGTTAAAAAAAAGTTTGCCTGTTTTATGACTTTATTTTCTATTATGTTGGTAATGGCATTTCTATTATGGCAAGGTAATGACAGGCATGATCATTGATAAGTATGAGAGAGCACAGTTATGACATTGTAAAGCGTGGTAATAACATGTAAAATAATCATAGACATTACCTTTTATTTTAAGTCATTTATTACATTGTATAATACATTTGAAACACCTAAAGTTTTATAATTTCACATTTCTGCAAAAATTTATTTTCTAACATTTGATCAATATAAATATTTTTAGCAAAAGGAAAATGACAGGCTGATATTGGATATGGTTCTGAAAGTTTCGAAACAATATTTGTTATAGGTATCTTCAGGCAATCTTTCTTAATAGGTCATTTAAAGTTAACTTTGCTTTCTGGCACGAAACACAAAGTTTACTTTAACCCTTTTTATATTGACGGTACTTATAAGTACCACTTTAACCCCTTCGCGACGTGGTCTTTTACAGAATTTTTAATCTGTTACCACCGGTTTTTCAAATGAGAAATTTTCAGCTAATTGAATCGCAAAAATGCTATGATTAGATAAGGAAAACTTTACAAAAAAAAACTAACTGGTGGGTATAATCGAGGATTCTGAGCATCTAAAAAGTAGCTGGAAAATTAATTCAGGATATAAAGGGTTAACTTCTTGATCAAAAATCTCAACATCCTCTCATACAAATAAATTAAATTGTTCAGTTGATTTTGATTTTTATACATTTAAAATAAAATTAAATATGGGTCATTCCATGCAAAATGAGCAATTCAGCGGTGTCTGACATGTCATAGATTTTAATGAAAATCAGCATATAAGTAGATCATATTTATTTATGAGTAAATGTAAAATAATAGATTTCAGGATTGTTTATTTAAGTATTAAAACTTACATTAAAAGTTGGTATAAGATTGAGGTTTTGTATACATGCTTGAAATTTCAATTTTCATTATTAGCCGTAGGAGCGGAAAGACTTTATCAAAAATTACACTAGTTTACATGACTTTTGTTCATGAAATGAAATATATATGATTACGTTACTTTGGGTATCTACATCTATGACAAAGACGTTTGTCATATATCTTGCTTTCAGTTCAACTACCCCCCCCCCCCAAAATTTAACAAGTTAACATAAACTTTTCCTTTCCTCTTCCAAAATCTAACAAGTTTGTATTGATTTCATGCTTCCCCCCCCCCCAAATTGAGATAAATAATAAATTCATAAATATTCATTCATTCCCCCCCCCACAAATAAAATAAAATAAAATAAATAATTATAAGAATAAACAAATATAGTTTATAGATTTTAAATGTCTGTAATTCCCCCCCCCCCCCCCCCAAAAAAAAAAAAAATTCAATATTTTAACTAAATCCGTTTCTGATTCAATTTAGATAACGAATCTGATTTTCTTTATTCTAAAATACAAGTCATTATTCGCAGACATCAAAAAAGTTTTACTAATCTTTGTGGTTATGTTAAAATAGGTCGCAAGTGTTCATATATTTCTAATTCAACCGTTTTCTTCTTATGAAATCAAAAGTACATCTGTCTTAAAAACTTAGACAAAACATATAAGCAGCTGTGCTCTACTTTTTAAAGTAAAGTAACGTATAACCGACATTATTTATGCATGCATTAGCACTTCTCATCCGCTCTCAAAAGAATTAATTAAAATATCTCTCGCCCACATGTAAACTGTAATATGCAAGTTCATATTTTTCACACCCTGTTATTAGATTCGAGTCACAAGTAACTGTTAATTGCAGCTGCCTTTTAGCAAAATCAAACGCCAATCCCAAAATTATTTTCTTTTCTTTTTCCTTGTTTCGTCTCCATGCAAGAATTCCTGCAACCCCCACCTCTCTCAAAAGAATGCTTAATCATAGACAGAAATCACCCACCATCGCTTTTTCCCACAAGCTTCCATCATTATTCTCTAAAAGTTCTCTCGCCAAGTACTGGCGATTTTATCATGTTTTCCGCGCCAACACCCGTACATGTAACTTTTAAAACTTATCACTTCTCCCTTTTACACCGACCAGACTAGCTGTGCCTGTAAGCCGCTGATTTTTGTAGGGTACCTCCCCTTGCGCTTTCGTCTATTTGTTGTTGCGGCATAATACTATCCTTTTATTGATATTGCTTCCAAATAAATTTGGTTTTCATCGCAACTCATGCTTCTTCATATTTCCCGTGTGTCAACTGCCTTCCTTCATGTACTAACAACAACCGTATATACGTAATCATCTGCATTTGAAATTATGAACTCTTAACGTGTGATCCATCATCTTCTTCATAAAAATTTAGGAAAAAATATTTTAAAAAATCCAGCACGTCAGTTTTTTGAAATATTTATTAAGAAGATTTTTACAAAAAACTACATCTAACTAAACAATAGACAGTTAAAAATAAGTAATGTTTCCTCTTTTTTTAAATATTTTCATCTGTATCTGTCACAACAGACCACCAATAGTCACCTAGCGTATTTTCGTCCCAAAAACCTTGATAATTTTGCTCAAATGATTTTAAATCTTGGTGAAATCGCTCACCATGTTCATCACTCATACCACCAACATTTTCTGGGAAAATATCTAAATGGGAATGCAAAAAATGAATTTTTAGTGACATATTTACACCCACACGCTCGTAATTTTGCAATACATTTTCAACAATCTCTTTATAATTATCACTTTTTTATTGCCTGAAAGATTTTTAACGACACTTTTGAAAGAATTCCAGGCTGCTTTTTCTGCCTCAGTTAAAAGGCTCTCAAATTTTGTATCGTCCAATATTCTCCTGATTTGAGGACCCACAAATATTCCTTCCTTTAGTTTAGCCGCAGAAAGATTCGTAAATACAGAGGAAAGGTATTGAAAGACAGGCTTGGATTTATCCAAAAAGTGGCAGAAGTGACCAAAGTTTGGTCACTTCTGCCAGGTGATGTGGAAACTGGTAAATCCTCTGAATGAAGGATCGGCTTAGTCACTGATGGAACGTCTGCATATTTTATGCTATTTTTATTTTTTGAGTTAAAACCAAAAGTTTCTGTTAAACAAAAGTAACAATCGGTTACGTGGTTAGTTGGCTCTCTCCATATCATTGGTTTATCAAATTTCTGTGATGTATTTTTACCTGAATACCAGGAGCTGAGGACCAATCTACAATTAGTGCAAATCACATGAGGAACCCAACTATTATCTTGATTTGACACCGGAAATCCAAAGTGGTGTAAATAGGCTTCTTGCAATGGTTTTGTTATAGGAAAACCACGATTTAACTGGACAATTTTGCCACAAACATAACAAAATTGGTTTGGATGTAGTTTATACACTCTAGATGACATTTTTATCTAAAAATAAGACTTTTGAATCACACAGTTGATTACAAAATAAAACGATAAACGCATTTAAACAATTGCGGGTCGATAAAAAACAAATACCTTCATATCTCAGAATTGTGACGTGCTACAAAAAATAATAAACATTTTTTTAACTACCGTCCATAGTCTACATGAATAATATATGTTTCATTTCATGAACAAAAAAAAATTTTTTTTTGTAAACTAGTGTTATTTATAATTAAGAATGAATAATAAGTAACAGATTGGAGTGATTTAGTAATTGACCTTTTATTCCATAATGAGAAAAAAAATAAATAATGAAAAATTTTGAGAGAAAAATGCAATATTTCTATTACTTGTTTGAACTTGAAGGAAAGGTCTTAAAATTTTAAAATTGTTTGACGTTATAGGTAAAAGTATATATTTTAAATATAGAAACTTTCATTCTTGCCTTCAGTTTATTTTTCCTCAATAATATCTTAAATTAGAGTAGAATAAATTATTGATTTAAACGGAGCAGTGGTTTAACGAACAATTATAGTGATCAAAGCTCCCCATAGATGGCAGCACCACATTTTTTTTTGCAAGATGGCCTAAGGCGCAAAAATTTGAAGTGAAATAGCCCACAGAACGTAACAAATATTACCTTTTTGAAGTCATTTCTGTTATGTTAGGAATCAAAAGGCAATCTTGAATTTTTTTTCAGCATATCATGGGCTTTTTGAACTTTATGCTTATGCAATATTGTTAATGTCAGGTTTTTCCTTCATTTGATTTTTTAAGTATACATAAGAGGAAAAATTGCGATTTTGTAATTTTTTTTAATGTTTCTGAGCTATTTTGAAGATGAAGAAAATAAATGGCAACTTCCAAATTTGAGAAATTTGGTTTTCATATGTAACATTACATCGTACATCAATTTCACACATGTTTTTAAATTCCTTTGATTTTTATAGCGCTTTTAATTTTCTCAAAATTTTCAATTTTTCAATTTTTACAACGAATTTAAGGTTAACCATGGTGTTACGAAATTATTATTACTAAATAAATATGATAATAACTGTCTACGGGTTACAATATTATGAAAAAATTTCATTTATGTTAAATAGTTTTCAAGATATGGAACTTTAAACTTGCAACTTTGAACGATTCCATACAAGCCATTCTATGTCACAAGTTTTTTAAATGTCCATAACTGCCAAAATATTTTATTTTTTGTCAAGATATTTTGAATAGCTCTATTTAAATATGAATTGAATCTGTGTACCAAATTTTATTAAAATCGGTTACTATGTGGCCACGACTTTTTTTAAATTTTTGCTCATTTTGCATGGAATGACCCATATTTGACTTACTTGTATATCATTCAACTTCGAACACATCTACAAAAAACCAGTTAATTTCGATTTCAGAAGTACCTGCCACTATATTATGTTGCATGTTTGAAGAAGAATTTGATTTTTTACACTTACAAAAACAAATTTACCTATTCGCTGAGAATTATAAAATAAGTAACTTTTAATATGATACGGTTTGCATATATTGTTTGGTTTCCAATCAAAATATGAAAGATATCTGACATTTGTATTTTAAGACTTTAATATTTAAATCTGACGTACTTTCATTCTTCAGACAAGATGCTTGATGCATTGTGGAAGGATGTTTTCAATTTTGGTTACTGTCAACCTCTAAAACTTTTACTACTAAAATATCATGATCTATTTCCTTTAAAATTGGAAAAAGTATTTCCTCATCAGGAATATCAATTTATTGAGCTCCAGCTTTATATGCAATTTGCTTAATGGCACTATCAATATCATTTTTAGCACCTTTACCTACTCAGCTTCGTTATAGTTCCAATTTGCTGATTTCACTGCTGAATGTGCTTTACATTTTCTTTGTTGTATAGGTAAAAGTTGGTGAATTCTTATGAAGTGAAAAATTTTTATTTGAGAATTTAACATAACAATATCATTAAAAATATGCTTTAAATGATTTGCGTACAGGAGTCTTGCAACTCCTGATCGTAAATTGTTAAAAATTAAAACAGAAAACAGGAGAGACATCATGAAGGAGGAGAGGATATCAAATATATGCAATAGTTCTTTAATCTAGGTTCAGACAGTGCACAAGAACATCGTTAATCAGGTACAGCTGCCGACGGCAGTGGTACCCAGGACTCCAACCAGCTGGCATATTTTAGATATCGTGGTTTGGTACATAATTATCTCCATTGTTGAACATCTTATACAGTTGTAACAATCGTAAATAATTTTTGGTGACTATCACCTGCGCCCGGATAACATAAAAATAATTTATAAATAAGTTACAAAAATATCAAACTGCTTTACCGTCACCGAAAACCTATCTATGTACATAATTTTTAGGATCTAGCATAGTTTTAAATCAATTACAAAATTCCACATTTACATATATATATATATAAATCAAGTTAAGTTATATAAAATAGCGCAATAAAAAAGAGTACTTTTAAGAGGCTGCTTCACTCACGCGAAAACACCCGCTCGCTAATGTTAATCCTATGGGACAATTATTTTATATCCCGTTTGAATTTCATTTTTTTTCATCGATAGTTTAGGTCGATCTCTATGCAGGCCGTTTTTTGGTTTTTCGATTTTGGTTGCAGTTATTTCAATGAGGATACTTTCACGTTCGTAACCGGTTTCGAAAGCGAAAGCATCTTAATAAAAAATTTTGTAAACATAATCGAAAAAGTAAAAAACAGCCTGCATAAAGATAAACCTCGGAAAATAATAATAATAATAATAATAAAATATTGAAATGCAAACGAGATATTATAAAATAACTGTCCCATAGGATTAACATTAGCGAGGGCGTGTTCTCGTGTAAGTGAAGCAGCCTCTTAAGTTAGCTGAGCGCAGTTGATAAATCGCTAAATGTTGTGCCCATCGCCAGCTTTTGTCATTCATTTCTAAAAATTAAATAATACATCCATTTAAAACAGATGCTCTTTTCACCCATTATATTTAAAATACAATTTTTTTTTCAATAATAAATAATAACAGAAACTAAAACATTTTATTTGAAAATCAAATCATTGTTTCTAATTTGTACACTCACACAAACCATAAAACTGCTATTGGGGAGAAAAAAAAAATGCTATTTGCAAGATTTGCGGACATAAAATTACCAAAACATTTATTTATTTTCTTTAGGTTAAATTTTTGTGATTGCATTTTGTTTCTCGATAAACTGAGTCACACCTGGCCGTCAATAAATCCGGCAAGTACTTAAAATCTAAACAAAGCAAATGATCTAAAAATGTGCAAAATTCAGAAATCCACAAAGCTCTTGGTCGCAACCAGTGCGATTTTTTGTGTATTGTGTTAGCTGACTACAATAAATTCTTGTGTACGTAACACTTTTTCTATTTATTTTTATTTTTATTTTATTTTTTAACAGGAAACATGAAATAGTCCGTAAGCACTAAAATGCGTTTCATATTGCTTTATTATTTTAAACAGATCGAAACTGTTGTTGTGAACGCGTGCCTTTTGCTATCATCGGTCAGTTTTTACTGTAACTTTCATGGAATAAATGAAATGATACTCTGTATTGACTAATACTTTTTTGCAAATACTTTTATCCTTGATTTTTCTTTTGAATTTTAAACCTGCATCTAAAAAATATTAGAGAATGCCAAAAAAATATTAGATTGCAGAGCGAATTCCTCGCACGGTTCCGCTGGTAATTTTCATTGCTGGAAAGTATAATTACATTTTGTAAACATATTTTGCGAATCTGTACTTAGTCAGGGAAGCTGCGTATCTTGTTTAGTAGATTTATTTCCAAGTATTTTCGATACAGTTTGTTTTGATACAATTATGTATATTTAAAGAAAAACATTCACAATATCATATTAACTTCGGGTGAAAAGGAATTAGTGATACAAAGCATTAATTCCTTCTTTTTTCCTTAAACTAATATGGTATTTTTAATGTTTTCTTTTTTTAAATATACATATCTCTATCAAAACAAACTGTATCAAAACTATTTGGAAATAAATCTACTAAACAAGATACGCAGCTTCCCTGACTGATTCGAAAAATATGTTCAGGAGATGCGCAGATGGTAGATTTTGTGTCATACCGAGGCTAACGAAAAAGAAAGGCTACCGCGGTGCTTTACGCGTATCTTTTTTAACAGACCGCGGGAGTCACGTGATGTTCGAATGCACCAATGCAGGTGTATGAAAAGAGCATCACGTCACTCTAGCGGTCTGTAAAAAAAGATAAGTGGAATGCACCGTGGTAGCCTGTCTTTATCGTTAGCCCCGGTGTCATACCTAATAACGTCATCCTAAAAGGGCGCGCATTGCCATTTCCCCCTCCGTCCACAAGGAAGCGCAGTTGTTTCAATTTTGCGGATATGTTCTAGTATTAAGTTGGAACGCTTAACATGTATACGTTTTGGTCCCATCACAATGCAGTTTAATTCATTCGACTCGACATCAACAGGATATATCGATTTTAGTTCAAAGTTTCACCACCAGGGGCGCTTTCCTATCTCGGGTTCTATGAACCCGATCATGACGAGGTATGGCTCATTCGACTCGAAATTGACAGCCTCGAAGATTTAAGCTATGTTTGTATTATAGGACAGAGTGCGCCTCCTGGCGGTGGAAGATGGAACTAATGGATTTTTCAGCTAACTCGAGTTTTATGGGTTCCATCACAATGCAGTTTGATTCATTCGACTCGACATCGACAGGATATATTGATTTTAGTTCCAAGTTTCACCACCAGGGGCGCTTTCCTATCTCGGGTTCTATGGGCCCGATCACGACGTGGTATGGCTCATTCGACTTGAAACCAACAGCCTCAAATATTTCAGGTATGTCTGTATAGAACAGAGTGCCCCTCCTGGTGGCGGAACATGGAACTAACAGATTTTTCAGCTAACTCGAGTTCTATGGGTCCCATCACAATGCAGTTTGATTCATTCGACTCGACATCGACAGGGTATATCAATTTTAGTTCCAAGTTTCACCACGAGATATGGCTCATTCGACTCGAAATCGACAGCCTCAAAGATTTCAGCTATGCTCGTATAGAACAGAGTGTGCCCCCTGTGGGTGTTAGGTGGAACTAACCGATTTTGCAGCCGATCAATAAAAAATTAAACATAGTATAAAAATTAAACATGACAATTTGTGGACAATCCCTTATCATTTAGCGAGTTTTAGTGAGAAACTAAAAAACAGCTCACTCTAACACCGATATCTCTCTGAATTTTTACGATATTTGACTGGTTTTTTTTAATAAGTTGCTCCATAGAGTTGACTATTAAATTACGCAAAAAGTTCCTTTTTATCGTTCGCGCATGCGCAGATAAAAAATATTTTATACAACTACCCATATTTCCTTAAATATTTAATATATTTACATTTCAATTGCACTATATTGTTTCTACTATATTTTGTCAATTTTTCTGAAACTGGCGTTAAATTTGGTTAAAAACCCTGTATGTTATAAGCAAAAAACATGCAAGAGTTTTTTTAATTTTTATTAAAAATCGCTATATCTCTATTAATATACATGCTATTCTTACACAAATGAATACACATATTGTACAATGTCTGCCTATGTATATTCTGTAGCGATAGATCATTTGGTGCATTTTATTTTACAGAGTGATCCCAAGTATTATTTTTTTTTATTTTATTTTTTTTGGTCCCCTATTTCTCCTTCTTATCAAATCAACAATGATAAATATGAAGTCAAACCTGTTCTTTTGGATCCTAAAATTCCAGAAGAATCTGACAAGTACATTTTTAACTATTCCACAAAATGTCTAAAATTGAAAGTTGCCGGTCATTAATGGCCATATAGTGTATATATATATATATATATATATATATTATATCCGTATATATATGTAAATCAACATTTGAACGGAGGGTGGTTTCGGAGTGTGGGGTCATGATCGGTGAAAATATACCAAATTTTTTTGGAATTGCTTTCCTCCGAACGGCTACAATAGGTAGCTTTTTTGTAATGAAAGCTGCCTAAAAGCGGACCTACTAGAAAGTAGCAACTATGTAAGATACAAACTCTAATCGTGTCTAGTTATTTAGTACAAAAGAAGTACGGATCAATTTTACATTTAAATGTCGATTTCTGAAAAGGGTTTACTTTCATAGCGAAAACTTTCAAGAAATTGGAAAACACAATCTTATCTTCAGCTAAGCATGTAAACATAAGTGTTCTGATTCCTTATTTTCATCTCTAGAGTGTTTCCCTTTCTCTTCCTTTAAAATTTTTTTTTCTTTATCTGAGATGATTTTTACACTCCCGCCCCCCTCCCCCCCTCAAGACAATGTAAAGAATTTGAGCTTCGACATCCAGCTGCACTATGTGTCATTCTAGCATTTCCTGTGAGTACACTTAACTGCATACCTTCCCTCGCTATTTTTGCCTTGAAGACTAGCAGACGCCGAATTCTATTGTACTGTGAGCGGAAAGTTCGGACAGTGATGAAGTGGTAAGGCGTTACCCAAAAAGGGGTCTTATGCTTTGATCCTTGCCGAGTTCGTGGGAAAGAGTTCATCTGCGAGAGAAGCGATCTCTGCACACGATTTTTAGGTTTGCGCCCGAAACTTTGCCCTTTGTCTTAGAACGTCCAATGACGGACTTTGTGAAAACGAAACAGAGGGATCTCAAGGCTGCTAAGAGGCTGGAGAGTTTCGAAGGGCCCGCCACGACAAGACCCCGCCCTTAGAAGAAGGTCCCCTGCGAGAATGAAGAAGAGAGGGGACAGTTTTTTTTGGAGAGATCGAAAAGGAGAGTGTTGACTCTCTGGAGAAGGGAAAAGGAAACGTCAGTTTCTAACTCAGCGTGGTGTAAGCGCTAGTGAGGTCCGACCTCTAGAATTGATACAGCAGGTATCCGGTGAAAATCCCAGCGAAGTTAAAAAGCACACCAAGTGCGAGAGTGAGAGTTCTTAGACTCAGAATTAACGAGTATTAGTAGATCTTCCGAAGAGAAGGAACGGACGAGCCTTGGTCCGAATGAACTTTGTTTTGTAGTCACGACTGTCTGTAATGTTTAGAGACTTTTGTTTGTTTCAGTTACACTTGGAGTCAAGAGGTCATTAATTTATAAGCGATTGACTCACGAAAAATAATTAAATGCTGTAATTAACTTTCTTGTACATATTTTCATTAGAATTAATATTGGTATGCAATAAATTCTATTTTCTAATTTATACGAGAAATTCTCTGTGCCAGCGATCCGATCTCGCTACCACTCACCATCTTTTATCGGGTCGGTATAGAGGAGTTACTACAACTGGTGGCTTGCGGTGATGGATTAATTAGCAAAAATTAATGACAATCTTCAAAGACAAAGAGTGGACTCTGAAATTTAAATCATCAAAGTGCTCCAAGAGAGAGTCTCCTTGTGACTTGTGACCTGAGTCTCCTTAGACACCCCTGTGGATCAACACAGCATCAGAAAGAGTAATCTACCAAGAATTCTGGAGAGTGTTCCCCCATCAGAAAGAGAAATCTACCAAGAATTCTGGAGAGTGTTCCCCCATCCGAAAAGTGTGACAGAGAACCCCGTCTGTGCTCCTGAGAATCTCTGAAGTCTGTGCTTCTGACGCCCTGAAAGACTCTTAGTAATGGAGGTAAGCTCTTTTTATACTCAGAGTGGCTTTAATTGTTATTAGTGTTTGTATAGGTGTTGTAGGCTTCAAAAAAAAAAAAAAGTTGTATGTTAATTTTTGTGAGAGTAAATATTTTGAGAAATTTTTCCGGTAGAAAAAAAAGCATTATGAGATACTTCCGAGATTACTGTAACTTATTTAATAGACAAATTTTGTAGTTAAAATTAAATTATTGTTGAATTAATTTAATGCAAACTGAGAGTTGTGCAGTGTTACAAAATTTTAGCTGAATCTATAAATGAGAGTTCATTGAAAAAAAAAAAAGTATCGAACGCATTTCATATTTTAAGATAACAGAGTTGATTTTATATGTTTTTTGTGAATTATTCTAAATCTTTTAAGAGTGGATGCAGAGATTAAGACCACCATTGATTAAAAGAGAAAGGAATTGAATAAGACTTTTGCAATTTAAAATATTTTTACTGTGCTTTTTGAAATTGAAATTGTTGTTTTGTGTAAAATGTATCCCATATGTATTTTATAACCAAATACCAAGGTGAATGTGTACGATAGGATAGAGTTGCTTATCTTTATATGTTGCATATTTCCTATATTATTACTAAGCGTACCTTTTTATGAGCGTATATTTTGGTAATATTTTGACGCACTTGGTAGGATTTGATTTAATCTTATTGTATTGTTTTATATTTGTGGGAAAGATAATTTCTAATTTTATATTTTAAAAATGTCGGAGCTTAAATATTATAGGAAAGCTGATTTGCAAACGTTAGCTTACGAATTTGAGGTCATTTTAGAGGAAAATGATACTGTACCGAAAATTATAAAAAAAATAGAGTCGTCAGAGGGATTTGATAAAGAGCTAGCCTTAGCGCAAATTAAACTGTTAGAAAAAGACAGGGAAAATAAGTTATTGGCGGAGAAGGAAGAGAATGATAGACTTCAGTTAGAGAAAGAAAGATTGTGGGAGAAAGCAGAAAAAGAAAAAGAACGCGAACATGAGTTAGCTAGATTAAAAGCGACACAAGAGTCAGATGACCGGAGTACCGCATCCAGTAGCATCTCAGTTAGAACGAATCATTTACCCCTAAAAACAATTATGCATCGCTTTGATGAAAAGAATTCGGATATTTCGTTGTTTTTGAATTTATTCGAGAGACAGGCAAAAAAATGTAATCTAAATTCGGATGAGTTGGTGACGAATTTACTATCATTATTACCTGTGGGAATGGCCGAGTTAATTTTGAGAGAACCCGAAGACAAAATTGATGATTTTCAATATGTGAAAGAAAAATTGTTAGAACGATATCGTTTGAATGCAGAGACGTACAGACAAAAATTTAGTCAGCATCCCCGAAATCCTAATTCAGTTTGGAAGGACCTGATCTTTGAACTTAATAGTTTTTTAGAAGGATGGCTGTCATGCTTACAAGTTTCGGATTTTGAGGGTTTGAAAAATTTGCTTGTCACGGACCAAATCAAACGGAGAGCGTCTCCAGAAATGCGCGAACATTTTATAGATAACTGGGCGGAGATTAAAGATCCCGAAAAGTTAGTGAGGCTTTTAGATGCGTACGAGGCAATCAAGCGCCCGTCAAAAAAAACTTGGAATACGAAACTCCCTTTAGAGAAGAAATTTGAAAGACCCAAGACTTTTGAAAATGGGCGAGACGGTAACAGAAATCCGGAGACTAACTTTAACTGGAGGGATCGCGATGATCATAAAGAAAGGGAAAGAGTTTACGAAAAAAGGCGAGAAGTCAAGTGTTACGCGTGTTTTCAAAGCGGTCACTACAAGGTAGATTGTCCGGAAATTAAAAAGAAAGATGTTGCGCGGGTCGGTCACTTAATAAGTAAACCGACACTTGAAGAAACCTTCTCCCCTTATTTGAGTAAAGTGTTAGTGAATGGAATTCAGACAACTGCTTTAACTGACACTGGGAGTGAAATTGACATCATCGCATACGACTTAGTCAGTCAAGATAAATTGAATGGAGATCACGTTTGGATTAAGACTCCGCTGGACAGTAAATTATACTGTCTACCCATAGCAGAGGTCACTTTAGAAATTGAAGGCGTGGGGGTTATTGAAACGAAAGCGGGAGTAAATAATAGAGGTTCAGATATGTTTTACTATTTGTTGGGTAATCACACTCAAAAATTGTTAGAACAGGTGAAGAAAAAACCCGAATTGATGAATGCAGTTTTGACACGAGCTCAAACGAGAGAAAAGGGTGGCCCAGCTCCGAATCCGGTAAATAAACAAATTATGATTTCCGAGGGGAAAAAGAAATTTCTAGCGAGAATGTTGAAGCGGAAACTTTGATTTCCGAGGAAGAAAAAGAAGAGGATATTTCTAGCGGGAATGTTGAAACGGAAACTTTGAATTCAGTAAAAGAAAGAGAAGGGGGAATTTTTCGCGAGGGCAGTGAAGCGGAAGCGTTGAATTCAAAACTAGAGGGTGAAAATCTAGAAAACCCTACTGAACTGGTCAGTGTAGATAAGGGATTATCGCCTTTGCCGATATGTGAGGAATCTTCGATCTTAGCAAACATTGAAAGAGGGGTTAGTAAAATGGAAAATGACAGGTATCCATATCTCGAAGAGATTAGAGGAAAAGGGGAATTTGAAGAAACGCGTTGTAATGCGGGAGATTCTTTGATAGTGGCGAAAGCCAGAGACAATCGCGTGAATGTGGGGAAGCAGGTGCTTGTCCCATTGCCTTATCAGGCGGATATATTTGGCGCGTGCCTAGAAAAAGTGTCATTACACTTAGGGAAAGGGAAAGTTAAAGGAAATGTGTCAGAATACTTGAACCTTGGGAAAAGATTGATAAGCGATTTAACTACCGCATTTCTAAAAAGGTTCGGTGTTAAGTTGAAAAATCCGAGAGTGTGTCGCACAATAAGCGATAGTATTGCATGTTGGCATCGAAAAGTTAGAAAGCTCTTGAAAGCGTTAGTATTTGGAGAATGGATAAGAGAAACGGAGGAAAATAAATTCGTGAAGGGATGTGTGTTTAATCTCACGAACAGGTTAAAAAGAGGTCGAGTTTTAGCCGTTGAAAATGTGTCAGAAAAACGAGAAAAGAGGAAATTTTGGTTTGACAGAAAGGCGGTAAAACGGAAGCTTAATGTGAAAGATGAGGTTTTAGTTTTAACTACCAGAAAGCCAATTAAAATGTCAGATAGACGGATAGGGCCGGGAAAAATTGAATCGAAAATCTCGGAAACAAATTATATTGTGAATGTTCCTGGGAGGCGACAAAAATCTCAGACTTCTCACGTGAGTTTAGTAAAGCCTTACAGAAAACGGGTGGAGTTAGCAGATATCTTAAAGCGGGAAATAAACGCACTTGAGGAATTCTGTTTACCGTATCTAGATGATATGGCGATTTTTTCAGACAGTTGGGAGGACCATATGCGTCATCTAGAAACAGTATTAAAAAGGGTTAATGACGCGAAACTAAAAATCAAATTGGCGAAATGCAAGTTCGCTCAGAAAACCGTAAAATATCTTGGGCATATTGTAGGGGAGGGCAGACGGAGGCCAGCTGAGGCGAAAGTAAGGGCAATTAAGGAATTACCGGTTCCGAAATCGAAAACTGAAATTCGTAGATGTTTGGGAATGGCTGGATATTATTCCCGGTACATAAAAGATTATGCAGTGATTGTAGAACCATTAACGAGGGCGCTTAAAGGGAAAAATAAAAAAGAAAAGATTGCATGGAGCGACGAAATGGGAAAAGCCTTTGAGACTTTGAAAATGAAGCTTACTGAAGAACCGGTGCTTTACGCTCCTAATTTTCAGAAAGAATTCATAGTACAAACTGATGCTAGTGACTTAGGTATTGGCGTGGTTTTGGCTCAAAGAGAGGGATCGGAAGAGCACCCCATAATATATTTAAGTCGAAAATTTACTGATAGTGAGAAAAGTTTCTGCGCCACTGAAAGAGAGTGTGCAGGGATTATTTTTGCGATAAAAAAGTTAAGGCATTATATTGATGGACAAAACTTTTCTATCGAAACCGATCACAATCCTTTGGTGTTTCTAAAAAGAAATTCTGGAAATAATCCCAGATTATTAAGGTGGTCCTTAGCTCTGCAACCTTATAATTATGCCATTTCTCATCGCGCAGGCAAAGACATTCCGCATGTTGATTGTCTGAGTCGAGTTTAAGGAGATTTCTTGATAAACTTTTGTATATAATTATTTTAAGATTTTTTATTTTTTATTTCACTGTGTTTTATTTCATTATATGTGCATGATTTCTTATCAGAGCGCGGAAAAAAAAAGGAAGGTAGTATTATCTTATTCATGTATGTTTTATTTCTTGCCACTCTGATGTAATTTGAGCTTGCAATTCTTTATCCGACTCTTAGAGATTCTTAGTGTTTCACCCTTAAGAATCGTTTGAGGAGGAGGTGCTGTAAAGAATTTGAGCTTCGACATCCAGCTGCACTATGTGTCATTCTAGCATTTCCTGTGAGTACACTTAACTGCATACCTTCCCTCGCTATTTTTGCCTTGAAGACTAGCAGACGCCGAATTCTATTGTACTGTGAGCGGAAAGTTCGGACAGTGATGAAGTGGTAAGGCGTTACCCAAAAAGGGGTCTTATGCTTTGATCCTTGCCGAGTTCGTGGGAAAGAGTTCATCTGCGAGAGAAGCGATCTCTGCACACGATTTTTAGGTTTGCGCCCGAAACTTTGCCCTTTGTCTTAGAACGTCCAATGACGGACTTTGTGAAAACGAAACAGAGGGATCTCAAGGCTGCTAAGAGGCTGGAGAGTTTCGAAGGGCCCGCCACGACAAGACCCCGCCCTTAGAAGAAGGTCCCCTGCGAGAATGAAGAAGAGAGGGGACAGTTTTTTTTGGAGAGATCGAAAAGGAGAGTGTTGACTCTCTGGAGAAGGGAAAAGGAAACGTCAGTTTCTAACTCAGCGTGGTGTAAGCGCTAGTGAGGTCCGACCTCTAGAATTGATACAGCAGGTATCCGGTGAAAATCCCAGCGAAGTTAAAAAGCACACCAAGTGCGAGAGTGAGAGTTCTTAGACTCAGAATTAACGAGTATTAGTAGATCTTCCGAAGAGAAGGAACGGACGAGCCTTGGTCCGAATGAACTTTGTTTTGTAGTCACGACTGTCTGTAATGTTTAGAGACTTTTGTTTGTTTCAGTTACACTTGGAGTCAAGAGGTCATTAATTTATAAGCGATTGACTCACGAAAAATAATTAAATGCTGTAATTAACTTTCTTGTACATATTTTCATTAGAATTAATATTGGTATGCAATAAATTCTATTTTCTAATTTATACGAGAAATTCTCTGTGCCAGCGATCCGATCTCGCTACCACTCACCATCTTTTATCGGGTCGGTATAGAGGAGTTACTACAACAAAATAGCAATTTTTTTTTAAATAACCTGAAAGAATTAAACATTAAAAAAAAGACTCTGATTCAGAGTAAGAGTTTTATTTATAATAATGAAAAGGAAATCGCTTAACGCAATTTGTCCCCCAAAAATGCTTGCCTTTTCGTAGATTTCGTTTCACTTGCATCAATGGTAGGATTGAACAAACCACTCCAAAGAAAGCTACATGTTTAAATCTATCCGAATTTTTGTCTTAGTACCATACCGAAATTCGTATACAAGGTGTCATTATAAATCTATGATTCCAGTTAAATCATAGGGTATTGATATAGAACATCATGAAAAAATCAAAGTAGCAGACATTAATGGCAAAAAAAGTAAAGTCGTTTATAGATAAATGTATAAAATGAAATGTTTGTCTCAAGATGATTACAAAATAAAAATTATACGCAGATAAATGAATTTTAAAAAATTACCAAAAAAATATACACCAATTTTACAACTGTACACTCTCTAGCTTATGTTGATTAATTCATTACGTGAGAACTACTGTTAATAAAAAATCAAGGTAAAATAGTTCTATTCAACTTTTATGTATTAGATTTGCAAATAATAAAATGCATGTCATGGGCGCCAGTAAGGGAGGGGGACAAGAGAGGGCGCTTGCCTCTTCTTGGATTTTATTTTATTTTAATTCTTTATCTTGGATGATTTTGAGAAAAAAAGGGAGTGTTAAAATTAACTTTTTTGCGTAATTTTCAATGATAAACAACTAAGAGAAAAATCGCTCTTGAGCAAAAGTCTTTATATAGTATAAAAGAACTTGGTATAAAATTATCCCAATGAAATCTTATGCCTATGTAAATTTCGTTCTTCCAGAGCTCATGGTACAAGTTATTTCACAAAAGAAGGAAGAATCTTAGTATATCGAATAGAAATCCCCTTTGGATTAATCAAAGTTTGGTTCAGAATCAAATACATAATCGGATTTTAGAAAAGTCCTTTTTTTAATTTAACTTTGGTCAAATTTCCAGCAATTTCTTTAAAATTTATATTTGTTTAAATTATCATTTATTTGAATTTCAGTACTGAGAAATACTTACTGTACAATGGGCCAAATACTATATTTCACTAAATAAATAATCCCTAATGATGAATGAAACTTCTATGAAACAGTGCGTCATTCTGACGCAATTGTACTTTTGATTACGATAATTTTACTAGTGAAAGGTTTCCGCTCAGTGTTCTTTTCATATCATATGTTCCAGGGGGTTGGGGGAAGTACATAAATTTAAAGAATATAGTACAGGCACCGAATGAACGAAATCCCTGAAGGTGGAAAATTTTGGAACATATGTGTACCTGTAGAAGTAGTTTAATCTTTTTTTCGGCAGGGGAGCCCTGTTTTCCATCGTTTAAGTGATCTTTAAAAATATGAACATAAACACAGAACTAAAAATCATTTATCACAAGAGGTTCAAAGGGTGAAGGGGCGCCTGCACTACTGACAGAAAAACTTTAGTTTATTTTTATTTTAGTGTTTACTTATTCGAAGTCGCTTGGAAATATTAAACTCGTAAAGAAAAAATAAACTAAAGATTTGAATGCAGTTCATTAATCATACTGTTACTCGAAAATTCTTCCAGGGGGGTGAGTTCCGTCGGAGAGGCACTGCCTCCCAAGAGATGTGCCTGGAAGAAACTCTGGTTCCGCTGAGGGCCTGATTATCGCAAGGGAAAACGAGGCAGCACTCCCCAGAGCTCAAATTCTAAAATGAGTCCACTTAAACCCAAAAATCGTTTTTTAATGAGTAGAAATTGTGGCTAAAAGCATGTTATATGGTCCCAACTGAATATTTTCCTCACGCACCAGGACGCCATGCAGGGTTAGTCGGGCCGTGGTTCCGCCGTTCTTAGTTTAGGGCCCAACATCCTTCGTAATTTGAAGAACTGAGGACTTTCAAACACTTCGAGTATGCATTGTAATTTTATATATTCTACTATATGTTGGATATTTGCAGAAATTTTCAAAGAAAGAAATAATAAATGAATCAAGCGACTTCAACTGTACTGTTTGGATTGATTCATTTCTACCAATTAGATAGTCCATTTACAGTAGTTTATTAAAATAATTATTGAACGACCGAATCGTATTGTATCTTTGCTGCGATCATTATAATAAGTTTAACTTACATACTATTTTAGTTATTCGATAAACATACCTTTTCTGGTTTTTCATTTTCGGCAATTTCTTTTACTGTGACACTATTGACTATTAGAAGAAGAAGATGAGATCCTATCCAGAAGACTATTCTAGAAAAAACTTTTTTCGAAGAAGCACATATATATAACATATATATAACATATATATTGAATAAATCTTAACTCTAAAAATAGCGAAAATTTTAAATATAACTTTAATAGTACAAAAACCAACCAAAATCCCACTATTCCTATTTCATAATCAGATAAAGGATACTTTTACGTATAGTTTGTAACAAAAATAAATTTAACAGTATTTGGTTAATTCGTCATTTTCCATAAAATATTTTTGATCTCAAAAGTTAAATATGTTTTAACGCACTTAAAATATGTTAAAAGGAACTGTATTTTATTAATAATCTATGTACTTTATCATGCATAAAATATTTAAAGGTGATTTGTTTATTAGATACTGAAATATGACTTTATTTATGACATTCATTGAAAATCGAACAGTCAAAAATGCAAACTCATGGCAGTTTTCCAAAATAATAAAAAAAAATTCTCAAAAACTACTTTATGTTTAAACAAAAAAATTCAGCGGTGATTATATCTTAACGGAGAGAAAAAACTTACTCATTTGTATTAGAATCTATAATGGTGGGTTACATGTTGAATTTTTACTACCTGATATGATGTGCAATACCCCATTTGCAACTGTTTAATTTTTCTAAATTTTCAAATTAGTATTTTCTTACTGTTCAAAATGTTACACAATAGAGCTCTTTGCGGCATTTCTTAAAATAAAAACATTAGACTAATTAAATTTCAGTTTTTTTGGTCAGGCACTTAAAATTTCCTTTTATCGGAGAATACCCCTAACAAATTAGTAACAAGCAAATATTATAACCAGAGGTCGGAAAAAACTACTTTTTTATTGTAGCGAACTACAACTTTTTATTGAAAATGTAGTTAACTACAACTACAACTACTTGTTTTTAAAAGTAGCGACTACAAACTACTTTTCAAAAGTAGTCACTATTCCGCTACTTTCAGATTTTGTCAAAGGGTTAAATTTACATTAGAAGTTAAAGAAACTGATTAAATATTAAAGCGACCCCTCATTATATCGCGTCTACCAGGATATAATTAAATAAATGTGAAATAACCGAGGGGATTAAAAAATTAAGAAATATAACAGATAAGAAATTTTTTTGTATTTGTTTCCAAGATGTTAGTTTATACGCACATTAGAAATTTCGTAGCAAAATTAAGAGAGACATTACAATCTAGAAAATTATCAGAGAGACAACTCTAAATGCAAAAAACATATAAATCTGTAAATAAAGCAATTCTGAATAATAAGAAACGTAGCGTTAAAACAGGAAGACCTAGTAACGAGTAAATAGGCAAATGTTGCCAGCAAAAAAATTAATTCCTTCGGTGAATTAGGACTTGATTTTAGCAGCAAGTGTCAATGGTAAAAATGTATGACCTCATGTGTTGCGTTGTTATAC
The DNA here is from genome assembly GCA_963931845.1 of Maratus michaelseni. Taxonomy (NCBI): domain Eukaryota; kingdom Metazoa; phylum Arthropoda; class Arachnida; order Araneae; family Salticidae; genus Maratus; species Maratus michaelseni. The sequence goes on from OZ007599.1 coordinate 277,162,601, forward strand.
ACTGCAGCTGAAATTCGCAAATTGTTCAGTAGAATAAACTTTTCACAAAAGAATCAATTTTCGGTCACGTGATTTGCAGAATACTACATTTTTTCACTGAAATAGCGTTAAAAGTAGCGTCAGTTTTCGCTATAAGCTACTGATTATTTGTATCGCAGTACTCGCTACACTACATTGTTCAAAAAATAGCGCGCTACACCACAATCTGCCGTAAAAAGTGGCGACTACTGTATTTTCGCTACTTGTAGTACGCTATTTCCGACCCTTGATTATAACATAGTAAAGCATAACATCACTACATAGTATAACACAAAGTCGCTTTTTCTGTCCCTATATCCCTATGTACGCTTAAATCTTTAAAACTACGCAACGGATTTTGATGCGGTTTTTTTTAATAGATAGAGTGATTCAAGAGGAAGGTTTATATGTATAATAACATCCATTAAATAGTGGAGAAATACTGTTATTTTTGAGGTTTTTAATGTGATGTCGTAAATAATTTCATTTTTTTCCGCTTATACATTGAAAACGCAGGCTGAACCCTACAAGATTTATCAAAATAATGTACTAATTATTGTACACATTAAAAAGGTCTACAGAAAACACAAAGAGATGAAGGTTTTCAAGGTTAACCCGAAGCAAAGCGAGGTAGGGCCGCTAGTATAAATTAAAATATATATCACTACATAGTATAACACAAAGTCGCTTTTTCTGTCCCTATATCCCTATGTACGCTTAAATCTTTAAAACTACGCAACGGATTTTGATGCGGTTTTTTTTTAATAGATAGAGTGATTCAAGAGGAAGGTTTATATGTATAATAACATCCATTAAATAGTGGAGAAATACTGTTATTTTTGAGGTTTTTAATGTGATGTCGTAAATAATTTCATTTTTTCCGCTTATACATTGAAAACGCAGGCTGAACCCTACAAGATTTATCAAAATAATGTACTAATTATTGTACACATTAAAAAGGTCTACAGAAAACACAAAGAGATGAAGGTTTTCAAGGTTAACCCGAAGCAAAGCGAGGTAGGGCCGCTAGTATAAATTAAAATATATATTATTGATAAATATAACTATTATAAAATATAAAATATTGAGGAAATTCATAAAAAATAAAAGCAATATTTCGTTCCGACATACAGTAGATGATTTCATTTAGCATTACTGATTTTTTTTCCGTGCTAATGGCGCTAAATAAATTCAATTTATTTTGATTTACAGAATATCCACAGAAATCTATGGATGCAGAGGAGGAATATATAAACCAAACAGCATCTATTAAAGCAATGCGATAAATTTGATATCACGTTTCGGTGTGTAATATCTTCGTTTTTTAACCAAAGTGTCATTTAGGGTTTTCAAAAGCAAGGATAAGCTATTTTATTATATATTTTATCAAATCTCCCAATCTAAAGTATACCTTCGCCTTGGATGAATTTCGTCATGAGGTAATTGACAAATCGTGTAAGCCATATTACAATATTTCCAAAATATCACCTATTCAGCAGAAAAGAAATTTTGAAAAGAAAAGTTATAACATAAATGACGATTTACAGTCAGATTACAACACATGTCGACAATACATTTGCGTTTTACTTCATTTTCTGCGTTGGCGCAAAACTGCGATCAGTGTCCATCCAAAGGAAAAGTGCTCTATTTTCTGAATACTAAAAACTTATGTCATGTATTTGTGTTTTTTCCCACCAATTACACTGACAGATTTATTTACAATTTGTCACACAATCAGATGGTATCTAAGCTGTTTGCGAAACTTTACTTCGTTGACGTATATTGTCAGCGCTTTCAAATATAAATTCATTCTGTGCGTTTTTTGACTGGGCTTTCTAGTATGTAAACATGGAAAAAATTGACTTTTACTCGCCCTGGAAAAATATCTTTAAAATAGTACTGCATCGTAAAAAGAGGGGGTGGGTTGTTGAACGTGACTTACGTTACGGAAATTTCATATTCTAAACGTGAATTTGTGAAACATGATGGAGTTATGTCAACACTTATACAAATTAGACAAAAGAATTTTATTAAACAAAAGCCAATTTCATTTCATTATATTGAAGATGATTATTGCCTTCATGGAAAACTTCATTAGAAAATATTTAAAGTCTTCTTTATCAGGATAAGCATAATTGCAATCATATTAAAGCTGGTCCGTAGAAATGCTTTCTACCATAGAAGCAACCACACGTATGCTCGGCCTGATGAAGAGATCTTAAAATTTGATTTCAAAACTAGCTGTTATCTAAAAAGTATTTCCACAGTGTTAGAATTCTATAATTCCAGTATTGTATGACTCTTTTAATGGGTCAAACTTTCTACAGCTGTATTTACTGATGAAACATAAATCTACAGAATTTCGTTCACACCTTATGGAAACGATTTTCACAATTAATTTCTACGAACAAAAGCCGTATTTTTGTGACAATTTGATCCTGTTGGATAATATTGATAACTTGGATGAAGCTTCCATGTTCCATGATAGTAGAATTTTTCTTACTACATTCGTGTCAATATTCTTCCACATCTCTTGGGTGGCATTTCAAAGTCTTTTCAATATTCATAGATGGCGCCTTCCTAACGCTTGCTTTAACATACCACTGGATAAAGCGTGGCTTTTTTTAAGTTTCTGTAACAAATAAAGAGCATTTTTTTTATCAGGCAACTGAAGGGAAAAACAATAGCGAAATGGGTTCGTGAACGTAAAGGAAAGTTTCCAAAGGGATTCATGATTGCTGATGGATATTACTATGAAGTTAAATTAAAGCTAAAAAAATGAAGTAATGATAAAGTAAATTCCCTCTATTATCAGCAAAATACTTAGAACCCGTTTTCGAAGGAGAAATTCCTGTTTTATATAGATAAACAACAACAAAGTCTAGCTTCATATGAACAAAGCCTCCAGTCACACTTCTAAGTCAACTATCGCATAATTAGCGAAACAAAAATTGCAAACAGGAATAAATTGTTTGAAAAAGAAAAAAATATCTGTAAAATTACTTGACTCTTCCCTCGTGGACATTCAAACCGTGTTTTCTAGAAAACAAATGTGAGCTATTGATAATTTTATGAACTCTGGGTTGAATGACACAGGAATAAAAGTTATTTTCAACCAAACAAGATTCTCTACTTATAAAGCAATTATAAAATTATGTTTTCCATAAAAGAGTGTTTCGTCCTAAGCCTGTATGCAGTCAAATAGTGATTCTTCCAGTCCGCCAATCAGAGTTGTGCTCGGTGTCCACGTGACTCTCAGTTGTCATCTGCAGTTTTGTTTCGTTATGTTAATTTTGTTTTAAGTACAATGTGTTGTAATCCATTTTATTGAGTGAAATAAACCATAATTTTAACATATTTGGAGATGGAAGAACTAGTAGATGGTGTATAGTGAACACTGTAAATTGTAGGACGCGAAAAAAGTAGTAAACTGGTGGAAAAAAGAAATAAGCGAAAATGAAAAAAGTATTCAGCATCTTCAGGTGCAATGTTTCTGTTCTATGCAAACATTTTAGCAAGACACTTTAATGTATTGAAATTAGGCCTAATGAAGTTAAGAAACTTCGAGACAGACTTTAGAAAGTTTTAAACAAACAGTGACAACTTTCCATCATAGCTACATTACTTCTTGCAAAAAATATCACTTTACGTAGACATTATAACCAAAACCAAAACAAGCCTCATTCATTGAGCTCACAATATGCCTCTTCTGCTTGTTATTTCATTACTTCTTGCAATGAAAGGAGAGTCACTGTTTGTAAAAACAAATTCTTAGCTATAATTAAGTAGGTCGAAAAAGGCTGTCCCGAATTGTTACAATTGAATATCCCGGAAGGAATATCGACGAAAAGAGAGGTGGTGACAGGAAAAGTCAGCTTGGAATTAAAAAAAAAAAAGAATTTTTCTCAAACTTTAAGACATCAGAAATTCCTTATGGAAGAAAGAAATCAAAGAGGCTGTATTTGCTTTGTAGATTAAGTATAAGAAAGCTAGCTGTACGAAATTTACAGTCAAACCTGCAACGAAGATTTGTACAGATTTCGTTATGCCTATATTAAGGACTCTAAAGCGAAAGCTGGGTTACCGGGGTGGTCATCCCTTGCCTATATTAAGGAGAATATTCGTAAATGAATTTATCAAAGGCTTGAAGTCTCCGTCTACGGATGTTTGTAGCACATGTTCTTTAATGGATCAAAAAATGAAACATTTCCCTTCAGGGTCTACAGAAAGAGTGATTCCTATGACTGAAAGAGAAATTCATAAACTACGATCCAATTCATTTTATTATTTTACTAGCTGGCTTCGCTCGCTAGCGGGCCCCTAATTTACATTGGTGCCTCGAATCTTGTAAAACCTCGAACCGAACAAACCTCCGACCCGGGTCCCCGCTGCCTTCGGTACCGGATAATCCTTTAAGCACCGCAAAATCCATTAGTTCCACCTTCCGCTGCCAGAGGGTGCAATCTGTCCTATACGAACATAACCAAAATTTATAAAGCTATCGAAATCCAGTCGAAGGAGCCAAACCCCGTCGTAATCGGGCCCATAGAACCCGAGATAGGAAAGCAACATCTGGAGGTGAGACTTGGAACTAAAATCGATAAGTCCTGTCGATATCGAGTCGAATGAAATAAACCACATCGTGATGGGACCCTATACAATCCGAGTTAGCTGCAAAATCCGTTAGTTCCATGCAAAATCCATTAGTTCCGCCTTCTGCCGCCAGGGGGCGCAATCTCTTCTATACGAACATAACCGAAATCTATAAAGCTATCGAAATCCAGTCGAAGGAGCCAAACCCCGTCGTAATTGGGCCCGTAGAACCCGAGATAGGAAAGCGCCCCCTGGAGGTGAGACATAGAACTAAAACCGATAAGTCCTGTCGATCTCGAGTCGAATGATTCAAACCGCGTCGTGATGGGACTCATAGAACACGAGTTAGCTGCAAAATTCGTTAGTTCCACCTTCCACCGCCTGGGGGCGCAATTTGTTCTATACAAACATAACTAAAATCTTTGAGGCTGTCGATGTCGAGTCGAATGAGTCAAACCGCGTCGCGACCGGACCAATACGACCCGAGATAATTTTAAATAAAATAGCAAATTCATAGATTTTTTTTTCTGTACAAAAATCGGATTTTGCTAAAATAAAAAATTATGGGCCGAATTCGAAATTTTTTTTAATTTCTGAAATGTCAGCCCACTCTGAGCAAGGATGCGTATTCTTCAGATACAAAAATAAATTATTTTTAAAATTTTTATATAGCTTATAGAAACCGCAGTTCCTTTAAAAAGGAATTCTTTTATCTCCAGGAATAAACGCCGTGATGTCTGCTATTGAAATATGACTGCGATATCAGGTGTTCCCAAATAAAATCTTTTTAAGTGGTTTAATTAAATAAAAAAATAATTGTAAATTCCGTCCTAATTATCGGAGAAATTCGAAAATTATATATTTAGAATCCTTGTGAAAATTTACGGATGGATGTATAATTTTCAAATCGATAAATGTAACATTTAAAAAAATGATACACCTGGAATACTTCCACTATAAAAAAAGATGTTTTGTTTCATTATTGTTTCAGCAGACGGTTTGTCTCTGTTAGACGCCTGCTGGAGTATTGTAATTAAAACTGATCTTTTTTTCGACTTAGAATTAAAAGTTTGTTAATTGATAACTTCTCTTCTAATTTGTCGAATTTTATGAATTTTAGCATCCTGAATTCGCGAATTTTTTTTACGTCCGTCTGCAAATTTTCGTGCCGATTTGACGATTTTTGCGATTTTTTTTGAAAAAAGGCTGGAAAACTTCCAGTACGCCAAATTTATCAGAGACGGAATGAAAAATATTGGGGTGCAGGTGTAAGACGAAAGCTGATTGACTTGGTCGCGATCCTCGACTCAGACCCGTTCCAGTCAAAACTGAAATCGTTTCTTTGTTTTGGAAAAAATGCTCCTTTTTCGCTAATTTTTGAGACTTTGTTAATTAATAACTGTTTTAATTGAAGACCGATTTCTTCGATACTGAATGTCAACAATTCCGGGATTTTTCCGAATTTTTTTAAACGAAAAGCACTTTGCTACTCCCTACGGTTGCAGAGTTTTTCCACGTACAGACACACAGACGTTTCCGAACATTAATAATAAAGACTAGCTGATCCGCCCGGCGTGGCCCGGTCCCGTCAAAAAATGATGCGAAACGCGAAATCACTCTAAAAATCGCTGCACGAAACCGTTCCTCTGGTAACTCTTTGTCATTCGGAAATTAAACAGAGAGGCGGACCCGGAAGCGGATGTAAATTAAATACCACCTCCTCAAATGTCTGGATCATTTGATTCAAAGCGGGTCAGTTTTTGGTCAAAATTTAAAAAAAGGTTACCGTCGGATTTTCACAAAATATGCCTTTTTGGAATCAGAAAAATATACAACGTACATACTGCAAGTTTCGATTCAATACATCCAATACTTTTCTTAATACTCGAGGATGAGTGAGAATGGAAATATTTCGTTGTCTGGGATTATCAAATGGGTAATTTTCTTTTGCGATTTCAATAAAAATAGCCATTTTTGGCGCACGCGCAGAAAAATGTTTTAGTTCCACCACCAGGGGATTCATTATGTTCTAAATAAATTTTCCGACACGTATTTTTACTGCCTACGATATCGTGTATAGCAGACGTGCTACGCACGCGCTGAAAAATCTTTTAGTTCCAGTTTCCACCACCAAGTGGAGCATTCTGTAATAAATAAACCTCTTTCCGAACGAAACTCCGGCACTCGTTCTCGCTTCTTACGGCACCGTGTAGAAGGAGTGCTGTGCACGCGCGGAAAATCTGTTAGTTCCACTTTCCACCGCCAAATATATGTCTTAATTAGCTATATCTTAATTAGTTCATGTTAAGTTGAATGAACCAATTCTCGTTGAAATCGGGCTCATAGAACTAGAGAAAATAAATCATCCCCCTGGATATTAATATTCATAAATGGTGGTAACCAAGGGCTGGAAAAATTATACGAAGTTTATATAGTACCTGTGAGACCTCGGAAGAATATCAGAAAAGAGTTCGTTTGAATCGGACCAAGATTAAATGCAAAATCTTTTAGTTAAATTTTCCACCACCAGGGGTGCATTCGGTTTGAAACAAACCTCTTTGCAAACGAAACTCCGGCACGTGTACCCACTGCTTATGGAAATGTATAGAAGGCGTGCTGTGCACGCGCTGAAAATCTTCTAGTTCCACTTTCCACCGCTATGGGGCACCAAATCTATGTCTTAATTAGTTATCTATGTCTTAATTAGTTCATATAATGTTTAATGAATCCATTCCCGTTGAAATCGGGCCCTTAGTTTGAATCGGGCAAATGTGGTTGCACGTCTTCTTTGCGCCTGATGAATAAAGACAAAGTTTTTTCGAAAGGCCTTGCGCATTACATATTTTACGGTGTTATTAAGAAGTTTTTTTATGCTTTAATTTATAATAATCTCAAAAATCAGTATACTCAAACAATAGTACTGAATCATTTCGATTATCTTACCAAAACAAATAATAGCATTTCTAATAAATTTGTAGCATGCTACATTATTAACGCGAACTAAAAGTTGCAGATTTCAATAAAAAGAGAAATAAAATTACATATGCTTCATTCTGGGCCTAAATCGTCTAGCGACCACGACACTTTATTTAATGAAAGATTTTATGAAAGATTTAATAAAATGGAACCTGGTGCATTTTTTGCATCAATGCGTTTTAACTAATTACTTTTTTCAGTTAAAAAATGTATGGTAAGTTATTTTTGCAAACCTGCCAACTTTTACTATTTTTTATTACCACTGAAATTATACTAGTAAATTTAGACATATTTAATCACCAAAATCTGTGATTAACTAAGCCAAAAATTGCTATTAAATTTTAGCGGTAACAATAAAGCGCAAAAGTCGACAGCTACGCTTTATGTTTCACCGTTGTTTTGTGCAAATGCTTAGAATAATATATAAAATGAAACTTTTATTGTCAGCTGTTCTCTAAATTGACATACTTTTCAGATCTTAGTTGCCGGCGCCACGACATACAGAGGACAACAGCTAGCCACATTACTTACAAAACATTTTACATTTTCTGGAATTATAATCAAAGCTATAGCGGAAGTTGCTATCGGAGTTGTGAACATCTCCGTAATAGTAATAGTAACTATTCATATATACAAGAAATGCCAAACGAGAACAAAATATGTAAGTAAAATAATTATGAATATCTTATTTGAGTTACTACTAATTTGACATTTTTTACTGCACCCAAGCAAATAAAAAAATTATCTGAAATAATTTTTTATTTACAGTACCGTAAATTGGGGTTACTTGTGTCCTGAAGTGGGCTACTTGGACTCAAAACTAAAAAGTTATTAAATCAAGTTTAGATCTACTGTGTTGAGAGTAATTACGTGATTTACCAATACTGTAAGAGCACTAACAAGAGACACAGTATACCCAAAACTGATTTAAAACATTTGTTGTTTGTGTCCAAGTACACATCTCCTTGGTTAAATTACCCTTAAGATAAAAAGTCGGGAAAAAATAGTATACCCCCTAATAACTGTGCTACAAATCAAAATATGACTGTCACCAATCGATATTAGCATTGACATATAACATTCAATTACATACTTAAAATTTTACGAAGGGGTCGTTTATATATAAAAGTTGAAACAAATTTTAAAATTTTCAATATTTATACCGACATCAAATTTAGATTCTTCGATAAATTTTGTCTTTGGATTCTAAACAGAAAGTCATTTAGTCAAGTAATTTAGTAATTATGCAAGTTTAAAATTTTGAACTTCTAATGTTAAATTCATCTTAATCACTTAAAAAGAGATTGGGATGAGGATAGTTTCTGGAGCATAACTCAAAAACTTGACAGAAATACTTGAGAGAGAAATTTAGGGAAATACGTGACAATTTTTTCTGGAACTTCAAGAATATAAAGAACTTGTTTGCCCTCATATTTTGTAGCGAAGGTTTTTTTTACGAAGGTAATTGTGGGAACATCGACTTATCGGGTAAAAAAATAGTTTTTGAGATCATCTTAAAGAATAAAATATTCGAAATAATCTGGAGCTATAGCACATGTCTATAAGGATTTCAAACAGAATTTGGGTTCATTTGTGTAGGAATAGTACGTATATTCATGGAAATATAAAGGTTTTTTGAAAAATTCAAGAAATTTTCGGATGTTATTTGTTTATTGCATGCAGCATTTTTACCCAATTTAATGCTGTTTTCAGAACGTACATCAGAAATAATGTACTGCAAATAGAACAAAAATATATTAAGTACGTGATGATATATGAGAATTTGTATAAAATAAATTTTAAATGTACATGCGCCAATGAATAACAAAACTTTTTTTGCATAATTTAGTAGTAAAGTAATTAAAGTGACTTATATAAAAAGGTCACTCAAATATTGTGAAAATTTAAAAAGGTATAGGTGATATAGCCAGCTGAATTTCAGTTGCTTTCTAAAAGTAGCTGTGTGATTTTCCATTTTTAATTCTTTTGAATTTAATTTTTTATTTATGCTTTAATTCTCCTTGTAACAATCATGAGAGCGATTCCATTCCAACAAGAAATAATTATCAAAATCGAGACATCCGTTCCAACGCTACGCGTGTACATATTTCAAATACTAACTGTTTTGTTCGAAATCAGTTAATAAAAAATGACAATTTCTGGAAAATCCCTTATCATCCAACTGATCTTAGAAAACAACTCAGATTTTGCTTACTACACTACTGGCCATTAAAAATTCTACACCATGAAGGAATTAAAATAACAGAATGATATTTATTGGACAAATACATTATAATGGGAAGTCAAGTGATTACATTTTCAGAAAATTTGGAGGTATAGATCCCGAGAAAACACAATCCAAAGCAGCCACCTCTTGCCGCAATAACAGCATTTATCTGCCTAGCCATGGAGTAGAACAGAGATTGGATGTCATGTACGGGTACATCAGTCCATGCAGCTTTACCACTATGCCACAGTTCATCAACCGTAGTGACGGGCGTGTGGTGGCGGGCCAGTCGCTCAGAAGCCATTGACAGGACATTTTCAATTGGTGAAAAATCATGAGAACGTGCCGGCCAGGGCAACAGTCGAACATGTTCTGTATCAAGGAAGGTCAGGATAGTACGAGCAACATACGGTCGTGCATTGTCCTGCTAAAACGTAGACTTGCGGAGGCATCGAAGATAAGGCAGAACCACGGGCCGTAACACATCAGAAATGTAACGGCTGCTCTTGAAATTGCCGGCAATGCAAACAAGAGGTTATCGAGACGTGTATCCAATGGCACTTCATACCGTCTCTCCAAGTGATATGACAGTATGACTATTCGAATGCAAGCTGGCAATGTGCGTTTTCCACGATGCTGCCAAACATGGATGTTAGCATCATGATGCTGCATACAGAACCTGGATTCATCAAAGGCGACGTGAGACGCCATTCCTGCTTCATATACAGTATCATGATGCCAGCATCCATATTTGGCGGCATCGTGGAAAACGCACATTGCCAGCTTGCATTCGAATCGTCATAGTGTCATATCACTTGGAGTGACGGTATGAAGTGCCATTGGATACACGTCTCGGTAACCTTTTGTTCGCATTACCGGCAATTTCAACAGCAGCCGTTACAATTCTGATGTGTTACGGCCCGCGGTTCTGCCTTATCTTCGATGCCTCCGCAACACTACTTTTTAGCAGGACAATGCACGACCGCATGTTGCTTGTACTATCATGACCTTCCTTGATGCATAACATGTTTGACTGTTGCTCTGACCTGCACGTTCTCCTGATTTCTCACCAACTGAAAATGTCCTGTCAATGGCTTCTGAGCGACTGGCCCGCCACCACTCGCCCGTTACTACGGTTGATGAACTGTGGCATAGTGTTGAAGCTGCATGGAGTGATGTACCCGTACATGACATCCAATCTCTTTTCGACTCCATGGATATGCAGATAAATGCTGCGGCAGGATAAATGCAGAGGTTGCTGCTTTGGGTAGTGTTTTCTCCGGATCTATGCCTCCAAATTGTCTGAAAATGTAATCAAGTGTCCTTCCCATTATAATGTATTTGTCCAATAAATATCATTCAGTTATTTGCATTCCTTCATGGTGTAGCATTTTTAATGGCCAGTAGTGTATATTGCGGATATCTTTCCGAATGTTCACAATATTCGATTGACTTTTAAATGTGGAGTGTGACTACTAATTTATGAAAAAAAAATATTTTTATCGCCCGCGCATGTGCAGTTAAAATTTATTTCAGACAAAGGCAAATATTTTATGTAATATTTAATGCATATATAATATAATTTCAGTATAATTTTTCTGCTAGACTGTGTCAAATTTTCGAAGAGTGGTGTTAAGTTTAGTTGAAAACCATACATGTAAATAAAAAAACATGCGAAAAATTCTTAATTTTTTTAAGGGAACCTTTTATGTATCCATAAATATACGTTTTATTCATACACAAATATTGTACAAGATCCTCAATGTCATGTGCTTCAGCTACAGATTATTTTGATCATTTTAATTTACAGGATGATTGCAAATATATTTTTAATTCTATTTCTTGTTGGTTCCCTAAATGACCTCGGCATCAAACTTTCACTGAAAAATACGAGGTCAAACAAGTTCTTTACATTCTTAAAGTTCCAGAAGAATTCACCAAGTATTTCTCTAGATATTTGATAAAACGTCTAAAATCGGAAGTGACCGTTGACTATTGGCTATGTAGTGTATATTTTGAAATTCATATTCGAAAAAAAGAATCGTAACGTGAGAATTTTTTAAAAGAAATCAATTTCCAAAACCTTTAAATATGCAAATCCAAAATTACAGATCATTCCGTCAAGTAGTTTTTGAGTTATGATTTAAAAAAAAAAACTACTTTCAGTTCAATCTGTTTTGCGACGACTGAAGATGAATTTGGGAATTTCAAACTTTAAACCTGCATAAGTTTTAAACTACTTGCTGAATCACATTTTTTTATCCAAAGGCAAAATTTATCATAGAATCCAAATATCATGGCCAAATTAGGAATTAATATTGAAAAAATTGAAGTTTGTTACAATTTCTTTATGTAGACGACTCTCTAAGAAAAGTTTAAGTAAAATATTAATTAGTAGACATTATTACTAATCTATTCGCATCAGTCAGATTTTTATACAATGATCTGCGGCGAGATAGTGTGGGGTATATTATTATTCCACGACTGGACATTTAAGTGGTCGAAATAAGACTAGTTACATTATTTTAAAAAGTATGTGTGCTGTTGATTTACATATATGCATCGAAAGTGTAAGGGAGAAGGAAGTTTTTACTAACAAAAAAATTATCTAAATATAGAAGAATCAATGATAAAGTAATTATTTACAAACTTTAGTGCGAAATGTTTCAAAATATATAACTTGTCATATTTGTTTGAAATCATGCGTAGCATTATTCTTTTATATGTATACATTTTAACTACCCTTCAACTGTAGAACTTTTTAAAAATAAATAAAAAAATTATTCCATTGTGAAGATTCAGCATATTTCTGGTAGTAACTTTTCAATCTTCAACAGAAGGCATTTTAATCAACTTGCAACAAAGAAGGTTCCTCATTTTTTCGCTTGCTTTTTCTACGTATGTTTATGCGAAACTTTTGAAAGGATGGTCCCATTTTTAGGTGCGTTCGTAATTATATAAATACGTAGCACCTATTGTCGTCGCTTGGTCCGTCCGTCTGTCTGTCTGTCCGTCTGTCTGTCCGTCCGTCCGCATATAACAACGCAAAAACTACCCAACCGAATGGCTTGCAATTTAAAATATATTATCTTTGCAGAATTTTGTCAAGACATTTCAAATTTTATTAAAATCGAATCAAAACTTTAGGAGATATTAATAAAAATATTTATTAAGAAATTTGAATTTTTTTTTTAATCGGTGCTTTTTTGTTATAGGAGCTTCCGAAGTTCAATCGTCAAGCGACCGAGATACTTATTTTATTACAGAAATTAATCTGCAGACGATATAATTCATTTCACAGAATTAAAAATCAGAAAAGATCTGAATATTTATGTAACTAGTTATAGTACAAACGCACCTCATTTGTCACGTTTGACGTACAATTTTCAACTTGTTATACTTTTTTTTAGCCGAATTCTCTCTTTCTGTAAATGGTCTCCTTCTATAGATTTTAATATCATTAGGATCTAAAAGTTATATATTTGCCACTCTGTCTGTGTTTAATGCTTTTTGTCTTTATAGGTTTTAACATTCGTAAAAATTGACCAATAGTTTTTGAGTATGGTGTTAAGGTACACATTGAAACTTTACGTTTTAAAAATATAATTAGTATCTCATACAGTTTTTTTTTTTTTTTTACAAGAATACTTAAAAAATAATAATAAACATCGTCTACTGCGCGTCAAAATAAGCGATATTGGCTACAATGAGATTTAAAAGAAGTAATTTTTAACAAAAAATAAAACCGACTTCAAAGACTAGTTTCTTACTTTCGTGTTCTTTTGGCAAATTTGTATTGTTATCTACTATAAGGTACTCGTCCGAAAATTTTATTTAAAGCAAGCTCCAGGCCTGATTCACTTTAATCGGAACCAGCCACGAAATCGAAAATGAAAGAACAATAATCCACATTTTATTGGATTGGCAAATAAAGCGACCCGTAAAGTTGGATTGGGCGATAAAAAAATTCGATTACATAATGGTCAACGCGGAATAAATTTTTGCAGCTAATTTTATTTATGTTACACATTTCTATCATAATGATGTCGGCATACATGTTTGAGGTGCAACAAGATGCTTATTGCAAAATATGATGTGCATAGATAAGAGTTATTTTTCATTTACAGGGACACACAAAATATCTCGATTACAGTACTCTCTATGAGCGATAAATGCTGGAAGTGCGTTTTCAGTTGTGGGATGTCCTTTTAAGTTTAACTAATGTTCTTCATTTTCCATCTGAACTATATTCAATATAATAAAATATGTATTTAAAATATAAAATGAATTCATATACAGAACTATAATAAATTTATATAATGCAAAGAACTGGATAGATTTCCGTCTTCCGTCTGTGAATGATATTTTATGAAAGTACGTTTTCAGTTGAGGAATGGCGTCCATAAAATATGAAGATAGTCTACAAGGCTGTGCAACATTATTGGAGTGTATTTGCGTTTATTGGTGGAAATTTATGAAAGGGAATTTTCGACTGTGCTATATGTTTTGTAACTAAGCTAAACTTTAGCAAATTTTGCAGTTTATATGCATATCTATAGATCACACACACACACACACACACATATATATATATATATATATATATATATATATATATATATATATATATATATATACATGGAATCACAAAATAATTCAAGTACCTTTCCGTCTATTAATGGTAATTTCTGAAATCTGGTTTTCAAATGTGGTATGCTTTTTATAAGTTGTTTAGCTACATATCTTCTATTACCATTTTAAAGGGTGAAGTTCCCGTATGGTATTCTGAAAGTGTTGGAAAGTGTTTCATTGTCTATGTTTGACACGTGATTTTCCCTTCTTCTGTTTTATTAATTTATTTTTTTACTAATAAAACACTAGTACTCTTTCTTTGTGGGAGGGGTGGGGTAGGAGGGGCGGGATATTTTTCGAAACATGAATACTATACTATATTTAATTTCAACCTAGCATTTAATTACCTGTTTCATATGATGCTAAAAAAATATACACCAGCTTGTTAAAGATTTTATCAAACAATTTCATTGCTATTAAGTTTAGCTAACTATTAAGAAACTAAATTGTACTACACCATAACTAAAATTCTATAGAAATGATAGAAATTCGGTAAGATACGAAATTAATTTTAAAATAATGAACAACAATAGGGGCCTGTGCATGCTTCCTGACTACGCCTATCATTTTTCAAATAACGTACCGTCTTTCTAGTGGACCACTCTGCCTGCTTCCCCCCCCCCCACACACACACACCTTTTGAGAGACAAACTACATTTGTCTGCATATTCTGAAGAGTAATTCTAAATATTTTTGTTGAATATAATTCCACTAATTGAAAAATGAGCAGTGACTACAAAAGTATTGTCATTTTACTGACTGCATTTTCAAATATAAGTTAGATTGATCTTTTTTCGAATAATTTTGAAGATGTTCAGAAAGCGGAATTTTACTTGGTATTATCCATTCCTTATGTACGTATTCATATACTTGAAAAAGCAATCGATTGTTTCTTAATTTAAAATATTCTAATTTTTTTAGAAGAATAAAACGTAAATAAGATCAATTGGTTTCATATTTATAATAAATTTACATTGTTTTTACATAAAAGTTGAATTTCTTTCACACACCATCAAATTTGAAAGAAAAGTACAGCCTCAGTTTAATTATTATAAATTTTAATCTCAATTCTAAATTTTTATTGCTGCTGTAAAGTTTTCCAATCATTTAGTAAGTTACATGTTAAGGTATTTGATAGCCTTCAGATCAACTGCTTTTATGAAGCTCAATCAACATTACCCCCATACCTAATTGTATTCTACTGTGAAAGGTTTTATCATTGTAGAAATATAAAAGTGAATTTAACCACCAAAATCTAAAATATATTATTGACTTACACGAAAATAGAGCTGCGCATTTCACTTATACAGTCCCTGGCCAAATTATTAGACGCAGTTGTTTTTATTATAATATTTGGTCTAGTTTTGTTAAATATCTGGAAAGATACATGAGGAATTTTCCTGAAACTTCAGGTGTGTAAACAACATGATAGATGTCAAATATTTCTGAGAAGATTTTTTCTTGAAACCCCATAAGGGGCCGTCAACATATTGAAGAAAAACGTATATGTTTTTGATAACCCTGTAAAAACATATATCACAAAAGCGTTGAAACGGTATCACACGCTTAGGAGGCTTCTTTTAATAAACTGTGTTCATTTTTATGAGGATTGCACGTATACTCGTGGAGAAATTAAGCTTTTTATAAAAACAATTCCAAATTTCACCAAGTGTTTTGCTTATAATTTTCAGAGTTCTTAATATAAAAGAATGTTCTTTTCAGGAACAATGACACACAACATTATATACAATACCCTGCAATCAGAATTTTGAAATAAGAAATATTGGAAGAAAAATGAGAAGGTTCGCTAAATATTGTTTCACTGCGCATGCGCGAATTCATTCAAAACTGTGCATAATATATTAGCTAAATGTATAGAGCAACTTTTGTGAAAGTTTCAAAAACATAGTTTAAAAATTCTGACAGTGATAGTCGATAGAATAAGATTTAAATTCGCTGTTCCCAAAAGGAAGCAAAAAAATGAGGGGCTGTATCCAAATATACTAGCTTATGAAAGTTGACATAATAAGAATGAAGTGTCTCTCATTGAATATTTGGATGCCGCCCCTAATCTTTTTGCTTCCTTTTGGGAGCAATGAATTTGAAGCTTATTCTATCGACTGTCACTATCAGAATTTTTAAACTATGTTTTTGAAACTTCCACAAAAGTTGCTCTATGCATTTAGCTAATATATTATGCACAGTATCTTTTGATTGAATTCGTGCATGCGCAGTGAAACAATATTTAGCGAACCTTCTCATTGTTCTTCCAATATTTCTTATTTTTAAATTCTGATCGCAGGATATTGTATATAATGTTGTGCGTCATCTTTCCTGAAAAGAACATTTATTTATATTAAGAACTCTGAAAATTATAAGCAAAATACTTGGTGAAATTTGGAATTGTTTTTATAAAAAGCTTAATTTCTCCACGAGTATATGTGCAGTCCTCATAAAAATGAACACAGTTTATTAAAAGAAGCCTTCTAAGCGTGTGATACCGTTTCAACGCTTTTGTGATATTGGTTTTTACAGGGTTATCAAAAACATATTCGTTTTTCTTCAATTTGTTTAAGGCCCCTTATGGGGTTTCAAGAAAAAATCTTCTCGGAAATATATGACGTCTATCATGTTGTTTACACTCCTGAAGTTTCAGGATAATTCCTCATGTATCTTTCCAGATATTTAACAAAACTAGACCAAATAGTATAATAAATACAACTGCGTCTAATAATTTGGCCAGGGACTGTAGTGACTTAAAACAAACACAAAAAAGAGAATGTTATTCTCAAAATCTACACATTCTTTTATCGGAATTCGTTTTATGTAAATGTCCGAATTCAATATTATTTTAAGAATCCTTCTTTTGAAAACAATTGCACGTATAGAATGTTTTAAACCTGTCTATTTTATAAATGAAAAAGCTTACTGAATCGTGAAAAAAGTTAAAGAAATGTAAATTGAGGCTTCGTCTGCAACGTATTGTTATCAGTGAATCATATGCAGCGTTGAAAAGTTAACACACACAATATCTGTACATAAAAGTTTGAGCCAAAAAAAGAAAGATGAAATGTTTGTATCAGCTATCATGGGGTTTTATCAACTGACTGTATAGCATCACAATTATCAATATTTATTTTATAAACATTTATTGCACAGTGTATTTCTGAAGATATTTTTTATTGGTATAATTCAACATTACAAAATCTTTATAAGATTTATTTATTTAAGAATATCATCGTATCACTGAATTATGGTATACAGGATGCTTCCTTAATTACGTTTCGCCTCAAGTAACTGGACAACAGAAATAGATGCTTCCATGATCGTGGTATCTAGATATATTAAAATGGATATGCACTAAATGATGAGATATCTTACAGCATCCCCTAGCGTTAAACTGCAAAGATAGCGTTTCTATTTTTATAACGTTGCCTTAAGAGCCTACATCAATCATGCGAAAAAACACGCAAGCTAATGTTAGTCTACGGGAAGGTTCTTGCGCGATTTCTCGCTCGCATTTTAATATTTTTAAATGATTTTTTTTTGCATAGAATAGCTGAGGTCGATTTCTAACGTTGTTAGTTGTTACATTTTCGATTTTGGTTCCAGTTTTTTTATATAAGGTTACTTTCGCTTTCAGAACCAGTTCCAACCGGTTCCAAAATTGAAAATGTCCGCTTATAAAAAAAAAACTGTAGCAAAAAGCAGAAAATTAAAAACTAACAACGTTAGAGATCGACCTCAGCTATCCTATGCAAAAAGATTCATTTAAAAATATTAAAATGCGAGTGAGAAATCGCGCAAGAACCTTCCCATAGACTTAAAATTAGCTTGAGCGTTTCTTAGCGTGACTAGCGTAGTCTCGGTCACGGTAAGTTGACTGTAATGTTACACTGTAATCTTGTGACCGTCGATCACAGGACGTGGATGTAACAATCTCTCTGACGTCCTACGTATCTCCAAAAAGTAAAAAATTAAAGCTTGTTTGAATCTTTTTGGAACGAGCATCTGCAATGAGGGTTTAGCTTATTATATCTATTTTAAAAACATTGCGTCCTGCCCTCAATAATTTGATTTATTAAACCTGGATAATATAAGAGAGTTATCTGAAAATAAGAATGCATTTTTATTACATTAGAAAATATTTTTGTCTTAAAATGGGAAGCGGGGTATTATACAATATTTCAATATCTCATTATAAAAATGAAATAACCTACATAAAACGACTGAAAAGAATTCCGTATAATTTGTAGCAAAATGTACATTTTGTTATTTTGAAATACAACATTTCTTTGATTTGTTTAAAGCCTGAAATAGTTCTCTAGAAAATTTTGAAATATTAAACACATAAAATGCTAACTAGCAGAGTAAAACATTTGAACATATTGGAAATAAACTTTTTAACCAAAAATAGAACCGACTTCAAAAACTACTAAAAAGTGAAAAATAAATTTTTTAACCAAAAATAGAACCGACTTCAAGAACTACTACAAAGTAAAAAATAATTTTTTTTAGATAATAGTTAATAAGAAATTAAATTAAGAGCATTGTATTTACCATGCATATTATTATATTTATGTACATTAATTTGATTTTTTGGAGTCGGTGCCAGCCAAGCCAAGTTAAAGCCATATTACCATTTTTAAACATTTCATCTGACGTTATACATGTATATTTTCAAATGAGATTAGCAACTATATGTCGACAAACATTGCTTTGGAAATTAGTTAATCATTTAAATCATTGTATTTTCTACCATTTGATGAGTTATATGTATTTTTTTTTATTATTATTGTCTCGTATTTATGTAGGTATAATTTATACGCGTGTTACGATTTATATTGGCTATTTTGTTTTGAATTTTGTACTTGGCTTGGCTGGCACCGACTCCAAAAAATCAAATTAATGTACATAAATATAATAATATGCATGGTAAATACAATGCTCTTAATTTAATTTCTTATTAACTATTATCTAAAAAAAATTATTTTTTACTTTGTAGTAGTTCTTGAAGTCGGTTCTATTTTTGGTTAAAAAATTAATTTTTCACTTTTTAGTAGTTTTTGAAGTCGGTTCTATTTTTGGTTAAAAAGTTTATTTTTCGCTTTTTAGTAGTTTTTGAAGTCGGTTCAATTTTTGGTTAAAAAGTTTATTTTTCGCTTTTTAGTAGTTTTTGAAGTCGGTTCTTTTTTTGGTTAAAAAGTTCGTTTATTTATTTATTACTTTAGTGATATCCGTATTTACATTAAACCATATTGTTTCTAATATATTTTTTATTTCACGCTAACATTGACAGTAGACTCGATTACGGAAGATTAAAAAATTTATCATTATTCTCATCTAATGTCTTTAAAGCCTTTAATGATATCTATATTAACATTAAACCATATTGTTGCTAATATATTTTTTATTTCACGCTAACCTTGGCAGTAGACTCAATTACGGAAGATTAGAAAATTTATCATTATTCTCATCTAATGTCTTTTAAAGCCTTTAATGATATCTATATTTATATTAAACCATATTGTTGCTAATATATTTTTATTTCACGCTAACCTTGGCAGTAGACTTGATTACGGAAGATTAGAAATTTTATCATTATTCTCACTTAATCGTCTTGGATAATGTGTCATAATCGGTCTGTATACTACAGTTTTGATTACTGCGTAACTCACTGATTTCGGTGCTTATTGTTAATGTGTACTGATTTTTACGATCCGTACAAGGTAAATACACTGCTCTAACAATGTCGCCTATAATACTATCCGGAGTAACCCCTTTCTTTCTTTCTTTCTATATTGTCACTCTATAGTTAATATTATGTAGTAGAAATATTAAAAAACAATTGCAGAAGCATTTATATACAACTGTATTGTATAATATAATATAGATAATTGGATATTTTAAAGGCAGTTTCCAACTAGTGCGCCACAGGTGATAAATCGCCGAATATTTTCTGGTATATAATTCTGGTATATATAATGTATGATAGTTGAAACAACAATGCATTTAATTATGCGCCAATAAACGCTCGTCAAAATATGCCAAACCGCACTGAAACTGCAACAATGGAACTTTTAAAAGATTCAAAAGTAGATTTGTTGTGGCATAATTTATAGTTTTATCCGTACATTGTATTATATTTATCCAATTCACAATTTTATGTAATTTTGCTTTTAAAATTTGGCAACACTCAAAAGTTTTAGTTTTTGTTTGGATCTTAAAAAGTTTGTTCTGTGAAAATAAATCCTATAAGTTAAAGCTGATTTAAATATGTCAGTCTTTTTAGGTGCGTTCGTAATTATATAAATACGTAGCACCTATTGTCTTCGTCTGGTCCGTCCGTCTGTCTGTCCGTCCGTCCGCATATAACAACGCAGAAACTACCCAACCGAATGGTTTGACATTTAAGATATATTATCTTTGCAGAATTTTGTCGAGACATTTCAAATTTCATTAAAATCGAATCAAAACTTTAGAATATATTAATCAAAATATTTATTAAGATATTTGAATTTTTCTAAAAATCGGTGCTTTTTGTTATAGGAGCTTCCGATGTTTAATCGCAAGCGACCGAGATACTTATTTTATTACAGAAATGAATCTGCAGACGATATAATTCCTGTCACAGAATAAAAAATAATCCAGATCTGGATATTTATATAACTAGCTATAGTATAAACGCACCTCATTTGTCACGTTTGACGTACAATTTCAAACTTATTATTATTTGCAACATGAAAGACGTGAACCCAACAACTGGTGACCCGAACGTAATAACTCTTGATAATAATCGATTTGCTTAAAATTTTGTATATGCGTTCATTGTGATAAGGAGCTCATTGGCTAAGTATAAAGAGGGGGTGAGATTGGCTAACCCCCCCCCCCCCTTTAATTTATTTATGCAGAATTATAATCCGATAAGTTAAAGCTGATTTAAATATGTCAGTCTTTTTTTTATTTGCAAATTCCCGTAATAGAATATTTTATGATAATAAATGAAAGTCGTCTGCCCAACAAATTAACTATTTTTTAAAATGCTTATTTTTTGTTTTTGTTTTTATTGAATTTCTGAAAAAGTACTGAACCAATTTTCATAAAATTTAAATGGGACCAATTCGAGAGTATTTTCTTTCGAATAAAAAAAAATCACATAAATAGGACTCATAGTTCCGGAGTAATCGGTGAACATACATAAAAGATTTTAAGATTCAAAAGTAGATTTGTTGTAGCATAATTTATAGTTTTTATCTGTACGTTGTATTATATTTATCCAATTCACAATTTTATGTAATTTTGCTTTTCAAATTTGGCAACAATCAAAAGCCAACAAATTAACTATTTTTAAAATGTTTATGTTTTTTCGTTTTTGTTGAATTTCTGAAAAAGTACTGAACCAATTTTCGTAAAATTTAAATGGGACCAATTCGAGAGTATTCTCTGTCGAATAAAAAAAAAATCACATAAATAGGACGCATAGTTCCGGAGTAATCGGTGTACATACATAAAAAAAAATATATATATACATACACGTCGAATTGATAACCTCCTCCTTTTTTGAGTCGGTTAAAAATGGGAAAGAGGAGCCTCCAAATTTTGAACAACATGTTTTCTTCACAAATACTTTGACCTATGAAAGAGTGGGATTTGTTCCGACAGATATTTTAAAATGTTTCATAAATCACCGTCAAACATGCGAAACGTTCAAACGCAATTATAAAATTAATTGCATTCCTACTTGTGGTAATGTACCGTTATTTTTATTCACATGCGAAATAATCAAAATATGTTTTTTTTTCTAAGTTCAATATAATTTTAATTACAGTTAAGTAGTATCTGATGGTCATTTGTTGTGATTTTCATGTACGAAAAATCAATTTAATCCATTTGCATCATTAGCGCATATATGCGCGGAATTTTTCTGGTCTGTATCACTAAAAGCGCATATATGTGCGCATTGTTTTTAATTAGATTCTAACCAGAAATCACGTGTCAGCAGTTAGTAAATGCAAAATACACAAGGCATGTCTGACATTTTTACACATAAATTAGCTTTGTACTTAAATTGTTTAGCATCCAAATTTTCAATTAAGTATTTTTATGTTTAACCAACATTTATCTATCGTAATATAGCAGCATCAACATTTTGAAACATTAGCTTTATGTCTTAAAACAGGGAATTTTTATGTGTTGGAACAGAAAAGTAGTTTTTTTTAAGTATGAAAACTGTGCTTTAGAAAATAGATGCTGCTGTATTACGATATACAAATGTTGGATAAATACAAAAATATTTAATTTATCAGTTTGTGCTTTAAACAATTTAAGTACAAAGCTAATTTATGTGTAAAAGTGTCAAACACGCCCCCTTGGATTCGCCATGCATGAACTTTTATGAGCTAAATAACATTACGATTTTTTTTTTTTTAGTTTCTTATACGTTTTGAACTATGTTCATTTTGATACAATAAAAATAAGTTTTGGTGATCACTTTTACAATGATACAAATGGGTTAAAGTACTAACTTTGCCAGTATTCTCCGAAAGTTGTTTTACAGGAAAAATCTATATCTTAGTTTGAATATGGAATAATTTAAAACGTTGTTTGATTATCGGAAGAATCTAAAACGTTGTTTCATTATCGGAAATTCTAAAAAACGGTGATCTCCGGAACCTGAATAATAGCTGAAAAATATATGCACGTGCGGATGGAAAAAAATTTGCAAATGTACCAGGAAGTAACATGTTTGGAATTAATATAATTTTAATATGTCTCTATTCTGAATATTTGTATTTTAAATGTGTAGAATTTGAAATATTCATTGTTTTTCAAAATGCAATGCAGTTATTAATTTATTTCACTCTGGTTATGTAAGCAAATATATTTTTTTTTCAGAATTTCTACGCCCTTATTTTTCTAATGATCATCACTGCAATTGTCACAGGGTACAATGTATCTCAGTACACCTTTACACCCAAATGCGAATGCAATACTACTGTAAGTCTAACATTTAAGAAATCAGTACTTTTTGTATTTAAACCAAACTTTTTCTATGTAAAATATTAATTTAAGCATTAAATATAGCTATTGATAGAATTTTATATAAAATATTTTTAAGTGTTTATATTTAGTTATTTTAAGTAAAATAAGTTATTTAAAACTGCTTGGAAACGTTCCGAGTGAATTTTACAGCGTATTAAGCACTTTTTCAATCCAGTATCAACATGAAATATGAATCTTTCTTATGCTATCAATACTCAAGTATACAATTTTAGCTGCGTAACAGAGTTTATACAATATACATACAAAAGTATCAAAATAACGCGCATATTACGTTGTTAATTTAGGATATTTGTTGAGCATGAAGATGTTTACTTGAGAAATAATAGCATCCAAAAAATAATATTACATATTGACTTATGCACTGTAAAATTACTAGGAAACATTTCCGAAAATTACAAGCAACAAAGTGAACTTCTATATATATAGTTCTCTTACGTGGTGTGGAAATAAGGCTGAATTTCTAGATTACCGTTTGGCAACAAACATAGTTTCCAGAGCTCAGACAAATGAACAGACTAGATTGGCTAAGAGCAGCTCTGCCTCCATCTCCAATATGGCGGCCAATGTGAGAGCAGTCAAACTCAAACTAGCAATTATTAAAAATAAAATAACATGTACGTAACCAAAAGCGTTTGAGATGATTTCTCATTTCAATTATGAGTAATATTGTTAATTTCAAATGAATTCTCAACTCTTATTTAGAATTTATTTACGAATTTCGCTCGCACGGAAATCGGAGAGAATAAGTATATCAACTGTCTAGATTGCACCTGCTGCCATCTGTTGGTATCTTGAAGTAAAAAAAAAATATTTTTTAAAAATCTATAATACAATGATTGATGATATACATAAACTATCTTCATATCACGTAGTGGGTTTTTTTTAATGAATTTAAGCTGTGCTATACAATTTTATAGTTGCAATGAGTTTTAAACTAATTGTGTTTCCAAGCTCATTTTTTCATAGTATTTAAATGATTTATGCGTACTGATAGCACCAACTAAATACATTTTTAATTGTGTGTTCAACGAAGTTTTCATATATATTTTTTACATTAAAAAATTTGTTAATTTCATATGTTGAAATAATTTATGACAGCATGCATACTGGCTAGAGTTGGTGAAATAAGTGAAGAGCGAGCGAAGCGAGCTGGGACCGCGTAGCATTCCCAATGGGAATTGCGTCGCAATTCACTGGGATTGGGGATTGTTAGCAAGCAGGGGGTTCAACCCCCTAGTTATTTCAGAAATGCTCTTTTTAATTTTCGGAAATCAATTCATTTTTAACAATTCTAAAGCTAAAGAAACACTTTGGGGAATCGTGAGTAACTCGGAAAAGATTATAATTTAATAAACCTTCTTGCTAGATCAAGGAAAGGTTCTCGATTTTTACAGCAAAGTAAATACTAAAACATGATACGGAATGTTTCTGAATTGTTTAATTGACTTGAGTCGATAGTTTTATGCTATAAATTAAATAATGAGTCAATTGTTTAAATATCATGACTTTTCCTTGAGTGAATAACCTATTATTATTTTTCGATATAGCATGGAATGTAGTCCCAAATATACTTTAAAAATATATATTTAAATTTTTTTCAGCTGCAGTTTTCCTCATGAAACTTGTACATTTCATTGTTTTCTTTTGAGGTCTGCGAAACTTGTACATTTCATTATTTTCTTGTGATCTCTGCGAAACTTCATTTAATTAGTAACGATCTGTTTTGATATTTGCTCATCTTTTTCTTAAAGTCATCTCCCATTTTCTTACAGTGCATCCAGAAAGTTGAAAAGCATTGTCATCAAACATGTCCTTTAATTTACCACATAAGTATACTTACATCATCAGTAAATAATTTTAATGTATAGCGTACTGTAATACGAGGGTACTTTGAACCGTTTTTAAAAAGAAAAATCCTATGAAGCATAGTAAATTTCTAAACTTACCACATAAGTATACTTACATCATCATCACATAACTTTAGGCATAGCATACTCTAATATAAAGGCTATTTTGAACCGATTTAAAAAGAAAACTCCTATGAAACATAGTAAATTTCTAAACTGACTTTTGACAATGATGTTGGCATATTCTAAGACAACTTAAAATCAGTTCTATCACCATAAGAACCAACAGATATATATTTGTTTATTAATATTCTAAAAGTTATACCAAGTATACGATAGGAAGGTAACTTTGTACAACTTAATAAACTGATAAATTTCAAGCAAGAAAATATCTTGGAGTAATGCATCCCTATTTTAAATTTAATATGCTATCCTTTAGCACGACAGGAGAGCAAATGTAAGCGTATATATTAGGTGTTAAATGAGTAAACAATTACATTTCCCAAAAGAGCAACGTGTTATATTTAGGAAGCAAAAATACCAACTAACATAAAAAACAAATTGCGTGTTTAAACTGTCTATAAAACTAAATCCACATGTTCGGTTTTGATATGAAAATGTGTGAAAATGCCAATCATCAAAGCAAAAATATATTCATTCATATTTATCGTCCGCAGCCATCTCTGGCACGAAGAAAATGCCTCTATTAATTAAAGAATTTAGGGATATTTATACCTCCGACAATTTCTTATATGTAAATCTTATTTTAGTTTACCAATCATCAGGCATTAGTATAGATTTTAAAGAGCAATAGTAGCATAGATGCGTCATTTCATATTACTATCTATATATTGAAAAGCAAAGCTATTTTTTGTGAACTCCCGAGAAATTGTCTATTACGCATGCGTCAGAAAATGTCCCTGCTTACTCGGCGCGCACATCTACCTCCATCAGCCAATAAGCTAAGGCAAAGAAAAGGGCTGTTACTCTTCTTAAACGTCAAAAAGGAAGAAATGTTCAAATCCTCCATCTTTGGAAATGTTTCTTTAAGGATGAATTTTGTTCGTTCGATGATCGTTGGCGTGTCAAGCTTGGATTACTGTATTATTAGGTATTTTTTCATTTTATCTTTCTTTATTTTGTTTTATTGAATTCATGAACATAGGAAACAGATATCTGTTTCTGCGTTCATGATTGAGTTCTTTGAATATGTTTTGGTTATTCGTATAATGTTAGCGAAGTTATTTAGTACGCGATATCATGCTTTAGAAACATTCTGGTGTTTTTTTTTCTGCTTTTTATGTCGTATTGTATTTTATCTGACTTAGAGAATCAGTTGTGTGAAATACAGATGCATAAAATAATCTGAATTTGGCCAAATTTTGACCATCTACTCGCCCAATACTAAATATAACCCTTTCACTAGCATGGACAAATCCAGAAAATTATGTGTCGCCAATTATGTTTATATATATATATAAATAACAAAATTCATAGTTTAATCATTATAAATATCGTGAAATTTATTGATTCAACAATCGTTCGGAAAAATGTAACAAAATTCTACTAATGTCAAACAAACCATTTCAAAATATGAAAGAAGTATACGACTGATTCTCTGAATCACAAAAAGCACAACTGATAAAAAAATTTACATAAAACATATAAAAAATGAAATTTCAACTTTAAAATTCGAGCATTTTCTGGGGAGGGGGGGTGCATTATGGTATGTTTCTGTTATACTAACAACATTGTCGCTATGTGTAGTACTTTATTTTTGTTTTAACGCCACAAAACAAAGTAAAATTTTGCAACCAATGAGTATTCGTTGAGTACATAATTTTGCCTAATACAGGGTGTACATCTGCAATTCATATTGTAACTTACATACTGGCTCTGTAAATTATTTTGGAAAGTAGGATTCCACACATTGACAGTGATGCTGGGGGTTGCACTTATAGCACATCATTTAAGCAATAATCAATATCGTCTATCAATAAACAACAACAAAAAAGTGCCAATTAATTTTCAAACTTTTATATATAATCAAAACTTTTCAATATTTTACAGCCGAATGTAACTATTAAAACATCTGAAATATTATATTAAAAAAAATGAAATTTCAGCTTTACCAAGTGGAAAATAAACTACTTAAAAAAAATCCTACTAAAAATTCGACCATTACTTTTAGGTTTAAAAATTTTAATGTAGCAAAATACATACGGCATAAAAAGAAGAAAAAATATATCGGAATGTATATAAAGCATGCTTTACAATTATATTATGTGCACTAAATAATTTCGCTAACAATATACGAAGAATCAAAACATATCCGAAGAACTCAATCATGAACACAGAAATAGATATCTGTTTCTATCTTCAATGATTCAATAAAGTAAAATAAAGATAAAATGAAAAACTACCTAATAATATAATAATCTAAACTTGAAACTTAAACTCCATCAAACGCGATAAATTGTACACAATTGTCATTATACCAGGTGACAGTCAATGCAGAATTCATTTATATACACTACACACTCCATCTATCTATTGATACGATAACCATTTTGTCAGAACAAAATTAGCACTTGCCCATCAGCGAGCAATACTGAAAATTGGCGATTGACTTTATTGCCACCTAAAAGTGAAAATAAGCACTCGGCGATTAAAAATATGGAAAAAACAAGCCAAATGCAGGATTTTCTGATTATCTTTTTCCCTTTCCGTTTTTTCTGCATCTGCTTGACAAAATTCATGATTTTTCCTTACCCGATCGATGAAATTAATGATTTTTCCGCACCTGATGGACGAAATTTACGATTTTTATGCACTCAATGAAGAAATTCGTGATTTTTATGTGCTCACTTGACTAATTCGTGATTTCACTCACCCACTTGATGAATTCGTGATTTTTACGTGCCAGTTCTACAAAATTCAAGATTTTTATGCACACGATTGACGAAATTCATGATTTTTATATGCCTGATAAACGAAACTCATGATTTTTACACGCTCGATTGATTTTTTTTTTCTGCACTCGACCGACGAAATTAAGTATTTTTATGCACATGATAGACAAAATTCATGATTTTTATGTGCCGATAGAGGAAATTAATGATTTTTACGTGCCCGATCAGCTAATTTCTTGATTCTTATGTGCCCGTTTGAAGAATATTGTGAATTTTAGGTGACCGATAAATGAAACTAGTGATTTTTACACGCCCGATTGATGAAAAAAAATTTCTGCACCCGACTGACGAAATTAAGGATTTTTATGCACCCGATAGACGAAATTAATGATTTTTTCAGCGATCCTACGACGTAATTTGTGTTTTTTCAGCAATCATTTGACGAAATTTGCGCTTTTCTGTGATCCTTTGATGAAATTTGCTTTTTTCATGATCTTTGACGATATTCGCACTTTCTCTGCTGCCTTTTGACGAGATTCATGTTTTTTCAGCAATCCTTTGAAGAAATTCGTGTTTTTTCAGCGATCCTTTGAAGAAATTTGCATTTTTCTCACGATCGTGTATGAAATTCGCGTTTCCCAGCGATTCTTTTATAAAATACATTTTATTCTGCAATTTTTAGACGAAATTTGGTAAATGATTACGAAATTAAGTATTTTTATGCACCCGATAGACAAAATTCACGATTTTTATGTACCAATAGAGGATATTAATGATTTTTACGTGCTCGATCAACTAATTTCTTGATTCTTATGTACCCGTTTGAAGAATTTTGTGAATTTTAGGTGACCGATAAATGAAACTCATGATTTTTACATGCCCGATTGATGAGAAAAAAAAATCTGCACCCGACCGACGAAATTAAGGACTTTTATGCACCCGATAGACAAAATTCATGATATTTATGTGCCGATGGATGAAATTAATGATTTTTTCAGCTATACTACGACATAATTTGTGTCTTTTCAGCAATTATTTGACGAAATTCACGTTTTAACTGCAATCCTTTGACGAAATTCGCGTTTTTCCGCTATCCTTTGACGAAATTTGCGTTTTTTTCAGTGTTCCTTTGAAGAAATTCACGCTTTTTCAGTGATCCTTTGAAGAAATTCGCATTTTTCTCACGATCGTTTATGAAACTCGCATTTCCCAGCGATTCTTTTATAAAATACATTTTATTCTGCAATTTTTAGATGAAATTTTGTAAATGATTACGAAATTAAGTATTTTTATGCACATGATAGACAAAATTCATGATTTTTATGTGCCGATAGAGGAAATTAATGATTTTTACGTGCACGATCAACTAATTTCTTGATTCTTATGTGCCCGTTTGAAGAATTTTATGAATTTTAGGTGACCGATAAATGAAACTCATGATTTTTACACGCCGATTGATGAAAAAAAAAATTCTGCACTCGACCGATGAAATTAAGGATTTTTATGCACCCGAGAGATGAAATTCATGATATTTATGTGCCGATGGATGAAATTAATGATTTTTTCAGCAGTCTTACGACGTAATTTGTGTTTTTTCAGCAATCATTTGACGAAATTCACGTTTTAGCTGTAATCCTTTGATGAAATTCGCATTTTTTCTGCTATCCTTTGACGAAATTTGCGTTTTTCTGTGATCCTTTGATGAAATTTGCTTTTTTATGCACCCGATAGACGAAATTCATAATATTTATGTGCCGATGGATGAAATTAATGATTTTTTGGTGAAATTTCCTTTTTTGCTTATCTTTCACGATCCTTTTCCATAATTCATGTTTTTCCTGTGGCCTTTTAGCGAAATTCACGCTTTTCCATAATACTTTGATGGAATTCGTGTTTTTCCCATGATCATTTGACGAAATCTGTGATTTTTTTTCTGCGAAGATTGATTATATTTTTTTAGTCTGCAGGTGCCCTAAAAAGTCTGTGACACACGTCGCTGCATCGCACACATTCTGCCAAGGGGCATCAAACGAACGAAATTCATCCTAAAGAAGCATTGTTTTGTTTCTGGAAAAGAACAACCGTCAACTCATTGGCTGAGTTGTAAAGGACGAAATGTGTATGCACTGAGTTTTACGGTGTATCGTGCATTCTTTTAAACATGTAACTTATCGGTTCAAAACCGTTGATGTAATTCAGAAACAGTTGTAGTATTTTTGCAGGAGGGAAGGGGCGCGAATAAAATTTAAAAATGCGGCCATGTCAAAAATTATGGGGAAGGGGGGGGAGCGCATTTTGCCCACACGGCGCTGGAACTTTTCTAAATTTTGCTGAGACCACTCATGATATATCATTTGCATGGCATGTGACTGCTTTTTCATTTTATGCATCTCTGGGGTCCATCCCCCCAAGTGCGGCACTTTTCTAAATTTTGCACTCACCTCTCATGTGATATATCATTGGAAAGGTCCTTGACCGCATAAAAGGTTCAGCATCTTCGGGGTCCCTCCTGCCACTTCCCCCCTACTTTTCTAAATTTTGTTGACACCCCTCATGTCATATATCGTTGGAAAGGTCTGTGACCGCTTAATCATATTATGCATCGCTGGTGTCCCTGCCCCCACTTTGCCTCCACAAGGGGGGTACTTTTCTAAATTTTGTTGACACCCCTCATGTCATATATCGTTGGAAAGGTCTGTGACTGCTTAATCATATTATGCATCTCCGGTGTCCTTACCCCCAATTTGCCACCCCAATTGGGGTACTTTTCTAAATTGTACACATAACCCTCATATGATATATCGTTGGAAAGTTCTGTGACCGCTGAATCAAAATATGCATCTCCCGTGTCCATCCGCCCTCACTTTACCCACCCAAGGGGGCACTTTTCTAAATTTTGCACACACCCCTCATGTTATACATTGTTGGAAATGTCTGTGACTGCTTAATCATATTATGCATCGCTGGTGTCCCTGCCCCCACTTTGACCCCCAAACGGGGCACTTTTCTAATTTTTGTTGACACCCCTCATGTCATATATCGTTGGAAAGGTCTGTGACTGCTTAATCATATTATGCATCTCCGGTGTCCCTACCCCCACTTTGCCACCCCAATTGGAGTATTTTACTAAATTTTGCACATACCCCTCATATGATATATCGTTGGAAAGGTCTGAGACCGCTGAATCATATTGTGCATCTCCGGTGTCCATCCCCCCCCCCCTTTGCCACCTGAGGGGGGCACTTTTCTAAATTTTGCCAATATCAATCATATGACATATCGTTGGAAAGATCTGTGACCACTGAATCATAATATGTATCTCCCGTGTCCATCCCCCCCACTTTGCCCCCCCCCAAGGGGTACTTTTCTAAATTTTGCACCCACCCTTCATGTTACATATCGTTGGAATGGTCTTTGACTGCTTATTCATGTTATGCATCTCCGGGGTCCATCCTGCCACTCCCCCCGCCCCTAAGGGGGGCACTTTTCTAAATTTTGCACACACCCCTCATGTGATACATCGTTGGAAAGGTCTGTGACTGCTTAATCATATTATGCATCACTGGTGTCCCTGCTCCCACTTTGACCCCTTAACGGGGCACTTTTCTAAATTTTGTTGACACCCCTCATGTCATATATCGTTGCATATATTATGCATTTACATATATTATGCATCTCCGCTGTCCATTCCCCCCTTTGCGTCCAAGGGGGTACTTTTCTAAATTTTGCACACAGCCCTCATGTGATATAACGATGGAAAGGTCGGTGACCGCTTAATCATATTATGCATCTCCCGTGTCCATCCCTCCACTATGAAGTTCATCAAGCAACAGCAGAAAAAGAAATCTCATTTTCCATTCAATCGTTGCAATTGGTGAGTGTGACTATTAAGTTTGGCAATAAAGTCAATCGCCAAATTTTCAGTATTACTCGCTGAGTGGTGAATGTTAATTTTTTGCTATATCACAAACTGTATTTAGATGCACTATAATGACAACATCATTATTGGATCAGTAGATGGAAAAGTGTGTGTGTAGTAAATGCATTTTGCATTAACTGACATCATATAATGACAATTGTGTATGATTTATCACTGTTGTGCCATGGTTTTCTATTTACTGGCACAACAGCGCTAAATGTGTCAGATTTATTTATTTGAATTATTCTGCAAAAGTTTCAAACATTTTAAAGCAGCTATGAATTTTATTTTTATGGTACTATCAAGTTTTTTGCCGTCAAATTTTGACTGGTTCCATCTAGTTATTCTTAAGAAATATTACAACTTTTAAAAAACTCATTTATATTGTCAGTAAAATACATGCATTAACAGTTATCATTGAAAACATATTTAGTTATTTTCTTTAAAAACACATATAGATATAGTCTGACACCTCAAAAGATATAACACATACTCAATTTCTTGAACAGTTTCTTTTTACAATTCTCATTCTGACTTCTTTTATTTTTCATTTCACGATTTCTGCGTTTCTACTCGTTTGAAAAAGAAAACGTATATTTCATCCTAAGTATACAGACACAACCACACTACGCTGACTTTCTCGAAAAACGTTTTCGCTCCTATCTACGAGGCTTCTTCAGTTGAAATGATGCTGAAATTCAACATCTATATCCATATGTGTTTTTAGAATACTAATGCTTGATGATTAGTAAATTAAAATAAGATTTAAATGTAATACGGGCATTATGCAGACAGAATGTTCTGTTTTTAGACTGTCTAAAATTTCTTACAATTTGTAAAAAAAAAAATTCATATTTGTTCATAGGCCATTTCTAGTTATTCAAAGATTTCATCATTTCATTTACTCTTGTTCCATTTCCAACAAAGCTATTGATAACATTCAGATAAAGTTTATTTTTCGTAATTTACAACTGCAAGCCTTACAATCTTTGTATTGATTGGTTTCTCCTCATTTCTGAGCTCATGATAGAGGCTCTTCATCCAATATATACTCCAATATTAACTCTTCATTTGCTTTTTTACTTTCTTCTATCTTTACAAGAAGAAAGTATTGGATTCATGAAAATTTTCGACTTCTGGTTTTCGACGGATTTGTGCGTTTTAGAAGATCCTGAACACGATTTGACCATTTTTAGAAAATGTCTGTCTGTGAGTCTGTCTGTCTGTCTGTGACAAAAATTTTGTGGACACTCTATCTCAAGAACTAATGAACGAAATTTAATAAAACTTTATATTCAGTTAGTCCGTGATATAAGTTGGTGCTGATTATTTTTTGGTGAAAATCTCCCGACAAGTGGCGCTGCTATGCTGCATTTTTTCTGATTTCCGCAATAGCTCTGTCTCAAGAACTAATGCACTTATTTTCATCAAACTTCAGGTTCACTTAGACCTTGACATAAATAGACACTGATTATGTTTTGGTGTAGATATCCCAACAGGTGGCGCTTCTATACCACTTTTTTCTCGATTTTTACGATAGCTATATCTCAAGAACTAATGCACGGAATTTCATCAAACTTCAAATTCTGTTAGACCTTGACATAAATAGATGCTGCTTACGTTTTGGTATAAATTGCCTAACGGGTAGCGCTGCTATGCTACTATTTTCATTATTATCGCGATAACTATATCTCAAGAACTAATGCACAGATTTTCACCAAACTTCAGATTCAGTTTGACATTGACATAAGTTGTTGTAGATTAGGTTTGGGTCTAAATCTCTTAACAGGTGGTGCTTCTATGCTGCATTTTGCAGGATTTACATGATTTTAGCAATAGAACTAATGCACGGAATCTCAAGAACTAATGCACGGAATTTAATAAAACTTTAGATTCAGTTAGACCTTGATATCAATTGATGCTGATTCTTTTTAGTGTATGCGAAATCTTTGTAAGATAGAAGAAAGTTTTGGGATTGGCACATCCGACTAGTTCTGAATGAAGAAGCATTGTCATAAACAAAACTGCGGGGTTACATTCATCACTTTCTAGGTTGTTCTAATCTGCCCGGATTAAAAAAATTAAATAAAAAATGCAATCAGGTAATGATATATAATCAGCTAATTAAAATTTGGTAGGTATAATTTTCATAATCATTTGTTTTTACAGAAATATAAAGGACACTTAAATTCTAATTAAGTCGTTTTTCAACGGCAAAATTTAACTTTTTCTGAGAGAAATTTCAGCAAAAATCAAGCAGCAGAGTATATTTAGAAAACAGTGAATAAAATTCTAGTTAACAGGTAGTCGCACCTATTAGACAGAATAGAAACTGTATGGAAATATTAATACGAAAACCCACAAAATAGTATTGGATCTTTTGAGGTAGGTAAAAATAAGCTTCAGATTATGATAAGCATTTGTATGAACTCAAGTGAAAATTTCTTTAAGGATATGACTACATGAACGTGTTAAACAGATTTTAAGGCTCTTCTCTAATCCAAACTGGCTATTTTCTGACACATTTTTAAATTATTTTTTATTCGAAAACATTTCAAATTATCAGGCTCTCTTATTAAAAAAAACTATTTAATCGAACGTAACGTTTTCAGATAAAAACAGAACATTTTTCAGAAAATGCTGTCACAGTTGGCGTTTTGAACCAAATTTTCGAACGCGATAGTGCAGAAAATGAAAAAAAACTTCCGTCTTGAAATGATAATCGGTTATGACTCAATATGTTATTATTTTTTCGGAAAATGAAAACAACTGTTCGATTGCAAATCACTTTAATAATCATGCCTACAAGTATCATGCTTTTATGTTTAAAGATGAATCAGAAAATGTGTTAGAAAGTTTCACTTTGTTGAGCAGGTCATTTTAGAACAATCTTAATAGAGATGTTACATAAAATCTCAAAAACAAATAATTGTATCGATATCCGTGAAATATCCAAGAAGAAATAAGCAAGGAATGAGCTAGGAAAAATATTTTTTTCAGAACCACCTTAATAAGAAATTAAAGCGACTAGACATGATAATCCGCAAAATGTATAAAACTTTTCCCGAAAACTTCTTTTTTTTCCTTATTAAAATTGTACTGTTGCTAATTATACTATTCCCAGTTTAGAAACAAACATATTATAATTAAACATCTTACTATATTTTACATTTTTAATTATTTCTATTCAATTAGAGTGCAGGTAAGTTAGAAACGTAACAGTAGAGTAAACATTAATAAAGTATCATTGTTGTAAAATCTCTCACAATCTCTCAGGCACATGGTGAACGGTAACTTCAACACCGGTTTAATGGACTAATACGCCTTCGTAACGTAGGACTCGACCCAAGATCTGCTGATACGAGATTTTGATTCGGCTTTTATCGGTGGCACTCAGCAGAGGGACCACCGTAGAATAATTTGTGTAAAATCACAGCGAAAACAAATAACTGCAGTTTCCGAGAGTCACAAACACACTTCGGAAAATTAAAGTAAAATAAAGTACAGATGTTGCTGTTGCGCACACAGGTTAATATCGACAGAGCGTTCACATTTAAAAACTAAACTCTCTTTCTAAGAGAGTTACTAGTCTACTACAATATGTGTTAAAATGACACATAATTACCTATATCAACAAAGAAAGACACCGACTATTTGTAAGAACATAGTTTACCCATCAGTATACCAAATTAAAGAGTATTTTAACGCCCTCTAGTGATGAACAAAGAAAACAAACAATTTGCGTCATGATAATGACATTTAACTCCATGTACAAAGTTTAATTACAGATTATTATTATTATTATTATTATTATTATTATTATTATTATTATTATTTGCATTGAAGCTAAAATGCCAATTATATTATAAGCAGAGAGATGAAAATTTATTATACTGTTTTTGTCCTTGCTCTAAAGTATTCCAATTCTTCAAACTATAATTTTGAAATATTAAATTTGAAGATAGGGACATACCATACTAATGATATTTTGAACATCTTAATTTTTTTAATATTTATTGTTTTTCCCATGTTCAAACTATTGCACAAAGACTTGCAGTATTTCTTAAAATAAAATTAAAACATTCATGTTCGACTCTTTAAATTTACCGGTTAAAATTACCGGTTAACAGCTCGTCGAGAAAGAAAAGAGGATGCTACTCAGCTGCAAAGACTCTATTGCAGACGCTATTGGCAACACGATGAAGGGTGTCCAGCCAAACATTGCGAAATATGCTTCATCAGGGTGGTCTTCACGCACGTAGGCCAATAGTCTGTATTCCGTTGACCTCAAGTCACCGTGCGGCCTGAAGAAGGTGGGCTGCTGAA
Source organism: Maratus michaelseni (assembly GCA_963931845.1). Lineage (NCBI taxonomy): Eukaryota > Metazoa > Arthropoda > Arachnida > Araneae > Salticidae > Maratus > Maratus michaelseni. The sequence continues at coordinate 277,199,114 of OZ007599.1, forward strand.
CATGAATATTGAAGGCAACGGATTGGAGTCAAATGCTGCTTTCAGACGAGTCCCTATTCAGTCTGGAGTGTGACACTCGACGTGTTTTTGTATGGAGGGAAAGGGGCACTCAAAAAAACCCCACATTCGTTTATGAAATATCACATTACAGACAAGGTGGGTTGATGGTATTGGCTGGAATCAGCATAGGTGGACGTACGGACCTGCATGTCATTTAGAGTGGCACTTTGACGGCCCAAAAGTATACAGACGAGAATCTGAGACCTCGTGTCATACCTTACGCTTCACCCATGGTGATTCCTTTGTTCTCATGCATGATAATGCCAGACCGGATACAGCTCGTCTGGTGGAGAACATGGTTGAAGTTGAAACAATAACAGCAAATGGAATGGCCGGCATGCTTTCTTGACCTGAATCCGATCGAGCATGTTTGGGACACACTCAGACGACGCATTGCAGCGAAATGAAGGCTTTCTTTTATTGTCTGGGATAAGGAGATTGCAATTATTGAAGAGTGGAACAGTATTCATCAATTTCTTATCGATAAACTCATCGCATCCATGGAAAACAGATGTGTAGCCGTCTTAGCTGTTCGAGGAGACCACACGCCGTATTAAATAACTTGCATCATTACTAAACAATACTTTTTTTGTCATTTACATTTAATCAAATTGTTGCCCTAAACCATCTTTTCATGATCTTTCCATCCTTTCAAAGAATTAAAGCTCCCTTACAATTTTTTTCCGTCTTTTTTTTCTGTATTGCGCATTGATACACGTGTACTCTCCATTTTATACCCATCCATGGCTGTTTCGCACGGTTCTCTTCTCTTCTTTGCTTGCTTTCCTAATTGTTTTGAGTAGTGTATATATATAACCATTAAATAACATCGTAGAAACATCATTCAACAATTTGGGGGAGGGGGGAGCACATTAAATATGAAAAATGAAAACGTACCTTTTAGAATATATCCATATTGTAGTGAAAAAAGTAATTAAATAAATAAATAGATTTTAAAACAAAGACAAAATTTAACAAATGGAGAAAAACAATTATGGAACTCAAATCTGTTATAAAATGTATCCCTAAATTAATAAATAAAGAAAAAAGTTAAATTTCTAAATAGATGAAAAAAATTGAAATAATTGTGGAACTATGGTAGAATTATCAAGCCCAAATTAGCATGGATTCCGCAAAAAAAATGTATGATTTCATCTTTGTACGAACTATTATGCTAAAATTGTACAAATTCTGGAATATCATACATTAAAAGTACCAGAATTAAGATATTAGAAATGAAAAATATAAAAAAGTGATGATAATATCCTAATATTTAACCAGGAGTAAACGTGGTTAAAGCAAAATTTCCATGCTTCAACAATTCTTCACCTGTTGTCAATAAATATTTACTAATTCATTAGATGAATTACAACAGAAGTGAATGATTTTCAAATATTCAAACCATGACTGAATAAATTTTATATAAGCGTTAAAACTAGAATTAAGTAACATTATGAAACAATGTGGCCACATATTGGCTGTTCAAGAAAAAATATTCAAGTCAGGTAAATAAAAAATTTAAATGCAAATATGGATATGCCAACTGGTTTCAGTGTAATAAACAATATCATAAATAATTATTGGAAGCAGAATTTTAAAAATAAAAAAAGTGCCCTAATTAGAAATTAATAAATTAAGACAATTATGTAAATAATGAATATAAAGTTAAGAAGAATGTGAAAATGTTAATTAAATTAGTATTGTGTAAAAAAATAATAAAATAATATAAAATAAATGAATTAATACATTATCATGCATAATAGTATTACTTCTATAAGCAAATAATAATAATTAAGAAAGGGGTAAAGAAAATATTAAAAAAGGACAAAGATAGAAAAATAAAGAAAGATGATTATTGAAGTTAATTAGATATGACATTGACCCACATAAATCAAAAAAGTTAAATAAAATTCTGTAGAATATGTTAAAACGCCTATTAGATGAAATGAAATAATTACTATTATATAGAAAGGAAGTATTCTGTAAGAATAATTGTTAATTAGAAGGAAATAATTAATGAAAATATTAAATATAATAAAATGTGATAATTTATATGAAGTGATTAAAGTAAGAATGTCCCAAACAAATCAAAAAAGTTAATTAAATTAAATACAGCATAATGTGAATGCTACGAAACAAATTTTGTTAAAAAATGAAATGAAGAGAATCAGCAAAAGAATAACATGTAATGAAAGGATACAAAATAAACTAATAACCCACTCTCTTGCTTCTTTTTTGTAATTAACCATTGCATTTTAATTATCCATACAACACATCTACCCCTCCATACTCTAACATCTACCCTCTCATCAGTCCTATTTTATTTATTTTGTTTTTCATTTTATTATTTTTATTTAATATTTTTTATTTTTGTAATTTTTACTGTGCAATGAGATATTCATTTTATTTTTTCCATACAACATCTCTCTCCTCCATATTCTAACATACACCCACACATCCGTCCTGTAGATTCGTACATGGACTAATATATCAAATGATATATGAATTTTTTAAAACCATTTTGTAATGCATCATAAATAAGCTGTTTCATATTTTTATTTATAAGATGAGGAGCGCATAGTCGTTTTATTCTAAACATATGATTAAGAAATATATTACGATAAACATAAATGTGAAGACATGACTTAAAATTGGTAAATGTATTAACTTTAAATTTGAAGTCTTTACGTTTGTCATAAATGTCTGTAATAGTATTATTATCATGCAGTATAAGTTTTAGATCTAAAAAGAGAATAGCATTATTAGATAACAGATTTTCCGTTAATTCTAAATTAGTAGAATAATTTACTGGAAATTGAGAAACGTGTGACTGGGCGGTATTGATTAATATGATGTCATCAATGTAACGATATAAATGAATATTACACTTACAAAAAGTACGCTGATGTGCATCTACCTTTTAGAATGCCGATTTTCTGTAAATAAATGGTATTATCTTGTAGGAAGTAGTTATTATACATAATGAAATTAGTTAGTATATGAAAGTACTCCACATATATAGGAAGAGTCAATTGATTTTGATTTTTTTTTTAAATAATGCATTTATTATATTATGTAGATCTAATAAATCAGTGTTATTAAAAAGATCTTTGAAATCATACGTTGTTATATATTTGACACATTTAAGATGCTTGAAAATATTAACCAATTGAAAGCAATTTTTTATACAATGTGTGTTATCTATTGTAGCTCTATGTGTGTATATTTGATTAAGTATTTTTAATATTAATCTGTTACATTTATTATTATATGTAATGCAACCTATAGTAACAGTTCTGAATTTAACAGGTGTTTTGTGAAATTTGGTTGTAAGAACCAGATACGGATAATTAATGTTAGCATAGGGAATGTTCAGTAATTTATAATAACTATGAATTTTACGATTGTTTATCAATGTGGTTACACACACACACATATATAGAGATATATATGATTGTATATATCTTATGTAATGAGGAGATTAAGTAACATTATTTAAAATATCCCAAGAAAGGAACATGCTATGCTTTATTAGAAATTTCTTATAGCGTAAAGTAAACAAAAATGCACAGCTATCAATAGGTGAAAGATAAACCAATAGTCTTATAAAATGTTTGATTGTTTTTAATATATAATTTTAAATGTAATCTAATAAAACTTATCAAACACATTGTTTTAATAGCTATTGGTGTTTGAATCATATAAGATAAATTAAAAGTACGTTTATTGGAACTTAATACACTGCTCAAAACAATTAAAGGATATTGCAGTTTTAGGTGGATTTTGTATCTGGGAAACTTTTTAGCTGATTGATACATGGTCGACAGACATAGTAGGTTATATGAGAATAAATTACACATGTTTGGCAGAAAAAAATGCATTTTATTGCGCGTTTGTGTACAAAAGAAAAAAAAACACAATTTGTGCATATGAGAAAAAAAGAATAAGAAAAGGTGTTTTCTTCAAAGAAAATCATTTTCAGTAGGGGGTATGGTTTCCACGGGCGGCCAGCAACGTTGAACACCTTTGAGGCATGGACTCAATGAGACTATTAATGACGAGTTGGGGTATTCTGCCCCACTCTTCCAGAAGAGCTCTTTCCAGTTCTTGGAGAGTTTGTGGGGGTTGTTGGCGGCCAGAAACTCGTCTTCCTAGAGGGTCCCAAACGTGCTCGATTGGATTCATGTCTGGAGAACGCGCTGGCCATTCCATTCGAACGATTCCTTCCTCGAAAAGGAAATCCTCCACCAGGTTTGCACGATGTGGCCTGCAGTTATCGTCCATTAAAATGAAGTTATCTCCGATTGCTGCAGCGTAAGGGACTACAATTGGTCTGAGGATCTCATCCCTATATCGGCGACCAGTCAGAGCTCCATCTCGAATGATGTAGAGGTCAGTGCTCCCGTCAATGGAGATGCCACCATACACCAACACTCCTCCACCGCCAAATCTGACACTTTCATGCACGAACGCAGGATTATTCCTACTGCCACGGTCCCTCCAGATGAAAATACGCCTATTATCCGGATGCACAGAAAAACGGGACTCGTCAGAAAACAGAATATTGCTCCATTCCTTTCTCCTCCAGTTGACATGCTCGGTTGCCCACTCCCTGCGGTCGCAACGATGCCTTGATGTTAATCTAACACATACCATCGGTCGGCGAGCATACAGACCTACAGCATGGAGCCGGTTTCGGACAGTCTGAGTTGAAATCGTGGTGCCTGTAGCCGAGCGAAGGTGTTGTTGGAGAAGAGTAGCGTTCATGTTTCGGTGTCTCCGAGCTGTTAACGCTAAATACCGATCTTCATTGGGCGTTGTTGCCCGTCTACGACCTTGCCCTGGTCTTCGGCCTGCACATCCACTCTCCAAAAAACGGTTCCAGATCCTGGAAATGACACTTTGTGCACTCCAATGGCTTGCGCTACTTCGGCTTGAGTATGGCCCCCTTCTAACCTACCAACAATTCTCCAAGCTTCTGAATCTGTCAAATGACTTTGCTGAGACATCGTACTCATCGAAACAAAGCAATCACTGAATGCCGATCATCCTTGTCTTCATTCTCTTTTATCCAGTTGAAAGTCAAATTTCATTCGCTGCCGCTGAAGCGACGTTTTTGACGTCGAACTCAAAATTTGCATACTCCACAGTTTGAAAACCAGAAAAATTTGCATTTGTGATTCTCTTCTTCTATTTTCGGCAAAAAAAATTTCGTTTTATCTTTATTTTATATAAAACTTCAAATATCCTTTAATTGTTTTGAGCAGTGTATTTTAGTACATGATATTATTCTGCATCATGTTTCTGTTACAATGTTTTTATAAAGAAAATCGATACAACTTTTACTTCTTCTTTCAGATTCATATTCAAGATAAGCTTAAAGTAAATAAAGATGTATTTCCAAACATTTTGAGGAATTCAAGTGAAAGAGTCAAAGTAAGGAAATAATTGCCCTTGTAACTTATACTTGTAGTTGTGATCACACACATATGCGTACATACGTATGTATATATTCCATGTATACACAAATCAAGGGCGTAGCGTCAGGGGATGCTGCATCACTTTACTATCAGTAATATTACATACTAAATTTGACCTTATTTAATCGTATAACGTTCAAACATCAACTAAAGCCAAATTTAGTGTATAGAAATATTGGTAGAAACGTGATGCAGCATCTTTTGATGTGGCGACACTGATAGGGAACGAAAGAAAATGTATTTAGATACTATACATAAAAATAAATAGCAGACAATCTCATAAACGGCAGCCCAAGAAATTCCCAAAAAGAGGAAAACGCGAGATACATAATTAAAATAACTAAGAGGAAATATATCACTAATATTCACAAAAGTGACTCTCAAAGTAAGGAAATGACAAATAGAAAAATCTCGATGTAAATAAACAAGAAATTTTATAGAAAGTTGTATGAATTGGATGGTTATTTATAAACTGAATTTCTTTTATCATATATATTGTTGTTAGCTTCCATGGCTACTTCTAAAAAAAAAAGATATATAACTTCGTAAATCATTTCAATAACAATAAAATCGCTAATATAATATAAATTGTCTTTATTTTCATTTATGAGATAAAACAGATAACGATTTCTCGTTTTTGCATATATTTTAAAAGATGCATTTTATGACGACAATACAATTGTATCTTCTTTATTCTACACTAGCATAATCAGGGTTCGTACAATGTCCTGGAATTTTCAGGGCAGTTACCAGTATTTTCTTACAGAAAAACTCGCCTTATGTAATCGTGCAATTATATAAGGTGAGTTTTTGTATAAGAAAATACTGGTATTGTACCTGGAAATTCCAGGACTCTGTACTAACCCTGCATTATGAATGTTTCAGCACTACTGTGTATAGTAAAATAAAAAGAGAACGGCATATGCATTTTAATCACTGAATTCTCTCAGAAAAATACAGTCACCTCTCACTTATACGCGTTTGAAGGGACTGATTTAAAATCGCGCATAACTGAGAGCCGCGCATAACTGAGAGGATGTCGTATGCAGTAATTCTTTATACACATTATACACATTATTCGAAAGAAAAACATATTGAAATATAAGAATTAGGATTAATGGCATTTTATAAAGGAAAAGGGGTGTAATATTAGCATAGTGTACTAAAAAAAATCCTTACACTTTCACTATAAAATTTAGTTTAAAAAAATACAATAAAGTAAAATTTCATTTGATATAAAAGATGATATACTTACATAAAAAAATGCCAATTAGTCCTTTTTTAAGAAGTCATCAATGGTAGTTTGTTTTCGCTTAGACCGCGTTTGTACAACGACCTTTTCTAATGCATTAAAGTGCGTCATTGTATTTGAAGCTAAATCAGCATTTTGTATGTAGCATCTCAAAGTGTCCAGGGCTCCTAAAGCAGTAGCATAAGATGGGACAATTACAGTATCAGTTTCATCATTATCATAATCTTCTCTTTCTTTTTCACCTGTCACAATATCAAAAACAGTTTCAATATCTCTTATTGCCGTTGATGTTAATTTTTCATCAACACGGACGAAATCTTGAAAAGAAAGAGAATCTTGGCTTATTCTATTCCATACTTCTTCGTCTATGTTAAAATCATTGTTGTTGTTTTCATTTTCCTGTAATGGAATAACTTCAGCATCATTTAAATGAAAAATACCCGCTTTCCTAAAGCAGTTAGAAATTGTTGTGGCTGTTACGTTATTCCAAGAGGAAACCAACATATGCATGGCATCCAGAATCCAAATTTCCTTGAATTAATTTTTTTGCTCTAGTGATATAAACATTCTTCGCACCAAATCTTTCCTATACTGCGCTTTAACTGACCTTATTATACCGAGATCTAAGGGCTGGAGTCAGGGCCGTAGCTAGGGGGTTGCCAGGGGGGCGTCAGCACCCCCTGAAAATTTTTGAGCCCCCCCCCCCCCCTGGGAAAGTTGCCAAGGCCACCAAATGAAATTCTGTTTTAAAAATCCAAATGAAACTGTTTAAAAATTCAACTTAGTTTCGGGGGCTTTTTTCAGTTTTGCACAAATACTAAATTGTAGTATTTGTTTAAAGACTGCAAGTAAGTACTTCAATAGGCGCGCATCCTATCTGCACATATTCAGAATTAGCAACCTTTTGTGATGCAAACATTGACTTTTGCATTAGTTATATACTGAAATTTTTCATTTTGCAGCGTTTTTCATTATTAGCATAAAACAAAGTTATTCTAATGAGTTATAGCCAATTTAAATACAAGTGGTTTTAGCTTTTGACTAGACACAAAAATAATTTAAAAATGCAAAATACATCCTTGATTTTTCATATAAAAACATAAATTTAGAATCCTTAAGAGCATGGAATATTCAGAAAAAAAAAGTAAAGGTTGCAACTCTTTTGAAACAGGTGAACTTGTCAGCTTTTTATTTACTTATTGTCATCATCACTTATATTTCACTAGCATAATTATTAGAGATCGACCGAAATTTCGGTTTCGGCGCAAAATCGGAGTTTTACCGAATATTTGTTTTCGGCGAAACTGCTGCCAAAATTTTGGCCTGAGCGAAATTATCTATATTTCAAAATCTCGTTCTTCTTTCGGAAATTTTCAACTTTACTCATTGATATGAGTAGTATCGGCTAAAATAAGACACTGTTTATTGCTGTGAACGCCACTGTTTATCATTATCCGTCATGACCAGGGCTTTACAAATTTGAAAAAATCTGGTAGCCAGGTATAAATTCTAGTCGCCAGTAAAAAAAATTAACACCTCCCTCCCCTCCCCGTTATTGATTTTTAAAAAGTACAAACGTTTGCTTAGGAATTAAGTCAGAAAAAATAATAACAAACATAGTTTAGAATTATTAGTTACATAGTTTATAATAGTGCATAATAACTGAGTTTTCTAAGGAAACTTATAAAAGTTATATATTTGTGAAAATAATAATAATAAACGAAATATTGTAAACTCTGAATTAACCGACATGTTCGGGAAATGCTGATTGTCGTATGCTTCAAATGTTCAAATAGTTGAGTGCTACAAAATCTATATTGGATGAGAGGGCATCTATAAAATAGTGAAGCCGGAAAAAGATTTTATGCATATTTAGCCTATCAAAATAAAAAAGTCAAATAATTCTGATTTAATTATTTCAAAATTTGCATTTAATGACATTTGCAATAGTTTTTCCAAATTAAAAATAAGTTAATTTTTTCTGTTGTTGTTTGTGTGTGTGTGTGAATATAATTTCAAATTTATTTCTTAATATTTTGTAACTTTGCAGCATCTATAATGAGATATCTTACAAGAAATTTAATTAAACGTTGTGATGTTCGCAAACTTGAGGGCTATTAGCGCGTAATATTACGAGTTATTACGTAAACGTTTGTTTTCGTAGCTAAAAAGGAAAGAAAAAAACATATTTTCCCGCGCTGGATTAAATTGAAATCAGCAGCCGGCTGAGGTTTATTTTGATCCAACGATCTACGATAAGAATTTAAGAAAAAAAAAATTTTTGAAGTGCAATCAATGATTTTTTATTTTCATTTACTGCAGATAATAATCCAAACAATGTAATTATAAAATACTATTGAGAAACAACTCTGAACCAGACACTTGTCGCCAAGACAGAGTGATGGCAATGTCCAACGCGTGTGGTGCAAACAGACGCGAGGCGCCCAGCATTTTAAGCCGGGAAAAAATATTTAAAAAAAATAATACATATTTTTATTAAAATGAATTATTCTTGAAATTTTAATTAAGTTTTATAGATTTACTTCGAATGAATTACTTATAATCACTTATATGTTATTATTCTTTTAAAATGAATGTAATAGATTAAAAGTTTTAATTCTGAACACAAAAATCTGATTTGAAACATACAAAAAAGTAAGCATTTTTTATCATTGCATCCAATTTTTAGAAGCCACATAAGACTATTTGTTATTGAACCCCCCCCCCCTCTCCTCACATTCTAATCACATGACTAGCCGACTAGAGCGGAAAAGAAAGGCGTTTTATGTGCATGAAATGGAAAATGCCTTTTTAACTTCGCTTTAGAGAAAATATCGTTTGTGCTCATTTTTAACACTTTCCAACCTAGTTGAAAAGTGTTTATGACTTCGGTTTGTCTGGCCGTCTGCCGTCTGGCCGTCTGTCCGTGCTCTAACTGCCGTAAATATGCTCGGATTGCCCTGCAATATTTATATGTTATAATCGTTATCTATAGCATGTTCCCTATTTCAACGGAAATGTGTAGCACTTATAGTTTTTTTACAGGGACACTCAAAAGAATTCCGTTACATTGCGGTCTATGGGAAAAAATCATTTGCGGTTTATTTAAATAATGCTTCACTATTTTAAACGCATTGAAATTTATATATATCACTAAGGTGCATTAGAAGAAGCTTAATATGGAATAGGGTGTGCATAGCACTTATACTTACTTTACAGGGACAGTCAAAAAAATTCCGTTACATTACGTCTATGGAGAAAAATCGTCTGCGGTTTATTTAAATAATGTTTCCCTATTTTAAACGCATTGAAATTTATATAAGCTTCATTACAAGAGACTTACTACAGAATATTGTGTGTATAGCAGTCATCGTTCATTTACAGGGACACTCAAAAGAATTCTCTACTGTATGCTAACAATAATTCCTGGAAGTGCATTTTAAGTTACTGAACGCGATTTTAATTTTAAATCACTTTTTGTATATTACGGGGTGTGTATAAATTCTGTAGATCCTATACAGGGAAGCACAAAAGTTCGGGAACACATTTCCGTATTATTTAACTCCAGATGGAGAATTTTAAACTGTGCTACGTGTTTCCTAACTGAACTAAAATTTAGCATCCTATGTAGTATATATACAAATCTATAGATCCTATACAGGGCTGAATAAAAGTATTCGGATTACTTAGATGTTATATTTTAGCTTATTAAAGAGTATGATTCGTAAAATTATTTTGGAAGCGTTGGAAAGTGTTACATAATCTATGCTTGACGCATGATTTTTCGTTCTTGTTTAGTTCAATTTTTGAAAAAAATAAATAAATAAATGAAACAAAAAAAGTCAGATTAAAAATGTTAGTCGACAGATAAAAAAAGTTGGTCGCCAGTGGCGACCTGGCGACCGCATTTGTCAAGCCCTGGTCATGACTGATTTATGATGCGAGCGTAAATTATAAAGCAAGCAATGCATATATGACTAAACTTAAAAGACGCTTATCACGTGATCTTTAAAAGCTGCAAACTTATCAGTGATAGAAATTTTTACTTTGAAACTCCAGATTGCTTCGAATGCTTTATGAGGAAGGTGTTGTTAAAACTCTGAAGATTTACGAAATTTATTACAAAAGATATATCGAAGTATGTATACTTAAAATATCTTTTTATTAGATTGAAATTCGTATAGTTGGAAAGAATTTCTGTGTTATTGATAAATTAATTGCGTTTTATTTTATATGAAAATAAATAGATTTGTATAGCGGCACAGAGAGTCAACTTGGCACCAGAGTTAAAATTTTCCAACAGCGGAGCCATTTCAATGCTTTCCTAGGGAGGCAGGGAGTGGCAAACCTTTTTTTTTGGGGGGGGGGCGGAGAGTGAGCAAAGATTGACCTTATTGTGCACATCCTAAAAGAAAATTGACAACTGTTACATTTTTATCCTTACATATATATTTAAAATTAGCTAAAGTACAAAATAATGTTAAACATGTCTCACTTTGAGAATATGGAAAATAAAGTTTATTAATTAATAATTTCTAGGCTTAAAATGTTGTCTTAATGCCAATTTTCCTTTTTTAGTCAAATTAAACAAATTATTTTAGCTTTTGTGCCCTTTACTTAAACTAACCTATAATGAATCATACATTCTTATCACATTCTTTCAGGAGGAAACTGACCTCCCCCCCTAACCTTCCCAAATGACACTCCTGTTTGTAAAAAATTGCACATATGGGAGCATAAAAGGTGCATATATATGTACGTTTGTTTGTTAGAAATGTGGTTCAATACACGTATAATTAATAAATTAATTAGTAACGTAATTATTATTATTTGTAATTAATAATTATATGCAGTTATGCATGTATTAATCAGTTTTTAAATATTTTTTTACACTTTCGGTTTCGGTCTTAAAAACCTGTTTCGATCGATCTCTAATGATTATACGCTGAAAATTTTCATTCTGCAGCCAGTGATGTAGTTGTAAAAAAACCAAAGGGCGTACGCTTTAGGCAGAGGGTATACTCTAAAAAGCATATGCTATAGTGTATTTGAGAAGAGGGTATATGGTATACCTTAAAATAATCCAGAAGGTATACGCTGTATCCACCGTATATCCTCCATTACATCCCTGTCTGCAGCCTTCACTTTTCTTAGCATCATATGAGGTTATTAGAAACAATTTAATAAGAAACATAGGGCCTACAATATCAATGTGCACTAATTTACCTTTCTATATAATACTTTGATCATATATATCTGTGTCTGTGCGTGCATGTGTCACAGTGAGAGAAATAATATGAGCCCCCCCCTACATTTTCTTGAGCACCCCCTAATTTTTACTTCTAGCTACAGCCCTGGCTGGAGTCTGCTAGTACAGTTAGCAGGGAAAAATATAACTCATGTATGTGTCAGAAATGTGAGGTTTGAAGGATGGTCGGGACACTGATCCATAAATAGCAGAACTTTTCTTTTTTTTTAGCTATCTTCCTATCGAATTCCTTTAAAAAGTCTAAAAAAATTTTCGATTTCATCCAGGCTTTGGTGCTACTTGTATAAGAACATGGCAATTTCTTGACATTTTTTAAACACTGTGGATTCTTGGATTTACCAATCACTATTGGCGGTAACTTTTCTGATCCGTCCTCATTGCAACATAAAAGCACAGTCAGTCTTTCTTTGCTGTGTTTGCCACCATAGCATGTTTTTCACTTAATCCCCCATCGTTTTGTTTGGTAAAAGACGATAAAATAAACCAGTATCATCCCAGTTAAAAATGTTCTTAAGATGAAATTTTTGAATTAAATTTGGAAGGTCTGCGATCCATTCATTAGCAGTTGAATCCGAAACGGCTGCGCTTTCACCACTCAGACAATGATTTGTTAAGCCGTGTCTTTTTTTAAGTTTTTCTAACCATCTCGAAGAAGCCGAAAAATTTTCGATTTCCATTTTGCATGACAAAGTGAGTGCCTTTTCTTTAAATAACTCACCGCTAATGATGGTAAATTAGAAGCTCTCATTTCTCTGCACCACTGAATTAAAGTGGTTTCTAAAATCTAAAATTTTCCATTCTGAATTCTTGATAGTTTCTTTGCTTGTGTAGAATATTCACTATTCATTTTTTGATCGAGTCCTTGTTTTTTAAAATCCCTCTGAGTTTTGATTCTGGCAAATCGAATTTTCGAGCTAAACTTATTTTTGACAGTCTAGGATCATTTTCTGCTGCTTTTATAATTTCCATTTTGAACGAAATTGTTAACTTTCTTTTGCTCATTTTTATTAAAAAAAAAAAAAATCTAGATGCTACCGCAAGGACGAAATGTAACACGCAAGTGACTTGATAAAATTAAAAACAGAAAGAAAAGCAGGGACCATTTGAACTGTGAGGAGGGAGGGGGGGTTAAAACCGAACTGTAACATCCTCTCCCCCCCATTTTTCGGAAAGGTCTTTTGACCTTGATAGGTGCAGAAAATTATTTATCAATTCAAAAAAGAAAAAAAAATGTGAATTGCGCTGTTATTTCCGCGTATAACTGAGAGAGATAATTGAAAGTGGCGCTTATAAGTGAGAGATCTACAGCATTATTTTCCTATTTCTTGTGGCGGGACCTTACGAAATTCGCGCATAACTGAGAAACGCGTATAACTGAGACGCGCATAAGTGAGAGATGACTGTATATAAATTGTCTTTTTTCAGTTTCTGTTTAAAAAAAATAAGCTTAGAGGGTTGCATTAATACTGAAATTGTACCAAACTCTAAAATTTTCATACAATTTTGCTTACAACACCATTCAATTTTTAAAGCATATTTCTTTTTAGGTGCGTTCGTAATTATATAAATACATAGCACCTATAGTCGTCGCCTGGTTCGTCCGTCTGTCTGTCTGTCCGTCCGTCCGTCTGTCCGCATATAACAGAGCAAAAACTACCCAAACAAATGATTTGAAATTTGATATATATAATATTTGCAGAATTTTGTCGAGTCATTTTAAATTTTATAAAAATCGAATCAAAACTTAAAAAGATATTAATAGAAATATGTATTAGGTAATTTGAATTTTTTTGAAAATTGGTACTTCTTTGTTATAGCAACTTCCGAGGATTAAAAGTCAAGCGACCGAGATGTATCATTCTATTAAATCCTATCATACGTAATTAATTCAATGATATCACATGATAGGTAATGATACTAAATTGCCATGGTGATTACGTCCTATTTAAGATGGAGTCCTATTTAAGATGGAGTCCTATTATTTCCGTATTACGGAATTTAAAAACCGAATTTTTATACTAAAATTGTTTAATTATAGTAATTATATAATCTACCGGCAGTTTTTGGGTAGATATTTCTGTAGAAATAGATATTAAATGAATAAAGTCTAAACATAGATATCAAGTTCTGAAATTTTCAATGCTAGGCTTACGTTTCCGATTGGAATTTTCAGTAAATGTCAGCAAATGATAAAATGTTGGCAACTTAAAATGTACTTATTTTATTACGTAAATTAATCATATCATAATAACAGACGATATAATTCATTTCACTGAAACTATTTATAGTACGAACGCACCTCATTTGTCACGTTTGAAGTACAATTTCCAACTTGTTTTTTTTTTCGGTAAAGTTAACATTTGGATAAAAAACGGGAAGTAATACTTTAAATAGAATTTAGGTTTAAAATTTGGAACTTCTAATGGTAAATTCATTTTTATTCGTTGCAAAACAGACTGCAATGCGGATAGATTTTAACACTAAACATATAGAGAATATTACTCGTTTTATACAACTATTTCACATCAGAATATTTATTTAAAACTATTTATATTTTTATTTACCTTATTTCTGTTTGATTTATACTTTATGTATTTTAGAAATAAATTTTTGATTGTAATGGAAATATTTTCATTTGGTTCCAGTCAAATGACTGGTTGATAGTATAATTAGTGTTAAAAAATAACTAAAAACTACCTGATAAAATGAGATGGAATTTTGGATTCACAAATTTAAAGCTTCTGGAAAACGAATGAGAGCTAAAACATTCAATGGTTAAATTTCATATTATATTCGCGAATCAATTTCTAACCATTTATATATTTAAAATTATATTCCAAAATATTATGAATTGTAACCAATGATGTTTTTTACAGAAATCGACTTCTGTCAGCTTTAAATAAACGAAACAAAAATTGCAGCTTATTCTGCCAAGTAGGTTTTGAGTTGTACTGTAAAATTATTCGCATTCGAATCTGCTTTGTAAAGGTTAAAGATTATTATATTATTAAGAGTTCTGAAATCTAGGACCTCAGAATTCCCAAAATATTAGGACAAATGACTTTCCGTTTCATTGTCTAAGGAAAAATATACTGCAAAATGCAAATATACTTGTCAAACTGGGTGTTCGTGTTGGGAATTTTAGAGTTTGCTACATTTTCAGTATGAAGAAGATCCTCTAAGCGTATGTTTTAAACATAAGTAGAAAGAAGATTGTCCTCTTGAATTACTACTTCTGTTTTTTCTGCGACAATTTGGTAATTAAATTGTACGCAGTGTACTCTTTTTATGCAGCTTTCATTACAAAAAGCTACCTATTGCAGCCGTTCGGAGTAAAGGGATTAAAAAAAAAAAAGGTATATTTTCATCGATCATGAGCCCCAGACCCCAAAACCACCCTCCATTCAAATGTTTATATATATATATATATATACTCTCTTAAAAAAATCCAGCGATTTTAACTCAGACAGAGTAATTTTTCACTCCTTTCCAGTATTAAAAATGCACTTATCCTATAGGAGTGAATTTCATCCTTTTTGCGGAGTGGTTATTTCCACTCCTTTTTGATAAGTCATTTTCACTCTTTTTTCGACTAAATTAATAGGCAAAATGTGTGATTTAACTCTTATTTTGAGAAATTACTGTTTTTTTTAACATTATTTAATACAAAAGGAATGATTTTTTTTTAACTAACTTTGTTGTAAGGTACTTATTTTTTCTTTTTTTTTTTTTTTTTTTTTTTTTTTTTTTTTTTTTTTGTCTTAGCTTTGCATTTTAATATGCATAAATGACATAATTGAAGATAAATTTTAGAAGAGATTTCATAAAATTTTTAACATTAAGGATTTAAAAAAAAAAAAAAAAAAAAAAAAAACTGATTATACATATATTGACAAGATTTTTTTCCTAAAATAATATTATAAGATTCGTTGTTTTTACTTTATCTTTCTTATAATAAAATTATTTCTTGTACTTTTACATTGTATATATAATTTTAGCATTACTTAACGTTATTCTTTTAACTATAAAAATATGAATTTCTTTAATTATTTCTTATATTATTATATATTAGTATATTTTACTCATGGCATAGAAAAATATTTTTAGAACACAGAATCCATAATAATAAAAACATGTTTTTATGCGTTTTAAATTTAGGATATACGTTCTATGTTTGTTAAAATATTTAATCAATACATGTATCTATTATGTTCAAGTATTTATTATGTATACAAAGGTGCACATCTATACTTTATGTGTTTTGGAATTTACATAATATTATGCAATGTAGTATGAAATACTGAAGCGAGTAGAAATAGCAATCTGAGATATGTTAGTGCAGTTAGACTTTTGAATATGCATAACTTATACCACAAAAAATAACAATTCAAAAAAGCATTTATATACGTATTTAAGTTAAAGTTAGTTATGCCAAAAATTAAATTAACAACATTTTTTATTAATATTTTCTGTCAATTTTTAAAATTATCTTTCACATTTCGTACTATTTACATAATAGTATGTAAATTCGAAAACAAATAAATAAGATATAGATGTGCACAATTCACAATATAAAGTTTACTATTATCAGGGGAATACGATTATTTTCTAGTTCTTATATAAATGTATATTTACAAATGCTTAAGCGTAAAAGTAATCTTTTAGAGTATATTGGATAAATTACGGATTCTAATAAATATTGTACGTACTGGGAATATTTTAAGAAAAATAGAACATATATCCTAGTTAAAAAAAATAATGTTTTTAATATCATGAGTCCTGTGTTCCACTAATATTTATCCGTGTCATGAGCAATATATATTAATAAATAGTAATATAAACAGCAAATAATATTTGTTTACATAAAGTAAATCTGAATTAAAGTAATTAGTATACAGTTTGAATACGATAAAACTATATTTTCAAGAGTATTTTATTAATTATAATAAATCACTTTAATTTTTTCAAAATTAATTGTACGAAATCATAATATGACACCCAGAAAACATTTTTGAGTGCATTTTATTTATATTAATAAAACAAAAAACGACAATTAAAGAAACTAATGTTTCATGTTTAATAGTAACAACGTAAAATAATGCCAAAATTATATATACGATGTAAAAATAGAACAAGAAATATCATTATACGAACGATAAAATAAAAATGTACCTTAGGAGAAAAAACTTTTTCTGGTATGGCTAGTGGCCATCTTGCTTTTTTTTCTGGGGGGAAATGAAATGTAAATTTCTTCTATTCTTTATTATAATTATTCTTGCTTCTGCGGACACGACATGTCTACCCCATTTTTAAATCCATGAAATAAAAATACTAATGAACTTATATGTTTCAGAGTAGCACTAATTTAACAAAAAGTAATTTTAACGATGAGCAGTGACAAGGCAATCATGCTTATTTATGCCTGACAAGACGCCGAATCCCGAAGCCATTCTCTTTTCAAACTGGATCCCCCGCCAAACCAAATATCACATGACAGAATTACAACCAATAGGAAAGTTCTCTAATCACTCCTTTTAGAGTATTTCCCTACTTCGATTCAAAACCGGAGTATTTTTGCATATAGCTCCAATGCAGATGATTTATCAAACCAGTTATTTTCGGAAAGCGTTCCTTTTTGAGAAAGTCGGTACTCAGAAGGAATGAATATCCTCCCTAAATATTACGTTCTTTTATTGAGTGAATAATTCATTCTTTTGAATTAAGAGTGTATATATATATATATATATATATATATATATATATATATATGTAGATATCTGATATATGTCATGCTTTAACTCTTTTATTTTTGAACCGATTTGGATGTGACTGAGTATGTGTGTAGAACAGCCATGCTCAACTTTTTTTTTTCGCGGGCCACAAACAAAGGTTTGCGATGTTACGTGGGCCGCAACACACTTCAAAAAGGGTAAATAAAATAGTAAGATAATATAAGTAGTATAACAAAACAATATAACAATGTTAGTATTATCAGTAGGAGTCGGGTGAGGTCGACTGTAAATAACAATCCCCAGGTAAAACTAAAACAATAAATAAATAAAAAAATTGTAAAATATATTGTAGATTTAGGTTTTAGTTTTGTAAATAAAAAAAAAAAAAAAAAAAAAAAAAAAGGAAAGCAATAAAACAGAAAAGAAAACTTCAAAATAAGCATGAAGCAATACAAAAATAAGTTATTACATTTCCACAACTATATTTTTCAGTTTAAATTGTCACATGAGAAGGACAGCATTTAATAAGATTCGAAACCCGAACGATGTCACCAGTTCCTCCGTTTATTCAAAAAATCTGAGAAATAAATATTTTTCTTTATTGTAACTCTTGGCCAACTCCATTATAAGTTAGCATCCTATAGAGGCTGAAATTATCAGCTTATTTTGATTGGGCGTCGTTTAATAAAGTCTGTAGCTGTAAAACTTTCGTATATTTAATTTTGCAATTGACATTGCTCGTGTTTTCCTCCATTGCCGCGTTTTGTATTCAAAATAATTTGAACTCATTTTTTAGATCATATAAAATCTCTTAACTGGTTGACTATTAATCTGCAAACCGTTCGCGCGTCTCAAAGAAATATAATTTTATATTTCTTAAAAATTTTTAAGTAAATAATTCTTTTGCCATAAAAAGATAGAGCTTTGTAGTGTTTTGGTTTTTGATTTTTTTCCTCTAGTGTTTTAGGTTCTCCAGTTACTAGAATTCACTCTTTACTAAAAAGTAATGATTCCTTTGTTTTACCATCCCTCTCACTGTTTCTTGCATTAGCTTTGAAACATCCTGCATTTTTATACTTCAGCCAAAAGCCACCTCAGACGTTCGATTTTAGCCATTTATAGGAATATCTGAAGAAATACTCCAGAACTTCTTCTTGAACTTCAGGAATGTAAAAAACCGTAATCGATCTCATGGTTTCAGCAAATTTTTAGTTACGAGGTTAATTAGGGAACGAACAACAAATTGAATAAAAAAATTGCAGTCACCCTATAAAATAAAATGCTCGAAATGATCTGTATGTGTAGCAGGTGACTATGTTGATCCTGTTCAACATTTGTGTTCATCTGTGTAATAATAGCACGTGTATCTATTTTAATCATTCTCTTTTTTGTTGGAATGCGTTTGTTTTAATAGTTTTCCAAATAGAACAAGAAAATCAATAAAAATGAAAAAATAAATAAAAACATTAAAAATGGCAACTGTGAAAATTTTCTTATCATCCAGTTACATTTAGAAAACAACTAAAATTCAGATCACTATATCATCGATACCTTTCTGAATTTTCACGTTATTCAGCTGGCTCTATTATATGAGTTGCCCTATATATTGACTATCAAATTATGCAAGAATTGTTTTGCTATCCTTAACGCATGGTCAGTTAAAAGAATTTTCATACAATTGCTCATATTTCATGAAATGATTAATTATATTTTTATTGTGTTATATTATTTCTATTTTATTTTATCACGTTTTCTGAAAGTGGCGTTAAATTTGGTTCAAAACCCTGCATGCTATAAACACTAAACATGCGGAAATTTCTTGAAGTTTTTAAATTAACCCTCTGACCGCTTAATTTTTTTTTCTAAAATCCTTTTCACCAATATGTACTCGATCAGTATCGCCTCTATTATCACGTATTTCAAATCATCATGTATTTAAAATATGTAGTAAATTTATCATTTGCATTTTCACCCATTGACGGTGGAATTTAAAAAATAAAATTGCTTCAAAAATTGTGTATTACATAATTTTTTGTGTATTATATGAATTTTTGTGTATTATACAAATGTCTTGCCCGTGGAAATTTTAGGATAAGCGGTCAGCAGTTTAAATTTTATATCTTCATGAATACACCTCCTACTCTTACGCAAATAAACATAAATATTGCACAGGTGCGATATAGTCATTTGTTACAGGTGCAAATCATTTCGAGCATTTTAATTTACAGGGTGATCGAAAATTATATTTTATTACTGAATTTGATTTTGGTTCTCTTATTGCCCTAGTGATGAAACACTCTCTGAAAAGTAATAGTGAAACATGTTCTTCATATTACAGAACAATGCATCAAGTTCTATAGATATTCCACAAAATGTCTAAAATCGAAAGTGCCCGGTGAGTTTTAGCTATATATATACATAGAGAGTGTCCCATATACCGTTCATATTTTAAAGATTCATAAATAAAATAACGAATTTTCATATAGGAGGGCGGTTTGTACCATATGTTGAAATAATAATCATATACAAAATTTGGAAATAACTCATGTTTTGTATGCAAGTTAAAATCTTTTAAACCCACTTTTACATCATGATCGCACATAGGAATAAAAAGAAAAGTGCACATTAATTGCATATTATACTCTTATTTCAAAGAATAATGCCCCTCGAAAATAAAGAAATCAACAATTAATTAAGGGGGGGGGGATAAGGCCCGTTCAAACCCCTTTATATTTAACCAATGAACCTGCAAAACTAAACAGGGAAGTGCCTAATCACAATGAACCTATATTCAAAATTTGAAGCAAATCGGTTAATTTTACATGAAAAAACCATTTATATAAATTAATGGGATTAATACCTCGTTCCCTCCCCCTTTATACTTAACCAATGAACTCCCAAATCTAATCACGGAAGCGTCTTATAACAATGAACCTCTATACAAAATTTGAAGCGAATCGGATAATTCTGCATGAAAAACTCATTTATCTAAATTGAGGGGGTATTAGCTCCCCGTTCTCCCCTTTACACTTAACCAGTGAAACCCCCAAACTAATCAGGGAAGCGCCTTCTCAGAATGAACCTATATACAAATTTTGAAGCAAATTGAATATTTTTAACAAGAGTTATTGCGTTATATACATACATACGTACATACATACGTACGTACACACAGAACTTGCGGGCACATTAGCTCTCAGGTTTTCATAGCCTGTTAGCTAATAAAAAAGAAAAGTGTCCAGTTAAACTGATGGCATTGAGCTCACAGGCTATTCACACTAATTGTATATTATGCTGTTATTTCAAAGAATAATAGCCCTCGAAGAAATATACAATAAATTAAGGGGGGGAGATTATCACTCCATTCACCCCATTGATACTGAACCATTGAACACCCAAAACTAATCAGGGAAAGCCTTATTACAATGAACCTATATGAAAAATTTGAAGAAAATCGGTTAATTCTGCATGAAAAACAAATTGATCTAAATTAAGGGGGGTCAGCCCCCTTTCTCCTGTTTAAACTTAACCAATAAACCCCCCAAACTAATCAGGGAAGCACCTTATCACAATAATCCTACATACAATATTTGAAGCAAATCGGATAATTCTGCATGAAAAACCCATGTATCTAAATTAGTGGGGGGGGGCATATCCCCCGTTCCCCTCCTTTATACTTAACCAATGAACCCCCAAAACTAATGAGGGAAGCGCCTTATCACAATGAACCTATATACAAAATTTGAAGTAAATCGGTTAATTCTGCATGAAAAACCTATTTACTTAAATTAAGGGGAGTAACCCCCCCCCCTCCGTTCCCCCTTTACGCATAACCAATGAACCTCCAAAACGAATCAGGATTAGCACCTAATCAGAATGAACTTATGTATAAAGTTTGAAGCAAATCGGTTATTTCTATTAAGAGTTATCTCGTTATATACCGGTCTTCCAAAAATGACTGGTGGATTTTAAAATTCAATAACTTGCAAACGGTGAGAGATAAATAAAAAATTCTTGCAGGAGGGTTATGTATGATGTCAGAAGTTTTCTTACTGTGATTCTTGATTTTAGTTCGAATTTCAAACAATAGATGGCGCTGACAGTAATTGGCGCTCTGTCGATGCCGAAACTGACGCCCCTCAGCGTTGATGCACCGCCCCCTTAATACTAGTCCTGCCCGCTGACAAAAATGACAGATTTTTTTTTCAAAATTTGTACGGTCCTTCGAACTGCAACACCAATAAAATATAAAAGTTTTCTTCGCCTAGTTTTTCTGAGAGAGAACTTTTAAATATTATTGGTGTTGAAGTTCGAGGGACCGTACAAATTTTGAAAAAAAAGATCTGTCATTTTTGTCAGCGGGCAGGACTAGTATTAAGGGGGCGGTGTATCAACGCTGAGGGGCGTCAGTTTCGGCCTCGACAGAGCGCCAATTGCTGTCAGCGCCATCTATAGTTTGAAATTCGAACTAAAATCAAGAATCGCAGTAAGAAAACTTCTGACATCATACATAACCCTCCTGCAAGAATTTTTTAAATGTCTCTCACCGTTTGCAAGTTATTGAATTTTAAAATCCACCAGTCATTTTTGGAAGACCCGGTACATACATAATTACGTACGTACCTATACAAAAGTTGCGGGCACATTACAACTGAGGCTTTGATAGCCTGTGAGCTAAAAAATAGCTATTTTTGACATGCACGCATCTAGGACGTAATCCTAATATGTACTAAAGATAAAAGTATCCTGGTGAAACGAGATTTTTAATTTAAAAAAAAGCAATGATATTTATTTTGAATATTTTAAATGCACACCTTTCATTTGTTTATTTGTTGTAATATTTAAAAATAAACTCAATAATAATCTTAATCAATATAAAGGATTGTTTTTGTTTCTAAGAACTTTTATTTATTTAACAGCGTGATACCAAGCGAATCCTTGAAGTGTGTGTCTGCAAGAATAAAAAAGTAAGTAATTAAAACAAAAGCTTTTTTAATGTATATATATAATTTTGAGCCATATATATTAAGGTTTTCTCTTTTATTTTTATAAAACAGTGTAAAAAAGGAAGTTCCATTTCCCCGTTTTACTGAAAGAAAAATCTAATCACAGAGTTGAGAAATGCAGTAAAACCATATAATGATGTCTGTCATACAAGCATACATCATTCAAAAGTTTTAAACATTTTAAAATTCATAAAACATGAATGATTTATCGTCCAATAATTCAATCTGTATTAAAATCTGTATATAGAATTTAGCATTTTTTAGCGTTAAAAATGTTTAAATAAATCCTATAAATGGCGTCACGCTTTTAAATGAGTAAACACGAATTTTCACTTCAAAAAATTGTACTAGTCACGGTTACGGATTTTTAAAAAGAGGAGTTTTTCATCTAAATTTAATTTTGCTGAAAAATCGTTGTTTATGCAGTTGTTTTAACGGTGGATCAAAAAGATTTAATGATTTTTAAAAATTAAAGAAAAATTAACGATTTTATTGGTGCAGAGCCATTTATCGGTAATCATTTTGCCTTTTCTTTACCTTAGAAAGAATCCGAATTCACAGAATAGATATGAGTTCAAACCACATCCTCGTACCATAATATGTGTTTGTGTAACATGATTACGTTACGGGTTAAATTGTAATGGTGTTATGCTATCTTTTTAACACTTTCCAACAAACTTGAAAAGTGTTTATGAATTCGGTTTGTCTGTCTTGCAATTGATATATGTTATTGAAGTTTACTATGGCATGTTCGGTATTGAAAATGAAGTGTGTAGTACTTATAGTTCTTTTACAGGGGCTCTAAAAAAATTCCATTCCATTAGAGTCTATCGGAAAAAATCATTTGCGGTGCATTTTAATGATGTTACACAATTTTAAACATATTGAAATTGATAAATATCACTGAAGTGCACTACAAGAGGCTTCCTATAGAATATGGTGTGCCCTTATAGTTCCTTTACAGGGACACTCAAAATAATTCCGTTCCATCACGGTCTGTAGAGAAAAATCGTTTGCAGTTTAATTGGATAATGTTTCACTATTTCAAACATATTGAAATTGATATAGATCACTAAGGTGCATTACAAGAGGCTTACTATAAAATATTGTGTGTTTAACATTCATCGTTCATTTACAGAGACACACAAATAATTCGGTACTGTCTGTTAACTATAATTGTTAACTATAATAGAAGTGCATTTTTCGTTGATGAACGCGTTTTTAAATTTAACTTTTTTTTGTCTATTACTTGGTGTGTGTATAAATTCTATAGACCATGTACAGGGCAGCACAAAATTTCACGAATACATTTCTGTTTATTGATGGAAATTCCAGAAGGGGAATTTGAAACTGTGCAATAAGTATCCTAACTGAACTACAGTTTAACATTCTATATAGTATATATACAATTCTATAGATCATATACAGGGCTGCACAAAAGAATTCGGACATTTTCAAAAATATTTTTGGTTATTTCTGAAACTGGGTTTATTAAATATGTTATGCGTTTTCCAAATTGTTTACATGGATATGGGCGGAGCTAGTTGAGCTTAAGTCTAAAGGTAGTCCTCCGCGCCTGGTTTGACTTTGACCTTGTTTACATGGATATCATCTTTCACCTTATTAAACGGTCTAGATTTGTGCAATTAATTTGGAAGTATTGGAAAGTGTTACATAATCTATGCTTGACGTATGATTTTTCGTTCTTGTTTTATTTACAGGTAGGTCGAAACTGACACTTAGTCTTTAATCTATGACCAGTGTACAAAAAAATACACATCTATTTTATGGCCAAATAGACACAGAGAAAAATAAAAATGGAAATTATGGAAAGTTATTGGTTGAAAATTAGGGCTTCTATAAATGTATGTTATAGGAATTAGCTTAGAGGTCATCTTCATATAGAAATTGTACGAAAGTTTAAAATTTTCAACACGAACACCAAATTTTGTCTTCATTTTTGGATGATTTGGTCAATTTTACCTTCAGATACCAAAGGGTAAGCCACTCGATAAAGTATTTCAGTAATAATGCGGCTAAAGTTTGGAACTCCCAATGTTAAATGTATTTTTAATCATTTCAAAACAGATTTCAATGCGAGCAGATTTTTAAGCATAACTTAAAATCTGCTTGACAGATTGAGCTGTAATTTTGGATTCACATTTTTAAAGCTCTTAAAAAAATTATGTCTCTTAAAATTTTGTATGTTACAAAACATATTTTTTTAATATTAATTTAATATATATGTATATATATTAACTTGTGTGGAGGGGAAATAAGAGGATATTAATTAAATAATTCATATCAATTTTATTTGTTATAATATTATACTATATTTTTATTAATTATTTTATATGTATTATTTTACTTTTAATATACATTTAAAGAAGACATGATTTCTTATGGAACATCTATTTTCGTTTTTTTTTTTTTTTTTTTTTTTTTTTTTTGACTGACTGTACAGTTTAAAATTTTCTAAAAATTTACTAAACAATCCAATATTTTTAAAAATTCATAGATGTACTTAAAACATTCATTTAGTAAAAGAGCATAAGAAATATAAAACGTTGTTTTAATTCTTTAAACTTCCATGTTCCCAATTTGAAACATTTATCGGTAAATGGAATATTACCTTGCAAAAATAAGTAAATAAACAAATGATTGCTTTAAATGTACCATGAAATACAGGCACAAATATAAATTTTATCTTTTTGTCAAAACAATTTTTTTTAAATCTAAATTTATAAATGTTCTGCATAATCTATGCATATTTTTCAATTTAAAAATAAATACATATTTTTATTTAATCTATTTAGTAATATATTCCATTTTTTAATTGAATTCAGAACCGATATTTAGAAGAGGCTAGTATCGCTATTTAGAAACGTCATAAGAATAATGTACACATTTGAATTCTGAACAGGGACGTGTACAATGGGGATAAGAGGGAAAGTTGTACCCCATTAAGGGCTGATTCGTATAAAATATGTGCATGTGCCGGGCAAAACTGGTTTCCGCATATTATTCTGGTTCCGACATGCGACAGTTACTTAGAATGTAAATGAGAGTTTTGCTATTCAATTACAGAGCTATTCATGCTATTAATTCAATATTAATACAATGCTATTCATTTTCGACAATTTCTACATGAGTATTACAGGTTTTAAAAGGACTTCCTTCCTTTGATCTCCAACATTTTTTAGATGCTGAGATCAAATCAATAGTTAGTTTGGGAGTGTCTACAAATAACTTCTTTCCCCTAAACTATTTCCCCAAATACTCACATTACATAATTTGACTTTTTTGGGAAACAGTACTTGTGCTGAAAAAACTCAGTTTAAATAGGATAGTAATATTTTTACAGACGACTCTGAAGAAATTGAGAGAACAGGGTACACTTTGTACTTATAGCTCTAATCATCTTTTATACTCTTGATCCTCTAGTTTTGCTGTATTGTTATTTAGTCTGAGTTGACTATACCATCAAAAACGCTATACACTGGAGATAATCTCCAACCGATAAGTAATTCGTAATCTCAAGAAGTAGCCTATCTATTCTCATGGTCTCACAGAGCATTGAATACATCAGATTATTTGGTATTTGATATTTTGCAATGAAAATGTAATCCAAGTAAATATCTAACCTTTAATTTGTTCTAAGGCGATTCGGTTAAAAAAAAAATGGTGAGTTAGGTAATGAATAACAATCTAATTCAATAAAATGTTAAAATCACTAATTGTTATATCATTTTAATTTAATTTACTTCAGTTTAAAAATAAATAATTTTTTATTTAATCTACTCATCAATATCTTCCATTTTTAAACACATACAGAGACAAAATTTAGATGAGGCTAGTTCTCCTACTTGGGAACATAAAAAAAATAATTTATACATTTTTTCCTCATTTTGATTCTTGACAGGGACGCGCACAATGGGGACAGGAATGTGAGCTGCACCCCACTGATTAACTAATAAATTAGTTAACTAGTTAGTTATTAGTAAAAGAGGATGCACAGGATAATTCTTTGACATCTTTTCTTCCTTGGCGAAGCTTTTAATTGAAATATTTTTTTTATTATCTTTTCTCTAAAAGGCTCTTATTCTCTCTTTAATAACAGTAGGTTTCTTCATTTGTTCATTTCCATTAATGGTCCTTTTCAAAAGTATCTTTTTAGACATGGCAAACATAACTCACCGCTATTTGTCTGCGGAATATTTTAAACTTCAATTCACTATTCAAAGTTGTAAAAAAAAGGTTAAAAAAAACAGCCCCGGCGGGTACCCGGGCAGCTATCCACTACAACCCTTAGGTTGTAAAAAACCCAGGTTTAAAAAAACCAGAACGGCGTGCACCCGAGCAACTACCGACTACAACCCTGCTTTGATTACCCATTTAAGTCGAAATATCCCATCAAGCGAAGTTCTAAAATGACTGAATTTAATACTTATTAGATAGATCTGTACTACTAAAACGTATAATTGACTGCATGAGACATGCGTGGCTGTAAAATTATGTTTTTTTTGTTTTTTTTCTTCAGACAAATAAACATATTTCAACCTCAAATGTTACTTAAAAAATAAAATAAAATATGTACAATATATGAACTGAATTTTTCTATCTGAGTGAAAAAATGCCAAAGACGGAAGTTGAATCTAAGATCTTTGACTTAAATTGCCAGCACTCTACCTATTGAGCTATCTAGGGTGACAATCAGAAGACACATTTCGCTCTGACGTAGAGCGTTGGCAATTTAAATCAAAGGTCTTGGATTCGACTCTCAACATAGGCTTTTTTTCACTCAGTTGGAAAAATTCAGTTCTTATGATATCCTTATCAATTAGTATGATTGAGTTAAAGATAAAAACAATATGGATAATATTTCACTAAATAAACACAGAACATATTTTATTAAGTTTATTTTGGATCAAAACATTTTTATATCATCTAAAACAGCGCAGAAATTGGCAGCTATGCATATGTAGATATTAAAGAACGCTATTTCCAAACTACAGATTGATACCATTATGGTCGTAATTTTGAATATATTTCATATAAAGAATATTTTAAATAAGCTTTCCTTTTTATAAATCTTTTTGAAATAATAATCATCATCATAAAATGAAAAAATATCAGTAAATGTTTTACATTCATTTTTCATGTTGCCTTCATTGACCAGCTGACTAAACAATGTCTTGCTTTCTTATGTCATTGTTTATTTTGTATATAGGGCATTTCTACTGTTCTGAATGAAAAAGAATAACATATCAAGCAAAAAAATCTATACTTATAAAAGAGTAGCTTGATTTTCTCCTAAACAACGCCGAGCCTCAACCGTTTGTCCTAGAACAATGAAATTTGAAAGACATGTTCTTTACACAATATAGGCGCGTACTAAGAAAATATTTTTGAAAATTCACAGCATAAAGGGGTCAAATGGGGGGTCGAAAATTTTCGGTGATTTCACATTTTCACTATGTCTTATCAGCAGTTTTAGGTAAGAGCGTGAAGTTCAAGATAACAAATGTACTAGAAAAATAATTAAACACGTATTTCAGCGTTTATAGAAATTCAATACCTAAAGGGTTTAAATGGAGGGTCTAAAGTTTTAGGTGATTTTGCCTTTTTGCCATATCTCAACAACAGTTTTAGTCAAAAGCGTGAAATTCAAGATAAAAAATGTACTAAAAGTTAGATAAACACATATTTCAGCGATTTAAAAAATTCAACCACTAAGGGGGTTATCTGGGGGTCGAAAGTTTTTAGTCATTTCGCGTTTTCGCCATATCTCAGCAGCAGTTTTAGATAGGAACGTGAAATTCAGGATAACAAATCTACTGAAAAAATAATTAAACACGTATTTCAGCGATTTTAGAAATTCATCCATTAAGGAGGTTAAATGGGGGGTCGAAAGTTTTAGGTAATTTTGCCTGTTCGCTATATGTCAGCAGCATTTTTAGTTAGGAGCTCGGAATTCGGGATAAAAAATCTACCAAAAAATATAGATAAACATATATTTCAGCTATTTTAGAAATTCAAACAGTAAGGGGGGAGGGTTAAATGGCGATCGAATGTTTTACGCCATTTTGCCATATCTCAGTAGAAGTTATAGTTAGGAGCGGGAATTTCGGGATAACAAATCTATTAAAGAATAGTTAAACAAGTATTTTAGGCGATTTTGGAAATTCAACTACTAAGGGGGTTAAATGTGAGGGGGGGTTGATAATTTTCGATTATTTCACATTTTCACCATATCTCATCAGTAGTTTTGGATAAGAACGTGAAATTCATTATAACAAATCTGCTATTAAAATAATTAAACATATATTTCAGCTATTTTAAAAATTCACCCATTAAGGGGGCTAAATGGGGGTCGAAAATTTTAGGTCATTTCGAATTTTTGCCATATCTCAGCAACATTTTTAGTTATGAGCTTGAAATCACAGATTCAAAATAACAAATCTACTAAAAAATAGTTAAATATATATTTCCGCGATTTTAGAAATTCAACCCCTAAAGAGGGTTAAATGGGGGTCGAATTTCTTATGTTATTTTGTGATATCTCAGTAATAGGTAGGACAGTTAAATTTAGGATAACAAATGTACTAGAAAATAGTTAAATATGTATTTCAGCAATTTTAGATAGTAATCCATCAAGGGGTTCACACTGTGTGTCGAAAGTTTTAGGTAATTGTGCAATATCTCCGCAGCAGTTTTAGTAAGAATGTGAAACTCGGCTTTACAAATCTACAAAAAAAGTAGTTAATCATAAATTTCCCAGCGATTTTAGAGCTAGCGAGATCATGGGCAACATCGGCTGTGAACCCGATTGTGGAAGATTAGACGGAAAAGAGATCTATTGCTGATTTTTTATTATATACTAGCCAGTCGCTTTCGAGTGAGGCACAGATACAAAGTACTACTTGGACCCCACCCCTAGATAGGGCCCAGTAGTACTTACAGGTAGAGCCCAGTAGTATTTTGGAAAGGGGCTCATAAAAAATATTTATGTCGCAAAATCTTCATTTAAGTGCTTTTGTAATATTCTTATTAGTTATTTCCGTATACTTTAATTTAAAGTATTTTATTTATATTTTTCTGGTTGCATGTAAAATGCACTTTCTGGGCCCCAAGCAAAGTCAGAGTGGTACGTTGCACTATGTATATGGGCCCCACTCGGAAACGACCGGCTAGACGGGCGAAGACCGGCTAGTATTACACATAAAAACAACCTACAGAAGATATGTGACCAAATTGTCAAATTGTGTCAAGGAAATTCCATCAGTTATAAAACTGAAATAAAGAAATATTAACATTTTAAAATAGAAAAACTTTGTGTATCACTATTCTTATTAAACATGTTTGACAAATGTATTGTATTTTCATGCATATACAATGTAACTTATACATTGCTGTGTACTGGTAGGTCATGGCGTAAACGATAAAGCTTATTCTTGTTGCCATGGCTTGGATGTATTGCATTATATTGTATGAGGGTATACAAGAATCGTTCCTAATGACATTGAAGATTTTATTATTCAGCATGGTGTAGATGTCATGGAATATAGTTTCATTTAACTTATGAAATTTTCCGAATTCTTTAACATGTCAAACATTATTAAACTACTTAACGGGTAGTTAACGGAATGTTAAAATTGCTAAACGAATTTCAGCACACTAAATGAGAGATTTTCAAGTTTAAGGGATATGTGGTGGGCTTCATTTATAATTAATTAAAATCTACAAATTTTTCAAGTGAAAAAGTTCTACAAAAATCGAAGTGAAGTATAACGGAACACTCTTTAATCATAAATGCTTCAGGAAACTTAAATTACAATCATTACGACATCAATGATGAGAAATAGCAGATCGTTTGATACATTGATTTTTAACAGTATTCTTGCATTCGTTTAAGCAAATTACAAGGGGAAGTTTCGTTTTAAAATATCCATGATACTATGTCTCAAATGACACTTTATACATACCCCAATAGAAAAATGTATCAATAAAATGTCTAAAATTTTAAAATTATTTTTAATAAATTAATTTAGTATTTTTTAATGTCATGCATTTTGATATAAACTACATTCATTTTCTCATTCTGTTGGATTTAAATTAGTTTCGGAAATATAATAAGAACTTTAACAAACACTGCTAAAGAATTGACACATTATCAGGTAACACGCTTTTTAATAATACATTGAACAATTTTGAGAAACCGTTAAAAGGATATATGACAAGCCATTATTTTTTTGTGTTGAATGCACCTTTCTGTAGCTTAAATCGTAAGATGCGCTACTTTTGTAAGATTTCCCTGTTTTCGAGTAATATCCAGACCAGAGTAATGTCATAAATTTATTGTAATTTTAAAACTCTGACCGAGTACACTTAAACAAAAGTTGAAACATTGCGCAACTTTGACTAAGGATACATTAAGGAAGTAATTTCATATTTCAGGCACATTGACTTATTGTCACCGTATCAGATTGTTTTATTGTTGAAAATAGAAACTTTCAAGTCGCGTTTACTCTTTGTAATTGCTGATGATTGTCAAATTTTTAAATGTTCTTCATTCATTTAAAATACCAATAAATTTTATTATATTTATTTTTAGGAAAACTGCAGACATAAAATAAATAAAGAGACCATAGACAAAGTAAGTTCTTTACTTTTAAAGCAAAATATCAGCACTGTTAAACAATATTAAGGTACAGAGTGATTATTAAAAAACTATCCCGATATATGAGCACCTAACTATCATACCGTTCACAGAAACTGAATGAAACTTTGGTTTAAAGTATTTTGAGGTATGCGCTCAAGAATCATATGAAAAACAACAGTTAAATTCTAACAGTTACGGTTACAGTGACAAAAATTTGAAAATTTCAAATGGCAACACCTACTTTGTTTTATTGGAATGTGATCTTCATAGTGAAAAACCATAAAAAACGTTGGAACGGTACCTGTAGCACGAAAATCGCCGGTGCTAGACAGACTAAGAAGAATAGTGAAAACAACCAATAAGGACAGAGAAGCAACAGAAAACAAAACATTTTATTGTGTTTCATACATTTTCCATTTTACACACGACGACACTTTACATGCGGCAGATGGTGGATAGCACTGAACAATAAAATGTTTTACTTTCTGTTGCTTTTCTGTCCTTTATTGGTTGTTTTCACTTTTCTTCTTAGTCTGTTTAGCGCCGGCGGTTTCGTACTACAGGTACCGTCCCAACGCTTTTTATGGTTTTTCACTACGAAGATCACATTCCAATAAAAAAAAGTAGGTGTTGCCATTTGAAATTTTCGAAATTTTGTCACTGTGACCGTAACTGTTAGAATTTAACTGCTGTTTTTCACGTGATTCTTGAGCGCATACCTCAAAATACTTTAGGCCAGAATTTCATTCAGTTTCTGTGAACGGTATGACAGTTATGGGCTCATATATCGGGATAGTTTTTTTATAATCACCCTGTATTTGTCTATCGTTATAGCGCAAAGTCCTCACAAAAAATCAATTTTTTGGTGGGGTCGAAAAGTTAAAACCTGTTTTTTGTTGCTTTCCAGATTTCGAATTTTATTTCTATATTCCTTAGAAATTGAGCTAACGATATTTCAATATTAGTTATTTATAAGGCAGAATGCAGTGTTGAATTTTGAACTTTTAACTTTGATTAGAAAACAGATTTTTATCATTTTGCTTTTATGCAAAGCACCATAACACAAAACATTATGCATATAACGTTATGAACATTTATTAAACGACTAAAAACAGGTTTATTTAGGGTATGCACTTTGCATTATGGTTATAGTTACACTATTTGCCCTTTTTACACACGTTATCAAATATCCCAAACTTCAAAAAATTTCAGTTATTACAACTTTAAATTATATATCTTCTTGAAATAAAATTTACAAACAAAAAAAATATTTTTTAATTTGTTTTGATTTATTGTGTAATTTGATAATTTTGTGAAAATTTTGACTAAAAAATATCAAAGTTAAAAAATTTAAGCTCTTTGCATGTTTTTCAAAATATTGTTTGTAAGTTATTCGGATTATTTTAACACGTCTAATTTTCAAAATTGCTTTATTCATGGCATATAGAATATTATTTTACTTAATTAAAAATATTACAAAGAGAAATTATAAATAACATATTGCTTAATCCACATAATGCAAAAGTTGTGAAAAAGACACTTCGTACACTTTCCATTTTAAAGTTTTAAAGTAATTCTTCCTTAACTTTTAATCTAGGTGTATAGAAATAACCATTTTTTCCTGAATGTCGATTGCCCACATAAATAACGAAGATTTATCTACAACATTATTAATCGCAAAGTTTCTGTAATGATTTAAGGCAAAATTTCCAACTTTAAATAGTTGTAAGTTTGTGTTGTCAAACTGGCATAAAAATAGAAACATCTATACCACTTGTACGGTCATGCAGTCAGAAAATGTATCAACAAGTACTGGTTTTGAAAACGAAATAGCTTCCATTCTATACTAGAATTCATCTCTCTCACAGACATACTTATGTGAAATCACACTAAATGTAAAATAAACACCTAAATTTACCTTTGTGATTTACTGCACATTATGTATCACAATGCTAAATTGCTACAAAAAAAAAAAATAACAAGAAAATACGTATAATAAAACAACAACATACAAAATGAAAACAAATAGCATTAAAGCATTAATTCCATAACATAAAAAACATTTTTACTATACATATGATAATATGCATGCATATCATAAATTAGCTTAAATGGCATAACTAACGAATAAATATGTTAAATCGTTTACAATAGTGGATTATGTAATTAATGTTAACAAGAGTTGAATTATCTGATTAAAAATATTTATATGCTTGTCTGTGATTAAAATAGTTTTAGAATATGTGAATGCGTTTGGAATATTATAGGCGTTTTATAATGCGTTTCCTCAGATTTAGAGTTTATTTACACGCTCTATTCAAAATTTTTCTACATAACCACAACGGTAAGTAAATTATAACAACCTAAATTGTTATCTTAGATTTTCAAATATTTTATAAATATTTCTTTGTCATAAAGTTTTACATAAGTACATACATAATTATTTATATATATATATATATATATATATACAGAGAGAGAGAGAGAGAAAGAGAGAGTCGTGACAAAAAACATTGCACCACCGACTAACTCCGCAACAAATTAAAGTAGAAGAAAGTTACGAAAAACAAATTATTGGAAATAATGTCTACTTTTAACAAATGTATATACATTTTTTAGGGGACCATCTACATATCTAAACAAAGTCAAAATTTGTTTAATTGCAAAACCCATTTTTAACAAGATATTTTAAATTTTCATTTCATACTATGCCTAGATACCACATTTTACGAAACTTTTACGTTTAGTTTCACAGAAATTAATTAATTTGAAATGAGTATATTTTAGGGGCTGTATTCAAATTCAAGTTCAGTACTCAAATGTTAAAATGCTACATAATGTCTAAGTCACTTTATTTAATCTATTATTTCATGCCAATATGACCACTTTACTCAATATGTTTCGGCTACTCTTACATACGGTAAATTTATTCTCAATATATTAATTTTATAATACTTTCGAGAGATGAATAATGGGAATAAGAAATATGGTTATCTGTGGTTAAAACAGTTTTAGAATATGTGAATTCGATTGAAATATTATAGGTGTTTAATAACGTTTTTTCTCAGATTTGGAGTTAATTTACACGCTTTTTTCTAAATTTATATGTAAAGAATATCGGCGAGTACAAAATTTAGAATAAATAATTGTATAATGGTATATAAGGAAACGCTGTAGAAAAAAACAGAGGAATTCCTTATCAGTCTGATTATATATCTTAACCCGATTGCTAATGGCAAATTTTTAAAGCATTCTCAGCAAATAAACAACACATATGCATTTATCAGAAACTGTACTTCAAACATATCTACCGCAGAATAAATTAAATAGGTTTATTAAACTGGAGAATAAGCTAGAAATCCATTTAAAAGCAACAAAAAATATAAGTACGGTTTAATTTTCAGAGGTACGACTGTTCACTTTTAAAAAATGTTCTTTGTTTTATTTTAAAATTAAAGCCAAACTCATTTGGATAACTGACGTATAATTGTATCTCATGTATATGCGATTTACCCAATTTTAATAAAAAGTTTAAAAGCAGATACAGAAAAGTAAAAAAGAAAGTCTTATTCTAACCAACAAAAATTGAGTAAAATATTTTTTCAAATTATGCTTTTCTACGCAACATAGATGGCACTTTAGACAAGAATCTTGCCGTTTTTTAAGTGTAATTTGAAAACAACTGGGAAGAAAATTTTGAAATTTTGAATGCGCATAAAGCAAGGCATAGCAAACATAAACTCATCAAAACAATTCTAGGTTGCAATTCATAAAATTTTCGAATGTTAATTTCATAAATCATAGATCATATTATACACTTACAACAATTAAAAAATTTAAAGTATTTATGTTTGCGTGTTTTAGTATTATAAACAAAAAAAATCACATTAAAATTCTAAATTCGGATGTGTTAATAAAAATATAAAACTTTAAGTTACATTAGAATATCTAATTTTTGAATATTCATAATTCAAAAATTTATCATCCAAATAACTTGAAATTTGGTATCTAGGCATAGTTTGAACAGAAGATTTGAAATATCGTGTAAAGAGTGGTTGTTGCTGTAGAAAAAAAAATGTGGGGTTTTTGTTTTAATATGTATGTGGATCCCTAAACAAATGTTATATAAATCCTTTAAAAGTACACATTATTTACATTCGTTTGGTACCAATAACTTTCTTCTACGATAATTTGTTGCATTATTAGTGGGTGGGGTGGGATGGTCGGATTCAGTCTTTTTTTCTCGACTGTACATAAATTATTAGAGTACAATAGTTACAAAATAAAAAACTGACGATTTTACAATTTTCCCCCAACTACCTGAAAATTAAACATCTGAATTTTATTTTCCAATTTATTGCACATCTTTTACTACATTACTATACTGCTGCACAAATAACATGTAAATAATAACAAAATATGAATATAATAAAATTACATACTATTACAATTAACATTAAATTATTAATATCTTAACATTAATGGAGATTTTTTATTACACATGTAGTAATCTGAATACGTAAGGTAAATCGACATAAATTAATTAACTAATGACTACATATGAAAAATCGGCATATACAGCTTAACTAACCAAAATGCAATCTATCATTTCCCGTATAGAAAATTAAAACAATTGTCATTTGTAAGCTTGTTTCGATATTTGTGTCTTCCAATCAATCCTTATTTATTTCTTCCTGTCAATCCAAAATACAAACTATCATTTCCCGTATAGAAAAAAAAAATCATTATGTAAGCTTGTTTCATTATTTATGTCTTTCAGGCACTATTTTCATCGCATATACATTCGTGTTTTAAAGTATTATATCGTTTATTTAACCTCTTGAATGGCGAATGGATATTATATATCCCAATGCATTTTAATTCCAAAATGCCACAGTGGTACTGGAATTATTTAATGAAATTTGTTTTTGTAAAGACTTAAAAGACATGTTGTTAAAAGTTATCAAAGAAATTTGTTTGTAATTCCTGGTGTGAATCGATCATTTCAAAATTTTAGCAACAGAAGTACTTAGCCCAGGGAAAGGGTTAATATAAACACCAAAGTTTTTATATATATGTAACAATTATTTGGTATACTGAGAATACATGAATTTTGATAATTTTAAAGTTTTTTTGTCAATAAAGTACAAACAACATTTGTTCCCTAGCTATTTCAGAGAATTTTAAAGCATGTTTTTTAAAACAAATAGTTACGTTTGCTACACACCAAAATCAATTTACATAGAAAATCATGATTTATTTTTAAATTTTAAAAGTGGAAGAATTTGTGTGACTTTATGTTAAATATCATTTTTACATTCCAATTGATCTAAATCCAGAGAATTTTTTTTCGTTGAATGATACAGTATTAAAATTTTCCGCATTCTAATAAATAAATTAAGTGTTTTTCTTTTAATATAATGTATTAATGAATATCGAAATAGTTGAACATAAATATATATTAAAACTGTTTTATTTATCTAGTTAATTGATTACAATGCAAGATGTCAGTAACTGTCGTTCTCCTTTTCTTTTGGTTCCTAATATAGCATTTCGATCTGTTATTTTTTTAAATGCATAATAATAGTATTTATGAATTTGTAATGTTATTTGTAATGCCTTATTCTGTAGCAGCAATAACAATATATATATTAGTAATATATTCAATCATATTTCCGTAGGCTATTCCGGATTCTACGAAAAAACCGTACTTCACGACCGCAAAGGTAAGTAAATTATAACAACCTAAATTGTTATCTTAGAATTTCGAATATTTTATAAATATTTTTTTGTCATAAAGATTTACATAAGTACATACATAATTATGTATATATATATATATATATATATATATACAGAGAGAGAGAGAGAGAAAGAGAGAGAGAGAGTCGTGACAAAATATATCAGCACCACCTACTAACTTCGCAACAAATTAAAGTAGAAGAAAATTTACTGGTACCAAACTATTGGAAATAATGTCTACTTTTAACAAATGTATATACTTTTTGGGGGGGACCATCTACATATCTAAACAAAGTCTAAATTTGTTTGATTCAATTGCAAAACCCATTTTTAACAAGATATGTTAAATTTAATTTCATACTATGCCTAGATACCAAATTTCAAAAAACTCCTTAATTTAGTTTCACAGAAAATAATTAATTTGAAATGAGTATATTTTAGGGGCTGTGTTCAAATTTAAGTTCGGTATTCAAACGTTGATATGTTACATAATGCCTAAGTCACTTTTTTAAATGTATTATTTCATGCCAATATAACCACTTTACTCAATATGTTTCGGCTACTCTTATATACGGTAAATTTCTTTTCAATATTAATTTTATAATACTTTCAAGAGATGAATTATCGGATTAAAAAATATGGTTATCTGTGGTTAAAACAATTTAAAATGATGTGAATTCGATTGGAATATTATAGGTGTTTAATAACGTTTTTTCTCAGATTTGGAGTTTATTTACACGCTCTTTTCTAAATTTATATGTAAAGAATATCGGCGAATACAAAATTTAGAATAAATAATTGTATGACGCTATATAAGGAAACGGTGTAGAAAAAAACAGAGGAATTCCTTATCAGTCTGATTATATATCTTAACACGATTGCTAATGGCATATTTTTAAAACATTCTCAGCAAATACACAACACATATGCATTTATCAGAAACTGTACTTCAAACATATCTACCGCAGAAAAAATTAAATAGATTTGTTAAACTGGAGAATAAGCTAGAAATCCATTTAAAAGTAACAAAAAAATAAGTACGGTTTAATTTTCAGAGGTACGACTGTTCACTTTTAAAAAATTATCTTTGTTTTATTTTAAATGTTAAAGCCAAACTCATTTGGATAACTGACGTATAATTGTATCTCATGTATATGCGATTTACCCAATTTTAATAAAAAGTTTAAAAGCAGACACAGAAAAGTAAAAAAAAAAAAATCTTATTCTAACCAACAAAAATTGAGTAAAATATTTTTCCAAATTATGCTTTTCTATGCATCATAGACGGCACTTTAGACAAGAATCTTGCCGTTTTTTAAGTGTAATTTGAAAACAACTGGGAAGAAAATTTTGAAATTTTGAATGCGCATAAAGCAAGGCATAGCAAACATAAACTCATCAAAACAATTCTAGGTTGCAATTCATAAAATTTTCGAATGTTAATTTCATAAATCATAGATCATATTATACACTTACAACAATTAAAAAATTTAAAGTATTTATGTTTGCGTGTTTTAGTATTATAAACAAAAAAAAATCACATTAAAATTCTAAATTCGGATGTGTTAATAAAAATATAAAACTTTAAGTTACATTAGAATATCTAATTTTTGAATATTCATAATTCAAAAATTTATCATCCAAATAACTTGAAATTTGGTATATAGGCATAGTTTGAACAGAAGATTTGAAATATCGTGTAAAGAGTGGTTGTTGCTGTAGATAAAAAAATGTGGGGTTTTTGTTTTAATATGTATGTGGATCCCTAAACAAATGTTATATAAATCCTTTAAAAGTACACATTATTTCCATTCGTTTGGTACCAATAACTTTCTTCTACGATAATTTGTTGCATTATTAGTGGGTGGGGTGGGATGGTCGGATTCAGTCTTTTTTTCTCGACTGTACATAAATTATTAGAGTACAATAGTTACAAAATAAAAAACTGACGATTTTACAATTTTCCCCCAACTACCTGAAAATTAAACATCTGAATTTTATTTTCCAATTTATTGCACATCTTTTACTACATTACTATACTGCTGCACAAATAACATGTAAATAATAACAAAATATGAATATAATAAAATTACATACTATTACAATTAACATTAAATTATTAATATCTTAACATTAATGGAGATTTTTTATTACACATGTAGTAATCTGAATACGTAAGGTAAATCGACATAAATTAATTAACTAATGACTACATATGAAAAATCGGCATATACAGCTTAACTAACCAAAATGCAATCTATCATTTCCCGTATAGAAAATTAAAACAATTGTCATTTGTAAGCTTGTTTCGATATTTGTGTCTTCCAATCAATCCTTATTTATTTCTTCCTGTCAATCCAAAATACAAACTATCATTTCCCGTATAGAAAAAAAAAATCATTATGTAAGCTTGTTTCATTATTTATGTCTTTCAGGCACTATTTTCATCGCATATACATTCGTGTTTTAAAGTATTATATCGTTTATTTAACCTCTTGAATGGCGAATGGATATTATATATCCCAATGCATTTTAATTCCAAAATGCCACAGTGGTACTGGAATTATTTAATGAAATTTGTTTTTGTAAAGACTTAAAAGACATGTTGTTAAAAGTTATCAAAGCAATTTGTTTGTAATTCCTGGTGTGAATCGATCATTTCAAAATTTTAGAAACAGAAGTACTTAGCCCAGGGAAAGGGTTAATATAAACACCAAAGTTTTTATATATATGTAACAATTATTTGGTATACTGAGAATACATGAATTTTGATAATTTTAAAGTTTTTTTGTCAATAAAGTACAAACAACATTTGTTCCCTAGCTATTTCAGAGAATTTTAAAGCATGTTTTTTAAAACAAATAGTTACGTTTGCTACAAACCAAAATCAATTTACATAGAAAATCATGATTTATTTTTAAATTTTAAAAGTGGAAGAATTTGTGTGACTTTATGTTAAATATCATTTTTACATTCCAATTGATCTAAATCCAGAGAATTTTTTTTCGTTGAATGATACAGTATTAAAATTTTCCGCATTCTAATAAATAAATTAAGTGTTTTTCTTTTAATATAATGTATTAATGAATATCGAAATAGTTGAACATAAATATATATTAAAACTGTTTTATTTATCTAGTTAATTGATTACAATGCAAGATGTCAGTAACTGTCGTTCTCCTTTTCTTTTGGTTCCTAATATAGCATTTCGATCTGTTATTTTTTTAAATGCATAATAATAGTATTTATGAATTTGTAATGTTATTTGTAATGCCTTATTCTGTAGCAGCAATAACAATATATATATTAGTAATATATTCAATCATATTTCCGTAGGCTATTCCAGATTCTACGAAAAAACCGTACTTCACGACCGCAAAGGTAAGTAAATTATAACAACCTAAATTGTTATCTTAGAATTTCGAATATTTTATAAATATTTTTTTGTCATAAAGATTTACATAAGTACATACATAATTATGTATATATATATATATATATATATATATATATATATATATACAGAGAGAGAGAGAGAGAGAGAGAGAGAGAGAGAGTCGTGACAAAATATATCAGCACCACCTACTAACTTCGCAACAAATTAAAGTAGAAGAAAATTTACTGGTACCAAACTATTGGAAATAATGTCTACTTTTAACAAATGTATATCCTTTTTTGGGGGGACCATCTACATATCTAAACAAAGTCTAAATTTGTTTGATTCAATTGCAAAACCCATTTTTAACAAGATATGTTAAATTTAATTTCATACTATGCCTAGATACCAAATTTCAAAAAACTCCTTAATTTAGTTTCACAGAAAATAATTAATTTGAAATGAGTATATTTTAGGGGCTGTGTTCAAATTTAAGTTCGGTATTCAAACGTTGATATGTTACATAATGCCTAAGTCACTTTTTTAAATGTATTATTTCATGCCAATATAACCACTTTACTCAGTATGTTTCGGCTACTCTTATATACGGTAAATTTCTTTTCAATATTAATTTTATAATACTTTCAAGAGATGAATTATCGGATTAAAAAATATGGTTATCTGTGGTTAAAACAATTTAAAATGATGTGAATTCGATTGGAATATTATAGGTGTTTAATAACGTTTTTTCTCAGATTTGGATTTTATTTACACGCTCTTTTCTAAATTTATATGTAAAGAATATCGGCGAATACAAAATTTAGAATAAATAATTGTATGACGCTATATAAGGAAACGGTGTAGAAAAAAACAGAGGAATTCCTTATCAGTCTGATTATATATCTTAACCCGATTGCTAATGGCATATTTTTAAAACATTCTCAGCAAATACACAACACATATGCATTCATCAGAAACTGTACTTCAAACATATCTACCGCAGAAAAAATTAAATAGATTTGTTAAACTGGAGAATAAGCTAGAAATCCATTTAAAAGTAACAAAAAAATAAGTACGGTTTAATTTTCAGAGGTACGACTGTTCACTTTTAAAAAATTATCTTTGTTTTATTTTAAATGTTAAAGCCAAACTCATTTGGATAACTGACGTATAACTGTATCTCATGTATATGCGATTTACCCAATTTTAATAAAAAGTTTAAAAGCAGACACAGAAAAGTAAAAAAAAAAAAAATCTTATTCTAACAAACAAAAATTGAGTAAAATATTTTTCCAAATTATGCTTTTCTATGCATCATAGACGGCACTTTAGACAAGAATCTTGCCGTTTTTTAAGTGTAATTTGAAAACAACTGGGAAGAAAATTTTGAAATTTTGAATGCGCGTAAAGCAAGGCATAGCAAACATAAACTCATCAAAACAATTCTAGGTTGCAATTCATAAAATTTTCGAATGTTAATTTCATAAATCATAGATCATATTATACACTTACAACAATTAAAAAATTTAAAGTATTTATGTTTGCGTGTTTTAGTATTATAAACAAAAAAAAATCACATTAAAATTCTAAATTCGGATGTGTTAATAAAAATATAAAACTTTAAGTTACATTAGAATATCTAATTTTTGAATATTCATAATTC
This sequence comes from Maratus michaelseni, assembly GCA_963931845.1. NCBI lineage: Eukaryota > Metazoa > Arthropoda > Arachnida > Araneae > Salticidae > Maratus > Maratus michaelseni. Next base: position 277,241,356 of record OZ007599.1, read on the forward strand.
AAAAATTTATCATCCAAATAACTTGAAATTTGGTATCTAGGCATAGTTTGAACAGAAGATTTGAAATATCGTGTAAAGAGTGGTTGTTGCTGTAGAAAAAAAAATGTGGGGTTTATCCCTAAACAAATGTTATATAAATCCTTTAAAAGTACACATTATTTCCATTCGTTTGGTACCAATAAATTTCTTCTACGATAATTTGTTGCATTATTAGTGGGTGGGGTGGGATGGTCGGATTCAGTCTTTTTTTCTCGACTGTACATAAATTATTAGAGTACAATAGTTAAAAAATAAAAAACTGACGATTTTACAATTTTCCCCCAACTACCTGAAAATTAAATATCTGAATTTTATTTTTCAATTTATTGCACATCTTTTACTACATTACTATACTGCTGCACAAATAACATGTAAATAATAACAAAATATGAATATAATAAAATTACATACTATTACAATTAACATTAAATTATTAATATCTTAACATTAATGGAGATTTTTTATTACACATGTAGTAATCTGAATACGTAAGGTAAATCGACATAAATTAATTAACTAATGACTGCATATGAAAAATCGGCATATACAGCTTAACTAACCAAAATGCAATCTATCATTTCCCGTATAGAAAATTAAAACAATTGTCATTTGTAAGCTTGTTTCGATATTTGTGTCTTCCAATCAATCCTTATTTATTTCTTCCTGTCAATCGAAAATACAAACTATCATTTCCCGTATAGAAAAAAAAAATCATTATGTAAGCTTGTTTCATTATTTATCTCTTTCAGGCACTATTTTCATCGCATATACATTCGTGTTTTAAAGTATTATATCGTTTATTTAACCTCTTGAATGGCGAATGGATATTATATATCAAAATGCATTTTAATTCCAAAATGCCACAGTGGTACTGGAATTATTTAATGAAATTTGTTTTTGTAAAGACTTAAAAGACATGTTGTTAAAAGTTATCAAAGAAATTTGTTTGTAATTCCTGGTGTGAATCGATCATTTCAAAATTTTAGCAACAGAAGTACTTAGCCCAGGGAAAGGGTTAATATAAACACCAAAGTTTTTATATATATGTAACAATTATTTGGTATACTGAGAATACATGAATTTTGATAATTTTAAAGTTTTTTTGTCAATAAAGTACAAACAACATTTGTTCCCTAGCTATTTCAGAGAATTTTAAAGCATGTTTTTTAAAACAAATAGTTACGTTTGCTACAAACCAAAATCAATTTACATAGAAAATCATGATTTATTTTTAAATTTTAAAAGTGGAAGAATTTGTGTGACTTTATGTTAAATATCATTTTTACATTCCAATTGATCTAAATCCAGAGAATTTTTTTTCGTTGAATGATACAGTATTAAAATTTTCCGCATTCTAATAAATAAATTAAGTGTTTTTCTTTTAATATAATGTATTAATGAATATCGAAATAGTTGAACATAAATATATATTAAAACTGTTTTATTTATCTAGTTAATTGATTACAATGCAAGATGTCAGTAACTGTCGTTCTCCTTTTCTTTTGGTTCCTAATATAGCATTTCGATCTGTTATTTTTTTAAATGCATAATAATAGTATTTATGAATTTGTAATGTTATTTGTAATGCCTTATTCTGTAGCAGCAATAACAATATATATATTAGTAATATATTCAATCATATTTCCGTAGGCTATTCCGTATTCTACGAAAAAACCGTACTTCACGACCGCAAAGGTAAGTAAATTATAACAACCTAAATTGTTATCTTAGAATTTCGAATATTTTATAAATATTTTTTTGTCATAAAGATTTACATAAGTACATACATAATTATGTATATATATATATATATATATATATATATATATATATATATATATATATATATATATATATATATATATATATATATATATATATATATATATATACAGAGAGAGAGAGAGAGAAAGAGAGAGAGAGAGTCGTGACAAAATATATCAGCACCACCTACTAACTTCGCAACAAATTAAAGTAGAAGAAAATTTACTGGTACCAAACTACTGGAAATAATGTCTACTTTTAACAAATGTATATACTTTTTTGGGGGGACCATCTACATATCTAAACAAAGTCTAAATTTGTTTGATTCAATTGCAAAACCCATTTTTAACAAGATATGTTAAATTTAATTTCATACTATGCCTAGATACCAAATTTCAAAAAACTCCTTAATTTAGTTTCACAGAAAATAATTAATTTGAAATGAGTATATTTTAGGGGCTGTGTTCAAATTTAAGTTCGGTATTCAAACGTTGATATGTTACATAATGCCTAAGTCACTTTTTTAAATGTATTATTTCATGCCAATATAACCACTTTACTCAATATGTTTCGGCTACTCTTATATACGGTAAATTTCTTTTCAATATTAATTTTATAATACTTTCAAGAGATGAATTATCGGATTAAAAAATATGGTTATCTGTGGTTAAAACAATTTAAAATGATGTGAATTCGATTGGAATATTATAGGTGTTTAATAACGTTTTTTCTCAGATTTGGAGTTTATTTACACGCTCTTTTCTAAATTTATATGTAAAGAATATCGGCGAATACAAAATTTAGAATAAATAATTGTATGACGCTATATAAGGAAACGGTGTAGAAAAAAACAGAGGAATTCCTTATCAGTCTGATTATATATCTTAACCCGATTGCTAATGGCATATTTTTAAAACATTCTCAGCAAATACACAACACATATGCATTCATCAGAAACTGTACTTCAAACATATCTACCGCAGAAAAAATTAAATAGATTTGTTAAACTGGAGAATAAGCTAGAAATCCATTTAAAAGTAACAAAAAAATAAGTACGGTTTAATTTTCAGAGGTACGACTGTTCACTTTTAAAAAATTATCTTTGTTTTATTTTAAATGTTAAAGCCAAACTCATTTGGATAACTGACGTATAACTGTATCTCATGTATATGCGATTTACCCAATTTTAATAAAAAGTTTAAAAGCAGACACAGAAAAGTAAAAAAAAAAAAAATCTTATTCTAACAAACAAAAATTGAGTAAAATATTTTTCCAAATTATGCTTTTCTATGCATCATAGACGGCACTTTAGACAAGAATCTTGCCGTTTTTTAAGTGTAATTTGAAAACAACTGGGAAGAAAATTTTGAAATTTTGAATGCGCGTAAAGCAAGGCATAGCAAACATAAACTCATCAAAACAATTCTAGGTTGCAATTCATAAAATTTTCGAATGTTAATTTCATAAATCATAGATCATATTATACACTTACAACAATTAAAAAATTTAAAGTATTTATGTTTGCGTGTTTTAGTATTATAAACAAAAAAAAATCACATTAAAATTCTAAATTCGGATGTGTTAATAAAAATATAAAACTTTAAGTTACATTAGAATATCTAATTTTTGAATATTCATAATTCAAAAATTTATCATCCAAATAACTTGAAATTTGGTATCTAGGCATAGTTTGAACAGAAGATTTGAAATATCGTGTAAAGAGTGGTTGTTGCTGTAGAAAAAAAAATGTGGGGTTTTTGTTTTAATATGTATGTGGATCCCTAAACAAATGTCATATAAATCCTTTAAAAGTACACATTATTTCCATTCGTTTGGTACCAATAAATTTCTTCTACGATAATTTGTTGCATTATTAGTGGGTGGGGTGGGATGGTCGGATTCAGTCTTTTTTTCTCGACTGTACATAAATTATTAGAGTACAATAGTTAAAAAATAAAAAACTGACGATTTTACGATTTTCCCCCAACTACCTGAAAATTAAATATCTGAATTTTATTTTTCAATTTATTGCACATCTTTTACTACATTACTATACTGCTGCACAAATAACATGTAAATAATAACAAAATATGAATATAATAAAATTACATACTATTACAATTAACATTAAATTATTAATATCTTAACATTAATGGAGATTTTTTATTACACATGTAGTAATCTGAATACGTAAGGTAAATCGACATAAATTAATTAACTAATGACTGCATATGAAAAATCGGCATATACAGCTTAACTAACCAAAATGCAATCTATCATTTCCCGTATAGAAAATTAAAACAATTGTCATTTGTAAGCTTGTTTCGATATTTGTGTCTTCCAATCAATCCTTATTTATTTCTTCCTGTCAATCGAAAATACAAACTATCATTTCCCGTATAGAAAAAAAAAATCATTATGTAAGCTTGTTTCATTATTTATCTCTTTCAGGCACTATTTTCATCGCATATACATTCGTGTTTTAAAGTATTATATCGTTTATTTAACCTCTTGAATGGCGAATGGATATTATATATCAAAATGCATTTTAATTCCAAAATGCCACAGTGGTACTGGAATTATTTAATGAAATTTCTTTTTGTAAAGACTTAAAAGACATGTTGTTAAAAGTTATCAAAGAAATTTGTTTGTAATTCCTGGTGTGAATCGATCATTTCAAAATTTTAGCAACAGAAGTACTTAGCCCAGGGAAAGGGTTAATATAAACACCAAAGTTTTTATATATATGTAACAACTATTTGGTATACTGAGAATACATGAATTTTGATAATTTTAAAGTTTTTTTGTCAATAAAGTACAAACAACATTTGTTCCCTAGCTATTTCAGAGAATTTTAAAGCATGTTTTTTAAAACAAATAGTTACGTTTGCTACAAACCAAAATCAATTTACATAGAAAATCATGATTTATTTTTAAATTTTAAAAGTGGAAGAATTTGTGTGACTTTATGTTAAATATCATTTTTACATTCCAATTGATCTAAATCCAGAGAATTTTTTTTCGTTGAATGATACAGTATTAAAATTTTCCGCATTCTAATAAATAAATTAAGTGTTTTTCTTTTAATATAATGTATTAATGAATATCGAAATAGTTGAACATAAATATATATTAAAACTGTTTTATTTATCTAGTTAATTGATTACAATGCAAGATGTCAGTAACTGTCGTTCTCCTTTTCTTTTGGTTCCTAATATAGCATTTCGATCTGTTATTTTTTTAAATGCATAATAATAGTATTTATGAATTTGTAATGTTATTTGTAATGCCTTATTCTGTAGCAGCAATAACAATATATATATTAGTAATATATTCAATCATATTTCCGTAGGCTATTCCGGATTCAACGAAAAAACCGTACTTCACGACCGCAAAGGTAAGTAAATTATAACAACCTAAATTGTTATCTTAGAATTTCGAATATTTTATAAATATTTTTTTGTCATAAAGATTTACATAAGTACATACATAATTATGTATATATATATATATATATATATAGAGAGAGAGAGAGAGAGAGAGAGAGAGTCGTGACAAAATATATCAGCACCACCTACTAACTTCGCAACAAATTAAAGTAGAAGAAAATTTACTGGTACCAAACTATTGGAAATAATGTCTACTTTTAACAAATGTATATACTTTTTTTGGGGGACCATCTACATATCAAAACAAAGTCTAAATTTGTTTGATTCAATTGCAAAACCCATTTTTAACAAGATATGTTAAATTTAATTTCATACTATGCTTAGATACCAAATTTCAAAAAACTCTTTAATTTAGTTTCACAGAAAATAATTAATTTGAAATGAGTATATTTTAGGGGCTGTGTTCAAATTTAAGTTCGGTATTCAAACGTTGATATGTTACATAATGCCTAAGTCACTTTTTTAAATGTATTATTTCATGCCAATATAACCACTTTACTCAATATGTTTCGGCTACTCTTATATACGGTAAATTTCTTTTCAATATTAATTTTATAATACTTTCAAGAGATGAATTATCGGATTAAAAAATATGGTTATCTGTGGTTAAAACAATTTAAAATGATGTGAATTCGATTGGAATATTATAGGTGTTTAATAACGTTTTTTCTCAGATTTGGAGTTTATTTACACGCTCTTTTCTAAATTTATATGTAAAGAATATCGGCGAATACAAAATTTAGAATAAATAATTGTATGACGCTATATAAGGAAACGGTGTAGAAAAAAACAGAGGAATTCCTTATCAGTCTGATTATATATCTTAACCCGATTGCTAATGGCATATTTTTAAAACATTCTCAGCAAATACACAACACATATGCATTTATCAGAAACTGTACTTCAAACATATCTACCGCAGAAAAAATTAAATAGATTTGTTAAACTGGAGAATAAGCTAGAAATCCATTTAAAAGTAACAAAAAAATAAGTACAGTTTAATTTTCAGAGGTACGACTGTTCACTTTTAAAAAATTATCTTTGTTTTATTTTAAATGTTAAAGCCAAACTCATTTGGATAACTGACGTATAATTGTATCTCATGTATATGCGATTTACCCAATTTTAATAAAAAGTTTAAAAGCAGACACAGAAAAGTAAAAAAAAAAAAAAATCTTATTCTAACCAACAAAAATTGAGTAAAATATTTTTCCAAATTATGCTTTTCTATGCATCATAGACGGCACTTTAGACAAGAATCTTGCCGTTTTTTAAGTGTAATTTGAAAACAACTGGGAAGAAAATTTTGAAATTTTGAATGCGCATAAAGCAAGGCATAGCAAACATAAACTCATCAAAACAATTCTAGGTTGCAATTCATAAAATTTTCGAATGTTAATTTCATAAATCATAGATCATATTATACACTTACAACAATTAAAAAATTTAAAGTATTTATGTTTGCGTGTTTTAGTATTATAAACAAAAAAAAATCACATTAAAATTCTAAATTCGGATGTGTTAATAAAAATATAAAACTTTAAGTTACATTAGAATATCTAATTTTTGAATATTCATAATTCAAAAATTTATCATCCAAATAACTTGAAATTTGGTATCTAGGCATAGTTTGAACAGAAGATTTGAAATATCGTGTAAAGAGTGGTTGTTGCTGTAGAAAAAAAAATGTGGGGTTTTTGTTTTAATATGTATGTGGATCCCTAAACAAATGTTATATAAATCCTTTAAAAGTACACATTATTTCCATTCGTTTGGTACCAATAACTTTCTTCTACGATAATTTGTTGCATTATTAGTGGGTGGGGTGGGATGGTCGGATTCAGTCTTTTTTTCTCGACTGTACATAAATTATTAGAGTACAATAGTTACAAAATAAAAAACTGACGATTTTACAATTTTCCCCCAACTACCTGAAAATTAAACATCTGAATTTTATTTTCCAATTTATTGCACATCTTTTACTACATTACTGTACTGCTGCACAAATAACATGTAAATAATAACAAAATATGAATATAATAAAATTACATACTATTACAATTAACATTAAATTATTAATATCTTAACATTAATGGAGATTTTTTATTACACATGTAGTAATCTGAATACGTAAGGTAAATCGACATAAATTAATTAACTAATGACTACATATCAAAAATCGGCATATACAGCTTAACTAACCAAAATGCAATCTATCATTTCCCGTATAGAAAATTAAAACATTTGTCATTTGTAAGCTTGTTTCGATATTTGTGTCTTCCAATCAATCCTTATTTATTTCTTCCTGTCAATCCAAAATACAAACTATCATTTCCCGTATAGAAAATAAAATCATTATGTAAGCTTGTTTCATTATTTATGTCTTTCAGGCACTATTTTCATCGCATATACATTCGTGTTTTAAAGTATTATATCGTTTATTTAACCTCTTGAATGGCGAATGGATATTATATATCCCAATGCATTTTAATTCCAAAATGCCACAGTGGTACTGGAATTATTTAATGAAATTTGTTTTTGTAAAGACTTAAAAGACATGTTGTTAAAAGTTATCAAAGAAATTTGTTTGTAATTCCTGGTGTGAATCGATCATTTCAAAATTTTAGCAACAGAAGTACTTAGCCCAGGGAAAGGGTTAATATAAACACCAAAGTTTTTATATATATGTAACAATTATTTGGTATACTGAGAATACATGAATTTTGATAATTTTAAAGTTTTTTTGTCAATAAAGTACAAACAACATTTGTTCCCTAGCTATTTCAGAGAATTTTAAAGCATGTTTTTTAAAACAAATAGTTACGTTTGCTACAAACCAAAATCAATTTACATAGAAAATCATGATTTATTTTTAAATTTTAAAAGTGGAAGAATTTGTGTGACTTTATGTTAAATATCATTTTTACATTCCAATTGATCTAAATCCAGAGAATTTTTTTTCGTTGAATGATACAGTATTAAAATTTTCCGCATTCTAATAAATAAATTAAGTGTTTTTCTTTTAATATAATGTATTAATGAATATCGAAATAGTTGAACATAAATATATATTAAAACTGTTTTATTTATCTAGTTAATTGATTACAATGCAAGATGTCAGTAACTGTCGTTCTCCTTTTCTTTTGGTTCCTAATATAGCATTTCGATCTGTTATTTTTTTAAATGCATAATAATAGTATTTATGAATTTGTAATGTTATTTGTAATGCCTTATTCTGTAGCAGCAATAACAATATATATATTAGTAATATATTCAATCATATTTCCGTAGGCTATTCCGGATTCAACGAAAAAACCGTACTTCACGACCGCAAAGGTAAGTAAATTATAACAACCTAAATTGTTATCTTAGAATTTCGAATATTTTATAAATATTTTTTTGTCATAAAGATTTACATAAGTACATACATAATTATGTATATATATATATATATCTATATACAGAGAGAGAGAGAGAGAGAGAGAGAGAGAGAGAGAGAGAGAGAGTCGTGACAAAATATATCAGCACCACCTACTAACTTCGCAACAAATTAAAGTAGAAGAAAATTTACTGGTACCAAACTATTGGAAATAATGTCTACTTTTAACAAATGTATATACTTTTTTGGGGGGACCATCTACATATCAAAACAAAGTCTAAATTTGTTTGATTCAATTGCAAAACCCATTTTTAACAAGATATGTTAAATTTAATTTCATACTATGCTTAGATACCAAATTTCAAAAAACTCTTTAATTTAGTTTCACAGAAAATAATTAATTTGAAATGAGTATATTTTAGGGGCTGTGTTCAAATTTAAGTTCGGTATTCAAACGTTGATATGTTACATAATGCCTAAGTCACTTTTTTAAATGTATTATTTCATGCCAATATAACCACTTTACTCAATATGTTTCGGCTACTCTTATATACGGTAAATTTCTTTTCAATATTAATTTTATAATACTTTCAAGAGATGAATTATCGGATTAAAAAATATGGTTATCTGTGGTTAAAACAATTTAAAATGATGTGAATTCGATTGGAATATTATAGGTGTTTAATAACGTTTTTTCTCAGATTTGGAGTTTATTTACACGCTCTTTTCTAAATTTATATGTAAAGAATATCGGCGAATACAAAATTTAGAATAAATAATTGTATGACGCTATATAAGGAAACGGTGCAGAAAAAAACAGAGGAATTCCTTATCAGTCTGATTATATATCTTAACCCGATTGCTAATGGCATATTTTTAAAACATTCTCAGCAAATACACAACACATATGCATTTATCAGAAACTGTACTTCAAACATATCTACCGCAGAAAAAATTAAATAGATTTGTTAAACTGGAGAATAAGCTAGAAATCCATTTAAAAGTAACAAAAAAATAAGTACGGTTTAATTTTCAGAGGTACGACTGTTCACTTTTAAAAAATTATCTTTGTTTTATTTTAAATGTTAAAGCCAAACTCATTTGGATAACTGACGTATAATTGTATCTCATGTATATGCGATTTACCCAATTTTAATAAAAAGTTTAAAAGCAGACACAGAAAAGTAAAAAAAAAAAAAAATCTTATTCTAACCAACAAAAATTGAGTAAAATATTTTTCCAAATTATGCTTTTCTATGCATAATAGACGGCACTTTAGACAAGAATCTTGCCGTTTTTTAAGTGTAATTTGAAAACAACTGGGAAGAAAATTTTGAAATTTTGAATGCGCATAAAGCAAGGCATAGCAAACATAAACTCATCAAAACAATTCTAGGTTGCAATTCATAAAATTTTCGAATGTTAATTTCATAAATCATAGATCATATTATACACTTACAACAATTAAAAAATTTAAAGTATTTATGTTTGCGTGTTTTAGTATTATAAACAAAAAAAAATCACATTAAAATTCTAAATTCGGATGTGTTAATAAAAATATAAAACTTTAAGTTACATTAGAATATCTAATTTTTGAATATTCATAATTCAAAAATTTATCATCCAAATAACTTGAAATTTGGTATCTAGGCATAGTTTGAACAGAAGATTTGAAATATCGTGTAAAGAGTGGTTGTTGCTGTAGAAAAAAAAATGTGGGTTTTTTGTTTTAATATGTATGTGGATCCCTAAACAAATGTTATATAAATCCTTTAAAAGTACACATTATTTCCATTCGTTTGGTACCAATAACTTTCTTCTACGATAATTTGTTGCATTATTAGTGGGTGGGGTGGGATGGTCGGATTCAGTCTTTTTCTCTCGACTGTACATAAATTATTAGAGTACAATAGTTACAAAATAAAAAACTGACGATTTTACAATTTTCCCCCAACTACCTGAAAATTAAACATCTGAATTTTATTTTCCAATTTATTGCACATCTTTTACTACATTACTATACTGCTGCACAAATAACATGTAAATAATAACAAAATATGAATATAATAAAATTACATACTATTACAATTAACATTAAATTATTAATATCTTAACATTAATGGAGATTTTTTATTACACATGTAGTAATCTGAATACGTAAGGTAAATCGACATAAATTAATTAACTAATGACTACATATGAAAAATCGGCATATACAGCTTAACTAACCAAAATGCAATCTATCATTTCCCGTATAGAAAATTAAAACAATTGTCATTTGTAAGCTTGTTTCGATATTTGTGTCTTCCAATCAATCCTTATTTATTTCTTCCTGTCAATCCAAAATACAAACTATCATTTCCCGTATAGAAAAAAAAAATCATTATGTAAGCTTGTTTCATTATTTATGTCTTTCAGGCACTATTTTCATCGCATATACATTCGTGTTTTAAAGTATTATATCGTTTATTTAACCTCTTGAATGGCGAATGGATATTATATATCCCAATGCATTTTAATTCCAAAATGCCACAGTGGTACTGGAATTATTTAATGAAATTTGTTTTTGTAAAGACTTAAAAGACATGTTGTTAAAAGTTATCAAAGAAATTTGTTTGTAATTCCTGGTGTGAATCGATCATTTCAAAATTTTAGCAACAGAAGTACTTAGCCCAGGGAAAGGGTTAATATAAACACCAAAGTTTTTATATATATGTAACAATTATTTGGTATACTGAGAATACATGAATTTTGATAATTTTAAAGTTTTTTTGTCAATAAAGTACAAACAACATTTGTTCCCTAGCTATTTCAGAGAATTTTAAAGCATGTTTTTTAAAACAAATAGTTACGTTTGCTACAAACCAAAATCAATTTACATAGAAAATCATGATTTATTTTTAAATTTTAAAAGTGGAAGAATTTGTGTGACTTTATGTTAAATATCATTTTTACATTCCAATTGATCTAAATCCAGAGAATTTTTTTTCGTTGAATGATACAGTATTAAAATTTTCCGCATTCTAATAAATAAATTAAGTGTTTTTCTTTTAATATAATGTATTAATGAATATCGAAATAGTTGAACATAAATATATATTAAAACTGTTTTATTTATCTAGTTAATTGATTACAATGCAAGATGTCAGTAACTGTCGTTCTCCTTTTCTTTTGGTTCCTAATATAGCATTTCGATCTGTTATTTTTTTAAATGCATAATAATAGTATTTATGAATTTGTAATGTTATTTGTAATGCCTTATTCTGTAGCAGCAATAACAATATATATATTAGTAATATATTCAATCATATTTCCGTAGGCTATTCCGGATTCAACGAAAAAACCGTACTTCACGACCGCAAAGGTAAGTAAATTATAACAACCTAAATTGTTATCTTAGAATTTCGAATATTTTATAAATATTTTTTTGTCATAAAGATTTACATAAGTACATACATAATTATGTATATATATATATATATATATATACAGAGAGAGAGAGAGAGAGAGAGAGAGAGAGTCGTGACAAAATATATCAGCACCACCTACTAACTTCGCAACAAATTAAAGTAGAAGAAAATTTACTGGTACCAAACTATTGGAAATAATGTCTACTTTTAACAAATGTATATACTTTTTTGGGGGGACCATCTACATATCAAAACAAAGTCTAAATTTGTTTGATTCAATTGCAAAACCCATTTTTAACAAGATATGTTAAATTTAATTTCATACTATGCTTAGATACCAAATTTCAAAAAACTCTTTAATTTAGTTTCACAGAAAATAATTAATTTGAAATGAGTATATTTTAGGGGCTGTGTTCAAATTTAAGTTCGGTATTCAAACGTTGATATGTTACATAATGCCTAAGTCACTTTTTTAAATGTATTATTTCATGCCAATATAACCACTTTACTCAATATGTTTCGGCTACTCTTATATACGGTAAATTTCTTTTCAATATTAATTTTATAATACTTTCAAGAGATGAATTATCGGATTAAAAAATATGGTTATCTGTGGTTAAAACAATTTAAAATGATGTGAATTCGATTGGAATATTATAGGTGTTTAATAACGTTTTTTCTCAGATTTGGAGTT